>OY728126.1:1359337313-1364337313 GCA_963277665.1 Viscum album | reverse complement strand
GAACTTATTTATGAAAGAGTATTATTTATACAGTTGCATTGTTGTATTGTTGAATCTCATATTGTTATAGGAAATAATCCATAATCTTTATATTGTAAAAATAAAAAAATATTCATGGAATATGATCACAATATAACACTCTCCCATAATATTATTTTATTCATGCACCTTGACATGGACTTATTTTCATGGTGTGATTACTTTCTTCATGTCACAAAAACTAATCTCAAATTGAATTAGGGATAATCACCATTAACATCCTGATATATTTTTTATTTTATAACATCAAAAAGACTCATAATTAATCATGGATTTAATATGGATTGTAACCATAATAAAAATATTTAAATCACTAATTAATATAGTATTAATCACCTAAATTAACTTAATTATATTTCTTCAATAATATAATAAACATCTCAAAATTTTATAACTGGTAGATAGATTAGTATAATTTTATTAACTATTACATAATATACTTTATATCTTATATATCACAGTATGAATATATGAATTTTTCAATTTCCCTATTTTATTGAATCATACATATGGGATATTTGTCCTTTATGTTCAAGCCCTTTTATAACTTTTTACTTTTTAAATAGGGTGACCAATATGTATCAACGAAATAAAATTTAAATATCGCTTTTGTAAAATCCCCTTACCTTTATTGGGTATGTTTTCCCTTTTATAATATTCTCATTTTGGTGAAGAGTTTTTAGAGGTTGATTTTTGGGATTACTCCAGGATGCAGAATAGGTACACCTTGTGTACCTGCGGTACACGTCATGGATTGGTTTATAGAAACATGTCGTGAAAAGTGATATCATGTTGTAATCTATTACACATCGTGAAAGGTGGGTACCAGTTGTGTAAGGTGAAAATGTCAGTGTGGAGCACGAGGGAATTGGTTTTTTGGTGTAACATATCATGTGTGAACTAGACATCATGACCCATGGGTACACATCATGACCTGACCAACACCCTAGTTTAAGACCCGTGCATGGAAGTCCTACTCAGTCTATTATTTCCAGAATTTTTGTTTCATGAACCAAAAACCTTCTTAAGAATTTTTCAAATATGCCCCTCTTTCCAGAATGATCGGATCATCTCTCGATCATCATTAAACATGCAGTGAGATTTCTGGGTTGGTGTTATCTTTCATTCATTTGGTTCATATATTTCTCCTCTATTTGGTTTTGATGGATCATATCAGGATTGATGGGTCCATGACATGTGGTTTTGCATCTCTCATATCAGTTTATTTACGATATATCATTCACCTTTGATCTCATTGATGGGTATCATTGCATGTGTTTTTATTCATGAAAGAGGTTGGAAGTTCTAATCTAATTTTCCAAATTTATTATCTTCGATTCATTTGGTTTATCTGAACTGATGATTTAAATTCAATTACATAATCATTTTTTTACGTTATTGATAGAAAAAATATAATGAATTGGATTATTTTAAATGGTTTTGGCACAAATTTTTTTGAAATCCCCCAATTCTAATGAATTGGGGTCATTCTTTGGAATGTTAACCAATTTAAATAATTAAATTTAAACGGTGAATTTTGATATAGATATTTTTAATTAAATTGATGAACATAATTGTGAAAATGAATTTTGAGATGGATGGATTTCATTTTGAATGTATTTCTAACTCATGAAAATATCATAAAAGGATTTGATAGAAACACAGTGGGTTTGTCTTTGGAAAAAATAATTTAGTCGAATAAAACCTATTTCTATTTTAAATGGATAGAAATTGGAATTTTTGCAATGGAAAAATGGGATTGATAATATTTGAACGAGTCATAAACTAGTTCTCCCATTATGTAAGTGTGCATGAGATCCTTAGGTAGTTACTGAGTTATTTTGATATAGTCTATGTTATTACCACATTATAAAACATACCCAAAGTGGGTCACATCCCTGACGGGTTGGTGACAAGTCTCATTTTTCAAATTCCATTGGTACATGTGTATAATCATTTTTATGAGTTCGCTTTGAGAGTGATAAATCCTATAGATAGATAATACTATCGTAACTTTTGGAAGATGACCATGTTTCTCACTTCTTTATTTATATTTGAGATATAAAGGTTTTCCATTCTTTTTTGAACATAGCTACATGCCTTCTGAATTTAGAGAATTTTTTTTATATAAATGTTTTACATAAGATTTTTTTTAAAAAGTATTCCATCTATTATCAAGAGAAACATGTGTTTTGAAAGTATCTTTACATCATTTTGAAAATGCAATGAATTTTTTTGAATTTTCTTTTGGATTTTAAAACATTTTTATGATGATAATTGAATTATTTTCATTGGATAATCCTTATTCGACATCTATTATAGAATATATAGTGGTATACTATTGGGGTTAGGCTCATACCATAATATTTCCATCAGGTGTTTGTTGACATTCGTCTTCCAAATATCAAACAAATAGAAGGGATTTCATAGAGGGGGATCAAGAAATTGTGCTTTGGACATGGTGAGTTGTGTCCATTAGGTCCTTACGGATGTTTTCATGTTTAATACTTTGTTTTGTAGTACTTTGGCTTATATGAATCCTTGTATTCTGGTATTTTACATCCATTGGAGTTTTCCTATGTATATGGAAACTATCTTTTATTATTTTCCTTTTTCATTATTGTGGAAAAATTTTCCCACTTTAATGTTGAATGATTACATGTGCTAGTTTCCAACCCATGAGGATTGGGAACGCCATTCGGGTAATGTCAGGACCGGCTCGGTTATCAGGTTAACAAGGTACTTGGGATAGTTTGTGACTAATTGGTATCACATGTGAGGTTGTTCAGCTTTTGAATTAATGTCATTATGCATTTTTTGAAATCATGTTTGGGACATAGGAGGTTGTTTTAATTGACTTCCTCGCTATCACTCACCACAATGAATCTTAGTTCATTATGGGTGGTTAGGGAAATATGCATTGTGGATTCTTTCTGGTATTTTCTTTATTGATATTTGGATTAATAGAAATCAAAATATTGACTGTCCTTTATGTTGATAATATTTTCTATTTTTACTGAGTTTGAGGGTTTTTTTAATATCTGCATTTGTTGTCTATTAATGTTGTATAAAAACATGTTTTCGAATAGATATGGGAATCAGATACCAGAAAAGGATGATACTGAACCATAGCACGCAATTCCTCCTGTTTATCCAAATCTTGTGGTGGTGATTGTGGGTATTATCCATGCTTCAGGACAAGAACCTCCTCCAGTTCCTACTCGGGTTCTATCTATGGATCCATAGGGGGATGTTCTTCAAAATCATTCTAAATAGTTCCTTCACTAGTAGCCTCCATTCTTTAAAGGGCTCACTGATCCTCAACATGCTCAGGAATGGTTGAGCAAGATAGAATGTATGTTTGAGTTCATGGAGACAACAGAACTGATCTGGGTGAAGTGTACCACCTTCTTGATGGAAGGACTGAGAAACAGATGGTGGGATATGTTGGTGATGGTATAGAAACATGATGAATTACAGTGGAAATACCTAAGGTGTTTCTTCACTAAACAGTTATATCAAAATTGAATGGATTTGGCTAATGATATAGAGTTCTCTAATCATGAGTAGGTTGACAGACCATGACTGAATATTCAAATCTCTATTCTGAGCGGGTGATATTTTCTCCTGATATTGTATCTAATGAAATAACGAAGACTCGACATTTTGATTTGGGAAATTGACCATAAATTCGTTCATGGGTTTTCTTGCTGAAGTTACCCACTTATGCCGGTGTGATGGATAGGGCGATGGTGGTTGAGATAGACTTGGTTGTAAATTCATTGTTGATTGGAGTTCCATTTTATCCATGTGGCATTGTTCGTCCATTTAATAGAAAACATAAGAGTGATGATTCTTATGGTAGTTCTCGAAAACATATTCATTGAAGTCCTCGTAAAAATATATGAATATGTTTTTTTACTTACTATCAGTGTGTAAAGCCCAGACATTCTAGGAGGGTTTTCATGGAGGCTCCCAAACACTTTAGCTATTGTGGATGTTCAGGGAACTTGCATAGGTTCTTCCATAACTTATCTGAAATACATAGTGGGACATGATCATCATCTCCTCCTAAACCTATGGGGAAATCAGATGATATAATGATAAAATGGTTCCACCCACATGCATTTGGAAAAAATCATCTTTACATAGAAGAATATTCTATAGAGGAAGCAAACAATTGTCCAGTGATAGTGAGAGGTATAATTAACATTGGTTAATAATTAGTGACTACTCTTTTTGATACTAGTGCATCTCACTCATTTATTTCAACCTATATTTTAAACTTGTTTAATATTTCTATAGAGTAACTATCTTGTGTAATGAATGTTACCACACCTCTTGGTATGAAAATAGAGTGGGGTTTCCATAGTCCTACTTTTTTATTCTCCTTCTATGATGTTGAGATAACTTCATACATTCTGGTTCTTCATATAAAGTCCCTTTATGTCATATTCTATATGGATTGGATCATTCCAATAATGTCCAAATTGATTGTTATCTTTGAAGGGTTTAATTTACTACACCTAGTGGTGTTCCTCATGTCATTCAAAGAGAATTAGTGCCAAGGATGAGTATATGTGGACCTTCTTATCTAGTGTTAGGGAAAGTAATATAAATATATTCTTCTAATATGGAATGAGATAAAATGGGTTCTGAATTTCCTCATGTTTTCATTGAGTTTCCAGATGTGTTTTCTTTATATTTTTTCTACTCTACCTCCAGTGAGAGAGGTTGAGTTTTCTATTGACTTATTGCATAGAACTCAATTGTTCTCTTTCCCCTCTTACCACATTGCACCAACTGAGCCAAAAGAGCTGATGTCTCAAATATATGATCTCCTTGAAAAAGTCTTTATTTTCCCGAGTGTGTCACATTGGGTAGCACCGTTCTCATCACAAATAATGTGATTGTTGTTTTATTTTATGTGATGATTATATACAGTTTAATTGAGTAATGATAAAGAAAAAATATCTATTTCCATATATTGATGATTGATTGATCAACTAAGAGGGATGAAATGGTTTTCGAACACTGACCATTGATCTGGTTACCATCTGTTTTTTTCAAAATAATCCCACATTAAACAAATTGTCTTTTAATGTATGTACATCTACTATGAGTATCTTGTTATTCAAATTGGTCTAAAAAAACTCCTATAGTTTAATTTTCCTTAATGAGCAAGGTTTTCCACATGCATCTCGATGCCATTATGGTATTCATTATGGATGAAATTATTATCTACTACAATTCTAAGGAGGATCATGTGCAACATCAGAGGATTGTTTTGATTCTTTTTAGAAATCACCATATTTATTACTTGTTTTCATTGTGTGATTTCTATATTTGGGAAGTGAAAGTATTGGGACATAAGGTGTCTATATAGGGAGTCTTAGTTGATCGTAATAGGTGAAGGTTTTTATGATGTTGGAAATGATCTGCATTGTCTTTGAGATCCAGAGTATCTTAGGCTTAGCCAGATATTCTCTTTGGTTCATGAAGAAATTCCCGATGTTTCCATATCCAATGAATACTCTAACTTGGAAGGGGTGATGTTGGCATGGGATGATAAATTTTAGAGTTTATTTGTTGAGAAGAAATGTTAGTTGACCACTACCCTAGTGTTAACACTTCCAGAATCCAGGTAGGGCTATGTGGTCTTTTGTGATACATCAGGATCAGGATTGGGCTATGTTCTTATGTAGGGTGATCATGTAGTGTCATATGGATCTCATTAGATAAGGATACATGGGAAGAATAATTCCACCCATGACCTGGACCATTCTATAGTGATGCACACACTGAAGAGTTGGTAGAACTACATTTTTGGAGAAAGGTTTATGGTGTATTCAGATCACAAAATCATGAGTTATATATTATCTAAAAAATATTTGAATCTTTAGAAGTGTTGTTGGGTAGAGTACTTGCTATCCTTTATCATTGAAATTCCTTATGCCCCATGGAAAATAAATATCATTATTGAGGCCTTGATCAAGAAGAATCTAATCAAAGAAGTGGAACAGTTTCCTGAAGAGTATAAATTGATGGATCTCATTGCACAATTTTATAATGATGTTCCTAAGGAAGGAGCTGAGGATTCCCTGTCTAGTTTCCAGTTGATGTCTACTATTATAGAAATTATTCTTCAAGATCAGAAGCTCAATGATTATTTTCAAAGCATTAGATAATACCTTTATTGTGGGGAGACAGTTTCCCAAGGGTCATTCCCTAAACAGGGTGTTCTCTACTATCAAAATTGCTTCTTTGTTCCATTATCATCAAGAAAGAATGTGATGGGAGATTTTCAAATTTCTTAGTGGGAAGTGATCCCAGGAATCATAAAATTTTTTTATGACATGAGGCAGTAGATTAGGTGGTTAGGTATGAGACATGAAATTTTAGAGTTAGTATTTGGTTTCTATATGTTCAAAAAGGTGAAAGTTGAGAACCATAAACCTTTTAGTTTTTTTCGACCACATCTAGTCCCTATTTCAAAGTGGGGAAAATCTAAATGGACTATGTGGTTGGGTTTCTTCATACCTAGAGAAATAAGAATGCAATATGAGTTTTCATTGATAGGGGGACCAATTTGGGGCACTTTATACCCATTTGTGATACAGAAAAGTTGAGGAGTTGGGAATTCTCTATGTGAAGAAGATTTATCATTTTTATGGTCTTCCATATAATATAGGCTCTAATAAGCTTCCTTAGCTCACTTATTTCTTTTGGAGAGCCTTTAGAAGTCACTCAGATCTCTATTTTTTTTAGCACATCCTTCCATCTGCAGTTGGATGGTTAGACAGAAAGAGCGACATAGATTTTTGAGGATATGCATCATGCAAGTGTTCTTGACTTCAGAGATTCTTGGGATGATTACTTTGGGTTCGTTTAGTTTTCTTAGAACAATAGTTAACTGCATGTGATCAGAATGGGACCTTTTGAGGCCTTGTATGGTCGGCCATTTAAATTTCTATTCTGCTGGTCAGATGTCAGTGAATGTTTTTTGGTTGGACCAAGAATGGTGTAATATACAACATTAAAGATTCAATTGATAAATTAATGGTTGTTTACATAACAATGCCAAAATATTTCTTATGAAAATCAATGTCATAGACCATTGGCATTTTCACATAGTGATAAGGTCATTTAAAAGTTTTCACCCAGGTTGGGTCATCAATAACTAAGGATTCAACAGAATCTTTCTACGCACATTGTTGGAAATTGTGAGGTGGTGGATAAGGTGTTGAAGGTTTCATAATGTCTAGAACATCCACCATGACTTATTTTGATAAATAATGTGTTCTATGTTTCGTAGCTGAGAAAGTATCTATCTGATCCAACTCACATTTTGAGTTGGTGTGCTTTTGAGATTGATCCTGATTTATCATTTACTAAGCATCCAGTCAAAGTTGTTGATTCTAATACTAAGGTGCTTTGTGGTAGAATGATACCTTTTGTTCGTGATCAGCGGTAGCATGGAAATGATAGCCACAAGACCTGGGAACTCAAGGCACTGATGAGAGAAAAGTGGCCTCATATGATTGTCATATATGTTACCTAATATTTTTTTCTAGGGGAAGAATGGTTTTTATAGTGGGGAGGTTATAACATCATGATACCTTTATTAGGTAATTTTTCCCTTTTATAAGATCCATTTTTGGTTCACTGTTTTCAAAGGTCATTTTCTAGGTTTACTTCAGGCTATATAAAGGGAATATGTCATGTACTAAAGGTACATATCGTGTACTAATTGAATGATACATGTTGTGAAAGGGGAGTTTACAATGTGATCCAGTATACATCGTGAATGGTGGGTAAATGATTTGTAGGTTGAAAATGTCGATTGTTATCCTGAGGAAATGGGTTCCTCGACATAACTTATCCAGTATGGACTACACTTCATGACCCTTGGGTACACATCGTGACCCATACCGCTACCAGGTTTAACACATGTGCGGGACAATTCTTCTCAGTCTATTATTTATAGCCTTTTTTCTCTCGAACTAAAACCCTTTCTATGAATTTTTCAGAGGTACCCCTCCTTCTAAAATCATTTTTTCATCTTTCGATCATCCTTTCACTTGTGGGGTGATTTTTGGGTAGGTGTTCTATTTTTCTCTTCTGGATTATCTCATTCTCCTCTCATGGTTTTTGATGGTTCATCCTGGTATTTTTGGGTATATTTCATGTGGTTTGGGATATTTCTTCTAGGATAAGTTTCATGATCTCCTTCTACTTGAATATCAATTATGGTTGTTGTTAGGAGTTCCATTCTACAGGAAAGAGGTTGGTGGTTCTGTTATGATTTTCCAAATTCAATATCTTTTATTTTCTCTGTCTATTTCTTTTATTGATTTAAAATCAATTTATTAAATTTAATTTAAATTTCTTGAATGAAACCCAATTACAATGAATTATAAGGATTTAAATTATTTCAGAATGGAAATTTAGAAAACCCCCAATTCATATGAATTGGGGGTGTGTTTGTGGAAGGTTAACCTATTTAAATTATTGAATTGAAATGGTGTATTTTTATGGAAATGTTTTCAATTAAATTATTGAACATAATTTTAAAAATGAAATTTGAAAAAGACGGAACTGGTTTTGAATGTATTTCAAACTCATGAAATTGATTAAAATGATTCGATAGAAACCCATTTGTTTTATATTGTGAAAAGGAAAGATTTTGACTAAAAAAATTTTTGGTATTAAATGGAATTAAATTGTCATTTTTAAGAAGGTAAAATGGGGTTGATCATATTTCAATCAATATAAAAATGGTTTTTACATCATGTAAGATCACATGAGAGCCTTAGTTTGTTAGTGTGTTATTTGGATACACTATACACTGTTAAAACGTTCGAAAACATACATGTAGTTGGTAACATCCCCAATAGGTTGGTGACATGACTCCTTTTCCCAGTGTCATAGGGAAACATGTAAACACATTTTCGTGAGTTCACATAGAGAGTGATAAAACCTATAGATGGTTAATACTATTATACTTTATGGTAGATGACCATGTTTCTCGTTTTTTTATTTATATTTGAGATATAAATTTAATCCAATGTTTGTTTGGACAACATTACATGGCTACTAAATTTATATAAACTATTGAATAAAAATGTATTACATAAGCCTTTCTTTAATAAATATTCCATCTCTTGCAATGAAAATAATTTTCTTTGAAAATATCTTTCCATCATTTTGAAAATTCATAGCATGTTTGTTTAAATAATTTTTTTATTTTCAAAACTATTTATTTTGAAAATTAGAAGCTTTTCATTTGATAAGATATATTTTTAATTTGGTGTTGAATCTTTGGAGGTACCCTTCTACGCTTAGGCACACACCCTACGTTTTCCTTAGGGTGACTTAAAAACTTCTTCTTCCAGGATAGAGCAATTTGAAGGGATCTCATGGAGTCGAATCCATCCATTGAGCTTTAGACATCGTGAATTTTGTCCTTAAGGACCATGGGGATATTTTATTATTTACTACAATGTGTTTTAGAACTTTGGATTTTTTTGCTTCATTTTATTCTGGTAATTTTAATCTTAGTGGAGTTTTCTTATTTATATGCGTATTTCCTTTTGTTCTTTTCCTTATGTTTGCTTGTGGAAAAACCATTCCCACATGTATGTTGTATGATGCCATGTGCAATTTTCCTACTCATGGGGATTATGAATTCTCTTTGTTTCATCTCAAGGTCTGCTCGGTTATTGGGTTACCAGGGTACTCGGGCTAGTTTGTGGCAACTATGGAGTTATATAGAAATGTAAATATTTTTTTGTAAACTTTGCATATAAAAAATCACCATTATGTATACTAGTGTAGTTTGGTAATTTTCCAAATCTTGATTTAAAATTTTGAATGAATCTTGCATATCGAGTCCTTTTAAAATTTTCAGGAAAATTCCTAGTGGATAGTCTATAATATATTAAGTTTTGTTTCAAAATTTTTCTTATCTTCTAAAGAAAACATTCTTATGTTCTTAAAACCTCATAACTTATGGACTGAATATAAATTATTGAATTTTAGATAATATTATCCATACCTATGAACATACATAATAAATTCTGATTATTTATATTATTATTAAGGTATAATTATTACATAAATAATTTCTATAGATGTCATCTCCTCATATAGGTAACCATTAGACATTCAACATGTCATATTTGGACTACAAAACTACATAAAAACACATCAAAATGCTTATAAGTACATGTTTTTTTACTAATAATATATAAAAATAGTAATCCAAAAAATTATATATAATAAAGTAGGATATGTTGATCTATTTATAAAAAAATAGAGGCACAATTGATTTCAAAAGATATGAAAATAAAAAAATCAATCCATAAAAAAATGATATAATAAATCTTTTCAATAAACCTAAAGCTTAATAGAACCATATATTAATTATTTAAATATTAATACATCAAAAGTAATTGAGTCCCAATGATCATGAAGTTATTTTAAAAAAATTATTATGATATTAATGTAACTATGAACTAAAGCACATCCATGTGAATTTAAATTCTTCCATATCTATTCATATAACAGTTCATTTGTTGTATGAAACCTCATTCTATATGTAGGGAATTCATGTACATTGTATCGTATATATAACTTTAAATCCATTTACACTTACTCATTTATAAAATGTTAATATTTTAAAGGTGTAACTTTGTGTTTGATAGAGTATTCATCTTAGTACATAGACATTAAATGACCCACGAAATATATGACCATTATAACCTAGCTATTAAATTTGAATGTATTAATAATATTAACTTATTAAATATATATATATATATATACTAATTAAAATCAATTTATATAATTACTAGATAATAAAAAATAATATTTTTTTAAAGTATTTTTATTCATCAAAAATATGTTTTATTCAAAAATGAAATTTATGGCTTTCAGTGAGAAAATATTATAACTAATATCTAGATATTTTATAATTTTTCTTGATAAAATGTTCTTAATTTTTCAAATCATCATTTGAGAAATTAAATACCATTAATTTTTTGTATTTTTTTTGGAAAATATTGATTTTTATGTTAGTATTAATAAATACCGATTATTATAAAATAATCACTTATTTTAAATAAATCATGTAATTCAAAAGTCCTATTATGATTTAAATTTGATTTAAAGTTACATTGGTATTATTTAATTATATTTAAACAAAGTAATTATATTTATTTTATCTTAATACATTATTTTAGTATATTTTTTTGTTAGTTTATAAACACATTTTCCAGAACGCTTTTTTAATGTGCATAATGTTTCTCCATTTTAAGTAATTAAAAAATTATTAAAGGTAGATGGTTTAATTTAAATTTATAGACAATAAATATATTAATATAAATTTAAATTCATATATTTATGGTTACCATCTTTAAAATTATATTAAAATGTATTCTTCTTGAAAAATTAGTTTTCTTGCAAAATTTCTTTTTCATTATGTTAGTGAGTTTAATTTTATATCAAATTATTCCACTTATATATTTTAAATTTTATAAATTTGTTCTATATTATTAATAATAAAAATTTATATTATATGATAAGGTAAACTATTTTTTTGGTTATAATTATTAGTGAAAATAGAAAAAATATTTATCATAATCATGGTTAAAATAGGTTTAATGAGGGGTTAACCAAAAAGGACAATGGATAAAATGACCAAAAATAACTATAGAAGTTCTATTTTCTAGCCATATGTCGACCATATTTACTATGGGATCCATTTTAGGTGAGTTCAGGACACTTGTTAATGAAATTGGCCAAAATAATAAATTTAGTAAAGAAACACACAAAATTTCTTCATCATGCTTTTACTTTCCATTTAAATGTTCACATTGGGGAAAAAGAAAACTATGAAGAAATATTCATTATAATTTTGAGAAGAAAGAAATTATATTCAGGTAGGAGTTTTTTTTAAAATTTTCAATAATTAAAAAATTGCATTAAAAGATTTCTCAATGTAAACATAGTAATTATTTAATTAATAGAAAAATAAAATAAATGATAATAAAAAGGTAAAATTAATAATAAATGAAAGAATTATTATAGTTTATGAAATTTTTAGTTAAATATAACATGAAATAAAAGTGTGAAAATAATATATTTGAATTCAATTTTTTGATGTTTTTAATGTAAAATGAAATGAATAGTATCTAAATTGACAATAATGTTATTTTATAATGATTTATATTTTATTAAATATGTTTAATTCTTGAAAAATATTATACTAAATAAATTTATTGATATATGATTACAATTATCAAAAATATTATATTCATGGACCAATGGTTCATTTATAATAATTATATTGACTCCAAGATAAGTAAAAACATTGTTACCATGGTAAAATGTAAAATGGGTTTCAAACATTTTATGGGTTGTGATAGATTCAATTTTCAGAACATTTAGGGTTTTTATTTTACAAATTGGATTTCATATTTAGAACCAGTAAGTAAACGTTATCTAATAGTGATCATTTTATTTCATTTCTTAAATGATAAATTACCTAGATAAAAAGGTTACTTAATATAGTGAAAAATAAAATGGAAAATTATGGAAATATGGAAGTTAAGGAAATTTTTTTTAAAATAATGTTTTTATAGCGGTTTGGATCGACAATATCATCCCTCCTGCCATTTAATTATCAATTATGCAGGAACTTGTGGTGATATTATATTTTCAATACTAAATTGTTTTTCATATTTACAAAAATGTCACTTCACCTCTAATTAAATGGTTCAACAAATCCCCTCAATTATTCACAACTCCTAATCCATTTTACATGAAAAATCTCTAAAAAAACAAAAAAAAACACATTATCTTGGATCTATAGATACTTTTCTTCTCAAATGTCCAACCCTACTGTTTTTAATACTAGATCAAAAGGGAATTTTACTAAGGGAAGATAATTTTCTTCATTAAGATATTTCTTCATACTCCTCCGATAACCACATTCTTTCATGTATAAATAATTAAAATATAATAACACAAGTATCTAAAAATTAATGATACTTTATTATATTTATTCTATAACATATATCTTTCTTCACTTTCATGGATTGAAAAATGGAATCACCGATTGTGTTTATAGTGGACTACTACCTCATAAAAAGATGTAATTCACATTCCATTATCGCCTATCACATCTGGATATGATGGATAATTTAAGCTATATAACTGATGTTTATAAAATAAGTATAGTATTTTAATTTTTATATCGTATATACCTTCATTCTTCTTATTCTGTGGGGGTTATGCTAATGTCGCTTGTGTGTACAACAGACTACCGCCTCATACAGTGATTTGATTTGGTTTTTGCTTACACATTGAAAGGAAGATAATAAGGATAAATTTGATAATATTCTGGATATATATGACATAATTATCATATTTATGAAATATTTATCATTTGTAAAATAGAATATAGCATATTAATTATAACCTTTCTGCCAATTGGAAAATGTTAACAGCGTTCATGTGTACGTGTGGACTATCACCTCCACAAAGTAGTGTGGTTATTTTTCCCCATCCAAATCAAATGAATTATATATATATATATAAGTAAATAAATTGGTATTTATCATATCCTGATCATTATTGTAGGATAAAATAATATTTTCCTTCATTATTTAATGATTGTCAAAAAATTCACATGTTACTCATGAATACTTATGAATTATTGTTTTTAATATTGTAACATAGTTTATTTTTCATAAACAACATTCATTTAAAAACTTGACCAAATTGGTTCTGAGATACAAGAACTACATTTCACCCTCCAATAGTTTAGGGTATAGTTACTAATAACACGAAGGCACATCACACATAAGAGAGAAATTTTTCTAAAGCACTTATACGCACACACACATCTAAACGCCCATAAAATGATGAAATTTGAACAACTAATAAAAACGCATGAATATATATTGAATACAATAATAATAGTATCACATATAGTAAAATAATGCATTAAATGGGCCAAATACAAGCCAGAAACTAGAAATAAAGTCTGGCATACTCTGGAAAAGGGGAGTTTTATTCAATGAAACACTATTATACACCACGAATTATGAATCCAAAAGTAACTCCTCTTTCCCATAGTCCATCAAGGACACCAGAAAAATTTCAATCGTCATCATAATACCTAACATGAGTGGAGAGATCCCATGTGTGGATGATTATAAAAATACCCAGTATGGAACCCATAAATCACTAAACACAAAGAATCAACAAGATTCATGTCATAAAAATGATATAAAAATAAATGCATAATAAGAAAACTCAAATATTGTCAAGAAGGACACAACGGTTATAGGAAGTCACAACAAAACCTCCATCCATATTATTCTGGATGAGTTAGTGATATTTCCAAAATAATCTACTATGATATCCAATCTACCACTAGAGACACTCATACAAGGGGTCATGATAATTTCCCCTCCAAAAACTCTCATTGGTCTCCAAGGACCTAATACTCAGATATCGGATCACACCTAGGACCACTGGTGGACACCACATATACAATATATATCATCCTTCAATGTAGGGGAGCATACACCAATGATACCATGAAACAAACTAAAACCTCCTACTTTATAGAGGCTCAATTATCTTCTCAATGTGGTCATGCTGATTCTACAAACTCTCCTATGTTATAAAATGATAAAGGATCACACTCAAGTCTCATGGAGGGACACCACATACTCTATATGACAATCATCGTCTATAGGGGATCCATGTATAGATATGTATATGTAATCCCACACTTTACCCATAGGGGGATGGACCAAGGGAATACAATCAACGAACATTTTTCTGGACTGATGAAACAGAGGGATAAAACACCCTCCAATAGGCTATACAACATGTACATGGGGGGTAGAAAGCTTTTACATCAAACCCCTAATCTACCTTTGTGGTGCTCCATCACTTGACATGTAAATATCCACACACAAAACATGTAGGAAGATTAAACAGAATGTAGATATCACAAGACACTCATCACATGCCATCAGGTTATGCTCTTGTACATAAAACTATATCTGTATATTATAGTTTTGTATGTGTACATCAAAATCCTTTTCCCCATGTAACCTCATAGATACACACCGATCCTCCAAGAAAATTTTTAATGTTGTGTGATAGGGTCTTATGTTGTGTGATATTTTACTCTCCATTGAGACCCTAGTATTATAGCATGAGGATCTCACAATGTGTGTAATTATAGAATACAAGACATGTAATAAAGTAAATTATAGAAACCATGGGTTCTTCCACTATGTAATCCATGTATGAAACCACTAAGACAACCCTCATTCATGATCATTGATTAGGAGTCATCCAACACTCCCATCACATGTGATCATGATTCTTGGCTTTGAATCTAGTTGTAAAATTCACACACCCACCTTCTATACTAGCACCATAGAATGAGGGATGAAATGATACTTAGAATCCATTTGGATCCACCTATGATCATCCACCATCATTGCTTAACCTCAAGCACACATTCAATCAAAAACCTCACCAATGGTATCATTCTATTTCACTGAAGAATGGTCACACAAAATTCACATATCGAGTAATCATTGAACCACAAGCCAAAGAAAATGACAAAAATGAATGTAAAAATAAAAGAGGAAAAAATCTATAAACCATAAGACATGAGGAAAGAAACACAAGATTTTTCAATCAATATCAATCCATATTTGTGTATTTAAATGAACTCTGAGGGATAAAATGAATGAAAATATAATCCATTAATAAAATCATCCATTAATTTGTGAATCAATTCTTATTAGTGGAATTGATCCAGATTCAACTAAGAAAGAAGAATAAGATAGAATTTCAGAAATGATACATCCAACATAGATTTATATCAATTGATGATGAATAAAGATTCCACATCATTCCCATTATAAGGATCTTGGATTTATGTTGGTACATCGATCACCAAAGCACGATCTGTCGATTCACGATCTGGATGACCACCAATTGTCCTCCATGCCTTCCTCTCAATTATTAGAGTTATAAGGAAGACACTATGAATTCGTTATAATTGAATATATAAAGAGGAAATGTTATGTCACTATTTCTATTAAATAAAATAAATAAATAAATTTATTAATTAATTCTTTACGTATGCAACAACTGTTTCACTTATGATTGACACCGACAAAGGTCATATATCACCTTGGGTAAAACACAAATTCTGAACACAACAGTGCCATTATATTTTTAATTTTATCCCCCATTAAGGATTTATACCAATTTATTATGAAAAAATTACACTCATGATATTAATATATTAAATATACATCAAAAAATAATTTCGAGTACACCGATCCTCTGAATCTCATGCCATCATAGTTCATGGGTTCAGAAATATTTTTAAAAATTTTAAAAATTCATACACATCCAAAATAACGATGTTACATTATATTATACCTAAATAATTTTCATCACTAAAAACATAACTAGGAAACAAGTGAGGGTTCTGAGCTCTCAACTAGGTCTCCTGCTCTTAGGATCTCTCTTATTGGTTCCATGTGTTGTCAACAAATAGACAGGCAATGAAAAAATTTCCCATGTTTTGTTTTTCTCCAACCGGTCCTCAACATCCTCGAATAATTGAAAATAGAAACTCCAATCTCATATCCCAATTCGCCCCAATCGATATAGTAAAATAATATGTTAATAGACCTCATCAGCAGTGACATGTATGAAACACCAAGAAACCTTAAACTACTATATTTGTAGGGTTAATCATCAAAAAAAATAAAAAAACTAAAACAATATTGTGCAATAGAAGGATATAAGATCCCAATAGATAACCTTCTACCCCAGATAATACTCAATAACTACCAAACACCAAATTCCTCCATCGTTGTTCGACTGAGGACTCATGATGTTTTATGTGAATCCATAATACTCCCCAAGAAGAATTATACCATTTTAAAACCACTAATAGCAACAAAACTAGGACCCACGAATTGTAACATACTGAATCTAACTATTATAATAGCGTATTTCAATAACTCATATACATACACTCAATAATGTTCTAATCAAGTGTCCATGTTATAACCATCATGAAATGAATTCTTCACAAATGGTATATGATCCTCCTAGCTGTGGATCAAAATATACATCAAATCCCAATGAATGTTCAACTAAACCTAAATGGTCAGATTACTAGGCCAAATAGATAGGTAAAAACATTGTACCTAAATGAAACATATTCCTCAAAGGATTCCATCATTATCTACTTAATAAGTGATTTAATTAATAATAATAATCATCAATGATCCTTGAGGGGATTCCATTGAGATGGACTACCTCCAATATGTATAGGTGTTAAAAAATCCCCATAAATATCTCTTTGTCATCACCCAATGGCAGATAAAAAAAATAAGAGTTTAAATTGAACACCGTCTTCAACTCATGTTCTTATCCAACTGATGCTAAGATATCTTGGAAAACACTCACCTCCAGTAGATCTAATACTAAGGTAAATAAGCCTACCCCAAACCTCCTCTCTAATTGTGAACAGAATCATCATTTGTACCTAGAAAAAAGGATGAAATGATTCCCACATTAATTTAATCCATCAAGAATGTATCTAGTGGATATATAATTATAGAAAATCTCACAGTCGATGAACCCAATTCATGCCTCCTAACCTCTCTTAATGGGCGATGGGAAAACAACCATCGATCGGTGGTATGTTGTACCATTATCAACCCATAAATTCTCAATGAAAAATATATCAACTGATCTATCACGTCACTCAACAATAGTTGAATGAAATACCCACTATGATCATCTGCTACCACATCCACACCCGGAATAGTACTAGTGGTCATTCCACCTCAAAATATGTGGTGTCCACTATCACTCCCATTTCTGTGAAGAGATATTTCAAAAACTAATTCCATGTGGGGTTCCAAACAACCAGAACTCCTAGAGCATGTCTAAATGCATCCCTACATGTATCACATGATCTAATTCTAACCCTAAAGACAAGAGGGTAGCTTAACAGATGAATACCTTTAACAGATCTATGAATGTTTAAAGATTATGCTCTTTAGTATTGATAAATGTACTGGGGATTTCACAATGCTAGATGGTATCCCCATGAACTCAAATCAGCTGAAGCTGCTCTTGGAATAGACACTCGATATATCCACCTCTTGATCCTAGATCTTGTGATAACACATCCTGAGGCCAAACACTAAGATCTACATTGAATCCATATATTGGGTGAAGAGATCATGGATTCTATAGATTGGATACTTTCCATTGTGTCACCTGGTCCATGTGAATCCAATCCACACCCAAACTCAAGCTCTATTCCTCCTCTCTAGTGAGAAACACATAGCTTCCAATGAAAACACAATGGGTCTTACAATGCCCTTTCATTGTAGACTTCTCTAATAACACCTTCAACTCTCATAGCTACATGGGGTTATATGATATTCAAAAACATATATCAGGCCACATATGGTTCAATTCCATGTATAAATCCAACTCTCAGTGTTGATGTAATCCCTAAGTGTTCACAATAATTATTCCCTCACACTCATCATCTATTGTAGGAATTTAACACCCATATCACCAATGACTAGAAATGTGTCACTATCTAGCACATAGTAATTTAGTTATAACATCCTATAAAATAGCTCATCTTGCTCTACCCTAGATCACACTTTACCAAATGATGAAATCTCTATCCCAAAAAAACTGGGAGCAATGATATTCCCACTGATAATAAGATTGCATGCCTAGTGTGAGACATTTTTAAATGTAATTACAATTTTTGTTTGTATTGTAAAGTGGATGATCATGGCCATCTCACTTGAGAAACATCTCATTGTGTTAACTTAATTATTCTAAATTACATATTCTAAGTATTTTTTCCATTTTTATTAATTTATAAAAACAATGAAAATCATTTTTTTTTTGATTAAAAATTTTATGACATAGAAACTGTGAATTTAAACTAAGATGAAAACTCTACGTAATGAGTTATGGAATGAAATCACATGGTTTTGGGGTTTTGATAATGTTACAATCATTATTTCCGCTTTATAAGTTTTATTTTAGTTTGATAATACAAACATGAATTATTGGGATCGAATTACTATTCATTAATTAAAAAATGTGGAAATTTTGATAGATTATGAAATCTTAATTCCACCTCCTCCAATAGTTTTGGTTGATGACACACCTTTGTCTAGGGTGTTCAATCTTCGATGACCCAACTTTATAAATGATGTTTCATCAATTGATTATCTCAACTCTAACTTGATATGAACTAACCTATGTAGAGGGGGAAATTGATTAAATAAAAGAATAGAGATAGATTAAGTATCATGTCATTGGGGAAAGTCATCGCATCTATGAAATTTGCCTCACCCATGAATAGATCTCAATTATATCTACAAACATAAAATTTAACATTAATGAATTTTCCTGAACACCTTGAACTCTCCCTGAGTCTAGCCTCATTGTCAACCTATCATTTCTAAGAGTTATAAATCTCAATGGTGGAAATGATAATAAGAGAAGAATTAGAGAAATATAAAAAAGGAATGCATAATTTATAGGGAAATGGGTTGAGAGAATAAATGAATAATAGAATAATAGAATAAGGATGAGAGAGATAGAGTGAAATAAATAAAATAAAATAAAATAAATTAGATTTATATATAATATAAATATTAATAAATTAATATTAATAATAATAATAATTATTTATATTATTATTATTATTGTTACATTTGACAGAATATTTTATAAAAAAATGAGAGAATAATAAAACAGATAGAATAATTTTAAAATAAGAATGTTATAATAATAATTTAAATAATTAATAATAATATAAATAAAATAAAAATCATTTTTATTATAATACTAATAATTTGAAATGATGAAAATTAATAGATGGATAATATGGACAGATTAGGGAGGAAACAAAATTCACGTATTTGGTAATTTAAACATAATATTAATTAAAATTACAGTTTAAAAGAAAAAATCTAAAATAACAAAATAAAATAAATAATATAGGAAGGAAGAAAATAATGCACTTGCCGGATTCACTTGGTGGTGATCTCCTTCATGGTAGTCAGATGGTAGAATCAACTGATTTGGGGAGGACAATATCTCCTCCTCTTCTAGGCATGAATTTACATTCAATCATTTCCACATATTATCCCCAATGAATGACTGATTCATGCATATAATTCTTCATTAATGATGGTCAAAGATATGATTCACATCTCTCCTCCAAATATTATCATATTTAGAAGTCTGTAGTGAGAGTTATGTTTGTTTTAATTTGATAATTTTATCGTCCCAAACAGACTCTCCACATTCCATGTCTCTAGTTTCCCATGAAATAATGGACTTTAAAACGGCCAATTAATGCATGGGAATCTATATTAATGTAGTTAATAAATTTCATTATAATCTCCAATAAAAAATGCAACACATTTGGGTCATCCAATAAATTCATATGGTCCCACAATAAAAAATACCTAGGTGTGTGAAATGTTTTGAAGGCCCAAATTGTGAGTGGGTTTTGGGATTACAAATGGTGGATTTAGATTTTGGTCAAGAAGAATTCAAATAATCCTAGGATATATCTTCCTAAAAGTAAATAAATTCAGGATTTGATAAAAATGGAATTCTTTAACGCCATATAAAATATAATTTTAAATATTTAATATTCAAAATATTTTATTTTTTTGATTGAGCTCAAAACACCACTAAAATCATAAAATATGATAATTTTCCTTAAAATAAAACCTTTGTGGGATTAGAAAAAATTAAATTCAATGTAAAATTATGGAAATTTTTTTTTCTATAAAATACCCCCACACTTAAACCATGTTATTCCCCTTGTATATAATCTCATAAAGGAATTAAAGAAGGCACAAATGTTATCAATATTCAAAACTCAATGTAATAAAATGAAACTATTATCAATTTGAAATCTATTTATCAAAATCAAAACACAATATAAATTCACTGTTTCATTTTTTAGGGAAAAAATCCATTTATTTTACATTAACCTTTAAAATAATGATGATCTTCTCCTCTCATTCATTCATGCTCTAAAATTAATTATTATTAAACATTCCAAATATTGATTTACCACACTTTTGAATGTTTTATTTGATAAATCAAGATAGAATTCAATAATATTTAAACTCAAATCAATCAAACATGATCCATACTTATAGGCTTGTAAAGGAGCTACTTCATCAACTTTGTAAAGAAAAAAGCCACATAAAATCATGAGTGCATGTAACTATGGATCAAATGTCTATAAGGATTAAGGTTGGTATGAATTAATGTTAAAAATAAAATCTCAAAGAAGAGGTTTATCCCCTAATGAATAAATTATGATATTCAAATTAAAATTTTAATGACATTATATCCTTATATTTATATCAACTCTAGACATCCCCAAAAGTACAAAGTAAATTTTTGATCAGTTTAATTATAATGAATGATTTCTTCCCACCATTGAATATTTTTTATAGATATTTTATTTTTCAGAGAACCATTAATTCTTTACAATTTTTAGAAATTTATAATTATAATACAACTCAAATAACACTACATATCCATGTTTGATAAAAATCATAGGTCTAGTAATGTTGATTTTTGGTTTACCTATATCAAAACTATTTTTTCTCATTTTGTGGTTATTTTAATAATATTCATTTTTTTATATTCTATTGGATAAAACAATAGAGAACAATGAATGATTACACAACCTTTTAAAATTCAAAAAATATGAATCCCTGTACTTGTTCCTTATAATTTAAATCATCCCATTCACCATGATTCCATATACCCCTACACTTCACCTTTTAAATATCATGAAATTAATAAGAGTTGGGTATCAGTGGATAAAAATGTATTTAAACGTGTCTTATACCTACCAATTTCATTCATTATATCTATGTGATACAAAAGAATTTATTTAAATGTGGTCTTTAAAGGATAAGTGTTTTTTCAAAAATATGTCTCAATTATTTTTATTGTTTTTTTCATAGTCAAAGCTTTGAAAAGTTCAAATTAAAGTTCTAGAAGGTGGCATTCCCCAAGATAAATCATGAAATATGATTAATGATATGATAATATGTACTTATTCTTGAAATCCTCTCAGGAATTAGACATATGATTTTGGAAAATAATTCTAGGCATTATTACCAATTATAAATAAATTCACATGAATTTCATAATATCCAAGCGTAAAAAATGGTTTGAAAATTTAATTTAGATGAATAAATTAATTCTTTAAAATCATGAGTCCGCATTTTTATATCCATGCTTCACATTAATTATCCAACTTTACATTTTACTCAATCTATTTCCTTCAAATTGAAATCTAAAACATGGAATTATACGATTCCTAAGAAACCCATGTCTACTATATTAGTCATTTAAAACATAAAATCAATGGTGGGAGTAAAATTAAATCTCAAAAATAGTTTTGGAAAAAAATGACATAGATTTTAAAAGATAGTCATTAAAAAGGGATTTCCCTTTACCAAGAATCTTAGTCCTTCTCCTTGTTAGCTAAGGCTGCCTAATGCCATTTCTGACATTTCAAAAGATAACTTATTGAATTAAACACAAGGATTCATTCATTAATGTTAAAAACAATACGAGAAAGTGGGGTTACATGATGAACTACTTCCTAAAACTAACATTGATACCTAAATTCCTAGATGTCATTTATAGATAAATCTTGGTGTGATCCCCCAAGTGGGAACTGAATTTTTACTGCCTCTAGAGGGAAGTATGAGTTTTTATCTAATAGTAATTGGTGGATGAAGATTCATTGACTTGATCCACTATATATCATTTTTCTAAGATTTTGATTCATCCTCATGGGAGAGTAATTTTGATTTGAAAATGTACACTAGATCTCCCCCTTCAAAATGAGGTATATCTTACATGGTGGGAGTAGGATGAAGTATGAACTATACTCTTCCTTGCTTACTAATTATTCAACCTCTTTCTCTTCCAGTGATGGATTTACATAGTGTTCATGAATAGTAATTTCAAAAGTAGTGTTTGAATGTATATTTAATTAGATAGAATTTAAAAACGAAAAATGTAAATTAGAAACCCCCCATTCAATATGATAAGCCTATGTCTGGATTTAATTACGATCATCCACGTGAATCTCTTCATGGGCCTATATAAATGATTGTTCAATAAAATCACGGAGCTCCATGAGTTCCTCAACGGGTGCATGTACAAGTTATTCATCCTCCTCTAAAGAATGTAATTTTTTTTTCTGAATTTGAAATTTCAAATCAAAAGGAAGTGATGCATAATTAAGTATCAATAATGTTAGAAGAGATAGAGTATGAGAAAATATCAACTCCATGTCTTGGTTTAAATTCAATCATTACCTCGGTGGTAAGTACCTCTTTGAGTTGATTTTTAGTTGATGTAGGTAGGTAGTTTGGATCCACCATCTATACTTCAAATTCAACCATTTTTGTGGTTTTCTCCTAAATTGGTTTCTCCCTTTTTCTTTTCAAGTTGTTGGTAGATCATTCAAACCCTCACATTAATTCAAAAATTCATGCAATCATTTTTAATATCCCACATTTATCACAGCATGAAAGTATTCCTCGTTTTCCTTATAAAGTATGACAAGATGTGAATATTATAGTTTAGGTTTAGGCTCAGGTTCTTTTGATGATTCTTGGAAGTATGTCGTTACCTTTTTATAATGCTATTGAATACCATACTTGAGTTTTTTTCCAATTTCTTTGGGAAATATTTTTTGGGAACATCTTCAAATTCTTTGGGAGGAATCAACTATCACTTTTATAATGTCTTGTCCACTACTTGATAGAATTTTGGGATCTATTCCGAGATTTCACTTAGTTCCATGGCCAATCCTTCATCAACTGGTCGCTCAAGGGTCTCCTTGAGGTCTTAGATAAGGACCTTGAATTACTCCCCCTTAATTAATTTGTTTTTTTCTCCTCTGATCTATTTATCCCATAATTCAACACCATATTCAATAGACTAGGTTGCTTCAACTATTGGTTTTTTAACATATGAGTATTTTTTGATCCAAGATTTTAATAAATAATCAAATGATAACATCATGGATGTATTTTTTATTTTTATAAAAATAAAAATAAATCTATCTATAAATTTGAAAGAGTGATATATTAGAAAATATATGATTGGATCCCATAAAACGGTTTAATTTTAGATGCACACCAATCACTAGGCACATTCAAAATAAATTATAATTTTTTCTCGTGAAGAACAGTGGCTTACCGGGATTATCTCACTTGAGGAGGTTCCTAGGGCGTTCACTACTTCTAAATCACTTATTAAAAATCTTTTATTGGTTTTTATTTCTTTAGAAAACAATAATTTTTTTGATTAATTTTATAATGGAATGCCAAAATAGAAATTAAAAATAACTAATAAACTTGGATGAATGAGCTAAGAGAATAAATCAAATTGTTTTGGGTTTTTTAATTTTTAAGGATTATTCCCCTTTATATTTTTTATTTCATATTGAAAATACAAACATGAAATATCGTGTTGGAATTACACTTATGTATTTAGAAATTTTGGAATTATTGAGAGAAAAATAAATTTGAATTCTAAGTCCTCCAATAAACTAGGTTCATGTCACACCTAGGTTTAGGGTATTCCATCATCCAAGACCCAACCATATCAATTTTGTTTCACCAATTGATTTTCTCAAGGAAATGTTTAAAGAACTAAATAATAGATAGAGGAAAAATGGTTAAATAAAATAGTAAACATATATAGAGTTGTATATCATTGGGGAACTCACCAAAAATGATAAATTCACCTCACCCATGCATGTTAATAAATTATATAGAGTAACATAAAATTAAACATTTATGAAAATTAATGAACCCCTTAAACTCCCCCAGGGCCAAGCCTCAGGGTTATCCTCTCAATTCTGACAGTAAGAGATCAGATAAGTGTAAGTTAGAAGAAGAAAGAAAATAGAATAAAATAAATAATATTTTAAAACCAATCATGGTTAGAGAATAAAAGAATAAAATAAAAATATAATGGGGATGAGTGAGAGAGAGAGAGAGAGTAAAATAAAATAGATTGAGAAAAAATAAAAGGAGTTAAATTTAGATAGAATATAAAGATTGTTAAAATAATAACAATAACAATAGTGACATTTTTTATTGTTATATTTTTTCTAGCATGACAAAACATCATGGTAGGGGGTTGGGAGACACTTATCTTTAACATATTTAATGGATGTATTTTCTTGTGGGGGGGGGGGGGGTTGATACTTCATCTTTTTCATTCTTTGTTGTAGGTATCTTTTTGAATGACCTGGTCCCTTTTAAATCTCGTTAATTTTTATGGGTTTTCTTCCATGGTTCATGTAATGGGTTTCCTTTATCTCTATTTCTCTAAAAAGGTTATTGACATTTTATTTTAATGAAGAGGGATTGACCGACCACCTATTTTAAATAAGTTATTATTATTATATTTAATAGATGTTTTTTTAAAAATGGATAGAATATATAGAATGTGAAAATAATTTTAATATAATAATGTTATAATTTTTTTTAAAAATAATAATAAGAAAATTAATACTATTATTATTTTCAATTTTATATTAATAATTTTAAAAAATAAAATTAAAATATATATAACATGGTTGGATTCTCATGGAATCAATATCACTGATTTTTGTAATTTAAACTAAATTAAAACTACAATTTCTATTTGAAATAAACAGAAAAAAATAATATATATATATAATGGACGGGGAAAAATAATACAACATCTGGCCTCCCTAGGTGCGGATCTCCACCTTGGTGGTGAGATGATGGCATTGAATAGTTTTTGAAGGAGCATGTCTCCTCCTTCTATAGGCCATAATTTACCATATATGTTTCCACGTGTTATCCCCATTAAATGTATAATTCATAAATGGACTTCTTCATGAATGTTTTTTTTCAGAAATATCATACAAGTCTCCCCTAAAAATTTCATCATATTTAGAAATCTTTAGATAGAGTGATGTTTGTTATAGTTTGAGAAATTAATCTCCCCATATTGACTCTCCATATTCAATTTCTTTGGATTACAATAAATGTATATCCTTCAAAATGGCTAATATACACGTGGAAGCCTTTATTAATGTTATTGATAAATTTCATTCACATTTACAACAAAAATTTCAACAAATTTTGGACATCCAAAAAAGAGATGTGGTCCCACCTTAAAATATCGCCAGATCTGTGTAATGTTTTGATAGCCCAAATTATGATCCAGTTTTCAAATTCAAAATGGTGAATTTAGTATTAGGTATATAATAATGAAATGAGTACAAGAATTTATTGAATCAAGAAAATAACTAAATTAACCATTTGGATAAGTAAAAAATATTTTAAATCCTTAATATAGAAATAATTTTAAACTATTATGATTCAATGTAGGTAATTTTTTTGACTAAGCATAAAATACCACTATAAGAATAAAATATTATAATTTCCCTTAAAATATAAATTTTTTGGTTTATAATCAATGATATTAATTTCTAAATAATGGAAATTATATGTTCTATTGAATAGAATTTTAGCATGGATGGTAGGAAACCAATCCATATCAAATAGATCCCCATAGGTCTTGCTGCCCTTATGAAGAGATTGCATGTGAGGCTTTCTATATCCTCCCATAGTTTGGTTGCACATTTTATTAAAGCGTGTAACCAATTATCTTCTCCACAGGAGCCTCTAACAAGAAGATTTTCTAAAATTGGATCATATGGCATCACTAGCTATCAAATAGAGGATGCACTCATGGAAAAGTGGATCATGAATCCATATAAAAACTGAAACTAGGGTAGTGAAGCCTCATGTCATGCCTCAAACTGAACTCAAAGCCATTGCGATATCCCAACTCTTGGAACTCATTCCTTCCCTATCCCACCTATTTACCAAAAATTGGTATTCCTCCATCAATTTTTTCACTAAAAAAATGACCACACAATCCATAAAAAAATCATCACCATCATAGGGATCTACTGATATCCCACATCACCCTAAAAAAGTATAGACACCTAAACTTATATTATAGAGGGGTGTCATTAATGAGGGACATTCACACCATAGGCTCACACCTATCGTCCACCGCCCAAAAGGGGGTATTGACCCCCATGTAACCTATGTGATCACACACTGTAGAATCCATGATTCATATATAGTATAGCTGTATCATTTTATATTACAACCATATGAAACTTCTTCCCCATGGAAAATCTGTTAACATGATCAACCATCTGATCAGTAGGCATATACACATTCCATAAAATAGAGACCACTGACTCTGGTCAAATGTATACCACCTGAGGTTTTGTCTCATCATAGGTCATTAGCAATCCATATTGGTATAACTCATTTAACATGCCAATATTTCACATTCCATCATCTTTCCTTGTCTGATCTATCATATTCTCAACCCATAGGAAATCATCTTCCAAATCCACAAAATGCTCCATGTTCTCTCTAATAGAGAGTAGTACCTTTTGGCTCCCACATAGAGGAAAAACCTCATGAGTGGGTCCCTAAACATAAAACCCAACACTCTTCTAGTGTTATTCACGACACTGTCTTATAATCCTTACTAGCTATCATTATAGTGGAGTCTTGAAGATTATCAATACATTACAAGGTCATTGAGTATGACAAGGGATATGAATAAAAAGGAAATGAAAACCACAAATCATTCATCTATATTTCATGTAATAATTGTTTCCTCAAAAATAGTGCATACATATACTGATTCAACAAGCACGTTATCGAGGTCTTATTGAGTGGATATGTCTTTTCCCGCATAAAAAAAGGACACCCTATTCTAGTAGAAATGCTTGAATCATTATAAAATTGTTTCCCTAGTTCTCTAACAAAATCTCATATCTTGGAAAAAGAAATTCCAAACTGTAATCCTAAGCATATGTAGTGTCATTACACATTAGGCTATGTATTACTTTGATACCATTCTATCATGACTCGACCCAATGGGGAACGAGATGCAACTACCCCAAGCCCTCCTCTAAAAGGAAAGGGGGAAGAAACTAGTACCATGTGGTAATAACACACACATGAGAGTCATTTTACAAAAGTACATGGATACACCCACATATCACTAAGGCCATACTATAATGAAATGTAAAATAATCATAAAATTGAATGAATTCCTATAGAATCTCACAATCATACTACCATAAAATGTATTGGAAAATACAAAATGGGGTAAATAAAAAAACAAGAAAACCTTGAAATAAAATTGGACACAATCCAAATGAGTGGACTATTATAAAATGCATCATAGATTTAAACCTTGGTATTTCAAGCCCAAACTAACTCCACATACTACTAGTCCACCTTGGACTCTACCAAATAGACCATCTCCTATACAAGACAAGACATGTGTGGGCACAAATCATGTATGGGTGAGTATAAAAATACCAAATAGGGCACCGCAAAACTAAAAAACCCAAATCATTAATATAAAATAGCTTATAAAAATTATATACAAATCAATTCGGTATAAGACTTTCCAGATATACTTAGTAAGGATAAGTTCCTCTAGTTGGTCACAAACAATCTTATATCCACAGAGTTCTTATTCAAGAAATCATTATTCTAAGATAATACACTCTTAGATCTATATTATAATCATATAAACTCATACAATTGTAAATGATCATTGGTACCCACCCATGAAATATCATTGGTCTCCAATGACCAGATACTCAGATAGCAGATCACACCCAAGACTAATGGGGGACACAACAAACCCAATTTGGGTAAACCATATATATAGAGTATTGTAATAAAAATATACTAAATGCCCTTTTAAAATATCATTCTATATTAGGGATCAATTCATTACTTAAATAGGTCACACCAATTCTATAAACACCACCTAGTGTAAAAACTTATATACGATCACACTCCAGTCTCATTAAGGGACACCAAAAACTCTATCTATGTCTCATTATCTAGATATGATTAGAATATAGAAATGTGGATGTAATTCCGAACTATTCCCAAAATGGGATGGACCAAGGGAACACAATAAATTATACTTACCAAGACTAAAGAAAATAAGGGCCCCCAACACTGTAAAAAGAGGAACATATCATGCACATGAGAGTGAATAACATTTCTAGACAACCCTTAATCTTATCATTTGGTGTTGTTTGAAAAGAAAATATAAATAAATAAATATATATATATATGAAGTGTAATTACATTACACATCATATATTTATTTCTTGACACTATTAATATTCTTTCTAGTTATGCATGTGTGCACCAGACTATTTCCATTTATTATATCCATTTTTGTGTACTTCATCCTTCATGTTCTTGTGTAACCTCTGAGTTATATTCTATGATTCTAAGCACATTTCACACACTATGTGATAGAGTCACATGGTTTACAATATTTACATCTTTATAGAAACCAAAATTCTATAGGTAGGGGGTCCCACAGAGCATGTAATACCAGATTACAAGCCATATAAGCCGAGAAACTATATAACCCTTGGGATCTTATACTCCATCATACGCACATGTCATTGCCACCATTTCCCTAGAACGTGATCGTAGATATAAGTTCATCCAACACTACCATCACCAAATATTGGGATTATGGTCCTCAATGTTTCTATTTAAACCCCTATATGCATGGTACATAGGCACACCATCAAATCTAAGATGAACAGATACTACCAATCCATTCTGATCCACCTATGATAATTCTATGTCATTATCGCACGTAAATTTAACCCTTTACCATGAACCACATACACAATATTGTTCTGTTTCACTAAAAAATGGTTTAGAAATTACTATATAAAAGGTAATCATTGAACCATGGGCTGTTGAAAATTCCCATGATGAACATGCAGAGAAACATGGCAGAAATACACAAACCATACGTTGTATGTAAAAAACCTCCACCATTTTTTGTTTATACTAAATAATTTATGATATATTTAGATGTAGAAATAGTTATATAATCAATGAAAAAATTAAATCCAAAAACTAAATATACCATCAATGCGGAAAAAAATTCGCATTCATGGAATTGAACTGTATTTGATCAGGATATAAGAACAGGATGGAATTATAAAAATAAAACATCCTAAAAAGAATTCTATTAATCAATGAAAATGACTAAATCCAACTAATTTTTTATAGATACACCCTTTAGTTTCCTTGGCACACTAATTTCTAAATATCAAGCGACCAATCCATGAACCTGATGCCCACCAATCCTCATCCATGCTATCGTCACAATTCCCAGGAGTATGATGGTAATTATTGTGAATTGGTCCTAAGAACATATATTGAGAGGAAAATTTTGGTCACTACATCAATGAAGCAAAATATATAATTTTAATAACTAATTTATTATTTACAACCATGAAAAAAAATCACAAAAAACTTACATTGAAAATGGTTATGTAATTCCTAGGGTAAAACCCACATTTGAAACTAAAATTTTCCCTTTAATTTTTGATATGGGACCCCCATTTTATAGTTATCAAAATTTTTAGGAAAAATTATTGCACATTATATTAATATATTTCATATATTTTATAAATTAATTTTCGACACAGTAGCCTCAAAATCTCATATCGTCTTAGCTCCTAACATCAAAAATATTCCTATAAATATTCGAAGTTCTTACGCCGAAAACTTAGGCATTTTACATTTTATGATTGGTTTGAAAAGTTTAAATGATTTAATAAATAATAATAAGTTCATGATTATTATTATGGAGAAGATAGTAAAATGACCTATTTGACCATAATCAACACACCAAATCCATTTTGAACAATGAACCAATTGTCCTCAAAACACCGGATGTTGAATTAACAAAATATGGGTTTAAATAAGAACTTTTAGAAAATAAAATAATATATTTAACAATTTAGAATTAATGGATTAAAATTATCTTATGAAATAAAATTATTTATATATGTCTATTATACAAATGTTAAAGTACATTCATGGAATTTCGGGACACGAGTTAAGGGTCTTTGTCTCAATTTTCCATCATTGAGGAATATTTTAATGTAATGGACCTAATTTATTTTATAAGTAATATATATAACCCATATTACATGAAATATCATGAATAATTAATATATAAATTTGTTTTTAGTTTCAATTTGTATTATTTAATCCAAGGGTATTTGACTTGAATGTTTCCAAGAGGGAAATAATTTCATAACAAAATTTCATTTCATTGGGTTATATTACATATTAATTCTCTATGATATTAATATATTATATGTGTAATTAATTTTTATTATCATAATTTGTAAATAAATTTTTTTATGTTGATTTATATTTGATACTCATTATCAATTCATTGATTAATTCTCACATCAGCAATATAATCATTATAAGGGTTTCTCATTTCTAATTGTCTTATTTGGGACATATGTTATAGTATACAACTATCTTGTTTTATAAGGAATATCTACATGAATTTTGATATATTATATCATGATTCTCGTTTTGTTCGTTATATTTAATTTTTCATATAACATTATTCATTCATGAGTGTTATGATTGAGGATTTATCAATGTGGAAAAGGTTTTACGATATAATATCCTTTATTTTTAAGATGGTATATGTGGAAGTTTTATTGGGATAAAATAAAATTAAAATATCTTCATGGGAAAAAAATATTTTATTCTCCTATTATTAGGAATGTATTTTATATATTTAGTTTTCATTTCCAACCTTATGAATTAATGACACATCAAGAAAGTATTTTTTATGTCATATTAATAATGTATATTCTTTTAGATCATGGAACATTCTCTTTCATATCATTCTTTTTCTAAAAAATAAATGATTTTCAATATACATAAAATAATTCCTAAATCTATATAAAATTATATTTCCCTTATTTAAATAATACTTGAAAAATATAACCTATTTACATTTACTAAATTTTGAAATTTTTAATCCATTTACAAAATGTTTCAAAAAAATATTTTTTTAGTATTTACAACATGAATAGATTTTCATGTAGTCATGTAAATTACTTTGTTTAATATTTCATATATATGATTCCATGTTTCTTTTGAAACAAAATTATATTCAAAATAAATTTTTTGTTTTAGTTTTCGAAAGTGATTCTCAAAGTGAAATAGTTATTTTACTCATGAGTGTCTTTATGGATATTTTAGTGGTATTTCAACCCACCAATGATATCAAACCTGGAATTTACCCACAATCCTATTGGAATATATTGTACTGATACCATCATTATTATTTCTCCAAATTTATTATGAGATTGACATGTAACATATTTCTCTTCCACAATGGAATCAAGCAATAAAATAATAATAATTATTATTATTAATATTATTATTGAAAAGTGAAGGACTTTATGTTTTTTATTCATGAGTGGCAATTGAAAATTATTGATGATGGAATATTTCACCCAATATATATTATATTATGGGTTCAGACCCATTATAGCTCATGGGTGAGCCTGAAATGGAATATATTATGGGTGCACTGAGATTACATTAGGTTATCCTGATAAAGATTATATTAAGGGTGCGCCCATATAGCCCTCCAATGAATTGGGTAATATTACCCCCCTTAAGAGGAAGAAATGAGGGAGTTACTAGAGGTATTCTCTTATTTATGTTACTTCTATATATTTATTACTAACATATTTTTAAAATTTGTTATGAAGATGATGTTTCGAGATACTACTACAATTTAATTATTTTTTATTTAGGTTTTAAATGATTCCATTAATCATGGTTTACATAACATGGATCAAAATTATTGATTCTCAGGACCCTTTCCTCTGTTATATAATTATTCGATGCCCTATTTTTATTTATCTGAGTTTTATGGGTATGATTTCTCTTATATTATGATCATGCACTTTAATTATGTCATAACACTATTAAACTCTTATTATTCTCACTGATGATGTTAAATTATTAAATCATCTGTTTACCCTTCTTGAAAATTAGTGATCACCTTTTATAAGTTTCCATTTCCCCATGCTATCAATAATTATTTTAAATTAGTAATGTCTTGAATGGTTTCATATGGATGATATTAATTATCTAATATATAATATGAAAATCTTGGTATATTGGGAGAAATGTTATCTTCAAATCATGAGTGTTTTTTATTTAATATTTTGTCCTAATTATCTAAAAATCTAAACCTATAAGGTCTTTGGGAAAGTAAGTTTTCTAATAATTAATTTTTTTCTAGTATTTGGATGAAATAAATTTGATGTAATTTATTAGTATCAAATAGAGAAATGAAATTATAATGTTTTTAGGGCCAAATTAGAGAGTGAGGGTTTATAACTATTACACTTTTTATTAGAGTATGGTTTATGATAAATTGAAATAATTGGATGTTTTCATCATTTGTTTTTTAATATATATGGATATATTTTTGAGTTTTTGATATTAAGGATGATTGTAATTTCAATGTCTTAATCCCATGTTTTTGGGGTTTCAGTGATGAGATCTTAATGTGATTGAAGTGAGATTATGAGGCATTTTTTGGGTTGATGTATATGTAAAAATTTTGTTTAACATGAATTATGCCATTTCATTTTGTGGAAAACTGTTTTATGGAATTGAAAACCCTGAGGGATTATACGAATTTTATATTTTCATAATTATACGAAAAATGTTTTATCATACATATAACCATGTGACTAAAAAATGAATTGGTGACTATGTGATTTGTTTTATTTCTAATGAAAATAAAAATACTATTTTCAATATAAAATTATATGTATGAGATAAACTATGAAGTTAAAAACTGAATTATTATTAAGGTAATTGATGTCAGTTGGGATATATGGTTATTTATTTATGGAATTATTTAGTTTTAACATTTGGTATTACTATTGAATTTTGGATATTTATGTATTGTTTTATCATATAAATGATTATTCATTTTGGGAATTATCTTACATTGTTCTATCCATTATTGGTTTTTTTATATTTATAAATAGCAGTGTAATATATTTATTATCCCTTTTATGGTTATACGATCTGTTAGATGTTTATTTTATTGATTCGGGTGTGAAAAATTCATCCTGAATGCTTATCATTTGAAGAAAGATATAAGATTAAGTGGAAAAAGAATAAAGGATGAAATTAAACATTTAATGTAAGTATATTTCCCTATTTATAAACTTTATATGGTAAAGAATTCTTTAAATTAAGTAAAATATTCATTCAAATGAAAACTGTATCTAATTACATTCATTTGAAATGAAATTATGGTCGTGTTCAGACCTCTTTTGTTTATGGATTTTTTTGTCAAATTTCTCATGATCATTCACTTTCATGTAATCAATGATCCCAATCCCTATACATTTTTATTTGGGAATTATCACTTACTTACATGTGAATATATTCAATTACCACTAATGTTTTTGAGCTTTGAATTCTATTTTTATGTCGTTCTAGATGACTTTCATACTTTCCTATCTCTCTCATTTCTAGTAGGCATTTTATTAACACTTTATATAATGTGGGTTTTCCAAAATAAATTCAAATTTAAAACCTATAATTATTTACATCACATTAAAATATAAATAACCAAATTTATTAGATTGTGTAATATGTAACACTACATGATTTTAAAAGAGAAATATGATGTTCGATAGCATATTCGACACCCAACACAGAGCTCAAATGACCAATGTAATATATGACCATTATAACCTAGTTATTCAATTTTAATGTATGAATATAATAACTAATTTATGATATATATTATTTTAATTGAATTTATTATTTTAATATATTAAATTATAAATATATATAACACAATAGATTTGTTTGAAAATTATATGTTCTAATTGAACCATTTACATGATGATTTTAAAGTTAAATTATATATATAGTTTCAAAATTGACATTATTGTTATTTTGTAACAAATACTATTTTATTAAATTATTTAAAATTCTTAAAAATTAATCCTATAAATTTTTTTTATACATTTAAAAATATTGACCATAGTAAATTAATAGAACCATTTTCCATTTAGAATAATTATTTATACCCCTAAATAACTAAAAAACATAGTTACCGTAATAATGGCTAAAACATGGTTTTATGCGATTCATGCACTTATATTAAAATAAATTTATCCCACACGGTGGATTTTTCAATTATAAATTTTTGTTTTAATTGATATATATTTGGTATAAATAATCTAATTATGATAATTTTTTTCAATTTTTAAATCTTAAATTATATAGATAAAAATGTTTGTAACCATGGTGAAAACAAACGTGGTAAAAGTCTGAAAAAATTGATATTAAGGGGAAAATATGTTTAAAATATTTATTTTTTGGATTATTTGGGGATAAACAATATAATTCCTTCAATAAATTAATTATCAATTTTTAATATTTTTTTGTGAGAGTGACATCCCATTATTGAAGAGTTTTGAGTATTTAAAAAAAATAAAACAACTCCTCCAATATTAAAGGCCACCTCCTCCCATAACATGTTTACACCTCCGAATCTATTTGCCTAGAAAACCCATTAGTAAATAAATAACTCTTATTTTTAGTTATTATAAACATAACAACCTTAGGGGAATGAATAAGATATCCACATGGCATTTTCCTAATAGATTGTAATTTTCTTCACTAAGCTCTTTATTTTTACTCCTTCCCCTACCACCTTCTTTTATGTATTAATAATTCTGATATAATGAAGCGAGAATATAGAATATATTGAGATATTATAATACATATTTCATAACCTATATCAATTTCTTATTATATAAAATAATAAATTAAACCATCGATCATGAAAATGGAAGACTACCACATCATAAACCGATTTAAATCATTTTCCATTACAACCTTTTAGGGATGGATTAAATAATGGATTTATTGTATATACACATATATAAAATTTGAAACTCAAGTAAAATTATTTAATTATTTTTTTCACATAATTCATCTGACATTCTATTCCATGTGGGCTATGATAACATCACTCATGTGTATAGTAGACTACCTCATCTTGAAGCGATGTGAATTATTTTTCACTAACAATCAATATTGAAGATAATAAGGATAATATTAATAAATAAATGTGATATATATGACATAGTTGTAACATTAATCAAATATTAAACACTTTAAAAAGATCATATTTCATTTTTTTCATACATTTCCACTCAATGAAGAATGATAATGTCATTCATTTGTATATGTTGACTACCACCTCTAAGAAGCTATGTAGTTATTTTTTCATCACCAAATGACATGGATGATATATATATATATATATAAGAATATTTAATGAAATAATATTTTAATTATGATATTATGATAATTATATATAGAAAAAATAATATGTACCTTCTTTTTGTGACGATTATTGAAAAATGGAAATGTTACTCATAGGTATGTGCATCCTACCATCTTTATGTTGGTAACGTATTTCATTTTTCATAACTACATTTCATGATTATTTTAAAATCATAAATTATTTATAAAAATTATAATTATTTCATGAATATTATTATGTATATTATTTAACAATGACCACTTTGACCATGTTCGACACACCAAATTAGCTTTGATAAAATGAACCATATGTCCCCAAAACTCCTGCCATGAAATTAACTAAATAAGTACATAAATATGAAACTAAAAATAAATAAAATAATATATTAAATTATATGTAACTAATCCTATAAAATTTTATGAAAAAATAAAATAATATATATGTGTTTTGTAAACAAGAGTTAAAGGATATACAAGGAAATTATAGTCTCAACCTCTGGGAATTATTCTCAGTTTTCCTTTATTTAAGAATTTTTTAATGGTTTGATCCTAATTTAATTTATATTTTATATATACTTCCCCTTTTACTTGTAATTTCATAAATAATTCATATATAATATCATTTAATTTTACAATTTCAATTATTTCGTCCTTGGGAATTTTATATGAATGTTACGAAGTGGTAAAAAAATTAATAACTCAATTTATTTTCATTGGGTTATATGTCATTCTATTTTCATTGATATTATAAGATTATGTGTGTCATGAATTTTGATTATATTATTTTCAATCTAAAATTTTTTTATGTGGATTTATATTTTATACACATAATTGATCAACTCATTAATTCTCACTTCAATGTTATGATCATTATATAGTTTTATGGTATCAAATTGTATTCATTTGGACATATGTTGTGTGATACACCAATATTATTTTATGAGGAATATCTTCTACCCCATTGATAAATTATATCAAGAATATAATTTTTTTTATTATATGTAATGTTTAATCTGATTTTATTCTTTTACGAGGCTTATGAATGAGGAGCGACTAAAGTGGCAAAGGCTCTGTGATTAAACATCGTTTATTTTCAATATTTTTTTGTTAAAACGTAATTGGAATGAATCAATATGATTTTATTATCTTAAAAAATATATATTCTCTTCCCATATTATTTTGAATGTGGATCGAATAATTATCTATAATTTTAATAATTACTAATTAAATAATCATCAAGGTATTTTTTTATAATTTATAACTATGGTATACCATCTTTTAGACTGAGAATAATTCTCATCCATATCCATGATTTATAAAAAAATTAATAAAATGTTTTTTATAAAATATAATATGTCATAAATCTATTTTACATGATATTTTTCCTTATTTTAAAAGGAATTAAGAAAATTAAATATTTTAACATTTTCCAAGTGGATCACTTTTGACTCCATTTAAAAAAAATTTCAAAAGAATGCTTATCTTAATGATTAAAAATTGAATGCATTTCCCAACCATTAGGTCCCTTATCATTGTTAATGATTCTATTATATTTTTTGAAGGTTCTTTCAATTAAATATAATTTCAAAATAAATTTAGAATTTTTCATTTTGGAAAATTTATTTTTAAATTGAGAAGATTATTTTTTTTAATAATGGTTTTAATGACGTTTCAGTGTTATTTTCATTAATAAATGAAATCATACATTGATTTTACATTAATTGCACTATGAATAATTGGTATTGATACCATCCATATTATTTCTATGGATGGATTAAGATAATTAATAGGAACTTGTTTCTTTTACATAGGTGAATCATATAATGAAATAACAATAGTAACTGTTATAGCTGAAAATTAATGGATATTAAATGTTTTATTCATGAATTGTATAGAGAAATTATTGGTGATGAATTGATGATTCAGATACTACTTATACCACGGTTTTATCACAATAATAGTTCACAGCTGGTCCTAACATGGCTTATATGATGGGTGTACAAATATTTCACTCCAACTCATTGGGTAATTTTACTTGTCTTATTATGAAGGAATGATAGAGTTTCCAGATAGTTTATCCTATGGATTTAAATGTGATATAGTTATTTATATAAATAGTTTAAAATGGGTTGTTATATAGATGTTCAAAGATTCCAATTCATGTTATTTATACTTTTTATGGGTTTAGTTGTTTTTTTGATCAAGATTGACATCACATGGCTTATGATTATTAATTCTGATGAATCATTCTATTGTTGAGGAAGTATTTGATGAAACATTTATATAGGTATAAGATCTATGTGTATGTAGTATATGTTTTTATTCACATTTTAACACCTCTATATTATAAAATAATACTATGCTTAATAGCGTTTTCAACATGCAATATTGTGCTTAAAAAAATCACAATATAATTTTAAAATATTATTCTTTAAACGTGATTAGTATATCCTAGACATAATATTTGGGGGGGGGTATAAGTAGTATTTAAAAATTTATGAATCATACATAAGTGTAATTATAAATTCTTAATAAACTAGAACTCATCTTTAATAATGATTGTTTATTTTATTAAGAAATATATTTCCTTCATAAAAAATTTAAATTTTTTATAAGAATATATTTTAATTAAGTTTTGGTAATATTAGAAATGATAATTTATTAAATAAACATTTGAAATAAAAAATTTTGATATTAAATGATTGTGTGAGTTTGGGATTTTTTTAAAAAAGATTGATCTTTAAATGAATAGAGATGATATCAAATTTATATAACATAAAATTTTTATTCAATAAATTGTTTTAAAATTAAAATTATTATTTTCTTTTTATTTAAATGTATAATAAATATCACTTATTATTATTCAATTCAATTAATTACATTTAAATCATCTTTACACTGGATTTTAGTATAATATTACTCTTAGGCTTAAAATGATCTTTTTAAACTATTTAAAAGTTTATAGTGTTTTGACATTATAATTAGTTAAAATAAGACATAATGACGAAATAATTGAATTAAATTTATAGAATATTTATATATATATATTTGAATTTAAATTTATATAATTATTATCTATATTTATATATATAATATAAGATAATATTTTCCTTCAAATATACATTTGGCGAAAAACTATGTTTTCATCTCAGTTATGGGTTTCATGTTAAATTTAATTATCTCACTTATATGATCTAAAATTTAGAAAATGGAATCTATATTTTTAATAATCATAATTTATATTATATAATATGTTCAACATAATTTTTTTTATAACAAATAGTAAAAATAGAAAAACAAAATGTTTATGTGGTAAAAAACTATAATGGTAAAAGATAGAAACCTTAATGGTAATAAAGATAAAATGTTTAAAAAATGTTTATTTTAAATGTTATAGGCATGTATCATCCTTATCTGTCATCTATAGTTTTTTATTGATTTTATTAACTTTTTTTAGAGTGACTTCCCAATATAGAATAGTATTATATATTTAAAACAATGTCATTCCTCGCCAATTATAAAAGTTCACCCTTCCCCTCACTTATTCAAATATATGAGTACATTTGTATCAACCTAATACTTCAAAAATATCAAAAAAGATACTTGAAAAACATTCTATATCTTTTTTTCATTCCAAAACACCATCCTTAGGTCTCTAATAAGATATATAAAATTTGTTCTTCAATATACTGGTAATTTTCTTAATCAAGATCTTTTTTTTTCTTATACCTTTTCACACCATAAATTATCCCATAATAATTAAAATATAAAAAAATTATCTCATATATACTAAAATTTTATTATATTAATTGAATAATATTCATTCAACTCATCTTGAAACAAATGTAAAACCAATCCATTGTTTGTGTACGACAGACTACTGCCTCACGAACAAATTTAATTTGGTTTCCATAATTACTAATCACATATTTCATTTATTACGGATTTAATGTTAATATATTATATTCATGAAAAATTTATTATTCTTTAAAATAAACAGATCATATACTTTATTACCTTATCATCCATTGAAAAATGAAATTTTCATTCGGGTGTATGAGGGAATGCTACCTCGCAAAGTGATGCAATTCATTTTTAATAACACCATTATATGAATGAAATATGAATGCGTATTTATAGAAATACTATGATATTTATGATGTTATTATCTTATTGTAATGTTAAAATTACACTTTCCTTCTTTCATTCGTGATTTTGAAAAAATGGATACATTACACATTTTTATGTATGGCTTACCGTCACTAGGATTCTAACATAGATCATTTATCTTAATCATTATACAAGGTTATATTTTTAAATGTAATTAATGTATAAATATTATTATTTTTTCATAATTATTATTCCTTGGGTGTTGGAAAATTTTCCTCTTTGACCATGATCAACACACTGATGCTGTTTTGATATTAGGAACTGAGTGTCCTAAAAACACCTTATATTAACACAAATTATTATGTAATTAATCATGTAATTAAATTAAATGAGGTTGATTGTTTTTTTATAATGGGATTTCCCTATAAAAGGTTTTTAAGAAAAAAAATTCATATAATTTTATTATACATGTGATAAAAGACATATAAAATTCCAAAATTGAGGTAAGGAATCTTTTTAAGTCACCTTTCTTATTGGGTTGTGGACAATATCTCTATAACATAATAGTTAGCTATTTATAATGATGGAATGTTTTTGAACATTGAATATTTTCATATCACAAATATACCAATCTTATTCAACATTCCAATCAGGGGCTAATAAATTCCTCATGATCATTTCTAAAAATAAATAATTTTTAAATTTCCATTACTTATGATATAAAGAAATATTATTGAACCCATTTTTCCATTGGTAATTTTTATGTTTCACCTTATGATTGATTTCCATTATATGTAACTCATATATCATGAACATTATATTATTTTTTCCTTGATATCTTTCAAATGCGTTGGTTAAATATTTTGTTTAGTGAGGACCCGTGTTTGGGATTATGGAGTAAACCTATTCCATTATGGTACATCAGACACCATGTGATATAATTGATTTATTTAGAATTGGATCATTATTATGTCATGTTATATGTTTAAAACACATTTTTTTAATTCCATGATATTATGACACTATGTTATTTATATTATTATCCCATGATATTACTCAACTGTCTTCTCTTTTATCATATCATTTTATAAATTGACATATATGTTACGTTTCAAAATCATATTATACAATTATATGTATTTTTATCTCACCCATTTTGTATATGTATTCCCAAGGTTATCCAATTTAGTTTCACTGATTTTAATGGATTTATGTTATCATTATAGAGAATAAAATAAATAAGATTTATTTTATTATTAATTTGATGTATTGTGAACCCAGTATTCCAAAGATACTAGGCCTCATGATATTTAGGTTGTAATTAATAGGTTTTTATATTAATAATTGTGTAATAATATGTGTAAATATCTTGGTTCACTATAGTTTGTATAAGAGTAAGGTTTGGTAATTTTTGGGGGATTGGAATAGAAAAATTCAATGATAACCGTAGTGATATGTAATAGTATTTAGCTAATTTTAAAAAAATCCTATAATTTTCGTGACTTATATAGTGAGTTTTTATATGAAATTATATCCATGTATAGATTCTACCAGGGGATGTGGATCTATAATAGTTGTACCTAGGCATAATAACTGTGAAAAGGAATCATTGGGCATTGACGTGATCATTAACTAGTGCAAGACCGCATGCCTTGCTTCAAACCAGGTTTGGCAGTCCATGGGGATATATTTTGTAAATTCAGAGACTCTTTATAAACCATCATGAAGGACTAGAATAGATTACAATCATTGATGACTAACGTCAAACCTAATGTTTCATGGGTTCATAAGTATATGGAAGATCATATGTTAGAAGACATAAATTCTAATTTTTATGTTTTATGTTGTGTAATTATAATATTATTGAGTTTATTTTTGAAAATATTTAATATAATACAACCTTAGGTTTAGTTTGGGTTTTTTATAATGGGTTATTTGTAATGACCCGCCAATTATCACTGGCTTGAAAGTACCACGAGTCATTACTAGGCCATAAGAGACATCCCCATGGCGCCAAAGACTGACAATAAATGCTGAAGGGTTTCAAGTACAAGTGGGGGACGATTTACCATTTAATAAATAAACCCATAAACCAACCATAACCAAACATTCACTATATGATGCATGAACAAATGAAAGAACAATAAACAACTTCATTTATATCAAACCACATCAAAGTACACAACAGCGGATAAACAACTCAAGACTCTCAAAAGACACCAAGATACACTCCATGGATCCACACCAAGCTCAATGCTCCAGGAACCACCACATCACCCAAGCATCACCACGATCCACTAGAAATTAGATAGCTTACCTTTACCTGTGTCTCAGAATACGACATCTACAAAAGCACCAAGGTTCCAAAGCAGGGGTGATTATACAACTCATTAGGTTTTCCCAAAAGACATCCCTACTCACGCCACTAGGATAGAAGATTTAGGAACATTTATATAAAATAGTTTATATAAAAAAATTTCTCAAAAATAGTTTATAACCCAATACCAACATGTTTAGTAAAACTATTTCCAACCAAAAGCATACAAGTGAAATTGAAACCAATTTTCCAGCCAGTTATATTTCCATAAGAATAACTAAACAAGCTTTAGAACCACTTCACAATATCCCATTTTGGGATACTCAACCATTCCGAAAACCCATGAATCCAACCTTCCATGCTATGTTATGACAGTTCCATACTCATGAGCAGTTTCTCGTCGATCTACCAAGTAATCAAAAAGTAATTGTTTCCCATGTGTTGTCAATCCTATGGCACTGAGCACAAGGTCATATTTCAACCAAGACCCGTATATATAATTCCCACTTTCCATTAAACCTTTGGAACTGAGCACAAGTTCATATTTTAACCAAGACTCATATATGAAATATTAACACATAACACATATTCTCAATGATCAATCCAAAATAAACCTTTCAATAAAAACACCCTTTTATTGAAAACTATTTCCATCAAAACCATTTCAACTCCAAAGTATTTCAATAGAACTGCATTTTTATTGAAAACCATTTCTATTGAAAAGCACCTTTTCATCAGCCATTTATAAATTCTAGAAAATCTATAATTTCAAATCATTATTTTAAATTAAACCCCCTTTTTCACAACTATTCACCAAGATCACGCAATTTCCCAAAAACCATAAATCATAAAAAATAAATATTTCTCCATTCATTTCATAATCAATAAACCAATTTGAATCTAAGTAAATCAATTCTATCAAGACTAGTTGAGAGAGAAGCCTCCTACCTCGAAGGTCTTGATGAAACATTAACAATTGATGAAGAAAGCAGAAGAATGTGGGTCGATTCTCCAAGAGAGGCCTTAGATATCATATACTAACAAGATCATGAATCAACATTGAAATATTTGTCATATAATAACGTATATATACCCACTATAGGTCATGTTATGAGAAAGAATGGAGATCAAAGAAGTAGATCTACGAAGATAAAATAAAACATGACAAAACCTTAAATAATGGTGACATACCCCAAGAATCAGACTCAAAATCACCAAGGAAAGGCTATGGAATAGAGTCAACTCGTTTGGGAATTGTTTCAAGCCTTCTAGGGATAGTAATAATGAATTAGGAGCGTTTTGAAGACAAAACAAAATAAATAGAGTAAAAATGAGCAAGCTCCAATAAAATAGGATCTAGAATTGACCTCTACACAAGATTTGACCACAAGGTTTGTGAAAACTATGTATGGATCATGCGACCTTACATATTGTCCTAACAATACTTATAAAACCCCCAAACTCTTCCATACATCACCTTTACCCATTTTATGGAAACACATTTTTTATGGAAACATCACACTTTATGGAAACACCCAACATTATGGAAACACCCTAATTTATGGAAACAACCAACATTATGAAGATATCCAAATTTATGGAAACAACCAACATCAGGGAAATATCCAAATTTATGGAAACTATCAACATTATGGAAAGATCCAAATTAATGGAAACTATCTATATTATGGAAACTCTCAATTTTATGGAAACTGTCTATTTTATTGAAACTTTATTTATTACACATCAAAATTGAATAAAAATGTGAGGAAAGGGGTTATGTAACCGAAACTGGGCGTATATCATTATCCCCACTATTGGTCTTTCTGTCCTCAGAAAGTAGACAACTCCTGTTAGCCAAAAAGAGTTCTGGCCACTACTCTTTCATTTCCTTCTCACGTTCCCATGTCTCTTCTTGAATCTGACCATGTTGCCATAAAACCCGCACAAGGCCGATGCTTTCCCCACGAAATACTTTCTCTTGTCAATCCATGATCCGCACAGGAATATGTAATATTGATGCATCTGTTTCTAGCTCAACATGATCCCATCTGATCACATGGTGAGGATCAGGGTGAATCTTTTTCAACTGGGATACCTGGAACACATTATGCACCGAACTAAATCATGGTGGCAATGCCAACCGATATGCCACCTCTCCAACCCATTCTAGTATTTCAAAATGGTCAATGTATCTAGGATATAACTTTACCTACTTCCCGAAATGACGATTTCCAAGCCTTGGAGAGATCCTCAAGAAGATATGATCACCATCAATGAACGACAATGGTCTTTGACTGTTATCTACATAAGATTTCTGACGACTTTGAGCTGTCTCCAACCACTTTCTAATCAATTGGATCTTTTCTGTTATTTCTTGGATAAGGCATGGCTCGACTAGTGATGTTTCACCCATTTCCACCCAGCATAGTGGAGAATGACAAGGATTCCCATTCAATGCTTCAAATGGAGCCATGCGTATTGAGGCTAGATGGATGATATTGTATGTGAACTCCACTAAGGGTATATGCTCCCCCCATGAGCCACTAAAATCCATTACAATAGCCTACAACATGACTTCCAATGTTTTATTGTTTACTTAGATTGCTCATCCCTTTGAGGATGATACGTGGTACTCATAGTCAACTATGTAACAAGGGAATATTGTAATGATTTCGAGAAACGAGATGTAAACCTCGGATCTCTATCTGATACTATTGAAACTGGTACACCATGCCTCTTTACTACTTCTCAGATATAGATTTTTGAATGATCCTCCACCATATGAATTTCAAGAATCGGGATGAAATGGGCCGACTTGTTTAGACGATCCACTATCACCGAAATGAGATTGTGTTTCTAGAACATTCTTGGAAGACCTGTAAAGAAAATCCATTGCCATTTGATCCCATTTCTGTACTGGGATGGGTAAATATGGTAACATACCATCTGGTCTCTGATGCTCTGCTTAAACCTGATGAAATGTTAAGAAATGCGAGACGAACTCGGCCACTATCCTTTTCATGTCGCTCCACCAAAACTACGCCTTCAACGCCTTATACATCTTCTGTGTACCTGGGTGTACATCCCATCTTGAATGGTGGTAATCATGAAGGATTTTAGGTTGAAAAAATAATAGGTAATACCATCTGATCTCTGAAACACAAAACTTAATACCCATCATGTTTCTAGCCATCAATGGTCTCCCCACCATTATGTTTGGAACATAGAACTAGACATTATGCATCAGATGTCTATGATTCATATATTATTCGCACTAAATCAGGAACAAATGTAGCTAAAAAGAAAACAGAAACATCAGCTTGGTCTTTACATTCAACATGCATGTCAGAAAAAACTGACATCAACTGCCATTCATCTGAAGATTCTTTCACCAACTAATCATATGAGTTTCTACTCAATGCATCCGCCATTGAATTTCTTTTCCCTGGTGCGTACATCAATTCAATGTCAAACATTTGGAGATACTCCATCCACCTCCTTTTTCCTCAGATTCAAATATCTCTGTGAGAACATGTGTTTCAACCTTCTGTGATCCATAAACATAATAAATTTCTCATCCAAGAGATAATGTCTTGATGTTTTTAAAGCAAGGATGATTTCAGCTAACTCAAAATATTGTTTTGGGTAATTCTTCTCGTGCACCCACAACTTCCTTGAACCATAATCAACTATGTGATCTTATTTTCATGAGAACACAACCCAACCTTGATCCTGAAGCATCACAATACACAACATACCCCTGTCCTGATTCCAGCAAGATGAATATAGGTTCCGATGTATGCCAAGAATTTCATTCCTAGAAATACTTCTTAAATACCTCCATCTATTGGAATAGAGCATTCTTCAGTTTGAGAGATGTAATTAGTGAATCTAGTCATGAAAAATCATGCACAAAGAATCATTAGTAATAAGATAGACCAAGAAAACATTGTATCTCAAACACATTCTTTTTTGGTTTCCAAGAGATAACGGCTTCTATCCTTTCAGGATCAACATAAACTCCTTTCTTAGAAATGACATGGTCATGGAAATGTAAATCTTGTATCCAAAATTCACACTTTGATAGTTTGGCATACAAACGATGATCTCAGATGATTTTGAACACTGTTTTCAGGTGTACCTCATGATCAACCCTTGTTTTTGAATAGACCAAAATGTCATCCACAAACACCACAACAAAAGAATCTAGATATTGTTGAAATATCTGATTCATCAATTCCATGAAGACTACCAGTGAATTAGTTAGATTGAAAGTCATGACTACATATTCATAGTGGTCATATCAACTTCTGAAAGCTGTCTTTGGAATATCCTCTTTCTGAACTCTCAATTGGTGATATCATAATCGCAAGTCAATTTTGGAGAACCACTGAGCTACCCATAATTGACAAAATATATCATCAATGTGTGGAAGTGGATATCTATTCCTTATCGTAACATGGTTATGATTACGATAATCAAAACACAACCGATGAATTACATCTACCTTCATTACGAACAAAACTGGTGCTACCCATGGAGACGTACTTGGTTGAATGAAACCCTTACCTTCCAGATCTTCTAGTTACCCTTTCAATTCTCGTAACACTTTTTGTGACATCCTATAAGATGGATGGGAAAATGGACTTTTACCTGGAAGGAGATCGATCTTAAACTCCACTTCCCTTAGAGGTGGAAGCCCTGAGAAGTTCTTGGGAAAGACATCAGGAAATTGATCCACAACAGCTGGAAAACTATTTTCCATGATATTTTTCATTGATTCCAAAGTCTACGCTGCCATTTGGTATGATAGATTTCCCACCATTGGTTCCAATAATCTCTTTTCACATTTATTTACAATACTCTCTCCTCTAAAGAGATGCTCGATACCGTCCTCTATCATGAAACTAACTATTCTCCCATAACAGTCGATTTGAGCCTTGAACATTGTCAGCCAATACATACCCAGGATTACATCATAGAAATCCATATCCAAAATTGAGAAGACACATTTTAACTCGGCTCCATCAACAGTTATAGAACACGCTCTACACACAAAGGGTTGACATTGTCTTTCACCAAGAGGAGTTTGCAGTTTCAAAACAGAATGCATGATTTCCAATTTTAAACATAGCAAGTCAACATCATGAGAAGAAAAAAATGAATTTGATGCACCAGTATCAAACAACACTTGCACAATGGTAGAATTCAAAATAAGCATACCTCTCATTGTAGATGGTCCATCTGGATTATCAACAATCATCTGATCAGCTTCATACATTTTATTCTTCACAATACTGTTCTCCATGTTTCCTTGATGTTGTTTCCCTGTTTGAGGAGTAATGGTATTTCTAGAATCACCATGGATATCTATACATTGAAAATGAGACTGATTCTGCTGTCCTCATCCAGTCTAAGCATACGAAGATTGTGATAGCTGAGAAGTATCTCGAGCACCTGAACTTGGAGCACTGTGACAGTAGCACTAAAAATATCCCATATTTTTACAATTATGACATGCTCTAGGTTGTTCCATAAAATATCACTTTATGTGGTCAAGAGAACCACTTTGAAATCAACCTGCTTTGCTCTGGGGTCGTGGAGTAAGGTTTACTGATCCAGCCATCAGGTTCTGATTTCCACTTGCACCATGGAAATAGGTTTCCCTTTTCCTCTTATTCTTAGCTGTGGAGTTCCCACCGTTTCCTGTCGGTATCATCATGCCTCCTCCCATAGATCCTGATATATCACGTTCAGCCATAGTCACTCTGTTCACCATCTCTATGTAGTCTGTAATACAAAGTATTGAAATCCTCGATCGAATCTTTTGTCGTAGCCCTGATTAGAAGATGTGTGTCTTCAATGAGGCACCTTCCACAACTTCTAATGCAAAGAATACTATGTTCATCAACATAGCTGCATACTCTGTGATAGAGAGACTCTGTTGTTTTAGGCTGAATAAGTCTGTCATTTTCTGGATCTTGAACGTGTGAGGATAGAATTGTTTGTTAATCAGTTCCTCAAAATCCTTCCATGTAAGTCCTTCATCTAATTTAGTCTGCACTACTAAATCCCACCACTGACGTGCAAGATCCTCAAGCATATACATCACCAGTTTGACATTTAGCTCTAATGGTGTTCCGTTGAAGTTGAAGATATGATTCATCCTATATAACCACACCTCACCCTTCTCAGGTTTGGATTCACCCCTAATGTTCAGTGGATTCTGGTTCATGAACTAGATGGTATAATCCACATGTCTTGGTTCATTCCTCTGGTTCCCAGTGTCCACAACATGAAAATCTTGGACAATACTCTGAACTAGCTCTTGGTTCACAAGTGGTTCAGGTGCAGCCACATTCTTCACAGCTTTTTCAGGCTGGTTTTGATGACGCCTACCTGGTTCCATTTTCTAAACTAACAACAAACTCCGTTAATCTCACTATCTAGTAACTGTTTTCTTAGAATTTAAAATTCTATCACATTGTTTTTTAAGCATCCTTTTACCATGTTCAACTATTTTTGAACCCACTTCACATGCTTCTGAAAATTAAACCATTTTCAAAATACGATTATCATTTTCCTTTTCAAAATCATTCATTTGAAAACCAATTCCCTACTTTCCAAAAATGATAATTTCTCAAAATGATGTACGTAATCCTAGTGGGAATTAATTCCTCTATAATTCAAGTTATTCTCATCTCATTGTAAAAACTCATGACAATGAGATTTCAAAATCCAAGATGTGTCTCAAAAACATATTTATCCAACTCCCCGGTAACATGAAGTTCAGCATAAATGGGTTAGCTATGTCCTTTTTTCTATATATTTCATGTTATGACAATGCTAATCCTTTCTAATATTCCCACCCAAGGAATAGACACAAAGGGATTTCATCTCCAAAACAAAGAACGTCGATGAATACTTGTTAGGCAAGGACTCAAAAAGCTGATACCATTATTAATGACCCGCCAATTCTCATTGGATTGAGACCACAACGAGTCATTACTAGGCCATAAATGACATCACCAAGGCGCTAAAGGCTGGAAATAAATGCTGAAGGGTTTCAAGTACAAGTGGGGGACGATTTACCCTTTATGAAATTAACCCATAAACTAACTATAACCAAGAATTAAATATATGATGCATGAAAAATGAAATACTAATAAACAAATTCATTTTTATCAAACCACATCAAAGTACAAAACATCAGAAAAACAAATCAAGATTCTCAAAAGAAACCAAGACACACTCCATGGCTCCACAGCAAGATCAATACGCCAAACACCACCAAATCACCCAAGAATCACCACAGACCACTAGAAATGAGATGCCTTACCTTTACCTATGTCTCAGAATACGACATCTGAAAAATCACCAAAGTTCCAAAGTAGGGGTGAGTATAAAACTCAGTAGGTTTTCCCCAATGACTTCCCTACTCATGCCACTAGGATAGAAGAGTTAGAAACCTTTATATAAAACAATTTCTCAAAAATAGTTTATAACCAAATATCAACAAGTTTCCCGATACCATTTCCAACCAAAATCATACAAGTGTAATTGAATCCAATTTTCCAGCAAGTTATTTTTCTATAAAAATAACAAAACAAGCTTTAGAACCACTTTAAAATATCCATTTTTGGCATACCCAACCATTACACAAAACGATGAAACCAAACATTCATGATACATTATGATAATTCCTTACTCATGATCGGTTTATCGTCGATCTACCAAGTCATCACAAGGTAAGTGTTTCACATGTGCAATCAATCCTTTGGCATCGAGCATAAGGTCATATTTCAACCAGGCCCCGTATATGTAATTCCCTTCTGCCATTAAATTATTGGGACCATGACCAAGGTCATATTTCAACCAAGCCTTGTATATGCAATATGAACACACAACACAGATGCCCAATGATCAAGCCAAAATAAACCATTCAATAAAAGCACCTTTTTATTGAAAACTATTTCTGTCAAAACCATTTAAATGCCAAACCAATTGAACTCCAAAACAGTTTAATGAAACTCAATTTTTATTGAAAACCATTTTTATTGAAAACCACTTTTTCATAAACTATTTAAGAATTCCTGAAAATCCATAATTTAAAATAATCATTTTATATTAAACCCCTTTTTGCACAACTATTCACCAATATCAGGAAATTTTACAAAAACCAATAAATCATCATAAATGATATTTTTCCATGCACAGAAAAATAAATAAACCAATTTTAATCTAATCCAATAAATTCTATCAAAAGGAGTTGAGAGAGGAGCCACCTACCTCGATGGTCTTGACGAAACTTTAACAATAGACGAAGAAAACACAAGAAAGCGGGTCGATTCTCCACGAGGTGCCTTAGATCACTTATCCTAGCAAGATTTATGACTCATCATTGAAATATTTGGCATCGAAAAACGTAGATATAACCATTATAGGTGATGATTTGAGAAAGAATGGAGATCAGAGAAGTAGATCTAAGCAGATCTAAGAAAACATGACAAAATCGTAATGAATGGTGACATACCCCATGAATCAGACTCAAAATCACCAAGGGAAGGCTCTGGAATGGCTTCAACTCGTGTGGGAAGGGTTATACAGCCTTATAGGGAGATTAATCTCAAATTAGGGGCGTTTGGAATCAAAAAATATATAAATAGAGTAAAAACAAGAAAGCTCCTAGAAAATAAGATCCAGAATTGACCTCTACAAAATATTTGACCACACGGTTTGTGCAAATTGTGTATGGATCGTGTGACCTTAATTATTGTCCCAAAACACCTTATAAGACCCCATAAATCTCCAATCCGCCAACATTACCCTTTTTAAGGAAACACATTTTTTATGGAAACACCGAACATTATGGAAACACCCTAATAAATGGAAACAACCAACATTATAGAGATATCCAAAATTTATGGAAACAACCACCATTATAGAAATATCCAAATTTATGGAAACTACCAACATTATGGAAACATAAAAAATAATGGAAACTCTCTATATTATGGAAACTCACTATTTAATGGAAACTCTTTATTTTGTGGAAACTCTCCATTTATTACACACCAAATTAAATAAAAATATGAGGAAAGGGGTTATGTACCTGAAATCAGGGGTACTACATTATTTGAGGAAGAATACATTTATAGGTTATGTAAATATGATTAAAGGTATTAGTTATCTTTATGTTTTCACTAATCCTTGAAGTTATGGTAATAATATTCAATTAATATTGTTAGATTTTGTGGGATTTATAAGTTCTATAGATAACATTACGGGTGAAAAAATGATCAGTTTTATTTTGAGGATGTTCATCATATTTTTGGGAAATGTTTTAGTTAGTTTTTATGTATGTACCTTTAGTTTTAAGATAAATGGTTATTTGGGGAATATATTATTATACTTTTAGATATGTTACTTGATTGGATGAGATAAACATTAAGGTTAAAACCTTCCTTTATCTAGAGGTTATTGATGTAATTAGGGATATAGAATTATTTATTTTTAAAATTATCTTTCTAAAACATTGGGTTTTATTGTTTATTATTTGAGATTAATATATTCATATACATTTTGGGTATTATATTACAATGTTCAAACAATTTTGTTTGTACTAAATATAGGAGGAATATATTTAAATTCTTTAATAGATATTATCATCCATTAAAATAGAATTTCAAATTTTTAAGAACAAAAAAATAATATTGGATGTAGATTCCTTATCGTAAGCGGTGAATAGGAAAATAATCAAACAAAAATTAAAGGATGAAATTGAGTTTTTTTAATAAAAATATATCATTTATATATGTTTTATGGGGTTATATATCTTAATAGTATAAGAATACCATAACTATTGAAAAAGGATAATGAAACCAAAATTTTATTCTATTACCTTTATTTCAAATGATTCAATAGTCTCTAGATTCACCATAAATTAACAGTTTGGTGATTAGTAACATTCTCTTGGTCATTAAATTTTTTTGGTCAATGTTCTATATTGTTTTACATAATTACTTACAATTTTCTACAAAATTCTTATTTTCAATTCATAAAAATTTTATCCTAATTTGATTCCTCATCATGGGTTATTCCAAATTATATTTGTATTTTCTATTCAATATTTTAAGAGTATGTTTTATTATCCCTTTTTCCAACACGGTTTTCCCAAAAAGAGATTTTCAAATGTCAAACCCTTGATCATTGAGAACATGTTTAAATTCAGGCGATTAAATTAATTTTACGAGGTATAATTTATCAACTAATGATTTTTAAATAACACTATTAATTATAGTTTACTCAACATACAAAATTGAGTTTAAATGAACTGAAATAAAATAGTAAAATATTATTATTAAATATGTGGCTTATATAACCTTACCTCTAAATTGGTGGGTAGAAATTTTATTAAATAATTTACGATACATATATAAAGTTCATATTAAATATAAATTTATATAAATATATTTAATAAATAAGCACTCAACTTTAATGAAGTTATTTTATTCTATAAAAAAGATTCCTTCAAGAATGAATACTATTTATTTTATGATAAATTATTAAAAACATTAAAACAATTTAAAAAATTTATATTATAAAATTAAAATAATTCACAAAATAAAAAAATATAATAATTCGGGTTGAATATTTCAGATTTTTTCTCAAAATATCGATTTTTCAATAAAGGGTGTAAAATAATATATTGGTAAAAATGACATGTATTTAAATAAATAATGTATTTAAAAAGTACCGTTATTATTTAATTTCAAGTAAAATTTACATATTTATTATTAATTATTATATTATCATATTAATAAATCTAAATAAACATTATTTTATATTTTAGTATATGTTTATTCTTAGTCTTAAAGTATTTTTTTCCTGAAAAATCATTAAAATTTCATAATGTTTATCTATTTTAATTAATTAGAAAACCCTAATGGGGAATGATTTCTATTAAATTTATATTTTATATATCTAAATTTCTAAATTTAAATACATATAATTAATTTCCATATTCCTATAATTAATATAAGATCGTCTTTTCGTTGAAAAATAAATTTTTGGAAAACCATTTTTTCATCATGCTTTTGGGTTCAAATTTAAATTAAAAACAATCACTTATAGGATTTAAATTTGAAATAAGAATTAAATATTTTTAATCATAATAACATATATTATATAATATTTTAACTTAGTTTCTATTCATAATGAATAGTGATATAAGTAAAAAATAGTTATTGTGGTAAAAACAAATAAAATTGTTAATGGTGGTAGACTTATAGGTAAAGATGATAAAATGTTTGAAAATTTTCTTTTAATGTTATTTGTTTTTATTAACCTTATCTATCCTCTAATCCTTTACTATTCAATTATGGAGTCAGAAGTCTTGAGAGTGACTTCCCATTAATAAATTATATTATGTATTTAAAAGGATGTCTCTCCTCCCCAATTAAAAAAGTAAAACCACTCCCTTTATTTCATATAATATATATAGACATCTAGAATAAACCCAATAATAATCTATCAAAAATATAAAAATCCCCATTATATATATTTTTAACTTTTTAAAATTTCAATGTTAGGGTCCTTAAAAAGATATTTCAATAAGTTTCTTCTAATTAATTTTAATAATATATACTGAGATCCTTTATTTCTTGTTCTTCTTCCACCATAAATTATGTATTAAAATTTTCAATACAAAAAACAATAATATAATATTTAACGAGATGTTTTTATTTTTAAGTTATAATATTCATTCGTCTGCTCTCCCATCAAATGTCAAAAAAAGTCATTGTTTATGTGTATAACAGAATTAGGAATTGAAAACCAATAAAATTAATTTTCCTTCACCACCAATCCCAGATGTTGATGATGACATTTTATATTCATGTAATATTAATAATTATGTGAAATTAATATTTAATTTAATTTCATACCTTACAATCATTGAAACCATGATAACTTATTTCGATTATATGGAGGACTACTGCCTCGCGAAGCTATGTGATTATATTTTTATGACTACATAATATGGATATTATATATAAGTGTATTATAATAAATAATTTTTCATTTATGATATTATATTATTTATGAAATTTTAAAAAACAATTAACTTATTTCCATTACAATTTTTTTGAAAATAGAAACATTACACATGTGTACGTACGAACTACCCTCTCCATGATTGTATCATATTTCATTTTTCATATCCACATTTAATAGTTAATTTTAAAAGTATAATACATGAATAAAAATAATAAATTATTCTTGATTATTATTATTTATATGAAGGATCATTTACCCCTATGACCATGTTCATCACATAAATGTCATTTTAAAATTATGAAATGAGCACCACCAAAACACCAAATGTGGACACAAATAATTATGTAATTAATTAGGTTATTATAATAAATGATGTAAATTGTTTAATAATAAGGTATTATAACATAAAATGTCTCTTAATAAAAAAAATTCATATTTTTGAATTATATATGATATAAAAAACATACATGATAATGTCTCGATTCGAGGTAAGGGATCTTTCTAAGCCATCCTTTTTTTGGGTAATGTCATCTCTATCTCCCTCCTAATATCTATTTAAAATTATGGAATGATTCTAAGTTATATATATATATATTTCACATTTATACCTATATTATTCATCCTTTATTTTATTTTTTAATTCATGCATTATAACCATTTCTCAAATGCCTTTATTAAGAAATTTCCATTGATTATAATATGAATCATGTTTTTCAACAGATTTTCTATCAGGAAGTAATTATTAGATAATTCCTTATTATTTATTTACTTTATGTTCCACATATATATTGAACAAGATTTTATAGGTTCTCCCTTATAATTCTTGAATTCATTGGGAAATGAATTTATCTCCTAAGGCATCATGTATGTGATTATGGAATAAACCTAATCCACTATGGGAATTTGTACAAAATGTGATATTTTATAGGTCGTTATCCTTGAATAATGTTTATGGAATGAAATATGTTAATGGAAAATTTCGAAAGATCCATGATATTATGATACCATGTTCTTTATAGTATTCTCTTGTGTGATTACTCATGTGCCTTTCCTTTTATAACATCATGTTATACTTTGGGATCACTTGTTATATTTTATTATCATGTTATTATATTAATTTAATTTTTAGCTCACCCCTTTTTCTTTTTATTCAGTAGGTTATACTATGATGTTATTGGAGACATAATGGATTTAGGATTTTATTATGGCGATGAAAATAAATAAGTTGTTTTCATCACTTTGATGAATTACAAACATATACTTCCAAAAACAATAGGGATCATGATCTTTTCGTTATAATTAATAGATGTTTTTGTTAAAAAGTATGTAATAATATGTTTAAAAAGATTATGTTTATGTAATCACTCAATTTTTTTATTCCATCATACCCTTATTCTCTTCGTATGATCACTAGTGAAATTCAATTGTTAATGCTTATGGTTACACATAGAGAGCATTTGAGCTGACCATTTTTATGTGTCCTTATAACATGGTTATCTAGAATTATATTAATATAATTATTTCTATAATGGTTTCATATAGATGAGTATGATAACCTAATATGGAAGAAGAAAATATAGGTAAACAGTAAAAAATACTCTTTCTATATCACGAGTTTTGTTGCTATAATATTTTTTCGTAACTATCAAAAAATCCAAAACTAAATGTTATTTGGTAATATAATTGATTCTATATTTCTATTTTATATTGTAATGGTTGGATGGAAAAAATTAGGCCACATTTTCCTACTTCAAATCCAGAAATGACATGTTTATATTTTTAGCACCCTATCCAGGAGTATGAGTTTTGGATGTTATAACATATATCATTGTTAAATTAACTACTATTATATATAAAAATAATTAATTATAAAAAATACACTTACATATCAATATTCATAACGTATTTTATATTTGTTCTTTCCTTAAAAGTATATAATGTCTTAAAACATCATACATATGATGTTGAAGTATTATGAAAACCATAGCATACCATTTTTTGTACTTGTATGGTCATTAATTAAAAAATATCAAATGATCCATTCAAATATTTTAGTGAGGAAAAACAAAAAAAAATATAGTGTTTTCAATCAAACTCTTAAAATACCTTATTGATAATAAATTCAACACAAACATGACGATGGGATTTGTAAATGTTCAAGTGTGTGTATTAATATTATAGAACATAGTATTACAAACAGGGGAATATATATATAATTAAATAACCTACATTTTTTATATTTTTTTCTTTCATTAATATGGAATGAATTCCATAACCAAGACTAAAGAAACCATGATTCTGTAGTATTATTATACTATTTTTAGAAAATATAAGAGTTTTTACATTATCCATTAGACTAATTTTATTTATAAGACCAGATACATACATACATTACATTTGAAAACATAAGATACATAATGAACACATAGGGATAGATTTATTATCCCTTCCATCATATCCTTGAGAATTATACATAGTTATCATATAGGTTTTTTAGGAAAAATAAAAAAAATAAAAAAGATCTAATATTTTCAATAAATAGTATTATGTCGTGGAGGATATCATAAAATAATCAAGGAATATGTGATTTGGAAAATATAAATAAACAACATTGATCGAGTATTCAACTATACAAAAGGCATTATATATCCACGATAGAAAATGAAATATTGATAATAATAATAATTAATCTCATACTAATGGAATGAATAATATCAGAAATCAAAACATGCAATCAATACTTCATTCCATGATACCATATTGATATAGGGACATTTATACATCAAAACCAATGTAATTTTGTCTCATGAGACCTATCTATGCACCAATGGGACATTTAATTTCAACACCACACCTTACTTTATTTGGTCTAATGCATTCATTATAATAGTCAACAAAACATTTTATAGCATTTCCTAAGAAACTAGGATGTGAATGAAAACATGGTTATATTTAATAATAAATAATTAAACAAATACCTCCCTATTCAATAGAATATTTTTTATTTCTAGGATAACATCCCTTAATATATATTAATATTGTGGGATGTCTTAAAAGTAAAAATAAGTTACCATGTCAAGGAAATACATTGGAAGGGAGATTTAATTTTATGGTTTTCTATATATGATAGAAATTGGGTTAAATATATTTCTTTTGTCGGATTTAAAATCAAAGTTTGAAAAAATACCTCATCATGGTTCATGATGTGTGTGTGAATATTCTAAATCATATCCCCTAGTAGTGTATAGCTTTATTTGAAATCATAAGTGAACTCATCATGCATCAGAGTTTTGATTAATTTAATTATAAAATAACCCTTTTCAGTTGATTAACTCATTGTTCTTATATACCACAATAAAATCAAAATTAGAAAACCTTGTTAGAGATTTAATTTCTAGGAAACATTAAAAACAAATTTATCGAATTTTTTTGATGGTTTTAAAATTATAGAAATTATTGAATATTATAATAATATTGGTAACTCTTGATTAAAAAAATTATGAGTAAGGGAAAAAATATGGAATTTTAATTTCATTAAAATTCATGATAAATATAGAAAAATTCTACTATAGAAATATATTCACAACAAAAAAGGAAATAGGACCTGAATATGACGCGAGTCAAAAAGAATGAAAATTACGGACGGAATACCCCACATATGAATTAAGTATAATTTTAATCAATCAATATTGAAAGGTATTAATTAAAATTGATATTAAATTACCATGAATAAAAATTCATTTCATGATTTATCATTTTAAATAGTTAGTATAAATAGTATTTAAAAGCAATTAGCTGCATAATACAAAATATATCTCAAAGAGAGGAATTAGAGGAGGAAACCCTTACCTCATGTATAAATGTTCCATTCACTTATGACTAAATTACTATATAATGAAATTAATATTTTAAAAATATATATAATAACATCATTCATATATAATTTATTTTATATTTTCTATTTAATATATTTTAATATTTATTTTTAATATAGTTTTTTCTTATGCTGGTTACACGAGGTTGTTTGTTTAATATTTTCATAACAATTTTTGTTTTTTGATATTGGTGAAATGTATTATAAAATACATTCATGATATTGTTAATTTTAGGGGTATATTTCCACAATTGATTCATTAGATAAATTATTATACATTTTCAAAGGGTATCTAAAAAATATTCTAAAATTAATAAATGTACCTTGGTAATTCCATTTAGGATGGATATAGTTAATATAAAAATTTGTTGTTAATAAATGATAAATGATTACAATTAATATACTTATACAGTTTGAATGGTTCCAAAAATATCATATTACTATATTATATATCAATTCAAAACCTGTCATTTATGGTGGTGATTAAAAATTGATCGAATAATTCATTGAGGTGGTAGTTCCCACACACACATGATGACTTTTTACTTTTTCTAAATTATTCTTGAGGAAGGTGTAAAATGTATAATCAACTTATATAATAAATATTAAATAATTTAAAAAATAGTTTTTTTTCATAATATCTTACATACCGGGGACTTGAGGGGTGTAGAAGAAGAGAGGAAGTAGAAAATTTTGGTTGAGAGTACTACCTATCCCTAGAAAGTTCCCCCTTAGGTAACTCTTTACGGAACCTTATCATGGTATTTTTGGGAGACCAAGTCTTAAAATATACATGGAGTGTGTTTATGAGACAATAGGGAATATTTTTTGTTGAGAAAAATATTTTTAATTGTATGAGAAATTGGGAGTTCCTAAGATATCTATTTATAAGTAAATAGAGAAATATTTTTATAAAATATAATTTCTATTATATAATTCCACTATAGTATTAAATCAAAAAGAATTTAAAAATGAAAAATAATAATGATAGTAAATATATAAGTTCAAGACTCCATAAACTATCTCATAAGATAATATTTTTTTTCAGTTTTGTTTCCAATTATATGGGGTTCAAACCATTTTCCCTAATTTACACCTATTGTAGTAACTCCATTTTTACCACCAGTAAGAAATTATAATTTCCAAAATTTAAATATAAATTACTGAATAATATTAAAATTATTATTTTAAATATTTAATCAATTTTATGAAATAAAATTCAAAGGATTTATAGAAATGAATTTTACTATTTGCACACAAAATGGGTACAAATGATTTCATAGAAAAATACCATTTTAAACAGAATATTTAAATGTTGGATATGATTATAATTTTTTTAAAATTCATAATTTTGTTTATTATACTATAAAATAAATTTATTTCCCTATAAAATTAATACAAAATATAATTTTATTGAAACAATATATCATAAAACAAAAGATCAAAATCTATTGTTTATTAGAATTAAAATATTAATTTTTTAATAAGGTGAAACATAGGTTTCATAAATTAAAAAAAATATAATTAAAATAAATTAAATTATTACAAAATAAATTTCATTGTTTTATAAGATTTTATGTCACACTTATATACTGATAATGTATTAAAATTCACCATTTTAGTATAAAACTAATTCTTCAATATTCAGAGAAGAAAAATTAATTTAACAACATCACAAAATTTCAATTTAAATTATTATCTTTATAATAAAATACAAATTTATGTTCATTTTATTAGAATTAAATTATAAAATTCAAAATTTAATCTTTTAATTATAATCATGAATAAGAAACTCTTTATAGTGCACATTGTTCGATAGTACATGATATAGTGATTACCTACAATGATACAGTCTAATGTATTACATTTTGAATTCCGCTAAATAATTTAATCCTATAAATTGGTTTATATATCATATATTGAAAAAATATGTAGATTCCAACACCATAACTTCTTCAAGATCCCATTTTATTTTACTATTTTGTGATTTCTTCAAAGGATTTTCAAGAAATGAATTTTCCAATAGAGAAACACTTTATCACTTATATAAATAATATGTATATGATCATCATTATAATATTAGTTAGAATCCAACTATATTCTTTTAAGATGTGAGCACATGTATAGAACATGATTTTACTTTCTTGGTAATTAATCATAGAATATTTCAATTACATTTGAATGTATTGGTGGCCTAGCTAATAAGCACATTATAGGAATAATTATTTCTAGTATTTCAAAATGAACAATGTACATAGGGCATAATTTCCCCATTTTAACAAATCCTCCAACTCCCTTACATAGTGAAACCTTAATGAATACATGACCCCTCACATAAAATTACATGTATTTCCATCAATTATATACGTAGAGATTTTTATAATATTGGATATTTTAATATTATCTTGACGATTATATACTTTAAAAATAATATATTCCATAAGATCTTGGAAAACATTATTTATTTCTGTACCATCAGTCCAATAGGTTGGAGTATGAAACCTCCTCGCAAAAAATGAATCATATGGTGTAATTTGGATTCTTTATTTAAACCTGATATTATTTGAAAATTCCACCAATGGAATATACTGATACCATATACCATAGAATTCAAGATTAGATGAAGTCGTAATATATTCAAAATTCTAGATAATCCATCTACGGTACCCATTATTTTTGGGGTTAAAAGGAGTTGATTAAATGTATCTTACTGTCAATATCCGTTTAAATAATCTACTTTAATATTGATGTGAACATAGGGTCATGATGAGATACAATTAATAGAGGTTTCCCATTAATTCTTATGTTTTAATTGACATAGGGTTTGGAAAGGTTGTCAAGGTATATATATTCTCTTATAAATAAAAAATTTCTACATTTTGTAATATTATCAATGATGAAACATATAACATCATAATTCCTTATATTATTTGAGTGTCTAGTGAAAAAGTCCATTTTAATTTTATCCTTCTTATAAATAGTTTTATGAAACGTTTTAATGACAACCTTATGATGTTGTCTTTTATACTTTAACTACTTCTAATCTATGAATCTAGACAAAGAGTTTTAGATTTTCCTCTTCATACAATCTAACCATATGTTTTAATTTAGATCCATATACACCTTTAGTATATGAGGATGTGCATAGAAAATTTAGCTATGTGATTTATGTAGATGTTCCTTTTTAAACTTTAATATGGATGGAACACATAACCCCTCCCAAAAATCAAAAATAAATATTTTATTGAATGTATTTCAATTTACAATAATTATTGGTTTATTATAATTTTGTAATTCATCATCATCCTGCTAATACTTCTCTATCTTTTTTATAAATTATGTTTTTTCAATTTCCTAGAAAATTAATGAAAGATCCCCTTTCTTAGAAAAACTATATATGTATTTACTATATATTTTCATAGATAATATTTGTTAGTCATCATCATGTTAAAAATTCCATGGTACCTCCTACTCAATACATCAGCCACCTTGATTTACTTCTCAAGGTGGTAGTGTATCGAGAAATTGTACTCCTTCAGTGGTACAAACCATCATTTTTTCCTGAGGTTAACAACCTTTTGGGAGAAGATATAAAACAAATTATTACAGTCTATATATATATATATCTCTCATATATCTCATCATTAAGGTAGTGTCAAAATAAATTAAACCCAAATTTTAAAGCTACCATTTCAAATTCCAGAGTTGGATTGTTGGGTTCATAAATCTTCAATTTCCATGATTCATAGGAAACCACCCAACCGTCTACATAAGGACACAACCAATTACATTCTTCAAGGAATCACAATATATTACAAATCCATCCTTATCCACTGTAAGAGTTATTACTGGTACATTAATCAGTCTCCACTTATGAAATTTAAAACATTCCCCATATTCCCTCTACGATGTTAATTTTACCCCTTTACGTATTAACTTGGTTAACTGAATGGAGCACCTAGAAAATTATTTATCATTCCAAAAATACAAATATTATAAACCCAATAAAATTCATATCTTAGTATTTTCATCAATGTATTCTATTCTTGGGAAACACTTATCATTCAACAGTAAATATATATTCCATCATAGAATATAATATGGACCTGAAAATAAACATCATCAATTAAAAATTCCGAAAAAAAATATTTCAAATGTACATATTTTGTTCTTGAGGTTAACTATAAATATTTTCAGATGGCTCTGATTCCATCTTAATACCTTATAGTATACCAAGATATCAGCAATGATTACCACCATAATGTTATCAATTTAATCATATAATAATATTATCATTAAATTGTTAAATATTTAAAGTTCATTAGTCATTAAAATTGGAATTAACATAGATTTTTATGTTTATACATGTTGGTAAATTCCTTCATTAGTTTATAATCTTTCTTCACCCTTATCTAGCGATAACTAGAGTGAATATCGATCTTTGAAATGTATTTGGATCCCTAAATTAGGTCAATAAATTATCTATGTGTGGTAAATGATACATATTATTTATATTAATGAGATATATTTTTCTATAATAGCTACATAGGCCCATAAAAGAGTCCTTAATTTTCATGAATGAAATTATGGTTTCCAACAGTAAAACAGAATGGTGTATATGTACCTTATCAAACAACTCCTTCAGTTGCTTCATAAACTCCATCAACTCCACTAGTTCCATTATATATGGATTTCTTGATATACGCCTTGGATAATGAATGAGTTTAAAGTAGAACTGAACTTATTTATATAGTGGATTACTAGTTAATGATTTTGAAAAAACAAAAAATGATTATTTTTACCATGGGTGCATCTTCTATTATTAGGCTAACTTTATTATACAAAGATCATGATTGATCATCATATCTTCCATGAATTTTATTATTCAGATCTACTAGGGGAGGATATAGGGATGATTAAGATGATTAATTTTCTACTATAATGGAAAAAAACTTCCACCTCACCTTCAAAAATTGTAATATATATCTCTTGGTAATAAATTGTTTCATTATACCTTCAAATCTAGCCACTAAAAAATATTGTATCAATTAAAACTAGATGTATAATAATCATATTTTATAATTGGATATTCTCATTATTCATAATTAGATCTCCCTAATATATCATTTTAAAAATAATATTGAGACTTAGGGTCTTAATTAATGACTCCCTTACTAGGATGATAGGTATATATTAGGTGTTTTTAGAAAACATAATATACATTAAAGGGTGAGAAGATCCAAAATAAAATTATTATTTGGCTAACATTGGGGATATAAGCAAAGTGCCTTCCACCATATCATTCATAACATTTACATTACTTGTGGTAATCGTATATGCTTTAAATTTTTCCTTTAAACATTTTCAATGTAAATCCCCTTTACATTTGGGGCATTGTATTACGTAATGTCTCTTCTTATTATAGTTAGATAATAGAAAATTAACATCATCTACCTTGAATTTTCATTCAAGATATTGATGGCCTTTTTCTCCACGGTTGTAAGAAACTGATGTTCCCTTGCAAGTACCCTCGGGGCTTTCATCCCATAGTAATCACATGTAGGTTATATCACAATTCTTTTCATCCCTATTACTGTACTATTCATACCATGACTCTCAATTGAACTAATTTTTTCCTAATTTCCTATGAATTCATAAATCTTGGAGAACTCCATTTCATTCTTAATGGTGCTTCAGAAAATATCCTCACATGATGAAAAGGTGTGACATACTAACACCCTTATAAGTCTAATAATTAACCCATAATGGAAATGATAAATCATTTTTTCAAGGTTATGTATATTTTCTAAAACATTCATTTATAATATTTTATAACTATGAATGTAATCAGCAACATTTTCTAAATCAGTTTTTCTTATATTGATGAACTTCCATTACATTTCTACTATTTTATCACAAGAAAAGTATTTTTCCTAGAGTACCTATTTAAATGTTCCCATTCCATATCCATTATCTAATAAACCTCTTTACTGTTTCCATTTATTGAATACCACTGGTATGCATATCACTTCAGTGGATAAACCCCATTGATTACATTTTCCATTACACTCATTCCCAAAGAATGAAATAACTTCTATAGGGATATAATATATTATTTATATACCAATAGTCGTATAGTTCCACTAAATATTGCTGATTTTTGTCATATAAAATTGTCTAACATAGTTACATGTTGTTGTAAATTAATATGTAACTCAATGAAGGAGGGAATATTTTCCCTAGCCTGGGTCAACTAACCCAATATGGTTATGATATGATTAACCTCAACTCCAACTTCATTAACTTGTTTTGGGGGAACATCCCTTCACTGACTATAAGTGTGGATACAGTTCTCATTTATTATGTTTGATGGAATCAATATAAATTATCTTATACATAATCATATCATTCTATTGAATTGAAAAATAAAACTCTTATTAATTTATCTTGAGTGTTACCTTGAAATATATATGGTTTTTCATTGTACTTGTACTATCTAACTAGGATCCTCTAAATCTAGTCCCAAAAGTTCCAAATAAACATTATATGATATCGGTTATAACATCCTAGACTCCAGATTCATGGTTCTCATTACAATATTATATTCTTGGTACATAATACATGAGTTCTTATCGGATAGAACACCTTAGTTTCCTTGAAAGACTATATGGATAATAATATTTAATTTTGAAATATGAGATACATCATGAACACATTATGATAAAATTATTATCCCTTCCATCATATCCTTAAAAGTTAAACATTTGTCTACACTAGGATTCTGAGGTAAAGGGAAAAAGTAATGTTGAACTCATATTTTTATAAATGAGTATCATAAATAAGAATCAATAATTTCATAATCCTTGGATAATTTATACAGTATAAGTAAATAAACATTCTTAATCCATAATCAAATAAAACACCTAGCATGATATTTAAAACAATAAATGAAAACATGGCTACTGATAATCATTTATCTCATAGATATGGAATGGAAATTTAAAACATAAAAAATTATCTTAAGGCCTTACACCAAGACACTATACTAAATCCAAACTACACAACATGAAGATAATAATTCGAGTAAGGATGTTCCTTAAATGTAAAGAATATATAAATTTAATCTTGGAAGCCCTATGGCTAGTAATTATGATAATTTTTTTATATAATTATTTCTCATAACCCAGATCATGGAAAGTGTAATTGAAATAACCTATCCCAGTTTTATTTAAGAAAGATAGGAGAATAGCTGGTGAGACTATCTATATTTGAATCTATGCATACTCCATACATATTGTTTACTATTTTAGGACAAATGAATAGTTTCATCTTAGATAGATGTAATTGGTTTTATAATAAAAAATTGGTGACCTATAAATAATATTGAATCAAAATTATAGGCCTACCCCAAGGTAGATTTAGGATAACTCTTTTTCATAAACCCTAAATTTTACCATGATCCCATTCCACTTTCCTAGATTAAACCCAAGCCCCATAGTCATAGTTAAACCAATCATAAGGGATACTATGAGGATTCCTTCTAATGGTTATTACTACTAGGTTACCTACCTATAATCTAGTAGTTGTGGGCTCCACTCTACACAACCATTGTTGAAATATTTTATAGATGAGTTCATTTTGGGATATTATAAATTCTAATTTTATCAACGCTCATGCAAAATAAATGATGCCATGTGTGGATGTAAAATTTGGGAAATTTTTATGGGGAAATTTTGTTGCTTATTAATAGTGACCTTCGGTATGAACCTATGTTTGACTCACACCCTTTATCATTCCCACTATTCACTTTATAATATTTTTCACATGGAATACCACCTATGAATTATCTTCTTCATCCAAGTGCATGTAGTAGGGTATTATAATTCATTTTAAGAACCAAGATTTTCATGAATTGGAACCCTTCAATATTGAAATTGAGAGATCTATAACTACAAGTTATCTCTCAAAAATGGATGAACACAACAACCGTGCATTACCTAATAAAAAAAACACCAATATGAACCACCTAATAATTAGGGAGAGTGACAATAACTGTAGAAGCACACCATTTGGTCAACAATTTTTTATCCAGTAGTGGTGTTTCACCCATAATTATGTTCCCTCTAATCCTAGAACATTCTATAGAAATTATACATAGACTCGTACACAAGAACCTAAAAATGGGATAGTTTATTGGAATTTAGATACAATATCCACATAAACATATATCCAATTTTGTAAATTTCTGTGAAATCATTCTCAACCATAGTGTGTCATATAATTCCATCAGCCTTTATGTATTTCGTTTTTCCTTAGGAAATAGAGACATGTATTGGATTAAAAGAGAAGATCGCAAGTCTATTATGAATTGGGTAAATTTAGCTAATATATTCTTATAAAAATATTTCCCAACAGTATAAACCTAGAAGCAAAGGAACGTGATCTATAACTTCACCGTTCATGATAGAGAATCACCTTGGGAGGCATGGGATGATTCTACGTAGTCAAATCAAAAGTTCTAACATCAAAAACATGGTTTGTGGATACAATTGACAAAACCAATTACGAGGGACTCCAAGATAATTACCACTATATTATACACACCCATTGATGTTCTTCAAATTCTCAAGACACATAAAGATGGAAGATTAGTCCTTTATGATATCTCCTATAATGACAATTTTACCCATAGTGATTGAGGACAGTCCTAGTATAGAATATATCAAGTTGATGAGAATACCCACCAAGAAGTACAGGTTAAATCACTTACAAAGATGATTCAATGTTTTTACTACCAATTACACCATTGAAACCTCATACCCAGGCTATCAAAATATATGAATGTGAAATGTGCGGATTCATACACTCATATTTGGTATTAATACTGTGAATAGAAGATCCATAGAGTAATGATTATAATTATAAAAATTAAAATCAACAATGTAATATATTTCAACAACCCCAACAATATTAGAAGAATTATATTTTGAAGATACCATATCAATATCCAAAAAAAGCCAGTTGAGGTTAATATTAAAAAAGAACTTTTTGAGCACTTCCTTTGAATTAGGGGTCCCCCTGGGTACCCACAATATAATCGTTCTACTTGACGACTACAAAAATTTCAGTTGAAACCATTTCCCCCTAGATCTTAGGAGAAATAGTTTTTTCAACATCTACCAAGGAAAAAAATACCCAACTCCAATGTCAATTCTGGAAAAAATACACAATAAATTTATATATAAACAATATCAAACGATTAAAACCAATGAAACTGAAATATAAAATCAAAGGGCTACCTTAGGAATCAAAGAGCACCGTGTGGGAAAAATCACTTAAAATATATCAAATTGATTATAGGGTATATTTCCTAGCAATACTAAGACCCGTTTGAGGGAGGAGGATAATTATTTAGTCCATAAAGGTGGAGTTTCTTTTGAATTTTATTATCCATGCATTTTTTAGAAAAATAATCTTTATGAACCTGAGAAACATGAGACAATCATCCTAAATTATGATGACAATAATAAAAATAATGCATGATAAAAAAAATCAAAAATAAAATCCAAATGAAATACATCCCATTTAATAGAATAATTAAAAATAAGTTGTCTATGTGTAACTACCACCCAACACACCCCCTCTACCCTTTCTATAGAAGATGAGACATGGAAAAATAGATGTAAAATACATAAAGTTTCTAGAAATGTTTTTTAAATTAGAAATCAACACACCCATTGAAGATTACATAACATAGATGCCATATTACACCATGTTTTAGAATTATTTTTATGAAAAAAGGAAAATGGAAGACCAAGGAGTCACCTAGTTGAATGAATATGCTTTGATGTTGTTCAGCAGAAGCTCTCACCCATGACGTGAGACCCTGAAATCTTGTCAATTCCCTACACTATAGGAAATTTTTTTCATAAGATCCATTTGAAATATAGGTTTATGTATAAATAACATTTATATAAGAATGTTCATTAGGTTATGGATATAATGTTTTAAACCAATGAGAGTTTCACTTAAACTTGGTGACTAATCTATTAAGTACCCTCAAGGGATACTTGATGATATACTAGTCAAATTTTTTAAATTCATGATTCATATTTGTTTGTTAATTTTAGAAGTTTATGAACAATTTTATGTCCCCATAATTCTAGGGATATAATCTATCCTCAATTGGGAGGCATTTATTGATGGAATCTATGGATGGTTCATATTCAGAGTCTTTGAAGAACAAGTTGTGTTCGATACAGTAAAATCTTCTGAGAAAAGTTGTGAGCAATTTGATTGTAACAACATATTTCTCACGGATGAGGAATGTGATTATATAACCAGTGAGGATTATAGAGATACTTTTTATATTAATTAAGATAAATATAGTGATCACAAGAATATGGAGAACATTGATCCTATATTAAGGGAAACATCATCTTAATTAATTCTTTCCTATCTCTCGAAGATAAATAAAGCACTGAAAGGGAGGAAACTTAAGGTAGGTTTAGTAGGTCATAATATAACCTCTACAATTACGAGGGATTAGTAACGCTACTGACTATTTCTAGGGTTTTTCTTCTAAAAATTTAAAATTTATCATTTTAAAAAAATCACTCTATGTAAATATTATCCGATGTTAAAATACATGGGGTCAAAAAATCTAATTCCATCATTTTCAATTCCTCTATTAAATTAAAAAACCTTAATAGTTCACTAAATATTAATAATACATGAACCATAGGTTCCCTAGCAATAACCCCCTCCCCTCTTCCCCCACTCATGCACTCTCTTCTCCTACACGAATGTCATCACTCCCTCTTCCCTTCTCTCATGCCACTGATCCCTCTTCCACTACCCTCATCCACCATCAGACACCATTTTTCTCACATATCCTCTAGCATACCTTCTTGATACCTGTATTAATAATGTATCATGAAAAACCAATTTAACACATTGGGTAATGCAACAATCCATTCCCACCAAAGCGAATGATGCTTGAACTCTATAACCACCTACAAATCCTACCCCTCACATAGTGTATTAGTTACTTCTACTCCACCCACTTACATCTAGTCTCATTACCTATCCATCCTCCTCATGGGAGTTACCTGGTTCTTACACATACACTTATGTCTCCATTTTTTCGAGACTTAGTAGGAGGATCAGTTGGTCCAAATTAATGGTTAGCTGATGTGGTCTAACAATACTGTGTACCTAGCTATTCATGATCATATATACATGCATAAGGTGGTCATTGGTCTAAATTATTGGATTCACCTCTCCCACACAAATATTTTACATGAGGAGACATACCAGGAGTTGTTCCTATAGTTATTGTACCTTATGGATCTCAATGTATCTTATTTCACATTCCAACTCTGTGGAAGGCATTGCGAGCTCAATTTATGAGGATTTGGAATCATTCTCTATATCTACACGAATTATTACATCACTTCCACAACATAAATATTATTATGGCTATACCTGGCTAAGGAATATGTGGTAAGGATTTAGGAAATTATGGTTCAAGGCCCCCAGAGTATCTATGATCGTCATACAGGGTATAGAACCATGTTTCGAGGTACTAATTTACACTTTTTTCAATATGATTTGGCTCATACTTGGTTATCCATTAGAGATTATATTGGGAAGATCATTCAGATTTTGGTTACCATCCCTACCTCTACCAGGGGAGGCACTTCCATCAACATGGATAGCTAGTTAATGCTACACTATGAAACCAATGCATGAATGTCTCATCATACTCTAATGGGAGGCAGATTCACCACTCATCATTCCTATCATATTAATGCCTTTGACACCAATCATACAACTTTCTATCTTGGGATGATGTAGTAGATTGAACTCCTCAAGACTCATAAAATGGGGTGCTTGAGGAAGATATAGGGGTGATACCATTGTTACCCTGATTATGTGGAATATTTAGATTAGGAACCATATCACTATTACTGAGCACTATCCCTTGCCTCCCCTACCCATGCATGAGCAGTAGCACAATCTACTCTAGCTCATGAGGCCCCTACCTGTTTTGTAGCTTCCCACACCCCTACATCAACTTCAAAAATTAAACCATCTCCTACTACCCCACTATTTTAATCTAACATTTTGTATATTCTCCAATGATTTATGGAGATCCAGTTCTATATTAACCTCCACTTCAGCCTCCCTTACATCGAGCTATCACAATTCACTACCCCACCCCACCATCAGCCCCTACATTTACCCACCCGACACCATCTACACACCATGTTTATACCTCAATTCACACCCCACTTCTAACCCATGGGGTCTTACTACAACATCTCATGGAACCTAACAAACATAAGAAGTTTATAACAAATAATGCAAGATTGATAATGGGAAACTCCATTCCATTTATCTTGGTGGTTCCTTTCAAGGATCCATCCTCTTTATGTTTTTCTATTGTATAGATTAAAACATCCCCTCCACCCATCATTAATGATCCAACCTCCAACACCATGAAAATATCTTATGGTGGTCAATCCACCTCCCCCCATTCATATCTAAAATAGACATTTAAGGGATGATTTTGGAACCCAATATTGGGGGGGGGGCATCTGATGTAGATATAAAAAATATGTCCTACACTATTTATTTTTATCTCTGTAGACCCCTCCCCTATTGTAATATGTGTTTGGTGTCTTGTATTTTTATTTACTTTATTCCAACTTGTGAATATATTTAAAAAATCATATAATAGATGGGAAATGATTTTGGATCACATGTCTTTATTATTTACAATTTTTGTTATATATTAACTTTCCATGTTCACATTGACTACATCATCAACGGTTATTTAAAAGTTTGTTATTCCACCCTCTCACCTATTGAATGAGATGTATCACATCCAATCAAAATTTAAGGCCAGTTTCTAGAGATCTAAATATATATTGTACAAGATCCCCATATATGAGATTTATAGAAGCTAAAAATACATAATGAGAATTTTTTTCAACCCATTTCTTATGTGGTTAACCCAAACAAGAAACAATATTCCCTCAAGTCCACCACTTCAATTCCATACAAGATGTAGAGAACATCTGATCTGATGCGTTACCTTTATTGATTCCTGTGTCCACCCATAGAGATAATGATGTCATTATAAGAAATTTATGGGACTCAAATCTTATTTTTGGTTTTTAATATTTTTTTGAGTTTATTAGGACCTTTTTTATTATAGTACTTCTTTTTCACCGGTCATCTAAAATTTTATTATAGCTAATTCAAGAATTTATGTGAGATTATTTCTCATACAATTTTCTATTTTCAACGTCCCATTTTTATTCATAATTTTTAATTAACCCAAGTGTACTAATGGTTTATCTAATGTGGAAATACTTTTTATCTAATAATTTTTGTAGATATAAAAATTTTCCATCACCATCCTCTAATTTCCCCCATTCCATGACATATGTCACATAGATAACATGATTACCTAATTAAAATTAATAAGATCAATGTCATGTATTAATATGGAATTGTTTATATCTCTTCCACATCATTTTCCTAAAAACTGCATACTTTGTATCATTTAAGTTGTGGTGGAGTCCTTATTTAGATTTATTTTCAATACACTTATATTTATTCATGTTTTCTATATTCTAGAAGATATTTTTCATTAAAATCATTCATTCACTTGAAATACCATTTAATCCATTTAAATAAAATAAAAATTTGGATTGTATATTTTTTAAAAACATTCTATTCATGGTTATGTTTTTTTCATGATTATTGAGTTGAGAAATTTAATATTAATTCTTGATTCAATCTATATATTATTATTGACCTACCACTGGACAATAAACCATTAGAAAATATCCTATGTAATATTCCCATTACTAAAAGGATTCAAGAAATACATTGTAATATTCATTTCTTAGAATATTTCTTGAGAGATACAAAGGGAATGTAAACCTATAAAAAATGTATTGAAATCTTACTGATGATCTGATTGAATAAATAAACTATTAAAATTATTATTGCATTATTTATAGAGTCATTTTTTATGAAACCTCTCTATACATTTTCCCTTATTAACCCTATAGAACCCAAAAATGACCTTGTTAGGAATTAGCTATGTTACAGGCCCATTTTATCCCATTTTACCCTAATACTGGTGATTAATATGATTTTATTTCAAATAAGTGTGGGGACTTTCCAATTATTACAAACATGGTATTTTGATTCTAAGGAGACATAAATTATTATTTTCACTAGATTTATATGAAACATTTCATGATTACATTTGGAATTTTCTACACATAATATGTTCCTTTAAAAAAATGGATTGTATATTAAAATGTTCGATAATCTCCATTTATAGACCGATGATTATAATGAATAAATATATGTGGTTTGTTGTGTCATGACACATCCCTAGATTCCAATGCCATGACTACCCCAAGCATTCCTCCACTGAGTAGGTATTTCCAATAAGTAGGAGTAATTTTCCTTAGAACCAATGTACACACACCCATCTATAAGAAAAAGTTAAAACTAGAAACAATAATTAACCATGGATGTAAATCACTATGAAAAACCACTCCGAGTAAGGTATAAAACTGAATGAAAAAGGGTCTAGAATACAAGCCCAACAAAAAAGGAACATACAAGATCATGGATCTAATATTCATAAAAATACAACCTAACAGGTAGGTACAATAATCTATCATAATGTCACTAACGCATACCAAGTCAGCCAGGTCACCCTAAAGAACCCCCTATATATGGACAACCAAGGACTCCGTCAAAGCTGTTGATCATCTGCACAAGACATGACACGTGTGGGATAAACCCATACAGTTAGTAAAAAATACTCAATAAGGACCTAAAACCACAAAAAAATTACAAAAACTATAACACACAGAAGATAACTAAAAAATAGACAAAGTTGGCTTCCAAATAGGCACAAAAATTGTAGCCTCTAAGAGGTAAATTCAAGAGAGTCACTAGAGTCAGAAAAAACAAAATATTGGTATATGGTACATAAACAAGATTGTCATTAAAATACACAGTACCCACAAGTAGAAACACATAGATAATTGGTAACACATGAAGTGTAGGAAACACATAGAGTGTTAGTAACAGACAGATTATAAGTAACACATAGAGTATAGATAACACATCATGTATAGATAACATATGAAGTGTACGTAACACATATATTGTCATTAGAGACTTGAGGAGCAGCACCCTAGTGCGATCGGGGAGTACTGAATCATTCTTGGTAATACACATAGACTATATAAGACACATATTCTAGGTGAGAAACATAGTGTAGGTAAGATACTATGTCTATGTATTCACATTGCTTCTATGACACATCTTGTCATTAGATTCTATCCTTAGAATGCTTGTTCCAGGAGAACCTCCTCCTCAATCCAAATAAGAAGTCATCCGACATTCATATAAACTCATTTAGAGTATATCAAAATGACCACTATGTCATAAAGGTTCCAACACCACAAAAGTACTATCAAACGGACACACGGTTTGAGAGTTTTGAGATATTACGTAAAATGGGGCTGGTGGGGTCTAGGTCTGGTCCAACTAGGTCGGACTGAACAAAACTAACCCATCGGGTTGACCTGGTCTACTGGGAGTAGACCACCTTATTTGGGACTATCCCGCTCAAGTGGACTGGTTCATCCACATAGGATGCTGCAGGTGTTGCATCCCTACTTGGTCAACACAACCAATCACTCTTTTAGCATGGTCAGTCGCTGCATGAACCACCATGTGATGATTGAAATGTCTATTCGAGCCCACCCCTATCCATTGATCCAACAACTCTATCTACCACCCACCGTTGTTGTATGGTGTGGTACTCCACCACCAGATGTAAATATGATGGCCACCTACTGCCTGGTGGTCGTGAACCCATGCACTATAGGTGGCTCTCCTTAGGTGTGTCATCGGATGAACTCGGGTGCTCTATTTTTCGATATGACAGCATTCCTCTAACACATGAGTCTCATTATTCATCTATATAGTCTTGAAATCATATTTCCATCGCTCTTGGGGTATAGTAACATTCAAAATCACCCAAAAAAGCATGTCGTGACCATATGGGTTTGTTGGCGAAGAACACAAGAACATAGAAGAGAAATAAGAATAAGAACACCCTTAGAATGGAACATGTAATTCCCCAAACCCAATTACCAAGAGTCAGTTCATTATTTTAATGCATTGGCATGATTACAAAGAATCATGTCCCGAACAACCGATCAATTTAGGAGTCTTGGAATGTAAATTACATACATGAATGTTACATTGCACTTTATAAAAAAAACACAACATAAATAATACTTTATAAATGCAATTATTCCCTTAGCATAACCCTGCATATCAATCACAATACACTTCATGGAATCTTGGAAAATAACATAGAATGTGTAATGTCATGGAAATTACAATGAAATTTTTTTCTTAATATCTTTGGAATTTTACGAGACTACAACTTCTGATGGCACCGGATTCCGAGGCCCGGTGTGCCCAGAATCAAGTTCCGAAGTTTAGCTCAGGTACGTTCAGTGAACGAACGAGCGGGTTTTTCTAACTTTTGAACCGGTGCTCTGAATTGAAATCCAAGGACACCGATGAAACCGAAACGTCATTAATTTCTTAGGAGCACCTTTTCTGAAGGTGCGTTTGATTGGGAGGAGTTGTTAATATTGTGGTTTTAGTGAGGAATAAATAAAATTATATTAAAATTATATTTATTTTCCTCTAGGTAGTTATAACCTAATTATGGGAGTTGGGGGTGGGACCCAAATGTTGTTAACCAACCATGAGAGGATAAAGGAGGGGTGGGGCCCACATGAGCCCAACCCCTCGTATTCCTTAACTACATAACCCCCTTTAATGTGAGACCACTCACCTCCCCATCTCTCTTATTTAATAAAGCCAACTCACTTAATTAATTAAGTGAGTTATGTGTTTGATTTTTATAAATTGAAAAGCTTGGCTTGATGTAATAAAATAAGATAAGTCTTATTTTATTTGAGAGGGTTGGTTGTTGTGTGAGGAGATTGGGGAGATAGAACTCTTTTCTCTGGGGAAGAAATTCATCCTTCTGCGAAGAGCTTCAATCAATCCGCGAAGAACGTCATCTCTTCAAAAAAGAACGACTCAGCGACTCCGGTATCTCTATTCACATTCTCCTCCGCGACAAGGGAAGAGACACCGACATGGGAGTTCTCCAAAAACATGTAATCATCCTTTTATCTTCGTGATATAGAGAAGACTATGTCTCCTCAGATGCTCTCCGTCAACGTCTACAGAACCACGCCCCACGGCGCTGCTTTCCGCGACTCTCTTCGAACATCAACTCGTTATCAAGGTAGAGGTTAATTATTTTTGTTCGTGAAATATCCTTGCCATTATTCATCTTTATTTTTGTGTTTCTTGATATAAACTTATCGGGAGGAGGTCGGACCACATGAACATGGCCGACTCTCCTCCCCATTTTGTTGTTCTGTTGTTGCGGTTCGATAGAAGGCGGCGCGGTGAAACGACACCGCGCGGAATAATTGAGAAATGTGGAAAAGATGTGCGGCGTCGTCGTGTCGCGCCGTTGAGGCTGAAAGAACCCGCGGCTGGAGTCGGGCCGCAGTGAAGGGGCGCGGTGCCGTCACTCCACACCAGAGATCCACGAAGACACCGCGGCTGAAGCAGGGCCGTGGCAGAGGGGCGCGGCGCTGTCGTGTCATGCCGGTCGGACAAGGCCATGTCTCAGAGCTGCGGCAGTGCAAGGCGGGGTAGCCAGAACCGCTGGCCGTGGGCACCTCGGAGCGTGGGACCGCAGTGGGTTCCTTGGTAGCATCACTGGTCGGCCGAACCGGGACGGCCGTTTCAGGGGAAGACCTGTGGTCGTAACCCGGAGTTGGACAAAGGAGCCCCCCCCCCCTCGTGGGGGTCGCGGTTAATCAAACAGGGGGGCATCGCCCCCCCCCCCTTCCGCTCAGCTCGGCATGGCCGAGCTGGCCACGCGGTCCGTGCACGCGAGCCATGCCGGGTCGGGTTGCGCCCTAATGGGATGTACCCGGACCTCATTTGGGTCGCCCGGTTCGGGCAGTCCCAGGGGGGTCTCGGGCCGGGTCGGTACGGGCCCAAAACCCCCTAAAAATGTACAGGTACGTTCTTTTGCCCATATCGTGAGCTATGGACCTCCAATCGAGAAACCACCAGTTGAGATGCGATACTTGGATCGAGACAGTCGTTTCGGTATATTACACTCAAGGTTTAAGAGAACATTGAGTATGGCCGGGTTGGTTCGATCCAGAAACCAACCGGGACCTCGGAGCGGAAACGCCTATAACATGACCTTCGGACGTCCGATTGACATGTCGTCGACTTTATTGGATTTCTCTTTCTGAGATGGATCATTTGGCTTACTCCTCTCGAGGTTTGGTATAGTTGAGATATGGTCGGGTTGGTTTGTACACAAAATCAACCTGGCCCCTGGGACGAAAAGGCTAATAACTCACAGACCGAGCGTCTCATTGACGTGCCCTCTATTGCGTTGAGACCCCTATGACAAGGTGGTCCTTTGAGATACATCTTCATGGGACATTGTGATACTTGGTGTATTGACATGTAGCTCGTGTAGTTCACCCTCTCGGAGATGAGCGTACGGAGTATGGAGACCGTGTAACCGGATGAGACCTGGCGACTGCTTGACCGACTCGACCTGGAGTGAGTCGACCAGCCCATTGGATGGAGCACTACTGTGTTTGGGTGCAGACCCACAGCGGACGTAGTGCCTGGTAATAGGCAGCAGACCCGCGGTACTCGATAGGAGGAGTACCTCTGAAGGCTATGAGGGGGAGCTCTACTGTGTGAGGTGGCAGACCCATGGCGGAGGAGCACTACATTGTGAGGTGGCAGACCCATGGTACTCAACAAGAGGTGTACCTCAGTAGTCTATGTTAGTGTGCAGTACCTCGGAGTTGTGACAGGATCACTGTACTCGTCAGAGACGGGGATCTTCAGCATTTACAGTTTTGATAATGAAAATCAGTGTTTGAGCAGAGTCTATGACCTTTGGTTTAACCTCATGATTGAGATGGGTCACTTGATAACTTAGATATATGTATGGGCATATACCTAGGTAGTGGTTATCCGTTGATATCGTAACCTTTTTGTATCCTCAGGATTGAGATGGGTTACTTGAAAACATAGGTATAAGTATGTGCTTATACCTAAGTAAGGGTTATCCGTTGAGATCTTTCTTTGTGGTTATCTTTGTTGGATTTAGTGAGACCTTGAGGGTTTCGGGGTCCCAACTGAGTATTGTATACTCACCCCTACACGGGCTATACCCGAACCTTGTTGTGTTGGTTGCAGACGATGGGTAGTGATGATAGAGGCTGACTGTTCGAGGACTGGACGGTACCCAGAGGTGGACCTCATGACAAGTCAGTATCCGGAGGTGGAATTCATGACGAGACGACACTCGAAGGAGGATTACGTGCAAGAGCATTGTGGAGGCTATCTGTACCTACCCTTCAGGTAGGATCCGTCGTAGACGATCCAGTAGCTGCGCTTTCTGTACCTACCCTTCATGTAGGATCCGAGGTGGATGACCCAGGAGTTGCTTCTATTTTTCTTGTAGTTGTCTGTCTTTCTGGTTGTACTTTCTTTCAGTTGTAGCTGTACTTTAGTTGGGTTTGTATTCTGGCCCACTTACTTTTCAGCAGTTTCTTTTGTTCTTAGTGTATTACTTCCACTTGTACTCTGTGGTGTTTTTTTACTTTTATAAAGGAATTTCCATCCCAATTATCGGGATTTACGCCTTTGTTGCTAGTCACCAACCCCTGGCCTCTAGAAGGTGGGATTGGGGTAGTCACGATAGGGGCCCTGAGGATAGGTCATGACAGAATGGGGTGAGCTCAGATGCTCAGTAAGGATAAAAATATCATGGAATCATTCATAAATAAGCATAAACATTTAAGGAAATGTATAACACTAAAACAAAATCTATATAAAATTAAATTTCAGCATAAAATAGAAAAGATAAAATCAAATAATTTCATTTACATATTACCAGGAATATTCTACTTGTCATATAATCACATGAATTGTCAATAGCCACATTCATAATGATGGAATGCATAATGCAAAACATCATAACCACATAGTCAAGGCCTTGTTCCAAGACTCAAAATAAGATTTTTTCAAGGCCTTGTGCCTATAAACTAGTTTGTCTTAAGAGACCTACCAATTCATTGAGGAGCTATAGCAGGATCCAACCATCACATAGTAATTCCAATGCATTCCTCATATGAAAATGTTTAAATATACCAGAAGCATTGGTATTAAAACTAGCACACGAAATCTCAATTTATTATCCATAAACCATTATTTGTATAAAAATAAAACATCGACATTCAAACATATCACAAAACCTTCAATACAACATGGAATATTTGTGTCATAATAAATTAACCTCGATCACAATTAATATCCTTTAACGGATGTTGATATAGTTTAAAATGATCAGTAAAAATGATTGAGAGAAATATCCCTTTTTCATGAAATAATTTAAAAGTAATATAATTTAATAAGGAATTCATTTAAAATATATTTTAGACTCTAAGTGTCCCGTATCACTTTGAATCATTTTAATGTAATTGACATTTTAAAACATTCATGTCCGTATAAATAAATCCTTAAAAACATTTTGAAAACATGGACATTAATGATAAATATTTAGAGGAATAAATATTTAAAACAATTAAAATGACGTTTCAGTAAAAAAGTAAATTAAAAATAATCCATTTGAAACTCTATTATGAAACATGGACATGGGTAATTAATATTCCCTTGTAGATACTTACGTAAAAACAACCTCAAATAATAAAGAGATTGTAAAATTAACCCTTACCTTGCACTTTCCATTATACGTGGGTACGTTTAACCATCTGTATAATGAAAATAGAATGTTATTATATTATTCCAGAACCATATTCCTATTTATTATTTCATAAATGGTTCATTTATGACTTTATACTTCCCATTTAATTATAAATTCCATTTTAATTGAACATTTTGGGCAATAATCGCTTTCTTTATTGTATGTGTTTTAACATGTTATTCTTGATCGTATCATTTAGATAATGATTTAAATACTTACAAAATATAAACCATGATTTATATATCATATATATTTATAATATAAATATTTATAATATATAGATATATGAAATGAATGGAACCATTTATAGAGATGGTAGGTTGTACGTACTCGTAAACGCTATTTATGTTTCCATATCTTATTGAACAGAAGTAAGTGAATAAGATATATGTAAGTAGATATATATATATATATCTAGTAGAATTATTATTTCAGATATTACATACTTCTTAATAATAGATATTCTTATAAGAGAGGTGAGGGTCACTTTAGGAAAATTATGAAATATAATTTTATTATAATCTAATTTTCGGTTTCTAATGGCTCCAAAATGAATTCTTTAGAGGATATGGTAGGAATGGGTAGAAAAACTCTTAACCAATAGGTTTTAGACAGGTTTATGTCATCATATTATCATTATCATTAAGATTTATCTCTTAGTTAAATAGTTTGTCATTCAACATGTCTCTTAGTATTTTTATATTATATGGTTATTAAACTTACTATAAAAAGCCAATAGAATCCCATGTGATTAATTATTAATATTTATAACATTATCTAAGTCCATTGGCTGATCTATATATTTTAAGGAATATTATATCAATTAATAATATAGTATTTGTTTTAAAAACTAAATGATGCCAATTTTTACCCTATTTAGTATTTGGTTTTTGTGAAAATCATAACAGCATGATTACTTCAAAAAACAATTATTTAATCAACCTTACCATGTCATATTAACCTAAAAAATTAGTTTAAATAATCAAAAGTCTCAATGTACATTTATTTGAATATTTATTATATCAATTATTTTAATCGTTCATTAATAAGGTAATTATTGCATCATCATTTTGTCATAAAAAAACTAAATTATTTAATGTCTAAAAATTATAAATAAAATAAAATAATTTAGATAATCTTTTTATATTGATAATGAATATTTATAGTCAAATTTATCTTATGTATAACTCTATATTAAAAATGGTTTAACTATTACAATTTGAATTTAACTCATTAACACTTCATTAAATAAAAGAACAATAAATGATATAATCTAATAAAAGTGGACTAAATTGGGTCATAATTTATCCCTAATGTTTTTTTATCGAATTACACTTATCCAATAGAATTAGTACATTTTTTAGGGGAATTATAATATCATTTTTACCCTTAATTACCCTATTTACTATTAAATGTGGTAAATAAAAGTAAAAAGTTTCTATTCACGAAAAAGTATATTCATATTATTGAACCAAATTTTACATACTAATGTCAACTGTGTCTCTCAGATTTTGAAATTCAACACACAAAAGCGGTAATTTTATGTTTTATGCAAATTTTCAAATATACCTAGAAGGTGGGTGAAATAGGTTTAAAAGTTAAATAAAATTTTATATATCTGAATTTATTATAAAATGACTCCAATGAATTAAATTTAACTTATATAGGTATTATATATCTATTTTTACTTAAAATAAATTTAAATAAAATAAAAAGTAATTTTTAAATAATAACGTTTTGGTTTTCATTATTCATCAAAAGTTGAAAGATTTTAGAAAAATAAGACAAATTTACCTTAAGATAATTTTGATATTCCAAATTCAGAAATAAAGTATATTTTACAAAATTAAAAACATTGAAGTCGTATTTGTTTATTTAAAAATAATGTCCATTGACTAAATCAAAAAGCGGGTTTTCTTAAAAAGTAAAAACTATCAAAAGATTGACATGTGATTACGTGTAATTTAAATGTGAAATTATATATATAATGACCAAAATTTTATTAAATTATAAAATTATAATCCAATTATAGTTCAAAACCATTCAAATTCAAAATTTAAAACTATAAATTATTTCTATTAAAAAAGTTGTTTTCAATTAAGACATTGTATTTTTCACTATTCGTCAAAATATGAATGTTATTAGAAAATCACTAAAAATTTATCCAAACAAATTTTTTGGTTATCTCATATAAAGGAGAATTTAATTTCATTAATTTTAATATATAAAAGTGTCAAATATTGGTTTTAAAAAAGGCTTAGCCTTTAAAAGGCGGTAAAATTTCATTTTTTTAAAAGTACTTATTTTATACAAAAAAATGAATTTGTTCATATAATATGTCTATGAAAAACATAATATGGATGTTAAAATTATATAGAGTATATAAGATTCAAAATATAGTTAATACCATTCATAACTGTTTTTTGAATGGTTAGTTTAGTAAGTTGTGGTGCGCTCGAACTCGGTGTTGCATGTTGTGCAAGCTATTGAATTATTTTAATGAGATAATATACTATGAAATCTTGGGGTGTTACATTCTCCCCTCCTTTAATAAATTGAATCCTTAAAATTTGAAAAAAAATACCGAAAATAAAAGGTTAAATGTAGAAAAATATCTTTGTGGAAAACTGACATCATAAATTGGGTTTATAAAATTTAGTCTTAATAAGTGGGCATGGGAATGAAAAAGTCACCCCCAAATTATGATCTCGATTAAGAAAATATTGGTTGAAATTAAGGAGATATAATTTTAGGAAAAATGTAAATATTTATAAGGAGTGATTGAGGTCATCAATCACAAACATGTGTAAAATTGACTAACTCAAAGCCATCAATCTATGATGAATTAAAATATCATTAGTTCAACAATACATAAGGTATTGGGATAAAGCATTTTTGGTTTTAATATTACTAACATAATGTTTAGGAATTAATTTATTCATAGAATAGTATGAAAAAAATATACTTGACATGTAGAGTTTCACCCTTTAAACAATTCCATTCACAAACTCATATTTCACTCCAAAAGATAATAGAATTCCAAAATATTCTATTTATCATAATCCTACAGGGTTACAAAAATAATTAAGTTATACTTTATTTGTCAGACTATTTAAAAGACTACATTACACAAACCAGGACATCACATAGGCCAGTGGTAGGTGAGACACCCTTGTCACCATTCGGTTGCGCGTTCAAGTCTTGCTCCCTTGCCGGACGTGATGGGTTGTCGCCTAACCTTCCTGTTTTCCTTTTTATAAAAATGAAAAAATAATCTTAAGAAATGATATAACCTTAATAATAGTCTTAAAGGTCAAAATTAATCCATTCCACCCTTTAGACTTATCCAAAATACTTCTGTCCAAAGTCCGAGTCCAAAATTTATAAGGAAGTTAAACACAATGAAGATCCTTTTTTCCATGTAATTACATGTGGAAACCTTCATCATGTATTATTTTAAAACACTATAACATCCAAAATTACCATAAAACGTTATTGATTACATTTATTCTTCCTTATTACTTATAGAATAATCGATATAATCATTCTATAAAAAAAATTTGGTAAACTCCAACAATGATGGGAAATAGAAATCATTAATCAGTTTCAAGGTAGTCAAGAATATCCAATATAATTTATCCAAGTCAATAATATATTATTCTAAAATCACTAACTCAGTATCAGAACAATATTATTGATTATTTTTCTCTTAACCATTATTTTTTAAAAAATAAACTAACATTCTATTGAGTCACTTATCTTGGTTCCACACAAACTCAAGTCCATAATGAAATAGTACTGTAGTACAGTCCTTATATGCTCTATAATTATTATAACATGTACATTATTAATACAATAATCATATGACACAATATATTAATAACAACACAAGACCTCTTAATAATTCCTCATCATCATCAGTAGTATCTTAACTTGATTGTTATCCAATAAAAGCATTTGGGGTATACTCTAATGATATGGACATTTATTCACGTATTGTCCCAACTCTTTGTAGATGAGGCATTGTTTATTTGAAACCATTTTCTTACACTTGAAATCACGTACATGGTGTAATTTTTCCCCACACTTATAACAAACACTCATTCCCTTCAATCATTTACTAAGGTGATTCTTTCCACAATTATCTCATATGCGAAAATCATTCTTTCCCTTATTCCCTTTATCTATCTTTCTCTCTACCATCCTTTTCTTCTCTGGCTTCCCTTCAAAACCCTAGGACCCAAAAAATTCCTTACTTATGTTATTAACACATGACACTATTTCTTCACTTGATGATAATATATTGGAGACTATTTCTTTTCTAAAGGATGGATTAATACCATGAAATATATGATCCTTCTTACTCTATGGATCTTTCATATTGTTCGAGGTCTCATTCCTTCTACTGGGAGCCATTTTTAAAAAATGGCATACACTATATTAGTTTATGAATCCCAATACATAATTACAAAAAAAAGTAAATTAGTTAACATAAATTGAATAGTTTATGGATATAATCTATAACCATAAAAATGTATTCTTTGGGGAATTATATAGTCATAAATCCTTCATAAGGGTTTGTAAAGTAGTTGAGAATATCCTAAACATATCCTCTGGGAGTGTCGTAACCAAGAGTGCAGCAAGGTCCCTTGTCGTGCACGATTTTACATTCAAGCCTAGCTCAGAGCGGTGTTTTAGGTTTTACCCCTAGGTACATCTAGGCCATAGCCGCCTCTACCTGCCTGTATCTAGACATGGATGTATTACATGTAAAACATACAAAATCTCTATAGTACCCAAATTCGATGGAGTTATTCTATAATATTCCGCAAAATCTATCTTAGGGAAATGTGATCTATTCAGAGTTTATCTAAATCTAGTTTCCTAGGTTATTGCTAAACTTCCTCTGATACCAACTATAATGCCCTGACCATAGTTATCCAGAGTCGGTGAATTATGTTAATACATTTGCACGATTACAAGGAGTCACATTACGAAGGACCGATCAGTTTAGGAGTCTTGGAAAATAGATTACATACATGAATGTTACATTACACTTTATAACATACAACACAACATAAATAATCCTTTAAAAGTTACATTATTACCATATCTTAACCCGATATATATATCATAATACACTTCTTGGAATCCTGGAAAAAATAAAACATAGAATTGGGTGAGCTCAGATGGTCAGTATGGATTACAATAATTGCAGAATCTTTCATATATAAGCATAAGAATTTAAAGAATGTATAAGACTAAAAAAGCATTTTAAACATAATATATAGTATTATAAAATAATATAATTCCATTTACATATTCACATAGATATTCTACTAGTCGAATAATCACATGTAATATCAATAACTATTTTAATAATGATGGAATGCATATTGCCAGGATTTATAACCACAGAGTCAAGGCCCTGTGCCAAGATGAAAAATACGATTTTTTCAAGTCCTTGTGCCAAGAAACTAGATTGTCTCATGAGACCTACCAATTCATCGATGAGATATAGCAGGCTCCACCCGTCACATACAATGTCCAATGTATTCTTCATATGAAAAGGTTTAAACAGAATATAAACAATCGTATTTAAACTAGCATATGTAATGTCAATACTTTATCCATAAACAATGAATGGTATAAAAACAACACATCCACAGCAAAAAATATTAGAAAACCTTCAATAATACATGGAAGATTTGTATCATAATATATCAAACTCGATCAAGAATAATATCATGTAAAGGATGTTGACATAGAAGAAAATGATAAGTAAAAATCATTGAGAGAAATATTCCTTTTCCATGAAATCATTTAAAAGTAAAATAATTTATAAAGGAAGTCATTTTAACGATATTTTTGAATCAAAGTGTCCCATACCACTTTTAATCTTTTTAAATTAATTGACATTTTAAAACATTCAAGTCCATATAAATAAATCCTTAAAACCATTCTGAAAACATTGACATTAACGAGAAAGGTTTAGAAGAATAAATCTGTAAAAAAATTAAAATGATGTTTTTTTAAAAAAAGTCCCTTAAAGAGTATCCATTTGAAAAATATTTTATGAAACATAGACATGGAAAATAAATATTTACCATTAGATTCTAACGTAAAAACAATCTCAGATAATAATGTGATTTTGAAATTAACCCTTGCATTGCACATTCCATTAGTCAAGGGTATGTTTAACCTCTTGTACAATGACCACAATATGTTATTAAATTATAACAGAACCATATTCATATTTCTTATATCATACATGATTCATTTAGGAATTTATACTACCCATTTAATAAGGATTTCCCTTTTAAATTAACATTTTGGGTAATAATCACTTTCTTTATCATACGTGTTTTAACTTGTTATTCTTGATCGTATCATTTAGATCATGATTTAAATAATTCATGAAAATAAACATTGATTTATATATAATATATATTTATAATATAAATATTTATTATATATTGATATATGATATTTAAGGCGCCGTTTATGGAGATGGTAGGCCATACATATGCATAAACATTGTTTCTATTTTCATATCATATTGTTCGGATGTAAATGAATAAGATATATCCAAGTAAATATATATAAATATCCAATATCATTATTATTTCATATATTAAATACTTATTAATAATATATTTTCTTTAATCGTCATTGAGTGGTGAATTTGGAAAATTGAATTTCATCGCGTTGTGGAGATGGAAATCCGTACGTACACACGACCGACAATATCATTATATTGAAGGTGAAATAATATATAATAGAATGTAATATCAAATATACAGAATCATTGAAATTATATATTTATTATTTACATGAATTATACATCATTATTATACCCATCCAAATAATTAAGTGTTTGAATAACAAACTACACCATGACGTGGTGACGGTAAGCCGTACGTATGCAGGTATGGTGACATTTTCATTAATATGATGGATAAAATAATGAATATGGTTGTACCATTTTTATAATAACATCACAACATATATAATTTAATAGATTTATTTTTTTATAATGGAAACAACAAAGAAAGAGGAAGTGGAAGAAGACAAAACCTGAAAGATGTGATTAAATATTTATCTCTTCTTTGAGTTCTTCCTTTTTATTTGATCAAAAAGGCTCCTTAGTTTGGATTTGTGAAAAAAGAAGGCCTTTGTGATGAATGGATGGATATTTTTAGGATATTTTGGTGGTGTTTGGCTGATCCTAAAGGCTTTGGTGGTGTGAAATTAAGATAAGGGGAAGTGCCCTTTTATAAGAGAGGTGAGGGGCACTTTAAGAAATGATTGAAATATTATATTATAATAAATACATTTTCGGTTTCTAATGGCTCAAAAATGAATTAATTGGAGGATAAGGTGGGGATGGGTCGAAAACATCTCAACCAATAGTTTTTAGAGAGTTTTAAGTCATTATATTGAACTTATCTTTTATATTTAACTCTTAGTTAAATAGTTTGACATTTACCATGTTTCTTGGTATTTTTATTTTATATGGTTAATAAACATACTATAAAAATAAAAGAGAATCCAGTGTGATTTATTATTGATCTATATAACCTTATCAAAGTACTTTGGCTAAAACTTTTATATTTAGGAATATTATATCAATTAATAATATTATATTTGTTTTAAAATCAAAATAATTCCAATTTTGACACTATTAACTATTTTTTTAAAAATCCTAACAGCATGATTACTTCGATAAAATACTATTTAATCATCCCTAACACGTAGAATTAATCAATAAAATTAGTGGAATTCATCAAAAGTCTCAAATTACATTTATTTGGATATTTATAATATCAATTATTTTAATCATTCATTAATAAGTTAATTACTACATCATCATTGTGTCATAATTAAATTAAATTATTTAATGTATAAAAATTATAAATAAAATAAAATTATTTGGGAAATATTTTTTCTTTATAAGGAATATTTTTAGTCGAAATTATCTTATGTATAACCCTATATTAAAAATGGATTAGTTATTAAACATTGAATTTAACTCATTAATTCTTCATTAAATAAATTAATAATAAATTTCCTAATATAATCCAAGTGTACAAAAGGGGGTAATATTATATTCTGAAGGTTGTTTTTGGTCAAATTACACTTATCCAATAGAATTATGACATGTGTTAGGGTAATTATAATATAATGTTTACCCTTAATTACCCTATTTACTTTTAACCGTGGTAAATAAAATAAAACAGTCACTATTCACAATAATTATTTTCATCTTATTGAAACACATTTTTTTAATTATGTCAAATTTGTCTCCCAGATTTTGAAATTCAAATCCTATAAACAGTAAAATTATGTTTTATGCAAATTTTCAAATACACCAAGAAGGTGAGTAAAATAGGTTTAATGGGTGAATACAATTTCATACATCTAATTTTATTATAAAATGACTCCAATGAATTACATTGAACTTATATAGGTATTATATATCTATTTTTACTGAACATAATTTTAAATAAAATAAAATGTCGGTATTAAATAATAACCCATTGTTTTTCACTATTCATCAAAAATAAAAAGTTTTTAGAAAAATACCAAAAATGACCCCTAAAATGATTTTGATATTATGAATTAAAAAATGAAGACTATTTTAACAAATTAAAAACATTTTAATCTCATTTATTAATTGAAAAACAATTCTTGTTGTCAAAACCAAAAGGCGGGTTTTTCAAAAAATTAAAAACTATCAAAAGATTGATATGTGTTTATGTCAAATTTAAATATAAAATTACTTATAATGACCTAAATTGTATTAATTAATAAAATTATAATCTAATTTTATTTTATAACCATTGAAATACATAATTTAACATTATAAATTTTTCATATTAGAAAATTTATTTTCAATTAAAATATATTATTTTCACGATTTGTCAAAATTTAAAAGTTATTAAAAAAGCACCAAAAATTTATCCAGACTAAATTTTTGTGTCCCTATTCTAAAAAAGAATTTAATTTCATTTAAATGAATATATAAAAGTGTCAAATATTGGTTTTAAAAAGGGTTCTCTTTTAAATGGTGGTAAAATTACATTTTTTAAAATTACATATTTTATCTGAGAAAAACGAATATGTTCTTATATTATGTCTAAGAAACACATAATATGGATGTTAAAATTATATAAGGTATATAAGATAAAAAATTTAGTTAATACTATTCATAACCACTTTTTAAATGGTTAGTTTAGTTAGTTGAGGTGTGCTCGAACTCGGTGTTGCTTGTAGAGAAAGCTATTGAATTACTTTAATGAGATAACGTACTAAAAATTGTTGTGGTGATTACATTCTCCCCTTATTCAATAAATTTCATCCTCACATTTAGAAATTGTTCTTCGAAAATAAAAGGTTAATAGTAGAAAAATACATGTGCGGAAAACCCACATCAGAAATAGGGTTAATAAAATTTATTCTTAATACGATGGCAAGGGAATGAAAAAGTCACAACAAAATTATGATATAGATTAGGAGAATATTTGTGGCCCTTAGTGACACATAATTGGAGGAAAATCATAAATATTTATAGGGAGTGATTTAGGTCATCAATCACAAACAAGTGTAAAATTGAGGGCCACAAAGCCATCAATCACTGATGATTTAATATATCATTAGTTCAAAAAAAACATAAGGTATTAGGATAATGAATTTTTGGTTTTCATATTACTTCATTAAAGTTTATGAATTAATTTGTTGATAGAATAAGAGGAAAAATATACTTGATATGTAGAGTATCACCCTTCACCTAATTCCTACCACAAACACATCTTTCACTCCAAAAGATAACAGAATTCAAAAATACTTTATTCATCCTAATCATATAGGGTTCTAAAAATAATGAATTTATAATTCATTTGTTATACTATTTAAAAAAAATGAAATTACACAAACCAAGAAATCACATAGGCCAGTGGTAGGTGATTCACCCTAGTAGCCCTTTGGTTGCTGTTTCAAGTCTCGCGCCCTTGTCGGACGCGACAGTTTGTCGCCTGACCTTCGGGTTGCCCTTTTTATAAAAATAAAAAAAAATATTAAGAAATTCTTTAACATTAATAATATTATCAAATTTCAAACATAATCCATCCGGCCCTTTATACTTATACAAAATACATCTATCTAAACTCACAATCCAAAATTTATAAAGAAGGTAAACACAATAAAGATTATTTTTTCCTTGTAATAACATGTGGATACCTTCATTATGTTTTCGTTTAAAACACCATAACACACATAATTACCATAAAACCTTATTGATTTAATTCATTCTCCCTAATTCCTTATAGAATACTAGATATACTCTTTCTGATCACAAATTTTGTAAACTCAAACAATGATGGAATGTACAAATCATTAATTAGTATCAAGGTAGTTAATAATATCCAATATAATTTATCCAAACCAAGCATATATTATTCCAAAATCACTACCTCAAAAACATAACCATACTATGGTTTATCATTCTCTCAACAATGTATTTTCCAAAAAAAATTAACTTTCCATTGAGCCACTTTTCTTAGTTCAACACAATCTCAAGTCATTAATGAAATAGTACTACAATACAATGCTTATATACTATATAATTCTTATAATATGTAAATCATTAATAAGATACTCAAATGACACAATACATTAATTATAACATAAGAGAACTTAATCATTCCTTTTCATCTTTGGTAGTATGATAACTAGATTATCCTAAAAAATAATCATTTGGGGTATACTCTGATAATTTAGACATTGATTCATGTGGTGTCCCAACTCCTTGCAGGTGAAGCATAGTACATTTGAAACTATTTTCCTACCCTTTCAATCACGTACATGGTTTCCTTTTCCCCCATAATTATAATAAACTACCATTCCCTTCAATCATTTACCAGGGTGATTCTTTCCATAGTTTTTACATATGAAAAAAATCCTTCTTTCTCTTATTCCCTTTATCCATCTTTCTATCTACCATCGTTTTCTTCTCTGGCTTCCCTTTAAAGCCAAAGGACTCATGAAATTATTTACATATCTTATTAACAGATGATATTATTTCTTTATATGATGATAATAAATGGGAGACTATTTATTTTCTAAATGATGGATTAATACTATGAAATATATGATCCATCTTACTATTTGGATCATGCATATTGGTGGGGGTCTCCTTCCATCTACTAGGTACCATTTCTAAAAAATGGCATTCACTAGATTGTTTATGAATCCCAATACATAATTCTAAACTTGTAATATTGTTAACATAAATTTACTAGTTTATGGATATAATCCATAATCATAAAAAAATTTCTTTGAGGAAGTATATACTCATAAATCCTTCATAATGGTTTGTAATTTTAATGATATGTATCCCATGCATATATCACGTGAGTATCGTAACCAAGAGTGCAGCAAGGCCCATTGTTGTGCACCAATTCAATTCAAGTCTAGCTCAAAGTAGTGATTTCATATTTTACCCCTAGGAACATCTATGCCAGAACTGTCTCTATTTGTTTGTATCTAGACAGTGATGTATTGCTTGGAAAACTCACAAAATCTCTATAGTACCAAAATTCGAATAAGTTCATCTATACTAATCCTTAATGACTATTTTAGGGTTATTTGCTCTAATCAAGGTTTATATAAATATAGTTTCTAAGGTTATTTATAAACTTCCTCTGATACCAAATGTAACTCCCTGACCTCTGTTACCCAGATTCGGTGCATTATTTTTATACATTGGCATGATTACAAGGAATCAAGTCCCGAAAGACAGATCAATTTAGTAGTATTGTAAAATAGATTACATACATAATGTTACATTACACATTATAAAATACAAAACATCCTAAATATTCCTTTATGAATTCCATTATTCCCATAGCTTAACCCTTCATATCAATAAAAATACACTTCTTGGTATCCTGGAAAAAAATAAAACATAGAAAGGGGTGAGCTCAGATGCTCAGTAAGGAAAAACAATATTGAAAAATCTTTTGCGAATAAGCATAAATATTTAAGGAAATGTATAAAACTAAAAAAAATCCTATTAAACATAAAATACAACATAATAAGGAAAATATGAAATCAAATAATTCCATTTACGTATTCACGTGGATATTCTGCTAATCGAATAATCACATGCAATATCAATAGACACTTTTATAATGACAGAATGCATAATGCAATACCTCATAACCACATAGTCAAGGCCTTGTTCTAATACTACAAATAAGATTTTGTCAAGGCCTTTTTCCAAGACAAAGGTTTGTCTCAAGAGACCAACTGATGCATCGAGGTGCTTTAGTGGGCTCCACCTGTCACTTAATAATTCCAATGCAGTACTCATATGAAAAGGTTTTAACATAACATAAAAATTCATATTAAAACTGGCATACGAAATGTAAATACTTTATCCATAAACCATGAATGGTATAAAAATAACACATCCATAGTCAAACATATCAAAAAACCTTAAATACAATAAGGAATATTTGTATCATAAAAAATCAACCTCAATCAAGAATAATATCTCGTAAAGGATGTAGATATAATTGAAATTAATTAGTAAAAATCTTTGAGAAAAATATAAATTTTTCATGAAATAATTTAAAACTAAAATAATTTATAAAGGAAGTCATTTAAATGATATTTTTGAATCAAATTGTCCCATACCACTTTGATACTTTTGAAAGGAATTGACATTTTAAAATATTCAAGTCCATATAAATAAATCCTTAAAACCATTTTGAAAACATAGACATTAATGAGAAAGGAATAAGAAAATAAATCATTAAAACATTTAAAATTATGTTTTAGTAAAGAATTCTGTTAACAATAATCCATTTGAAAAATATTTTATGAAACATGGTAATGGATAATAAATATGTCCCATTATATACTTATGTAAAAAAAACCTCGGGTAACAAATAGATTTTGAAATTAACCTTTACCATGAACTTTCCATTGGTTGAGGGTACGCTTAACCTCCTGTATAATAACCACAGTATGTTATTAAATTATACTAGAACCATATTCATATTTATTATATCATAAATCGCTAATTTATTACTTTATACTACCCATTTAATAATGGTTTCCATGTCAAATTAACATTTTGGGTAATAATCGCTTTCTATATCGTACATGTTTTAACTTGTTATTCTTGATCGTATCATTTAGATCACAATTTAAATACATCCAGAATATAAACCTAGATTTATATATCATATATATTTAGAATATAAATATTTATTATATATTGATATATTAAATGGAAGGCACCGTATATGGAGATGTTAGGTCATACGTACGCATAAACGTTGTTTCTGTATTCACATCATATTGAACGGAAGTAAGTAAATAATATATATGAAAGTAAATATATATATATATGTATGTGTTTTATAATTTTTATTTAATATATTACATACTTATTAATAATATATATTTTTATAATCATCATTTAGTAGTGAATGTGGGAATGAATCTCAGCGCATTGTGGAGACGGTAAACCGTATGTACGCACGAGCGACAATATCATTATATTGATGGTGAAATCATATATAATTGAATTATATATCATAAATAAAGTATCATTAAAACATTTTATTTATTATTTATATAGATCATACATCATTATTATACCCATCCATATAATGATATGTTTGAATAACAAACTACACCAGGACGTGGAGACGGCAAGGCGTACGTACGCACGTATGGTGACCTTTTCATTCATATGATGGATAGAATAATTAATATGGTTGTACCATTTTTATAATAACATCCCATTATATTGAAGATAATAGATTTATTATTTTATAATGGAAACAAAAAAGAAACAGGAAGTGGGAGAAGAAAATAACTTGAAAGAGGTGATGAAATATTTACCTCTTCTTTGGGTTCTTCATTTCGATTTGATAAAAAGGGATCCTTTAGTTGGCATCTAGACAAAAGAAAGGAATATATGATGAATGGAGGATATTTGGGAAGGTTTTTTCCTAGCCAAAAGGCTTTGGAGGAGTGAAATTAAGAGAAGGGGAAGTGACCTTTTATAAGAGAGGGGACAATCACTTTAGGAAAAGCTATAAATATTGTTTTATAATAGAATAACTTTTGGTTCCTAATAAAAAAAATTAATTATTTATGGATAAGGTGGGGATGGGTCAAAAATATCTCAACAAATAGGTTTTATATAGGTTTATGTCTTCATATTAACCTTTTCCTTTAGATTTAACTCTTAGTTAAATAGGTTGACATTTACCATGTCTCCTAGTACGATTATATTATATGGTTAATAAACTTACTATAACAATACAAGAGAATTCCATGTGATTAATTACTAATATATTACTCTTTATCTAATTAAATTGGCTGATCCTAATATTTTTAGGATTATAATATCAATTAATAATACAATATTTGTTTTTAAAACTCAATTATGCCAATTTTGACACTATTACGTATGTTGTTTTTGCAAAAAATCATGACCTCATGATTACATCGAAAAAAATTATTTAATCAGCCCTAAAATGTCATATTAACCTAAAAAATTAATGGAATTCATCAAAAGTCTCAAATTACATTTATTTGGAAATTTATAATGTCCATTATTTTAATCTTTCATTAATAAGGTAATTACTGCATCATCATTGTTTCACAAATAAATTAAATTATTTTATGTATAAAAATTATATAAAAATACCATTATCTATAAAATATTTTTATATTTATAATGAATATTTATAGTCGAATTTATCTTATGTATAACCCAATATTATCAATGGATTTTTTATTAAACTTTGAATTTAACTCTTTTTACTATTCTTTAAATAAAATAATAATAAATGTCCAAATCTAATCAATGTGGACCAACGGGGTCATATATTATTTCTATGGTCGTTTTTAGTTGAATTACACTTATCCAATAGAATTATTACATGCATTACGGTAATTATAATATCATTTTTACACTAAATTACACTATTAAATTTTAATCGTGGTAAATAAAAGTAAATAGATACTATTCAAAAAAAATTATTTTCTTTTTATTGAACTGAATTTTACTAAATGATTTCAAGCGTGTCTCTCAAATTTTTAAATTCAACTTACCGAAGTGGTAAAATTACGCTTTATGCAAATTTTCAAATACTCATAGATGGTGGGTAAAAGAGGTTAAAAAGTTCAATAATGTTTTATACGTCTAATTTTATAATAAAAGGATTATAATTAATTAAATAGAAATTATATAGGTATTATATATCTATTTTTACTTAAAATAAATTTAAATAAAATAAAAAGTCTATTTTTTATAATAACGCTGTGTTTTTCACTATTCATCAAAAATTGAAAGTTTTCATAAAAATACAAAAAATTCACCCTAATCAAATTTTGATATTAAAAATTCACGAATGAAGTTTATTTTACCAAACTAAAAACATAGAACTTGAATTTATTAATTTAAAAATAATTCTTGTTGTCTAAACCAAAAATTAAGTTTTTTTAAAAAGTAAAAACTATCAAAATATTTACATGTGTTTATGTTAAATCTTAATGTGAAATTACTTATAATGACATACATTGTATTAAATGATAAATTTATAATCTAATTATACTTCAATAACATTCATATACATAATTTCACACTATAAATTATTTCTATCAAAAAATATGTTTACAATTAAGACATAGTATTTTTTATTATTCCTCAAAATTTTAAAGTTATCAGGAAAGCACCAAAAAATAACCGACACTAATTTTTTTTGTCTTGATTCTAAATAAGGATTTAATATCATTAAACAGAATATATATTAGTGTGAAATATTGGTTTCAAAAAGGGTTCTCTGTTAAAAGGAGGTAACATTTCATTTTTTGAAAAATACATACTTTATCCAAAAAAATGGTGTTAATATTATATTAGGTTTGAGAAAAACAGAATATGAATGTTAAAATTATATAGAGTATATAAGATTTAAAATGCATTTAATACTATTCATAACTCCTTTTTGAACGGTTAGTTTAGTAAGTTGTGGTGCGCTTGAACTCAGTGTTGAGTGTAGCGCAAGCTATGGAATTACATTAATTGGATAATGTACTATGAAATCTTGGGGTCTTACAGAACATTTATTTGGTCATGATTTCCTTGGTCCATTCATGACAGCAGAAATATGAAAGATGAAAAAAGAGAATCTTTACGAAGATTCACCCAATAATTTAGCATTTTTAACCATCCCAGAAAAACAATTGAACCATGGATCAACCTATTTATGGGTTGGTCCACGTTTTTCATTAGAAACAAAAATGAGGAAAAATAAATGAACAAAAAATATCCCCCTACATAGAGAGTGGATCGGTCAATGGAGATAATTCACCATTGATATCAATCCATCCATAAACTTCCTCGATCTGTCTTTCATCATCGGTTGTCGTGTCCAGTGGGAGAGATCCCTTATGTTCAGAGAAATTATTTTTCATTATGAATTATAACGCTGGTCCAAACCCCTAATTAATGTATGAAAAAAATTAATGCATTTTAGAGTTTTAGTTTCTCTTTTAAATAGTGTTTCCACTCTTTTAAATATATGCAAGTAAACATTTTATTTGTTGTTGTGTTGCAGCATTATCGCGTTGTCACAAAACATTTAAAAAAACCTAAACTTTTTAAGTTTATTTTTATTCTTCATTTAAATTTCTAATTTTTTTTCCACAATCGACCTTCACCATTCATATTAAGGTCCTACCTAAGAGAAACCCACTATTGTGAACACAACGGTGCCCTCAGATTTTAAATCCATGAACTTGTTTAAAAGTTACAAAACCAAGATCATGTTATATTTTTAATAAACATAAAAATAGTTTAAGAATTTATTTCATCCACCCTAGGACTTGGAATTACATGTTATCATATCACCTGGTCTCAAAATAATCTCATATATTTTTAAAAAAATTACACCGAAAATGCAGGATAATACAGTCTCCCCACATTAGGTCATTACATCCCTGAAGTCCAAACAAGGGATAAACCAATAAATGGGGATAATGAGCATGAATCTGAGTCTCCCACTCCCATGTTCTCTCTTAGAGATTCTCGTACTTCAATAGAATGTTCACTAGAGGATTTTACTATCCATAAAGGATCCTCTCATGTAGATCCTTTATCTCTAGCGAGTACTCCAAGAATGTCGCCCCATCCTCAACGTCCATCTCACCCGAATTAATGACATGCGGAGTGTTTTGTACATATATCCATTAATGGGATACGTGGAATACACCGTTCACCCATTATACCTATGATGGTAGTGAAAATCATTACTCTACTTAACCCTCAAAACATAGTATTAGAAAAGGTCCCTTGAAACTCAGAGATGACTTCTCGCCCTTAACAAATCATTGTATCCAACGTCATGGAGAGACATGAAGGAACACATGGTATATCTACTACTACACCAAGGGTCTTCATCAAAAATCATCATAATACTTATAATCATTAAATTTAGTCTTCATAATCTTCTAAATGACCTTCACCTTCCCCATAGTAGCTTGTACCAACTTTGTGCCCATGAGTTCAGAATCTCTGAGGTCTGTCCAGCAATGTGGCAACCTGCAGGGTCAGCTATACATGTCCTCGAATGGTTCCACACCGATGGTGGAGTGGTTGATATTTTTTATGAAAAATCCACCAGGGGTAGGTGATCTTACCAAATACTCCCAAAATTGAGAATGCAAAAACATAGAATGTCCTCTAGGACCATAATGGTCTGGTACATCTAGCCATCTATCTATGGGTGGAATGTTGTGTTAAAGTTTAGATGAGTCCCAAACGCCTCCTAAAATTACTTCCACAACAACGATGTAAATATTTTTTCATGATCTAATACTATCGTAGATGTGAATACATGGATTTTAACAATATCTTATATATTGATGTGTCCAAAGATATCTATAAGGCTCTACTCTCGAATCGCTAAGATATGGGTCGATTGGGTGAGTTGGTCTATGATCACTCAAATGGTATCATTCCCATGAATTATGGTGGTAATACGATCATGATGTCGATAAATATTTTATCCCAGTATCACTCTGACACCTCAAGGGTTTGGGTCAAACCCACTTGAACTCGATTCTTTACCTTCACTTGCTGAAAAATAGAGGCATCTAGAGACAAACTATGCCACTACCTTTTTCATCCCCATCCACCAAAACTATTGTAAGAGGTCCAAGTACCTTTTATCCACAACTATATGTACCTTAATAGTCAATATATAGAACTCCCTCAACACCTAGTCACATAATATCTCTAGTAAAACTATGATTCCTCTGAAAAGGATGACTGGATCCCCAACTTTTGAATATACAGCAGGGGCATGTCTTATGGACAACTGAGAACATGTGGTCTCCCATCAGATATCCATGATTTGTTCCTCCCTGACTCACTATAAAACTAGTGGGGTAACCACCATAAACTAGAGATAATATGCTTCATCTCCATCTATAATATATATATGAAGTGAGGAAAACAACTCTGAGGCCTCACTAAGTAGTTGTGATCTCGATCTATGAATACAATCATTTTCCACCACGTTCCTCTTACCAGAAGCATAGACAATTAAGAAATCATATACTTGGGGGATCACAAGGCAACACCATTATTTTAGGGTTGGATAGTTTTGATAAAAGATATACGTAAGATTTTGTGGTCTATGTAGACGATAAACCACTTACTCATAAGTTAGTGTCTCTGCATCTTTAATGTGAAGTCTACCACTAAAACCTCTAGTTCACAGGTCATGTGTTTCAGATCATGTCATCTCAACTGATTCAACTGTAAGAAGAAACTTATTTATCTAGAATTAGGAAAAAACCAAGACCGGTTCTTGATTCATCAAAGAACACCACATACTCAGCACACTCCATTGGAAATCATAGGATGAGGGAACTTATCAAACACTGCCTCAACTGCTGAAATATTTCATGGCACTTCTCTTTCCATAAAAATTGTTTCTCCATTCATGTCAATGATATCATGGAAGCGTCTAATTAGGGAATGTTGGTCACGAACATCTGATAGTACCCACCAAACCCAAGGAAACTATGCACCTTGGAAATGTTCTTGGGTGGATCCCAATTAAAAACAACTTCTATCTTTACTAGATCTACTACAACTCCAGCCTCAAAAATGACATGTCCTAGAATGTGGAGCTCTCAAATCCAATACATAAAATTCAATAGATTCCCATAAGGATGGTGTTATAGGAGTAAGTCTTGGTCTATCCTAAAGTGTATGTTGTGGTCCTCCTTGGACGCCAAGTACAACATGACGTCATCATGAAATACCACTAAAAATGAACTAGGTAAGGCTAGAAGATCCTATTCATGAGTCCCATGAACATAGCTGGGAAGTTCATCATTCCATTAAGCATAATTAAGTACGCATAGTGTCCCTGGAGACATCTGAAAGCCGTCTTCAGGATGTCATCATCCTACACTTGAAGCTGATTATAGCATGATCTGAGGTCTATCTTCAAGAACCACCTCACTCCCTTTCATTGATCGAAGTGGTCATTAATCCTCATTATTGGGTTATTTTTCATCACAACCACTTACTTTAGGTCCCAAAATTTGACACACAACCTAACGTTCCCATTTTATTCTTTGGAAAATAATATTGGGGCTGCACATGGTGAAACACTAGGTCTCATGAATCCCTTCCTCTACAAATTATCCAACAATACCCTCAATTCATGATTCTCTATGGGAGAAAAAAGATATGCCGATGTAGATATTATAATCATCTATGGTTATAGGTCAATGGAGAATTATACCTCTCTACGTTGAGGTATCCATGTAACAAAATCCAAAAAATATCCTTGTACTTATCCAAACTACAGGAAATTGATGATATTATTATTCACTTCACTGAGGGTCATTCTATCCAATTTATTGGTGACTGGCTACACCATCTTACAAGTAATTCCATTATTCATAACTTTTTTCTCCCATTAACTAATAAAGTAAAACCTGATCCCATATTGGTAGTCACACTGCTCTGTGTGCCTAAAATAGTCAATCTAATCATAAACTGTGGATAACAAGTCCATTCGTAGAATGAAATCGTAAGTCCTTGACACTTCCAGCAATAGATCCCATCTGAAACTCTCACCCAGAAGAGTAAAGGAAAAATATCTAATATAGTTTGTGATAATTGAATTTCCTCGAATAAGAGTCTCTAAGAATAGGGATTGAGTCAATGGTACCACTGGAATCTTCTTGTATTGAACAATGGTCATGGCGAGAAATGAGTGACTAGTACCCATGACTATCCAAACTAATTATATGGTGGAAGAGAAAAATATCATACCTATAATCATCTCGAGAGTCTTGGGATCATAATCCTTCATTGCCATGAGCTGGCCTCGCCCCTATCCCCCAACTCCCCGAGCACGGGGTGGACCACCTATGGGTGGTGGTGGTAGTGGCTCAAACATCCATCCCCCTCTTTCCTCTCATCGTGATCCATATACCACATAACCTACCTAGAGGAATACACTTTACCTACCTATGTCGTTCCCTCAGCGGTCCCTCAACCGTCTCCCAGTCGATTGTATGATGAGTAATGAAATCTCTATCCAAATACCCCTAACTGCCACATGTGTAGTACCATTTTTCCTTCAGCTAATTCAATCTTCTCTGGGAGGCTCACACCCCTGACCCCATATCTTATGGCCATCCCCTATAGTGCTTTTACCACTTGGGACAATGCATCATTTGTTGGATACCTGCTGCCGAAGTCTCTGCTACCTGTCGCATGGTGGTATCTCCCACTATTGGTTCCTGCTTCGCATGAAATATCCCAAATAGTAGATCTATATCCATCACCACATCATTTATAGGGATGATATAAGATATCATTGATGCACTGATCTCCTGGTGTATTCCTTCCTCGATGGTATATCCCCGGATGAATGGGTCCCATTCCATGTATGTAGTGTAGTGAGAAAGATCTGTGAATCTCGTCGAGTACTATCATACTGACTAGCTTCCTTAATGTAGTTTTAGTATCTCATGTATACGAATATAGTGTAACTTCATTATAATGAGATATTCCATGAAGAGGCACTCGAGGTACTTCCAGGATGGTGTTGCCTCTTCATGAATCTAATTCATACGGCTACCACATCTGCTTGTAGATTTCTGATGAAGGCCTGCAGTTAGGACAACCATCTGGTCATGAGGCATCCTTACAAATCAGACGACTCGAATAACTATCTCCATCCAATCCTCATCTATCAAAGGATTTGTCTTATCATAGAACCTATGAGTTCATTACCTTTAGAACTCATCAAAAGCAACAAGACTACGTGCATCGTATACCTGTAAAAACGGTTGGAACTGATGATCTTCGGGTTCTTCTATAACTGGTACACCACTGAGAGGTGTTATCTCTAGAAAAAGTCCCTAAACTGATGTCTCATCACTTAGAAGACCATCCTCAGGGCTCCACAATAGAATCCTGGTTGGTTTTCTATATAAAGGCATCCAAAAACAATTCATGATGTACCATGGTCTATAGAGTATACCTGGTGAGATGACACATTCTCAAGAGGGACATGAGAACTCACTCAATCCATATATTATGCATGAACCATTAATTTTAGATGCAGCAAGTGTTTTCATGTTCTGATTCAGAAATAAGTATTCAAGGTCTTTGTGAATGGATACATCATCCTCCGCACCAGCATTGGGTTCTATGGATGAGAATCCAAACACCAAATAGTTATCACTAATTCCCGAAAACAAGAGTAAAACATAACTTCCATTGATACCACTTTGTCATGATCTATCCCCCAGGCCCAGGTCATGACTACCTCATTCCCATCTTCCATAGGACAGGAGATAGTGACAAGTATGGAGTAAGAATATCCCGCATGTGGGAGGCATTTTCCCAAGTACATATACGCACGCACTCTTCACCAATAAAAATTAGAAATAGAAAACACTGAGTAACTGTGGTTGAAAACCACTATGAAAACCCACATATAGTACGGAAAATAGCTGAATGAATAACATGCCAGAATAAAAGACCAACTAAAAAGGAAAGTAATGGATTCTAGATCTTGTCCGCAGAAAACCCTTCCTGAAGAGTATTTACATTAAGCTATCTGAATGTCACTAAATAGTACTATGTTCTTTGGGACACCGTGAAACACCTCTTCCTATGTACCACCAATGACTCTATCAAAGCAGCCAATCATCATCACAAGACACGACAAGTGCAGGTGAATCCCATGTATGGGTGAGTAAAATTGTACTCATTAGGGGCCCCAAACCATAAATGAATAAAAAAAAGTTATACTACAAAGATGATCACTATGAAATACACCATGTAGACTACCAAAGAGGAACATGAAGTGTAGCCTCTAATAGGTACAATTGAAATAGTCACTAGAGTCATCTCACACCAAGTATAGGTCTATAGTATGTAAATATGTTTTTCGTAAGAATCCAAAGTACCCCCAAGTAGTATCATTGGGATCGTTGGTAACACACCGAGCGTAGGTAACACACAGAGTTTCGGTAATACACAGAGTGTAGTTAACACATAGAGTGTATAAAACACACATATTGTAGCTAACACAAGAAGTTTTTGTATCTCACGAAGTTTCTTCAAAGACATGAGAACCCTCACCCTAGAGGGATTAGGGAGTACTGACATAGTATTTGTAAGACACAAAGTCTATATAAGAATGATAGTCATGTTAATACACACAGTCTAGGTACGAAACACAATCTATATAAGCACATAGCTTCGAGGTCCCATCCAGATATTGATTCTTTCCTTAGCATGCTTATTCCGAGAGCACCTCTTCCTTGATCCAAATTGTTCATACACTGACATCGATGGAAAATCAATAGAGTATCTAAAAAGGACTTCCTTGTTGCAAGGGTCCCAAGGCCACAAACTACTCCTCAATGAAACACACGGTTTGAGAGTTTTAGAATTTTCAAGAAAAGGGTGTTGGTTAGGTCTGGTCCTAGTTTGACCCGGTCATACTGACCTGACCCAGGTCTTTTCTAACCCAACTCGCTAGGTCTGACTCCACCCGCAGGGTCCAACTCAACCCGCTAGATTTGACTCGACCTTCCGGGTTTTCTATCCCACTTGGTCTACCCCATCCCGCTCGAGTGGGCCAATTCGTTCACCCGAGACATGGCGGCTTCTACATACCCACCTAGTCAATGCAGTTCACGAGCACGTTCAACTTGTTCTGCAACTACATTCAACATGGTTGGCAGCCATGACCAAGGTTGTTAGCCTCTTTGTAAACCACACCGCAGTTCACAACACAGCGACCCTTTGCGTTTGACGTGGCTATGTGCCGCGTCTAGTCGAGCCCGCCATCGGCCATTAAGCCGACGACCTTATCCACCACCCACTATTATTTATCCATGGGTTCCTCTACCCTCGGTCGTAGACTAGGTATCGATATGCTTTCGAGCAGTTGGGCCACCACATTCCCAATCCACACGTTAGTGGTGGCTCTCCTTCCGCTGGTTGTCATATGCACCCCAATGCTCTGTTTTTTAATATAGAATCATGAATGTGACCCCCTATTCACGTTCTTCATTTACATGAGTTTGAACTCTTCTTTTTTTCACTCTGTGGTCTGGTCACATTCACAACCTATCAAAAAATCCCAAGGCAAACACATGAGTCCTTCAGTGAATATCATATGTATAGGGAAGAGTGATAAGCACAAGAACACCCAAAGAATGGACCTTGGACTTGTTCATGTCTGCCTTGGTCCGTTCATGTATATGGAAATACGAAAGAGGAATAAGAGAATATTTATTTTGATTCACCCAATTTAATCCCACATTTTTTCCCATCCCACAAGAATGATTGAACCGCAGATCAACAGATTCATGGGTTGGTCCACGATCATCATGGGAGAAAAGAATGGAGAACGTAGCCACATAGAAAGATAAAACCCTCTACCTAAAGATAGTATTAGACAAAGGATCTCATATATCCTTGATGGGGATCCATCCACAAACATCCTCGATCCCTCATTAATCGTAGTTCATCAGTCGTCGTTGGTGGTAGGAGTACCTCCTCAGATTCTAGAGAAATTCTACGGTGTTAGGAATTATAACTCTGGTCCATGCTCTTGATTAATAGAGGAAATGTGTAAACAAGTATCAGTGATACTATTTCTCTTTGAAACAATGTCTCCATGATATTTCATTTATGAAAGGAATCAGTTACTTTGTCGCTACATCGTAGCATTACTGCGTAATCAGGATATTTTAACTGAAAAATAAAATAAAATTTTAATGTTTATTTTTATTCTTCTTTAAAACTTTTGAAATTGAATCTTCACAGACATCCCGTGCCGGTCGAAATTAGGTCTTTCCCATGCAAAACCCATAACTCTAAAAACAATGATGCTATTAGATTTTAAATATGAGAAAAATTTTAAATGTTATTAAAACTTAGGATGAGCATTATTTTAAATAAACATAAGAATAGTCCTAACATTAATTATGCTCACCTCAGGTATCATAATCATGTGTCATCTTAGTGAAATATATCTAAATAATCCCATATAAATTTCAAAACTATTCATGGAAAATATGGTACATTAAAATTTAGTGTATATGAGACCTATCATGTGCAATATTTTTTTTAAAAATATTATTAATAGGGGAATGGAACAAAGTACATTTTCTATGCTTTCATAACATTTATCATGTACCCTCTTTTAGGTATTGGGCACAGAAATACATTTTTTTCAAAGAGGTAATTTTTTACTATATATTTCACAGTTATAATTGATTATACTTAAGAGTTTACCCTCCATTTTGAGATTTATTTTTATCATCTACCCACCTACCCTCAGCCATATTTACATTAAAAAAATATTTTCTCAATCCCTAATGATTGATTTTGTCTTCATCTTTATAGAGTGGTGTGGTTAGAATCATTTAAAGCATGTCGTTAAGAACATGTATTAATGGTATGATCGTAAATATAATCACATTTTACCTATTTTAATGAAAGAAAATATGTGGTGAAGTAAATTAGAAGATGCGTATAAATTTTGAGGAATAGCTGTGAAATTTTAAATGAAGGAAGAATAAATATAAATAATTAACATAACTAGGAGTCATGACTAATTTTATTCATAAGAGTGATTCTGGAGGATATTATTTTTTCACTAGAATATAGTTTTTTTTAATTACCATTAATGTGTTTCTTTTTTTTGGATTTCCTGTTAAGATTCCCTTTACATGGGGATAATAAAATTTTCATGTTTTTGGGAATTTGATAAGTAGGATTTACAAACATATTGGATGAATATAATTATGTTTTAATCATAAAGTATTTGATAATACACTAGTGTTTGATTTTTTTTAGGGATTGGGTACTCAGATCTGAAAGTTGGATCTTCTAAAAAAGAAGAAATTAGACATTACATGTCATAAACAAAGTATAGGACATGTATTACTTGAGTAGTTAAACTGTGAGCCAAAGTAATTCTATTTTAATATTTACAAAATGTGAATCCCAAATTCATGATGTGATGTTATGAAATGACATTAATGCATTGAAATTTGATACTCAATAAAGAAACATGAAATGAAAATTTTAAACAATGTGTACATTCCAAAATGTAACTCCCACTATATATTCATGCTATGAAATATTGGATCTCCATGCTCCTTGAAGAACTTTATGGATCTAATTTACATGTCATGAAACCCATTTATATATAGATGACTTTATTTTAGTGTTGAGGATGAATTCACATAAATATGTTATATAATGTGAGAAAAGTTCAAGTCTTGTAACACTTGACTCTATAAATACGAGACCACCCATCTAATGGATGCGACAATATGACCATATGGATAAACTGATTTATTTATTTTCCTTTTTCAATTGATTTTATCTAAAATTGGTTTTATTTATTAATTTTTCCATTTTAATCCATACCATTGTAACATTACGTTCTGAAAATGTGATTTTATCATATCATTATGTGTTTCTTGTTTCAATATTCAAGTATCAATACCAATTCCAATGAAACATCAACTACCACTTGTGACTTTCTTCTTGACTCATTCAGGTGAGTATTTGATTGATATTATACTACTATAACTTCGTATTTCCATATTTTGTGCTGTTTAATTATTATATCGATAAATTTTCATATTTTCATACTCTAGATTAATTTAGTCATGGAGTGCTAATTCAAATAGGGTTAGTGGTCGAGAGTAAGGGTCTTCCTTAAAAATAATGAATATCGAAATAGAATCATGAAATATTATTTTTGGAAATTATGATAATTTTTTTTAATTCTTTTTCATAATCCTGATCATGGGATGTGTAATCAAAAGACACTAGGATAAATATCATTTTATAATTTCTGCCTTTGATGATAAGAATACTACAATAGGTTGATAACTATTTCGAGACCGAAGAATAGTTTCATCATAGGTATATCAAATTAGATTGACCATAACCAATTGGTCAACTTTTCATCATGTTATAGCTAAATTTATAGTTATATCCCACATTAGATTTCTGATTATGATTTTTTAAATCCTAATATTAAAACTAATACCCTTTATATTTCATTGAACGACCCTAATCTATATATTCTTAATAAAAACCAAATATAGATCAAGATGACTCATTCCATATGGTTCTTACCCATAGGATTCCTTTTTACATCATAGTCTATATGGGATGAAATGTGTATTACCACTATTCTATTACATTTTTTGATGAGTTTAGTTTGGGATATTATAATTTATAATCTAATTAATTCTTGTGTGGAATCAAAAATATCATGCCGTATGGTCTGCTATACTTCAAAACCCAATTTGTTTAGTCTCATGAAACATTTCGATACATGGAGATTATGTATAATGTTTGGAATCCCCCATCACTTAATTAAGTCTAATACATTTCTCATTAGAGTCAAAAATACCTTTCATTCCAATCCCAACAGAACCTATGGATGAAAAAATATTTTATTTATCTTATGAAATATGAAAAAAATTACATTGGATAGAATACTTTTTATGCAATGAAGTACATCCCTTAATCAATATTAAAATATTAGGGTATATTCATATTAATAGGATATATCATTATCCTAGAAATATAATAATGAGGAAAATTTTAGTGTGTTGGTTTATCCATAGAAGATAACAATTTTGATCCATATTTTTCATTGTTAAGAGTCCTAGGAAATTGAAGGAAAAATCCTTCATCATGATTTATAATGAGAATGTTAATATTCAAAAGAATATCCCCCTATAGTTTCATGATATGTGTGAAATATTAGGGCCCCCATCATTCATTATAGTGATGATTGATTCTATTTTTAACCAACACTTATTATGTTGATTAACTCATGGATAATTTGTGACGTAACAACATCTTCTTTCTAATATCCATAGAAGGATTTATTTTCTTATAAAACACACACTTTTACAATAACAATCAATTTTATGGTTTTTACACAATGGAAAACTTTGAGTTTTAAATCTATTTTTTTATCTATTGAGTTTTAAAAATATAGATTTTTGAATCTCAGAAAATTATTATTGTAAATGGTAAATGTTCCTATATAGTAATGTATTCCCAAAAAATGAAATTTGTGGTGAATATAACATGTGTCCAAATGAATGAAATTTTGATATGGAGAATCAAACTTATGGATTGGATAGAGATTCAATAAAAAATCTTGAATGGTATATAATTAAATAAATATTTAAATACCATGAAAAAAATTAATTTCTTGATATGACAATTGAAGTACATGGTAAAAATATTGCATAATGTATATTAGGTTCATAATACAAAACATATCTCAAAGAGACAAATTTTATATGAGTACCATAACCTCATGAATAATGTGATCTGAAAATTACCATAACATCTTGAATAATTAAATAACGTTAATTAAATATATACCCAATAAATATATTCATCAATATCACAATCTATATGGTTAATTTATTATCTTTTGTTATTAATGATTAATATTTTTTCCACTTATGTCAGTTACTCAGGATTGTTCAATTAATTTCATTATAAAACATTTGGTTTTTGACAAGGTCACTAGTGTTGAAAAATAACTTCATGATCTCTATAATTTTTTAGTTTTATTTCTTTTATTCATCTGGTACTATAATACTTATATTGTATCAATATTTATCCCAAAAATTAAAAAAAAAATTAGGAAGGATTCCTTGATAATTCCATTAATGATGTTAAAGATACTATGACTTTTTCCTATTAATAACACATTAATTCAAATATTATTCCTTTAGAGTATTAATGGTGCAAAAAAATTAAACTTATTTAATTTAAAAACCTTTTCTAACCTTCCATTTATTGTTTTTATGGATGATATGACAAGTTCTCAATATAGACTTAGTCCAAACAAATTCATGATGATAATTTCATTTTTCTCGATGATTTTGGATAAAGTAATAAAAATAGACCTTATATTAATATAATAAAACTTTATCATAGTAAAAAAAAAAATTTCCTAACATAATGGATATAGGGGACTTGAGGGGTGTAGAAGTAGAAAATTACTATAAATTCTTTGTTTGGAGTACATCCAATCTCTTTGAAGTTCTCCCTTGGATAACTATTTATGTATACTTATCTTGACCTTTTGGTGAAAAAAGGCTTCATAAGCATGGGTATGGAATTGAGGAGTGAATATTAAAGAGTTTTGTTTGATCTAAATATTTTTATTGGGTGAAAAAATATGTATGCAGTGAGATCCATTTATTAGTAAAGAGAATTTACTTTTTTGTAAAATCTCATTACTATTCAATAATGTCAATCATGATTCATGGAAAAAGGATCCAAAAATGGAAAATAATGGTGAGGGAAAATATATTATTTCAAAACTCCATCCTCCATCCCATATCATACATTTTTGTCACATCTTCTATCCACATTCACAAGGATTATACAATTTTCTACCGGTTTTTCCTTAACGTAGTAACTCCACTATCACACTTGATAAATAATTTAAATGAGCAAAATTAAAAATAAAATTATTATTTAATTTTAAAATGAGTATTCATCATATATAGAAAATTTTATAAAATAAAATTGCTAGTATTTATTGCTATTAAAGTTTCCATTAGCACATATAATGCATAAAAATAGTTTCCTATAAAAATATATTTTTAAAATTAATACTTATCTGTGGGATTACATTATAAAGGTTTTTGATTTTCAAGACTTAAATTAATTTATTTTTAAAAAATATAAATTTTCGTTACATCATAATCAATTAAAATTGTAATTTTAAAAAAATGTTTAAATAAAAGAAAATATCAGAAATGGTTTTTTATTAGAATTAAAATATTTTAATTTTTTATATGGTTAACGTAGGTTTTATAAATTTTAAAAAAATATATTTAAATTTCATAATTTTTTTATTCATATTAATTTAATTGATTTATAAAATTATAAATCTTTATAATATACAAATAATGAAATTAATTTTTTTAAACCGTTATTTTCACCACCCATGTAAAATTCAATTATCTTAGAAAAATATTACATTTTCATTTATAGTTCATGTCGTTATAAAGAATTAAAAAATTAACATTATTATCTTAAAACCAAATTCGGACATTCATAAAGATAAATTTTAAATATACTCATGAGTAAAGGAAATTTACAGTATGCATTGAGTGATAGTTTGAATAAGTAGTTTACCTACTATAGTAGGGTCTAGAGTATAATAAAAATTATCTTTTTTTAAGTGATGTGGATTGGACAATTATTTCAGAAATTTCATTAATTTTTTAACCTACTTTAGAATATTATCATGTTATTTATTTTTTGTACATCTGTTCCGACTTATATGTGTGTCTGTGTGTGTCTAAAAAAGAACGCACATTGGTATTTCAGATAACATTTTGTTTTGATAAATTTAAAAAGTATTTTAGACAATTTTTTCTTTTATTCACTTTAATGTTCTTGAATTATAAACATATTATTAGACAAATCCTTAAAATATTCGTGAAAAATAAAAGTGAAAAAACATCCTAATATTAATATTTCAGAGTAATTACATAAAAAATTAATTCATTTTTTACAATTTTGGTTTTATTATATTTTATTATTATTTTTTCAAAAAATAGGATGAAAATATATATGAGACCCAAAAAAATATCATAATAAGAGTTGCTTGAAAACATAAAAAATGATTGTGGTTTGAACAGAATACATTAGATAAATAGTTCAAAACCTTTTAATTGAGTAATAATTTGATGACCTTGAATTTTGAAATTTATTCATAATTCACAAAAGTTCTTATTTAATAAATTATGATCCAAAACCCATTCGAGGATTAACATAGAGACCCCAATAGTGTCTATAATAGTTCATGTTCTCTGGTGGGTTTTAGAGGAAATTCATGATGAAATAAAGATCTTATGTGTCATAGGGTTTAGTTTGTGGGATCTAATTATAGAATACCCAAATATTGGAATGGGGTACATTACTATATAATACAAAAAGTATTGAATTGATTTTTCAATATAACTAGAAATGTGACCATATGATTATAATTAATGGTATTTGAACCCCTAATCTTTTAGATGTAAATATCAGTTTCTTTCAACCAGATATTGGTTGATCAATAAAAAATTCTTGTCTTTATGATTAATCAATAGATTATTAAAATTACTAATTTATGATATTTCAGTCAAGAAAAATCCTTTTTGAATTATAAAAGGGAATATGTTCATTAAATTACAATGAAAAGATGTCTATAAGGATATGATAATGATGGAGGCACTATGGGATATGTTGTGGGGGAATGGATTTATGGTGGTTAGTGTATTAAAATGTTTTGAATCATTGACCATATTAAAGTATTTAGAGTAGTGAAGTGGTTTTATGTGAATAAAAAATGAATTTAGGGGTAAAATTATTCAATATAAGCTTACAAATTTTAAGTAGAGGGTATATAAAATAGTAATGGGAGATGAAAGAAAAAAATTCATTAACAATATTATTCATGGGGACGTTCTATAGTAATAATGATTCATAAGAATTTACAAAGATACTATGAAATAAAATTTTATAAATTCCATAATTTCTATGTGATATGTATGCTAACTCGAATGGTGAAACACATTTTAGAAAATATTAATTTAATGAAAAAATATAAGATTAAAAAAATATAAAGAAGAAATTACTACATTAAATGAACATTCATTAACAATCTACGATATATAGGTATCGATCATGAATTTTTAGGACTGAATGGATATTCAGTCAGAGAGAACCTAATAAAGGGTGAATCATGGTGTGAAACTCATTATAACATAATTACTTTATTCTCAAAATCCCACTACCTAATTGATCTTTGAAAAATTATTGATTTTGTTGTGGTTTAGTTATTCTTTAATTGATGATCTGATTTTTATCTCTATTATATTTATCCATTAATTATATTTGAATAGTGCTTGCATTAACCTAACTCAACAATTTTTTCATTAATAGTAAAAGTAATGTGTGTACACAATAGAAAGTTATTTTACATGGTTCACTCAAATTTGGACTATCAAAGATGAATATAATGTAAATGTTTCAACACATATGAATTCATTAAATGAAACAATTAGTAGTTTTTTAGGATAGGGAACTCCAATACTTCGGTAACTTCCCTTGAAGTGTATATTTATATTGAAATACCTCCCAAGATTCACTCACATCCCTTCTCTCATTTTGATTACTACATCAAGAATAGAAAATATATTTTGGAAAAAAACAATTAAATGTAGTATCACCATTATTATTATCCCAATGAGTATAAATTTGGGATCCTTGATCTCCACACCTATACTTCACTTACTAGATGTGAATATAACCACAAATATATCATCATCATTCCATGATTCATCATGGAAAATAATCATTTTCCATTGAAAATATCTAAATGAGTTCCAATGGTTTTGAAACTATTCATACTCTCTTATTTCAAGAATGTGTCTCTCTTCGTATATTATATATCCATTATCCTCTTCCTTATGCCTTCACACTATAGTAGACCCCAATATTTATATAGATAATTATCTCTATAATTCTATCCTGCTATAATTTCTTTCTCTATATTCAATGATAAATTTTACTTGTTTCCCTCTTTAATGATCTCCAAATATAATAAGTATGATGTGAAAATAAATCCAACACTCTCCTTAAAACCCTTATAAAATATGTTCTTTATTTTATTCTATCAAAGACTGTTTTCACTAATATTAAATACTATCCTAAAATCAATGTTCATGTCATTAGGATTTGTTAACAAAAAAATCCAAATTATCTATATAATATATTTTATTTATATACATAAAAATCATTGCATTATCATAATCTAATAAACACATAGAATACTCATTCAGGGATAAATAAAATCCAATGCCAATAATTTTAGTTGTCATATCTTTCAATATGTTGTGTATCATAAACTATGGATGGCATCATAGTTAACCAATTTATATTTTTGATAATAACACATATAAATCATAATTTTCTTCTAGTTACTCTCATTTATGCTCCCTTCTGAATAAAAAGAAAAATTTCCCCTTCTGAATAACGTTCATATATTTTCTTGATTACCTATAAGTGTCACAATATAGTCCATAAATTTTATTTCTTTCTCTAAATTACATTTATGTTTCAGGGTTTATAAAACATTCATATCAGAATGGGAATTCTCTATGAACATTCAATTTTCGAATTAAATATTCAAAACACCAAAGGGATCTTACCTATTCTAATGATTACATTTATTTATAAATTTTATGATCCTTTTATATCACAATGAAATTGTAGAACAATTATATTTTTAATATTATGGAACTGGTTAGCATTATTTATCATAGTAAATGAATCTTATGTATTTGGGAGCTCCAAGCCTTTTCTGTGTTTCTATAATTCGTTTTATGTTACCTTATCATATATAATGACTTTTTAAGGACTTTTACAAATATTAAAGTATAGCATGGATTAATATTAGGTATTTTTATGGTTACTATTTGGCATTTCCTTTCCCATTTATTAGTGTTTGAATTCGATAAATTATACGTATTCAGTGGGACCTCAAAGATATTGGTTTCTTTTTTACATTACATTAAATGTTAGACTATGTTGATCAAAAATGAAATTTACTTATACAATAAAATCTATTACTTTACCATTACTTTGGGAACTCCTCACATGAAAAGTACAATGTCCCAGTTTTGTGGATTCTAAACTTATAAAACATCATCAATCTCATTTTATGATTGATATTCCTTCTACAAATCATTTTAATATCTTGTTCAATTTTTTATGTCCACTCTAAAAATAAAATTATTTATATAGAACCTATAACTATTTTTCTATAACATCCATAACACTTATTTTATATTTGTTTTCGGATCAACTAGGCTCTTATTAAGTACTAAATTACTAAAAATATGTATACATGTTCTTGGGGAACATCAAAATCTCATCTTCAGATATATGTTTTTGACAATCAATTCCCCTAAACATTAAGAACATCGTATTTTCTAGATAATATATAACTTATCTAGTAGAATAAAATAAAAAATAAATCCATATCCAATTGTAAATATTTTGAAAACAAATTCATCACAACATTTATTAAATAATAATATAACAAAAACACCAAATATTAATTGGATGTTAATGATATCTCACATTTGATTGGTTTGAAACACTATTACAAATCCAAAAGGCCGTCATATTACATCATTATAATGATTCACACTCTGCCTTTAAGGGATAGGTATATTCATAGATTCATGATGCTTCTTTCTAATTCTTTAATGTCAAATCAAATTAAAAAAACATCCTTTTATAATTAATAGATTTATAATCGTTAAAAACATTACCAATGGATAAAAGGGTTTTACATTTAAATACAACATCATTATCCCCCAATATTTTTGATGTCATGAAACACAATAAATTCTCTTTTATGCCTCCTGAAATTTTCTTGGGGGAACACTTGAAACCACTTATCGTAACATAGATTCATGATGTTTACAATTTTATGTTTTCAAAAAAAATTGTTAAGAATCAATGTTTAAATATAGTCATTTTATCAAATTAGAGATACTAGAATCCTTTTATTACAATAAACTTCAAGGATATTGTACTTTAATGTACATTCATCACTTTTCATCACCCATTAATAATATTATAGTTTTTTATTTCAATATTAAATTAATCCTTCAACTATGGATGAATTATCTTATATTTTCTGTCATTGATATGGCCAATTTTTAGTGAGGCATTACAAAAACCTAAAATATTACAAAGATAGAGCATGATATAAAAATAAATAGATTAATTAAATAATTTTATTTTTTATCTTTCAGTCATACACTTCTATAATTTTCTAATATTTACAATAGTATGCATCCACCATGTAACACCAACTGTGATCTCAAACATTCATTAACAAAACAATAAATGAATAAAACATGAATTACTCAGTGAGTGAGTCCTACCGGATTATTTAATTTATAGTTTAAGTGTAGTCTCCAATATGATACCAATTATTAGAATATTTGTACTCATTCATCCACCATATTACTTTCCTTGGTTTATGAGGATACAACCTTTCAAAAAATTATATCCAAACATCCCTAACCATTTTTTGATTCATACTGAAATATAGATTTGATATACAACATTATAGTCATTCATCTACTGAAGATTTTGAAATCCTAAAAATAATAATATTATACCACATGTTAGTAAAAAATAAGTAAATATTGAAAAATATTTATTTCTATTAGGATTTATATCTACAGATTCAAGGTATAATACTAATAGGTTCTCTTGAAACGAATAAAATTACTAGAACATTGTCCAAACTAGGATACCAATTTTAATTTCTCTTATAAATCATTTTTTTGTAACGTATAAAAAATTATAAATTCAATAAGATTTAAATTTCACTACTCTAATAATCAGTTATAACATACAATTTTCATCTTTTAATGAAAACATCCCATTGATCATACCACTTCCAAAACATACAACACCTAAACAATAATTATAAGAGTTAATTTGATGGGATGGGGGACACATCCAATTTAATGAAGTTGAAGAATGTTTTTCCATGTTCAAAAACACCTTTTCATCTATCATACATCAATGTCATACTATTGGTTCTAAATTTATGGATACCACTTGAAAAAAATTCATTTTAGATATTTTTATAGAGTTTTACTTTATTGAATTTGAATCAACTAACTTTTTGAGACAAATCCATCTTGTATATATTTCTTCTTTTAATGGCTTAACACTACATCATTTATCCTTATTCCACTTCCGGAGTAAGAATCTACCATGAATCATTCAATATTTTCTTATAAAAAATTTTGAGACAATGCAAGCATGATTCTTGTATATTCCCCATAAAATATACGAGATAAACCTCATCGTTTTTCATCCATGGTGGATATATCATTACATTATTTTCTAACTTTTTCAGTAATAGATAATCATTCTATTTCCCTCTATTTATTTCTGTTCTTACATTAGGGATTCTATGAGTAAACTGTTATTAGTTCTTGATTAACTCTTTATTGAGCTCCATAATTTATTTCCTCTAATGTTATATATTTTTTGGAGAAAAAATTATTATGGTATATCTTCTAAATAAATGATTTACTTGTGAAACCTTTAAATTATTTCCCTCTATAATTTATAACCATGTAACCATGGTTAAAAGAAATAAAACATCTACAAAAAATGTTATATCTCATGAAATAATTCTTTGATTGAGGTGTTTAAACAATATATTTTATTCCACCATTCATCCCTTGAGATTCTAGATACACAGTCATAGTGTGTCACAATATTCCAAATAAGTTGAACATCATAGATAATTTCATGTGAGAATATTTTGATTCATATTTTTCATAAATATTACACCAATTGAATCATTGTAGATTGGTTTATCTATATTATGAACTTATTTATGATATTATAGGACATACCTAATTCTTTCCATTTTAGTTTTAAAACATCTCCTCAATATCCTGGATCATCACACTTTTCTACTTAAATTTGGTATCCATTTATTTACATCCTTGATCCAACTTCCATCCTAGGATTAATTTTATCTTCATGTTATGTTTTAATAGGGATGTTTGATTCATAAAACACTATATGTGTGGACACTTTTTATCCAATGAGAGTGGAACTTATTTAATTCTATCACTCTGAATATTTATTTTTTCACCCATAATGATGATGTACCCATTAAAGGCCATGTATACACTCATTATACATCTAAAATACTTGAATAATTCACTTATGAATGCTAGGTCAACATGATGGTTAGTTTCTCTTTAATCATCTATCTCACAAAGATAATGTATCATTCCTTGATAAATACATTAACATTATTTTGACTGAATACTAAATGACACTATCATTTCATCAATAGATTATAAACATCTATCAATATTGATTAGAGACACCATCTTTAACTGAGTATTCCTGTAATTTCTATTTTTTAAACATTCTATACGGCAATTTTCACTAAATGTCTTTAAAGGATTCCCATTATAAAAAAATTTCATTCATCTATTGATGTAGTCACCAAAATATTCTTTATTTACACTTATTTAAATATATCATTTCCAATATACTTAAATTATCAAATTCACCATAAAAATGAATAGTTTTAACAAATACCTTAACAAAGATACCATTTATCGGATTTTTTATACCCATATCATGAATTAATTCATTGTATTGCCTAAAATCAGTTAATTGACAGAAATATTCCATGATATATTCACCGAAAGTTGGTAAAAATAAATAAATAAAATGTTTCGATACATTAAAATTAATATCACTAAAAATAAAAATAATCATCACTAGATCCATTTAACCAAAATACTATAGTGGTGAATAAAACATAAATAAAAAAACCATCTTGATCAATTAAAGTGAAAAAAAATCCAACAAAAGGAAAATATCGTTAGATACTACTTGTCATGCCTAAAACAGTTATTAATGATGGATACCTTGATAGGGGGATAAATTAGGGTTTGAAAATAATTTTAAATTAATAAATTACACCTAAAACTCACCCCACACATGCTTATATTGAAATTATATTTATTATGGTTATTCAATATTTATTACTCAAATAAATATTTGATTATTATCTCTATTATTTTAAAGATTAACAATATTTTATTAAGGGTAATATAACCTTCAATCGCTAATTATGTATTATTCAGAAAAATTAAATCACACACATAGGACATAAGTATAGCTACTCAAGAATTTAACACAAATAATTACATGATTTTAAATATAAATTTATATTAATTTCAACCAAAATATCATTATTAGTAGGTTGTTTGGATGAATAGTTTCATAATACATCAATGTGAGGATAAAATAAAGCTTCTTTATTTTATTATCTATAACGAGATCTTAAATACATTCAAGATCATAAAACTACATAGGAAAACCTGAGGAATATGTAGACAAAAGGGGTTAGCTACAACTCTTTGAAGGGAATAAACAAGATAAAAAAGAATTACATGAGATTGAAATGTAGAACATGATATCATAAAATATAAGGCTTAGGATTAGTCACATAAGAGAATAGCAGATATAAATTGGTATCATAATATCATGGAGTTAAAGGATATGTGCCAGCAATATAACAGATTTCATAAACACATGTTAAGGCCAACTAACAAGAAAAAGTCAAATGGCGGAGAAATTCCAATAATGGATTATGTTCACTCCCTATTCCCATTAATGATGTATCATGAGACTGAAAAATTACTGAACTCATTGAGGATATATATTATTCTGGTACTACCAATAGTAGTCATTTATTTCACATGAATACAAGTTCTACAAATGGAAATAAATTATTTTTCATAAAATAAGAATTACCCCTAGAAATAAATGGGTTTTGTAATCTATTCTCATAACATCATCAAAAGAGGTTCCTTAAAGAATGAAATTGTGAAATGATTAGAAGAAAAGTATTAATATATCAAAATAAAGTAGTGTGATATAGATATATTTACAAGAAAAATATATAAACAATTAAGGATTATTCCATGACTTTATTGGTTATTTTCATTAACTTAATGAACTAAGTTTACAAAAATATATAATTTTCTTCAGGAAAATAACATTATCCCTTAGAAAATTAGTTATGAGAATCTAGAAAATTTAAAAAAAGATTGAAAATGACACTTTAAAAATAACCATTAAAATTGATTAAGTAATCTGTATAGAGTTTAGTGTTTAGGATGATAGGTATTTACATACATGTTGTTTATCTTAGAACAAATAATCATTTCACATTTTTTAAGAATGGTCAAATGTACCATGTTTAAAAAATGATAGGAATAATACTATTATAAAATTTTTTAAGAACCAGTCATTGGAAAAAATTAATTAAAAAAATAGGAAAATATTAAATCATTTTTTGAATCACTTTAAAAAAAACTTGGAAACAGAAGAGTAAGGGTTGTAAATATAAAGTAGAAATGATGTATGTTTTCCTTAAAAATAATTTTATCAATAATATTATTTAACAAATATAAGGAAATATTATTATTTCTAAAAAAAATTATTAATTTCCAAAGTATAAGAAAAATAAATGGTTTTATTATAAAATGAAAAGATATTTTCTTTTAATGGAAACTCAGTCATAAACAATCCTGATTAAAATGAGAATAAAACATAACCCTTATCGCTGTGGTAAATTTTTAATCATAAACCCCATTAATTAAGTAAGTTAAAGAAACATAAAATAACATGAATTATTAAGGTTTCATGATATAATATTTTTAATATAATTATATAATCCATATAAATTAAATTTGGTTTATAAAAGATAATGGGTCTCAAAAAAAGAAAATTTTGAGATTTAAACCCCTACCCCAAGTCCAATACTGTTGTGTATATATTTAATTTCATCTATAATCAACTTATATTAATGATTTAATTTCTTATGGAACATTTTATAGGTTTAAAAAAAATTCGTTCTGTTATTTTATTAATGTTTTTAATTACATAGTTAGGTATTTCTACGTCAGTTTTTTTGAGGATGCACAATTCATTTTTTCAAAATGGATTTGGCGTATTAATCAAGGTCAAAGGGGTCATTATTCAACAACCTCTAAAATAAAAAACCCTAATTTTAATTTTTATACATAAATTACCACTCAATAAAATTATTCAATTATTATTATGAAAAATTATCTATGTTACAATCATAGAGATGGTGGGTCATACAAACACATGTGTGCGGTCCCATTTTAAAAAATCCCGATGGAATGAAGGTAACAGTTATTTTATTTTCAAATAATGATATTACTATCCATAATATATTATTATTATTTTTATATAATTTACATATTCAGTCCAAGTGATTCATTAATAAAAATGAATCACATCGCTTCATGAGGCTATAGTCTACCATACAGATGAACGGAATTATCATTTATTTATTGGATTGTAAGGTATAAAATTATTTGATATATATTTATTTCACAGAGTTATCAATATTTTATTACATTAAATTTAAACATAAAATTAATAATTACTACCATCTATATTAATTTTTGGTTGTGGTCTAGGATTGGGAAATCCAATCGAAGGACACACCCCATACAATTTTTAGTTATGGTTTTCTACCTCTCATGGGTCACTCCCTTCTCTTCTATCCTTTTTTACTGAATTGGGAATGTAAAATATCTTTCTTGTGTTATCAAATTTCAAATAGTGTTACCCTATTTTGGCTCAATGAGGGTGGATTGGTGATCCTAGATCTGCATGACACTCCTTTAAATCATTGTTGTTAATATTAAAAAAACTATTGATTCAACAATTAATTATTTTTCATGGAAATTATTCATTCATCTTTATCAATATCTATAAAATAATGTCAATGATTTTGCCAATCATATTCCTATATTTTTTCTGTAATGTATCTCTCACAATATAAAATATATAAATTTCACTCTTTTTTTGTTTTCCAACTATATTTTCATACCATTAGACTCTAATATTTATACATATATCAAAATTATTTAATTTTTTCTCATTTGTTAAAAATAATAGTTGAAGTAGTTGAAAACATTAGTATGAATTATTTAGATTGTTTTCTTGTTGTGTGAAAATTCAAGGGGAAGAATGGTAATGCTATTAATGTATAAATTTTCCTAAACAGAAGAATAAATTGAACATACATATTCAAGTGTTCAGGAGGTACCATGGGAAGATATGGATGTTACATAAATTTTTAGAATGTAAATCTAAAGAATGAAGAGAACCAGAAGTTTTGAACCTCATTAAGGTAATAATAATGAGTCTCATATTTTATTAAATAATATATATATGTATAATTTGATTTATAATGAGATAATAAATAATGAAAAGGCTCTAGATGATATTTTTCAATAGTATAGAGGTGTTGGAAGAATTTGGATAGGTATATTTGAATAAAATTATATGAGGAACTGTAGTGTTGAAGATATTGTAATTTTGAATCTCCTTGAAATAAATATTATATATATTCTAGTTATTTTAGTAATAATATCATGATAGTTAGGAGAGATGTGGAAGATAACTTTATATTATTATATATTAATTACATAGTTTTGTTTTTTTATTTAATGTATAAATTTTGAATAAAAAATTAGTTATTTATTGAATGATTTTTCATTATGAAATGTACAAATAATATCAATCGTTTTCAAAATAATTGTGTAAAAATAATCATAGTATTTTTAAGATTATATTACATAAATTTATTGTTCATTATGATGCAAAGGAATGCCTTTTACACTAGTCATGGAAACATACATGTGATTATAAACTAGTTTTTTATTCTAGTTAAGGTTCTTTATACTAGATTATAGATATGCTAATATACATTTTCATTCTAATTAGGTTACTTGCTAGGAATTAAGAATGTTTTGGGAATTTTCATTCTAGTCATGATATTATTTATTATCATAGGTTCTTTCATATTTAAGTTCATGAACAATTATACATTGAAAATACATGTTTATAGATGAGTGTAATTTATATTATTTTACAATAAATACTGTGTAATCTTCACATTTTAGGACTGGTCAAATATCCAAAGTGGCATAAAATGTTTATCATTCATGTAAGAGTAACATGAAAATCCATGTTTCATGAAGGATTTTCATGAATAGGAATAAATGAAAATGAAGTGCATACTTAGTTTCATGAAGAATAGATGACTATTGTAAATTCACAAATTTGGGCTGATCAGGGGAGTTGTATGAAGTATACCCAAGAAAACATTCATAAGTGAAGGTACATGTCTAAAAATAGTTCTTTAAATTTGAATTATTGAAATAAATAGGGAAAGATGCCTAAGTTAACTCTGTTTAAAAATTGGAGTCACACAGATAACTATTAATTGATCAAACTTGGATGAATAATGTTTCAAGAATATACTTGGGAAAACCTTACATCAGCGAGACTACTTAGGAGGAACATACCTAGGAACATATATTTTATCAAATGAGTAAGATTAAATCTGGGATTTGTGACTATTTCAATAGTATGTAAGGATAACCGTAACATATTCCATTTTATTACGTGGTTCATTTCAAGTAGAAAATTATTGAAATAATAATAGGGAGTATCCATTTATACATCTAACTATCGAAGCGTAAAAATCACAATTAGAAAATTTTATTGTAGACTTATCCTTGTATGGAGATGTAGTGTTTCTCCTCTAATATTATTGAAGATAAAATACTAAAACGTCACATTTTAGAGTTGATATTGATTGAAATTAAAGAAGAATTGTGTAAAGTTAGGGAAAACAATAGGGTATCAAATGAGAAGTTATGGTGAATGTAGAGTCTCATGTTGACCAAAGAAAAACCATCATGCCCCAAATCTCTTGAAGAGTTCCTCATGTATATAAATATAACATATATTTATCAATAAAGTGTGTGGAGGTTAATAAGATATAATTTCCCTTGTGAGAGGAGTGATCGAACTATAAATCTAGAAATGGAAATGATCTGGGCATTTAGTTAACATGATAGAAAATAACATCCACCGAACTTCTGGATCATAATTTATTTTTTTTCATAATGACACATAATCAGTGTCTTCTCATTGGATTTTTCCCTTATATATTTACAAACAAATATAATTAGGTTCAATGCACACTATTGTTTTATTTATATTTTTTATTATTAAAAAATGCTCTATGATATTATTTTTGTATGATATGTTGAACATAGTTCCAATTAATATGAAAATATGATCCTAAAATAGACAAACAATTCTGTAAATTAAATGTTCAAAATTATCACACGCCCTAATTCACCCCTATCTTATAGGTTCTCTGGTTATAACACTCCATAATACCATATTTCTATAATTTAATTCTCTAAATTAGAAGATAAATTTTCAATGTTTTCTTCATTATAGATATCCAATATTCATAATTAAAATTTATAAATCCATCCAATACTCTCCTTAAATTCATTATGAACTTTGATAACCATTTTAGCTTATGAATGACTATTTTCTCCAATATAAACTGCAAACTTAATTTCCTAATTCACATCATGATTCTTAGTCTTCAATCAGTTCCATGTAATTCTTATAATACCTTATATTTAGCTCCTTTAGAATTATATCACGATCATCCTTTATTCATTAAATAATCTTCTCCATATAGCATGATAACATCCATGACTACTTATTTTATTATTGATATGTTAAGATATGTTGTTTATTATAAACCTATGTTGGTATCATTATCAATCATATTGTATGAATGATAATGACCCTTATGTATTATATATTCCCCCAAGTTACTCATATATATGATCTCATATGTGTAATTTAAAAAATCTATAAATTTAAACATCCATTACGTATGTGTTTGATTACCATGACATGTCATTGTACAATCCAAAAATTTTCAATTATTCCTTAAATTTATTTAATGTATAATTTTTATGACCCATACATATCAATGTGAGTCTTCTCAGAGAGTTTTCCATTTTTACAAACTTTTTTACGGAAAATTTAATATTATGAAATGTTTAAACTATTTTTATGTATCAAGTTGACGATGCTTACATAACACTGTGAATTTTATACACTTATCTATATTACAGTACATGATACTAGTTAACACTATGTAGATGAGTAAATGACCCTTTCATATTCAAGATTTTCCTATAATTTTTCACATTTCCACATGTTTTTTAAAATTTACCTTATTTTTAGAAGGAGTGTCCAAGGACGTTGTGAAATTTTAATGTGTTACCCTGATGAATCATACATGTTGACATTGATACTTTTATCTTTATCCTTTACCATCATCCAAAGTACATTCTGGATACTTTTTTAATATTCACATGGGCCTTTAAGACATTTCCAATCTTCTCTATTCCATTCATATGTACTCTTACATATTCAAAAATTATCATTACATATATACAAAACTCTATCATTTTCCATTTTTACAGGAACTCATATCATGTTATGACCATTGTAATCATGTCATGGATAATTAATATTAAAAATATTATAAAAATATATTTAAAATTCATATTCCTTCAAAAATAATCTTTTTATATACACATTACCTCAGAAAAAGCCACTCTTGGAACAACATCATTTTTTGTAAGACCTCAACTCCTCTTTCATAATATATTTATATATTCTTCCAAACATTCTTTTAGACCATATTAAATATATAGTCTCTTTAATATTTTGAGCCATATTCAAAAAAATATCTTTTGATTCATTTATGACAACTCTTCTGAAATATCATCTAGAAAATGTTTTCCTCGTGACTTCAAATTCTTGGGTAACATTAAATTATGTTACATAGTAATTGTATCTCCACTTCCACATGTGTTGATAATATATTAATCCCTATATTTTTTGATAAAAAATATAAAAGAAAAACAAATCCAAGATTGTTGAGAAAATATATATAAATTTATTAATGAAAACATCCAAGGTTTTATTTCTTGAAAGTTATATTATTTGGTTGATTGTATTCATTTCCTAATGGATTGGGAATTGATGAATGAAAATTGATCACATTGAGATCATAATGAAGGTAATAAATAAATAACCTTTTCCTCACATTAAACATTATCTAGAGAAATCATCTAAGAAAACACCAATTGATCTATGGGCTTATAAAATTAATGTAATTAATATAATAAACTAAAATAATAAAATAATAAACACATTAAATTTATTTGTCAAGTAATTAATAATATAAAAATAAGAAAATAACTATCATAGTTAGTAATATTTTATTTTATTGGATAAAAAAAAGAAATATTTACATTCTAGTCATCTGATTTAACTTATGTTATATAAAATGCTTATTATATAATAATTTGTAATGATGATTTCATTACCTGAAATATTAGAAACTACAATGTATGAAAAAATGTATTATAATTGTATATGAATATGGAGAAGCCACCCTACCCTAGAAAAATACATATGAATAACAATACCATCATGAAAATAAAACATATCCCAAATGAAATTGATATTGAATTGAATATTTTTTTATTAATGATTTAAATCGAATAGATTTATGGTAACAAAAACCTTAACATTAACAAAAAATAATTAATCAAATTAGAGAGGTTTCGAACTATACTTTGTAAAATAGATGTTGGACTAAAAATGACAATTAATAGTTCTTAATTTTTATTTTTTTCTTAATATCCATGAAATCCAATAAATATTATTTTATTTTGAAGAAACAATTATAAATTATTATTCACTCAACAAAATTTGATGATGCATACAATGTGGGAAACGAAAGATATCTTGGATTAAAATTATTTTGAATATCATTCTAGCATTCATGAGAATACTTCGGTGAATGAATATGTGTGTAGTATTTGGACTCCTACCATACAAATTATTTTATTTCAAAAGATTTAAATAATATTTTTATAGAGACCCTCTATTTTTATACATTATCATTACATAACATTTTCTAAATAAATAAAACATTATACAACCAGACTCCCAAACACTGAACTAGTCTGGAGCATTTAGAAACATGTAAACATAAACACTGATACATAAGTGGGCTACATTATCCTTCACTAAGTTCCTCTTGACTATAACCCTTTATCGACATTTCAAAAATAATACATATCTTCAAGACCTAGGGAACGAAACATAAAATGGAGTGAACTTGGATGCTCAGTAATGTTAAATAAGTATGATATATAAACATAATCATGAGTATAAGGGTATGATAACATGATCATTAAAATAAAAGATCGTACCATGCATATGAAATCTCTAATGCGTAAAACATTACATAAATCGTGGTAGTTCATAAGAAAAGAATAAAAAAAATAAAGAACATAATCTATGCAAGCATATCATAGGAATAAAGTATAGAATTTTTGTTGAAACATAATCATATAATATTATTTCCATTGTATCCCAGGAATCACTGCCAAGACATTCATGGTAGTACGTGTTTACTCCCTATACCATCTTGGTACTAATGGTTCACTCCCAGGTCCATCTTTGTTTCATGATTTCACTCCTCATACCATTTTGGTAGTCCTGGTTCACTAACATGGAAATATTAGTAGTAAAAGAGAATTCCCAATACCATTTTAGTATTTTTCATGGGATATAAATCATTTCCAAATTAATTGGATTAAGATATAAGTCTCACCCATATAATAATGAAATCATACATATATGTGACACAATATAATTAAATAAAATATCATACCCCCTGAAATGAAATGGGTATCATAAACATGTACTCAAATGATAACATGTGAAAAAATAGATTTAATAATCATTTCATCATAAATATAAATCATGAAAATAAGTAGGTTTCAGAAGCATATAACCTAGGGATGAGAAAAATAAGTCATTATTATAATTACATCAAAACATAAACCATCTATGAAAAAAATGAATGGATCCATTAGATAATTTCCTAGAAACAATCGATTATTATCAACATATTTCGAATAATAAGGAAAATAACATGGAAATATATTTTGAAAACATTTCCTGAGTAAAATATAAATTAATATTTGAAAAAAATATTCTAAAAAATAGAATCCTTTTGATGAAAATTTTCTATAAGAAGAACGTGAAATATTTTAAATATTTCTTTTACAACATTTTTGAAACCTTTTTCATTCAAAACATATAATGAAGGCTTGAAAAAAAAATTCAAACCATTTTCCTTGAAAGTGTATAAAATGAGACGATTTTTTTTTAGAACCATGTATTTATAAATACATTTAAATATTTTAAATAAGGATTTACATAATTTTTAAATTTTTCCCTTAATAACTGATAACTGAATGTGAAAAAAATTTCCTTGAAAACATTTAAAAGAACCATGAAAATATTAGGTAATGAATTTTCCTTGAAAACTTATAAAATAATATTTCAAAATATTTTAAAAAAAAATCATTAAAAACATATTAAGGAATCTTTGAGTATATTTTTATAATAATTTTACATAATCCCTTATAAAATAACCTTTGAAATCAATTTGAGAAAAAACCTTTTAAGGCTTATAAAAGATACTTAAAGACCGTTGGAAATACACCTTCCTTGAAAAATACATTGAAAATTTACAAAGTAATCATGAAAACATTTAGAGAAACAATTCATTCAAAAATTATTTTTAAAAACAATTTCATATAGAACATCATGTTAAATAGCCAATGTAATCTTCCTTGAAATGATGGTGGGTTATATACATAGATACCATTCGAGGTTGGAAGAGCAATACTTTTTCATGGTCAATGGTTAAAAAATCATTATTTGGAATTTGAAAATAAGATTCAATAAGAAAAAAATTACTAGTATATTTTTTGTTTATTATTAAATAATATAATAAATATTGTTTAATGGAGGATAAAGATTGTATAATAAAATAGCATGAGAGAAGACATTACCTCTTAATCAGACAACTCCTCCCGGTTTGTGAAAAAAAGGATTAATTTGATTGATTTCATCCAAATGGGAAGCTTAAAGAATAAATAATGTTATTTGGTTAGTTTATTGTGAATTGATTTTCCATAGCAATGTGGTTTTAGAGTTATGATGAATAGGGAGAGGAGATGGCCTTTCATATGGAAGGGAGTGGACACAATTGTCATTTTATGAAAACATGTTAGGTGTACACATGTTTTTACCAAGACAAACTCATAACAAACCAAGAAAATTAATAATTGAAGGATTAAGGTCTATTAATGTCCAATAAATGGGTTTTGGAAAAGTTTCTAGGTCGTTTGGGTCATAAAAATAAGGTTTAGTACTATGATAACCTCATTTTTTTCTTAATGGTTGTAAACAATTTTAATCACTTTCACTAATATTTTGGATAAAAAAATGTCTAAATTTTTATAAATCACAAATTATTGTGATTAAAATATGGAATAACTTATTCAAAATTCTAATCATGTATGTGTCATAAATTAATTTTAAAAATAATCTTGTTGATAGGACGCCACTACTGGTGTTGAATGTAAAAATGTCCAAATGATTACTATGTTTTTATATAAAATTTCAAATTAATATTGATTATAATAACCTAAATTATATTAATTTATAATAATGATCTAAATAAATTTTAAAACAATTTGAAATATGATATAATCTTATAAATTATTAATATGAAAAATGTTTTTTAGAATTAAAATTATGTATTTTTAACTATTCACTAAAATGTTAAACCTTATAGAAAAATTTCAAAATATTATCTTAACATAATTTTTATGTTTATATTTTAATGAGAATGTTTATTTTACCTAATAAATCTGTATAGGTTCTACAAATTTAATTTAAAATGGGTTTTCAGTTAAAGGGAGGTAAAAATAACTTTATAAAAATATAGTTTTTATGCTTAAAATTTTGTTTGTTATTGTCTTATGTCTATCAAATATATTGGATGATTATTATAAATATTTATTTCCATATATAACATATAAATGTACCTTATACCATACAATTTTAGTAATTAATTTATCTTATTAATATAAATCAATTTTTTATTGTAAAAAAAGAATTTTGTTAAATTATGATTTTATATTCATTTGGATTCAATATTCATTTATCATTAATTTGTATCCAATGAAATCAACTATAAATATTCATATTTTTTTAATCCTACAATATTTAAATTCGTGGTCATTTTATATCCTATTAAATAATAATATTCAGATATTGAATTATTTTTCAGAAACACTCGATCTTGCGTGATACACAAGACACTTCGGAATGTCGGTCTTGCGTGTAATGTACGATGTCCTCAGTTTTCCATGTCGATATAGAAAATCATCATGTTGAGAATAATGATATATTAACCTTTTATTGTTTATACATAGTCCATACATAGTGTATTAATAAAAAATAAAGTATTTTCAGTGTCATTTGAAATGAAAAATATAAAAAAGATTAAATTAATTATAAAAAATAATTCAGAAAATATTGGGGTGTTAAATAAACCCCCATTAAAATGAACTTCTCTATAGAAATTCATCAGGGTTACCAAAGGTTAATAATTTAATGGTCCTTTAATAAAATCCAACATGATAGAACTAAATCATAAAACTTCTTTTAAGAAGGGAATATAAGAAACATGATAGTTACCCAAAGTAACATATTACTTGGTTTCCACATAGGAGAACATTGGTTGGGAGAAAATATTGGACACAGATGAAAACATAAAATATTTATATGTAGTGATTGTGGTCATTAATCACAAACAAGTATATGACCAAATTAATTTTGAGGACCTCCAAGTCGGAAATCATTGAAAATTTATAAGGACATCAGTTTAAAATAATTAATGTATTAGAAAAAACGAATTTTAAAAATGATAATATCTTTAATTAATTATTTTATTGACCAATAATATTAGGAATAATATTTATTTGAAATATTTTGAAAAAAAATCAATATTTGAATGTGTATTTAATTATTTATAATTTATACATTACCTTAAAAAATGAATGTCTGAAAATTTACTTTGATGTCTAAATCACTAAAATTCACCTTTAAAAGATATAAATTTCCATAAAAGAATGAAAAATATAACTATTTATCGATAAATATTCTTAAAAATAAATATGGTTAATAAATTATTCTATAAACATAAAAAGTTACACTACTATTTCATAACAAATAATTATTCATCAAAAGTAATTATTCATTAACCAGGACATCACATACGGTAGTGGTAGGCATGAGACCCTTATCATTCTTCGATCATGGGTTCAAGAACTTTAGCCCTACTGGACTTGATTGTTTCTCACCTAACATACACAAAATCCTTTTCTAAAACCACACTAATATAATTCCCAAAATAAATATTATGCGCATCCTTGAAATAATGTTAATAATTGAATAGCCTTTTAACATTAGGTTTTCAACAAAATGTTAATGCATTAATACATATCTAAAGTACAAATTAAACATTTCATGAATGTTTAACAATATATCCCCTCTGAATATAGAAATATGAATCATTAAAAATAAATTCATGAAATCAACTACACATTGATCCTCCGAATATCACAAAATATCTCTTGGTTGTCACATTCCAAACATGTGAATACCATCATAATATATTCTCTAAAAAATGGTAGAAATATGAATTACTATAAACATATATAGAAAATATCCATTCTTATATATTCTACAGATTATTGGATATATTCCCTAAATCCTTGAAGTTGTAAACATTATGCATGATAACATAGACAAAATTGTTAAAAAATTCTTTATCCTTTTTGAGGTAATCAATATTATCCAATTTACATGTTCATATCCAAAATATCATTATAAAAACAGCCATATTGTAATATAATTAACATATTAAGGGTTATATCCCTTTAATAATAATATCACATTGTCATTAACTCACTTTTCTTGTACATTACAAGCATTTAAAATAATCTTTTAAATCTGTAGTAATATACATAAACTAGTAAATCCTAGTTTATTTCCCCATTCATATAACATAATTCCAGAATCTCAAATACATAAAAAAATTATTATTCCACTTCATCCCAAATCTATTATAATGAAACCTTATTATATTAATTAATACAGCTTTACTTTCACATTTCATATGTATTGTCATTGTCATCAACAATATAACCATTACTCATACCACCTTGTTGATTCTCATTAAATGATTTCCTCTTATGACATTGAGTTTCATAATGACAATTTATTACACAACTAAAACACAAAACCTTCAATGATGTATTAGGGAGACCAATATTATCATCAATTTAATTTACCAAACTCTTAATTTTTCCCTTACAATCACTTTCTTTATGTCCTTTTACACAGTAAAAACTTCTCCTTTTTAATTAAAGAAATTCACATTGGGGATTCTTTCCACATTCTGGACAAAAAGGAAACCAAATATTCTTTCTTATATGGTCTCCATTCCCCGAAATCTCTATGAACTCCTTCCTTATTTTCCTTGGTGATTCCATTATTTGATTAATATATATATTTTTATTCAAGTTCTATAAAAACTAAATATCCCTGATCACATCATCATTAACTCCATTAATCATTCTACATGACTACTAACTATAAAATCATCCATCACATTTGACATTAATGTAATTCCTTACGATTCCCACCATTGACTAAAACTAGAATCATATTGTGATCGTTACTTATTATAGAAAAAACAATGAATTCTTGAAAATATTAATTTATATGATGTCAAAATCAAGACACCATCCATAATATATGACAACCTAGGTTAATTACAGGCTATACATAAAAAAATATAATTTAAATCCTTCATGATGGTTCGTAAAGAGTATGTGAATTCCCTAAGAATATCCCATGGGAGTGTCAAACTAGGTGTGTAGTAAGGCACATTATTTTGTACCAAATTACCCTAAGACATGCCTAGGATATCTTATTGGGGTTGTACCCCTAGGTTTATATGTTCCAAATCCACATCCTCATTTAGTTCCTGTATATGGATGTATTTCTTGGAAACCACTCCATGTAGCCTTTACCACAATTTCATGAAATTTCCCTATACTTATCCATATCCAAAGACTTTTACATAGAAATTTAATTAGGGTTAGTTTTATCATTCTATATTCCAAAGGATAAATAAACCTTTATTAATAAAAACTATAGATACCCTTGACTTAAAACATTTTCATTACATATCATATATACAATATTTATAACATTATATATACAGACACCTAATGACCGTACTAGGCAAGTACCTTTGGAACCAAGGAAACATAAAAAATCATACATAAGTTATATACATTATCTCCCAATAGGATCTTCTTGACAATAACCCTTCATATAGACATAAAACATAATACATATCATTATAAAAATATAATGAAATATAAAAAATTGTTAACTCAAATGAATATAGAGGGAAAAAAGGGATATATGAAACCATAATCATGAGAATAAGGGTATGTGAAAATGATCATGAAAAGTGAATATCATACCCTCCAAATCAAAGATCATTTTAAAGAATACTCATATGAATAATGTTAGTTCATTACACATGAATGAAAAGGAAATGAAGAACATAATCAAATAAAGCATAACATATGAATAAAAAATATAATTATGGAAAAAAATAAGCATATAATATAATTTTTATAATTGCCAATACAACACTAATAGGACCATCTTGGTAGTATGGGATTAATCACAATACCATCTTGGCAGTAATGGTTAAATCCCATGGCCATATTAGTTGCATTAGTTCACTTCTCATGCAATCATGGTAGTCATGACTCACTCACATGGCCATATTTAGTATTTATGGTTCATTCCCAATACCATATTAGTTTACCTCGAGGGATATAAATATTTACTAATTGCATTGGAGGGAAATATAGGTCCTACCCATCTCATAACGAAATCATACAATGATGTTCCACAAAAATCAATAGAAAATATAACAATACACATGTAATTTAATGGGAATCAAATCCATGAAAACATATCACTACATGTGAAAATAATTGGATTTAGAATCATTTAATTATAAACATGACCCGTGAAAATAAGCAAGTTTTAAAAGCACATAACTTATAGAAGATAAAACGGTGTAATGATCATCATTCCATAAAAACATGAACCATTAATGAAAGAATATAAATGTAACATTTGTATTATTTCATTGAAAGGAATGAGTAATATAAACAAATGTTATCTTATATAGAAAATAACTTGTAAATATATTTGGAAAACATTTATTAAAGAAAATATTCATTCATCTTTTAAAAAAGGATCTTTAAAACATAAAAAAATTGAAATATTTTTTACTAAAAGTAAACAAGAAATATTATAAATAATTCTCTGAAAAAAAATTTGAATCCTTTTTCCTTTAAAATCTATAAAGGAATCTTCAAAAACTGTTGAAAACATTTTCCATAAAAACATATAAAATGACGTTGAAAACATTTGGAAAACCACTTATTTGATAATAAATTGGAAACATATAAATATGGCTTGAAATATTTGGGAGAATGAATTTACATGAAAAATTTTATGTGATGATTCAAAATATATTGAACATAATTTTCCTTAAAAAAAATTTAAATTAATATTGTAATCATTTTGTTAAAATTTTCCTTGAAAACATATAAAAAATTATGGAAAAATTTTTTAAATAAAATTTCCTTAAAAACCTATAAAATAATCATTGAAAAAACATTGAAAACTATTTTCCTCGTTAATTTATAAAATAATCATTGCAAACATTTTTCCTTAATAATATATAAATGAATATTAAAACCCTTTTGAAAAACACCTTATTGGAAAAAGATTTGGAAAATTTATAACAAAATGATTTAATCATTTTGAAAAAAAATTCCTTGAATTTTTTTTAAAAAAAATTCTTGAAAAATATCCTATTAATCATGAAAATGATTCTTCATAATAATGATGGTGGGTAAATTTTTACATGTTGAATGAGGTATGAAACACATTCCATTTACATAGTTAAATGTTAAAAAACGATTTCAGAAAGATATATGTTGATTCATTTATAAAAATTGGAAAAATATAAAAATATAAAAATATCTTTTAAAGATTATTGAAGAATAGTATAATATTCTTGGAAACCCTTTTTAGAAAACATGATCTTGAATGGACATATATTTTTGACCGAAGAGAGGGTAAAATAGAGATTTCATAAAAAACACATTCTTAACTATCATATATTCCAAAGAGTACAAAAATGGTTCAAATAATTGAATATATCATGAATAACCATGGTATAATAATATTCATGATTTCATGAGGGATGGAAAATAATATCTCCCTAAATTAAAAATAATAATAATTAGTCTTGAAATGTGATGAAATTGTGTCAATAATCCCTTATCACATAATAAAAATAAACCATACTACCCTTTTAAGAAAGTGAAATTAAATTAATAATAATATATCATTAAAGTAATTGGATTAATTATATAATGTGTATAATTTATTATGTAAACCACATATAAATATAGAGGTTCATACCATGGCATGTGTCTGAAGGAAGGTAAATTGAGACAAAACTATCTTACCGAGTTGGTAACTTTTGAAACCTAAACCCCTTGAAATTTTTTTTATAAAATATATTTCTATATACCCATAAATTTATGTATTTGAGTCATTGAATACAACCATGGGAATTAAAAACACCCTGAAAAAAAAAATAGAATGGGTGGTGAATAAATCATGTATCTCAGGGAAATAAAAATTGAGATAAAACTCTTCTTACCCGGTGTCTTGACTCTCATCATACTCATTCCAAAAACCTATGTAATAAATATTCATTTATTATAAATATTTAAAAGAAAAATATTATTATATAAAATACCATATATTGTTTTATTATTACCTTATATCACCCACCAGTTAACAATCCTATGTTAATGTTTTAAGTCAGGTAATATTCTCGTTATTCTTCGAATCTGTCTTAATTTATTATGTATTTGGTCCTTATACATTTATGATGATTTCAATCATTTAAAGAAGGATATAAATATAATTTATATTAAATATATTTTAATTATAATAATCTATATAATATATAATTATGAAATAGAATATTCCATTCATGGGTATGGTAAGTCGTAGATAAACATGAATGTTGAGTTCGTTTAATAGTAATATTGAAAGAATGTAATTAAATTATATATATTTATACATATTAATATATTTAAATTTTAAATTACCATTATTATATCATATATATCATATAATTTCAACAAATATATCCTTAATACATTCAATGAATAGTGTGATGGACACATATCGCCTAGTGGGGTGGTAGTCCACACTTCATCAATCGAAAATATCGTATTTACACCAAATGAAATATATAAAGAAATGTGTTCTAAAAATATTATATTAAATTTAAAGAATAATAAGTATAATTCATTACATATATAAAAATATTTTTCATCACAATTTCCATGATGAGAAGCGGTCAGTAAAAATGTACAATCATCATTTTGGGAGGTGGTAGTTCACCACACATATAAATAGTATGTTTGTCACCCATTATATAAAGCTTTTTTAAGTGTATATCTAACCCTAAATATAAAAAATACATGTATATTTATGATAAAATTGTTTTCATACAATAATTGAATTAAAATATTAGATAGGGTGGTAAAAGAAAATAAAAGAAATGGGATAGAGAGAAGACATTACCTCATGATAAAGGGGTGTTCAAAACCCATTGTGTGCATGTACTATAGAATTACTATATGAGAGGAGGCACTATAGCACTGGTAGGAACTATAGCAGCTGCAAACACTGTAGTTGTGGTGGTTACTATGTGGTACTGTAGGAGGCGGGTACTGTAGTAGTACTATTCACAGAATGGGCTCTAGGCCAAAAAATCGTGCCTATAGGCCATGTAATTGGATACATGCCCACTGTGCCTTTGGTCCATATAATTGGTCTCTTTCTACCCAATAAAATGCTGTCTTTGTTTTCCTTTATTAATAAAATGAGGCTTTGACCCTACCCTTTTTTTAAAAAGAAGACATTACCTCGTAATTCGGGAACTCCTTTTGGTTTGTACCAAAATGATACCTTGGATTGATTTAATTAAATGGAGGGGGAGTTTAAGAGGGATGTTGGGATATTGGAAAGTTTACTAGGAAAATAATTTAAAAAACTGATTTGTTTGATAGGTGGGAAGAAGAGGGACATCTGGTAGCTTTTATATCAAAGGGAAAGGACATAATTGGGATTTTTTTTAAAACAAGTTAGTTGTATCATTATTTTTCCATAAAAAAGTCATACGAAACCAAAAAACTCAATAATATAAGGTTAATGGGCAAAGAATTTCCATAAAATTGCTGTTGAAAAAATTTAAAGGTCGTTTGGGTCTTAAATATAAGGTTATGTACATTGATAACTCACTTTTCGTATTAATGGTTGTAGTTAATTTTAATCACTTTCACTAACTTTTTTTTAAACTATATTGACATTGTTATACATTATAAATTATTTTGATTCTAAATATGGAATAAATTTTCTAAAAATTATAATCACATAGGTGGTATAAATTATTTTTTAAAATAATCCCATTGACGGGATGACACTATGGGGTTTTAAAGCAAAAACCATTTAAAACATTCTATGTTTTTATAACCAATTTCAAATTAAAATTGAGTCTAATGGCCTTAATTTAATTAATAGATAAAAATATGATATATTTATAATTTTAAACCAATTTAAAATATAATTAAAACATATAAATTATTTATATGAAAACAAAGTTTTGAAGTAAATATATTATTTTTTACAATTCATTAAAAATGTCACCTTCAAAAAAATATCAAAAAAATTTCTTAACTATATTTTTATGTTTTTACTTAAAATTTGGTGTTTATATTGACATATTAAATCAATAAAAGTCCTAAAAATGGATTTAAAATGGTTTCCCCCTTAAAATGAGGTAATACTAACTTTATAAAAATTTAGGTCTTTAAACATTAAATTTGTTCTATTCTTATATTATATCTATCAAATATATTGGATGATTATCCAAAATATTTGATTGAATATATTAGATAGTAATTTAATAAAAAAATTCACTGTTAGAAAATAATTTAAAATATAAACAAAAATAATTATTTTCATATAAAAATAAACATTTATAAAATAAGTCCCTTTATATTCATTTGGATTCTATGTTCATTTCTTATTAATATTTAACAAATGAATGCAGATTGCTGAGGTGAAGATATTTTTGAATTTTTTTTAATAGTGGCCTTAGATTTTATTAGAAAAAAATTAACATCTTGACTACTAGTATATAGAATTTCATGTTCTAACCTAAATTTTCAATTTTTGAACATTTCTATGTGAATAAAAATACTTAAAATATATATTTATTAAATATTATAAAATACATGTTCAATCTAAAAGAGGACTAGATACACTGAGAGGAGGGTGCATCAGGGTATGGATATTCTTTCAAAAATTATCCATGCCCCACATGATCACAAACTCATTATTGTGAGGGTTAGTTTTTTCTCACCAATGTTTCAATGATGATTTTATTATAACATTCTCTATCTAACAACTATTCATTAATTATAATGTATAAATCATGCACAAGGATGTAATGACTCTTACTTGGTTAACCCACCTTGAGCTACATCTAAGGAGAATACAACTATAATGTGCCGATTGTACAAAATTCACTACGGCTCAATGCCAATAATGATAGTTTAGGCTAGATAAATTCTACACCCAATCACACTACCTTTATATGTTTTATGTTCTACCCACTACATTCCCAACGTTCACTCCCCATGAGTCTTCCTCTATATCACTACAGGTGTGAAGGATCATTGTCTTCTTTTTTCCTTTTCTCCCAACTCTTAAAATGGATCCACGCATAGTTTTTGGACATGTAGTTCCCCTAATTATATATAATGAATATTTCATCCTAAACATTATAGAGATTCTCTATTGATTTTCCACTTTCATCCACTGATGAACACCAATTTGTCATAGTACTCATGGGTTACACCAATCTTTCATGAAACCCTTAATACACCGTGCACTAAATTTTTATGGCTTTCACACAAAACCAATTCTTACTCTCATCGTCTTATGTAAAATGAAACTCTTATGTAAAACTTCCTTAGCATGAGTGAAACTCAAATTTTACACATAACTCATATTCTTTCACGCAACTCCCATCCTTATGCGCAACTTCAATACCTTGCACAGAACTACCTTTGAATATAATTTATATGAAATTCAGAAATCTGATTTTCACTAAGTGTTCAGATACATCCAATGAGTTAGGTTAGCCTCTTATTTATAGGTATCACTAACCCCTACACACAAAATCTTCATGCATTGAGAAAAACACTCTGCAAGTGTTCAATAAAACATTTGACGTTGAATTGGGTGTGTAAGCCTCTATCGCACAAACTCAACTTTCACACATATTTTCCATTCTTTTGAACACTTCATTCCTTTTTTGTTTTTCGATGTTCTATCCCAAAACGTTTCATTCATGCAATTTTTCAATCCATCTATAATCTTGTGTGAAGCTTCCTTTTCCAAAAACACTAATTTCACTTTTTATAAATTTGAAGTCCAAAAATTTGGTACACAGGAAAATGACACCATATTGTATATGATTTTTTGGTATCACCACCATACCATCCATTAAATTTTCATGGTAATTTGTCAACATGGATTGTCAAAAATATCTCTAGAATGCTACATCTAACCGTGGAAACTCTCTTTGTCAACAAACACAATCTACCTAAAAATGATTCAATGATACCTTAATGGATTTTACACATAATATATATAAGAGAATGTTTAGAAAAAAATCCACAATTATCTAGGGTGATATATTGATATAAATAAATTAAAACTAAAATTAATATTCTATTAATAATAATGTTATTATGTATATTTTTTATATATTTCTATACTGATCTAATATTTAAAAAAAATTCTATTGATTTTATTTTCAGAAATAAATTTTTTTTTTATTTTTTAATATTTTAATAAATATTTATTTTTAATTAAATATTATAATATCAATAATTAAGAATAATAATAAATTATTATTTATAATATAATATGTATAATTATTATTATAACAATTTTAATTATAATATTTATATATATTCATGTTTATATGATCTTTATGAGGTTTTCAAATTTAAAATTATGATGTCCAATTTTAGAAAAAAATGTTATAAGCACACACAAATAAATACTTTTTTGTTACTTTTTACAAATCATGAAGATTTATATATAAAAACAATATATTTTTTTTTCTGTGTAATGTTAATAATATTTAAAAAATTTGTTATATGCTTGTATATATATGTGTTTGATTCTAAATAAACAATTAAAATGATTGGATATAAAAGAAATTAAATACACAATATAATTATAGGCACAAACATGTGTGTATGTATGCCATAATAATTTGTCGTGTAAATTTGTGCTTACCAATTACATTATATAGTTATGATATCATATATACGCACACTTATATTTGAATGTGAATCAATGTATATATATTTATAGACAATGAATTTTAAATGAATATTTGTATGAGAAAATTATTGTTTACATTTATTTTACAAGTTAGACAAACATATGATTATGATCATCAATATATAAATATACTAAATATTTTCGTTCAAATTTGTTCTAAAAGTTCATATTATTTATTTAAAAGAATTATCAGAGAAAAAAATTTATGTAATCATAAGAAATTCATATTTTAAAATAGATGAGAAAAATTACATTTTACATTTATATAATTGTCTGTATCTATGAAAGTGAACACATTCATGAACACACACACACTTATATGTATGTTTATATGTACGAACAGAAATGTTTTGTTGTGAATTTACTTAAGAAAACTATACAATGTTTTTACAGAAGTGTATACATATACATTTAGTTATTTATTAATTTTCAATGAAAATATTAATTATAATATTTGATTTTTTCATTGAAAATTAAACATTCAGTAGATGTTTACCCTGGAATGTGTAAATTTTTATTTTAAACTTATAATGAAATTTTTTCTCAAAAGTTTTCAAGGTCAAATTATAAATGAAATTTTTAGTAAAGATTCATAATAGCAACTATAAATTTTCATAATGTGATTTAGAAGTATCAAAATAATATTTGAAGAAAAATTATCGAATATAAATCTACATGAAATTAACAATTTGAATTTTCCTTAGATATTTTAATATTTTCATTAAAAATTAAAAAAAATTAATATTAATAGGTAACTAGAAATTTCAAAATAACCTATATAAAGTACACACTGAAATTTGGAACTAAATGTTTTCAGTAGAAATATTCACTATGACATTTCATTAAAATTATATGTTTTAATTTTTAATGCTTCAATTGAAAATTAATTTATCATTGGAAAATAAAAATTTTCATACAATATATTAAAAAAATTGAGTGAAAATTTTCATTATAAATTTTTAATATAGATATTTAGTTTTAATTTAAATTGATAATTAATTTTTCATTTTTAAATTATCTATTAAAATTTTATTTTTTATTAAAAATTATTACCCAGGATTGTAAATTTCAATTATGAATTTTATAACAAAAACCTAAGTAACAAAAAATTTAAACGAGATTTTTTTTTCAAAATATCTATAAAAGATTATTAATTTTTTTTTGAAAATTAGATATCGAATAAAAACTTTTCCTTATAACATGAATTTTGCCTCAATATTTTAATTTTAATTTTGGATTTTTACACTAACAATTATAATTCTAGTAAAATTGTAATAATAATAAGAAATTTCAATTTAAAATTATCATTGAAACTATTGATGAAAATTTTGAATATTTCCATTAGAAATTATATTATGAATAATAAATTTCCAAGGTAACTAAAATATTATTATATGAATTCTAAATAAACAATCAAACTTAAATTTATAACATTTCAATTGGAAATTAACTTTTCTGAAGAAATTTATACTAGTATGGTGAAATTTTTACTATGAATATTCCTTCATAATTTATTTTGGAATTCAAAATGTTTCCATTAAATTTTTTTATGGATTTCGACATCTGAAATTATATATTGAATATAAATTTTTATTGAATCTTTCAATTGAAATTTTTAAATATTCCATTGAGAATTAAATTTTGATTTTAATTTTCTATAGGTAATGTCTCATTTTCACTATAAACTCTGATTAAGAAAAACTATTAAATGTTGTATTTTAATATTTTAATTAAATGTGTTTTTTCTAAAATTCAAATGGAAAATTTATTATAATGTAATAATAAATGAATAATTTATTTAATCAACCAAACATGTGAGAGAACACTAAATTATTTTAACATTGAAATTTTATTTTTTAATTATTTTTCTTATTATATGAATTTTTGAAATATATATATACACAAGTATATGTGTAAATTTATTATATATTAATACATATGTATATTTATATATACACATATATATATATATGTTTATAAACACTCAAACCGAGATATGTGTGCCTGTGTAATAAAGCATTTATAATTATATATATAATATATATACATATAAATACAAACCTATATATGATTAAATACACACAAATGATATATACATATACATATTCAAACATATATATTCATTTATTACACACACATAAACTATCTAAGCATAATAATTACGATACATAACAATTTTAATATAATAAAACATAAAATATACATAATAACTTCAAAATATATAAATTTTGATAAATATTTCTAACATTATGAATATATATTTTAGAATATATATATATATATATATGGGAAGGGATTGGAAGATGATAATTCTAGAATAATTTATTATACGGTAGGGGTGAATCATGGAATGATTATGCAAATAACCCTTGCCAATGATCATCTTCCTCCATCTTAAGGAACACTCCTCTCCCTTACAATCTGTAAAAAGTGCAAAAGAAAGTGAAAAAGGTTCAGAAAAATAAAATTTAAATGGTTCATCCAAACTAGGATTATCTAATGATCAAATAATGGAAATGTGTCAATACACTTGAAACACTAATAACATTTATTTTTTATATATTTTAGTGTGGTTTGCACTGACCCTCAAATTTTAAAACCCTCATAGAAAAAATAATTCACTATTATTAACCAATCAGATAGATCAATATATATCTAAGTGTTGTTTTATATTTTACATTAACAAATATTGAGTTTAATCCATTAGTTTTATATCAATTAGATTTTATTTTGTCCACTGTTATGATCTCTATGAACCCTATAACGATCCTTGAATTTCTAGGTGTGTAATTTTTAAATTTAATTTAATATTACGCATCTTAGTTAATATAGGTTGTTCAGGGTTTTAGAGGTATATTAGAATATAAAATTTTAATAACATATAGGGTTTATACTTATAATTGTGTGGTAGTTAGGGAACCATGAAATGGAAACTAGGTGTTATGACACATAGGTTGGTTGAAGGGAAGAATATGTGGCATGGAGGGGTTGTTCCCATTTTTCACATGAAGTAGGGTTGACCCATAACAAGAATGTTTACACTACTGGAAATATAATCTATACCGAATTTTTTGGGAAAATCCTTAGTATAGTTCACTAATTTGGACATATACCAACGGTTTGGCCAAAACCGTTGGTATAGGTCACTTATATGGACTTATAACCGTCGGTATGTGTCCCCCCTATACCAAAGGGTTTTTCAATACAATTAGTATAGGTCCCAAAATCAATGAACCTATACCAATGGTTCTCAAAACCTTTAGTATAGGTATATACCAACAGTTTTGAGAACTGTTGTTATAGGTACATGTATTTTTAATGGAATCTTCATTTAGAGGAAATTAAATAAATCAAAATTTAAAATAGATATGGTGATAAATATATATATTTATGAAACTGTGTTTAAAAAAGTAAGTTAGGTTAGTGGTTAGGTCATTAAATCACAAACAAGAGGTGTTGGGATCAAAACCAACCGGATGATTATTCTTTGAATTACATATACCAACAGTTTATAGAATTTTTTGTATAGACATTCATATTATGTATACCAATGTGTTTTCCAAAACCGTTGGTATATACCTATCGCCATGGCTTACTTGGAAATGATTCTCCAAACCGTTGGTATAGCCAATACCAATGGTTTGGAGGCCTATACCAACAGTTCCAAACTGTTGGGATATGGAATGTTTCTAATAGTGTTATGTTATATAATGGGGTTCTATAGTGGTTTTTTATTCATGATGTGACTATAATAGATACACAATAAGGTATTTCTAGTGATGAATGCCACCAATATCGTTCAAGGGATATTTGTGTTATAGACAAGAAGTCCATGATGTAGCATGACCTGACAAAGATGTTCTAGATCATGGACATCGTGGAATCGTGATGGTTAGGTCAAAGGGTTGTTTTTTATTTTTAGAATTTTAAACATAACCTTATAAAAATTTATCACTCCTCTTCTTCTCCCTCAACCATTTCATGACTTCGATGGTTTTGTGTGCTTCTCTGGGAAATTTCCTTCTCCATCAACGTCACCATTTCTCTATTTGAATGATCATCTATTGCATGTATTTTATTTTGGTAAGAATAATCCAGTATGAGACCCATATTCTATATTCTTACTTTTTAAAAATATTCCCCTTGAAAACCCATAATTGAGAGGGTTGGGGCTGATTTTATGGTTTATTTGGATTGATCTTGATTTCATGAGTGTATTTTGGAATGTGTACTCAATTAAGCTTGAGGTGGGTGACCCATAATATATTACAACATTGATATGAAGTCGTACGTATTGACATGCATACTAGTTCTTGTGTAAACCAATTATAGTGACCTGGTATTCACATAAGTGGATATTATATCATTATATATTAAAACTTAGTACATTACAAAAATAAATTCATGAGGACCATAGTAGTTTAGCGTCTCCAGAAACCTAGAATCAAAATCTCATATCCTGTAGAAAGATCTTAAAAATACTCCATAAGAATCACCACCTTTTCTAATTATAACTAAAACCATACTTCATAACCTGGGGAAATAAAACATAAAAAAGTGGTGATCTCAGATGCTCAGTAAGTTAAATTAAGAGAATTTATATGTATACCATTAACATAAGGGTATAGAACTTGAGCATAATATTTGAAGATCAAAACCTTTATATTAGATATCATAATAAATATTGGATGTTCATAATACATGAATCAGTAGAAAATAATGAACATAAGACAAGAAATCATAACTTATGAATAATATATATAATTTTGGGAAACACATAATCAAATAATATGATTTCCATAGTATCAAAGTAATCACTTACAAGATCATCTTGGTAGTATGGGTTCACTCCCCATACCATCTTGTTAGTCATGGTTCACTCACATGGCCAACCTAGTAGTGTGTGTTTACTCTTTATACAATCTTGGTAGTCATGTTTAACTCCCATGTCCATCTTTGTAGTCGAGGTTCAGTCCCAAGACAATATTTTTTCAACTCATGAAAAATAAATCATTACCAAATGCATTAATGTGAGATATAGGTCTCAACAGTTTCATAATGAAACCATAAATACAAGCTCCAAAAATTCCTAAAAAATCATATCATATCTTATGAAATTTAATGGGTATCATAAACATTTAATATTATCATAACATGTAGAAATGGTACATGTCTCAAAATAGTTTTAATCAAAAGTATAAACCATGAAGAAAAAAATATATTTCATAAATAGATAACCCATGAAATAGAAATAGGTTTCTTAAATACCATGACATTAAGAATTGCACATTCATAGAAAAAAATTAATGTAACCATTAGTTAATCTCCTATGATGACATGAATAACATTAATGGATGTCATCATATATGGAAAATAATTTTGAAAAATAACCCAAAAACGTTTCATGAAGAAAATATTATTCATTCTTTGAAAATTAATTGTTAAAACATAAAACCAGTTGAAAATAATTTTCTTATATAATTTCTAGAATACTCACACAATGTCCTTGAAATCATTTTGAAATTTCTTTTCCTGGAAAATTCTTAAAATAAGCTTCAACACATTTTAATAAACATTTTATTTAAAAACACATAGAAAAATTATAAAGAATTGACGATAATGCTTTAATACAATCTTCATTGATATTAATTTCAAAATTTAAAATGAAAGAGTGAAAATAATTGTAAAACCATTTCATTGAAAATACATTGAAAACTTATAAATAAGGCTTGAAAGGATTTTGAAAGGAAATTTCCTTAAATGCCTATAAAATAAACATGAGGAAAATTTGAAAATAATTTTCATTTAAAATTATTTTTAAAATAGTTTTCATACAAAATATTCTATTTATAAATGAAATGAAAGCTTTAAATGAAGAATATTGGGTAAATTAGTGCATGTTATATGAGATAAATATAACATTTATTTTACACGGTAATAATGATAAAAAATGACTTGTTCGAATAGTGACATGAAGATTTATTTGAAAACATCGGTAACAAAAAAAGGTATAAATTTATTTTAGTATATATAAAATAATTATACAATATTCTTGGAAACCCTTTTTAGAAAATATGGTTTTGAAGGAACATATATTTTTTACCGAAGAGAGGATAAATTTTGGCTTCCTTATAAACAATTTCTTAACTATCTCATGTACCAATGAGTATAAAAATGTTATCAATACATGAATATATCATGAATAAACATAAGATAATAAAATTATTAAATTTTCTTGAGATATGTGTTATAGGATTTCATCAATGGATGCATAAACATAAATAGTCTTGAAAAGTGATAAGTATGATTCAATAAACTCTTATCAATTGGTAACTTGGTATCATTCTATATACATAAGAAAATGAAAATAAAAAAATTATATAATATCATGAGAAAATTTATATTGTTTTTATATAATTTATAATTTAGTTATATACACCTGAAAAATGAATTTTGGTGCATAAAAAAACATGAGTCTCAAAGAAGGAAAATTGAGAAAAAACTATTTTACTGATTTGGTAAATATTAAAACATAAAACCCACTAAATAAAAGTCATTTAATGTATATTTAAATACCCATAAATTTAACATTAATATATATTATGTACATATATGGTTAGTATACACACCACAGAAAATGAATGAGTGGTGAATAACTCATGTATCTCACAAAAATAAAAAATTGATATGAAATCACATTACCTTGTGTCCTGACTATCTTCATACTCATCTAAAACTCTTGTATAATTAATATAAATTTTATATAAATATATATCATATCCACAATGTAAATTATAATACCGTATATGGTTTTATTATGGCTTTATATTACCTGCTCGATATCAATTATATGTTATGGTTTCAGTTTGGGTAATATCATACTTATTTTTTTCAGGTGTCTTAATTTATTATATCTTTGGTTCTTATATTTAAGTCATGATTCCCAGAATGTAATCCCTGATTTAAATATAACTTATTTTCAGTATATTTTTATTATAATAATCTATATATTATATAATTATGAAAATAACACACCGTTCATTGAGATGGTAAGCCGTGCATTTGCATGATCGTTTTTTCTGTTTAATTTTTATGGTCAAAGAAATAATGTAAATGTAATTTTTGTATATATATATATGTGTATATATTACATTATTACATAAGATTTATGATATCAGATATATCATATATCTTAACTAAACATATCCTTAATACATTAAATGTAGTGTTTGAACGAATCATATTGATTTGAGGGGCAGTAGTCCACACTTCCTTAAACGAAATTATCATACAAAAAAATTGGAATTTAGAAAAAGATATGTGTTGTAAAATGTAATAAAAAAATTCAGATATAATTAATATATCATATGGAATACATAAAAATATTTTCCAGCATAATTTCCACCATGAGAGGTGGTAAATGAAAAATGAACAATCATCATTTAGTAAGGTGGTGGTTTTCTGTACACATAAACAATATATTCTCCACCCAGTATATGAGGGTGTGTTTATTTTTTGGGATAATCTTTGGGATGTGTTTGGAAGATAAAATGTAGCTTGAGTGGTGTGTGTAATGGGTAGAGTCTATGCCTTTTTATAGTGGAGGCGATGCACCACTCTTTTAAATACAAAACAGTATTCAATAATGGGATTTTTTCTTTGCCTATTGTCCCACAAAGATGGAGAAATAATGGACTAATTTAAATCTATAGTATATAAAATCTACCCAACACAAAAATATGGTCATTTAAATAATGTGGTTTCTTATCTTTTAATTTTCCCTAATTTTATGATTTTTGGTTTTATTAAAGAATCTAGTTTTCTAACCTACGTAATTTTAATATTTACACTAAAAAAATAATATTTATTATATAATATATATTCACTGAATTATAAATATTATTTCAAATTAAAAAAATAAAAATATCATGTTCCTTATAAATAATTTTTTTAAAACAACCTCATGGGATGTGAAAAACCCTACAAAAAGACATACCATGCTTATAATGTTTTTACAACCAATGGGACGACATGGTAATTATAAAAGATCAATTATTCCATTAACAAAAATATTTAGTATTTTTACCCTTAAAAATAACATGGAGGAATATACATTTTTTTTATTTTATATAATTTAATAAAATATCATTTATTGTATAATAACTATAATATAAATTATAACATTATTTATTTCATTTTTATTTTTAAATATCAAACTAATACTAAAATTTAGATAATTAAGTTTAAAGATGTGTAGAATGATATATTAATCTTAAACGAATAATCAAAGACTATAATTCAATCAATTAACATCACTTAGTATCATTTATTTTAGTTAATTAATAACTAAATAATCATTATGTTGGCATTTCGTAAGAATTTTATGTAACTAAATTCTCTGGAAAATTTATTGACAAATTATTATGATAACAATAACCCATTTATATTTCCAAATGATATTTATAACTGAAAATATTATTTTTTGTACATGTATCAAGATTTTATAAATGTTAAAGGTTAGGAAAGTCACCTTTTTATCTTTTTCTATACATAACATTTAATAGATGGAACTTCTATTAAATATTAACCCAATAATCCTTAAAATTAAAAAAAAATGAGGGGATATGGTCGAATTATTAGTATCCAATGGCTTTTGGGAAAGTATCCATGACATTGTTTTCTTAATATTAGTTTAGTCCCTAGTTAATATTAATTTAAATTAATCATTGTGATTATTTTTAATCACATTCACTAATGTTTCTAGACAAAAATGACGTTTGATATTATTTACCTAAAAATATCATACTAATTAAAACTATTAATTCTTGTATTTCAAAATTCAAATAACAAAATTGTAAAAATTAGGATCAATTATAATCCAACAAAAGTGGTGAGAAAGTGACTTTTTATAGTAACAATAATCTAATGATCAATAAGTTTATATATATTATTTCAATATAAAATTAAATCAAATTAACTAAATTGGATTAATATATTAAAAATGGATCTATTGTGGCATTAAAAACCAATTTAAAATATAATGTAACATTAATCATTATTTAAAGGAAAAAGGTTGTTTTTAATTAAATTGGAGTAATTTTTATTATTTAACCAAATATAATTTTTCTCGAAAAATCCCAAAACATTTCCCACAGCTAATTTCAAATTTACGAACTAAAACATTATTTTTATTTTATAAAATTTAATTTCCGTTACAGTCTAAAATTAATTTTACTATTGTTTATAGAAGGACTTAAAATGTAGTTTCTTTAATAAAATATTCCTGAAAATATATAAAAACTTTACCAAATTTATATATTTCATTATCAATATGTGTATTTATTTAATCCAATTACAAATAATATATAAATATTAGTTATTACTATTCATTTCATGATTTTTAACATCTAGGTTATAATTATCTCATTTAAATAATTATATCTATAAAATGACGTTTCATTGAAACTTAGTGTTGTGTATAACGAACACTAAGTTGGTTTTTTTGTATAGAACAATACAATTACATAATATTTGAAAGGAATATTTTAACTAGTTCAATAAAATAAATCAATGAAATCAAAATCACTCCTATAAAATAAAAAAATTCCCAAAATATCAGGGTGTTACATTATACCACCAATAAATTGAATTTTTCCCTCAAAATTAATCTAGTTTTTCACAAGATTAATAGTTGAAAGTTTTATTCACAAAATACCAAATCTTAAAAATTATTACTAAAACATCCCATAAAAATTGAATGTTGGAACCACAAACATTACCCAACTTAACTCACAATGAGATCCCCACAAAAGAGAACATAGGTGAAAAGTGAAGACTTGGACACTGAAGAAAAACCTTACCATCATGTTATGATTTAGATAGCTGGAGAATAAGGTTAGGGGAAAGTAAAAAATTTGAAATCCATAAATCTATAATGACCTAATGTACTATATGATCCATTATAATTAATGTTTCTTGGATAACACTTGATTTATAGATCATTTTTCTAAAGATAAAAATTTTCCATGAAAAGATATACTTGCATTATTTTTGGACAACATCGACCCTCATTCTTCATTGATAAACTTCACGAAGTTATCTAAAACATTAAGTGATTTTTTATTTTATGAAGTAATAAATGATCATGAGACCCATGATATTCTATTACATCAATTATCATAAAAAAGTAGTTTGATCAAGCTATCCAATAAGCATAAATCCCCATATGAAGACATATCAAATTAATATTATGGACTTCATCTGTCATTTAACATAAACTTTTAATAAATTGTTAACCACATAACCCTTGGTAAATATTAAAATCCAATTCATTATAAATAATGAAATAAAATAATATTTAAATTGATCCCCTATATATTCCAAATTTTCTCATGGTTTTCACATTTCTAACATGTGAATACCATCATCATGTGATTCCCTAAACCATTGTAATAACCTGAATTATGATAAAAACATTTGGACAACAAGCTTGATTCCTTAGTTATTAGTGTATATATTCTATAAATACAAGATGTATTTATCTTCATCATTGATGACATAGATCACATAGTCAAAAACTAGTTCTATGGTAATATGTATCATTAAATTTATTGATTCTTGTCCAATATATCTATATCAAAAGGTAATTTTCGTAACATTGAGCATCAATTAAGGATTACCTTCCCATAATCTAAATATCACAATTCCATGAAATAACCATTAAACATATCCTTTTCATTTCTCAATAAAAACTTTTGTTAAAAATACATATATATTTTATAATTCATATTACATAATATTTGAATTCCAAAACAAAAATAATTCATTAATTCAACCTTATTCTTAATCCATTACTCAGAATTCATCAATTTAATTTTTAAAACCACTTTCCATGAATATTAACAACTCAAATATTCCCTATACTTCTATCTGTACATTCTTATAGTGATTAATTTAAACAATAATGTAAGAACATCTCATACCTTTCATGTTTCATTTGTAGTCTCATTATATTTTAATGTGAAACCAATACTCGTTCTAACATCTTGATTCTATTCATGAGGTTTCCACCTAGAAAATAAATTCATATAATTCCCCTTAAATTCACATTTGAAAAATTAAATTTTAACCACATTTCTACAAGTTTTCTCTATTGAATAAAACTAAAAATCATAGAGTGAGAATCATTTATCATATTTGGATACCATATAATTAGGAAAAATTACTTATAAGGTGACCAAATCTTGGTCACTAATTCTTTAATCTATGACACCTTAAGTTTATCCAAGGTCATTCATATTCACACTATATCTAATTCCTTCATTATGGTCCATGAATTGTTTTATGAATTCCCAAGGCATATCCCCTAGGAGTGTCAAACTAGGTGTGCAACAAGACCAGTTGTTATATACCACAATACCCAGAGTCTGGCCTAGGACATCTTGTCAATGTTGTTACACCTAGGTACATCTTTAATAGATCCACATCCACTTGTAGTATCCAAATAGGTATGTATTTATAGGAAACCACTCACTCTATCATTTTCCAAAATTCAATGACATTTTCCTATACGTCAACTCATTCTAATATGTTTCCTTAGAGACACTACTATACATATCATTATAAATAAAAATATGTATATCACTAATGTTATATCATCATAGTTTCCAAAGTTAGACTAAAATATTCCTTTTATACTGACAATAGTGACTGAGTCTTAACATACATGGATATTATATCATTTTATATGGATACATAGTATACTACAAGAATACATGCCTAAAGACCATAATAGTTCTTTAGAAACAAGTGAAAAAATCCTATATTATGATAGGTTATAAATATATCATACAAATATCTCCACCTTTATTAATTCCACATAAAAAAATTCATCCTAACCTGGGGAAATAAATCATAATAAATTGGTGAGCTCAGATTCATAGTAAGATAAATAAAGGAAATGTGTAATCAAGACATGAACATAAGGGTATATAACTTGAGAATAAAATTTTGAGATCATAACCATCATGTTTGATACAATAAAATTATTTTATATTAATAAGACATGAATCATAAGGAAATAAATAACATAATCCATGAAATCATAACATCTATATAAAACATGGAATTGTGGAAAACACATAAGCATATAATATGATTCACATAGTTACCTAGGAATAACTTCAAAGACCATCATGGTAGTATATGTTCACTCCCCATACCATTTTTGTTGTTATGGATCACTCCCATGGAAATCATAGTAGCATGAGTTCACTCCTCATATAGTCTTCGTAAATATGGTTCACTCCCATGGGTATCATAGTGGTCAATGTTCATTCGTGAGACCATCATAGTCTATCTCATGAGATATAATTCTTTACTAAATGAATTGCATGGATATATAGGTTCCAAAAATATCATTATCAAATCATATATTCATGTGCCAAAAAATCATAAATAGTTATATAATAACCCTATAAATTAAATGGTTATCAAAATCATATAATTATATCACAAATTGTAAAAAAGGTACAAGTTTGATAATTATTTCATAAATAGAATCACCCATGAAAGAGTAATGGATTTCCAAAACATATAACATCTGGAATACAAATGGGTTTCAAAAATACCATGAATTTATTCCTATCCATTTCATAAAAAGAGTATTAATGGAACCATTAGGCTATTTCTTATAAGGGAATGTGTTACATCAATGGATGTCATCTTATATTGAAAATAATTTTCAAATATCAATCAAAAATGAATTTGGAGGAAAATACAGTTTCATCATTGAAAAGAGATTTTTAATAAATAAAAAAATTTGAAAATTATTTTCCTAGAAAATAACGAGAAAACTTATAATTAATACTTGAAATTTTTTAGAAATTTATTTTTATTTAAAACAAATTAAAGAAGATTAAAAATGATAAAAACCATTTTCTATGATAACTAATTGAAAACATATAAGGAAATCATGAATCTTTTTTTAAAACCTTTTTCTTTTAAAATACTTTAAAAAAATATAACAAAATTATGAAAATGTTTTAGAAAAAATTTGTTTAAAAACACTGTTAAACCTATAAATAAGTGTTAAAAACATTTTAAAAAATATTTGCTTTTAAAACATATCAAAAAATCATGAAGAAAATTTCACAATTATTTTTCATTATAATTACTTGTAAAATCATTTTCATAAAAATAATCCATTTTAAAATGAAAAGGAATATTCAAATAAATGAAGGTGGGTAAATTAGTCCATGTCATACGAGTAAAAGAAACATTACTTCTTCATGGTAATAAGGATAGAAAAATTACTTATTGAAAAAAATACAAGAATATTCTTTTTAAAACATTATTAAATGATAAAAATTATAAAATTTATTTTCAATATTTTACAATAATCATACATTATTCTTGGAAACCCTTTTTTTAAATCATGGATTCGAAGGAACGTAGATTTTTGACTGGGGAGAGGGTAAATTTGGGATTCCTTAAAAACACATTCTTAATTATCTTATATACACAATAGTAGAAAAATGTCACCAATACATGAATATATCCTAAATAACCATATAATAATGTATTTCATGAATGTTCTTGAGATATGGGTTATAATATTTCATTAATGAAAGCATAAACATAATCACCTTTGAAAATCGATGATATTATTTCAATAAAATCTTATCACTTGGTAACTTTGAATCATGATATATTTGAGAAACTTAAAATTACATAGATCATATAATATAATAAAAATATTTAGATTAATTATTTTTCATTTAAAATGGATGTTTAGGAACCTCAAAATAAATTTAGGCATATAACAAAACGTGAGTCTCAAAGAAGGAAAATTGAGACCAAACTATTTTAATGATTTGGTAATATTTGACACATAAACCCAATGAAATAAAAGTCAAAAAAAGAATATATAAATACCCATAAATTTAACAACAACAATCATTTAATACATCCATGGTCAGTATACACACCACACACAAATAATGGGTGGTGAATAAATCATGTATCTCACAAAAATAAAAAGTGAGATGGAATCCCCTTACATTGTGTCGTGAATATCTTAATATTTTAAAAAAAACCTCTTGTATAATAAATATAAAATTATTATAAATATATCACATAACCATATTCTTAAATAAAATACCATATAGTGTTTTATTATCACTTTGTATTACTTGTTAACAATTATATGTTTAGGTTTCACTTTGGTAATATCTGTTTTTTCGTATGTGTCTTAATTTGTTATATCGTTGATCCTTATATTTATATCATTAATTAAAAAATTTAAACCTGATTTAAATATAAATTATATTTATTAAATCTATATTATAATAATCCATATAATATAAAATTATAAAATGGAATACACCATTAATAGAGACCGTAAGTTGTATGTACGAATGAATGTTAATTTTGTTTAAGTTTTGTATTGTCAGAAAGAAACTAAAATAAATTTACATGTATATTTTTGTATATATAACTATATTATATTATAATTATGATATCTTATATATCATATATATTCAACAAACCTATCATTAATACATTTCATGTAGTGTATGAACGAATCACATCGCATTGATGGGGCGGTAGTCCATTCTTTCTCAAACGAGATTATTGTATTATAAAAAAATAAATTAATAATATATGTGTCTTAAAAAGTAATCAATAATATTAAATAAATAATAAATATAATATATGTCACATTTAAACATATTTTTCATCATAATTTCCACCATAAGAGGCGGTAAATGAAAAATGAACAATCATTGTTTTGTGAGGTGGTAGTTTACTGTAAACAAAAATAGTTTGTTCATTACCCATTTAATGGAGGTGTGTATGGTGAATATAGATTCCTTATTATGAAAAAAAATCCAAGAATATTTATAATACCTTTGTTTTTATATAATAATGTAATAATGATATTGGAGGGGGTGGAGAAAGAACATAAAAGAAAGGAGTTTGAGATATGACGTCACCTCGTAATCAGGTAACTCCATTTGGTGTGTGGAAAAAGGAATCAATGGATTATTTATACCCAAATTTAGTTTTAAATAAATAAGGGAGGGTTTTTGGGAGACTATTTTATAAGATTATGTACGGTAGAATGTCGCTTAATTTGTGTGAAGAAGTGGTAGGGTGCTTGCCTTTTTATAGTGGACTGGGAGTGGAACTACTATAAGTAACAAAATGTTTTAAATAGTTCGAGGTGTTCGTAACCTAATTTCAATAGAAAATGAAAAAATAATTAGGTAATGTGAAATTATGGTCTAAAAAATTATTCACCAGAAAAAAGTATCTTCATTTTAATAATATGGTTCCCTGACTTCTATGATTCACCAATTTTTTTATTTTGGATTTTATTAGAGCCTTTTATTTTCTAACCTATGTAATTTCACCAATAAAATAAAAATAAATTAAAATTTATTATATTAAGTAGATCCAAAAATTTTAAAAATTATATTTAATTAAGAAAAACTTTCATGATATTGTTAAATTAATTTTTTCTAAAACAAACACATCGGACACGCAAAACATTTCTTTAACTCGGACAATGCTAATAATGTTTTTAAAAAATATGGGTCAATCTGATAATTATAAAAAATAAATTTGTCCATTAATGGAAAAAATGTAATATTTTTTAACCCTTAAAAATCACTACATAAAATATTTTATTTTATTAATTTAAAATCATTTAAAAAATATCATTAATTGCAAAATTACAATAATGTCAATTTTATCATTATTTTAGTAACTATTATTTTAAAATATAAAAATTATAATTTAATTAAAATATATTATGTTTATATATGTGTAAAATAATATATTAATATTTCAAAAATAATTATTTTAAACAATTAAATAAAATTACTTTACATTTAACATTTATAGTATCATTTATTTTAGTTAATTATTAAGTAAATGATTACAATGTTGGCATTTCGTAATAATTATGAGTAACTAAATTGTATATAAAAACTGTTTATACATTTATATTATAAAAATAAACCATCAATATTTGAAAAAGGATATGTATAACCTTAAATTTTATGTCATTTACATATCTCAATATTTTATAAATATAAAATGTAAGGAATGTTTCCTTTGTTTCTTTTTTCGTTATTAATGTTTTATATAAAAAATATCCATTTAATAATATACCAATAACCCTAAAAATAGTTCCAAAAGGGTATATATTCTAATTATGAGTAGAAAATGGATTTTGGTCATGTTTCCAGGCCATTCTGAATCTTAATATTAAAGTTTAGTCCCTTATTGAGCTTAATCTTACCTTATTCAATGTAATTAATTTTAATCACTATCACTAATCTATTTGTTAAAAAATAAATTTTATATTATTACACAAAAAATATCACACTGATTACAATATTTTATTTCTATTTTTAAAAATTAGAATCACATTTGTGGGGAAATTAAGAATAATTCTAATCCCATAGATGTGGCAAGAAAGTAGGGTTTAATATTAACAATGTTCAAATGGTAAATAAGTTTTTATATATATTTTAAATACAAAAATGATATCAATTAACTAATCTAGATTAATATATTCATAATCGGTATATTTTGACTATACAATCCAATTTGAATTATAATGTGAAACTAATCATTATTTAGAAGAAAAAACTATTTTTTAACTAAATTGCGATAATTGTTACTATTAACTCACAAATTATGTTTCTCAAAAAAAATCCTAAATGTTCCCTATGTGTTAATTTAAACATTATTAATTGAAAAATTATGTTTATTTTATCGAATTCAATTTCTATTAATGTCTAAAATTAAATTTACAATGGTTCCTAGAAGGACAAAAAATTTATTTTATAAAATATTATTTAATAACATATAAAGACAACAAAAAATTATATATTTTACAATAAATTTGTTTAGTTTATGTTAAACCATTATAAATTATATATGAATAGTACTTATTACTTTTTTTTTCTATGTTTATAGTCTAGATTATAATGATGTCATGTAAATATTTATAATAATCAAATGATGTTTTGTAGAAACTCAGTGTTGTATATAATTCATGATAAGTAAGTGTTGTGTGTAGTGAAATCCAAATAGATTCCATATAAAGAAAATATTGTAATATGTGTAATTAAATAAATGAATGAAAACTTATTCATTCAATGAGAACAAAAACAATTCACAAAATCTTGAGGTGTTACACCTATGGAAAATATATTATGTTATCAAATTGACTAGGTATATATTTATGGAATTAGTTGACCTAAAGCGGTCATGATATAGAGAAATTTCTTGGTAGGGTTGGAATGTTGTCTCATTCTATATGGATTTGATTGGATTTCACTAGGTAAAATGGGATATATGGTGAGATATTTAGTCATGGTGGAGGCTATAGTAAGATAGTCATGTAGGGATTGAGTACTGATGATGTGTCATCTTACTTTAGTCAGTATTGACTATGTGAATGTGAATATGTGGAAAAGCGTGAGTGGTTTCCATGGGGGTATCATGAGGGGTGGAATTCATGTCTTTTAATTTTTTCTTATATATTTTATGAGATATAATTTAATTTCATACTGGGTTGCATCCGCTGAGTAATAGGAGATGACCAGTAAAATTATGTAAATCATTCTAGGAGTGATAGGGGTGGCCAAGGAACTTATGCACTACACCCCCCCCCCCAATTAATAATGGATAAAAAAGGATCATGTTGTGTGTAATCATCTGAGTGATAGTGGATGATCTGGAATCTTATATTGGGAATACCTTGAGTGATAATTGATGGATAAAAATTTATATGTTGTTTCCCTTGAGTTTTTTGGGGTTATGGGGGAACTTATCTTGTGATATTTCGCATGTGATATATGATGACCAAAGAATAATAATATTTTGACATAAAAATTTCATTTTATATACATCTAATTTATGTATGGTTGGGATTCATTATGTCTCAGAAATCACATGATGACCCGATGAAAGATTAATGTTATAACATTTTTATTCTTTAAGTGCATACACCTTCATACAACTATTGAACTTATAATAATGATGTATCAGTGTCCTTTTACTAGGTTTTATTGCACATACACTGTATGAGATCCTTGGAATGCATGATTTTTTAGATATTCTAAATATATCAAGGCATGTATGATAGGATTCTTTGTATGTGGAATTAGATTAGGATTCGAGATGATGTTGGGACATACACTAAGAACTTTTTATGTTTTGAATATTTTATTTTTTTGTTATTTTAATTGTATATATTGTTCTTCAACGTGTAAGGATCCTTTTTATCTACATTTATTAAATTATTATATTTCATTTTTATGTTTTACATTATGATTGTATCTATTCACATCCACTATATTTATGTTATTTGGGAAATTTATTAATTATTGCATTCATTACTTTTGTTATGTATGGCCACTTCATGTCTAGTTTATTATCACCTTATTGTCAGAAATAAGCCCATCATTTCTAGTAAATATCCTCTTATATATGGTATAATACACATGAATTCATATTTTACTCTTTATTTGACTAAATTTTATAGTTTTTGGTGACAAAAAATTGAATAAGATCATGTATAGGGTTTGTATTATTTCATATCCTATTATAATAGAGATAGGATGGTCATAAATTGAGGGGGTCTATTCGTGTGCTGATCCATTACCTGTATAGTGTGTGTAACAGTCTCCATGTTAATGGGTTTTCTATTATTTTCTATTTTATAATGTTTTTATATTATTCTTCATGTTTTTATTTTCTGTTATTAGTTTTGATATTTCTTTATTACCCTATGTGGATAGAGATTGTAAATTAATTAATCATGGATTGGCATATATTTTCACATATTATGCACTTGTTTCTTATTATAGATAAAATTTTAAATTAATAAAATTATAATAATAATACATTAAGTGTTTTCATAAATACATTATTCATAAAAAAATTTTAATTTATATTTTTTGTGTCTATAACTAAATTTTATTTGTCTATGACTAATGTATAGGTACCAGTGATAAAATCATAAGTATAAGGTGAGTTCTACGTGGGTAGGTGTATTGAATATGGGTATACCATTAGGATCTTATTCTAAGGGTTGTTTCATGTGCATGTGTGAAGAATTTTTTAAATGTTGGGGTCGAAGCCTAATTTTATTTTTAAATCACAGAAAAAACATCATTTAACTGGGTAGAGGTAGACACATTATATAGCCCGAAGGCCCAGTGGGCATGTAGCCCATAACATAGCCCACATGCCCTAATTTTTGGCTCAATTCCCATTCTGTGAATAGTAACCCGTCTTCTACAGTACCACACAATACCGCCGCTGATATAGAGACTTGCCGTTGCTACTGTGACCTGCCACTGCTACAGTACCTGTCCTCGCTGCAGTGCCTCCGCCACTACAGTACTGCTACAATACCTGTGCCCAATGCGTTTTGAACCCCCATTATTCATTTAGGATTATGGGGTGCTTACCACAATGCCAAACCCCAACTACAAGTGCATGTGGGGCTATTAATTGCTAATATTTTGTTATGATTTAAAAATTTAAATGTGTTTATATGTATCTATTTTGGGATTTTTGAATAATTATACCTCATCGGAATCCGATGGTTCCACCTATGGACCAGGTTGAAGATATTAATTTTTTTAGTGATAAACATGTTATACCTATAGATATATTATAAAATGTGTCTGATGAATCTATTGTGGATTCCCTAGTGTTATAGGTATTCTAGTCTTTACAGTTGGGAGATTTCAATTTAGTATCAGTGGGGGATATGGAACCAATCAGGGAAGACCTATCATCATGGATTTATATTGGAATTATATATGTATCATTCACCATCATTATGAAATGCAGTTATTCCTTATGATATTAATTACTATATTAAGCTTATTGAAGATTTTATTAAGCTTTTATAGGCATCTGAGGAATAGTATATGAACTTGGTGGCATAAATATGCATTGAACCCACCATGTGGTTGTGAGGAGTGATGACTCGGGCTAGAAGGAAAGAGGGAGTATCCTAGGAAAAATTAAAGGACCAATTATTTTAGGATTTTTTCATAAGATATTGATGATAGTCTAGGTTTATAATGGTATTGATTTATAGAAAAAGATGATGTTCATGGTGGGCTTTATATCTCTCTTTTCATAAGAGATCTATTTCCCCTATTTTTGGATATGAATGAGGACCATAATTCCATATGATTTTAATTGTTCCTATTACAATATTTAAGGAATCAATTTAAATCATTTGACCTAAAAACCTACATAAATGTGGCCAAAAGGCCCTTACTATTGATAAAGAACTATTTCTTCGTCCTGTTCTGTTACACCTTATTACACTTTTCAGGTACCCCATTGTTTATCCAATATTTATAAACATTGTTTTGGGTTTTTATTGGATTATAAGGGGTAGAGATCCATTATATAGACACCTTGGTTGTATCCTATTTGGATTTTTACTCAAACCATCATTTTACATTTGGGTGACTTTAGATATTGTGTTGTATGATAGGTGTAATGGAAAGGGAATATTGTAACATTTCATCTTCTCCATTGGTCTTTTCCATCAGTTTTTGGTGGTTTATATGGGAATATTAGTTACATTATTACTATATGATCATGATTTATTCACAGTTTTTGTTTAAATGGTTTGGATTGGATTGTATGTTTTATTTTTGTTTTTTCATATACATAGTACTATGGTATTATGAATTGTTTCATTATATGCAATACTTAGTCTATTTTCTTACTTCAATATACAATGTGATGACTGGATTGGAGGTATATTTTGGTTGACCTAGTTTTGTATATTAAAAATTTGTTTCATATGGAATTTTCTTCATAAAGGGAATTAACACTACTTGAGTTTGGTTTTATATCTTGGGTATATAGTAGTTAAGATTGTCGGAATTTAGATAGGACAAGTGGAAAAGGGTCTTGGCTATCAAACATTCATGACAGGACTCTAGTAACAATTGGTGGTTAAGGAATTTTACCAGGTATGAGACTTGGGGTGGTGGGTGATTTGAATAAAATATATGGGATGTTTTTTAAAATTAACATATTCCATTTTTGTAATATCATTTTTGGATAGAATTATTAAATTGAATAAAATTCATTTTATTTTAAATCATTTATTTTAATTCTATAATTTTTACATGGATTTTTGAAATGTTATCGTGATCTAATTGGTTATATTATTTATAGAGACTTATACTTAACGTACATGGATATTACAACTTGTTAGTTTAAAATTGAACTCATTATAAAAATACATACTTGGAGACATTAATAGATTATTATATTTGGAATCAAGGAAGCATAATCTTTTAACTTGGTGAATTATCTTCAACATAACCCTTAAAGATCATCACATTTTGTAATCATACATAAAAAATCTCATCATAACATGGTGATAGGAAACATAAGAAAGGGGTGAGCTCAGAAGCTTATTAAGGGTTAAAAAGGGAGATATGTGAGAATAACATTAGCATAATGGTGTGAGAACATGATCCTAACATTAGAAGATTTTACCCTTCATATCGAAGATTATAATATAATTTCATGGAATAAATATTGGAAGTTAATAAGACATGAATCATAAGGGTGGTTAATCATCAAAAATCAATCATGAACCATATTCTCATGTCATATAAGTGTAAAATCATTATAACTGTAAACAAATATTTCATGAGTCATGGTTAACTACTAAGACCATCAATATAGTGCATCGATACACACATTTTTACTATAGTGGATCAGGACACTCCTGTTTTCCATTTTGGGATCTGGACGCAGTGATTTCTTTTTTTGGATCAAGACCACCAAATTGTTTCCAATCATTATCTCAACATATAAAAATTTTTAGTCAATGCATTGGAGAGAGATATAGGTCCCAAAAATTACAAAACAAATCCTACATATATGTTTCACAAGATAATGATACTTTAATCATATCACTACCCATAAAAATAGAATGGTTTAATAAACAATAAATCTTAACCCATGAAATTAAATGGGTATCACAAAAGTTTTTGTATATAATTTCCTATAGAAAATATATGGGTCTCATAACAATTTTATCAAAGCATGACTTGTGAAAATAAGCGGGTGTCGAAGCATATAACTCACTGAATAGAAATGTTTTCCATAAACATCATTCCATCCAAAAATAAACCATTTATGAAATATTATTAATGGTATTCTTAGATCATATCACTAATAAATAATAAACAATAAGAAATAATTTCATTTTATTTGGGTTTTATTTTAAATTATCACATAGAACATTTCTTAAGGAAAATAATCGTAATTCTAAAATCATTTTCATAAAAAAAATCGAAAATCATTTTCTTATAAATAATTTTTTAAATTTTCATTTAAAACATTTACTGAGGAAAATATATTTTCATCATTGATAAATTATTTTAGAAAATAAATAATTTTGGAAAACGTTTTTCTTAATACATTGAAAACATAAAAATATGGGTTTGAATAATTTTGGAAACCCTTTTCTAGATAATGGTGTTGTAAACATATAATAAAAACATGAAATCATTGAAATATTTTTCATTAAAAATATTTTTTTTAAATATAATAATGGGTTCCTTCAAAATCATTTTAAACAAAATTTTTAAACATAAAACATTATTGATATAATTTTAATTTTCAAACCACTTCATAATGAAGAAATATATAGGATGTTAGGAGAAATATTTCATTAAAAATAAATATGTAATATTATAGAGGAATGTTCAAGAAAACTATAGTCATGACATCAGGTATTTCCGTACATGTCTAACATTCTTTGTGCATCTTAAATAATTTATAAAAGTTCCTTGACAAAAAATGAAAAGATTATTGCTTTTTAAAAAAAATTAAAAAGGTCAAACATGGGTAAAAATTTCTGTTAAAAATCATAGGATAATATTAAAACATTTTTGAAAACATTTTTATAAAACAAGTATTTACTAGAACATTATTTTCTAACCGAAGAGAGAAATAATGATGGATTTTTATAAAAACATTTTATAAATTATATTATTTAACAAATAGTGTTGAATGGTATTTATAAATTAATATATCTTTGATAAATAGGGATAAAAAATTCATGAGTTTTCTTTATACATGGATCATAATATTTCATTAATTGAACCATAATTGTATACAATCCCAACTAATGATTAGTGTATTGAAATAATATACTAAGACTATGGTAATAATAACCCATACTATACATGTAAGAATAACATTACATAATTATTAAAATATCATGAAATTCATAGATTCATGATATAACAAGTCAAAGTGAAGTATATACACCTTGTAAAAGAGTATAGTTTCATAACATGACATGTGTCTCGAAGAGGGAAAATTGAGATAAAATTACATTATATATTTTTTAAATATTGAAAATAAATTCCATGAAAGAAGAATCATAAATTGGAAAATTAAATACCCATAAATTTTATTTTATGTATCATATAATAAATTCAGGGGAATTATAAACACCACACAAAAGAAATGAGTGGTGAACATGCCGTGCATCTCACAGATATAAAAAGAGAGATAAAAAACACCTTACCTTAAGTCTTCACATTCTCTATAAATATTCAAACATTCTGTATAAAAAATAAAAGTTTATTATAAATCTATCCCATAAGAATATTCATATATATCTTACAATATATTTTTCACGTGTGAGTTTATATTCTCTATTTATTAATAGTTTAATGTTAAAGAAATATTCTGGGTAATAAATTCATGGTTTTTCATAAATGTTTGGATTTCTTATTCATGATCCTCATACATAGATCATGATTTTATTTTTTATAGAATTTAAATCATGATGTATGTATCATATATATTCAGTATAAAATTCTTTATAACAATCTATGAAATACATCAATATGAAATAGAATACACTGTTCCTGGAGATGGTAGGTTTTACGTATGCATGACCACTATTTCAATTTTCATATCATATTGAAAGGAAATTAAATAATATATATATATATATAATATAATTATTTTATCATTATTATGTCTTATATATCATATAATTTCACTAAAACTATCATTAATATATTCCATGTAAAGTGTGAAGGAGCCACATTGCATTGAGGGCGCGATAGTCCACACTTTCACAAAGGATGTTATTATATTTACACAAAAGGAATTCACGAAGTTATTTGTTATATAATAATTATATAATAAATAATTACATCATAATTATCATATTTATAATATAAAAATAGATTGTCCATGTTTTAACGGTGAATAGGTGAGGGTCGTAAGCATTTGGTTGTTCTAATGGTTGATTGTGGGGGGATCATTTTTTGTAGAATCATTATCATTGTGTTACCATTAATGTTCTTAATTGAAACTCCAAATTTTTCCATATTTCATAAAAGGGACAGACCAACATTCCAAAGGCATACATTCAATTAGGGTTTCAAACCTAGTGATGCATTGGGAATCACATAGGTAGAGAGAATGGGAGGCCGAGCTCATCACATAATCTTAGGGGGGAATTGTTTCCTACTCTGGCAGTATTTTATAGATTTAAGATATGTTCATTAATCTCTTCCTAATACTAGCACACAACCTATTACCCAAAAAAATAATTATATGTTAAATATTTTTTGTTCATAAAACAAAATGTGAGTCTTGTTTTTCAATCCATGTGTATATATATGAGGATCTTCGTCTATCTACCAATAATGAAAAGCTATTTTGAATGCTAAAGAAGTATAGCCAAATACTTTAAAATGATAAACAATGTATGGAGTCGGTTAATATTTCTATGAGGGGATTGATCCATTACATGTAGTCCTATATATATTTGTTTTTTCAAAAATAAAATCCCATATATTTGTTTAAATTGTGTTGTTTTATGTCATGTAGAGAGGACATGTGTGTTGGATGTTGGGTGTGGAATATTTGAGCTTCATTCTCAATGAGATTTCTTGTGTATCCTATTCATGGACGGAATCAGAGCTATCATAGTTCAATCATTCCTTTGGGATTTTCACCAAGGAGGATGTCCTCTTATTTGGTAAGATTATATTGTATCACTCATCGAGTCTGACATGCTAATATTTGTCTAATCGGTGGAGATTCATGATACCAAAATCATTTTCATTATGATTCCCTAATCCAACATGATCTATGATCGGTGTGAGGAATAGGGGATCCAAATTTATCAGCATAATTTCATATTGATGTGGGACTTATTCATTGGGATAACCCTTTGTGTACTTTAATATATATCTTAACCCATAGGGAGTCGTCAAACATATCCTCATTATAGAAGGAATCAGAGTCATAATTGTTTAGTTTTCCAAGGATTACACACTACAGATTCCTTGATGACACAAGCCTACACATAGATGATGAATAAGGTGATTAAGATTGAGGATTCCCTTGTCTATATATAGGTTTACACTGCAAATGATATGATCATTGCAACTCCATAAGACCATCTGAGCTATGATCAAGGTGAGAGACTATATATGGAAAATAACCATTATCATTACATATGGGTGTGGTGTTAATGTGTTTTAACAATAATTGAGCTATTTTAATTTGGTTCTAGAGCCTTATGAATTGGTCTTAAATATCATAGGTATATTAGGAATCAGATTCATCAATGTTTTGTTGAAAAAGACATACACATCTAGGTTTCTGTGATGATCAAGGATTACACAAAGAGGACATACAAGGATATCAGGTTATAGGATGCACTTTTCCTTGTAGATTTTTATTATGAAAATGATATAATAATTTCAAATCTCTAAGCCCATTTGACTTATGACCTATGTGAGAAACAAGGGTAGAAAATAACCACTCGCATTCTATATGATTGTACAGAAAATGTGTTGGAACGACCCTTCAGGAGTTTTAATTGGTTCTTGATCCTTATGAAGGTGTACTACATATCCTGGTTAAATAAATAGTCAGATACATCATAGTTTAGTTGATCGGGTCTTACACACCATGGTTTCTCTGATTATTGGGGCTAATACACGAGGATGAAAATGGTGAGAAAGTCCTAGGAAGCCGTTATCCATTTTTTCTTGTCTAGAGGGTTTCACATGACCCAGCTGACACATATAGAGAGTTTCACAAGATTTAATGTGATATATCTTAGAGGGAGTTTGATGTATTTACCTACATGTCTGGATGGTATTGTGAGGCTTGGGTAACATTCGTGGAGGGATCCATGTGATCCATTTAACATGAATGAATACTAATGTGTGTCTTGACTAACAATATCGGCCACAATGAATATGATTTACGCGATATATCTGTAGGCTATTTTAAGGTTTAGGGAGATGATCATGGATTGATTAATGAGGCAGTGGTGGGGTGCCTAGGGGGGACCCTGTGACCAACTATGAAAAATCTAAAAGACATCACATGACTGAAATATAATGTTGAAGGATCATTGCCAAATCTAGGAGACACTTCATGGTATTGTATCTTCTCTTTAATGTCTCTCTTGAAGTGAAATAGGGTTAGTGAACATTTTTCTGTTAATTCTTACACATTTATTATTTTTTCAATACCTGGTCTTGTGAATTCCGTAGATTTATTTATCTTTAGTTTATTTTAAGTCTTGTGTGATCACGAAAATGTGCAGGGTGTTCCACATGTGTCCTACCAGAAGTCCTTCGCATGGTCAATTAGTAATCTTATGAACTGAATTATGAGTGGAGTATGATTGTCCTAGTTGGTCACTAGTAAATTATATGGTAGAAGACTTTATGGTCAAGAGATGAGATACTTTTAGAGACCCACACTAGTGCTAGTGTGAAATTCCCAAAGTTTATCCTCTTAGTCGTGATCAGATGTCCCCTCGTTTTTATGTAGGGTGGAGGATTTATAGGCAACAACACCCCATTTTCCCCCAATTTCTGTAGTTTAACTAACATGGATATAGGATCGAGTTGGTGAAGGACTTTATCATCATGTGTATTCATGAGTCTCTATCATGGATTACTTGGAGGGCATCGGCAGAATATCAATGACTGTAATAGCACACTTTCAATGCCTTCTTTATTGTATTATATCCAATTAAAGGGGCCTTGTTGATTTATGTGGATACACCAAAGTAATTTCATAATATAATATTTACATTTCTAAGGGATTTTATGAGATTAGGTCACCTATCGAAAGGCCTTCTCTTGATCTAGGGTGACTTGTATGGGACATTCAATGAGGGGTGGATGGATTTTCTAGGGTCCTTTATTTGATTTGGTTGTCTTGATGAGGGGGGTTTCAAGACCATGATGTGAGTGGCCTTATAATTTTGTGATATTTTTTATGACCCTGTGTGGAATGTTCTTCCTCTAATTCATATTTAAATATTTATTTTACTAAGGTATAGGATATTGCGAGTTTTCATGAAAATTTTTGACGTCTATTAATCAATTTTTAGTGATGTTTTCTACTATTAACAAATGTCATATGGGGATGGAAAAGAATTTTTTGTAAATATCCATTAATTTTTTCTTATGGGTTTAAATGGGGAGAATGAGATCACCTAGACATACTAGTGGCCTTTCACCAGAAGAGAATGACAAGAAAAAGGTCTTTTGTGAGACGGGGCAGACATGTTTCTAGGGTCTCATGGTGTGTTTCAGTTTTTAGTGGTTCATTACATGTATTTAATAATCATGAATGGCTACCTCATCCTCCACTTTTATTTACATTGTTTTTTTACAAAGGCTGGAGTGTCTAACATGTTTTTTTAAATGTTGATAAGGAAAATCGTTCTTTGTATCAGTGATCTGTAATGCGAATCTTATGATTACAAGGGGACTCATTATTTTGGATATTCCCCTCAAATGTTTGATGGATATTTGATGTTTTCTTAGGAATATTTCAGATGATGAGCCATGTGACCTGGGGGAACTCACATACCAGCATCCATGTGACCACTCGTAACCCATAATACCTTCATAAATGCAAAGGTACTTGTTAAATGATCCTCATAGTATCATTTTCATTCTATGTGTGGCACATGGTTCCTTCATGGATCCTTATAATGGAAATTATATTTTGTATCCAATGGAGGCTAATGGGATTTGCGATCATGAACCACATTCTTCTCCCATTTCATTTATTGAAAAAAATAATACCCATATCTAGGTATATTATCATTCTTTATATTTTTGATACTCATTTTGAGGGTTTCAATAATCCCCCCATCATCAGGAATGACATTTTGGGTATAAGGGCTATGTTATGAGGAATATAAATGCCCCCTGAGACTTTTTCCTTAATGTAAATCAGTTTCTGGGGTTATTATTTATTTTTCGTGCAATTCTTGGTTTTCCCTCAAATTATCAACATATAAGAGAGTAGAGTGCAACTTTATTCATTGGTTTCCTACTTAGCCAGAGGCCTCTCATATATCCTCCATCATGCACCTTCACCTCAAGAATGTTCTACAAGACATAACTGTAAGAATTTATCATAAGCCTTCTTTTCGATAATTGTTCTTCAAGACCTATTTCACTAGGAGATCATCAAAACCAACCATGAACTATATTTCGGTAAATATTTGGGCATCATCAATGAGGATTTCCATATTGTTGGGGAAATCATGGTGTTTGATGAATGGATCATATGATCAATCGACTATCATGAAATTCACAAGACTATATCTAGGTCACATGATCTTGAGCCTCCATGGGGTCATGAAATTATGTGACGCCCTATGGGGTTATGTGAACCGTAAGACCACTGGGTGTTAAAAAATTTGTAAAATCCATATGTGATTCGAGAATCCCTATCTGATCCATTCGATGCCAATATGGGTTTGGTTTTCTATACAATGTTGTCATTCCACCATTAAATTTCAATTATACATTTCACTAGCTATCAAAACCATCTTAGATAATTTATACGACAATCACTAAGTAAGTTCAGTTGTCCATAAATCAAATTTGAGATTTTTATTATATTTTTAAAATACTCATTTGGTCCTAGATGGATGTGATTTCACACACCAACCTATATCTGAAAAATATTCTGGTATATTTACCTCCTCTCTTAGAAATCTTGGTAGTGGATAGAGGTTGAAGTGGTATCTTCATCTCTATTTAAATGTAATATTTTGAAGAAATTATACATCCAGCATATTATGCATTTGATATGTACATTAAGAGAATGGAATATAAATTGTTTTCTTCTACTTCATTATCATCTCAACTATTTATTCTCGTTATATCGGATCTGATCCATCTATCACATAGGATCTGATGCATTAAAGATGATCTTGACACATATTCCTTCATTGGTTAATAATACCCTTTTGGAGGTCTTCTATGATCCATGTAAAAACATTAATACTCTATTTTATGACTTGGGGTAGGTGGTTTTTACCAAAAACCTTTCTATGAAATCATGATGAAAATTTCCATGACACATAAATATATGGACACATTTAAAATGAATTTTCATGATCGTGTAAATGAAGCTTCTCTCAATAGGTTGATAAAGGATAAATCAGAGAAATTGGAGTAGATTTTTCAATTGATATATAGATTGCATGCTTAGATGAATACCCGGACTACACAAATATGGAGGAATGGGGAAATCATTTCACATATAAGGTATAACCTTTCAACATCACAATCCCAATTGGAGACTAATCAAATGATGGCTGAAGAGATGACTAGTCTTTTCAAAGATCACCATCTTGGGGTAGAAGCTGAAGAGGCATGGCGAGTATCAGTCCAACATCCAATTGATACTTCCCATCAGACCCACGCAGACATGACCAGTTAATCAGATAGAATCTTATCATAATTAGATTTATTTTTTATGTTGACATAATTTGAGAGACTACATCATCTATAGATTCCTTCTTATTTTCACATTATTAATTGATGATCACTCAAAAAAATTCATTTTGTGGTTCAAATTCTCTTCTATATTTGATATATATGTAGTTTCATTGTTTTAATATTATGTTAATAATCGACACAAACCATTTATTACATAATATCTAGAAAACAAGAATTTATGGATCTGAATACATGTAACATAGATAAGTTTTTTGAGAAGTTATCATTAATTCCCACCAATATAAGTTTCCCTATTAACATATTTCTTCCAATTATATTGAGATAACTTGATCTGAAGTAGCATATTTAAGTATAATAGATGTCTTTAAGAGAGAGTTAGTTATTTTTTACTGAAAATAATTGGATTATTGATCATTGATTAATTTTTCTAGGTCCATAGTGTGGTCCTTGAAAGATCATTTATACAAAAAATTTATTCCGTTTTATTTTAGGATATATTATCTCAAAACTAATACTGAATTAGTTTTGCGTCTTTTTGCTCGAACATGATATTGATTTAGTTGAGGGTATTTAAGTTTTCAAGTTTATTATATTAGTTTAGATTCTTTTATTTGGGTCCTAATATTTCATTATATTATGATATTTTATCTTGAACATGATATTTCGTTATTTTAGGGTCATTTTTCATGGACATGATAATTAAATTATTTTATGTTCTTTTACCTCGAACTTAATTATTTCTTTAGTTTGGGGTGTTTTGGCTAAAACATAATATTTAATTGGTTTAGGTTGTTTTAGATTAGACCAAATATTACCTTATTCTGTGGTCATTCATCTTGGACCTTATATTTATTTAGTTTAGGGTCTGTTAGCAAGTTATTGATATTGCTTCTGTTTAGGGTCTTTCATCTCGACCTGATTATTTCTATAGATTAGGTTCTTTTGGATCAATCATGATTAATTCTTTATTTAAGGTTCTTTTATCTTGGAACTGATATTTCTTTACATTAGGGTCTTTATTTCAGACCTAATCAAAGATCATGTAGTATGGTGTAATCATTACATGATAGACCCAAAACACTTGAGGTGTGTATTTTTTCTATGGTTTTTCTAGGGATCACAAGGATTAGAAAGAACCTTATACAGAGTGATCAATTCAGTTGTGAACACTAAGAACATATGCATGAGCCATATAAATTCATGTGTTGTCAAGTGAAGGGTCCCTGGAAGTTGGGTATTTTTTGTAAGGGATATGGAATATTTATGGACATAATATCGGTTAATGGGTGAAATACTGAGGATTCTAGGTCCTTCACTATAGTATGAATATGTGTGATGTAAATCATAACCAAGAAGTCTGATTTTGTGAATATGATATGGGGAAGACATACAAGGTATGTCTCATGAAACTCTAAGATGCCGAGTTCCTCCATGGTCTCACTAGGTAGCATAAGGATTATAAATACCTCCTTATAAGACCAAGATATCTATGTTTGGTGGGTATCATCCATTATGATTCAATATAAGGGCCAAATAGAGAGATATATTTCTATTTCCTAGGGCCATGAATATTTGTGAAGACTCAAATATTCAGATAATGATGTTGGATATGGATTAAGGCTATTGAGGTTGGGTTCTTGAACCATTTGGTATTTGATATCGTTAATTATGATGCTCAATTCATACATATTATGGTTTCGAATTTTGAGATTTGGGCCATCTATGGTTATGAAAAAGAGTGTCACATTATATCTATGAGAAAGGGTATAAAACATGATGATGTAATGTAGAGGATGTGAAATCTTCTCAGATAGTTTGTTATAGGAGATGAAAGTCATGATCCAAATTTCTTAGACTAGGAGGATGACATGGGACCATCATATCTAGAGTACTTCAAACATATTGAGGTGTTGAGGTTATAATGTAGTGATATCAGAGATCACCTGGATTAGAATTTTCATTGTGTAGAGTGAATCATTCAATTGATGACCATAGTGGAATATGAATGAGCAATAGGCATACATTCAGTGTCAAGGAAAGGGTCCCTTGATGTCAGATTTCCTTCCCAAGGTCTATTGATGGTTTATGGTGATGTATGGAACACTAAATCATGATGTGTGATTTGTGGAATGTGTAATATCAATGTAGAGTTCAAGAACCCTAAATGATATGTCACCACACAGGGAACATATTCTTAGGATGAGGAGATGTGATAAATCATTACTATAACTTTTTTCATGGCTTGTTGGTGTAATGATATGAGGTTTCTTTTTACTAGATTTACAAAGTTTGTCCAGCTATCTTTATTCCTCATTTATTTTCACCATCATTTTGTCCTATACTATTAAGATTAAGTCATTATAGATCGGAGTCATGAAAATTTGTCCCACCACCCTTTGTGGATTTTCCACATATCATGTTTTGTGTCTATTTCTGCATCAGTTTATAGAATTTTATTTGGACCATTTCAATCTAGAGTTTAAGGTTGTACATCATTTTCCAATGTGTAATAATTTTGAGGTCATGAGACTCATGGAACTAATATAGGGGATCTCTACAAGATCCCAAATATGATACCAAGGGACAAGAGTACTCAAACATCCTTTTGATAGGGAGATAAATATATTGTAAATCATAAATCGAGGTTTTCGGGTAAATAGTAATGAAATTGGACAATAATACCAGGGATGAACAAAAATAGATTGAGGTGATGGTCTCTTTATGGTGATGTCAGGCTCACAATGATTAGAAATCCCCCTGTACAAAGCTACGATGTCCCTGGTTAGTGGTCCTGAGCCCTTATGCATCAATATCATGAATTTAATGGGATATGGTTTTTACATTAAAAGGTCCATGAAAACCTTATAATATCTCAAGGATCCCAAGATGTGATGATTGTTACATGGATAGAGGTTCTTTAAAAGCTGAAATAAGAACCCCAGACTCTTGTTTATCAGGGTATGGCTCTTGTGTCCCTTTCATAAGGATGGATAAATGGGTGATGTCTTGAATAGTTTATTGTCAATTGGTAAGGAAGTAATTTCTTCTATGATTTTTAACTTCATGTGGTAAAGAAATTAGTAATCTATTTTTAATGTATAGAGACACAGATTTGGGAACTAGTGTGAAAAATTTGTGCCTGATAAACTATGTACACAAGTAATCCATATGTAGGTATGAATAATATGTAAAAAAATGAGCTTTTGTGACTTGGATCCCATGCAGTTTGAGGGAAAGTTTTATCATTTGTTGGATATGGACCTTGGATTGATGATCCAAACATCACTATATATGTCGTAATGTGTGTAATAACGCAATGTATAGTTCTTTAATGGGAAACTCTCTACATGAATCTGACCAATATGCAGAGGAAGTTATTTCCTACACTTATTTTTTTTATCTAGAACTATGATTGGATATCAAGGAATATATATGAATCTTTAATGATAATAATCACGCCAAACACAAATCTTACAAAATTGTGTAGTTTAACGTTAGGAGGTAAGGATGAAGAAGAATCTATGTAAAAGGGTATATGGGGGTTAGACCCAGGTGTAGAACATTGGTCTCACTACAAGTCCTATAGTAATAGGAACCAAGCCATAAATTTTTATAAAACTATTAACTTATTGCACATTTATGGCCTATATGTTGTGAGAGAGAATTATTATATTTTTGAAGGTGGGCCCCAGATTGAAGAGTCGGGGGTCACAAAGTATCTTATGATGTCAGGAATCAAGTAAAATATTGTTATTAAATGAATATGTTTTAGTTGTACAACACCAACAATAGAGGTCCTATTAGGTGAAGTCTATAAGAATACACAATTTTAGTCATGAAAGGTGCACCGACTATGCAGTTTAAAATCATTTGGTGAGGAATCATGATATACATTTTATGGTCTAACATCAAAAACCATGATGATCATGTCATGGGATTTTATGCCTGGTTTGTGTGGGGAAGCCCTTTCTATAATTCCTATGCTCATGTGAGTTATGATCAGTTTGAGAACCAATAAATGACAAGGGTTCCCTTTATATTACAATGGAAATTAATGATTAAATAGGGTATGTATCATTATATAGTGTCTAGATCAAGATATAAGATTGATGAATCCCACCGTATTTCATAATAAATGATAATCATGTTGTACTTAGTTCTATATTTCCCATGATGTTTAATGAATTGTGGTGAGGATATCATCAAGGTAGTTAAACATCACACAGTAAGGACATGGATCACCAATAGTGAATAAATAGGTAGGTTGTGATAGGGTTAGAAACAAGAAGTTCAAGCATTAATATTTATCATGTAATGGCATGAATCAAGACATACATTGTTCTAGGTGAACCATATAGTTTAACATCATTTGTTAATGATGAAATCTACAATTTTTATCATCATGTGGTCTAGATGATCATGTATAGCTTAATATAATGTAACCAGGATAAAATTTCACTTTTTAAAATCATGTCTTCAGGATTAATGGATGGACTTACACTAATGTGGATACCCAAGATGATGAAAACTATGAAAAGAATTTCATGAGAAATATCACATTGGTGGGGGTGTAACATACTCTCCATCAACTATTTAATGATTAACCTCTATTATGGTAGACCTTATGTGTGTTGTAGGGACCTTTATATTTGGGTGTCAAAATCAGAGGATTCTTCCCCGGTATCATTCATGTTTTAAGAGACAACACCTTTTCTCCTTTAAGGAATGCAGGGTGGGAAACCATTTCATTAAAGGCATGAATAATCGATTTTTGATGGTTCTCAAGGTAGTTGGACTTTTATAGGTAACACTAAATTGGTTTTGTACACTAATTAATATGGTGTTACTTCTGTATAAGTACACATAGTTGTATGTTAGGAACATAATTCACGGAAGAGCTTATATGGATGGGATTTTTTATTCTTGATCACAATATTCTGAAGAATATTTGATATTTTTTTTATTAAAGTCCTATATCTATTTATTTTCAATATAATGATATTGAGATGAGTGATTGGAATTGATAATAAATACATAGTCTAGTTTCCTCAATTTTATAGAATATAATTTGGTTTCATTGTCCATCAATATTGTTTGAGGGACCCAAAATATAGTGATGATAAAATATTTTATGAAGCTGATGATGTTCTTCATCCCAAATTCACTGAGTGGTATTACCTCACAGCATTTGGATAATAAGTAGGTATAATTAATGATGTACTTGAATTACTTAGTCATTAATGGAGGATATGTCCCCACAATATCCATTCACCAAATGGAAAATGACCAATAATATTTAGCCATATATTAAAATTATATGTGTTGGTGGATGAAGTTTCCATAGATCTAGATAGCATAAAATTTATTAGTGAATTCTACATAGTCTTATATCATATTTTTCTAATAATTTCCAATCCTCTAGATTTGGTCAGAGATCTTGCTTATATATTGATGGGAACTACGACATCATTCATGGACATCTTTCATTAATGGGAGTAACTATCATTCTATTATGAATCTAAGGAGGATTCCATTAAATATGTTACTATAGAGGTCCTTCTACTCATTTGGACCATTCTACTGGGTAATGATTGTTGCATGGTGGTGAATATATTCCCTTTTGTCTTTATATATCAAGAGAGACCCATTTTGAAGATAAATGATTATAGGATCCATCTTTCTAGGGGTGGTCATTTGTTTAGGAAGATCTAGGGTGGTGTTAACCTGATTTATTTTTTCCATATCACATAAGATGATCAAATCTATCATTATCTATTGTCTGAAATGGAAGATGTATTCATTCTGATCTGTGTCAGCTAGGATGGTGGTTGTATTGGCCAATTAATCAGCGCGAGCATTATGTGATCAGTTAACATTATACAATGTTAGTTCAAAATGGAATTATTCCATCAGTCCCCTAGCGAAGCTAGTGGGAGGGGATAGTTATTTCTTTTTTATGGTACATTTTCCATTGATATTCATTATCATAGGATCTAAATCAATATTAATATTCCGATAGGCTATTTGAAGTTGTAGGTATAGTTCGAATCTAGGAACTAGAGCATAGTATTCTACCTCATTATTTGTGAATCCTTCATATAGTGAGAAATAGTAGGGGAAAAATTCTTTGTCTCGAGAGAAAAATACAATCCATAAGACCACCTAATTGATCTTTTATTTCTGCATCCTTTTTCCAAAAGGACTTCGGGTGGTGTCATCAAAATACATCTGCAATATGAAGGGAGTGTCATGGGAATAATAAAACACTTCATTTGGATGATTAGTATACATTAGTTTTTTTTCATTAGTAGGATGTGTTGTAACAAAATTTTTTAGGTCATTCTTTTTATGTGATTTCTATTATACAAAATGGGTGTTGTATTGATAGATATTGACTTCCCATTATTCCAAACACTCAATTAATATTGGACGGAAAAGAACATACTTGAGTGGAATGATATTAGAGACCATATAGAATTTGTGGTACTTCAAATAAAGTGTTTTATTTTTTACTGTGAATATGAGTGCGGGTAAGTTGTTTTCTACATTATAGTATTAGGTCTCAGTACATATGAGGGTTGGGATGAGGTATTTGAGACTATTCATGTTCCCCGCAACATTTTTCTATGAGAGGAGGGAACCCAGTGAGCCTTCCATGGAAGCCACATATAAGATGAGTAGACTCCTTTCCACTAGAGGCATCAGGACCAGAGGGTGCATGAGATACTACATGATACTTTTTAATGATTTCGTGAAATAATCATCCCATTTATATGTGATTCCCTTCTTCATTAACCCGGTGAAGGGGATATATTATCCAGCCATGTTGGTAATGAATATCTAAATATAGTATAGTTTCCCATGGATCCCTTAAATATATTTGATATTTCTAGGGGTGACATTGATGGAAAAGCAGTAGTCTACTCTAGGTCTACCAGAATGTTGTAGTGTTGCTCTAAAAATACAAGGAAAATTCTTGATGATACTACGAAGATGAATTCTAGTAGATTCATCTTTAGAATCTATTTTCACATCTTTTTAATGATTTTTTGGATATCCACGAATATATCACTTCATTGTCAGGATTTGAACACTATGTTTTGAAATAACATTCGATTATCCTTAACAATAATGTAATAAATATATGATTCATGGAATTAAGATATGTGTAACCATCATTCTTTAAACCAATGGGAACAACCTAGTAGAAAAATATCCCCTATGGTGCCCTGATTGAAGTGAATTCATCATCTTTAGGGTCCATAATAGTGTGATTGTACCTTGAATACCCATACATGTGAGAAAGGTCATGTAAGATATTATTTTCATCCATCAAGATTTATGTGACCAAAAATTGGAATTAATACTTTGGGAAATGTCTATTAAAAAATCTAAATTAATACAGACCCTAATATGCCCATGTTTTTTGTTAATAGTGAAGATTTTTTCTAGACATCCCATGTATTTCACTTATCAAAAATGTTTTATTTGATAATTTTTGTAAAACTACACCGACACATTGATGGAATCTGGGGGTGCATCCACATGGCTATCTTCTTGAAGACTAAAAGCTCATCAAGTAGGCTGTGGTGGTGTGTAGCCACATCTGGATTAATTTCAAGTATTTCATTATTGTTCATTAAAAAAATTTATTGGTACTTATTCAATAATAAAATATATATCTATTTATCATTGACTGGAATGATGAAACTAATTAGTTTAAGTCGCGGGTCTTCATCTATCCCCAAATTTATCAATCTATGATCATCAATGGTGTTGTAGAAACCTCATTTGAATTATGGATGGTAATTGCTACATCTATCCTCATATTCTCTCAATCCTATGTCTATGGATACATCTTCAGATGAAGATGGAAATATGGGGGATTCTCTATCAATATTTTGGTTAGAGAGGCCAGGAGAAGAGACATTATCATCCACTGTCACCCTAGTCATTACAGATAGGTGTCGAAGATGACTATCTATTACTCTATCCCTAGGGAAAGAAGGGGCTCGAACCTATTGGAAAAATTCTATCACCTCGAACAGATTAATGGGGAGCACATAGTTACTATCTAGAATACTCCATTTATTTTCATTGGTGGTTCCCAAATCATTGAGGGATGCAACCTATTTAATATCATCTCTCATTTTCATTATTCCTATCTTCCTATAGAATCCTCCTTCAGCATATGTGGATCCGAATTTATTGAAGGTGGAATTATTACCATGTAGTTTTTTTACCATTCCATTGATGCGGTACTTAAGAAAGTGATGGAATGTTGAAGGTATTACTAAATTATTATGGAGAAATGACCTTCTAATAAGGACATTGTATGAAGTGTCTTTCTGGATAACCATAAACTCCACATAAAATGTGAGTTCCCCAAATAGAGATTCACTTTTGATCTTCCCTAGGGTCCTTTTCTCACACTTATCATACTCTTAAATGGCCATCTTCCTGGGATATAGCTCCCCTTCATATTATCACAAATGTAAGAGGGTTCAAACAGTGATGAGATTGATCCCAAAACATTTATCAATAAAGGATCCTTTGTAATAAACATTATTGAGACTGCCCTAAACTTATAGGGGCTTGAAGTGTCTTTTATGGACCTCTTTCTGATCATAATCCATGAATGAGATGGCCATATTACATTCTTCTGACATGGTCACCACTCGAGAGACTTCATCTATGGTGATGTCTCTTCCACATTCCAATAGACTCTAATAGTATTAAACCAGTTACTAGATAAGTTATATTGAATGGCATATCACACAAAGGATTGGGATCTTGGCTGGGACAATAGCCACATATTTTATAACATTGTACTTTTGTGTTGGAGGCTAACAGTTCTTGATGTATGGATTCTCATGATGATATAGTTATGGGGTCGATGAATTTGATATGGATGGGACTATTAATTGTGAATAAGTTAAGTGAATGTCATCTTCTAGGAGTGCATGTCACACTGTCGTTCCCTATTTCCTGGTTTGATTAGATAATTAGACAACTACTAGGCATTCATATAAGATAATTGGGTGTGGACGACAGCAAGAGGGCTCTAGGGAACCTCCAGGCACTTTCTGGTCTTGATGGAGTAATTTACCATGACTCTATACATAATATATGTTATAAATTGGAAAATTTCAAGAATATTAGGACTGAACACATCTTTGATGTCACATGTACCCTCGGTTCTTGTTCATGTGGCCTCCCATTTGACAGTTATATGCAGGAAACTCACATTCGGGGGCATATTTGTCATCATATATTGGGTTTTATATGTTTATCATATTGAAATAATTAAATATGATATCTTCATCTGATGAATAATAAATTTGGTGTAGTAGTTCTTGTCGTGTTGATATTATGGGGATGAAATCTGCAAGAGTCACAAATGGCATTGGAGAAGAATGTGACTCCACTACATAGGATTCATCTTTATTTTGGTGGCCATTCCCACCTAGGTGAGGCTTCTTTGATGTTATTTTCTTATATGGTAGATATATTGTAGGTCTGTATATATATGATCTCAAATTTTAATGAGTTCAGTCAAATAATTTTATTATCATCTAGTAGTCGAACATAGGTACACACCTGGATGAGACTTTCTACCAATCACCTTCCTCTTTTTTTTCATCTATGATTTTTCCAGCCACTTACACCGATGAGTTAACAAACACCACCTATCTAGAAATGATCATTCCTTGAATGAAATATTTGAGGATTATGAAATCCTGGATATTATGTCTCATCCTTCTGTAGAAAAGACAGTAATCGAGACAGTCAATCAAGTTGACCTCATCAAGCATCCAAGCTTATGATAATGTGAGTAGTTTATTATCCATGGAATCTAATATATAACTGGAGAAATTTTCATTTCAAAAGAAGTATTCTTTGTTCATTCATTCCTCAAATCTTGGTTGAAACAAATTTCATTGTGCTTTTGTCAAATGGAGAGTGTTTGGTTGTCATCGCTTGATAGGAGGTGTTATGTGGTTTGTGACTTTCTTCGACTCTTGAACAGGCACCACTATATGATTTAGAGTGATATTTTCATATTATTATTTTCCAATTCTTTTCCTAGTTGATGGGGAATTAGGTGAGTCTTAGATCAAGTTCACTAAACAGAATAACCTTGTTGTTTTTCTAGTTCTATAAACAAATGAAACCCACATGCATAAATCCTTAAGATAAGAGGTGTTTGTAACTACTCCCAAATATATTCAACACTGAGTTTCAGTAGTTTCTCCTATGAGAGAGGTATGTTTATCAAATGGTTTAGACCATTCCACCTATCTTGGAAGTCAAACACCCAATCATTTTTGAATTTATTGTTTTTCATTATGACACCAATCATTGTTTTCCATAGTATAGATTTGAATTGATAATATATATGGTGATGATGGTGTTCCCATCCAACAATTGATCTTGCTAGCAGTCATTTATAGCAATCAAAAGTTATCCCTTTCAGATTATGTACAAAACAGCTCATCTTTTGTTGGTCGTCTTGATCTCTAGGGCCATAATTATACTGCAATGTGATACAATGTGTATGATATGCAGTTTAAGTTCACCTAAACCATCCAAAGTGAAGAAGGAAGGATTTATGAAATTTGGTGGACCCAATGTTTTGTTCACCCCTTCATGTTATGGCTTCCTCTCAGGATTCGTAGGATCATGTTTCCCTTCTATGCCTTCCATTTGAGTATCCAAGGACTCAATGATATTAATCAGATCTTAGGGAACTATTGTCTGATATGCCTCTTATATATAGGTAACAGGTGGGTTTCGATGAGGATTCTCCACTTTTGACTCACAATGGTTATTGATTCATCCAAATATTTAATGATTTCCTTGGTGAGGGAGAGGTTGTTTTCATAATTGAGGGGAAGTGATGATCATTTTATAGTTCTTAATTTATATATATCGGATTCCGAGATCAAGAGTGAATATTATTATTAGATTATACTCTTACTAGAGGAACTTACATTAGTGGGAGAATATTTATCTCTTCCTAAAGCTGATACCCACAATGACTATTACCCATGTGTGTCTCCTTTTTGAGTTGTCAGAGAGTATGTATTTTACTCTAATATTTTGAAGATTGTTCCTCCATGGAATGAACATAAACTATTTTTCTAAGTGGATGAGATATAGATACATATTTCCCATTTTTATTTGGTATCATTCCACTTAAGATGATGAAACTAATTATTTGGAGGAGAAATATATTGGAGCCTTCTATTGTTCTATGTGTGTGAAACCTCAGTTGGTGCATCCAAATCACTCTCCACATGGGGTACATTCACCTTGTTGTGGCCTTCTACATTTTCATCTTGATCAATGTTTACATTTTTGAAGGTGACAAAATTTATAGAGTAATATCTGGAAATAGTGTTTGTTCCATTAATTTCAACTTGAAAGGATAATTATGGATATCTTTCATCATGGTCATTATTCTAGCACTTGGCAATTTTGGGTCGTTTTGGCTTGTGTCCCCGATGGGGTATGATCACCTTCACTGTATGCACCACCCATCTTAGTATATTAATAGTATCCTTAAGGGACTTCCCAATAATTATTTTTGAGTGATTCCAAACCAATCGAGGTTCATCTTGTGATGGAAGGAACATATGGGATGTCAAACATTTATTTCTACCTCCCAACATGTAGATGACTATTTCTCTCTATGGTGATGATGCTGGTGAAAATTCTCCCACCCTAATGGGGTGTGAGTTATCCAGGGATGTAATTGGCATCGATTTGTAATTTTTCTGAGGATCTAATGATTCAGGTTGAGAATTTTATGACTCTCTGGATGGTCATGAGGATAAAAAAGCACCCATACCAGTGGGGTGGGGTTGATATGGAATCACTATTGATTTTACCATGACCCTATAAGGGTATGATGAACCTAGTGATAGTTATTATGTTATAAATTCTCTCAGTCCTGTCTTATGTGGTTTTTTTTTCAGTTTTAGCTGATATGTCAAAAACCTTCTTGGAAATTATTGATCTGAGAGGTGTAAGAAAAGGTAGATATCCCCCTAGCCCAGTGGGTTTGGTTATCTCTTAGATAGATGGTATAGAATCTTCTACTATGAAATATTTTATGTAGTGTATCTATGATCATTTTAGAGCTAGGTGTGATAGGAATTAATGATGAGAATCATTCTTTACATGAAGTTTTACAGTTAATCGCGCCTTCTATATTCTAGATTGAAATGCATTCCTATTGATTTTAGGGGCCCAGTTTTATGTCCCTATGTATATCCTCTCCCTTTGTTTGTGATCTATTGGCACCATTGATGTGGTATAATTCCATTTTAGTGACCAATTAGACCATTTATTACCCATTTTCCTAATTTCATCATAGTATTTAACATTATAGGACTTCATTTATACAGGATTTTTTTTTCTCCAGGGGTGAGAAAAAGTGTAACACTCTATACTCTCCCCATACTTGAATACAGATTAATGAGTTGGATTCATAGACTAGCTTTGGAAGTGTTGTTTTTCAATTGATCCAATTGGGATTCAAATTTTAGGTGTACTTTTTAGGTTTTATACAATGATCCTTGGAGATAGCAACTAGATCCAGTTGGAGACTATGTATATTTATGGATTGATGTAAACCTTTATTTTGGATAAAGGAGGTGTCTAGAATTTTGGTACTAGTGAGATGCCCACATATTTTTCTATATATAAGTAATAAACTCTTCTTCTAGTTCATATATATGATCTCATAGATAGAATTAGCGATGGGTCAGAACATGATCGGTAGGTTGTTTCTAAATAACTATCTCTATATGACAATATCAACTTTCTCTTCATCAGACCTACATGCCTCCATCAATTCAATCCAAAGAATATGCTTCAAAGGGTCTCATACTAACTACAGTGGAGTGATGTTGGATGTTTATTTGCAACTATATTCAGTTAAACATGATGTTTTCATCACCTCTCTATATGATGGAATCAAAACATTTAACAAATCTCCATATGATGATTTATGAGCTTTGAAAATATCTCTATTCAAAGGTTTTTTAAAGGGGAATATTTCCTTGTCCATGTGAGATATCTTTGTGGGGTATTTGACAATGATTGATATCTATAGTAGATTATTTGCAAACCACCTCCATAATACCATGAGGAGGAAAATCACAGAAATGATTTTCATTATAAGGACCATGGCAGCTGTATCCTAGAGCTAGTGCTTTATATTTTATACATTAGTACTATGAAAAATTATTTTCCTCCCAATGGGATGAATAGTTTAGTGGATTTGGAAATCCAGATATAAACATATGTTTTTCAATACAACATTAATGAAAAAAAAACATAGAAATTTCATTGGAAACATTCATAAACTTTTATATTGTCCCTGTAAATAATTCATGAATCACATCTTCGCATCTTAAGGAAAATAAAACATATGACATTGGTAATCAATGATGCTCACTAGGTGTAAAAAATATCTAGGAATCAATAATAATCATAAAAATGAGGCATTTTAAATTACTAAAACACATGGTGTTGAAAAATAATATTGGGTATAACATGGAAAGAATAAAATATAAATAAATATATCCACATAAACAATTATGTGAATCATAACAATGTATATTATACAAGTTGAATAATCACATGAATTATCAATAACTAATATCATAATGAAGGAATGTATAATGTTGTATATATGAAAAATATCATCGAGTCCTCAACCAAGACATCTGAAAATAAATGGTTAAGGACTCAACCAAATCCATATATATTTTGTCTCACAGGACTAACTGATGCGTCAAGGGGCTGTGAGGGCCCTGACCATCACATTAGTAAGTAAAATATATTCCTCATATGAATGGGTTGAAACATAATCTACATATACATATCATTACCAAATCAGTAAACATAATCAATATCAAATATTTGTAAAATGCATGTAATGACTCAAACTGTTATAAGTGAATAATCACTTTGATTTAATTAAATGACTTTTTTTAAATGGATGTAGATAACACATGCACTTAATTTTTTTATTATATACAATTTGATGTAAATTAATGATAAGTTTCATTACCACTGACAATATAGCTATTGAATAGTGATCACATGACTAGTATACATACAATGTTTTTAAAAAACTGACACATAAAAAAAAGGTGATGGGCTCAACCAGTAGGATCATTCTCTATGAATCCAATTTATTAGAGCTTCCAAGGAAGATATAGTTTATTATATTTTCCGTAGACCAATCACATTATGGGATCCAACAACATAAGCATGAGCTAAACCATTTATAGGATAATTTCAAGATCATCGAGTTAATGACCCAAACCATGTTCACTGAATTGCACCATTAAAGCCCCACCATCGCACACCATTCTCTTAGGGCGTATGGTGGTGTAATAAATGGATATATATATCAATAACCTAGCATTATTATTATGTATATTATTTTTACGTAGAATAATGATATACTTTCATTCTATTATGTTTTTTAATGCACAACATGTATTTGTGATTAATATTCAAATTGAATTTAGAAATCTATTTTGATGAATTAATGAATAATATTTTAATAAAATATTATTATTAATTTAATTTTATTAAATATAAATTATAATATATATTTTATGTGGCTAAATGTAATTTTAATTAAGGTTTAAAAACTTTTTTTTCAAAACTCATCAATTTTATATAAATATCATTTTTTATTTTAAAGTGGAAATTGGAATATTTAGAAATTTATATCGATAAAATTAATATTATTTGAGGAATTAGGACATTGATGTTATCCAATAGTTAATTTTTCATAATTTTCTAAGACAACTGATGTTTTGGTTACATATTAAATAACTTCTAAATATATAATGTCTTTTATGAAATCAAAATGGAATAATAGTGATGTAATAAATACTATAAAAGTGATCTTTTCCATACGATTAATATATTATGATTTTTCTTGTTTTAATTATTTTAATAATATTTAGTGAATCCCCCAAAATATATAATATATTTTATTATTTTAAGTTCATTTATTTAACAATGTGACTCACCTCTACATAATCAACGCAAATATTTTAAAATCGTTGGCCCTTGTTCATTAAAATAAATTTTTCCACTCCTTGGAAAAAACAATCAGAACAAACCATAGGAACGATATTTGTTTTGAATATATTAATTATATAGATTCAAAAACCAATGTCTGTGAAATATTAATAAATTACCCAATCATTTCCTATATAAACCCACAAAATATCCCACTTCTATTCACTCAAAAAACTTTGATAAGGCCCTAACTATGTTCTACCATATCTAGAATCATTTCATGATACCCAAAAGCTCCAAATAAGCCTTTCCTAAGCCTTTGGGGACACACATCAAATTATGGGTTCCTTCCGTTCTTATTTTTGTCAATATATCCTAATTTTATTACACCTTATTATTTTCATTTAAAAAATAATGAGGTATTCTTTCTAACCACCCCAATAATTTCCTTATTATTTTTTAATGATGATATACCACTTTCTCTCTCATTAATCTCTCCCTTGTACACCCAATAACATGATTAAAATTCATATGTGTTATTCCATTTCTCCATATTCTTCTAGTATATTAATTATGTTATGACATTTATTTCAAAATTACATACATTTTTAAATATATTTATATACCCCTATTTCTATCCATTTCATATATATTTTATTAGAGAACCTTTCCAATCCCATCAACCCTTTTTTTGAATTTTTATTCCACATTGTTCTGTTTCTGAAATTTCCTCGTGAATTTCCATTCCATGGCAACAGTGTGGCGAATACCATACTCATTCTCTATCATGGGTGTTCACTTTTATACACATATACAATTTTTTGAGGGCTTACATTTATTTATTCTACATACCTTGATCTAGTAATAAATTATGATGAAGAATAAATCCATGTATAATGATCTATGTGGAACACTAAATCCTGATAATGAAATGAATGTTATGGGTCCACCTAGAATTATATTTCCCTCCAATTCATTGGGTAATGTTTTTTAGAATTATAATTCATGTTGTGATATGACTTTACTATATTCCTTTATGAGACCTTATCCACTGTGATGTCTTGGATTCTTTTTCATAAAATATTATGCAATAATTTACGTTGATTCTACATTTCCATGTCATGATTATCATTCTATATCGTGCCTTTATGTTCATGTTTCGTTTTAAATACATTGATATGCAAATTGTAGAAAATTTATTTTCTTCATCTTTTTATTCCATGTTTATTCTTTTACAGGGATTTATATCTCAAAACATTCTTATGTATGTCCTAAGGTTATCTAATGCAATGTTAAGTACAATGGAATGTTGTGGTCAGGTAGATGAGGGTTTCAATAATGATGTTGTATTTCATGTTTTCAGTTGTTATTTATTGTTCATAATTTTCCAATACACTAGAAATATCAGTCATTCAGGTTATATTAAGTCTAATTTTATATAATTATATTATGTATGAACGCAAAAAAAATAATAAGTTTTTTATAGCCGGTATCATAGAAATGTTTGTTATTTTTTCAACTAGAATTAGAAACTCTAGTGAATGATTTTGGGATAGTCATTAGTATAATAAAAACATCACTAAATATTGGTGAGTATGGATTAAATGGTTTATTATGAAAATAATACCATGTCTCAATATGAAAAAGTGGATGTGCATCTGGATCAGATGTATCTAGGGGTAAAACCTGAAAAAACACTTTGAGCTAGCCTTGAGAAAGAAATGGGGCACAAAAATGGGACTTGTAGCACTCCCAGTTTTACATTCCCAGGTGATATGGATTGGTAAATTTATATTATTAGTATAAATCATTATCAAGGGAATAAAAAATATTCCATAAAAATATACATTAGGAAACATATCATGGATAAAAAAGATTGAAGCTGATAAATTTATAAGTTATGGAAATAAACGAATTTATATGTTATCCCTTTATTTTAAATATATTCCCCTTTATGTGTTAAATAATTAAAAATACATACCCATAATTCTACTTTAATTCAATCCATTGGATGGTAATAATAAGAATTAGGCTATCAACCAATGTGAATATCTATGTAATGACTTCCCGAACAAGATACCCAATCCGGTTGGAGTGGGAATCGAATTAATTTTCATGATACTCTATCAGTTAAGACATTTTTAAATAGAAAACTGGATAAAGTGGAATTTCAGACACCCCTAAGAAATAACCAGTCATAATCAATAGTTTGCTGAGACATAGGCCTCATAATTTCAATGGACCGTCAGATCCCTCAATCTCCAAATAATGTCTTAAAACCATTGAGAAGATATTCCACATCCTTCAATGTTACAACTAAGTGAAGCTTCTTCTGGAAACATATCATTTGGAGGATGAAGCTTCTAAAAGGTGGAATTTGATAAAAAATTAGAATCCTGAGGAAGATATTGAGGTGATGGGGTGGAAGGATTTCTAAAAAAAAATTTGATAAAAATGTCCCTTTCACCCTTTGACATAAGATGGAAAGGGACTTCGTTTCCTTAAATAAAAATGATGATTAGTCCATTAGTTCGTACTCAGAAAACATCACACGGCCTACATGATACACATTCAGCATTGTCATTACCCGGAATACAAGGTTTAATGCTTCTTTGGTGGGATAAAACATTAAATAGGAAAATCTATAGAGATCCTTAACTTTTCTATCTATCAGGAAATTGTCTGATGTCCCCTCGCTGTCGAAATGGAGATAGGATAATATCATGGGTAACGTGGGGATACAATGTGGAAAATGAAGTAAAATTTTGGAGGACTGATAGTGATATCTAATGGTGGTAATAAATTTCAGCACCTGACTTTCCAAAGGTGTGGAAAGAAGCACCCTAGAAATTTTGTGATGTGGACAAGGAAATTATTCTGGTGCGGGAAGGAAGGGCACCCATCCCGTGATTACCATAATGAAAACCTGCTACTACAACATAAGAAAAGAATACTCTAATATACCCTCAATGCATTTTTCATTGCTAAAACTACATGTAACCAAGGAATTTCTCAAACCAACGCAAAAAGACAAAAGATTTTTAGAGGAAACCAATAACCTCCATGGAAGAAATGCCATGCTTTTTCCATAACTACTACTAAATTGAATCTCAACAATAAGGTGGTGACAAGTACACTAGTTATTCATTCATGAATAGGGAACATAATTTTTTATTATGGTTCTAAAAATTATTTTATATCTCAAATGTTTAGTATAACAATCCAACCACCACATCAAATCATAGATGTATAGATTTCAATGAAAATGGTAATTGTGTAAATTATAGAATCCCACGTATAAAACTGCACCCATATAACAATTTGTGTATTGGAAATCCCAGTGATCCTAATCATTATTTACTTGGTGTCTGTTGATGCAATTATTGGCTTGGATTGTCTTTCCCTATATAGAGCTGATATAAATTTCAATGATATAGAAATCTCTCTCCATATAGAAAATCAACCTTTGATTTTATACAAGTGAAATGAGGAGGATGGATTTTCTTTAGCACCGTCGTCCCACGAATAGTTATTACATCCATATGAGAATGCGTAACACCCTCATATGATTGATTCAAATTAAGGAACTATCCTAGAAGGCGTACCTATTGTGAGGGAATTCAATGATGTGTTTCCCAAGTAATTATTTGGTCTTCCTCCTAGAAAATATGTTAGTTTATCAACTAAACTTATATCTAGGAAATTTCCAACATCCATGAATCTAAATAGAAGGGATATTATGGAACGTGAGTATATCAAGATAAAACTACCAATGAATCTGGAAAAATGGTTTATACCCCCAAGTGCTTTACCATGCGTGAACCGGTATTCTTCGTTAAGAAAAAGGATGGTTCAATGTGCCTTTTTATTGATTAATGTGAGCTCCAAAAAATCATGATAAATAACAAGAATCATTTTCCAAGTACTAATTATTTGTTTGATCTACTATTTTGAGAAAAATAATTATATAAGGTGGATCATTGGTTGATATTTTACTAGGTAATGGTAAAGAAGGTTGATATCCACATGATGGCTTTTTTCGTACAAGGTACAAGCATTATGAGTTCACTGTGATGCCATTTGGACTCAATAATTTTCTATATATATTCATGGACATGATGAATAGTGTATTTAGAGATTACCATGAAAAATTTGCAGTAGTTGTTATTGATGATATTTTGATATAATCTAAAATTAAGAAGGAGCATGAGGAGATTTTATATACTCTGCTAAATACCTTATGAGACGAAACGATTTATTACAAGTAATATGAATGTGGGTTATGGTGGAATGAAGTCTCTTTAATGGGGAATATCATCATAAGAAATTGGATATCTATTGAAAATTCAAAGGTTTAGGTAATTTAAGGATGGAAGAGGCCAACATGTGAGAAATATATCCATAGATTTCTTGGATTAGCTAGGTATTATAATCGATTTGTGAGAAATTTATCTCAATTTTAAAACCCTCTAACCAAGCTAACTCAGAAGGGAGACATGTTTGCATGGAATGGTAAATGAGAAGAGGATTTTAATGAGATTAAAAGGAGGCTTATAACTATGTACATGTTCACACTACCCACAAGTGTAGATCTTTTTATGGTATTCAGTGAGTCTACGAATAAGGGCATGACTTGTCTATCGATGAAAAATGACAATTCCATTGCCTGTGCTTCAAGGAAGTTGAATGTTCCTGAGAAGAACTATCCAACACAAGATCTGGTGATGGAAATAATGATCTTTGTTTTAAAAAAATTTGGAGACATTTCCTAATTGGGGAGAATTTTGAAATATATACATATAGTAAGACTCAATAATATATTCACACAGAAAGAGTGGAATATGCTCCAATGAAGATGGAAAGAGCTAATAAAATACTATAAATACTAAATTGACAACCATATGGGGAAAGAGAATAAATTAGATGAAACTCTATGTAGAATGGATCCAATAACTCTTTCATTGAAGAGAATTGAGAAGGATTGGATCTTTATAAACATGAAGATTATGGACCTAGGAATCATAAAGGATGGAACATCATAAATACTTACAAAAATGATTTCTCAACCATATCATCTTGACAGGTTAAAGGATACACAAATAGATAATGTGGGAATTGTGAAAAAATTAGATGCTATTACGAAATAAAAATCCTTGGAGTTCAATGTTAATCAATAAAGTGTTGTAAGATTTGGGTCAAGACTATGGGTACCATAAAATCCAGATTTGAAGAAAGAGATATTAGATGATGCACATATCTCAATGTTATCTATTCATCCTCTAAGAATAAATCATATTTCGAGATCTTCGAGAATGATATTAATGGGACAATATAAAGAAGGGGATGACAGAATATGCATTATGTTGTCTCATATTTCAGCAAGTGTAGTTAGAAAGGAAAAATCTAAGGGGATGATGCAAGCATTACCCATACCTATATGGAATTTGGGAAACATCACCCTAGACATTGTCACTGGGAATCTTAATAAATCTATAGAAAAAAACTCTTTACAGGGTATAATGGATCGTCTTACAATGAATGCACCTTTCATTGTAATTAGAGAGTATTTCTCATTGGATCAATATGCATGGATATACATCAAAGTAGTGGTGAGGCTACATGGTGTATGAATATCAAATTGTATCAGATCAAGTTCCATGATTTACCTCTATGTTTTGGAAGAGTATCCAACATGCTTTGAATACTGAGTTAAACATTAGCGTATCCTATCTCCATCAAACTGATGATAAATATGAGAGGAGTATCTAGACACTTGAGGACATGTTGAGAGAATGCTCAATATATTTCAAAGGATGATGAGATCAACATCTTCATCTGTTTGAGCACTCATATAACAATAGTTTCCACTAAAGCATCCAAATTTATCCCTATGATGTCGTTTATGGGAACAAGTGCAAAACTCATGAATTATATAGTGAAGTTGGGGAATGAAAGATTTTAGGTTCTTGAAATGATCATGGAAATGGTGGAAAAATTTAATACTATTCATTCGCAGATCAAGGATACTCAGAGTTGACAGAATGGTTATGCTAAAAATCATCAAAAATACCTATAGTTTGATGTTGGAGACATGGTATTCCATTGCATATCTCCCTAGAATAAGGTAATGGCATTTGGGAAAAAGGGAAAGCTTATTCCAAGGTATGTACAACCTTTTGAGATCCTTGATTGTAACCGAGCGGTGGCCTACCGACTAAAAATCCCACTTAACCTATCTAAAGTACATTATATATTCCATTTATCCCAATTATGAAAGTACATACTAGAGACCTCTCATGTAATCAATATAGAGGTGGTACCATTTGAGAATGACCTCTCTTAAGAGGAAATGTTAGTGAAGATCATAGATCATAGAGGTAAAGTTCTATGAAAAAATACAATGCACTAGGTAAAAGTGTTGTTGATAAACCACATGTTTGATGAAGCAACATGTGAACTAGAGGAGGAATCTAAAAATAGTAAACCTAATATATTTTAATATTGGAAATGATAATTTCTAGGCTGATGTTTCTTAAGGAGGGATATTATAATGACTTGAACTGTTATAAACAATATTTTCCTTTTTGTTTAATTAAATTTATTATTTTGTAAAATGGATATAGAAAACACATGAACTCCATTTGTATTATTATATCCAATTAAATTTAAATGACTATTAAGTATCATTAAAATTGATTATATAGCCATTGAACAATGATCACATGAATAGTATAACTATAGGGTTTTACCAAATCCTCTTGACACTAAAAAGGATTTGATTGACTCAACTCGTAGGATTGTTCCATATGAAGACCTTTTATCAAGGATTTTGAGGGAGAAATCATTTCAATGTATTTTCCTAGAACAATACCATGATGAGCTCCAACAACTTAATCATGAGTGAAACCGTTTACGAGAGAAGTTCATGCTCAACAAGACGGCCACTAAAATGATGTTCACCGAATAGCCCCATGAAAGCCCCACCATCAAACATGTTACTCTTATAGTGTATGATAGTGTAAAAAAGGGATATGTACTAGGAACCTATAATTATGGTTATGTAAATTATATTTGAATATAATAATAAATATACATTCATTTTATTATTATTTTTAAAGAACAGATAGTATTTTTGGTTAATATTCAAATTGAATGAAGAAATCTATTTTGATGAATTAACAATTAATATTTTAATAATATATTATTATTAAACTACTTTTATTCAATATAAATTATAATTTAATTTATAGGAGGCCAAAAATAATTTTTATTAAGGTTTAAAAACTGTTTTGTCAAAACCCATCAATTTTCAATAAATATCAGTTATTATTATAAAAGTGAAAATTGACATAATTATAAAATTATTTGGATAAAATTAATATTATTTTTAGAATTAAGATTTTGAAATTATCCATGGTAAATTTGTCTTAATTTTCTGATATAGTCAAATTTTTGTGTAGAGATTATATATCATATTAATATGGTATGTTTTATGACATCATAATGTAATAATAGTTATGTAATAAACACAATAAAATCGAACATTATCAAAATATATGTTTTAAATTTATAATAATGTGTCTTTTTGTTTTTTTGACTTATTTTATAATTCCATAGTGAATCCTCCAAAATGTATAATATAATTTATGATTTTAGGTTCAGTGATTTTATAATGTTACTCACCTAAACTTAAATAAGACTAGTATTTCAAAATATTCAACCCTAGACCTTATAGAATATTTTTTTCCACTCCTCTTTGAAAAAATCATTGAAAGTCTTGTGGTTTTGAATATTTAATTATATATATTCCAAAACCTATGTTTGTGAAAAATTAATGAATCCCCCTCTCATTTCTTATATAAACCCTCCAAAGATCCCACAAATCATCACTAAAAATACATTAAGAACATCCTTACTCTTCCCTACCATATAAAGAATCCTCCCATGGTTTCCCAAAACTCCCAAGAATCCTCTCCTAAGACATTGGAGACTTGCATCCAAGGGTTCCTTCCGTTTTCATTTTTATCCATGTCTCCTTATATTATTACACCATTTACTATTTATTTAAAAATGATGGTGAAGGTTTTTCACCACTGGATAATTATTTTATTATTTATTAATAATGAGATACCTATATATCTCTAATTAATCTCTAGTTTTTACACCCCTTAACATGCCTAAATTTAATAAGAGTTATCCATTTCTCTTCATTCATCAGGTTTATTTATGATGTAACGCTTTCTATTTACAAATTATGAACATTGGGAAATTTATTTATATGACCCTATTACATTAAATTTCATTTATATATGATTAGAGACCCCATCCTCTATCGTCAACCTATTTTATGAAATTTTATGCCACACCGTTATGGTGCCAAAATTACATCATGAATTTCCATTCCGAATCAATTTTGTAGTGAATACCATAATTAGTCCCTATCAACGGTGTTCAATTTTAGACATATAACCATTTTATTGATTACTTACATGTATTTTTTCCACAACCCTTGATCATGGAATAAATTATGATGGTGAATATATTAATGTTTCATGATTTATGTGACACACATATGCGTATGAATGAAATGAAAGTGACAGGTGCACCATGAATTATAAAGCACTCCAATGCATTTTGTAATTTTAGTATCCTTATTTGTCATGTTTGGGTAGTGTTTTAATTGATTCCTTTATGGGAATTTTTCCTCTATGATGTCTATGCAGCTTATGCTTGACCTGTGATTTAATGTTTTAAGTTGTTGCCACATTTCTATGTTATGATTATCATGTTATATAATGACTTCTTGTTCAGGTTTCTTTTATGATACATTGATATTCCTATTGTATAAAATTTATTGTATTCCTACTTTTTTTATATGTTTATTCCCTAAATCATTTTTATAGATCACCTCATTTTTACATATGACATCGGGTTATCCCATACAATGTTTAGTATGAAGGAATGTTGTGGTGAAGTAAAATAAGTTTACAATAATGATGTTGTATTTCATGTTTCACGTTGTTATATAAAGTTTTTAATTTTCTAATACATGATACATCTATATCATTTGTGTTTTATTAAGTGTAATATTATTTAATTAATTCATGTATGAATGTAATAAAAAGAACAAGGTTATTACAATGGTGAATGGTACTACGATAGCACATCCATAATCTAACGGATCATATTAAATTTAATAAAATATTGCTGATGATACCATAAAATATAAATCCCAATAAATCATAAGATTTAATATTGGGTGTTTAAATATATTAATATATGCTAATAAATTCATCAAATAATTCTTGATAGAAATACATTTTTTACTTTCCAAAGAAGAGTTCTTTTAAAAATAAATAGTTTTTTATTATAAAATCATATTGTAAAAATTTATTCCCTAGAAAAGTAACTTAAATTATAATATATTTATGATTTAGGCATAAATTATATTCCACTAATTTTAAATCATGTAAAAAGTGTTTTTAAGAAACTTCATAAATGGGCCATGCCCGTGCGATTTATGAGAAAATATAAGAGACTTTAAAGGTGAAAAAATTAATTTTTTACATAAAACCAATGATAGAATATGAAGGTTTTTAATTATAAGAATATTGAACATATAAAAAATTTATTGGATTAGAATAGATTATGGAGGGTAATTGAAAATGGGTATCAAATTGGGAAGTTCTCTATAGTCGGGCTTATATATTGGGATGACTTGAAAAAAGGAAACATTATAAAACATGTATATCTAAAACAAAAAAGGATGAGCTGTTTTAGATACATGATTTTGGAAAATAGAAAAATAATTTATATGAAATAGATAAAAATAAAGAATAATTACATTGAGGTAAAGAGAGAATGCATCGCCCGAAGAAAAAATGAATATTCGGGTACAATTCCTCACCTTCTGTCTGAGATCATTTTGAACATGTACATAACATCCAATATAATGAAATTAGATTCATTAATAATTTAATTAAGAACAAATTGAATAGTTAATTTATATTTTATTATTTTATTATTTTCTTTTAACTTCTTTTTTATGAGTTATAATATTCAATTTTGTCGTTTAGAAATGTTCATTTCCTTTGTTTTCATGATCGGTTCGTCTTTATACATATATGAAAGATCATATAAATTTGGAATAGTTATGAATAATTTAAATTATATTTTATCAATGAACATATTGATTATTTAATTGTTTTATATGTCATTCTATTCAATGTATGACTATGATTTTTTAAATAAATGTTAATGATAACTATTTGGATTATTTTGGTGGTTTTTATATTATCATACACTAGTTTTGTTTTATTAATTAATATCTTTCATATATACTAGTCATAGATAACTAAATAAGTTTTAAAATAATTATTATAATCTGGTTTAAACATAAAAATTCTTTCATGAAAAACCTCTTAGGAAAATTGAAAAATGAAAATTCATCGTCCATGAGGGCTGTAAATCATCAAATCAAGTACAATATTCTCATTTCTAGAATACAAAGGGGAAGATAGAAGAATTTATGGAGGATATCCTTTTATCATAATAAAATTAAACAATACATATTATATTAATGTTATCATGAATTTTTGGACATATGAGATAAGTAAAATATAAAAATTGAATAAAAATTGAATGAAATTTAAAATAACGGAAGGGGATCTTCCTATTGAATTATTCTCCATGGGAACATCCTTAAGGAACATTGAAATGGAATTTTCTATGTCCAGAAAGACAAAAACATGGGGGTGAGGTTTTTTAGAGTAAATTAGCTGAATATAATAAATACTAAGGGTTTTTGAGGTTTGAGGAGAAGAGGTGACGAGTGGTGTTATTTATAGTGGAGGAGAGAAGTGTTTTTTGATTGTTTTATCCATTCATTTTTTATTTTTCCTCAAGAAAATAAATACATTCCAAAATAAACATCAATATATTAAACTAATGAGGATTAGTTCTATATCATTCTCTTAAATCATCTAAATATCACATATAACTCAATAATTCATGTATTTATTATATATCGTAAATTACTATATTTCAATATTCACCAAAATTTAAAATATTTTAGAAAAATATCAAATATTCACTCTAACCATTTATGGATTTTTTTATTCAAAAATGAAATATATTTTATAAAAATAATTTTGTAAATATTAGAAATATAATTTTTATTTAAAATCACCATTTACTCGAAAAATACTGATAATAATAATATATATTTTTATAACACATTGAAAAATTAATTAAGGTGTCATAAAATTGTGTTATAATAATATGAAAATGAAATAATAATTTATGAATCTATTTTATGGGAAGAAATATTCTTTTAAATCATTATTTTAATTATGAAATTGTAAATAATCATTTCTGTTTCACAAAAATATCAACTCTTCATTTGAATACATCAATGGAAACTAATATTGAATGGAAACTCTACTTAATGTAAATACTGATTAAATATACCTTGAAAGTCAAGAGAGAAGGACCTCAAAATTATTTCGAATGTATGAATAATACATTCTATATTTACGTAGGTTTGAGGGTGATATGCAGAGCTAAAGTGATGCACGACATTAATATATTTTTACTGTCTTTTGTAGATCGTTGATGTAAACCGTGGATCACAATCAGAAATAATGGAAATACGAGCACTATTAAGTCTTTCAATTTCATTAATATAGAGACGTTCAAGGTACTATAATGGAAAATTCTATATTATAGTGGGGAAATATTCCAATTTTGTATTTCAATTTACAATTACCCATATTGAATAATTATTTTTAGAGTTTTTGTTTAAATAAATGACAAAAAACATAGTTATTTAATCCCATTTCCTTGTTATAATAGGCATTGGTTTAATGGATCCTCTATGAAGATATAATTCCACCTTCACCAGCTGAATAACTAAACACCTTGATATATATAAAACAATTTCCCACATCAAATTATCCCTCAAAAAATGTTCCATCATATACCTGTACAACATAGTGCTACAAGGGTGTACGGAGGAATTCGAGTTACGACCATAAACCAATAACTACCTCTTTAGTTTGGGTATATCAAGAAAACAAATACACTTCCCAAATTTCATGATTCCATCTTTGTATATTATTTCTAACAATTTCCCATAATTCATAGTATTAAATTTCATTAGATAAATCTCATCATGATACTGATATCTTTTATTCCTTTCTAATAAAGATGATTTTGAACCATTTGAAAAAGTAGTGATAATTCACCCTCTAAGACTATTCTCATATCCTTATTTACTATATCCGTTTACATAGGATCCATTTCAATCATCATTTATTTATAACTCTATGATACTTCTTTATCAATGTATCTACTACATTATTTTCCTTTCGTGGGCGATACTGTATTGAACAATCATAATCCTTGAGTAGCTCTAGCCATCTTTTTTTCCCCATGTAGAGTTCTTTCTCTTAAAAGATATATTTAGAAATCTTTTGATCCATATATATCTCACATATTTCATCATAGATATAGTGTCTCCATATCATTAGAGCATTTATTAAGGTAGATAACTCCCAATTAAGAGTTAGAAAGTTATGTTCATGAGTTTTAACTACCTTCATACATAGGAAAAAACACAATCATTCTACAAAAGGACACAACCAAGTCCATTATTTGATAGATCACTATAAATGAGAAATCCACCATTTCTTGATGATTGATTCAAGATCAATTAATTCACTAATATCAACATCAATTATTCAAAACATTCTTCACATTCTTTTGTCTATAAGAACTTAAATCATTTACGAGTAAACATGGTTAATGTGTTTGATAATTGAGAAAAATTACAAATGAAATTCCAATATTAACATATAAAAATGATGAAACTATATACATTTTTTATATTCATTGGTACATCCCTTTCTTGGACTACCTTTTCCTTCCGAGGATCAACTAAGATTCCCTCTATAGAGTTAATATGGAAAATAATAGAAACTTTTTGAAGGTAGAATTCACACCTTTTAAACATACTATATAACTATTTTCATCTATGAGTTTCCAGAATAACCCAAAATTTGTTAACATGGACATCTTATATTTCTAAATATATCAATATATCATTAATAAATACCTCAACAAATCATGAAGATATTCCCTGAACACTCACTTTAGTAAGCCCATAAAAAAACGGGTACATTAATGATTTCAAATTACATTAATGTAAAAATATATTGTCCACATATGGTCTGGAATTATATATTTGGAATATATTAGTTCCTAACATTAAATTAATTATAACAAAATCGAAGGTAAATTGTCATAAAATAATTATCTATATGAAGTTGATCGAATAAATAATCAATGTGAGGCACATGATACTTGGTATTTATTGTAATAACTATGATTTATCTATAGTCGATGCTATACCTCATGGATACATCTTTATTCATGAAAAATAGAATATGGGATCCCAAGGGAGAAACATTTTGGAAAATAAAAACCTTATCACTAAATTCCACTAGTTGTTTCTTCATCTTCACTAATTATAATATGGTCATTCTACAATGATTCTTTGATATAGGTCTTGCATAAGTAATTAAATAAATATAGAACACAAATTCCTATATAGAAGTATGTCTAGGTAAATCCCATTGAAATAAATCAATATATTATTGAAAAAAGTTACCCATTCAATTTGAAAATTTTGTCCCTCACCCATATATTATGTTTTCTCTCCATCCCCATGAATTTCATTTAGAAGATTTACTATAAGTGGATCCTGATATAACTCAGATGATGAAGTATCCCCTCAAATGATGATAAATTCTATAACTTCATCATGAACCAAAACGACCGTCTATTTAAAATAAATGTTTTAATTATACTTTGAAATCTAGTCAATACAATGGATTATATCCCAAACAACCATTAGTATGATGATAAACAAATTAAATTGAACGTCTTTCGATGCCCTAATAGGAAATAATCTACACATCATTATTTATATATTGTTTCTAATAGGATTCTATACTAAAAACTCCCTTGATAAGCTGACTTGAAAATATATAATTTTTAAAGAAAATTGGGAAGATATAAAGGAATTAATGGATACAGAATGAAATAAATATGTAGTTAAATTTGAGTAGATGATTAAAGTACCATCCACCACATCATTTGGGACTTTAACCATAGTAGTTGTGATCTTATAATCCTTGTAATGTTACATTTTCCCCTTCTAGAGTAGTTTTCTTAAAACTAAAGAAATTTTTTTTGTGATGTCCCATTTCTTGACAAAAGTATCATTTAGCATTGGTGGTTTCTTTATTTCCCATGAAATCATTATATTTGTCTCATTGTCTCTACACATGTAAAATAATTTCTTTCCTCTTAAGTAAAAACCATGTAATTTATTCCACAAGTATCATAAATTAAATAAAAAATACATTTTATACACATCCCATTGTCCATTATTTTCTATACCACCCACTTATTATCTTCTTTTTCCTTTAAATTAAGCAGATTTCGCGAATTCTTTCTACATATAGAATGAACATGATCTTATATCTTGCTATGATGAGATAGTTTGGGAGACCAGTACCCTTTAGTATAATGGTTTTAAATCATCAAAAAAACAATCAATCCTTCTTATAGAATTGTGTACAAAATCTTTATAAGGTCACGCTAACCTTATATAGTGGGCTTTATACTCTGAAATGTCTTCATCCTCTTTCTATCATATATTAAATAATATCTTCTTCGTATGTACTAACTATTCATGAATTAAATATTTTTCTAATAAAATCTTCACAAAATATTTTTATTCAGTATTTCAAATTTATTCCCCCTAATTTGTGTTTTCAATTAATGAATACCATTAATATTCATCTCCTGATAGATGATAAACTATCAGGTTAACCTTCTCCCTTTCATTATTTCTCAATGAGAGAGATATATTTTCTGTGTAATTTATCCATTACTCACATACAAATGGATTTGTATTCCCATTTAATGATGGAGGGTGTTGTTGCATAAATTTTTCTAATATTGTTAACCCTAATTGAGGATCCTACTGATCTATGTGAGTATGATTATTTTTTATAACATGATTTAGTTGTCTTAGTAAATTTTTATGTTTCTCATCTCCAATTTCAACTCCCACTAAAATATCATTATCTTTTTTGGAGGGAGATCAATACAAGTAATATTTTCATTGATATGGATTCTATTCCTTCCACAATTCACTATTTATAAAAAATGTTATTCAATAAATTATATAATTAATCATATTTGATAATTTTATCTTAGTAACACATAATATAAATAGAATAATATATGAATAGATAATCTCATAATCATAAACATTGTTTCCTTGGGGGAAAATTTAAATTTAAATCCTTAGTAATATTTTATAAAGAAAATGATTACTATCCAAATCAAATCCCCCAGGAGTTTCACAAAAATTTCACAGTAAGGTTCGTTTTCATGTACCCGGTTATGCTGGGTTAGGATCAACACACCTTATTGGATTTCTTCCCCTATGTACATCTTTTCTATAACCACATCCACATGTAGTATCCCAACGTGGAGGTATTTATAAAAAGTCCAAAAAATCATTACCTTACCAAAATTCAAGGAAGTTATTCTGTTATTATCTTCAATTTCTATCTTATGATTATGTTCTATAATATTTTTTTTCTAAAACTAGTTTTCAAGGTTTCTACATAACTATCTCTGATACCAACTTTAATGACCCTGATCATAGTATCCCAGAGATTGTGCCTTAATTTATTACAATAGTAATATAAACATGTGTTCTCCTTGCAAAGGAATGAATAATTGAATATATTTTTAAATAATATACAAAAAATATGTTTTACATTACTCCATAAAATGAAAAACAACATAGGAACTCAATTGAAAATATCCATAATATACTAGATTATCCCGGTAAGTCATTATTAATATAAATCTTTCCATCATGATGAAAAATAAAACACAATAAAAGGGTTATATAATATTTTAATCAAGGGTAAATAATTAAATATAAATAATCATAATCATAAACAATAAGGCATGGTGAATAAAAAAATCACATTTCATTAAATCATATTCCTGAGCATAATTTGGATGGAATAAAAGAGGAATAAATAATTCCATATAAATGATCACATAAAACATAACCATGGATATTATACTAGTTTAATAGTAACATGTTTTAAAATTAATAATTTTATATGGAATGTATAATTATGGATGTCTAAAACAACCCATTGAGGCCTTAGCCAAGAAATTTATAAATAAATAGTTTAAGGCCTTGAAAGATCTATATCTATTTGGTCTCATGAGTTATACCAATGAAAATAGTGGATTTATAATTCCCAATACATAACATAAATAAATCCAATTCATTCTTTATATGACTATCCTATATATATATATATATAACATTCACTGATCAGTAAACATAATCACTAACCAATATGAGTAGTTTGATGAATGGTGTCAAGATAGAACATCCACAATCAAACCGATCATCAACCATTTAATAAAATATGATAGATGATTTCATAAAAGATAAATCCCAACTAAGCATAATATTAAATAGAGGATTTTGAAATATATGAAAAAACCGTAATAAAATAATCATGGAATTCATGAGGGAAAATCCTTTAAACATTTCAAAGAAGAGTTATTTTGAAATAAATCAATTGTATTTCTCATAAAATTATAGTTTAAACATGTATATCCAATAAAAGAAAATTTTAGTATAATGAAATTATTTTGTAGGAATAAATTATGTTTATCTGAATTGAAATTTCGTAAAAATAGTTTTTAAAAAACATTAGAATTGGGCCACTTCTGTGCAGTTTAACAGAAAAATAAGAGTATTTAAAGAAGACAAAGGATTACTGGTTTACATAAAACCATAAATTTATTAAGATAGTTCATTATGATTAAAATAGTAATTTTATGAAAATATTATTGGCTAAAAATAGATTATGGGGTGTACTTGAATGTGGATAATAATTTGGGATATTCTCTTTAATTGGGCTTGCTTATCAAGACTAATTGAAACGGTACACCTTATAAAACATGTATATCCCCATCATGGAAAGATGAAATTATTTAGATACATGAATATATAACATATAAACATAATTTTGAATAATTATACAAATATAATAAAGAATTAAATTGGAGTAAATATAGAGAATGTGTAACCCAATTGAAAAAATGAAAATTCGGGTAGAATCCCTTTACTTATGTCCGAAGGAATTCTACAATTTTACATAATATTATAGAAAATGAAATAATATTTATTATGAACATAATTAAGAACATATTAAACATTATTTTTATTTAATATAATTTTATTCAGTATATTTATGGTCTTAATGATGAGTTATAAGATTCAATTTCGTTATTTGAAATTGTTCATTTCCATGGTTTTCACAATTTGTTCACTTTTATACATGTAAAAAAGATCATATGAAATGGGAATAGTTATCTAGAATTGATATTATATGTTGTTAATATTCTCATTGAATATTGAATTGTCTTATATAAATTTTATTCATATTTTTGGATGATTCATTAAATAAAATGATAATGATAAACGTTTGGATTATTTTGGTGTTTTTTGGATCATCATTCACAAGATTTATTTTACTAATTAATATCATGTATATATGATAGTTATAGAAAACTAAAATTTTTTAATATACATATCATAATATTTTGTTACCATAAATATTGTTTCATGACCATCCTTGAAGGTGAAATTGAAAAATTAAAACTCATCATCCATGAAGGTGGTAAATTGGCACTTCATGGACGATGTTTTCATTTTTAGAATAAAAAGGGAAATATAAATGAATTTGTGGTGGATATACCAATGTAATAATAAATTTAAAGTATATATAAGATACTAGAGTTATCTGGTATGTTTGAACAGAAAAGGTAAGGAGAGAATAAGAGACAAAAAGAAATTGAATGAAAATTAAATGAATCAAAGGGGATTTACCTCTTGATTTATTCTCCTTGAAAGCCTCCTTAAGGATATTTGAAATGGTTTTTTGGTGAGACTATAATGACCTGAATGTAGGTGATAGTTTTGAGAGAATAAATCTCTAGAAGATAAGAAATATTATTGGATTTTTAGCTGTGAATATAGTTAGTGGTGAAAGGTAGAGGGGTGTTTTTTGATTATTTTATTTATTAGTTTATTATTTTGGCTCAAGAATGTCAATTGTATGAACCCTATTTATAAAATTATTAAAATAATTTATTAGATTCTGATATTATGGGACTAAATCATCTATACATTATATATTAATCAATAATTAATGTATTTGTCAAATACTATAAATTACAAAATTTCACTATTTACTAAATTATCAACTATTTTAGAAAATTCATAAAAATCAACTTAATAATTTTTCTCTGTGTAGAATTAAAAAATGAACTCAATTTTATTTTAATAATTTTATCTATATTAGAAATTTAATATTTAAATAAAATCATCATTTAATAAAAAAATACCAATTTTAATAATATAACTGTTTTTATATCACTTTGATAAATTTATTAATGTCTCGTAAAATTATATTATTATAATAAGATAAAAAAATATAGTTTTTGAATATATTTTATGAAAAAAATAATATTTTAGATCATTATTTTAATTATAAAATTTTAAATAATCATATATGGTTCACAAGAATATCAACACATAATTTTCCTTTTTAAAACATTTTTTTCTCATTCCATGATATAAATATACCATATTTTTATTTTTAAGATATCCATTTTTTTATATTTTTTTGTTAAATTTACTATTATATTGGTCGTATTATTATTCATAATGGTCTTATAACTATTCCAACTGTCATATAAAATATTATAGTATTTATTTAAACTCAATGTTCAGTGAAGCATAAATTATTAGAGATGATAAATTTTAAAAGAGACCTACTAGAATATCCTAGGGTGTTAAAGTATTCTTGTTTTTTGGAAGAGTTTAAGGACCCTTGTGGTGTTGATAATGTGTATCAAATGACCTCATGGACAATTACATTGATTATATTAGAGATATGATCCATGTTCTATGTTGTGGAAACCATATGTTGACATCCCTGTTGGAATTGTATAGAGATATGGGCATGTTGTAGGATGGTTGAATGAAATTTCGTATAACAATATAGTTTTATGGGAATTTGAGACCACTATTGATATGCTACTAGAATATTCTGAGGAGATGTCTCATTATTGATAGAAATATGAGTCTTTCCCAAGGAATGTTCTAATATCACTTAGTTAACCTCAGTTGGGATGGTAGTATGAGCTCGATCATTGCCATTTGGAATCTACCACTAGTATTTTTTTGATAGGGATATGATAATACCTTGAGTAATGTGTTTCTCTCCCTTAGTGAGCCCCTATTTGAGTAGAAATATGATCTTTGTCTAAATTGGCATTACCAGCTAGAATATGTTGATGGACTATTGTAATGGGATAAGAGATATTACTCTCCACTATTATTGCCTCAGAATGAAACTGGTGTAGTCATTTATTGGCTGATAAAGGATTATGAACCTATATTCTATGAACTATTGGGATATGTTATGAAGATTCACTAAAAAGAATATGAGATTTTCCTCGTACTTTTTCCATTATAAAATAGTTATTCTCGACTAGAATGGGGCTATATAACCAATGATGAGAATTTAAATTATGTCACTGGAATTCTTCGACAAGAATATAACCATGTCCCGATGCATGATACCCTCTCACTTGGTGAGCCTTGGCCAGAATGGGGTTATGATCATGATCATGGTCATTTGGAACATGAAATCATATTTATTTGATAGTAATGTTCCCTTGTACCAAGGAATGTTACACTCTCCCCTGGTAAGCCCTAGTTGGACTGTGAACATGTGCCCAGTTCGATGCCTCATCCTTTTTCAGAATATACAAATAATCATCTTCAATTGGAGAAACATTTTGTTATTTCTCTGGCACAACCACATGTTTGTTATTGTTAATGTTTTGATTTGACCTACATATTGACATTCGAATATAAACATGTCCCTTCATCTAAAATAATGCGAAAATATTTCGGTGGTGTTCTTCAACTATTGTTAAAATATATTGGCATTTTAGAAAAGTGTGTGCAGTCATATAAGCCTGCACATTTTTTGTCTCCATTATGTACTAGAATATGTCTTTGATTGAAGTGGTAAATGATCCCACATTATTTTTACTTGTTATACCATAATATATAGAATTTCTTTATTAATGGGGGTAGGGAGATGTATTACCCCCATTTTTTTGAAGTTGATGCCTTGGTAAAAAACGACCAAGTCACAAATTATTATAAAAAAAGTTTACCGAAGTCTAAAATACGAGATGATATTACAATCTCATTCATGAAAAGAATGTAAATCAGTAAGGAGTTATTCAAACCAGGTAATGCCATGATTTAAACCCAATTTTTCTAGGCCATCTTCCACCATGTTTTCTTCTCGATAAACATGTGTGATGATATAGTTTAGATCGATAAGAGAACAGATGCACTCCGTCCAATGGGTAGTAATCGGCCATTCAAGATATATAATGCCATTGCAAATTGCCTGTATGATGGTAGTTGAATCACTTTCAATACAGAGTTGTCCCCAACGATAGCGTTTGGCGAATGCAATAGCATGAATTAAAATCATCATCTCATCTTCAAGAGAGGTGGAAATGCCGCAGCTACCGATGAAGAATCCAAGTATTGACTAAGGTGATTCTTGAAGATAGCACCGCAACCTGTAAGGCTGGAATGCCTTTGGAGGCACCATCAATATTATCTTTAATCCATCCAGGGAGAGGAGATTTCCATAACACTTACAGAGTGTGACGAGGTTGAAAATACTTTCCATTAATCTGAAGATGCCGCAGGATTTCAATGTCATGCACAGTGTTGTGGAAATTACCATTTTTCATCAAAGCATCTTCTTGTATGGCAATGAGGATCCATATCCAACCTGTGTCTTGATTGAGTAAGTAATTGTTATGAAAAGCAACATTCCGGTCATACCAGATAACATGATGGAGTTCAGAAACCGCATATAGGCAGATGTTATTGATTTGGTGAGAGCCATCCATTTCTGCACATTTTTTTAGTTGAGTCATAACAGAGTCAAGAAACAACCATCTAAAACCAAAAATGTCCGGAATATACTTCCAAAGAGAATAAGTTGTGGCACAAGATAGAAAAAGATGATTAGCATCTTTTCTGTGTTGATTATAGAGTTTTTATTTTGAACAGAGCTAAATTCCAAAAGATTGAAGACAACTCTCTATGGGAACTATGTTGGGAGCAAACCTCTAGATGATATTGAATCTTTAAGTCTTTATCCAAGGTTTATTAAAATGATTTATCCACATGAATTCACTTTTTGAGTTACAAAATTAATTATTGTAAAAAATCATAGAGTTAATCATGCCATTATTGGCAGGTTGCCAATTTAAGGAATCTTTAGTATTAGAGAAAGAGTATTTTTCAATGACATTCATAATATTTTCAGGGATATGATCATAATTAGAGTTTAGGATATCTCTAATCAAGGAAATTAGTAGTCTCAAGGGTTTGATCTGGAGAAATCATATTAATTAAGTTCGTGCCAGTCCAGTTATCTAACCTTGATTTCATGGAGGATTCCTTGGAGACTATCCATCTATAATTATTCTTAATATTGGAGTAAGAATTTCTGATTGATGGCCAGATAGAGGAGTTAATGAAATTTGAGTTTCTAGTCTTATGTTTTGCAAGAAATCTATTTTTGAGGTAAGTAATAGATTTAGAATTATTATGAAGAATGTTCCAAGTGAGTTAGGCTTGATGAGATTCCTTAAAATAAGTAATATTTTTTATTCTGATACCACGTTTTTCAATAGGTTTGCAACAAGTTAACCAGGGAATAGTCACAAGCTTACTTTCAAGAGTGATTCTAGAACAAATGATATTTTTTATAGCGGTGTTCATTTTTTTGATAAGACCATCTAGCCATTTATAGGAAATAATAGACTATACTAACATGGAAACAATGGGGAAATTAACCAGGAAAATCCTACCTGACATAGAGAGAGATTTACCTTTCCAAGAAGATAGCAGGATTAGAACATGGTCAACTATTATGGGAAAGTGGCATGATTTGGGTCTGCCCAAAAAAATGGGATCAACAAGGTAAGTAATGGGTAGAGTGCCTTCATTTAGACCTATGTCACTAAAAATGTTAGATTTTATATATGGGGAAAGTTCTTCCCAAAGAAGATGTATGATTTATCCCAACAAATGGTTTGTCCAGAAACATCTTTATTGTGAGAGAGAGTTTTTTCGAGGTTTAGAATGTTTCTTTTATCACCTTGAAGGAAATGGATGATATCGTCAGCATAAAACAAGTGAGTGGGGGAATTTGTATTCCTAGTGAAGTGGATGGGTTTCAGTTTATTCGGGTCAACAAATCAACTAAGCAGGTGGCTAAGATAGTCTTTTTCTATTGAGAAGAGAATGGATGAGAGATGATAACCTTGTCTGATACATTTGGTTCACTTGAAGTATACCTTGGTAGAACCATTGATTAAAATGGATATAGTAAACGAATTGAAAAATAAATTGATTGTAGTAACGAATGTAACACTTGAGCCAAAACATTGATGAACATTGAAGATTAAGATCTAGTTAATGGTGTCAAAATATTTTTTAATGTCCATTTTATTAGCAATTATACCACCTCTATTAGTTTTATTCAAGTTGTTTACACACTTAGAGGAAAGACAAATATAGTCTTGAATAGATCTAACCTTAATAAAACCAAATTGGTTCCAAGAGACAATTTTATCAGTGATAGTTGAGAATATATTGGCAATGATTTTATTGATTATTTTATAAAGGTTATTGATAAGGGTAATGGGTCGATATAAATGAATCATAGAGGAATTATCTACTTTTGTGATCAAGGAGAGGAATTAAGCATTAAGAAAATGAGGAAAAATGCCATTTGAAAAAAGTTTTTTAAAAGTTTGCAAAAATCGATATGAATCACATAACAATAGTTCTGGAAAAATCAATTATTGAAACCATTAGGAAGCGAAACACTATAAGGATTAAAAATGAAGACAGTCTCTTTGATTTCATGATCTATTGAAGTGTTGAGGAGGAAAGTGTTGTCTTCATCAGTGACCATATTCAAAATGACATCAGGAATGAGATCATTGTTGATATCAAGACTTTTGAAGATGGATTCATAATAGGAGACAATGTTATGAGAAATGTCATCTTCATTATCAAGAAGTTTGTCCCCATATTTTAAAAAGGATATCGGTATGAAAGCCTTCCAGATTATTTGAAGAGAATTATAGAATTTAGTATTTTTATCACCATCTGTAATCCATTTAACTTTAAATGCCAATTTCCTCATGTTCTCATTAAAATTTATTAAAGAGTTGAGCTTAATCAGAAGGTTTATTTATTGAGTCGATTCATTATTAAAATCAGAACTACTATTATTATTATCTAATTCATTTAGGTCTTTCTCAAGAAGAAATATTTAATATTTAATTTGTTTAGCTTTGGAGCTACACCAGCTTTTGAGAGTATGTTTGAGGTGATTTACTTTAACAGAGAAGGCGAAGGAATCATTATTGTGCGACATTGAGAGCCAACGGTTTTTTATGGTATTGGTGCATTCATCATTAGAGAACAATGTATTTTTAAATCATAAAGGAAACGAATATCACATCCCTTTGGTGGAGACATTGAACATGATGGGATGATTGTAAGATTTTAGCTTGTGAAGAGTGGTTCTAGAGATAGTGTCCCATTTATCTAAGGCAGTAACACTTGTGAAAAAGCTATCTACATTAGAGGCAACCACTATATTATAATTTCTTTTATACCAAGTAAATTTTTCACCATAGGGATTTATTTCAATTAGATTGTTGTCTTCAATTGACGCATTTAATTCTCTCGTGGAAATAGTAGCATCGGAGGGACCAATTTTTTCATTGAGTTGAGAATGGCATTGAAGACTTCAATAATAAACCAAGGGTATTTAATATTGCTTCCTAGATATGATAAGTCATTACACAAAGGTAACTCTTCTTGATATCTATTCTTAGAATAAACAAAGGAGCAAAATATGTAGGAATTATCAGTGGTAATGTTGTAGGTAATCATATTTTAAATGAGAAAGAAAATGTGCCTGCATACTAAAAATTGATTGAAAATACTCGTAGGAACCATCTATGGGTGTGGGGATATAATTGAACCACAGGTTATCCAGTACCTTCCTCGGCTGATGAGTCTTCCTTATCGCTCAAGCATTGGTCTCATATGAGACAATGTGTCAGGTGGAACCCTTAGTAGGAGACTTATGGGTACCATTGGGATGGTGCTTGCGATGAAGATAGATTGGTTCCCTCAATAGAATCACATGAACTGAATATGATCCTTAATTTGTTTCCTAATCCACCTTCAATATATATTGAAGGTGGAATTTTTTCCTCTAGGGGGATAAGTTAAATAAGTGGTTGTTTATGATGATGACGACCAATAAATTAGCTACAAATTTTCATGGGTGATGTGTCCTTAAAAATTTTCATTCATGGAGACCCTCATTAATATATTATTGGTTTATATTATGTTGCAATAATTTAGAGAAATGTGTACATTCATATAGACAATAAGAATATAGGTTAATGATTAGTTTAGTATTGTAGTCATGATGTGTGCTCAATAATATATGCATTGTTAAAACAATTTTCCTTTTATTCCTCATCTGGCCACTCTTCTCGCTTGGACTTTTCAAAATGAGGATGAAAATATTTCAAGATGTCCCTTTTTATAAAGTATTGACTATATGATCATTCCAATCTTACTTTTTTATTTGTGTAGGAATTCAAAACAAATTGGTCTGATGCATGATTAACTAATCATTATTCTAGTTGATAAATTTACATTGGTTTCACAATTTTTTTTTCTATAGGGGGGAAAATGGTTTTATGGATTATAAACTAATAATTTTATTTTTTGAAGTACTGAAGTTTATTTTACCATGTTTTTTCAAATAGTGTAAAAAAATTGTTTGATGGATTATTTCCCATTTGTTTTTTTTGTTTGAAATATTCATGTTGGGTTCACCATTTTTTCGAAGGGGGAGATTTAACTTCTGTAAGAATTTGGTTTTATACAATGGTTGATTGTGGGAGGTTATTTCTTTCACAATCATTAATATTCGGTTTCCATTATCATTCTTAATGTATAGTCCCTTCATTTCTCTCATCACTAATTATGTATGGACCTTCTTTCCAAAGGAAGGTGGTCAGTTATGTTTTTAGACCTTGTGATTCTTTGGGAATCACGTTGTTCAAGATGATTAGAGGTTTGGCTCATGGCACCATTTTTGGGGGAATTTTTTCTTACAATATAAATCTTTTAATGAATTAAGATATGTTTGTGAATCTATTCTAAATCCTCATACGTGACTAATTTCTTGAAAAAATAACAATAGGATAAATCTCTTTTGTTCATAAAAGAAAAGGGGAATTTTTTTTGAAACATTTTTATGTATCAGAGGTCCTTCATCTATTTCCTAGTAATGATTAGATGCATTATGTGTTGATTTCATGCAACCAAATACTTCTAAATTTTCCGCAACATAGTGAGGTGGTTAATATTTAGGGGAGGTGATTAATAATTTATGATTCATCTTATATATCCTTGTTATTGTAGAAATCAAAACCCATATAGTTCGATAAACCCAAGAAGTTTGACGTCATTTACATAGGAAAAATGAAAGGGCAGTTCGATGCCAAATATTAGAGATCACGTCTTAAGGATACATCCTGCATATCCTAGTTTTGGAATGAATCATAGAAATCATAGTTTTATCACTCCCTTGGAACTATCCCAAAGGCGAGTTTCCAAATAAGTGGGAGGATTATATTGTACCACTCATCCAGGCTCACATACTAAGATTTCCCTCATCCTGGTAGATTCATTATGCCAACTAGGTGTTCATTGTGATTCCCTAAACACATGTGAGCTATACTTAGTGTTTGAATAATGGTATAGTAATTTATCAAGGTCATTATATATGGATTTCAGGCATACGCATTAAGATTTCACTCTAGGTACTTTAATATGGATATCGAGCCTTTGGAAGGCTTCTTACATATCTGGAAAATGGATGGAATTAGAGTCTTAATATTTCAGTTTACTAGGGCTTACACACTGTGGTTTCCCTAACGATTGAGACATATTGACTAAGGATGAATAAGGAGATCATTTTTTAGTATGCCCTTTTCCTGGTATTGGTTTATGATGAAAATGATATTATCATTGAAACTCCCTAATCCCATGTGATTTATTCTTGGTGTGAGAAACATGGGATAGAATATAGCCATTATCATTACTTATGGGTGTGGTGATTATGAGTTGGAACTACCCATGTTATGTTGTAATGTGGTTCTTCAGCCATAGGAAGGTGCCCTACATATCCTGTTTATAACTGGAATTATAGTCCTCATAGTTCAGTTGACCACAACATGTATACTAAGGTTTCCCTAATGATAGGGTACTACAATTTGAAGATGAAAAATGCGATCATGTCCTAGGCTACCCTTATACTAATAAAAGTTTATTATGAAAATTATATGGTAATTTCAACTCCCTAAGTACACATTAACTATGATCTATGAGATAAAAAAGGAAAGGAAAAACCAATTATCATTACTTATTGGTGTGGGGATTAAGTGTTGGGACTCTCCTTGGGGTGTGTTAATGTGGTGTCGAACCATATAATGGTAGCCTAGGTTTCATAGTTTTTGAAGAAATCATATTCTTAATATTTTAGTCTACTAGGGATTACACACTATGGTTTCCCTAATGAATGAGGATTCCACACTGAGAATTAATAAAGTGATCATGTCCTAGGATGTCATTAACTTTTTATGCTTGTCTAGAAGGTTTCACATGACCCATATGAATTTCTATGGTGTCCTAAAAAGAGTTGAATTACCCATATTGAGGCATCATGAGATTAAATTTAATATGTATAAGAGGGAATCACATGTCTTGGATGGCATGTTTTGAGGGTAGCATGAGGCTTCGCTGACTTGCCCAAAGGGTGCCATGAGTGACAGTTAAAAATCCCATGCACAAGCATGAGAGTTGAATAGAATTAAAGGGTATCATTTATATGAGTCAGGTGATTTATCTTAAGTACACCATATGGTTAGGAGATATTATCATAGAAAGATTCATGGGTATAAGGTGGAATTACATGGGGGACCACGTCACTTTCTCTAACATGTCCATAGGACATCAGATGACCCAAATAGCACACGGAAGGAGCATCAAGAAATATAGGTGGCATGTCTTGCTGCTATCCTATTTTTTGGATGTCTTTTGTGGAGCGTATGAGGGTAATGGAACATGTTTTTTTTTATTTCTTCCACCTTTAGTCTTTTTCTATCCATTATGTTGTGAATGTTTTTGATTTATTCGGTGTTATTTTATTTTAAGTGTTCTAAGATCTTGTAGATGTGACCGATATTCCTTAGGTTAATTTACATAAGATATTCACATGATATTTTAGTGATCATGTTACCAACATTATGCATGGTGAATGATCCTTCTAGTTATTCCCTGGTATGTTACATGAAATAATACTTTCCAGTCATGGGATCAGTAGCTCTGAGAAACCCAATATAGCATAGGGTTCAAATTCCCAGAGTCTATCCTCTTGGTGATGATCAGTAATCAAATATTTTTCAAGAAGGTTGGGGGGATTTATAGACTTCTCTATTCTAGTTGTTTTTTTCTTTTCATGGAATATCTCACACTGACCAATGATGATGTTGGCGAAGTACATTAGTGACATATGTCTTTGTGAGTCTCAGTTGTGGATCACTCTAAGGGAGTCACCTAATTTTCAATGAACAAGAAGATACTACATAAATTCCTCCTTCATTTGATAATTTCCTCCTAAATGGTACTTTTTTAATTATATTAATATGACAATGAACTTCCATATTTGTCAGATTAACAAGTCCATGGTATTTTTAAATATTACAGATCCTATTGAAGGGACTTCACATGACCTCATGTTACATGTTTAAGAGTTTATGTAAGAAAATGATAAGGGGGCTTCAGGGGAATAGGTCTTATAGATTCGGGTCCTTGTGATATAGTTATGCAGGAAACCCTAGCATGTTGGGAGGTTTTTACGACTATAAGAGTCTTATAGCTCCTCTAATTTTTATTTCAATTGTTTTATATAGGTTGATGATCATATGAATTTTCACAATTGGTTTCAAGGGGAATTAGTTTATTTTTATGCATCATGTTTCCAAAAAATGTCAAATAGTGATGCAAGAGCATTTTATGGAAAACTCGATTCGTTTTTTCCTTAGGGAGACAAAGGGTGGAGTGTGAGGTTTCTTGAATAAATCAGAGGCCTTTCATGTGATGATGATTGAAATTGAAAGGGATTTTCAATATTAGGTGGCCATGATTCCAAGTCATCTTGGTGTCTTTCGGTTCTCAAGGGTTGTGTTTCAAGTCTTTTAGGACCATGAGCGGCCCCCCTACACCTCCCCTTTTATTTCCATTGTTTTATTTTATATAGGCTCTAGGGTCTCACGAGTTTGATTGAATATTATCAACAAAGAAACTCTCTACTTATTGATGATACATCACATGAATATTATGACCATAGTTGGCCTCCACCTTTTAGATATTCCACTCCCATTATTTAATAATTTTGGTTGGGTTGTCAGGCATCTGCCAATTGACGAGCTGTGTGACATAGGGGAACTCACTTGACTGCCTTTGTTTGACCATTGGTCATCTAAAAATATTTTATAAAGGTAATGGGAGTTATTTAAGGATACTAGAGAGATCCTTTATAGGATATATTATGTACATGGATCCTTCACATGAACATATTATGGAAACAAGATCACATATACCATAGAGGCATATGTAATTTGCAAACATCAACCTTCTTCTTCTTCTTTTTATTTTTGTGGAGAAAATAATACATATTTCTAAATATTTAATCCATTTTTAAATTTATTATTATTTTTGCGGTGTAAAAATTACATCATAACAACCAACCATGATAGGAGGTCAATTAAAAATGAACAACATTGTTTTTGGGGGTTTTAGATCTTCGTAATGATGAATGCTATGTCCATTACCCATTAGATAGAAATGTGTGTACGAGTAGGTAAAACCCATTGAATAAAAACATCTCTGTATATTGAAGATAATGAGGTTATAATGTAAACATGGAAGCAGAAGAGTTGTTGGGATATAGAATTAAATTAATACAAAAGATCTTGTGGAAGGATGTTACCTCTTCATTGAGTAACTCCTTTATGTTTAAAGCAAAGGGATTCCTTGGTTGGATTTCTGCACAAAATGAGGCTTCTAGGTTGAGATGATGGATTTATGGTGATTTTTTGAGGTTTTTGAAGATACAAGGTGGATTAATAGGTGTAATTATATGAGGGGTGAGTTCACTTTAATAAAGAATGAGGAGAGGAATTCTATTCAATATAAAAAGGTAAACACTATTGGGAGGCCTCCCTTACATCATGTGTCTCCAATAGTTTTTAAAATATGATAAAAGCGGGGAATTAGTTTAAATATTTCTATAAATTTATTTTGGGATACTTTCCATGTCATTTTTCTCTTAATATTACTGTTTAACAATTAATTATTCTCAATTTTACCTTAATCAATGTAATTAATTTTATTTACATTCAAAAATATTTTTGGACAAAATCATAGTTCACCTCATTAGAAAGTATAAATTATACTGATTCCAAATAAAAGATACTTTTATATATATTATAAAAACATAATTGGAATAATTTTTTTAAAATTTAATTCTACCGATGGGATGGCCAAGTGCGTTTTTAATATAAAAATATTCCACATTTTTCTATGTTTTAATATCTAAATTTAATGTGATATTGTTCATAATGAGAAAAATTGGTTAATATTATATAATATTTATATAATTATACTGAAAACCAAATTAAAATATTATTTAGCAATATAAATAAATTAGAGAGGAAAATTTTATTAAAATAAAATAACTTGTTTTTACTATTAATCAAAAAATGAAACTTCTCTGAAAAATACCAAAAACTCACCCTAAGTATATTTTTATAATACTATTCAAAAAAATATTATATGGAAAAGAAAATTATATAATTTTCAAAAATTATATTTAATATTGTTTCTCTATTAAATGGAGGTTAAATATCCTTTTTGAAAAATACATCTTTTTATTCATAAAATTGGATTCATTCTTATTTTATGCCTATAAAATATATTTAATGAGTGTCAAAAATTTGATCTCAAATATTATATATTAAAAAAATTCATCTTGAGTGTTTTGTTTTATTTATGGATAAAAATGGATTTTCTACATAGATAAGAATTTTTATTAGAAAATGACTTTCTTTATTTTCAAATGGGTTTTACATTCTTTTCAAGCTAATTTATAACCAAAGGGTTCACTTTATACAAATATTTAAATCATATATTCAAAAAATTTATAATATTATTCATAAGTTCCATTCTAATGACTACTTAAAAACAATAAATATTTAAATAATAATAATAATATTTTATTATATTCTGGTAAAAACTCTACTTTTCATGTAATACAGGTTATTGAAGGGACTCATAATTGTGTGTAGTACAATCCAAAAATAGTGTTGTATATACCGGAAGATAGTATAAGTGTTTCTTGTAGTGAATGAATAATTTTTTTTAACATAATGTAATCTAAAATTATAATATTAACTAAAATATATATATTCAGTGTTGCGTGAAATGAAAATTATCAAAAAGAATAAATTTAATTGAAAAATATATATTTCACCAAATCATAGGATGTAACATTCTACCCCACCCCCCAAATAAAATTCACCATCGAGATTCATCTAGGTTATTAAATATTTACAACTTCAGATATCCATTCCTAAAAACCAACATAATAAAATTGCGTACAAAAAAACGTTAAAAAAGAAATTAAGGAACCATAACTATTACCCAATGTAAATCAAGACTATATTTCTATGTATGATAATGTTTGATGGGTTGAATATTGGAAATGGATTAAAATTGTAAATAATTATATAGATTGATAATGATCAACAATCTATAGTATGTGAATGATCAATGGAAAGTTAAGGACCTCAATACCATAAATCTATCTTGATATATATGACAATTGCTTCAACATAAATGGATGTATTAGGATAAATTATTTTCAATATCCATTTCGTAGAGTTTAGGAATTATTTTACTCTATGAGAACGTAATTAAATATACTTATATGAAATTATTCCTTTTCATATTTGCAATCTCACCATTTGTTTGTTCCTTTCTCTATTTCCATTTCATCAATTATTTCAATAAATGAAGGTGAATTTCTCCCTCCTAAAGTATTATAAGATCTTGAGATCTATAAAATAATTTATAGGGGTGTCAATCTGCCTTTATAAAAAAATATTTATAATAGGTTATCCTATATGCATAAATCCTTATATGGAGAGATAATATATTAATCTCTACAACTTCATCAAAATTTTGACATAAACCATTCCATAAATGGTTATCCATTAACTCTCCGAAAATATAATTTACTGATTTTTCATTAAATATGATGTTATCTTATACCAAAACATTTTTATTAGAAACTTTTCTCTATATTTGTGATGATAGAATATCAACTGTTATTTTGTTCTTCCGGAATATATGTAAAGGGAGATAATCACATGAAACATAACAAAATGGTGAAAATATGATTTTTCAAATATATTATTAAATCAAAATAAAATCTGAAATTACCAGTATAGAGATGGTGGATAATTGTTCCCTAATTATCATGGTTGACTTCAACCATTTTGATTTCATTAGATTTACCTTTTCCCCACAGCTTTATATATTGTTGATGTCTGTCATTATCATTAACCAAGCCTTTTAATCACTTAATAGAATAATTTCTATACTCCTTACATTAGAAACATTGAATTCCAAGTGTTGAATTCTTTGGAGCATTATATTTATTCCCATAACCTTGGAATTCATCCACCCAATGACCAATATATACACACGTAAAATATTTATTTGTTCCACTAATACAATTTACCCTAAGTTCCATCCACACTTGGATCATAAAGTAAATATAATATTCTTCCTTCCATATTTTTTAGATATTTATTTTTAATTCTACCCTTCTTTTCATATCATTATCATGATATTGATGAGAGGTTTTTTCAACCTTTTTCTAATAAAAATATTAGGATGGCACTTATTGAAAAATAACTTCTTGGACACTTCCTAGTCAATGTATTGAATATTAATTTTTTCCTCATATTATTTATAATGTTACACCTGGGTTTCACTTCACCTTCCATGTGATATATTTATAACATCAATTTTTTGTGTTTTGAACAAAGAAGAATGAAAAATATATTTTTGGTAGTAAAAATACATTCCCCAAAAACTAATGGATTATTCATCCCATTAAAATATGGTGAATGTTTTCTAAAAATTATTTGATAAATCATTGTTCCCTCATTTGGTTATTTGGAAACATATCTTGAATCTTGTATTTTTAAAGCTATGTGGTTATAGAAAAAACATTTTTCACTACATCATCCATAACATTGGATTTCTCAAGAGGGTAATAATTTAATTTTTCATTACATTCCTCATTGAAAATGATCCTTTAGGTTTCATCCATTAACGAAAATCATAAATCATAGCCTGAGAAACACTTCTCATAGAGGGAAACCACATAATAATAAAAATTTACTTCTAGGATATCTAAATAATGAAAATTACATTTTAATTAAGGAAACAATATGTTCATCATCGATTATTCAATGTAATTATATATATCATGTTAGTTTATAAAGAGTTCTTAAATTTGCAAAGAATATAACCCAAGAATGTAAAAATATGTGTGAAGCAAGACCAATTGTAATTCACTAGTTCTCAATCAATTATAACTCAATACATTGTTAATTATATTTTTTTGTCCTTGTACATATGAGCCAAGATCCTCATCGACTTGTATTATCCATACATGGATGTATTTCTAGGAAACCACTGACCAAATCCTTTACCAAAATTCCTGTACATTTTCCTATAATTTGACTTATCTGAAAATTTTTTCTAATAGTCATGCCTAGATATATCCTTTGAAATATACCAAGGTATATCACTAATGTTTCCTTACCATAGTTTCCAAATGTTTACTTAATCACTCCATCGATACCTAATATAGTTCCCCAAGAATAACATACATGGATATTACATTATTTTAGCTGAATATTAAAAAAATTACAAAAAATAAATGCATGAGGATAGAAAAAGATTTTTTTTGAAAACATGGAAACATAATCTTCTAACTTCTCCATAAATCCTTAACATCTACCATACTGATCTTCCCATTTATTAATCCTACTCAATAACTTTATTCGCGACATGGGGAATGGAATCATATGAAACGTGTGATCTAATCTTATCAATAAGGGTAAAAAAGTAAAATATTTAAGAATAATGTAAGGATAAGTGTTTGAGAATAAGTGTATAAGAATATGATCTTGAAATTAGAAGATCACACCCTACATATCAAAGATCATTACCAAGAGTCGTTGAATAAAGATATGTAGTTCATAAGACATGAATCATAAGGGTGGTTAATCATTATAAACAAATCATTAACCATAATGTCATGTAATTTATGTGTAGAATCATTATAACTATAGAAAAAAATTTTAATGATTCAATATTATCTACTATGACCATCAACATAGTGGATTAGGACACACATGATTCCACTTTTTTTATCAAAAAAAAACTTATATCCCATGATGGATTAAGACACACCTATTTCCCATTTTTTAGATTAGGAAACACCTAATTCCCATAGTGGATCAGATAGTAGTTGTTTACCAAAGTAGATAAGTACACACTAATTTCATATAGTGGACCAGGACACAACTATTTACAATTTTTGGATCAGAACAAACCTATTTCCTATTTTTTGATCAAGCATGTTGACTTGATTCCTATCATTATCACATTAGATATAAAAATATACTCAATGAATTTTAAGTATATATAGGTCCCACATATTACATAATAAATCCATACATACATGTTCCACAAGAAAATAAAATATTCATCATATCATCACCCATAAATATAAATTGGTTTCACAAACATCATATAACATCCAATTAAAAGAAATTTGTATCATAAACATTTTATCTGATCATTAACTATGTAAAATAGATAGGAATAATAATCATTTCATCAAAGAATAACACATGAAAAGAAGAACGTTTCAAAAAAAAATTACTTCAGGAATTGAAATGGGTGTCATAAACATAATTCCATCAAAACATAAACTATTCAAGAAATAATATTAGTGGAACTATTAGATCGTATCCAAATAAAAAATTAAATATAACAAAAAAATTCATCTTTTGTGGGAAGGATTTTGAAATATCACATGGAACATTTATTAAGGAAAAGGAATTTCATTGAAAATAATTTTCTTAAAACCGTTTCAAAAATTATTTTCCTGTAATGATGGATCTAAAATTTCATTTAAAACATTTCTTGAGGAATGTGTCCTTTCTTCATTTAAAAACACTTTTTAAAAATTAATTAGTTTTGAAAACCTTTTTCTATGAAAATATTTTGAAAATATTAAAATTTCTTGAAATCATTTTGGAACCCATTTTTTTGAATATTCATTAGGAAAACTATAAAAAACATGAAATAATTAAAATAATTTTCAATAGAAATATCTATTATTAAAAATTATAAATAGATCCTTCATATTCATTTAAATAATTTTTTAAAAAATAAAGCATTTTTGAAAACATTTTTTCATGGAAAAACACATTAAAATAAACATATTCAAAGAATATTAAGAAAACAATTTTCATTAAAAATAATCATGTAAACATATAAAATATGCATCAAGGAAATACTGGTCCTAACCGTGGTTATGTCTGTTCTAGGAGAATGTTCCTTTTGAATCACAAATTATTTTGAAAAGTTCCTTTATTGGAAAAAAGATTTGATGATTACATTATAAATGTTTTTTAAAAAGGGTAATCATTGGTAATTTCTTTCAAAAAATCATATTATAATAGTGAAACGTTTTGAAAATGTTTTTAGAAATCATGGTTATGAAATATCACATATTTCTGACCGAATGGATAAATAATGTCAGATTTTCGTAAAATTTTTTCTTAATTACATTAAGTGAGAGTTAGTGGGAAAAAGTAATAATACATGAGGATATCATGGATAATCAAAAGATAATAAAATTTATAATTTTTATTTAGATCTGGATCATAATATTTGATCAATGGAAGCATAATTGTATACAATCCATATATATAAAGATATTGTATCAATAAATTATTTCAACTTTGGTAAAATTTACCCATTATATAAATGAGATAATATCATTAAATTAAGATTAAAATATCATAAAATAATTATATTCAAGTTATAAAATGTCAAAGGGAAGTATATACACCTTGTCGAATAATATAAGTGCATAACATGGGATATGTCTCAAAGAGGAAAAATTGAGATAAAATTAATTTACATATTTGGTAATGTTTGAACATATGCCCCATAAAATATTGATCATAAAATAGATATTTAAATACCCATAAATATTTGTATAAGTATCATATAAAACATTAATAGAAACTATATACACTACACAAAATTAATGATTGTTGAACAAGGAACATATCTCATGAATATAAAAAGTGAGATGAGAAAAAATTTACCTTAATTATTTACTTTAATTGTACAAACAAAATCCTAATTTATAATAAATATAAGTTTCTTATAGAAATAAAACATAAAAATATTCATATATATCATACCATATATGATTCACTTATGAATTTACGTAACGGATTTATTAACAGTTCTATATTTAAGCAATGCTTCGAGTAATAACATATTTTTTTATCATATTTCATTTGAATTGTTATTCCTGATCCTCTTAAATAATTCCTGATTTTATTATTTCCAGAATTTAAAAAATGATTTACATATCATATATATTCATTATATAAATATTTTTTATAATCTATGGATGATAGATATATAAAATTGAGGACATAGTTCATGGAGATGGTAGGTCGTACGTACGCGTGAACAATGTTTATATTTTATTATTGTATTCAATGGAATGAAAATGAAATATATGTATGTATGTATATATATTATATTATTATTTTAGTATATTATTTCATATAAATCATATAATTCTACTAAAATCATTCTTAATACATCTATGTAAAGTGTGAATAAATCACTTCACTTGGGAAGACGGTTGTCCACACTTTTAAAAATAATGTTATCATATTTAGAATGAATGGGAATCATGAAAGAATGTGATATATAATAATATAATAAGAAATAAATTAATCATAAATATCATATATATAATATAAATATAGTGTTTCAATATAATTTCCAACAATGAGATGTGGTAAATGAATAGAAAATAATGTTGTTTCATGAGGTGGTAGTTTATCGTACACAAGAACAGTAGGATCGTTATGCATTAGAAATAAGTGTGTGTAATTTCAGGTAAAACCATTAGTATAAAAACATACCAGTATATTGTGGATAATTTGGTTACTATATTATTATGGAATAATAAGAGTTGTTGTGGGTAGAGAATGAAAATAAAACCAATGATCTTGTGGAAGGATGTTACATCTTCATTCAGTGTGTTCTTTTTATTTGCAACAAATGGAATATTTGGTTGGATTTTTCTCCTATTGTGAGGATTCATGATTGAGATAAAGAATTTTGGGAGATTATTTTTTCTAGGTTTGGACAAGACCAATTTTTTTATAGGTGTATGTAATTGAGCCGGTGAGTTCCCTTTTAAAGAGGATGAGGAGTCAAATTATTGTAAATATTAAAAGGTAAACAAAATTGAGCGGTCTCTCTTAGATCATGTTTCTCAGATAAATGTTAAAATTATATAAAATAGGTTAATTTGTCTAAATATTTCTATAAAATGGATTTCGGATTTTGTTTTATCACATTTATCATCTTAACATTAATTTTTAACCATCAAGTAATCTTTTTTTACTATAATTGATGTAATTAATTTAAATCAAATTCGCAAATATTTTTGGTAAAAAACTATGCTGAACTTTTTTGAAACCAAAAATTAATATTATTATAAATAACTAATACATATTTCTAAATTATTATCACAATATTTTATGAAATTTCTTTAAATTTAGTCCCCCAAAATAGGATTAAAAAAATATTTTTAAAATAGAAATGTTCAAAATCTTTCTATGATTTTATATATAAATTTAATGTAAAAATGTTTCCAATTAAAGAAATTGGATTGAATAATATATTTTTATTTAATTATACGTAAGAAAAATTAATAGCATTATTTATCTATTTAAATATATTAGATAAACAATCATTTTGGAAATAAAATGCAGCATTTTTTTACTATTAATAAAAAAATTAAACTTATAAGGAAAATCAAAAATATTAATACAATGTAAATTTTGATATTAGGATTCCAAAATTAATTTTTATTTTATCAAATAAAAATTATATAAGTTTCTAAAATTATATTTATTATAGGTTATCCATTAAAAGGTTTGAAAATTACCATTTAGAAAATATCTCTTTTTATTCATAAAACTGGATTTATTCTTATCTTACGCCTATAAGATGTATTTTATGAGTGTCAAAATTTAATTGAATATATAATATATTAAAATAATTCATCAAAAGTGGTTTTTTATTTATTGAGAAAAAATTGTGTTTCTACATAGAATGGACTTTCATTATTTTGATATAGATTTTACATTCTTTCCTAGATAATTTATAACCCAAGGGATAATTTTATACACATGTTTAAATAATAATTTCATCATTTATATAAAATTATTTATAAATTACAATCAAACATATAGGCAACAACTATAATAATATTTTATTAATATTATTAATAGTGTATTGGAGTTCGGTAAAAAATCATCCTTGAGTGTAACGTAAGATTTTAAAGGGACTCAATATTGCATATAGTACAATCCAAACATTGTTCTTCATGTTCCTCAAATTAATATCATTGTTCAGTATAGTGAAATATTACCATTTTTTGATCATAATGAAATCCAAACATAGTTATTTTATAAAAAACTACATTCAGTGTTGCGTGAAATGAAAAATTCCAAAAAGATTAAATTCATTCAATAAAATCAGAAAATATTTATGTGTTATTGTCTTATGTTTATTAAACAATTTTCCGAGAAGAGATATTACTAATCTATGATAGGAAGCTATAATATTTGTTCTGAAGGAAAATCCTCTATTGGACGCATTATTTTTAGAAACTGTAATCATCAATATTCAAACTCCTGGTTATGTAGGTGTTAGGAACCGAGGATTCCTGGTGGATCATGGATTTAAGATTACTTAAAATAATCCCCCATATTCCATGGTGAAAAAACCCCGAGAATCTGAGGAGAGGCTTGAATGGATTAATGGGATCTTCAATATCACGAGGGATATAAATGATTGGAAGGTGGGGTTTTCCATATACGCTCTTGAGGGATAGGAAAGGTTATGATTTTACTTTATTATTCTATATATGTAACATGAGGAAATTACATGGGATTCTATCATGGAAATATTAAATCATGAATTTTACCATGATAGATTACATCAGGTAAAGACTAGGGAGTTTCTGACTTTGGATTAATTAGAGCATAAAGTGTTGGATAATTCTAAATATTTTTAAAGATGGTGCATCTTAAACATATCCTTCTCACAAATGTGTAAATTAAGGCTCTAAGGTTTGTGTTGGGACTTAAAAATGATATTAGGTCTATTTTTATTAACATGTTCCTTCCAATATTTGTGGTGGTAGTTAAATAATAATATTCTATTGAGGAAGAAATATCATGAAATACATGTTTGGGTGGTGCTTTAGTTCATTCAGTTCTTAGACATAGTGTCTCTTCTGGCTAGAAAAAGGAAATTTTATGGTAGTAAGTTCTATTTTCGAAAAATTCTAGGGTCTTTGACAGAGAATCTATAGGTTGTTTTCGAATAATGTGTGTGGTTGATTCATACAATTCCTAACTATAACAACTCTTCTAATACATTTAACCATTGTATATAATCATTAAATCTGAAGTGTTTCATTGAATGGTTGTCCCTAATATGTAATTCATGAACCTATCTCACTAATGGTTCATAGGCTTTTACTGAATGTTCCTAGGGTAGATGGTCAAATCACTATTTCGAGGGGATATTCATGGGGAAAATAAATGATTTATATATCTTAGTAAGTATATTCTAGAGTAATCTAATGTGTGGACAACTACTAATATAGGAACAATGTTTATTTCATCTTATATGGTCTTATAATAGATTCATATAGGTTCTAATCATTCTTTTATTTCATCAATGTATGTTAACTTGTTATTCATTCATTCAAAACCTACGTTGTACTTGTTTTCTATTTTTATATATTACGAAAAGCAGTTGTAACAAGGTTTCATGTGACTATATGTTGGGTGATGATTACCAACATTAAGGTGGAATGGGAAATGGTAGTTCTTCATCATGACATCATAGAAATGATTATTAGCGTAGACTAGATTATTAGTGTCATGTACTAGATTGACTATTATCACCTATGGGTATAATACTTATCTACTAATGGTGATACTAATATTATTTAGGGGTTGTCTGACTCCAGACCAAGAAGGTTATGTCATGTATTTTCTTAGGTTTGGGTAATCTTGTTTTAGTTTTCATAGATGATTCTTTATGCATTTGATGATTGTTTAGGTTATTGAAATCCTGCTATGGTGAGTACATATCCCAAGATCTCTATAGATGATTTTTAAGGTTTAATTCCGTAGAGAGAGGGGGAGTTCACTGTTGACCTGCTCCCTGGTGTGATGCCCATTTCTATTCCATCTTCTAAAATGGGACTTCTAGAGTAGGCCGAACATAAGGTCCATTTTGAGGAACTAGAGGATAAAGGATCTATTCTTATTTTCATATCATCACGGAATATTGTTTTTATCTTTTTTTATAAAAGTAAATAAGATCCTCAAACATTATACTATCTATCATATGATAAATCAGGTGAACATTAAGAAAAAAATTAATTTCCCAATGATTGATTGTATTTTTGACTTTCTTATAATGAAATTTTTTTTTTCATATATCGATCAATGTTCAGGGTACCACTAGTTGAGGGTCCGAGAAGATGGTATACCCCAGACAATGTTTAGGATTCAGAATGGGAATCTTGGGTTACTGGTAATGCCATGTGATTTTACTAATGTTCCTATTGTTTTTGTGGATTTTAGGTACCAGATTTTGTTTCATATGTTCTTAGACTCTTTCAGTTTTATGTTCCTTGATGATATTTTTCTGTACTCCAAGTTATAGGAGGAGCACAGGGACCATTTGGATATCATTCATTGAACCTTGAATGAAAATATTATATATGGTATGCTCTCCAAATGTGAATTTGGGATCCAAGAAGTAAAATTTCTAGAAAATTATATATTTGACAGGGGCATCTTAGTAAATCCTAAAATGATATAAGATGTGATGTCCTAGGTGTATCCCACAAATATCTATGTGATTTAAGGATTCTTGGAGTTTTTTGGTTACTATAGACTGTTTTTTCGATAATTCTATAAGTTTGCATATTCGATGATGTCTTTAACCAGTAATGGTGTAATGTTTGATTGGAAAAACAACTATGATAGATATTTTGAGGAGCTGAAGGTGAGGTTATATTTAGCACTAGTTTTTTTCTTCTAGAAATCATATTAGGTTATAACATTTTCTACAATGATCATCATATGATTTGGATGTTTCTTGGTGAAGGGAAACCATATTATGTAATATGGTCTCACCAATTTCACCCCCTATGAAAAAATACAAATCCAATGATCTTGAGATGGAAGTGGTTATGAATGCACATAAAATTTTCCATCACTATAAATTTGGGGAGTGGATTACAATGTATTTTGATTAAAAAATCATGAAATATATTTTTACTCAATGGTATCTATCCTTGAGACCAATATTCTAAATATAGAATATTGAGACTTTTAATTTTGATATAGCATATTACCTTTTAAAGGGAACTGTTGTTGCTGATTCTTTGTACAGAAAACATTCAACACGAGACATGAGGGAATTGGTTGTGTATTTTTTCCTAATGATGTTGTTTTTTGAGATTATCTTGGGAGTTGATAAGGTCAGTAGATTGGTGCTATTTTATTTGATGGAAGTAGGATCATATTTGAATGAGAGAGTTTTCCTTAATCAATTGATAGACAACAAGTGAAAATACAATATTTAAAGCCTTTATGTTGGGGAGACCTCATGTTTGTGGTATCGGTCTCCCAGTGTCTCTTTGGGATTCTATGGTTGGTTGGTGGTTTTATCTTCCCTAAGTAATGAGTTGTAATATAGTGTCAATCAATATTGTTTTTATATAAACCCTGGGGTAACAAAGATTTATCATTACCAGAGACATCAATACTAGTGGAAAGGGATGAGGCGATCAATTATGGATTTTGTATCATAGTGTCTTGCTTGTCATAGAAATAAGTGGAAATTCTAGATAAATAATATATTTTTCATCCCTTAATCATTCCATTATCGTATTTTGTTGATATTTCCATCGGTTATGAAATTAATTTTCAATAGAATATTAGTGGGAAGAATGTTATTTTGGGAAATCCTTGATCGAGTCATAAAATTAGGGCATTTAATCCCAATCAAAGATATGATAAAGGTGGAACATCTTCAATAATTTTATTTCAAAGATATTTTGAGACGTAAAGGGTTTACCTATATATTTTTATCTAAGAGGGACCCAAAGTTTACATACAGGTTCTATATAGGTATGAAGGATGTGATGGGTTCGTATATTTTATTGAGAATGTCCAATAACCCTCAGATGTATGGAAAGAAAGAGTGGACTATCCAGGATGTTGAGGATATACTATGTGTTTATGTGCTTGACATTGGAGGTTATTGGGAAACAAATATGACTCTAGTTGAGTTTTCCTATAAAAATATTTATATGTCCTCAATTATGACAACACCCATTGATTATTTGTATGGGTGGCCATGTTGATCTTGCTTGTGATGCGAAGAGTTGGGAGAGCTTTCCCTGGATGGGATGATTCTTGTTAAGAAGACAACAAAGATGGTGTAGTTTATTTGGTGGATATTGATCCCGGAATAGGGTCATCAAAAATCTTTTGTGGTCCATCATCATCATCCTCTAGAGTTTGAATTGGGTGGTTAGGGTTTTCATAGAGTTTAACCATGATTGGGAAATCGTTGGATGGGAATGTGAGGTATGTTGGCACTATGGTTTTTGGGACCCCTTGATATCATCGAATGATTGTTGAAGGTGTCTTATCATTAGTACTTACCATATTCTTTGAATTGTATCCATGATGTGTTCCATGTTTCCCATTTTAGGAGGTATATACCAGATCCTTCTTATGTGATTCGATGGGAGGATTTTGATCTTGATATGAAACAACGTTGATTGAGTAGCTAGTTCAGATTATGAATCACCAATTAAGGTTATAACATGGTAAAATGATTCCTCTAGTCTGAGTATTGTGGAAGTGTAGAAAGGAGATCCATGAGATGTGGGAAATGGAATTTTTGATGTGGAATTAATGGCCTTCAATTTCATTGATTATTAGAATCTAATGTATTTATGGTGGCTAAAATCATATTTGTTGGGGATATTATGGAACCCTATTACGATTTCTAGGTACTCCCTTGTTTGTCCTTTGTTTATCATCCTTGTTTTGGTGTTTTTTTTGGGATTTTTGAAGGTGGAGAGATTTTTTTTGGGTAAATAAAATATTTTTTAGGTATGTATGTTGATTTTAATTAGTGTAGTTAGGTTATTAACGTTTAAATGATATAGAAATGTTATTTTTATGTTTGGATATCACTCAGAGAGGGGTCTTTTAGTGTTCATAAAAGTTTCTATAATATTCTATAAAAGTGCACACTTTGTAAAGGTATTAAACACTGTGTAATTTTCTCTGGAAATATTTTATGAAATATTTTCATATGTTCAATGTTTTACGCACCATGTATTTAGCTCAAAATGTGTACTATCAAAAATTGGGTTCTATTCAAAAGGTGATGGGTTTTTTGGAACACTTGATAGTCGTGGATTACATGATGTGAAATGTTCTTTCATTCCATGTAATCATCAATATTTTAAATTTTACTATTATTCATGACTTATATAAATTATAATTTGTTATATCCCTTCTCCATATCAACCTAAAATCTCTTAGGGGAGATTTTAGAGACTTCCAACCCTTCTAGATTGTTTTATTTATTGATTGATCATTGTTACAGTCATGGTAAATTTGTCATGGTAAACATTCCTTCTGGTTCTTCATTGGATTTGGTTATGGATAAGGGTTCTAGTTGTGTCCATGTCTATATTTTTCAAAAGACAGTTATTTATATTGATCAATTTCTTTTTCCTCACATTCCTTCTATTTCAAAGTTTATTTTTGTTGTTTTTGATCACCTTTCTTGAAGGCTACAAGCTTTATAACATTTTTTGGTAATAGATTCTATACAATGAGAAAATGTAATTATTTTCTAATTATTCATGTTAAATTTCTATTGAGTGTTAATTGATTTGAATTGATATGTTTTTAGGGATTCATTAAATTGAAAAATGTTTTTAAATGGGGTTTTCTTTGAAAATATATTTCATTGATTTGGAAATTGGTTATCAAGCACTAATTATAATTGAATTGGATTTCAAAATTATTTATACAAATTTGATCACAGTTTTGATAATTTATTTAGAAAATTTAGATATTATAAACATTAGGTGCATTAAGAAAGGGAAACCTATATCTTTAGTGTGCAAGGCACAATTAGAAGGTAAATTTTGGATATTGATATACTATTGTAGGACTCACTATTAGATGGATCCAGTGTTATTCCTATTTAAGATATTGAGTGACTACTATTAATTTTTGAATTGTCTAAGGAGCAATATTATGTGATTTTAAATTTATGTTTATTTATCACATGATTTTTTCCAGGGATTGTTGCTCGCTAAAATTTATATGACATTGTTTCACATATCATAGCATGATAAATTCTATCGTGGATACATGTTTACTCTCATAACTCTTAAATAATATAAATGAGTTCTTATTTATATCACTTCAACTTGTAATGTATATAGTTTGATAATATGAAAGTCTTTTTTTGAAACTAATGGGAATATGATTTACATGTCAATTGGGTTTATGAAAATTCATTGTAAAACCATTTTTTAAATCTAGAATGGTTGCATTCTTATTATTAGACAATGTATAGACATTGTGGTGGTATCCTATAGGGGTTTTTTCCACACCCTAATTTTTTATTAGGGTGGTTTTATATATTTTATAGTGTGATATAGATAATGGAATAGGAATAATGTTGAATATCGGCATATCCAATGGATTTTTCCTTTGGGTTTGCGGGGTTTGGAGGGGAATATTGGTCACATAATGAATTTTTTACACTTTATTTATTAATACTTTTAGATTTATCTAGTTTCTATTTGGTTGTATAGAAATATTTTAATTTTTTAATACACATTATTACTCTTGTTTTATGCCTTATTTTGTTATAAAAAATATATTTTTTTCATTCTTGCTTCACCTAACCATGTTCGGACTATCTCAGGTGTACGGTTTGATTAATCCATCTTGATCTCTTAAAAGTTCTATGGGAGCATATATCTTACTATGATATTAGTTAACATAGGTTATTCACTTATATACTGAATTTACCTATTTTATAAGGGGTTCTATTTATGTGATAAATTAAGGTATATCTAGTGGATTTATACAAGGACGACTCATTTGTGAATTTTTTTAGGTTTAGAAAAATAGAAGACCTTGAGGCCATGGGTAGGTTTAAAATAGATAGATAGTAGATATTTATCTATGAGGATAGCTTATAGAGTAGGTTTAGGGTCTTAGTGGTTGAAGAAGTCACATATTCAGCAAGGTTTGTTTCCATAAGAGAGAGAGGGGTTGGGAGTGAAATTCTATGAATATAATGTAGGAATGTAATATGAATTGGACTATGTTTTCGACAATGAAGTCGTGGGTACTTAAATATTTGGAGTTATAATTTTTTTTACATAAATGATTTCATTTTCATTAATTCAAACAATGGTATTCTATTAAAATAATTATGCTTGATTTTTATTGGTTTTTTGGATGATTATGTATTTCTTCCCTAAGATATTATCACTTAACAAAACTTATTAGAAGTGAATGGGTTTCATATAGTGGTGACCTACATGTAATATTTTTGATGTAGTGAAGGGATATTTATGGGATTTAAATTTATTTCACATGAAGATATTTGACATTATTTTCATGATGTTTTGTTTTTTGTGATTTTGGAATCACATTGATTTTTATTAGATGAAAATTTCATTCACCACCCTTAAGAGAGAAGAGTTTTTTCTACTATGATAATGAGATTTAAACTTATATATAAGGATAATTAACTTTATATGGATATGTTCAACTAATTTTTAGGGTATATAAATTGTTCTTAGAGTGGATTTGGAGATAATTTCAGAACATTACCTCCACTGGTGGTTTGTTTCCAATATTCATTTTTAGATGATTTATCAAAAATATCTACTGATATTTTTTTTGTGATTTATCTCATGTTAGGTAGAGAGCCTCTATTTATTCCATTTTATCATATTGTACTAACTGAGTTGATAAATCTGAAGTTGCAACTCAAGGATCATGAGGTGAATGAATTCATATTCTTGAGTTCTACTTCAGGGGATGCTCTAGTCTTATTAACCTAAAGGGTAGATGGTTTCCATAGGTTGTGAATGGATATCCAAAAAATAAACAATTTTATGGGAAAAATAATATATTTCCTAGGATAGATGGTTTATTCGACCATTTTTGGGGAATTTTATGTTTCTCCGTGATTGTCCTATGATATGGTTACCATTAGTTGTCCTTCATAGTGTAGGATTAACCCAGCATGGAATTGAGGTGTTGGTATGTATTACAAAGTACATGATGATTCTATTTAGTTTTATGAATGTACTAGTAGTGTTAATGGATCTCATGAACCAAATTTTTTATCCCTCCCTATACTTATTCATTAGGGTGTTCATGTAACGACCCATCCTTTTTTAATACATTTCCCTTAAATATATATCATGTAGAGTAGCATAGATTGCATATATTTATTAAACATGTCTTATTTATTACTAATTTTTATGTAGAATGAAAAAATTGATGTAACCATTTTATGAAAATAAAAAAAATATATTAACACAAGATTCATTTTTATTGATTAAAAATAATTTTTTCCCCATATTTGAATAATTATTTTAAAATTAACTCGTTTCAGATTTAGAATGTTAATTTGATATAAACAAACTAATTTTTCTATTCAACATATAAAAATAATCATGATATGGATTTTTTTTTGTATTTTTTGAAATAATTTTTTTAGGTGAATAATGAGAAATATTTTTTACTAAAACTAAAATGATTATCAATATATCAAGAAGTTTATAAAAAATAATGATCTAGTATATATTTTTATATTGAAATTATTAATTTTAAAATAAAATTTTGAATTCAGAATAACCATGTTTATAATTTTAAAATTAAGTAATATTTTGTTCTAAATAATATATTTAGTATATCTATTTTAATAAATTATTTTCTTGGTGAAGTTAGGTTTTTAATTTTTTTATGTAAAATAAACACCCTTAGGTAAAAAATGACCAAATTATATTATTTCAAAAAAATAAAATGTTTCATTTTATTCTAAATATTATTTTTATGATTAAAAATACTCTTTCTAAAAAAATTTTCAATTCATTATGTGCCCAAAATTTCAAATTACATTTTTCCACTGATAGAAATTAATATTAAAAAATAGATTTCATTTTTGGAATAAATAAGGCCAAATTATTTAATAAGTTCCATTTAATTTTTGGTATTAAATGTAAATTACATAGGTACAAAGTAGTTACCACGGTAAAAAAAATAATGATAAAAGTTAAAAATATAACTCTAAGTTACTTAATAACATTTGTGAAAATGATTGTTCGATTCTTCAACCAAATTACCTCTTCCCCCACTATATTATTGCCCATTATTGTAACCGTGTGATCTTTTAATAATATTATTACCTTCTATATATTCAAAAAATCCACTCCCCTCTATTGTACAAAGAGTCGCCACCACCCCACATCTATTCACACACAATTCATCTTATATTCCGTGAAAATAAAATTTAAAAATATAAAAAAAAATCATACAAACCACCTAGAGGTTTTTTTATATTGTAAGACGACCTCTCAAAACCTTAAAACAATTGTTATATGCGCTCTTATATAGAGTAACGAAAAATTCAATATTACTCCTTTTTATTTGATTTTATTTTTTATTTTTTAATCACCATTTTATATAATCTAACTATTTCAAAATAATAATATCCTTATTACAATTTAAATTATTTTATTATGGGGAAACCATTTTCTACCCTCCTCCCTCCCATCCTAAAAATAATGATGTGACTTATGTTATGTGCAGACTAATACCTCCAAGAGTGACATGATTCATTTTTCATAACTACAGTACAAGGAGAGTTTAGAGAGGGTATTTATTAACTAAATATTGTATTTAAAATATTATTAATATTATTAAACTATGGTATAATTCCTTCCTTTTTTTGATTCTATGTAATTGAATTTTCCACTAATGCGTACATGTGGAGTATCATCTCTAATAAAATGACTTATTTAGTTTTTCATCTAGTATTTTATTTTAATACCCTTATATATTTATGATTTTTTTAAATAAAAGTAATTTATTTGATATATTTCATTACACACAAATCCATGATTCAATAAAAAAATAATTTGATATTATTATTTAAACGTGAGCGTTATTACATGATTTTTAAAAATCACAACATGAATCTGTATAAGGAAGATTTAAATAATTAATGTAATAGTTTGATATTAATAAATAATATTGATAATTTTGTACCTAATTTTTAGTAATGTCATTAGATGATTCAAAAAATAATTTTTCCTCAAAAAAATTACTTGTATGGTTTTTTGTGAACAAATAAAAAAATTGATGTTTTAAACTTTTAGAAACATTATTTGAAAAATTTAGATTCATTTTTTTTGAATCAAAATATCAAAATTATATTTGGGTGATTTTTATGTACTTTTCTATAAATATTAATTTTTCTTCAAATAGTAAAAAAATATTATTTTATATTGATATTTTCCAATGAGTTTAAAGAAATTATAATGAACTATTATTGTTAAAAATGGTTTAAAAAGGAAAATTAGATTAATTATATTATAATTACTCTAATATAATTTATTATGATCAATTTGTTATTGATTTTTCCAATAAAAATGTTTTAAATGTTTGATAACTTTTTCATAGGAAAACAACAATCCCATCACTTATAAAGTTTAAATTTTAATGTAAATCTTTCCAAATATGTCAATTGAATTTGAAAAAATGGAATCAAAATATGGAATTACAATAATTAATATTATATAATGATGACATCTTAATTTTCAGGTGAAAATTAATAGTTAAAAAAGAAAAAGATAATTAGAATGGTTAATGGTAAACTATGTTCACCAAGGGGGTTAATCTAATAATTAAAGTTATAAAATGACCTAAATACTTATAAAACCCTTTTTTATCTACATATATGGACCCTTATTATCATATAACTCATTTATATGTCATTTTCGGACAGTTTTCCAAGAAATTGAACAATATAATAATTTAATTAAAGAAAAATACAAAATGTCACCCTCTTGATTTTAAATTTCATTTATGTGTTCACCAATGGAAAAATAGGGTTGTGAATTAATATTCAAGTTTATTTTGAATTTTATGAAATTAAATTAATGAGGGTAATTTATTTTTAATTATTAGTAATTATATAATTACATTAAATTCTTAAGCAACACCAACACAATAATTATTTAATTAATAAAAAATTTAAATAAAAGATACAAAAAATATAATTTGTAATATAAATTGAATAAATTATTATAATAATAGAATTTTTTAGATAAATATAAAATTTTCGGATTTTTTTAAGATGATATATTCAAATATCACCTTTATATTGAATTTTTTTTAGGTCAAATTAAATGAATAATTTCAAAATTGACGTTTATGTCATTTTAAAATAAATAATATTTTGGTAAATAATTTAAAATTTCTAAAAATCATATACATTTTCGAAATATTGTAAAATTATTGGAAATATTAACTATAATCCAATCACTGACTAATGTTACTTTTCTTATATTTATATTGACCCCTAAATAGTAAAATTACTATTACCATATTAAAGAGTAAAACAAGGTATTCTGTGTTTCAAAACTTTTTATTAAGATTAATTTTACACACACTAAATATTTTATTTCAAAATTCTAACTTCTAGATATAAATTATTTAATAAGATTCATTTTTCTACTATTAAATGATAAATTACAAAGATAAAAATCCTAGTTATGATATCAAAACCTAAAATGGTAAAAGTAAGGAAACATAGATGTTATGGAAACACATATTAAAAAAGTCTGTTTTTGGGGTGGAGGATTGGATAAACCATATCATCCCTAATATTAATTATTATTCTATTTTTTATGGAAATGGTGTGAGAGTTACTTCTTGTTATTAATTTTTTTTGTATTTAAATTTTCTTTACTCCTCCCCCATTGTAAAATGTCACCTCCTCCTCTCACATATTCACACCTATTAATCGATTTGTATTGAAAAAAATGGTAAGAAATCCTACCCCCAAATAATTATTAATTTATGTTGCTTCTTTTATTCCCATAAGTAAAACCCTAGGGTCCTTAACAAGAGATGAAAGGGGGTTTATCTACAAGAAGGTAATAATCTTCACTATACTGTTTCATTTTTATTCTTATCTTCCTAACTTAATTCATTTTAAATTAATTTAAATATTATAACACCATTATATAAAATATTATGAGATTTTATTTTCTAAATTTAATGTTCTATATGCATCTCCCCTTCAATGAAATGGAAAATGATAACATTGATTTTGTGTATAGAAGACTACAATCTCTAGAGGTGATGTTGTTAGTTATTCACATATAATTTAATGTAAAATAATAAGGATAATGAAAATATTTTATATAAATGAAATATAAATGATTCTTAATGATTAATATATTAATTAAATATCTTTCTCTTCATCTGTCAAGAAAACATAAATAGAATTCATGAGTACGTATGACATATCATCTCCTATAATGCTGTATTTAATTTTATATATCTAATGTTAAAGGATTAAAATAAATAAATATTATATATGTGTGTGTTTTATATCTATATCATCGTTAAAATTATTTATAATATGAAACCATGATAAATATAAAAGGATTTTAGATTGTAATCCAAATCATACATGAAAAAAACAGTTTTTACACGAAACATGATTATAAAATTGAAATGTTAATTAAAAAGTAATAAAACATCTTTAGTAAATCATATATGGAATGATAAATATAATTTATTCAATTTAATAGATTTATCTTAACCCTTTATTTATTAATAATTATTTTAAAACATTTGATAATGAATTCGATATATATAGTGACATATTTTGTCTCCAATTTATTTCTTTTTGACATAAGTATTGTTATGAACCCATATTCTTTAATGAGGTTTTTATAATTACATTTTAAAATGTTATATTATTATTATACTTCATCAAATTTTATTTTAATTTCAATTTTGTCTTATTATTTAATGGGCCTTATGATTCAAAATATATCAATGTCGTTACATTTTTATGTTACTATCTCGATGTTTATTGGGATGGTTTATTATTAAAGAATATGATCAAGAAATATTATGATATACTTCTAAAGAAACTAATTACATTTATTATCCACTAATAATTTATTATGGTGTATTTTTCCCTTAAATTTACTCTCTTAAATGATTGAATAGACCAAAATAATGTTTTTGGGAAAAATATTCTTTATTTATCTCTTCAGTTGAAACCCCTTTTTATTCCATATCCATGTTTACTAAAAATGTTTTCAAAAACGTTTTTTTCATTATCCAGTGGAATTATTATAGAAATTATTAGCCATGCTTGACTTTATTTAAATAATTTTAGATGGAATTTTCTTTTCTTCTTAATAAGGGTCATTAGGATTTCACCCTAAAAGTTAATGTTATCATTGATTTAACATGTAAACCTTGAATGAAAAATTTTCACCATAATGATCATTAGTTTCTATAAATATTACATTACATATTTTCAAGGTTATTTTTAAATAAAATTATATCCACAATATTTTGTGAATCCATAATGTTAAAATTTTGACATCCACGGAATGTTTATTTTCCTCTATAAATGTCCCATGTGCATTTTTTTAAATAATTTTCCAACTTAGATGGAATTATATTATGTTCCACAATATTTTATGTGTGATATAAACAAATGATAACATATTTTTTTTTAATTAATTATTCTTATTATTGAAATATTTTTTTGAAACCTGTTTCATTTCTAGGGGTTTTGGTATAATAATTTTTTTATAAAACCCAGTAATTTTCATTGATTCTATTGTAATTAATGTTTTATAAATTCAATTTATTTTCATCGGTTCTGATATAATGAATACGTAATGATCTTATGATAAAAATATTTTTTCTTTTCAATATGTAATGGGTGGGACCTATATCTCCCTATAATGCCTTGGGTAAAGCCTATTATGCCATTAGATAATAGTGGGCTTGATACGTAATTGGATATAAGATGATGGTCTTGATCTACAATGGAAAACAAATTTTGAGGCCAAATCCACTATATTTTATTATCTTGATTGTTAACCATAAAAAATTTACTAGTTTCTATGTTGGGAACAAGTTGGATGGAGAAGAAAGTAAGAAGAGTTTTTTGTTACAGAGTGTTGTCTTTTGTTTTCAAAGAAGATAAATCAAAACACATTGTAATGAACATGGGAGATCAGAATATTTTTGAACTTAACCTATTTTCATGGAACTTGTGACAAAGGTGACACATTTTTTTTCCTAAATGAATATGGTGAGGTATAATCCATCTAATGATGGTTGAAGAAGAAGAGGAAATGTATAAGGGATTGGCATTCTGATGTAGCCATGAATTTCACATTATATCTAAATAATACAATTCTTTTATGATATGTATTTCAAAAATATTATAATTTAAGAGAACTTTTGATTTATGCCTTATGAAGGAAGGAGGGAGAAATGAAAATTCTACTCATATACAATTTGATGGGAAGGAATGATGTAGTTGGAAGATAGGGAAGTTTCAGTACATACCATTATAAATCTGATGATGCTAAAGCTATTCAATCAAAGGATAAATATCCTGATAGTGAATTTCATGATGAAATATGTTCTAGTAAAGGATAATATTGGATGAAAGATTTTTTTCATGAAAAATTGGTTTTTCCATGAAAGATTGAAGGGAGTTTTGAATCTTGAGCGCAAGCCATGATTCAAGGTCCAAACATCAGAAAATGGAAAATGCATGAAGTGCGTGAAAGATTCAAAGAAGTTCTCAAAAGATGAGGATGGCGGAAAAGTGACCTACGTGCCCAATGCGATGTCAAATGTGGTTTTGTGTGACATGCAAGGATCTTGTTCTACACAATGGGGTTTTCGTGCGCTGGGTCCGAAAAGGTCTCTAAATATGCGGTCCCCCTCACATTTTGTGAGCTCAACACTTAGAAAAATCTCGAGCTCTGAGGCAAGAAAAATATTAAGAAAATGAGAGTGTGCGGAATAGATAGATTTGTTCGGAAGAAGAGAGTAGCGTGCAAGATTGAAGCTGTAGTGAATAGGGTTTTTTTAACAAAAGTCAAATCTTGCATGAATGGCCTAAAGATTTCCTGAAATACACATAAAATGGTGTGACAAAGATTTTTGGTATTCACATGTATTCATTTGTCCATAATAAAGTTCTTACCGGCTTCTATGTAAAAAAGTAATGATTTTTACATTAGATAATACATATGTTCAGTTAAAAAGAACCACTGAAATACTGTAACTCCCTATTTGTTCTAAGAGGGTGCACACACACTTGCAGATTGTTTTCAATGTTCTACATGAGTGTAAGGGTATATCCTTATCATTTTATTCCACAAAAAAGGATTGTTTTCTAGCGGATTATGTGGTACTGGATTGTTACTGTACCCTACCAAGGATGTAGCTACTCTTGTTGAGTGGTGAACCTTGTAAATATTATTTTCCAGTGGTGGTGTGTGTTTATTTGGGAAAAAATATTTAATAGGAGGTGAAGTTTGTTTCAAAAATAATAAAACATAAAAGTAAAAATATTTCACTAATTCACCCTCCCCCTCTTTGTGATACATGGATCCTGACTCAGCAATTTATACTAAACCATCGATGGTTCCACCCTATTATGACATGATCTGATAGTTTGTGAATTATGATGTTTTCATACTCTTATGAATAATGAACATTAGAATTATAATACTATATAACATGAATAATTTTTGTGATATATTAAAGGTTGGGTATAAACATTGTAATTTATGTACATGATCTCATAAATTTATGCTTATATTCTTCATTCATATCATCGTAAAATGATATCCCCCACGTTTAACCGTATCAAGAATCCAAGATCACCCTTTTTTATGTTTCCTTTCCATAGGTTATAAATAATGTTTTTAAGTAGGGTATATTTATGAAGATTAGAAATAGATAATATATTTTTGAAATATTTTGAATATCATTCATTAAAAAAGATATTTTTGTATCAATTCATCATTTTTATAAAACCATTATGTTCCATGGGTTTGTATTTGTGAAAAATATTAAATATCAATCTAAAAAATGTGGTATTTGTGTATGATAATCTAAGATAATTATATTTGGTATTATAGAAAGGGTTAATTAACCTTTTCAAAATAGTATTTGAAACATTTAGTGAGATACCTAGGGATATGTCCAAAGACATGGGTTGTAATATGTCAAAGTATAAGTATGAAGATGAATTAATGTGTACTAAATGTACTAGAATTTTGGTGAAGTATAGAGAAAGTGGATTCCAAGAAATCACATCACTGTATTGATAATATAAGTAGATAATGCTCTTGAACAACAGTAACTAGGGGTGATAACTCTGAAAAGGGTGCATAGAGCTAGACTCGGTCATCCATTGTTGCATGATAATAGTTCATGTATCACACATCTTTGAAACAGAATATGGATACTATTTGAAAATTATAAATATCATTAGGAAACATCATGATGGATTTAAATATACGATTTCTATGAATGACCAAGGATAATATTATGTTATCATTTATTGAGAAAAAGGCATCATGATTTAGGCATCATATAAATTAGTTTTCCTAATTATGTGGTTTTTCACTTTGATTATTTTTTCTCACACTAGGTTTTTTTTATTATTAAATAGTGGGAACCAATATCAATTTGGTTAATGTTTAATGTGATATAAAATGGGTTTATGTGAAATAAACTGTAAGGATTACAATATTAAGGGATATTGGAATTATACCAAATCATTTTTCTTGATAAAGGATTAAAATTTTCAACATAACCAACTCCATGTCTGTTCAAAAAAGGGAAGGATAGGTTTTGTTATGTGTTTGGTTAATGGTGAAAATAGAAGAAATAAGATTTAGTTTTCAGTATGTCATGAATGCAGAATCAATGTATGAATGTTTAAAATGTGTAATGTATATTCATTATGAAAATCTATGTTCTATGGGGAATCGTAATAATATGATAGACATGGATGCACATGTAAATTTTTTGTTTTTGGTGTTGATGATTCTGAAAGTTAAATATAAAGGGATGTGAGTATTAATGAAAAATATGATGAATAATATTCAATGGATTAATAAATATGTTGAATTGATTAAATTTTAATGTATTTGAATTAAAAAATTATGAAATATATATGTAAATTTCTATAAAAATATTTCATTAAAGATATACATGAATATGTTGAAAGGTACTATTGAATTTGAAAATGGATTTAATAAAAAGATAATATTTTATGTAAAACAAATTATTAATGAAAATATAAATATTAATATGATATTGATGTTTAGATAATGAGTTTTCGGTAAAGAGATGATTGATATAGATAAATTTAATTGGATTGTTTGGATTACATTGGAAATGATTAATGAGTTAATGAAATAGGGGTTTATATTATCATTAATAGAGTGTATAATAGTTTTGGATTAAAGGAATATATTAAACAATGTGTGGTATTATTTAAGGAATGAGGAAGAATTTAGGTCTTTATTTAGATTTTATGGATATTATGGTTAATATCATATTCATGGAGAATTTATGGTCCATGTATTCATTGATTTGGTATGTGAAAATTAAGACCAAATTTAAGTTTTTTGGGGGTTATGCTATGTGGAAATTTATATGAACTTTATAATATTATGAATTTTCAAATGGGCCTAAGGATAAAAATTTATGGAATGGTTTATGTGGAACATTTAATGAGGTTTTAGATATTATTTTTTAGTTTCACTATATGAATATTTTTTCATATTCAATAACCAATGAAATCTATTTTGGTTTTGATGATAATTAGATGTATAAGTAATTAAATATAATAATTTTATTTATCTTATAATCCTTTAGTGCTTCAGAAATGAAGATAAAATTCATATTTAATTCTTTAAAAGAGATATGAATAGAAATTATCTTTCATACACAACTAAAGGAATAATTTATTCCATAAAAACAGAAAGAAATCTAGTAATTATATTTTCTCATGATCTCTATCATGTTAATAAATATTCTATTAAATTTTGGAAAAAACATATTTATAAATAATATTTGTCTTATTACTTTAATTTCAATTGAATCAATGGTATTTTTAGTCATAATATATTTATATCTTGGTTTTTGTCAAGCGTCTCTTATTCTTTTCTCTATCGCTATCAATATTTATTTTGGTGTTGGTATGCCCTTTTATATCCATATTTTTACTTTGAACAAATATTATTCTATTTTGTAACCTAGCTATGTAATGACCATTATAATTTTTTTCTATCATTTCAAGAGGATGATTTTTTGACCCATATAATGGTGTGGGTTTTCCATAAAGGAATTTTGAAACGTAAAACTCATTATTTTTTAGATCAGGATAAAATTTTGAGGATTAATTTTAATTAATGGGGTATAATCTAACATCATGTTTTTATGGAATATTTTTTCAAATATATCTAATTTCTTCAATAGCTTTCATTATACTGAGGAACATGTTTTAATAATGAGGGAAAAATATTAATATTATAATTCAAATGAGATCATTGTTACCTAGACATTAAAAATGGAAGCATGAATAAAAATTAAAAAATTAAAAATTAAGTATAATTATTTTCTATAAATAAATCTTCTTGATTAAGAATAATAAATATTTATTAAATTGCATATATTCTTCAAAAAATTACTTTTTGTTAATAATTTATTTCTATTATTTTTCTAGAAAAAGTAATATTATTATATTTTGAAAATATTACAATTTTTTATAAAAAATGAAATATAAACTTAGATTACAAATTTCAAAATTATGTTATGGTGATATAATTTTATTTTTTAAAAAATATTATTATTTTTTGATTCATAATGAAAAATAATGTTTTTAACTTCCTATTAGTTTAAAAAATTTGAAATGTTTATTTTTTTACATAAAATAGATTGAAAAGTAAAATTAGAAAAATTATATTTTTAATTAATCTTATATAAGTCATTGGAATCAATTCCAGAATTAATTTTTAATTTATAAATTTTTATTACTTTTCCGAATTTTATCATTGGAACCCTTCTTTTATGTCACATCTACTGGTTTCATTTTAAAATAACATATCTAGATTATATATATGGAATTTTTTCAAAATTTATTAAATAATTTGAATCATCCTAATTAATATTATATAATATGTTTAACTTAAATTTTTGGAAAAAATAAATATTAAAATGGTAAAAAATAATTATAACAGTTATGATTAAAATGAGTTCACTAAGGTTGTTAAAATAATAAGAAAATCATTTAAATGAACAAAAAATTTATACAATTCATATATAATGGACATATTTATACCTTTATTTCCTTTATATTTTTTATATGTTCTTTTGTGACACATTTCCTTAAAATTTAAAAATATTATAATATTAATAAAGAAGAAAAGAAAAAATCACCCCCTTCTTTAAAATTTCATTTATGAGCACAAATTGGGATAAGAGAAATTTTCCAATTAATACTTTTTGTAATTTTTGTTATAATTTAATTAAATTGATTGGGGTAATTTCTTTTTAATTTTTTGTGATTATATAGTTACATTAAATGATTAAGAAACACCGGCACAATAATTATTTTATTAATAGAAAAATAAAATAGATGATACTAAAATCATTAAAAGAAATATAAACCAAATTTATTTTAATATTCCATTAATTGTTTAGATAAATGTAACATGATATATAGGTTTTAAATTTATATATTCAAATTCGACATTTTCAAGATATTTTTAAAGTGAAATTAAATGAATAGTTTCAAAATTGTTATTAATATAATTTTTTAATAAATAATATTTCATGAAATAATTTTAAATTCATAATAAACCCATCCTCTATAAATTATTTAATATATGTTTAATTATATAATCCATTTTCATTCATGGACCAAATCTCCTTTAAAAAAATTATATTGACCTCTAAATAGTAAAAACATTGTTACAATGGTAAAGGGTAAACTGAGGTTTTATGTGATTCAGGGGTTAGTATTAAATATAATTTTCCACTGGTATATGATTTTTAATTTCTTAATTTAATTTCATATTTATAAATAATGTGCCAAATATATCTAATAGATACCATTTTTTTCTAATCTCAAATGGTATATAATATAGATAAAAAATTAGTGTTACCATAGTTAAAACAAAAATGGTAATATTAAGAAAACAATGAAGTAATGTAACAATATGTTTAAAAAAAGGTTTTTGGGGTGTTTCCATGTATCAAACATATCATCCCTAATCTCCATTATTTATTAATTATTGATGGACATTTAGTGATACTGACTTCAAATTAATGAATAGTTTGGGGTATTTAACAAAATACCACCCCTCCCCCATTATAAAAGGACACCTCCTCCCCTCACATATTTACACCAATTAAGCCCTTTTACATGAATAAAACCTAGAGAAATGCCTACCCAAAATCTGTATTCATGTTCTTGATCTATTGGTCATCCAAAAATGAAACCCCTGGGGTCCTTAGTAAGTTATCTAAAGGGGGTTGTTCTAACATAAGAAAATTATCTTCACTAAACTATTTCATTTTAATTGTTCTCTTACCACCTTCATTCATATTATATTAATAAAAATATTATAACACCATAATATAACATATAAATATATGTTATTATTATTATTTCATAATTTCTATTTTCATCCTCTTCTATCAAATTGAAAAAGATAATTTCTCACATGTGTGTGGAGGACTACCACCTCACGAAGTGATATAATTCATTCTTCACTTATACATTAAATATATATTAATAAGGATTGTTTTAAAGAATTTTTTATATATAAATATGGAATAAAAATTATTTTGTAAAGGTAATATAATACATACTTTTATTATGTTCCATTCATCACGAAAATGGAAATGGTGATCATGCATATGTATAGCCTACCATCTCCATGAATGGTGTATTTCATATTCTATATATAAATTTTATACATTACTATAAATAGTTATATGATAAATGTATATAGTAAATTTACTTCATGGTTAACAATATTTATATTATAGAACCATAATCATTGTAAAAGTACCAAAGATACCACACCAAAACCTACTTCAATAATGACGTTGTTATTAACCAAAACGTAATTTTAATAAGGTATTATTAATAAAACTAAAAAAAAGCGAATAAGTAAATAATATGTCGTATTCAAAATAATATAATATACCTAAAATATATTTATCAAAATCTAATATACATCATACATGAGTTTCAAATTTTTATGATTGCATTTGATACCTAAGGGTTGTTATTTTGGCCTCGAATTGATTTCCTTAAAAAATAAGTTATGTTATGAACATATCTTATTTTATGAGGTGTATATATTATTCTTCTAATAATAAATATCATTAATATCCTTTTTTAAGATATGTAAACTTTAATTTTGTGTTATTCTTTAATGATATTGATGATTCAATAGACAACAAAGTGGTAAAAACATTATATAACAATCTCAATATTTATCAACATTGTTTATGATTATGTTTCCAATGATCAAATATTAGGAATTACATTCCATGAAAATAATGTATTTTATTATCCTATGGCTACTTCTTTATGATACATGTTTTCCCATTATTTTCGTCTTTTAAGAGATTAAATAGTCAAAAATAATATTTTTATGAAAAATCACTTATATTTCCTTCTTCGGTCTAAAAAACATTTTATTACATATCCATATTTTCTTAAAGAAATTAATTTTTATTTAACAACACAATAATTAATTATTAAATAAATTTGTATCCATTTATTACTTTTTACAAAGTGATTTAATATGAATCTTCGTCACATTTTCCTAACAAGACCTGTAGGCCATTTAACAAAAAATTGTAATGAATAATTATTTTAATGTTTATGGAAATAATAAAATTCCCCACATTCATGAAATTATTTTTGAATATATTTAAATAATTTATCAAATTTATTTTCAAATAAAATAATTTAAAAATATTTTATGAATTTCTAACTATTAATGGAGATTTTCAATGATAGGTTATTTTCCTATAGAAAGGATCCATGTGATTACTATTTAAAAATAAATTTCAATATAAAATTAAATCATTTGATATTACTTAGTATTTTTTAGGGATATGATCCCATTATAGCATGTCTATTATTTATATAGATGTTTTATTTTTTTGATGAAAATATGTTTATGAAAACTATTTCATTCCTAAGTGTTATGTTATAAATTTTTTTAGGAAACCCATTTATTTCAATGGATTCTCATATGATGAATGTTTAATGAATCCCATTTCTATTCATGGGTTCAAATATAGTGAATGTTTAATGATGTTGAAGAAAACATATATTTTATTTTTATTATGTGATGGGTGGAACCGATATATCCCTCCAATTCAATGGGTAAACAATTATATATCATGATATAACAATGGAAAATAGGTCAACATTCTTGATCCAAAAAAATGAAACTAACTGATGGGATTGATCCACAATGGGAAATAGGATGATCATCTATATCCACAATGGTAAATTGTTGATGAGGTTTGAGCCAATGTGTTTGATGGTATTGGTTGGTAACACTGACAAATGAAATGGTTTCTATACCTATTTTTGTTAAAAACTTATATGAAATTAGCTTATGGGTTATGGCATGACCTAAGACTAGGTTGGAGCCACGACTACCCCAAGACCACCTCCATAGGCTAGGGGATGGGGAATAGAACCCATGGAATAACTAGCACAGGGAGTTCATTTGCTAAGTACCTATATGAAAACACACAGCCATATCAATGCCCAAGTGTTGATGAAGTAAAAGAATTGGAAGAAAGATCTTAGAGAACAACTATGCATGAAAAATCGATAGATAGTAAACGAGTACTGTAGTTTAAACAAAAATGTACATGGGAAAATACATGCCCAATAATAAATAGGTGTCAACCTAACAAAAAAAGAATGTAAAACTCTGATAGATACCAGCTCATGATATCCACGATTTATCCACCATAAGTGATCCAAAGTAATAGGTATCCCTAAGCTCCTCAATAGTAACCACTAATGTGTATGTTATCTGCATAAGGCATGACATGTGTTGGTGAATCCCATGTGAACTATAGTTTATAAATACATATCAGGATACCCCAAAAGCTAATGGGGGACAGTAATAGATACAAATAGAGTTGAAAGTAAGTGAATAGTTAATATGATATAGAGAGTCGTGAAAGAGAATATCTCAATCCAAACCAATATAGGTTAACCTAATCCAATAACAAGGGGATCATAATTGTGTGTATATGAACAACAAATTAATTATTTTCCACCTGTAGAAGGAGAGTAGACTCATACAACCATAAGAATCAAAACATAGAAAGCATGTGGCATACCCCATGAATTATCAAATCCAATTAAAATAGTGTAACTAGATCCAGAGTTATGGATATAATATATATATATATACATATATATATTCTTAGTCAATATAATATTGAATAGGAGTGTTATTGAAGCTCCATATCACATCTCATCCCAAGAACAAGAGTCTCTAATAGTGACAAAAGTCTAGCATTGTTTCCAATCATCTCACACGTCTACCCAGAAGTAACCATCCTTGTAAAACCATGCATCGTAAATATGTCATGCCATAAAGGGGGAACAAAATCAAAGTAGTATACATACACCATAGTTCATCACGGGGGTTCCACTCTATAATTGTCCATAGAGGCCCTCTTCCCATGTTTAGGGAAGGGGGTCCACTCTAGTGTCATGAGGACCTGCACCCGATCTGATAGGGGTTGCACTCAAAAGGTAGAGGACCCACACCCATAATGATTGCGACGTGGTACCACTTTTTTGGTCAAGGACACGTGACCTGGTGTGATAGGGGTTTCTACATGTGTAATCGTGGACTTTCCACTCTCTAATAATGGGTTCCACTCAAAATTTAGTTGTAGTGGACCAAATCCCAAACTAATGGTGGTCCACTCTATAGGTTGTGGACATGTTCCCTAGAGTGACAGGGGGTTAAATTCTACACATCAAGGACCCGCACCCTATATTATAGGGAATTCCACTCAAAAGAATGTTATAAGGGACCCAAACTGAAACTAATGGGGGTTACACTATATAGGACACCTCTGGAAGTCCTTCGTGATTAGAACATTCATTAGGAGTTGACTCAAAAATCATCACGTTTGAAACATTTAACATTATATCCCAAAATCCATAATAGATTGAACTGTCTTGTTCTACATGAAAAAACACTCAGTATTGGCTAATCGTGAGCTAAAATACATTTTCAATCAATAGATATATGAAAGATTGAATTTTCTTCAAAATGAACCAAGGGATACACAACGTGTGAGAGGACTCACACAGTTTGTGGTCCCACTCCTTCAACATGATGTGTCCCTGAAAGTACATGCATCACTATGCATGTAGGAGTAAAATATATTTAAAGAATCTACATAGTCTTCCCATTAGACTCAGGTTCCCTCCCATGTGTTTGGTCATGTCCATGTATCTAAAACATGTACATGTACCTTCCACATGTCCATGAGCTTTACCACAACATGCCTCTCTATACAGGGTGCCACCCATGTGCTTTGACCATACCCGTACACTCAGGAACAGGTCATGTGACTGACCATTTGCTTGGTCGTGTTATATATCCCATGGATCATCCACATGGGGAAGGTGGTACAAATCATATATGGAGCCTACATTTTGTGTCATCCTTTTTAATTCTGGAAACACTAACTTCTAAATCCAAGGGCTACTTATTGTGTTTTCATATCAGTACCTAGTGTGTAGTTGGGTTTTTTTTAAGATTTACATTCCCTCAATCATGGTTCTAGATCTAGAAATTTATCTTAGATTTTGGGTTCAAATGAACCCAAATATCATCGAATCTAGCCACCATACATCGTTTCCATCCATATGGTGGCTGGAAATAGATCACATCTATCCTCAGTAGTTCTGTCGTATGCACCACTCATCCAGATCCATTCCATCAACAATTATTCGGTCTCTATCTTTAGAAAGATCATCTATGTCCCCAAAAAAATTCCTAGAACCATTTTAATTTCATCAATCCAGGCCTTGTTCATCAATTTTTTCACAGTTCTGGGGGTCTGATTGGGCTTAGTAACTCTCAACTATTTTGAACTGGGACCATGGTTTCCTTCTAGTGAAGAACACAAACTAATTACTGGAGAAAATCCTAATAAAAGATAATTAACCATAATTGCACAATAATTATTGGAAAATGATATAGAATTTGGACATCTGGTTTATAGAAACAATTGAATAACAAAATTAAACAGTATGTGGATGCATGTTCATGCCATAATTGGCATGAATGAAATAAGGGGATCGGTCCACTCAATCAACATAATTAAAATGGGCATAAAACAAAATAAAATTGATTCCTACCTAGTGATTGGATCATTAATACTTGAATAATGCGCTAACCAATGATTGATGTAAGTTGTTGTGTTTAGTGCATTTCGATATTCTCTGATTTAGTGTTTCAACGTTTTCTATTTGGTTTCACCAACTGAAGGAGGAAGGATAAGATCCCGATGTACCCAGGGTTATGATGCTAACCTTGGGAAAATAACCATGGAATTATACTTATAAGATTTCTATTTAGGTTAAACCAAATTAATTAATTATTTTAATTATTAATTAATCCACTGAATTTATAGGCATCGAGAGAGATGTTTGAATAGCCAATCCTAACCTATTTTAGGTCCTCCCAGGGTTAAAATATGTGTTCTAGACTCAATTGTTGTCTCAAATTTCTGATTCGATCAAAAATTTAATATTTATACCATTTTCATTTAAAAACTACATGCACTAAATATAAAATATATTTTATTTTTATAAAAATTAATATTAGACACACATTCCTTAGAATTACATATTGTCTCAACTCATAGATTTTTAAATATAAATATAAATATTTCAAAGTATTATAAGAAAACAAACTAGGTCACTACATCAATCCCTCGATCAATATTTTCATCCCTTAAATGAAAAACTAAAAAACATCAGATTATGAGCCCACAGTTGGTAATCCCACTCCTAGTAGTTCTCCCACAATTTCCCATACTACCATAACACACAGATCAAGGAGATGGTACATCCATGCAAGTTCCTATATTATAAATCCGTAATCTGCACTAGGTTCTTTGTAAATGTGGCACCATCCTGGATATACACCTCTCCTCCATCAATGAAGTGTGTGGGTTCATGAACATATCTCTTTAATGACATCTGGGAGTTTTCGTGCACCCGTTCCTGCATTGGGGGAAGGTAAAAGAAGTAAGAAACCACACCAACTCCTTGCACGATCTCAAACCGCATGATTAACATCTAGGATAACATCCCTCCCCAAATGAACCTATGTAATCCTCATCATGGGGATACTCTCAAGAGAATTTTCCCCCTAATCAAACTCCGTGGACCTACAACAATGATCAGCATAAGATTTTGGTTTGCTTTGGGTCATCGTCCTCCTCCAATAGATGATCTGGACCTTCTCCATCATTAGATGTATCATCTATATCCCTAAAAGAGAAATATCTCTATTATCTATCCAACATAAGGGTGATCTATAGTGGATATTATGCAGGGCCTTAAAATGTTTCATACCGATGTTATAGTGGTAGAAATTGTTGTACCCATATTATACCAAGGGAATGTGATCCTTTAAGCTTCAGATAAATTCTAACACATAGACCCTTGGTATTTCCTACAACAACTGGAGTGTACGTTCAGTATTCCAATTGGTTGTGGGGATGAAAGGATGTAATCATCTTTATCTAGGTCCTGAATTCATCTTAAAGTCCACCCCTCAACCATGATGTAAACTACATGTCATTATCAAAGATAATGGTTGGGGTAACCACATGAAGGATAATGATATCACATACATAAAACATCCCAATACATTCCCCTCAACTCTACTCCCTAATAGCGACAAAGTGTTCTAACTACATGATTTGATCCAATATCACCTAGATGGTTTCATGTCCCTATACTATTCATGGATTCCCTATCAAAAAATCTATACACATTCCATCTTACATTCACTTTGTGATATCAAGAGGCTGCAAAAATCCTTCTAAAACTTGGTTCTCATCCTTCACTTGCTGACATGTGAGGCACGGAGAAATGAACTCAATTATTCTATTTATCATCCTGGAAAACCAAAAAATCTATGAAGGTTTCTTTACTTCATCCCTACACTCATAGATACATCTAGGGGAGAAATGTTGAACTCTCGCATCACCGCCTCCTCCATCGTGATAGTGACTACTATCCATCCTTGAAAAAAGATGACAAGATACCCTCCTTCAGAATATCTATCTGGTAAAACCACCATGGATATCCAGTTATGAAAGAACACAATGTTTATGTAACCCACCATTGAATATTTCACATTATAGAGAAGTAAAGGTGTCAACACCATCTAATACAAGAAATTTGTACCCTTGTTCTCCACACGTGTCAGATGTTGGGAATCGAACTACTCCAAACCCTCCTGCACCAAGAGTGATTGTGACTTCATTATAAGGAAATAATATTTTAAGTTTACATTCTATGGTGTGTATTCAATCTAAATATCATAGTCATATATGAACTACAACTAGTTACGATGATTTCTGTTCAAGTCTCTATGTGTGATTACATACCTGAGACTCAAATGGTCTGAGTAAATCACAAAGTGCTCTCCCATAAGAGTGTGCATCCACATCCTCAAGGCGAGGACTAACACATCTATCTCTATGTCACAAGATATGTAGTTTTACATATGGGATCCAAACTACCTCTACATGTATGTGATAATAGCCTTCCACTTCATCAACAAATAGATGAGCCCAACTCTTTAGGGATCATAAAACTCTACATATTCAATTACCACCTCTGGTAGTATCCGTTTAGGAGCACTCATCAGCCTCACCCTCAACTCCTAAAGGTTCCTCTAGCACTACTTGGTCTATGTAAATGGATTACCTCTCTACATCAGAATTCTGATATGGGAATAAATTATGGAGAAGCCATCCAAAAACCTCTTATAGTACCCCACCAAACTAGGAAAGCTCATAACCATCAACACACTCTTGGGTGGTTCCCATGAAAGAATTGTGTTGATATTCACTGGGTCCATGGATAAAGCATTCTCCATGCTGAAATTCCCCTGAATGTGAACCTCATGAATCGAGAACTAACACTTAGAGTGCTTCCAATGAATATGGTGCTCTCAAAGAATATCTATAACCATTATCAGGTGCTCTACATGATCCATAACTGATATAGATTATATGAGTATGTCAAAAATAATTAAAACCAAAAACTAGTCCATATACAGCTCGAAGACATAGATAGTCAAATCCATAAATATGGTTGGGTAATTTATCATACTAATGGGAATCACTATGAACTCATATTGTGAAAAACAAAATCAGAATTACATCTATGTAATATCATCCTCAGAAATTCTCAACTCATGGTAGATAGAACATAGATCGATCTCAGAGAACCATCTCTCACTTCACAATTGATCAAATAAGACATATATCATTGTAAATTGGTACATGTTCTTTATCGTGTCCTAGTTTAAGAAATTATAATCTACGCAAATCAACAATATCCCATACACCTTCAACACAAACAATATTGTAGATTCCAAGAGGGCACACTAGGCCTAAGGAAACCCTTATCTCAAACATCCTAAAACTACAACCACAGATCGTAGAGCATGGTAGGGGAAATATGACAAGTGACATAAGATATAATAGTGGTCCTAAGATACAAGTTGATTCAAAATTCTTTCTTTATCCTTAGAGGTAGTCCCAAATCATCCTTGGGGAATACTTCTATAAAATCCTCCACAATAGATGGGATCCCGAATCATGATGATCCATTTATACCATGGTATATACTTTCTAACTGATGGGTGCTGGAATATAGCCTCCTGATCATTGAACCCACTCATCCTACCCTTATATCTATCTCCCCCATAAAGGTTAATCTAATCCTATCAGTGCGTAGGCATATGACTTGTATGTGGTGACTATCAATCAGGGAATATATCATATAAAATGAATTTATACCCAAGAAGATGTCATAGGGTTCCATCATGATGACCAAAAGGTTCCACATGAACCTCACTCCACCAAGTGATATCTTTCACTACCAGAAGATAAAATATATAGCAGAAGTGCTCCCTGTAGAAACCTCTAGGTGAAGTTACTGGGATGTCGTTTCAAACGGGACCACTAAATCTCACACCAGAAATATAGAGATTAAGGAATAACTCAAACCCGTGTCTACTAATACAGAAGTAAGAGTATAATAAACATAGATAATAACTATAATAACCTTGGTAGATATGGGTTCATCAATCTCCAAGACAGTAGTTTTCTATGGATTTGAATGGAAGCTACATAAGCATGATGTGGGAGGCCTGGTGGTCGTGGTGTTGGAAGGATCATAGAGAATCTTCCACCACCCATAGCACCTTCTTCTCGTTTATTAACTATGCGTCTATAGGGACCACCCTTCTATTTCTTGTGAGATCCTTTATAAGGGTGTTGAATGTACCAGGGTAGTCCATTAGCTATCAACATGTTCTCCCTGACACATATGGTCTGGCAGTCTCATAATATGTGAGCTCACCGAACACAATAAAATAACTTCCCTTATTCGAGCTCCCTGAGCCCTCTAGTCTTCCCTAGAACATGTCGTTGTGTATAACCACAAGGAGGTATCATGCACCATGATCCTATTTTCTGGAATTTTCTAGCTGTTATAGATGACTTAGCTCTTTGACACCCACTTCTAGCTCCAGATTCCTGCCATCTCCCCAAGGGAAATCTATATTATCTAGTGAACTTCCCAACTGCCCAACATAGGTGGGGATGCAGAAGGTCACCAACATAGCCGAAATATTTTAATGGAGTTCCAACTCAAACATATATTGTTAAAAGCTTCAATATGGGATCATGTCAATGGAGTACTGTGTATGGACTTTTAGCGTCACTCAATACTCATCTGTTGTCATTCTTCTCAATTGTAGATCAGATTCTCTTGATGACAAACCGATCACAAGGATTGGTTGTACTCCTAATGGAAGAGATATTATAAGTCATTCCATGAGAGTGTCATCTCAACATGCATCTGGGTAACAAGACACCTCCATCACCCAATTACACAGTGTAAAAAGTTAGTTTTATCCCAAATGCCTGATCTGTATATGTTTGAATGAGCCTAAAGATAAAAAACACTAACTCTAGCCAATACTCTACTACCTAAGGATATATCTCTCCATGGAACCTAAGAAAATGGTGGTGCTAGAACTGATAGATCATGCCAACACTACATAAATCCTCATCATTCTCTAGTAGGATGATGTACCACTCAAAAGGTATAGGTGATCCTACCTACCAACTTATAGGGGGACGATCATGGGATGGACCATTGAATAAGTACTCATTGATCATCGTATAATCATAACAACACATAACTGGTATCTTGGCATGCTTTCATCATGGAGGCATCCTAAAATTTAGTCATGATATACCAATGTCATATGATAATATATATTTGTATATTAATAGATTAATCCTGAAGTAAATTAAAAGAATCAATCATATATGATGAATGTACCATTTATATTTGCAACCAATTTCTAGGTTTACCGAGTTAACAATAAGTTAATCATGATCTTGGTGAATTGATACATCAGCCACCCACACCATCATTGGATTCCCCAACCTCAGAGCTTCACTTGAGACACTTTGACACTATTATACTATTCCCAACCATATCCTCATAAGGGGACTGATCCAAGAACCTTTTTAATGATAGAACCACCTCTAACACTAATATGTCACAACTTATCCTAGGTCCGGGCTTGGGAAGTAACTACCCCAAGCCCGCCACAATAGTCCAATTACCCAAAACCCGATGGAATAATTGAAATGCAGAGGAATTTTCCTAAGTACATTTGTACACTAAGCTAACCATATAAATAAAAAAGCATAGAGTATGTAAAGGTAAAATAAGAAAGAATATAAGGAAACAACCACAGCTGAAAACCCTCTAGATAGTACAATAGTATGGTAGTGTAAATTGAAATATTAATGGTAAAATGCACGCCCAACTAGGAATAGTTCCCAACATAAAAAAACTGGAATGTAATACACTGAATGGTCCTAGTAAATTATCTTAAAAATATGACCACCATACGTGGTCAAATGTACACAGTTTCCCTAAGATTATATATTTTCACTGTCGACCTATCTATCATCTTCATATGAAATGACACATGTGGGCGAAGCTCATACAGGGGTGAATATATACATACCTATTAGAATGACCTAAAATATGAAGGGGTAGAATGAGATAAAATAGGATTATAATCATAGTACATAGTAAACCGGATGCATAAGGCAGTGAAAGGGAACAAATCAACCCACACCAATGGAGGGTTACCTCATCCCACAACAAGGGGATGAACACAGTGTGTAGATGAACAACACATCGAGTCATTTCCACTTATATCATGTGAGTAGACTCATACTACCATGAGAGGATATATATGAAAAGCACATATCATACCTCACGCGTCATTGTATATATTAAAATGAGAGTAACTAAATCAAAATTTATGGATATATATATTTATACACACGTACACACACACTTATATATATATTCTCAGTAAAAATAATTACTAATGGGAGAATAAGTGGATCTCAATCTCATCTCTCATCCCAATAATAATATTTTCCAATAGTTCCTAAATTCCATCATCGATGTAAAATATCTGATGTGTCTTCTCACACGTCACCATCCAAGTAAAAACATGCCTCATCACTCTTCTACAAAGTCAAAGGGGAAATCTTATAGATGACTCATTCTTTATTTTTTCAAGGTGTTCCACTCCGTATGTATCATTAGAGGACCCGTTCCCAAGGTGATGGGTGAGGGTCCAATCTAGTGTCATGAGGACTCAAGTCCTATCATATAATGGGCTCCACTCATAAGGTAGATGAATTAAACTTATAATTATGGAGGGTAACAATATTTATGTTAAGGACCTAAACCATAGTGTGACCGGGGGTTATAGTCTTATTATATTGAACATACACCATATCGATGAGGGGTTCCACTATAAAGGTTGTTGTAGATTACTCGTGACCATACTGATGAAGGTTCCACTATATAGATCAAGGATCATCACCATGGTGTGACAGGGGGTTATACTCTGGTCATCGAGGACCTGTACCCAATTTAATAAGGTGTTTCCATTATAAAGGCAGTGGAAGTGGACCCTCACCCATACTGTTTTGAGGTTCCACTATATATGATGCTCCAGTGATCTTTCCTGATCCCAAGCTTCTTCAAACGTCACCTCAAAAAGTGTTATGCCTGGAAAGTTTCACATCATATCCCAAAATCTATAATGAAGGGAACCATCATATTCTAAGTGTAAAAATCATGGGTTGGGATACTCACTGGCCAAAATAAGAGTTCAATGGTAGGATAAATGAATAATAATATTTTCTAAAATGTAACCATGGAGAACACGGTTTTTGAGGGGGATCACATAATGTGTGGGTGTGGTCCTTCACCTGGATGTGTCCCTGGTGTTACATTTCTCACCAAGAGTGTAATGGTAAATGACATGTAGTAGATCAAATGGTTTTCATAAGCTGCTCGTGGTCCCACCCATGTGAATGGCCATGTTCATGTATCCAATATGTATCCATTTTCTTTACCATGTGTTTGTGTACATTCTTACATGATGAAACTCTCCACATGTGGTGCCCCCATGTTTTATGGTCATGCCTTTTTACTCGAGCACATGGTGTGTTCATGGATGTGTGATCTATCACAAGTATCAATAACACGATGAAGGATGTACACATTCTGTAAGGATCCTACACAACAGTCCATCCTTATTAATTACTCAAACCCTCCCTAATGCAGCTTGTGGGATACACACCATGTCTTCATCATAGTATAAGATGTGTACAAGGGTTCTCATAGATTTTAGATCGATTATATTTATTCTTGATCAAGATATTTCACTTCGTTTTCGGACTCAATTTTATATAAAAATCATCATATCTAGTCAATGTGCTTCATTACTAGCCATTAGATGGCCCGAAATCGGTCATATAGGTCCTCGGTGGTTCTTCCATATGCAATGATCATCTCAATCCATTACATTGATGATGATTTGTTATTTTATCATCAAAAGAATCATCCATGTCCCAAATACATCCTCAATATGTCCTTCCATCATTAATACATGCCTTATCCGTCAATCCATTATGATTTCTGGGTTCTGATCATCCTTGGTACCGCCCAACATAGTCAGAATAAAACCATAGGGTCCTATCATTAAAAAAATGTATCAATTGAGGGATAAAATCACAATAATAGATTTATAACCATCGTTGGGAAACATTTCATGGCCATCTATCCTAAAAAGGGACATCCAAGTTAGAAAAACAATTGAATAACCAATTTAATCAGTACACATGGACATGTTTAAGACCTAATTGGCATAGATAAAATAAGAGGATTGATATTATCAATCAATTTTATAAAAATGGTCATTAACCCTAGATTTATGAGCCCTAAAGGGATATTGGATCTCTCGTCATCGAAGAACATTCTCTCTAATGATTAAATGATGTTGTTGTGTTCATTATAACCCGATCTGCTAGGGATTCCCCACAAAAACCTATTTTATGTTGTTTATAAGGTAAAAAATATATTAATGAAAAAAAAATTATCTAAAATTGAGAAACTTATATTCCTTTTAAGATTTATCCCATTCTATTTAAGAAACATCTCCCACATAATATAAATATTATTTAATTTTTATAAAAATTATTTCTGGGCACACCCGACCTCAGAATCGCATGTCATCTCAGTGCCTAGATCTGGAAAATACATATAGATATATTTAAAATTATTAAAATTAAAATAAATGCCTCTAATTTATATATCATTAATTTAGATTATTTTACTCTTTTATATAATCTTTTCTTTTTTAATGATAATGCTTTATGCTAAGAATCATGTTTATTATCAATGAAAAAGTGGTTATCGACATTATAAGATATTTTCAAGATAACATACACTAATTATTATCAGATTATCAAAGGAATATTATAAAATATTTTATTCTATGGAAAAAATATATGGATATAATATTAAATAAAAGGAAACAAGTATAGAATGTTCGGAAAAGCCACCAAATTAAATAAAAAATTTATCATCAACATTTTATCAAATGATTCATTCTCATGTTTGAAAAAAAATATATGTCACTAATATAAAATTATTAAGTTTATTAATAAAATTTCGTATCACTATTGGATTTTTATTTCCCTTTGAAAACAAAACCCATAATTATACACAAATGAACTGACCATGAAACCATGAAACAAATTCACACCAAACAATGAAAATAATGAAATATTATTAATTAATGGGGGTAAAATGCAACAAAAGTATCATATATTTTATTATAAAAACAAATTTTGTTCTATAGTGAATTAAAATAATGATGTAAACCATTATACCGAAGTTTTTAGTACACAAAAATAAATGGATGCATGATATAAGAGTTTGTCATCTCACTTTCACTTTTGTGAGATATTTGTCTTATTCACCACATTTTTCTTATATGCAGTATTTTAATACATTCATTTGATATATCATATCATGAATCTCATTATCTTTATCGTATTCAATGTTTTATTTAATAATTTTTTTAGGGTTCATATGATTCGACTGATTATATATGGTAAGGGATTTTGTAACTCATATTTATTTCATTGGGTTTAATTTAAATTTCATTAATTATTTCATGTAGAGGATACATGTGAAAATATTTTATAGTGTATTTTTAATGGATTTGAATTATTCTATTTGGATTTTTATAGAATAACAATAATCAATATATTCGATTAATAATAACTTCAAGGTTATGATATTTGTAAGGGAATTTCATGTCTCAGTTTTATTAATGATAGACTTATGACATATTCAATAGACATTTATTTTTTTGTATAATAATTAACATTAATGTAACATATGATTGTAATTATTAACTTTAGGGGTAATTATATATCCATATTATGTCTAATATTTCAGGAAATCTATGGTTCAAAATTTACCAAATTAGTAATGTATTTTTTCCTAAATATTTCTTTTTTGAGATAGATATTTTGATAAGCACATATATACATTTATGAGGTGAATATACTTTTATTTGACATGTTGTATCTTGTGTATAATTATTTTCAAGATATTATATGTTCTCCTTTCATGATATTGTATTATTGATCAAAAAAAAATTCATTGAAAAACTATTTAATAAAAATGTTACTAAATGTGATATAAATAATTTTCAAGGAAAATGATTTAAAATAGGTTTAATATGGTAATTAAATATTAAAATATTTTTTTCATGGTTATTTTAAATGAAAAACTTAATGTAAATGTTTAACGATTTTAAAAAACATTTTTTGAAAAAAAAAATTGAAATTTGCCTTCATAATATATTTCAAAAAGATATTCCAAAATTATTTTCCATCTAAGATGAAATTTATTGGTGTTACTGGTGACTTAATAGGGAAATAATCCAAGGATTTAATTTTTATTCATTATATGAATGGTTTATTTTTATGATGTAACGTTTTTTATGAAGTATAATCCTTTTCCATGAGTTCTGTTATGATGAAGTGTTTATGAAACTCATTTCATTACATGGGTTTTGATATGAAGAATGATTAATATTTATTTGGCACACATATATATTTGTTTCATTAATCATAGTGTCATACATGTATCTCCCTCCAATTAATTGTGTAATGATAAATTTTCTAAGATATGAAAGGGTGCATGGGTGGTCATACCAATCCCACAACAAAAGCAAATAGGGTTTTTCTTCCCAAGCCCCAAACAAAAGGGTACATGGGTGTTCAGCCAAAGCCCACAAATAATGGTACATGGGTTGTCATCCTAATCTAACACAAAGAGGGTAAATGTGAGGCAATCGTAACCTCACAACCAGAGGATATATAATAGTTTATACTAATACCATAAAAATAGGGTACACTGAATGTAATATTAATCCACAACAATAGGTACACGGGTGGAATTACCATGTCCACAATAAGAGTTTACAACAGGGGTCATCCTAATCGTGAAACAATATAGTATATGGGTGTTCATAACATGCCCAATGAAGGTTCATGGGTGAATATCTCAATAATAACATGATATTAATTTCTTTTTAGCTAGCCATGAGATAATATTTTATTCACTTATGTTGATGCCACAAATTCGATGTATTATTCCATTTTTATAATATCATGGACCATTTTCATTGATTATATTATTATTCATGTATTATAAGCAGACAATCTGTACTCTATTCATTAATGATTATGATCATTGGTATGAAGGGAACCCATTTTAAATTTTAGGCTAATGCTCTCATACCCCTTTGTTCAGGTAATGCTTTTGTATCTCATATTTTTACCCTTACTGAGCATATGATATTTCCCATTAATATGTTTTTCCCCGAGTTATGAGTAATGATTATAAATTAAATATTTCTAGGATTATTTTACATGGATGATGTTGATGACCTATTATGATAGTTGGTATAGTGGGATAAAATGTTGATATTTAGTGAGAGAGTTATTATGAACAAAAAATGTAAGAGTTTTCCCTGATTCTATAAAACTATAAAATTAAATTATATATTGTTATTTATGTTATAAAATATTTTCTTTCATTTTAGCATGTCTTTTTGGAAAAAAAATGGTCATGTTATTTGTTATCAAATATTAAAATGTAATTTTTATGAATTTATCACTAGATCTAAGAGTACGGGTCTTGTGTTAGTATAGATTCAATCCTTATTATCAGAATCATAAAAAATCGTAATCAATGAAAATAATAAAACATAAAATATTTCCCAATTGGGTAACCTAAAAATATAATCCAGATGATGGAATATCATTTAATGAATCCTAAACTTATTCTGTGGATAAATAAAATGGTAGGTCGTAGGTATGCATAAATAACATTCCCATTTTTCAAATATTATTATGGAAAATATAGAAATAATATATTATATTTCAATAATTATTTTTATATAAAACAATCCTTCTCATTTAATTAAATATACTTATACATATCATCCATGTTGTGTGGCACTGAAAACATAGTCATATCACTTCGTGAAAGAGGAATCCTATACATATATGAACAAGGATTTTATCTTTCAGTGATTGTATGGTAAGATAGAAAATAGAAAATATATTTTAATAATGTTAATTATTTCTATAATATCATGAATATGTCATTTATATCATATATACATAGAATTATTATCATCCATGTATAGTATTAGTGAAATCAAATCACATTTCTTCATAAGGTGGTAGTTCATCGTACATACCAGAAAAGTAATTTGTATCCCATATGTAATGGAAATAAAAATGATATATATGATATAATTATCGAATATGTATAATTATTTTAGAATTATTTTATATATAATTTATTTCAAACATAATAACCAACCGTAAGATGTGATAATTGAAAAATGTATTACATTGGTTTGCGATGCAGTAGTCCTCCGTACACACGACTAATGATTTCATAACCACTATGATGGAAGTTGATATGGTTATTGGTAATTACATTAACATAAAAAATTTATAATATTTTAGATAATTTGGTTATTATATAGTCATGTTTTAAAAATAATTGAAGTAGTTTGATTAAGAAATAAAATATAAACACTCATTGAACAAGGCAATATATTCTTCAGGTAACCTCTATATGTTTTCACCAAAATTCTAAAAATATTGTATTTCTGACTGAGACAAGGATTTTAATAAAATATATGGAATGTTTCGATTTTATATCGGTATGTATTGTCCAAATAATAAGGTATTCATGTTGTGAGGAAGATAGTAGAGCGAATATCATTTTATAATTGAGGTGAGTGGCACATTTGTAATTTTTTGAATAGAAAAATGGGTGCCCACATTATTCTCATTCCACAGTGATCTAAAATTGAGTATTATAGATACATATAAACTATAGGGTTCAAATATAGATATAAATATATATTGATTTTTCGTTTTCTAGGTTATTTTAACCCATATATTTTTAGTTTATCCCATAGTAATCACTTTTTTCTATACACACAGTAATTAATTTTTACTGTTTTCACTATTCATTTGGGTCATAAATCATGTTAAACTGATTAGGTAATTTAAATTAGTCTAATTAAAAATATTTAATCCATTTTTCTAAATTAAATTCATAGAAGAGGATAAAGGTAATTTTAAATTAACCCCCTAAACTGAATGAGAAACTGGTTTTACAAGGAAACAATGTTCAAATGTGCGAAATTTTTGTCTATAAAAATATTATATGAAAATTATCCTAATTACATAAATTTTATTAATACTTATATAATTTATCTAATTTTAACATTATAAATAAATAAATAAAATCAGTTTATTATAAAAATTGTGTATTTTAATTATCTTTTAAAAAACTAATTTTAGACAAATATTTATAATTAACCTAATATAACATCATTATTATTATATAAAAATGAAGTTTATTTTTTAAACAAAATTTAATCAATGATTCAAAATTTATTTATAAAGTAAATACACAAAATGAGACAGAACTATTCATTAGATAAGAAATCATATTTACATCATACAATTGGGTTTATTCCTATATCATATAAACAAAACAGATAATATGATTGTTTAATAATTGAATAAATATTTAATATATAAATTTCACTAAGTTAATTAACCAAAAAAAATTTAGTAATTTTTTTAATGTAAACAATTTCGTTGCGTATAAATATAGTATCTTAGAAAATTATTTTATTTATATTCAAAATGTTTTTTATTTTAATTTATAACCAATTAGTCACAAATATAATTAATTATATATACATTTTTATACCATATTTAAATAATTTAGTTTATCATATTCTTAAACACAATTAAAATATTGTGGTGATAAATATTATATTAAAAAATTATACTTCAATTCTATGTAATGTTTCTTATAAATTTAATGTTCTATGTAACACAGGATACACACACTGTTGCGTGTAATGAAAATAAACATAGTGTTATGGGTAATGAATAATATTCTTGGAGTTTCATGTAACACAAAATACAAAACAATTTAATAAATATCTCTCTAAATATTGGGGATTTACATCCGGAATCTATGTCAATACCACCTCTGAACTCCATGATTTACATCCTCACTCCATGTCACTAGGCCTTTTCCCTTCCCCAGTTCCATGATTGTAAAGTGAGTATGTGCATAATGAAGCCAATACATGGTGTGAATATAAACCCAATTTACACCATGAATGAGTCATTAAAAAAATGTCACAACCAATATTTGAAAGCTTATATCATGAAATTAGGAAAATGAAAAAGAAAACATCGAACTACACATGTGTCAAGTCGTCAAGCACAACACATGCCTCAACAAACCCTAAAAACACATATTTTTGAAATATTCCAATTAATATATAAATTTCAAGAACCACACATCACATGAAATTCAATTATTCCCTATATCCATATGAACCCTAATCATATCAGACCAATTCTAAAATTTACCATTAAGGAAAACACATATGACTAACCAAAATTCATGCCATTAATAGAAACTACTTATTGTTGTAATTTTCCTTGGAAAATGGTATTCCCTATTTTACATGTCTGATGTATTTGGATATGCATGTCACCCCTAACTGTAAAACTCCCATAATGGCCTATAGCTGAAGGATTATCAACACCCAAACATAGTTTACTCCCATGTCGACTAACAAATATATGATTTTACTCATACCATATAATGATCTATAATATGTATCCTATTTCATACCAATATTCTCCCCATATAAAGGATTTTTTAAATATGAAAATGCAACATGTCCATCCTAATACATGAAGTAATGTTCCATATGACATAAAATACCACTAACAATATGTATTATAGAAATGAATAATAAGTAATATCAAGAAATTTCTCAATGTGACACACATATATAATAATTACACATATAAAGGATGGATCAAAAGGGGCACTCACACACCCACAAGAATCATATATCAACCATGGGTTCCAAATATAAACAATCAAATCGTGACAAAATCATATATAAGTCCTTATGTTGTAATTAACTTCCTACCCCATGATTACAGAAAAAAACATTACAATTTGTGAAATATGTATTCAATCAGAAAACGATAATACCCAAAAACCTAATGAAGCATCTATAATATCACATGATGGTTCTATAATAATGATTCTATATGTGAACACCAATGGTAGAAAGTACAAGACTCTCCATAGATGATTCACTAATAGAAATACCACTGAGACATCAAGGAACAAAATATGATCCTCTTGAAAGGGTACTTTTACAAAAAATAAGAAACACTCTTTCATTAATACATATTGTAACATAATCTTACTCGTTATACCCTTATTATGTGAGTGACTAATCATCCTAGAATAAATAAGCTAGAACTAAAAAAATTTACCATATTTCTTCACCAGAATTCCCCAAACAAAAATCACCAGAAAAGAGGGATTAACCAAATACATAAATAAATTAAAAGGAAGGAAAGAAAATATAAAAAATGAATAAATAATATATTGGATGACGGTCATAGAATTTCTATACCTATGTATTCTGAAGCATTATGATTTTTTTTGGAAAATATAGGAATCATAAAATAGGATCATTGATTGATTAATATGGGTACATATCAAATAAAAAAAGGATTTAAGACAACACATCTTATCAATATGTGTTTCCAATTTGTAATATTCATGATATGGAGGATATATAGCTCTATATTGGTTATTTCATGTCTTTTCCCACCTTTTCCCCACTCGCCATCATGACATGGTCATGGCCATAATGGCCATGAATATGAATCCAGACATGGTCTACCCTATGGAATGGATACAAATAAGAAGTTGTATACCCACACCATGGATATAATGAAGCTTCCAAATACATTTCTCATAGGGTTTCTCCATGGGAACTATTCCCCAGAGACACCTGTTATTCCCTTTTATTGTTTTTAATTGAGGCAGACCAGGGCCAAAACACCTTCAACCAGGGTATGGTGTTGGAAATTTTTAACTAAAAACCATAAAATCCCACTATTATCCTTCTAAAAACATTAAAAACATTATATTATCATTTTTCAACTTTCTCAATGCTCAGATACACAATATAATTTGTTTCAGAACATATATTAACATACCTGTTAAAAAATTGGGTGTAATAATTCTAATCTTATAAAGACATCTCATCCTCAATAATTATTTATGGAGTTAATACAAAAAAACATGTTCCATTATTCCTTAATTTAAATTTTTTCTCACATGTATCCTCTTATAAATTCTTGTGCCTTCATAAAATCTGTTCATGTTAGACAATCAACTCCTATAAATCGTTCTTACCTCAATCGACTATATTTAAAGACCATTATTCATATTGTGTGTCCATACAAAATTAAATGACCTTATGATGTATAACATTCATAGGATTTTGAATATACATATGATTCTAAGAAATTTAAATAATATCATATATGACTTTATATCATGGATGTTGTTTTGTATGGTAATCCATTTTCCCTATATGCTTGATGATCTTGAATGGTTAAAAAATATCAGTGTTATCATTCCCTACTTCCCATCAAGGATTCATCTATATAAAATACAGGGTCACACATATTGAACCACAAAGGTATTATCATATGGTAAGTATATAATACCATTCTATATTAAATAATATTTTTGTATTTCCCATGCATGAATCACTGGGTTTGAGCCGGAGTTCCACATGGTCACATGTGTACATCCTCGTACACAATAAGTTTTTAACTAGAGGTAAGGGTATAATAATGTCAAAAGGAAAAGTATAACCTTAATGTAAATTTTGATAATAATAAATAAAAATAAATAATTATTAATAAATATTTGAAAAATACATTTCCTTAAAAGTATCTCATAAAATATAGAGTGATTAATGAGAGACCCCCGAATGAGGGCAGCAAAAAAAAGTAAAAGCAGACAAATAAAAACCTAAAACATGATAGTATAACTCTAGAGTATGCATGAGTACCAACTCTAAAATCCAAGCTACATCCCATATATCCCTATCACTAAGACATTTCTCTTCAATAGAAATATCACTATGATTTTATCAAGTGTATCAAGATGCATGAACGATGTTTGAATATAAACCTCGTAGGATACCACCAATATGTCTAAAACACTGGTGAATAATAAATATATAATTGTGTATTTCATGAAATGAATTAAATAAAAATGTAAACTATCACAATCTGACCCAGTGGGGCCCACACCGCGACTCCCCAAGCATGCCTCTAATAGGACAGGGGCTAGGGAATAGCACTGAGTAGGCATACTACTATCATGGCAGGCATTGTCTATGTACATGCACACACACACACATATCCTTGCCCAAAAATTTTGAATGGTAAAATAACCACTAAGTAACAGAATGCATGCATACAACTAAAACCAACTAACAGAGTATGAAAGAATGTAAAGTAATGAAAGTAAACTGGGCCTGAATACAAGCCCACAAAAAACAAGAGCATGAAAACTACAAAGTCCAGCCTGCAAACACAAAGAAGTACTAGTACTGCTGCTCGTAGCTGTAGGAACACCTTTCTGAATAAGGAACATAGAAAGCTTAGTCTTGTCCTGGTCCACCCTGGACACTATCAAAAGGATGCTCGTCTGCACATGAAATGACACGTGCGGGAAAAGCCCATACAGGGGTGAGTATTACAATATTCAGTAGGGAACCCCGAAAACAACAAAGCAATACACAAATTCAAGGTATAGTCATCTATACACATTATATGTCTACTAAACATATAAAATGTGAACACAAACCATATATACTAAATATCCTGACTCGTAGTCTCTAGAATAGTCAAACCACTGCATTCCCCTTCTTGGAATTCTGTTTGACGATTCCACAAAGCACTCGTCTATGAGAAATCACACTATGATTCTAATTGCTCTAATGATGTCAGTTCGAGAATTTTTTTCCATCGTTAAATGTCACGAGAGATAGATAAATTTATTCCGATTGAAGACACTCTTGAGTGGGGAAAATATCGCGATACATAGATGAGGATAACTGTCAGAGCCTTGAAAGATACCATGACTCATCTAAATTCACGTGCTTGGTAGAGGATCGACGCCTTGTGGAATTAGTCACATCAATACCTGACTCTTTCAATAGTCAAGAATGGATATAGAATCTCTCTCTGGGCCTCTTTGAGGGATACATTATTCTATCTTGGAAAGTCCTACTGAATAGATGATACATATATAGAAGTAAATTATACCTGACCATAAGGGGAAGGAGAAAATGTGTTCTATCCCAGACGAAACATGTCTAAGATATGATGGAAAAGAAGATCAATCCTTGTTCTGAAAAGTACATGGTATGTAGAAGTTCCACACGTCGTGTCCTCTAACACTGGGTACTACCCGTGTACTATAGCATCTGTCGCAAGGATGGTCATTTAATAATGTTAGTACACAATAGGTAGTAAAGATCACACGCCATGTCTGAGTAGCTGGGGCCAGCTCTGTGTACTCGGCCGTGTGCCCGTACACAACTTTATCCCATGTGCACCATCTCGTTTAACCGGTACATGGGGTAACCCGTGTTGCCATCCTGGTATGGTCGTGTGGTGGAGTACACAGATGTGTACTTCATCCCATGTCCTTGTATCACCCAAGATACACACCGAGTCCCAGGTAGTCACCTCTTCCATGCCACATAGGCTCTACATGCCGCATTCCGAAACAGTGTAGTCCATCATGTGTCTGTTTAATTCCCAGAATACATGTCGAGCTTCGAGGAAGGTCCAACATGCCTTGTGACAGGTGCCACACAGTGTGTGATTCCAATCTGACCCCCAAAACCCTAGCTCCCACCACCATTACCCCACTACATGTTCATCAGGATACACATCGTGTATTGAAGAAATTTCTAGAATCGTGACCTTCTCTTGTCACGCCTCACATGATGTCACGTTCTTTGATCTGGTCATCCAATCACCATGAAACTCAATGGTCTAGGTTGCTTCAACATCACCAAGTCGATTCCGTCATTTTCGGGCCTCCAATTGGTCTCGAAAACAAATTTTAATAATCCACACAATGAACAGTTGATGAACGATAATTACCTAACTATATCGATTTGTCCACGTCCATTGCCATCGCAACTATGAAATGTTTCCATGATGTCTGATATCCCATTTGGTATTATTTCATGGAGAAACAGATGCTAAATAATCTTTTGTCCGTTGCCCTACGAAGAACATGAAGAAAAGAGGAAGAAAATCCAAAACCCAAAATGGAGGAATGAACCTCCACCATCATTCACCATGATGTTGATCTTCTCCCATTATAAGTATTAAACAGAGTTAATCAAAATGATAATCTAACAATTATCAAAAATTAAATTCCCAAATCAAACCCCAAAAAATAAAACCATCTCGCAAGAACACACAATCTGTGGATTGACATGTTTATGGTTAATTTTCATTCATCATTAAATCCAAAAATAGGGAAAGAAAAATCAAAATCACAACCCATAGATCAGTCATTGATGATGAGGGAGATTAGTTGTTGGTTGGGATTCGATCTCTCTGCACAATAATCAACATGTCATCATTCGTCAACATTCTTCAAAAATTCTCCAAGGTTGGATCATCTCCAAAGCTCTAGAGGATTCAAAGGTAAATCTTTAGGGTTACGAGTCTAACCCTGGTCCCATTCTCATTTAAATAAAATAACCATCATTTCATTATGGAAACATTTTAAAATAAAATAAATTATGAATTTATTTTATATCTTCTAAAATGATTCCTATAAAATGCCAATATAGTAACCTTTATAGCCAACCTATGTAGGTTGATGTTAGGCCCTACCTAAGGTAAAGTCACTTCTACAAATTCAATAGTGCCCTCATATTTATGATTAGGTCACTGATTTAAATTTTCATCCACCATTTAAGGAAAATTGCTTATGCGCACTGTTTAAAGATTAAATTATTTCAAAAATTTATTATGGGAACTTTGGGCCTCAGAATCAGATGACATTGAATGTTTTGATCTTGAAATAATTCCATAAAAAAATAATACATGCAAAATCTAGGACATTACATTCTCCCCACCTTCGGCCTTTATGTCATAGAAAGCCAAAACAAAAGGCTACTCATTAAGATGTGGGTACTGGGAAAATATCTGAGCCTCCCATTTCCACATTCTCTCTTGAAGATTTCTGTGCTGCCAGCAGACGCACACCAAGGGAATATTATTCCCACAAAGGATCCTCTCCTACCGATCCTCAATCTCCACAGGGTAGTTAGAAAAGGTCGCTCCATCCTCAACATCCAGTGCACCCCAGTCGATGATGGTCAAAGGGTCATGCACGTACATCCTCTGTTGTGACACATGGAAGACAACATGTACCCGATGAAACTGTGGTGGTAGAGCCAGGAAATACGCCACCTCGCCATCTCTGCGCAGTATCATGAAAGGTCTGATGAACGCCAGAGATTGCCGGCCCCCTTGGCCAAATATTTGTAACCCACACTGAATTGAGATCCTAAGGAATACATGGTCCCCTTTCGTAAAATCTAGAATCCTTCGTCTCCTATCAACATATGTCTCTTGCGGGCCCTTTGCATTTTTCATCAACTCTATGATTATATGCACCTTCTCAGTGGTAGCTCGCACCAACTCTAGTCCCATGAGTGCTGACTCTCTAGGGTTGGTCCAGTAATGTGATGACTGGAAGGGACTCCAATATAATGCCTCAAATTGTGCCATACTAATTGAGGAGTGGTAGCTGTTATTTTACATAAACTCCACAAGTGGTAGGTGGTTCCCCAAAATGTGACCAAAGTCCAAGATATATGCCCACAACATATCCTCCAGTACCTGAATGGTCATCTACATCTGACCATTGGTTTGGGGATGGAACGTCGTGATCAAGCGTAGCTGAGTCCCAGAAGCCTCCTCCAATACCTTCCACAATCGGGATGTTAAGTGGACATCGCGATCTGAGATTATCGTCAAAGGGACACCATGAAGCCTAAATTTCTCTTGCACATTGAGGCGTCCCATGTTCTCTATGTAACTCTACTCACTAATAGCTAGGATGTGGCCTGACTAGTTGATTCGGTCAATGATCACCCTGCTGGAATCATGCCCATTGGATTTCCATGGTAAGCCCGTCACGAAGTCCATCGATATTCCTTCCCATCTTCTACTATGGAACATCTAAGGGTGTGCTAATCCTGCTAGAACTTGGTGCTCAACCTTCACCTACTGGTATGTAAGGCATCGAGAAATGAACTCTACTACTTCCTTCTCCAATCCTAACCACCATAATAATTGTCAGAGATCATGGTACATCTTCACTGCTTCAAGATGTACCACCAAGGGAGATATATGAAACTACCTCAGGACCCCCTCTTACAATACCACTGGTACAACAGTGTGTCCTTTGAAAGGAATTACATGCTCCCCACCTTGAGAATATCCATCAGAAGCATGTCTTAGGGATAAAAGAGCATGTAAAGCCTCATAGTCGACATCCCCAAGCTGTGCCTCCCTAACGTGATGTAAGAGTGGAGGGGGGACAATCATAGACTTAAGGTAAGCTCAACCTCTCTGTCTATGAAGGATAACATCAATGTGGCTAACTTATATGTCACCTCACACAACAGATGGGAGCTCGACCATATACTTAGAGAATTATCCACCTTTTTCCCCTTCCGAGGAGTATAGAATATCTCAAAATCATAGTCCTGTAGGAGCTCTATCCAACACATCTATCTCAAATTCAGATCCTATTATGAGAAGATTTTCTTGAGGAGTTTTTGGTCAGATTAGATGACGAACCGCTCACCCATAAGGCAGTGTCACCACATCTTCCACACGAAGACTACCACTGTCATCTCGAGATCATGGGTCACCTAATTCTTCTATTGTGGCCTAAGCTGGCACAAACCATAAGGAATCACTGCTTGTCTCTACATCGGGACACAACCAATCCTAGTCCCCAATGCATTTCTGAAAACTACGTACTCAACACACTCCTCCGTTAATATCAGGATCAGTGTGATCGTCCAAATCTACCTCAACTTCTCAAAAGACTGTTGGTAAATCTCCATCCACATGAAGGGTTTCCCATTCCTGGTCAAGGCTATCATTGGTGATAATATTTGGGAAAATTTTGGAATGAATATCTGGTAATATCTGGCCAACCCAAGGAAGCTCCACACCTCCATCACACTCTAAGGTGGCTCCCATGCTAACATTGCCTCCACCATGGCTGGGTCCACAACTACTCCATCCACTAAAAGTACATGTCCTAGATATTGGACCTCCATACTCCAAAACTTGAACTTAAAGAGCTTCCCATAAATCTAGTTCTCTCAGAGTATGTCTAGAACCATCTGCAGCTGTCTCGCGTGCTCCTCCTCCGACGTCGAGTACACAAGGATGTCTGCGATGAAGACCACTATGAACTGGTATATGTAAGACTAGAAGATCCAGTTCATCAATCCCATGAAAATTTCATGGGTATTTTCATTCCAAAAGTATTCACCAAGTACTCATAATGTCTCTAGCATTATCTCAAAGCTTTCTTTGGTATATCCACGTCTTTTACTCATAACTGGTGATAACCTGATCAAAGGTAAATCTTTGAGAACCACTGTGCCTCTCTTAGCTAATCAAAGAGGTCGTCGATCCTACAGAGTGGATACTTATTCTTCACTCTTATCTGGTTCAGGGGCCGGTAATCCATGTACAACCTCAAACTCCCATCCACCTTTTTGGAAAACAGAACTATGGCTGCTCATGGTGAAACACTAGTTCTCACGAAAAATTTTCATTAAAAATCCTCCAACTACACCCTCAACTCATCATTCTCTGTGGGAGCCATCTGATATGCTGATGAGGAAATCAATTTCATCCTAGGGTGTAATATGATGAAGAAGTTGGTTTCCCAGAACGGAGTTATTCCTGGAACATCTTCAGTAAAGATGTCCTCATACTCTGCCACTGCATCTGGGAACCGAAAGCTCACAACATCTACCACCCTGAGGGTAAGGATTGCCAACACATGAGTGATTGTTTTTACCCTACTATGCATGTTCCCATTATGTGCTTCTTGAGTCTCCCTTTTACAAACAAAGGAAAAACTTTTACCATCATTGCGGACACATAGTACTATTCACCTAATGCAGGAAATCTGGGCATCGAACGAAGATAACCAATCCATACCGAGACTGATTTCATAAGGCCTCGATGCTACAACCAAGAGGTTCCTACCAAAACTTTCACCTCTACAGGTATGACCACACTGTCTCCAAAAGTGTGTAATCATCGAGTCTCCTCTCATTGTTGTCCCTAAGAGTAAGGATTGAGTCAACTACTATTCTGAAATCTCAGGTTTTCACACAAGACATGTGGAGAGAAAGGAATGACTTGAACATCTGTATATAAGTAAGGAAGCTAAGGTAGAGAAGACATAAGTCATCCATGGAGTCCTTGGGTTGTTTTCCTCAACTAAATTTTGTTGTCCTCGCCCTTGTCCCCCACCTCCCTGAGAATTCTTCAGACCTTTGAGGGGTGGTGGTGGAAGTATATCGAAGCATCTCCCACCACTTGTAGCTCTCCCTGCTCCTCTTATATGTCTTACACCTTGCACGTATATCTTCACCACTCTCTACCTCTACCTCAGTGGTCTATGCACCACCTCCCTATCAGTAGCTCAATGTGTCAGAAAACCTAATTTTAGATGTCCCCTACCATCGTACGAGTAGCATTGCCTCTCCCTAGGCTGGCTGGATCCAGCTTGAGAGCCCTAGACTGTCGACCCATTGTCCAGGGTCCTCCTATGATATCGTTGATTTCCTGATCCCTACGCCTGATGTCGTCTCCCTACTACCGAGGTCTCATCACATGAGTACCTACATCTAAATTCTGTCGTCTATCACTGTTTTCCCATAAATCTCTCGATCACCAGGGCTTGCTCGAGCACTCCTGCATAAGTCAAAATGTAAAGTGGTATGTGTAACAACCTGAGATTTTATAAGATACCTTATTTTTAATTTCATTCATATCTTCTATTGTACGATACACCGAGATTATCTTTCTCTATACGCAACACCGTATTAGCTTGCAGTATACGCAACACTTTTCTTGGCTCTTGTTACACACAATTTCAAGTTCGTTTGATAGAAGTTATTCTACGCAACATTGAGTATATATATATATATATATATATATTCAATGTATAAATAAAATATGGTTGGATTCTATTATACGCAACAAGAAAGGAGTCGTGCACTACATGCAACCCTGACTTGGCTTGCATTACACGCAATCGCGACCTTCCTCGATAGCGTGTGTTGTACGTAATACCAGGATTTACTAAACAATGATATATTATTATAATATTGTTATGAACTAGCCGTTATAAATAGTGTTAACTAAATTTTGAATTTTATAACATTATTATTCATCTTACACATTTTCTAGAACATGGTATAAGAACAAAATAAAATTTTCGGGTAAAATAAGTATTTTCCAAAAAAATGTAGTTTTGTCGGCTTTTGATGGCGCAACCACTTTAAATCTCGTTTTTGACATGTTTATGAGTTCAATTTGACAAAATAAAATTCTCCTTTTGAATCAAGATATAAAAATTTACATTAGATAAAGTTTTGATATTTTTCCGATAACTTTCATATTTTAATGAATAGTAAAAACATGCTATATTTCAATTAAAAACAACTTTTTCATCATAATATATTATGTGGTTAAATTATAATATTGAATGGTTTTAATGTATAAATAGAATATATTTTTACCATGTAATATAATTTATGTCATTAGCTTTGAGTTTACCTTGAATTCGTAGGTTAAATCAATTCAATCTTTTGCAATGTTTTAAAAAAACCCATTTTCTTTCGACAACGGGATTAATTTTAATTTAATTTATGCATATTTTGTGTATTGAATTTGGAAAAATGGATTCAATATTTGGAATCAGTGGATCCAAATTATGTTAATAAGCTACTTTTTATTTTTTGGCACTGTAAATAGTAACTACCGTATATTTTATTTACTATAGTTAACGGTAAATTGGGTAATTAAAGGTAAATATAAGATTATAAAATTACCATAACACTTGAAAAAATCCTATTGGAATACTAAAAGTAGACCCATATAACTTAAGGGTCGGATTAGATTCATTTTATGGACTTTTTTCCATGAAAATAATTTAATTATTTTTAAAACCAAAGAATGTGACAACATGTCACTTTCTTAAATCTTATAAGTATAATAATTTTAATTTAGTGATAAAATTCATGAAACTTCTAACATGAATAGTATCCAGAAATCTAATACACTTATCTACATCATAGGAATTTATTTAGAATTTTTAGGGATTAAATAATTATCATTTATTATGACACAAAGATGATGAAATAATTGTCTTATTAATGAAATATTGACATAATTGATGTTATAAATGCCTAAATAAATGTAATTTGAGACTTTTTATGACTTACATTAATTTTATAGGTTATTATGACATGTTATTGTCGATATGAGTAACTTGGTTTGAACTTATAAATCTGTTATGAATTTTATAAAAATCATGTACCAAATAGTGTCAAAATTGATATAAATTAGTTTTTAAAACAAATAATATATTATCAATTGTTATTTAATTCCTAAAAATCTAAGTATCATCCAAATGACTTAGATAAGGATATATATATTATTAATAAACAACTTGCGGTTCGTTTGGCTTGTTATTGTATGTTTATTAACCATATAGTGTAAGAAAACAAAAAGACACGGTAAAAGTTAAATTATTTAACTTATAGTTAAATCCAATTGATAAGGTTAAAATAATAACCTAAACATGTCTAAATCCTATTGGATGAGAGTATTTAGACCCATACCCACTTTATCTTCGAAATAATACCCTTTGGAACCATTATAAACCAAATTTGACCTTAATATAAAATAATATTTTGAGATTTTCCTAAGGTGCCCCTCTCCTCCCTTATAAAAGGGCACCTCCTCCCTCTCCTCCTCACACCAATTTGAGCATTCAAGCTCAGCCAACCCCTGCCAAAATCTCTTCTCCACTTCCCTAGTATCATCCTAGAGGTCCTGGTCTTCTTCAAAGACCATTATATGTTCTTTAATTGGAGGTTAAGAAAAGGCACGTCAAAAAGAGGAGGTTCGGACACTTACGAAGCAAATCAGATCTAAGGTAAGATAAATATCACAATCTCATTTTTATCAGAGATTATTTATACTTTGGTATTTACTGGGGTGTATTTTATCATCCACATAAATGTTTCCTCAATATGTAATATTATTTCCATTCACCTACAATTGTTTAAATCCTATTTTTCCCTTCGGTGAGTTTTTAATAAAAGATATGAAATGAATCTTTTGTCGTTTTTCGTACGAGGTACTTTTTTGACTGTTCAGAATAAAGTACGAGAAGAATATTTTTTTTAATTATACGGCATGAATGGATTTTTAAAACATTATTTCCAAGAAGCTTCCTTTACAAGTTTTCAAGTTTATTTTTAATCAACTTCTTTTAGTTTGTAATTGTACGACATGTTAAGAAAGGAAAAGTGTTTTTGAAGTAGAAAGGATATTTTCCTCAAGAATGGAGTTCAAGTGTTTTATCAAAATTATTTTCCATCTAAGATAATATAGGGTTCTTATTCTATCCCTATCATTACATTGATTTGATTATGTTGTGGTGGAATTATTTTTATGAATTCATTTATCTTATATAAATTGTTTTATGATGTCACGATGTTTATTAATTCCATTTTTATTACATGGGTTATGCAATGATGTATGATTTATGATTTTTTGTGGCACACATAATAATAGTTTAATTATAAGATGGGTCGGATCTGTATCTCCCTCCAATTCATTGGGGAATGATTTTATATCTCATGAGATAGACATGGTTGGAAAGGGAGGTTATACCGGTTCAGTGAAACAGGACTAAAACGAGGGTGACTCGGTTCAGAAATGGACTTTGTCCACTAAGATAGTCTTGGAAATGAGTCTTGACTAATAAGATATGATTCTCTATGATTATGTGTGTATGACACAAAGTTTCATGTTTTAAGTAATGATTATTGGGATTTCATTTCACTATTATGATTTATCCCATGTTATGAAATTATGCTCTCTTTTGCAGGTTAAGATTTCCAAAATGTTATGTTCTTATGAAAATGGTGTGATTGATATTTCTTTTGTTTACCCTTATTGAGAATTTGAGCTCACCCTTTTATGTTTTCTTTTCCCCAGGATAAAAAGAAAGGTTTTAGGTAAAAAAAGGAAGATCTTTATGGGAGATGTTGAAGATCATTCACCACGATTAGAAGATTATATTCTGAGTTTCCAATGACACTAAACTATTACGATCCTTGTGTGTGTGTTTTTGTTATGTACTAAGTATTCCGGAAAAGTAATGTAATGTCCATGTACGTCAAGCATCGGGTCTCTACAGTTGGTATCAAAGAAAAAGTTTAGTCAACCTTTGGAAACTAGGATGCGAAAACGTTAGTGAGATCCCTAGAGATATTTCTAAGGTATGTCTAGGGATTTCCCTAAGGATAAGTATACATATAGGATATAGTCCTAGAACTATGGTAACGATATTATATTAAACCAAAGATGTTAGATATTTAATTTACTCCCCCTTTATTATGATTTTTTCCTCTCACACTATTCTTTTTGGGTTTTAGAAAATGGATGGAGACAAGATGATTCACGATAATGGAGGATATGATGGACAATGGAATGATATTCTTCATGAGCAACCAAATGAAATGTGATTTGGAAGTCCGAACATCATTATTATGCCGAATCAGCAATCTCATAATATGATCAATAAAGTAAAATTTGGTATGTTTCCTGACTCGGCTAATAAGAGAAAGATGGAGTTTCATGATGATCATAGAGGAACGAAAGTTCAATTTCCACTACGTAAATCATGTTGGAAGAGGCATCAAGGAGAATGTTTTAAAGGAACTGGAAGATGCTTTGGGTGTGGAAAAGAAGGACACAAAGCCAGTAAGTGCAAAGGAAAAGGTTTAATTAAAACCCGGGATGAGGATAATGGTATTGCTACGACATCAACAATGGTTAAATGTTTTAAATGTGGAATGTACGGGCATTATGTAAACCAATTCCCTAAGGGAAAGTCTCATGAAGAGAATCGGTATGGTCGTATGGGTAGTATTTATGCGGATGATGATGAAGAGACTACAAATGATATGTAAGATGAAAGAATTGTTGATTCTCGGTCAATGGATTAAGAATGTAGTGGAATGATTACATGTTTATCATGTGTAATGTTGTATAAGTAATATCATGGTACTATGGAATAAAGAGACATATAAGGATTGTTACACTATTGTCTTTCCTTGAGTTTTGAAAGTGTATGATTAATGTTACCAGTATCCATGAAAGGTTATTCAGATATTTTTGGAATGTATATGATATGCACATAATGAAGGGATAAGGAGAAAAATAAATGTTTGATAGTATTCATGAGCTCATGACTGATATAAGGAGAAGGTTATATCATGGTTTGAGTATATAGAATTTTGGTATGTGGAAAGTGTTAACTTTTAACTGCATTCATGTTTTCACTATTGTTCAATGGGTATTCATTTTTTCAATAGAATACATCATTAAGGTATTCACATGATTGGAATGTGACTAACAAGATATATGGGGGATAAATGATGGTATTCACATGCTTGGTTGACAACATTTCATGTTATCATTTTTTTATACTATGATCTTGGACCGAAGTATTTTAGATAAGCATAATGATTGAAATGGATTATGTTAACCATAATTTAGTATTGTTTAAGGGTAGACTTTTTTTTTTGTTAATGTAGTTTTAGAAAAAAGGACAACCTGCAGGACGGGCGACAGCCCATCGCGTGGAAAAGGCTGTGGGAATCGAACCCACAACCGAAGTGCGACTGGCCTTTATCTCCTACCACTGGCCTACAGGAAGTCCCTGTTTAGTAGAAACTAGTTTTATTATATTAAGGAGTATGATATATGAAGTATAAGTACATTTTAGGAACTATATAAGATTAATCTCACTATAGATGGTCTTCTGTATTTTGTAACCTTTTGTTTGAGACAGATGGAATGACCCATCATTCTATCACATGATTTACTAACACATCACGAATGACAAATTCAACTTCATTTCTTTAAGAGATGAAGTAGAAATTGTCCAAAGAATGACAAACGGTGAGACTATACCAAAATCACGAAAGTATTTCTTCTAATTCCAATTTCATCAAATTTACGGAAATGATCTTGAAAAACCAAAAAAAATTTCCTACTGCCCTTATATCCAATGAATCAGATGTTAACTTAGATAATCACAAATCTATGGCTTTGTGATTGTTGGCTTTTTCGTAGCCATGTTCTCTACCACTCTCCATCAGAACATGATGGTTAGATTTCTCTTCCATATCCATATTTTCACCTATGTGGAAACCCAGTGATTAGTTTATTTGGTAACCGTTACGTTTCATACTTTTGTTTTTAAAGATTGGTTTTGGTATTCCTTTTTACGATGTGGGTTTCTATTAAAGAAACTTTCGAATAGTAAACCATTTAGAACCTCAACGAATTTCGAGGGCGAAATTCATTTTAAGGGGGGTAGAATGTAACAACCCGAGATTTTATAAGATACATTCCTTTTAATTTCATTTATATCTTCTATTGTACGACACACAAAGATTATCTTGCGCTATATGCAACACCGTATTTGCTTGCAGTATATGAAACACTTTTCTTGGCTCTTGTTACACACAATTTCAAGTTTGTTTAATAGAAGTTATTCTACGCAAAATTGAGTGTATATATATATATATATTCAATGTATAAATAAAATATGGTTGGATTCTATTATATGCAACAACAAAGGAGTCGTTCACTGCACGCAACCCTGACTTGGCTTGCATTACACGCAATCGCGACCTTCCTCGATAGCGTGTGTTGTACGCAATACCGGGATTTACTAAACAACGATATATTATTATAATATTGTTATGAACTATCCTTTATGAATAGTGTTAACTAAATTTTTAATTTTATAACATTATTATTCATCTTACAAATTTTCTAGAACATGGTATAAGAACAAAATAAATTTTTCGGGTAAAATAAGTATTTTTCAAAAAAATGCAGTTTTGCCGCCTTTTGATGGCGCACCCACTTTAAATCTAGTTTTTGACATGTTTATAAGTTAAATTTGACAAAATAAAATTTTTCTTTTGAATCAGGATATAAAAATTTACATTAGATAATGTTTTGATATTTTTCCGATAACTTTCATATTTTAATGAATAGTAAAAACACGCTATATTTTAATTAAAAACAAATTTTGTCATCATAATATCTTATGTGGTTAAATTATAATATTGAATGGTTTTAAAGTATAAATAGATTATATTTTGACCATTTAATATATTTTATGTCATTAGCATTTATTTTACCTTGAATTCATAGGTTAAATCAATTCAATCTTTTGCAATGTTTTAAAGAAAAACCAGTTTTCTTTCGACAACGAGATTAATTTTAATTTAATTTCTGTATCTTTTGTGTATTGAATTTGGAGAAATGGATTCCATATTTGGAATCAGTGGGTCCAAATTATGTTAATAAGCTACTTTTTATTTTTGGGCATTGTGAATAGTAACTACGGTAAATTTTATTTACTATAGTTAAAGGTAAATTGGGTAATTAAGGGTAAATATAAGATTATAAAATTACCCTAACACTTGGAAAAATCCTATTGGATGGATAAATGTAGACCCATATAACCTAAGGGTCGGATTAGATTCATTTTATGGCCTTTTTTCCATGAAAATAATTTAATTATTATTAAAACCAAAGAATGTGACAACATGTCACTTTCTTAAATCTTATAAGTATAATAATTTTAATTTAGTGATAAACATCATGAAACATAGAAAATTAATAGTCTCTAGAAAGATAATACACTTATATACATCATAGGAATTTATTTAGAATTTTTAGGGATTAGATAATTATCATTTATTATGACACAAAGATGATGCAGTAATTGTCTTATTAATGAAATATTGACATAATTGATGTTATAAATGCCCAAATAAATGTAATTTGAGACTTTTTATGACTTACATTAATTTTCTAGGTTAATATGACTTGTTAGTTTTGATATGACTAACTTGGTTCGAACTTATCATTCTGTTATGAATTTCATAAAAATCATGTACCAAATAGTGTCAAAATTGACATAAATTAGTTTTTAAAACAAATATTATATTATTAATTGTTATTTAATTCCTAAAAATCTATGGTTCAGCCAGATGACATAGATAAAGATATATATATTAATAATAAACAACTTGGGGTTCGTTTGGCTTGTTATGGTAAGTTTATTAACCATATAGTGTAAGAAAACAAAAACACACGGTAAAAGTTAAATTATTTAACTTAGAGTTAAATCTAATTGATAAGGTTAAAATAATGACCGAAACTTGTCTAAATCCAATTGGATGAGAGGATTTCGGCCCATCCCCACTTTATCTTCGAAATAAGACCCTTTGGAACCATTATAAACCTAATTTGACCTTAATATAAAATAATATTTTGAGATTTTCCTAAGGTGCCCCTCTCCTCCCTTATAAAAGGGCACCTCCTCCCTCTCCTCCTCACACCAATTTGAGAATTCAAGCTCGGCCAACCCCTGCCAAAATCTCTTCCCCACTTCCCTAGTATTATCCTAGAGGTCCTAGTCTTCTTCAATGACCATCCTTAGTTCATTAATTAGAGGTTAAGAAAAGGCGCGTCAAAAAGAGGAGGTTCGGACACTTACGAAGCAAATCAGACCTAAGGTAAGGGAAATATCACAATCTCATTTTTATCCGAGATTGTTTATACTTTGGCATTTACTGGGGTGTATTTTCTCATCCAAATCAATGTTTCCTCAATATTTAATATTATTTCCATTCACCTACAATTGTTTAAATTCTATTTTTCCCTTCGGTGAGTTTTTAGTAAAAGATATGAAAGGAATCTTTTGTCATTTTTCGTACGGGGTACTTTTTGGACTTTTCAGACAAAAGTGTGAGAAGAATGTTTTTTTACTTATACGGCATGAATGGAATTTTAAAAAATTATTTCCAAGATTCTTCCTTTACAAGTTTTCAAGTTTATTTTTAATCAACTTCTTTTAGTTTGTAATTGTACGAAATGTTAAGAAAGGAAAATTGTTTTTGAAGTAGAAAGGATATTTTACTCAAGAATGGAGTTCAAGTGTTTTATCAAAATTATTTTCCATATAAGATAATATAGGGTTCTGATTTTATCCCTATCATTTCATTGATTTGATTATGTTGTGATGAAATTATTTTTATGAATTCATTTATCTTATATGAATTGTTTTATGATGTCATGATGTTTAAGAATTCCATTTTTGTTACATGGGTTATGCAATGATGTATGATTTATGATTTTTTGTGGCACACATAAGAATGTTTTCATTATTAGATGGGTGGGACCTATATCTCCCTCCAATTAATTGGGTAAAGATTTTATATCTCATGAGATAGACATGGCTGGAATGGTAGGTTATACCGGTTCAGTGAAACAGGACTGAAACGAGGGTGACTCGGTTCAGAAATGGACTTTGTCCACTAAGATAGTATTGGCAATGAGTCTTGACTAATAAGATATGATTTTCTATTATTATGTGTGTATTCCACAAAGATTCATGTTTTATGTTTTGATTCTTGGGATTTCATTTCACTATTATGATTTATCCCATGTTATGAAATTATGCTCTCTTTTGTAGGTTAAGATTTCCAAAATGTTATGTTCTTTTGAAAATGGTGTGATTGATATTTATTTTGTTTACCCTTACTGAGCGTTTGAGATCACCCTTTTATGTTTTCTTTTCCCCCAGGATATAAATAATGGTTTTAGGTAAAAAAAGGAAGATCTTTATGGGAGATGTTGAAGATCTTTCACCATGATTAGAAGATTATATTCCGAGTATCCAAAGACACTAAACTATTACGATCATTGTGTGTGTGTTTTTTTTATGTACTAAGTATTCTGCAAAAGTAATGTAATGTCCTTGTACGTCAAGCTTCGGGTCTCTACAGTATGACACTAGATCAGATGTCTCGTCGTAGACCTCGCTCGAAGGTCCAAGCATTGAGGTGCTGATCCATGACCATATCCATCGAGTAGCTATCATGGTTGGTGAACCAAGATGAATAGTTTTCACCCGTGAAACTACCCTGCTGACGCAGAAGAAGCTCCTTGATACGCACTTCTCTCAGTGTAACCGGTGAGAACTCCTCCCTAAAGAGACACTAAAACTCCGTCCATGAAAGAGACTTCTCTTCATGAGTCTTTGTGGTCAGACTCGACCATCATCCCACTGAACCCTGAAGAAGGATCGCTCCTTGGATCACTATCTTGTCCACTAGTGTCCTCACGAGATGAAAAACTCTGGTCACTGCCTCAAGCCTGTCCTCAACCACCTGAGGGTCGGGATTTCCTCAGAAACATAAGATTATCAATATCTGGAAATCATGGATTGTGATTGGCCTACGCCCCTCATCTGTCGGTATTGCAGGTACAATGGGCTACTCCACTGGTGGTGGTAGAGTAGGTGCACCACCTATAGGAATCACCTGGGGAACTGATCCCTATATCGAAGCCTCGTCATTGAGGGTTTCATGCTCATGATTTCGCAGCTGAATCCTAGCACGTATACATCGCAGAGGCATCCTATAGGGAACAAGATATACTATGGTCAAGGAATATATCAGGATATATGACACAAAGTAAATGAAAAACACAACCCATTCCAATATTATGCATGTAACAATCTCTTAATTCACCTGCAACTAGTGTTTTCATGTACCAAGTTGAAAATCAGGTAATCAGAGCCCGGGTGTATGGATACATCGGCCTCCTGCACCAACTCTGTAGTCTATGGCCTGAATGCCGAGCCCGAAATTGTTAAACTTGTTTCCCCAAACCGAAATGATAGACTCATGGTTTTAAGGTAGAACAGACCACCTCTGATACCACTATTTCGTGACCCGATCAATTGGGGCCTGTGCCACAACTCCCCATGCCCTCCTTCAATAGGCCAGGGGCTGGTGACTAGCACCGAGTATGCATATTACTAAATGGAAGGCATTGACTAAGTACCTGGATAAACACAAAAAAACCCAATCCCACAAATGATACAATGTAAATGAAGAACTAAGGAACAGAAAACATACATACAACTAAATCTAACCAAAAGAGTACGACTGAAAGTAATGTACTGAAAGTAAACTAGGCCAGAATACAAGCCCAAAAAAGGAGCCTGAAAACTACAATTTCCAACTGGTGAACAAAAAGAGGTAATAGGACTACATCTCATAGCCATAAGAATACCTTGGCCTATAAGGAACTCAGAAATCTCGGTCCTATCCAAGTCCTCCCTGGACTCTGTCAAAAGGCATCTCATCTACACAAGACGCAACATGTGTGAGCAAAGCCTGTGCAGGGGTGAGTATAACAATTCTCATTAGAGGACCCCAAAAACCACAAATCAATACAAAAAGGAAAGGTACAATCATATCTATATAGTATATCTCACTTGAAATAATAATAGGTGAACACATACTCGATATACTCAAAACCAAGACCATAGTTTAAAGACAAGTCAGACAACCACATTCCCCTGCTAGAGATTCAGTTTGATGATTCCACGAAGCACTCATACTGTAGAACACACTCCATGAGTCTGATATCTCTGACGATGTCCGCCCGATAAGTATTTTCCGTTGTGAAAAGTCACGAGAGATAGATACACTCATTTCCGGAGAACACACTCATGAGTGGGGAAAAGATCATGATACACAATTGAGGATCACTACCAGAGCCTTGGCGGATAACATGACTAATATGAATTCACTTGATATGTAGAGGATCGACGCCATGTGGATTTAGTCACATCGATACCTGACTCTATCTGGGGTCATGAATTGGTAGAGGATCTCGCTCTAGGCCTCTTAAAGGGATACCTGACTCTCTCTCGGAAAGTACGGCTTAAGGGATCATACACTTGTAGTAGGAAACGATACCTAACCTTCAAGGGAATGAGAAAAAGGGGCACTACCCCAAACAAAACATGTCCATGATATGGTGGACAAGAAGATGCCGCAATTTACTGAAAAGTACATGGCATATAGAAGTGCCGCACACCATGTCTTCTGAACCCAGGTATTTCCCGTGTACTAATGCCAGTGTCGCATGGTTGTCCATGTAGGAACGACAGTACAATGTGTGTAGTATAGATCACACGTCATGTCTGAGTGGCTGGGGTCAGCTCCGTGTACACGACCATGTGCCTATACATGGCTTTATCATGTGTGCAGAATCACGTGTAATAGGTACCCGAGTTAACCCATCTTGTCGGCTTGGTCTAGACATGTGGTGGAGTACACAGTCGTGTACTCCATCCCGTGTCCATGTATCACCCGAGATACATGCACAGTCCTTCAAAGTTGCCTCTACCACACCATGTAGGCTCTATACTCCATGTTCTGAAGCAGTGTTGTCCATCCCGTGTCTGTGTACTTCCCAGAATACACGTTCAGCTTCGGGGATGGTCCAACACACTGTGTGGTCGAGGTCACATGTTTTTTGATACCATTCTTACCCCTGAAACCATAACCTCCACTATCGTTACCACACAACGTGCTCGTCGATATACACACAGTGTATTGCGGAAATTTCTAGAATCGCAAACCTCTGCTGTTGTGCCTCTCGTGTTGCCATGTTCTTTGATCCGGTCATCCTATATCGATGAAACTCTAGGTTTTATGTCTCCCCAACATAACGATGTCGATTCCATCAGTTTTGGGTCTCAAATCAGACCTGAAAATGCATTTCGATCATTTGGATGAAGAACAGTCGAAGAACGATAATTTTGGAACCTTGTTGATTCGTCTGCTGCCATCATCATCACACCTCTACCAGGTCACCACCATGTTGGATCTCTAATTTGGTATTGTTTCATCATGAAAAGGATGCACAATTATCCATTGTTTGACACCCCACGAAGAACATGATGAAAAGGGGGAGAAAGTTCAACACACCAAAAGCAGGAATGAAGCTCTTACATCGTTCAACACGATGCAGATCCTATAACATTAGAAGGATTAAACAAGGAGAATCAGATCGATAATAAATAAATTATCATAATTTAAATTCCCAAATCAACACCTGAAAAACAACACCCACTAGTAAGAACAAATGATATGAAGATCAACATGTTCATGGATGATCTCCATTCACTGTTAAATCCAAATACAGGGAAATAGGAATCAAAATAACTAAACCTAACTCCGTCATCAACGGAATGGGAGATCGGTCATCAGTCTATATTTGATCTCGTTGTGAAACGATCCACGCCTCATCGTTCATTGGCATTCATAAAAAATTCTCCATGGTTGGATCCTCTCCAAAGCCCTAGAAGATTCTAGGGGAAAACACTAGTGTTATGAGTCTAACCATGGGCTCCTACTCATTTAATGAAAATAACTGTCGCATCATTGTGGAAACATTTTGAAGTAAAATAAATTATTAATTTTGTGGATTTCATCTAAAATGATTCCTCTAAAATGCACAAAAACTAACTTTTGTATCCAACCCACGCTAGTTGTTGTTAGGCCCTACCAAAGGTAACGTTGCTTCTCTGAACCTAATAGTGCCCTCAGATTTTTGATCCTGGCACCCATTTAAAACTTATTCTACTTTTTTGGGAAAACCTCTCATGCACACTGTTTAATGATTAAATTAATTCAAACATTTATTCTGGAAACACCGTGCCTCGGAATCGCACTCCGTTGAAAGGTATGGTTTTGAAATAATTCCATATAATATTAAAAAAAAATACATGTAAAATCAGATACATTACATAAACATACAACTACACATGTTTTGGTACATCATGGGCTATCCAATAATCCAAGAACCTCAACCCAACTTTTTCAATATGATTATATTAAATATGTCAATATCTATCACCACATGTCACAGGATCCTTCTCATGTCCCAACATTAGTAGCTACCCTATTCAAAATAGTATTGTCTCAAATTCTATATTTAAGGGACACCATACACTATGTATTGATAGAAGTTTTTAACAGGAACACCGTTGGACCCATCCTGATAGTTGGTTTTCCCACATATGATGGAATGTCCCACATCACATGTTTGATGAATATAGATATTCATGTAATATATGTCTGGAAAACACCGATATCATCCTTTAACCAATTTATTTTGACGACCTCTATATATTATACACCTGTATCATCTAACTTATTTGTTATCTGACACATACAATCATATAAGGGACAATCTCTAGCCTTTATCATATCTTCATGCACCCCCACTAAATGGTTATATAACTAATAACGAGAATCATGTTATTTATAATATTTGAATTTAAGTCTTGAGGTTTATGAAATCCCAATAATAATACATATAAAATAAAAGGAACAATAATTCATATCTAGAATAGTTCTCAAGAGGGTACACACAAATAATAAGTGCAAATATCATGTATTGATCATAAGTTCCACTTCCATAAAAATATGTAATATGTGTCAAAATTTTGTTTTATGCATAATTGGTAAAATATTTTAAAAAAATACTCTAGAACCTATATGGTAAAGAAAATCTTACCTCATGATCATATATGTCTATGTAAATGTTTACCAAGAAGGTTTTCACACAATAAAATCCCACAAAATAAAACTAATGTAACAATATCCAATTTCAGAAATAGGTTCAATAATAGTGATTGTGGATAGAGAAATTAATGATAGAAATTATGAGACTTTTTATAAAATATTCCCGAACCAAAACACCATTAATATATTGTTGAATTACTGTTATCCTACCATAATTCCATTGATACACAATGGAAGTAAAAAAATACTTTATAGACTTCAGAAAGTACCATAATATAACCCATAAAATCGTAGTTCCATGATCATCCAATAAGGAAATAATAAATTAGCTAGAAGAAGAAATAATCAGTGGAGATATCCGAAAAATCGTCCAAACCAAAATCCCCATGAAATAAAGGTTATCTGAAAACTCAACTCATTAAAAAAGAAGGTATGATTTATACCAACAAATAAGAAATCATAGATTGGATGTTTATCGCACAAGGTAATGACCGACATCATTCAAATCATCTAAATATTCATCTATAAAGTAAATTAATCATTATGGACGACAATAGATTGATTAATATAGGGAATTATCATATTGATACATGATTTTTGACCGAAAATTTAACCCATTAAATATTTACATATGAAATATTCTAGAATTTATAGGAGATAATTTTATTTCATTGAATTAAAATTAATTCAAACTGTCACCATACCCTCTACCGTGGACTAAAAATGGACATGGTATCCCTGACCATGCAACCCAACATAGTCTTCCCAATTGTGTGGACCCCCATAGGAGGATGTTTTCCCTCACCACAGAGTCCACCATGGTTGTGGTGTGGCCACCCAAGTCAAGGATCACAGGGTTGTTCCTAGACCACCACTCCATATAAATCTATGTTTTATCAATATTTTTCAATTTAAAAAAGAATAAAATCAAAGGGAAAAGGCATACACCGAGAAATAGTATTGGTAATTTGGAAATATTATCCTTTAAACCCTACTTTTGAGATTCAAGACACCTCCAACAAATTCTAAAACCAATTTTATACCATCACATGTACTAGAAACATCACTTAAGACATTCAAAACTAAATACTGACATAACTATTCAAAATAAGGGGGGATACACAAGGAATATTTGAAAAAAATGTTTTTACAAGAAAGATAATAATATTTTGAAATTTCTTATAAAAAAATGTTTAAGGGTGAATTAGAATTATTAAAGTAATTTAGGTATAAAAATGTTATGTATTTTTTTTAAAGATAGAGAATGTGTTTTATATTCTTGAAGATGTTTGGAGAAGGTATTACTAGTACTTCTTCTATGATAAATAATATCTCATCCATATAACATCACAATAAAATATTACTTTTTATAACGATATTCTCATGATATTAAGAGAATATGTAATGGGAAATGATTAGTTTTTTAGTGTTAATTAGATTATCAAAATTTAAAGGTACATGTATCATGTATAGTGGATAATTATTTCTTATTTTAAGGTATTTATAAACATTAAAATCTATTAATAATTTAAATGGGGTCCTAATTAGTTGTGTAAATAATGGGTCCCCAAAAGCTATGGGAATTATCTCAAATGTTATTGTAAAATAAAGGATAAAATCCCAAAAATGATTTCTGTTTATTGGTTGATACAAAAACTATTGAGTGTCACCTAAATTTCTAATGATTTAAATGAATTTAATTTTTAAACTGATTCATTATTGGATAATAACCTTGAGGATTGGATAATAGTGGACAAATGATAGTGGACTAAAGTTTATTTATTCCAATTAATTGATGATGTACATTCGTGTTATATAATTTTGAATTAAGGGAATTAATTATGGAATTGAATTTTTGGACATATTCGCTTAAAGAAGATGAATATGATAACTAATGGAAGCAATATTTAGGATGTTACTTTTCTAATAATAGAAAGAGATAGGATGTTCTAAACATGCCCAAGGGGAAGATGAATAACTATTTTTTGTAAGGAATTTTAGATCCAATCTGATAAACCTTGGGAGTTAATTAATTTAGATTATTGTAGTCACATGAAGAAGTAATAAACTAATTTATATAATTTATTTATCATGGTTATTTTTTACATTACTCATATTATTTATATTGAACTTATGAAATAGGTTTTTGAATCCATACAATGTTTAATATCTGAAATGAGTTGAAGAAAATGAGTTTGTTTTTTCATATATGAACATATTCATGGACAACAGAATTGAGTATAAAAATGTGAAATTTGATACATATTTAAAAAATCATTCCATCCCAAAGGAACATAGTGTATCACACACACCATGATAAAATGGTTTGGTTGAATGAAAGAAAATGTGTTTGGAGTAAATGTCTTGGAAATTTCTAGTTGAATACAATAATTATATATATATATGAAATATATTGGAGTAGTGGTTGAATTATAAAATCATTTTCTTAAAATAAGGAATTTATATATATCTCTTTGTGAGTTGAATTATAATAAATATCTACATTTTATATATTTTTGAAATTTTGATAGCCCTTGTATTATCTAAGAAAATAATGAAAATTGGGGAATATTTGAGACAATTTATTTTTATAGAAATATCATTGGTTATTCTCAAAATTTAAAGAAATTAAATTTTAAAAAATGGACTCTAATAATAGTTTATACATGTGATTTTAGGATTCTTGAACATTCAACGAAGGAAAAAACACATAAAACACTAGTTAATAATTTTATGATGATGATCCTATTGTTATTAATTATCCTAAAGATTTTTTATCCATAGATGAAGGTAATGATGTTTTAATGGTCTAATATGTATATTAAATTTTTCATGAGAGGGGGAATAATCAATTTCATATCATAATAAGCTGAGAGGACATGTAAAGTTTTATAATATCATTACATATTATAATAATTATTTAGACACTAGAAAACCTCTTACTAAATAATCTCAAATATATTTTCTCCCTCAAGGTGAAACAAAATATTTTAAAGTTGCCTAATATCTTCAATAATAGTTTGATTAAATGAATGAATAGTCAGACAAAATAAAATGGAATGAGACATGGGTAATAGTTGTTAATCATGAAGATGAGAATGTGATAGGCCCAAAGATAGTTTCCCAAATAATGTTAATGAAATGATAGAATTAGCATGAAAAAAAGAATGATTTGCGTGAAAATGTTTTTCATAGGGTGATGGAGTGGACCTTGATGAAAATATATCACTAGTTTCAAGATTGAAACTATTAAAATATTTATTACAATTTCTTCACAAAGGAACATATGATTTTTTAAATAGATTTCACATCTAACAACTTCATTATTGGATTATAAGAGGTTTTTACCCAAATTAACCATGAGGGGTTACATGTTAAATAATATGAGAACTATATTTTTAGGTTAAAGAAGAAATCATATCGGCCAAAACATACTCCAAGGTCAATGAATTCACAACCCAATTCCTATTAAGGAGAGTATACATGGAATAGTGGATGAGAATATTTACATAAATGATGATAAGATGAATCTATTATAATCATTATTTCTGTTGATGAAATTATATTTACAGTAAATTTTGAAAAGATGTTTTAAATATTTTCTAAGAGGATGAAGACATTATTTGAAATTTCCATACTGGGTGAATTGAGATACCTTCCAGGCCTACAAATATATCATGTGATGGAATAAAAAAAAATTACAATGAAGTTTTATCTAATTAATGTATAAAAAAATAAATCTTAGAAGACTCAAATCCTATTTCCATATAATTTTTTTATGAAATTGTTTTCCAACTAATAATATTGAATTGTTTTAAATAAAGTAGTTTACTATGTTAATTCAAATTCTATTATACCTCTCATCCGCAAGACTGTATTTATATATATTAATTATTTATGTGACATGTAAATTAGAACCTAAATAGTACAATGTTTTATAGAAAAAATGTATTCTCTAATATATAATGGGTATAATATATTTTGTCTTGAAATATGATATTGAAAAGATGTTTTATATGATTGGTTATATAGATACAGGATAATAGGGCTATGTATATCACCTAAGTTCCTCATATGGTGGATTTTCCATCGTAATTTATAGGTTAATTTTTTTGAAAACAATGAATTATAGTTATATGAATTTAATCATTATTGTGTTAACGTATGTGGCCTCAACCGATTGTATAACACCGTTTATGTGTATGAAGATATAGTAGGTATATTTAGTGGTTTAAGTTAAGATGAGACTTCTTATTAGGTGTCATATTAAATGTGTAATCATTTTTGATAAAATATATTAAAAAATTAATGGTTCATGTGAATTGATATTAGATATGACATAATAATGGAACATGGGAAATGAAATGAATTTATGTTAAATTATAATCCAACAAATGAATAAATTCAGGATGTATTCACCAGGAAATAATCTAAGGTTTATATTTATAATTTTTTTGGTAATGTTTTTAGTTAAAACAAATCAATATCAAGGGTATGATATGTTGTTATATAACCCTATTATATTTTCATTAAATATTGTATTCAACGGAGGATAATTATGAAAATACTAATTTTTTAAATTTTTTCCATTTCAAAAAAATACACAAGGGGGATAAAGCTATTTTTAGATTATAAAATTATATATGTTTTACATATTAAAGGATATAATATATTCAAGTTTTTTAATTGAATTTAGGAATTGGTGTATTGATGATTTTATTTGTAGTTTAAAGATATTAATGGTTAAAGTGGATTGAATGTAAAAAACTATATTTTTATGGAAAATATATATTAATTATTTATTTATCATGTTTATAAAATATATATTTCTCATGTATATATGGTATAATTAAGTTATAAATCATAGATACAATTCATATCTTTCAAAGTGATTTATATTCGATGGTTTCAAACAAAATCTAAAGGGGGAGTTTCTTCTTCTCAATCTTGAAGAAATAGTGTGGATAATTTTTAATGGATATAATTTATATGTTTTCATTCATTGACATCACATAAATCATATCTAAATGGGAGTTATAATTATTCTCAAAATTTTTAAATCTTTTTGATGAGGTTGGTACTTATGTGGAATAATTTTTTAAATAGCTTGGATGTACTATACAGAATTCAGTACCAATGTAGTGTTAATTAAATATTTATACATCATAGGTAAAGGTACAAAATAATTATAACTACGTTAATAATGTTAATTAAGTTTTTTATGGAACCTTATAAAGGCCACATGACTAATCAATGTAAATGTCATCCCTTGAGGGACTCAATATGTAAATTTCATCTTGATTTTACATGGTGTGCATTACGCTAACTCAAAAATCCAATTACTAATAGTGTTCAATACTTATATTTTGAAAGGTTATAATGAGTACACATTTTTGATTTATGGTTAGTCCATCTATTAGATAAGGTTCACCCATAAATTAAAGAGAATATATGAAGGACAATTTTTTATATAAAGATATATGTGTGTTTCATAAAGCTAAATCAAAGGTTTTTAATGTTAATATCATATGAATAAATTTTTAATATGATTATACATAGTAAAAAATTAATTATTTATATTTTACAATACAGCTATTATGATCTATGAAAAAATGGCAATGAATTGATTGAATAGATAATTTGTGCAGATAAGAAGATTATGATTTTTCAGAATAATGAGTATGGGATTCACACAATTGGTTTTGTGATTATGCGATTCTTATGGTATCTAGAGTGATAGTGGGTATTATATGGTAATTTTAGTGGTTATGTGACTAACATGTTTTATTTGATGTGATCAATATAGAAAATGGTTCATTGTCGATTAAGTGATTTCATAATGAATGGTTGATCCAGTGACCACATGATATGAATCACATTGATGAAAATTGATATGTTCTTCAATGTACATATAAATATTGATTCATTCATAATAACCATTAAAATAGGTAAAGTTGAATAAAGATATCCATAAATTGATCTATAAATGGTGGTTATTTTGATGAAAATATTATACACTAAATTGATATTTAATGTTTCGAATGAGGATTAATACTTCATGGAGAATGTATTTGGGAGAGAAATAAATCCATGTTTAAAACATAATGTGACATCATAAGGTTGTTCACATTTGGATGGAATTTTATGATGTCTTCAAATATGCCAATGGTTTTACATGACCGATTGCATGAAATATTAATTATCCATAACACAACCTAGCACATGTGCCTCATCACAGTTAGAGTGTTATCCTTAAGTACATCCATGAGACCCAGGTTTGAAACCCGGAAGAGTAATATTTTCAGGGGTACTATAGCAGTACTATAGAAGGAACTGTGTCAGACTGTACCAGTTACTGTATTAGTTACTGTAGTAAAAAATGTTCAGTACATTAGTAGCCAGAAATTATTCACCTTGGGCCATTGGTTTGGGATTGGATTCCTTATGTCCTTTGGGTCACCCATTCCTTCAGGTCATTAGGGATTTTAGGAATCCTTTATGGATTTATTGCCACCTCATGGCCTTCAGGCCACATGTAGTTTCCCCAGAAAGACTCTATAGTATATGAGATTCCCTAAAAGAGGATTCAGAGTAAGAACACTCACCAGAGATGATCCAATGTATTGGGAAAGAATGGGAGGGTATGGCTATGACATCCAGACAAGCATGTGCATGCACGAGATGCTTAGCGAGACGACCATGCGATGGTGGAGAGCTACCAAAACGATGCATATGTTGGGGATGGGTAGTTCCTTGTAGTTATACTCTGGTTAAATCCCCTAAAAGACCTTCAGGTCATGTAATGTATTTTAAGCCTACGGTCCATGTAATCTCCAAGCCTATATTCCTTGTAAAGAAATCCCCCTAATCCATTGAAAATAGAGTTAACAAAAATCTATTAAAATGTGGCCTTCAGGCCATTCGGGCTAATAATACAGCCTATGCCAAGATTTTTTATTTCAATTAAACATGTATTAATGGTTTACATTTTCATGATTCATAATTATATTCATAATTGGAAGAATATAAATAATTTATTGATTATCATTTATAAAAATGTGGTTTCCATGATAAATATTGAAAGAAACAATTATCCTTGATATCTTTAAGAGGAAAAATATATAGTCAAAATATTTCATCCATTCATATATTGGATGTTATTTCATAATGATGAGTATAAAGAGAAAAGTGAAAGGTTGTGAAAAAAATGTGCATTGTTTCATGCATTTATGGTGATATTAAATTTAGGGAATATTGTTTTATGAAATAAATATAGGTTTTATGTTTTCAATAATTTATAATACCTATATTATATTGAATGTGTTACATGTATTTATCTCTTATGGGTATTATATATTTTATGTAGAGAATAAATTGATTTTTTAGAAAAACTAAATAATTTGTATAATTTAAATTTAAATTCAATACAATTTATGGAGACCAATATCTAAGAAAAATAAAACATAATTTGTTAAATTATTCAGGAATCATTGAATATATATATATATATTCAAGTGATACAGGAAAATTTAATTAGTGGACTATATTATTATAAATAACATTCTATGGAAATATTAGTTAATTTAGTATACACATTCAAAATAAGAGAAAGTTGGAGGAATATTGTTCGATGTAGTATTGTGAATTCGAGAAGAAGTAGTGAATTTATTACATGTGAAGTGGAAGAGAAATAATTAGAACATTTGATAACTCTTAAAATCCTATAGATGGAAGATATATAAGTTATTAACAATTTTATTGAATGTTTTAATCTTTGGGATTAATTTTTGAATATGATAAACAAAAACATAATAAGGGTACATGAAAACATGAGTTTAATGGTTATACACACCCCATTGAACTCACATGACAATTTTAGTTTGTGGTTTGATCCTACAAGAATTCATAACACACTAAGAAGTAGACTTGTCACAAGAATAGGAGAACCATGAATGTATATTTTTCTTTTTTTGGAGTGCATAGGGGTAAGAATTCATATTATATCACTCCTCATTAACAAGTGATTAATTTTGGTCTCAAGAAACATTAAAATAATTAAGATCAATGATTCCCCCCCACTCAATTATTACTCACATATCATCCAAGCATATTATAAAAATAAAAATAGGATATTATCTAATAAAACATGAGGTATTTTAAGGGAATATTAATAATTATGTTGGTTTAAAATTTTGGGAATAAATAAAAATTGGTAACATTAAAAACTCATTCATTTTAGAATTTTATTAAGAGAATAAAAACTGACTCATGTGGAAAATATTTACAAGATGCATTTTAAAACTATTATAATTAATGTAAAAGGTAATTGAATAAATAATTAATAATAGATAAAATTATATATGACTATTCTGTAAATATTTTAATTAACATATATATAGAATAAAAACTTTTGTAAATAATCTTCTAAAAATTATTTTAAATGAACAATACCTTACTTTGAGTCCAATCATAATTTGAACGACTTCTACCATCTTGAATAATAAATTTATATTAATTATTTACTTTATTATAACCCATTTTCATTTTAATTCCATTATTATTATTCCAATTATTTAATTTATTCTCATGTTCTACTAAGGAACTAAATTTTCATAGTTTTTGTTGGTCATTTTGATATTTTTTGGTTGATAATCTCTAAATACAACCTCAATAACATTTTAATGGTAAAAGTAAACTTCCCATTAGTTTCACAATCCCAAAATTTTTCATTTTATTGGTTATATATCATTCCATAAATAAAATAATTTAATAAGATTTCAAATAATTATTTTTCTATTAATAAACACTAATGACAATATTTTTTATGATTTAAATAAACTATTATTATTTAATTTTAATTCTATTTTGATGATGTATAATTCATTTTTAGGTAATTATTAGATATTAAATCAATAATTAATAAAAAAAATTAGTTTTATTTATTGTTATATAATAATTCATGACATAAACATAATAACATAATTCATATAGGTGGTAAAATTGACCAAAAAAAGAAGATGTCATAATGACTGAATCCACAAGAATATATTTTTTAACAATTCATTTATCATATTTTATAAATCATAATTGATTTAAAGAAATATTTTAAAAGTGATAAATAAAATTAAAGAAGATGTAGTTGAATAATATAATGAAAAATAAATTTAACAGGTTATTTCATACAATGTGTCTTAGTATGCTCATTTTATATGGATAAATTTTAAAATGAAATTTCATTGATTAGACTATTGATAGTATTTCCAAATTATTTTTATAGAACCTTATTTATGTTATAATTATAATATTTATGTATTCAATCAATTCATGAATCTACCCATGTACATCACTAATGAAAAATTATATATGTTATTTCATTTTGGTGGTAGACTACATATGCTCATAATAATCTTTTTCAATCAATAATAGATATAAAGAAAATAAGATAGATAATTTTATAGATTTAAAAGAACATTGTTGTGTTTTAAATTTCATAATTATCCATTGAGGAAATATATATTATATTCATATAAGGATATTTTGAAAAATTATATACATTAATTCGTGTATAATGTAGTCTTCACATACACACAAAGTATATTTTCATTTTTCTATTGAGGGAATGAAATTAGGGATTTTTTATTCCATATAAAAAATAAAATTTGATTACATTTATGATAAAAAATTTATTATGTTTAAATTATTTTATAATACTTACATAAGGTTTTAGAATAATTAAAATTGTAATAGTTTTGTTAGAACTTATACCTATTACTTGGATATATTCATTTGAAAAACACATTATGCTTCATGGATTTGTAATTTTGGATGAGAAAAAGGTTCCGGATGAGGATAGTGGGTTTAAAGAGGTATTTGGGTATTTAATGTTCAATCTTGGGTTATCAATTTTTTTTATATGTGAGGATAGGTATGTTCCTTTTATAAGTGCGTGGATTGTCACTTTTGTTGAAAAAATTAACATTAAAATACTATAAATGACATTATCTTAGTCATGTTTCACCAAGTGGAAGAATCTTCCAATATAAGATATGGTATGGTCAAAATATACTCATACATTAAAAATTAGACATGTTATATATATATATATATATATTAATTCTTATCCATTTGTTTAAACCCTTTTTAACCCTTTTTCTCATTTCAGTGGTCATTAACATTAACAATGTCAACATAATTTTATGAATAAAAAGTACATATAAATTATTATCTATTTTGAATCATAAAATCAAAATTATTAAACCTATTCAAAAATATTAAATTTCTTGATGATTTAATAAATTATATTTAATATAAATAAGAAAAATGGAACAAAAACAATATTGAGAAAATTATAATTCTAACTGTAAAAATGAATTTAGATTAAAATCATCTAGATAGATGATCTCAATGAAATTTATTAACTTGTTATTAGAAAAATGAATGTTATGTAAATAGAAATGCAATCCAAAAATTGACATTAACATTTTGAATAATTATCTTATGAAAAGGTTGAAAATAAAATATGTTATTTGAATAAAACATTACATAGATTTTAATATACGAAACATAGGTTTAAAAATTTAATGTAATATTTTTGAATGATTTATTTTCAAATATATATATAGTTTATAAAAAATATCAGTTATAAATTTTTGATCCATTCTTATATCAAGATAATTACATAAAAGAAAAACTATTTTTAAAATTGACATTTTTCCATTGTTCATCCAAAAATTTTCCTTGTAAGAAAAATCCTAAAAGGTTATCAAATATTAATATTACAAAGAAAAATTTAATAATAAAATTCATTTCAGAAAATTACTTTATTATATTTATATATTTATCTTTTAAATTAATATAAAAAATGTAAATAAAAAATTATTTTATAGAAATTGGACATGTTATACATTAAGTGTTCTTAATATTATTTCCTATAAATTAAAAATTATATAAATTTTTAAATAATTATTTCATATATTGAAATTTTAAATATAATCATAAACAAAATTTTAAATCAATCAATTAAATTTATTAGGATAAAATAAAGACACATTAATAATTATACATGGGGAATGAATCAATTTTAAATATAAATAATTTTTATTATTTATCTTATAAATGTATGTATTTTTAATCGATTACTATATATTTTCAAGATGTTTTATTATTATTATAAAATTTACGGTAATTTTAATATAATGTTTTATGTACCATAATTTTTTTCAAGTGTCATAATATTGTAGACATAGTATTTTCTAAAATAAAATTCAATCTAAAATAAATAGTTGTTACATCTTCCATTAATGAAATTTAATCCTCATAATTTATATTTTTTTCCAACCAAAGTGATTGTATCATGACATAGTATTAAAATATAAATTTAATCATGATAAGAAATTTCTAATCCCAAACTAGAAAACCCTATATTTTTTAAATAAATATTCCAAAAACATAATATCTATGATTGTTAGACTCATTATTTTGAATGTTTTTCCAAAATAAAAACATATAACATAATAATATTGTCTAATTAATACTCGATATATTTATTTTCCACTTACATGATTTTGGGGAAATCTTTTAGTATTGATATATGGAATGATAAAATATAATTACATAATATCAATCAATATCAATAATTTTAATTCCATACTATTATTTTTTCTTGATTAGTTTTCTTCTTTGACTCATTTCACATTGAAAAAATAAATGAATAAGTTGATTTTTTCATGGATGAAAATGAAAAAAATAAAATTTTCATCGATTATGGAATCCCTGAATGATTCCAAATTATTCCTCTTATTTATATATAATTACATAAAAAAGGTTACCTTAAGACTGAATAAATTATTATATAAATAATTAATTATTTAATCTATAGAATTAAATATATATACATAACCACACTATATTTTTACCTTTAATCATTATGTAACTAATGAAAAATATTAAAAAAATTATTAGAAAAAATTTATAACAAAAAATCTGAAAAAGTTTATCATAATCATTCCAAAAAATTAAAATATTATACCCAATCACATATATATTCACATAGACACAAACACATACAAACTAGTCTTATATTATCTAATATATAATTCTATTTTACAAAAAAACTAAATTACTAGGAAATAATAGCACTAAAAAAGATTATAAGCTTTTTAAAGTTAACATTAAAATTATTCCTCAAATAATATCAACCATTTTTTAAAAAAAGTGGATGTATTTTATTACGATTTTTCATTCACTTTAATAATATATTGTTCCTAAAATTTGGATAACATTTTAGACTAACTAACCATAAATACATAAAAAATAAATAAATGTAATAACCATAGTGGTTATCTATACCATTCGACTAATGACCTAAAAAATTACTGGATTTTTTACATAAAATGATCATAATGAATCTAATATTAAACCTAAGGATTTCATATTCCTGAATCATCTATTAAAATCCATTAAATATTTCTCAATATATCATTAATCAGCTTCAAATAAAATCACATAAGGCCTCAAAAGGGTATATATAACTTTTATACTTTGATCATCCATAAATGTATAAAATAATAAAGCAAATAAAACTACATAATTACTCTCAAAGACCCATTTTTAAATAATTTAATTAATATAATTACTTAATAAATCATTAACTAATATTTTTCATCTTTTTATTAAATACTAACATCTTAAAATCAAGGATATGAATTCATATCTTATGATTCATTTGTAATAATCTAATAATGTAAACTAATTTGAACGTTATAAATCTATTAAAACATTTTATTCATTATATATGTTATTATGATATTAATAATCTTCATATAAAATACATATCCCCTTTACGGAGTTATGGAACACTCTTATCTTGGATAAAAACCAAGTTTTTAAGGTGATTTTCTTAGTGGTCAAGGGTTTGGTTTAAGTTTAGTGGTTCAAGGATTTAAAATCCATGTTTTGGAGTAAAATCATAGGCAGAACATTTATTGCACGATTACTTTAAACCATACACCCCAATATTGCATCAAAAAATGCATATGCACCAAGTTCATTAAACTATTAAAAGGTCTTGAGAAAATCGGGAATGTGTTTATAGAAATTTTAGACGTATACTATATGGTCAGCATGATGTTTGTAAAAACATTCCACTAAACCAAGTGAGATAGAGTGTTTTTTATTGTTGGGAAAGCATGGTTGACACACAGTTTGTAAACATGTGCAAGAAAATTGCATCCATATAAAAATGAAAAATATTACAAATTTTCCAGTCCAAACATTATGTATTTTTAAAAAATTGTTCCATTTCTCTCAAACATAATTTCATCACACCCATACTCCATTATTCTACAACAAATCATGGTGGTTCTTTGATGATTCTATTCATTTTGGAGTTTAATCATATGGGGTTCAAGGCTCATGGTATGTTTCACCCTCCATAAGATTCCATTTTTATTTCCCTTCCTTTTTGTGGGTGTTCTTCTTGTTAAATCTGAAATGACCTATTTTTGGGATTTTTTCCAGTTTCTCAATTTTTCCAATTTCCTGAAAATTGGAATACCCATCTCTGATAAGTATACTCTTCAAGAACTAAAGTATATTTTTACATTAAATTATCCCCTATTATTAAACTTTTTCATAAGCGTATCGGTAGTGTAGCCATTTCAGCATCATTATGCATGGGTCCAAATTAATTCAAAATTATAATTAAAGTAATTCATTTTTAAAATTCTCTATTGAATGTGTTTCAGACCCTAGCTTAAATGAAATGTGATTTAATGAATCATATAATCATAATAACAATGATATCGACCAATGGTTAGAAATTATTATTTTATAAAAATTTTGGAATAACACTAGATCATGACCATAATTGAACAACGATAATAAAATGGATGGAACTAATTAAATGATTAAAGGTGTTAATTGGATACAAATTAAATTATTATTTGAGTAGTTGGTTTTGAAATGTAATTTCACTACCATAGTTAATTTCGATGTAAATTAACTCTCGTTACATACATAATATACGTTTACCCTCATTAAATGGTAAATAATGGATTGGAATTAGTTAGTACTAATGACGAAAAAGGTATGTTCGAAAAAATAGTTAAGAAAAATATTTTTAAATAGATCTGTGGGTTATGGAGTAATAAATTGTGTTATGTAATTTAATAGTCGGAAGAAAATGAACGTCAAATGGTTAAACAAGAGATATAAAATGGTAAATTGTAATGTGACCTTGAAATGTGGATTGAATTGATACCAACATTGTGAAAATTAAATGTTTTATTTTTTAAATGAAAGGAGATGTTATTTATAACCTTTGTAATGTATTGTATCTTAGTAAATTCTATATTGTGTATTAGTGACACATTTAGACACTGAGGTGAACCTGTCCCTTGCTGATTATGCTTAATTATTAATCTTGTAGTGAACGTGGCTCATTGGTGGACATAAAGGGTAATGGATCACCATAGAGTAAAAATTTATATCGGGTTAAAATAGATAATATATTAAAATCATGGGTGAGAATAGCCCTCAGGTGGATGTTAGGGGGCCTTTAGATGGGTATGTAACACTTGGGTGGTTTATGTTTAGACTATGGATGGGTATATTACTCACGGTTGGTATATGGTAGGAATAGATTTTATGACATGCTCAGAGAGACTGTAGCCCTAGCTGAAGAAGGTATTTTTCATTATAATGGTGAACCTATCACCCAGAATTGGCATATGTTAATTAATTAATATTAAAGTGTTCTATCTAATTTTTTGTGAAGAAATTTATTTGGGAACTAACTCATTTACATGGTTAATAGAATAGTTATATTTGGGATGTCATTTGTGATATCCTATATAGTTCTACAAACACAATTATTGGGATACTTTTCATGCATAAGTAGATGCTACTTGTTATAGGAATAGTTCTAGACATTTTCATGGCCCAACAATTATGATTTTTCCAAAATTTTAGGTGTGGAGATGCGTAGTTGAATTGAGATAGTTCTTGAGACTAGTTGGGTCAGGTTTAGTTAGTATTATATTTATTTTATGTATTTAGTCCACACATTAGGGGTCATATATGGAATATAAAATGTTCCATCTATTTTGGATTGTGGTTCATTGTTCATTTATTTAATTATTATAAATTAATTTTATTATGATAATATACTGGTTGGAGGTTATATAATATTTTATTCCTCTATTATTTTGTCTCTGAACATTTGTTATAGTATCCCCAATGTATCAAATAATACCTTTACCATTAGTTTTTATCCACTAGTGTACAAGGATATGTGCTTGAGGTCTTGTAGCATTATGTATGACGGATAATAAATCTGTAGTTTGGGGTGGTGGGACATTAAAAAGTTGTTTCAAAGGGTGTATTATATTTTAGTTCAATATTTTCTGTTATACATGAGACTTTGAATTTTTTTGACTTTATAATTATCTCATTCCTGGGAGTATCTAAGCCATCTTTGGGAGAAAATCTTAGTTGTATGGGATAAAACTATTTTTTTGATGTTTTTTGTCTTCGGGTATGTAATTTTTTCATGAGTGATTCACATAGCGTATGATAATATATTTTAGTCTATTATTTTTTTCATCCCATCACTCAAGATAGTATGGTGAGGGAGTGTATTTGAATCATGCATCATTTCATCCACATAGTGTTTCACATGACATGCATCATTCTAGAGGACTAGGATTTATATTTTTTGAGAATGTTACATATCATTTATATCAATTTATGATCACATCTATTTTTTTATTTTTATTTTTCACTAGGATTATATTTTTTTAATTTATATCTCCCAATTATTTTTAATTACCATTTGTAATAAGAGGTTATTTATTTAAATTTTAAGTATCACTTTATATGTTTTTTCCATATAAAAATACTGTTTCATTATACTTGTGTTATTCACATGTGAATTTCATGATTATGGGTAGATATAAATATTCCGTTATGTAAATGTTGGATTCATATATTGTTCTAGTAAGAAACCTATAAAGTGGTTTCCCCCATATCTTGTTAATAACACATTACCTAACCAATCCATGGAACATAAAATTTTGATGAGTAAATTTTAATTCCTAATGAATAATGGGAAATAAAAACATTCAAACGTGATCATCAAATGAAAAATAGAAATATTAATATAATTTAAAAGACAAAATTGTTGAATATATGAAATTAGTTGAACCCCTTATGAATTGAGTATGTATGTAATGTGATGTTTGATCCATGACCTTCACTAGTGGCCAGGGATCAAGGATTTCCAAATTTTTTAGACCGATTTATTTTATCATAATCAATGTATGCATTTTACGGATTTCAAGAGCCATCATGTCATGATCTGGGTATTGGGTATGTATTTCATTTTTCTGGATTTTACTGCTAGAGTGGGGGCATGAATTATTAGACCATAGTGATTTCCATTGTTTTTGGTTATTTGGTGTTTTATTTTGTGAACCTTACTTTAATTTGGAACCTCATAGATCATATCTTTTCCTAGGATGTTCAATTGTTGTATTCATTCGAGTTGTCTTATGTCCTTGAGTCATGATCTACGGTGTTGTTATTTTCTACGCTTCTTCTTCATTTTTGTATTAATTTGGTTAGGGAGTCTTGTGTTTTCAAATATGAATTGAGTTTTATATATTCATATCTAAACATGATGATTTCCATGATAGAGTTTATCCTTCTATTAATGGGATCTATATATAGTTATAGCTATCATGGATGTACATTAAGAACATTAGTTGAAATAGTTTCTAGAGATATTCTCTTTTTGTGAAACTTCATTTGTTTTAATGTTTCCTTTTGAGGTAATGTCCATTCATCAATCTATCCCACTCATTTCCTAGTCTAGGTTTTGATAAAAAAGTTTATGGGGATCCAAGATGAATAAATAAGTGATTTACCATTTTATTTAAATGACCTCTTTGGGACTGAAGCATGAAAATTACTCTGGGTTGAGAATCGAGCATGTGGATTCCTCATTCCCCAGATTTTAGAAGCACAAGGAGTGATAAAGGTCTAGGTAATGAAATTGAGATTTAAGGTTAGGGTACATTTAGAACCACAAAATATCATCGTTGATGTTCAATTGATCATTTCTCTATGTGGGGAGGATCTTGTTGCCTTGAAATGGTACTGGTCGATATGTTATTGTTTGACTAACCCTTGTATATGTTAGAATAATATAAAGAGACTCTTGATTTTCTGAATGAAATGTGTAGGAGGAATGGTTACTTACTATGTTATTAAACATGAACTAGTTGATTTATATCCATAGGGACCACGAATCAAGGTCATTTAATGGTAAACATTTGACATGAGACCATTGTGATTTGATAGGAATTATGGGTTTGGTTGCGAACAATCTTCACTGTTGTTGAATTATGATGTTTTCTATTGGAATTGGTGGTCCTTAAAGTTTAATAAAACATAGCTGAGGATTATATTGATGTGTTTTGGTGATTTAAAATAATAATGGATTTAAAAGGGTCATAGACATAGTGGGATTGGTTTGTGGTCCATCTCGAAGTGAAGTGACCAAAAGAAGGTTTGTGGAAACTGGCATGAATAATAAGTTCTGTAATTAGATAGGTTATGAGACATATTGTTTAAGGATATCACTCTATGAATATATATAAGTCACTAAAAATACTATTAGAGTCATTTCTATTATGGTATAAGTATTATGGAAATTCGTAAATTCATGTCAAACCTCTATGTATTGACATTGTGTTTGGATTTTAAATTATTGAAGTAATAATTGGGACACTCTATTAATTAGGAGACATTTATTTGTCATGAGTAAATAACCCTAAAGTGGGTTGGTTTCTGGTTGTGGATAGGTGGTTTTTATAAAATTAATATTATAAAATAGAAGACATTAGGAACTTGGTTCTAAATTCAACTATATTTTTGATGAAAATATATATGTGATAATTCTGGCATCATGAATTAGCAGTACATGAAGAGAATTGAGTGTGATTTAGTTATGGGTCCTGTGAATTCTATTTATTCAGAAATAATCCACTTCTTTGGGGTTTATAATATGTCAATGGTATAATAATATGTGTTTTATTGGGACTACAATGTTCTTTTTTTAATGATCACATTTTGTTGTAAATTAAATTATAATGATATGTCATTTTGTTGGAATGTTGTTGATTAGAAATGTGTGTTTGGGAATATGTTGAACTAAAATTGATTGATGGTAATGTTTTTTCTTGGAAGATAATTTATGGGTATGTTAAGTGCTTCTAGAACATTTCATGTAATGATATAGGCATAGTTCATGTCTTAGATAGACCATCAAAGGGTTGTAGGATTGGTTAGGCTCATGCATGGGAATTAGTGGAACCTCAGACTCGTGCAAATCGTCAAACCATGGGGTGCACTTATATTTTGGATGTTTTTTTCATGAATGTATAAATAAGTAATTTTTATAGTTGTTCCAAACATTTTGATAATCTATCAAGATATCATCTAGTAGGAAAATATTATAGTGGGTATACCAAAATTCCATATCAATTATTATAAAAAATTTCTTATGGTTGGGGTAACTAATGTTCATGAAATGAATTAGATAATTTTTTATTCCTTCCATATATAATATGAAAATTGTATAAACTGAGTTTCGGTTTCCACTGTTAGTAGTTCATGGTAGGGAATATTCCAATTTAACAAGCAATTCTCATGGGGGTAAATAGGGTATTACACATTAGAATGAGGATTTTCAGCCACACTATGTTACTGGGGTTTTGGAAATGCCTATTATTAAAGATGCAATCTAGTGGTATAGGATGAACTTTGAAATGAAAAAGAGTTTATGGGTGAGGACATTGAAATAGATTTTTCTATGTTGTCGGTGACATAATAAAAGAGATGTTGAGAATCTTCAAATGGATCAGGAAAGGGTGTCGAATAATCGTCTTATGATCTACTATAGTTGGTCTTAAAGATATAGTTTTATATCATTATTTGAATAATTTATTGAGTCTTATCATTGAGATGGTGTACCTTAGTATCAAGAAAGAGGTTATGTTTAGATGAGAATTGTGGTGTGATGACCTTAGGGTGTAACTGTTGGATTTAATTTTGTAGTCTTTACACCATCAAATCTTGGGATTATATATTTTATATTGGGAGGGGTACATCATTTAATAAATATATTCGTTACATTTGTTATGAACATAACCAGTGGTTTTGTTCTTAATTTTTGGTGTATGAGGCTCATTGATGTATAATGTACATATTGTGGATGATATGTTCTATGTTGTGGATGTTATAATAACCTACCACTTCACCTATGTATATACCCCTTTAAACTTTTCTAAATATCACCCATTTTTAAATTAAGGGGTTATTATAAGTGGACTAAGGTTTTGGGTTAATATTAAAGATATCATAGCTCCAAACATTGGCTTTCAGAGTTTCTATATCATGAAAAAAATTAGTACACGGTTACTCTTACCATTCAACCCAACTGTGTGGGCTGAAACACATAGGATCATGGTTTTCACTAGATGAAAATAATCCAAAAAAATTATGTATATATCTATATAAATTATAGAGTCATGCCTTACTGTTACTGAAATAGCAATAAAACATTTTGGCTTAACAATACAATATGGAATTTTTTGTATAGTTATGAAAGTGTGATTTGTGTATGCCTGATCAAAGCATTATTCAAATCCATTCACACCATCCAAATTTCAAAATTTTTTAATTTTACCATATGTACCTTAACACATTTTATCCAAAAAAAATTCTTCCTAGCCAACAACACCACTCACTCTCATAAATATCTTCTCTCATTAAATCTTAGTTGTTATACCTTTATTATTTCCAATTTTGAGATTCGTCTCATGATATATAAGGCTATTCGTAATGCTCCCCCCATGATTCCTTTCTAATTTCTCTTAATTGTTATAAGTGCTCTTCATATGAAATCTAAAATTCCATATTAACATGGATTTTGTTTTCTATATTGATTTCTCCTATTTCATGTCAAATGGAAGTCTTATATATGATGAATGAACTCCTCTATACATATGGTAATGAATCTTTTATAGTTATATCATGTAATTATATTTTTTCTTAAGTGTGTGGTTAGTAATGAAACATAGGATTCATCATGCATGGGTCTAAATTAATTCAAAATTTTATTTATAAGGTTTTCCTTGTTAAAAACCCATTAAAATATGCTTTACACCATAAGATAGAGGTAATTTTTCTTGTAAACATTACTATTTTATTGACCATGAAATCAACCATCAATTGTTATGAATTTTTTTAAAAGAATTAAATGAATTATGTAACGCCCTGAACCCAATTACCCAGATTCAATGAATTATTACAAAACATTGGCATGATATATGGAATCATTTCCTGAACGACTGATTAGTTTAATATCCTTGGATTTACTAGATACACTCACAAGTTTTACATTACATCATGAATTAAAACAATCAACAACATTTCATCCCATTTTTAAACACACTTATATCCTTAGCCTTTCCCTGCAGGTCAACCTTAAAATAATTCATCACATCCTATGAAAAATAAAACATAGAAATGGGTGATCTTAGATTCTTAGTATGGATTAAAATATAGCGGAAACATTCTTAAATATGCCAAAACATTTAAGCCAATGTATAAGACTAAAACAAAATCCATTTAAACTTAAACATCAGCATAATATGGAAAATATAAAATCAAATAATTCCATTTACTTATTCCCCTGAATATTCTACTAGTCAAATAAACACATGCAATATCAATATCCACCTTTATAATGATGGAATGCATAACGAAAAATGTCATAACCACATAGTCAATGCCTTATGCCAAAACTACAAATAAGATTTTTTTCAAGGCCTTGTGCTAAGACATTAATTTTTCTCACAAGACCTACCGATGAATCAAGAAGTTATAGAGGCCTCCACCCATCACTTACTATGTCCAATTCATTCCTCATATGAAAAGTCTGAAACATAATCTAAACATTTGTTTTAAAACTAGCATATAAAGTGTCAATATTTTGACCACAAACCAGAAATGGCATAAAAACAGAACATCCACAGTCAAACATAACTCAATAAATACAATATGGACTATTTTATTATAATAAATCAATCTCAATCGAGAATAATGAAGGATATTGACATAGATGAAAATAATCATCAATTCTATTTGAGAGAAATATCACCCTTTTTCTTGAAAACATATAAAAGTATTACTATTTTTGAAAAAGAAGTTGAAAATATAATTTTGAATCAAAGTTTCATATAACACTTTGAATTTTTTTAAAGGAATTAACATTTTAAAACATTCATGTCCATATAAACAAGTCCTTAATAAAATTAAAAACATGGACATTAAAGCGAATGATTTAGAAAAATTATTTTTTAAAACATTAAATATAATATTTTAGTTATAGTTCTTAACCAAATCAGAGTTTCTTGAATACAAATAATTGAGGTAATAAAAACATTATAATATCATGAGAATAAATGGATTCATGATATACTATGTCAATTTACAATATATACAGCAAACAAATTGAGGTGGCTAATAACAACAAAGAAGACTCAAAGGAATGGAAGTTGAGATGAAATCCCTTGTAAAGACTGTATACATAGGTTAAGGATAAATCAATGACATAATTATGTGAGAAAAATATAAATACACTCAATATGATTGGATATTCAGTTTAAATCAATCAGAAGACATTCACACATATTCTTGTAAAAACAACAGCAATGAATTGGATGTTTAACTCAATGAATGGAGATTGAGTTAAAATTACTCTTATCAAGTTCATATTGATTAATTTAGAATTAATAATTGGAGAGATTATGTGTTTTATAATTATATCCAAGTAATGGGGAGTGGAAATTACTACACAAATAAAAAATATTTAATCCACACATAATCAGGTATTAAAATAGTCAATGAAGTATGCGTAAATACCAACGAGTGGAAATTGAATTTTGAAATTCCCATACTGATTTGGTAACTTAGGAAACATACACCCCATGAAATAATTATCATACAATGAATATTTAAATACACATAAATTAAAGTATATTACCACAAGAATACTTTCATGGTATGTACATACACCACACAAAAGGAAATAATGGAAATATAGAATGAATCTCACTGGAATAAGAAGTGAGATTAGAACCACTTACCTTGTACTTTTCATTGGTCGAGGGTATGTTAAACTCATGTATAATAGTTAAAAAATTGTTATTAAATTATAAAAGAACTATATACATATATATGATATCATATATGATCCAATAATATTTCTTTGTTAATAATATTTTACTAGTATCATCATTTAGGGTGTTAACTGATCTATTTTCCTTTATATACATGGTTACGTAAGCCATGGTTGTTATAGATAATATTTATTTTATTATTATGAAGAATAATATTATGGTCATGAACTTTGTATTTAGTCATAAAATGAAAATTATTCTTGAATGATTACGATGGGTAAAGAATCTCATCGTGTTCGTGGAGACGGTAATCTGTACGTACGCACGAGCGACAATAACATTATATTGATGGTGAAATAAAATGTAATTGGATTGTATATGATATATATAAAATCATTAACATGTTATATTTATTAGTTAAATCAGTTATACTCATTATTATACCCATCAAAAAAATGATGTGTTTGAATAACAAACTACACTATGACGTCGAGACAGTAATCCGTATGTACGCATATATGGTGACGTTATAATTTATGTGGTGTATAGAATAATGAATATGGTTGTACCATTTTTATAATAAAATCATAGTATATATAAGATACTATTGATGTTATTTTATAATGGAAACAAAAATGAATGAGGATGTGGAAGAGGAAAAGAACTTGAAAGATGTGATGAAATATTTACCTCTTCTTCGGGTTCTTCCTTTTGATTTGATCAAAAGGGCTCCATAGGCTGGATTTCTGGCCAATGGAAGGCCACTATGATGAAGGGAGGAACAATGGGAGGATATGGGGGAATGGTTTGGCAGCGACATAAGGCTTTAGAGGTGTTAAATTAAAGGAAGGGGAAGTGCCCTTTTATAAGAGAGGTGAGGGTCACTTTAGGAAAATAATGAAATATTATTTTATAATAAAATAATTTTTGGTTTCTAATTGCTCCAAAATGAATTATTTAAATTATAAGATGGGTAAGGGTATAAAAACTCTCATACAATAGTTTCTTGATAGGTTTAGGTCATCATATTAAAATTATCTTTAATATTTAACTCTTAGTTAAATAGTTTGACATTTACCATGTCTCCTTGTATTTTTATATTATATGGTTAATAAACTTACTATAACTTTTCAAGTGAACCCCATGTGGTTAACTATTAATATATATATATATAATTATATATTTCCTTTAGATGAACATTATATTTTTAAAAATATTATATCAATTTATAATATATTGTTTTCTTTAAAAACTCAATTATATCAATTTTAACACTATTTAGTATTTGATTTTTTTGAAATCCATAAAACTTTCTTACTTAGAATAAAATTTATTAAAATAACCTTAACATGTCATGTTAACAAATAAAATTAGTGGAATTCATAAAAATTCTACATTTACATTTATTTGGATATTGATATTAAAAATATTATTAATATTTCATTAATAATGTAATTACAGAATCATCATTGTGTCATAAATAAATTCAAATATTTTATATCTAAAAATTATAAATAAAATACCATTATGTAAGAAATCTTTTTATCTATCTAATTAATATTTATGGCTTAATTTATATTGTGGGTAACCCTATATTAAAAATGGTTTAGTTATTAAACGTTGAATTTAACTCTTTTAAGTCTTCTTTAAATAAAAGAATAATAAATGTTCTAATCTTCGCCAAGTGGACCAAAGAGGTTCATATTTTATTCCTAAGGGTTTTTCTGGTCTAATTATACTTATCCAATAGAATTAGGACATGTGTTAGAGTAATTATGATATCATTTGTACTTTTAAATACCTGATTTACTTTTAACCATGGTAAATAAAAGTCAAATGTTACTATTCACCAAAAAATATTATTATCTTATTAAACAAAATTTTATATTCTCATATTAACCATGTCTCTTGGAATTTTGAAATAAAAGTCACAGAAGCGGTAAAATTAATTTTTATGTAAATTTGCAAATGCTCCTAAGAGGTGGGTAAAAGATGGTAAAGAGTTCAATAAAATTTTATACATATAATTTTATTATAAAATGACTCCAATTATTTATGTTGAACTTATATGGGTATTATATATCTATTTTTACTTAAAAAATAAAATAAAATAAATAATTATTTGAATAAAACTTCAGTTTTAATGAATAACGCAGTGTTTTTCACTATTCATAAAAAATTTAATGTTATTGGAAAATTGCCACAAAATTTACCCTACGATAATTTTGATATTATGAAATAAAGAATGAATAAAATTTTACCATATTCAAAAAATATAAGTTTCATTAATTAATTTAAAATTAATTCTCGTTGTCAAAACTAAAAAGCGGGTTTTTAAATAGTAAAAACTATATAAAGATTGACATGTGTTTATGTAAACTTTAAATGTGAAATTAATTATAATAACCTACATTTTATTACATGATAAAAATATAATCTAATTATCCTTGAAAACCATTCAAATAAATAACTTATCACTAAAAATTATTTCAATTAATAATGTTGTTTTCAATTAAAATTTAGTAATTTTTCGTATTCATCAAAATATAGAAGTTATCAGAAAAGTACCAAAACATTGTCCAAAATTAAATTTTATGCCCAAATTCAGAAAAAGAATTTAATTTCATTAAATTTAATATATAAAAGTTTCAAATAATGGTTTTCAAAATGGTTTTCCATTAAATGGTGGTAAAATTGCATTTTTTAAAAAATAATTCTTTTGTTTAAAAAAATTAATTTTATCTTATATTATATATAATAAACACATAATATGGATTCTAAAATTATATAGAGTATATAGAACTTGAAATTACGTTAATACTATTCATACCCACTTTTTTAATGGTTAGTTTGGTAAGTCCCGGTGCTCTCGAAATCGGTATTGCGTGTAGCAAAAGATATTTAATTACTTTAAAGAAAAGAAATTACTATGAAATATTGGGGTGTTAAATTATCCCCCCTTTTGAAAATTGAGTCCTCACATTTATATAATTGGGCTTGGAAACATCATTGAATGTCCCACATCGGAAAAAGAGTCAATAAAACTATCCCATTAAAAGAAGGAAAGAGAAGTACAAAGGTCAACTGAGATAACCCATACTAGGATTCCATGTCGGAAAACATGGATATGGACGATAAAATACGTGTCATGTTCTAAAGGAGAGTGATAGAAAACTTGATCCGGATGAAGTTAACAACAAGAAAACCATAAACATGTTATGGGATAAACTGTTTTTAGTTTCCAAGTTGGAAAACTAAACGAACAACGTTTTTTTATGTTTTAAGTATCATTTCATAAAGTTAAGTAATTTATTTCTGATATTGAATAAGAACATAAAGAGATATACATTATTTTTAAGTAGATATTCATCCATTAATAAATTTTTACCACTAACTCATCTCTTTTTTTTGGAAAATAATGAGTATTCAAGATGAATTGGTCACACCTGAAGCGCAAGAATCAATTTTTAGAGAATTACATGATCAACAAAGGATAAACAATATATTTACCTTGTATTTAGTGATAAAACAAAACCAAAATGGTTAGTACAAGATCAGATTATCCACAAAAAGGAAAATTTATTAGAGAAAGAAATACTAATCTTAATTTCTAAAATTGATCCATCAATTCCCAAAGTTCAATAAATACCATTCAATAAACAATTGTCATTAAAATTCTTTAATATAATATAAACTAATATTGAAACCCAAAACATAGAATAATTTTATTCTATAGTCTTCCACATTAAATTGTATCTCCAAAGAACATCTACTACTCTTAAAGTCACAAAATTAAAAGTAATTAACATAATCACTTATTCTCTATGATAGGTTAACAATTTACATAAATAACCCAAATCACTATAATTCTACAATAAAAACATAGATAAAAATCCACTATTACTCCTCAAATGAAATCTTATAGTATTATATTTTCTTGAGTCATATAGCTTTCCCAACAGAGCGAACGTCTTCCAAAATAACATTAATCACTTAATGACCAAATCATTTTCCAAAAATAAGGATATCCATTTGATAAGAAATAAGATCAAAATAAACTTATTATTGATAAATAAATACATTTAACTAAAAAACATTAGTCACACTAACCAGGGAGTACACGTAGTCTAGCGGTAGGCTATAAATCCAAATTTCACTATGGTTGTGGGTTCGATTCCCGCAACTTTTTCCAACACGACGGGTTGTTAAAAAGTCTGTGTGTTGTCCTTTTTCAAAAAAATAATATTTTATAACATTCCCAAAATGAGATAAATTCCTCAAAATAAATATAAAATAATTTAACCACAAATTTTTTCTCATACCACACATTTTCATCCCAAAAATTAATAACCTGTAATTACCTCATATTCAGGGATCACATAATCCCAAATGGTTCTTTTTAACTATATCCTCAAAGGAAATGTTTATTCTTCCTCAAATATCATTTTCACATAAAAAACTACATGGTTACACATACAAGAGAATAGTCTTCCAAAGTAATCCCATACATTAAACATTTCCCCATCCATTTATTTCCACATAGGTTGTTCGTTGACTTAGAGGTTATCCTATAGAATAGGTAATTCACTCAAGTAATGCCATGGTCCCTTACATTTCTGAAAAATGACTGTAATTGTATTCTTAGCATAATTTTTATTTTCTTCAATATTAAACTTCATTTTTCATCGGCAATTCTTTACTTTATGACCTTATTTCCCACACATAAATAATTTCATTGTTCCATTGAGACAATTTCCTAGGTGTCTTCTTCCATATTTACTGCATGATGGAAATTGTTCTTTCTTTTCACCATGATCTCCACTGCTAGAGCTCTTATCATTCACCATGTTTTTCTTCATTATTGAGTCTAGGAGTTGGTTAATATATATTTTGTTGATCATATTTTTTGAAAACTGATTTGGCATGAACACAATATCTTTTACACCTATAAAAACTCCATTTAGTTTCTAATTTCCACCACCGTTCCATCCTTGTACATCATGTTCAATGTTACTATGACATCCTTGGAATTCAGCTGTTGACTAATACAATAATGCATCATGTGAGTCCTAAAATCATTTAGAAAGTATCATAACATCTTATTTTCAATGTAAAATACCTTAGGATTAACCAAGGATATTTATTCTCATCTTATATTAAAATCCTTGAAATAGGTTTATATTGAAAATGTGAATTGTGTAAATCATATCCCCGGGGAGTGACGCAACCAGGAGTACAAAAAAGTTCATTCTTGTGTAACAGTATAACCTGGGTCAAGCCCAAAACTCTTTCTTGGGGTTTTCACTCCTAGGTACATCTGTGACAGTGTTTCCTCTACCTGCTGATATCCAGACAAGGATGTATTGCTTGGAATACCCAAATAGTATTTACATTACCAATATTTTTGGATGTTCTTCTATACTAATCCTTATTGTTTATCTTATATTAGGGTTTATTAATCAGGGTTTTTTAACTCAATCAAGCATCCAAGACTTTTACTAAACATCCTCTGATACCAACTACAATGACTCGACCCCAGTTACCCAGAGTCGATGCATTATTACATTACATTGGCATGATACATGGAATCAAGTCTTGAAAGACCGATCAGTTTAGTATCCTTAGAAGTACTAGACACACTCATATGTTTTACATTACATAATGAAATAAAAACATCTACAAAATTTATTCCCCATTTTAAATACACTTATATCTTTAACCTATCCCTACAGGTCAACTATAAAATACTTCTTCTCATACAGGGAAAAATAAAACATAGAAACGGGTGAGCTATGATGCCCAGTAAGGATAAAAATATAGCGGAAACCTTCATAAATAAGAATAAACATTTAAGGTGATGTATAATACTAAATCAAAATCTTTTAAAACATAAACATCCGCATAATATGGAAAGATAAAATCAAATAAATCCATTTAATTAATCACATGGATATTCTACCAGTCGAATAATCACATGAAATATCAATAACCACTTTCATAATGATGGAATTCATAATTCCAGACATTATAATCACATGGTCAAGGCCTTGTTCCAAGACTACAAATAAGATTTTTTCAAGGGCTTATGTCAGGACACTAGTTTGTATCATTAGACCTATGGATGCATCGTAACGCTATAGAGGGATCCACCAATAACGTACTACGTCCAATTAATTATTCTTATGAAAAGGTTGAAACACAATCTAAACTTTCATTGTAAAACTAGAAAACAAAATGTCAATATTTTAACCACAATCTATGAATTGCATAAAAATAGAACATCCACAGTCAAACGTAACTCAATCAATACTATATGTATGATAGTATTATAATAAATCAACCTTAATTGGGAATAATGAAGGATATTGACATAGATGAATATAATTATCAAAACAATTTGAGAGAAATATCCCCCTTTTTCATGAAAACATTTGAAAGTATCACTATTTATAAACAAGATGAGTAAAATAGATTTTTGAATCAAAGTCTCTTATACCACTTTGAAACTTTTGAAAGTAATTAAAATTTTAAAACATTAATTTCCATATAATTAAATCCTTAAACCCATTTTTAAAACATGGAAATTAATGATAATTATTTAGAAGAATAAAATTTAAAACATATAAAATGACATTTTAGTTAGAGTTCCAAACCAAATGAGAGATGCATGATTTCAAATAATTGAGTTAATAATAAAATTATAATATCATGAGAATAAAGGTATTCATGATATAATATGTCAAAGTTCAATATATACACCAAACCAAAGTGAGTTGGCGCATTACAAAAAAAAAGAATCAATGGAATGTTAGTTTAGATGAAATACATTATAAAGGTCGTATCCTTAGGTTAAGGATAAATATATTACATAATTATGTGTGAATTATATATATACACTAAATATGATGGGATATTTAGTGTAAATCAATCATATTACATTCAAAAAAAATTTATGTAAAAAAAACACCAATGAATTAGATTTTCAACTCAATGAATGTAGATTGAGTTAAAATTACTCATATCAAGTTCATATCGATGACTTTAGAAATTTCCAATGGAGTGATTAGGTGTATCAAAAATTATATCCACATATATTTGAGTGTAAATTACTACACAAATATTAAATAGTGATTCCACACATAATAATGGAGTAAAATAATAAATGACGTATGCATAAAGCCCAATGAGTGGAAATTAAAATTTTGAAATTCCCATTCCAATTTGGTAACTTATGAATCATACATCCCATGAAAGAAGTATCATATAATGAAGATTAAAATACCCATAAATTAAAGTATATTACACAAATAATTGAATCATGGGTATTACATACACCACACAATAGGAAATAATGGCAATATAGCTTGAATCTCACGGGAATAAGAAGTGAGATGAAAAAAACATTACCTTGTTCTTTTCCTTGGTCGAGGGTATTTTTACATCTTGTATAATAGATAAATAATAATAATTAAATTATAATATAACTATATACATAAATATTAAATCATATATGATCCAATAATATTTCTTTTATAATAATATTTTAGTAGTATTATCATTTCAGGTGTTATCTGATTTGTTTTCCATTATATACTCTTTTTTGTAAGACATGTTTGTTATGGATAAGATATATTTTATTCATGTACTGAATTATTTTAATATCACAGACATTATTTTAAATCATAAAAATAAAATTATTCTTCAATGTTTATAATGGGGAATTAATCTCATCGCGTTCGTGGGGACGCTAATCCGTACGTACACACGAGCGACAATATCATTATATTGATGGTGAAATGATTTGTAATTGGATGGTATATCATATATACAGAATAATTAACATGTTATATTTATTATTTAAATTAGTTATACTCATTATTATAAAAATCCATAAAATGAAGTGTTTGAATAACAAATTACACCACGACCTGGAGACGGTAATCTGTACGTACGCACGTATGGTGACTTTGTCATTTATAGGTTGGATAGAATAATGAATATGGTTGTACCATTTTTATAAAAACATCACAGTATATAATAGATACTATTATTATTGTTTTATAATTAAAACAAAAAAGAAATAGGAAGTTTAAGAAGAAAAAAACATGAAAGAGGTGATGAAATATTTACCTCTTCTTCAAGTTCTTCCTTTTTATTTGATCAAAAGGGCTCCATAGGATGGATTTATGACCAAATTAATGCCTCTAGGACGAAAGGAGTATTGTTGGAAGTATATTTGGGATGGTTTTGGTAGAGAAAAAAGGATTTGGAGGTGTGACATTAAGATAAGGGGTAGTGCCCTTTTATAAGAGAGGTGAGGGCGACATTTGAAAAAGCTTGAAATAGTATTTTATAATAAACAAATTTCTGGTTAATAATGGCTTGAAAATAAATTATTTAAATTCTAATGTGGGGATGAGTCTAAAACCTCCAAAATAATTGGTTTTAGATAGGTTTAGGTCGTCATATTAACCTTATCTTTAAGATTTTACTCTTAGTTAAATAGTTTGACATTTACCATATCTCTTTGTATTTTTATAATATATGGTTAATAAACATAATATAACGTGCCAAGTGAACCCCATGTGGTTCATTATTAATATCTATAACCATATCTAACTCTTATAGATGAAACATATATTTTTAGGAATATTATATCAATTAATAATATATTATTTTATTAAAAAACTCAATTATCACTAGTGTAGAAAACGTTTTTTACGTCGGTTATTTTTAATTTTTTACGTCGGTTTCTAGCCGACGTTAATACGTGCGATGTTATAAATAAGGTTTTTGACATCGGTTATTTAAAAACCGACGTCAAAAACATAATATCGCGATGTTTATCACGTCGGTTATTTTAGAACCGACGTGATAAAGGGCCTGGAGAATGGTTTATCACGTCGGTTATTAAAGAACTGACGTGATAAACGGCGTGGACAATGGTTTATCACGTCGGTTCTTAAACAACCGACGTGATAAACAGGGGAGAGGGGGTATATCATGTCGGTTCATATAGAACCGACGTGATAAAGTGGGGTGAGGGTGGTTTATCACGTCCGTTCTATAAGAACCGACGTGATAAACCGGGCTGAGCGTGGTTTATCATGTCGGTTATTGAATAACCAACGTGATAAACCATTTTCCAGGCCGTTTAGCACGTCGGTTATTCAATAACCGACGTGCTAAACCATTCTCCAGGCACTTTATCACGTCGGTTATTAAATAACCGACGTGATAAACCATTCTCCAGGCCTTTTATCACGTCGGTTATTAAATAACCGACGTGATAAACCATTCTGCAGACATTTATCATGCCAGTTATTAAATAAACGACGTGATAAACTATTTTCCAGGCATTTTATCACGTCGGTTATTAAATAACCGACGTGATAAACCCAATTATTTATTTTTAAACAGAATGCAGTGATCTTCTCTCCACCAGAATCAACCAGAAAACAAATCAAGAAATCGTACCACAAAAACAGAAGTACATCAAAATTAAGCATGTACATAGATAACATATAAAACTTACCCACTAGACAGCATCCACCCTCATTTATACCCCATGGACAGCCCTCCCCCACCCCGTTGGAGCCCTCACCCTCATGTATACCCCCTGGACAGCCCTCCCCCACCCCATTGGAGCTCCCACCCTCATGTATACCCCTTGGACAACCCTCCCCCACCCCATTGGAGCCCCCACCACACTCCTGGACTGCCCCCCGACCCCCGGACACCCCCAAACACCCCTCGACAACCCCCCACCCGCCTGAACAACACCTCCTCATCCCCTCACCCCACTTGACATCCCCCACCACACCCATGGACAACCCCCCCACCCCTGGACAGCACTCCCACAGCCCTGGACCGGCTTCCCACACCCCTGGACATCCCTGCAACCTCCTAGGACTGTCCCCCACCCCACCGGACAGCCCTCCCAGACCGCTGGACACCCCCAACCCCACTGAACACACCCCCACACCCTTGGAACCCCTCCCCCACAGACCCAAATCCATACCAGAAGAACCATCAAAAGTAGACCAAAACAAGAAGTAGAGAAAAATTAAACATTCACTTATATAACATTCAATACTTACACTGTCAACTTCAAAAAAAACTAAATCAAACCTAAACAACTACCAAATACCCAATTAAAACGACAATATTAAAAATTACATTTTACATTACAAACAACTAAAATTCAATCAAACCTGTAAAATAATTTGACCACTCCACTTGTACGTGTTTGATGTCTTCAGCAGTATAGGGTTGAGGGTCATCAAAAAGCTACAAATGAAAAAGAAGATAGTTAACATGTATAATGAATAAATCAAATTGAAATATTATGGCAAAGTTTAAGAGGAAATCGTACCAGGTCAAAATTCACAACTGTCCCAGTTGTTATTATTTCATACATAAATCTTAACATATAATATCTGCATTCGATGAGGCCTTGTTGTTCATGACAATTCTATTTTGAATGAGTGTAAATTCAGTATATTATTTTTATGTAATAAATCAAAAAGTTCAAATTATAAATGGAAATTTACCATTGCATTTACATATTTTATCGTAGCATTTATTTTCTTTGTGTTTTTTCGAAAGTAGACCCATGCACTGTTAGAAAATAATACGAATGAGGTAAATTTAAAATTCATTATAATATATAAAACTATTGAGAAATTGAAACATACTTTTCCAATATATTCTTAAAACTTGCCCGCACATCACCATGAACAGAGCATATCCAATAAAGAGCTTTCTCCCTTGGGAAAAAAATCCCTAACATCCAATGATTTCTGATAAAAGAAAATTTAATGTTAGTGGTTTTTTATGTTAAAAGATAATCAACACTTTGAGAGAAATGTGTTTCATACCTCTCACAAAAAGGCATCATCCAACATTGTTGGATTATATTCTTTTCAAATCTTTCAGTAATATAAACCATTCTTTGTTCCTCAGTCAATGCACATGCTTCAGGGGAAATCAATTGCGGGTCCATGAATCCATATACTTCTGTCAGTTCATTCCTCTCACAAATTTTATAAAGATACCTAATACAAAACTTATATAAGTATACATTTTTAATAAATATAACGCAGGGAAAAGGTGTTGAGACTTACATGGAAAAAATTTGCACCACGTTGATGCCCAACTTATCTCCAGTAACAAGCTCCATGATATCAGATTTTGTAATCCCCACACTTATTTCACGTCCACAAACATGAGATTCCATTGGAAACTCATAAAAACCCAACAACAAATGTGAATATCTTGACAATCTACCAAGACCACTGGAATCTGTATCTGATGTCATAGTCTGTTGTCTTTGTTGTTGTCTATACAGTATTTCTTTACCTTTGAAGTATTCCTGTGAAAAAAAAATTTAGAATTATAGTAGTTTTCAAATGATAAAACAACTTTAATAAAAAAAATAAAATAAAAGATATAAGATTCATACCTCTATGGTAATGAGACGAAGAAGTCTGGATGGACAAACTAAAAAATGGCCGATACTCTGTCCAACTGTCGCCACCTCATCTGTAGGTATTGGTACCCTAGCTGATCTATCTATAATATCCTGTACAGTGACCCTCTGATTCTCTACCTCTAATTGTTGATGATGAACTGTATCTCCTATAAAATATACCAACCTGTATGCTACTATATGATGTTGAGAATCATCAACATACAACTCGCAATATGTAGGAAGCTGCGGCAGAGGCGTAGGATAAAGAATGGGGTCCGCAGGCTGAGGTGGGGGAGTGGGAGCTACTGGCGGAGGTGGAGGATAAATAATGGGGTTTGCAGGGGGAGGTGGAGGAGTGGGAGCTGCAGTCTGAAATTGTCTTTGCATTTCTGCAAACATAGACTGCACCGAATCTCTAATCTTGTCTTCCATTGTCGCATTAATATTTTGAACTTCAGCCTCCAATGATTCTATTTTTTTTATAAACCCCCTCAATGTTAGAAGTTGACGAACGTGGAAACACTTTTCTTACTGATACACCTGCCGGATATCCTCTTACACGACCATGATGTTCTGGCCTTCCCAATGCTGCAAATAAAATATATTCCCTCCCAGTAGCTATAAATTTCCCCTCTGAACTTTGCTCCTCAAGAGAGTCCTGTATTAATTAATTGAACATTTCTGTAATGATTGAAACTTATATGAAGAAAAAAGTTAACTTAAATAAATTAAATAGATATCTTACAATCCTCTCAGCTACGATTCTCGATTCTTCCGAAAGATATTGCCCTTTTTTCCCTTCCGAGATCTCTTCCATTTTTCATGTCTAGATGGAGGGGGTGGAGGGGCCACCTCTCCAGAGCTTGAAGACTCAGCTCTTAGTTGTTGAAATTTTTCCGCTATCCTTTTTTCTTCCAATAATGTATACCCTCCCCGAGATAAACTATGAGGGTATACATTTTTAGATTGGATCTCCTGATGAGCTTTCCTTGTTTGCTGTAATTTAAGAATAAGAAATCATTAACAAAACATTAATAAAATCATTTATATAAGAAAGTATATAAAAGTTTACATTGACCTTACCAGAAATGACTCTTTTTTTCTACTTTCAAAAAATTGTCTCCATGTGTCTTCATCTATAAAAGGATATATACGACATGGATTGTCATGACTCCTATGACCATAAATGAAATCAGATGTGAGGGTTGATTTGAAATCCCTCCATCTCCTGGCAGCCAACGATAAGCATTTCTTCCTGACTCCTCCAGTGTCAGGAATATCAAATTTCATTTGATAAAGAGGTTAAACATATTATATATACCAAAAACATTAAAAGAATGATCAAACAATGACAAAAGATCTTACCAAAATCGTCTCCCACAACTGAGATATAATCTATTTATCCACACCTCTCCAATAATCATACAGAATGCTTACTTTGGTCTTAGCCTGAGTTGCAACAAAACTCTTAAAATCTTTGGTATTCGGACCTCTAGGAATATCATCATCATCAAACTTAACTACTATCCTCTGATCCTGCGTACGGGCAAGTGATAATTTTGGTAAACATGTGCAACCACGTTTACCAACCTTTGAACTCTTTGTCGTAATAGGAGCATGTGAATGTTCATCCCCAGAGGTATGACCAGCAAAATGCGCCTCCCCAGAATCATGTGGTTGATCATCTGAATGATCTGTCATTATCCTTCAAATCAAAAAAACAAACGTCAGTTCACAAATATACAAATTCAAATATTTTAATACTACTGTAATCAGAAAATAGAATAGTGTACTAGGTTACATAATAGTATACATTGGTAATATGGTAAGCATGTTAAACAATGGTAAAGATGGAAAAGATGGTCAAGATGGTCAAGATGGTCAAGATGGTAAAAAAATGGAAAAAATGGTAAACCTGGGTCCTCCGGCTGGCCGGTGGGCAAGAACCGGTTGGCCGGTGCCCATACCGGCTGGCCGGTGCACTAACACCAGCTGACCGGTGGCTCTGCCAGAAAGCAATGCTTCTGCCAGAGACCACCGGCTGGCCGGTGGTCATCCACCGGTTGGCCGGTGTCACCAGGCAGTGGGAAAGCCTACTGCCTGGGGCCTCCGGCTGGCCGGTGGGCAAGAACCGGTTGGCCGGTGCCCATACCGGCTGGCCGGTGGGAATCCACCTGTTGGCCGGTAGACTCAGAAATATACTTATTTTTTTAAAACATGTTTTAATAAATAAAAAACTTAAAATATCTAACATTTATGGAAAAAATAAATGTAAACAAGAAATAAACATATGTTACCTGTAATTTTAGGAATGTACAGATGGATTGTTTTCCCAAATTCCTTCGTCGTGATCGTTCCTTATGGCACAAACTATGTCTTCAACATGATCGTCATTATGTTCTGTTAATATTTCCATTTAAGTAGGGATCTCACATAAATCAGAATATTCATCACGTTCATCCTCACCAACATATTGTTTTTTCCCTTGTAAAACAACAGCCCACTGCATATCTGATTGATCTACTACATAAAAAATTTGTTTTGCATGTGTTGCCATTATAAAAGAATCAGTTGTGTCTTCCAATCTATTCAGATTAACAAGTGTCATTCCAAATTCATCGTGTCTTACACTGTTGTTACCGTTAAACCATTTAAAATTAAAAACGGGAACTTTAATTTTAAAGTAATCAACCTCCCATATGTCTTCAATCACTCCATAATATGCATTTGATGCAGAAATTGGGTTTTTGTCCTTAGCACTTGAAAAATGCATTACTTCTGCAAACACCAATACACCACTATTCTGAACTGCACTTCTGTTGTCCTGAGCTTTTGTATGATATGTATAACCATTAATGCCATAACCAGACCATGTTATCACATTTAAACATGGACCCCCCACTATCCATTTTAATGTCTCTGATACATCTGATCTATCAAGCAATGTCTTTTTAATCCATGACAAAAAAGTTTTGTTGTGCTCATTCAAAATCCACATTACTTTCTTCTTTGGATGACATTGTTTCAACTCATTAATGTGCAATGTTATATATGGTTGAGCATCAGCTATGTTCTTCAAGATGTATGATTCTAATTTCTTCATCTATTCAGCTGACAATGATTTGACTTTCATGCTGCGAATCCCCTTTCCCTCATTATTAACTCGTTCATGGCGAGATGGAGTCAAACCTATGTGTTGCTCCGCAGCCAAGTAGCTCATACAAAACTCTGCTACCTCCTCAGAAATATACTTTTCAATAATGGAGGCTTCAGGTCGATATAGATTTTTAACATACCCCTTTAATATTTTCATATACCTTTCAAAAGTATACATCCAAAGAAGATATACAGGTCCACAAAGCTTTATTTCTCGAACCAGATGAATCATTAAATGCACCATTATATCAAAAAAAGTTGGAGGAAAATACATTTCCAATTGACAATGTATTAAAATTGCACCCTTTTCCAAAATGTTCAAACCATTCACATCAATCTCCTTGTTACAAATTGAATTGAAAAAATAACACAACTTCATTATAGTCTTTCTGACACGAATCGGAAATATTCCACGCAATGAAACTGGTAGAATTTGTTGCATCAAGACGTGACAATCATGTGATCTCATACCTATCAACTTCAAGTCCTTCATTGAGACAAAAATTTTTACATTAGAAGAATAACCTTGAGGCACTTTGGTATCATGAAGACACTGACAGAAGATAATTTTCTCCCTCTTCGATAATGTATGACAAGCCGGGGGAAGAAATGTTCGTCTTCCTTTAGAAGTGGGAGCTAACTCCAAACCTATTCCCATTGATATTAAGTCTAATCTTGCATTAAACCCATCTTTAGTCTTTCCTTTAATGTCTAACAATGTTCCAATCAAAGAATCACAGATATTATTCTCCACGTGCATGACATCAATATTATGTTTAACTTCATGATACCTCCAATATGGTAGCTCAAAAAATATTGACCTTTTCTTCCAAATATGTCTATCATTACCAGATTTCTGTGTCTTTCCCAATGTCACGTCAAGGTTTTTCACCCTATCAAAATAAAGATCATGGGATAAAGGTTTTGGAGCAGTATTAAATTCTTGTGAGCCATTAAATGCCTTTTTTTGTCTTCTATAAGGGTGTTCCATAGGCAAAAAGTTTCGATGACCCATGTACACTGTTTTCCTCCCATGATGCAATTGACAATAGGACGTCTGATGTTCGCAAATTGGACATGCCTTATGCCCTTTAACACTGTATCCAGACAAATTTCCATACACTGGGAAGTCATTTATAGTGAACAGAAGCACTTCATGCAGTTTAAAATATTCCATTTTATAAGAATCATACACTCTAATACCATCATCCCGTAACAGTTTCAAATCATCAATCAACGGTGACAAGTAAACATCAATATCATTACCGGGTTGCTTTGGACCAGAGATCATTGTACTCAACATGACATATTTGCGCTTCATACAAACTTCAGGAGAGAGGTTGTAAATTACCAATAAAACAGGCCATGAACTATGTGTGCTACTGAGTGTTCGGTATGGATTCATTCCATCTGTGCACAACCCTAGTCTGAGATTTCTTATTTCATTTCCAAATGTAGAATACTGCGCTTCAATTTTCTTCCATTGTGGACAATCAGCTGGATGACGTATTTTTCCATCACATACCCGCTCTTCAGCATGCCATCTTAACCTTTTTTCATCATGTGAATTAGCAAATAAACGTTTGAAACGATTAATTATAGGAAGATACCAAAATACCTTTGAAGGGAGCTTTGTAATCTCTACATCACCCTGTAATTTTTCTTTCACCTTATACTGTGATGTCCCACATTTTGGAAACTCTGACAGAAATTCATATTCCTTCCTATATATAATGCAGTCATTCGGACAGGCATGTATTTTCTTGTATCCCAATCCCATCGGGCATAATATTTTCTTGGCTTTGTAATGTGAATCTGGAAGATCGTTATCTTTTGGAAGAATGTCTTTCATCAATTGTAGCAGCTTTGTAAAACTTATGTCACTCCATCTATGCTCCGCCTTTAGGTTAATCAATCTTAACACCACCGACAGAACCGTAAAATCTGTACAACCGGGATATAATGGTTTTTCAGCATCACCATATAGACGTGCAACTGTCGGTTCTATCTCAATTTGTTCTGCTACAATATCGCGAATCATTTCTTCAATTCCATCGGAGTTACCATCTTGTGAATCATCATCATCAGTGACATTCCGTCCAGTTTCACCATGAAAAATCCAAGGGCTGTAACTCTGATTAAAACCATGACATATCAGATGATCTTTTATCTCTCTACTTTTCAACTTCTTCATATTCAAACATTTCAGGCATGGACAGAAAAAAATGTCACTACTTGGAACATTTCGTTTTGCAAATTCCAAAAATGAATCAACACCTTCCTCAAATTCATTGCTCATTCGATGTGTCGTAATCCAACTTCGACTCATTATTACCTATAACAAATATCAACAAAAAATATATATTTTTAAGATATGATAAAACATGTTTATATGAAAAAAATCATAATTTGAATGTAAAACAATTTAAAATATAAAACAAATATTGAAAGTAGTAGTAGTTTTCATAAGTACCCAACACCAAATAGCTATACATCGTAAGTGTCATGTTAAAAATATGAATATAGACCATTTTTTTATGTTTAATAATATTATCATATTATCTGATCATTCTGATTATATATTAGGATTACTATATCCTTTTGATCCGATATATAATCTAAGGACATTAATATTTCTTTAGAAAAAGGAATGTTAATATCATGGTAATGTAAAAAAAAGTATATGTCGAACTATATATATGTAATAACAATAAAAAAATACATATGTGTTTGGCCTGGGTTTCACACATAAATCAACTCATCTCACAGATTAAATTTTTGAATCATCCTACATAATACTTATTTTTATAACTTAGGGAATGAAAATAATAAAAGTTTTGATTTATGATACTCAATATGGGTAAACAAGATATATATAAATATAATATCTAATCTCATAAAAAGATATCCATGGGGGTATAAGAGCATGTATACACAAAGCACATGATCAAAAAGATAAGTGAAACAGTTCTATATAATCATAGATCATAAAACCTGAGTCCAAGTATAACAATTTTAGTATAACATAAGACATGATTTATATGATAGTGGGAACATGATTTAAAAAACCTTATTCACAATATCACAACATTGGTATGAGGAATAACATAAGAGTGTGGCACAAACATAATCATATAAGTCATAACATATGTCAAGGGAAAACGAACGAAAATCACATCAAGAATCGAAACAAAAACGAACCAAATAAATTCGTGGAAGGCTTACTTGAATGTCGCGAGTTGAGATGATAGATCCGAGAGCAGTGAAGAATATAAACAATGCAGCCAAAATGAGTGTAATGCAGGAGATCGACGAGCCGATTACGGTTTACCGCGCGAGAGAGAGACGAGCCGGCGACTGTCAATCGAAAAAATCGTAAATGACAGAACACGGGCTTTAATTTTTTTAAATCCTTTATAACGTCGGTTATTATATAACCGACGTTATAAACTAATTTTTAGCTTTTTTACGTCGGTTATTTGGAAACCGATGTAAAAAACCCCTGGGGCTTTGGTTTTTTACGTCGGTTTCAAAATAACCGACGTAAAAAAGCCCGATATCTACGCGTTTTTTACGTCGGTTATAAAATACCCGACGTAGAAAACCCGATATTGACGCGTTTTTTACATCGGTTATCAAATAACCGACGTAAAAAAACCAAATCCCCCGAGGGTTTTTTACGTCGGTTATAAAATAACCTACGTAAAACACACCACGCTTTGGTTTTTTACATCGGTTATTTGATAACCGACGTAAAAAACCCCCCGCGCATTGGTTTTTTACGTCGGTTATCAAATAACCGACGTAAAAACCCAACAGGCGCGATTTGTAACGTCGGTTATTAAAATAACCGACGTCAAAAATCTACTCGCCGCATTGTTACGTCGATTATATATAACCGACGTAAAAAATGGTGTCGTAAAAAACTATTTCTTCACTAGTGTATGTTAATTTTGACACTATTTAGTATTTGTTTTTTATTTTGAATGACATGAAAACATTATTAATTTGAATAAAATTTATTAAACTAACATTAACTTGTCATATTAACCAATAAAATTATTTTAATTCATCAGAAGTCTTAATATTTATTTATTTGGATATTTTTAATATCAATTATTTATGTATTTCATTAATAAGGTAATTACTGCATCATTATTGTGTCATAAATAAATTAAAATATTTAATGTCTAGAAATTATAAATAGAATACCATTATGTAGAAATATTTTTACCTTTATAATGAATATTTATAGTCTATTTTATATTGTGGTTAACCATATATTAAAAATGGTTTAGTTATTAAACATTGAATTTAACTCTTTTAACTCTTCTTTAAATAAAATAATAATAAATGTCCTAATCTAATCCATGTTTATCAAAGAGGTTAATATATTATTATAATTATTTTTTCTGGTCAAATTATACTTATCTAGTAGAATTAAGACATGTGTGAGGGTAATTTTGATATCATTTTTACCATTAATTACCCTATTTACTTTTAACTGTGGTAAATAAAATTTAAATGATAAAATTCAAAACAAAATTATTTTCATCATATTTAACCAAATTTTACTTATTTATATTAACCTTTCTCTTTGATTTTTTAATTTCAACTCACATAAGTGTTAAAATTATATTTTATGTAAATTTGAAAATTCTCCTAGGAGGTGGGTAAAAGATGGTAAAAAGATCAATAAAATTTTATACATATATTTTTCATATAAAATGACTCTAATTAATTTAATTAAACTTATATAGGTATTATATATCTATTTTAACTTAAAAATAAAATAAAATAAATAATTATTTAAATAAAAAGTTGTTTTTAAACTATAACGCAGTGTTTTTCACTATTCATAAAAAATTGACCTTTTTCAGAAAAATATAAAAAGTTTACCCAAAGATAATTTGGATATTCAGAATTAAAAAATGAATTATATTTTTCCAAATTCAAAACATAGAAGTTCCATTAATTAATTTTTAATTAATTCCCATTGTTAAAACCGAAAATGGGTTCTTAAAAAGTAAAAACTATCACAAGATTGACATGTGTTTATGTCAAATTTAAATGTGAAATTACTTATAATGGCCTACCTTATATTAAATGAAAAAAATATAATATAATTATACTTATAAACCATTCAAATACAAAATTTAACACTACAAATTATTTCGATTAAAAATGTTTTTTCAATTAAAATTTAGTAATTTTCAGTATTCATCAAAATATGGAAGTTATCAGAAAAGTATCAAAAATTTATCCAAAATTTATTTTTATGTCCTGATTCTAATAGAGAATTTAATTTTATTTAATTAAATATATAAAAGTTTCAAATATTGGTTTTAAAAATGGTTTTCCATTAAAAGGTGGTAAAATTACATTTTTTTAAAAACATTCTTCTTTTACCTAAAAAAATAAATTATTTGATTTTATATCATTTCTAAGAAACAAAAAATATGGATTGCAAAATTATATGGAGTATATAATATTTAAAATTCAGTTAATACTATTTATAACCACTTTTTGAACATGTAGTTTGGTATGTCGTGGTGTGCTCGAACGTGGTGTTTTTTGTAGCGCAAAATGTTGAATTAAATTAAAAAATTAACTTACTACAAAATCATGGGGTGTAACAAATTACACAAATGTATGGCCCTAGTTGTACACTTACCATAAAATTTATTAGTATAATTAAAAGGTTAACTTGGATAATTCAATACAATTTAAATAATGACTTGAATCAATGATTATGAAATTAAATTTCACAACCAATGATAACTGTGGAAGAAAATAAATGTTAGATAAGAATTAATGGAATTTCACCCTCCATAAATACTAAAAAAAGTTACGCAATTAGTTATTTATAATGATATAAAATGTTATATAAATAAATTTTGATAAAAAATTTAATTTTTAAATGAATTAGTGTGTTATGCGATATTAAATTGGGTTAGGGTTCTTTATTCCCTATTGGTAATTAATGTGAATTAGAAAAACAGGAGACATAAAATGACAAAATGGGAAGTTTATTGGAAATATGATGTGAATTGATACAACACTGGTGATTATTATTATTTTTTAAATGAAAATTGATTTTTTTATAGCATATAGAATGTTTTTTATCTTGGTAAATTCTATTTTATATATTGTTTGATTTTTTTGGACACCAAGGTGATCTCATCCCCTAGGAGTTGTGCATAATGGGTATAACAGTAGTGAACAATTTCCTCAAGTATTTATATAGACTAATGGTTTAAACTAGAGTCGGTACTAAGTCTATGGATAAAAACATGTTGAAAATGCCCCCAAGTGGATGTTGGGGGGATAAGGTATCGTAATATTACCCTAAGTTGCTGCTTTTATGGACCAAGGATGGGTATATTACCCATATTCAGTAGATGGTTTTCATGTTCTTTATAACAATCACATCAAAAACATGGTTCTAAAAGATGTAGGTATGTACCATTCCTCGGGTGGACATGATCCCTTGTTTAAGAATGTGATTAAGGAATGAAATTAAAATCATTTGTATGCCATTTTTTAATTGATTAGATTAATCACTACATACTTTCTCTGTTTTATGGAATGTTTATATTTGGTATTACTTTTGTGATGAATGATATACTTATTGCCACACCATGCTCAAGATGATGTTGGGTACTAGAGATTATTCTACATTTTGTATGTTACAAGTACAGAATTGGGCATGGACTAAATATTTTTCTTTTTCTATCATGGAAACAAAGGTTTTGGGTTGAGGAAATTGGATAGTACTCATTACTAGTTGGGTCGGTTTTAGTTAGTCTTTTATTTCTTGGTTATCATGTATGTATCTGATCAGGCCACATGGGATCATCTATGGCATGTCTCATATTCCATTAGTCATGTACTGTTTTTCATTGTATTTTTATTTATTTATTAGAATATAATATTATAATGATGTTAAATTAGTGTGTTTTATGTATTATTTTATTGTTCTAGTTGTGGAAATTTGATTTGAGGTTATAGTCTCCCCAATGTATCCATTCATATCATCTCCTCTATTTGGTAGCCTCTGTCGACATGGATTCACATATGAGGCCTTGTAGTATTCCACCATTCTTAGGGTCAGTCTCTAGTAAGTGAAGTTCTATTTTACATCATCTATAAATTAATATGTCTTTCCAAAAATGTGGGTACATAGAACCAATCCAAAATATACTAATAACTACAATATTCATTCTGAAAATATAATTTGATACCATTGTGACATGAACCGACCTAATGATACCCAAATTTGGCTGAACGTGTAACATACCAAGTAAGTAATGAATAATAGATATTTTAATCTATGTCTATTTATGAATAAGATAGTGTTTTAGAGGCTTAAAATGAAAATAAATCCAATCTTAAGCATGGAATACACTAATATTCTTATAAGATTGTTTTACTGCCTTACGATGGAAAACCCTTTTTAAATCTATCTTTTGAAAATTTTATAAGCTATGTTTGTCAAAATAAACTTATTCTTTATTATTGGGACATCAAAATTTACTTTGTGTGAATTTTTGGTAATTTTCTGACAATGTTCAATTTTTAATGAATAGTGAAAAATACTGCATTTTACATCAAAACTGCTTTTTAATCTAATTTATTTATATGATTTGATTATGTTTTGAATTGGTTTTGAAGTGAAATTAGAATATATTTTTACCATTTAATCCAATGGTGGTCATTGGAATCAATTTCACTTTGAAATTAGACTTAAACTGATGTCAACCTTTTGATACTTATTGTTTTATAAAAACACGCTATTTGCTCTGATAGTGGGAATTAATTATTAAATTAATTAATGTGACTTATATGTTTTGAATTTTGTAAAATAGACTTCATTTTTGAATTCGTAATATCGAATATATCTTAGAGTGAATTTTTGGTAATTTTCTGAAAAACTCCAATTTTTGATGAATAGTGAAACCACTAAGTGATACTTATAAAAACCGATTTTCCGTTTAAATGAAATTTTGCCATCATTGTGTTTTGAATTTAAAAAATCCGACATATATGCTTTTAATTAAGAAGTAAAATGTGGTTCAATGAGATTAAAATAATTTTTTGGTGGATAGTAACTTATTAAGTTTTTTAATCGCGATTAGAGGTAATTAGTGTAATTTAAGGTAAAAATGATATTATAAAAATATGAAAACACCATGACACTTGTCCTACCCTTATTGGATGAGTCATGGCCGAAAAAGTCAACCCATGGGTCGATTTAGGGGACCCAATGTAGCCACTTGGGTGAGATAATGACTTTAATGCCTTTTTTTTAAATAAAGGTGAAAATGACACTAACATAAATTGTTTTACTAAAACAATTTTTATAAGAGATTATACTAATCATATTTTTGTCTATAAATATTCATTAGAAAGATAAAACGATTTCCTACATAATATTACTTTTTTTATAATTTTTAGACATTACATAAATGAAATTATTTATGACATCATGATGATGCAGCGATGAACTCATTATTTAACGATTAAAATAAAATGGAAAGATAATGTAATATCCAAGACCTACACTTGTCCAAAAACTATTTAATGGGAATATTTCGAAGAAATATCATCTTATCTTAGAAATATATCAATGTGGGACCTTATAAATTCGAAACACTTTTGAAAATAAAATAATATATTCATGATTTCCAAAAGTGCCCCTCCTCTCCTCTTATAAAAGGCCCCCACCTCTACCTCATTTCACACACTCGTCAAGCAATTTTCTTGGACAACCCCTGCCCATTTACTCTATCCACATCCCTCTACTCATCCTATAGGATTCATTTTGGGCAGATTCCTTTCAAAGTAAGCCTTTAGGCTCAAATCAAAAGTATTTACACTTTTAAAGGTAATTCATTCTCTCATGTTCATTTGTTTTATTTTGCTTCTCCAACCAACTAAACTCTTTTTATTTACTTATTTTGTAACAACACCAGTATCTTTAATATACTAGGATGTTGTTATAAGATTTATTCGAGCTACACTCTCACACAACTACATCAAATGGTTAAAGAACATACGGTTTCCGTGGATGGCCAAATTCTGTCTCCCGAAACGATGATTGTTCAATTCTCATTTAACACATTAAAAGGTGTCCATTATGATATCACTATTTTTACATATGATATATAATATGTTTATTCTTTCCTTAAGCTTCTTTATTTTTCATTTATGTCATACCATTATTGTTTCCATTATGGGTAAACACGATATCTTCATTTTAGGATGTGCGGACTACCGCCCCCTGAAAGTGATTTGATTCGTTAATACCATATGTGGGATGTTTAAAGGATAAAGTTAATGATATTATATATGTTATTATGTTGTAATTATAATATAATCTTATATCATTATGATTCCATTCCAGAAATATGAAATAGAAATGGAAGTAGCGTTCATGCGTACGTACGGCTTACCGTGTCCATGAACGGTGCATTTCATTTCCTACCTCTAAATGTGATGTAATATTATAAATACATGTATATGATGAATATATAAGATATATATGTTATCCAAATCATTAATATCATTCTGGATATAACGAACCTTTGACCAAATTAACAACATGTAAGTGTAAGAGTTCTATTTTTGACTTAAGAACCAAATACCGACAAAATGAACATTATTAACATAAATGATTACATGATGTTCATAAAATGGTATAAAAGGAATAATGAACTTGAAAAAGGTTCTTAAGCAAGTATAGATTATCTCAAGTTTATTATTCAGGAGATTAATGAACGGTCGGGTCAAGTCGGATACAAGGTATGAGACTTCGTCTCAATCTCCTTTCATTGAGGCATATTTTGTTTTATACACAACCTTCTTTTATACGGTGTATAAACCCCTTTGACTTTTACGTTTATCCAAATGGAATTTTTTTTATATTAAGCGTTTTAAAAAATGACAAAAGGGAATGTTTTTGTCGTACGTATGTTCCGACAATGACTTCTCCGTCGTCGTGACCATTATTTAAGTTTCGGCTTCCTCTACAAGCCATACATTCTTTTTAAAAGAAAAATAAATACCATGTTTTAATTTTCTTTAATTTTGGTATCAAAAATGGTTTTCATAATGTTTTTATATCAATGTGTTGTATTGATATCTTGTGATTGAAAGGTGGAAATATTATGTTTCCTTTATGCATGTTTTATGTGATATGATTATGTTGAGGTTCTTGGGAATTATTATGAAGACGGGTGGTTCCGTGATAAACTAAGGGCGGGTGAGCCCAATATAGATCTCCAATGCATTGGGTAACGCGAAGGAGTGAAACGTTAAGGTTTCTCTAAAGAGATTTTAGGAATATATTGTGATGGGTATTCCAAACGTAACCAAGAGGGTTACTCCCTACGTAGGAATGTTATGAATGGCTCAAGTTACCTTTATGTCTTATGATTTCTATGATATTTTCTTGATTTGATGAGGTATGTTAAAGTTCTTATGTTTTATGGGTAATGTATGATCTCATCCTTATGTATATATGTACCCATGTTTCTTTTCCATATTTTTATATCCCTTACTGAGATTTTTATGCTCATCCCAAGTTTTTTTGAAATGTTTTTCACAGGTCAAGGGAAAGGTACATGATATGATGATAGTGTCAAGGAAGTTTCAAGAAAGAATCGATGTTTATTTTAAATATGTTTCCATTGATGGGAATGAAGAATAATATCTTTATGTAACCACTTTGTTTATATGTGGAATGTAATGAAAGTTTTATGATCTAATTCTCTAAAACTCTAAACCCGAAAAGATCCTCAATGTGTAATCTTGTAATAACTCAAGATTAAGTAAGGATTAAGTCTGGGGCCTTATAGTTAGTATAAATGGTCGGTTTAGATAACATTAGGAGTTAGAATTATTTTAAATGATTATCCAAAAAAAAATTATGGTCAAATTGAAATGATATAGCATTTACAGATTACCATGTTGCTTCAACAAAGATATGTCTGTGTTAAGAATTGTTTTTCATAATAGAAATAGTGCAGCTTTTCTATGAAGGCATACAGAGTTGAATGACTATCCGAATCAGCAACCAGAGATGGTCGGAATCAGAATTGATCAGTTTACTGCAGTGGTGACTCAGTTGAATCCGTTGATAAATGGTGGTTGTGTTTATTGATGATATTTTGGTGTTTTCAAAAAGTAAAGAGGAGCATGAAAGACATTTAACAGTTATCTTACAAACCTTAAAAGAAAAGAAACTATATGGAAAATTCAGCAAGTGTGAGTTTTTTTTGCAACAAATTTCCTTCCTTGGTCACATTGTTTCTAAAGATGGGATAACTTTTGATCCTGCAAAAACAAAAGTTGTGGAAGACTGGCCAAGACCCACAAATGTAACCGAGATTCGTAGCTTCCTTGGTTTGGCAGGCTATTACCGAAGGATTGTTAGAAATTTTTCATGGTTATCTAGTCCAATGACTAAGCTAACTCGGAAGGGTGTTAAGTTTATCTGGACAAAAGAATGTGACGATTGTTTTCAGGAATTGAAAAGAAGATTGGTGAATGCTCCAGTTTTGGCACTACCTTCCAGGAATGGTGAGTTTGTTATATACAGTGATGCTTCATTGAAAGGACTTGGTTGCGTCCTAATGCAGAATGATCAGGTAATTGCTTATGCTTCACAACAGTTTAAAACTCATGAGATAAATTACCCTACACATGATTTGGAATTAGCTGTTGTTGTTTTTGCTTTAAAAATTTGGTGGCATCATTTGTATGGAGTAAAGTGTGAAATATATACCGATCACAAAAGTTTAAAGTATATATTCACTTAGAAAGAATTGAACATGAGAAAAAGGAGATGGCTAGAATTAATCATGGATTATGACTGTACAATTTATTACCATCCGGGAAATGAAAATAAAGTGGTTGATGCTTTGAGTCGAAAAATTAATGCTTCATTAGAAATGTTGTGTTTGGAACGTGATCCTTTGGTTAAGGATTTGATGAACTTTGAAATAGAAGTTGTTGGTGCAGGAAGTTCTTCTATTTTGTTTTAGGTATCAGTGAGATCATCTCTATCAGATAGAATCAAGCAAGCACAGAAATAAGATAGAGAGTTACAGAAAAAGGTAGAGTTGATTCAGAAAGGTAAGTTGCCTGAATTCAACATTGATGATGATTGCGTTTTGAGATTTGGGAAGAGATTCTGTGTGCCTTGTGATTCATAGTTGAATGGAGAGTTGTTATGTGAAGCTCATAGTTCTCGGTTTTCAGTTCATCCTAGCAGTACTAAGATGTACAGAGATCTGTGGGAGTATTACCGGTGGGATGGAATGAAAAGAGATATTTCTAATTTTACTATGAAGTGTTTGACTTGTCAGCAGGATAAAGCAGAGCGGCAGTTACCGAAAGGGATGATTCAGTCTTTACCAGTGCCAGAGTGTAAATGGGAGAGTATATCCATGGACATTGTTGTGGGATTATCGAAGACATCTCGAGGTAATAAAGCAATCTGGGTTATTGTTGATCACTTGACTAAATCTGCTCATTTCCTTGCTATACGAGATACTTTTTCCCCAGATCAACTTTCCCGTTTGTATCTTAAAGAGATATTCAGGTTACATGGAGTTCCTCTCTCCATTGTATCGGATCGTGATCCCAGGTTCACTTCTAACTTTTGGAAAGGCCTTCAGAAGTCGTTTGGTACTGAATTAAATTTTAGTACAGCTTTTCATCCTCAATCAGATGGGCAGTCAGAACGAACAATTCATACATTGGAGGATATTCTATGAGCTTGTTCTATGGATTATCAGGGAAGTTGGAACCAACATCTTTCTTTGGTTGAATTTTCATATAATAACAGTTTTCATTCCAGTATACAGATGGCACCATTTCAGGCATTATATGGGAAGTGGTGTCGAACTCCAGCTTTCTGGGATGAAGTGGGTGAAAGGAAGTTGATGGGACCAGAATTGGTAGAAGAGTTAGTAGAAAAGGATCAGCTAATTCAGAAGCACATGAGAACAGCTCCGATCAGGAAGAAGAGTTATGCGGATAACTAGAGGAAGGATCTATCTCTCGAGGTAGGTGATCATGTTTTTCTCAAGGTTTCTCATTGGAAAAGTGTGATGTGATTTGGTAAGAAAGGAAAGCTGAGTCCAAGGATTATTGGACCATATGAAATTCTGAAGAGAGTTGGATCAGTTTCATATCGGGTGGCTTTACCTCCGAGTTTATCTCAGGTACACAATGTTTTTCACGTTTCGATGTTGAGAAAGTATATTCCAGAACCGTCTCATGTTTTGAGTCCAGAGGTAGTTCAGCTGGAAGAGAACCCATCTTATGAGGAACAACCGGTCCAGATTCTTGACCAAAGGGAGAAAGTGTTATGGAATAAAGTGATTAAGCAGGTAAATGTTTTGTGGAAAAACCACATGATGGAAGGGGAAACATGGGAATCTGAAAATGCAATGAGGGATAAGTACCCCCATTTATTTGATTAGTAAATAAATTGTGGGGACACAATTTTCTAAAGCGGGGAAGGATGTAACATCCCAAATAAGTAATGAATAATAGATATTTTTATCTATGTAAATTAATGAATTATATACTGTTTTAGAGGCTTAAAATGAAAATAAATCCAATCTTAAGCATGTAATACACTAATATTCTTAAAAGATTGTTTTACTGCCTTATGATGGAAAACCCTTTTTAAATATATCTTTGGACAATTTTATAAGCTATGTTTGTCAAAATAAACTTATTATTTATGATTGGGACATCAAAATTTACTTTGGGTGAATTTCTGGTATTTTTTGACAATGTTCATTTTTTAATGAATAGTGAAAAATACTACATTTTACATCAAAACTGCTTTTTAATCTAATTTATTTATATGATTAGATTATGTTTTGAATTTGTTTTGAAGTGAAATTAGAATATATTTTTACCATTTAATCCAATGGTGGTCATTGTAATCAATTTCACTTTGAAATTAGACTTAAACTGGTGTCAATCTTTTGATACTTATTGTTTTATAAAAACACGCTATTTGCTCTGACAGCAGGAATTAATTATTAAATTAATTAATGTGACTTATATGTTTTGAATTTTGAAAAATAGACTTCATTTTTTAATTTGGAATATCGAATATATCTTAGAGTGAATTTTTTGTAATTTTTTGAAAAACTCCAATTTTTTATGAATAGTGAAACCACTAAGTGGTACTTATAAAAACTGAATTTCCGTTTAAATGAAGTTTTTCCATAATTGTGTTTTGAATTTCAAAAATCCGACATACATGGTTGTCATTAAGAAGTAAATTTTGGTTCAATGAGATTAAAATAATTTTTTGGTGAATAGTAACTTATTAAGTTTTTAATCGCGGTTAGAGGTAATTAGTGTAATTTAAGGTAAAAATGATATTATAAAAATATGAAAGCACCATGACACTTGTACTACCACTATTGGATGAGTCATGGACGACCAAGACAACCCATGGGTAGATTTAGGGGACCCCATGGAGACACTTGGGTGAGATAATGACTTTAATGCCTTTTTTTAAATAAAGGTGAAAATGGCACTAACATAAATTGTTTTACTAAAACAATTTTTTGAAGGGGTTATACTAATCATATTTTTGTCTATAAAGATTCATTAAAAATATAAAAAGATTTCCTACATCATATTAGTTTTTTTATAATTTTTAGACATTAAATAAATTAAATTATTTATGACATCATGATGATGCAGCGATGACCTCATTATTTGACGATTAAAATAAAATGGAATGATAATGTAATATCCAAGACCTAAACTTGTCCAAAAACTATTGGATGGGAATATTTCTAATTCGTATCATCTTATCTTCGAAATATATCAATTTGGGACCTTAGAAATTCGAAACACTTTTTAAAATTAAATAATAGTTTCATGATTTCCAAAAGTGCCCCTCCTCTCCTCTTATAAAAGGCCCCCACATCTACCTCATTTAACACACTCCTCAAGCCTTTGGCTCGGCCAACCCCTTCCCATTTACTCTCTCCACATCCCTATCCTCATCCTAGAGAATTCCCGTTGGGAATAATTCTTTCAAAGGAATCCATTAGGCTCAAATCAAAAGGAGTTACACTTTTAAAGGTAATTCATTCTCTCATATTCATTTGTTTTATTTTGATTCTCCAACCACCTAAACTCTTTTTATTTACTTATTTTGTAACAAAAAAAGTATCTTCAATATAATAGCATGTTTTTTTAAGATTTATTCGAGCTAAACACTAACACAACTACACCAAATGGTTAAACAACATACGGTTTCCCTGGATGGCGAAATTTTGCCTCCCGAAACGATGATTGTTCAATACTCATTTAACACCTTCAAAGGTGTCCATTATGATGTCACTATTTTTATATATGACATATAATATGTTTATTCTTTCTTTAAGCTTCTGTATTTTTCATTTATGGCATACCATTATTGTTTCCATTATTGGTAAACACGATATCTTCATTTTAGGAAGTGCGGACAACCGCCCCCTGAAAGTGATTTGATTCGTTAATACCATATGTGGGATGTGTAAAGGATAAAGTTAATGATATTATATATGTTATTATAATGTAATTATAATATACTCTTATATCATTATGATTCCATTCCAGAAATACGAAATAGAAATGGAAGTAGCGTTCATGCGTACGTACGGCTTACCGTCTCCATGAACGATGCATTTCATTTCTTACCTCTAAATGTGATGTAATATTATAAATACATGTATATGCTGAATATATATGATATATATGTTATCCAAATCATTAATATCATTCTGGATATAATTAACCTTTGACCAAATTAACAACATGTAAGTGTAAGAAGTCTATTTTTAACATAACAACCAAATACCGACAAAATGAACATTATTAACTTAAATGATTACATGATGTTCATAACATGGTATAAAAGGAATAATGAACTTGAAAAAGGTTCTTATGAAAGTATAGATTAACTCAAGTTTATTATTCAGGAGATTAAAGAACGGTCGGGTCATGTCGGATACGAGGTATGGGACTTCGTCTCAATCTCCTTTCATTGAGGCATATTTTGTTTTATACACAACCTTCTTTTATACGGTGTATAAACCCCTTTGACTTTTACGTTTATCCAAAAGGAAACTTTTTTTATATGAAGCATTTTACAAATTGACAAAAGGTAATGTTTTTGTCGTACGTATGCGGCGACAATAACTTCTCTGCCGTCGTGACCATTATTTGAGTTTCGGCTTCCTCTACAAGCAATACCTTCTTTTTAAAAGAAAAATAAATACCATGTTTTAATTTTCTTTTATTGTGGTATCGAAAATGGTTTTCATAATGTTTTTATATCAATGTGTTATATTGATATCTTTTTATTGAAAGGTGTGAATGTTATGTTTCCTTTATGCATGTTTTATGTGATATGATTATGTTGAGGTTCTTGGGAATTATTATGAAGACGGGTGGTTCCGTGATAAACTAAGGGCGGGTGAGCCTGATATAGCTCTCCAATACATTGGGTAACGCGAAGGAGTGAAACGTTAAGGTTTCTACGAAGAGATTTTAGGGAATATACTGTGATGGATATTCTAAATGTAACCAAGAGGGTTACTCCCTACTTAAGAATGTTATGAATGCCTCAAGTTACCTTTATGTCTTATGATTTCTATGATTTTTTCATGATTTGATGAGGTATGTTAAAGTGATTATGTTTTATGCGTAAAGTATGATCTCATCCTTATGTATATATGTCCCCATGTTTCCTTTCCATATTTTTATATCCCTTACTGAGCTTTTTATGCTCATGCCAAGTTTTTTTGAAATGTTTTTCACAGGTCAAGGGAAAGGTACCTGATATGATGACAGTGTCAAGGAATTGTCAAGAAAGAATCCATGTTTATTTTAAATAAGTTTCCATTGATGGGAATGAAGAATACTATCTTTATGTAACCACTTTGTTTATATGTGGAATGTAATGCAAGTTTTATGATCTAATTCTCTAAAACTCTAAACCCGAAAAGATCCTCAATGTGTAATCTTGTAATAACTCAAGATTAAGTAAGGTTTATGGCTGGGGCCTTATAGAAAGTATGTTGAGTTTCCCACCCAAATACCACCATAAATATGTCCAGGGTTAATGATTAGCATTGGGAATTCATAACTGACAGATACGATTCATTATCGTAAATAACCTACACACAACCACATATATTCCAAATAATATATAGTATTGAAAACTTGATAACTAGCTAACTTTAATGTAACATGCATATGATAAGGTAAATATCTGAGTAATATAACAATCAAATCCATAATAATACAGGAAAGAACTCATATCCAAACTTCCCATAGTCAAGGAAATCGTCTAAAAAACGGGCATGTGTATTCCACACCACAAAAATATCAACTTGATCACCAATAGCTATAGACTCCACCAAGATCCTATATACACTCGCATCACTAACACCTTGTTCTCCAAGATTGACAATAAATTATGCATCATCTTTACATACATAATATATGTGGGGACAATTACCATATATGGGTTTGTGTAAATATTCCTTGTAGGAAGCCCCAAAAACAAAAGGATTGTCACACCCCAAAGATACTATTATGTTTCTATAATTATTATTCTATAATTTCATTTGAGTTTAAATTTAATGGGGAGAAATTTATTAAAATCTGGAATCTATTTATAGAATTCATGGAATGTGTAATTATATGAGTATCATTAAATTTATTTTTGACCACATAGCCTACACATAATTTTTTGAATCATATGTTTAAACAATACAACCTACTCAAAGATGGTATTTTCATTTTTTGTATGTTTTTAATAGGCATTTTACCATTTCCTTACCCAATTCAAACATGATGTCTGGAGGGCCTTAAAGGACACATCACCCCCCTTTTATATCTTCCTTTGGTTCATTTATCACGATTCATGAGGCAAACCCCTTTTTTTCTCTTCATTCTACTTATCTTCTCATATTCTCCTTTCATTTATTCAATATTTTTCAACTTATTCCTTATAAAAATGGACATGTTGGATAAAACATATGTATATTCTTAGTTTAAATATTTTAATTTTGATGTCTAGAAAATATAAAACCTATATTAAGACCTTATCTAGAACAATTTATTGAAGAATATATGATTTTATTAAATTACGGTGGGTGGTTCTATAAAATTTACTTTATTTATAATGCCACATATGACTAAGATATCAAAATCAATAGTTTAATTAATATCTACATATAAATTCTCCTATTGCTAAAGATTCATTGGTTCTTCTTGTGGTTGGGTTTTCCAGGAATTGTATAAAATGAGTTTTAAATGGCCTTGAGCTATATACACATCCTGTGAACATTATTGTAGTCTATGGGTTCCAAAAAATGATTAAAAGGTTGTTTTCATGAAAAAAACAAATATATACAGGTTTGATAATCTTAATTTATTATCAAATGATTCCTTATAATATATTTTATATATTAAATAAATTTTTAATGAGGTAAATATTTTTTTAGTGAAATTTCATTTTCTATTGTATTTATTAGTTTTTTGACAAGTTAATGTGATTATATGTGTATTGGGTTATGTTCATGGTGTATGAATATTGTTTAAGATGATATATAAATCCTATTAAGATATTTTACAGATATTGATTTGGATTTTTTCCCCTTCCTATTAATTATGATTTTAAATAAAAGTATGATATTAAATTTGTCTTTAGTGATGTTTTTCCAATCATTACATGGATAAGACCCTACTAACGGCTCAATTGGAAAAAAGATAATGTAATTTCACATTTTAGATATAAAAGTTGTTTCAAAGGCATAGTTGGTAATTAATGTAAGATGTTTTAATTTAGAACCATTATTATTAGTATGTTTGATCTTGATGATCATATTGGTTTTGTTTTTTTTATGACAAGGGTCAATTTGTAAAAAAGTGGGTTCTTAGAAAGTATGTTAAGGATATTTTTATTTTTTATTGATGTTTTATATGATGGATTTTATAGTTATTATTCAACTATACAATTTTTGTCATGGGAACCTGGAATCCAAGGTATGTAAGATTATCAAAATTAATGTTATGTATGCTACATGGTACCTAGCATTAGAACCATTCTATAAAACTATCTAAAACATTTTATTACATGTTAAGGGTGTCACTTTACAGGGTTACCCTAGACCATTGTAAATTAATACTACTCTCATAGGTGGCTTACACATAGATGTATATGTTTTTTCAAGAACCGAGATTGTATCGGGTCCTAGGTTTCCTTTAACTTAGTTTCACTCACCGATATTATATTCTGTCCTAGTTTAAATTTAATACCTTTATTATTCAGTTATTTATTTATTCTAATTCATTGTGATGTTTATTTACATTCCATTCCATTCATGATTAGAATTTATATAAACATTAATATTTTAAAAATTCATAAATGTTATAAAATGATAACTTTATTTCATCCATTTGATTTATGTTTTTAAGGTTTTATATTTTGTTTCTATAACCTTCTATACATGATTTCAATTTTGTCTATTAATTTTAGTATTATAATTTAACTCATAGTTATGTGATTTTAAGTTCATCAAGTTTATTGTATACATCAAACATGTGTACTTCATCTTTTTGGTTTATATTTCTTTATATTGTTCATTTGAATCAGGTTATCAAATGGTTTGGGGAAATAAAAAAGGAAATTTCTATTTTTTAAACCCTATTATAATTCTCCAAATAAAATAAGTTATTTATTTAACTGTTTTAAAAATTATTTTAAATAAACTAATCAATATGCTTCTAATGTGTGCTTTACTTTTAGACAAAATAGGAAGATGAGGTGTGCAGATGTTATTATATTTAAAAAATTATAAAAATGAATATTTTCATAAGATATATTTCAAAAATAGAATTTATTGGATAACACATTAAAATAATTTCATAGAAAATTTTATTAATATAAACCTACTAAGAACATTGATCTTGTAACCCAAATACACACCTCAGTGTGTGTATAGTTCTAGTTTATTCTCTGGATTAATATTATATTTTCGTTGTCGATAACATAATTTTTTTTTGTTTTTTTATGTATTGGGATATGTAGTTGGTCTTGGGTTGTAGGGTGATGATATCCAGATGCATCACTTTTAGTGGTTCACTTTGGTTGGTGATTGTATAGACAATTTTATCATGTTTCATTACTTGTGGACTATATTGTACTCTTAGCCATTATATATTTTGATTTATTATTATTATTATTATTATCATATTTTGGATTTATCATTCACTATATTTACGCCATTTTTTAGTTTCATGTTATATTTTTGACATATTATTTTATTATCCACTGTATCATATCATATGGATTCAACATAACATATTCTCAATATGACTCTAAAAGTATTTTATTGATATTTATATAGAGAAATCATTATCACTATGTCATTTTTTAATTACTTATTACTAGTTTCCATCCTGGTCAAATAGAAAATGTGCTTGAGTCCTTGTTTTGAGCATACCCATGTGACATGTTGGGTTGTACTAGTTTGGTTTATAACAAAATTGAATCAAATACCACATTCTATTTGGGGATTTCTGGTATATAGAAGATAATATGTTTGTGTATAATGAGTTAAGTCTCAATTTATAATTTTATTACCACCATTCATGATGAATCATGAGTTTCATGGGTATTATATATTTTAATCTTCATATTGAGTATTATTTTTAATTATTTTTTATATATTTTTATTTTATTTGATGTTATTTTAATTTATGTTTAATTTATAGGTATATAATTTTACGTTTTTTGAGTATTATTGTGTTAATATTGGATGGAGAAAAGCATTCATATTAAATAACATGGTTTGGAAAACCATGGGGATCTCAGGTGGATGAATCTTTAAATTTTCCTAGATTTTATTTCATGGTTGTCACATCATTCCTAAAAATATAATACCCATCAATGAATAGTTATTTATATCCCTTTTATTTATTATTTCTCATCCCATACATTCCAAATTGGTTACCAAGGGTACTTAGAATTATATGGAGGATAATTAAAGTGCTTTTAATTTTAAATTAATGTGATTTTGTGTAGTTTTGGTTTGATTTTTATTCCTAGTTATTTAATCTTGACTTTTTAAAGTGTGAGTTATGTATTGGAAATGTTTTTGTTGGATTGAATGAGGGATTTTATAATGGGGTTTTTATAAAAATTAGTTCTTATTAAAGTTATGAAATGAAATTTTGATACAAAAAAATGTTTTCAAAGAGGATTGTTTTCAAATAGAATTCTATAAGTGTTTTGAGGTGAAAGTAATGTTTATTAGAGACATGGATTTTTTTCAAATTTTCCATGTAATGTTTAGTTGGGTTTTACTCATAGGATAGAGTAGTGAAATGGAATCACGTTATTTTACTATTCAATGTGAATTCATTTCAAATAATGTTTAGTTTTTAACATACACATTCACATATTTTATGGAAATTTTTTTGTGAATTTGATACTTTTTTAGTTGGATCATTATTTTAGAATCTTGAAGTGTATATGTTCATATTTTGGTTTTTATTATTAAATTTGTTTCACATAAAAATGTTTTAATAAGGAATTCAATTTTCTAATCAAGAGATTATATTTATACATGATTCATTGTGTATTATGATTTTGACCTTCCTAGTTACATACTAAAAATCATTGAAATATATTTATTTATAAAAATAATTTTCTTACCCAATGTTATTATTTATTATTAGGTATTAAGGACACATTTTGGGAACTTAATCCATTTAAATGAGTCTTTTCCCAGAACTGAATGTAGAATTGTATTATAATTTTCCAAAAGGGCTGATAAAATTTTCACTAATAATTGTTCCAAAATTCATATTCCTAAGTAATTATTAATATATTACATGTGGTTGATGTTGTAGAATTGGTAAAAGTTTTTTTATGAATTTATTCTATTATGATAGTGTGACCTCATCAATTTCTCCATATTAAAGTGAAATTTTTTATAGTGGGGAAACATGTAGAATGTGTCACAATTCGAAGTAAGTTAGCAACATATTTATTTTCAATAGTATAAAAGGTTGAGTTTTAATCCATTTATAGTTGATCCATCATCCTTGTTTTCAATTTAAATGATATTTTTCCTATGATATGAATATTTATTTAAAAATTTCTCTAATATCAATAATGAAATAGAATAATTATTTCTATATTGTTTATCTAATATATTTTATCATTGGGATACCCTTAAGTGATATTGTAAAATTGGAAATGATTAAATCATCTAGTATAACTCTTCTATTTATCATTTTCAGTATTTATTCCCCATGCCTGACTATAGTTCTTCTAACTTCTCCAATGACTCTCTAGTAATAAAAATTCACATTGTGGGAAGCATTATCACACTCCAAGTATTATTTCTGGGTATATACTTGTTATACATTAAGTTACCTTGAGTTTGATGTGTGGGGAGAATAAAGTTTATTATTTTAGACACATTTAACATTCCTTAAACTTATCACACTAATTGTAAACTATTTAGGAATAGCTTTCGGATCAAGTTATATTTTAATATATTAGAAATGACATGGTTTTCACATGATTTAATAAAGCATGTAAACTACTTAATTTGGGGTAGTTTAGTCTTTGGATGGTATTTTATTATGATTTTCCCATTTTCCATCCCTTAATAAATTGTGATATCTGGAAGACCCTTAAGGCTACATCCCCTAACATCTCAGTGGACCTATGTTGGATTTCATCATGATATTTTAAAGTAAAACATTTTTTCTCATTCTTTTATTTATCTTCCTTCTTCTCCTTCAATTTATTATTCTTTTTCATATTCTTTATTACGATAATATCTACGTTTATCAAACCTAATATATAGTGTTATTCTGAATATTAGGATTATGATATTTAGGACATGTGAGGATTCTCTATAGGAATTATCTCACATTTTTCATCATAATCAACATGATTTCATTGGATTAAGGATTATGGTTCTATTAAATTTCACTAATTTATAATTTCAAGTGTTCATGAGCATTATAAATAAATATTTTAAATAGAATATACTTATACATTCTTGTATTAATGATGATTTATAGGTTCTTGTTTTGTAATTTTTTTCCAACACAAATATAAAATGAGTTTTAAATTGTTCATAATCTATATATGCCTAAATTGAAATTTAGTGCAATAAATGTGTTTGAAAATATTGTTAAAACAATAATATCATAAAAATTGAAAAATATATTAGTGTTTTAGATTCATAAATAATTTTCAATGAATCCCCTAAAATATTTTTATGTATGTTTATTTATTTAAAGTGTTAATTTAATGGAATTGTTTTCGTTATTATATTTATTTATTAATTGGACTTGTTCTTATGATTATATGTGTGTTGGAATATATTTAAGTTGTGTTTATAGAGTTTAACATGATATTTAATTTCTAATAATATAATTTAGCCAAATTATGTTTGATTTAGTGCACCCCTTAGGGTTCGTCAATTCTTTAAACAGAATCTTGGTTTCAAAGTGGTTTTAAGAGATTTTTTTCCAAAATTTCCAAGGATAGATAAAAAATAAATGCCTATTTGGAAAAATATAATTTAATTTTACGTTTATGTTATTTGAGTGATAAAAAAGTCATAGTTGGATCGTTATATAAAGATTTATGTTTGGTACCCTTTCTTATTCTATTATTTTATCTTGATGATCATGTGAGTAGTGTTATGTTTTATGAGAAGTGGATTGTTTTACAAAAGTGAGTTACTAAAAAAGAGGTGTGGGATGCTTTTTTATCAGTGTCTTGTATGATTGATTTTATTTTTATTTCTAATTTCAACTATTATAGTCATGAGAACATGAAAAAAAAAGTAAATTACTAAGAAAAGTACTATTGTGAATAGTCTGTGGTACCAAGCCTTTGAATCGTTTTATGTCAATAACAAATCATTTTGATGCCATGTTAAGTATATCATATTCTAGTATAACCATTATCCTCTGGGATTTGAGGCTATTCTACCAAGTGGACTATGTATATTTGGATATTATTTTTCTTGCACTAAAATAGTATATACTCTTAGGTTTCCTTGAACATAGACCCCATAGGGCACCTCCCATGATTAAACATAGTTTTAGTCATTTTCAATTATTGATTTTTATTTTAGTATATTTTTTTGATCATTTATTTATCTCTTATTCATGATTGTATATTTTATTTAAATGGATTTTACTTCATGTTTAAAATTTCTAAATATCATAATATTCATTAATTTTCTTCAATTATTATTAAATTATAACTTTATCGAATAAATTTCTTCTTTGAATTATGGATTATTATTTAATTTATCTAAGAATATATACATGGTGTCTAATGTATCTTTTATTGTTTTTATAATAACTTATGTTTGATTTGAGGAATTAAAATTTATTCATATATATAGTATGCCATATACATTCCAACTATTTTATTTATTTATTTTTCATTCCTTTGTTCGTTTAAATATAGCTGTCAAACGGTTTTGGAAAATATATCTAGAAGTCTAGTTATTTAATAATCGACTATTATTTTCCCTAGAAATGAATTAATTCAAACAGTTTTTTTAAAATGTTTTAAATAAAATAAACCTTTGGATTTGAATGTGTGCAATTTTTTATAAAATAATGTTAAATATAGAATACAGATCATGTTATATTTCATAATTAATAAAACAACATAATTTAATGGGATATATTATAAAATAAAATATATAGACTAGATTATAAAATGTATTTTGTATAATATTTTATTGGTGGAAACCAATTCGGAATGTGTATCCCCCACCCTATATACCCAACCCATGTGTGTGTAGTTTTTATGTCTTATGCATATGCACATATTATGTTATAGATTGATAACAAGAACTGTTTCACCAGTTTTTCAATTTCATAGAATGTAGAGGTGTTCCTGGACACTCAATATATGATAAAATTATGTATTGTGTTTAGAGGTTTATTTTTTATAGAGGTGGTATCAGCCACTTCTACCTTTTTCATAAAATATTGTCTCTTTTTTAGAGAAAAAATTATTTATACTATATATACTGAAAAAAGTTTGAAGTCCCTAAAAAATATATTAAGTGGATTGAGAAGTGGAATCCAATCCAAAAGAGTTAAAATAAAACGCAACATGGTTGGATGTCAGAATGGAATTCATTTTAGAAAAAAATAAGAGACACATAAACAATAGTCCATAAATAAAAAACCTATATAATACTAGAACGCACAACAGAACGGAGTTAGAAGTCACCAGTGGTAGACCACACAATCTTCATTGAATCAAATGAAAATATGAAATAACTTGGTTGTAAACTCATGATTAGTACAATAACACAGAAACTCATACCCTTAACATAGAAATAAATATAAAACAATGAACCCTTCTCCTCTATGTATATATCACCAATGATAAGAAATATTATAAGGGAAAAACTGACATAAACAACATACCAAAACCATTGATTAATTAGTCTATATAGATTCAAACATACACATCAATAATAAAACAATGTAGACCACATATGTAAGATCCTGTCTTTTTTCACGTATGTCTCTCTCTGTGTATTTTTGATAACTTTTTTAGAATGTATTTTATCATTTTTAAACATTGATTCCCAAAAACAATTGGAGTGGATCCTTTAAGGATCCTTTATTTGAGAAAATGACTTAATATTCTAGGATATATGTTTGTTTTAATTAATGGAGACTAGGTAAATGGGTTCAGTGTTTCATGAGATCATGGTATATTGAGAAACATTATAAGGGGTACTGGTAGATTAATGAGAAAATGGATTTAAAGCCTCAGTTATCTTCAAATTGATATTAAATTAATATTATTACTTTTATTTTAATCCCCAATCACAATTTTTTAGAGGCCAAAAAATTCTGAGAAGGCCACTAAAATTGAGTTTTTTTGTCATTGTAGCACAATTTTTTAACTGTTAATGGATTTTAAGCCTCATTTATGGGGGGATTCCTGTCTTTTTTTTATTGGGGCTAAATTTATTCCCATGTATTACATTCATATTGATATTATGGATTTTAAATTGTATTGTTTCTCATAACATAATTTTATTTATAATAAAATATATAAAAATATATACATATTTTTTATATTCACACATAAATATTAAATTTTATAAATATATTAATTGAAAATATTAAATAAAAAATAAATTTTTTAATATATATGTATATATATATAAACATATATATAAATACATGACTGAAAAATTGTAATGAAGTATGTATATATATATATATCCTAAAATGTGATACACAATATTATAAAGGAGTGAAAATGGTTTTAATGTATATAATAAATGTTTAGGGTTTGAAACTCGTTGGAGGCAGGGGAGTGTGCGAGAGGTAGGTAATATATAAAGCTATGATAATGTGGTCAGGGAAGCACTGAAAAAGGTGTTGGTTGGTGGGCATCACTGATAAAGGGGGGTGGGTGGGAGTGGGAAAAAATTATATAACCTTCTTCAGTGCTTTTCTAGTTTTGTTTAATGTTATGGATCTAAACCATGAATAGATTATCATATTTTTTTCACTAATAAATGCTTTTTCTAGCACTGTTAAAGTCCGATTCTGTAAGAGAGATTACACACCATGTAATTTAATGACCTACTAATTTATGTTATGTTATGATGCTGAGTTTTTATTCTAATTCAATATAACATTCTACCATTGACCCTAAGGAACCTTAAAAGAAATTTTAGAGTGCAATCCTTCCCTCCAAACATCCTAATAATGCCTTTGATCCATATAAAGTGGTTTTATTCTAGTTCCTCCCTTATCTCCAATGGTTAACCAATCATTTTAGTGAAATTGTTTTATCATATTCCTTGTTGGTTTTGATCTTGATATGTTTTTATGTAGGCTTCTCTTGGAAATCATCTTCACCTTATTCCTTGTGAGAATTTTCCATTGGATGTTTCATGTTATTCTCCGGTTAAGGTAGGGGGTCTAAATCATAACCCCACTATTTGAGAATTGAAATGTTATGAAATATTGTGATTGTGTTGCTGTAACATGCACCAAAATAAATTTAATAATTAATAATATTATTATGTGAAGTCCTTTGGTTACATCTAGCATCCAAAATGGATTGTGGCTACCCGTTGGGTGAGATGACCATGAACATAATTGAATTGAATTGTGGTTTAAAGTGTTTTAGCATGACATGACACCTTAGGTGATATTTTGATATATAATCCCTAATTTATGACCTATTTATTATTTGAATGACTTAAAATCAATTTTTATTAAATTAAATATGTTATATGAAACCAAAATGAAAATTCAAATAATTAACCATAGTAATTTATGATGTGATATTGTGATATCCATTTTGAATGAAAGGACTTGTGTTCCATTTTGAAATTCTTATATATCAGCCTCATCTATAGAAAAAGAACACTTATTTGTTTTAATGCTGATATTGAGTGGGCTCGGCCTATACACATATTGTATTTCTTATAGAGAGTAGGATTTTTCTAGTCCCATGCTTTAATTCTATAGGGTTTTGACCTAGATGTTGTAAAGCTTATAGCACTTTTACCTAGATTTTTGTTACTATACCATGGTTATATGGAAGTGGTTTTCATGGTCATAAGACATTCTCCAAGATATTTTGGCCTGGCACTGAAGTAGTTATTCATTTTACCAAGGCTATATAGTGGTAGTTATAATGGTCATAATAAATGCTCTAGGATATTAAGGCATGGAACCAAAGAAGGTTATTTTTACATGGTTATATGGTTGTGGTTGTCTTGGTCATCATACGTGCTCAGATATATTCTTGTATAGAGATGAAGTATGTTGTTTTTTTATTTTATTAGTTAATAAATTAATTATTACACATATTTATCATGTTATTTCGTACACTTCTTATTGTAATGATTTATTTAGAAACGGTGGTGTCGACATACTAAGTTATACTCGCACCATATTCAGTTTGATGTTTGGTACGCGATCTTATTACATGGACACATATTTAGAAAATGGTGAATAACCTTGAATTTTATTACTTGATTGCAGGATGGGTTAGAGTTTTGAGGTGGTGCCGAAATGGGGTTTGGGACCAGGTTCTTTTGGGACTATATTTGAGTCTTATGGTATTATAAATCTATTGTATATATCATGAAATTTTTTTATATTCAATCATATCATTGAATTATTCCTTTATTATTTATTAGATTATTCACTTGTCACTTATTTTTTTCTATTCTATGTATATGATTTGATTTAATTCATTTGTATATTTAATTTAATATAATATGACACCTCATACCATGGGGTATAGTCTACCTACTATCCAATTCACACCCCCACTACTAGTTGACAACCAATGATGTATGGAAAGGCGTGATAGAGGTCTTATAAACAATCCTTTATGGACACGTTTTAGAGAGTCAGAGTAGGGGACATTACAAAGTGGTATCAAAACAAGAGGTTCTCTTTTATTCTTATTTACTACTTGTAAAATGTATAATAAATACTATTATGTGTTGGGACATCGTAATGGTCTTTTTGGTGGGTGTATATATCCCATTTATGGGGGAAAATTTAAATACCTAGGCATGGGATTATTGTTTTTATTGTGTTCATGTTACTATTGATGTTACTTCCCCTTGGGTGATTAACATGTTATGTGAGATTATTATTTCATGATGGCACTATTTTTTTTAAATTTGTATTCGTGGCCCGGTTTAGCGTGATAAAAGAATGCATGCATCGTAATTAAAAAAGTGGTATATATTAACACATATTGTTTATTATAAGGGAATATCTATGTTTTCATGGGATATATACATTACTGTTGAACATTGATAAGAGATGTCTACAATACCAGATATATAAAATTAATAAATTGATATATTATGTCATGCTAAAAACACTTAATCCGTTTTTCGAGAGACCATGAGTTAGTGGTTCAATGTTGTAGTCACCCATTGAGGTTGACCTTGTTTCCAGATAGTTCCCAATGATGTTCATTAATATTATAGAGATAATGGATCCTCATTTTCTTTTAATTGAAAATCTACAGATTGTAAATCATTACACACATGACATAGCTAGAATTGAACTTCTTGTAGTTCCTAAAGTTATAAAGGATCAAATAAAAATTGAGAAGGGGGTTGAATAATTTATTTAATTTTATAGGTTTCAATTATTTTAAAAACATAATCCATGAAACCTATTAATATTTTCATCCTAATAAATTTTTAGTAAATACTCATGCACGAAATAATAGGAAAACAAGTAATTCACACAATATTGAAAGGTTTAGGGCTCAGTTTGAGAACCTACATCCTCTCCAAAGCAACTCCCATGGGTATATAGAAGAATAATATTATGAATAATTGAATAAACCATGTTCTAACTCCCATTAAAAACCTTTTATCTCCTGATTGGAATGATTATATTAAGTTCCATCAATTTAAAATTTTTTCTTATAAAACAATTAAGACAAACAATATAATAAATAATTTGTTGAATCTACAACCCAATTACTCAGTTTGAATCCATAGTCTGAATTGGGTTGATCCGATTTTCTAAACCTGATAACGTTGGATTTGATTTTCTCAAACAATGTTTCTTGATTTTGGATCTGATTTTATTATTATTATGATTCTGGATCAGATTCTCTGAATATGATATTTCCAGATCTTGGATCTGATTTTCGGAGTATGATAATGCTAACTCTTGGATCCAATTTTCTGTTTACGATAATTCTGGATTCTAGATCATATTTTTCCAATAAAACGAATCTATATAGTGAATTCAATCTCCATATGAAAAAATCAAACAATATTTGAATGAACAATATAATTATTCTTTAATTTGATAGGAAAATTCACATATAATTCTCCGGTGCTCTACCATTGGTGGGTATGTGAAAATTTTTAAAATGAACAAAGGATCTAATAATTTATTTATAGGTGACTCAGAAATAAATGGAAGGAAAGTTGGAAACATTCCCAGCCTCGTCAATTCTAATAATATCTTGAAATATTTCACATTTAAAACCATAATATTTGACTTCTTCAATAATCAATATATTTACCTATGATTTAGGAAAAACTGAAATTCAATTTTTACTTTTTAAACTCTATATATCTTTCTGAGATCAATATGATTTGTTTCATTCTCATCTCATAACATTTTTCTTCTTTATCATCCAATTAATATTTTGTTAACCTCATTATGATCTATTTCTTTATCATCTCAATATAATTTTTGTATTTCTTAGCTCATTAAAATATGTTTCTTTCTTTGTAAAATTTTCTCATTATGAAAATATCAGTAAAAAAACCTAGTACGAAAATATTAGTATGATTTTTCCAGTATGAAAATCATAATACCAAAATTAGAGTATGAAAATCTTAGTCCGATTTTACAAGTACAAAATTCTGAGTACGAAAATCAGAGTAAAAAAATCTCAGTATGATTTTCCGAGTATGATTTGTTTCTTCCATAGGATTAAAAACATCATTTTCCTTCTAAGTTCATTAGGATTGAATTTCCATTCTGATGGATATATAATTCTTCAACTATAAAATTATTCAAACCACTCCACCATTTATTTAAAATTATATTTTCATCAGAGTTTTCATGATTTTCGAGAACTTCTTGATCAGCAAAGCATCATATGATTTATTTTAGAAAGTATAGAATCATTATAACTCATAATATCACAGTTCTATTTCAAAACACTTTAGTAACATCATTATTTATCTAATTAAAACAATGATAAAAATCCATAAAACCAAAAATGTATAATAGATTCTTTTTTATTCTAATGATTATCAATTGTCATGTTAATAGACCTGAATTAGATAATGTTCATGATCAAAATCTCTATCTTCCTAAATTTTTATATGTCCAGTTCAACTCAATAGAATAATATGGGTCTGGAAACTTCTGTTTGAAAAAAATACTCATTACAATGTAGTCAGTTTGATTCCTAAGAAACATTCATTTAAAAAGAGAGTTAGTTTCCAAAAAAACTAGGTTAAAAAATTACACCACAAAATTTCAACAATCTACCCCTTTCGATTTGTTTACAACCCTCATATATAACTTTTCAAACAATCAAATTTATTTTAAAACTCAACTTTTGTAAAATAACTATTTTTTTATTTTATCTAGATGTTGCCTTTCTCAAAAGAGAGTGTCCTTACACCACACTATTGGATAAGGTAATGTTTTTATGGAACTATATCCTTCAAAGAAATGATATTTTTGCATCCATGTAATGATAAACTCCCTATTACTTTTATATTTTCATCTCACTTTTCTTTTTCTATCCCTCATTCTATGATAAGAATATCATCCGGTCCATTTAAGAATATAAGTAAAAGCATCTTAAAAAGTAAAATTTGTTACTTTCTCTCCCCCTTTGTCAATATATTCCAAAGCATGGTGGGGGTTCTTCTATATGACGATTTGTAATTCATTTGTGGAATCTTAACATGATGTTGATCCTCAATTCCATGAACCACTCATTTAGCATTTCTTTTGTAATTATATTAGATATTTGATAATTTGTTGACATGTAATTTAGAAATATATATCCCTAAAAAAAAGTGTATTTTATAAGGTGAAGCTTTATATCAATGATCATTGATCTTGAATTTTGAATAGTATTCTCAGAAAGATCAATTGTAACCTAATTATAACAATGTATCTTCAATGGTTGAGAAAATTTTACATTCAAATCTTCCATCTAAACCACTATTCATAACATTTGAGTACGATCTTGATTAACAGAAACATATTCAGATTCATCTATTCTAAAAGATAGTGAGAATTTATTTTTCCAATGCTAACTCACACAACATTGAACCAAAAAAGTGATCCTCCTAAGGTTGATTTTTTATCATTACAATCTCAATCCTAATCAGTATTAGTATAACCATTAATCGTCATATAACTATTTGTTTAATATAACAATACATGTGATGTTGTTCCTTTGACATATCCCTTAACTCTTTTTTGGTCCCAACATATGCGATTATTTCATATTACTTCGATAACTATCACACAAAGTCACAACATATGTAAAATTAGTCCTTGAGGATGTAAGGTAAATAAGACATATTATCATCTTCCGAATGTCTTTTTTGATTCACTGTTGTTCCATATTCATCATTTCTCTACATTGTTCTCATTGAAATAAGAGTTGAAACTTTTTTGGATTTTTCCAACCCAATATTTTTTAACAATTCCCTAGCATACATTTTTCAGGATAAAAAAATGTATTTTTATTTTTGTTGATCTTGTAAAATAAGAAAGAATATTAATTCTCACAACATTTACATATCAATATTCTTCTTCAATTACTCACCAATTGTTTTAAAAACATTATCCTTATATCCCCCAAAAATATTATCCACATAAACAATAAGAATTAGATTTCTTGAGTCAACATATTCAGGATACAATTTCCTATCAACTTTTCCTTTATAAAAATTCAACATTATCACAAAATATTCAAGCATATATACCATGTATGTGGTTCTATTTTCATACCATATGAAGCTTTATTCTATTTAAAAACTATTATTTCATCCTCATCATGTAGTAAGCCACAAGGTTGTTAAATGTAATCATCATTCTCAAACTCACCATTTACGAATTCCGACATTACATACATTTGATAAACATTGAAGTTATAAAGTAATGCCACTTAAATAAACATTATAATTGTTTCTAATCTAGAAAATGGGGAATCAATTTCATGAAAATCCACACATTCCACTTGTATATATCTATTACAAACAAGCCTAGTCTGGTTTCTTGAAACTTATCCATATTCATTCAACTTATTTCCATAAACACACTTGTTTCCAATAATTTTTTTATCTTCTGGTCGTGATATATTCTCCCATGTTTCATTCTATTAAATTTTATCCAATTACTCATTCATATAATCCACCCATTATTTGTGTTGAATATGTTTTCAAATAAAATCCAATATAAATTTTAGATATGTGAAATATGATTATCTAATCGTAGCTTTCTTCTTATCCGAACATGAGCATTCTGAATCCTAATAATATATTTGGATACAACATATCTTTGTTTGGTTTTAAATTTAAATGTTTCTTTCCCACTAAAAATTTCATTATCAAAATATTCTTATGAGTCAAGATAAGAAAATTTTGGATTACATTAACCATTATCTGTATTCTCAAGTTTATCCTTATCATCATTCCCAACAAATTTTGTTAGGAAACATTTTTTTCAATTGACGTCATATCATATGATTCCACCAACTATTTTAAAAGTTTTTTTTCCCACATTTTAATCTTCTTCCATCTGGTGAATAACCCAAAAAAGTTCCTTCCTCATCTTTCTCATCAATTTAACCCAAATCTGTATTTTTTATTTTGAGAAAACATCAACATCTAAAAATGATGATGTAGTTCAGTGAAGGTTTTTTGTTATAACACATTATTTAAGGAGTCATTTTAGTTACCAATATCAACTAGAATCTATTTAGAACATGTACAACAGTACAAACAACATCTCTACAATAGAATTTTTAATGTTTTAATTCAGCCCACATACTTCTTTTCATTTCCACCATGATTCTATTCTTTCATTCTGTAGCTCCATTTTTTTATTGTATAAGGATCACTATAATAATTTTTGATACCATGCATTCGATTATAAGTTTCAAAAATATTACTTATGAATTCTTTAATATTATATATTCTTAACTACTTTATAGAAAACCCAATTTATTTCTCAACATCATTTATATAGAATTTGAAATTTTCAATAGCCTCTAACATGTGCATAATAAGCATTTTGTTTTTCTTCTCGATGAAAACATCAATAAATGTGTAATGTATAACTCCCATTTTTTATTGGTGTCTCATAAACCTACATAAATAAGAATGAATAAAATCTTGTGGTTTGGTAGATTGAATCTGAATTCTCTTATTACTTTTGTTAGATTTATTTTATTTCTGTAATGATATACAAACATCTTCATCTCTTCTTTTAAATTTTTTAAAATTATAAACAAAATCAACTTTTGAAAGTTTATTCGTGTTCTTCAACCCAAGGTGTCCAAGTATTCGCTAACATAATTTATTTTCATGATCCACACTCAAGTTAAATTATTTTTTGAATTCTATTATTTGAAGGAGATTCACATCAGTTCTTTCTCATTTTTTAATGAATTTTCTTGTCCTTCGAAATTTTGATTATAAAAAAATATTTTCTAAAAACAATTCATTTTACCTCATCACAACATTTACATACACAGAGTAAGTTACTTTATTGCCCATCAACAAATAGAACATCCTTGGGTTTCCAATTTTTGGCTTCAACCTCAATCTTTCTGATTCCTTTTATTTTTAAGGAACTATCATTAACAAATGTAACTTCTATTCCATCATGAATTTTAACATGATAAGATATTTTTATATCACATATCATATTTGAATTAAAACCATGATCATGTGTCGAAGGTGTGTTCATTTTAATTGCCTTCAAATCTGTTTCAATAACAAAATCTCTTTTTTTATCATTCTTCTTTTCATCATTCATTAATTTTCTATTAGAAGAAACTTGTTCATAAAGGAGTATCATCCATCATTTATAATGATTAATAAATTGATCGCATATTCTACAAACTTCATCCTTACATTAATTTTTTTTCATTTTGGAATGTTCTGAACATATTAAATATTCAATTTTTCGACTTTCTTTAAATTAGGAATATATCTAACTATACATTTATTATTTATTCCACCTTACTCAATACTTCTTCTGTTTAAGGATATGTTATTTCAACAATTATAAGTCTTATGTCCATATATTTGACAATGCAAAAAATATATATCAAATCATCATTTTTTATTGAAATTAGATCATTCTCTATTGATATTTTGTTGAGGTTGGTAACTTCTTTCTGCTCTAACATACTAAGGATATGGACCATTTTGAATTTGAGTGAGTTTTCTAATTGTTTAGATTTTATTGGTTCCTCATATCCTATTTTTTACATATGATTTATGAATATATTTTTTGGAACCTGAAATGTTAAAAGAATTAGATGACACGTTATTTTTTGTAACAGAGCATTTCACTTGATTCTCAGAGTGTGCATTCTTAACAACATTTGATGTCACAAATTTTACATCTGAATAACTGTTTAAGTTTTTATTAATCTCTATCAAGGTGATTTTAGTATCAATAGGTTTTAATTGAATATTTTTAACATCTTATTCAATATATTCTATCTTCTTAGTAAGACCATAAATCTTATTTCCATGTTTATCACTTCTATATTTGAAACATATCTTCAATGTATTCTTCCACCAAAATTATAAAATATTATCTTCCATCAGAAAATTCTTCACAATAAGTCATCATAACACAAAGTTTTTTCTTGGCTGTTTTATTTCCTATGGAAATGGAACAGGTTCTATTCCGATATGATACTCTCCGTATGATTTTCACCACATTCTTTACTTTGCATGGTGTTTGTTTTTATCTCAAATTTTTCAACGAAGGTTCATAATTTTTCTATAAATTCATCATCAGAAAAATTTTATTCAGTTTGTTCTGACTCATATTTCTTAAACAATTTAATTCTATTTTTCCCAGTAAAATTCTTCTTTTATCTATTGGTAAACTTTTCTTCATAATCATTTTTCCAACTTCTTCCATCGAGGATTTTAATCGGAATCATCTCAATATTCTCTACCTTTTTTATTAAGGAAATTTATAGAAAATTTTGTGATCCCACCACACATAAAACATTTTAGAGGATGTTTACCTCCAGAATTTACTATTCCTCTTCAATAGTTCTTAGATATAATATACATTATTTTTTTGTTCAACTTTGTCATCCACTTTTTCATCAGAGTCACAAGGATCAATATCTTCAACATCTTGAATTTTTAACTTTATCATAGATTAAAAATCTATTTCATCCATTGAAATATTTTCAAACATTAGATATTTCCTCATTGATTAAGATAATAGAATGTTATTCAATACATTATGATAGAAATCACCATTATCTTCGAAAGAATAAATTTTAGAACCAAAACTATCTGGAAACTTTCTCATATGTTTTTCATAATTGTAAAATCTTCTATATATTCTCTAAATCCTCTAACGTTTAGAACAGTTTCATTTACTCTAGTGAAAAATTCAAAAAAAAATTCTTCATTCCTTAATATGGTATCTTCATACATACTATGACATATTTGTAGATTTCCTTCCTTAAATCTTGAATTTCAATCAAAAAAACATTCCATCTTCTCCCATATATTTTTTAATGTTTTGAGACCCATCACCTTCTAATAAAAATTCTCTAATAAGGACACAAGGATTTTATTTATATCCTTTACATAAACTTACATATTTCTATTATCAGTAAATGTTGAAGGATCATCTTTCTCAATAGGTGAAAAACTAAATGTAGTAGCATCAAGAACTTCAAGGCCAAGTGATATGAGATAAATAATCATAATATTTTCCATTCATAAAAATTTGTGACATAAAATGTAGAAATTCATATACCATTAAGAGAAATGATATTATCCGTGATAAGGATTCAACAAGGGAACCTTCCCTATGATACCAATAGATGTTCCAATGGATCAAATAATAACTGAGAGTGGGGGGGGGGGGTTAATGATTTGTCTACATTTATAAGATTCATTTATTTTCAAAATGTAACCCATGAAACCTGTAAATATTTATATCCTTATTAACACTTAGTAATTACTCATGCATGAAATAGTAGGAATGAAAGTAAATCCCATAATATTTTTAATGTTTGGACTTATTGTGAGAAACTAAATCCATTCCATAGCCACCCCCATGAGGCTATGGAAATACAATATTAAGATGAAGTGAATACAAACTATGCCTCCTCTTATTAGACACCTTCTAGATCCCCATAAGAATGATTATGTTCAATCCTGTCTATTTAAAAGGATTTTATATAAAAAATGTCCCAAATGAAAGATTAAAATCATTTTGGAACTTTAACCATAATTTCTATATTCGAATCCTCAGTTTGATTTAGATGGAACCAATTTTCTCAATCGGATGATGGTGGATCTGGTTTTCTCAATACAATAATGCTGGATTATGGATCCAATTTTCAGATTATGATGAGTCTAGATCTGATTATTTTAATATTATAATACAAGATCCTAGATCCATTTTTTCAAGTACAATAATGTTGGATCCTAGATCCGATTATTTGAGTATTATAATTCTGGATTCAAGATCTAGTTTTCCCAATATTATGTTTGAATACAATAAATACATTCTCATTCTACAAAACTCAAAATTTAATATAAATCTAAATACAATTACCCTTCATTATGATTAGAGATTTCACTACAAATTTTCTAACACTCCACCTGTTTTTGATATGGGAATAGTTATAAATGAACATATGATCTCAAGAAGTATTTATAAGAAACATGGAAAATAAAAGAGGAAAACTTATAAACTTTCCCCACTACCTAAAATCTAAAATTATCTAAAAATATCTCACATCTAAGACATTAATCAATGATTTCTTCAAACCTCCTTTTATTTTTCCAAGGGTTACGAATAATTGAAATACAAGGTTGACTTCTTCAACTATTTATATCTTTTTTAGATCATTACGATATGTTTCCTTATCAGATCATTATGATATTATTATTTTTTATTTGATTACAATTTGTTTCCTTTCTTACCTAATTATAATATATAACTTTATTATCTAATTATGATCTATTTAATTATCATATCATTAAAACTCATTTTATTCTTAGTATGATATTCCTAGTATAAAAATCATAGTAAAGTATCCCAGTATGAAAATCTGAGTACGAAAATATATGTACAATTTTCCCCGTAAAAAAAATCCAAGTACAAAAATATCCGTTCGAAAATCTGGGTATGAAAATATCAATTTTATTTTCCCATTATGAAAATATGAGTATGGAAATATATATAGACAAATATGAGTATGAAAATAGGAGTATGAAAATCTTTGTACAAAAATATCATTATGATTTGAAAATATGATTTGTTTCTTCCTCAAACATAGTATCATATTATTATTTCTTATTTGATTTTGATGTAATTCCCATTAAGACAAAAATATCATTTTGAAACTATAAAATTATAAAATAATCACCACCATTTCATCAAAATAATTTATCATCAAATTTTTAATGATTTATGAGAACCTATTGATAAAAAATCCATTATATAAAGTATTTTTGAATTATGAAATAATTCTAACTCCTAACATCACATTTTACTTTCAAAAAACACTATTAACTTCATTATTTCCCATATTACAACACAAATAGACATTTATCAAATCAATTCCCAATGATTATTTTTGAATCAGATGATTTTAAATTGGAATGTTAATGAACCTCACTAAGTTAATTTGTATGATCAAAAACTTCAACTTCATAACATCTTCTATGTCTGGTGTATCTCAATATGAAAACGTGGGTCCAAAAATTTATTTCTGAAAAACAACCTCATTAGGATGGATTGGGTCCAATTACTAAAAAATATTCATTTATAAAGGGAGTTAGTTTTAAAAAAGTATAAAACATTTTCAAAACAAAACACCACAAAGGTTATTTAGTTCCTGAGGAGAATATGGTTATTCAACATCCCAACATCTTTTTAATGGTCATGTGATCCATGGAATGAGATACTATTCATACCAATCCATTGATTTCTGAGATGAAAACATAGATATAGGAAAAAACGCAATTATTTACTAGGGAGGGCGTAACCGACATAGTCATGTTCAGGATCAAGTCATTCCAGATGATCTATAAGAATCTTAAGACACCACTGATAATAGGTGAAGCATTCTTTATATATGCTTCATGGAAAAACTAACCATTAGTGAGTTATTCTAGAGAAATCGAGGTATAATGATGAGCAATATTGGAAGGATATCAAGAGTATATTTCAAATCCAATTCTATCATGAGACATCGAGGGATGAAAAATATCATGAGTTTATGCGTCGGATGCATGAGGATATTTTAGTGGTGGAGTATTCTAGATGTTTCACTGACCTACTACACATTGTCCCATCTTTGGAAGATGATATGTTCTATAGGGAGTGAATTTTTTTGGAAGTTCTTCAATTTGATATTAGGTAGAAGGTGAACAGTTTTCTACTATGTAACTTTGAGGGCATGATGATCCATGCTCTAATAATTCAATATAATATGAGAGAGGCCACAAAAATCCATTGGGATATTTCAGCATCGTGAATTGGAAGTTCTTCTTCAAGTGTAATTTAGATTCTCTTTGATATATTTCACCAAAGTAGTAGTGGAATGTGAAATTAGGATTGTTACTCCCATCTCATTATCTTGATCTGTTTATGTCTTATCAGTGTGGAATGTTTGGACACAAGCAACCACAATTTCATTACTCTATAGTTGAGCATCGTATATGTTGCAAACTAGGACATACATAGAAGTCTTGTTTGAAATATCTATGGAATATAAGTGGAAATTGTTCAGGACATGAACATGAGTTAGGAAGGGGTTCAACAACCCCTTTATAGTTTGGTAGTTGGAGTTCCACTAGACATTCAGGATGAGGTGGGCAACGTGTTACCCCAGTGTAGGAGCTAAATTCCTAGGAACGGAAATTATCTCATTGTAGTCATATTGGATCCCGGGGTGAGGGATAAGTTAGCTACTTGTTATCTAGACTTCTATGGATATTGTGGAAGCATGAATATCAACCTTCAGAGGTAATATTCTTATATCTTCTACCATAGCTTGTATTTTTTTATATAAGAGATTTTAATTCATTACTATATACACTTTCTGAAAACGTTTTTGATTGGATTAGGAAATATTGAATTTTTATTTTACCATCAACACATCATTGGTTGTGTGGTAAGAGATTATCAAATGTTGTGAGGAATGTTCTCTATAGATTGGTGGTAACTATTTTTTGGGAACCGTTTGTGATGGAAATTACTGAATTCGAATTGATTCTTTTTATGGATTGGTCAGTTTTATACAAGGATCATATCAACAATTATAGTAGTAGATTTAACTATTTATTTCCAAAAGGATGTATATATTTTTACCATGTTGAGTGGGATCATCCTGATGGTCATACAAGACCCATTTAGTGTCTATTAGATTGTAACATAAATATGATATCGAAAATTTCTCTATATGAATAAAGGATGTAAAAAAATTACTTTCTTCCAGTGGTCGACTATTTTCATTATGTGTTTCTGGAACTGTTTTCCTGCTTACAACCCAAGAGACATATTTGCTTGACAATCAAGTTGGTGTCGTGATAAGTGAAAGATTATATCACACATTTTAGAATGGTACCAGTAGAGCCTCAAGATTTTAGATTTTAGTAGGAGGATCCATAATTTAAAGGCTATATAGAACCTATAATATATCCTACGGTTTATCCAGTTCTCCTCTCCTAGAAGGTTGATGGGTCTTTCTGCTTATGTGTGGATTATCAAAGGTTGATCAAGATGATAGTCAAGAACCAGTATCCTCTTTCAGGCATTGGTGATATTTTTTATCAATGGGGAGGCGATAAGATATTTTAAAGTATTTATTTGAGATCAAGCTACTATCATTTTATGGTGATACCAATGGAAATACATCAGACTACTTTTAGCAGAATTTATGTCTTGTATAAATTTTTAATGATTCCATTTAGATTTACTAACACACCAGCGGTTTTAATGGCCTAATTTAATCATACTTTTATTTATTTTTTGAACAACTTTTTTGGTGGTGTTTTAAAAATATCATAGTTTACTACCATTAAATAGAGAATAATGACAAACATTTTTACATCACATAGATTATATTGAGAGAGAATAAAATTTGCGCCAGGATAACCAAATGCTATATCTAGATTAATAAAGTGCACTTCTTGGGAAATATCATCTCTGATTCAGGAGTGATAGTGGACCCAATGAAAGTCACAGTCATGGTATCTTGACAATATCTGAAGAACGTTTTTGAGATTCATATATTTTTGTGTTTGGAAGGTTAAAATCGGTTATTTATATTTCATTTCGCCCATATAAAAGGACTGATGACTGTGGATGATGAAAAAAAATGGTAAAGTTTAATTGGTTTAAGGCTTGTGAGTTATATTTTCAGAAGTTAAAATGTAGGATGAATTCAGCACCAATCCTTAGTTTACCTTTATCGAGTAAATCATAAATCATGTACAATGATGCATCTAAAGATGGAATGGGATAAATTTGAAATTAGAAAGATCAATTGGTTTCTTATGGATTCAAGAAGTTGTTATTGATTGAGGGGAATTACCCTACTCATGATCTATAGATAGTATTAGTGGTACATGCCCTGATATTTTGGGGACACTATATCATGGGTGAGAGGTTTTTGAAATATAAGGACCAACTTAACCTAAGGTACTTCTTTTCATAGTGAGACTTGAACCTTCAACAGAGGAGGTGTGTCAAGTATCTTCAGTCATTAAAATTTTATTTACCTGATACGCCATGAAAGGAAATCGTTCTATTGAACACCTTGACCCAACATACATAGGTGGAGGTGGTACTAGAGTCTTGTGATGAGTAGCGGATAATGAAACTCTTTGCAGACATGAATCTATATGTTCATTAGTCTAATGGTTGAGTAAATATAACTTCAACTTCTCTTATAAATTTGAATCTGGACCAGATTAAGACCGATCAATTTTATGATGTTGAGGAATCAGTACTAAGTGAAAAATTATATGGTTGGGAGACACCGTTTGAATGGTCACCCAATAGTGTAAATTATCTTCTTTTTTAAGGACGATTATGGATTCCCATGGGAATATAAAAGGAGTTGATGAGGGAGTTCCATGCTTCTAGATGGGCGATGCATCCTGGTTAAACAATGATGTATCTTGATCTATACATATAGTATTGTTGGTCAAGAATGAAAATCGATGTGTAACTAATAATTTAATGATACTTGACTTCTCAGTAAATGAATGTTTGGAACTAAATGATATCTAGGATATTAAAACGTTTTCCCATTACTTAGAGGAAATTGGTTGATGTCACAATACATTTTGTGATATCATTACCCAGGATATCCAATATGAATAAAATTTTATATGTTTTTGTGAATCAACTAACTAAGGAATAAGACTTCATGCCTTATAAAGAAATATTTAAAGTTGATTTTCTCGATAGTCATTATGTGTGTGGGGTGGTTCAGTTATAAGGAGTATAGTTTCAAATAGATCTCCTCATTTCACATCAAGTTTCTAAAAGGGTCTTCAGAAGGATCTAGGATCCAAAGTTATTTTCAGTATAACATATCAGCCATAGACTAATGGTGAATCTAAGTGTATAATTAGGTTCTTGAAGTTATGCTACAAGAGAATTTTTTTATTTTATTGGTAAATGGGGGATAATATGGAAATTGTAGAGTTTTCATATAATAATAGATTCTATTCATTGATCCAAATATCATCTTTTGTGGATTTGTGTAGAAGGTCATGCCGTTTTCCTCTTTTTTGGCTAGAGGCAGGCGAGTCAGCACTTGTTGGGACTAGTTTCGTTTAAGAGACATCTAAGCATGTAAAATTTATTAGAAATCAATTAGTGACTACATAGAATAATATGAAAACATATGATGAATGTTGGATATGACCTCTGAAATTTGAGGTTGGTCATCATGTTTTCTTTTGGGCTTCTCTTATGAAGTGGAAATGTTTTTTAAGAAACAGGGAAAGCTATTACCAAGGGTTGTTGGGTCCTTTGAGATAGTGTTATGGGTTGGTCCAATGGAAAACTTTCTATCCCTTCCAAAGTTCTATAGTTCCATGCATTATGTGTTCCATGTGTCATATCTATGGAGATGTCATCCAGACCCTTCCCATGAAATAGACGTAGTAGTGTTTGATCTTTCTACAGATGCATCCATTGAAGAGCATATAATACGGCTTTTGGATCATAGTGGAAAATATCGTTGGGGTAGTACTATACCATAAGATCTAGTACAATGGAATCATGGGTAATTTTAGGAGGTTATGTGGTAGAGGTAGTCTGATATGAAAACATAGTCACCAGAATTCAAAATTACAACCTAAGAGTGATGTTTGGAGTAGCTTAGGGATGATCTATTGTATAATTGGGAGGTTTTAAGGTCTTGTATTTTTTTTAGGTATGTCTATCTATTAATTTTTTGTTACCTTTTCTTTTGATTAAGGTACGTAACCTATTTAATCAATGTTTTCAAAAAATGAAGGGGATCTACTTGGAACACCTTTGTTGAGGAAAACCTTTTAATGTTATGGGATGTATTCTTGTTTTAATTAATGGATTCTAGGTAAATGTGTTCTGTGATTCATGGTTTCTGGGTAATTTGAGATTATATAATGTGGGTTTGGTTTTTTAAAGGGAAAAAGCACTGAAATGCATTAGAGAAACATTTAAACGCTGTTTAAATGTATTAAATGTCATGTAATGTTATGGTATTTTAATAAAATAATATTATGGGATGGGTATTTTAGCATGTTTAATTAAAAATATTTTGACAACAGGTTACTACATTACACATTGTGTAATTCATCAAACTATAATTATAATATATGTTGTGCTGCTATATTTTTATTATAACTCATAGAAACTATCTCATATAGACCCTAGAGAACATTCCAAATGATTTTAGAGTGCGAACCATCCTTCCAAATATCCCTATAATGCCTTCAAATCCTAGTATATGTTTTTGGTTTTGTTTATCCATTATCTTACATGGTTTTTCAATCATTGCAGTGAAGTCATTTGACTGTGTGTGTCATTGTTTTTTATCTTGATCAATTTTGTTCTTCGATTATCCTGGGGATCATCCTCACAATCATTCCCAAGATCATTTTCTATTGGAATATTTGCATTCTTCACTGGTTAATGTAGGGGGTCTAAATCGTTACTCTATGGATTAATAATTTTCAAGTTATACAATATTGTGATTTTGAAAATGTAATGAGTTCCAAAATTAATTAAATAATTAATGGGATTAACCAATGATTTCCATTTGATTCATTGGATCCTGGATTTTCATGAAGATACATGTTGGGTGATAGGACCTTGAAAATAATTGAAAAGGCTATTTTATTAAAGGATATTTAAAATGATGTGATACCTTAGGTGATTTATTGATATAAACTCCGAAATTTGTGGCTTAATATTTTTGTTATGATCTTTAATCAATTATGGTTTAATTGAAACTCGCATGTGATAGATAAATGGTAATTCCCATAATTAACCATTGCAATTTATGATGTGATATTATTATATCCATGTTGTATGATAATACATTTTTTCCATGATTAAATGGTTATATATCGGGCTCGACCCTAGAAAACTCACAATTATTTACTGTAATATTGATATTGAGTGGGCTCAGCCCAGTCCCATGATGTGATTCTTATATATGGTCAGCTTTACCCAGTCCCTTATTGTGAGGATTATATGAATTTGACACGGATACTGTAATAATTATAGATATTTGACTTAGATTGTTGAGACTGTATGATTTTTATATGGTAGTGGTTGGCGTAGTCATTAGAAATTCTCAGTTTAATAACCCGTCATTTAATTAAGGTATGAATAATTTTTATCAATTTAATTTCCTTATACGTCCCCAATATTGATGGATAATCAATTCAGGGTTGTCTCAGGTGCATTAGGGGAACTTTCAGGCCTTAAAACCCCCAAATATGAAGTAAATACTTGGATAAAAGGTAAAAAAACTATGCAGCCCAACCCACATAATTTCTCTAAAATATGCAGGTGTAGACACTAGGAACATATAGGATACATGGTTAGTTTATAAAAGTGTAAACCTAGGAACAACGTCATGTGAGAAACAATGGGTTTTTTAATATGGTATTTCACATAGTTTGCGCATAGTTTGGGAAACTGTGGTCCTTAACCATATGGTACAAATTCTTTTTTTGTTTCTTGCACACAGTTTTGAGAAATATTTTGTTAAACATCACTCCTTAACTAGGAATCCTTTTATTTAAATTCAAAATTCCATTTCCCATCATCAATAATTAAACCCTATATCATTTTCTTTAATCCGAATAGAGTAGTTGTTCTTGGTTTGTCCTCCCTCATGGCTCAACTATCTCTAAACCTAGGATCTTCGATAAATCTCACATCTAGTTTCTCTTTCAAGACTCATTGAAGGAATTTAATTTCTTAAGGATATATGTCAAATTCTCTTCATTCATATCTAGGATTATCTTTGAATCCATCACACTATTTAGATTCAATCTCATTTTTCCTATTTTTATGGTGTTGGGCCGTTTCATGAATCTTTTCCATCCTATTGAAAATATGTGGCCCATATTAATAAATTATTCTTCAAGTCCTTGAGGTATGTTGTCTCATTATTTTCCCTATGAGTTCTGATGTTTTGTATCCATGTGATTATACTGAATAAGATAATTTTACGAGAATCCCCTTTATATTGATTATTTTGATATCAATTTGATTATAGCACCGTGATACATACCCTTTGATCCTTTTTATTAGTATAGATGATGATTATCACACTTAGGGACACCCCTTAAGTGTGTCACTTTTACTTTTCCCTTTTAGAGAATTGTTAAATTTATATGAATTCCTTATAAGATTTCATCTTAGATAATAAATTGAATTTCCATTGTTATAAAATTTTTAATGAACCCAAGGAACATTTGAAGTGATAGGACCAATCTATAGTTGAAAATTTCCCATGTTAGTAATTTCTTTATTTACAACATCACCATCAAAATGTATCTTAATCATTTTAATTGAAATCACATGGATTAGTATATTAAATTGTTGGTTTATATAGAATGGATTATGCATGATATATTATCACCCTAAAATGAATTAATACATTTAAATGGAAGGGGAAATGAATTTTGGAGTGATTGTAATTTAATGAAATGAATGGTTTAAATGAAATTTTTAATGGGTGGAAATACCACACCTAATGTTTCTTAACTTAAATAATTATTAATTGAACTTTTTTTCCTTATTTATATATATTGGCTTGGTACCCATTATGCATCATTGTTACTATCTCATGCTTAATATTATAAATGTTGTTATTCATAGTTGAGGGGTGTGATTTAGTGGAAATGGTTCTGTTGAACAAGATGGTATCACGCTCCCATACATCCAGTATTAAGAACAACATCTCACACCATTGACACTAGTTGGATGTTTGAATTGACACATTTTTTCCCATGTTTGAGTGTTGACATGATGTCACACTCACCATCTTGAGTAACGAGCATGACATCCCCACTTATTGTGAGATGTAGGGAATATACCCATTTCACAAGATTATATATAATGAACCATAAATTTACATACATTAAAATTACATTAAAATTGACATATTTTCAATAAAAAATATAATAAATCCATGACATGAATATATAGGTATAATGTCTATAGAAATTGGGAAACATAAAAAAACTGGTTAATAAAACATCTAAATTATATCTGTCTTCTTTCTTCATAACTGAAATCATTTTTGAAATATCTTACTTAGTACCATTCTTCATGACCTGGGGAAAAGTAACATATAAAAGGGTGGGCTCAAATTCTTAGTAAGGGTAAGTAATGTAAATCTCAATCATATCATAATCATAAGACATAAGAACATACCATTTTGAATTCTTATCATTCGTATAAAAGATTTTGATATGATGTCATGGGACAAAAGTTAATATGAAATAATAGAAATAATACTAAAATTCATAACATAATAGATTATGTTTTATGGCATAAACATCCGAATATGAAATCATTTCATATTACTCAAGGCTCATTTCTAATACCATCATAGTAGACATAATACATTACTGATCTGGGTTAAAATATCATTCAAGCCCTTTATTACTGAACCAAATTTACATGTCATTCGAGTCATGTCTATCTCATGAGATATGAATATTTAACCAACGCATTGGAAGGAGATATAGGCCCCACCCATCTAATAATGAAATCGTTATTACATGTTCTACAAAAATATTAATCATCCATCCTAGGATAACCCAAGGAATAAAAATGGATTCTATGACATCATTCCATCACAATCCATAAGAAACAATTGGATTTAAGAAATATTATTATATTATAAACACTATCAATCCATATTAACAATTGTTATAGAAACATAACCCTATATTTTCATCTTAGATAAAAAAAAATTTGATAAAACACTTGATATTAATTCATGAAGAGAATATCATTTCTAATTAGAAAATGTTTTCATTTCTCAAAATATCACCCAAATTGAAGAGAAAATAATTCATTTGAAAATAAAAAATAAATCATGTAGAGGAAGATTCATGGAAATAAGGCCTTTTGATATTGTAAAAATCCTTTCATGTGATATAAGTTAAAAACATTATCCTCATACTTTCGTTGGAAAATTCCTGATGTACGTCGTATCAAATATTGAAAAAATATTTCATTCATAACGTTTAATAAAATTTCAAGAAAGGGTAAAATTAATTTTAACATATTTCGAATATTTGAAATAATGTTACACACATAGGAAACATGGACGTTGGTGATAAATATAACCCAGTAAATACATATTTATAAACAATCTCAGATAATAACGAAATAGAAAAATTATCCCTTACATTAGGTCTGATATCCTTTATATGACTTTGAAACTCCAATATAATGATTTAAATAATGTTATTTTCTTATTCGATAATCATATTCATTTTTATGGTATCATATATGATCAAATTATAATCTATTTTCTTGTAATATCTCATTGTCACTCATTATTAGGATATTAACTACTTTAAGTTCTTAAGCATGTTTTTTCATATAAGTTAATGTTCCACATTTTAGGATGTAGTTATATCATTTACACAATGATATTAGTATAATATATTTTATACTTATTCATTAAATTCATGTATATAAGCATGGTTTCATGAATATCATTACAATGAATCGCATTGCACCGTGGAGATGGTAAGTTGTACTTACACGCGAGTGACAATACTATTCCTATTATTATTGAATGGTATTGAATTGGATGGTGTATAATATTTAAGAATAGGTATATTTTTATAATAATGATATATAGTTATTATTTTTATCATTATACCCATCTATATAAGGTGGAGGTGGAAAACAGATTACATGACAATGTGGAGACTGTAATTTGTACGTACGCACACATGGTGATTTCTTTTTTCATAGAATGGATAAAAGGTGGAATATGTTTGTTTCAAAATTATAATAACATATTATTATATTAATTATACTTATTTTGTTAAATTATAATGAAATAACTAATTAAAAAGTATAATATGAAATAATTTTGAATGAATCAGAAAAAGATATTACCTCTTCCTTAACGTGCTCCGTCAAAATCTTTTCGTAGAGCACTGGAGTTGGTCATTAAAGATGAATTAAACCTATTAAATGTATATAGGGATGTTGAAAAGGTAAAAATTTCTTGTTATTTCTAGGATTTAAGGCTCAATGTGATGTGAAGATATGAGGGAGGAGGTTCCATTTTAAAATTGATGTGTGGGGACTTTTGAAAACTCCATAAATAATAATATATAATAATATATAACCGTACTCAAAAACCACAAAAATTCCGCAATTTAGTATATTAAATGAGATATGTTTTTAATATAATCAACCAATAAATATTGGGCAGTTATTTATGTCAACGTAAACCTTATCTTTTTAATTAACACTTACTTATTCTATTTAATTTTCAACTAATATAACAAATAACTATATATTGAAAGGGTAAAATATTTAATTATTTGATTTAATATATAACATAAATAAATAAATTAGATCATTTTATACCATATCTTAATTAATATATATTTTAAAAAAACTATTTAATGATTTTTAAATAATTTAGTAAAATATTAATTCGATAAACAACCAATGATTTCAATTTTTACGCTATTAAATTCATTGATTTTTTTTAAAAAAATTAATATAACATGATAACATCAAACCAATAATTTTATCACATTATTAGTTGGTAATAGGAATCTATAAAATTCATCATACATGTTAATTATCCCAAAGAATATTTACTTTAATTCCTTTAATAACATTTATTTGATATTTCTCTTAGTAAAATAATTACTACAATTGTTTTTGGTAATTCATTAATATGTATATTCATTGAAAAAATACTAAAAATAAAATCATATGATGAATATAAATCTACTAGATTTTAAAAGAATACTTATATTAGAATTAAACATCTATAAAATAAATTATTTAAAATGATAAACTTATTAAATTATGAAGGGACAATTTTATTATGTATATAAAAAATAATATATATATATCATTATCCCTTCAATAAGGATCCAAATTGTCCATAACACTACCCTTGGATGATTATGATGTATATATACTCGACCAATAATATTTGGATATGTTTTTGTATCTTTCAATAGGTTTTATTATTTTAATAAAGACTGTATTATTTATTTTTCACAATTTAAATAATTTCTGCAACATTAATGTATAAGCTATTATGGTAGTTATATGATTTATAAAAATAACAAATAAATTACCATAATAAATAAAAAGATTTAATATTTCATATTAGTATTTATAATCTATATTATCTTTATAAGCACATTACATTATAAATAATTTAGTTATTAAACTCTGAGTGAGTCATATTTATGTTTTCTTTAAATAAAATGAATTAAATGTACTAATCTCATCCAAGTGGATTTAAATGTATATAATTTAGACCCAAGGATTATTTGGATCTAGAAACACTAATAAAATGATATGAAGTAAAGAATTAGGATAACTTTATAATATAATTCCTTCCTTTAATTACCTGGTTTATCTTTTTACCGTATTAATAACAATTAGCGAAGTTACTATTTCTAATGCCCTAAAAAATAAATATATTTATATAATTTTGAACTAATGATTCCAAATATGGAGTCTTTTTTAAAAAATTCAATACATATAAGTTTCATTAATTAATTTAAAATTAATCTTATTGTTGGAAATAGAGAACGAGTTTTAGAAGCTAAAACATTGCAAAATATTGAAATATGCCTACATATGAATTAAAAGTAAAATTAATTATAATTACATACATTATATTGGAGGATAAAAATATATTATATTTATACTTTAAAAAAATTAAATATTATAATTTAACCATATATATTATCTGGATGAAAAAACTAGTTTTTAGTGATTTTTACTATTCATCAAAAACATGAATGTTATGAGAACAATATAATAAAATTATACAAAGTAAATTTTTATATCCTAAACCAAAATAACATATTTATTTTTTCATATAAAAATTATTATCATTAAAAAAATTTAAATTTAAAAGGGGTTCTCCATTCAAAGGAATAAAATTACCCTTTTAAAAAATAAATTTATTTACACATCAAATAGGGTTTTTTCATACACTATGAAGAAAATATACATTGGATGAATTTCAAAAATATTTTACTAAATATATATCATATATATCACGTAAATTTAATTACTAATTTAAATTCACATAAATATAAAAATATCTAATTCATTAATATTTTTCATAAAAAAATTTGTAGCCAATGAATTCAAAATGCATTTTTAGAAGTTAGTTAGACTACTTCCCATTAACCTAGAGACTAGTATATAATGTTCATTTTATAATAAGGTAATTTTATGGTTCATTTAAAATAAATAATGAGTACAACGAAAACAACTGAGAAATTAAAACTTCTTCAAGAAGATATATCGTAAAAACAAATGAGTTTTACATTCTACCCCCTTAAACTGAATTTCTCCCTCAAAATTCATCACCTGGAAAAATGTTGAGGATATAATTTAATTATCATATCCTCAAGTTTCCATGTAGATTCATAAAATTGTTCTTTCTTCTATAAAACATTAACCAATCTAGTGGTCTTGTTTCATTAAACTTTTTCTCTACGTTCCAGAATCTATATCAGTTGTTTTTCATTAGAACGATCTTGCTCCAGCAGTATGACTTCTAATTTTAGTACATGAGATGGATTATATATGTACATTTTCAATAAAGATACATGGGAAAAATCATTAACTTGATATATATGTTGTGTAAGCTCTAATTGGTTAGCTACATTCCCAACATGATCAAGAATTTAAAACTAACTAATATACCTTGGTCTCATCATTACCATCTTTCCAAATCTCATTACTCACTTCTGAGAAGATATTCATAGAAACACATTGTCTCCCTCTACATACACTATGTATTTTCTTCAGCTTGTAGCATAATTTTTTTTTCTAAAATGATGTTATCTTATGTGTTGTTTAATATATTTGAATATCTCTTCCATTTAATCAATATGTTCATGTTGTAAAATATTTCCTTCCCCAAATTCCTCCTAACAAGTTGGTGTTCGGTACTACATTCCATAGATGGCCTCATAATGTTCTATTTGAATACTAAAGTGATAGATATTGTTGTAAGAAAATTTAACCAAAGGTATGTGTGGATCCCAACCACCATTGGAGTCCATAGAGTAAGTTATAAAAATGTCTTCTAGAGTTTGAATTTTACTCTTAGAGAAATCATCTATCTAAGGATAATAAGTAGTGTTGAAACATAACTTTGTATCCCGAGCATGCTGAAGACTTCACCAGAACATCGAGTTAAACCTCAGATACCGATTAGATATAATTGAAATTGGTACTCCAAGCAATATTATCACTTCCTTTACATATATCCTAGAAAACTGATCAAGAGATAAATCCTCTCTAATAGAAATGATATATACTGACTTTATATGGTGATAATGTATAAACTAGATAGAATTATTTCCATTGGTTGTTTTGGGATGTCTGAGGATAATGTTTATGGTGACATTTTCTGAACTCCATTCTTATATGGGTAATGGTTGTAACATCACCTTAGACTTATGTCTCTCATCTTTAACATTCTAAAAACCAATCATAGAAATACATATTCAGAAACATATTTTTTCATTCCATCCCATCAGAAATTATTTTTCAGGTTTGTGTACATCTTTGTGCTTCTAGGGTGCATAGAAGATGAAGAAATAGAGCCTCATAAAGTATCTCCATTGTTAATTATAGTATTGGAGGAATAAAACCGGAATCTGGAACCTTATTATTACATCACAATCAAATCTGAATTTAAGAACATTTCTCTCCTTTTTGTATCTCTATATCCTTCTAATGTGCCTCTTTACTCTTTACTTGTATAGATGGTTGAACATTAATTTGAGGAATACAACTTTTCTCCCCCTTAATATTTCAATATCAATCCATTTTAAATCTATAAATATAGGATATTTTGTGATTCTCACTGTAAATATACAAGCAGGGTCTTGTCAACAAAAAGCATCTTCTACCTTGTTCGCTTTCCCAAGGTGGTAGTGTATTGAGTAGTCGTAATCATTAAAAAATCAAACCATATTATTTAGATCATATTCAAATCCTTGTGTGTGAAAATACCTTAAACATCTATGATCAATATAAATATCTCACATTATACTATGAAGATAATTTCTCGATATCTTTAATGCAAGGATTACTACATCTTACTCCAATTAATGAGTTCAGTAACTTTACTCATTGATTTTCAACTATATTGAAGAATATGGTATCACCATATCGTTTTTCATGAGAACACATCCCAAACACTTCTTGGATCCATCACTATAGATCACAATTTTTTCTCCCCAACAAGGTAGATTTTCCATAGGTGCAATGGCTAACCATATTTTGAGACCATTGAAATTCTTTTCATATTTCTTCTTCTATACAAAATTAACTCTATTCTGAGTCAACTTGTTTAGTGGATTAGATAACAATGAAAAATCATTAACAAAAATTCAATAATATCCACCCAAACCATGATAAATTCATATCTCAATTACCATTTTGGTTCTCGGCCAAAATTTAATTAATTCCTCTTTTGATGAATATAAGAAAATCCCATCTGTTGAGATTATGTGACCTAAAAATGAAACATTCTAATGCCAAAATTATCACATGGTAACATTTTTATAAATATTATCCTTCCCTATATTATTCTGTAAAATTCTCAACTTGTCTTCATGTTCTTCATTTATATTAAAATTTACAATAATATTTCCAGTAAATACTTCCACAAAATGATCTATATAATCTCTAAAGACTCTTTTCAAAAGATCCATACAGATAGACAGGGAATTAGTAAGACCAAAAGGCACCACTATAAATTCATAAATTCCATACCTTGTATGGAATATTTCCATCAGTATATCATTTTTCTTGACCCTGAATTGAATATATCCTGAAGGAAGATAAATCTTGGAAATGTATTTAGCTCCTCATAGTTGCTCGAATAAGTTATCAATGCGGGGAAGAGAATATATTTTCTTTATAGTGTTCATGTTACATTTTTGTATAATCAATGAAGAGTCTCATTTATCTATATTTATTCCTAATAAATAGAATTAGTGGTCCCCAAGTTGACGTACTATGTCATATGAATCCCTTATCAAAATTCCCTTGGAGTTTATTCTACATTTCGTGGAACTCCATTGGGGCCATTCCATAATATGTCATTGAAATAATACTATCACCCCATATGAGTTCTACCAAATAATAAACTTCACGATCTAGTGGAATACCGGGAAATTCCTCCAGAAATAAATTATCAATCAATAATAAAATGGGGGTATTTATAATTTGGTGTTTTTCCCAACCATTGGATATAAATAAACTACATTTATAGGAATCAATACCCATAAGATAGAATAAATTTCTACTAGAAGGTTATATTCATCCTTTAATCGATAGATGATTCTAGACTGATCTGGAATATGAAATGTTATGTTCCTTCCTTGGAAATTAATATGAGTTACATATATAGAAATCAAATCCATTCCAAGATTCACATAAAATTACTCTATTGGAAGGATCATTGAATTAAAGGAAGCACTTTCAAACAAACATCAACCAGAATGAATTATAAACTTTTGATGTGACCATTGTTCCATTAGGAGTTGTAACATCTTTCTCAACGTCTTATTATAGAGGTAATATAGAAATACCCTTAGATAATTATTCAAAAATAAAAGAGTGTGTGTATATATAATCAATTAAAATATTTTCTACTTTAGAGTAGATAGTAAATGTATATTTCACCACTTCATTGTCATACTCCACAATGCCGATAGTGATTTCTTGTGAATTCCTTTTTATTTTTCCGTAACATTTTAATAATGTCGATCATCATCTATATCCCATATATTATGGAATTTATTGCTTAATGACTCATTTCCATGAACTTGTAGAATTGAAGTGTAAGAGGTTCATTCTATGTAGTATTTTCTTTATTCGCATCATTAGACATCTTTTTCCAATCACTTCGGTATTCAACTTCCCGATGGACTCATTTTAGATGCATAAATCAATTATTAGTCCCATTATGACAATATAATCCATATTTCTTTATACACCTTGAGCATATGGGAAAACTCGTCTTCTTTTCAGTGTGGTCTTTATATTTTCCTTTGAAATCAATTTTTCTCTTATTATAAGACCCATAAGACTGATCAGTTACTCTAATATCCATCTAAACCTTTATATCACATCAAATGATTTACTTATAGCTATTAAAGTACCTTATTGATAATTCCCTTTATAAACATGGTTTTATGCCCCTAAAGAGTTGATAAATTTTACTCTTATGTTGGATAATAATTATTGAAGTTCAACTTTCAAGTCATGTAAAAGATTCTTCATATATACCAATGGATTCATAATCCATTTTGTTATGTTCAAGGAAATCCTTATCCACTATTGTTTGAGGAATATAAGGAATGTAATTATAGAAAAATAATTTCTTAAACTCACTCCATTCCATGGATTCAATGTCATCTATTTTCCTCGTATTAATGATAATATTACACCATTGATCAACATCACCTTCCAAATGATAGACTACTAAGATGACATTATCATGTTCAGGACATTTTAGAACTGAAATATCTTTGTGGTTGTACTAATCCATTTTTCATCTAATAATGGAATCAGACGACCTGCTGAAACAAGGTGAATACTACCTCATGAAGGGATCAATATACTATTTCTCCCTCATTTTCTTGTTTGGAAGTATTTCATGGTTCATATCGTTATAATGTTATTGTGAGAATAGCTACAAGATTTATAAATCTATCTCCAATTATATTAGGTTTCTCAGGAGGATAATCATTGCATTGGCTATCACATTTAGCATTAACATGGATTCTTTGAGTTCTAGCAATTGACGAAAACCAATACTCATAGTGTGAGAAACTCTAATCACAATGGGATGAAAAAATAATCAAGAATAAAATTTCAATTTAGGATACATTTAGTTATTTCCACATATTAGTCTTGTCCATTTATAAAATACAAGGATTTTAGCCTATACTTAGACATATCCTTAGGGTTATAACTAAGTCTTTATCATCCATGTTTTCAAAGGATAACTATAATTTTCCTTTGATACGAACTATAATAACCCATACATTACATACATTGACATTACAAAAAAATTGAAGTATATTCACTGAAAAATATAATGAATCCATTCCAGGTACGTATAATAATAGTTTCATTAGAAACAACGAAACATAAAACCCTGACTCCTAAAACATCTACAATTCATCCCACTTATTTCCTAAATACTAGAATTATTTTTGACAAATCCAAATGAATAACCTTCTTCATGACCGAGGAAACAGAAACATATTAAAGGGTGATATAAAATTACATGCAAGGGTAAATAAGGAAAATATCAATGAGATTATAAACATAAGAAATATAAACATTACATTTGAAAGTATAATCTTGGATATCAAAGATTGTGGTATCATTTCATTGGATAAAAGTTCATAAGAATTAATGGAAATAAACCTAAAATTCATAAAATAATACATAAATTTTTGTGGCATACAAATATGCATATAAAATAATTTCATATTACTGAACTTGATTTATTTTCCATTCCAATCATGTATATCTCATGAGATATAAATCTTAACCTAATTAATTGGAAATATATATAGGTCCCACCCATCTTATAAAGAAATCATTTTGACATGTTCCATAAAAGCATAAATCATTCATCATATCATAACCCAATGAATTAAATGGGTTTTTGGAAATCATTCCATCATTATCCTTATAAAACAAATGGATTTCATAAATAGAATTACATAATAAAAACTATAAAACCATTGAAATAATAATTATAGAATCATAACCCTATAATTTTATCTTAGATTATTATTTTTTTTGATAAACACAGTTGATATTAATTCTTGAAGAGAATATCCTTTCTTCTTCAAAAATGTTCTCCTCTCTCAAAATGTCACATAAATATTAGGGAAAATAATTTTTTTGAAAACAAACTACAAATAGTGTAGATGAATATTCATTGAAATAATGTATAATGAATATGTAAAAATACATTCATGCTGTAAAAGTTAAAAAACATTCTCCTCATACTTTTTCCAGAGAAGTAAAAATGTACCTCATATCGAATAATGACAAAAGATTACTTTCATAACATTTAATAAAAATTCACCAATGGGAAAAAATAACTTTATTAAATTGTATTATAATAGGAATAATATTAACTACATAGGAAACATAGACGTGGGTGATAAATACAGCCAAGTAAATACTTATGTATAAACAATCTAGGATAATAATGAGATTGCAAAATTATCACTTCCCTTTGGTATGATTTACATCGTATGTATCTGAAAAACATGTATAGTTATTTAAATAATGATACTAACTTTTTGTATATTCATTTTTTAAGGCCCCAACCTTAAAACTTACTTAATATTGAATTAAATGAATAATTCACATTGAGGATCTTTTCAGGTTTAGAGTTTTAGAGAATTAGGACATAACTATTACATCTCAAATGATTACAAAGTTGACACTTCTACTAAGTTTCCATAAAATAAAAACTCTTAAAAAGAAACATGTCTAGTTCTATGTTTTATATAGCATGAAATTCCCTTGATCCCATCCTTGACCCTATTCCACATTATGTCCTGTGAAAAACATTTCAAAAAACTTGGGGTGAGAATAAAAAGCTCAGTAACGGATACACAAAGAATGAAAACTGTTAGTTTATCAAAACAACAAGTAAACCATGTATACTATATCAAAGTAATACTTTTCACCTTTATAAAGTAGTAAAAAATCTTCACTAAATAAAAGATCATCAATTACCAATTTGTAACCAAAATATTACCATAAAACCCATATAATGATCATATAACATATAAAGGTAACTTGGGACATAAACATACATAAATGGAATAACCATACGGTCGACTTCCACACATATCACTTTATGGAATAGCCATACGGCCAACTTACATACCCAATTCATTGGAGGTTATAACGTAACCACCCATCCTGGTATTCACAGCACCACCCATCATATGGTTCATCAGGTAACCACCCGTCAGATGTTCAAGTACCATTATAAAATCATAAGACATGAAACAAATATAATGGAAAGAAAACATTTCCACACTTTGATCACAATATATCACTTAAATATATTAACAGAAAAAATCCATTATAAAAACCATTTTCAATACCAAAATAAATAAAAGAGTATATGGTATTTATTTCATTTAAAAAAAACATTACATCTTGTTCAGGAAGCCAAAGACAAAATAATACTCACGGTGGAGGAAAAGGTCGTTGTCACCACGTACGTTAAAAGAAACATTCCTTTTTGTCATTTAGTAAAACGCCTCATATAAAAAGATAACTTTTTAATAAAACTAAAAGTCAAAGGGGTTTATACACCGTATAAAATGAAGTTTTGTATAAAACAAAATATGCCTCAATGAAAGGAGATTGAGACGAAGTCCCTTACCTCGGGTCCGACTTGACTCGATCGTTTTTTAACGTCCTGAATAATTTACATGACTTAATTTATACTTTCTTACAAACCTTTTTCAAGTTCATTATTACTTTTATATCACTTATTTCCATGTTATATTATGTAATCATTTAATTTAATAATGTTTGTTTTGTCAATATTTTTTTCTTAAGTCGAAAGTGGACTTCTTACAATTACATGTTGTTCGTGTGGTAAAAGGTTCATTATATCCAGAATGATATTCATGATTTGGATATCATATATATCATATATATCCAGCATATACATGTATTTATAATATTACATAATAATTTATAGGTAAGAAATGAAATGCACCATTTATAGAGACGGTAAGCCGTACGTACGCATGAATGCTACTATCATTTATATGTCATATTAATGGAATTAAAACTAAATGAGAGGTATGTATACTTTAATTCCAGAATTACATTAATCACTTAGATGTAAAATAAATCATATATATCCATTATATATATGTACTTATAATATTACATTACATTTGGTGATAAGAAATTAAATGCACCGTTCATGGAGACGGTAAGCCGTACGGACGCATGAATGCTACTTTCATTTCTATCTCATACTTTAATGCAAAGAAATAATAATGATATAAAGGTATATTATAATTATAGTATACCATCTTATATAATAAATTTATATCCATCCTTTATAAATCCCACATATGGCATTAACGAATCAAATCACTTTGAGGGGGCGGTAGTCCGCACTTCCTAAAATGATATTATCGTGTTTACCCACAATGGAAACCATAAATTTATGAAACAAATGAAAAATACAGAAGAATAAGGAAAACAAAAGCATAATATATATCATTTATAAATAGATTGAAATCTTAATGAACACCATTAAAGTGTTTAAAAGAAGATTCAGCAGTCATCGTTTTGTGAAGAAGAAATTCGCCTATCACAGAAACAGTATGTTCTTTAACCATTAGATGGAGGTGTGTGTAGGTATAGCTCAAATAATTATTATAAAAACATCCTATTATATTTAATATACTGATGTTATTACAAAATAAAGGAATAAAAAGAGTTTAGAGGGTTGGAGAAGCAAAATAAAACAAAAGAACACAAGAGAAAACACTACCTTTAAAACGGGTAACTCTTTTTGATTTGAGCTCAAAGGCTTCCATGGGAAAAGTTCTGCCCAAAGTGAGGATTCTAGGAGTAAGAGAGGGATGTGGAGAGACGAAAAGAGTAGAGCTTTTCTGAATCAAAGGCTTGAGAGGTGTGGGTAAGGTGGTAGAGGTGGGGGCCTTTTATAAGAGGAGAGGAGGGGAACTCTTGGAATGTTATAAAAGGTTACGTTATCATAAAATGATTTTCAGATTTAAAAGGTCCCAAAATGATTTATTTTGAGGATAAGGTGATAGGAGTTCGAAATATACTCATCCAATAAGTTTTTGACATGTGTAGGTCTTATATTTTACATTATCATTTCATTTCAATTAAATCGTTAAATAATGAGGTAATCGCTTCATCATCATGGTGCCATAAGTAATTTAATTTATTTAGTGTATAAAAATTATAAAAATGTTATCATGATGTAGGAAATAATTTTAGATTTATAATTAATATTTATAGTCAAAACTATGACTTGTATAACCCCATTTAAAAATTGTTTTAGTAAAACAACTCATGTTTGTGACATTTTTATTTTAACTTTAAATAAAATCGTATTAATGTCATTTTCCTACCAAAGTGGCTCCATGGGGTCGCCAAGTTGAATCATGGATTGTATTGGTCGGACATGACATGTATAATAAGTATAGGACATGTGTCTAGGTCATTTCATATTATTAAAACATTATTCTTAACTTAAATTATACAAATTACCTCTAATCGCGATTAATAAACATAAAAGTTACTATTCACAAAAAAATTATTTTAATCCCATTGAAACACATTTTACTTCTTAATGACAACCATGTATGTTGGATTTTTGAAATTCAAAACACAGAGGTGGTAAAATTTCATTTAAATAAAAAATCAATTTTTTTAAGTACCACTTTGTGGTTTCACTATTCATCAAAAATTGATGTTTTTCAGAAAAATACCAAAACATCACCCTAAGATATATTTGATATTCTGAATTAAAAAATGATGTCTATTTTAAAAAATTCACAACATATAAGTTACATTAATTAATTTAACAATTAATTTCTGCTGTCAGAGCAAATAGCGTGTTTTTATGAAACAATAAATATCAAAAGATTGACACTAGTTTAAGTCCAATTTCAAAGTGAAATTAATTTAAATGACCACCTTTGTATTAAATTGTAAAAATATATTTTAATTTCACTTTAAGAACAATTAAAAAGATAATATAATCATATTAAAAAATTAGATTAAAAAGAGGTTTTGAATTAAAATACAACATTTTTCACTATTCATTTAAAAAAGGAACATTATCAGAAAAATACCATAAATTTATCCAAATTAAATTTCAATGTCCCAATCATAACGAATACGTTTATTTTGACAAATATAGCTTATAAAATTTTCAAAATATTGATTTAAAAATATTTTGCCATCAAAAGGCAGTAAAACAATCTTTTAAAAAATATTAATGTATTCCATGATTAAGATTGGATTTATTCTCATTTTAAGCCTCTAAAACACTATCTAATTCATTAATATACATAGATAAAAATATATATTATCCATTAATTACTTGGGATGTTACATCCTTCCCCCTTTATAAAATTGCATCCCCGAGATTTATTTACTTATCGAATAAGTGAGGGTATTTATCCATCATTGCATTTTTAGATTCCCATGTTGCCTCTTCAATCATGTGGTTTTTCCAAAAAACCTTTACCTGATGAATCACCTAATTCCTCAACACTTGCTCCCTGTGGTCAAGAATCTGGACCGGTTGATCCTCATAAGATAGGTTCTCTTCCAGCTGAACTACCATTGGACTCAAAACATGAGATGGATCTGGCATGTAATTCCTTAACATTGAAACATGGAAAACATTGTGTACCTGATATAATCTCAGAGGTAAAGCCACTCTGTAAGAAACTGATCCAAATTTCTCTAGAATTTCATATGGTCCAATGAACATTGGACTCAACTTTCCTTTCTTGCCAAATCGCATCACACTTTTCCATCGTGAGACTTTGAGAAAAACATGATCACCTACCTCAAAAGATAGATCCTTCCTCCGGTTATCTGTATAACTCTTCTACCTGCTTTGAGCTATTCTCATGTGTTTCTGAATCAACTAAACTTTTTCTACAATCTTTTCTACCAATTCTGGTCCCATCAACTTCCTTTCACCCACTTCATCGAAAAAAGCTGGAGTTCGACACTACTTCCCATATAATGCCTCAAATGGTGCTATCTATATACTGGAATGAAAACTGCTATTATAAGAATACTCATCCAAAGAAAAATGTTTGTCCCAACATCCCTGATAATCCATCGAACAATCACGTAGCATATCCTCCAAATTCTGAATTGATCGTTCTGACTTCCCATCTGACTGAGGATGAAAAGATGTACTAAAATTTAATTCAGTACCCAACGACTTCTGAATGCCCTTCCAAAAGTTTTAAGTGAACCTCGGATCACGGTCAAATACAATGGAGAGAAGAACTCCATGTAACCTGACTATATCATTAAGATACAAATGGGAATGTTGATCTAGGGAAAAGTATATCGTATGGAAATGAAATGAGCAGATTTAGTCAAGCGATCAACAATAACCCAGATTTCATTATTACCTCGAGGTGTCTTCAGCAATCCCACAACGAAGTCCATGGATATATTTTCTCATTTCCACTCTGGTACTGGTAAAGGATGAAGCATCCCTTTTGGTAACTACCGCTCTTCTTTAACATGTTGACAAGTCAAACAATTAACAGTAAAATCAGCAATATCCCTTTTCATTTCGTCCCACCAGTAGTACTCCCAAATATCTCTATACATCTTAGTATTGCCAGGATGGACTGCAAACAGAGAACTATGAACTTCACATAACAAATCTCTCTTCAACTTTGAATCACACGGCATAGACAATATCTTCCCAAATCTCAAATCAAAATCATTATCAATATTGAATTAAGGAAACATACTCTTCTGAACTAGCTCTACCATTTTCTACAACTCGTTGTCTTGCTTCGATGCTTGCTTAATTCTGTCTGATAGAGAAGATTTCACTGATACCTGAAACAAAATAGAAGGACATCCTACAACATCAACTTCTATGCCAAAGTTAATCAAATCCTCAACCATAGGATCACATTCCAAACACATCATTGATAATGAATATTTACTTTTTTGACTCAAAGCATCAACCACTTTATTTTCTTTTCCCAGATAGTAATGAATTGTACAATCATAATCCTTTATTAATTTTAGCCATATCCTTTGTCTCCTATTCAATTCTTTCTCAGTGAATATATACTTTAAACTTTTGTGATCAGTATATATTTCACACTTTACTACATACAAATGATGCCTCTAAATTTTTAAAGCGAAAAAAAAAATAGGTAATTACAAATCTTGTGGTGCGTAATTTGCCTCATGAGTTTTCAATTGACATGAATCATATGCAATGACCTGATCATTCGGAATAAGGACACAACCAAGTCCCATCAATGAAGCATCACTATGTATAACAAACTCACCAATCCTGGAATGTAGTGCCAAAACTGGAGCATTCACCAATCTTCTTTTCAGTTCCTGAATACAATCATCACATTCTTTTGTCTAGATAAACGTAACACCCTTCCGAGTTAGCTTTTTCATTAGACTAGATAAATGTGAAAAATTTCTAACAATCCTTCGGTAATATACTGAAAAACCAAGAAAACTACGGATCTCGGTTACATTTGTGGGTCTTGACCATTCTTCAACAACTTTTGTTTTATCAGGATTAACAATTATGCCATTTTTTGAAACAATGTGACCAAAGAAAGAAATTTGTTGTAACCAGAACTCACACTAGCTGAATTTTCCATACAATTTATTTTCTTTTAAAGTTTTCAAGATAACCCTTACATGATGTTCATGCTCCTTTTTACTTTTAGAAAACACCAAAATATCATCAATAAACACAACCAACATTTTTCACCTGAGTCAACTGAGCCATCACTGCAACAAACAGTTTAGTTCTGATTCTAACCATCTCAATATACTGATTTGAAAGGTCATTTCCCACTGTATGACTTCCTAGAAAATCTGTTCTGTTTCTTCTTTGAAAAACCATTCTTAACACAAAAATATCTTAGGAGAAGCAACATGGTAATCTTCAAATGCTAAATCATTTCAATTTGACCATAAAAAAATTTGGATAATTATTTAATACTTTTCTAACTCATAAAGTTGTCTAAACCGACCTTTGATACCAACTATAAGGCCTCGGCCTTAAACATTACTTAATATTTAATTAAATTAATAATTCACATTGAGGATATTTTCAGGTTTAGAGTTTTAGAGAATTATGACATAACTATTACATCTCAAAAGATTACAAAGTAGACACTTTTACTAAGTTTGCATAGAATAAAAACTCTTAAAAAACACGTAAAGTTCCATGTTTTATATAGCATGACTTTCCCATGATCCCATCCTTTATCCTATTCCACATTATGTCCTTTGAAAAACATTTCAAAAAAATCAGGGCATGCATAAAAAGCTCAGTAAGGGATACACAAAGAATGAAAACTGTTAGTTTATCAAAACAACAAGTAAACCATGTATACTTTATTAAAGTAATACTTTTCACCTTTATGAAGTAGTAAAAACTCTTCACAGAATAAAAGATCATTACTTAACCTTTTGTAACCAAAATATAACCATAAAACCCATATAAAGATCACATAACATATAAAGGTAACTTTGGACATAAACATACTTAAATTAAATTACCATACGGTCGACTTCCACACATATCACTTAATGGAATAGCCATACGGCTGACCTTCATACCCAATGCATTGGAGGTTATAACGAAACCACTCGTACTGGTATTCACGGCACCACCCCTCATATGGTTCATCACATAACCACCCATCAAATGTCCAAGTACCATTATAAAATCATAAGATATAAAACAAATATAATGGATAGAAAACATTACCACACTTTGATCACAATATATCCAATAAATATATTGACATAACAAATCCATTATAAAAACCATTTTAAATACCAAAATACATAAAATAGTATATGGTATTTATTTCATTTAAAAAAATACATTATAGCTTGTTCAGGAAGCCAAAGACCCAATAATACTAGCGGCGGCGAAAAAGGTTGTTGTCACCACGTACGTTAAAAGAAACATTCCTTTTTGTTGTTTAGTAAAACGCTTCATATAAAAATATTCCTTTTGAATAAAATTGAAAGTCAAAGGGGTTTATACACCGTATAAAATAAAGTTGTGTATAAAACAAAATATGCCTCAGTGAAAGGAGATTGAGATGAAGTCCCTTACCTCGGGTATGACTTGAATCAATCATTCTTTAAAGTCCTGATAATAAACTTGAGTTAATTCCTAATTGTATAAGAAACTTCTTAAAGTTTATTATTCCTTTTATATCACTTACTTACATGTTATATTATGTAATCATTTATGTTAATAATGTTTGTTTTGTCGATATTTCGTTCTTAAGTCGAAAGTGGACTTCTTACAATTACATGTTGTTCGTGTGGTCAAAGGTTCATTATATCCAGAATGATATTCATGAATTGGATATCATATATATCATATATATCCTGAATATACATGTATTTATAATATTACATAATCATTTAGAGGTAAGAAATGAAATGAATCATTCATAGGGACGGTAAGTCGTACGTACGCATGAACGCTACTTTCATTTCTATGTCATATTAATGGAATTAAAACTAAATGAGGGGTATGTATATTTTAATTCCAGAATTATATTCATCATGTATTTGTAAAATACATCATATATATCCATTATATATATGTACTTATAATAGTACATTACATTTGGGGATAAGAAATGAAATTCCCCGTTCATGGAGACGGTAAGCCGTACGTACGCATGAACGCTACTTTCATTTCTATCTCATACTTTAATGAAAAAAATAATAATGATATAAAGGTATATTATAATTCCAGTAATACACCATATATAATAACTTTAAATCCATCCTTTATACGTCCCACATATGGAATTAACGAATCAAATCACTTTGAGGGGGCGGTAGTCCGCACTTCCAAAAATGAAATTATCGTGTTTACCCGCAATGGAAACCATAAAGGTATGACACAAATGAAAAATAAAGAAGCATAAGGAAATCATACACATAATATATATCATATATAAATAGAGTGAAATCTTAATGTCCAACTTTAAAGTTGTTAAAAGAAGATTGAACAATCATCGTTTCGTGAGGCAGAAATTCTTCAAACAAAAAAACAGAATGTTCTTTAACCATTAGACGGAGGTGTGTGTAGGTGTAGCTCGATTCCTTCTTATAACAACATCCTAGTATATTTAATACACAATTGTTGATTCAAAATAAAGTAATAAAAAGATTTTATAGGGTTGGAGAGTGAAAATAAAACAAAAGAACACAAGAGAAAATACTACCTTTAAAACGGGTAATCTTTTTGATTTGAGCTCAAGGTCTTCCTTGGGAAGACTTATGCACAAAGTGAGGATTCTAGGAGTAAGAGAGGAATGTGGAGAGACAAAAAGAGAAGATATTTACCGAACCAAAGGCTTGATAGGTGTGGGTAAGGTGGTAGAGGTGGGGGCCTTTTATAAGAAGAGAGGAGGGGCACTCTTGGAAAGTTATAAATGGTTACTTTATCATAAAATGATTTTCAGATTTAAAAAGTCCCAAAATTATATATTTCTAAGATAATTTGATAGGATTTCTAAATATAATCATCCAATTGGTTCTTGACATGTGTAGGTCTTAGATTTTACATTATCTTCTCATTTTATTTAAATCGTTAAATAATGATGTAATCACTGCATCATCATGGTGTCGTAAATAATTTAATTTATATAGTATCTAAAAAGTATATAAAAATATAATGATGTAGTTAATCTTTTTATATTTCTAATTAATATTTATAGTCAAAAATATGACTTGTATAACCCAGTTTAAATTTTTTTTTAGTAAAACAACTCATGTTTTTGACATTTTTATTTTAACTTTAAATAAAAAGGTATTAATTTCATTTTCCTACCAAAGTGGCTCCATGGGGTCCCCAAGATGACCCATGGATTGTATTGGTCGGCCAGGACACATCCAATAAGGTTAGGACATGTTTCTAGGTCATTTAATATTATTAAAACATTATTCTTACCTTAAATTATACTAATTACCTCTAATCGCGATTAATAAACTTAAAAGATACTATTCACCAAAAAATTATTTTAATCCCATTGAACAAAATTTTACTTATTAATGAAAAACATGTATGTAGGATTTTTTAAATTCAGAACATAGAGGTGGTAAAATTTCATTTAAACAAAAAATCAGTTTCTTTAAGTACCACTTAGTGGTTTCACTATTCATCAAAAATTGATGTTTTTCAGAAAAATACCAAAACTTCACCCTAATATATATTTGATATTCCGAATTCAAAAATGTTGTATATTTTAAAAAATTCAAAACATATAAGTTAAATTAATTAATTTAATAATTAATTCCGGCTGTCTGAGAAAATAGTGTGTTTTTATGAAACAATAAGTATCAAAAGATTGACACAAGCTTAAGTCCAATTTCAAAGTGAAAGTAATTTCAATGACCACCATTGGATTAAATTGTAAAAATATATTTTAATTTACCTTTAAAACCAATTAAAAAGATAATATAATCATATAAAAAATTATATTAAAAAGAGGATTTGAATTAAAATACAACATTTTTCACTATTCTTTAAAAAAAGAACATTATCAGAAAAATACCATAAATTTATCCAAATTAAATTTCAATGTCCCAATAATAAAGAATAAGTTTATTTTGACAAATATAGCTTATAAAATTGTCAGAATATGTATTTAAAAATGTTTTTCCATCAAAAGGCAGTAAAACAATCTTTTAAAAAATATTAGTGTATTCAATGCTTAAGATTGGATTTATTCTAATTTTAAGCCTCTAAAACACTATCTAATTCATTAATAGACATAGATAAAAATATCTATTATTCATTAATTACTTGTTATTTTACACATATTCATTATTATGATATCATATATTATCATATTATCATATATTTTTAGTAAAATATCATTGTCCCACGTTATTCGGATATTAACGGCTTTATATTTTTATGCTTGTTTTGTTAGATAAGATCATGTTCTATTTATTAGGTAATAGTTGTATAATTTATAGAATTATATTAGTATAATAAATATGAATTTTTTTAATTCCATTGAAAAATATAATTATCATTTAATGAAGATCATGTATAATGAATCGCATCGCATCATGGAGACGGTAGGTCATACATACAGACGAGCAATGATATCATTCCCATATTTATTAAATGGTATTTAAAGGGAAGGTGTATAATATTTCAGAATTAGTATCATGTTATAATAATCATATATAGTTATTATTTCTATCATTATACCCATCCATGTAAGGAGATGATGGAAAACATATTACACCGCTATGTGGAGATGGTAAGTTGAACGTATGCACACATGGTGATATTATTTTTCGTAGGATGGATAGAAGGGTGAATATGGTTGTATACTAAATATAATAACATATCATAATATCAATTATACTGATGTTATGAAATTATAGTGAAACAACTAATGAAGATGATGTATAAGAAGAAAGATGTTTAAAAAAATTAGTTGAAGAGATTAACTTCTCCCCAATGTGCTTCCGCTAGATATCTTCACAGAGCACTATAGTTGGATTTTAAATATCAAAAGAACCTATAGAATTTAAATATAGAAGTTTATAAGTGATAAGGGTTGGGTATGTCTGGTCTTGAATTCTCAATGTGAATTGGAGAGGTGAGGGAGGAGGTTCCCTATTATAATTTAGGTGAGGGGCACTATTGTAAACTCCATAAATAATAATTTATAATAATATCAAACCCATCCCAAAAACCTCCAAAATGTACCAATTTATATCAATTGTTGATATAGGGTTGTAATATCATCAGATAATTAGTTTTTCACAAGTATATTTATAAATTTGAACCATATCTTATTTAATTAACACTAATTTATTCTTTTTAATTTTTAACTAGGGTGACAAATAATTCAATATTAAAATGTTAAAATATTTATTATTTGATGTAAAATAGACCATAAATAAATACATTAGATTATTTTTCACCATATCATAATTATTATGTATTTTAAAAAAATATTAATTATTTTTATATAATTTAATAAAAAATTAATTTGATTAACAATAAATATTACCATTATTGACACTTTTCAATTCATTGATTTTTAGAAATATTAATATACTATGATAACATCAAACCAACAGTTTTATTATATTCCTAGGAATTCAAAGTCAACTAGAAAATAAATTATAAATGTTAATTATCCCAAATAATTTTTACTTTAATACTTTTAATAACATTAATTTTTTATTTCTCTTAATAAAATAATTACCACAACTTTTTTGTGTAATTATTTATTGAATAAAAATTTAAAATGAAATACAATTAAGAAGATGAATCTACTTTATTATTGAATAATACTTTTATTTTAATCAACTTATGGAATATCCATTTCTATAAATGTTATACTTACTAAATTATGAAGGTGAAGTATTTATCATCACTTTAAATAAAATAATATAAGTTTCAAAATCCCTTCTATAAGGCTCCAAATGGTCCATAAATCGATCCTTGGATGATTATGGCCAATAAATAATCAACTAATAATATTTTTTCATTTTTTGGAACTTTTAATGGGTATTACTATTTTAATAAAAACTATATTATAGATTTGTTGTTGGTTAATTAATTTATACTTCATTAATGTATTAGTGGTTTATGTAATTAATTATTTCTTAAAAATTACAAATAAATTACCATGATAAAGGAAACTATTTAATATTCCAAATGAGAATTTATAATCAGAATTATATATAGTATAACCTTATAATAAAAATTATTTAGTTATTAAAATTTGATTTAGACATATTTAACACTTCTTTAAATACAATAAATTAAATGTCCTAACCTCAGCCATGTGGATGGAAATGGATTCTATTTCAACCTAAAGATGATTTAGGTCAAACAAACACATCTGCATATATAAATACTAGTGATATGGTAAATTTAGAATAGTATTATTACTCTTAATTACCAAGTTTACCCTTTTACCATATTAATAAAAATTACAGAAGATGCTATTCATAAATCTAATAATTAAAATAAATCTATTTACATAATTAGGACCTACTGATTTCAAATATGGAGTCAATTTTTCCAATTTCAAAACACATAAGTTACTATAATTAAATTAAAATTAATACCATTTTTATTAAGGGAGAACAGATTTTAAAAGTTAAATCATTTCAATAGATTGAAATGTTTTTACATATGAATTCAATGTAAATATAATGCTAAGGGCATACATTATATTAAATGATAAAAATATTTATTATTTATAATTTAAAACCATTCAATATTATTATAACACCACAATAATTTATAAATAAATTTAATATTGAATGCCTGAAACACTGATTCTTTAAAAATCCCCACTTTGTATTAACATCGCCAGTAAAAAAAATTTACACCTCTATTCATTGAATTTTGATAAACTGACATACATTGTTCCCTTTTGTAAGACATCTACACACTAATAAAACAAAATAAATTTTTGTTAAATAGTAATAGACAATAGGAATAGTAATATGAATTGTAATATAAACCTTATGAATTGTAAATAATAATATATTTGTATTCTAGTATGTTTATAAGATAATGGCATCTTAATTGATTTTTCCATGTGATATTAAATGAATTATTATTTTAAAATTTTAATTTTTCCAATAAATTATAATTTTATATAAAAATTAAATTAATCAAATTTAGAAAATTATGTTCAAAAAATGAAGTTATGTTTTTAATTCTACACATCATTAATGTTTTTGGTGAATTTTTGTGATTTTTTATAAAATACATGATTTTGGTATGAATAGTAAAATAATGTAATTTACCATATATATAAATTATAAATTAAATTCATTATTCCTAGAATAATGGATTATGTAACAAAAATAGTTATAACTCACATGAACCTATAACTATTATTGGTCACAGGAGTTAAAACTCTAGGTTATCTTGATGGAAACAAAAATAATAACAAATAAGATATCTAAAAATCACCCATCTCCTCCACTATAAACCCCCACATCCCCCTCACCCCTTCTCTTCACTCATCTCGAGCCTTGTTCCTTGTTTGAATTATTACAAAACATACTCCCAAGAACCTATCCCATGTACAAAATCCATTGGTCTAATCAAAAGACCAAAACCTCTCCCCCAAAGGGGATCTCATGTAAGATAACATCTAGAGGTAAATTCCACTTTTTTTTCATTTATTTTGAGTTTCTTTCTTTTCATTTTATTTCTTCAAATAATTTCATCCAAATGTTATGATAACTTTACTACCATAAATTTAATTTAAATATATTATTATAATTGAATAATTCATCATAATCCCTCCTTTCCCCTTCTTTTATACTAGAGATGAAAACACCATCCGCAATGTGTTAATATATGACATTCAAGGATGATAGGTTTTCAAATTCTATTATAATCTTCAATTATACCCATGAAAAAATTTTACAGTCAAACTCGAATATAATATACATAATATAATTTATTAAAGGTTCTGGAATATTTTTTTCACATGATATTCATTTATAAATAAAAATAAGTTCATTGTGATAAAAAACAGCAAATTAGCCCAAACAATTACCAATAAAGATTTATATAATGATTCATATTCAATCTCAACAAACAAATGAATTCTATAGCGATGTAATATTCTAGATTTTAAAAAATAAAATAAAAAGTGTATAATATACATCAATTATAATCTTACATTTTTATTCCTTCATATATATTAGTAAACCGTTCAAGAATACCAAGGAAGAAAAGGATCCAAAAAAATAAAATTGAACCTTTTAAACCCATCAAGAAGGCCATGAATGAATGTAATAATCCTATAATAAATAAATTAAATAAATAAGTTGTTTTAGAAATATTAATTAATGAATTTAATATTGTCATCTAGGACACTAAGATCATGTCAATAACTCCTTTGTACATAAGGTAAGAGTTTTCTACCCGAACCTCCATTTTCATTCAGGTTACTCTTATTCTCTACATAACCCAATTAAATTATTATTTATTCCTATTTTCTCCTCAATAATTATGTTTTAATGATAAATATATTTGTACCCACCATAATCCAACATTCATTTATGGTTATTTATATGTTTTCAAAGGATCTTTCTGAAATTATTCCTGAAATACAAGCCCGACTCAAGGGAATTTCTCAAATTCTTACACATGTTCCAGGCACTCTATAATGAGTTTCTGTTAGAAACCAATACCTTTGAAAAATAACTCAATTAATTATGAGATTACTTTATTACATCACTTATATTTTTATAGAAATATTTTTCTAAAAGAACTCTTATTTTCAAAGTAATAGAATCTATATCTAAAGAATTACTCGATGGTTTTATAATAGTAAATTTATCTGTTTCAACACTCATATTGATTACTAGGAAATATATGGATTAATATTTCATGATATCACCTATCATATTTAATTTAATGGTTTATAATTATTTTGATTATGGATTTCTATATTAAAACTATTCACCAATTAACTCTGAATGGTTAGTGTTTATGCTTAATGTTCGAAGAAAGTTATTTACATTTACCATGATAGTTTCATTATGAATTTATATGTTGTTTATGTTTATCCACATTTATATGAGTAATGAATTAGACATAGTATGTGGAAGGTGGGGACCTCTATATCCTCTCAATTTATCGGTAGGTCTCATGAGGAAAATTTCGGTCTTGGCATTAGACCTTGAAAAAATGGTTATTTGTGGTCCTGGCATGAGGCCTTGACAATATTGTTATGATTTCTGGAACTATACATTACCTCATTATAAAACGAGTAATTTAAATTTCATGTGGTCATTCAACTAGTATAAAACCCATGATTATTCTTTAGGATTAAATTATTTGTTCACCTATAATTCTTACCATATTGTGTTCAAGTTTATTTTTAATGGAATGTGTTTTTAGTTATTCACCATGAATAATTTTTATGTGTATGATATCTTCCACTATATTTTATACCCTTATTTATAATTTGAGCTTACCCAATTCTTATGATTCATTTTATTAGGACATGAAGAGGTATATTATGACATGATGGGATAACCTAGGAGTTATTGATCTTGTCAAAGGAACTTTTATATTGTATTTCCTTTCAAGTTGTAATGTTAAACTTATCTATGGATCTGGTTTTTCAAATATAAAAAAATATTCATTCCTTTGGTATATGAATTTCCAGAAATCATTCCAATGTAGTGAATAAATAAAATGGCTCTAGGAAACTCGAGTCTGGCCTTTATAGTTGGTATCACAGTTTGTTTAGTAGAAAACAGGTAAAATAGATTTAGAAAACGTAGATTAGGGAACAAAAATATATGATAGAATATAAATATACACATTAAATAACATAAATGAAATATTTTAAGGAATAGATTATGTGTATATTTTTAGAAAATACATCAATGCATGGATACTATAAGTGTATGCTGTTCTAACACAGATGTACCTTGGAATAATAACTCTGACAAGGAGTTTCATTCTTGACCTAGGGTGTCTTGGAACCTGACAATTTGCCTTACTACGCACCTGGTTGGACACTCCTAGGGGATATGCTTTGGATAATTCACCTTTTCATTACAATCCATTATTAATTATTTAAATGTAAATTATTTTTTCTCAAAGAAACCATGTTTATATTTATAAGATTAGCCATGTATAAGATTTCAATTTATTCAAAATATTTTTCAATGTTGAGATTATACATTATTATTGATAACCTAATACAGTGAAGGTCATTATTTAAAAATGGAACCTAGTTCAAGGAATGTAAACTGCATTAATGTGTGTGTCTCGTAGAGGTATTTCCCTCTAAAGAAAGATAATGATGTCAGATCAGGTGTTTTGATTGGTGATCAATAATTATTAGTATACTTGGATAGATGACTTATCTTTTAAACAATAACCTTACACATATGAATCATCTAGATCCATAGTGTAGAAGATCTATGTCTGACCACCTTTCGTGACAACCACTTCCATCATTCAATGGTACTAAAAACCCATCCGTATAAGATTACTGGATAATTTCACTAGAAATTATATTTCTTTCTTTGGGATGTAATGAATAATAGAAGGTTTCCCTGGAGGTTTATATTCTGTCGGGAGAAGTAGATTAGTGGGGGAATTTAATTCAAAAAAGAGGATTAGGTAATAAAATACACAGAATAGAGGGATTTATAGGAAATCTTATTATAAAAATACTTCCCTTGTGAATAATGAGCATATTGGGAAAGGCGGTTTATGAATTTGAGGAAGAAATAGGATGATAATGTTGAATAGTGTGAAGATAACTTCACAGGGTAAGAAATAAATTACACAGACTACATACGTAATCCATGGAGAAATATTGATCGAATATTTGATGGATTAAAACCATTATTATGAAGGGGTATAGTCTCCCAATGTTTCTCATCATATTATAATATATTATCATGTGTTATCAAGATGGGAAATTAATGCACTATGTTATAGAATTTTAAGGGAAAGAAAGTGAAGAGGAGTGATGCTGAAAACTCTAGAAAAAAAATTAACCATATGGGGAAGAATGGAAGAGATGAAATTCCACCCTGTAATAATTGTGGGAAGATACTCCTTGGTACTTAGGTGAAGGGTAAGGGTGTTTAATACATTAGTGGAGAGAAATACCACCAATCCTGGCATTATAATGTGATGAAAGAATTTAAAAATGGTCAATACTACAATTTCTAGGAGAGGTAACATTATGAAAATGATTGTCCTATTCATCAAAGAAATGTTCCGCAAAGAATTCCAAGAGGGTAATTCCAAGATTATGCAATCACAACTGCTGATTTTGAAATTTCTAATGTTTTAGTAGAATGTACTTAAATTGTTTACTCAAACGTAGCCATTGATTTGTATGATTCTGGATCATCACATTCTTTCATATATTCTTAGTTTTCCATGAAAATTAGGTATTCTAATTTGATTTAATAAGGGATTTGTCAGTCAAAACACCTAAGGGATGTATCATTTCAACAAAGCTTTGTCAGGAAGTCCCCATTATGGCATATAAAACTTCTTTATTTGATGATTTTATTATCATAATGATTTTTGAATTTTATATAATCCTTGATATGGATTGTCTTCCGAATCATGTTGCCAAAATCTATTGTAAGAAGAAGGAGGTTAAAGTTTTTGAGAATGATGTAGAATTTCGTTTATTTATAGTAGAAATGTCACAATCTTACTCTTATCTAGATCCAAGCCCAATAGAACTACTAAATGAAATAAATGGGGAGGATGAGAACTCGATATTAATGAGTGAGGAAAGGAATATTCAAATTGAGGATGTACTTATTATGACAAACCTGCACTATATTACACACTAAAACACGATTTATTAAATAAAATTCACTTGATACCACATAGAAGATCGAGAGGTCTAGTGTATTTGGGGTTTATGATAATTATATAAAAACATAAAATATTAAATACAACACCTTTATTGAAAACTCCCTTTACATGACCACTACATTCCTTCGTACCTGGCATTGCATTGTATAACCTACAGACATGCATGAGAAAAGGGTGAGCTACAAAGCCTAGTAAGGGAATAAGAATGGAATAAAATGAGGAATAAAATACATGTTACTCAATAAGAATATCAATTGAGCACAAGAGCAATATTAAAATAAATTCATGATAAAGCATGATAATCTTAACATGGAAATGTGGCAACAACACTAAACATGAAATTAGCATGAGCCACAGCTCATTGCACATAGAGCATGAGTAAAACCTCATTTCACATGAATCATGAGTAAAACCACGTCACATTTGAATTATCATGAGTAAACACACATTGCACATGAATTATCATGATACTATACATTAACCAAATTAATGGAGCACTATCAGGGCACACCCTTCTTAAACATTTCATTTCATGCATATGTTTGTCACATGGATCATATAACATGGAATCAATCAACATCATATGTTATTCCACAATTATTTAATGTGGAATATATTAATGAATATACCATTAATTATGTATATGTACATAAATATGAATACCCTTTTAGAGAAAAGGGTATGGTATTCACTACACAATTATCTTGGCTTGGAAAATTCTGGTACAATTTCACTAGTATAACGGCATGGCATAAGGACTCATGAAAAAGGATGATTATATAGAAATTAGTGTCTCATAATATTAACATTAAATGGAATGTAATGGGGTCATATATATTCATGTCTCTAAATAAATAATATAATTTAGATGCATAATACAAAAACAATACTTGGATGTAAAAGAAGAGATAGAAATCCCTCACGGAATTTCGGCATGGTAAGGGATGTACATGGGAGGAATTAATGTGACAGAAAGGGGTATCCCATCATAAATACATAAGGAGTGAAGTATGGGGGAGGTTTTAAATCATACCCCAACATTTTTAATTGAAAACAATATGTCATAACAACTTAAAGAAAAATGTAAGAAAATGGGCAATAAAGAAATCCCTTACAAGGAAGGGTAATCCCAAAGGATTGGGAGACGCTTGAGAGATGATTCTTGTTAGTATGGGGCACCTTGGGATGATTATAGTGAGAGGATGGAAGAGTATGTACGAACTAAAAAGGCTTTGAGTGTAACACCCTGAGCATCCACGATACGCTTCTCTTTCAATAATGCAATAGCTTGCATTGTATGCAAGTTCGAGATTCTAACACACCGCGACTAATCAAAATAGCCCTTACGAATAGTAATACCCACTTTTTGAAATTATATATATTTTATATTTCAAAATGGACTTCATTTTTGGATTCAGAATGTCAAAATTAGCCTATGTTGAATTTTTTGTAATTTTCAGAGAACTTCCAAATTTTTATGAATAGTGAAAAATACTTAAAACAACTTTTTTAATCAAAATAATTTATAGTGTTAAATTAAACTATTGAGTGTTTTTAAAGTATAATTATAATATATTTATACCATTTTATCCAATGGTGTTCATTATAATTAATTTCATTTTGAAATTGGACATAATAGTTGTCAATCTTTTGATATATATTGTTTCTTAAAAACACTCTATTTGTTGTGACAGCGGGAATTAATTATAAAATTAATTAATGCAAATTTTAGGTTTGTAATTTTTTAAAATCGAAATAATTTTTGAATTTGGAATATCAATTAGATCTTAGGGTGAAATTTTGGCACTATTCTGGAAAACATCAATTTTTGATGAATAGTGAAACCACTAAGTGGTAGTTAAATAACTGATTTTTTCATTTAAATGAAATGTTACCACTTTTGTGATTTGATTTTCAATAATCCGAAATACATGGTTGTCATTAGGAAGTATAATGTGGTTCAATGGGATTAAAATAATTTTTTGGTGAATAGTAACTTTTAAGTTTTTTTAATCGCGATTAAAGGTAATTAGTGAAATTTAAGGTAAAAATGATATTATAAAAATATTAAATGACCATGAAACTTGTCCTAACCCTATTGGATTTGTCATGGAAGACCCAGAAAATACATGGGTCAAGTTGTGGACCCCATGGAGCCACGTCTCTAAGAAAATGACATAAATAACTTTTATTTAAAGTTAAAATAAAAATCTCAAAAACATAAGTTGTTTTATTAAAACAATTTTTTAATGGGGTTATACAAGTCATATTTTTAACTATAAATATTCATTAGAAAGAAAAAAATATTTCCTACGTCATGATTATTTTTTTATAATTTTTAGACATTAAATAAATTAAATTATTTATGACACCATGATGATACAACGATTACCTCATTAATTAACGATTTTAATAAAATGGAAGGATAATGTAAAATGTAAGCATTACACTTGTCCACATCCTATTGGATGAGTATATTTCTAACCCTTATCACCTTAGCCTCGAATTATATAAGTGTGGGACCTTTAGAATCCTAAAATAATTGTATAATAAAGTAACATTTCATTACTTTCCAAGAGTGCCCCTCCTCTCCACTTATAAAAGCCCCCCACCTCTACCACCTTACTCACACTATCAAAGACTTTTGGATCTGACAACCTCTACAAAAATACTCTCCCAACTTCCCTACCTTACTCCTATAAGCCTCACGTTGGGTAGAACTCTTCCCAAGGAAGCCTTTGGCTAAAATCAAAAGAGTTACCCGATTTTATGGTAATGTCTTTGCTTATGTTATTTTCTTTATTTTGCTTATCGAACGACCTAAAATATTTTTATTCATTTCTTTTGTAACAAAAACAGTATCCTAAATATACTAGGATGTTGTTATAAGAATTATTCGAGCTACACTTACACACACCTACATCTAATGGTTAAAGAACATACTCTTTCTGTGGATGACGAATTTCTGCCTCACGAAACGATGATTGTTCAACACTCATATAACACCTTCAAAAGATGGCCATTAAGATGTAACTATATTTATACATGATATATAATATGATTATTTTTAACTTAAGGTTCTATATTTTTCATTTATGGCACACCTTTATGGTTTCCATTATGGGTAAACGCGATATTTTCATTTTAGGAAGTGCGGACTACCGCCCCCTCAAAGTGATTTGAATTGTTAATACCATATGTGGGATGTATAAAGGATAGATTAAATGATATTATATAAGATATTATACTGGAATTATAATATAGCTTTATATAATTATGATTTCATAAAATACGAAATAGAAATGAAAGTGGCGTTCATGCGTACTTATGGCTTACCGTCTCCATAAACGGTGCATTTCATTTCTTACCTCTAAACATCATGGAATATAATAAATGCATGTATATACTAGATATATATGAGATATATGATATCTATATAATGAATATAATTCTGTATATAATGGATATATCACCACATGAACAACTTGTAATTATAAGAATTTTATTTTTGACTCAAGTACCAAAGATCGACAAAACGACCGTTATTAACTTAAATAATTGCATAATGTTCATAACATGGTAATAAGTGATATAAACGGAATAAAAAAACATGAAAATGGTTCTTAAGAAATTATTAATTAACTCTAGTTTATTATTCAAAGGGTTAAAGAACGGTCGAGTCAAGACAGGACGCAAGGTAAGGGAACTTCTTAACCCAATTTCCATTCTTTGGGTTAATCTCCTACTTTCAAATTATATAATGATATTATTATGTACTATCTTGTATTTTTACTTTCTTTATGTATACTTATAGTGAATACACATAATAAATCTATTTTATTTAAAAAATGATATTTGTAAGGGACTTTGTCTCAATCTCCATTCATTGAGGCATATTTTGTTTTATACACAAATTTCTTCAATACAGTGTATAAACCCCTATGACTTTTAGGTTTATTCAAAAAGAATCTTTTCTATACGAAGCGTTTACTAAACGACAAAAGGGAAATTTTTTTGTCGTACGTATGTGGCGACAATGACTTCTCCGCCGCCGTGACCATTATTTGAGTTTTGGCTTCCTCTACAAGCCATACTTTTTTTTAAAAGAAAAATAAATACCATGTTTTAATTTTCTTTTATTTTGGCATCGAAATTTTTTTTGAAAGTGTTAATATTATATCAATGTGTTTTATGGATATCTTGTGATTGGAATGTGGAAATTTTATGTTTTCTTTTATGCATGTTTTATGTGATACGATTATGTTATGGTTTATAATATGTTTAAACATGATTATATGAGGAATGCATTGGACTTAATAAGTGACGAGTGGAGACCGCTATAGATCCTCGATGAATAGGCAGGTCTCATGAGACAAACTAGTGTCTTGGAATGAGGCCTCGGCAAAATCATATCTGTAGTCTTGGCACGAGGCCTTGGCTACGTGGTTATGATAGTCTGGCATTATGCTTTCCATCATTATGAAAGTGGTTATTGATATTGCATGTGATTATTCGACCAGTAGAATATCTATGTGAATAAGTAAATGGAATTATCTCATTTTACTTTTTCCATATTATGTTGAAGTTCAAGTTTAAAAGACTTTTGTTTTAGTCGTACATTGCCTTAAATGTTTATGTTTATTTATGAAATCTTCTGCAATATTTTTATCCTTACTGAGCATCTGATCTCACCCCTTTCAACGTTTTAATATTTTCCAGGATGTGAAGAAGTATTGTATAAATGACCTACAGGGATAGTCAGAAGAGGATATGAGTGTGGACTATGGAGACTTTGTTACTATAGTTTTTCACTTTAGGACGTAATGTAACATTTATGAAAGTATCTAGTGTTTCCAAGGATACTAAACTAATCGGTCTTTCGAGACTTGATCTTTTGTGATCATGCCAATGTTACGAAGTAATGCACCGACTCTGGGAAACTGGGGTCAGGGCGTTACAGTTGGTATCAGAGGCAGTTTAGTACTAACCTTGGAAGCTATATTTTGATAAACTCTGTTTAGAGCACAAAGCCCAAAGATAGACTTTTAGGATTAGTATAGAATAACTTCCTAGAATTTTGGTATTATAGAGATTTTGTGAGTTTTCCGAGCAATACATCCATGTCTGGATACGAGCAGGTAGAGCTGGCTCTGGCATAGATGTACCTAGGGGTAAAACCCGAAAACACCTCTTTGAGCTAGACTCGAACGAGAACTGGTGCATGACAATGGGCCTCGCTGCACTCTTGGTTATGACACTTCCGGGGGATATGCATAGTATAATTCTAGTTTTCTTTACAAACCACTATGAAGGGTTATGAGTATATACTTCTTCAACGAAAACATTTTTATGATTATAGATTATATCCATAAACTGTTCAATTTACATTAAGTATTTTACAAGTTTGGAATTATTCATTACAATTCATAAACTAACCTAGTTTATTCCATTGTATAGAAATGGTGCCCAGTGGAAGGAATGTGAAATCCAGCAATACATATGATCCAAAGCGTAAGAAGGATCATATATTTCACGATATTAAGCCAACATTTAGAAGGGAAATAATCTCCCATGTGTTCTCAACATATGAAGAAATAGTATCATGTGTTAATAAGATAAGTAAAGAATTCTCTGAGACTTATGTATTTGAAGGGAAGAAAGAGAAGAAAAGGATGTAAGAGATAATGATTGAAAAAGGGACGTGGGAAAAGAAGAATTTCCCAATATGTGATAACTGTGGGAAGAAACACCATGGAACTTGCCTGAAGGGAATGGGAGTTTGTTATAAGTTTGGAGAAAATGGACACCAAGTGCGTAACTGCAAGGGTAAGAAAAAGGTTTCAAATGTACAATACTTCACCTGCAAGGAGTGGGGACACTATGCAAACCAATGTCCAAATCATCAGAGTATGCCCCAAATGATGTTATTAGATAATAATCATGTTATTATACTACCATAGATGAGGAAAAATGACTAGATTTCTTATGTTGTTATTAAATAATTTTCTCACTTGAGTGTTGTATCAATGATGTACTAGTTATAATAATTATGGAGTATATAAGTATTGTACTACAGTACTATTTTATCAAGGACTTGAGATTGTGTGGAACCAAGAAAAGTGACTCCAAAGCAGGTCAATTTTTTGGAAAATATATGGTTGAGAGAAAGATATACCATAATATGGTTCTAATAACAAGATAGTGATTTTGGAATAATACATGATTGATTTGGATAAATTATATTGGATATTATTAACTTCCTTAAAAACTGATTAATGATTTGTATGCATTTTTTGATAGAAGGAGTATATCCAGTATTATATAAGGAATAAGGGATCATGAATGTAATCAATAAGGATTTATGGAAATTAAGTATTTTGTAGTGTTTTAAAATAATACATGATGAATGTGTTCACATGTTGTTACGTGGAAAAAAGGATCTTCATTATGTTTACCTTCCTTATAAAATTTGGACTGTGAGTTGGGAAGAGGTATTATGGATAACTATAATGGTTGGAATGGATTGAGTTGATCTTTGGATAGTATTGTTTAAGGTTAAAACATTTCTGAAGATTATTTTTGGAATATTATAATACTATATTATTAGGAAAATGACAACCTGCAGGGTTGGGCGATAACCCGTCGCTTTAGACAAAGCTGCAGGAATCAAACCCACAACCATATTGCGACAGGCCTTTATGACCTACCACTAGCCTAAAGGAAGTCCCTGGTTATTACAAAATAGTTTTTGTAATCTAAATGGTATGAGTTAAAATTTTGAACCTTGTACGATTCAGATAAATATAGTATTTTTGAGTTCTATTATCTTTTTGAGTGAAAGATGAGTTTGTGGTAGAAATTAGTTGAAGGTTGAAACTCTATTTGTCAAGCATAAATATATATATATATACCTATATCTTATTCTATGAATAAATTAATTCTTAAACATTATTAAAGGTATATTAAAACAAAAAAATGTGTTATCATAATACCTTATGTCTTGTTGAACTGATGATATTTTAAATCAACATAGATTGAAGGCTTTGTGGCCCTCAATTTTACAATTGTTTGTGATTGATGACCTCAATCACTCCCTACAAATATTTACATTTTCTCCAATTATATGTCTCTAATTTCCAATAATGTTCTCTTTTTCAAGATCATAATTTGGTGGTGAGTTTTTCATTTCCATTTCCCTATTATTAAGGCTAAATTTTATTAACCTTATTTCCGATGTGGGTTTTCCACAAAGGTATTTTCTATATTCATCCTTTTATTTTCAAAGAAAAATTTCAAATTGTGAGGACGCAATTTATTGAAGGAGGGGTGAATGTAACACCCCGAGCTTCCACGATACACTTCTCTTTCAATAATACAATAACTTGCATTGTACGCAAGTTCGAGATTCTAACACACCGCGACTAATCAAAATAGCCCTTATGAGTAGTAATACCCACTTTTTGAAATTATATATATTTTATATTTCAAAATAGACTTCATTTTTGGATTCGGAATGTTGAAATTAGCATATGTTGATTTTTTTTGTAATTTTCTGAGAACTTCCAAATTTTTATGAATAGTGAAAAATACTTAAAACAACTGTTTTAATAAAATTAATTTATAGTGATAAATTATACTATTGGGTGGTTTTAAAGTATCATTAGAATATATTTTTACCATTTTATCTAATGGTGTTCATTACAATTAATTTCAATTTGAAATTGGACATGAACAATTGTCAATCTTTTGATATATATTGTTTCTTAAAAACACGCTATTTGTTGTGACAGCGAGAATTAATTATAAAATTAATTAATGCAAATTATATGTTTGTAATTTTTTAAAATATACATCATTTTTGAATTTAGAATATCAATTAGAGATTAGGGTGAAATTTTGGCACTATTCTGAAAAATGTCAATTTCTGAGGAATAGTGAAACCACTAAGTGGTAGTTAAATAACTGATTTTTTCATTTAAATGAAATATTACCACTTCTGTGATTTTATTTTCAAAAATCCTACATACATGGTTGTAATTAGTAAGTAAAATTTGGTTCAATGAGATTAAAATAATTTTTTGGTGAATAGTAACTTGTAAGTTTATTTAATCGCGATTAAAGGTAATTAGTGAAATTTAAGGTAAAAATGATATTATAAAAATTTGAAATGGCCTTGACACTTGTCCTACCCCTATTGGATGTCTCAGGGACGAACAAGACAATACATGGGTCTACTTTGGGACCCCATGGAGCAACTGTTCTAGGAAAATGACATAAATAACTTTTATTTTAAGTTAAAATAAAAATGTCAAAAACAGAAGTTGTTTTACAAAAACAATTTTTAAATGGGGTTATAGAAGTCATATTTTTGACTATAAATATTCATTATAAAGCTCAAACGATTTCCTAAATCATGATTATTATTTTATAATTTTCATACATTAAATAAATTAAATTATATATGACACCATGATGATGAAACGATTACTTCATTAATTACAGATTTTATTAAAATGGAACGATAATGTAAAAACTAAGCATTACACTTGTCCAAATCCTATTTTATGAGTATATTTAGAACCCTTATCACCTTAGACTCTAATTATATAAGTGTGGGAACTTTAGAATCCTAAAATCATTGTATAATAAAGTAACATTTCATTACTTTCCAATAGTTCCCCTCCTCTCCACTTATAAAAGGCCCCCACCTCTACCACCTTACTCACACTATCAAAGCCTTTTGGCTTGGCTAAACTCTGCCCAAATACTCTCCCAACTTCCCTCCCTTACTCATAGAAGCCTAACTTTGGGCATAATTCTTCCCAAGTAAGCCTTTGGCTCAAATCAAAAGAGTTACCCGATTTTAAGATAATGTCTTCGCTTATGTTATTTTGTTTTATTTTGCTTATCCAACCGCCTAAAATCTTTTTATTAATTTCTTTTGTAACAACACAAATATCCTAAATATACTAGGATGTTGTTATAAGATGTATTCTATCTACACATACACACACCTACATCTAATGGTTAAAGAACATACTGTTTCGGTGGATGACGAATTTCTGCCTCACGAAATGATGATTGTTCAACACTCATATAACAACTTCAAAGTTGGCCATGAAGATGTCACTCTATTTATACATGATATATAATATGTTTATGTTTTACTTAACGTTTGGTATTTTTCATTTATGGCATACCTTTATTGTTTCCATTATTGGTTAACACGATATTTTCATTTTGGGAAGTGCGGACTACCGCCCCCTCAAAGTGATTTGAATCGTTAATACCATTTGTGGGATGTATAAAGGATGGAGTAAATGATATTATATATGATATTATACTGAATTATAATATACCTTTATATAATTATGATTTCATTAAATACGAAATAGAAATGAAAGTAGCATTCATGCGTACGTACGGCATATCGTCTCCATGAACGGTGCATTTCATTTCTTACCTCTAAACGTTATGGATTATTATAAATGAATGTATATACTGGATATATATGAGATATATGATATCTATATCATTAATATAATTCTGGATATAATGGATATATCACCACATGAACAACTTGTAATTATAAGAATTTTATTTTTGACTCAAGTACCAAAGATCGACAAAACGACGGTTATTAACTTAAATAATTACATAATGTTAATAACATGGTAATAAGTGATATAAAAGGAATAAAAAACATGAAAAGGGTTCTTACACAATTATAAATTAAGTCTAGTTTATTATTTAGGAGGATAAAGAACGGTCGAGTCAAGATAGGATGCAAGGTAAGGGAACTTCTTAACCCAATTTCCATTCTTTGGGTTAATCTCCTACTTTCAAATTATATCATGATATTATTATGTCCTATATTGTATTTTTACTTTATTTATATGTAATTATTGTGAATACACATAATAAATATATTTTATTTAAAAAAATTATATTTGTAAGGGACTTCGTCTCAATCTCCATTTATTGAGGCATATTTTGTTTTATACACAAATTTCTTCTATAAAGTGTATAAACCCCCAATGACTTTTACTTTTATTCAAAAGGAATCTTTTTTATATGAAGAGTTTACTAAACGACAAAAGGGAATGTTTTTTTCGTACATATGCGATGACAACGACTTCTCCGCCGCCCTGACCATTATTTGAGTTTCGGCTTCCTCTACAAGCCATACCTTTTTTTAAAAGAAAAATAAATACCATGTTTTAATTTTCTTTTATTTAGGTATCGAAAATGGTTTTGAAAGTGTTTTTATTATATCAATGTGTAGTATTGATATCTTGTTATTGGAATGTGGAAATGTTATGTTTCCTTTATGCATGTTTTATGTGATACGATTATGTTATGGTTTATGATATGTTTAAACCTGTTCATATGAGGAATGAATTGGACTTAATAAGTGACAGGTGGAGCCCGCTATAGCTCCTCGATGCATCAGCAGGTCTCATGAGACAAACTAGTGTCTTGGAGTGAGGCCTTGACAAAACATTATTTGTAGTCTTGGCACGAGGCCTTGGATACGTTGTTATGATAGTCTGGAATTATGCATTCCATCATTATGAAAGTGGTTATTGATATTGCATCTGATTATTCGACTAGTAGAATATCCATGTGAATAAGTAAATGGAATTATCTCATTTTACTTTTTCCATATTATGTTGAAGTTTAAGTTTAAAAGGCTTTTTTTTTGTCGTACATTTCCTTAAATGTTTATGTTTATTTATGAAAGCTTCCGCAACATTGTTATCCTTACTGAGCATCTGAGCTCACCCCTTTCAATGTTTTAATATTTTCCAGGATGTGAAGAAGTATTGTATGAATGACCTACAAGGATAGTCAGAAGAGGATATGAGTTTGTACTATGGAGACTTTGTTATTATAGTTTTTCACTTTATGATGTAATGTAACATTTATGAAAGTATCTAGTGTTTCCAAGGCTACTAAACTAATTTGTCTTTCAAGACATGATCTTTTGTGATCATGCCAATGTTACGAAGTAATGCACCGACTCTGGGTAACTGGGGTCGGGGCGTTACATTGAGTGTCAAAGAAGTGGGAGCATGGGTGGGTTTATATAAGAAATAAGATGGAATTATTTATTATTTTGGTTTCGGTCACCACACAATAAACAAATCTAAATCACAAACCAGAACATGGTTATTTCCCATGGTTTTTTCCAAAAGGGAGTGGACAACAATATTTTATAAGGACAATGGCCAAACTTCTTAAAATAATAGGGTTTCTTATATGGATGTGAGTGACACTCTCAAGGAAATTCAATTAAAAAGTTAAAATGTTTTATAACTCTAGGAGGGTCCACTGATGTAATGTAAAAAAATCAAACAAACCTAAAATCACAAAATTTTAATGGTAAAACATATATTGGTAGAAAATATCATTTATATTATTTTATGAAATCATTATTGGGTTATTATGATGTCATAAAACAAATTTTATATTAAAACGATATTTATTATTTAACCAAAAATTCGACTGACTCGAAAAATTATAAAAAATTCATTATTGGATAATTTAGACATCCTGATTCCAAAAATAAAATACATTTTATCTAAATAATTTTCTAAATATGTAAATTCTTAATTTTAAAATAAAAACAGACATTTTTCAAAAATTCATGGGTTTTGAAAAATAAGGATTTCCAACCTTAAAAAAATTAACAATTTCATTCAAAAAAGTATACTATCATTTATATTTAATAATACGTAATTTAATAATATTAATAATATTTTATTATAATATTATTTAATTCAAAAAAAAATTAACTTGTCAAAAAATATTTCTTAGTTAAATATTAACTTAAAATACTATTTGCACCTTAAAAACTTTTTACAAAGTAACAATAGTAAAATGAATTTATATTAATTATTATATTCAAAAATAACGCACATTATCATAGTGCTAATTTATTGTTCCATAACCCCTTATAACACCTGCATACAACCGAAGGGTAAGGTGTGCGATGGTGACAGACTCTTGGGGTGTCTCAGATAACATTGCTCGGGTGGTAATATCTATCAACATCCACTTCTCTCATAGGTAGTTCTATTCGAGTTTAACATTTTGAAGCTCAGAATGAGCTTGTTGAGGAGTAAAGCCCAATGATGCCACCTGCTTTCTAATCTCTGAAAAATGGGCTTCATAAGAGGCAATTCTAATGGATTTGGTCATCGCTTCCTTTGTCTGAGTTAATAGGATTTGTTAAAGACTTGTATTTATTATAATCATGTGATCACTGTTCAAAAGCTATATTAGCAATGGAAACAATTCATAACAGTATTTTAAAATCAAGAAACCTAAAAAAATAAGTGCATATGTTATATAACTATTTTACATAATAAGACATTCAATTAGATTAAGATTAATTTTCATTAATTAATATTTTGTTCGTAAAATTCATTCCCCCTTAAGAATTTTATACATCAAAATTTCCTTTTCCAACGTTACTTCTTCAAAATAGTTGTTTCACCACAATACCTTCACAAGAGGAATTGTCTTATTTTGTTGGACTTTTTCCCTACAATCTAAGATCTTCACTAGTTGCTCCTCATACAAAAAATCAATCTCTAATTGTACTACCACTAAAGAGTGTACATTTGAAGGGTTTGGTATGTACATCTTTAAGAGGGATACATGAAATACATCATGTACTTTTTCCATAGTAGGTGGGAGTTCTAGTCGATATGCCATAGCCCGACATGATCAAGAATATCAGATGGGACAAGGTACCAAGGAAATAAATTTCATTTCTTTCCAAACATCATGACCTTCTTCTATGGAGATATACGTAGGAATACCATGTATCTAACTTTAAACTCAAGGTCTTGTGGATGATTATCAACATAACTCTTCTATTGACTCTTGTCTTCCTTGATATACTGCGGAATGGTTTTCACCTTCTCCAGCATTTCATTGACCATTTCATGTCCTACTAGCTGAAAGTCACAAACTTCATCCCAATATACTAATGTTATATACCTCTTCCCATATAGGGCTTCATAAGGTGAAATTTGGATGCTCGAGTGGAAATAGTTATTATAGGAGAATTCAACCAGAGGATGATATTGATCCCATCCTCCTTTAAATTCCATTGAACATGATCTTAACAATGTGTGAATAGTTCACTCATATTGGCCCTCTGTTTGAGGATGACAGTCCATATTGATTTTTAGTTCAGTATTCATAGCATGTTGAAAACACTTCCAAATCATAGAAGTGAATCTTGGATCTCAGTCAGATACAATAGATAGTGGTAATCCATGCAGCCAAACCACTTATCTTATATATATATGAGCCAGTTTATCCATTGAGATATCATCCCGAATTGAATTGAAGTGTGCAGACATTTTAAGACGATCCACAACAACCCAAATTTCACTATTGGATTTGGATGTCTTCGGATGTAAGTTGACAAAGTCCATGGTGATGTTATCCCATTTCCATGCTGGTATGGGCAATGGTTTCATCATCGCCTTAGAATTCTGCCTCTTTACCTTCACTTGTGGACACATTAGGCACATTGATATATACTCAGTGATCTCTATCTTTATATTACCCCACCAATAATTCTCATAGATATCTTGATACATCTTGGTGTTTCCTGGGTAAATAGAGAAATTTGATCTATGCGCATCATCCAGAAGTTACATCTTCAGCTCCGTACTTGATGGAAGACATAGTCTTTTCCCAAATCTCACAATTCCTTCTACTTTAACATTAAACTCCAAGTATTTCACTTTTCTGATTTCTTCCACTTTCTTTTCTATTCCCACATCATCCTTTTGAGCATCCTCTAACAATTGAAAAATAGGCGGTTGAGCAATCATTTGTGAAAGGATTGATGATATTCCCTACTTTATGATTCTCATTTATGTCTTTATCAAATATAAAAAGATTGAATCCATCTCAATTCTCATCATTGATAGAATCGATGGGTCCTTTCTACTTAAAACATCTTCCACATTGATCGATTTCCCAGGGTGGTAATTGATTGAGTAGTCATAGTCTTTGATTAGCACAAACCATCTTCATTGGCATAATTTCCACTTTTTATGTGTGAATATATACATGAGGATTATCTAGTCCATATATATTTTATACTTCTCCCAAAATAGATAATCTCGCATAATATTTAAGGTGAAGATCACCGTAGACAACTCCAGTTCATGTGTTGGATAATTCTTCTCATTAACATTCAATTTCCAGGAAGCAATAACAACAAAATTTTCAATTTTCATTAATACACAACCTTTTCCCTTATTTGAAGCATCACTAAATATAATAAAATGTTCACCACTTGTGGGTATTGTGAGCCTGGGCGTAGTGATAATCCTCCTTTTCATCTTTCTGATGCTTTCTTCACATTCATCACTCCAAGAAAACATTACTGCCTTCCGAGTAAGCTTGGTAAGAGGGTTGGACAATCATGAGAAATTTTTCACAAATCATCTATAATATCCAGCTAACCCCCTTAAGCTATAGATATTTGTTACCTATGATGGACTCATTCATCCCTAAATTGCATTTGTCTTGGAGGGATCCACAGATATCCCATTACATGGGATTATATGGCCTAATAATGAGACCTCCTTTAACAGGAACTCACTGTTACTATACTTTTCAAAGAGCTTATCCTTCCACAAGATCTCAAGTATAGTTCTTTGATGCTCCTCATGATCTTACATGGTTATAGAGTGTATTATAATATCATCTGTAAAGACTACCAAAAAATTTCAAGGTAATCTCTTAAGACTCTAATCATCCAGTCCATGAAGATTTCTAGAGCATTAGTGAGTCTGAAAGGCAATACAATATTTTCATAGTGCCCATATCTTGATGAAAAGTAGTCTTGGGTATATCTTCCTTCTTCACCCTTACTTGATAATATCCAGACTGAAAATCTTCCTTGGAGAAGTATTGTGCCCCATGTAGCTGGTCGAACAAGTCATCAATTCGTGGGAGAGGATACTTGTTCTTTATCATAATTTTTGTTAAATTAATGATAATTGATGAAAAGGCTCACTGACTCATCCTTATTCTTGACGAATAGGACTAGTGAACCCCACAGTGAAGCACTTGGGTGTATAAATCCTTTATCCAAATTCTACTATAGTTGATTCTTCAGCTCCTCAAGCTCCACAAAATTCATTCTATATAGAGTATTGGATATTTGAAATGACTATGGTATAAGGTCAATTGGGAATTAAACATCTCTTATAGGAGGAAGACATGGAAATTCCTAAAGAAACACTTCAGCAAATTCCCCCACAATAGGCATGTCTTCAAGGATGGTTTCTTCCTTAGACTCAATCATCTGAGGCTGATACATGTGATCATAGGGTAGTAATATCCATGCTTAAGATTATTGAGCTAAAGAAGATTCATCTTTCTCCTTGCACTTGTATCGAATCGAGGGTCAATTAACCACATAAGGAGTGATTTCCATCTTATGGAATATTATGTTGTCTCTATATAGGGAAAGCTAATCTATGACATGAATTTCCTAAAATTCCACTAGAGGGAGTTTTATGAGGTTCACCAAGAAGTTCAATCAATCTATTATGATTAGGGAGGAGTTATATTCATGGGATGCAATTATTTCCCCATTTTTTGTATTCACTAACATCTTTAATTCGATTATGTGTGGTGGTGTTGGGATTGTTCTAATAAACATTCGGGATATAAAATAATGCGTAAAAACTTAATCAAAAAGTACGTTCTATACTCTTGAATGAATAATTATCATACCTATCCCACTTCGTTGTCAGGGTTCACTTTGGCAGTAGTGATCGAAAAAACTCACCCTTGTTGCCTTGGAGGTTATTGGATGACTCTGAAAACCCTTGGCTTGAGGCACTAATTTTGAAGTTGCATTGATTCTTTGTAGTTGAAGAAATGAACAAAACATTGAGAGTCGAATGGAGTGTTACTCTACTCTATTTAAGTTACTGTTTTTTCTTTCCAAAAGTTAATAGATAGGTGCCCTTCTCTTCCACACACAAATAAATTCTTCATCCCCTTCAGGAAATTTCAGGGGTGCTTCTTTCTGCACATTTGGCAAGTGGGAAACTAGATTATCTTATCACCATTTTATTTATCCATATGGACACTATAATTGAAGTCCACCATAAACGTTTTATCCCCATGATACCCCTGAGGATCGTCCATCTCCATTTCAACCTAGAGGGAACATCAGACAATTTCCTCAAGGCTGTCAAAGTGGCGGATCACTAGTGCTTTCTGCAGGCTAGGTTTCATCCCCACCAAAGATGTCGTCAACCTTGAATTTAGGGGTAATGACAATGCATGAGTTGTATCATGAAAGCCATGTGAATATTGCCTCGTACGCTCTGACAGATTCATCGTCTTTTTTATTGAGAGCAATGAAGTCCCTTTCCATATTAAGCTAGAGAGTGCAAGGAAAATATTTATTGAAAAATGTATTTCTAAAAACCTTACATTCTAATGCCTCTATCTACTTCTCATGTTTCATATTTTCAATCTATTTCTACCATTGATCAGCTTCACCCTTCTTACGATAAGAATCCAGGAGAACAATCTCTAGTTAAGAACATTAAAGGATATAGAAGATCTTTTTAATGGAGTTGATCCATAGTTCGGCGATTGAGGGATCAGATGATACATTAATAATAGGAGGCCATTCTCTAATGAAGATTTAGATAGTGACATGTTCTTTCTTAAGGTGGGTTGAATGTTCCTCTTGACCCATGTTTCTATTCAAATCATGAGTTAACTGAGAGACTATCATGACAAATTTTGCAATTCCTACTCTGATCGGATTGGGAATCTCAATAGATGAGTCATCACATTTATCTTCACATTGTTTATTAGCCCGAGTCCTCCTATTACTGGACATTGTCTGGAATAAAAGGTAAATCTAGGGGTGACACATAAAGGGAAATCCAAGGAAAAAACCGATGACTTATAAATTTCTTTTATTTCTTGTACTTATGAATCTATTGGATGCAATCTATGTTATCCAACATAAATTATTAGGGGATTTTTTTAATTCCCTTAATAATGGTTGATACTAAGATTGTGAATTTACTAATGCATATCCCCAAAGAGTGTCATAAAAAAGAGTGAAGCAAGGCCCATTGTCGTGTACTAGCAAACCCCAGGTCAAACTCGAAACTCCTTGTTGGGGTTTTTACCCCTAGATACATTTGTGCTAGAGCAACCTCTACCTACTCGTATCAAGATAGGGATGTATTTTCTTGATAAACCACTTACTCAATTCCCAAAAAAATGTAGAGATGTTTTTATTATACATAGTCTTGTCTCTAAGGTTTCACTAGTTTTTTTAATCCCAATCCAAAAAATAACTAAACATATCCTCTGATACCAACTATGACAACCATTCCCTTAATTTCACACTAAAACATGATTTATTACATAAACTTCACATGATACCACATATAAGATCGAGATGTATATTGTATTTGGGGATTATGATCATTAATTAAAACCTTAAAACCTGAAATAAAACATCTTTATTGAAAACGTCCTTTACATGACCACTACATACCCTTGTACATAGCATTGCATGGGATAACCTGCGAACATGCATAAGAAAAGGGTGATCTATAAAGCCCAGTAAGGGAATAAGCACAGAATAAAACGATTAATAAAATACATGTTATACATTAGGAATTTCAATGTAGCATAAGAGAAACATGAACATAACTGCAAGATAATGCATGATAATCATAACATGGAAATGTGGAAACAACACTTAACATGGAATTAACATGGGCCAAGGCTCATTGTACATATAGCATGAGTAAAACCTCATTGCACATGAATCATGAGTAAAACCATATTGAACTTTAATTATCATGATTCAACAGCCATTGCACATGACATATCATGGTACTATACTTTACCCAATGCATTGAAGAGCATTCAGGGCACATGCTTCTTAAACATTTCATTTCATGCATAAGTGTGCCACAAGTATCATATAACATGGAATCAATAAACATCATATGTTATTACATGATTAAGTAATGTGAAATAAATTAATTAAATTACCATTAAATATGTATATTTACAAAAATATTAATACCCTTGATAGGGTCAGGGGTATGGTAATCACTACACAATTAACTTGTCTTGGAAAAACACAGTACAATTTTGGCAGTATAATGGCGTGACATAAGGATTCATGAATAAGGTTGATGATAGGTAAATGGGTGTCTCATAATGTGTTTGTGAAATGGATAATAAGGGGGTCATATAGATACATGTCCAAACAAACCTAATGGATTGTAGATTCATAATACAAAATAATTACTTTGATATAGAGGAGAAGAGTGAAATCCCCCCTGAAATTTTGGCATGGTAATGGGTGTATATGGGAGGAATCAATGTGAATTAAATGGGTATCCCATCATCAAAACATAAATAGGGTTTCATGGTGGTAGTGATAAATCATACATCAACATTTGTAATTGAAAAAAGGGCCTAACAACTTAATTAAAATTTGGTAATAATATGAAAGGAAAAAATCCTTTAATTGGAAGTGTGATCCCAAATGCTTGGGAAAGGCTTCAAAGAAGACTCATGGGAGCTTTGGCCACCTTGGTAGGATTATAGAGAGGGGGGGAAAGAGTTAATATGAACTCAAAATTCTTTGAGTGAAGAGGACGTGGGAGCCTGTGTGGGTATATATAGGAAAGGAGAGGGACTTCTTTATTGTTTAGGTTCGGGTCACCACACATTAAACTAATCAAAACCAATAACCATCTAGTGTTTTCCACATTTCCTGTAACACCCGAGACTTTTATGTTATATAAATCATCAAAAGGATCCTTTTCTACACAACACTTGCTTGGATTGCTTTACACGCAATCGCGACCTTCCTCGATAGCTTGCGTCGTACGCAATACCGAGTTTCACTAAACAACAATATGCTATTAAAACTAGCCGTTATGAATAGTAATAACCACTTTTTGAAATTTTATAAATTTTATTTTTCAAAATGGACTTCATTTTTGGACTCATGATATCGAAATTAGCCTAGGGTGAAATTTTGGTATTTTTCTGAAAACTTTCAATTTTTGATGAATAGTGAAACCACTAAGTGGTAGGTTAAAAACTGAATTTTGCATAAAACTTAATTTTACCGCTTCTGTGAATGGAATTTCAAAAATCCGACAGACACGGTTGATATCAGTAAGTAAAATGTGGTTCAATGAGATAAAAATAATTTTTTGGTGAATAGTAACTTTTTACGATTTTTACCGCGGTTAATAGTAAATAGGGTAACTAAGGGTAAATATGATATCAATATTACCCTAACACATGTCCTAATTCTATTGGACAAGTTTAATTCGACCAAAAACAAACTTAGGAATAATATATGACCATTTAGGCCCACTTGGATTAGATTAGGACATTTATTATTAATTTATTTAAAGAAGGGTTAAAATAGTTAAAATCAATGTTTAATAAGTAAATCATTTTAAATACTGGGTAATACATAAGATAAATTCGACTATAAATATTCATTAGAAAGCTAAAAAGATTTCCTACATAATGGTATTTTATTTGTAATTCTTAGACATTATATAATTTAATTTATTTAAGACACAATGATGATGTAGTAATTATCTTATTAATGAAATATTGACATAATTGATGTTATAAACACCAAAATAAATGTAATTTGAGACTTTTTATGAATTCCACTAAATTTCTAGGTTACTATGATATATTAGTGTTTATTTAATTAACTTTTTTCGAACATATAATTCTGTTATGACTTTCACAAAAATCATATATCAAATAGTGTCAAAATTGACACAAAATAGTTTTTAAATGAAATATTATATTATTAATTGTTATTTTATTCATAAAAATCTAAGGTTCTGCCAAATGACTTAGATAAGGATATATATATTAATAATAAACAATTTGGGGTTCTTTTGGCATGTTATAGTAAGTGTATTAACCATATAGTGAAAGAAAACAAAAAGACACGGTAAAAGTTAAATTAATTAACTTAGAGTTAAATCTAATTGATAAGGTTTAAATAATACCCTAAACTTGTCTAAATACTATTGGTTTATAGGATTTCGACCCATCCCCACTTTAGCTTCGAAATAAGACCCTTTGGAACCATTATAAACCGATTTTGACTTTAATATAAAATAATATTTTGAGATATTTTTAAGGTGCCCCTCTCCTCCCTTATAAAAGGGCACCTCCTCCCCCTCCTCCTCACACCAATTTGAGCACTCAAGCTCGGCCAACCCCTGACATTTTCTCCTCTCCACTTCCCTAGAATAATCCTATAGGTCCTGGTCTTCTTCAAAGACCAATCTTAGTTCCCTTAGTGGAGGATTCAAAGAGGTGTTCCAAAGAAGAGGTAATATCCATTACCGATCTTTTCAATTTCTTTCTTCTTCAACTTATTCTCCTTTAGTTGTTTCATGATAAAGTAATAACATCAGTATTACTTACATACTGATATGTTATTATAAATATGAAACAACCCTAATTCACCTTCTATCCATCCTACGGAAAAATGAAATCACCGCGCGTGCGTACGTACGGAATACCGTCTCCACGCCGTGGTGTAATCTATTTTTCCACCATCACCTTACAAGGATGGTTAAAATGGTGTAATGAGTAACTATATATGATTATTATGAAGTAATATTGATACTGAAATAATATATATATATATACTCCAATACAATTCCACGATCATAGGAACAATATCAGCACTCGTGCGTACGTACGGAATACCGTCTCCACGATGTGATGCGACTCGTTCTACATGATCTTCATTTCATAATGATTATATAAATGAATTGAATGAATAAATATGATATATGTTACACTAATACCATTCTGGATATCAGGAATATATAACCATAAAAGAAGAATAAGAATGTATTCGGCAAAACATGCATAAGAACAAAAGGCAATAAAGACCCGAGTAACAAGTAACCATGAAATATTACTATCAAGAAGCTAAGAATATGAACATATATGATATCATATCAATATTTATGATTCTGGAATAAGTCAATAACATTATTTAAACCATCATACAGGAGCTTCGGACACGTACAAAGCAAATTGGACTTAAGGTAAGGGAAAATATCACAATCTCACTTTTATCCGAGATTGTTTTTACTTTGGTAATTACTGGGGTGTATTTTATCATCCACATCCATGTTCCCTCAATATGTAATATTATTTCCATCCTTCTACAATAGTTTATATAAAATTTTACCCTTCATTGAGTTTTTAGTAAAAGATATGAAAGGAATCTTTTGTCATTTTTTCGTATGAGGTACTTTTTGACTTTTCCGACAAAAGTACGAAGAATGTTTTTTTAACTTATACGGCATGAATGGATTTTTAAAACATTATTTCCAAGAAGCTTCCTTTACAAGTTTTCAAGTTTATTTTTAATAAACTTCTTTTAGTTTATAATTGTATGACATGTTAAGAAAAGAAAAGTGTTTTTGAAAAAGAAAGGATATTTTCCTCAAGAATGGAGTTCAAGTGTTTTATCAAAATTATTTTCCATCTAAGATAATAAAGGGTTCTGTTTTTATCCCTTTAATTACATTGATTTGATTATGTTGTGAGGGAATTATTTTTATGAAGTCATTTGCCTTATATGATTTGTTTTATGATGTCATGATGTTTCAAGAATCCCATTTTTGTTACATGTGTTATGCGATGATGTATGATTTATGATTATGTGGCACACATAAGAAATGATTCATTATAAGATGGGTGGGAGCTATATCTCCCTCCAATGCATTGGGTAAAGATTTATATCACATGAGATAGACATGGCTGGAACGGAAGGTTATTTCAGTTCAGTGATACAGGACTGAAACGAGGAGTGAACTCGGTTCAGAAAGGGACTTTGTCCACTAAGATAGTCTTGGAAATGAGTCATGACTAACAAGAAATGATTTTCCATGATTATGTGTGCATGCCACAAAGTTTCAAGTTTTATGTTATGATTATGGGGATCTCATTTTCACTTCTATGATTTATTCCATGTTAAGATAGTATGATCTCTTTTGCAGGTTTTGATTTTCAAAAAGATATGATATGATTTTTATTTCCTTTATTTACCCTTGCTGAGCATTTGAGCTCACCCTTTTATGTTTTCTTTTCCCCAGGTCAGGAAGATGGATATTAAGTAGAATATTCTAAAAGGGACCCTAGATATGATGAAATAAATGGGAGACACTGTAGAAGATTTATGAACCAGTTGTTTATGTTTCCCAGTTTCTAAAGACACTATACCTATACGGTCCTTTGTGGTTTTGTCATATGTTGTAATAAGTGTGCTTCAATTTTGAAGTATTAACAATGTATGTAAAGTGTGAGTCGTTATAGTTGGTATCAGAGGAAAGGTATAGTCAACCTTTGGAAACTAGGATGTGAAAGCCTTAGTAAGAACCCTAATGATAAGTCTAAGCATAGAACACAATCTTAGAAATGGCCATGAATAACCTAGGATAAGACCATAAGCATGAAAATTTTATTCTTGAATTATGTGGTTTCCTATTATAATTAGTGTTTCTCACACTATTCTTCTTGGTTTTAGTCAATGGCTGGAACCCGAAGGAACTGTGTTAATGCGGAATGCGATGGGCAATGCAATGATTGTCCCCCTGAGCAACCAAACGATATGGGAGCTGGAATGCAAAATCTTGTAGCCATGCTCACACAACTTTCTCAAGCTATGAATCATGCAGGATTTCCAAACGAGAAAAGGAGGGAGAAACATTCTGTTGAATCCTTCATGAGGCAGAGTCCACCTTCTTTCAGCGGGTCTACTGATTCATTAGTTGCTGAACAATGGATTAGTACTACTGAAAAGATATTTTCAGTTCTTCAATGTTCTGAGCATGATAAAGTCATCCTAGCAGTGTATCGTTTGGAAGGAGATGCGGATCAATGGTGGAATCTTGTTAAGAATACGAGGCAAAGGGATGAAATTGAGTCTATGGAATGGGACAAGTTCAAGAACTTATTTTTCAATAAGTACTTCCCTCGTATTCTCCGAACAAAGATGGAGAAAGAGTTTCTTGAACTGAAGCAAAGGGATGATGAATCTGTTGGTACCTATGAAGCAAATTTTACAAGACTTGCAAGGTACGCTTCTGGTATTATTATCCAACCTGAGAGTATGATCGATCGTTTCTTTAGTGGCTTAAAACCAAGTCTTCGAATGGCGTTAGCCATAAGGGTCTTCAATAGCTACGAGGAAATCGTTCGATGTGCTCTCAAAGTCGAGATGGAGATTGGAGTAACCCATCAGTCACATGGGTTTGATATGAAGAGGAAGATGGAATTCAAAGAAAAATCTAAAGAGCACACGGAAAAGAAGATGAACTTTCCCTTATGCTCAAAGTGTGGAAATAAACATGGAGGGAGTTGTCTTAAAGGGACAAGTAAATGTTTTAAATGTGGAAAGGAAGGTCATCGGGCATTTGAATGTCGCGATAATGGGAAGAAGATGTCTAATGATGCAAACAAAGGAAGGGATACACAGAATTAACCTACTACACTTCAATGTTTCAAGTGCAAGGAGATGGGGCATTATGCCAATCAATGCCCAAATCCAAGGGTTGATGATGATGGTCGACGTCAACAAACTCTTAAGGCTAAAGACAAAGGAATGTCACATGCAATTTCTATCAGCGATGTGGAGTACGATAACGATGTGGTGAAAGGTACACTTACCATCCACTCTAAAGTAGCAAATGTTTTATTTGATTCTGGATCCACCCACTCTTTTATTTCTGAAAAATTTTCTAAGGGTATCACCGTATTACCTCAACAATTAGATGTTGAGTTAGCTGTGACAACACCTAATGGCACATCAATCACATCAAAAGTTTATAATTCTTCTCCGATCGAAGTTTGTGGGAAAGTGCTTCCTGCAAATCTTGTGATCCTTCCTTTAGTGGAATTTGATATGATTCTTGGCATGGATTGGCTTTCTCTACATGAAGCTCATATCAATTTCCAAAGAAGGGAAGTCACATTTCGTATTCCAGATCAATCTACGATCGTCTATCAATGCAAGGATGAACATAACCTTCCAATGGAAATTTCTTCCATCTTATAGGTATTGATTCCACTAAATGAAGGTTATTTATCTCAAATGGTTGGTGAGAAACTCACGATTAAGAATATGCCCATTGTACGGGAGTTTGATGATGTCTTTCCGGAGGAATTGTTGGGTCTTCCACCAAATCGTGAAGTTGAGTTTTCAATAGAACTCGTACCGGGTGCTTTGCCTATTTCAAAGACACCTTATAGAATGGCCCCAATTGAGTTGCAGGAATTGAAGAAGCAACTCCAAGAGAATCTTGACAAGGGATTCATACGCCCTAGTGCGTCACCTTGGGGAGCACCTGTTCTATTTGTTAAGAAGAAAGATGGATCAATGAGACTCTGCATTGATTATCGAGAACTTAACAAGATCACTATCAAGAACAAATATCCTCTCCCACGCATTGATGACTTATTTGACCAACTACGCGGAGCTCAATACTTTTCCAAGATTGATCTTCGTTCAGGGTATCATCAATTAAGGGTCAAAAGGGAGGATATACCAAAGACGGCTTTCCGTACAAGGTATGAACACTATGAATTTATAGTGATGCCATTTGGTCTTACTAATGCCCCTGCTATCTTCATGGATCTCATGAATAGAGTCTTTAGAGACTATCTTGATCAATTTGTGGTAGTCTTTATAGAAGATATTCTTGTCTATTCAAAGAGCAAGGAAGAGCATGAAGATCACTTGAGAATTATATTGAAGACCCTGAGAAAGGAGAAGCTTTATGCCAAATTTACCAAGTGTGAATTTTGGCTTCGAAAAGTTGCATTTTTGGGTCACATAATCTCAAAAGAGGGGATATCTGTGGATCCAGCAAAAACAGAGGTTATCGAAAGATGGTCAAGACCAACAACAGTAACTGAGATCCGAAGTTTTCTTGGTTTGGCTGGATATTATCGACGTTTTGTAAAAGATTTTTCACGATTATCTAATCCACTCACCAAGTTGACTCGGAAAGGAGTTAAGTTTGTCTGGACAGAGGAATGTGAAGAGAATTTCTAGGAGTTGAAAAGAAGGTTATCCAGTGCACCTGTTCTCACACTGCCTTGTAGTGGAGAAAGGTTTGTGATCTACAGTGATGCATCCAAGAAGGGATTGGGGTGTGTTCTTATGAAAAATGATATGGTGATAGCTTATGCCTCACGACAGTAGAAAATCCATGAGAAAAATTACCCAACACATGATTTGGAGTTGGCTACGGTAATCTTTTCATTAAAGATTTGGAGGCATTACCTTTATGGTGAAAGGTGTGATATTTATACTGATCATAAAAGTTTAAAGTATATTTTCACACAAAAGGAGCTGAATATGCGCCAAAGAAGATGGTTGGAGCTGATTAAGGATTATGAATGCTCAATCCATTACCACCCTGGGAAAGCAAACAAGGTGGCAGATGCATTAAGTCGACAAGACCATGCTAGTTTATCCATGATGAGGATCACAAAAGATCCAATATTTATGGATTTACAAAGGATGGATCATGGAATTATAATGGAAGGGGAAAAATCTTATCTTTCTCAAATGAATGTTCAACCATCTATACATGTGAAGATTAAAGAGGCACAGAAAGAAGATGTCGAGTTACAAAAGAAGGTGAGAAATGTTCCTGAATTCAACCTTGATTGTGATGGGATAATAAAGTTCAGGAATCGGGTTTGCGTTCCTCCCATCCCCGAATTAAAGAATGAGCTGCTGGATGAGGCTCATAGTTCATCATTCTCTATTCATCCTGGAAGCACGAAGATGTATAGGGACCTAAAAGAGTACTTCTGGTGGGATGGCATGAAAAGAGATGTTGCTGAATATGTCTCTCGATGCTTGGTTTGTCAACAAGTTAAAGCTGAGAGACAGTAGTCTAAGGGGATGTTACAACCATTACCCATACCCGAATGGAAATGGGAAAACATCACTATGGACTTTGTCACAGGACATCCTAAAACATCCAAAGGCAATAATGCTATCTGGGTCATAGTTGATTGTCTTACAAAGTCTGCACACTTCATTGCTATTAGAGAGGATTTCTCTCTAGATCAGCTTGCCAGGATATATGTAAAGGAAGTGGTAAGATTGCATGGAGTAACACTTTCTATTATATCTGATCAAGATCCCAGATTTACCTCGAAGTTCTGGCGAAGTCTTCAGCATACTCTGGATACAGAGTTGAGTTTCAGCACTGCTTATCATCCCCAGACAGATGGTCAGTCTGAGAGAACAATTAAAACCCTAGAAGATATGTTGAGAGCTTTCTCTATGGATTTCAAAGGAGGTTGGGATCAACACCTACCTTTTGTGGAATTTTCTTATAATAATAGCTTTCAGTCCAGTATTCAGATGGCTCCTTATGAAGCTCTCTATGGAAAGAAATGCAGGACTCCAACTTGCTGGGATGAAGTTGGGGAAAGAAAGCTATTAGGACCTGATCTCGTTGATGAAATGGCAGAAAAGGTTAGATCTATTCAACAACACATAAGAGCAGCTCAGAGTCGACAGAAAAGTTATGCCGACAACCGAAGAAAAGACCTAGAGTTTGAAGTGGGTGATAAAGTGTTCTTACGAATATCTCCCTGGAAGAGGGTTATGAGATTTGGAAAGAAGGGGAAGTTGAGCCCTAGATATATCGGTCCTTTTGAAATACTGGATCGTGTTGGGAAGGTAGCTTACCGATTGGCGCTTCCACCTAATCTCTCTCAAGTTCACGATGTGTTCCATGTATCTCTCCTGAGAAAGTACATACCAGATCCTTCACATGTACTCAGCTCAGAAGTTGTACCGCTGGAGCAAGATCTTTCTTATGAAGAACAGCCGATAGAGATTCTGGATCATAGCGAAAAAGTCCTACGAAACAAGACCACTCGCTTGGTGAAAGTTTTATGGAGAAACCACCAACTTGAAGAAGCTACATTGGAGCTTGAGGATATGATGAGGGAGAAGTATCCTCATCTGTTTGTTGCAAAGTGAAGAATTTCGAGGGCGAAATTCTTTTTAAGGGGGGTAGAATGTAACACATGAGACTTTTATGTTATATAAATCATCAAAAGGATCTTTTTCTACACAACACTTTCTTGGCTTGCTTTACACGCAATCGCGACCTTCCTCGATAGCTTGCGTCGTACGCAATACCGAGTTTCACTAAACAACAATATGCTATTAAAACTAGCCGTTATGAATAGTAATAACCACTTTTTGAAATTTTATAAATTTTATTTTTCAAAATGGACTTCATTTTTGGACTCAGAATATCGAAATTAGCCTAGGGTGAAATTTTGGTATTTTTCTGAAAACTTTCAATTTTTGATGAATAGTGAAACCACTAAGTGGTAGGTTAAAAACTGAATTTTGCATAAAACTTATTTTTACCGCTTCTGTGAATGGAATTTCAAAAATCCGACAGAAACGGTTGATATCAGTAAGTAAAATGTGGTTCAATGAGATAAAAAAAAATTTGTTGAATAGTAACTTTTTACGATTTTTACCGCGGTTAATAGTAAATAGGGTAACTAAGGGTAAATATGATATCAATATTACCCTAAAACATGTCATAATTCTATTGGACAAGTGTAATTCGACCAAAAACAAACTTAGGAATAAAATATGACCATTTAGGCCCACTTGGATTAGATTAGGACATTTATTATTAATTTATTTAAAGAAGGGTTAAAATAGTTAAAATCAAAGTTTAATAAGTAAATCATTTTTAATATGGGGTTATACATAAGATAAATTCGACTATAAATATTCATTAGAAATCTAAAAAGATTTCCTACATAATGGTATTTTATTTGTAATTTTTAGACATTAAATAATTTAATTTATTTATGACACAATGATGATGCAGTAATTATCTTATTAATGAAATATTGACATAATTGATGTTATAAACACCAAAATAAATGTAATTTGAGTCTTTTTATGAATTCCACTAATTTTATAGGTTACTATGATATATTAGTGTTGATTTAATCAACTTGGTTCGAACATATAATTCTGTTATGACTTTCACAAAAATCATATATCAAATAGTGTCAAAATTGACACAAAATAGTTTTTAAATCAAATATTATATTATTAATTTTTATTTTATTCCTAAAAATCTAAGGTTCGGCCAAATGACTTAGATAAGGATATATATATTAATAATAAACAATTTGGGGTTCGTTTGTCATGTTATAGTAAGTGTATTAACCATATAGTGAAAGAAAACTAAAAGACACGGTAAAAGTTTAATTAATTAACATAGAGTTAAATCTAATTGATAAGGTTAAAATAATACCCTAAACTTGTCTAAATCCTATTGGTTGATAGTATTTCGACCCATACCCACTTTATCTTCGAAATAAGACCCTTTGGAACCATTATAAACCGATTTTGACTTTAATATAAAATAATATTTTGAGATATTCCTAAGGTGCCTCTCTCCTCCCTTATAAAAGGGCACCTCCTCCCCCTCCTCCTCACACCAATTTGAGCACTCAAGCTCGGCCAACCCCTGCCATTTTCTCCTCTCCACTTCCCTAGAATAATCCTAGAGGTCCTGGTCTTCTTCAAAGACCAATCTTACTTCCCTTAGTGGAGGATTCAAATAGGTGTTCCAAAGAAGAGGTAATATCCATTACTGATCTTTTCAATTTATTTCTTCTTCGACTTCTTCTCCTTTAGTTGTTTCATGATAAAGTAATAACATCAGTATTACATACATACTGATATGTTATTATAAATATGAAACAACCCTAATTCACCTTCTATCCATCCTACGGAAAAATGAAATCACCGCGCGTGCGTACGTACGGAATACCGTCTCCACGCCGTGGTGTAATCTATTTTTCCACCATCACCTTACAAGGATGGTTATAATGGTTTAATGAGTAACTATATATGATTATTATGAAGTAATATTGATACTGAAATAATATATATATATATACTCCAATACAATTCCACGATCATAGGAACGATATCATCACTCGTGCGTACGTACGGAATACCGTCTCCACGATGTGATGCGACTCGTTCTACATGATCTTCATTTAATAATGATTATATAAATGAATTGAATGAATAAATATGATATATGTTACACTAATACCATTCTGGATATCAGGAATCTATAACCTTAAAATAAGAATAAGAATGTATTCGGCAAAACACGCATAAGAACAAAAGGCTATAAAGACCCGAGTAACAAGTAACCATGAAATATTACTATCAAGAAGCTAAGAATATGAACATATATGATATCATATCAATATGTATGATTCTGGAATAAGCCAATAACATTATTTAAACCATTATACAGGAGCTTCGGATACGTACAAATCAAATTGGACTTAAGGTAAGGGAAAATATCACAATCTCACTTTTATCCGAGATTGTTTTTACTTTGGTAATTACTGGGGTGTATTTTATCATCCACATCCATGTTCCCTCAATATGTAATATTATTTCCATCCTTCTACAATAGTTTATATCAAATTTTACCCTTCATTGAGTTTTTAGTAAAAGATATGAAAGGAATCTTTTGTCGTTTTTTTCCTACGAGGTACTTTTTGACTTTTCCGACAAAAGTACGAAGAATGTTTTTTTTAACTTATACGGCATGAATGGATTTTTAAAACATTATTTCTAGGAAGCTTCCTTTACAAGTTTTCAAGTTTATTTTTAATCAACTTCTTTTAGTTTATAATTGTATGACATGTTAAGAAAAGAAAAGTGTTTTTGAAAAAGAAAGGATATTTTCCTCAAGAATGGAGTTCAAGTGTTTTATCAAAATTATTTTCCATCTAAGATAATAAAGGGTTCTGTTTTTATCCCTTTAATTACATTGATTTGATTATGCTGTGAGGGAATTATTTTTATGAAGTCATTTGCCTTATATGATTTGTTTTATGATGTCATGATGTTTCAAGAATCCCATTTTTGTTACATGTGTTATGCGATGATGTATGATTTATGATTATGTGGCACACATAAGAAAGGATTCATTATAAGATGGGTGGGACCTATATCTCCCTCCAATGCATTGGGTAAAGATTTATATCTCATGAGATAGACATGGCTGGAACGGAAGGTTATTTCGGTTCAGTGATACAGGACTGAAACGAGGAGTGAACTCGGTTCAGAAAGGGACTTTGTCCACTAAGATAGTCTTGGCAATGAGTCATGACTAACAAGAAATGATTTTCCATGATTATGTGTGCATGCCACAATGTTTCAAGTTTTATGTTATGATTATGGGGATCTCATTTTCACTTCTATGATTTATTCCATGTTAAGATAGTATGATCTCTTTTGCAGGTTTTGATTTTCAAAAAGATATGATATGATTTTTATTTCCTTTATTTGCCCTTGCTGAGCATTTGAGCTCACCCTTTTATGTTTTCTTTTCCCCAGGTCAGGAAGATGGATATTAAGTAGAATATGCTAAAAGGGACCCTAGATATGATGAAATAAATGGGAGACACTGTAGAAGATTTATGAACCAGTTGTTTATGTTTCCCAGTTTCTAAAGACACTATACCTATACGGTCCTTTGTGGTTTTGTCATATGTTGTAATACGTGTGCTTCAATTTTGAAGTATTAACAATGTATGTAAAGTGTGGGTCGTTATATTTTTTTCCAAATTTGAGTGAAAAAAAATATTTTATAGGGGAAATGACCTAACGTTTTATAATAATAGGGTTTCTTAGGTGTTGGTGAGTCACATTATCAAGGAAAATAATTTAAAAAGTGAAAATATTTTATTACTCTTGGAGGGTCAACTAATGTTTTGTTAAATAAATAAAAAAACCTAAAATCACATTATTTTAATGGTTAAACATTTATTTTCCGAATATATCATTTATATTATTTTTCTACATCACAATTGGGTCATTATGATGTCATAAAACAGATTATATATTTAAATGATATATATTTTTTACCCAAAAATTCAACTATCTCAGAAAATTATGAAAACTTCACCATTGGATAATTTTGACATCCTGATTCCAAACATAATATTAATTTTATTTAATTTTTTTAAAATATGTGAATTTATACATTTAAAATAAAAACAGACATTTAAAAAAAATTCTTTGGTGTTGACAAAAAATGGCTTTCAAACATTAACAAAAATTAAAATTTCATTCCGTAAACTATACGATCAATTATATTTAATAAAAATTAATTTTATAATAATAATATTTTATTAAAATATTATTTAATTCAAAAATCATTATATTCATCAAAATATATTTTTTAGTTGAATATTAACAAAGAATACTATTTGTCCTTTAAAAACGTTTTACAAAGTAACAATAATAAACTAAATGTATATTAAATATTATATACAAAAATAATCGACATAATAATAGTGATAAGGTCTTGTTAGAAAACCCCATATAACACCAGTATATGATATAATGGTAAGTTGTGCGATGGTGATAGACTCTTGGGGTGGCTCAGATAACATTGCTCGACTGGTAATTTTTATCAACATCCAATTCTCTTGATGGCGGTTCTGTTAGAGCTTATCACATTGAATCTAGGCTTGGGATTGGTCAAGAGAAAAGCCCAATGACACCAACTCCTTTTTGAGCTCCAACAAATGGGCTTAAAACGGGGAAACTCTACTAGATGAGGCCATCGCTTCCATTGTCTCAGAAAATTGGATTTTTTAAAGCCCTACATTTATACTAATCATGTGATCACTTTTTAACAGCTATATTAGAAATGGTCACATTTCTTAATAGTATTTTAAAATCTAGAAACATAAAACAAAACATGTACATATGTTATATAACCATTTTAAATCATGAGAGATTTAATTAGATCTAGAGGAATTTTCATTAATGAATGTTTGAGTCATTAAACATATTGTGAAAGAATATATTAATGTATTTTCAGAATATTTACCTATACATCCTATAGAGTAGAAATTTGAGTTCTCTTTTGATTTTATTCATGTATAAATGCCTATATCAACGAATCCTTATATAATGTCCACTATGGAATTAGTAGAACTGATGAAACAACTAGAGGAATTTAGTGATAATGTATTTATTCTCTCTAGTGTCTCTCCATGGGATTCCCTTTTTCTTTTTTAAGAATAATGATGGATTGATGAGGTTGTGCGTTAACTATAGGGGGATCATTTCTATAACAATAAATAAAAATCATCCCATACCTCTCATTAATGTTTTAATTGATAAAATTACTAGAGCCCAATATTTTTTGATGATTAACATTCAATCTGGATATCATTAGTTGCAAGAGGGAAAGGAAGATATTCCAAAGGCAGTATTATGAATCTTGTATGGGCATTACGATTTTAAAATAATGCCTTTTGGACTATCTAATTATCCCTCTGTTTTCATGAATCCAATGAATAAATTTTTCAATGAATTTATTTATTTATTTATGGTGGTATTTATTGAGGATATCTTGGTATACTAAAAAATCTATTAAGATCCTGAAAATCACTTGCGCATTATTATGAAGACTCTTAGAAGAAATGAATTATATGGGAATCATAGAATGTTTTAATTTTTGATTTAATAAATTTCCTTTAATGGGCACATTGAATCTAAGATGGAATATATGATTATCCTATGACGAAAAATTCTTTTCAAGAGTGGCCTACTCAAATGAACAAAACTAAGGTATATTGTTTTATTTGTTTACTAGGTTATTTTCCGTGTTTCGTTCAGAACTTCGCCGGTTTAGCCAACCCAATGACCAATATTATATGTAAATGTAACACCCGATATTTTTATGAGTAATATTTTGTTTTTATGTTATATATATATATATATCATCAAAGGAATATTTCACTACACACTAGCTTGACTTACTTTACACGCAATCGCGACCTTCCTCGATAGCTTGCGTTGTACGCAATACCGAGTTTCACTAAACAACGATACGCTATTAAAATATTATTAAAACTCGCCGTTATGAATAGTAATAAAAACTTTTTGAAATTTTATAAATTTTATTTTTCAAAATGGACTTTATTTTTGGATTCGGAATACCGAAATTAGCCTAGGGTGAAATTTTGGTATTTTTCTGAAAACTTTCAATTTTTAATGAATAGTCAAACCACTAAGTGGTTGGTTAAAAACTGAATTTTGCATAAAACATAATTTTACCGCTTCTGTGAATGGAATTTCCAAAATCTGACAGACACGGTTGATATCAGTAAGTAAAATGTGGTTCAATGAGATAAAAATAATTTTTTGGTGAATAATAAGTTTTTACTTTTTTTACCGCGGTTAATAGTAAATAGGGTAACTAAGGGTAAATATGATATTACTATTACCCTAACACATGTCCTAATTCTATTGGATAAGTGTAATTCGACCAAAAACAAACTTATGAATATAATATGACCATTTAGGTCCACTTGGATTAGATTATGACATTTAATATTATTTTATTTAATGAATAGTTAAAATAGTTATAATCAAAGTTTAATAACTAAAACATTTTTAATATGGGGTTATACAAAAGATAAATTCGACTATAAATATTCAGTAGAAATATAAAAAGATTTACTAAATAATGATATTTTATTTATAATTTTTAGACTTTATATAAATTAATTTATTTATGACACAATGATGATGGAGTAATTACCCTTTTTAGGAAATGTTAACATAATTGATGTTATAAATGCTCAAATAAATGTATTTTGAGACTTTTTATGAATTCCACTAATTTTATAGGTTAATATGATATATTAGTGTTTATTTAATCAACTTGGTTAGAACATATAATTCTGTTATGACTTTCACAAAAATCATATATCAAATAGTGTCAAAATTGACACAAAATAGTTTTTAAATCAAATATTATATTATTAATTGTTATTTTATTCCTAAAAAGCTACGGTTCGTCCAAATGACTTAGATAAGGATATATATATTAATAATAAACAACTTGGGGTTCGTTTGGCATATTATAGTATGTTTATTAACCATATATTGTAAGAAAACAAAAAGTCACGGTAAAAGTTAAATTATTTAACTTAGAGTTAAATCTAATTGATAAAGTTAAAATAATAACCTAACCTTGTCTAAAACCTATTGGTTGATAGGATTCCGACCCATTCCCACTTTAACTTTGAAATAAGACCCTTTGGAACCATTATAAACAGATTTTTACTTTAATATAAAATAATATTTTGAGATATTCCTAAGGTGCCCCTCTCCTCCCTTATAAAAGGGCACCTCCTCCTCCTCCTCCTCACACCAATTTGAGCACTCAAGCTCGGCCAACCCCAGCAAAAATCCCTTCTCCACTTCCCTAGAATAATCCTAGAGGTCCTGGTCTTCTTCAAAGACCAATCTTAGTTCCCTAAGTGGAGGATTCAAAGAGGCGTTTCAAAGAAGAGGTAATATCCATTACCGATCTTTTCAATTTCTTTCTTCTTAAACATCTTCTTCTTTAGTTTTTTCATGATAAAGTAATAACATAAGTATTACTTACATACTGATATGTTATTATAAATATTAAACAACACTAATTCACCTTCTATCCATCCTACGGAAAAATGAAATCACCGCGCGTGCGTACGTACAGAATACCGTCTCCACGCCGTGGTGTAATCTAATTTCCACCATCACCTTACAAGGATGGGTATAATGGTGTAATTAGTAACTATATATAATTATTATAAATTTATATTGATACTTAAATTGTATAAATACACTTAAATACAATTCCACGATCATGGGAACAATATCATCGCTCGTGCGTACGTACGGAATACCGTCTCCACGATGTGATGCGACTTGTTCTACATGATCATCATTAAATAGTAATTATATAAATGAATTGAATGAATAAATATGATATATTTTACACTAATACCATTCAGTATATAAGGTATCTATAACCTTAAATGAATAATAAGAATTTATTCGGCAAAACGAACATAAGAACAAAAGACAATAAAGACCCGAGTAACAAGTAACAATGAAATATTAATAATAAGAAGCTAAGAATATGACCATATATGATATCATATCAATATGTACGATTCTGGAATAATTCAATAACATTATTTATTCCATTATACAGGAGCTTCAGACACGTACAAAGCAAATCGGACCTAAGGTAAGGGAAATATCACAATCTCATTTTTATTCGAGATTGTTTATACTTTGAAATTTACTGGGGTGTATTTTATCATCCACATACATGTTTCCTCAATATGTAATATTATTTTCATCCACCTACAATTGTTTAAATCCAATTTTACCCTTCGGTGAGTTTTTAGTAAAGGATATGAAAGTAATGTTTTGTCGTTTTTTGTACGAGGCACTTTTTGACTTTTCTGACAAAAGTACGAAGAATGTTTTTTTTGACTTATACGGCAAGAATGGATTTTTAAAACATTATTTCCAAGAATCTTCCTTTATAAGTTTTCAAGTTTATTTCTAATCAACTTCTTTTAGTTTATAATTGTATGACATGTTAAGAAAAGAAAAGTTTTTTTGAAGTAGAAAGGATATTTTCCTCAAGAATGGAGTTCAAATGTTTTATCAAAATTATTTTCCATCTAAGATAAAATAGGGTTCTGTTTTATCACTATTATTAAATTTATTTGATTATGTTTTGAGGGAATTATTTTTATGAAGTCATTTACCTTATATGATTTGTTTTATGATGTCATGATGTTTCAAGAATCCCATTTTTATTACATGTGTTATGCGATGATGTATGATTTATGATTATGTAGAACACATAATAATGGATTCATTATAAGATGGGTGGGACCTATATATCCCTCTAATGCATTGGGTAATGATTTTATATCACATGATATAGACATGGCTGGAACGGTAGGTTATACCGGTTCAGTAAAACAGGACTGAAACGAGGGTGACTCGGTTCAGAAAGGGACATTGTACACTAAGATAGTCTTGGAAATTAGTCTTGACTAACAAGAAATGATTTTATATGATTATGTGTGAATGCCACAAATTTTCATGTTTTAAGTTATGATTATTGTGATTACATTTCACTACCATGATTTATCCCATGTTATGAAATTATGATCTCTTTTGCAGGTTAAGATTTCCAAATGTTATGTGCTTATGTATATGATGTGATTGATATTTCTTTTGTTTACCCTTACTGAGCAATTGAGCTCACCCTTTTGTATGTTTTCTTTCCCCAGGTCAAGAAGAAGGTTATTAAGTAAGATATTCAAAAAGGGACTATAGAATTTATGAAATAAATGGGAGACAATGTAGACGCTTTATGAACCAGTTGTTTATGTTTCCCAGTTTCTAAAGACACTATAACTATATGGTCCTTTAGTGGTTTTGTTATATGTTGTAATAAGTATGCTTCAATTTTGAAGTATTAACAATGTATGTAAAGTATGGGTCGTTATAGTTGGTATCAGAGGAAAGGTATAGTCAACCTTTGGAAACTAGGATGTGAAAGCCTTAGTAAGAACCATAAGGATAAGTCTAAGCATAGAACACAATCTTAGTGTTTTAGAAATGGCCATGAATAACCTAAGATGAGACCTTAAGTGTGAAATTTTATTCTTGATTATGTGGTTTTCCTATTATAATTAGTGTTGCTCACACTATTCTTCTTGGTTTTAGTCAATGGATGGAACCCGAAAGAACCGTGTTAATGCAGAATGCGATGGGCAATGCAATGATTGTCCCCCTGAGCTACCAAACTACATGGGAGCTGTGATGAAAAATCTTGTAGCCATGCTCACACAACATTCTCAAGCTATGAATCATGCAGGACTTCCAAATGAGCAAAGGAAGGAGCAACATTCTGTTGAATCCTTCATGAGGCAGGGTCCACCTTCTTTCAGCGGATCTACTGATCCATTAGTTGCTGAACAATGGATTAGTACTACTGAAAAGATATTTTCAGTTCTTCAATGTTCTGAACATGAAAAAATCATCCTAGTAGTGTATCGTTTGGAAGGAGATGCTGATCCATGGTGGAATCTTATTAAGAATACGAGGCAAAGGGATGAAATTGAGTCCATGGAATGGGAAGAGTTCAAGAACTTATTTTTCAATAAGTACTTCCCTCGTATTCTCCGAACAAAGATGGAGAAAGAGTTTCTTGAACTAAAGCTAAAGGTTGGTGAATCTGTTGGTACCTATGAAGGAAATTTTACAAGACTTGCAAGGTACGCTTCTGGTATTATTATCCAACCTGAGAGTAAGATCGATCGATTCTTTAGTGGCTTAAAACCAAGTATTCGAAGGGCGTTAGCCATAAGGGACTTCAATAGCTACGAGGAAATCGTTCGATGTGCTCTCAAAGTCGAGATGGATATTGGAGTAACCCATCAGTTATATGGGTTTGATAAGAAGAGGAAAATGGAATTCAAAGGAAAATCTAAAGAGCACACTGAAAAGAATATGAGCTTTCCCTTATGCTCAAAGTGTGGAAAGAAACATGGAGGGAGTTGTCTTAAAGGTACATGTAAATGTTTCAAATGTGGAAAGGAAGGTCATCGGGAATTTGAATGCCGTGATGATGGGAAGAAGATGTCTAATGATGCAAACAAAGGAAGGGATACACAGAAGGAACCTACTACACTTCAATGTTTCAAGTGAAAGGATATGGGGCATTATGCCAATAAATTCCCTAATCCAAGGTTTGATGATGATGGTCGACGTCAACAAACTCTTAAGGCTAAAGAAAAAGGAAAGTCACATGCAATTTCTATCAGCGATGTGGAGTACGATAACGATGTGGTGAAAGGTACACTTACCATCCACTCTAAAGTAGAAAATGTTTTATTTGATTCTGGATCCACCCACTCTTTTATTTCTGAAGAATTTTCTAAGGGTATCACCGTTTTACCTCAACAATTTGATGTTGAGTTAGTTGTTACAACACCTAATGGCACAACAATCGCATCAAAAGTTTATAATTCTTCTCTGATCTAAGTTTGTGGGAAAGTGCTTCCTGCAAATCTTGTGATCCTTCCTATAGTATTATTTGATGTGATTCTTGTCATGGATTGGCTTTCTTTATATGGAGCTCATATCATTTGCCAAATAAGGGATGTCACATTTCATATTCCAGATCAATCTATGATCGTCTACCAATGCAAGGATGAACATAACCTTCCAGTGGAAATTTCTTCCATCTTATGGGTATTGATTCCACTAAATTAAGGTTATTTATCTCAAATGGTTGGTGAGAAACTCATGATTAAGAATATGCCCATTGTACAGGAGTTTGATGATGTCTTTCCGGAGGAATTACTCAGTCTTCCACCAAATCGTGAAGTTGAGTTTTCAATAGAACTTGTACCGGGTTCTTTTCCTGTTTTAAAGACACCTTATAGAATGGCCCAAATTGAGTTGCAGGAATTGAAGAAGAAACTCCAAGAGAATCTTGATAAGGGATTCATACGCCCTAGTGCACCACCTTGGGGAGCACCTTTTCTATTTGTTAAGAAGAAATATGGATCAATGAGACTCTGCATTGATTATCGATAACTTAACAAGATCACTATCAAGAACAAATATCCTCTCCCACGCATTGATGACTTATTTGACCAACTATGCGGAGCTCAATACTTTTCCAAGATTGATCTTTGTTCATGTTATCATCAATTAAGGGTCAAAAGGGAGGATATACCAAAGACGTCTTTCTGTACTAGGTATGGACACAATGAATTTATAGTGATTCCATTTGGTCTTACTAATTCCCCTGCTATCTTCATGGATCTGATTAATAGAGTCTTTAGAGACTATCTTGATCAATTTGTGGTAGTTTTTATAGACGATTATATTGTCGATTCAAAGAGCAAGTAAGAGCATGAAGATCACTTGAGAATTATATTGAAGACCCAGAGAAAGGAGAAGCTTTATGCCAAATTTACCAAGTGTGAATTTTGGATTCAAAAAGTTGCATTTTTGGGTCACATAATCTCAAAAGAGGGAATATCTGTGGATCCAGCAAAAATAGAGGTTATCAAAAGATGGTCGAGACCAACAACAGTAACTGAGATCCGAAGCTTTCTTGGTTTGGCAGGATATTATCAACGTTTTGTGAATGATTTTTCCCGATTATCTAACCCACTCACCAAGTTGACTCGGAAAGGAGTAAATTTTGTCTCGATGGAATAATGTGAAGAGAATTTCAAGGAGTTGAAAGGAAGGTTATCCAGTGCACCTGTGCTGACACTGCCTTGTAGTGGAGAAAGGTTTGTGATCTATAATGATGCATCCAAGAAGGGATTAGGGTGTGTTCTTATGAAAAATGATATGGTGATAGCATATGCCTCACGATAGTTGAAAATCCATGAGCAAAATTACCCAACACATGATTTGGAGTCAGCTGCGGTAATCTTTGCATTAAAGATTTGGAGTCATTACCTTTATGGTGAAAGGTGTGATATTTATACCGATCATAAAAGTTTAAAGTATATTTTCACACAAAAGGAATTGAATATGTGTCAAAGAAGATGGTTGGAGCTGATTAAGGATTACGACTGCTCAATCCATTACCACCCTGGGAAAGCAAACAAGGTGGCAGATGCATTATGTCGACAAGACCATGCTAGTTTATCCATGATGAGGATCACAAAATATCCAATATTTATGGATTTACAAAGGATAGATCTTGGAATTATAATGGAAGGGGAAAAATCTTATCTTTCTCAAATTAATGTTCAACCATCTATACATGTGAAGATTAAAGAGGCACAGAAAGAAGATGTCGAGTTACAAAAGAAGGTGAGAAATGTTCCTGAGTTCCACCTTGATTGTGATGGGATAATAATGTTCAGGTATCGGGTTTGTGTTCCTCCCATCCCCGAATTAAAGAAGGAGCTACTGGATGAGGCTCATAGTTCTTCATTCTTTATTCATCCTGGAAGCACGAAGATGTATAGGGACCTGAAAGAGTACTTCTAGTGGGATGGCATGAAAAGAGATGTTGCTGAATATGTCTCTCGATGCTTGGTTTGTCAACAAGTTAAAGCTGATAGACAGAAGTCTAAGGGGATGTTACAACCATTACCCATACCCAAATGGAAATGGGAAGACATTACTATGGACTTTGTCACAGGACTTCCTAAAACATCCAAAGGCAGTAATGCTATTTGGGTCATAGTTGATCGTCTTACAAAGTCTGCACACTTCATTGCTATTAGAGAGGATTTCTCTCTGGATCAGCTTGCCAGGATATATGTAAAGGAAGTGGTAAGATTTTATGGAGTACCACTTTCTATTATATCTGATCGGGATCCGAGATTTACCTCGAAGTTCTGGTGAAGTCATCAGCATACTCTGGATACAGAGTTGAGTTTTAGCACTGCTTATCATCCTCAGACAGACGGTCAGTCTGAGAGAACAATTCAAACCCTAGATGATATGTTGAGAGCTTGCTCTATAGATTTCAAAGGAGGTTGGGATCAACACCTACCTTTGGTGGAATTTTCTTATAATAATACCTTTCACTCCAGTATTCAGATGGCTCCTTATGAATCTCTCTATGGAAAGAAATGCAGGACTCCAACTTGCTAGGATGAAGTTGGGGAAAGAAAGCTATTAGGACCTAATCTCGTTGATGAAATGGCAGAAAAGGTCAGATCTATTCAACAACACATAAGAGCAGCTCAGAGTCGACAGAAAAGTTATGCCGACAACCGAAAAAAGACCTAGAGTTTGAAGTGGGTGATAAAGTGTTCTTACGAATATCTCCCTGGACGAGGGTTATGAGATTTGGAAAGAAGGGGAAGTTGAGCCCTAGATATATCGGTCCTTTCAAAATACTGGATCGTGTTGGGAAGGTAGCTTACCGATTGGCGCTTCCACCGAATCTCTCTCAAGTTCACGATGTGTTCCATGTATCTCTTCTGAGAAAGTACATACCTGATCCTTCACATGTACTCAGCTCAGAAGTTGTACCGCTGGACCAAGATCTTTCTTATGAAGAACAACCGATAGAGATTCTGGATCATAGCGAAAAAGTCCTACGAAACAAGACCACTCGATTGGTGAAAGGTTTATGGAGGAACCACCAACTTGAAGAAGCTACATGGGAGCTTGAGGATATGATGAGGGAGAAGTATCCTCATCTGTTTGTTACAAAGTGACGAATTTCGAGGGCGAAATTATTTTTAAGGTGGGTAGAATGTAACACCCGAGATTTTTATGAGTAATATTTTGTTATTATGTTTTATATATATATAATCAAAGGAATCTTTCACTACACACTAGATTGACTTACTTTACACGCAATCGCGACCTTCCTCGATAGCTTGCGTTGTACGCAATACCGAGTTTCACTAAACAACGATATGCTATTAAAATATTATTAAAACTAGCTGTTATGAATAGTAATAACCACTTTTTGAAATCTTATAAATTTTATTTTTTAAAATGGACTTTATTTTTAGATTCGGAAAACCGAAATTAGCCTAGGGTAAAATTTTGGTATTTTTCTGAAAACTTTCAATTTTTGATGAATAGTGAATCCACTAAGTGGTAGGTTAAAAACTGAATTTTGCATAAAACTTAATTTTACCGCTTCTGTGAATGGAATTTCGAAAATTCGACAGACATGGTTGATATCAGTAAGTAAAATGCGGTTCAATGAAATAAAAATAATTTTTTGGTGAATAGTAACTTTTTACTTTTTTTACCGCGGTTAATTGTAAATAGGGTAACTAAGGGTAAATATGATATTACTATTACCCTAAAACATGTCCTAATTCTATTGGATAAGTGTAATTCGACCAAAAATAACCTTATGAATATAATATGACCATATAGGTCCACTTGGATTAGATTATGACATTTAATATTATTTTATTTAATGAATAGTTAAAATAGTTAAAATCAAAGTTTAATAACTAAAATATTTTTAATATGGGGTTATACATAACATAAATTCGTCTATAAATATTCATTAGAAAGATAAAATGATTTCCTACATAATTATATTTTATTTATAATTTTTATACTTTAAAAAAATTAATTTATTTATGACACAACGATGATGTAGTAATTACCCTTTTAAGGAAATGTTAACATAATTGATGTTATAAATGCTCAAATAAATGTAAATTGAGACTTTTTATGAATTACAATAATTTTCTAGGTTACTATGATATATTATTGTTGATTTAATCAACTTGTTTCGAACATATAATTATGTTATGACTTTCACAAAAATCATATATCAAATAGTGTCAAAATTGACACAAAATAGTTTTTAAATTAAATATTATATTATTAATTGTTATTTTATTCCTAAAAATCTAAGGATAGGAAATATGACTTAGATAAGGATATATATATTAATAATAAACAACTTGGGGTTCGTTTGACATGTTATAGTAAGTTTATTAACCATATAGTGTAAGATAACAAAAAGTCACGGTAAAAGTTAAATTATTTAACTTAGAGTTAAATCTAATTGGTAAGTTTAAAATAATAACCTAATCTTGTCTAAATCTTATTGGTTGATAGGCTTCCGACCCATCCCCACTTTACCTTCGAAATAAGACCCTTTTAACCATTATAAACCGATTTTGACTTTAATATAAAATAATATTTTGAGAGATTCCTAAGGTGCCCCTCTCCTCCCTTATAAAAGGGAACCTCCTCCTCCTCCTCCTCACACCAATTTGAGCACTCAAGCTCGTCCAACCCCTAAAAAAAATCCCTTCTCCACTTCCCTAGAATAATCCTATAAGTCCTGGTCTTCTTCAAATACCAATATTAGTTCCCTAAGTGGAGGATTCAAAGAGTCGTTTCAAAGAAGAGGTAATATCAATTACCGATCTTTTCAATTTCTTTTTTCTTCAACTTCTTATTCATTAGTTGTTTCATGATAAAGTAACAACATCAGTATTAATTACATACTGATATGTTATTATAAATATGAAACAACCCTAATTCACCTTTTATCCATCCTATGGAAAAATGAAATCACCGCACGTGCGTACGTACAGAATACCATCTCCACGCCGTGGTGTAATCTAATTTCCACCATCACCTTACAGGGATGGGTATAATGGTGTAATTAGTAACTATATATGATTATTATAAAGTGATATTGATACTGAAATAGTATAAATACACTTAAATACAATTCCATGATCATGGGAACAATATCATCACTTGTGCGTACGTACGGAATACTGTCTCCACGATGTGATGCGACTCGTTCTACATGATCATCATTAAATAGTAATTATATAAATGAATTCAATGAATAAATATGGTATATGTTACACTAATACCATTATGGATATAAGGTATCTATAACCTTAAAAGAAGAATAAGAATATATTCGGCAAAACACGCATAAGAACAAAAGGCAATAAAGACCCGAGTAACAAGTAACAATGAAATATTACTAATAAAAACTAAGAATATGACCATATATGATATCATATCAATATTTATGATTCTGGAATAATTCAATAACATTATTTAAACCATTATATAGGAGCTTCAGACACGTATAATGAAAATCAGACCTAAGGTAATTGAAATATCATAATCTCATTTTTATTCGAGATTGTTTATACTTTGAAATTTACTGGGGTGTATTTTATCATCCACATCCATGTTTCCTCAATATGTAATATTATTTTCATCCACCTAAAATTTTTTAAATCCAATTTTACCATTCGGTGAGTTTTTAGTAAAGGATATGAAAGTAATCTTTTGTCGTTTTTTGTATGAGGTACTTTTTGACTTTTCTGACAAAAGTACGAAGAATGTTTTTTTTTAACTTATACGGAAAGAATGGATTTTTAAAACATTATTTCAAAGAATATTCCTTTATAAGTTTTCAAGTTTATTTTTAATCAACTTCTTTTAGTTTATAATTATATGACATGTTAAGAAAAGAAAAGTGTTTTTGAAGTAGAAAGGATATTTTCTTCAAGAATGGAGTTCAAATGTTTTATCAAAATTATTTTCCATCTAAGATAATATAGGGTTCTGTTTTTATCCCAATTATTACATTGATTTGATTATGTTTTTAGGGAATTATTTTTATGAAGTCATTTACCTTATATGATTTGTTTTATGATGTCATGATGTTTCAAGAATCCCATTTTTGTTACATGTGTTATGCGATGATGTATGATTTATGATTATGTGGCACACATAAGAAAGGATTCATTATAAGATGGGTTGGACCTATATCTCCCTCCAATGCATTGGGTAATGATTTTATATCTCAGGAGATAGACATGGCTGGAACGGTAGGTTATACCAGTTCAGTGTAACAGGACTGAAACGAGGGTGACTCGGTTTAGAAAGAGACATTGTCCACTAAGATAGTCTTGGCAATGTGTCTGGACTAACAAGAAATGATTCTATATGATTATGTGTGAATGCAACAAAGTTTCATGTTTTAAGTTATGGTTATTGTGATTACATTTCACTGCCATGATTTATCCCATGTTATGAAATTATTATCTCTTTTGCAGGTTAAGATTTCCAAAATTTATGTGCTTATGTATATGATGTGATTGATATTTCTTTTGTTTACCCTTACTGAGAATTTGAGCTCACCCTTTTGTATGTTTTCTTTCCCCAGGTCCGGAAGAAGTTTATTAAGTAAGATATGCCAAAAGGGACTATAGATATGATGAAATAAATGGGAGACAGTTTAGACGCTTTATGAACCAGTTGTTTATGTTTCCCACTTTCTAAAGACACTATACCTATACATTCCTTTCATGGTTTTGTTATAGGTTGTAATAAGTATGCTTCAATTTTTAAGTATTAACAATGTATGTAATGTATGGGTCGTTATAGTAAAGGTGTTATGTTCATATGGGAAAAAGAATGTTACGAATTTATTGATAAATTTAATAGGAGATTAGTGAATTCTCTAATACTGACTCAACCATCAAAAACTGGTCGATTTATGATCTATAGTGATGAATCCAAGAAGGACGTGGTTTTTTTCCTTATGCACAATGATAGATTTACTGACTATGTATAATTGAAATTAATAATTAAATAGTAGAAATATCCAACTCTATATCTTGAGTTAGCAGCTGCAATCATTTCTCTGATGATATGAGGACACTATATCTATAGATAATGGTGTGAGATACATACAGATCACCAGATTTTAAAATATATCTTCTCAAAGAAAGTAGTCAACATGAAACAAAATATTGAGATGGCTCGAACTACTCAAGGATTACGATTTTTTAATACACTACCACCTGATGACAGATAATAAGGTGGCATATACATTAAGTGTGAAAAATCATGGGTCTCTAAACAAAATGAGTATTGACAAGAATCCTATGATTATGGATCTAGAAAAGATGGATGCTGGAATTATCAAAGAAGGCGAAACATCATTTCTTTTTAATTGGATTCATGTCCATATTTATTATAATGGATAATAATCTCTTATCGTGATGATGATAACCTTCAAAAGATAATTAATTTTGTGAATTATTCTATGTTGTTAGAATTCATGTCTGAAGATGTAAATATGAAATTTGGTAATAGGATGTGTGTTCCCTCTATAACCATGATAAAAATGGGAGTTATTGGATAATTCCCATAGCTCTAATTTCTCTATACAGCATAGTAGTACTAAAATGCATAGAGATTTTAAGGAAAATTTCGAGCAGGACAACATGAAGCGGGAAATTTATTATTATGTATCAAGATGTATAGTATGTAAATAGGTGAAGGCTGAAAGACAACATCCTAGAGGTTTCTTGAAACCTCTACCTATTTCTACATTGAAATGGGTTGACATGATCATGAATATAGTTACTATATTTCAGAAAACTCTATTAATGAATGATGAAATATGGTTAATTGTGGATCAACATTCCAAATATACACATTTGAAGACATCATGGACCACTTCTTTCAATTGTTTATGATCAGGATCCATGATTTACATTGAAATTATGGAAATGTATTCATAAATATTTGTATACTAAGATGCATTTGAGTCCCTCAAAAATTTCGGAAATCAGGAAGGATGATCCATATATTAGAAGAAATGTTGATATTATACTCACATGGGTTTAAAGGTATTTGTGATCAGTATTCTCCTTTTTTGTAGTTTTCCTATAATAATAGTATCCATTATATCATTCAAATAGAGCCTATTGAAGCATTGTACGAAAAGAGATATCGCACACCAACATGTTGGGATAAAGTAAATGAAAGGAATATTGTGGGCCCTAAACATGTGGTGGAAACAAAAAAAAAGGTAAAGAATATTCAGATCCATATCAATGTAGATCAAAGTAAGAAAATGTTCTATATTGATAACTGAATAATGTATTTGGAATTTCATGTATATGATTATGTTCTCATGAATGTATCCCTATGGAAGAGTGTTATAAGATTTTGGAAGAAGGGGAAACTGCGCCAAAGGTACATTTCTCTTTTTTAAATTTTGGATAGAGTTGGAGCATTGGATTATCACTTTACAATTTTTCCTAGGCTATCTAAAGTACACAATGTGTTTAATGAAACCTTTTTGATAAATTACCTACCATACACAAATGCATGTCCTCACTTCTAAAGATATATATTTAGAACCAGAATTATTTTTCTATAAAGATCCTATCTATATTCTGGACACAAAATAATAGGTTTTTAGGTATTAGATTAGTTTACTTTTAAATATACTTCGGAAAAGTCATAAAATCGATGGGGAAAAATGGGAGCCTAAAAATCTAATGATGATGTCCGACCAATATATTTTTATGAGCTAACACTCTAAATTTTCAGGTTGAAATTTCTGTAAGGAGGTGGAATGATAGACCCCAATGATTTATAATAAATTAAATAATTAATGAATGAAACAATGAGTCACTAAAAAACACCACTTCATTGTAACCTATCCAATAAACGTAATTTTTCTACCTCTGGGATTAGTATATCGAAAAACAGACAAACACGACTATGTTCAATATGATATTTAGTGACTGATAAGAAAAACATAATTTTTGGTCAATAGTAACATAACCTTGAAAATATTCATATGAATAGTAATATGACCCATATAAATAGAGATTTATCTTATTATTTTATTGTGTTAATGTTATATGAAAATGAAATCTTGATTAAATGTTCTAGGTGATATAAAATGATTTATAGTTTTAAAATTGTTATTTATTGTATAAATTGTGAATTCATTTATAAATTAAATTAATGTTATTTAGAAAATTATTTTCAAAAACATATAGTTATTTTTTTAGTTCTACATTTCCTAAAATAGTTAGGGTGAATTTTTCATATTTTTCTGAAATACTTGAATTTTCTTGAATAGTAAAACATGGTAATTTATCTTAAATATGCAATATCTGTTAAATTCACTATTATAAGCATCATGCATTATGTAAAAACACATTGATCGAAATCACATACACTTATTAATTTATTGGTTCACATGAATCAATAATATTTGTTTTTTGAAGGATATAATAAAACAATGAATATGATTTTAAAAAATCACCCCCTCCTCCATGATAACCCCCCACTCCCTCTTCTCTCCACTCCTTTCAAGACTTTTTCATTGTCTTAATTCTACTAAAATATACTATAAAACTCATTATCCACGTCCAACATCCCTTTGTATTATAACATGTCAAAAATCTCTCCCCTGAAGAGGCTCAGAAGGAAGATAAAATCAAAAGGTAAATTTCTCTTTTATTTTCTTTTCTTTTATTTTGAGTTCCTTTATTTTATTTTTCATTCCTCTCCTCCTTTCATCAAAATTTTATCATTACTAAAGTAACATGAATTTACTATAATTATTTTATGATAATGTTATAATTCATCATCATCTCTTCTTTCCCCTTACATTATACTAGAGATGAAAACCCCATCCAAGATGTGTTAATTTATCACATTCAAGGACTGCGTGTTTTCAATTTCTATTTCAATATTCAATTATGTTAATAAAACCATTATTAATACTTGATCTAGACTATAATATATGAGTTATATCTTATTTAACATTATAGAATATATTTTTACATATTATATAAATTTATAAATTAGAATGAGTTTGTTGTGATAAAAAACCACCAATTAACCCAACCGATTATCATTAATGTTTTATATAATAATTCATCATCACTGTCAATTACCAAATGAAGTTTATAACCATGTAATTTTATGGATGTTTTAATATAAAATATAATTCTATAATGTATAACCATTCTCAACTTACATGTCTATCCGTACAAGTATATTAGTAAACCAATAATGAATACCAAGGATGAAAACACTCCCCCACAGTAAAATTGAACCTCTTAAAACCACCAAAAAGGACTTTATTGAACGTAATAAGTATCTAATAAATAAAATTAATTAAAAATTGGTTTGATACATATTAATTTATTATCTTAATTTTGGTTATCCAGGACACCAATATCAAGTGAATAACACCATCAACCTTAAGGTAATGGTTTTCTACCTGAACCTCAATTTTCATTTAGGTTACTCTTATTCTCTACATACCTCAATTAATTTATCATTTATTAATATGTAATCATCATAAATTAAATTTTAATGTTCTACATATTTTTACCAACATGAATCCTACCATCATTTATTGGGAGTTATATGTTTTAAATGGATCTTAAAAAAATTCTTCTCGAAACAGAAGCCCGCTTCGATAGAATTTATAAAATTTTAACCTATGTTCAAGGGAACTCTATAATATTTTTTTAAAAACCAGAATCATCATGAAATAATTAGTTTTATTATTAATCTTCTATCTTATATAACTTCAATTTTTATTCAAAGACATTTCCAAAATAAATCTTATTTTCAATGTTATACAGTATTTATCTCCAAAATTACTCGATGATTTCATTAGAGTATCTTTATCTATTTTGACAATCTATTTGATTGGTTATATATTTTTGGGATAAATATTTTATTATATAATCTACAGTTTTTAATTCAATTTTTATGATTAGTTTTACTATGGATGTTTTGTATTAATACCATTCACCAATTTACTCTAAATGGTTAGTGTTTCGGCATAATGTTCGGGGAAAGTTATTTACATTTCATAAATTAGTTTCAATATGTATGTTTGTGTTTTTTATGTTTATCCCCATTCATATGAAGAATTTATTTTACTTTTTCAGTTATGGGCGGGTCCATCTATTCCCCCTCGATGCACCAGTAGGTCTCATGAGAAAAACTAAAGTCTTGGCATGATGCCTTGAAAAAATAGTTATTTATGGTATTGGCATGAGTCCTTGATGATATGGTTACGATGTTCAGTACTATGAATTACCACATTATGAAACAAGTATGTGAAATTTCATGTTGTTATTCATCGAGCAGAATACCCAATATGATGCTTTTTATGATATTATTTATTCATCTCTTATTCCTACAATAATGTGTTCATGTTTATTTTTAAAGGAGGATGTTCTATGTTATTCACCATGACTCATGTTTATGTTTATGATATCTTATGTTGTATTGCGTATATATACTGATCATTGGATCTCACACAATTTTTATGTTTCATTTTACTAGTACATGAAGAGATATCTAATGAATGACATGCATGGATAACCTATGATTTATGGATGTTGTCAAAGGAAATTTTATATTGTATTTCCTTTCATGTTGTAATATTGAACTTATGTATGTATCTGTATTTCCAAATCTACTAAACTATTTGTTCCTCTTGGATACCATTTTTTGTAATCACTCCCATGTAAAGAATGAAGTCACTAGATCTGGGCAACTCTTGTTAGATCTTTACAGTTATAATTTATACATATATATTATTTTGATGAAAGCAGTTGTTTTACTGAATTTTTACTACTCATTAAGAAAATATGGTTATCAAAAAAATATAAAAAATTAATTAAAGGTAAATATTTTATCCAAATTCAAAAGAAAATGTTTATTTTTTCATATAAAAACTATTAATGTTTCAAAACATTCATTTAAATGGAGTTCTCCATTCAATGGTGTAAAATTACTCTTTTAAAAAATAAGGGTTTTTATAAGTGAAATATGGTTTTTTAATACCCTATGACAAAAATAAATATTTAATAAATATAATAATTATTTTGTTACGTATTTAATATAAATATCTCACTAATTTAATTTATAATAGTAATTCTATTCAAATTGATTTATATTTTTCATAAATAATTTGTAGCCAACGAATTATCAATGTATTTTCATATGTAAGTTATACTTATTCCCACTAACTTAAAGGCTAATATATAAAAATCATGTAATACTAAAGCTGTATCATGGATCGTTTGAACTAGAGATTTCATGCAATGCAAGCTACTAAGGAATTAAAATTATATATAGAAAATATTAAATAAAAACATCAACGTGTTACATTTTAGGCTCATTAGACTAGTTACGAATTTAAGTGTTTTTCCCCAGTCCATCTAGAAAATATTATTCCAGGTATATATCCTCTTACATCCGCATGTACATAGATCAAATTGGTGGATGAAATATATAACTATACTATATATGTATTATTACTATATATATAGTGACTGATAAGACACTTCTCGTGGTCATGTTCCAAAGCAGCTAGAGCTGCTAGGGGTACAATATGAACTAGTGTGGGTGGGTATTTATTTATTCGTAATTGATCATTAATTACTTTTCCATCACACTTTTTAAATTGGATCACTTCTTATATTACATGTAGATACCATTGAAGGTGTCATAGTTAGATTTTATCTGAAACTCTACTCGGGATACCTTTTGTAATTGAAATGATTATTTGCCTATTAGAACTGAAAAAGGAAAGTTCCCTACTACTGGTATTTGATTTTCATTACATATAGATGGATATAATGACAAAAGCAACGCGAATATACTTGAGATGCTGGGGGATAATTTTGTTAAATTTTGTGTTTTTAATTGAATATTTGTATCTTCCTACAATCGGTTGATCTTTTGTATATAATCATGCCATGCATATATGAATAATACATTGCCTTATGGATTTTTATTATCATTCAGTTGTTCAGTTATTCATTCTTCAACTGATTTACTATTATTTTTATTTATTCATATGATTATTTTTTATTTATTTGTTTTTGAATCATGTGATCCACTATGATAAGTGTGTATAGTCACCCATTATAAAACCATAACACCCTCGATGCTAGTCGGTACCCTCTGGTAAACTGGGGGCACAATTGAGGCCATGTGACCCACATACTTGGAGCATAACTTAATTAGACCTCAGGTTAGGGTGTTACAAAGTGGTATCATAACCTATTTTTCCTTTTTCATACAATTTTGGTATTATATAGGAAACAAGTATTTAAAAGAATTTGGAATTGACTATTTTATTGGACATAACAATCCCATGTATAGGGGAAACCAAAATCATCGCAGATGTGAAATTGTAATTATTGATTATGTTGTTATAGATGATAAAACGGCACCATTGGGTGACACACATGATATATAATGTTATTAATATTTATATTATTGAAATTATGATTTCCTCAGTACGTCTTGAGGAAATATGGAATTTGAATTAGACCATACATCATTGATGGGCACACTAGGACTAATATTCCATGCATTTGTCCATATCAACCCTATTTTCAGTGTGTATTTTCATATTTCATATTAATAGGGACTTAATCTGTATTGAATAGTGTTTTTAATTATTAAAAGGATTGGAAGAAATAATTGATATATAATGTTTATACCATAACCTAATAGTGTATCCTGAATAAGTTAAAGCATACTCCTTAAGCATTCAATTATTGAATTATATTCCATGGACCATTGGCCAAATGGGAAGGAACATGTTATGGTGTGTGTTAAGTGGATTTCATATTTTGGTTCATATGGAGTATGGTACCTTCTAGATCATAAATTGTAATCTATCAAATTGAACCATTTTAATGTAAAATTATTATTTGATGAAACACTAATTTAAAATGTCTATGACATTTAATGTGATGTTTTCTATCCTATACATGTGAAACAAGGACTTAGACCTTATCTTTACCATGGTAGTAGGTAGTGGGGTATGGCATATGTTATTATATACTTTTGAAGTTTTATATGCTCTAGAAATTGATTTTGGAGTAGTCAGAGAGTTGGGATCATTTCTATAGAATGGATTTATAACTATCCTAGTACCCATCTACAATCTTATCAATTACATAAATCGCTTCTAAATCATGTGCTTAGAATTTTATTATTAGGCCTCCTTTACATCCTCATTTTGTTTTCTCTAAAGGTGGTGATGACCATAAAACCTAGGTTGAGGCCTTGAGTCATCATTGATACCTCCTACAATTCCACTTATGGAACTTCTCCATGCACCTGATATGGGATCTGATGCCCAAATCTGAGAGTTTTTTCTCCCTATGTTGTATAATATTAAATGTGTCCTTTGACACACCTAAAATATGGAAGAGTTGACTTTGGAATTCCATTATCAGAATCCTCACACCATTTTGATGAATGTTAGACAGCATGCAACTGAATCATGGATCAAAGTTATTCTATCTATATTTGAGCATCTAGAGACACCTCCAGAGCAGAATTTCAAGATTGCGACATATATTCTACATGATTCTGCCAAGAGGTGGTTGGATGTTATCACCTAGTTGGATATCCGTCTTAGTATGGTTTGGGTGGATTTGCATATGATGTTCTATGAATATTTCATCCCCTAAACTCTAAGGGATGGTAGAGCCAGATAACTCCTGATCTTACAATAGGAAAATATGTCTGTTATGGAATAGTCTTAAAATTTCAATAACATAAAGCTATTCGCTCCTTCTATAGAGGTTTATGACCTTTTTACTTTGAGAAGATTCACATATTGTCTGGTGTACAACATTCTATGTTAGGTCAATGTGTTTAGGTTGACTACAATTTCTAAATCATTAAACATGAACACATCACAAAGTGAAATTTTTTGGAAGCTAATGGATCATGTTAGGGTGGTTCAGAACCTAGATCTATTAAGGTTTCTTATTGTGGGTGAAATAGGTGTTTTGAGGCTGTAGATAGAGGTAGTAAAAATTAGGTTCCTTGTTCTGACTGTTTCCTCATATGTCATTTTTACGAGAAGCTGGGACACAATAAAAATCAGGGTTCATAGGATGTAGTGGAATTTTTAGGTTGTGGCAGGATGGGGAATTACAATTGCTTCTGTAGAACATTCCCATAAGTTCCTAGTGAGTGGGGATCAACACTTACCCCTAGTTAAGGAGGTGGTCTATTAGTATCATTCATGGAAGTAGGTTGGGATACCACTGGCCAATCATGTCAAGGTGGTGGTCATGGAAAAAAAATTATACTAAATATTCTTAACACCAACAGAGCAGGATTGTGGGGGTAGTCATGAAGTGACATAGGGTTATGGTATAAACTAGGTAAATCCATTCTAGTCTACTCTTGGGGAGCAGAGTGCCATACCTTCTACTGTACGATGTACAATTCTTGTTTCTCCACATTGGTGTCTATTTTATTTGACACAAGAACGTGTCACTTATATATATATATATATATATCCAAGTCTATTATGGGATGTTATAGACTTGAGATCAAGAATGTCTAATTTATTAGGATTCTAAATACTCTTTTATATAATTGATTAGACAGAATTTGTTATAGTCAGTATTGAACACTTTATATAGGTCGGTACATCTTCATACGGAATCCATATATCATTGACTTGAATGGACACAATGTAATCATAATGATATATTTTTTAGTTCCCTATTGGGCTGAAATTGAGGGATATCACTAGAGGGTTACCTTTAAATAACTAGAGGGTGTTATGAATATTGATAAGGGAGAATAGGATATCAATGATAAAAGATAAAGACCAGAGTAGCAGAGGATGTATAGTGTGACTTCTCATATTGCTAGTATTTTCTTAGATGACCAGGGGTTATAGACTGTTGTTATCCCATTAGTAGTGGAGCATTTCAAGGATGTATCTCTTGAAGATTTATCTTGTCTATTTTCAGTGATAGAGGTATAATTCACTGTTGATCGTGCACTAGTAGTGGCCCCCGTGACATTTACTCTATAAAATATAACAACCATGGAGCTTCTGTTGTTCAATAAATTGGTGGAGGATCTTGTGGATAAAGGCATAATATACCCCAACCCTTCTCCTTAGGGTTCGGTAGTCCATTTCTCCAATATGGTGGATGGTACCCACAAGATTTTTAGGGATTAAAAAAATTAAACTAGATAATGATAATGAATCGGTGTCCACTACATAAAATATTTGACTTCTTTGATCAAATCTGATGAGATAAAGTATTTTCAATGATAGATCTGAGGTCAGGATTACATTAGGTGAGTGTCTTGGAATCTGACATACATTTCACATATTTCATGATAAGATACGGTCTATACGAGTACCTATTCGTGCCATTTCGACTCAAAAATGAACCTACAGTCATTATGGGTCATAAGATGTGGGGTTTTCACCCGTATCTGGATTCATTTGTGGTATCCTTTATTGATGATATATTTGTGTTTTCATCCTCCAAACACTACATTAAAACCTTCTTGAAAACATTTGGAGTATTCTATGATAGAATCATTTATATGATAAGCTTAATAAATGACACTTTTAGATCAACAATGTTCAATTCTTTGGTCATATAATTTTAGAGTCAGGAGTTGAGGTAGACCCGTAAAAATTGAAAGTTGTAGCTTTTCATTATCATCTCAATAATTTCATTGATATCCAATGTTTCATGGGGATTTATGGATATTATATTTTTTTTCATCCATGAATTATCATTTATTGATGATCTTATAATAGGACATAAAAAGACATGTGTGAAATTTGTATGGTCTCAACTATTTGAAGTGCCCATCCAGGAGTTAAAGAGTTGTTTGACCTAAAAATCAATACTTATTTTGTCAAATCTAGTCATGAGAAATACTGTATACTATGAAGTATCATGTATCGGACTTGGAGCTATTTTGATGCAGAACAAGTGATTCATTTCATAGGGGACTCATCAGTTGAGACCTCATGATCATAATTACCTAATGGATGACCTTGAACGATTTTTGTTTATTTATGCTCTACACTGTTCGAGAAACTATCTACTTGGATAGATTTTTGTGGAAAAAAGTGATAAAAAATTCTTCAAGTTAATATTTATAGAGTGGGATTTAAATATCCCACCATGAGTGTGGGTTGAGTACCTAGAGTCGTTTGATTTTGAGCATGCCTACATTCCTGGTAAAGGAAATACTATAGCTGATGCTTTGAGTTGGAAGACTTTAACACATGTGGATTAGGAGTCGAATGAAGAACTGAATATTTTGGATTTATTCTCATAGATGTTCATTGACGTTCAATATGATCAATGTTAAACTCAATTCATGGCCTTATTAGTGACTTTTACCCTTATAAAACATGTATTAACGATATGATTATTTGACTCATAAGGCTTTGTACTAAGAAAATGTTCATTAGATGGTGACACATATTTAGGTTAGACCATTGATGGGGATGACACTTTAATTTTCCATGGAAATTTATGTGTCCTATCAGACATTAGGGAGGAGATGGTGTGGGAATTACATGCCTCTTAATGGTCGATTAACCTTAGTTTCGCCAAAATGTATAACAATATTTCGTGATAGCATTAGGGGACCCATTTGAAACATGATATTATCAGTTGCATCATTTGTTGTTCCATATTTTAGCTATAGTAGTTAGAGGATCAGCAACTGATACAGATTTTAATGTTTTATTTCATTACTAAGTGGAATTATGATGATTTTTTATGGTCTTTATGACTAGTCTACCTAGATGACCTCATGGAAACGATACATTGTGGGTTTTTTAGACCATTTAATGAATTTCACCCAATTATTACACATTCAAGATACCTTCCTGATAGAATATGTAGGAATATTTTATATTAGGGGGGTTTTAAATCTTCATAGATATCTTCATTCTATATTTTTTATAGAGATTATTATTTTATATCACAATCATGATAGAGGTTCTTGAAGGCCTTGGGTACACAGGTGCTAGCAGCCATGCTCCATGCATGCGTCCTCTAATTTGGAGTGTTTTAAGGGAAACACATTCCCCTTATGGAGTACACTTATAAAAAAGTTATCAAGCTACCCTGAAATTATATCCTTAATAATACTTATATAGAACGAATTTACTCTCAAATTTTTTTTAGTTAGAGGAAACATAGGTCAGTATGATTTTACAACATATCGTGCAGGAGACTACAAACAAGTCCAATTGATCAGAACGTGCATGATGATAGCTTAGTCGAAACAATAGTCATATGAAAATAAATGCTGGTGAAATATTTAGTTCATGGTGGGAGATTGGGTTTTTTTGCGACTCTCTCTGATGTTGGGCCATATATGTGATCAGAGGAAGGGTAATATATCACTGAGGATCATTTGACCCTTTTAGGATGTGAAATAAATTAACCTTGTAGATTTCTATTTGTCACTTATTTATAGATATTGACAAACTCATAATGTGTTTCATATATCTCATCTTCACCAATATCATCTATATCCATCACATGTATTTTATCCTGTTGAGGTTGAGTTGTATGTAGATGCTTCCTTGGAGGAGTATCCAGTTCATGTTTTTGATCATAGTGTGAAGACACTCTGAGGAAAGTCAGTTATTATGTTATGGGTGCTACGGTAGAATGGATGAGTACATGATGAGACCTTTGAATGAAAAGATGATATATGATATTAGTGGTGAGATATTTTCTCCAATGATACATCTTAACCCTCATAAGGCCAACATGGGAATGAATATCTTTAAGGATGAGAGGTAGTAATGACCTGCATTTTCACGAATGTAAAAATAGTTTTTTCTAAAATTTAATATTCTTAAACAACTATACTATTAATTCTTAGTCAATTAAAGGTGATCTAGGGTGCATCTAGGGATAAATCCTACCCTAGATCCCTGAAATGGAAATAAATGACTCGATCTCACGGTAAGGAAAAACTGTTCAACCCATATCACACAGTTTACCTAAACTATGTGGTTTCCAACTATTGGAACCTATAGGCTAGACTATTTTTTGTAACCATGGGACCCAAGGGGTACCGTTATGTGAGAAACCGTGGATTATTTTATGTTTTATTTCACATATTTTTCACACTGTTTCGGATAATTTTTACCTTAAACTTTCCGGATAAATCCTTAATCTGTGCCATGCTCATGGTTGGAACACAGTTTGGTAGACCATGAACCTTAATGAAGCTCTCTTTTATGTCAAGGAGAAATGATGTTTTTATACTATTAAATTCTAAAGCCTATTTTATTTTCCCTTCACCCATTACACTGATTTTCGTGGTTTCTCCTCCCTCATGGCTCAGCTCTCACTTATATTAGGATATCCGATAACCCTCAAATCTTGTGTCTGATTCAAAATCCATTGAAGGATTTGGATTCATTAAAATTAACTCATGAATCTAATCCCTTCCTATAAAAGTTTTTTTAATCAATCTTCCTATTTAGGGGGAAGCTTGTTTTCCCTATTTTTAGGGCATAAGACTATTTCCAATATCTATTACATCCTACTTAGAATCAATAGATAATATCATGAAAGGATTCATCTATGAACATGATATAGGTGGCCTCATAAATTTCCCGATTAGTTTAGGGTCTTGTACTTGTATTGTTATTATGCATGCTGGATTTCATTTAGCATCCCTATTATATTGATATCATATTTTCAATTTGATCATCGCACCATGATACACATCCTTTGATCCTTGTCTATCATTTTAGAGGATAAATTCCACACATACGGACACTGGTTAGGAGTTTAACATTGAATTATCCCACATATCTAATTTCTAAATTTCCATGAATGCCCTCTAAGCATTCAAATTAGGTAATAAATTGAGTCCCGTGTTATATGATTTGTTACTGAACCTAAGGTACCTTATATGTTTATGGAACTACCTACAGTTGGTAGTTTCCATGTAGGAAATATCATTGTTTACTATGTCACATAAAAATGGATATTGATCCTTTTGAATTTAAATCCCATGTATTAATAAGTTAAATGGTTGGGTTATATAAAATGTTTTATGCATGATGAATGTCTTCACTTATATTAATTATTTATTTTAAATGGAATGGATTATTCACATCGGTATTCATTTTCTATAATGAAATTAATTGTTTAAATGAAATGTTTAAAGGGTGGAGAGACCATTCTGAATGTTTCTTACCTTATCACACGCTTAATTAAACTATTATGACTTATTTGTATATATATAGGTTTAGTAAACATGAAACATGAGAGGTATTGCCTCATGCTCAATATTATAAATTTTTTATGCTTTGTTATGAAATATGATTTGATGGTAATAGTTCTACTGATTTTGAAGGCATAACAGTATATTATATAGGGTGTTGAGCATTATGTCTCACAGTAGTTAAACTATTTGGACTTTGGGCTTGATGTGATGCATCCCTTGTTCGAGTGTTGACATGATTTCACATTCACCATCTCATGTGACATGCATGATATCCCCCAATCATTATATTATTTAGGGAATCCCCCATGTTTATTAAGATTATATGATCCTAAGACCAGATATGGATGTCTGAGTTATGGCTCTGTCGATCCAAAAAAATTGTATTACAAGTATTTTTTCAGTTACATTTATATATACCTAGTTTATATAGGTGGATGAAATATATAACTATACTATATATGTATTATTATTATATATATATAGTGGCTGATCATACCCTTATTCAGGCCATGAGCTGAAGAAAGTAGATACACCAGGTTTCCTTTATAATCCAAAGTAGGAAATTATTTATTTATTCAGTATTTTTCACTAATTTCTATTTCATACACACTATTATTGTATTATCACTACTTTGATTACATTTAGAAACTATTGGTGGTTTCCTACAAAGGTGTTATCTCACACACTAACTGGGATACCTTTGGTACCTGAGAATATTTTCATCCTGATAATAATGATATGGGAAAGTGCCCTACTACTGGAATTTGATATATTCTTCTTATAGATGTAGATTAAAAGAAGATGACTGAGTATAGAATTGAGATTCTAGTGGAAAAGATTAATTAGTTTATATAGCATGTTTGTATCTTCTTATCACATTTTCCTATTTATTATATTATAATTCCATTCATACATGTATATGATATTTCTTAGTGGCTTTTGATTATTTTTTATTAGTTTAGTTCTGCTGATTTTTTATTCTATGTCTTCATTCAAATGATTCTACAATTGTATTTTTATTTTTTGTATTCGTTGTTCTGATTTTATAAGAGTGTACATTATCCCCACTTCCCATCTGAGGATACATGTTAAATGGATCCCAGGTTGGGATGTCAGAGATTGATATATTCTAGGTTGTCATTGAAGATTGTCATTTTTCCAAGGATTTATGGTGCTGGGTTTTGTTGTCATAATACATGCTCTGAGATATTCCAACATGGTGTTGAATTAGGTTCTTTTACCATGGCTATATGGTAATGGTTTTAATATTCATAAGACATGTTCATTGATATTCTGACATCGAGCCAGTGTAGGTTATTGTTGAATTTTATTAATTATTTAGTTAATTTATACAACTCTATATTTCATGTTTTCATACACTTATTATTAGACTGGTTAGTTTAGAAATTGTGGTGTTGACCTTCTTAGTTATACTTTCATCCATTTCTTGTCTCCATTTGGTACAAGAGAAAATTTCATCAATGTAGGTTTGGATACGTGAAAATGATTTTGGGGTTTATTACTTACTTGCTATATGGTTTGATGTTTGGATTTGGGACTAACATGGCATTCAGAAGTTGGGTATTTCAAGTATTTATTTGACTCTCATTGTATTTTACTTGTATTGTATCTAGCATGAAATTTAGTTTCATTCCAGAATATCATTAAATTATTCGTTTATTATTTATTTGGGTATTAAATTAGCTCTTATTTTATTTCTTCAGTGTCTATACATTAATTTATTTAAATTTTATAGTCATTTTCTACTAATATGACACTTCATAATAGGGGATGTAGTCTCCAAAATATACATATCACACCCCCACTACTAGTTGAAATCCATTGGCATATGGGGAGGTATTTTTTTGTCTTTTAACAAACTATTTTTAACTTCATGAGAGAGTTCTGAATCTGGAGATGTTAGATTATCACTGTAAAGAACCATAATATCAATAAATTAAAACCCATAAATTATCAAAAGTAAGGAATGTTAAAAAGAATATATCCATGTCATTCTGCAATGAGCCTATTTCTTCTATGTTATTCCTACAACCAATATTTTATAGATAAATACATCTCATTATGACAATTTTTCCCTTTTGTACATGTAATCATTCTATATTTTTATTTAAGTATATTATTATATATGTGATTGATTATTTTCATTTGTTATCCCTTCTTTGGTAACTGTTTACATTTAAAACTAATTTTTTCTTTTTTAATGGTATTAAATATATGGACACACCATACTAAATTATTATTATTATTATTATGGTTTTTAAATAATATTTATATTGTTAAATAATTTCAAATAATTTATTGTTTTGGCCACGGTACTAGTTCATATCCCTAGGTGATTGGGAATGTGCCTATACCATTATCATGGGATGATCTAGGTGAAATGTCAAGTGAAACCATGTTTTTTTCAAAAAAGAAGTTATCAAATACCTGTTGAAATTTATATAATTCTAGTAGATAGAATATGGGGTTTTCCAGGATCGAGAGTTAGAGGATGAGTATGTTCCAAGTCACCACTTTTTTTTGAATATTGATTTTCCAGCGGTAGTTTGGATTTGAATCATACAATTGAGATTTTTATTCATTAATTTGAATAAATTTTGCTTTGAATTGACATTTTTTTAAATTTATTATGATATTATATGGGTCATTTTGAGTTTTTTATAGTTTTAAGATGAAAATTATGGGACAATCGGAACCATATTGTTAGTTCACATAGTAGAAAAAATCATACAGAGCCTATATGGATGGATCTGCATCATTTATTAGATATTGTTGCATGGTTTGTGGAGGATTCACCAAATTATAAAAATTAATCTATCTGCCGCATATTATTCCCATCCTTTCTTCCCAAACTGTTTCCAATGATTCTTACTATTTGTGTGGGGATAATTTGGATAGTTTTTATTGCAAAAAAAATTATTTTGTATAATTTATTTCATAATTTATTACCTGTTAGTTGTTATTTTCTTTTAAATGATGTTTTTATGTTTTGGAATACCGTTTTTATGAAGTATGTTGATATTTTATTTTGTGATTTTTTATAAAAACATGTTATTATTATAGTTGTGAAAAAGAATGTTTAAAATCATGAAATGTTTTAAAAGTGGTTAGTTTTGAAATGGAATTAAAAAAGTGTTTTCGAATAATATTTTTAGGATTCTAAATCCATGGGATTTCTTTTGTATTTCTCTAGTAAGGGAAATTGGGTGTTTTAATTTAGATATATTTTTTAAATGGGTTCTCTTAAGTGTTATAATAAAATTGATATTTTTTTGAAAATATATATGGGTTTTAAAAAGTGTACAATCTCTTTTGATGGAAATTTATTTTTATGTTTATTCTTTTTGGTTTATAATTGGATATTTGTTTTTTATTATTAAAAGTTATGATGGTTGGTTTTGTGTTTTATTATATTTCTTATATCCCCTTGAAGGGATTTAGTAAAGTGTTGGATATTCTTATCAAGAGGTATCAATTTAGAATAGTTTTTCTATTTGTTTGAGTAATACATTCCTGATCATTTACTCAACCTAAACACATAAAATAGTTCTTGGGAAAAATCCTTTTCTTACCAAATTTTCTCATTAGAGATAGGTGTTAAAGGCTCATTGATAATCCTAGTCACATGAAAGGATTATTTTTTTATTCCTTGATTCAAAAGTTTATATAATTTTCCCAATAAGACTGTTATTATTAACATTGATGATGGTTTGATAATTCATATTCTTTAGAAGTTATTAGTCACTGAAAATTTATTTAGGATGTGGTTTTGGTATTTTTTTTATATTGTGAAATGATTCACATGTGGTATAGTGTGACATCATAATTTTTCCCATATTAATGTCAAACCATCAATGTTGGTGGGGTATATAATAGGTATACCCATATTGATATAAAACCACTGAATGTTTCCTTCAATGTAATGTGTTGATTATTATCCCGTTGGCCTTAGTTATATCATCTCTTTTAGAATAATTAAAGATATTTATCTTATTATAGGAATCATTATTTAATCTTTTATTTTATCACGATAATGAATCAAATGTACAATGACTATGTGGGTAATAATATAGAATCTAACCTTATGATATCCACTGTAGATAGTTTAGATTTTTGAAATCTATAACCCATCTATAATAAATTTTCTATTTGTACTTTTGAACAATTATTATTTAATTCTGATTTGGTTCCTCTAAATTCACTAATGTTTTTTATGAACATAATGTGGAATGGTGGAGATAATTTCCAAAATCCAAAGTCAATTTACATATTTATAATTATTATAATATAAATTAAATTTATTTGGAAGTGTTTTTGGATAAAGTTTTAAATTTTTTGGGAATTTTTCTAGGCCACATAATTCATGCCTAATCATGGAAACCATGAAGAAAAAGTTTATATATCATAGTATCTCTGAATCAAATGATAATCACATTAATTATATAAGGCTTGTATAAATGAGCAAGAAAACCCTATGACCTATAAAAAGTGGGTTATTTTATTCTTTACTGTTGTTTTTAATTAGTGTTTTCCCCCATTATTTATATATCCATGCATTTTAAACATATTATTAGATGATTTTTTTTCAAAAAAATTAATTAATTACCACCTAAAGATCATGAGGCCTAGTGTATTTGGTAGTCTTGGTTCATTATACATTAACATGAGAATTTAAAAAAATTATTTTCCATATTTGAGATCCTAAATACTTGTGATCTTTTAAATGGCAGGGGATAACATAAAGAATACATAGACTAAAGGGGTTATCTCAAAATCATAGTAAGGGAATGAACATGATAAGGAATCATAACTTATGAGTTTATTTATAACATTATATCTTAATAAATTAGTATTAGAAGTGTTCATGTGAGATAATAACATTACGGACATGGTTTAATAATATAATGAAATCATAGAAAATTTGGAAACAATATATAACATGACAAAAAGAAGTGTTACGGATAACTGTCTAAATAATATCCAATGGTTGACATAATATCTTAGTTGATTAGTTTTACCTCTAATTCCGTTCATGACACCTGACGAGACTAAATAATTATCAAAATAATTGGATTTCAATCTAATAAAACCCATCATAATATGTTTAAGATTATGTTTTCCACAAAAGTAAATCTATTAGAAGTCATATACCTAATAATTACATGTGTTGAAAAATGGGTTTCATAGTCCTATCTCATATCATAACCAAAGAAAATTTTGTAATTATGAAATCTAAGAGATGAACATATGGCTGGTATAACATTGAAAAAGTATGTAATAATAGGATGTATATTTATGTGAGATAAATACATACATAATTTATAATAAATCCCTAACATCAATGTTTCTCTTAGTTGATTCAATTATATTCAAAATATATCGTGTAATATACAATTTTCACTTTGAAATCACTTCTTCGAAACCTATTTTTCCCCAAAAATATTATAGAAAACATTTTATTTAAAAATAAACATTTAAATATATATATTAATATTCAATGAATTAGGTAGTCATGATATAATCTAATTCCATGCATGATTGTTCAGAAAATGTATAGAAGATTCCATTGGTTTTCAAAAAAAAGTAAACATGGATAGATATTAAATTTATAAATCATATTTGGAATGTTAAAAACATATTTCAAAATATTTTTAGAAAACATGGATATAGAAGTAAAAGGATTTTCATCCAATGAGAGAAATGAAGTTAGTTTTTATAAAAAAAATTCTCAAAAATTTTAGGTTCCAAAGAGTGAAAAATTGAACTATTACATGAAGATTTATTACATAACAATAATAGAATAAAATTAAATGATTTTATTATATAATTATCACTTAATTTCTTACATGATAAATTCTACAAAATTGTACCTTATTAAATTGAGATTAAAACATAAACTCTTACTGCTATGTATATTTTGAAAGAAAACTCCCATGAATGGAGTAAATGAATTGCAACATAAAATATTATGAATTATAAAGGATTAATGATATAATATTTAAAGGGGTATTATATACCCCATTTGAATGAAAATATTTTGATAAAATCACATGTGTCTCAATGAAGAAATGTAACATCCTAGTTAATTATTGATTAATAATTTGTCATATTTATTAATATTTATGAATTAGATATTAATTTTACATTAAAGGGGATGCAATGTCTGATAGAATACCCGACACACAACAATGGGTTTCCCGGAAATCTTATGTTTCATGCGATACAAAGTTATACCAAACATTAATATAATGTTAATATTATTATTTTAAGTGTTATTTATCACATAGTAATTTAATTGGTGAGAATTAATATAAATAACCATATAATTATTAAACATTTGTAGTAAATTTTTTTACATTCATCCAATAAATTTTATAGGATTTACATAAAAATGAAATCTAATTTCAAGCACAAAAGAGCTCTAATATTTTAAAAAGGTTATTTTAATACCTTTTGATAGAGAGCCTTGTTTAAATATCAATTTATTTAAATATTATACCGTTTATTGGAAAAAATAAACTTATTATTTATAATAGTAATATGAAAACTTTATTTGGTTTCATTTTTTGTATTTTTCTAAAAAGTTTCATTTTTTGATTAATAGTGAAAAATTCTAAATCTTAGTTAAAAACTGATTTTCATTTAAAGATTAATTATACTTTATTCTGATTTTTAAAGACACAATAGATCATTAATTAATTTATTAATCCTATTTTGGTCATTGGAATAATTTTTGTATTGAATTTATATATAGAAACTTTTTGAAATTTTCAATGTCTCTTTTACCCGCCTTCTCACCACATATATGAGATTAGTGTTAATCATTATTTATCCACATTCGTGAATAGAATGATGAAAAAAATTCATGGTCATAATTAGTATAAAATATTGTATCTAATAGAATCAAATTAATTTTTGGAGAATACTATCATTAGTATTTTTTTACCACAGTTATGGGTAAATCAGGTAATTAAAGATTGTAATAATATTACAATGTTACAAAATTACCCTAACACTTCTCTTACGTTTATTGGATGACTGTCTTTAGACGAAAATAAACCATTGGCTAAAATTATAACCTTATTATGCCACTCATGTATGAATATGACATTTATTATATTTCATTTAAAGATAAGTTAATATTTTCAAACTCATATTTTTAATAAGTAAATAATTTTTAATATAGGGTTATATAGATTATAAATTCTAGGATAAATATTAATTTTAAATATAAAATTTTTATATACATCATGAATATTTATTTATATTTTTTATAAAATTAAATAATAAAATTTAATTGGGATACAATGATGATGCTCTAATTGATTTATTAATAGAAGAATCAAATAAAGGATATTATTAATATTAAAATAAAGAATTTTTGACATATTTTCTTCCAAAACAGAATATTTCGGATGTCTTTGAGTTTTTAGTGATGATTTAATATAGTTTTTTATAAGGAATCAGGTTTTTATGATTTAAAAAAATATTATGTAACGAATAGTGCCTAAATTGACACAATTAATATCCTAAAGTATAAAATTAGTAATTAAATGATATAAAATTTATAAAAAATATTATTCATACTAAAAGTTAATATAAGTTTTTAATTTTTTTTAATTACTCATGAATTTTTATTTTCTAAGGTTATGATAATTATATTGACCCTAAATGTGTAAATTACATGATAAATGGGTAAGAGTTAAAATGGTTAAAAAATATATGTAATGAAAATTAATAAAAACTTGTATAATTTTAATTTGTTGAATTTATTTCAACCCAAAAACAAAATTTATTCTAAATATTTTAGTTTGAATACAATTCTAATATAAAATTAATTTATATTAATTTAATATTTTTAATTAATCCAAGAGTTTCCCTCCCCTCTCCTATAAAAGGTCACCCATTCATCTATATTACTATCCATAAAAACATATTTTGTGGCCAATATCTACCCAAAACCATTTCTATAATACATACCCACATTATATATGACATATTTTTGGAGTTACACCCTCCTTAAAGGATTTAAGGTGTTAATCAAAGGTGATTCTCTGAAGGAAAGGTAGCATTTTAATTAAGTGTTTCTATTTTATTTCTTACTCATATTCCTTAAAATAACTGTAAACCAAGATGAAATGATATCTAAATTATCATAAATAAATTTTTCTGGTATTAAATTAATATCATCACCTAAATCCATCTCTTATTCCATCAAATGTGAAATTAATTAATCATTTGTGTGAACGTGTGAACTTTTCCTCCACGAACCAATATATTTCCTTTTTCATAAGAGTCTACAAAGTCTAGTTTTAAAAATAGAATTAATATTCATATGTGATACTAATAACATATTTATCATTATAATACCATGATATATCAAATACCTTATTAATTTCCATGTACATAAAAATGATAACATCATTCATGGGTACCTGTGAACTATCACCTCTACAATGTGATTTGATTCATTTCTAATCACCACATCACATGGATAATAAATATAAGTATATTTAAATAATTAATACGATATTGTTTATATTATTATTTTTATGGGAAGATAAAATAATTATTTCATTCATTAAAAAATGATCGTTGAAAAATGGAAATGTTACTCATGCTGACGTATGAGTTTTCTTTTCCACGATTGTATCATTGTTCATTTTCAATAACAATAATTAATGGTTTTATTTAAATTTATAATTTATATATAAAATTCATTATTATTTAATGAATATTATTCGTTAGATGATGGCCTAATGGACAGTTTGATGATTAACATCATTCTAAATTAATTTTGGACTCAAGTACCAAATACAATCAAATCCATCAACATGAAATTAAATAATTTCGTAATTGTTATAGCATGGTAATAAATTATATAAAACTAATAATAAACATGAATATTTTCCCAATAAATAAAAAATTAACATTATTTTATTATTCAGGTTGATAATGAACATATGAGATGAATCAGACTCCTTGTAAGGGAATTTATCTAAATCTCCTTTCTATAAAGAATATGTTGATTCTATACCCCACCTTCTTTTATAATGTGTATAATTAACACAATTGAATGTTAATTTCATTCAATTTTTTTGAAAATAAATATTTTGAAATGATTCATTTTAATTTTTTTATACCCTGCCTGTAATTAATTTTTTATTATTTTCAAAACAATTTTGAGGAGAAAGTGAAAACCCAATAGTGGACGAACCATTACATATCATAGTAGCCATACACATCACCACATCTTCTAGAAGGTTCATCCTCTGTAATGGATGATTCCCACTCAGAACCTAGGTTATAATTCCACTAGAGATTTTCATATTTATTTTTAAGCTTTGGTTGTTCCAATGAACTCACATCCGGACATATTTGGTTGACCACACGATCTTTCCCAAAAAAAAGGACTACCCATTTTCCCCTCTTAGCAGCGGACCTTGTTTCCATTGGCTTCGGCAGGTATGAATAATCTTTCCTTATTTTTATCCTGGCTGGGGATGACATAACTTCATCACTCTCAGGTATCATATGTTTTCCACCTTGCACAATATCACTAAAGGAATGTCTGTCCATGCTACTCACATTCTCATTGCCAATATCCCCCTCTTTGCCAATGTTTGTCCCAACTTCATTACCCTTGAGTCCATCCTTTTCAAGTAGCAGGGGATGCAGGTTAGAGTCAATCAGGGTAAGGCATTGAACCCCATTTTCATGGCTATCTTCCTTTCCAATTGAATCCTCTACCACTGACTTTTGAATGCTGGACTCATTTTGTCTGCTAACAACACTGTGGTCTTGATTATTACTTAACAGAGGACCCACCTATTTTGGTATCTACCGGTAATCTTTGTGACCCATCCTTTGTTCTTCTTCATCATACCTTCCTCAAGAACCTTAGAAAATCCTGCAACCTCCTCATACCCCGCATAATCTGAACTATTTCCATCAGGATCATAAGAATCCTCATGAGGGAGCACCTCCATATCCAGACACTCAAAAGAATTATGAGTTTGGACACTCCCATGAAATAAGATTGGATAGGCTTCTTACTGGTTGACCACCGAATAAGAAGCTGCTAGGGGTCATTCACTATTCTATCCATCCATATAGAATTGTTTTAATGTATACGACAAATAGAATTGTTTTAATATATATGAAAATAATGAATTTTTCATTGATGCACCTATTATTTGATATTTAGATTACTCTCTATGCCTTAATGTTTTTCAAGGGAAATGAAATCCATTATTTATATTTTTGTTATTATTTATTTAAATGAGTTTAATAATGGATTTATTATTTCAATATCTTGAAAATATACCTTATAATTTCAATGTGGAAATGTTATTTTTTCATTTGTGAATTTTTATGTGTTATGATATTGTTATGGTTCTTGGGAATTGTTTATACGTATGGGAGGTACTATGATAAAATGATTTTATGTGATCTCATGATAGATCATCAATGAATTGGGTAATGAGATATGGTTGAATGATACATACTCTCAAAAGATATTAAGGGAATATAATATGTTTGGAACTCCAAATGTAACCATGAATGATAATCTCTATGTAGTCTTGAAAGCTACAATGTAAGTGTGATATGGAATTTATTTCCCATATGACTTATTGATTTCTGTTTATTATTTAGTTTTACATGAAACATAAGATAGTATGAGGTAAACTAAATAGCATATGTTTTACGGTTACAAGTATAACTTTGTGAAAATGTTTTCATGAGTTTAAAGTATTCATGGACTAATAGTTTATTTCAAAATTTTATTAACATTACTGAGGTTTATGATCTCAACCAATTTTTGAAATTTTTCTTCATAGGTTGTAAGGGATAATATAGACATGGATGGGATCAAGGTAAATATTTTTTAGTGATTTAACATAAAAACAAATGTTGTTTCATTTTAAAAGTTTTTGTTTTGTGAGAAAAATTGATATGGAGTAGATGTGGATACATTGTAATATTTAATTTATTATATATGAATTATTTCTTAATTATGTAAAACAATAAGCTTTAAAATATCCTCAATATTAAAGAAAATAAATTCCTGACTAATACTCAAGATTATGTTATTTTTAAGGTCGAGTAATTATAGTTGGTATTAGAGGTCAGTTTAGATTACTTTTGGGGTTATGATATTGTTATTAGAATACTCATAAATTATTTTTTACATTAAGGTAAAATTGAAATGATATAACAATTTAATATTACAATGTTTCTTCATCCAGGATATGTTTTCTCAGAATTTTTTTCATAGAAGAAATAGGGAAGTTTTGATGATAATGTGTTCTTTGAAAACCCTAATAAAAGAGGTCAATATAGAAGTCAAAGGGGATGAATTTATCAGAAAAATATTTTGGTAATAAAATTATGTTTACAGTTTGTGATAATTTTCATAAAATCACACACTATGGAATGCCTTTTGAATTTTGGTAAGTGATTCTGATATGGTAAAATGGGTCATAAGTCTCATAACCAAAATGAAAAAAATAATTTTAGTGATAATAAAAACTCTATTTTATGGTCAGTAAAATGATTTCAATGAAATAAGATAGTTCATTTTGAAAATTATTGTTCAAATATGAACCCAAATGATTGATAATAGACATACTATATGATTTAATGTGTGGTGAAATCATTTAAAATAGCTTTACAAGATGTCGATCCATCAAATGAAGTGGAATCAGGTACATTTTTTGTATATTCAGATTAGGAAAATTTGTTTTTTGATTCAGGGTCTACACAATTTTAAATTTCTAATAAATTTTATACAACACTTTAAATTCCACCTTTAAATTTAAGAAATAACTTATGGTAAATACACCTGGTGAATATGTAAATTATATAATAAATCGTAACAACATTATATTCATTTCATGTGGAATAAACATACCTAAAATCATTGTAGTTTTTCCTCTATTATATTTTGATGTTATTCTGGGTATGAGTTGGATTTATTTTTACGATGAAAAGATTAACTATAGAGCTAAAGATGATTCTTTTTTGAAAGAAATTAATTTTTTGTACAATAATAAAACCTTACTGTTGATTACATATCAGGATGCTAAGAAACTATTGATATATGAAACTGAATGTTATATTTAACATATTTTTGAAAAAAAGAACTATTATGAATAAAGATTATCTAGTGGTAAATGTGTATCATGATGTTTTTTCTTGATGAGTTGGATTGTATTATACCATATAGAGAAGTTGAATTTACTACTGACCATGTTTTTTATTCTATGATAACTTTATTACCCCTTACGTTATGGATAAAATTAAACATTGAGTGTTTAGGAAGAAACTATTGGAGTTAATATATAAATGTTATGTTTGAAATATCACGTCAACATGGGGTTTTGATATATTTCTTGTTAAAAATAATGATAGTTCAATGATATTTTTCATTATTATTGAGCCTTGTATAAAATCACTGTTAAGAACATGTATTATTTTCCTTGTATCCCTGATTTTCTTGATCAGCACTAGACAGAACAATATTTTTTGAAGGTTGACATGAGTTTTGGGTACCATCAGTTGATAGTAAAATAGTCATTCCGAAGACTGCGTATCATACTAGATATGGCCGTTATGAAATTCTAGTTACATCATTTGGGTTATATAATGCACCTTCTATATTCAAGGTTTTCATACATAAAACATTTCATTAGTTCTTGGATATTTTTTTTTGTTTTTTGGACATGCTAGTATATTGTATTGTTAATGTGGAACATTAGACATCTAAAAGATATATTACAAAACATTGTGGAGTAAAAATTTATTTTTTTAATTTTCTATTATTTTGTTTGAATTTAATAAAATTTTCTTAAATACCTAATTGATAACTATTTTAGGTCCATTGAATTTTAGGAATTTTTTTATTATACCTAAATTGAGAACATTATTATACAAGAATAAACTCATATTTCATTATCATAATATTTATAATGAATATAATAAAAATCATAATTGTGTGAATTATCATAATGACTCATTACATGATTATCATAACATGACCGGATATGATTTATATCATACACACTAAATATGATTTATATCTTACACACTGTCTAGTCTTTCATACTATAAATATTTTATAATGATATAAATCATAATGAATATTGTAACGAAGTTCATCTGATTCATTTTTTTTGTAACTTTAAAATTATACCGAAATGAAATGAACCCTTTTAAATAAAAAAGATGTCATGGATTATCTGATAAAAAATGATTTAATGATTTCAATTATCATATGATCATTGGAGTGAAGGTTGTTCAAGTACATCTGAAAATTAAAGAGAATATATGTCTGTTTAAGATCTAGATGACTGTTGAGACGAATGCCTATAAATACCAGGTCATTTTAAATAGCTTAGTAAACCTGATTTTTAGGCACTGTGTGATATCTCTACTAAATTTCTAGATGTGAAAGCTCTTTAGTTTATATGCTCTGAAACAAATTCCCATGTACTTTTAAAGTTAGTAATTTTTTTTATTTGTGTGATGTCGATCATTTTCATTAAAATTGAGGGCCTCTATGGATAAGAATATAGAGGTTATGATCATAATCCGGATCAAGGAAAGTTGGGGAGAGGAAGACATAAGATTTAATCACCATTTTGGTTGAGGGATTCTTGGGTTATGTAGCTATACCAATGATTATCATCATATCAAGGGGTTACCTTGGTGTGGGAAAGACCTACATTCTGGCCATTATAAATCATGATATCCTTATCCTATGTTTTTGGATACCATTATATTTTGGTTAAAATAATCCAATTCAATTGTATAACATGTTACAAACAAGTATATTAGATTCTACCGCAATTTTTCATAGAAGGTGAATTATTTTTTATATTCATTTTTCTATTTAGTTTATCATTATTTATATGATTATGATACGTTCTATATTACTTTTTGAATATTATTTCAGTTATTATGATTATCACTTACCTTGATTATGATTCTATATGATAAAGGGTAGAATCACATATTTATTTACCTATGACTTTACAATAAAATTAGAATCAACTAGATTATGGTATACTTATAAGTGTAATTAAGGGCTAGTTCAATTACTATTTAAAACACAATAGTAATTTATGAATTAAATTATTTTAAACTATTATTAACTAAATCCTTTTAAGGATAAATATTAATGTTTCTAAACATAAAATTCCCCACTCCCCTCTTCAATTTTTCTATCAACATATACATTCTGATCCACAACATGGTTTCAGAGCTATGTCTCTATAATTAAAATAATCACATTTGGTGTTATATTATTTTCCAAAAATCATACTTAATAAATTATTTTATCTTTTCATGCTATCTTTAGTTATTATTATAATGTTTTTTAATATAAATATTAGTTACACTAACGTGTATTGTGGAATATATTTCTTTTCTATCTTTTTTTGATGGATGAAAGGACTAATTTTCAGTTTTACAGACACTCTCAATCCGAAGAGCCCAAAAAAATTTGATGGTAATGAATATGAATATTTTATGGATAGAATGGACAATTTTTATAAAAAAATAGAGTTGGTAATTATGTTATTCTAACAGGTGAATTAAAAATTCTTGCAATGAAATCAGAACATTTAAAAATCAATTTTTTTAATAATATCACCTAAATTATAAGGTAAAAAATTATTTTTATATTCTATGACAAGAAACATATATGGCCATGTTTCCACTTGTGAAGCATATAATATTATTTGGAAAATTTTATAAATCCTTCATTTTGGAACTTCTAAATTTTTTACGACTAGAAGAGCTACGTTAAGAGCAGATTACCAATATTTTTATTTTTCTTTATGGTGAACCCATTGTTAATGTAAAACAAGTATTTATGAAAATTTTTAATAGTTTAAAATCTAAGGTTGATAAAAATATTATATAATGAAATTATTGTTGAAATGATCATTGATCATACTCCAAGTGAATTTTATTCAAATAGAACAATATTTGATGAATCAAAGATGATTGAAAATTGTACACTTAATGATTTATTTGGAAATATCTTATAATATTAGGTTTTTCTAAAAAGATATTATGAGAAATTTAAAAGGAATAATGGTGGAGTTCCTTTTACTTCTACTAAAAATATTATAGAAATATAAGTATCCTAAAAATATTACTCAATCAATAATGAAAATGTGTTTACTCAATCAGACTCAAGTGATTCAGAACAATCAAGGAATGGGTTTTCCAATATTTCTTGACGAATGAACAAGATTTTTGGTAAAACTGATTTTTAGTGTGTTTATAATAAAATTTTTGAGGAACAAAAAAATAAAAAAAAATCATAAAATACTTTTTATGAATATTAAATAGCTAGAAATATAAGACATGACTATCCAAAACTAAAAAAGAAATATAGAAATGAAAGGCATCCCGACAGAAATCGGAAAACTTATTACAAGTCAAAAGGGTTGAAATTTTTGAATTTTAATAACTCTTGTACTGCTAGTGGAATAGATTCTATTGATGAGTATTTAGAAAATTAAAATTTCGTAAATATGAATATTGATATCTATTCCTAAATAACTTTTAAAAATAAATGTTTTATGTATAAGTTAGACACCTATAAATCTTTAACTAATTTTTTTTTTAAATTCAAACTATCAAAATGAGAATAGTTTTATTTATTCTAATGAAAAAAATTATTCTGCAGAAGAGAATACTTTAACTTCATATTATGAATTCTCTATATTTTTAAAATTACATGAAAATAAAAATTTTAAATTCAATAACAAACTTGAGAAAGAAAATTCTAAAATAAATTAATTTACCAAAGAAGTATCAAATCTATCAAAATATCATGACAATTTTTTTTAAAAATTTCTTCTATTTATAATGATTTTGAAAATTTTGATTCTGAGAAAGAAATGAATTATAATGATTTTGAAAAAATAAATTTAGAAAAATGTTTTAGAAGCAAAAATCACTTTCAAAAATAAGTATTATGAGGATAATAATCTATTTATTAAACTAAAGTCAAAAAATTTCTCTTTAAATAAACTCTTATCAATTTTTACTTCTGGAAAATAAAATTTTGATAAATATATCAACAAATTCATCCTCATAATATTATTTCCATAATGGTTTATTCACATTAAAAACCAATTTTGGGAAACATTTTTAATAAAAAATGAATCACATCGCTTTGCGAGGTGGCAGTCCACTATACACATGAATGGTGTAATCATTTTTCCATCAATGGTAAGGTATAAAAATACACGATATATCATATTTAAATAATGATTAATATTCCATTGATAATTATATATAAATAATTAAACTATTAGTATAAACATCTGTGATAGGTGATGATGAAAATAAATTACGTCGGTTTGTGAGGCGGTAGTCCTCTATACGAATAAACGATCGTTTTTTTTCATAACATGCAAGTGGATATTGAATTTATGTTATAAAATTAACATGATTAAAAATTATTAAATGTTTGGTATATATTTTCTAATATCATCATGATTTATTAATATTTTAAGGATTTGGAATATGAAATAAAACAAAGATGCCCAGTTAAGAACGATACCTCTTTTCTATACCACCTTGTTTGGGTTATACCTAAAGCCTTTCTATATTGGATTTCTAATAAAAGCATGAACTCTAGTAAATTTAAAGGAATGAAAGTAAGTTATTTTAGTAGGTATGATATTAAACATAATTTTGTTGATGTATATAATGGAGAGGAGAGGAGGTTTTCTTTTACAAGTGGTGGAGATGACACACTAGGATGTTTTAAAAGAAACAATGTAATACCCATATTTAACACATACCAAATGGATCTAAAATGGATAATTATTGAACCTAAGATGATAAATGGAATAAATATGACTATAAATCTTTATTTGGATAGATTTTTAGGTCTTTTTTAGACTTAAATTTTTTAGTTTAACCCCCTGGTAATCCCAATTTAACCCTAACCACGATAATTAATTTTTACGATTTTACTATTCATAATAAAAAACGATGTTAAACATATTATATATTATTAATTAAAACAATTAAAAATATGGAATCCATTTTTATAAATATAATTCAAGTAAGTGGTAAAATTTAACTAAAAATTAAAATTTGAGAAGGGATGAAAAATTAGTTTTCCAAAAAACGTTCATGTAAGTAAATATGTTTTTCAATAAGAATTTAATATAAAATTGATTCTAATTGACTAAAATTGAATAATAAAAATATAATTTAACAAATTTTACATTTAACACCCTTTTTAAATATAATTTAATTTTTATATTCATTAAATGATAAAGATGTTTTTAATAAAAATTTTCATTTTTAAATATACATTATAAAATAAATAATATAAAATAAATCATATAATAAAATCATAAAAATTTCACTCTTTGATGAATGTTACATCTCAGACCTAGATTCCACTTAGAGGTCACCCACCCTTGGTTGGCCATATGGCCTCAAGTGCAACTACCTGAACTCTTGATTCTTTCGACTATTAGTGAGGGTCTTGGATGTGTGTATGGGGATACAAAGCCCTCATTACCAATGTTTATCACAATGTATAACATATAATCAAATAAATAAATAGAGGAAGATATATAAGTGAATAAATGGGATAGCATAAGAAAATAAAAATAATAAACTACTAAAAACTGATCAAAATATTGAACCACTGATGATGTTATATGTTAGGTCACTAGAATGATGGATAACACAAATAAAAGGAAAGAAAAATCATGCAATAGAAATTTAGAAAAAAATAAAGAAAAACTATCCCCATCATCTAAAGATCTATCTTAGTCATCTCTAACCAGATCTATCTTATGAAACAAGAAATCAAATATATGAAGTGATATGATTCCCTTTTTTTATCACATGCATAAAAATAATCATTCTAGGTATAGATAATTCTCATATATAGTGTTTTATAAATATTAGTGTGGAACCACCAATAATATCAATAACATCATGTTCATCTTATATAAACTAATGAGTGTGAAAGAATTCATATATAATGTTAGGATGTACAAAATAGAAAATAACTATGCACATACTACAACCCTCAACTAGTGTATGAACATGTAACAAAATCCATTAATTAATTAGATTTAGTTTATATAATAAATTAATGTGAGGCATCAAACACCGACATCACCTCATGATAGTAATAGTAAAGGTTCCAAGATTTAATAAGGAAACCTATTTATTAATAATAATTGAAGGAGACCAAGGTAATAACCATGGTATCCAATACCTAAAAAGTCACCAACTGAATTGTTACTACATTCTGGCTTAGGGGTATGAGTGTAATCCAAGGAGAATCATCCAAGGAATTCCACAGTAGATATTATATAACTAATTCCAAAGAATACATCCTATATAAATTTTGATAATCTATAGTTAGGCCCAAGGATGTAATAATGGAACCTCATGTCTGTAGAAGCTATGTTTTATCCAAGGAATGTATACGATGAATTTTGTTGTAATAAATGAGGTATCCAATATTATCAATCCAAAAATTCACTAATAGATGAGGATCAGGTTTCATGGTGGTTCTCAACCAAGGAAACTGGCATCCGTGAATCAGAATAGAATCCAAGAGTGCCCAAGGCATTCCCTTGGGAATCCAAAAATCATTCTCATGTATATGCACCCCTATAGTAATGATGTAAATTTCTATTTATATAATTAGGAACTTCACATTCAATTCATTTATTAATTTAATCCATTTAATACTTATTCCATCTAATATATCATATGGTTCATGCAGTTTTCTTTCATTAGTGTGATAATTCCAATTGTACACTTGACCATTCAATTATCCATATAAGTTAATTTAATTCCATACATTAATTCCACTAATTTACATTGTATGTGTGAAGGGGTGCTACATACATACAACCAAACATTCATTTAATAAATTCAATTCGTATTCATACCATATAATTTCCAATAGTAATTTAACATTGATTTGATTAAGTTGAAGCACTTACCATAGGGTGGTCAAGTGGAATGAATTCATGTTACTTGCCATTAATCAATATTAATCCATTTAATATATGGAGGCATTCCATTAGATTGTTCATGCTCAAGCACACCCGAACGGTGGCTCAAATGGTTGAACACACTAAAGAATACAAATATAGTGTCTCACCCATCATGGGGTGGTTGAAGTTGTGGATGTAACCAGTAATAATGAATTACATATATGGAATAGTTCATTGAATACATTCCTAACGACTGCAAAAAAGAAACTTAAATTCAACAGATGATACACGATAAAATCAATGCGATGACATGAGAATTTATAAGACAATGGAAATTTAGGTATGTGTTAGAAACCACCTAACTTATGTTCGTATGACTCTCCTCATCCAATATTAGCCTCTAGTTTGTCCTTGATTGGAGTTGATATAACTTATGGATCAATGCTCAAAAATTGGGGCCTAAAAGCCATCATCTAAATAACATCATTGATAGGAAGATGAATGATGAAATATTAAAATTGAATAAAGAACAAACTAGTAAGGATCCAATGAGATGAATGATGGCTGTGCCAGACACTAGATGAATGATCGATCTCAAATCCATGAATAACTGAGTGTTGGGTTCAAAATGGGAGAAATAAAGGGCTGACTATGTTGGAAAATAGAAATGGGAGGATATGTTAACATAAATATATTTTAAATGGAAAATCATAATTTTACCCAAATATTACCCTTCCCATGGTTTGACTACAACGTTTATCCAAAACATGTAAAATCTTGCAAAAGAATCTGTAGGAAGTGGTATACCAGATGGTTAGGTCACAAGTTTTGGGAAACCGTGAGATAATCATGACATATGACACTGTCAAAATTATAAACATTTCTTCCCTTCCTTGTGACCTTCTTCTAATAGTTAGATCAAATACTACACCCCCTTATACTGACTATCCATTCTCACATTGTATGAACTAACCATGAGGCCTTCCTCAGAAGGTTATAAAAAACTATGAGACATGCCATTTTAACCTAAAAGTCAGGTTCTGAGATATGAAAAATCCATATACACCCATGAGACCATCACTAACTCATATGAAATCCATTTTATCTCTAAATACTAATATTAGACCAAAATTTAATGGATTTGTACCTATGTAAAAAATACAGTTCTTACAGTCCCCCATAAGGGAACTCATCCTCGTGTTCACCATCTAAGGGTGGGAAAAACAGTTTAAGAACAACTCTATCCACTAGGAATTTATGTCTGCCATCCAGCCCATTTGTCTTATATTTTTAAATGGCCATGATACCCTATCACTCCTACCAAAGTGAAAAACCGACCACAACAAGAATTCATGATTTGGAAAAAATGAATATAGGATACCATTCTAAAGAATCATCGGCATCTATCACAAATTTCTATAGATCAAAAGTATCAGACTAGTAGGAATGATAACTGTGATGTTTTGAAAAGTGGAATATGTTGTGTATGGAACTGCACCTCTGAGGTAATAGCAACTAATAAACTACCATCCAAACTCTCCCTAGTACATAAAATTATCCCATATAATGAGGTGACATATTCCCTTGCCTTTTTTTCCATCTATTCCCTAACCAAGGAAATACACACAGGAATACAAGATCCTTGAACTTGAACACTATAGGTCATCAACAATGATCATTATAAGATTTATGATTAGTCTAGGATGTAGATATATGCTTACCAATGAGGGGATCTTACATCGATGTATCCTACATGAGATGAGGACCTGGTAGGGATGTCGTACTTTCCTCTAGTAAGCATAATGGTAAATTATATTACCAAGCATAAAAGGCCTCAAAAAGATCCAACAGAACTGATTATTGAAATCTATTATTTAAGGTGATCTCTATGTGAGGGATATTATTATCCAATGAACCCCAAAAATCCTAAACACATTCACCAATAATGACTTCTTGAACCCGCATCGTCTATTTCTAATTTCCAATATTATGATGGAGGAAGGATGTTCTTAGAAGAACCTGTGTACCCATTTCCTTATAAAACCGTTGCTAGAACAGTGATATAAATCAATCAACCCTACTTAAGAGATAGTTCGAGGTACCTCGTGTTGTTGTATGATCTCACAGACAAACAATCTTCCATGCTCGTCAATATAGAAAGTCTCTTGGATGGGAATGAAGTGAGCTATTTTTCTTGGTCTATAAATGGAAACTAATACAACATCACTACCTCTAGGGAAACACTTTAAAATGAATATAACATTCACGAAAACATCTTACCATTAAAATTATGGGTTTATACGTTAATGTAATAAGCATAAAGTTCTATGGTACTCTTCTTTCACCTGTGGATAGGTTGAACACCTAGTGATACATCTTTCTATCTAATGCTTCATCCCAGGCCACCAATATGAGCATCACATATCTTGATTCTTTTATCAGAAGCATGGAGGTAATTTATACAAATAACTGTGGGACTCATGAATCAAATCCACACACTTATCTATGGGATACCAGACACTTCCATTTATACGGAGGATGTCATCATTGTCAACATACCAATTTGTAAGTGTTTCATCTCCTGAAATACACTAATGTAGATCGAATCCCTATGGATCTAAAACATTCCTACTCTTCACCTTCTAATGGTGGGAGGTTTTAAATATCAAGGCTAAGAAGAAATACTACTCATCACCATTTTGAAATTCTAGATGCAGATGAGAAAATTAATTCATCCATTTCCATTCATCACTAGCTTCTCATATGACTGGTGTCTGAGTATTTTGGAACAATACATCAATGAATACATTTCCATTTCCATGCATATTGGAAAGGTAAAAATTGAAGGAACTATGAAATTTGACCCATTCTCAGTCATTGAGATTCAAATAATGTTGTGAAATGATATAATTGAGGCTCCTACGGTCAATATATACCATAAAGAGCTCACCTAGCCAATAATGTCTCCAACAATGCAAGGCATGGACAGCTGCTACAATATCAAGGTCTTTCATTGATTAATTTCTCTCATGATTTTTCAATTACAATGATCAATACCAAACTACTCTATAATACTACATCATCACAACTCCTTGGTCAATGCCTAATAAATCATAGATGATTGTACATAATTCTTTATGATATGGAAGAAATAGTATAGTTATTCAAACAAGCCTTCACTTCATCACTTGGAAGTCTTTATAAAATTCTTCGAAAAATAAGAACTTCACCCCTTTCTTTGTGAGACAATTAAGGGGTGAAGAAAGGCATAAAAAGTCCTATATGAAATGCCTATAATAACAAGCCATCCCAATGAAACTACATATATCAAACATGTTTCTGTACTAATCCCATGAAACTACAACACTAACCTTCTCTACATAAATAGAGACTCCTGATTTAGGGATAATATAATCGCAGAAGATAACTTTTCTGATAAAAAAGTGGAACATAGGAAGCTTTGAATAAAGTAGGTGACCTATCAAATTCCTCAAAATGATATCATTTTACTTATCATGGGTTATAAAAGTGTGATAATACACAAAAATCCTATCCAAAAATACTATGAAAATGGAATCTAGATATGGGTATAAAACCCTTTTCATTATATTCTTGCAATTGGTGGGTGAATTTGTTAGACTGACGACATAATGAGGTACTCATATAGACCCTAAATGCTATAGAAATTTGTACAATGTATGTATGATGGCCCCACTCACTCCTGAGGATAGCTAGATCTCTGGTCTATCTTAAGAAATACTCTGTCACCTCATAGCTATTCAATGATAACATCTAAAAGAGGAAGTGGATATCAATTCTTGACTGTAATCTGGTTCAAGTGACTATAATTCAAGAATAGATGAAGGGTCTCATCTATCTTCTTGGAAAAAATCACTAGAAAACCCTAAAATGAAGTGTTTGTCCATATAAAACTGTTGGCTTCAAGATCCTCTAAAAAATCAGGATCTCTTAGATCTCTACAGGTGACATCATTTATGGTGGAATGGACACTTTTTATACTCCTAGAAAAAGATTAATTATAAACTCTACCACTCTCTAAGGAGGTAAGCCAAATCAATTCCTCAAATACATCTCTTAAATGATCTACTATTGGAGGGAATTTATTCTTATGTAAAATTGAATCCTTTATAAATATACTATAAATCTAGGTGGTCAATCCACCTAGCTCATGATTCTATAGTTTGGCTCCACTATCTAGGATATCCCACTCGCCCTTTTGTATATTACATGTTAGTTATGAGACACCCTACAATGATAGTGGTATAAAAAGGTGTGATATAAAACTAACCAATCCACTATAGGACTGGAATCTAATCCAATAATCTTGATAACAAAAAGGTCCCATAAAAATGGTAACGTACTACCTCATGGGGATAGTCCTTACATTGGAATATTCCCTATAACCTAAGTCATAATGTTGTATCATGGGTCATTACTCCCAAATAATACTATATTTCTTTCCCAATGATTCATAAGAATTATAAATAGATTAAATAATGTAAATAATGTGTATCAAATAAAGTATATTCTATAGTAGAACATACTATAATAGTACCTCAAACTGTTGACAGTCCGGCAGTCTGATCCTAGAGTTTCAGCTGTAAAGCATGTAACTGACTTGATCCAGGACTATTTGTAATAGTTCAAATATAATGATCAAAAAAACTATTATAATGCTAAAAATTATTATGAGTCTTGATAATGTGTCCATGAACTCATCCTCAATCAGTCCTATTGGTTTTAATCCAACTCCCCACTAGAAGTGGTGAAAAAACAACTTCTCTAGAAGGTGGATCTAGTATGGATACTCTTCCATTTGAAGCTAATGGAATGGTCGGACAGAATATCTACATTGTCCACATATAGCCAAAATACTAGCACTATAGATGGTCTCTATCAGACTTATGATTCATGTTCCCCTATCTTCCACACTAGTTACACATAATAGAGCTACCAGTATGGGTACCCTAGTTTTCACTGTCCTAATTAGAAATCATCAGGGATCACTTCCGGCTATCGAGAGAATTACTGGCCTGATGTGGCACTAGTCCTCTATTCTCAGTACTTTCAGTGTACCATATGTTCCTCTCAATTATAATATCATGATTTTTAAATTTAATGAATATAGGTAGGATAAAGGCATTTACCTGAGTACATATGGTATGCTGAAACCCATCCTCAAAATGACCAGCATGAGAAATCTAATCACCGGGAAGAAGTGGTGAAAAGTTCTCTAACTCAGTGAAAAACACTAAATAATACAAAACTAACATAAAACCATAATTTAGATTCACGAAATCAATGTGAATATAAGTTTTCAACATCCGAGTAAATAACTTCTCCTAGAAGGTAGTCTGGAAATCAACTGATACCCTAATGTGATAGAGACCAGCCTAGGTAACTACATTCCATCATCTCGACGATGAATCACACAACATATACACAGAAACCATGAACCTTCTTTCTATTACAATCTAAAAATTCTAAAATATCAAAAAATTGGCCTATATACAAGAATAAACTACTAGTGCATCGCCATACTCTGAGAATGCTGGAGGATATTGATGTTGGAACTCACGGGTTAGATCAGCCATCATAGGTGCAGGTCAAGGGGCACCATGAATGGAATGTACCTGAACTAGTCTTAGATTCTCATATTCATTATATTTTTCTTTTCAGTGGAATTGGTCTATAAATTCCAATCACACAACTCAGAAAAATATTTATATAGATAGAGAGAAACACTTGGAAAATCTGAATGTAAGAAAGGGAGGACTACTCATGGTATACTACCCAAATACTCGATTAGAAATCGAGGTGAAGGTATGTGATGAAGAGTAAACATCAGGGGTTCCAGTATATGAGGGTTTAGTAGTAAATTTCCTCATCATTTACTAGTAACCATTTTATTTCATCTTATATTTTTTAATATGTTCACTCCTTTACCTTTCATAAACATGAAAAATTGAGGTAAGGATATGAATCCTTTTAACGTTGGAACCCTTTTTCACTTTTACAGATTTAATTTTCTTATTTACCTATATAATGTTTCATATTGACTAGATACCCAATCTCAGTGAATCAAGGTCTATACACTTTATCACTGAGAGTGATTCCCATTTGATTTTAATTGAACGGATCAACACAGAAAATTATCAATCCCAATCCATGATGTCCAATAACACCACTTGAATTGAATCCAACATTGACTCCTTAAAATCCAACAAAACTCATGGTCATGCTATAAATACCACAAAATCACTCAATAATCATAGGCACATAAAGAAAGGCAATGTAGTGAAATACACATATATGGCATAGAAATATGCATGAAATGTGAATTCTAGGATTAAAAAATTATGCATGTAATAATACTCAATTCACTTATATAATCAATCCATGGGTGAAATTAAATTTCAATCAGTATGATAATCAACAGCAAAACATAACATGTGATTCACCCAATGGTGAAATGATAACAAATGTGTTTGGAAAATTAGAACAACAATTTTAATTCATAAAACATATCCTTTACCCCGAACATGGATTCACAATGCCCAAGAATAGATTATGCCCATGATATGAATATTAATAGTCTATAATCTATTATATCAAAACAATAATGTATTAAATGACCCACTCTAATACCACTTTGTGATGTCCCGGACTCGGATGCCACTTTGAGGTGCCCTGATTCCTTTTTGTGACATGGCCTCAAGCACAAATCCTAGAATTCTAGAGGTTGCTGACTAGATGTGGGGGAATAGGTTATGTATATGGGGATACTCATAACTCATTACTAATGTTTATAAAAAAATAACATATATAATAGAAAATAAGTTGTAGAACCAATATAAGTAAACTAATAGCACAGTAGAAGCAAACATGAATAATAAAAAATAAGAAAACCAATCAAAATATAAAACAACTAATGATGATATATGTTAGGTCACTAGAAATATATAATACATTAATACAAGAATCATAGATTAATTTTATAGAAAAGAAAAAAAATAAACCAATAAATATCCCCTTCATCCCCAGCTTCATATCAGTCATCTGCTACAAGCTCCATACTAAACAACATACCATCAAGTGTCCAAAGGGACACACTTAAAATTTTCAACACCATCATACAAATAATATAATTGATTACTAATGGAACTTGAATAGGTTGTAATATAAATCTCAGTAGGCCACCAAAAATGGAGTTTATAAGATCATGTCCATGTAATACAACCTGAACCAGTATACAAGCATGAATATATAAAAATAATGCAGTACAATAATGTGAATACCCAAGTACCTAATTCATATCTCATATAGTGTCTCAACGAGTAACCAATTCATTAAATAATTAGTTCTCAATTATATAATCAAGTCATGTGAGGCCTTTATAGCATCTACATCACATCACGATAGTAATAGTAATGTTTCCAATTTGTAACAAGGAAATCTATTTATTATAAACAATGAAATGGATCCATGGTAATAAATATGGAGTCCAAGACCTCAAGGGATTCAAACTTAGTCTTAATGGTAGTCTGGATCAGGGGTAAGAGTGTAATCCAAGGAGGGACTTCTAAGGCCTTCAACAATAGTGATGATCTAACTATGTCCAAGGAATACATTTATTGTATAATGAGATAAGCTAGGGCTAGTCCCATGGATGTATCTAAGGAACCTCATGTACATAGAATCCATAAAGGATCCAAGGATTGTATCCAAGGAATCCTATAATAGTAAAAGAGGGAATATATGGTCTCACATATAGAATCCATAAATAGATGAGTGTCGGGTTCCAAGGTGAGTCTCAACCTAAACAATCGAAAACCTTGAATGAAAATGGAGTCCATAAGGGATTAAGCCATAACATCTGGAATCCGAAAGTTATATGGATTTTGGACACCTCTATTGTAATTATGTCAAGGTCCATATATGTAATTGAACCCCTTATATCCAATTCAGTTAATCATTTAGTCAATTTAATTCTTATTTTATTTAATATATAATAATGTTCAATCCATTGCCATTCATTAATATGATAAGGATGATTGATCATTCAACCATTTAATTATCCATTAATATCAATTTAATTCCCATTTTTATTCCTCTGCCTTTCATGGAATGTGGAATGGGGTGGTACATATTTTAAGAAGAAAATTCATTCAATTAGACCAAGTCATATACACACCATATACTTTCCAGTTATTATTTAACATTGAATTAATTATGTTGAGGAACATACCTTAGGTGGGTCAATTGGAAAGAATTCATGGTATTATCCACAAACCAATTAAACAACCATTTAATATAAGTAGGCTTACCAATAGATTGGTCAATCTGAAACACGTAAAAATGGTGGCTCAAATGTGTCAAAACACTAAAAACACAAAATATGAGTCCCACCCACCCCCTTCAGGGGGTGGTTGAAGATGCGGGCATTAACACCAACAATAAACTACATATATGGAATTGGTCATAGAATAATGTCCTAATGAATATAATCAAGACATATAAATTCAATAGATGATGCCGAATGAAATCAGTGTAATGACATAAAAATTTATAAAATGATGAATATTGAGGGATGAGTTATATACCACCTACTTTAGGCTCATTCAACACTCCTCATCCAGTATCAGCATCTAGATTGGCCATGATTGGAAAAGTTGTGTAGACAAAATCAATGCCATGAAATTTGAGAATACGAGACTTAATATAAATAGAATTTTTTATAGGAAGAAGAAAAACAAAATACTAAAAAGGAATTGGGAATGTTCTGGTGTGGATCCAATGTGACAAATGACGGTTGATTTAGACTCCAGACAGATAATAGATCTCAAGTCCTATAATAGATGAGTTTTTTGGTTCAAAATTGGAGAAAGAAGTTGCAACCTCTGCTGAAAAATAGTAATGGGAGTCTAGGTTAACATAAATATATTTTATAGTAAAACACATAATATTAGCGAAAAATTACACTTCGCATGGTTTGGCAGCATGTTTTGGTGAAACCGTGCACAAATCATGAACGTGCAGTGAGGAATACCACACATTTAAGCATCACTTATAGGGAAACCATGCTACAATCTTGAAAAATACCACGATCAAAATTGTAGTCATTTCCACATTACATGAATCCCACTTTGCATAGTTAGATTAAATCATGTTCCCCATACTTCCCAATGTCTAACATCAAACTGTTAAAACTAATCATGTAACAATACATTTTATCCCATAAATATGGGTTCTAGGCTCATAACATGCCCTGAAAACCCACAATATATTCACTAACTCATAATAAATCTATTTTACATCCATAAAAAATTTAGACTAAAATTTAAAGGATCCATACATGAGTGAAAAAACTAGAATCGTAAAATAATATTGAAATGTGGATTTCAAAATTGATGAGAATTTTATAAAATTAATTTTCAAAATGTTCTATTAAATAAATATAATATATTCTCTCAAAAAAACAAGTAAAAATTATTTATGATGAAAACAAATATTTTTGTGAATAAAAATTACTTTATTAGAAATTATGAACTTATTTCAGAAGCATTTATTAATAAATTTATTTTGAGTAGGACTTGTATATATGATTAAATAATTATTTTATCCTATTAATATCTTACAATTTAATGACTATATTCAAATGGTCATATTCAAATAATTATATTTTATGGTTCTTTTTTGCTCAGTGTTTCTTTTCAAATATGCGATCAAATATTGTTTTTATTGAAATTTTTTTGAGGTGTTTCATTTTTCCACCTTTGATAAATTTAATCCTCATAATTTTATCTTTTGATTAGTAATCCTGGGTTTTACAATTGATAATTATTATTTGAAAAACCCACATCATTAAAGGGGATAGAAAAAATCTTCTCAAAAGTGAAAAATAGAAGTTAAAAGGTAATCTAATTTAGCACAATACTTGTTTTTCACATAATGAGACGTTATTAGGAAGAGAAAATGTTGATTTTTAATAAAGATACATTTAAAATTTGATGTTATACTTTTTTGAGATATAAGTGACTATAAATTTATCAAAAGTTAATAAGTGTTTTATTTCATGGTCCTTTTCCAAAATTTGAGGGATCCATTAAACATGAATACTATGAACATAAGGAAATATACTAACCTGAAATGTTTATTTTAATCCTATTTTTATTTTTCACAAAAAGAATATCTTTTTCTCCAAAAAAAATGCTATCAAGATGAAATTTTCATGTCTAATGCACTAAAATTAAAATCTAATTGAAAAAATGATAACACAAAATCATATAAATATATTACTATTATCATTTTTACATTAAAAAAAATCCTAAATGGTTATCAAAATGTTAGATATTTCCCAAAATGAATACACCTTCATATTAATCTCCTAATCCAATGTTCAATAAAAATCATTTCATAACAAAATAACCCTACATCCCAAATAACCATAATATTAAAATATTTAAATGTGTTCATCCAAAAATATCATTCATGTTAAATAAAATTTGAAACCTATGTGTCACATGTACCTAAAATAAAAGAATAATTTCCTAAAATTTCATTAATCACCTCAAAGTCCTAAAAAAATAAAAAATAGTTGATCCTACAATATATTTCCAAAAATGAACCACAATTTTTCAAAAATGTCATTTAATTAAAAATAATTTTATTCATGCAAGTACATCATGTAGGATAATGCTAGGTGTTTCACCCATATCAACCGTCAATTTTGGGTTCAATCCCATGGAATTGTCAAATAGGATAAGTTGATACATGTCATGTGGGTTTCACTTTTTATAAAATTATGTTAATATAAATCATATAACATTCCAAAAATATGATGAATATCCTTAAAATAACATTGATCTTCAAAGAAGTTTGTAACCACTAAGGTTTTATATACCTATTATATTTCCCAAAAAATAAATTGATTTTAATTCACTATATTAACCTCATCACCATAATTATATCAAATATTGTCTTTTTCTCAAAAATGTTTTTTTCATAAAATATCGCATTACCATTGAATCACCTCCTCTTGTTCATTGTATAATTCATCATATTATTGAAAATCAATAAATAAAAAATAATGCCTAATAATTTTTCGAATTTATAATATTCTTATAACCAGAATACGATTGATAAACATACTTCAACAAATCGATTATCATGTTCAACATATAAACAAATCAATCTGTCCAATTCAATGATGATTATAATATAGGGTATTAGGGAGTAGTCCTTGGATTAGATAATAGTCTCAAATAATTAATATGACACACACATATATGACATTGAACTATAAATGGTTCCATATATTAACAATTATTTCTCTGTATATTATTTTCTAGACACTTTATTTTTTAGAAATTATATTCTTTGTATCCTTCTTTTCCACACCAAAATCATATTCTTATTCATGCATTTTCCATGGTTCTTATTCCCAGAATATTTATATGTAAGAAATTTATTATTTTACTCATTATTATATTTAAAACATGAACTACTATGAGGTAGAATCCTTGTAATCTTTGACAATTTTGTAAACTCAACTATATTCCATTTGTAAATCATAATTTGAGATAGCTCATTTGGCATGATCACAAGATGTTTAACATCCATTTTGATTAGGTTATGTGTCTCATTAGTTAAATAATTACATTTCCCACCACGTTATTGGTTGATATGATTTCTTATATTTATATCCATTAACAAATAAAAAAACTAGATGAGAATACATTAACATAAACAAGGGATAATTATAAATCTAAAAGAAATAACTTATGAATTATATTTATATATTAACTTATGTATATCTAGGTTTCAATATAGGTTATCTATGGAAATGTTTAATATTATGTTTTATAACCTAATAAAGTTTTTAACTCACTCATAATGATTAATAAAGATTTTGTGAATTTATAAAACATATCATTTTTGAGTGTCAATCTAAGTGTGTAGTAAGGCCCATTTTCAAACACCAGGTGATGATCAAGTCAAATAATAATGATAATTTTCAGATTTATTATACATTTTTGTCACAATGGAAGTGAATGGATGGGTCTACCCAAATTTATGTTCAATGTTACCAATGATCAATCTGAGATTTGTCACGATGATAAAATGCCAGATCATCTAAATAGAATGATGAACAAAAAGTAAAGGGGGAAGTACTGTAAGCATAGAAAAGGTCATAATATTTTATTTATAATTAATTTTATTAAAATAAAATACTTACCTTGATGTAATTATCACAATGTTGATGCTTCTGACCATGATCTAATGCAATCCATCATTTCATCATAGAACCCAAGAGAAAGCTTCCTTTAGAGGTGATCCACATGTGATCCACATATCTCTGTATATCGCTGAAGGGATATTCGAGTGCTAGTATAGATGAGACTTCACTTGTGATGTCCACCATCATTCACCTTGAGATCCACTTCCAAATCACCCTACTTTAACCAGTGTTTGAGGATCTCTCTTGGAACCTGAGAGCATTCATGGTTCAATTTAATTCTCTCTTGGCTTGAGGGATTTCCCTTGTTCCATAGTTCACAAACACAGTGAATGTCTTTCTTGGATGAGAATAATGTAATTGGGATTTATATTACATAAAATAGTAAAATGACATAATGACCCAAATAAATTTATTCATTACATTTAATTCTTAGTAAGACCCCATGACTAATAATAAAATTTGACTATTATTATCACTTGACATGCGCCCATAGAATTGCACCTAATATAATTTAATTAAATGAATAATATTGCTTCTCAAAAATACCAATAGAAAAACTATATGACATGTATATTAATATAAATGACATGTACTTTTCATATTTGATTTTATTTATTTCCTCCACCACATTTATTAGACCTTGAATAATGACTATTTATTTCATAAATAAATAGTACTACACTACTCACTAAAAAATTTATTATTTAATTAAAAACATATTCTCTTGAAAAAGAAGTGTAAAAAAATGTGGTTAGGTGCCCTTAAATAATTATTAAACCAGAATCTGAAATAATATTTATTCAACATGTTAAACAATTATTTAACTGAGATACTTGGAAACACATAGTGTCTGACCCTATAGGCCTCTTTCTCAATGGCATTAGGAAGATCCTGCCAAAATTCCAATGATAGAATCTAAAAACACTTCTAGGACCCCATATTTATATAAGATGACACTATAATGATGTGTAACCACATATGAATGCTTGCCATGAAATGTAATCCCATTATCTCGATATCTTCAATCAAGCGGGTTGCATGTTAGTACCATCAACCCATGTGCTCGATTATTCTTTCTTTGACTTCCTGGAATTGAAAATGACCAATCCTCACCATGTCCAAGGATTCATTTAGGCTATATAAATTCCATCAAATTTCCTGAGATATTAACATCCATTATGGAATAGAATAGACAAATCATTTCTCGCATTTTCTATTAATGGAATATTACTCTTAAAGAACCAAACATATCCCACTTCACTGCAAACCGTATTTTTTCACAGTTTTCGTCAATATAGATAAGTGTACACATTGTAATAAATATTACTAAATATCATGGAGTCTAAATACCAATACACCCGTCTATAGATAGGAACATTCAAGGACACTTTGAAATGTGGATTTCCTACTGATGGGTCTCGTTCTCATTATATCCTCATGGATATTACTAAGGGTGAACACCATGAGATGGTGCCTCAAAGTGTTATGAGTCCTCACCCCTAATGGAATGTCTTATTTTTGTCCCTAAAATAACATCATTCATCCATAGAACATATATTTATTAATATTGATATGGAATTTGTGGGTTCCCATCATAGTAGGGATCCTCTATGACCTTTTAGTACCATATCTATCCAATGCATATTATCACATGCAATGTCATGAAGAATAAAAATAAAGATATGATAATTTATTTATAAATATAAAAACCCATGAACAAAAGTTTATCATAAATTAAAAAAGTTGTTTTTTATAGGACTCATACTCTAACAAACTCCCACTTGGACTAGAGCCAGCTACTAACATCTTTTATCTCACTATCTCTCACATGATATTCATGCATTATCTGAGATAAGCATTTATTCCTGGAGTTCTCTACATTCTCTATGGTGGGAACTCATATAATATCACCTTCAACCATTTTATATAAATCCATAAAGAGGTGATACCTCTAAAGAATGTACTTTGTCAATTTATCTGACCTTGGTTCTTTAGCAAGAGCCACCGTTGTAGTATTATCACAAAATAATTTGATTAGTCCTATATTTCTAGGCACCACATATAGCTAAGAGACAAATTTATGAATCCATAAAGCATCCTTGGCTATTTAACAAGCCTCTATATATTTAGACTCCACTGTAGAATCGGCGACAACATGATTAATTGAAATCTTCCATCTTACAGATCCTCCATTGAGACAGGAAACATATTATGATTTTGACTTCAGATCATTCTAATCTTTCTAAAAACCAAAATCAGAATACCCTCTTATGAAAATCTCTTTGTCTCCCCCATACACCAGTAACATAACTTTAGGTCTTCTTAGATACTTAAGGATAGTCATAACAGTAGTCCAATGATTTTTTATTTGATCTACTTGAAATCCGTATAACATTCTTAGTGCATAGGCTAAATCAAACCTATTATATAACACGAAATACATGATGGATAATATAGCCGATGAATATGGGATCTTAATCATCATGTATTTCTCATGTTATGTCTGAGGACCGATTCTATTAGAGAGATATAGGCCATGTGACACTGGAAATAATCTTTTTTTGGATTGTTCTATACTAAATCTCCTTATTATCTTTTCAATTTATTTTTCTTGACTAACTCCAAGAAGCCTATTGTATTTATAATAAATGATATTTATCTCTAGAATGTAGTCTTTTTTTACCTAAGTCCTTCATGGAGAATCACATGTTCAACCAGTCGTTACCTGACTATAAGTATAGTACATAATTTCCAATATAAAATATTTCATGAACATATACTACTTGGATAACGACCACATTACCATTAAACCATTTATAAAAACATGGATCACATTAATTCTTAAGGAAACCATATTATCTTTTGGCCACATAAAATCGAATGTTCCCTAACTTTAGTGCATTTTTTAATCCATAAATGGATTTCTGCAACATGAAAACCTGTTTGGATTCATCTACTGTCACAAAATGTTCTTTTTTTTGTCACAATGACATCTTAAAAAAGATTTCATTAAGTAATGTGGATTTGATATCCATTTTCCAAATCACATAGTCATGGAAACCTGTTATGTAAATTATGATTCTTATGGATTAATATGTGTAAATTGGTGTGAAGGATTCCTCATAGTCAACTCCTTAACACATTATGAATACTTTAGCCACAACCCTTTCATTATAGGTGCTAACATAACCATCCATGTCCATCTTTCTCTTTAATACCCGTTTTCATTTTACAGGATTCACATCAACTGGCTCATCAACCCGAAACAAGACTTGGTTTTAATATATGGAATCCATCTCAGAAGTCATAGCTTCTAGCCATCATGTTGCTTATGAGATATATAATTCTTCTTTATAGAATAGAGGTTCATAATTGTCCAACAATAATGATTCACCATCCTTAGTGACTAGGAAACCAAATCTCTTTGGTTCAATTACCTCTCTAGAGAACCTACATAGTACTTCTGTTTCTGGAACCTATTTCAAAGGCACATGTTGACCTTTTTCCTATACCATCTCATGTATATCTTGAGAATAAAATTCATTGAAGTCAATATTTCCCCCCACTATAATTTTTGAGTATGTTCTCCATCTCATGAAAGATTTCTTTTTTTGACTCAGTCACTTTCTTACTTGAAGGGTAATATAGGTAATATCATTTTTCCCTTAGGATATCCTATAAAGATACACCATGTTCACCCTGGTTCTATTTTTTTCTTAATAAGGCCTTAACAAATTCCTTCCATTCCCAAACAAATGTTTGTGACAAAATGGGTTTCATTCCATTCCATAAATCATATGGAATTCAATTTTCCTCCTTGTTTAGTAGTCTGTTTATTGTGTATACTGAAGTTTGTAATGCATATCCCCAAAATGATAATGGAAGATCTGAATGACTCATAATCTACCTCAGCATGTTCAAAAAGTTTTCATTTTTCATTTCACTAGATCAATTCCACTATGATGAAAAAGGAGGAGTGAGTTGAGATAGAATCCCAGACTCCCATAAAAGCTAAATGAATTATTGGTTCATATATTCTCCACCTTGATCTGATCGAAGCTTCTTTATCTTCTTACCAAGCTGATTATATACTTCAATCTTTAATTCCATAAATTTCACTGAGGACTCTATGTTATACCTCATTAACTAGATATAGCCATATATACTAAAATGATTATTAAATGCAATGAAGTAAGAATATCAACCTCTACATTCTACTATTAATGGTCCACAAACATCCGTGTGTACCAATCCTAGATTCTCTGTGGCCCATCCACATTTTCCACCAAAAGGAATCTGGATCATTTTCCATTTTAAACAACCGTGAAATATATCAAGCGGTTTTAGTTCAGTAAGGTATAAATAAACATCTTGTCTGAGATTTTCCATGTTATTCTTTTTTACATGACCGAGATGTAGATGCAAAAACTGGGTGTTTTACAAGTCATGTGAGTTTTCTTCGTTATTGATTGCCAATAGTCGATTTTCATAACATAATACATACAAATCGTTATTTAAATTTTAAATAGCATAAGATATTTTGTTCTTGTAAATGAAACAACCCTTCTTTACACACATGAAAAAAAATCGTTCCATATGCAGTCATGATTTAAAAATTATGTTCTTGGTATTTCTAGGTACATAATAATAGTTATGGAAAACCAAAAGAATCCATGTTGGCCAAGAGAGATGGAAATTGCTAATGTCTAATGAAGCTATACTCACACCATTGGAATATCAAAAATCCACCTCTCCTCTTGAAATATTTTTAAATATAACTGGTTCTATAATTTGAATAAATATGAGAGCCCTACATGTTGTATATAATAACCAATGTTTAGAAATAGAAATATCACAATTAATAACCAATGCACATTTTGCATACCCATGCTTCTAGGTATAGTTTATCTTCTTGTGTCTTGGATTGACACATGAAGAACATACTACCTACCATTAATTTCCATACCTATGGATCTTCCCCTTCTTAGAGGGGAGGTGTTTGGGGGCCTCAAACAGTTTATAAAACCTTTTCCCCTTTTCCATGTCATTCCTCTTCATATTTACCATAAGGACTACAGGTATGTCATCCCCCATGTCATTATCTACCTATAAAATCAATGTAAATAGTTTGGATAGACTCTTCTCATTGTTTCTCTTGTTGTTGGTGATAGTAAAGCTAGTGAAGTTCTTGGGCAGTGATGATATGATGAGATATGTACGCTACTCATCCAGGAACATAATCCCAAAGATGTCCATTCATTCAATGTAGTCAATAATCATCACCACATGAGGCCCAGCCAGACCATACATTCCCAACATAGTTGTAAACAAAGAGTTGGAGATCTCATATCTCTCTAATCTCTCTTTATTTTGATAGGGATCCATCATGTGAGACATCATGCTATACATGTCCATGTTTTCATTTTTCTTCATGATCTCATTAGACAAACTCGATGGAAACCAAAATTAGACATATGCGGAATCATCCAAGTGTTTCATATATAGACATATTTCCTCACCACTAGCCACATTTCCAGGTTCATGTGTAATTGGATCCTCTAGTACATACAGTTTCCTCTTTTGGTGAAGGATGCCATGTAAACGCCTTTACAACATCTGAAAATTGGTGTCGGTGAGAAGGTTTTCCTTCTCGAGAATGGTTTAAAGTAATATGTTTGATGTAATTTTTCTTGTTGTTTTTATAAATTAATATGCGAAATGATTTAATACTTTATCATGATAAAACTGAGAAAAAATAAAAAATTAATACTTATTAGTCGCCCACTATTTTATCTTAATACAATATCCCTCACCATTGAAATCAGTTGTTTCATTAATATTATAGTATAAAGGATCCATATTTTCATTCACATTACCCAAACTAAGGTTGTTCGAGCATATTGAATTATTTTTGGTATGCATTAAAAATTCCAGTTGCATTATCTCGTAGCTCCATAATCCCCTAAGTGGACTCCCAATCCTGGAATCCTATTATTTTGGGTTTCCTCAACCTTTTCTTCTTTATCAAAACAAATACTCTTATGGCAGTCAACCATTGATGTGAACAAATCCCAGTCAACCAAAATACTCAAATTAGAATTCACTAAGAATTGAATGCACCCCACATAGGGTGGGTCAAACAATTTGAACTATGGTTCGATTCTAACCAAGATTATGGAAGGTTGTACCAACTTATTATTTTTGTGAGGGATTTTATAGTTATATGTAAATTTTCATTTTATTATTTTTATTACATCCTTGTTAATATTAACTAGGATATAATTTAATGATTAACCATGTATAAGGTAATATTTACACATAAGTCGGTCTTATTTAAGTTCTATCTTTCCTGCTTGTTCAATTCATTAATTTTGTGATCACAACAAAACACCAACAAAAAATAAACCATGAAACTGACATAAATAAAATTAATGGAATGACCATGATCTTGTTATATTTGATATTTTATCTAGTGGTTGATAATCTAACCCAATACCTAGGGGATAAAACACCGTGAACCTTTTGGGTTCATGTTTATAGCTTTTCACCTTTCCACCATTGTATCTTCTTGGATTGGATTCTTCATGGCTCGAAACATGATCCACCTACACTAGCATGGGAGATCCATCCATTACAAAAGCTTTTATCAAACATTCAAGTGAGGGGTAAAAAATTATTTACATAAAAGAATCTTTGGACACGCCTTCCCTACATATTAATAATGGGAACATTTAAAGGAAAATAAATTTAATTTAAATAAATTAATTAAAAAAAAAGACATGTACAAAGTTTCTATTCCAGCTCATGATCATCCATATACTCCCAAATATTAATGCATAAATAATACTATCATTCAATTATTTAATCATTCTGGATTATGATAGATTTTCCTTGAATCAATTAATTATTATCCTTAATTAATAAATCATTTTTATCATAATCCATTTTCTAAATTCCCTTGAGATTCTCATCCATCGTAATTAAAAAAAATAAATTCTTTTAAAACTAACATTGTATGTAAAATGTACCTTGGAGGAAACTCGGGGAATTCCCATTCATAACTACCCAATGAGTAGAAATAAACACTACATTGATTTTAAATTAAACATATATAAATATATAAAACAGCTACCATAAGTTGTGCCTTTTCTGTAAACATGAAACATCGAAACATTCTCCAGGGTTTGTATAATATAATAATAAATTTTAATAAATCAACATAATTTGAATGAGTACACATAATTTTGTTCCTACTGCATTGTGTGTACTATCATTCACCATCCATCTCTAAGTGCACGCTCACGCATACAATGTATAGATGTACTTTATAAATCTTCTTGAGTACATAGTGTGTACAGTGGACCAGACACCATGTAAAATCTGTGTTACACGGTCTCTATTCAGAAATGATTTCTATGGGGCACACAGTCCAAATCTAACCCAAAGGGAATACATGCCCTCTCTAGTGGGACACATGACATGTAATCTAGAAACCATGTACCACCTATTACTTGTTAACACAGAGTCCTAAAGAATAAGATGAACTCCAAAACATGGCTGGGTTTGCACGACTAGTCCAGATGCATTGAACATGATTACAAGACGTGTGAGGATAAATACAAGATGTGTGTTTGGGTGTTGTATGTCCCGAAACCATTGGATACTCTGGATGAGATCCTCTCTTTTTAATTTAATAAAAATTATAATAACGGATTGTTTTTATAAGGTGAATAAGAAATGAAAGATAAGGAACAAATCTCGAGATTCTGTCTTATATAATTATTAGCTTGAATTAAATAAACTAAATTATTAAATGCATAAATCATCAATGAAAAACAAAATAATCATAATCAACGACATGGCCCCTTTAATACCACTTTTAGGTTTTAGGCATAGAAAAAGCACGTGGGTGCGTGTACACAAATTTAATTTTACTATTAACAATGATAAATCTGAGTTTTTTCACATTTATAAAATTATGGATCTTTGGAATAGAATGAATAATGAAAAGGAATGATAGATGTCCCAGAACCATAAAAAGGATAATCAAATGATGGTTATAAATAAATTTGTTAAAGGATACAAATTACCATGATGGAATTATCTCTCAGTTGATGATTTCATTCACAATCTAATTTGATTCACCATTGAATCATAGAAGCAAAGTGTAGGCTCCCACTAGTGGTGATCCACATGTCCTCAATGTAACTTTGGACATCGCCGAAGGGATCTCCAGGTTCTTGTGTGGAAGATCCTTCTCTTGTGATGTCTGCCTTAAATTTCCTTGAGAGACATTTCTATAGAAATCTATTTGATCCAGTGAAGGAGGATATCTCTTGTAACTTGATAGCGCTCCAAGAGTAATGGAAATCTCTCTTGGCTTGAGATCTTTCTCTATATTGGTTATGCCTAACCACATATAATGGCGAGCTCTGATGAGAATAATGTAATTGGGATTTATATTACTTGGAATAGTAAAATGAATTAATAACCCCAAGGCATTTATTGATTTCATTTAATTGTTATTAAGACCCCATGTATAATAATAACATTTGACTATTATTATCACTTGACATGCGCCCTGATAATTACACCTAATATTATTAAATTAATTAAATAGTTTTTTTTTCTGAAAAATACCCTAAAAAACTACAATGCATGTATATTAATATACATGGTGTGTAATTTGGTTTATTCATTTACTTTATTTAGTCCACCATATTTATTAGAAAATTAATAATCACTATTTATTTCTTAATGAAATATCATTTCATTAATCACTAATAAATATATTATTTCATCCATGATATATTATCTCGAGTAACTAGTGTCGAAATAAATATGGTCAAGCTTCCATGAATAATTATTAAACTACAATTTTGAATCATATTTATTCAACTTTTTAAATGGATATTTAACTGATATACTTGGGTACACTTAATATGTTACCCACTAGGCCTCTCTATCAATTACATTAGGTGATTCCTACCTAAAGTCCAATGTTAGTGTCTAGAAAAACGCCAAGGAACCCATAAAGAAAGAAGTTAATGTTTCAATGACATGTCATCTCATACAACCACATACCATGTAATGTAATCCATTTTTCAGGATATCTTTAATCAAGCAGGTTGCATGTTAGTTCCATCATCCCATGTTCTTGATTATTATTTCTTTGATATCCCAGAATTGAACATTCCCATTCCTCACAATGGCCATGGATTTATTTATGCTATTTAAATTACATCAAATGGATTGAGAGATCAACATCCATTATAAAATAGATTCGAAAAATCAATTCTCATATTTTCTATTAATGCAGTATTACTCATGACGCACCCAATACATCTTACCTCGCTACGAACAGTGTGTCGTCAATGTTTTGTTCAATACATCTATGTGTGAGAGTTTTAATACCCATAAATAATTATCACAATGTCTAATGACCAGTACACACATCCAAAAATAGTATCATCTAATAACATTATGAAATGTGGATTTCTAACTAGTTGCTCTCATTCCAATAATATCCTCCTGGATATTACCAAGGGTGCACCCCAGGAGAAGGTGCCTCAATGTTTTATGAGTCCACACCCCAAATGTCATATATTATTTGTGTCAATGAAATAACATCATTAGGCCATAGAACATATATTTAAGAATGGGGTTATAGATCTTCCAGGTTCCCATAAGAGCAGGGATCCTCTACGACCTTTTACTGAAATAGCTATCCTTAGGACATTATCACATGCATTGTCATACAGAAGAACAATCAAGATGTGATAAGGTATTTATTAATTTTAAAATCCATGAATATACGTTTATAATAAAGTGAAATGTAGTTGGTTATAGGACACCAATTCCAGCATTTATGACCTCTAGGAATAATTGTGTCAACGACACATTCACATGTAGTATCCATACATGGATATAATTAACTGCAAACCACTCACTTTGAACTCCACCAAAATTTAAATATATTTTTCTATACATAGAATTATCCTTAAACTTATATATCTGATTTAAACTAAGTTATTCAAGTAATACTCTCCATAAATAACTATACCTCTATCAGATAAAAACAATAGTGCTCCAATCTATTGAAACATTTTATTATATTTTTTTCAACATATAAATCCCTTAATTACAACCCAAAAAACATGAGGCCAATTGTATTTAGAAGTCTATGTTAATAATACATCAAATTGTGACTAAAAAAATTATTATTTTATTCTCCATAAATTACTTCCTAAATCTTTTTGAGATCCTAAACTAAATTGAATAACTTGGGAAATACGATGGAAAAATAAGTGTGCTGAAAAGTCAATCAAGGGAATGAACATAATTTTGAATATAAACATGTGATTTAAAGAATAACATGATTTCATAAAATATAAGTTTTAAGAGTAACATCATGTGAGAATAACATAATGAAAATGGTATTATAATATTATTTTATCATTGAATGTATTAAAAAAAGATAAAACATGACATACAAATGATTTCAGGGTAACTAATCAGATAATATCACATGATTGAAAAAGTCTCATAATGTATTTGGTTTACTCCCCCATCCTATACATGAATCCTCATCAGACTAAAGATTTACCAAAGGAATTAGATCTCTATATCGGTGCACCCATCATAACAAGTTCATTATCATGGGTTCAGAAAATTGAAAATACTATAAGAAATAACCATACGAATTACAAATGGAAGGAAATTTTCTGGATAATATTATAACATACCTTAACTAAAGAGAATTTTATAATGATGGAACCTAATAAATGAACATAAGCCATGTACAACCATATCAATGCAATGTTGAATTGTCAAGGTATATTTGTGAGAGAAATATAAAAATAATTTAGATACATTTCATAACACTAAAGGTTTTTATTGTTTATGGAAATGACTTCAAAATATTACGTGGAATATTTCTTGAGGAAAACACTCTTTTCACATTGAAATCACATAATATAGTTCAGAAAAAAAATCCCAAATATTATTAAAAAATTAGTTAATAATAACCATGTAAAATTATAAATTCATATTAAAGGAATAGAGTGATCTTCATGGAGGATAATTTTTTATATATAAATGGTAAAAAATATTTTGTTCACACTATAGAGAAATAGTAAAAAATTACCTAATTTAGAGAAATACAAGAAGATTTATTTCAAAAAAAATTGAAAAAATTCATCCTGGGTAAAAAATTTCTTTAAAATATAATTTAGATTTTCTCAAGAAAATTTTTCTAATTTTTTTAGAAAACATGGATATAAGAGAAAAATGATTTTCAATCAAAAATGAAATGATGTGAGCTTTTCTAAAAAACATCCTCTATAATTTTACATAATCAAATAAAGAAAAATCAAACTATTAATTCAAAATTTCATGAATATTTATTAGAGAATATAATTATTTTTTTTATTATAATTTTTTCAAACAATTTCCTACGATTGAATAACAAGAACAAACAGTCCATATTAATGAGTGATTAAAACATAAACCCTTATTGCTTTGTAAATTTTGAATCAATAATCCCATGATTGATGTTATTAAATAAAAACAAAAAATATAATTAATTATGAATGATTAATTATTTAATATGTAATTTGAAATTATATACCCCATTTAAAATAAATTAGGTACATAAAAGAACATGTGTCTCAAAGATTGATGTTTTGAGATGGAACCCTTACCTATATTCTAAACATTGTCCTGTATATATTTTATCTCATTAATAATAATCATATAGTAATTTTTTTTTAAATTTTTTTATAGGTTTAATTCCGTATATTTAATGAATTTATTTCATTTCTTTTTATGATGTATTTAATTAGTCAATCAGTTATTTCCATGTCTGTTGTTTTAAGGATGCTCTATTAATAATTTCAAAACAACATTGGTGTGTTGTCCATGGTCAAAGGGGTTATTCCTCTATCATATGGAATATAATAATCTTGAAATAATTATAATTTTTATTCATATTTTATAATTTAAAAAATAAAATTTATTTTGGGAATGAATAATGAATTATGTTACAATAATAGATATGGTATGTCATAAGTATGCATGTATATCTTTTTCATTATTCAATGATAATAATTGAGATATGATATATTTTATTTTATATTTATAGAATAATAATAGTATCATAAATATAATAGTATTTTATAAAATAAACATATATGTAGTATCCATGTGATGTGTCAATAAAACTGAATAACATCGCTTCCCGAGTTGGTAGTCTGTTGTACACAAGAACAAAGTTATTATTTTTCCATTGATGGTAATGTAAAAAAATATTTGATATATGTTTTTTACATCTTTACTATTTGTTCATGGATAATATATATATATATATATATAATCCATCATCGTATATAGTCGTTGGATCCAATTATGGAAAAAAATTTACTTTGGTTTGTGGGGAGATAGTAATTTGTACACTAGAATGATGGTTTCATTTCCCATTTGATGGAAGAGGAGATATATTTATGTTTTTTCCATTAAAATTAATAACACATTAGTATATGGGATATACTGATTTTATTATAACATAATTATTGAGTAATACATGAGGGATATATAAGAAGAAATAAAACACATATCCCTGGTTAAGAATGATACTTAGTCTTCTAACCACCTCTTTATGATTATACATAAAATATATATCGATTAAATTTATGATCCAAATAAGTAATCTAGGATGTGGGCAGGGAATTAATAAAGGTATTTGAATAGGTATTTTACACTTCACATGGATTTTTTTGTTTATAAAGGAGATGAGATGATATTTCTTTCAATAATTTGGGTAGAGGACCCACTTTGGATTTTTTTAAATAAAAACTTATACAAAGGTTTTATACATGAAAAAGGACCCATATAGATCACTATATAACCTAATATGATATATATAATAAAGAGTTTTTTTTAATATATGTTTTAATATTTTTTTCATTTTTACAATTAAATTTTTAGTTTAACCTCCCAATAAACCAATTTTAACATTAAACTGATAAATAAATTTTACCCTTTTTAATATTCATTATGAAAAAAAATTATTTGAAAATATTTTATAATATCAATTATTATTATTATTAATATAGAATCAATTTATCAAAATTTAATTCACATAATTTGAAAAAATAATTTAAAATTTAACCCTCATTAACAATAAAAAATCAGTTTTCCCAAAATAAATCATATGTATAAAAAGTTATTCTATCAAAATTGAATAAAAAAATGAATCAAATTAGGTAAATTAGATTAAAAAATATTAATTATAAAAATTTAACAATAAAAAACATATTGAAATAAAATTAACTTTTAAATTCTATAAATGAAAAGTCATTTTTATGAAAAAATACTATTATCCACTATTCATAAAAAAATAATCATTTCAAAAATTTAAAAAAAATTTCAAGCTATGATAAAATTTTAGGATATTTTCATAATTTTTTTATTAAAATAAATTTTATAGAATTTATTAAATTTAAATAAAAAATTTTCTCTTAAAAAACCAATAAAATATATTTTTGATGAAAATACTTTTTTTAATATAATAATGTCTTTATTAGAATTGTGTGCTTATTTGCAATAAATTTATTAATACATTTATATTAAGAAGAAAAATTATATATATTACATAAATTAATTAATCACATTCATAACCACATATTTAATATCTAGACTCTAACAATAATATTTTAATAATTATATTTCTTGGTTTTTTTGTCTTAGTATAGCATGTCGTAAATGTTGTTGAACATTATTATATTTATAAAAAAACTAAGTGTGTTATAAATTTCTTCCCTACTTCAAACATAAAATCTAGGCTAACATAAATTTCATTTCTCATTCCATCCCCATTGATCAATGGTTTTTTGTCATTATTATTCCCAATAAGCCCATTTTTCTCTTCCTTTTCACTATCTTTCTCATTCCCATTCCATTTATTAATTATTTATATTCTTATAATATATATTTTGGTTGAAAAACATTCTTAGTTTTAATATTATCATGTGTATTTTTATTTTTAGGGTATTTGAATATTCTCTTTAGGGCATATTTAGCATTTTCAGCAAAGAAAACATGATTTAGTCAAATTAAGTAATGTGCTTATATAAAATTCCTTTTTCATACCATCCCATATGTGATTTATATTTCTCAAAAAAAATAATGAGAATGTACTTTTAAATTATTTTATTTATAATTTTGTTTCACTTCTTCTTTTTCTTATGTTTTGTAAGATTGAGATTAAATGGGTTTTAAATCATTTTTTATATACAATTAAAGTGGTATTTATTTCATGGTAAGTGTATTAAAAATGATTATAATTATATTTTTGAATTTTACAATTTAATTTAACATCTAGAAACATAAATTATTTTCAAATTATTAAATACAAGTTATTTTGTGGATTAATGTAATGTCTAATGTGGTTAATGGTTTTTTAGTGTACGTATATTTTTTATGAGATTTATTGACTTTGATTGACATGTTATTATACCTATATTTGTATTAGATTGTGTTAATATTGTATATATAGTTTAAATTTATTTTTAGTTACAATTAATACATTTTGGAAATATTTATTTAGAGATTGTTCTCCCCTTTTTTTATAGTGTCTTTCAATCCAATCCTGGTTTCAATGTGGTTTTCAAATATATTTCTTTAAAATTTCCATGTATGGATGAAAAATAAAGCCCCATTAAGATAATATTGAATGGAATTTCATGTTTAAGTATCAAAGTGGTATACAAGACCTAATTTAAATTTTACATAAGGATTTTAGATTGAGTTCATTGATTATTCTTTTTTTGAAATTGATGATCATGTGAGTTGTGTTATGTTTGAAGGGAAGAGGTTGTTTTGAAAAAAGTGGGTGCTTGGATTGGAGGTGTTTCATGTTTTTTTGGTGTTTTATACGATTTATTTTTTACTTATTACTCAGATATAATTGGTAATTCATGGGTACCTGAGAACCTAGTTATGAAACAATTGGAAAAGTAATTGTACGCACTATTTGTCAAACCTACACATTGAATAATACTGAAATACTAACTAATATTTTTCATAACTTGTTTAGGGTTCCATTTTCCATTATGAACCCTACTCACTTTGTATTGAGACTATACTCCCTTGCAGATTGTTAAAAATGAGATATGATTTGTTCAATCACTGAGATAGTATATGATCTGATGACTCATTGACCATAGTTTCCCTAGGGCCCCTCCAATGACATGTCTTACTTTTGGTAATATTATCTAAAAACTTTTTCATGGTACTACCATATTTTTTTATGGATTTGTTTCTTCTACATAATTTTTATTGTTATTTAAATGGATTTTCCGTCACAATTAAAATTGTTAAAAAGCATAATTTGTACTAATTTACATTAATTATAAATAAATGATCACGTTTTTTTCATCCATTTATTCAATGTTTTTAAGTTAAATTATATCATTCTCTGACATTGTATACCTGAAATTTATGTTTTTAATTCATGTAATCATGTTAGTTTATTTATTTGTTGTATGGTTTTATGTTCTAAATAATTACATTATTCCATACTCATTCCTACATCATATTTTTATTTAATCATTAATTTTATTCTTGGATTAAATATTTTTTTCAAAGGAATTTTAGAAATAATAAGGGGATGCTATAATTTTAAATTTCAAGTATTATTCTTTAATAAAAGGAATGCATTTCATTGATTTTGTTGAAAAAGATTTTAAAATAAACTAACTATGTTGATTTTAATTTATGATACTATTTGATAAGAAATGGAAAATGTGGTGAACCTATGTTATTTTTTCAAAAAAAATCAAAAAATTACTCTCATGATATGTTTTTAAACCTATCATTTATAGACTATATTATAAAATTAATTTCATATAATCTTTTTTTGGTGTAAACATACAAGGCATGTGTAGCTCACACCCTATATAAAATCCCTAGTTTGTATATAGTTATTATATACTCAAATTATTTAATGGTTATGTTCTATGTTGATTGAATTAACTATTTAATAAGGTTTTGGCTATCATGGGAATAAAAATTGGCCTTATTCTATACGATAATGATTGCATGATGGATCAAGATTAGTGGTTCTTTTTGGATGAAAATTATATTAGCCACTTCTTCATTCTTCTTCAATTTCTGTGCCTTTTTTACATGTAGTTATTATGTATTTTGATTTATGTTTATTATCATATTTGTGATTGATCATTCACTGTTTCTATTTATTTTTTAGTTTTTGTTTATAGTTTAATATTATTTTCTTAATGAATGGTAGTCTAATATATCAGAAAACCTGGGCGAGTCTCAGTAACACTACGACCTTTTTATTTAAAATTTAAAAATTCCAAATCAGTCCCACTCGTTTTTTCTTGATGCACTTCCACTAGGTAAATTGGGGTGTTTAGGAATTCACCTTGGTAATTGCCATAGGCTAGCCTAGGTGTCATGTCTAGTTATCCTAGCTTAATTCATTATATATAGAAGTCATATCATATTGGTATAACTCAAAATATTCTAAAAGGAAACCAAAAAATCAAAGATTGAATGGAAAAATCATTCTCCATAGATCATCTCTATTAAATCCAAACTCCAATGGGATCCTATATTACCATGAATATCACTCGAAATGAAGTATTTGGATTAATTAGTTTCTAAAAATATCCACATCATCTCTTTATAAAATTACTGGGGGACCATTACCCTTATGAAGAGTGGATATTAATTGAGTGGGTACTAAACCCTATTGAGGACAAATTACTCATCATATAAATTTTCTATCATCCAAGGGGGTTTCCAATTTCATAGTTGGAGGATCCATGACCCATCACTCTGGGGGGTTAACATCTCCACTAAGTGTGTGGAGGACATACACTATAACAAACCAACCTAATAAGTCATCAAACATCACTTATCCTAGGATGAAACATGAATTAAATAGAAATCCCAATCCCCATTGGTCAATCAAAATATTAAAGGAATCAAGCTATACATAAGAGGGAATGATTTTACCAGATAAAAAAATATTAACTAGAGGATATCATCATATAAATCTAACATGACAATTATGTATATTCAAGGGACAAAAAGGGAAAAAAATAAAAAAAACTATAACAAATTAGGTATTATAAATTTAAGAATTATATGAATTCGTATAATATTGAAAATATATTACCAAGAAAATTAGTCAAAAAACTATAAAATTAATTCAAAATTTTATAAATGTATAATTTAATTTTAAAAAACAATCATTCAAAGGTGGATACATCAAATAAACCAAAAATTAAAACAAAATAAAGAATCTATTACTGCCCATCCACATACACCAAGTGAAACATACAAAATTATATCCTTAAAAATATCCAAATAAAAATAAAATGATCATTTTCAGTATACATGTAGATGAAACTAAACTTGTAAACATTTATGAATGATCAAAATTTAATAGAAAATATCCTCCCCACAACCCATGCATAACCTTTAATGATAAACCCATTTTACGAAAGTTTAAAATATAAACTAATGGTAATAATTCAATTTTATTATAAAAAACTAATCACCAGTGATAATCATTTGAAATCATCTCATTCAAAACATGGGATTAAAATATTTTGCAATAAAAAATTCCTTAATTTTTATTTTAAAAATATCCTTTAATATAGAAAAAATCTTAGGAATATATAATATGAAATACCTAATAATTTGTTACCCCTTTCTAATTTTGATCCAAAAAATTTCCTTTATTCTTTTAAAACTAAAACTATGATGGAAATACAGATCAATAAATACAATATCAATAACAATAACAAATAGAAGAAATAATAATCAGAAGTATTGTATCATGGAAATAGATGCAACACACTCATAATAATAAAATCAATAACCAATTATCATACTAAATACTAGGAGTTTATTGGAAACCAATAGATATTATAAATTCAATTTATCCAATTGAAATGCCTGATGAAATTCAATTTCGTTAAAACTAAATGTTAACCTAACTAACGTAAATGAGGTGAAAATTTACAAATAAAAACATGCACCATATTAGGAGTCACCAGCCCTGACATAATCATAAACTGGTGTACACTGTGAACCCAGATCTCCTATCTAACTAGTATTGGTTCTATAAAATATATAAAAATGGTGGGGAGATAATTTTGAGGTGATAAATAAAAGAGTAATAAATAATTTTATATATATGAACCATGAATTTGAATTTATGATCACATGAGTAAAACCATTATAGAAGAAGATATTTTTTTAATTTCATTAATAAAAATTATATAATCATGTCCTATAATGGTGAAATTCTCATCCATTTTATTAGAACAAAATAACAAGGTTTCCCTTAAAGGGTCTATACACATTATAATAACCTTTTTTGATAAGGTTCAAGTCATCCCATTATAAAATAATTCAAGAAAAAAATATACAATCCTATTTGAAAACCAAGTGACATAACCAACATTAAACAAATCATATAATGACTGTAACACACAACAATAGGATAAAACCATAAAATACGTTTCCTAATAAATTTTTAATAATATATACTTCTTTCATTAGAAACCAAAATTAATCAAAAAAACCTTTTCCAATGATCAAATAATTATAAATATAGTATCCTAATATTTAAAGAATACAATGTCTCCACAATTAATAAAAAATAGGGTTGAATGTTAGAAACATAGGGAATACCTCCCATACTAATTAAAACTGAGTTATAATAAATTTTATAATCAACAATCACTATATACACTTTATAATAATTTAAAATATCTCAAACAAGAATTTAAAATAAACAATTAATCAATGGATACAAATTTAAATATTCATACATGGAGGAAACTACCTTAAATCAATTGCTTCCATAATTCACGGTGTTTTCTCACCATTAAAAGGGGATAAAATTTCATTAAGATCATTCAAAAACCCTAAAAGAGAAAACCCCAAAATTAATTTCAAGTGAATACAATCCATAATACATTTATTCCACACTAGGAAATGAAAATGGGGGATAAGAATGAAAAAAATATATGGAGTGTTGTATGATTCACTCTCGATGGATAATCATAAAAATGAAAAGAAATCTCTCACTATCACCAAATTGAATAGGAGGAGTAATATGAGGGGTGCCTAAAAGCCATAAAAATTGAATAGGGGAAAGGGACTTCAGATTGGTTAAATTTGAGTGACAGGAAAAGATATTACTTTCTAAAAATTAATATTTTACCCAAGGAACATCTCGGTGTGATTCTCAACATCATGGAATGATTAACCCCAATAAAACTAGACATCACTACCTAGGATAGGTCATGAAGTTAACACCATTTTTGTGGACAAATCCTACTATGGTCCAATGTTAAAACTCCTCTATATATTCTAGACACCCATAAAAACAAGGGAGAACCTCTAAAAACATCCAAATAACCAAACAATTATACAAAATAATATCCAGAAATTACACAGGGATATCATAATTCTCCCAAACATACAAATTATAAACCCCAAACATTCTCAGTGGAAAATTTTAAATTTATAATGGGAGGGGACTAAACATCTATAAAATATATCATTTCCAAAATTTAAGGAACTCCACAACATCCACTTGGATAAAATTCATGAAACCAACCAATATAAATTATAAAAATGAATTCAAATTCATTACTATAAAAAAAATAAAAAAATTATAACCATAAATCAAAAATTTCCTAACCATCACATTTTTTCACCTTGGAAGAAGTTCCCTACCTCACCAAAATATGTCATCTATATAATAATTAGGAATAAATCACCAAAAAACCGAGTAATATTATATAAAATATCACTATATGGAAATTTTGGGTAGGGGATAACGAAACACCACACCCGACAATCTAAGACCACTAAATTTAGTAGGAAATTTATATGTATTGGAAAATTTAAAATAGTCATGGTGGTCTCCCCAAAATTTCAATAATTGAACTAAAGCTCTAATTCTATAAGAACAAACATGTGACCCAATAATTTGAGAATGTAAATGCCTCCACAATGGAAAAAGGAAAGACAAAAAACTGAATGATTTAAAGGAATTTACTAGTGATTCATAAATAATATGATATGATACTTCCCATAATAGGTCATAAAAATTTCATCACACTCCAAAGCTAAAAATGTCCACTAAAAAAAATTGGACAGACGAGTTAATAAAAGAATAGATACAATTTATGATACCTTAATAAAATAATACATCAGAAAAACAACATGGGATTTATCTTTTAGTTAAAGTAAAAAAAAGATAATGTAATCTAAGAGTTATCTCTTGTACCAAAGGCTCATGGGGAACCAAAAAAACAAATAAGATACAATACATAGCCCAATCAATTTTGGGGGTTGAAATCGTCAAATTCACCCAAGCACACACTCAATACATTCTATGTACAACACCTCAAAAAAAACAACATCACAAGACTACCTTCACCTAAAAACCAAGAAAATTCAATCGAACAATGAAAATTAATATTTACCAAAATAATCAATATTCCATCAAGATTGATCAATTGAGTACCTGAATAAATACATTGAACAATAGTTTCTAGAAATTTTTTGACTAATCCAAAAATGAAAATATTGAATATTAAAATAGATAATCATCATCACCTAAAAACTAAGCTATCGCAAGAAAATGGGATAAATTTTCTTAAGAATAATTCAATGAGATAGGATACATACATTTTATCAAGTCATTTTCAAGAATCATTTTCAAAATATCAAAAAACATGAATCAAAAAAATTGATGAATCCTATTTTAAATAAAAAAACAGAAATATTGATGATGAGACAAATTCAAATGAAAAATTCAATCAAAATGAATATTCTATCAAAAAAAATTAAACTACTCAGTTTAATAAAATAGATTAAAACTATTTCTCACAAAATAAATGTGACGTTTTGGAAAAATTCAATGCATTAGTAAAACTACATAACTTTTACATTTTTGCAAAATTATAACATGAGTTAAATTTAAAACCATCCTACTAGGGAGTTAAAATTATTTACAAATTAACTACTAAACATATGAAAAACTATAAAATTATGTATTTAAATTAACCACTTTAACAACACAACGTTAAGAGAAAATACACTTTTTCAAATACCATACCAAATATTGTTTCAAAAAAAGGCAAAAAAAATTGTTTGTAAACATGGTACTTTAAAACATTTTACCGAACCACATTCTTATTATAAATAATTATAATATATTCACACTGTATTTTAAGGTCATTTCATTTTAAAAACACAATTCTTTTAGAGAAACAAAATATATTTTATTAAATCCTATATTAATGATATTAAAATAGTTCAAATCATATTTTTAATGTTAGTTTCCTTTATTAATTCAAAACATTTTATTACATTACTTAGTAATAAAAATACCCACTCATTATTACCCAAAAAAGAAAAGTTATTCATTTAGAGGATTCAAATTAAATAGTATTCTGTAACACTAAAAATCTAATGAATATTCTCTAAATAATTTTAAATCAAAAATGAAAAATAATAGAAATGCTTTAAAACCTCAATGAATCAATATTAAATAATTTGGAAAAAACCAAAATTGTGTAAAGTTTAGAAAACATTGTTCCAACCATGAAAAGATCACTAAATGTCCCAAAACTATGTTTCACATTCTCTGTATAGTTTCCCAAACCATTCGATGATTTTTTTTATATTTTAATTTTCCAATTTTCAATTAAAATGTGTAGTTTCTCAGAATTACTATAAAATGAATAATATAAATCATATATACACTTATAAAGACTAAACAAATACTAATCTTAATTGAGAAAAAGATAAAATTTAAGTGACCCAAATCCCAAACATCTCATTAAGAACATGTTTCATCACAAAAAGACATGATTAGGCCCTTGCATATAACCTTCTATTCAATTCTGAATTGTTATCTATTTTTTTCACGAATATCTAAATATCAATCAGTAACTGACACCATTTATGATGAAACAAGGATAGATAATCTGACACATAACTATGCGTGGCCCACTACATTGCTTGAATGCCAATATTAATATTCATGGGATAAAAAATAGTTATAGAGCATAAAAAAATACAAAAGAGAGAATTATTTCACCTGATGAAAAAATAATTAAAAATAATTTCCCCCAAAAAAATTGACATGACCATTATATATATTAGTTTTCCAGTAACATGAAATATTTTCTTAATAATAAATTTAAAAATAGGGGCTAAGAAATATATTCATCACATGATTAAATAAAATCAATTATAATAGACATAACCAAGATAACTATTCACTAAAAAAACTAAATTTACATCCAATGGTACATAAAAGAAAAAAGGATTAAAAAAACAAGGTTGATAAGGGTGATACATCAAATAAACCAAATAAAAAAATAATTGGAGAAACAAATAGTACCTATAGCAACTGATGCTTATCATATATGGATATTAAATCATTTTAGATGAATATTTATTACTTTACAAAAACAAACACCTGAGGATCAGAATATTTTAGTATATTTGGAAACATCGAACACACACTTTAAAATTTTGGATAGATCTATAATTTATGACATAAATATCTTCCCTATAGGTAATATACTTCAAAACCATTCTTCATAACCTCGGAAAGGAAAACATAATAAAAGGGACCTCAAATGATCAATATGGGTAGAAAAAAGAGATATGAAAGAATAACACGAGAATAAGGGTGTGAGAACATGAGCATATCATTTGAATACTATACCTTGAATATCAATAACAATAATATTGATTCATGGAATAAAAATTTTTAGTTCATGAGACATTAATCAAAAGGAAATCAATGAACATAGTCTGTGAGAGCACAACATTTTCATATGATATTGAATTGTGGCATAAAAATCATATAATAAAACTTTGAACAAGTATAAATAGAAAAGGGATCACTCATTATGTTCAGTACATGAAATCAGGCCCTCACATAAACATATGGATATAAAACCAGGTCTATGAATAACATTATAGACATGAAAGACATTTCTATCCATAACATTGTGAACATGTAATTATGATCACACATAAAATTATGAACCTATGACCAGGTTTATATATATCATTGTGAAAATGTAATTAGGTATTGGCATAATACTTTGACCATGTAATAAGATTCACACATAACTTATTTACTCATTTCTTATCTATATTGTCCCAATTCATTAGATAGAGATATAGGTACAACCTTTCTCAAAAAGTAAACAATATTTATCTATGCCACAAGATCATAAAGATTTCAATATATCATAACCTTTGAAATGAAATGGATTTCATAAAAATTTCTCATATCAAAACCTATGGAGAAGATATAGGATTCATAATAATTTCTTCATTTCATCATAAAATATCTCATGGAAAAATATTCAAATTTCATAAAGATTTTATCGCGATATAACCTGTGGTGAATGAAAAGGTATCTTTAAAATCATGCCATCAAAAACATAAAACATTAAGAGAAATAATTATAATGGTATCATTCTATAATATTCCCAGTAAGTCATAAGTAATATCGAAGGATTTCATCTTAAATATAAAATAATTTAGAACATTCATTTAAAACATTTGAGGAAAATAAACTCTTCACTTTGATATTTTTTAAACATCGAACTTTTTGAAATTTTTTTCATTGAAAATAAACATAGAAATCTATAAAAGATTATTTAAATGAAAATATGGTAATTATTATTGGAAATTTTATTCATGTTGTATATGTTAAAAAGTTATTCCTTTTATATTTTTGATAAAATCCAAATGAGGATAATTTAGAAAAAAAATGTAGATTCTTTTTAAAAAAAGTTGAAAAAAGTAAAACACAGTTTAAAATTTATTTTAAAGATAATATTTTAGAAATAAAATATTTTTGAAAACATTTTTAACTAGACATGGTTTTGATAGAAAATGGGTTTTTAATCAAAGAAGGAAATAAAGATGATTTTTTCATAAAAACATTAATTTTGAACTACTGAGTACATGAATCCTATAAAAATAAAGGAAATGATTTATTATTTTAATATAACAATAGGTGAATAAAATTCATGACTTTATACTAATATGAATCATAATATTTTATTATCTGAAGCATAATCATCAACAATCATGGTAAATAATGAGATTGTAACGTAAAAGAATTACCAATTTGGTAACATTTAATTGTAATCCCCTTGAATAAATAACATTAAATGAAACATAAAATATCATGAATATAAATTTATTAATTATATTAAATTTCAATTGGGATGTATAAAATCCTCAAAATTGAAAATAAGTTCCTAACAAAACATAAGTCTTAAAGAAGGCACATTAAGAGAAAAATCATTTAATACTTTAGTAATCTATTGAAGTGAAGTCCCCATTAAATAATAACATACAATAAAACATTAAATATCATGAAAATATTTTTATTCATGATGCAACATGTTAATGGGGATGTATATAAACCATAATAAAGAAATGAGTGGTGAATTTTCATATGTTACCCATAAATAAAAGAGAGATTTGAAATCAATTTCTTTATGTCATTAATTCCTTCATAACTGGTCAAATAACAAATATAATAAATATATTTTTATTAGAAATCTATTAAATAAACATACTCATAAGTATCATATTGAATATTATTTACTTATGAAATTTTAATACGTTTTTATTAATAACTCTTTCTTTAAATTATGTTTTGTGTAATAACTTAATAGTTTTTCATGTATGCCTTGACTTTTTATTTGTTATACTATTTTTTTATTCATGGATTAATAATCTATAGATTATTACACATGATATAAATATCATATATATTCAGTATATAATTTTCATCTTAATCATTAATATATGTTGAACAATAATAAAAAAATCAAATGCACCAATTAAGGATAATGTAGGACATATGTATGCATGAACACGTATTATATTTTACAGTAAAATTGAATAAAATAATGGTAAATGATATATTATAATTAAGAAATAATTTTTATTTCATATATATTAAATATTTTAATTAAAACCATCCTTATTGCCCAATGTGTAATGTGTGAATGAATGACATCAATTTGTGAGTTGGAAGACTGTCGTACATTTGAGCGATGTTATTGTATTCCCAAAAAATAGAGAGAATGAAGGTATTTGTGATATAATAATTAAAAAAATAATATCATAATTATGATATGTAAATAAAAAATACGTCATTATATTCAACCGTGATAGGTGGAAATAGATAAATGAATAACATCGATTTGTGAGTCGGTAGCCCATGGTATTCACGATCAATGATTTTGTAACACATTTTATGTATGTAGATATGGTTTTAGTTCAATAAAGTAACCTGAAAACATGTAATAATATTTATTATACTGATGTTTCTATTTCATCATTGTATAATCGTAATTTATGGAAGTGGATAAATAAATAAATTAAAATTTCTTGTTGATGAATGTTACCTCTTCTTTGTGTATCTTCATAATGTTTCCTTCAAAAGTCTCCCTATGATGGTTTTATATAAAAAACGATTATAAGATGATATTACTGATGTTATGATGTTTTTTAATTATTTATTTGATCTAGATATCTTGAGAGGTGTCAATATGTTAATGGAGTGAGTTCCCTTTTATAGTTTGGAGTTTGCATTCTTGTAAATACGAATAAATGTTCACTATTAGTTGGTCACAATTACCTAATGTGCCTAAAAATGTGATATACCATATATTATAATTAATTAATTAAGTGAATTTTATTTTAAATAAATAATGATATGATATATTATTTTCAGGAAATAATATTTTTTGATATATCTTTCTAATCAAAAAAAATACTTAAAGGTAATATTAAAAGTAAAATTTTATTATTGTTAAAAACATGTTTTTAATAAATAGGTTATTTATAAATATTTTAGAATAAAAATAACTTTAAATTAAATATAATATTTAATTTTTTATGATATTAAATAATAATTATTATTATTAAGGTTCTTAAAAGGATTTAATTCATTGAATATGAGTATTAATTTTCACTTATAAAATTTTCATATGTAAATTTTATTATGGGTTGTTATGAAAATAAGTTTTTTGAATATTAAAAATATAAACTTAAATAAATGAAAAGAATTTTTAAAATTTTATATATAAAATCTAAAATTAATGGTCAAATTAATATAAGAATTATTATTAATTGTTTTATATTATTAAACCTTCAAAACAAATTAAAATGTTTAACGAAATTATCAAATTAATTTTATAAAAATAGAATTCTTAATTATGATATAAAATAAAAATAATAATGATATATGTATATATATAAATACATAACGATGAATCCAAATTATATATAGATTAAAAAAATTTAAATAAAAAATATAAATTATTTAAAGGAATCGTGAAATTGGGATATGTCTAGCGGAGTGGGAGAAGCTGAGTTGGGTTAGTGTTTTCTGAAATCATGAGACAAAGATGAGAGAGGTCTGGTGATGCTTCTTCAACAGAGAGATTCATAGATTTTAAGCAACAGTCTCGGTTGATGTTGAATTATAGGGTTTGGGTTTGTCTTCTTTAGTCAAGGCCGACTCAGATATGAGTAATATCTCTATGCGAGGAGGAAGGCCGAGTGAGTTGAAACCGTTCTCAGATGAACAGAGGGAATTGGTTTGGGTCTAGTTTGAGTAAAGTTGAATTTTTCTTCCAAATATTGACCTTAGAGGATGTCCAAATAATATTTCGAGGGAATGTGACCTTTGTATTTTGAAGAAACAGTTGGTCCACTAGTAGGTCTTCATTAATGAATTTATGTGTATCTGAATCATCATAAAATCTGCCTATTAAATGTTAGATTTCTATCTATCAGTTTAAATTTCAACATTTTTCTATGTGGTTTATTCAGTAAATCATACCTTTTGAACATAATTTCTATCAATTTAGATTATTATAATCTATTCTTAATCAATATGTTATCCAATTGAGTTTTGGGTAATTTTGTTTATAATATTTTATGATTGAAATTATTTTCATTCATTGAATCCATTTTCTCGATTTCGAATCAATTGAGGTCTTATTTTTTATCTTATTGTCATGAGGGTTTTCATTTTCAAATATATTTTCGATACACTAATTTTCTCCTTCATCCAGTCTCTATCCAAACATACAACAACTTAATTTATTATTTTATTTTTTTTGGACAAATTGAAATAATGTAATAAATTATACTATCATACTCAGTGTATAAATAATGGGGTGTGGGGATGTAGTCTGGGAGGAATTCGAAGTGCTTTTATTTTCAATATTTTTTGTTTTTGAGAATATGAGTGTAAAGCGGAAATGGGAAGATTAATAATTCGTAAGAATACATCTATATAAAAATTTTATAATTGATTCCTTCAATTAAATCTATCATGATTATATTTATGTTATCATAGTTTTGTTTAAATTTGGTTTAGTTTAAGGGAAAATACTACTATATTTTTATTTAAATCTTGATCATTAGAAAGAGATATTTAATTTAAAATGATATGTGTCATATATATATAATCAAATATTATACTTTATTAAATAATTAAGCCTTTAGATTTTTTCATTTTTAAAATTTGATATTTTGTAAGTGATTTATTTTCAAACATATTTTATAAGGGGTTAATATATTCTCTCAAATTGAGTTATAATTACAAATTATAGGTATATATATCTTCAATTATTTAAATTTCCTAAAATGAACATATTTGGTAACTAGATATATTTATTAAAATATTTTGTTAATAAATCTATTGTATTGGATATTTCCATTTATCAATGTTTTATTAAGACATTCATTTATTATTTTATTACGTGACATGTATATATATAAGTATACTTTTATAATTTTCAAGTATATTAATATTTTAAATAAATTTTTATTACCCTAGTATTATTATATGTAAAAATTTATAAATTAATAATTTCATTATTTTATCATGTGTATGTTATACACAAATCAAAATTATGTCCATACATCAATGATTGTGTTGTCATGGAATTTATACATGCATATATATGTATATTGATATATGAATGAGTACTGAATAAACATTAAAAAATGGATTTTTATGGGATGAAGGATGAAATTTTATGTACGTTAATAATAATTAAACATCATGTGGTTATGAAAAGTTTATGTAGCATGATATTTGATCGTACCATTAGAAAATTGAATTTACAATGAATATTAGTTTTTATATAATTATATAAAAATAAAAGTGAACATTTCTATTTCATGTATGATTGTATATATGTATGTGTGTGTATGTAATATATATATAATGGTTTGATGAGTTTATGAAATTAATTAAAATTTAATGAATGTTAAATGCTGTTTCATTTGAATTATATGTATTAAGAAATACTTATATATAATTTCATGAGTTTTAATGCACAAATCCTAGTGAGAAATGTATATAAAATTAAAGCATGCTTGGAAATGTTTTCATAAAATTCGATACATGGAAATTGTAAAATTCGTAGTGATTTGTTATGTGAACCCATCTCTCAACAAGTGGGTATGCCCAATATAGCCTTCCATATTTCATGTTTCCATAAACCACAGTGTTTTGTTTCCAAAATCTGGTGTAGTGTTTTCAGAAAATATAACTATATTACTTTTAACGAAATTTTTTAGTGTAAAAAATTTCAATAGTGGTATATTATTTTAAACATTTTTAATTTATAAAGTGGTCTATTATTTTAATCATAAGTAGTTAAAAATATGTTTTTCAATGGGTATGTTGAAGAGTATATATATATTATCTTCAAGGGAATTTATCGATGTTATTTTTAAAAGAAATATTTTCTAAATAGTATTTTAACAAAGTTAGAACTGCTTATTGGGAAACTTAATGCAAAACCATAGTTTTAGAAATGATTTTTCTCAATGTATATTAAATTTTTAAATCATATGTCATCTCCTTTGGTGTTAGCGCGCACGAAAGAATAGTATCCATGTGATTTATTTTGCTTGAACTCTAATAAATGTATGGTTTTTTTTATTTCTCTAGAACCTAGACAGGTAAATGGTCTTCATTTGGGTAATCTATTCTGTATTTGTTTAGTTTATTTTATTAGAAAAAATTACACAACATTTTTAACCACTGAGTCTGAATGAGCGGGCTCAGGGTATTATAATTGGTATCAAAGGGACGGTCTAGACTAAAATTGAGATTTGATGTAGTCTTTTGAGGAACAAAAATAAGCATTATAATTCTCTTTAGGGAGTTAAGTCTCCTTATAATTTTTTTAATTCTAATGTTAGAAAAATCAAAATTGTCCTATGTCAGATGAATGAATTGCGATGGCATAATTATTTTATGTGGGGAGAATGTGAAATCGTAGATATTAATTAAATAAATGACTTATATTTTATATAAATAATGTTATGAAATATAGTTTTCATGAAATAAAATTTTCTAATAAATTGATTTTATAAATAAAAATACATAAAGGTGATATTAAAAGTAATATTTTGTTATGTGGAAAATAATGATTGGAATAAACAGGTTTTTAAATTTGATTTGAGTGGAAAAATTATTTTAAATAAAATATAATATTTTCTTATATGGGGAAATACTAAGAATGGATCTCTTCACTTTTCATTTTCTACCACTATAATTTTTTGAATTATAGTGAATTTTCATAGATTAAACACTATGAAAATTCTTGGATCAAAACCTCTAGGCTGGCCTTGATTTGGCTTCTTACACACCACAAATTACCTACAGATGACTACATTAAATCTCTTTGCATTATTGTATGTTCCAGATGCAGGTTTTAAAATCAGAATAGGGAGGACATCGCCCAACTATTCTTACCATGTTCTATTGCACCTGCTATCTATAATGCACTACAAGAGGTCTATTAAATATATATCCTCTAAAGACATGATATTACAGCTCACCTACAATATTGTGCCACAGCTCAAGCCTCTCTAAAACTCAAATGCTACATTTTTTCACTGTTGAAGAGAATTCACGCATCATTTTGACTCGAAGAAATGAAAAAATGCATAAAAACTCTTGTTTCTGCCTTCAGACAACCTTAGTCCACCCCTTTACAACATCCAAGGAAGTTAATTTGTTACAAACAGGTCACTACTACAATATTATTCCAGATTTCAATGTTCTAAGGAAAATCAGTGTGCAAGGAAACTATATGAAGTAGCAAGGTATCTTGGATGTTTTTTTGGCAAGATCCCATACAAAGATGAATCCAAATTAATGTAGACAGAGCCTCAAAAGGGAACCCAAGACCTTCAGGTAGTGGTGTTTTCTTTAGATATCATAATGGAAATGTCCTGGGTTTTTTTTTGGTATTTTTAGAATTTCATCCACCCCTGAAGCTAAAATGATTAGTATTATTCATGTTGTCCTATTCTCCCACCACAAAGGTGTGGACAACATCTGGCTTTAATGTTATTCCACTACAGTTTTGCAAGCAATTAGAAATGGTGTAATACACATTTCATGAAATCTCACTCTAATATGGATAGACTATCTCACATTCCTCTTAAGTTGAAACTTCATTGTCACACATCTCTACCAAGAAGCCAGTGCGCTAGTAGACAATCTTTCAAACAAAGGTATGAACACATAGCTTACTTGGTTAAGCGATATTACACCTGATTTGACCCCGCTTCTTGCGAAAGACAATAATAAAATTACCCCTTTTTTGACTTTTATAAATCTACGTTGTTTAATAATAATAAATCGACTTATCCCTTTTTCCAACATACCATTTTAAAAAACATTCTTTATGAAATTAAATATTGATAATAATTATTATGTATCTTAAAAGGATTTAATTCTTTAAATATGAGTATTATTTTTTTCTTATAATTTTTATATATGTTAATTTAATTATGATTTGATATAAAAATAAGTTTTTTGAATTTTAAATATACTAAATTAAATTAATGATAAGAATTATTAAAGTTTTATATTTAAAATAAAAACTGAATAGTCAAATTAATATAAGAATTATTATTAATTGTTTTATATTATTCAAATTTATAATCAAATTAACATTTTTATGGAAATCAATAATATAAGTTTATAAAATTATAATTATGAATTATGATATTAAAAAACTAATTATGTATGGATATATATATATAATGATGAAATAAAATAATATAAAGATTAAAATGATTTAAATAAAAAAATAGATAAATGATTTAAGGGAATCGTGCAACGGGGATAGGTCTAGCAGAGTGGGAAAAGTTGTGTCGGGTTAGGGTTTTATGAAATCATGTGGTAGAGTTGAGTGATTCCCAACAATTTATCTTCAAATGAGTGATTAATGGATGTATAGGGATAGTCTAGGTCGAGGGTGATCCATAGGGATTGGTTTTGTCTATAGGAGTTGAGGCCCATGAAGGTCTGAGCAAGATCTCCATATGAGGAGGAAGGCTGATGGTGGTGAAACCATTCTAGAAAACACATACGGCATTGGTTTGTGTCAAAATTGAGTACCATCAAATTTTGCTTCTAAATCTTGACCAAAAAGGGGGACCAAACAAGGTTTTTGGGGGAAATAACTTCCAAATATTAATGATTTGACAAGTCTTCATGTATTTCTTCATTAATAATTTTTTTTTGCATCTAAATATTTATAAATTCGTCCTATTAAATATCATATTTCTATCAGCCAGTTTTCAATTCAATATTTTTTTATGGTACATTCAACGAACTGATCATTTTTTTAAAAAATTCTTTCAATTTTGATTATTATAAATTGTGTGTCATAAATATGTTATCTAATTAAGTTTTTGGTCATTTTCTAGAATGTTTTCAATGATTGTGATTCTTTTCATTCATTGAATCAATTATCTTGATTATGAATCAATTGAGGTAAAATTTTGTGTCATATTATCTTGTGAGTATTCAATTACAAACAAATTTTTGATACACTAAATTCTTCCTAAAACTAGTCTGAATCCAAACTTGTTGTAACTCCATCAATGGTTTTAAATATAATGAAAAAATTTAAATGAACTTATTATTTATATTGTCCTACCAGTTGTATATGTAAAGGGGTGTGGAGAGGTACTCTTGGAGGAAGTTAGAGTGCATTTTTTCTCTATTTTCTTGTTCTAAGAATATAGTTGCAAGGAGAATTTGGAATTGGTAGAATTCCTAAGAATATAAATACATAAAAATTTTGTAAGGGATTTCTTTAATTAAATCATTAATGTTTATATTTACATTATCAAAATTATTTGAAATTTTGGTTTGGTGTAAGGGAATATACAACTATATTTTAATAGAGATATTTATCTTTGGTAAGATAACATTTATTTATAATGATATGTGTTATATATATATATAATCAGATTATATACATTATTTTATAATTCAACTTTTAGTTATTTTCAAGTCTAAATTTTAAAATTTTGTAAGGGAATTATTTTTGATGTTTTTTTGTATGGGTTTAATTCATTCTGTCAGTTTGAGTTATAAAAAAAATTATATGTATATCTAAATTTAATTACTTTTATAAGCTATAATGAATATATTTTTAAATCAGGTATAGGTATTAAATTATATTTTCAACAAATCTGTTGTAATGGATATTTATATTAATTGAACTTCAAATTATTCCAAAATTTATTCATTTTTTTTGTGTCACATATATATATATATATATATATATATACTTGTGTAATTTTAACGTATATAACTATTTTAAATAAATTATTATTAACTAAGTATTAATAAAAGTACGAATTTATAATTAATGAATTTCATATATTTATAAGGTGTATGTTACACACAAATTAATATTATTTTCATACATTGATGATTATCTTATCCTATAATTTATACAAACACATATATATGTATATAGATATATACATGAATTTTGAATAAACATTACAAAAAGGGATATTTATGGGATTATAGAATAATTTGTTGGTACGTGAATAATAATAAATTATTCATGTGGTTATGTAAAGTATATGTAGCATAATATTTGGTCGTTACAGTTCAAACCATGAATTTCAAATGAATATTAGTATTTATATAATTATATATAAATAAAAGTGAACATGTCTATTTCATGTATGATTGTATATATATACATATTTCTTTGTGTGTCTATTCAATATATATATACAAAATTATTCCATGAGTTTAAGAAATGAATTAATGTTTCGTGAATGTTAAATATTGTTTTATTCGATTTATATGTACTAATCTACACATATATATAATTTTGGGAGTTTCAAATCATAAAACCTAGTGACAAATGTATGTAAAATTAATGAGATCTTAAAAATGTTTTTAGAAAATCCTAGAAATTAACATTGTAAATATGGTAGGGATTTGGGAATTAAACCCAATCTCTTAATAAGTGAATAGGATCATGATAGCCATTCATGTTTCATGTATCCACAAGACACGGCATTTTCTTTTCTTAATTTTGTATCATATTTTCATAAAAATCATTACATTACTTTTTAAGAAACTTTTGATTGCATGTAATTTCAAAAGTGGTATATTATTTTAAATTTATGTAATTTAAAAATTGTTATATTATTTTAAACATAATTAATTTAAATTATTTCATTCAAAAGATTTATGTAGAAGTATATTTATGTTATCATAAAAATTTTTAATGAAGTTATTTTTAACAATAGATTTTCTAAATAGTATTTAAAAAACTTCAAAACATCATTTTGGGCAATTGAATGCACACCCTTTATTTTAAAAATGATTTTTCACAGGGATCTTAAATGTTCAAATTAGATTTCATCACTTATAGAGTTATCACATGTGAAAGAATAGTAGACATGTGTTTTATTTTGGTTCAACACTGATAAATTTATAGTTTTTTTTAATCCCCAAAAACCCAAAAGGGTAAAAGGTCCTTGTTTGAGTAATATATTTTGTAATTTTTCCATTTATTTTATAAGAAAAAAATTAAACAGCATTTTGAAGCGCTGAGTCTAGAAGAGAGAGCTCGAGGAATCATAATTGTTATCAGAGGAACAATCTAGACAACTTTAGAGATTAGATAATTCCTTTTATGGGAAAAAATATATGGGTAAGAATTCCCTTTAGATAGTTAATCTATTTAAAAATTATTTAATTCTAAACTTGGAAAATTCATAATTTTCCTATGTCCGACGAACGAAATTTGAGGCCACAATTATTTTAAGCGGTGGATAATGTGACATCCCATATATTTTAATTAATTAAATAAGTGCCTTATATATTTAGAAAATAATGTTATGAAATAATGTATTCATGAAAAAAAACATCTAATATATTTTTTTAACAAATAAAAATAATTAAGGGTAATATTATAAGTAACACTTTATAATATGAAATATAATTTTTTGAATAAATAGGATATTTAAAAATATTTTAGATGAAAAATAAATTTAAATGCAACATAACATTTACTTTCTTTATGATATTAAATAACGATAATTTTTTTAATGTTTTTAAAATGATTTACTTCTTTGAATATGAGTGTAATTTTGACATATAAAATTTATATATATTTATTTTGTTGTGATTTTATTTGAAAGAAATGTTTCTTAAATATTAAGATAAAAAATTAAATAAATTATAAGAATTATTAAAATTAAAAATATAAAATCTAAAAATAATGATCAGAATAATATAATAAATATTATTAATTGTTTTATATTATTCAAATTCCTAGAAAAATTCATATTTTCATGGAAATTACGAAAATAATTTTATAAAATTTTAATTACAAAATATGATATTAAATAAAAAACTAATTATGTACGGATATATATATATATAATGATGAAACCAAATTATATAAATTTTAAAATTACTTAAATAAAAAAGGGAGAAACGACATAAAGGAATTGTGAAATCGGGATAGGTCAAGCTGTGTTGGGGAAGCTGAGTTGGGATAGTGTTTTCTGAAATCATGAGGTAGAGTTGAGCAAGGGTGTGTGATGCTTCTTCAACTATGAGACTGATGGAGGTCTAGAGATTGTCCAGTTCACGAGAGTGACATAGGGTTTTTATTTTTCTTTTGTATTCGAGGTCGACGTAGGTCCGAGAATGATCTCCATGTGAGGAGGATGGAAAATTTTGGTGAAACCACTCTCTGATGAACATATGGCTTTGGTTTGAGTCCAGATTCAGTACCATTGAACATTGTTTTTGAATATTGATCGAAAAGTTGTCCAAAAAACATTTTTGGGAAAGGACCATAAGATTTTGAAGATCTGACTAGTCCACAAGTAGGTATTATTTATTGAGTTCCTGTGTTTCTAAATCTTCTCCAAATTATCATATTAAATGTTGGACTTATATAAGCCTATTTTCATTTCCGCATTTTTATTTTTTGGTTCATTCAATTAACCAAACCATTTGTCAACAATTTCTTCAAATAAGATTATTATAATATGTGTTTTATCAATATGTTATCCAATTTCATTTGGGAAATTATATGAAAATTGATTGATGTTTTCAATGATTGAAAATCATTGAATGAATTTTCTCAAATCTAAATCAATTTATGTAATATATTTTGACTTATTATAATGCAAGATGAAAATTTAAAATATATTTTTGATATAATGAATTTGGCATTCAACCAATCCTTATCCCAATTGGCATAATCTCAATCAATTATTTTAATTCTGTTGAAAAAATTGAAATAAAGTAATCAATTATTTTATTCTCTTATGTGTGTAAATAAAGGGGTGCATAGAGGTAGTCTGAGAGAAAGTTAGAGTGATTTTTTTCTCTTTTTCTGGTTCTATAAATATGAGCAGGAAGTGGTAATGGTAAGAGAAATAATCTGTAAGATTATGTCTATATAAAAAAATTAATGTATTTATTTAATTAAATCATTCATGTTTATATTTACTTTATCAAGATTATGTTTATATATGTTTTGGTGTAAGGGAATATATTGTTATACTTTTATGTAAATCATGATCTTTAGTAAGATATAATTTACATAAAATGACATGCAATAAAAATATAATCAAATTATATAAATTATTTTATAATTCATCCTTTCATTGTTTTCATGTTTTAATTTTATGATTTTGCAATGGATTTATTTTCAAACTAATTTAATAAGGGTATAATTCATTGTGACTGTTTGGATTAGAGATTGAAATTATATATATATATATATATATATATAACTTTAGTTATTTTTATAAAATACAATTAATATATGGTAATCAGATATATCTATTAGATTATGTTTTAAATGAATCTTTTATAATGGATATTTCTATTTATCAATGTTTTATTTATACCTGAATTTATTATATTATTATATGAAATATATATATATATAAGTATACTTGTATAATTTTCATTTATATAAATATTTTAAATAAATTATTATTAACCAAGTTTTAATCTTATTAGAAATTTATAAGTTAAGAATTTTATAATTTTATCATGTGCATCTTATAAACAAATCAAGATTATGGCCATACATCGATGGTTGTGTTATCATGGAATTTCTACATTCATATATATGTATATAGATATATTAATGATAATTGAATAATTATTAAATTAATGGATTTTTATGTGATTAAGGAAAAAAAAATTAAGTACATGAATAATAATTAATCTTCCACGTGGTCATGCAATGTTTATGTAGCATGAAATTCCCTCATACCAAGTCAAGCATAGAATTTCCAATGAAGATTAGTATTTATATAATTATATATAAACAAAAGTGAACATGTCTATTTAATGTAAGATTGTATATATATATATATATATATATCTATGTGTGTGTGTGAAATATATATATATATATAATGGTTTCATGAGTTTAAGAAATGAATTTAAATTTCATGAATGTTATTTTTTTTTATTATCATTATATGTATTATGCAATAATTATATATAATTTTATAAGTTTCAAAGTATAAAACCCAGTGAGAAATGTATATAAATGTAATGGAAGCTTAAAAATTCTTTCAAAAAATCCGACACTTGGATGTTGTATATATGGTAGGGATTTGAGATGTGAACCCAATTTCTCAACAAGTGGGTAGGCCCAAGATAGCCTTTAATGATTCATGTTTCCAAAAGACAATATTTTTTTCAAAACCATGGATAGTGTTTTGAAAAAAATCACTAGATTAATTTTAATTCAATTTTTTAATGTATTTAATTTAAGAAGTTGTATATTATTTTAAATGTAATTAAATTCAAAAGTGGTATATTATTTTAAACATAAGAAATTTAAATTAATATTTTCAAAGGTTTTTTTAAAAAAAATTAATGTAATACAAAAATGAATTTATCAAATTTATTTTTAAAGAAATATTTTCTAAATAGTAATTAAATAGTTTCAAAACTCCTTACTGGGAAATTCATTTGTCAACCTTTGTTTGAAAAATGACTTTTTACAGGTATCTTAAATGTTTAAGTCAGATGGAATTTCTATAGGAGTTATAAAATGTGGAAGCGTAGAAATAATGTGTTTTATTTTGGTTCAATTATGATAAATGTAAGGTTTTTTAAACATCTAGAACCTAGACAGGTAAAATTTCCCTGTTTGTGTAATATGATGGGTAATTTTTCAGTTTCTATTAAAAGAAAAAAATTACATTATATTTTTAAGAACTGAGTCTAGAAAAATGGGCCCATGCATCATCAAAAATATAATAGGAATTTATTTTAGGGTTGATTTTTTTTTATAAAAACATAAACCACCCAAAATAAAAAAATTATTGTTTTTCCTTTGTCTTTATGTTTACACAATTTTTTTCTTTTATTTTTATCTACTACAGTAAATTTTGTCTTTCAATTTAACAAGGTAATATATCATTTCTATCAAAAATTAAAATGAGATTCATTTTGTAATTAATTAAAAATTATTATATATTTTAAATAAAATTAATTAAATAATAAAAATATGTGTTTATAAAATTAATATTAATACAGACACATGTAATGCGAAAACAGAGTGTTAACCTTAATATTGTTCATTAATTTTAATCAGTTTCACTAAATATAAGGGTGAAAAAATAAGATGAAATTATTAAATAATATAAATGGTTATTATTAAAAATATTGAAACAATTTTATCCAATTAATTTCATAAAATTTAAAGTTATTAATTTAAAATTAATCTTGTAGCTGTAACGGGAATGTGGGTTTTCAAATAGAAAATGTTTAATTGTTTATAGATATATTATATCCAATTTCAGTATGGAATTAATTAAAATGGCCTAAATTATATTATAATATATATACTTTATGTAATGTTACTATAAAACCAATTTATAATATAATTTACCTTCATAAACAATTTAAATGAAAAACAATTTTTAATTAAAATTTATTATTTTTCAATCTTCATTAAAAAATTTAACATTCAGGAAACAACTAAAAAATTTACCTATTATAATTTAGATATTAATATTTAAAATTAAATTTTAATTTTTCAAATAAAATTTCTAAAATTTGTAAAAAATAATTTTGAAATAAGTTCACTAAATGAAATAAAATTGTTTTTAGAAAATACAATTTTAATCATCAAATTGGATTTATTCTTATATAATATATTGAAACAAATAAGAATTTTTAAACATTGGATTGAATATATAATATATAAATTTCACTAAATTCATTCAAAAAACATTTATTTGTTTATATTTTTGAGGTAAAACATGTTTATGTGCATAAAAATTATTTTCCAAAAAATTATTTCCTTTAATTTAAAAAGGTTCTTATTTTGTTTTTTAATTAATTGGTTTACAAAGAATTAATTATATATAAATGTGTAAACCATATATTTCTGTAATTTAGATAATCTTATTCATGGCCTCCATTCCAATGGAAAGGTGATAAATACCATATTAAATAGTAATATCTTAATAATATGCCACCTTTCATTTCAACTTGATGTTATGAATAATGCAATAAAAACTAGATTTTTTGTGTAACAATAGGAAAATATAGTGTTGACTATAATTAATTATAACCATAGTGTTAAATGTAATCAAAGGTTTACCATATTTTAAATTAATTCTTAAAATCCCAAATCATAAAAAGTGTTAATAAAAAGTACAGTTGAAAAAGATAATGGGATGTAAGTATGTCATCTAGAATAAAACATACTCGGTTTCCAAATAAAATAACATAGGTAGAAAGATTAAAATTAGGCATAGAAGAGAAAAGTACCTCCCAAATATTAATGAAGGGTAATAAAAAACAAAGGTAAAAGAAATTAAATGATCAAAAATACATAAACCAAAGAGATGTGAAAAAAAATTATTGATATCATAAAACATAAAGGTTACAAGACAATATATTATTTCAATGTCCCTTTAATAATGTTGGGGATGTACATTTACAATCTAGGTTGAGAACATATGAAAATTAAGTTACTTGATATATTTTTATTTCTCATGAAGTGTTTCATCATTTAGTGTTTCCTTGATCAAATGTCCACTTCAGACCTTACTCTTTTAAATATAGGTAAATTTGTTGTGACTACAGTAATAACAAATAATATGATCATTAAATTTAATGGTAATCCATTCCTCCTATATTTAGTTATCATCAAATTTGAAAAGTTTTCATAAGTTATACATAAATCATTATTTGTAGAAGTAAAAAATTAATATATAATACTTCATATGAAGTTCAACTTAAACCATTCCATAAATGGTTACACTTTGCTCCCTTACAAATGATTAAAATCCAAAACATTAGAAATAAGTTCAATAAATTTCTCATAATCAAAATACCATTAATCCCTAATATATCATAAAGTATATTATGATTATCACATACCAACATGTGAATTACATCATAGTATATTTTCCATAATATCTTTAATAACTAGAATTACCATAAAACCTTCCTGAAAACATTCATTATTTCTAAGACCTTGATAAAAAAAACATAGATTACTGTACATATTACATAGATCAAATAGTTTCATAAAATCCATTCATTTTTGAATAAAATACTTTTCAACAAATTTATTATCATTTTCGAGGTGATTCATAATATATAATTTATATTATCCAAAAATAATTAACTCATCCAAACTAACCTCAAGTTTCTCAACATTAAAAAAATATTAACGGTTACCTTTCTATAGTAAAAATTGCACCTTTTCATTAGATTACATTTCAACCCCATCAATAACATTTATCATATTCCTTAAATTCATTAATGACATACTATTCCTGAACAATCAATTGATGTTGCATTATTCAAATAATCAAAATACCACTATAAGAAATATAATTATTTGAATCCTAATATATAAATATATAAATCCTTGATCATTATTTAAACAAAATTTACCATGTTTCGTAGGTGTATTCTTTAATACATCTTCTTTCCATATGTCATTTGTAGGCCATTCATCATCAACTAAAAAATAATTACTCATAAAACCTTGTTAAATCTATTCGTCATTTTCCAATTAGTAAAACTTTTTTAATAATAAATATACTTTCCACCTTTTGAAAATTCCACCATAGGTTATATGTTAATAATATCATTATTCCCAACTATTTCATTAACCAATGATTTATTTTTTTCCTACACAATTAATTTCCTCATAACCTTATTTTCCACAATCAAAACATCCTCTAAAACCATTAAGACATTATTCAATATTATTCTTTCATCATTCTCTTTATAAAGAAAATAAATATTATTTCCTCCATGGACTCCATTATCTAAACTCTTAGTGATTGTTATCACTCCCTTCTATTATGAGTGTGAGAGTTGGTTAAGGTGCATGTTGTTAATCATGAATTATGATAACTGATTAGGCATAATCAAATAAATCCTTCAATAAATTCATCAAGCCATTTGTTTTCACATCAAAATTATTTATCATGATCAATGTCAACCCAAATCCTTCAAGTTCCCACCATTAAAAAAACCAAAAATCATTTTATGAGAAACACTAATCATAGTAGAAACCAACTTAATCATGAATAGTCACTTATAAGATGTATAAATCATGATACCATATTTACAGTATATAAATCATTAATTTTAACCTATTTTATCAATGATAATCATAAATTTAAATACATTATGATTTTTTTAATAAAGTTAGTGAATTTACAATGCATATTCCCAGAGAGTATAATCCATGTGTGTAGAAAGGGCCCTTTTTCCCCATGTGATGATCGATTCAAGATCAATGCACCCTTTTATAAGTTATTAACCCTAGGTGCCTCTGTTCTAGAGACACATCCACTTGACGTATCTATACATGGGTGCAATTTAATGCAAACCACTTTCATAATCCTTAAAAAAATTCTAGTACAATTTTCTATACTTTGACTCATCCTTACACTTATCCTTAGAGGCATCCCTAGACATATCCTATGAAATATTCCTAGGGATATCACTAATTATTTCTCATCTAAGTTTATAGACGGTTAATTAACCCTTTCCTATTATACCAAATATATCAACCCATTATTCTAGTACATAGATATTATATATTATTAAATGGAAATTCATTACATTACAAAAACACATTTTTGAGGACCATAATAATTTGGTTCTTTTGAAAATATGCAATACTATGTTCTTAATTCATGAATGATATTCAATGTGTCCCATAAATATCCTTCCCTTTAGTACTTATATGAATAATCCTTTCTTTATAACATGTGTAATGGAAACATAAGAATGGGTGATCACAGATGCTTGGTAAGGGTAAAAAAAAGACACATAAACATAACATGAGCAAAAAGGTATTAGAACATGATTATAAAAATTGAAAAAAATACCCGTCATATAGAAAATAAGAATCTTGAGTCATGGAATAAATATTGGAAATTTATAAGACCTGAATTGTAATGTAGTCAAAGAACATGATCCATTAGAGCACAACATTAAAAAATGACATATAATTTGGGAATACACTTTTTATTATAACATTGTGAACATATATAAATAGAAATTGGGTTACTCATTAAGGTAAGGACTTTATATCAGGCCCTAAAATAACTTAGGGACTTGAAAATAGGACCACTGATAACATTATAGATATGAAAATGGATCCATACATAAAATAATAAAGATGTAATCTTCTTCATGAATAATAGTGTGAACATGTGATTAGGATCACTTATAAAACTGGGAACATGTCCTAATGTTCAAGAACAAAAATGTGAATTTGTAATCAGTTTCACACATAACATATTTACTAATTATTTATAAATCATTTCCCAATTAATTATAGTGAGATATTATTCCCACCGATCTCATAATGAAATCCATAGTTACATATTCTATATGAATATAAAAAATTCATCATATCATAACTTATGAAATTAAATGGGTTTCATAAAAATTTCCTAAAATAATATATTTTGGAAAGGATATATGTTTCATAATCATTTAATTAGATCATAACCCTAGAAAAATAAGTAGTCTTTATATGAATTTTATCATGGTATAACCTGTTTAAGAGAAATGGTTACAATAAATATCATGTCATCATAAACAGAAGACATTAAGAGATTAAATAATAATTTTATACTCCTATCATATCCCTAGTACGACATAGTTAAAATCAAATAATTTATTCTTAGTTTGAACATGATTTTAAATTATCATTTATAAAATTTGAGGAAAATATCTTCTTCGATTTGAAAAATAATTTTTTAAAATATAAATCATTTTTAAGTTTTTTTGTTGAAAATAACCTTGGAAATTATAATATAACATTTAAATAGTTTAATTTTCCAGATGATGAAATGTTTTATTCATGTCACAAACAAAAAAAAATATTACCTTCACATTTTTTTTAAATATAAAAATAATTTTTTTGGTTTTGTCAGAAATATTCCTTTTAAAACTTATTTGTAAAAAGTAAAAAGTCCGTAAAAATGTCCATTAAAAAATGTGGGATAGTAATAATAAATTTTTGATTTCTTTTTTAAAAATTGTTTTTGATGTAAAAAATATTTTTTGAATTAAGAGATAAATAACCATTGGATAAAAAATATCATGTGTTTATTGAGTGATTTATCTTAATATTAGATCATCGGAAACAATTATTAAAAAGCCTAAAAAATGATGAGATTGTAACATAAATCTGTACCACATTATTAAATTTTAATTGTAAGACCCATGATGGAATAAAATTAAATGAATAATAAAATATCATTATAATAAATAAATTTATTATATTTCCTATCAAATGGGATTTATATATACATCATAAAATAAAATAGTTGTATAACAAGACATAAGCGTCAAATAAATAAAATTGAGAATAAAATACCTTACCAATTAAAAAATATTTTGAATCGTAATCCTTAAAAAATAATAACACAAAAATTATCATAAAATTTAAAAAATATAATAATATAATAATATAACATATCAAATCAGATGTATATACATCAGATAAAATAAATGAGTGGTAGATTTTTATGTCTTCCAAAAATAAAAGACTGACTGGAAATCACATAGCTTCTGTATTGATTTCCTTTTTAGTCATTAAAAAACCATTCTATTAAATATAATATTTTTATAAATATATTAAATTACTATAATTATATTTATCATACCCTATATTATTCACTTATGTTATATTATTACCAATTTGTTAACAATTCTTTGTAAAAATTATGTTTCGAGTAATAAATTCTTTTTGGTGTATTCTTTGACATAATATATATGTTATTGTTCATTAAATTAATATTTAACCATTTAAATAATTATAAACATGATATAAATATCATATACATTAATTATATATGTTTCTGTATATATCCAAAATATTCATAGATAAATAACAAATCAAATTCACCATTTATGGAGATAATAGGCTATACATAGGCATGAATGTTGTATCTATTTTCTTATCTAATTGAATAAAGTAAAGTAAAAGGATAAATTATAATTCCCAAAAACATTTTATGTAATATATATAACATAAGTTCATTAAACCCATCCTTATTACATTCCATGTAAATAGTAAACGAATCACATCGCTTCATGAGGTGGTAGTCTACCATACACAATAGCGATGTAAACGTATTCCCAAAAAAATAGAGACCATGAAAGTATCTGTGATATAATAATTCAATAAGAATAAAAATATTATAAAAATAATATATTTAAAATAAATACATCAACATTTCCATCCTTGAGATATGGAAATGGATGAATGAATGACCTTGGTTTTTGGGGACGTTGTTCAGCGTACACAAGAATGATGATTTTATAATCCATTTGATAGAAGTGGAGATGACTACAGGTCATACCATTAACATAATAAATATTATTATATTTAATATAATTATTTTTTCATATCATCATGGAATAATAATAATTGACGGTTGTAGTGGAAGAAATAAAACAAAAATGATCGTTGATGAATGTTATTTATTCTTCCAGTATACTCCTTCGGGTTATACCAAAATCCATTCTAGGTTTCTTTTTTCTTCCAAAGTATTCCTACTATGATGATATGATGTGATTTTAGAAGTTATTTGGTCAATTTTTGGTTAATAAAAATGGATTGAGAGGTGGTAATAATTGAGGGCATGAGTTTCCTTTTATAATTGAGGATTAATATCATTTTTGGAAATACCCAAAATTATTCACTATTGGGACGTCACAATAACCATAGGTGCCTTAAAAATAGAAAAATAATGGATTTTATGAATGATTTGGTCCATAAAGAACCTCCAAAATACATAAGAAATAAATTTATTCATGTTATTCCTATGTAATTATGTTTATACAATTTCACTATTTGAGTTTTTATAACTTGATAACTTGTATCTTTTTAATAACCTAGGTAATTTTACCTTTAATATTAAAACTAAATAGATATTTATTAGATAATATATACTTAATGACTATAAATATGAAATAAAATTTCTAAAATGAAAATCATTTGTGTGTGTAAAATTAATTTTTAAACAAAATCATATAATGTGTGAAACCTCATTTTAACATTAATTATGGTAAATAATTTTAACTATTTTCACAAATAATTATGGTAAAAAAATTAATTATACCTTATTATATATTATAAATTACTATAATACTAAATATGGAATTGATTTTTAAATTCTAATATCATTAGTGTACAAAATTAATTTTAAATTAATCTAACAAATGTGATGAGAACGTGGGTTTTCAAAGAGAAAAGGTTCAAAAGCTGACAATATTTTTATATACAATTTCAATTTTTAATTTACAAAAATGACCTAAACTGGATTAATAAGTATATAATTTTACTAATTTTACATTAAAAAACATTTAAAATTTAATTTAAATTTATAAATATATTATATTAAAAGGTACTTTTCAATTAAAATTAAATATTTTCACTATTCATAAAAATTGATCATTTTCAAAAAATCCCAAAAATTTACCCAAAGATGATTTTGATATTATAATTTTAAGATATAAATTTTTTTTTTCAAATAATTCATTTAATTGTGGTATAAATTTATTTTTTAATTAATGATCTATTGGGGAAAACATTTTTTAGAAAATAAAATTTTAAACATAAAATCAGATTTATAGATATCAATTTTATTGGAACCAAATAATGTGATAGTTAAATATTTGATTGAATTTATAAAATAAAAAATTTTATAATATTATTCAATAAAAATGATTTGTTTAATTTATTGTGCTAAATCAAATTTTTTGTCATAATTTTATTTATAAAATGATTTTATTTACATTGAAATGGTTTTTATTTTCATTTAAAATTGGGTTTCCCCAAAGAATTTGTTATATATACATTATTAAAACATAATGTTTCATGATTTAGTTAATCATATTCATACCCTCCATTCCAATAGCTAATTTATAACTATAATATTAAATAATAATATTTTAATAACATGGCATGCTTCATCTAAACTTAGTGTTTATTGTAATGCAAGCTGATCTTGGAATTTTGTGTAACACTGGCCAAAAATTGTGTTTCATGTAACACCCAATAAAATTTATTTATATATAATAAAAAATCTTTAAAACACTAAATTCAATTGATAAAATCATGATATCATTGGGTGTCCCATTACTAATCTCTATGAACATTGTGAATCATCCACACTTATCACCACCAACATACTTGAACCAATATCCAAGGATAATTCTCTAAATACTACAAGAACATAGAAAACATAGAATTTTTTAAGAATAAAAAATATTTTTTTATATATCATCCCCACATTCAACACATAAAAATTAAAGTAAATCTATTATAATATTGTGTGAATTATAAAAAAAATGGATATATTTATATTTTTTAAAAAACATCTATATCAACATATCATCATTTGAAACAAACTCACACATAAAACGAGAGTTACATATTTTTTTAAAAAATAATTTTGTTAATATTTTAATCAAAATGACAACATTTCAATGAGAAAACATTTAAGAAATCATAATATTAAATACCCAATTCCAGGTAAACCCATTTCTAATCTAAATCAAGGAAAACATTATTATTTTAAAATTTATACACTAATAGAAATAAAAATATAGAATAAAGATAATAAAAATATTAATAAAGAGAAACATTAAATATTAATATTCCACTATAATATAAATGGAGGCTACATAGTCATCATAATATCATCAAGAACCAGTTATCATCGGAAAATATAGAAGCTCGAGGAACAATCTAGGACAATACTAAAATGTAATCTGTATAATTAGGGCTCCTAATGTGATCCAATAATCCTGAAACTTGGTATTACCATATTTATCTTAACATAGGGAAAAATTATCAATCCATTTAGAACATGATACTATGGGTCACTAGTCATAGAGTGATCATTAAATAATGCATCATGTGAACCTAGATATCACATCCAGCCAGTCCTAGTTCCCCTCGATATATAAAAATTCATGTGAGGTTGAAATGAGGTGAGAAATAAAATAGAAACTTTATATACCCATACATTTTATACATAGATATTATATCATATTAGATGAATATTCAATACATAACATTATAATCTACATAAAAACATATATGTTTGGTGCCTTTGGAAACATAGATACCTACACAACTTTTTTCAAAATTATCTACATCATCTCTCACTAAATTATTAATCTCTAGAAGCCTTGTTATAAATATAATACATAAAATCATTTTTCATATCCTTTGTGAAGGAATCATAACAATGGATGCGATCAGATGCTCAATTAGGTTAATAAAGTTGGTATCAATGATCACTTGAGAATAACATCAAAATAAGGGGTTGAGATAATGATTTTAATATTTGAAATATATACCCAATATATCAAAGATTATAATAATGAGTAAAGGAATAAATTATTCAAGTTCATAAGACATAAATCATAATGGAATCAGAAAAAACTAGTTATGAGTACATAAAATCTGTATAAGTCGTAAGTTTTTTGTATACACATATTCAGTGAAAATCCTTTACAGAGTCATGTATTATAGAAAATATTATCATAATGGATTGGGATCAATCGATATTATATAAAATCCTTATTCATGGTTCACTCGCATGGCTATCATAATAGAGAGAATCCCTTAACAAAATTTTCTCATTAACAATGCTAGTCCTTGTTATCTCATGGGATATCCATATTTACCCAATTCATTAGAGGGATATATAATTATAAGCCCACCAATCACATAATGAAAATCATATATATTTCTGAAAAAAAAATCATCATAGAATAACCTATGGAATATAAATAGGTTTTACATACATTTAACCATTTCGTCATATCATAACCCCTGGAAAACAAATGACTTTCTTAATATTTTAATCAAAACATAATTAACTTGTGGGAATGGAATGGATTTCATAGAATCATCCTTAAATAGTTTTCATCGTAACCCTTATAAACAATTAAATTGGATGTAAAAATTGGTTTATATACATAGTAATGTATAAGTTACACCAAAAGATGATAACGTAAATGAAAAATTCTTTTAGAATATTAATAGAGTGCTTCGTGAAAAAAATACAATTTTCTCATATAAATCACATATTTAATTTCTAAAAATTTCCCAAATATTAAGGGAAAAATTTTCTTTGAAAATATACTTTTAATATTTTTAAGGATGCTTCAATTAATTGGGATGTTATGATGAAGGGAAATTTCATTTTTGTCATATATGTGAAAAAAAGAATTCCTTTCACATTTTTTATAAAAATTCAAAAATATATCTTTAAAAAAAGTCATAAATATTCATTTTAAAATATATTAAAAAATAAATAATGAATAAAAATTGCTTTAATGAAATGGAAATTTTAAAATCATTATTCAAAACAGTTTAATAATGAATAGAAATGGAGGGAAAAAGATTTTTGACTGAAGATAGAAATCAAGTATGTTTCGCCTAAAAATATTCTATTAGTCTCATGAGTTATAAAACAGAAAAAAATGAAAGTAAAACATGTAATTTACAGATATTTTTTATATGAAAATTAATGGGATTCATGAGATATATTTTTTAATATTTATTTATTATAATCTTTATCCTATATAATCATGATAAATAATGAGATCGCAACAAATATGTCTTACCTCAAGTTTAATTATCCATAAAAGCACTCAATGTCATGTATAAAAAATTTATATTTATTATAATTCTATATTATAATAATTTATGTATTTATAATTACATATATGATCCATATATAACATTTCATCAACCCTTTATTAAAAATTCCTTATTAAAATCATCATTTTTGTGTGTTAACAATTTCATTTTCCATGACAATTTCAGTTTAGTAGTTCTGGTCATTATAATTTGATCATGATTGAGTAATATATAAAATTTTAACCATGGGATAAATATAATATATATTTATTATATATACCCATATTTATCCAAAAAAAGTAAAGACAGAAAATTTATTTACACCATTCATAGAGACGGTAAGTCATACTTACCCACGATGTTTTTCGTTAGTTTTTTAAAAAATGGGAAAAAGAATATTATATAATATTATATATTAATTATATATATAATCAGATTTATCCTTCAAAAGAAAATATAGAACAATCTTTTAGAATATTCATAGAGATGGTAAGTCGTACGTACCAGCAAATGTTGTTGTCACTTTTTGAAAAAATGGACAAAATAATAGTAAATAACAATTCACATTTAATAAAATGTTAGATATAATATATTATGTATATATAAATATTTATTCATTAATTATATCCTTATTATCATCTATGTATAGATTATATGAAAAAATAGTTTCATCACATCATAGAGGAGGTCGTCCACACGTACACATGACTCATGTTATCATTTTTCAAATGATAGAAAGGTAAGAAGGAAGATCTGATTTATTAATTACAGAAAAAATTATTATATCATAAATATAATATATAAACATTAAAACCATCATAATAATTATCCATGAAACATTGTGATGGAAAATTAATTGTATCACTAGGTGAAGGCGACACTCTACACGTACGCATGAGTGAGACATTCACATACCATTTGACGGAAGAGAGGGTAAATAATGGTGGTTCCATAACAATAAAAAAATTCCTATATATTTTGGATACATCATTTATTATTTTATTTGGAATACCACAGATTTTTATGGGTTTTAAAAAAGAAATAAATCAAAATAGGTTTGGTAGGATGATTACATATTATTTAGTAGGCCTTCTTTAGATTCTCTCTTTGGGACCATTGGAATGATCTTTTATGAAGAAAAAACCAATACATATTGTATAGGGGTGTTTTAAATATAATTGTTCTCAGTTGTTCGATATTGATGGCCCAATGTTGTATAATGAAAAAAATTGAGGGGTGTCATTTTTTAAGTGGGGGAGAGGACACTGTTGGTATTTCTAAAAAGATAAAAATATATATTAATATTATGGAGAGGATAAATGATCCAAATATAAATATATTCAAATTTTGGATATTATTATGTATATATATGGTCATAAAATATAATTTAAAAAAATTTAATTACAAAAATACCCTTATCTATTGGTTGTACATCTCCCCCCCCCCAATTAAATCATTTTAACCTTAACTATAATGCTTTTTTAACTATTTTCACAATTCAACATAAAAAATTGATATTTTAATCATTAAATTTTATTGATATTATCATTATAAATATTTAATAAATTTTATGAAATTAAATTCATAATAGTGGTAAAATTTAATTTAAATTTAAACCCTTAAATGTGATGAAAAAGATTCTTCCGTAAATAATGTCTTGAATTATCTAAAAAAATTTCTAAAAAAATCCAATATATCATGAATTAAAATCACATTAATTGGAATAATTATAATATAAATTAATTATTTTTACTTTTAAAACAACATAAAATAAATTATCTTTGTAAATTTTTTAACCAAACAATCAGTTTTAAATAAAACTGAGTAATTTTCACTATTCATTATAAAATCATGTTTTTAGAAAATTCTCAAAAATTTACTCTATAAAATTTTTCAAATTACGATTTCAAACATTTAGTGAATTTATTAATAAAAAATGTCTAAAATTTTCAAAAAATATTTATTTTATTTTCTCACAATGAATAATAAAAATAATAATTTAGGAAAATGTATTTTTAAAACATATAAATTCCTAAATAAAAATTATGTAATTTTTTTTCAATTTATTATTTATCTATAAACATTTTAAATATTTTTCAAAAAAAAAATTCATATTCACTCCAAAAACAGAATGGCTATGTCATAATGGTATACTATATTACGGTTTATTTGGACTCATGGTTGTGTGCATCGTAATATATTGAAGAAATTAAATTTATTTGAATAGGAATATATCATAAAATATCAGGGTGTTACATTATACCCCCTTAAAATGGATTTTAGACTCAAAATTATATCATTTTGATATAAAAAGTGAGGATATATCTATTTTCACATCCTTATGTTACCTTTTAGCCTCTTAGAATTCCAGATGTCATCCAGAGAACTTTTACAAGGTGAGTAGTGTTGTTCTAAAACACATTATCTCTATGATACATGATTCACAATGGTTATTATTTATGGGAAAGATCATACTTGTGTTCTAAAACCAATATTTTAATTTCATGTGATTTATTAGGTACATATGTCCTCTGGAGTGATACATGGAACATATCATCAACCTAAGATAGGTTCAGTGGATGTTTCAAGTGGTAAGATATAGTCCATTATCGATCAATAATATCAAAGGGGATAATATACATACAGATCATATTTAAATTATTTCTTAATCTCATAACATTATTCCATGGAAAAATTCACAGAAATAAGTTCTCACCAACTGTAAATTCCATATTTCACTAATGATTTTCAGCATTCCATTTCTAGTGACTCTAAATGCTTATGTGAATTCTATTGTTGTAAGAAAACCTGAATAGGGGAATTAGATGATTTAAATATACGTAAAAATCCAAAGAAAAATATATCATTATATATTTTAATGTTTTAATGGTTCTCTTTTACTTGATAACTTTTTGATGATGATAATTATTTGTAAAACACAACTCTGAATCCAAAATTTGTTGAACACCTCACTAGAACATCAACGTAAATATTAGATCATGATCAAACTCAATAGAATGTATTACTCCCTAAAACCTTACCATTTTCTTATTGTAAAAACTTGAAATATGATCAATAGATAAATCATCCTTGATAGAAATCAAGTGTCTTTAATTTATATAGGGGTCAAATTTGACCCAAAAAACATTATCGAAATTTTTTGTTTTGGGTAGCCCAATAATAAAATTCATGGAAATGCTTTCTTATTTCCATTTTTATGGTTAAAGTTTGTATAATCCCTGTATAATTATGTCTCTCCTCCTTAACATTTATTATACCAAGCACGGAGATACACAATCTACAATATCTCTCTTCATGTTTTCCAACCATATATAATTTTCCAAATATCTATATATCTTCATACTTCTCATATATTAGAAAATGATAAACTATGAGCTTTATCCAATGAGTCATTATTAATATATGTTATTGATGAGACATAAACATGGTTACTAATCCTTATCATTTCATCATAATCCGGTATGAAATCTAGAATATTTCTTACATTCTTTCGTAGCTCCACATCATCCTTCTACTACTCTTTAATCGTGACATAAATTGATGGTTGAACACTTATTTTTTCAAGATAATATTTCTACCCTTCCATAATGACATCTAGAATCATCAAATGAAAATCTAAAAATATTATTCTTTTTTAATCATCTACATAGATAATATTGCATAATCCTTTTGACTCAAATCATATACTACCTAGTTTACATCCCATGTGTTGTAATGTGTTGAAAATTCATAATCATTAATAAACTCCATTCTTCATGTTTCTAATGTATTCAACCCTTTCTTAGTGAATATATAATTTAAAGTTTTAGGATTGATGTTTATATTTCATTCCATTCTATGTAAATATAATTTATCTTTATATTTAGGGAAAAACTAAACAAAAATAACTCCAAATCATTTGGTGGATTATTTTTCTCATGAATATAAAATTGTTGTGAGGAATTTGAAATCACCATATAACTTAGTATGATGATGCATCCCAATTCCTTATTTGATGAATAATTATAGATCATAAACATTACCTCAATGGTGATTAATGTAATCACAAGTTTGTTGAATGTCTTTCACTTCAGTTCCATGAAATTTTCCTCACACTCATCTTTCAAATAGAAGGTGGATCTGTTCTATGTTAATTTTTGGAGTGGATTAGATATACATGAGAAATTCTAAAAACGAATCAATAATAACCCTAAAAAAGAAAAATATATATCTTTGTAATATTGGTAGTTTTTGTGCAATGCTCAATAACTTTAATCTTTTATGGATACACCAATATACCATTGCATGAGATTATATGCCAAATAATGAAACTTTATATTTACAAAATGATCACTTAGTTAATTTTTCATACAAATTATCCTTTGATAAGGAGTTAAGAACATCCAAAAAGTGATATTTATACTATTATTTTGCCCTAGAATATATAATATTATTATCTGTAAATATTACCACAATCTAATTAGGTGAATATATAAAGACATTATTCATTAAATACATGATGATAATAAAGAAACTAGTAAGACCCAATGGAGTCTCTTTAAATTCATAAATTCTATACATAATACGAAATTATATAGTGGGTACGTATTCACTTTCCATTTTAATTAACATTATCTAGGTAAAATATAATTCTTGTAAATTTATTTATATCCTCATAATTGATAAAAAAATCATCAATATGCGAAAAATGATACTAATTCTAGATTATGATATTGATCAGTTCCCCAAAATCAATATAGGGAATCAATTATTTATTTTTAATATTAAAAAAAATAGTTTCACTCCATGGTGATGAACTAGGCTGATGGAATCCCTAACAAATATTTTCTATGTGCTTCTTATTCAATTCTTGCAACTCAATTGAGTCTATTTTATAAATAGTTTTTGATGTATGTGTAGAATCATGTATGCATTTTATTAAAAGCACATATTCATAATTTAGAGAAATTGTATGAATTTATTTCAGAAATAAATCAATAAACACCCATAAAACATAAATATCTATAATGATAGGTTTCTCCCCATCAATTTGAGATAAACACCCCTTTTGAATAGGAATTCAGACCACTATATTGGATTTTATTTTAATTGTAATTTTATATTTATCATTATATCAAAAGAAAATCATAGTGTGGTACATAATATAAAATGTGACTTCTATTCCTTAGGAATTCATGTGGGATTTATGTAATGAAATCCAATCCATTCTTAATATAACATTAAATTCATGACGATGGAGAATAATATGATTTGCATGAATTAAATTTCCATAAACATTAATCAGTGAAGAATCACAAACATTTAATGTGATTATAATACCATTATGGGTTCTTAAAACTAATTCTACAACTAATAATTGATGTGGTATTCTAATACCATTAGAAAATTATTTAGATAAAAAAGAGTGGGTTGATTAAAAATCAAATAACAGACTACCAGTTCTAGAGTGGATGGTAAGTATAAATTTCCCTACTTCATTATCATAACCCACATAAGAAAGTACGATTTCATGATATTTCCATTTATCGTAATGATTAATAGGATTATAATATCAATTAGAACAACTAAAATTCTTATTTGGGAACTAGTAAGCATAATTTTTATACAACTTGAATTTAAAGCACTGGGGTGTGGGTGTTGAATTTTTTATTTCTTTCTCTCTATTATTAGAAAGAACATTCTTATAATAACATCAGTATTCAATTACATTATGAACATACATTACAAAATTAATACATTTATTAATACTATTTTGATAATTAGTTCTATATTTGGTTACAGACTTTTATCATAAATGAAATACTATATTATTCTCTTTATGATTTTGAATTTAATCCATTGAATTCCATCTTTCATTCTTTTTATCAAAATTATAATATTTTTGGGTAAATCTAATCACCATTCCCACCATAATATCACATCGAAAGATTTCTTTATATCAACAAAATTCCCTTATGGATAACTCTTTTAAGAGACATGGTTTTTCGGAACTAAATATTTTATCATTCTTAATTTTAGGTTAGATTATAATACCTAAATCATACGTCACATGTCCTATTAATGTCTCCTCATAAGAACTAATAGATTAATTTTCATTTTGTTTTAACTCATTGAATTCTTATCTGTTTTCATATAAATAATAATATGAATTTACATATTGAAATATAACAACTTAAACTCTTCCAACATTATGGATTTATGTTTTTATGTCACGTTGTGTGATTTATATGATCATACCATGATCCACATCCCCTTCCAAATGAAAAATTTATAACAAAAAATTTTCATATTCTATACACTAGGGAATGCAAAATATCTTTTCAATGGTAATGATCTTATTCTTAGAAACTGGTTGATCATAAGACCAACCAAAATATGGTGACTGTTTTCTTATGAAGGAATCGATAAAATATTATTCCCTCCAGGGATCCTTTAGAATCTCAACAAGATTAATACCGTGATAATGTTATATAAGAATATAAGAATGATTTTTCATTCAAGTTCCCATAAAATTTGGTTTCTCAAGAGAAAAACCATTTCATTTACCATCTTATTCAGCATTAACATGATTCATATAGGTTTAAACTATTTACAAAACCCAAAAATTATATTGTGAGAAATAATAATCATAGTAGAAAACAATATAATCACGAAAACAATTTATAGGATGTGTAAATATGGACATGATATTTTTAAACTATGCCACCATATGTTTAACATTCTTTATACATGATCATAAAATATTCAAAATACATTATAATTGTTGATTAATATAATGTAAATTGACTAAATGGTATCCCTTAGGTGTATCAAATCGGGTGCATTGTAAGGGAACACTCATCATCCACCCAAATAATTGTCGAGATATAATCAACCAACTCATTTGGAGGTTATTAACCCTATATTAATATATTAAAAAAACAATACCACTTATAATATTCATAAAAGTATGTTGTACAAGTAAAATCAAACACCTTTATTTATCATAATTTAGATTGTTCTTCTATATATAAGATTATCCTAAGGGTTCCTATAATGTTTCTCATCCTAATATTCCAAGCTAACGAAACCATGAACTGATACGAACTATAGTGAACCATATTTTTCATGCATGGATAATAAATAATATTATATGAATATTCAATAAATAAAATTATGATCCACACCAAAAAAATATAGGATTAGTGTCTCGAGAAATTGGATACATAAACAAAATGTTCATACAATATCTACATCATCTTCAAAAAAGTTCATTATAACTACAACCCTAACTATACATATTATAATTGAAAACATTCTTATTAACTTTTTGAAAAGTAACATAAGTAATGGTGGGATCAGATGCTCAGTAAGTGTAATCAAGGGAGATATCAGTGATAACATAATTATAACATTATTAAAATTGAATGAGATTATGACATTAATATTTTAAAACCATACCTAGTATTTTATAGATCCTATTCATGAGTCATGTCATAAATTAGGGATTTAAATAAGATTTGAATCATTATGAAATCAAATAACATGATCCATGAAAACATAACATTGGTATGAAGAATAATTTTGGGGCATACACATAAGTATGGAAAATAATTTTCTTATTCAAGGTTTATTGGCAAGATTTTCATAGTATATTAGGTTCCCTCAACATCCCATCATATCTTTAGTCATTGTTCACCAATATGATTATCATATTGGAATAAGTACCTTATTAAACTAGGATCACTCCCTAATGTAGTACTAATTATATCATGATATATCTATCTTTACCCAATTAATTGGAGAAATATATAATTTTAGTCACACATTTCACATAATGAAAATCATTAATATTTGATCCACTAAATTATAAAACATTAAAAGCATCAATAATCAAGTATATGAAATTGTATTCCTAATTATTTTAACATTTAATTATAGAATAACCTTTGGAAAATAAATTATTTTATTAATGGATTGATTATAAATTAATTAACTCATAATAATGAAATGGGTTTAATATATTCATCCTTAAATTATCATCATCATAATCAATCCATTTAATGAAATTGGATGGTATCATTGGATCATATTCCCATTAAATAATAATTTACATCAACTGAGATTATCATAGATGAAAATTTATTATAAAATAGCACAAGAAAATTTATTAGGAAAATTCCATTTTCACTTTGAAATGAATTAATTTAAATCTAAAACATTCCCAAATATTGGAGAATAATTTCACTAAAAAATAAACATGGAATATTATAATGGAATCATTGATGAATTGAGTGTCCATGATAATAGGAAATTTTAATCATTCCATGTGCATTAAAATAATAACTACATTCACATTGTTAGTGAAAATAGAAACGTACATCATTTAGAAAATGACCAGAAGATTCATTTTAATAATTTTTAAGAAAACAAATAATTGGTAAAAATATATATCAAAAATTTGAGGAAAATATAAAAAAAATCATGAAAATATTTTTACAAATCATGGATATGGAAGAAAAATGAATTTTGACCGACGAGAGAAATAAAGTTGTTTTTCTAAATAAAAAATCCTTATATCTATTGAGATTTTAAAGAGAGTAAAATGAATGGATACTATGTCATATATATAAATAAATATAAAAGAATAAAAATAATGGGATTCCTAAGGGTTTTTAAGAAAATATTCATTGGAAACTTAATCATATGAAATCCTAATAAACAATGAGATTGTAACGTGATTACATTACCTCAAGTTTCACATGATTAGAAAGTTCTATAACATAATGAATAATTAATTTAAATTTATAATAAATATTTAAAAAAAATTACATAATTAAAATAGAATATATGATCCACTTATAACATTTCAATATCTATTTATTGATAATTATTTTTTAGAAACATCGTTTCGTTTTGTTAACTATTTCATGTTTTCAAAATAATTTTTGTTTAGTATTTCCAATACTTATACATTCATCATGTTTAGATAATATCAATAATTTTAACCATGATATAAATATTATATATATTTGTTATCTATATATTTATATTTATCCATACAAGGTAGATATTGACTAATGATTTACAACGTTGAAGGGGACGGTAAGACATACAAACGCGTGATTTTTGTTTTTGCTAATAGATTTATTGAATGAAAGAAAGGTAAATAAATATTCCCCTTTAAATAATAATTATTTAATAATATATATCATATAAATTCATTAAATCTCTCTATATTTACATCTTTGTAATAAATAAATGAAAAAAACACATTGCTTCAAGAAGGTGGTAGTCCACATGTACACACGAAGGGCGTTATCATTTTATAGCAGATACAAAGTTAAGAAAAAAGATATTATATTAAAATTATTGAATCATAATTATATAATAGCTATAATATAAAAAAATTAAACCAATCATATAGGTCATCCATGAAAAATGGTGATGGAAAATGAATTGTATTTCTATGTGGAGGTGGTAGTCTACATATATGTACGAGTGATACTTTAACTTCCCTTTTAATGTTAAGGAGGGAGAATAATGGTGGATCCATAGTCATGATAACATTTGATTATATTTTTGATACTGAAGTAATTTTTTGAGATCAATAACAAGAATTTGGAATATTTATGATAAGAAATAAATTGAAAGTGGTCATGTATGATGATTACCTCTTCACTAGTGGGCCACCTTTAGTTCCTTTATTAAGGACCCTTGTAATAGTATTTTGATTATAAAATAACCTATAATCCATGGATAGTGAATTAGATAAAATAATATTTGATATTTTGGTTGAGATAGATGGCTCAAAGTTTTGTAATGAATATAATGGAGGTATCCGTTTATAAATGGGAGTGATGACACACCTTGAAATTCTACAAAGATTAAAATATTATAATGCCATATTCAAGAAGAATGATTCTAAATGGAAATATATTTGAAGGGGTATATTAAGAGGTTCCAATATGAATGGAAAATATTATTTATACAAGTATAATTTTCAAAAAAAAATATCCTTGGGCTTAACCCCCCTTCCCCTATAAAAAATCGTTTGAACCATAATGGTGGATACAAATTATCACTAATTTTACCATTCATTAAGAAAAAAATGAATGTTTCCTCATTAAATAAAATTATAATTATGATTCAATATATAGAATCAATTTTATAAAATTCAATTAATATAAGTTCTAGAATTAAATTTAAAATTAATCCCATGAAACATGATTACAAATAGTTTTCTATAAAACAATGTTTGCTAAAGTATACAATGTTTTTATGAAAAAAAAATTCTAATTGACATAATTGGATTATTTATAAAATAATTAATATTTTATTCATTTTTAAAAAGTTGTAATCAATATAAAACATTATAAATTATTCAAATGATAATATTGTTCTCTATAAAAATTATTATTTATTACTATTTATTAAAAATTCAATATTTTTAGAAAATTCTAATCAATTCACTCTAAGATAATTTTGATATGATAACTTCAAAAATAGAGTTCATTTTTCTGTATACATTATCTGAAAATGGAATAATGTTATTATATTATTTTCTCAAAGAGACAATAGAAACCATTTTTGTGGGAAACATGTATTTTTAGAGCATATAATGAAGTTATTAAAAATAATTTCTTATTTATAAATATATTTTTTATATAAAAACATTATACATAATTTCAATGAAAAATTGTTATTATTTTTCACTCCATAAAATTAACAGAATGGTTATAACATTATACTATATTATAGTCAATTTAGACCTGGGGTTACATGTATCGTAAGCAATCGAAGAAATTATTATTTTCAGAAAAATATATAATAAAATCTTTAGGTGTTATAATAGAAAATATATATTTTTTCATTTTGGGTTATTCTTTCTATCTTTCTATCTGTGTGTTTTTCTGGTAGAATTGCGTCTCAAATCTCACTATCACCTCTAAACACCCCTATTGAATGTTACCTATATTGGACATTCAATAATAAAAAATTCAATAACAATTTACTATAATAGGGAAATTTGCATCCAATTTATATAAAACACATATGAGTGGCTCCCATGAAGAGTCTATAAACATTACAAAAAACATTTCATAAGGATCTTACTGCTCCGTTGAAACATTATTCTAGAATCCAATTTTTATAATCCACTTTGAAAACAAAATCATATAAGTAATATAAAATAACTCATATAATCCAATTTAAACATAAATATATGATGAACACATCACACCCTTGGATTAAAAATCCTAATAATGGGGGTTACATTTTTTATAAACTAATAAGTATCAAAATATCCTTTTAAACTAACTAAATCATTTTTAAAGAGTGTCTTATACATTTAAATTGGCATTAATTTTGCTAACATTATATGAAAATGGGTTTTGAACATGGAAGCATGTGTAATAACAATCAAACCAATTAAAATTAAGGGAAACTAACTTTCTTATAAAACATTCATTATATACACTTTATAAAAATATAAAGGGATAAAAATAAATATTAAAATAACCAAGAAGGATTTTTATTCAAGTTTAAGGACTATTTATTGAATAAGAAACCCTCAAATACATCGTTTCCACTATTATCGAAGTTAATACACCATAAAAGGTGATAAAATACATTTAATATCACACACAAACTCTAAATAAAAAATATCCAACACATTTATTTTTATCCAAGACAAGACCTATGTCTTCGAGACCAAAGTAGGGAATGAAAAATAAGGATAAGGATGAAATGAAATATAGGGGGAAATTATGATGATATTTCCTTGATGAAACATACAAAAAATTTTATCAAATGCTTTATAATCTCCAAGGAGGAGAGGAGTAATAAAGGGATGGGCATGTAGGATTCATGAGGGTAAAATGATGGAGAAAGGATTCCCAAGGGGATAAATATATGTGAGGGGAAATATTTAATTTCTCAAAATTTAAATTCCATCTATGTCATATCATGGAAAGGAAACCTATGTCATTGTATGACTATTGCCCAAAAGAATTGGGGCATCACTACCTATAATAGGTCATGATGTGACAAACAAGGACACAAACACAACCAACTATAGTCTACAATCACAACTCCTTATGACGTATAAGAAACATTAAAAACAACTCATAACCTCCAAAAAATAAAAATATCCAAGATCATATATTTTAATATATAATAGTTTCATGGGGTATCATATATTCCATGGTATCAATATTTCCCTATGGGGATTCTTGACCAGGTGTCTGCTCTACCAATCTCATCCTCTCGTTATCAATGACTCTAAATAATCTTATCTACCCAAATTACTCAACAAAAAAACATATATTAAGGATGGATGTACAACTTCATATAATATAATAAAAATTTATCATAAAAGATTAATATATTGTTTTATTCAGATATCTATTTGGAACGTTATAAAAATTACTAAAGTCTATCCAAAAGAGAGTGTACCACTGTATCCTAGATCATGTAAGGTCATCCTATATAGATTGTCCGAGAATTTTGTATGACATGTGAAGCCTATGGGGTAGCCAAACAAATAATTTCTCAGGTTTTTTATTGTGTATCTAAGGAACATGGTATATACTACAAATCACATATCATGTCAGACCACAAGGGATATTTGCCATATACTTGGGTACACCCAATTCTTGTAGTCCAATGTACATAGAGCGCAGCCTAGTTTCACAATGTATGTAATATTTAATTATATAAAAAACCCTGACCACTCTGGTATATAACATATTCGACATGTTTTTTAGATTTATTTTCCCAATAACAATTACAATAATTTGTAAACATAAGATTCACAAAAAAAATTAATTTAAATAGTGTGTGACCTAGAGGAATACAATCATTGTAATAAAAAATAAAATTCTATATACCCTAGTTGTCTTAGTTTCATGATATGATTATAACCTAATCGATAACATTTTTCCATTTCTCTAGTTACAAAAAATCCTAATGGAAATAGATCATATTTTTTAACTCATCAAATAATCATTATCCATTAAACATGGATCTACATATCAATAACCTTTCCCTCTATTGATTATGATCTCATTCCACCTAGATTCTTGAGTCTCACCACCAAATCCCTAAACATACCAAATTTCCTAGCTTCCATTAATTGTTGATTCTCTCCCATGATTCTCATCTATCGTCAATCTCATTTGCAAAACCACAAGTTATTCTGAAGATAAGAGACATTCATGAATTATAATAGTTGATAATGATAAGGGAAAGATGAAAATTCTGGTGGTTGGAAATATTTTTCTCATAACCAAGTTCTTTGTTTTTTCAATAACATCTATTAATGAAAGACATAATAAAAATAATAATAAAAAATTAAAATACAAGACTCAATATTAGGTGAGGTAATATTCAAATAACTAAAAAATTATATGAATTTAATTATTTCATAATCAATAAAATATATTGTGTAGGGTGTTTTTTGATAACCCATTCCAAAAAAAATCATTAATTCATATATGAAGGGGGATAATTTATTATGAAATTATAACACATAGATAATAATAATTGAAGGATCGTGATTCCATGTAAAAAATTCATTAAATATATATTTTCCCTAATAATTTTAATTTTTACCATTCTAGAACTGATATCTTATTTAACAAATGGATAAAAAAATTACCATGTGAATGAATTTGATCATGAAAAAATGAGGAAAATAATAATAATAAAATACCATGCCTCTATGGAAAATTAATGTTTCTTTAAGAATTATTTTTTAGTTCCCAACTTTCATTAATGAAACCATGACGAATATGAATCCAACATGAATAAATTGACAAATAGACAAATATCATATATGGAATACTTAAATTGAGGGTAAAAAAACCTTTAATAGTTTTTGAAAAATCTAATTATACCCAGATATTTTGTTAATGATATTGGGAATTAGAAATATAATTTTAAATCTAGCAATTATTGGTCTATTTATGGTGCCCAATTAGGATGGTCATACACCAAATAATAAAAGACATACATTTTAAACAAAAATTTAGTGTTCTAATTTATATTGAAGACACTAATTGAATATATTATTATTTTTACACAGGAATCTAATAATTAAATTTTTAGCATATTATATATATCCTTTAAAGGTCCCCATTAAAAATAAAAATGAATCGACTTTGCATCAACATTTATAAATGTAATTAAAAATACTAAAAGGCATTTATTAATGAAATTTGGACCCTATTATCATCCAATTATTAACAAGTAATCATAAATAAAATAAAAAAAACATATTATAACAATGTATTATAATAAAAAATTAATATGAACACATAAATAATATAAAATAAATCCTATGTTGAATAAAATTTATCAACACCAAAATAACTCCCATAAAAGTCAAATAAACAATCATCAAAGAAGATACACTATTAGAATTTGATTAAAAGTTCGTAGAAAGATAGTATAATTAGAATGATGCAATTAATCATTCTAAATATACCAAATAAAAGATTAAATCACTAAAAAGTAGTATTGTAAGGACAACAAGGGCATAAGAAATCTAGACCATATTAATGAAAAATATGGTAATAACACTAAAAAGACAATAAATAAAACTAATAAAGGCCTACCAATAAAGGTAGACCACAAAAATATAGAGAGTATTGAAAAAATATAAGGGATAAATTATTTTTAATTAAGTATTATGAATTTGAAGAATATTTTAAAAATCATCCAATGATTGTTAAAAATCCTATTAAATTAGGGTCACCTTTTAGTTGTGCCTCAATTAATTGATTCAATTTTATCAATATTAATATTTATTCTTCATTGTTTCGTTTAATTTATTTTAATCCTTAAATAATAATATGTTATTATTGATAATTTTAATAAATATTATCCTTATTTAAATCTAATTTATATGAAATCTTGTCCATTTTTTTCCATTGATAATTTCTGAAAAAAAAGTAAAATCACTAATTCACTCATACATAGACTGGATGATGGATGTTGAACTATATTTCAAGGATAAGGAACCAGATTAATTATATTAATTAGCTAAACTATATATATGAAAAAATTATTTTTTCCGGATTAACCGTTATTTTTTCGATATTTTTGAAACTTGAATTATCTAAATATCTTACCATCAGTGAATCTAAATGATTTAGGATGGAGAGGTGAGTCATAATGGAACCTAATATTTTAATTGTTAGATAATTATGTAATGTAATATGAGTCTATATTATCATGCATATCTTTAATATTGATAGAGACATCTTGAGGTGGGATATAAGTGGAGCATTACTCACATCAAAAGTCCCACTCTCTACTCGACCCCATAAAGGAGGATCGAGTATATATAAAATGGAATAAAATTTCTGATAGTTGTAGGTCCACCATAGAAAAAGGTTACCTTCATCTATATAAATATTTACATTCAAATATTCATGATGTTGTTTCTTTTATTGGGATACAATTACATTTTATAAGTCACTTGATTAATTATTGACTGAAGAAGAAAAGAGAAACCTTCTAAAGAAACCAAAGTTAAATAGGGGTAAAATATCATCTTACAGTGAAGAGAATAATTTAGATATTTTTTAAAACAACTATTTATGAATATTTTTTTTAAAATTAATGATATAAAAAAATTACGGATGTGTTTTGAAACATCATCCATGAAAAACGTTCACACTACTAGGGATATAATATAAGAATGTGAATAATAATAATTTTCAATGGTACGAAAATGAGTTAAACTAATATACATAAGATATATTTCATTGTAATGTAAAATTCATAGATTATTTAAGGTGGCCTAAACCAAAACTATAATTGATTAAAATGTTCAAAAAATCATTGGTCAATTTAATATCCTTTGCCTGAAAACCATTTATAGAATAATATTTATGAATATTAAAATATCAATAGCCTTTATGAAATCCAAATTTATGAAGAATATATTTGGAATAATGTAACTATACTAAAACAACAATAATCGAAATTATTTTTAATATTTTATTGATGATGGTAATGTTAGGTCAATCAAAAATACTATTTTTCCATAAAATAATAAAATTAAATTTAAAACCAAATTATTATAATTATTATCCATTAAAATTAGTATCATTTAAATATTTTTATTATAATATTTATATTTCATTAAAACAAATATCTTTTGAGTTCAAGGGGAGGTAAGATCAAAATTCATCTTGATTAGTCCCTCCCTTGAAATGATCTATATATAACTTTGGATAAATGACTGCAACATGCTCATAAAGTGAATGTGGATAATGAAAAAATAATAAATTCTTTGGATGGATGAAGGGAAGACTGGAGGGGTTTAACCATGAAGATTAATATTGAGAACAATCTATATATCTGTCATATAATCTATCTATATAGTTTTTATGAAAACATAATACCAATTTATACACAACCAACCAAAAAATTTTCATCATAAAAATAGACCGTTAAAAAATTTCAGGTTTTATCATTACATGAATCTTTCCAATTGTCAAAAGTCTATTAAAAGAGTCTATTTTAATTATATTCACTTGAATATAGGCCATACATCATTGCTACGTTGATGTATTTGGAAATTCTATATACACCAATCATATGACATTTATTTCATTAAATTTGGCTACATCAATCAAAATATGGAAAAATATAATAGTTATATTTTTAGATGTTACAAAAAATACAACCAACTAATTCTTGTAATGTACTCTATGAGATTCAAATATTTTTCTACTTAATATTTATTCAATTTAACAACCACATAATTTCGAGTATATAAAAATTTATATTCAAATCATTTTAATTTTATAAAAAATATAATAAATATATTGGGAATTTATAATTCTATTATATTATTATACCACCATATATCAATAAAACAATTACTGGTCCAATCAGTGGAAATTGAACTCAAATTCTGTTATTTAAAATTTTTGTAGAAATATTGATCTTTAGACATCAAAATATAATATCAATAATGTATTCTAGAGCCATATTATATATTTTATATCTATTATTCACATTCAATTTATGCTCCAACACACATTTAGTAAAGTTAATTTCTTAAAATAAGAGTATAATTTTGATTACTAAGGTAGAAAACTGTACTTTATCCCTTGAAAATATTTCTATAATATATATACTTTACATCCAATATCATTTATCAAAAATTCATTGGGTTGATCAATATGTATTCTTCATATAAAATAGAATTAATGAAAGATGTATTAACATCTATTTAGTAGATTTTAAATCTTTATATACATTATAATAGTATTGAAAATTACGATTTCTTCTTGTATATCCATTAAAAAATGATTCATAAGCATCCACCAATTATATTATTTAAAAACCATTATATATTAATCTAACTATATTTCTCATAACTGTTCTTTTACCATTAAACTTGTTTCAATATGAAAATGTAGTTTCTTTCATGTTTTTATTTCATGGTTTTCATTATGACTCAATCCTTCTAGAAATCCCCTTATGATAGTAATAAGCTTAATAGTGGATCCCATTGTCAAACTACATTTTTAAATAAGTTGATAACTAACACAAAGGATATGAAATAAAAAATATTAGATAAATAACATTATTTTAGGTAACCAACTAATATAACCAATAAACCAACATTGAAAAATCAAAAGAATATATAAATGAGAAATATCCACACACAAAACCAAAATAAACATTGTTAACAAAAGTAGATGCTAATATAAAACTACCCCAATCTTGTCTTGATCACCTCATGCCTAAACAATGTTATTTAACTACCCTTAATACTATGGATTAAACACAATAAACAATTTATAATAATAATAGGATTATTTTATAATTATACCTATTAGGTTCCTCCTTAAAACACCGTTTAGTAAGCTAAATATTCATAAAAAATATCAGTGAGTTACATATATAAATTTTAATAATTTAAAAAATTTAAGTCAACAGAATATTGTCCCATATAGCTTCCCCTCAGGTTTTACAACACTTAATCCTCATCACCATAAACACTACTTTGTTGTCGTCATATCAACATACACATATCATTATCCATACGTTTAATTACTGTATAGCTACAACAATAATTATTATTAATCAGTTCTATTAATACTATAAAATAACAACTACATGGTGGTGAAATAATTATAACATCAACCCTTATGGTGGGAGTATATGATTCTCCATCCACATAATTTTCTATGAATAACATAACCCTAACATCATATCAATATAATATAATGCCTAATTCCTTAAACAACCACTTCATCTTTCTAAATATATTTTGAAAAATACTATAATGTCCAAAAAACACATATAATTATATAAATATATCAAATACAAACCATAAACACAAAATATAACCACAGTTAATAATAATATAATAATCCAAATTCATCAACCACAATAACATCATTTATCTGTATTTAAATCATATAGAATCTTTATTAAATTCCATAATACCCTAGGAAAATATTTCCCTATTATCCCCAAAAAATACAGAAACACTAACTTGTATAACACCACATCAAAACCAAAAAAATCCATTATAACATAGGTTACAACATGAAAAAAATAATTATCATGTTTTTCAATATCATATAATAGTTCATAAAAACCAATTTCTCTTAAAATCACCAATAAAGTAACTATAAAAAATAATCAATTTTATCTATTTCGAATAAACCAAAAAATACTTATCATCTTATTATTCATATTGTTATATCAAACGATTTACATTTCATATGAATTGGCCCTATTTTTCTATTTTCATTAATATACTACTCTATATCTATTTAATTACCACTTCTACATAAATTTAGATTGATTATTTTAATCTATATAAATTGTAATTAATTTATAGAAATTACTCATCACCACATCAACCAAATAATAAAAATTCACTATATATACTTATAGAGAATTTATAATCCCTTATCTCATCAAAGGTCGTTTATTTAAATTATCTCCATAAAATAACATTATAAACCCATAATTCTCAATTAACTACAAAAATTCCATTATCCATTCATTCAAATATCCCATCCTTGATAGAAAATTGAGAAAATTAAGAGGTCATAAATTTTTTACAATAAATAGTGTAATGGTACCACCCACCATTAATATAATGTTTTAATTCATTGATCCTGTGATGGAATTCGTCACATGATTTTCACGAACTCCAAAATGAAATTTAAATTTTACACATTGCATCCAAATAGCTATGTAAGAATTGTATGATCTAAAACAAATGATTCTACCAAATTCTAAAAATACTATAATTTACCTTTTAAATTCCAATTTTTTTACCCAATCCATAATGACATTTCATTCATCAAATATTGATATAAAAATTATTGTATGAAATCAATATCTATCCATAAAATTTGAAAGTCCTCTCCATTTTAATTTATACATGATAGGAATTAACATTGAATATTTTTAATCCACAAAGATATTATTATTAAATGTTCTTTAAACCATCATATAAAATAATATATTTTTATTAAACCAAGTAATTTAAAAAAACATATAAAAATATGATATAATCCTTCTCCAAACTGTTGAATAATTTAATAATGTCATGGAAAATAGCTTCACCCTAAATTAAGAATCATTAAATATCCAACTAAACCATTTATTTCCAAAATAATAATAATTATTAATAATAAAATAAGTACATGGGGTTTCAACCTAAGGAATCCAGTAGCTATTATATCATTTGTGGTGTGAATAATAAGAGTTATAAATTCGTATGTTAATAATAGATTTGGGGTTTTATGGATATGAACGAGGTGGGGATGACATGTGGTGGAGATTCATATGCTACTATTTTACTAATTTGTCTTTATTTATTAAATAATATTTAAATATATCATTTATTATGGTTTTATTATTACCATTTATTTGAAACAAGAATTTATAGAGGATAAACTCATGGGGTGTATTTTTATACTCACCTTATTATAACATATACTTTTTCTAATTCATAAGATCATACTGAGGGATGTATTAGAAAAAAATATTCCATGACCAAGTTGATATTTACATATGATTGGTTAGTTTCCTATATTATTGATATTGAGTTACATTTTTGGTATATTGAAATAGAACTTGTATGTTTTATGTTTTTTTAGTGGGTTTGTCATTCATGGTAGTTGTGTTGGTGGTTCAATTAAAATAATGGTAATGTCTATCATATTTTTGATTACAGACCCATGGTTCTAGTTTCCACACCATGGCTGGAGGCATGTTTTGGGGACTGTTATCGAATCTTCTTGTTTTCTCCAGAAGATTACTGGTTGGGTTAGAACATGATAATTTGGAAACTAACCCAAATGTAAAAAATTTACCAGTCTAATAAAAATCATAATTCAAGTCTGTGATATAGTTTTTTTAAAAACTAAATTCATTTTCTTAGTTTTCAAATGAGATGTGTTGTATCCAAGTATATTTTCTTAATTAACCTCCATTGTATAATTTTTTATTGATATTATATGTATTATATCAATAATTATATCTTCTTCAAATTCAATCTCTAGTCACTACTCTAATATGATTCAATTAAAAAAATCATATTATATCATCATTATATTCCTTATATTCAAAACATACACTTACTATATCATTTATTTTTCAATAGAATTTACATCACGACTATATCAACTTTAATTATATCTTATTTACAAATTTTTCATGTCTTCTTTTTTACTAATAATAAAAGAAAATACCATAATAACCTTTCCCTTTATACGCTCCCTGAAAATATATCTATTAATAATGAAATATTTTCTACTGAATGACAAAAATACTTGGTATTAGATTTTTTTAAAACCAATTATCACAATGAATGAAATATTTTCTAGGGATTAACACTAACCTATTCTGAACATGAAAAATTATATATTAAACTCCATCCTATGATCTAATGAGAGATTCATTCTTTAACATCCCAAGGAAATAAAGAATGTGAGATTTTCATATTTATTAATATTATCTGAATTAAATATTAATTTTACTTTAATTGGTATTCCATGTTCAATGTAATACCTGATACACAACAACAAGTTTCTTGAAATCTTATGTTACACACAATGTTAGGTTATACCCAAAAATAATATATTATTATTATTATTTTAAATGGTAGTTAACACATTACCGTTGTGTTAGCAGGACAGAAGAGTACTAACTAAAATATATTTCCAATTTTATGTTATATGCTTTCACATTTACCCAATAAATTTTAGAAGCATAAAATTTCAATTAATCAAATTTTAAAAACACACACTCTAATATTCATTAAAAAGTTAATTTACCGCCTTTTGATGGAGAACCCATCTCATATTTTTTTCACTTTTATATGTTATATTTGACTAAATAAGGTTCTTATTTAGAATTTGGACATCAATATTTATTTTGTATGGAATTTTTGTATTTTTCTATTAATGTTCATTTTTTTAACGAATAGTGAAAAAATACTACATTTTAATCTAGTTTATTTATATAGTTAGAATATGATTTTAATTGTTTATAACGTGTAATTGGGTTATATTTTTACCATTTAATAAAAGTTTCATAATTTTAAATAATTTCACTCTTAAATTGAACATAAAATAGTTTCAAATTTTTTATAGATATTATTTCATAAAAACACATTTTTTGTTTTAACAATAGGAATTAATTTGAAATTAATTTCCCCCACTTCTATGTTTTGAAATTGGAAAAATTGATCCCATTTTGAGAATCAGGAGGTACAAATTGTTAGAATAGGTATATTTTATATTTAGACATTATGAATATTTGCTTTAGTAAATATTTTATTTACTATGGTTAAAAGTTAAATCTGGAAGATAAGAGTAAATAAATAATATTATAAAAATATTAAATTATCCTCAAATGTGTCCTAATCCAACTTTATGATACATTTTCGACCATGGTCATCCATGGGTCTATTTTTGGACCCCATGGATCCACTTTAGAGTGATAATGACACTTTATATTAATTAATTTATAGTAAATACAAAATTTACATATACAAATATGTTTTAGTAAATCATTATTTACATGTGGTTATATAAGTTATATCTTTGAATATAAATATTCATTATTAATATAAATATATTTCCTACATAAAGGTATTTTATTTAAAAATTTTAGAAATAATATAAATAAAATTATGTATGGAACAATGATGATGCAATGATTACCTTATTAATAAATGATTTAAACAAATGAGATTATAAAATTTAAAAAACTATCCAAAACCTGTAAAAATATTATTGAATGATTTTATTTAGAACACTAGTAATAATATCTTAGAATTTAATGAGGTTTGGACCTTTTGAATGTGAAAATAAGTTTATAATAAAATAATGCATTCAAACTTTCCTAAAGAAGCCCTCCTCCCCCTTATAAAATGAAATTACTTCTAACCCATTACTCAATCCTCTCAAGCCCCTTTGATCATACAACCAATTCCCAATTAATAAAAATACCTCCCTTTATTCCTCCTATAGGCCTTCCCTTAGTCATAAGTCACTTCCAGGAAGCCTTTTTGTTGAAACCAAAAGGAGTTACCCGATTTAAAGGTAACGTCTTCTCTTAAGTTTTATTCTCTTATTTTACTTCTCCAACCACCTAAACTTCCTTTATTATCTTATTTAATAAAAACCCAGTTTCTCAAATATAATAGGTTGTTTTTATAATAATTGTTAGAACTAAACTTCCACACACCTCCTTCTAATGGATACGAACATACTGTTTTTGTGGACGATGAACTACTGCCTCACGAAACGAAGATTATTCAAATATATCCAACCGCCACTCATGGAGGCCATTATGATGGCATTATATTTAAATATGATATATATTATCATTATGTTTTCCCAATCAGTATTAATTTTTTATTTATACCATACCTTTATGATTTCCGTAATGGGTAAATATGATATTTTCATTTGAGGATGTGTGGATTACCAACCTCTCAAAGTGATATGACTTGTTCATACCATACATGGAATGTATAAAGAATGGTGTTAATGAAATTATGTATCATATATAAAATATTATATTATACTCTAATAATAATATACCTATGTATCATTTGGTTTTCCTTCCTTTTCAAATGAAAAAATGAAATGGGAGTTGCGTTTATGCGTACGTATAGCTTACCATCTCCATGAACGGTGCATTTCATTTTCATATATCCAAATGATATAGAAAATTATAAATACATATATAATGGTTATATATTATATTTATGATATATAAATCATGAATATCATTTTATAGATAATGTAATTTTGACCACATGTACAATTTCTAATTATAACAGGTTCATTTTTAACTTGCGTTTCAAGCATCAAAAAAATATTCGATATGAACTCAAATAATTACCTAATTGTTATAGAAATGTAATAAGTGATATAAAAGGACTAATAAACTTGAAAAAATTTCTTCATAAATTATAAATTAACTTATTTTTATTTTTTTTGAAGAATAGGGAACATACAAGACAAGTCGGACATGAGGTAAGGGGTTTTCATCTCAAATTTTATTCATGTGAGATTCATGCTATATTTTCCGCTATTTCTTTTCTGTGTGGTGTATGTACTTCCCATGATTGTATTAATTGTGTAATATACATTAATTTTTGGGTATTTACATATTAATTTTATTATCCTTCCGTCAGGGTTGTATGTTTCGTAAGTTACCAAATCAGTAAGGGAACCTTTCACCGTATTCTTTTAGTCAAAGACTTATTTTATGTCATGTCTTTTGATTTAATTTTTCTTATAATGTGATATGTTCTTCTAAATCGTTATTGCTATAAATTTTATGTCCCTATCATGAGAGACTCATTTCTCTCTCATCGAATAATTTTTCTAATTTTTAAGCGATGTCATTAGGCGATTGAATTTCAGTAAGAAAAATTCTTAACCTAATTGCAATTCTTTGGGTTAAACTTATATATCATAATTATGTCATTCTATGAATATGTTTTAATAACATATTATTGTTTTAAAGTTAATATCCACTTATATTTTGTGTATTATTATTGGTCACACATAGTTATGTCATTTATTTTTCCTAAATCTAAGGATATGATATTTCCAAAGGACATTGTCGCAATTTACATTCCATTGATACTTATTTGTTCATATACAAAAATTCACAATTATATGGTTTATATACTGCCCCTTGGAATATTATATCATGAATCTATTTATTATAATGATATTATAAGCTTTTATTAATTTTATTCCAAAAATTTTTGTATTCAAGCGTATCTCATTTGGTTAGAAACTCATTAACTATAATGTCGTATGAAATGTATTAAATATTTATTATTATAAATCCTTCTCAATAATGTCCATGTTTTAAAAATGGTTTTAAGGATTTATTCATATGGATATAAATGTTTTGAAATTAAAATTTCATTCAAATGTTTCAATTTGGTATGGGACACTTTGATTAAAAAATCTCTTTATTAAATGTTTTAAATGGTTTTGAAAATTGTTTTATAAAGCATTGATTATTTCAATATCTTGAAATGGTATATTGTGATTGCAATGTACAAATTCTATCTTTACTTTTTTTCTTGTTTTATGTGTTATGAATATATTATGGTTCGTGGGAATTGTTTACATATACAGGTGGTTCCATGATAAACCTAAGGTTGGTGAGCCCGAGATAGCTCTACAATGCATTGGGTAACATGACGGAGGTAAACGTTAATGTTTCTCTAAAGATATATTGGGAATATACTATCATGGGTATTCCAAATGTAACTCACTATGTAGAAATAAAATCTACATGTATGTATGTTAGGTATTCCATAAGTTACCATTATTATTTATTATTTATGTGTGTTATTCAAAAACCTTATGATTTCCAACGGATTGTTAAAGAGCTTATGTTCTGTATGTATTGATGGAATAATTTTTTATTTCATTATTTTATAACCCTTAATGTTCTTTTTATGCTCATCAAATGTTTTGAATTTTTTTTCACATGACTTAAAGATTAATAGGGTCAATGATGGGATCAAGGAAAATTTATGCTGTCTAAAATATATGGCTAGACATGTTTCGTTTTTAGGGGTTTTTATTTAATGAAAAATGTAAACTAAGTAGAAGTGTATACATTGTAAATTTATAAATTTAATGTAATTATTATGGCCTATTTCTCTAATGATCTAAACATAAAAATATCATTAAAGTGAATTGTTAACTTAATTTACAATTATGTAATGCTTGTGGTCGGGTCATTATAGATGGTATTAGAGGTAAATTTTGACAACTTTAGGGATTATGAGTTTTTTTAGACATATGGTTAGTCTCTATGTCAATTCTTGAAGTTAAATCCTTATTTTTCATCTTTTCCATATTAAGTAAATTTTGTTACAAATAGAAGGTTGAGAATATAAAATTACATTCCTATATCTGCCTGATTACTTTCTTGGAATAATTATTACAATGTCATGTCCATATGACTCTAAAACATTAGCTAACATACAACTCACTTGCTAGAAATTATTTGAGATATCCAACACCTTTGTTATACCTCGATACCATCATTGATCATGTTTTGTATTTTATAAAATCTTATTTTCTCAATATATCTCATATTTTCAAGAAAGATATATATTATCAAGGCATATTGATATATTTTACCTTACCATGATATTTTAAGGAATATTATGATTTTGAAAAAGGTGTTGAAGAAAGAAACCCTTGTGCAACCTATTTATATTTTCTTTTAAATTATAGTCTTTCATCACATACTTATGGAATTTTAAAAAGACCATTGACTGAATGTTTCAACTCAAACTTGGTCTGGCAGTTTTATAAAAAGAATGTTTTATCACATGTGTTGAAATTATTTGTTATACATGATTATTTTTTTGGAACTGTTTTTCTGTGATTAATTGTATGACCCAAGTTTTATGAGGTGTATTTGGATAAAGGAAGAATATTATTTTTAAGGATCTCTAAATCATTTTTGCAATGCATGTACTATCTATATATGTGAACAACATGATAATGAATCCAAGTGGAAAAAATAATCAATGTACGATGTTCATTCTTTGGGAACAGTGTTATTTTATAGCAGTTAAAATATTTGTCGATATATATAAGACTTCATGAATTAAAATATTGAGGTCATTATGAGTTGGGATGAAAATGAGAGGCATAAGAAAACCATTGAGGTTAAATCATGTTATGATTATTTTTGAGGAGTTTATCTAATTTTTTATAGTGTTTTAAAATTGAATTGTTTTTTAAAATGGACAATACACACACCATGTGACAACCTGTCACATCAGACAAAGCTTTGGGAATTGAACCCAATGTGTGATTGGGATTTATTTCTTACCGCTGGACTATGTGAAGTTCCTAGTTAGTATGACCAATTTTTTTTAGTTAAATGAATTTATTGATCAAGAATAAGATGATTTGGGATATTATGTTTAATCAAATGGATATCCTTAATATATGAAAATGATTTTGGGGATTAAGTGATAAAGGTTATTTTGGAATATGTTTTCTCTTTTTGGGAAACTATATGCCTAAGGAAAATAGAATACTTTGGGATTTGAATTTAAGAGTCATGGTGGTATTTAATTATGGAATAATATATGTTATTATTACATAAATATGGATATTCGTGTCATTTATGGAAATAATTAACCTATCATAGATAATATGTGATTTGGTTAATTACACATCAGTATGAGACTTTAAGAGTAGTTGATTTTATTTGGAGATAAATGTTAAGATTTATTGAGGAAGACTGTGATTAAATCCTTTTGAGTTTTGTGTGACAATAATAGATTGGGTTACATTGAATAATTTTAAGGTAATTTTTTAATTGAATGATCTTTGCTGATATTTGCGTATTTTTTATTAAATTTTAGAGATTAAGAGTAGTATTTATTTTTTATAAAAGATTTATCATTTTGGGGATTTCTGATCTTGTACTAACCATTTTTGATTTGGTTGATGTCTAAAGATAGGGGAAATATATTTTTTATCTTTTTTGGATTATGTGATTATATTGAAGTTCATTCTACCACTTTAGGTATGACCATGTATTATTGAATACACATCGTTTGGAGAAAATATGAGTTTTTGGTAGATTCTTACTAAAGGATGTAACTCTAATTGAAATTTAAGTATATTTATTATGTCCTTAGTCAATATCATAAATAAATTCACCAAAATTATGAAATGGAACATAAAACAAAAATGTTTTATTTTTAATTTTCCTACAAGATAACCAATGAACAATTAACCCATCAAATGTTTATGGTTTTCTATTTTTTAACTTTTTCGTGATCATGTTTTCTGTCACTCTCTATCAGAATATGATGGTTAGTTTTCTTTTCCATATTCATGTTTCCATGGAATAATAGTATGGGTAATATCTGGGGACCTTTTTACTTTTCACTCATTCTTTTAAACAGATAGTTTTATTCACTCTTTTTCCGATTTGGGACATTAGTGAAATTTTCATCCCCATTTTTAAAATTATAAGGACACATTTCCCAAAAGGGTGAAAGTATGTAACATCCCAAGTAAATAAAGATTATAAAATTTTAATATTTATTAATATTTTTGAATTCAATATTATTTTTAAATTAAAATATATTCCATGTTTGATGGCATTCCCCAAACTGAACAACAAGTTACATTGAAATCTTATGTTACACACAACGTTAAGATATAACGAAAAATAATATAATAATAATATTATTTTAAATGGTAATTAACGCATAGTCATTGTGTTGGGGATAATGAATAGGAATATGTAAAATATTATTATACATGTTTATTTACTGTTTTTACATTTATCCAATAAATCTTAGAATCTTAAAATGTGAATCAATCCAATTTTAATCATAAACACACTAATATTCATTAAAAGGCTGATAACCACCATTGGATGGTGAACCATTTTTAAATCTAATTTTTTCAATTTTATATGTTCTATTTGAAAAAATAATATTCTTTTTTAGAATTAGGACATCAAAATTTACTTTGGATTAAATTTTGGTATTTTTCAGATAATGTTCATTTTTTAATGAATTTTGAATAATAATGCATTTTAATTCAAAATTTCCTTTTAATATAATTTATTTATATATTTAGAATTTTATTTTATTTTATTTTAAAGTATAATTGGAATATATTTTTTCCATTTTATCCCAATTTGGTCATTTGATGTAATTTTAGTCTTAAATTGAACATAAACAAGTGTCAATCTTTGGATAGATATTATTTCTTAAAAACATGTTTTTATTTTGACAACAGGAATTAATTTGAAATTAATTTCTTCCCCTTTTTTGTTTTGAATTTTGAAAAATGGATTCAATATTTGTAATCATGAGGTCCAAAATGTGTGAATAAGTATTTTTTTAGATATTATGAATATTTACTTCAGTAAATATTTTATTACTATGGATAAAAGGTAAATATGTTAAATAAGGGAAAACACTAAAATTAAAAAAAACCTTAAATATCCCTAAAATGTGTCTTAATCCTATTTTCTGATACATTTCCTAACATGGGAATCCTTGGGTCGATTTTGGGATCCCATGGCGCCACAGATAAGGGATAATGACACATTATATAAATTTATTTAAATTAATGACAAATTTTACATTAACATTTATCTTTAAGTAAATCAATTTTTACATGGAGTAATATAAGTTATAAATTATATTACAAATATTCATTATAAAAATAAGAATAATTAATACATCATGGTATATTATGTATAACTTTTTGAAATTAAATAAATAAAAAATTTATGACACAATGATGATGTGGTGATTACCTAATTAATAAATGATTTAAAAAAATAAGATTATAAAATATAAAAAACTATCCAAAACTAGCCAATTCTTAATGGATGATTTTATTTGGATCATGATTCATTTTATATCAGAATTTAATTTGTTTTTTAACTTTTAAAATAGAAAATATGTTCATAATAATATAATGTTTTCCATCATTATTAAAGGGACCTTCTCCCACTTATAAAAATCCATCAACTCTAACCCATTACTCCCACCTCCCATGCCCCTTGCATCAACCAAAATCTGACCAATTAAGCTCCCTAAATCCCTATATGCCTATTATAATCCTTACATTAGGTATCAAGAACTTAAAGGAATCCTTTTGGTTCAAACCAAACGAATTTACCCGATTTAAAGTTAATGTCTTCTCTTATGTTGTTTTCTTTTGTTTTACTTCTCCAACCTCCTATACTCTATTTATTCCATTTTTTTATTAAAAAAAATATTATAATAAATATACTAGGTTTTTTATGAGAATTATTCTAAATACACTTCAACACACCTAAATCTAATTGATACGAATATACTCTTTTTGTGGACAACGAACTACTACCTCACGAAATGATGATTGTTCACATATCTCAAACCACCTCTCATGGTGGCCATTATGACGGCACTGTATTTATAAATGTTATTAATTATGTTTATATTATCAATATTATTCTATATTTTCATTTACATCCTACCTTTATGGCTTCCATAATGGGTAAGTACGGTAATTTATTTGAGGAAGTGCGGACTACATCCCCCTCAAATTGATATGACTCATTCATACCATATATGGAATGTACAGTGGATGTTTTTAATGAACTATATTAATGTATATAAAATATATTATTATACTTAAATAATAATATACCTATGAATAATTTTGTTTTCATTCCTTTTAAAGTGAAAAAATGAAATGGAATTAGCATTCATGCGTTTGTATGGCTTACTGTCTCCATGAATAGTGTATTTCATTTAAATATAACCAAATGAAATGGAATATTATAAATACATATATAATAGATATATATGATATATATTATATATCAATCATGAATATAATTATAGAGGTAATGGAATTTCGACAACATTAACAATTTATAATTGTAAAAAGTTTGTTTTTAACTCATGTTTTGAACATCAAAAAAATGTCCATTTTGAACTCAAAATATTAAATAATGGTTATCAAAAGGTAATAAGTGATATTAAAGGAATAATAAACTTCAAAAATGTTCTTAATAATGTTTAAATTAAATTATATTTATTTTTTAGGAATAAAAATGAACATACAAGACAGGTTAGACTTGAGGTAAGGGGTTTTCATCACCCTTTTTATTCCCATGAGTTTCAGGCTCTATTTTCCACTATTTACATTTTGGGGGTGTATGTACAGACCATGATAGTATTATTTGTGTAATATAATATAATTTATGTGTATTTACATATTCATTGTTTGATCCATATTTCATTGGGTGTATGTTTCGTAAGTTACCAAATCGGTAAGAGAACCTTTCACCATACTCTTGTAGTCAAATAATTTTTTAATTTCATGTATTTTGATTTCATTTTTATAATGTTGGGATATGTTCATATTTATCTTTGTTTCAGTAAAATTTATGTCTATGTGATTAGAGACCATTTTCTCTCCCATCATATCATTTTCTAAATTTTAAAGCAATGTCGTTGCGTGGTAGAATTTCTGTAAGAGAACTTATTAACCCAATTTCAATTCTATGGGTTAAACATAAAAATAATGATTATTTCATGATATGAATATTTTTGAATGACCTATTATTGTTTTACATTTAATATCCACTTATATTTGGTGTATTATTATTGGTCACACATAATTATGTTATTGATTTTTCCTTAATCTAAGGATATGATATTTTCAAGGGACTATGTCTCAATTTACATTCCATTGAGACTTATTTTTTGTTATACACCAATATAATTTTATATGGTGTATATACTACCCTTTGATATATTATATCACGAATTTACTTATACTCATCATATTATAATCTTTGATTGATGTTATTCCTCAATTATTTGTATTCAAGCGCCTCTCATTTGTTTAGGAACTCTTTAACTAAAATATCGTTTTAAATGTTTTAAAGATTTATTCTTCTAAATAATTCCCATTAATTTACATGTTTTAAAAATGGTTTTGTGGATTTATTTATATGGGAATGAATGTTTTGATATTAATTTTTTTTAATCTTCAAAGTAGTATGTGACACTTTGTTTCAAAAGTCTCTTTATTATATTTTTTAAATGGTTTTAAATATGGTTTGATAAAGCATTGATTAAGTCAATATCTTAAAATGATATATTGTAATTACAATTTGAAATTTTTATCTTTCCATTAAAATTATTTAGGTGTTATGAATATTTTTTGGCTCTTGGGAATTTTTATGTATATGGGTGGTTCCGTGATAAACCTAGGGGTGATCCTAAGATAGCTCTCCAATGCATTGGGTAACATGACAGAGGTAAATGTTAATGTTTATCATATGAGATTAAGGGAATATATGGTGATGGGTATTCCCAACATAACTCCTTAAGTGGTTGTGAATGCTATAATGTAAGTATGTTATGTATGACAAAAGTTACCTTTATGATTTAGTATTTCTGTGTACTATTGATAAATCATATGATTTCATGAGGAATGTTAAAGAGATTTTTTTAAATGTATTGATGGACTAATGTATTCTTTCTTTATTTTTTCCCTTATTGAGATTTTTATGATCATCCCATGTTTTGAAATGTTTTTAACAAGTCATAAATATGAATAGGGTCAAGGATGTGATCAAGGAAATGTCAGGCTGTCTAAAACTTGAAACAATCCAAGTGTATTTTTTTCAAGAGTTTTTATTTTATTAATAAAATAGAAACTTAGTAGAAGTGTCTAATTTGTAATTTTTGAAATGTAATTTAATTTTAATGGCCTATTTATCTAAATCTCTAATATGAAAAATATCTTCAATGTGAATTATTAACATAATTCAAGATTATGTAATGTTTAAGGTCGGGTCCTTATTCATTTAGTACTAGAATAGTTATTTCAATGATGTTTTGTCACATGTTAAACCACTAACCTAACCCAATTTGTTATGATGTTCTCATAGTGGATACATGATGAATAATTCTATTCTTTTTTATGAAATTTGAATCCTATTGGGTTGTGTGCTTACTGTTATTATTTAATATAAGTATCTTTATCCTCTTTTCACACTAATTTTCAACAAGATTTATGAACCTATTTATGTATGAAAAGGTTTCAATTTTAAGAAAAGATATAGTTAAATAGAATATTGTAGAATAATTGTCAACAAAATTATATAAAATATTCTTCCCATGATTACTTTAAAATTCGTTATCCAACACACATAAATTTAACCTATCTCTTCTATTTCCTTCAATTTTATTCCATTGGGCTTAAATGTCTTCCCAGAAATAATCTATTCTTAAAAATAACAACCAATATATTTTTTATCTCTATTTAGTTACATAACACAAATTGTAAAATTTATTATTGCTCAGTTATCTATGGTCAATTTCCTAATGTTACTAGGTTTTATAGTAATCCAAAAATAATTATTTTATGAAGATAAAGCTATTAAAAACCTAATAAAAATATCACCATGAAAATATAAATAAAACCACACATATTGGAAATGAAAAAACAATAAATATATGTATCATACAGTGAATATACACATTGTATAATTCTTTATCCATTCTTGATGAAGACCATTATAGTGGTAGTCATAAGATGTCCCACCACTATAGGTATCAATGGGAAGGTAAATCTATTGTTTTCTGTGTGCGATCTATCTTCTCATTATTGAATGGCAATGTATTTATACTTAAAGTAGGAATATTAAGAGTGTTATGGGTTTGGGTGATCCATAAAATAATAATCAAGAAACCATTATTCTATATCATGGTATTGGTCTCTTTATAGGGTCCTCGAGGATGCTCCTTTATTATTAACACAATTACACATGTGTTATAATGCATGAGAGAATGTCTTGGATGATTAATGAAACATCATGCATTAATGAATTTATTCCCAATCATTACAAAATATTAAATTGATATATAATGATAACTAATCATGGAATACTCAAATGAATGATAAAAATAATTATCTAGTAACCACAACCAGTAAAGATAGTAGAATAGAATATTCCATATGATACGGAATTCAAACACTATGAGTCTTCAATGCTTCCACCATACGATACAATTATGTCATACCATACTATAAATAATGTCAATAGAATGAAGTCTAATTTTAGGATTTTACATTATATTTTCATTTGTAAAATAAAATAGATCCCCTTTTTGGTCATATTTAATTTTGGATTCTGGGAATATCCCTTTTAATCTACCACAATCACAATATCCTAATGAATTTGTGACATAATACCTTATACAATATCACTAACAATAACTTTTGAAATAATATCCAAAAAACAGTTTCATATTTTCAAAAATAGTTTTCGAAATATTTAAATAACTTCAACTTGTATAATATCATATAAAATACCTTCCGAATACCCATCCGAAACTCATTTGGAATAAATCTAAAATATTTTTAGAGCATCCCTCTTAGTCAAAATCAATCCAAATTGGGCAATCCACAATGTGTGACCCAAAGGGACATTATAGAATTGATAATAAATTTGAATATTTGGATCCATAAATGTAATGAAATAGTATCCTATAGAAAATCATCAGTTCTACTCAAGATATAAATGGATCTGACATGATCTCCATCAATCACATATATTTGTGTGAATTTTCTCACCATTCGCATCACTTGCTAGTCTACACTATAAACTATTGTTTTCTAATACATTCATTGAGCATGGAATATAGATAATTACAATATTATATAATCATCTCATATGTTAGCCATTATCTTAGTATTGACTAATTATGTCAACAACAACAAATCATTTCATCTATATTTATATATAAGAACATCAAACACCCATCATCTGAATAGATAAGCACATCATATTTATTATCTAGGAGTGGTAACACACTCTAAATTCAATCTCAATTGAGTTCCCAAATTCCATACTCATCATATGAGAAGAATATTGGATCAAAGGTTGTTCATTATTGGAAATGGATTATAGTTTGTGTATATTGTCAATAACCACATAGAATATCAAAGAGTTTACAAGGAAATTTATATTATAGTTTGAGCTGGTAATTTAAATGATGGTGGCATCATTTCCCAGTGATTGCAAAATTTTTCAGGTCCAAAAATTAGAGGAAGGATTACATCATGAAAATTTGATTTCATTAAAGGAATTATTGTAACACCCCATGATTTCATAGTGTGTTATTTTTTCAAAATATTTCAATAACTTGCACTACACGCAACACCGAGTTAAAGTGCACCATGACTTACCAATCTAGCCGTTATGAATAGTAATACCTACATTTTGAAATTTTAGAAATTATATCTCTCAAAATGGACTTTATTTTTCGATTCGTAATATCAAAATTTCCTAGGGTGAAATTTCGGTACTTTTCGGATAACTTTAACATTTTGATGAATAGTGAAAATTACTAAATTTTAATTAAAAACAACTTTTTTAATCAAATTAATTAATAGTGATAAATTATGAATTTGAGTGGTTTTAAAGTATATTTTGAATATATTTTTTCCATTTAATATAATTTTGGTCATTAGACATATTTTTACAATTAAACCGAACATAAACAAGTGTCAATCTTTTGATAGTTATTATCTCTTAAAAAACGCTTTTTGTTTTAACAACGGGAATTGATTTTACATTAATTTCTGCCACTTCTGTGTTTTGAATTTGGAAAAATGGATTTCATGTTTGGAATCAGGATGTTCAAATTGTGTAAATAGGTAACTTTTATTTTTAGACATTTTGAATAATTACTTCGGTAAATATTTTATTTACCATGGTTAAGGGTAAATCCGGTAAATAAGGGTTAAAAAATAATATTATAATAATACTAAATTACCCTAAAAAGTGTCATATCCTTATTTTTTGTTAAATTTTCGACCATAGGCATCTTTGGGTCGATTTGGGGACCCCATGGAGCCACTTGTAGGTGATAGGGACACTTTATTTTAATTAAGTTAAAATGAATACAAAAATGACACAAGCAAATATCTTTTAGAAAAACAATTTTTACATAGGGTTATGTATGTTGTATGTTCGACTATAAATATTCATTAGAAATATAAAAATGATTTACTACATAATTATATTTTATTTATAATTTTTATATATTACATAATTTAATTTATTTATGACACAATGATGATGCAGTAATTACCATAATAGTGAAACTTTAAAATAGATGATATTATAAATACCCAAATAAATATAATTTGAGACTTTTTATGAATTAAAATAATTTTAGAGGATAATATGACATATTATTATTGATTTAATTAACTTTTTTCGAAGTAATCATTCTGTTATGAGTTTCAAAAAATCAACTATTGAAGAGTGTCAAAATTGACATAAAAAAGTTTTTAAAACAAATATTATATTATTAATTGATATTAAATTCCAAAAAATCTAAGGTTCGACCAAGAGACTTATATCATGATAGTGGTATCATTAATGTACAACTTGGTGGTCTTTTTGATGTATATAGTATGTTTATTAACTATATAATATAGAAATACAAAGTGACATGGTAAATGTCAAACTAATTAACTAAGAGTTAAAACTAAAAGATAAGGTTATTATAGTAACCCAAACCTGTCTAAATTCTATTGGTTTAATGTTTTTCTACCTATCCCAACCTTAACCTTTGAATAATAAACTTTGGAGCCATTAAAACCGAATATAAATTTATTAGAAATTAATATTTCTAGCTTTTCCAAAGGTGCCTCTCACCCCTCTTATAAAAGGTCACTCCTCCTTCTCATTTCTTCGCACCTTCAAAGCCTTTTGGTTCGGCCAAAATCGGCCCAAATACTCTCCCAACTTCCATCAATACAACATAAAGGCCTTATTTTGATCAGAAAGCAATCCTATGAAGCCCTTTTGAACAAATCAAAAGGAAGAACCCGAAGAAGAGGTAATGATTTCACCACCCTTTTCCAAGTTCCGTTCTTCTTCCACTTCTTCTTCCTTTGTTATTAACATTCTAAAATAATAACTCTAGTATCATATATATAATGTGATGTTATTATAAATATGGTAAAACCATATTCATTATTCTATCCACCCTTTGAATAACATGTCATCATACGTGCGTACGTATGGCTTACCGTCTCCACGTCGTGGTGTAATTGTTATTCAATATATTATTATTTAGATGGGTATAATAATGATGTGTAACTCATGTAAATAATAAATATAACATGTTAATGATTCTTTATATATGATATACCATCCATTTATATAATATTTTAATTTCAAAAGAATGATATTGTCGCTCGTGCGTACGTACGGACTACCGTCTCCACGAACGCGATGAGATTCATTCTCCATCGTATCCATTGAAGTATAATTATCATTTGATGATTTAAAAATAATTTTTAAGGAATTGATATAATTCTTTATATTAATAATATAAAACCTATCCATGAAAAACATGTCTTATGTAACAAAACATATAAAAGAAAATGAGTAAGTTAACACCTGAAACGACGATAATACTAAGATATTATTAACAAAGAAATGTTAAAAGATAATATATGATATCATATGAATATATATGATTCATGTATAATTTAATAAATATTATTTAACTATTATAGAGGAGTTCAACCTACCCCAACCAAGGAAAAGTACAATGTAAGGGTTTATTTCACAATCTCTTCATTATCCAAGGTTGTTTATACGTAATTATCTACTGGGATCTCTTTATCATCGACATCCATGTTACTTAAAAATGAATTTAAAAACATTTTTACTATTTACTAGACAATGGGATAAAGTCATTTATACGCTTATGTGTTTTGAAAGGAATATTTCAGTCGTTTTCCCAACAAGGCACTTTTAACCTTTTCGACAAATTTAAGGTAAGAATGTTTTTTTAACTTATATGGCGGGTGCGGCTATTTATCGCCATTATATAATCGTCAAAGCTTCCCTTACAAGATTAGAAAGATATTTTCCAAGTAAATGTTTTATTTTATTATTATGTGACTTTTAAATGATTTAAAAATGAATATTTTAAGAATTTATGAACGGTACTCTTTATCAAAATCAGAATTTTAAATGTTTTAAAGATTTATCCTTCTAAATCTTTTTAATTAATATCCTTGTTTTCAAAATGATTTTAAGGATTTATTTATATGGACCTGAATGTTTTGAAATGAAATTTATTTTAAAAAGTTTCAAAGAGGTATGGGACACTTTGATTCAAAAATCTCTTTTAAATTACTTCCTTTATAAATGGGTGACTTTCCAATGATTTTGATAAAAGATATATTCCTCTCAAATGGTTTTGATTTCATCTATGTCAACATCCTTCTTGGATTTTAAGCTTATTTGAAGTTTATATATTATGATACAAAACTTATTTATTCTATTGAAGGTTTTGTGATATGTTTTACTGTGGATGTGTTATTTTTATACCATTCATGGTTTATGAAGAAAGTATTGACATTTCTTATACTAGTTTTAATACGAATGTTTATGTTATGTTTAAACCTTTTCATATGGGAATGAATTGGACTTAGTAAGTGACGGGTGGAGCCCACTATAGATCCTCGATGCATCGGTAGGTCTCATGAGACAAACTAGTGTCTTGGCACAAGGCCTTGGAAAAATCTTATTTGTAGTCTCGGCACGAGGCCTTGGCTATGTGGTTATGATAGTCTGGCATTATGCATTCCATCATTATGAAAGTGGTTATTGATATTTCATGTGATTATTAGATTAGTAGAATATCCATTTGAATAAGTAAATGGAATTATTTCATTTTACTTTTTCCATACTATGTTGAAGTTCAAGTTTAAAAGGCTTTTGTTTTAGTTATACATTTCCTTAAATGATAATTCTTATTTATGAAAGTTTCCACTATATTGTTATCCTTACTGGGCATTTGAGCTCACCCCTTTTCTATGTTTTATTTTTCCCAGGAAGTGAAGAGTGAATTATGAATGACCTGCAGGGATATTATGTGGGGGTATGAGTATGGAATATGGAGACAATATGTTGTTGTAGTATTTTTTCACTTTTTGATGTAATTTAAGACTTATGAATATATCAATTGTTTCCAAGGCTACTAAACCAATCAGTCTTTCGAGATTTGATCTTTCTTGTGATCATGCCAATGTTATGTAATAATGCACCGACTATAGGTAACTGGGGTCGGGGCGTTACAGTTGGTATCGGAGGAAGTTTAGTACAAACCTTGGAAGCTAAATTTAGATAAAATCTGATTAGAGGACATAGATTTAAGATAGACATTGAGGATTAGTATAGAAGAACTTCCTAGAATTTTGGTATTGTTGAGAGTTTGAATGTTTTCCGAGCAATACATCCCTATCTGGATTCGAGCAGGTAGAGGTGGCTCTGGAACATATGTACCTAGGGGTAAAACCCGAAAACACCGCTTTGAGATAGACTCGAACGGGAACTGGTGCACGACAACGGGCCTTCTAGCACTCTTGGTTTCGACACTCCCGAGGGATATGCTTAGGATAACTCTCATTTTCATTAAAAATCATTATGAAAGGTTTATGAGTATATACTTCCTCAAAGAAAACATTCTTATGATTATGGATTATATCTATAAATAGTTCAATTTATGTTAAGTGTTTTGTAAGTATGGGATTATGTATTTTGATTAATAAACTGATCTAGTTTATACCATTGTATAGAAATGGAACCCAGTAGAAGGAATGAGAACTCCAGTAATACACATGATCCAAAGAGAAAGAAGGATCATATCTTTCATGTTCTTCTGCCAGAATTTATAAGAGAAATAGTCTCCCATGTATTATCATCATATGAAGAAATAATATCATGTGTTGATAATATAAGTAAAGAGTTTACTGAGTCCAAGGGCTTTGAAGGGAAGCAAGAGAAGAAAAGTATGGAAGAGAGAAAGATGGATTAAGGGAAGAGGGAAAAGAAGAATTCTCCTATATGTGATAACTGTGGGAAGAAACACCCTGGAACTTGCCTGAAAAGAATGGGAGTTTGTTATAAGTGTGGAGGAAAAGGGCACGAAGTATGTGACTGCAAGGGTAAGAAAATGGTTTCAAATGTACAATGATTAATTTTCAAGGAGTTTGGACACTACGCGAACCGATGTCCCAGTCATCAGACTATGCCGAAAATGATGCTATTGGATAATAATCAAGTTATTATACTACCAAAGATGAAGTGGAATGATTAGAGTTCCTAAGTTGATTATGTCATTTGAGTGTTGTATCAACAATGTACTTGTTATAATAATTATGTAGTATATAAGGATTGTACTGCAGTACTATTTCATTAAGGACTTCAAATTGTCTAGAACAAATAAAAGTGACTCAATAGCAGGATAAATTTTTGGAAAATATATGGATGACGGAATGATAAACCACAATATAGTTCTGATACCAAGGTAGTGATTTTGGAATAATTCATGATTGATTTGGATAAATTATATTGGATATTCTTGACTACCTTGAAACTGATTAATGATTTGTACATTCCAACATTGTTGGGGTTTAAAACATTTTTGGATTGAAGGAGTATGTCTAGTATTCTTTAAGGAATGATGGATCATTAAAGTAATCAATAAGGTTTTATGGTAATTCTGGATGTTGCAGTGTTTTAAAAGAATAGATGATGAAGGTGTTCACATGTTATTACACAGAAAAAGGATCTTTATTGTGTTTAACTTCCTTATAAATTTTGTACTGAAGTATTTTGGATAGTACTAGTTTGGATTATTTTGGATTTCCATAAAAGGACAACCCGGAGGTCGGGCGGCAACTCGTTGCGTCCGACAAGGCCGCGAGACTTGAACCACCAACTGAAGGGCGACGAGGGTTTATCACCTACCACTGACCCACGTGATGTCACGGCTGAAATAATGTCATTTTGTTAGTGGTTCTTCTAGAGGAATTATAAATTCATTTTTTAACCCTATACGAATAGGATAAATAGAATATTATTTTAAAGTTCTATTATCTTTTAGAGTGAAAGATGAGTCTATGGTAGAAATTAGTTAAAGGATGGAACTCTACTTGTCACGAATATATTTTTATTTTTCTATTATTCTATGATGAAATTAATTCTTATACTTTATTTAAGGAATCCTAAAACAAAAAATGAATTATCCTAATACCCTATGTTTTGTTGGACAGAGGGTATTTCAAATCATCATAGATTGAGGAATTTAAGGACCTCAATTTTACACTTGTTTGTGATTGATGACCTCAATCACTACCTATAAATATTTACGTTTTTCCTCCAATTATATGTCTCTAATTTCCACCAATGTTCTCCTAATTGAGATCATAATTTGGTGGTGACCCTTTCATTTTTGTTTTCCTCATATTAAAACTAAGTTTTAGTAACCCAATTTCCATTGTGGGTTTTCCCACAAAGATATTTTTATTTTCAACCTTTTATTTTCGAAGAACAATTTTAAATTGCGAGGATGTAATTTATTGAAGGAGGAGAGAATGTAACACCCCAAGATTTCATAGTGTGTTATTTCTTCGAAATAATTCAATAACTTGCACTACACGCAACACCGAGTTAAAGCGCACTATGACTTACCAAACTAGCCGTTATGAATTGTAATACCTACTTTTTGTAATATTATAAATTCTATCTCTAAAAATGGACTTCATTTTTGGATTCATAATATCAAACGTATCCTAGGGTGAAATTTAGGTACTTTTCGGATAACTTTAATATTTTTATGAATAGTGAAAATTACAAAATTTTAATTAAAAACAACTTTTTTAATCAAAATAATTAATAGTGATAAATTATGAATTTGAGTGGTTTTAATGTATATTTAGAATATATTTTTACCATTTAATATAATTTTGGTCATTGGACAAAATTTTACAATTAAACTGGACATAAACAAGTGTCAATCTTTTGATAGTTATTATCTCTTAAAAACACGCTTTTTTTTAACAAAGGGAATTAATTTTAAATTAATTTCGGCCACTTCTGTGTTTTGAATTTGGAAAAATGGATTCCATATTTGGAATTAGGATGTTCAAATTTTGTAAATAGGTATCTTTTATTTTTAGACATTTTGAATAATTATTTCGGTAAATATTTTATTTACCATGGTTAAGGGTAAATCCGGTAAATAAGGGTTAAACAATAATATTATAATAATAATAAATTACCCTAAAACGTGTCCTAGACATATTGGTTGATACATGTTCGACCAGATTAATCTTTGGGTCGATTTTGGGACCCCATGGAGCCACTTGTAGGTGATAGGGACACTTTATTTTAATTAAGTAAAAATGAATACAAAAATGACAGAAGCATATACCTTTTAGAAAATCAATTTTTAAATAGGGTTATATATGTTGGATTTTCGACTATAAATATTAATTATAAAGATAAAAGGATTTATAACATAATTATATTTCATTTATAATTTTTAGAGATTACATAATTTAATTTATTTATGACACAATGATGATGCAATAATTACCAAAATAGTGAAAATTTAAAATAATTGATATTATAAATAACCAAAGAAATATAATTTGAGACTTTTTATGAATTAAAATAATTTTCTAGGATAATATGACATATTATAATCTATTTAATTTATTTTTTTCAAAGTAATAATTCTGTTATGAGTTTCACAAAAATCAACTCTTGAATAGTGTCAAAATTGACATAAAAGTGTTTTTAAAACAAATATAATATTATTAACTGATATTAAATTCCTAAAAAAATATAAGGATCGTCCAAGTGACTTATATCATGATATTGGTATCATTAATGGACCACTTGGGGGTCTCTTGGATGTATATAGTATGTTTATTAACTATATAATATAAAAATACAAAGTGACATGGTAAATGTCAAACTAATTAACTAAAAGTTAAAACTAAAAGATAAGGTTATTATAGTAACACAAACCTGTCTAAATTATATTGGTTGAATGGGTTTCTACCTATACCCACCTTGAACTTTGAATAATCAACTTTGAAGCCATTAGAAACCGAATATTAATTTATTATAAATTAATATTTCTATCTTTTTGAATGGTCCCCCTCACCCCTCTTATAAAAGGGAAATCTTCCTTCTCATTTATTCATACATTCAAAACCTTTTGGATCGGCGAAACTCTGCCCGAATACTCTCCCAACTTCCCTAACTACAACCTAGAGGCCTTATTTTGATCAGAATGCCAACCTATGGATCCCTTTTGATCAAATCAAAAGGAAGAACCCGAAAACGAGGTATTGATTTCTCCACCCATTTCCATGTTCCTTTCTTCTTCCACTTCTTCTTCCTTTGTTATTACCATTATAAAATAATAAATCCAGTATCATATATATACTGTGATGTTATTATAAATATTTTACAACCATATTCAGTATTCTATCCACCCTTTGAATAACATGTCACCATACGTGCGTACGTACGGCTTACCGTCTCCACGTCGTGGTGTAATTGTTATTCAATATATTATTATTTGGATAGGTATAATAATGATGTGTAACTCATGTAAATAATAAATATAACATTTTAATGATTCTGTATATATGATATAAAATCCATTTATATATTATTTTAATATCTAAAGAATGATATTGTCGCTCGTGCGTACGTACGGACTACCATCTCCACGAACGCGATGAGATTCATTCTCCATCGTATCCATTCAAGTATAATTATCATTTGATGATTTAAAAATAATGTTTAAGGACTTTATATAATTTTCTATATGAATATTATACAACCTATCCATGACAAACATGGCTTATGTAACAAAACATATAAAATAAAACGAGTAAGTTAACACCCGAAACGACGATAATGATAAGATATTATTAACAAAGCAATGTTAAAAGATCATATATGATATCATATGAATATATATGATTCTTGTATAATTTAATAACAATTATTTCACTATTATACAGGAGGTTAACCTACCCCAACCACGGAAAAGTACAAGTTAAGGGTTTATTTCACAATCTCCTCATTATCCGAGGTTGTTTATACGTAATTATCTACTGGGATCTCTTTATCATCGACATCCATGTTCCTTAAAAATGTATTTAAAAACATTTTTACTATTTACTAGACAATTGGTTAAATTCATTTATACCCTTATGCGTTTTGATAGGAATATTTCTGTCATTTTCCAAACAAGTCACTTTTAACCTTTTCGACAAATTTAAGGTAAGAATGTTTTCTTAACTTATACGGAGGGTGCGGCTATTTACCGCCATTTTAAAATCATCAAACCTTACCTTACAATATTAGAAGAATATTTTCAAAGTAAATGTTTTATTTTATAATTATGTGACTTTTAAATGATTTCAAAATGAATATTTTAAGAATTTTTGAAAGGTACTCTTTAGCAAAATCAGAATTTTAAATGTTTTAATGATTTATAATTCTAAATATTTTTAATTAATATCCCTGTTTTCAAAATGATTTTAAGGATTTATTTATATGGACATGAATTTTTTGAAATGAAATTTCTTTTCAAAAGTTTCAAAGTGGTATGGGATACTTTGATTCAAAATTCTTTTTTAAATTACTTCCTTTATAAATGGGTGACTTTTCAATGATTTCGAGAAAAGAGATATTCCACTCAAATGATTTTGATTTCATCTATGTCAACATCCTTGTCGGATTTTAAGCTTATTTGAAGTTGATTTATTATGATACAAAACTTTTTTATTCTATTGAAGGTTTTTTGATATGTTTTACTGTGGATTTGTTATTTTTATACCATTTATGGTTTATGAATAAAGTATTGACATTTCGAATTCTAGTTTTAATACGAATGTTTATGTTATGTTTAAACCTTTTCATATTGGAATGCATTGGACTTAGTAAGTGATGGGTGGAGCCCGCTATAGCTCCTCGATGCATTGGTAGGTCTCATGAGACAAACTAGTGTCTTGGAACAAGGCCTTGGAAAAAAGCTTATTTGTAGTCTTGGCATGAGGCCTTGGCTACGTGTTATGATAGTCTGGCATTATGCATTCCATCATTATGAAAGTGGTTATTGATATTTCATGTTATTATTCGATTAGTAGAATATCCATGTGAATAAGTAAATGACATTATTTCATTTTACTTTTTCCATACTATGTTGAAGTTCAAGTTTAAAAGGTAATTTTTTTAGTTATACATTGACTTAAATGTTTATTCTTATTTATGAAAGTTTCCGAAATATTCTTATCCTTACTGGCCAATTGATCTCACCCCTTTTCAATGTTTTATTTTTCCCAGGATGTGAAGAAGTAAATTTTGAATGACCTGCAGGGATATTATGTGGGGTTATGAGTGTGGAATATGGAGACAATATGTTGTTGTATAGTTTTTCACTTTATGATGTAATGTAAGACTTATGAATATATCTAGTGTTTCCAAGGATACTAAACGAATCGGTCTTTCGAGATTTGATATTTCTTGTCATCATGCCAATGTTATGTAATAAGGCACCGACTCTAGGTAACTGGAGTCGGGGCGTTACAATTATGAATATATAGAAAATTCATGAGTTTTGAATAGATCGGATTTGTGGATTATGTTTCATCAAGGATAAAATATGTTGGACGGTGATCTATGTGACAATGATGATCATTGTAAACGATGAAGAATTTGAGAATCCAAAATTGTTATAGTGATCTCTGTGATTATGAAAATTGGATAATCATAGAATTTTATGGCTTTATAGAGAGATCTTGGGTTACAATGAGCATCGCAAATGGAAAATATATATGGAGATGCGCAATTGGAGGAAAACCATGAATATGTTTTTGAATGATCTAGAAAATTCACTATGAGGTGGTGGAGCATCACGAACAACCAAGACTATAAATATGAGGCTACCCGTCTTCACTTTGTATATATTTTTCGTGGAAAATCTCAAAATTTTAAAATTTTGGGAAGCAAATGGAGCTTCATATATATATAATTCTATGAGATATTTAGCATCACAAAATAACTATTATTCTTAATGACAATGATTTTGATTAATGGGTGATTTGTGAAGATTGGTTATTCTGAATTGACATAGTGATCTTTTTAAAGATAGTAATTTAGTGAAGGATGTGGGATTTATGAAGGAAGTTTATTCCATGAGGTAATTGAGATTCATAATGGAAGTTCATTCCGAGAAGGTAGTGAGATTCTTGAATTTAGTAAACTTCACGAAGGTAGTGAGCATCAGGATAGAGCTTTAGGAATGTTAGTATAGAATATCAGGTTTAAGTGGATATGGATTCATAAGTGTATAATCTTAGTTTTGTGGTGCAAGTAGAGTATAGTTATAGATAGGGAGAAAATCATTAATAAAAAACCATTGAATCAACCTTGATGTCAATTAACCGAGTTAGAATTCCCTTGATAAAGTTGGATAGGGTGAGTCGATGGAACTATTCTCATGAATGCATGGTTCTATCCCTAAAACCTTGTAAAGGTGGTGATTCTAGCATATAGTGACTATATAAAAACTTATGTATTCAATATATATTGAATATTAATGGATTTAGGTACTACCCACACACTATCAATATATGCTCCATGGAATAACACATAGTGTGAATCCAATTAAAATTGTTGTGTTTTCTTTCTGGTTGTTACTGTTTTAATTACTATACATTACCATCATAATTTTTTAACAATTTCATTCAAATTTAAAAACAAGATATTTCTCTTGAGAATAAATAGTTGACACCCCTATTCACCCATCCCATCTTATGGTGTTTTGGGGACCTTCTAGTGGTATTAGAGAGTAAAGGTTTTTGCTGCTAAATATGTCCTCTTCAGTGATGGAAAATTCAGATAATGTCCAAGGATTCCCCCTCTTTGATGAATGTAACATTTAGATATTTAAGAACAAGATGTGATCTCATCTAAGATCTCATGTAATCGAATTACTCTTTGCCACTACATAGTGAATACAGTTCACTAATCCAAATTTGTTTTCTATGACTAATACAAATAATAATATTCATGAAACCAATTTTAAAACATTGAATTCCTCCCCAACATCTCTTTCTGATCAAATGTATCTAAATTATATGAGTTTTACTTTAGAAAATTATATATGGTAGAAACTAGAAAATATTTATAAAGTAGAAAACAATGTTAATGATGTAAAACATTAAGTCTTTCACAATATTTTTTATGACAGAAAAATGAATCCAAATGAAAATGAAGATACCTTTTTAAATCAAATTACTAATGATGTGGGAGATATATAGGGACTTTTTGAAAAAATAAAATACATTTACATTGAGAATAAAATCATGATAAGGATTCCACTTCTCTAAAAGGAAATTGTTTCATCCATTTACATAAGGTATCTGTCTAAACATTCTCTGGATGACCTCTTGAGTTGTCTGGTGGCATAAGAAATTAGAGTCAAAACTGAAGATGCAACGACTCATGTAAGCAAGGAAATGTCTATCAAATCCGAGGAAACACCTGAGGTGTCTGTAGATATATTTTATGAAGATAAATAACATCATTTAATTGTTTATCTTCTAGAAATGAAATTCAAGATAGGAAAAGATATATTCAAAGGATATCTTCCCTATCTAATTTTCATTGTGGTGGAGTTGGGAACATTACCTCTCAATGATCAAGGAAGTTCAATGGTGAATAAAGTTAAGTGAGAAATTCATAGAGGCCTCAGATAAGGTTTCATCAAAAGAGGGAATTTAAATCATCAAATAAATTAAAGATGACTATTTTTTGTGAAGAAGAATATGGTGACAATGAATTCATTGAGGAAGAAAAAATTGAGTTTCAATCGGGAACTTCCTTGTCTATGATGGATATAGGTGAAAAATCAGAATCAACAAAATATAAATATAGAGATAATCAGTTAATTGTTGTTAATGATCTCAAGTTTCAACATATGTCTGCTCTTGGAAATCATGAGAATCAAAGTATGAGTTGAAAAAAGTGGAGAGAATTTGTGGAAGAATCATCAAAATATGTTGATCATATTGAAGCTAAAGTTTAATGATAAAATAAGTAGTGAATATATAGTAAACTACAATTGAGAGTAAAGAACATGTAGTGGAACTGAAGCTCAGAATTAAAGAACAGGAAAATTTCATTAATGACCTTACATCCTGAATAGAGGATAAGTACAATACTATCGAGCGTCTTGAATAATAAGTTGGTACTCTTATGATTAAACATTAAAGTGAATCAAATTAAAATGAAACAAATAATATAATACAATTTTTAAGATTCTCAGATGCTGAGCTGGTAGAGATAGCCAAACGTGGTTATGATGGAGTAGAGAAGACTTTGGATGACCAAATATCAACATGAATATTAAAAGGTGTAATTAGTTGTGATGATGAAATGTTGAAGGCTATAAACAATATGAAACAAAATAAAGGGAAGCTAAAAGTTTCACAAATCTCAAAGTTTCTTATGGTCTTTACAGAGAAAGCATCAAATCAAACTAAAAGGATAACTAAAAACTATCCCCATGTTTCTAGAAACGATATCCATTAAAAATATTTTCTTATGGAATGTGATATAGGGAGAAACAAAAATGAGAAGACATTTCCTATTATAAAATGACAATTATGTTGCTATCAAGTCCATACTATGTCATACAATGAAGACGAAAGAATATATTTGAATGGAGAAGAGCTAAAAATCATAAAAGGAGGAAAAATTCATATTTTAAATAAAATAGATGAAATTATTTCTATGTGTATTTTTTTCATTATTCTAACTTTAGCTAGAAATCTATTTATTACAGGTAGAGGAAAGGCAGGAACCATTCGTACAGAACTTAGATTCAATCCAATACTCATCAACCAAAATGTGTTTCTCTTAAAAATAGATTTATTTTTCTAGGATAATAGTATTAGTATGATCAACCTATGCACATGGAAAAGTGATTTGAAACTCCATCTTCATCCATCACACAATCTAATATTTCATGGTAGGAAAAGAAGACGATTGTGAAATCATATCTTGTTGAAGTCACTCTTAGAGGCTCAAAGAATAGTAGAACCTAGATTTTTAAGATCATATGCTCATCACATATGATGTATAATGGAGATTTCTTAAATAATTTAAAGAAAGGCTTTGTTGGAATAGTCAGACTTAGTGATAATGGGGCATGGATAATCAAATGTAGAGGGAGCACTGAATTGGAATGTGATGAGCTTAAGAAAATTGAAGTTATTTATGTGCATGGTATGAATCATAATCTCATGTGAGTGAGACAACTATATGACTCCAAACGTATAGTAACATTTAATAAAACCGAGTTCATTATAAAAGGAAGGATAGAAAATTACCGTATGAAAGGATTCAAAATATATGACAACTTATAACAGGTTGATAGTAAATATAACATTCGTTACAAGAAATTTGAAGAAGAGAATATCTCATGGAAATAAAGTTATGGTAACATTAATCAATAATACATGGAAAATATATCTAAAACAAATATTTTCCTGGATATCCATAATCTAATGTGAGAATGATAGAATACTTGTGATGCTGGCATATCAGGAAAGATGGTCTACAGTATATATCTCACAATGAAGAAAAGGGAATCAAATCACCTTTATATCATGAAGACAGATGTATGTAGACAGATAAATGTTGGTGGAACATACAGATAGAGGTACTTCAGTTTTCTTATTGATGATATTAGTATAGTGTCTTCTATGATAGATAAACCTAAAAAATTTATAGTGCTTGATTACATGAAAAAATATCACTGAATAGTAGAGATTGATACTGGAAATAAGATTAATGCTCTGTATTATTATAATGGAGGGGAATTCATATCCATTGAATTTAAAAATTACCTAGAGAAACATTGAATACAACATGAGGGGGCTGTTGTGAGAAATATATAGTAAAATGGGGTTTTTGAGCCCCAGAATAGATAGGTGAACAAAATTGCTAAAATTATGAAGATTGAGATTTTTATCCCGCACCAATACCATAAAGAGTATTTTCAAGATACCGTTTATACTCAAAATAAAACATGACTTAATATGGTTGAATTTAAGACACCATATGAGTTTCGGAATGGAAGGAAGTCCACTTTGAGGCATTTTTGTGTTTTTGGAGATAAATACTTCATACAATACTAGAAGGAATTCATGGAAAGTATGGTGATTCTAAATATGGAGGAATATTCATTTGATATTCAATTAATATAAAATTCTACAAATGTTTCTAAAATCATCGTGGAAAATTATTGGAATGTAGTGATGTGATGATCATTGAAGATAAGAACACAAATACCTATTGGAATTATTATTATGATATGATAAAATATGAGAAAGAATTTGGAAATGGAATATATCCCAATACTTAAGTAGAGGAATTAGTTTGAAACATTCAGCTGTCACAAAACGATGTTGATTTTGAAGAACAATCAATATAGGAAACCGTGGATTAAGAAAATTCATCTAAATCTCAGAGGAGAAATTGAAGAGATAATATTGATCATTATAACATCATTGGGGACTGGACAACACCCACACAGACAGGGATAATTAATAATAATGCACTATATTATTTCCTATTAGTTGTGAAACCATCCACATTTGAAGAAGATTGAAAGGATAAATCATGGGTTAATTCAATGAATGAAGAGTTATATCATATTGATAAGAACAAGACTTGGGATCTTTTTATGAGACCCAGAAGTCATAATGTGATTGGTATGAAAGTGTATCCTTAAGAATAAATTCTATGATAAAGGAAATGTGAACTTAAATAAATCATGGTTGGTGTGTAAATAATGATCACAAATTGAAGGAGTTGACGTTGAAGAAACATTTTATCTAGTAGTGAAACTAGATTTGATATGATATTTTTTTCATGACAATTAAAAGAGGATAATAACTGTATCAAATGGATGTCAAGATGGATTTCTTAAATGGTGATCTTGAAGAAGAAGTCTACATTGAAAAATCGTGGGCTCTCTTTTTAGTAATTATGAAATAGCTGAATAAATATTGAATAAGGGCATACATGGAATGAAATAGGCACCATGACCACAGTACACTCGACATTATTCTAATATAAAGAAGCTCAAATTTAAAAGAGGAGGAGTGGATCATAATATCTACATGAAGAATTATCCGAAAACCAGTTCAAGGTACTGTGTATATATATGATATTATATTTGGTGGAAGCACATAGGTATCATCAGAGGATTTTCCAATCACATGAAATCCGAATTTGAAATGAATTTTATCGGTGAAATCACATAATTCTTAGGGCTACATGTTACACAAAAGAAAGACTACACTATTTGTATTAGGAAAATTATGCAGGAGAGTTTTTAAATAAATCCAATATGCATGATTCTAAAATAATTTCGACTATAATTGTGGTTTAAAAAAAACAAGGAACACATAATGATGGGTCATATGTATATCCTAAAATGTACATTAGAATCATTATAAGCATATATTACATGACTAAAACATAGCCAGATGTAGTATTTTCAACATGATTAGTGTCCTTATTCCAATGTAATACAAATAGTGAACATATAGTAGTAGTAAAAATAATCATTAGGTACATTAAATGTACTCACAATTATGTATTATACATTTATATAAGAAGAGATAGTAAACTATCAGAATTTTATGATGCTAATTTGGATGGAGATGTTGTTGATTGAAATCCAAAAATGGTGTACCATTCTTTATTAGATAGAAATGTGTTGGCTAGTTGAGTAGAAAAGTGGAATGTATTTCTCTTAGTACTACTAAAGCTGAGTATATCTCTTCCACAAGGGCTATCACTCAGCTATTATTGTTGAATCAACAACTGACTAATATTGAAGATGAGCTGAAATAGGCAATACTGATTCGTTTTCATAATAAGAGCACGATTTATAATAATAAGATTCTTATTAATATTTCTCATATGAAACATATTGATATACAATATCACTTCATCAAAGAGATTTTTGATCAAGATATGATTAAAATAAATCATATTGTAACTAATGACCAAGTGGATGAAAAGATGAAAAACCCATTGGAATTACATTTGATTGTGAATCATTAGTTGAACCTCGTTGTTTAGCCACTACCATATTCATGAGAAGGTTATGAATGTTTCAAACTCCCCATTTGTGTTAACTGTTTTCATCTATTTTTGTATGTGATGCTGGTTTATTGAGGATATATTATCAAATTGGAGTATGTTTTGAGCTCTACAAGTCAATGTTAGGTTCTTTGGGTTTATTTCTAATGGGGGAATGGAAAAAATCCATGGAAAAATGAAGGGAATTAAATGTTTTTCTCGTTTCAGGAGAATGAAGTATAGGGAGTGGATTAATTGAATGAGTTACAAAGGGGTAAAATGAGAATGAAGATAAAAATAAGTTGTTATGAGGATACAGTTATGGAATAAAATGCATTATTGAAATGATAAGAACAGATCTTGGAAATATTTAAGCATTTCAAAACACGATATACCAATTCATTCTTCCTCTCTTATTTTCTACACTGAGAATTTCCCATGTAGACTTAGATTTTTGGCAGAGTTGTTCCTAGTATATCTGGTCATGATAGTTGTTGGTGATCTATTAAATTTATATATATATTTTCAACAAACCCAAAGTGGGTGATTGTAGGAACCAAGGATGAAATTTTCTGGAAATGGGGAATGATTTTTGTTTTTTTTTCAATCCTCTCACGGAAGATCAGAGAGTTTGTAATGAATTATATCTTACAATTCAAGATGAAATCAAAATTGAAGGTGGTGTTTTTTCCCAAGGTGTTCAAAATTTTTCAAGTCCAAAATTTAAAGGATGACATAAAACATGGAAATTGGATTTCATTAAAGGAGTTATGAAACTAGGTAACAGAAAGGAGTTTCATGAAGATTAGATTTGAGAATTGTGTTTTGATAAGTATTAATGAAGGTTGATAGTGATCTAAAATACAACAAAGAGCATCACAAACAGTGAATAATTAGAGCATCATGAATGGTGATGGTGATATCAATGATTACAAGAATTGGAACATAATTGAATGTAATGGTTTGATAAAAATATATGTGGTTATGATGTGCATCAAGAACAAAAAAATTACATAGAACTTCTTGAAGCCCAAAGAATATTTTTGAATGATATGAAAAATCCACTAAGAGTTGGAGGAGTATCGCAAAGAGGTGAGCCTATAAATATAAGGATAACCCACTTCTCATGGTACATGTTTTTCATGGAAAATCTAGAAACTCTCTAATTTTGTGAAGTTAATGTAGCTTCGTAAATATGGATTTCTATGTGATCTTGATCATCATGAAATGACTATAAATATTGACTAATGCCAATGATTTTTTTAAATGGTTCTTCATATTGATGGGGTATTTATTTTTAAATTATCAAGCTTCACAAAGACAGTTTGTTTCATTAAGTAAGTGATCTTAGCAAAGTTAATTTGTTCCATGAAGGTAGTGAGCTTGGTGAAGGAATTTTCTTCCATAAAGGTATTCAGCTTTGAAAAGGTATTGAGGTTCACGAAGGTGGTGAGATTTGTGAATGATCATCAAGAATGGAAGTATTTAACATCATGTTTATGTGGACATGGATTTCAGTGTCCATCAACTCTGGTATATGGTGAATATAGAGTCCCGTTCTAGAAAGGTACAAAGTCATTAATGAAAACCCTTTGAAGCAACCATCAAGATGATAAACCGAGTTCGAATTCTATCAAATGGGTGATCCAAGGGAAGTCTATGGAATTTTACTAAGGTACATAGTGTGTTATCCCCAAAACCTTATAAAGGAAGTGTTCCTAGCATAGAGAAACTATTTAAAAAATTATGTATTTTATATCTAGTGATGATTAGTGTATTTAGGTATGACAAACATATTGTCGACGTATTCTCCAAAGAATAGACCATAGTGGTGAACCAAGTAAAATAAATGTGTTTTCTTACTATTATTGAATGTTTTAGTTACTAAAAATTACCATCATATTGGTTTAACATGTACATACCAACATGGAAAAAACATTCTCTTGCGAAGAAAATTTTGACACCTTGATTTACCCCTCCCCTCTCAGGGTGTTTCGGGGTCCTTCCAGGAAAAATCGCATCTCATTGTGCTCCATCCAATGAAAAGATTAGTAACACACAAAACCAACCCCAAATTAGTTATTCCTTATGTCATTAATAATAAAGTTATAAAAGTATGAAGGTTCTCATGTTAGGTATACCTATAAACTTATTTAATGGGAACAAAAAATATTATCCACTCACAATGAGTATATGGTACATCTCATTCTTCTGGGTGGTTTAAATAATTGGAAACAATCTTTTATGTTTACAGAATTCTATTTTGATGGATTTTTGTTTTTAAATTATTGAAATTTCATTTTTTAGTTTTTTAGACAAATGAAATGGATAAAAAATATATTTTTAGGAAATTATAATAATCATCCACTGGAAGGTGCCAACAACTACCTGATCGGGTATGATCGGATAGCCTGCAGTACCTGGAAAAAACAAAAGTTTTTTCTTGCTTCCATAAGCTATCTAGTGACACCCACTATTTATCTTGGTTAATTAAATAACAAAAAAATCATGGGAAGGGGTCGCCCATGCCTTAATTAAACCCAAATGGATCTATATGAACCTTAGAGGTTCCTGAATTCCAATAATTCTTTTTAAGGCTATAAATACTCCACATGATTTCTTAGATGCATGTGGATATCTGAAATATCACATTAGTGATTATTTTTACAAATTTTTTCATTTTAATGATCAGTCAAAAAAATTTCTTTCTGCCACATCTACTTATTGTATTATTCCTAAGGGATTGAGAGTGTACTTCAAAGGGAATGTGCTAAACAAGAATCCTTTTTTTCCTTTCTTGGGTGATCACAACCATTGATTGTGATGGGGATAATGGATCACTATATTTAATATGGGGTAAATTTGGTAATCACTACCATTTAATATAGGGGGTTATTTATCACTACTATGGATGTGATGGATATTGGGAATAAAGACACAAACACTAAAAGGCTAGTGGGTTTCTTTCTACTTCCATGAAAATCATGAGACTTACTTCTGGTATTTGGTTTCCTGGTAACTATTAAATAGAAGGTATAAATCTAAAATAACTAAATGAATTTTTAGGGGAAGATATGTGGATATACCTTAGTGTATTTTTGAGAAATCCCTTTACAAATGCTTTCTTTGTATATTATTTTTATTTCTATGACAAAAATCATATATTTAATTTCTTCCAATAATACTTATTTATCATTAACTTTAAATGTATTATTTTTTTAGTTATTTCATTAATTATTTTAATAAAATCACATTTAGTTTTAATGTATAATTTGTTTTAAATTAAACTCACCCCTACCATTTTTACTCAGACTAACATATTATAGAAAATGCGTAGTGTATAAAACTCAATGTGGTATACTTTATTGGTCATCCAATTCATATAAATTATTTTTATGTCTCATGATAATATTTTTAATCTCTATATACAAACCAAACTAATGAAAATAGTTATATTTGATAATTAAATATAATCCTCTACTTGACCATTGTACTCAATTAGCCATGCAGAGATCCCGTAATAACTAATATAACAAACCATATTTCACATTATATACCCAATTAGAAAGAGGTAGATAGGGAAACCTGTAGTTTCATGGTTAATTAGAAATCACCCATTCATGGAATCAAGAACAACATTGATGGATCCAATCCTAATGGCCTAATACTTGGTAGGGTTCTGATCTAGAATCACAAGGATAAGTCATTATAGTTTCAAGATATTATATGGCTATAGGAATTCCATCCATTCAAAATTTTGTGTTATTTTTTTAGGGAATTATCTATGAAAATAAAATGAAAATTATATATTTGAGTTTGGGTAAAATTTAGTGATATTGGTAAAATTATTACTAGTTCACTCTCCGAGCCACTAGAGAAAAACATATGTCATCATATTATATCAAAGAATTATTTTATTAAGTAGTATAATTATTCACAACTAGTGAGAGGGAAATAAGGGAGCAGATATTCTTACTTCCAAAGCTGATCAATCAAAGGTTCCAATTACTTATTTAAATGTGCGATATTTTCCAAGGGATTATAAGATCATTGTTTGTGGGGAAAACCTATAGATCCACCACATCAGTCCCCCTTGACTATGTCTTGTTATATTGTATTCATAATGAAAATATTAAATTTTCAGTAATATCTTTTGTTATCTACTAAACACATTATCATAATTCTAGGAATAGTTTTCAAAAAAGAATTACTTGAAATCTCTTAATTAATTATTTAACATTGTACATTATTCATTGATAACACATACCCAAATCATTTATGAAAACATTATATTCAAATTTTCATAGTAACTAAATATAAATCTTAAAATTTTTCATTATCGTTATACCCTAGAAATATTTTATGATATTAATTGAAATTCACATTGAATTTTTTATTGAATAATATTTTTAAAAATTATGATATTAAATTTCTCATAGTGAATAAATATAACTCATTACATTTCTCTATGCCATCATATATCATAAACTCTTTAGGTTATTTGATAAAATAACATTGATTTTAGATTGCTAAAATCTTTACATAATTAACATCGATAGTGTAGAACTTCCAATAAAATCACACTGGCCTCTTAGACATCATATTATTCATAAAATATAATCCTATGATAAAAAATCATGTTTATGTTTAATAAATTTATCTTATTTAATTTCAATTAGAATATTTATAAGAAATAACTATTATTGCCATATAATAAATGGAATTTTTCTATTTATTGAATTCATATCTTAAATGAAGAATTTATTATTTAAAATATATCACTGATGGGTTACATGAACATGTTTCCCCATATTTTAACAAATATCTATATAAAAATATTAATCTATATAAAACACTTTTATCCTTACCTCATTTTCACAACATGTTATATAATCTAATGAATCATAAACCATATCAATGGAATTTATTATATCATATTGATCATAATGATTATTTTTAAAGAAAAACTCCTCTTATCATAAAATAAAAATCAGATAATAGTATATACGCTTTATTTATATACTTATAACTTTAATAAAATCATTTAACATCAAAAATTTTGATATAGAAACTCTTTAATTCATCACTTAAATAGAAATAAAAAGATCAATAAAACCATCCATTTATTCTAAACTCATATATATTTACAATAAATTCAATGTATAAATTTGGTATCATATAACCATAGAGTTTATTTCTATAACACAGTTAGATAACATGTGAAATATCTAGAATCTCTCAAACTATATTTGGTATTTTGAACCCTTTTCACCTTTAGAATAATTTATCCTTCCCTTTTGATTTCATCATGTATTAATGATCTTTACTAGATACTATAATAAATATGTTTGGACTCTCTAAATAACTGTTTTTCTTATAGTTTAATCCTTTACCCACTTGTACAAAATATACATCACTAGAACCTACAAATAATATTATATGTTCATCTATTATCAAAAAATTGAGAATATCAAGTAAAATTATACTTCTATTCAGTAATATAGCTAGAAAATTTATATATATTTTAATAAAATGAACTTCTTAACCATAATGAACCTTTAATAAAGCTCAAGTATCACTATGTCAATAAAATAATCTATTATATTGTGTATAATTGATAATTCCAACCATATTCAGTATATAATACTACAATTCCAAAGATCATTTTCCATTTAATGACCTTAAAAACCTAATTGAATAATTTTATGCTTCTGATGAGCATCTAAATTCACCTATACATTAACTTCAATAGCTTCATCACTTAGGAAGATGTTTCTCTAACACATAAAAGTTCCCCGTACTTAAACACATTTTTAGGTTAATTGTTTTTGGAGTTTATTACATTATGTTTTTCCGTCATATAGAATTGATATCAAATTTATGTTTGATGATAATGATGATATTTTTATTAAAAATAACATTTTATCAGTTTAGCATCATTTTTTACTACAACTTAATATATAATTTTATTAAATGGGATCCCCCTAAAATAATTGACCCTGTTAAATCTGTCATACTCGTTATTGGATAAAGTTCAATATCATGAATTACACCATGTATCATGTAAATAATCAAAGAATATATATGGTTGACACCTACTATAAACTATATCATATATGAACCTTAGATAGTTTTTTAGGTAACTCCGTCACCAATACATTTTACAGATAAACTCAATTATAATAAATTGGTATTATAACATTTCTCATTTTTTAAATAAGCTTATTCCAAATAAAATGTGATGAATAATACCCCTAATTGTTAGGGATGCTTCATTAATTGTTTTACATACACAAGTTAACAAATGGAAACCTAATGGTTAGGAACACCTATATGGAATGATTGAGGAATAAAAAAGTTCTTATTTTGACCTAATTTGACACATATACATTTATGGGTATTTAATCTCACTTACGTATTGCATGTTATTTTACTAATGTATGCATGCTCCAAATTTTTTGGGTTGGAATTTTATTCTTTCCTCTCAATCAATATTTTCAAGCCATCTATATCAATAACTCTATAAATAAACTATAGTTTGTATTAAAAACCTAAAAATTGATGCCCAAAATATTTACACACATCCAAATATATCTCATGCATAAGGTATATGTTTTTCCTTCATGAAAAGGTTTATGATTATTTTAAATCAATCATCCTATGATTATTATTTGAGGAGCCATAAATACCTAACTCATACATTTCTATAATAAAGAATAAGCCACTCGGATAGTGGGAAGTCTAACCCGAAGTCACTCTAACTAGGGATACTTTATGCAAGAGAAATATATATTCACCAAAGCTCTAATACCTAATATTTGTAATACTTACCACCACTATAGATGTCCACATGATTCTAAATCACTCATCTTATGAGTGGGATCCATCATCTTACCATGATGTTCCAATTCCTTTATAAGTAAAGGGTGAAGATGAAGATATATATAGGTTAGGTATATTCAACCAATATTTAATGAGAAACCGTACTTACATCACATGGAAGAGAGATTTTATAGGACCCTCAAGAAAACAACATGGTTGATCATGAATTTCTCAATGAATTTTAAGGGATGAGTAAATTTTTTTGCTGATTTATTCAACCCCTTACCAGAATACATATACCCCAATTAGTTAAATCTTACGAAACATTTATTTAATGACATTTGATTGTATAATACTCATTAAAATGATAAAGATTCTCATTCAACAACCCCTACCATTTAGTGTAGTTTCATAGAATATTCCTTATGATATAAAAATATTATACTTTTAATTATTCATGTTTCCAACATAAATTATCATCCAATAAAACCTCATTATTTATAAATGTTATAGTAATAAATCTTATTTCATACATTTATGATATACCTTCCACCATAAAATATGATGTAGCCATTTTTACATCATACGTAATTTCATATTTAGGTAGTACTTCTTTTATATATTCCCATGTTCTTTATGTAAAAATTAATTATATATCGCTTTTATAATAATGAATGAAATTTATTTTACAATTACATGAAACATGTTATTACTATTTTGAAATCATTTAATATTAATTATTTCATCCTGCTCTATGATTTTTCGTCCTAGAGAAATTCACTACATAACTCGAGTCACTCAAATAACATATACTAAGAGTGTTTTGCCTCAACATATATATAAATAGTTACTAGATATTTTATATTTCCTTTCCATCAAATGTTTTTCTGCTTATTTTTAATTTTAATAGTATAACCATTTCTAAACATCACGATACCATTATTCACTTTTCTTATTTAAATAATTTTCTATTTCATTTAATTTATTTTGAAATACACTATCTAATTTCAATATTTATTCATTGTAATTTTATTTCAGTGATTCAATAACAATATTATCTTTTTCCCACCTCCTTTTATCTTACCATATAAATTGTTGTGTATAATTAGTGGATATAAAATTGACCACTAATTCATCCTAGATATCAAAAAAACATTATTAAAAAATGAGAAACTATAATTGAATTTTTATTTTTTTCATATATTTTGATTTTATACTACTTAAGAATTATTGGAACTATCATCCCATGATGCCATCATCATTTAAACTTCTTCTGACCTAAAAAATTATATCGATGAAACATTCATAATTGAAATAATAAACATATAAATAGTGGTTTCTAAAAAGTAATATAACCCATATTGGTACATGATTATCTCAAATTTTTTATAATATTCGTGTTTTCATTTTATAACACAATATTCTATAGTTTTTTCAAGATCTCTATAATAGTATCACAATCCTAACCCGAACCACTAGGGCATTTATAACCAGAAGTATGCTTAGTGTGACAACACCAATCCAAATATATAATAATGTAGGGGTTAGGGACAAGTTTTGAGTGTCAAATAATGAATATGGGATGCCTTAGATTATGTATCTACACACGTACACAACCATATTGATACAGTAGTGTAGATATATAATAATAAAAATTTATCTACAGTGTAATCATGGATGAAATAACCTCTAAGAAGGAAACCGATTATAGTATTATAGTAAATAGAGTTTAAAGGGGAAAAATACATGAATAACAAAAAATTAGGTCTGAACCTATTGAAAATTGGGAAAAGGGATGGTCTGGAGAGATATGTAACCAAAATCCCCAAGGAAGACCACCAAACATGGTCATCACTATGAACCATTATCCTCTACCAAAACCAGGTCCACCGATATCACCTTTAATCTACTTCTTTCCCACATAAGACACACAAATGTAGGTAAAGACCATATAGGAGTGATTATATAAATACACATTACATGACCCATGGACCAAAAATAGGGATTAATAGAGGGATGTGATAGCTTCATCAATCTATAAGAAAGGGGCTATAGAGAACCCCAACTAAAATCATCAAAATGAAACCTAAATGGGATAGAAAGTGGATCATTATCTCCAAAACCCATCTAAAAATTAAGTGTCAACCAGATTATCCAAGGTTCAAACATCTAAAGTATAGCACCATGCGTGAACTCATAAGAATCATGGTGGAGGGGAAAGCTCCTCAATATTATGCTACATAGCCGAGGGAGAACTATATCCTAGATAATCATCTCAAATAACATCTAGAATGATTATAGAGGGATCACTTCTATATTCAATGTACTACATGTGAGGGAGTACTATCTCTAGTAGAGGACTCTCTTTATGTAGAAGAAAGATTATGAGGGAGTATTTCTCCGTAAATAGAGAACCCACACACACTATAGTATGGTGGAGTACCAACACTACCTATGTAAAGTGTATGGGGGAGCCATTATATAGTTCAACAAGGGATTACCAACCTTGAAAGATCACTAATGGTTAATCCAGAGCTCTACCATCATCCAAACATCACCGAACAAGTTTTCCCATTCATACCACATATTTGCATCTATCTAATTCCAAAATGAAGGCTATTATAAAATTGTATGAAGAAAAACACTAATGATAGGATACCAATAGGCCCAAATATGAGTATCAAAGAAGAAGAGATATTGGTAGAAATCTCATGGAAAAGTAAAAATCATGAACATGAGTCACATGGAATATGAACTCACCAATATGCCTTAGTCCCTCTCCAGTAAATGTATTTTCTATCCATGTGGATTTACAAAATGAGTACATGAATTACATAGTGTGACTGGACTTTCCCAACATGTTCCCTTATACCTAGTTGTGTTCATGCCCATGTACCTAGCATGTGCTTGTATATTGAGATAAATAAAAATTTCCCATAACACAACATGTACTCTAAGTACAAGTATTATAATGCTAAAATATATTCCTTCCTATAATTTTAAAAACACATAGCATATTCTCCTTTAATACATGTTTTGTGATCTATATTTTTGAATGAAAAATCCCTAAAAACCTCCCAAAAACATTTTCCCCTAGATTATGCATATATCAACCCCCATGGGGTCCTTATTAGTCATAATAGAAATTTATGACCGTAAAACAAAACATAATTGGGGATCAAGGCCCATAAATTTAAATCATTCAACCTTGTGGTGAAAAGGAATTGTTTTATATACAAAGTGAAGCCCATATGTTGTTGTACCTCAATCAGGTCTCGATCACAATTAAGGATGATTTCTGGTGAAACATCCTCAATTTGTATCAATTTAGCCGACATTTTGGATAAACCTATACCTCTTATAATTTTCATTTGAATAAAATCAAGAGGTATTATCATTTAATTATATTTGATTATTTGAATGAACCACTCGTTGTATCTTCCTATGTCTTCCTCCAACAGGAAACCTAATGCTGATAAACATTATTTCATTCCTATGGTAAAACAAGAATTATAGAAACAAATTTAGTCTTAGATATACCATATGAGGTACCATAAAAATGGGAGACCCATTTATCCTGAAAAAGTGTGGGAATATGATTTAATATATATTAATATTTTTAATATATGAATTATGGGGTCCTATGGAAATCAATAATAGTACTGGATATGACTGAAAATCTATAGTTATAAATAGAAATATCGAAATGAACCATCTATTTTGATATGATTCATTACATTCTACCATCCTTCAATGGTTTCCATCCAAAAAAGAATATACTACACAAAAAAATGTGCGGGTAATGAACCTGCATCTGAATATCATGGTAGGTGGGGTTATTTTTAATGTTTTCATTCTTCTAAATAAATTGAATAAAATGTAATGTCCATCGACATTGGATCCAATAATTATGTTCCATGATCTATACTAGGGACTCTATAAAGGTGGGGTGATCTCTCCCTAGTCAGTGATGTGTGACGATTCATGCACACACCTCATATGTTATGTAACATTGAATATTTCATTCAAACGAACCAAATGTGAGGTAATTGCAAGATGTATGACACCTTTCTAACCTTTCATATGATCTGGAATGTTCCAATGAACGTCATAGATAGCTCTATTTCCCCAAAAAATCTATATAATCATCATTTTGGGGAGACTCTCTTTAAAATAGGGTATTCCTACACAAACATTAAAGTCCTAAAACATTGATTTGTGTAAAATTATTGATAGTTATGGGATATTATTATATGATATCATATCACCCAAACATTATCTATCATCACAGGCACCATTTCTATCAAAACATGATATTTCATGCCAATATTAGTACAACACAAGGGTTAACTAAATGGTCACATGTATAGGTCCTTGAAAGGTGACATGTCATTAGTCGAGTGATAATTTTTATTATAAGATAACTCTACGAAGGTAAATTAATCTTATGAGATGTAGTCTAATTTCAACACATAGGCTCTCTATATATCCTCTAATAGTTGGATATTTTGGCCAGCATGTCCATCTGTATGGGGGTGAATCATTGTGTTAATCATTAATATGGTCTCAAAATCCTTTTATATTCCCCCAAAGAGTGACGTAAACGACGAATAATTGTCTGAGATGATAATAATTAGTACCCCAAGGAACCATATGATCTTCCACACATACAAAAACCTCAAACTCTCATATAAAAGTTGCTCACAACTAGGAATAAAATTTTGGCGATGTGGTGAGTCCTTAAACAATTAACAATATAGCATTGTGGCCTCTCACTGTCCAAAAAATCCCCATAAAAGATCGATTGATATTTCATCCCACTTTCAATTCAAGATCTCAATAGGTAGGGTAAAACAAGAAGGAACAAGGTGTTCTTTATTTACCTAAGAATATGTTTCAAACAAATATATAGACTCAATAATGTCCTTCCATATTCCAACCCACCCAAAATACAATTGGAGGTCCTTATACATCTTCAACAAAAATGGATGAAAAAGCAAGGGAGAGTGTGATACTCTATCATCACTGCCTCACATAACATCAAAAAAACCTCCATAAATCCCTTGAAAAGGTTAACATACTACCCCACATTGAAAACTATATGGTGATTCTCTATAAGATATAATTTCATTTATAACATCATAGTTAATTCCTCTCAATTGTAACTTTATTGCATGCTTTATAATAAAAGAAGTTACCACCACAGACTAAATAAAAAATTCACCACTTTCCACAACCTAGGACAGCTACAATGAAGACATATTCTCTAACACATCCTCTACTAATAAGAACATGGAATATTACTATGGGAATATGCCACCAAATTTCATGTCCTGGGATTATAGACTATCTAAAAGTCAAAGTCATGTAGTACCAAAAAACCAACACATTTTCCTCAGGTTAGGATGTCTCTAAGTGAAGATGTACCCATGAATCTGATGTTCTGAATAAAAAAATGTTTTCCCAGAACATTACACATCTACTTCTTCAATGAAAAGACTACCACTATAAACTGTAGTCCAAGAGTCATTTAATTATGCACATGTTGTATCCGCTGTCTTGAACCATAAGTGATCTCTACCTACCTCTACATCAATAAAAAAGAGTATCCATATTTAGAGGCATTAAAAAACCCCTAAAATAAAAGGTTCTCCACTAATAGTATGAACACATGTTCATTGGTTAAACTCTTTATCATATCATCTATGTCTCTATGACACTTCTAAATCTTGATAAAAAATAAACCCTTCTATTTCAGGTTGTAAAATGGGGTTGCTAAAATGGAAAAGTGTTCTATGAACCTCCTATAGAACCCTTCCAAGCTAAGGAAAATCCACACCTCTCACACACTCTTGGATGGTTCCCAAGTAAAAAATACATTGATTTTTATTCGGGTCCATAGTTAAACCATGCATATAGATAACATTCCCTTAGAAGTGAACATTATCTATCCCAAACATGCACATAGTGGGCATATCATAATTTTGGTTATCTCGATCTTAGTATAGAACCATCCTCAGATGCTCATCATAATCCACCTATGAAGGAAAATTAATAATAAAGTCATCAATGGGGAAAACTAAAAATCATCCCAAGTATGCCCGGATGATCTAATTCATAATATCCTTGATCATAGAAAATGAATTTTTAACATTGAAAGGCATCAGCAGTTTCTCATAAAGTCTATAGTGACATGAAAATTCCTTCTAAGGAATATTTACCCCTTCAACCCTCAAATGGTGGTGGATGTACCTAATATGGATCATGGATAAAGAAATCATACCTAAAATGTGGTATTAAAGTTCATAAATCCTTTATGACGGGTACCTTTTCTTCATCATTACCTTATTCGATAAATTATAATCCACATAAACCATCACAGTCCTATCTAACTTTTTGAGAAACAAAACTAGAGTTTCCTAAGGGGACACATTGTGTCTGATAAAACCTTTCTCTCAATGGTCTTTCAATTACAACCTAATCTACCATAGTTAGATAGGGGCCATATAATATGTCATAGAAGATATTAGTTTTTTATCACAATGAAAGTTAATGCAGAAGTCTATCTCCCACCATGGAGGTAGATCCAGAATATCTTCAGGAAAGATATCCATATAATCCTCCACCACTGTCAGAATGCTGATACGTATAGAGCCTACTACACCAATTTCTATACTCACTTACTGATGGGTGATTGGTTGTAGTTTCTTACTCATGATGACCACTCACTCAGATATAAGATCTTACACACCCGTAAATAAGAATATTTTCCCATCCTTCCATATGCATTTGAATATCTTATTATTACAGTCTATATCGGTATAATATGTGAAAAAATATTCCCTATACATGATGATTCCATAAGGTTTTGTCATGATTAAAAAAAGGTACCACATGAAACTCTCTCACCCAATGACAAAATTTCACATTTAGTAGATGTCTGATACCATATAATCACTTGTTGTATGAACATTTAGTTGTAGTTTTAGTGGTAAAGACTTAATGGGATGCTCTATCTCCCACACAAGTGATCTAGATATAAAGGAATAAATTGTTCTTTTTTTACAAGTACTATAGAATGATACTAAAATACATATAACATACCTCAAATCTTATCATGTGTATCCAAGCCATATCCCTCCATGAAATTCAATGTCTCATGACCATACCTGCCAACCCACAGGGCCTAGCATGGGCCATGTAGTGTTAGTGGTGGAATTTGTTCATTTTGTCACCATCTACTAGTAGATATTCCCTCCAGAGTTCCAACTACTCCTCTTCCAGCACTGACTCCCTAAGGACTTCCCTAACCATTCCCAAGAGATCCATGATCATAGAACTATCTATATCTTGATAGTCCATCCATTATATACCTAGCATCCAAGTCATGATTGGTGAGGAAATATTGATCTATGTGGCCTCACATATCATATGCATATCATCACCTATCACTATGATAATAAGATCCTCTATTTGAACCTAATGTTATAGACCCTCACGACAGGACCCAGGCATAAGGAGTTCACAAATACTATCACTAGGAGGACTAACACCTAATATCTTCCATAGATGAATCGTACACATGATTACCACTATTGGATCCACCAACTTGACGAAATATACTATGAATATCCCTATAACCAAATCCTAGCCTATAAATATAGAATAAATGGTAATGCATAAGGATATCATGCTAGAAAGGAAGTCTCTATAGTGGCGTTAATGAAATTTCAATTCCTTAATGAAAGTACTTCACATCATATTAGGGTCATAAAACATGAGGTTAGGGAACCTCACATCATACTCATCAATTAACATATCACATTTTTATAACTTGAGAAGCTCTTAAATCCACACATTGTTCAAGATCTATGGGTAATAATCAACTGAGAATAGATAATGAAATCCAAACTATTAGTTTGTAATCTAATCCTAAGTCTGTGTAGTAAGACCTCAATAGCTCCTTGATACTCTATGAAGAAGTATTGATTCCGATGAATCCATCTTATTAGTAGGGATTCAAACATGTATGAAGTCTCATAATTTTTACTGATGATACTTATCCACTGCCTTCTAGATTGAATCATCATGAAACATAATTTATCACTATTACTGGAAGTCATGTTACACTCTATGCCTACACAATTCATCATCCTAACCTGTGGGAGATATCACTTATCCAACAGAAAGTAGATCACCTACCTGAACCACTAGAGATGAATCCATTTGTTACACTATAGGCAGTGGAGAATGTTTTTCCCCACCATGATGTAACACCACATTGGTGGATCCCTGAACTGAGGCCTTATATCTCAATGGATCATCTTTGTGATCAAGTATCAACATACTATTTGAATTTCTTAATGTAGGCATCATGAAAGTTACAATATATACAACATTTATATGAGCATATCTGGGGAAATGAATCAAGAAAGTCATGAAATTCAGAAGACCCAATCCTATATTTTTTATTTAGCATCGGATCTCCCACAACCAATTTCATGGAATACTGATTCAAAAATTACTTAGTCGGAGTTATTCTGAATGAGCACATTAGCCACCACACCAGCACTAGGTTTCATGGCCTGAGAGATAAAATAAAGACACTTTGATAGAGTTTTCCTATGTTCCTGATCCAAAACCCTCACAGTTTCATCTCCACATAAGGACCCATGGAAACAACACCTCAAATACCACTCCACCATGAACCGACCTACTGATGTTTCCCAGCTGGTGGAAATCCACGTGTATAAACTCCAATCCTACATATAATAGTAAAAGGGCAAAAAAAAAAGAACCGAGTAAGAATTAATGAATATGGGAGGCCATATCCAAAGTAATTTCACACACATATATATATCTTCCTCTCGTAGTGTAGGTATATAATAAAATGTATGAATATCTAGACTACAACCATACATGAAATAACCTCTAGGGGAGAACCAGATTAATGAAGTATAGTACAAAAATATAAAAAAATTAAAAATACACACCAAACTATAAATGATGTCCAAACAAAATGATAATGGGGAAAATGTGAGTTTTTAAGAGAGCCTGAATCACAATCCCAAAATGTAGAACACAAAACATAGTTACACCGAGAGCTTCTAAGCTCTACCAAAACCAAGTACATTGATATCACCATTGATATTCTTATCATCTTCATAAGACATAACAAGTGTGGGTAAATCCCATGTAGGTTTGAGTATATACATAACTTGTAAGAACCCCAAGAATAAAGTAGGGAGAAATTGGGGTATTAAGTAGTCATATCAATGATTAAAAAATATGTTATAGAGAATCACAATAGATATGATCATAATGAACCCCAAATGATAATAAAAGAGAATCTATATCTCCACAAACTAGCAAATAATGACAGTTCATGTAGAAATTCCAAGTGCCCAAAATCTAACATACAGTTCCGACTTCAGCCTCACAAGAATTAGGGTGGGGATGCCCAATACTCTCTAGTATTATCCATTGCTGATCGAGAATTATCACCAATCCCACCATTTAACATAACATCTAGAAAAATTATGGAGAGATTACTCCTCGCTACTACACTCCATGTTTAAGGGATAATTATCTCCATTTGAAGACATTATCCCAACTAGAGATCAAATACAGGAGATTACAAGTCCATAGATAGATAACCTGCACCATTTTTAGTATGGGGGAGTACCAAATCTACCTCAGTAAAGTGTATGGGGGACCCATATCACGGTGTGAATAGGGATTACTAAACCCATCATATCTCTAATGGATAAACAATATCACTTTAAACATCCATGAATCCCCAAATGATGTGTCCCACTTATACCACCTGGAACCATATCTCTGATACGAAAACAAAGGCTATTTTCATGTCCTATGTGGAAAACCCCTAAGGATAGGATACTCATGTGCCCATGTCTACGTCTTGAAGAAGGATATACACTAAGAAGAAATATCATAGAAAAGTACATAGTGTGTTCATGGGTCATGTGGAATGTAAACTTTCTAGGAAGATTAGGATTAACATCTTATACACATGTCTTGAATGTCCATGTGGAAAAAACATAGTGTATAAATGAAGAATATGTAATTTATTATCTCACCTGACCCATTCCCTTGTACCTAGCCAGTAACCATGTACTCGACCATGTATATTCTCATGTACCTGGGTCATTCCGGCATACTCAGCCACATTACAATGTCCCACTACATGTCTTGTACTCTGAGTAAATTGTGTGTATTGCCAAAATATATTTCATCCCCCAAGGGGGAGAAACCATTGTTTGTTCTCCTGTACTATATGTCGTTTGATTTGGATTTCCATATTCGAAATCCTTATGAACCTCCTGAAACCCCGGTTTTCCCACTGATTGTGTAGAGATTTACCCCCATGGGGTCCTTAGTAGTCATAGTAGGTAATTTAAACCAAAAAATAATGCATCAATCGGGATCTCGGATCAAAAATTAAAATATGAAAATATCATGGTGGGACCACGAATTTCATTAGGTCTATACCAATGATTAAAAGTTGTTTCACCATGATCTGATCTCAATTATCATCATGGATAAGGTCCGGAGGCACCTCCTCCCTTCCAATCATTTTGGCCAATGTGTGGGGGAAATTATCTCCATTTTTCTCTATGTGTGGGAATCCAATTGGGTCGGTGGATATTTATTCCATGTAATTTAATTTATTAAATGAACATTATATCATAACTGCTAAAAAAACCCCTCAACGAGATCCTCAAACAGACCAACATTATGTCGTTCATCGAGTAAACCCCACATTTCAAAATAAACATGGTCTTAGATTTATCATCAATGGTACTAAAAATCAACAATCCCATCTAACCTGAAAATTTTCTTTCCTAGTCCTTAATATATATTAATATTTTAAATATTTGAATTCTAGGGTCCTATAATGCATGTTCACAACACAAAATTTTACGGAAAATCCACAGATATATATTGAAATAACCAGAGGACCAAACTAGAAAAACTATAGTATTCACAACCTCTTGAAAACATAACTAGGATTCTAAAGGCTTCTTCTCAGATAACAAAATTAATTTTAATTTAATCATATGGCTGAAGGATTTGGTTTGGAACTTCTATTTTTCTCAAATTAATTGATCTCATATCCAAATAATTTCTATCATTAATTTTGTGATATCTATGTGTTTAAAAATTTATCAATCCTTCTTGATGAATCATAAAAATTTTATTTTCCTAAATAGAATATATAAATTAAAATATTCTTATTCCCCTTCTGAAAAGATTTTATAATTATTTATATAATTTATTCCTTTTTAACCACATTTTCTTTATAGTGTATAAATTTTTTGTCTTTTATTCAACAAATAAGTTAATATAATTACAATTATTATTGTTATTAAATACTTTTTTTTAAATAAATTTTACTTTTATCACAATTTGTTTTTTTAACATTAATTTATTACAATTTTTCTTCTATAATATTAAAAAATATTCTTTTTGAATATAAAAATTTCACATTAGCAGTCACATTTTCCTATTTAGATCCTCCTCTATATAATTTAATCTCAATAAGGTATTCTTTATGTTTAATGTATCGGTCAAACACACCTTTATATTATATTGAGGATTATTTATCCACTACATCTATTTAATCATGACTTATTATTGATGCTCCTTTTTGTCACAGAGTCTAATGAATGAAAAAGGGAAATACCTTAGTCCAAAGTGATTCATCCTTTGAAGAAACATCAAAAATCAACAAATGCATGAAGAAGGAATTCTTCCCACTTGGGTCGCTCAAGTTTCATCATGGTCACGCAAGTATACTTGTGCGCCGTATAATGGTCGCACAGGTGACTTGCACGCCCTCTTTGATTTTTTCTCAGGGTCTTCCCTGGCCTATAAATACCCCTTGTGGGCCCCCCATTTCAAAGAGGAAAAATCCAGAAACCCTGATTTGAGCTCCAGGCTCCCTAGTCACTTCTTGAAGCCTTCTAAACACTTGTAATGTAATTTATTACCTAGAATGTAAGGTCTAAAGAGAGGGAACAAGGCCTATGTTCTGAAATTCATCAACACCTGCGCACCTTAGTGTCTAACCCTTTTGGGAATTGAAGACACTTGTGCGCCGCCTTATCCCTTCAACAGAACATGTGCGCCCCTCACTTAAAAGTTTTTAGGGATAACACTAAGGGCTTTAGCCAAATCTCACCCATGTATTACCCTAATGTTTAACTGTCACTCAAGTACCGATGTTTCGTGAAAGTATAATTGCGCAACCAGGATTTGCGCACCCACACATGACTTGCGCGCCTACATAAGACTTGTGTGCCTCTCTTTTTTTGGGTTCCCCACCTACCTATTTACTGGCATTTCTTAAAATCCATCTCTCCTTTTCAAGATTTAGTCTTCAAAACCTTCTTCAAATCCATTTATGGCTTGGATCCTTTATTGGCTTCCTTATCTGAAAGGAATTATATGGAACATTTCTCTAAACCTAGTGATTTACATATCATTATGTCACTAAGTTTAGACATTTCATTCATTCAACCTCATCCTTTAAATATCTGAGGATCTTTATAATGGGCCTTATTTTCAATAGTATGTCCTAATCTCAAAATCCTAAATATTGGCATCCTTCTTAGGAGGATGCCCCAAGTCCCCTAACCTAGGACTCATTTTCAGAAATAAGCCCTAGTCCTTAATTTTGGGCATCCTCCTCAAGAGTAATCCCCAACCATGATTCTTTTAATATGTGTATCCTCCTTAGGAGTAAGCCCCAAGTTCCCTAAATCCTTATCTTGGGCTTCCTTTTCAAGAATAATCCCCATTCATAATTCCCTTATTATGGGCTTCCTTTTCCCAAGTAAGAACCAGTCATAATTTCTCTTAACAAGTCTTAAATTACTTTTTATTTGGCCTTCCTTCTTAGGAGGAAAACCCAATCATACATCCTCTCAAATTTAGGCATCCTTCTCAGGATTAAGTCCTATGTTAAGTATCCAAATCTCCAAAAAGCACATATACATCTATGGATATTATTCATGGGTTTCTTCCCTGAATATAATCCTAATCTTAATCTATATGGGCAGTCATACATACATAAGCCCCACATTATTTCTTATAATTGCGTCTTTCATGGCACAATTTTCTGGAATTACCAATACCTCTTGTTTCTCACACCGATCATGACTCACGTGAGCTTAGAGTGTAAAAGTAATTATGACATCTTTCTTTGAGCCATAAATCATGCATAAACCCCATACTTCTTTATTCGAACTATGTGGGTTCTGATTCCTTTTCAAAACAAAGGATATGTCGGTAGCCCATCTGCGGGTACGATCCCAAATCTGAAAAAATCTATTTCCTTCTGAATAACAATAAACTTCAAGTGCCCCGCTGAGTGGCTTTAAAACTAGTATGGTTATAATAATTTCCAAAAGATGTATATATAATGTGTCGAAGGATACCATTGACTAAGAATATCTAAAAAATACATATGATTATCCACTGATGAAGAACCTAGAATACATAAAAAATATTCTCTAAATCTCATACATATAAATCATTGATTTCCAGATCTAAGGAAAGCTCATTTTCATACTTGGTAGTGTAATAAGGATTCACGAACATAACTTAAATCTATAAAGAGAGTCCCGAAATAGACAATAATTCCCCCCAAAAAGGTTTTATGAGTCCGACCTCCCATCCTCACGACCAATGCAAATTCTTAATCCTCATCGGTCCACAACTAATGAGCACCTACCATTGGAAAGTAGGTCCAAATAAGATATAGAATCATTGGATGTTTCCAGTTCTACGAACAAACCCTTTAGAAACCGCTTGAAATGTTTGAACCTTAAACAAATGAGGTCATCCCCGTTTTCGGAGGAAACAAAAAATGGGAACCTGACGTGAATCCTTAACCAAGTTAAAATGATGTTTTACTTATTTTGTTAGGCCCTTATTTAAACTCAAAGAGAGCACCAACTAAGCAATCAATTACATATGTGATCATCCAAAAGATGTAGTGGTCGAACTTATCTTGATTATGTCCGTTATATCAAACACGCACTCATTTCCATGATCTTCTGTGTTACAAAAAAATGACTTCTCTAAAGTTCAAACCTATGAATGCTTCTTTTGTAAAAACATCTCCTGTGAATGCATCTACTGCTACTCCTACTAGATCTTCGTCCTCTCTGAGGACAACATCACCTACTCAGCGTCTTCAACACTGGGTATCAAATGCGCTGGTTAAGGAATGCCATCAAAACAGTATTATTCCAACTCTAGAGGCCGCTCGACAAGCCCTCCAAGTCAATAATTCTCCCTTGTCATCCGGACGGTGACAACCAGCGGTCAAGAAGCAGGTGGTTCCAACCACCATTTCCAACCGTTTTGGGTCATTATCCCTGGAACATAGAAACCATTCCCTCCCATATTCTGAGGAGGTGAATGAGAAGGTCACACAAGGCCTTATTTCAAGGAAACATGAGTCATTCCAAAGGGCTCCCACCAACAATCATTGTCATACTTGTGTGGGAGTGCGGCCTCAACATGATGAGGGTTTCATCTCCAGGAGTTCGGATCAGGTTCCTCATACCCGAGTAGGCAAAGCGAACCCCCAGAGGCGACGACCAGTCAACAGTGAGCATATTCTCATCTCTGCCATTTCCTGAGAAGTCCACCAACCAAACTTGGTGGCAAGTAACGAACGAGAACACACACGCATCCATTTTAATTTCTCTATCCAGTAGACTCGTATGTTAGAAACAATACAATCCCACCAGGCATTTCTGGTGGAGTACTATAGACAGGAACATAAACCTATTTATAATTCATTATCTAGTCAGCAAGATTATCTGACTACAACGATGTAGCCTGCTAACCCAATGTTTGACAACTGGTAAACAGGAACATACACAAGCTTACACTCATCAATCCTTCTAGCAGCCTCGTCTATTAGTATTGAAGGAAGTTCATCAACCACGTTCGGTGGAATGCAATCAGCAGGCACATAAACCTTCCAGTATTGATCATTCCTACCAACAGTCTCATTTGGTTGCACCCGGAAAAGTTAGTCAGAAAGCTCTGGTGACATACAGGAGGCAGACTCAACTCTCTGCCCACATTCATGAGTACTGTCAGAATTCACTAGCAGGAAAAGGAGGACAGGAGCAGTAACACACACCTACTCTAACCATAGAATTGATGTATATTCCCGTTCTGTTAGCTGAAGTCACCAAGAATATTATTTCAATGGTGAAAGTGCAGAAGCAAATGCATGGTCATTTTCTGGATGCATGCCAAGATATTATAATAGCTTCAATAGTATCAATGGGAAACGAATGCAAATCTATCCCCACCAGTGGAGTGACACATCAACATTTCACTCCTGAAGAGACACACACCTCTGTTCAACTCCAAGAGGTTTGTGGGGCGTACTCCACCATATCATTCAGAAAACCAAATCAAGAACATACACCTGATTTGAGTGGAGATAATCAGCATAACCTGACCATTTCTCCTGAGTAGGAACATTCACCTGCCCATAATGACCACTTTCGTCAACAACTGGTTCCTAATGTGAGTAAGAAGGCGTCTAAAAAGAAGACCCGCCCATCAAAGTCATGAAATCAAGGGCCAATCTGTAACAAGGCCTTGCTCGATGTTAGAGTTCTTGTTGCACACAGACAATTATCTGGTTCAACTCAAGATTCTACTCTCTCAGTTCCCAATAGTGGGAACATTAATTCCAAATGTCTACATCAGACACTTCTTCAAGAAGTCTTGCTTCATGACAGTTCGGTCGATATTGAAGTATCATCTTCAGATGAGAGTCACGATATCCCTCTGTGTGGCCAGAAGATCAAGGAGAAAAATGTTTCATCTTTTACTATAACCCAACATGGTGGTCCTCCCCGTGATGATGAATTTAGCTACGAAATTCCTTTCGGTGGTAGTAATTCACATTTCCTGGAAAATGATCTAATGGACAATGTAGTGACGAGAAATCCATCTTATCTTGAGGCACTTGCAAATGTGAAGCCATTCATGTCTGATGCTCTACCAATATCATGTGAAATACTTTCTCAATAAGAAGATTTCCCAGGGTGTAGGTTATTCATAGAACCACACCTGATTCATGCATCTTCTAGTTTGATAAGGGAATTCTCTACCGATCGTGTTGAATCTAATGAAGAAACAATGAAGCACCAGCTTTGGTCTAAATAGGTAGAAGAATCTTCATCAAATGATAAGGAGGAATTACTAAATTTGAGAAAACAACTTGCGAAAGGTGAACTGCCAGTTATGTTTTGGCCTTTGGATGACTTTCAGTATGATATTCCAGAGATGTTGACGGAAGATGGAATTCATTATATTCGTCTCAACATATGGAATACTCGTTGTCTACTGAAAAAGAAAATATTATCTTATGATGAATATGAAAATCATATCAAGATTATAGAATGGTTACAATGCCAAATTGACTTGGCATCTCTATTAGTTTCTCGATATCCGAAAGCTGAAAAGCAGTAGAGAGACCTTCAATGTTCATGCCATGGCACATTAAGAAGATTGCGCCAGTAAATTTTCAATGCCCCATCTGGTATTCATATCAGGGGATGGGGTGTTCATGGAGCACTACATTTCACTGTACTCTCCAATAAGAAAAGCCCTCCGAAAATGGTTTCATGCAATGTTAATGCCCATGGCCAACCATAACCTATTAGATTTGTTTGTAAACAAAGGATTTCTCAGGAACATGCCTCAGCAAGTTCATATCTAAATTAGGAATACAGAGAACGAGTTATTGAATTAGTCCTACATCAAGAAAAATGAGAATATTGAACAGGATTATCGTTTGGAGCATGCACATCATCAAGTGATATAAGTGTCAGAAATCATCCAACGGTCTTTTGAGTCGGGTGATTAGAGTGGATATAGGTTGATGCATCCAGCCAATTTCCAGACTAAAGTCTACAAGATCAGGAGAGATTTCAAGAAAGTCTCAGATGTAGAATCTCAAGAACCACCCCATCTTGCTAGACTAGGGACTCTTTTAACCCAACCCTCAAAATCAATAAATAGGATTCGAGGAGATGAGAAGAAACAGCAGGAACATCCCCAGTCCACCGTACTAGGGACTTTTTCAAATCCTCAATCTATTCCTAATAGAAAATCATTCTTATCTCGATTAGGGAATAATCCCCAAGAGGAACAAAGATACAAATTATCAGGATATTCTCTCCAAATTATGGTTCGTCAAGAAGTTCATGAAGGATCAAATCAGCAAAAGGTAGTGTGTCAATAAGGTCATGGAAGAAGACAATATCGCAGAAATGCTGATAAATGAGATGCAATGTGTTATGCATCAATTAATGTCATCAATTCAGTTGTTACTGGTCCCCCAGACGAGGCACACTCAGAGGGATCAGATGAGGAAGTTCATGTTTAAGAGGTTGTACACACAGACATAAATGAAGAAGGTGTGCGTACATTAAACCAAAGGATTTTCCAAAATCTAGGTAATCCTTCATGTAACCCAATTACCTCTCTCTAAAAGGTGTCCAGTAAGGGGAAATGAATGAATCAGGTTACATACCCTTCCTCTGTAGAAGGCCAATAGCTCTCACTAGAGAAACGATTCTCACAACAAGAGGAATAAATGAAGGAATTGAGGAAGTTGAACGCAGAACTAATTTAAGTTAGTCTACCTCCAAATCATACTGGAGTCAGTAAAACAAGGTAATTTGTTGCGGCTACTGATATTTTTCATGAATATCCTCCTCTACCAGTACACCCTCACAGGTCTAATCCTACGGGTCATGTGCAACAACAGCCGGCAATACTAACATCAGTGGCTGTCTCGGTTGCTACACCTGTCCAAGATCCAGTTATTGCACCTGCATAGGTCCAAGCTCAACTGGATGTTTCTCAAAAGTTAATGACTACCATTGAGCCATTAACAGCTCAGTTGGAAGCTATGGACGGAAAGCATGCACTGGTTCAACCGAAGAAGAGAGCATACCCTGAATTGGTAGACGCAATTCCACCCCCATCAAATTTTGAAAGTAACACATTCCCAATATTTAATGGTTTAGGATACCCAGAGCAACAATTAAAACATTTTGTTTCTCTTTGTGATCAAATTATGGGATCCCCTCAGCAACAAGAAGCATTTAGGCTCATGTTTTTTGTACAGTCATTACAAGGGCCTGCTTTTGTTTTGTATACAATCTTGCAATCCCGGTCAATTAATGGGTGGGAGGATCTCCGTCAACAATTCCTTCTTCAATTCAACTCAACTTTTCCAAGGATAATAGTTTTTGGTCTTACAAACTCTAAGAAGAGGGAGAATGAAAGGGTTTCAGATTTCAATGCTTGCTGGAAGGGATTAACATGTTCCCTGATCAAAGCCCTCCCTCAAGAAGAATTGTTGCCAATCTGAGTAGCAAATTTTCATGATGAATTATGCACGCTGTTGATCCTTGTGAAATACACAGGAAGGTTTTGAGACCTTACCTCAATCACTCAACAGATTGAAGACTCTCTTATAATGACTTAAGATAATTCTCGTGTAATTCCATCAAATCCAGGATGGAGAAAGGGTAATGTAGAGACTTCTACACTTATTCATAAACAAGAACATGTACCTCTTCTACTTCAAGACCGTCATATTCTCGACGGGCTCCACCTACTGAGCATAAAAAACAAAGGCTGTTTCATCAAGATGATGAAAGAGATCAAAGACGAAAACAATTTGAGGAGATAAATATTAAAGTATACTCTTTCCGAAATAAACATGTTCTTGGTTACTTCATTTCGTCTCTATAAAATAATTTGGTTCAATTCCCAAGGACCAAGAGGCCGAACAAGGAAGGAGATGAAGGTCATCCCAACTATTGAACATTTCATTATAGGTTGGGGCATCCCATTTAGTATTTTTTTGTCTACAAAGACCTCCTGAAAAAAATAGTGGACTCGAGGCAAGTCAAATTTAAAGGTTCTGCATCTTAGGCAGCATGTGTTACTGCTACAAATCAAGAGGAAGAAAGCGAGTGGCAAGAATTCAAGAAAAAAAATGCACAGAAATATGATGATTGGATGGTCAGAAAAATGATCAACCGAACTCATGTCATTTTGCGAACACAATTGAAGAAACCAATTGTGTCTTCTGCCAGGAATTCCATAGTAAAAATCTCTTCATAAGAGGGAAATCCTAAAATAAAAGGCTTAATTCAAAGAAAGAGAATCAATCAGAAGAATATGAGATCGTGTCAAAGCCCAAATTGTCTTTTATTCTGGAAAATTTTATGCCATCTACTTCGATGTTACAGGCACCACCCCACCAAACGACATAGCCTAAGTTGGCTAATCAAGCAGAGTCTTAATTGGACGAAGATTTGATCTATGGTTCTGTTGATATGATTCATTTAACAGATCCTTATTCCAGTCATAGTTTTGATTTTGATGAGACTGAATTCCTTGTATAAAATAGAGGAATTAGAGGGAGTGTCATAGGTCAGGGATACAGAGGAAAACATGGATATCCCAGAAGCCACTATTCCAATTCTAACCCTGCTAGAACTGTTTATACAGCAGAAACTCATGGCATAGCCCTTCAACGGGCTCAATAAGAACATGTAAATTCTTCCACCAATAGCAGACTCAGTCCTGACAGAGTTATTCTGGAGGATAGGTTAGAGATTCCACCTTCTTCCTGTCAGAATGTAAATAGACCAATTTGGTCTAATCTTCCGAATCCATGAGTATTTCCAAATCCTACCCCGATACAAGATACATCTATATTCAAAGCATCAACTTTTAAGGTACCTATGAAAAGACATGTTCCTGTAGGGAAACATTGACCTTTGGATCGAAAGTGTGATGTATTAAAACACTTGGCCCAATTACCTGCCATGTTATCAATTTTGGATGCCTTAAATATTTAAAAGGATCTTCGTGAGGCACTCATCGATGCTTTGTCATGTCCTTAGGAATTTGAAACTAAAAGTTTTGCAGCTGAAGTCTACCATGTAAAGAATAATCTTGCAGAATTACATTCAGTGATATCTTTCACAGAGGAATATGAAGATGATGTCGTGCAAGGACATATTAGACCTTTGTATTTATCTGGAAAGGTCAATGATGTATATGTCTGAAGAGAATTCATTGATAATGGTTAAAGAGTCAACCTTATCCCCATTCGTACACTTTGTCGATTGGGCCTCACAGAATATGATTTATCTCCTTCTACTTTAATATTACAAGGATATGATAAAAATAAAGAAGAACCACTGGACGAGATTACACTGAAAACTCAGTTTGGAGATCTTGTATCCAATTCAGATTTCATGGTTGTTGATCATGACACTGCCTTCAATATATTTCTTGGATGACCCTAGCTACATCAACATGTATCTCTCCCTTTATCATACCATCAATGTCCTAAATATTGTTTCAATGGTCAAATTGGGACATTGTATGGTGATAAATCCCCCTTAAATACATGTGAATCTCAATACATTGATGCGTAAATCTATCACATGAAGGGTATGGAGAAATCCACATCAAGGGAGGTTACCATGGTTAATGCTCCATTTGGATTGGAAAAGATTCCATTAAATCCATTTACACATGTGAGTGCAGATTATGTGTTTCCTATCAGTCAAATTGATAGGATAAACTGAAATCAAAATACTCTTATGGAAACCTCCATAATGTCAATTACTGCAATTAAGCCAGACAGCATGGGAGAAATTGGTGATTCACCAAGAAATTATGACAGCTCAAATGGGGATGTATTCATTTCATCTTCTGAAATCCAAAAAGTCTATACATCACCAACCCAGCCAGAAGAAGTTATAGAAATGTTAGAGGTGAATGATGATATCGATTCTCAATCCATTATCTCCTCTTTATTACCCAAGGAAGACCATTCATCATCAATCAGTTCGGAAATGGATGCTTCTTCTTCAAGATGTTCAGATTTCTACATCTCTTCTGATCATGGAAATTCTACTTCACCATATACTATAAAAGTAGAAACAGAAGAAATAAAACCTGTTGAAGAAGAAGAGGAATATCTCAGGGATGCTCCTCCAGCATTTGAATAGGGTATCACTACCACCGTGGATGAACTCAGAGAAATAAATCTGGGTACAAAAGAAGATCTACACCCCACTTTAATTAGTGCGGCCATGAATCATGAAGAGTAAGAGATATATATTTCATTTTTAAATCAAAATCGAGATATATTTGCTTAGAACTATATAGAGATGCTAGGGCTTGATCCTGGTGTTGTGACTCATCATTTGGGTTTTCCAGAAGAACGTCGAGGATTTAAGCAAGCCGCAAGAAGAACACAACAAACCTATGCTTCCAAAATTGAAGCTGAAATGGATAATCTTATCAAATATAACTTCGTCAGAGAAGTTCAATATCCCATGTTTTTTGCTAATATTGTCCCTGTGAAAAAGAATAACGGACAAATTAGAGTTTGTGTTGATTTCAATGATCTTAATAGGCATTGTCCAAAAGATGATTTTATAGTTCCAATTACAGAACTCTTAATTGACACAACAGAGGGCTATGAAGCACCTTCCTTCATGGATGGATATTTTGGATATAATCAAATCTGATTGGCTCTAGAATATGAAGAATCTACAGCTTTCAGATCCCCTCAGGGTGTGTTCTTCTATTGGGTAATTCCCTTTGGCCTAAAGAATGCAGGCACAACAGATCTGTGTTCCATGCATCGTATCTTCAAATACTTTTTAGGGATGTTTGTTGAATGTTATGTGGGCTATTTTTTGGTTAAATCCAAGAAACATTTTAATAACTTGGCTGATTTGGAAATCATATTCCACAAACTTTGGCAACATAATTTGAAGATGAACCACTTAAAATGTGATTTTGGGGTAACTTTAGGAAAATTTCTTAGCTTTTTTGTACGCCATCATGGTATCTAAGTCGATCCTGATAAGTCAAAGTCAATCCTTGGTATGTCACCTCCTCGGAATTTGAATGAATTGAGAGGACTTCAAGGAAACATGGCCTATATTCAACGTTTCATCGCCAATTTGGAAGGAAAATGTTTACCCTTCACTAAATTTATGAAGAAGGGAGTCACGTAATAGTGGACTAAAAATGTCAATAAGCATTCAGTATTCTCAAGAAATATCTCTTGAGTCCAATGGTATTAATGCCACCGGTTATGGGAATACCACTTATCCTTAATGTGACAGTTTTAGAGAGATCATTGGGTTCCTTTCTTACTCAGAAGAATGATGATGGGAATGAAAACAGCTTCTACTATCTCTATCGGAATATTCTTGAACCAGAAACCTGATATTCAAATATTGAGAAGTGCTGCCTAGCATTAATCTTTACGGTTCAGAAGTTGAGACACTACCTGCAACATCACGAGGTCTAATTGGTATCTCGAAATAACCCGCTCAAATTCATCCTTAGTTGTCCAATACATATAGGACGTCTGGCAAGGTGAGCATTTATTTTGCAGCAATTTGATATTCAGTATGTGTCTCAAAAGGCAATAAAGGGCTATGATCTGGCTGATTTCCTTGCTGGACATCTTTCAGTGGAAGATACATCTTCTAATATTGAACTTCCTGATGAGGAAGTCTTTTCTATTCAAGATAATCTTCAAACATGGGAAATGTACTTTGATGGTGCTTCTAGAAGTCCAATAGGGAAGAAAATGGAAGATCCTAAATTCAAAACATTTGGTTTAGGAATTGTACTCATTTCCCCATAAAAGGCAGTTATACGTTATTCCTTCTCATTATTGGGAGGCAGGGCAAATAATGAAGCAGAATACCAAGCTCTTATTGCATGATTGGAGTTGGCACATCAAGCACAAGTGAATCACTAAAAGGTGAAAGGTGATTCCGAGCTGGTAATCAAACAAGTCAATGAGGATTATGCAATCTAAAAAGAATAACTAATCGATTTTTATGATTACGCCAGAGAGTTAATTGCGGAATTTAATTCAGAACCGACATCATCTTATGTCTCGAGATCACAAAATTCCCAATCCGATTCACTTGATAGTATAGCCACAGCTCTGGAAGATCCAAATCGGGACAAGACATCCATCAGTATTTCCCACCATCATACAATTTCACCTTTTGTTCAAACCAGAACAAAGGAAATCAATGAAATTAGTCCCATTCTGAACCATATTGTCATACAACAGGATATATGCCACCTATTAGGTAATTACTTAAAAATGGAACACTTCCACCTGATAGAGGTGGGAAAGAACAAATCTGGAAACATGTGGTCAATTTTACTCTTTATGATAGACTGGATCACCTAGATAGAATTCTCTACAAAAGAGGCTTTGATGGAGATCTATTCTGATGTATTGATGGTTAAGAGACACTCGTTTTCATGAAATAAGTGCATGCAGGAGTCTGTGGTGCCCACCAGTATGGACATAGACTATCTGGTAAAATTTAAAGTCTTGGATACTTTTGGATTTCAATGATACAAGATTTTATTGATTTCACAAGGAAGTGTCATTCTTTCCAAGTACATGCCAAATACATTCATCAACCCCGAGAGTTTCTTCATACAGCTAAATCCTCATGGCCATTTTCCACATAGGGAATGTATGTATTGGGGCCTTACCCATCGGCTATAGCCAAGCAGTTTATATATATTCTTACTACTACTGACTTCTTTTCGAAATGGGAAGAGGAAATACCCCTCAAAGAAGTCAGTTCTAAAAGCATTGTTAGCTTCAACAAGTCTAACATCATTACCAGATTTGGTGTCCCTCGTACCATATTGACGGACAATGAAACACAATTCTGTTCATCCAAGGTGAGGAAGTTGTATCAAGAATACGACATCAAATCCAATCATTCATCTCAATATCATACAGCGGCAAATGGCCAAATAGAATCCTTCAACAAGACTCATTCAAACATACTGCAAAAGATGGTGGATAAAGATAAGAAATCATGTCCTGATAAACTCTTTCATGCTTTATGGTCTTATCAGACCACCACACACACTACAACGTGGTCAACTCCATATTCATTGGTATATGGAAGAGAAGTAGTCTTGACCATTGAGGTTCAATTTACATCGCTCAGAGTAGACATTTGTGATTAGTCATCTACAAATGAACAATCTCAAAAGCGATTGGATGAATTGGAACGATTAGATGAGAAAAGATTGTGCACCCTGCGCCACTTGGAAGTCTATCAGAATCGAATCACATGAGATTTAATCAAAAAAGTTCATCTCTATTCATTCGTTTAGGGAGAATTGGTATTGGATCTATGAACTCCAATGATACCAGGAAAGAAACCTCCCAAGCTGGAGCCAAAATGGGATGATCATTATTCAATACAAAAGGTCTACACCAATGGAGCTTATTCATTAATCTCAATGGATGGAGAAATCATCACTAATCTATCCAATGCCATATTTATGAAGAAGTATTTTGTATAAACACGAAATACATCCACAGTCCATGCATATGACCTTAAACTATTTTCATCCATATCATCCAACATGATATTAAACCGTTCCATCATCCAACATGACGTTAAACTGTATAGTCTATTACGTCCAGCAAGACGTTAAATTGTGCCATCATCCAACATGACGTTAAACTGTTAAAAAGTCCCTAATACGTCCAACATGACATTAAACTGTGTCTCTTTTGTCCTTACTGCATGACAATAAACTACACAGTCCCCCTTTCATCCAACATGACGTTAAAATGTATTGTCCCCATCATCTTAGCTATAGGATGTTAAACTGTACAACACCTTTATTGTCCAAAATGATGCAAAACTGTGATCATATCCAACATGACATTAAACTCCGTCCCAATATTTGTCCTACATGATGTAAACCAGAAAAAATTACCTTAATACGTCATACATGACGTTAAATTGTATTTCGTCCCTACTACATGACATTAAACTGTGCTGCACCAATAGTCCTCACTGTAAGTCTTTAAACTGCATAGTCCCATCATATGTCCTACCTAACATTAAACTATGCATATTTAAGGTTGTTGTTACCTCTTTTTTCTCACACCATGTATGAATCATGTGAGATTAGAGTAAAACTTCAACCATAACACCCTCTCTGGGCTTCTAACCATGTGTATGTCCCGACACCATTTTTTTAGGTAGTTGTTCTCGAAAACAACTTGATCACCAATTCATTCTTCAATAGAACTACGCAGACTTTTATCCTTTCCTTCTAGGCTGGGTACGTAGGCAACCTCCCAAGGTTCAAGCCCAAAACTACTCTCTTCCCATCGGTTCACCTCCATCTCATATGATGTTGTTCTATGAAGCAGCCCCATAACCAATTATTTTTTACATTGGATCACCACCGGTCCATGCATTTAACATTAAAATATTCCCACTTTTGTCATGTACGACAATAAACTAAAACATTATTTGACACCCTCACCTAAGAGGGAACCATTATTTACATTGACCTTCGATCATTTTATATTCTAAAAACTACGTGGATACATGGCAATGCCTAAAACTTTTATCTTGGGTCAAACCATCATTGCACTAAATTCACCTTTTCACCATTCATATGTACGAATCAAATCTGTACAGAGTGTATTTCTAGAACTATGTGGGCTTGATTACCATCCTTATGGGATACATAGGAATGTTCGAGTGTACCTCAAACCCTGCCCCAAGTCTTTAAGCCTAACCCCAAATTCCACTTTCAGTCCTTTGACTGAAAAGTCTCTATGAAGACACACACTGTTTATTCATTATCAGGGTCCGGGATCTATGACCCAAAACTAATATTTCCTACACATCCATCCCACATGATGTTAAACTGTACTTCAGGAACTACGTATGGATTTATTACCATCCTTATAGGATACATATTGAAGTACAACATTTCAATTCAGGACCCAGGCACAACATGATTATAGTTTTCATTTATCTATGTATGTATTTCATTCATTGGAAAATACCCATTTTCATGTTTCATACTGTTAACATTAAATACTCCCATATCTCCATAACCCTTTTCTTGACTTATGGTCACAAAATGTCCAATTTTTTAGAGTTCTTTTTCCTGACTATGCTGCACCTGCCCTTAGGCCGCCTTCCATAAACAGTCTACATAATAGACTTGTTAGCCAAAAGATAATATTATTTGACTATGCATCCAATGCCCTTAGGTGGACCAACATAATTCAACCCCCTAACGGGTTTGTTAAATAATGGTAACTTCATTCATTTGAAGAAACCACTTTTGTCTTTATTTGACTTATCGATAATATATAAGGATCCGCAAAAAATAGCTATCCTTAACATATTTGTCCCATATTCTTTTTCATGATCTGAAAGTACTAAAGTCTATGGTTTAAATTTCCCTTCCCTAGGATTGGGTCAGACCTTCGTAGGAGTGACATTCATCCAGTTCTTAGATGATCTTGTTTGGAAATATCTTCTCCAAATTCAAGTACCTCTCTCTATATAGCACACTCTATGCTTTGGAAAATTTGAATCCCCATAAACTTCCACTATATTGTTAGCAGTAGAAAAGTAAATTTCTGAGAGTTATTTTGCTTGACTATGTAGCACGTGCCCTTAGATGGCCTTTCATAAGTAGTCTACATAATGGACATGTCAGTCAAAAGATGCTAGTATTTGACTATGCAGCAAATTCCCTTAGGTGGCCCGACATAATTCAACCCACTAACGGGTTTTTTAAATACTGGTAACTTCATTCTTGAGAAATACTTCTTTTAATTCCTTTTAGCCATTTTTCATATCATTCCTCAGATTTAAAATTTCTTATGTCATCATTTACATATTTTCCCTCATACTTGAACATGGTAATATTTTTTCAGATAAATTATCAAGTAATTGAGTCAATGTTAATCCATTCCCTCAAAGATATTTCGACCTTAAACACCATCCTTTTTATGTCTGATGTGCATGAATTTAAACTGCCTGCAAAAGAAAACAAAACTATGAACAAAAGCCATGTTCCATCTCACTAAACACACATTTCATATGATTTAGGTAATATAAACCAATTAAAATGTTTCAAGGATTCTAGGGTTATTTTTATAATCCAGGTAAAAATAAAACTATTCTTACTAGGCCCATTGGCTTAGGTAAAATTTAAAGCAGGTAGAAAAATAAGGAATGCACAAATGATTGAATATGAAAGTTTTTTTTATTGATGCACAATTGTTAGAAGGATATCAACAGATTGGAGTCTCTTCTCCTTTTCCAGAATTACAAGAGGCTATCAACATAAATCTTCATTTGATTTACAGAATCATGAGCTTCATATGAAGCCACCCAGAATTAATTAATTCAACTGGACACAATAAGAGACGCAGTGATACAAACTCTTCTAGGAACAATTGTAACAGAATGTTCATGAGTGTGGTTTGGGAAAATTTTCTACTGATCAAAACAGTGACTCTGTTTCTATCCAAGAGACTTGTAAGATGGATACATGGATTTGAGAATGGAGCATTGGAAGTAAAGATCCATTTGTAGAGAGTACTCTTTTTAGATACTGTTATAATGTCATGATAGTCTTCTCTCCATCAACAGGTAGCGGAAAACATATCAGCCCATGGTTTTCCATTTTCATATTTTCAAGGAAATGTCATTAAGGAAAAATATGAAAGTTCACACCATTGTTGCTGCTCGTAATGCACAACATAACAAACATAGAGGAGTACTAGTGTGGATGCATCTCGAACATATAATTCTTTGCCTCCAGAATGTTGACTTCTTTCAGATGACCATGGCCATACAGAGGCAGTTAGATGCTTTGTGAGAAATCAACGTGATATTTCTTCAAGTACTTGACCAAATCTGGGAGAGTTCTATCATAGATATCATAATAGTCATGGCCAAAGATGTTCATCATATCATCAATCCAATTTCTAGACAGTTCATCAGTCATTCAGATTCTCCAGGGAGCCATTTAATCTACACAATGGTCGAATAATTAACTCTTAAGTGAGTTGATTTTTCATAAAACATGTGAAGAAAAGTGAAAAAATGGAAAAGGTATTAAGGCGCGCAAGTCCCAAATTGGCGTGCAACTATACGTGTTTCGTGCATTTTTTGTGCGTAGGTATCACAACGTAAGTCCAAATACCTCTACAGCAGCACGACACAAAATAAAGCAGTGGAAAACTAAGTAACATGCACGGTAAAGGAAACGTGCGCGACGAGAGCTCAGAAGCGTTCAGATTCGGTGCTTTGCGTGAGAATGAATCCATATATATAGGCAAGAATGCAACCCTATGCGCCGAAGCCAGCATGCCAACACCTACGCGACGCCATCTGCATGTCCAACACATGTGCGATGATATCTGTATGCTCAACACTTGTGTGCCGCATGTTCCATGGTTTTATCCTTTCTTCCTCTAAGTCACATCCTCCTTCTTTCAGATCCAACTCTGAGGGAGGACATTTTTTGAAGCTCCTTTTTGTCACTGATTCTAATGACTTAAAAAGGGAAATAACTTAGTCGAAAGTGATTTAACCTTTGATGAAACATCATAAATCAACAAAGGCATGAAGAAGGATTTCTTCCCACTTGGGTCGCACATGTTTCATCATGGTTGCACAAGTATACTTGTGCGCAGCATACTGGTTGTGCAGGTGACTTGTGCACCCTCTTTGATTTATGCTCAGGGTGTTCCCTGGCCTATAAATACCTCTTGTGGGCCCCCCATTTCGAAGAGTAAAAATTCAAAAACTCATATTTGAGCTCTCGGCGCCCTAGTCTCTTCTCAATGACTTTAGAACACTTCTATGTTAATTTCATACCTAGAATAGATGGTATAAAGAGAGGGAACAAGGCCTAAGTATTGAAATTCATCAACACCTACATGCAAAAGTGTCTAACCCTTTAGGGAATTGAAGACACTTGTGCGCCACCTTATCCATTCAACAACACTTGTGCGCCCCTCACTTAAAAGTATTTAGGGATAACACTAAGGGCTTGAGCCAATGATCTCCTAGGTATTACCCTAAGGGTTAACCATCGCACAAGTACTCATGTGTCTCGCAAGTACACTTGCATGACCAGGACTTGCGTGCCCGTGTAGGATATGCGCACCGACGCAAGACTTGCGCACCTACGCATGATGTGCGCACCTCTCTCTTCTTGGGTACCCCTCCTGCCTATTCACTATCTTTTCTTCAAATACATCTCTCCTTTTCAATATTTACCCTTCAAAACATTCTCCAAATACATTTATCGCATCTTTCCTTTGTTGGCTTCCTTATCTGAAAGGAATTCTGTGGAAAATTTCTCAAAACCTAGTGATTTACTTATCCTTATGTCACTAAGGATAGAGAGTACATTCATTCAACCTCATCCTTTAAAGATGAGAGTATATTTAAGATGAGTATCCTTTTCAGAAGCAATTCCCAATCTCAAAATCCCAAATATGGTCATTATCCTTAGGAGTAATCCCCAAGTCCCTTAACCTGGGCCTCCTTTTTAGGAGTAAGCCCCAGCCCTTATTTTTGGGAATCCTCCTCAAGAGTATGCCCCAACAATAATTCTATTAATATGGTCATCCTCCGTAGGAGTAATCCCCATGTTCCCAAAATCCATAACCTGGGCTACCTTTTCAAGAGTAAGCCCCAGTCATAATTCCCTTAATTTGGGCTTCCTTTTCAAGAGTAAGCCCCAGTCGTGATTTCTCTTAACCAGTATTAATTTACTTTTGATTTGGGCTTCCTTCATAGGAGTAAAACCCAATCATAAGTCTAATCTAATTTAGGCATCCTTCTCAGCATTAAGTCTTAATTTAAGTAATAAAATCTCTATAAAACGCATATGACTTTATGGACCATTTTCTTGGGTTTCTTCCCTGATGTAAATTCTAATCTTCATCTATCTGGGCAGTCACACATACGTATGGCCCGCGTTGTTTTTTATAATTGCAACTTTCAGGGCACAATTGTCTGGTTTTACCAATACCTCTTGTTTCTCACACTGAGCATGACTCACGTGAGCATAGAGTGTAAAAGTAATTATGAAATCTTTCTTTGAGCCATAAATCATACATAAACCCCATTCTTCATTATTATAACTATGTGGGTTCTAATTCCTTTTCAAAACAAAGGATACGCAGGTAGCCCACTGTGGGTGAGATCCCAACTCTGAATAATCTATGTCTTTCTGAATGACAATAAACTTTAAGTGCCTCACTGAGTGGCTTTAAAACTAGTATGGTTATCATAATGACCAAGAGATTTCTATATAATGTGTCGAAGGATACCATTGACTAAGATTATATAACAAATGCAGATGATTCTCTATCGATGATGAACCTCGAATACATATAAAAGATTCTATAAATCTCATACATATCAATCATTGATTTCCAGATATAAGGAATGCTCATTTTCATCATTGGTAGTTTAATAAGGATTCATGAACATAACGTAAATATATAAAGAGAGTCCCAGAGTAGTCAATAATTCCCCCCAAAAAGGTGTGAGGAGTCCGACCTCCCATCCTCTCGACCAATGCAAATTATTATGCCTCATCAGTCCACAACCAATGAGCACCTACATTTGGAAAGTAGGTCCAAATAGGATATAGAATCATTAGATGTTTCCGGTTCTACAAACAAACCCGTTAGAAACTGCATGGATTGATTGAACCTTAAACCAATGAGGTCATCCATATTTCTAGAGGAAACACTTATATAATAAATTTGTAAATTTTTTCAATATATATATTGTATTAAAATAAAATTTATTTTTTATTTGAATCCATAAATATTTTGAAAAAATTACTTTCTTATAATATTTTTTACATTTTTTATTTTATAATCATTATTTTAATTTCTTCTATTGATGTATTTTTTCCGGATTTCTAGGAGCATAATTTTTATATCATAATAACGTAGTTGAAATTTAACAATGAAATATTCAATTTTCTTCCACATTAACTCTTTGGAGGATAAAATCCTTATCATGATTTTTTTCATCATTTTAAATCATTATATAATAGAGACAATACATTTTGTACCTCTTCATTTGAATTACACTTGGGGGATGTTTTCATTAGGATTATAAAAGCAATTTATCTAGACAAAAAAAATTTCTTTGGGGAAGAACATTTGAATTTTTTAGGCCTCAATAATTGTTTACAATTAATTCAATGACATAGTAATAACGTCCTTTTCTATAATGGTTTTGGCTATATAATTAATCTATGAAAATAATATCCTAATTTTTTTTACAATATTAAAATTAGATATATCTTATTGAAAAACTCTTATATTTTAAAACATGGTAGTGTAAATTTTGTATATTGGATGGAAAATTTAATTTAAAAGAAACTAAGATATATATATTGAGAAAAACAAAAATTATAAATCTATAGGGTGTGTTTTTTTCATAACATTAATTACCTAGTATATATAACTTGTAATCACTAACATTCTAATTTTTATCATATAAATTAGATAACTTCTTGGAACTGACCTTTTATATTTTATAGACCATTATTTTGTCTTATATCTCATTAAAAATATCTCCACTTAGTGTATTATTGGCTTTAACATCTACCACTATTTCTACCTCAAATTCATTATGGAAGGTTACTATAGAAATCACATACAAGTATACATCCATTTTTTATAATATAATATGATGTAAAATGTTTTATTCTATAATTAAGATCATTATTTATTAAAAAATTATTTTTATTGGTGATTATCATGTGTTTCCCTTTTATAAATAACACCAAATAAAAATAGAATTTAAAAAAACGTGAAATAAACGGCTCTAATATGACTTGTTTAGACTAATCATGAGGAAATTAACCTTCGAGGGTGATTTAGTGGGGGTTTAAATTTTGTATTCCTCTTTCAAAATTCTTTCTCCTTCAAAATTATTTTACTCTTTAACAATGATCCTGATCTACCTATTAAGTATGATTCAAACATTAAAAAATATAATGATACATTTTGTTCTCTCTAATATAGTTAATGAAATAACTAAATCATCAATAGAGAAAATAGTTATTTTCTTGGTTCATTATAGTGTATATTTAAACTAATAAACCTACGTAGCTCACTAATTTCAAACATACCTGATGACGCCTTATTCCCTAACATTCTTGGTGCTATTTTTATTTTTATAATTTCATTAAACATAACTATATTATTTTCTTATGTAATATAGCCCTAATATTAATCTTCATTTCATTCCATGTGGATCGTAAAATAATTTCTTATGTATAAAAGAGTCATTATAAATGTATATATCAACATATTTCACAACATAATTGTTTTCATCTTCCACAATCCACATAGACTACATACCCTAAAAATCACAATTTCCCAAGGATACCATGATCACATTATCTTAATAGAACTCCATATTAAACATAATATCTAATTATTAAATTATTTCTCACCATGAAAATCACATAGTAATAATATTTACACAAACAGCTAACTCTAATAATGATATTGGTGCACCATAAACATAAAATTGATGCATACCCCCCCAAGTAATAGATTCATAAAAAGACTATAGATTCAAAGATTGTGAAACTATTATGGATATAATGATCTTGTATATTTACATGAATTAAAAAAGTAAATATTTAAATGAACTAAATAAATATGACAGAAATGTGAGTATAGAGATTTATCATTTTGAAGAGAATCAAGAGAGGGTAATAAAGAATAATGAGGTTGTGGGAGAAAATAGTGAGTAATATAAGGTATGTGGATTGAGCAGGGTTGTAGAATTTTAGGAATGAATTTCCCCAACAGGGAGTGGTAGTGATACTAAGAAGGGGTATTTGATGGAATTATCCACCATGAGAATGATACAATAGGAATAAATAATCAAATTTGATCACATAATGTGGAAAAATACAATGAATAATTTATAGATGATGATGATTCAATACCCAAATGACCCATATAAAAACTAAGAAGATCATAATTGAATCTCCTCCAAATATATAATCAATAATAAATTTTACATTTGGAGAGATCAAAAAATTACCATGACTCTATATTTTTATGAATAGAGGAAAAGGAAAATAACCACTTCTATAAAAAATGATAAATATATTATTATATGTGAAAAACATAAAATAAGTCATTGATATTCTTATTTTTTGGGACAACTAAAATATATAATGTTAATTTTGTTATGTTGTCCATACTAAAAAAGTCAAAAAAATAAATATATACATAAATCAGACTTATATCATTTATAAAATATTATTGAGTAGGTTCTCTATTCGTTTAATTTTATTGAATCCTATAATAAAATAAATTTAGATTTGTATTACTTGTGATATATAAAAAACTATTCTTCTATAATGAATTTGTGTGCGTGTTTTATAGAAATAAACACAAAGTATCACTGGTAGTAATTTTCAACCTCCTCTATAATGTTTTTAGATAGAGACCGCTCACCAATGTTTGGACAAAGTTATTATGATACCTTAGGCATGCATCCTCATACTTCAAAGGTATACATATAGAAAAACGGTTCTATGGTGTGTCCCTAATTATACTATACCCTCAAATTATTTTGGAGTAATATTGAAAATAATAACAAAATCATACATAAAATAACCAATAGAAACTGATATAATGAAAAGTGTAAATGAACAATACCAAAATCATTCTATATCAAAATAGATATGGTAAAATTCAATCAAGTCATAAAAAAACTAATCCCCATGAGATGACAATATAAATCATGGATCCATGAATGGAAAAAATATACAAAATTAAGCAAACCATAAAACTGGTTTTGAGTTCTACTTTTATCCCATCTCGCAAGGTCCACCCTATCTAATTAATATAAACCATTGAAAATAAGTCGTATTCCCCTACTATTACCTACAACCATTGTGTTTTTTTGTTAACTATAATGGAATGTCCATGGGGTGAGTACAAATGACTATGCCACCACTAAATAAATCTGTAAACATATGCAGTCCAAGTGATCGTGCATGTGGATGTGCATACTAGAAAAGAAAACATAGTGAATAAACACTATTAAGAATATGAATATAATTTCTTCAGCTAGTTTTGGGTGACTCTAATCAAATTGATTCATGTAAATTATATTCATAGGTGAAGTTCATCCCACCTTAAAATATCATGTTCTATTATTCATACATTTGAGATCCTAGTAATCCCATAATAATTAAGCATTTTTGGATCATATTTGGAAATCACATGCATCCTATAATCCTCAATAATCACCAAATAATAGAAGTTAGTGTTAGGTTTAAATTTATAATGAGTATCATGTTATCCTAGGAGGTAATACATGTAATATCATAATCACTAAGAGAATCCTGATCTAGGGAGGTAATACAAGGAATCCTATAAATCATAAGGAATCATCAAATTATGGAAGGTAATCTCATTCATCTTATATGTAACCTGGCACAAAAAAAAATAATTTGAGGAAATAATAGGCAAACATTAAGTCATTAGGTGCCACTAAATCATGGGAGGAAATATTGATCATCATGAAAGTCATTATGCACCACTGGGTCTTAGGAGGTAATCTAGGGTATCCTATAAGTCACTAAGCACTACCAGATCTTGAGAGGTAACCCTAAGAATCCAACAAATTACTTATGACTACCCTGTCTTGTGAGGTAGTCGGGGGTATGTTATAAGTCATTAAAAATTTTTGTATCTTATAGGGTAATCCCAGATATCCTATTAATCATTATACATCACACAATACCAGTTTATTTTTTTTATTTTTTTTAGAATTCACATATCAGGTTTTTCAAATATAATTAATTAGTTAATCTCATGATTCAAATCTCAAGTTCGTTCAATGGATCCTAGGATACATCCCATGTATTCATTTCCGCATACTTGTTTATAAATTCTCTTTGGGAACCCCATGGGTTAGCTTATAAATTTCTATTTTTCTTCAAAATCTATCTCACCACACTATATGGGAAATGATCTAGTTCTACCCTCACTAATAGAGAACTTGTTCCCCATGGAAATGATTACTCTCAGGAAATAAGGGTTTAATCCATTTATTAATAGTCTTAGGTCAAAAACACATTATCTGGGTGAAACTTCTCATCACACAAACATAGAAAACTAGTGAGACATTATTGGATAATTTATGGAAAACCTACCTTAGGATTTTAGAATTCTACACATATAATATTTACTGTTGATTAGAGATTAAATTTTGGGAATTTTGGAAATAGATGAAAATCCAAATAGAGCGTATAAATAATAAAAAATCATGCAAGACAACAAAACTATTAATGAAAATGAAATGGTTAAAGGAATAGTATTGTCCTTACTACTTCTCACTTCGAGAAAAAATGGAACTTCAAATACCCATGAAAAGTAGAACCACAAAAGAAAATAATGGAATAAGTATGGCATTGACTACAGATGGATTCTAGTAAAACATGGTAAGAAAATCTAGGGGTTGTTCATTTTAAAATATATGGGTGAATTTAGTTATATTTTTTTGTGAATGTGAAGAATGAATCATTTTTACACATTGTTTTCTAAGCCATTCTCTAACCATCTAGTTCCTATAGTCTAAGGTAATCACATCTAGAATGGTTAGGCCTCATAGATCAGTATACCATGTTGAAATGTTTGTAGTATATTATAGTATTTTCATGGTTTCCATGGTTACCCTTCATGGTTAGTTAGACCAAGTTTCAAATATGATAATGGAAATGCATGTTCCCTTACCCTTCATATAGTCTTTGTTTATGATCAACATTAATCATTCACTAACTATGAACTCAACCTACAAATACATATTTCTATATTATAGAACCTCCAACCTTTTGGAATACATCTTGGATAAACCAAGATCCCCATAAACAAATAAAAAATAAATAATTGGAAATAAAAAAATAATAATATGAGAAAATTTAGTGGATTAAATACTCAAGATGGTATATAGTTTTACAATCTCACCATTATATAAAAGTTTATCCTGGAGATGCATTCACAAACTTCACTAAGTTTCGTTTTTAAATAAATCCAGCCACAAGGTTCACATGTCATACTATTTGTCTCTTGCTTTCTCCTGTATATGGTCATGATTTAACTATACACATAATAGAGGAACGATAATTCAACATAATGTATTCTTTTTATTATCTGATATAAAAATTGGATTCTCCTCAAAATATGTTTCAGCTTAAATATCGATATCATTTGTATTGATAATAAAAAATTTATACAATACTATCGTAGTTGTAATAAATTGAATACATCATTCACATCATTGAAATGTTGAAGGAGAGTTAATTAGTGTCCCATTGTACTGAACCTCTCTATGATCTTGAATGGTATTACATACCATGGTACCAATTTACCATACCATCAAACATGATGATGTATGAAATGGGGTGATTCATGTAAGAATACATGATCTACCACCTCAAAATATAAATAATAATGTAATTAAATGTAATATGATATCTTTCTTATTTAAGAAGTATTCAACCACATCCAAATAAAATGAATGTAATCTGAAATATCCCACATGACACTCAATTTAAAAATTCAATGACTCCCTAGTTTAAGGGAAATTTCAGTGTGAACAAAATATCCTACCTTATAATGAATCAAAATAGCCATCTAGATCAATGTATGGTAATTATTACTATAGGAATTCTCTAAAATGACCAATTATTTCTCCAAAAAACACTTAGGTCTGGAAAACATGCTCATAGAATGACCTTTAAAATCTGTATAGTACACTCAACCCAACCATCAATTTGAGGGTGGTAATGAATTCTCAGATGAACCTATGATCCCCAAACCTTATATAACCATGTCCTAAAGTATAATTTAATAAATAAATCCCTATCTGATATGATGATCTGAGGAACCTTGGGAAAATACATTATCTCCCAAATATAGGGCATACCCATGTCTGAAATTGAAATTGTATCTTACATCGGTAATAAATAAGACACATTAGTCAGCTTTTCCATAATCACTCATACTATATATCTACCTTAGGGTTTATTTGAAAACCTTGTTATGAAATCATTGGTCATATCATCCCACTTCAACAAAGTAATATGGTGTGACTAAATTCGTCTAATGGAATAATGGTGCCTGAGATTCACCTTGTGAAAGGTGGGGCATCATGTGATGAGACCAGCAATGTGCCTCTTCATCCCCAAACTACTATACAACCTATGTATATAATCTTGAATATTGGTCAAAAATATATATATTTCCCAGCTAAAAACGAGTGAGTCCCTCCTCATCTCCTCGTACATTATCATAGGGACAAATACATGACCTCATATGTAAATAATCACATTTTTATTAAGGGACTGGTCTAATGGTAGATTCCCATTGTATATGTTATCACAAATGACCATTTAATTTTAATTTTATTGCTAACTTCTATTAATAAATCTACGTCGTGATGATATGATAGACAAATATGTAAGGGTCTCTTGACCCTATGGATCATGAATATCATGATGAACACCAGCAATGAGGGCCATCATCTGCTAGTCAATGCTAAATATCTATAAAATCTGAGTCTAAGTCATCCAACTCAATGAATCTATAACCATATTATAATTTTTAGGTGTGTCTTCTAGTTTTAAAAAAATTATGAAAATACATGACCTTCAATTTTTAAAAAACTATTATTTCCAACTTTGATAAAATTACCACAAGAACTTGTGGTTAGTAGAGACCATAAATATCTTATACACAAGGTAACTTCATCATCATTTTAATTCATGTACCACTATTGTTAACTCAAATTCATGTGTCATGTAGTTACACTCTTGTAGCCTTAGTTTCCTTGAACCATAAAAAACCACATGATTATCCTATATCAAAACTACTCCAACCCTAACTACTAATGCAACCCAATACTAGGTATACACCTTACCCATCTCGGGAAAGGTCATGATCAATGTTGTAGTCAATCGCTCTTTCAATTCAGGAAATATTCTCATGTAAGAGTCAATCCAAATTAACTTCACTCCACTCACAGTTTAGACCATAATTGATACTTGAAATTTGTAAAGTTAATCAATAATCCTCTAATATTAATTGACCAACCCCTAAAAGCAGTGAATCCCAAAAATATTCCCAGGTCATGGCAAAAAATCCACTACTCAAAATTTAAATTTCTATACTGATACTCTATACAAAGATATAACATTCTCCAAGAATTGCAGTTTGTAAATCCAAACGTAACACTTCATGATATTGGTATATGATCTATTATTCTTATATGTGATTAAAAGAATATCAAAATTTGATTTGTGTCCCTCCGCTAACCTAAATTACATGATGAAATCAACATAAAAAATGAACAAAACTTTTTCTAGATATATGTGAAGAACTATATCTATCAAGTTCATAAATACCGTTGTTGTGTTTATTAGGATGAAATAAATCTTTAATTAAACATAAAAACATTCCCTACTCTCGAAATACAAGGGAGGTATGTTTGAAGGTCCCAAATTTTCCTGTGATAACCCAATTTTATATTAATCTTTTATTACACTCAGTCTCTTATAAGATATCAAATACGTTTTCAATAAGATAATGTCGGTATTTAGTCTTGACTATCAATTGGTTCATCTTCCAATAGTCAACACCTAACCTCAACGATTCATAGGCCATGTTAGGGAATATAACTAGACCACCCTAAGGACAGGTACTTTCCTCTATCAACCCATTAGTCTCAAATACCTATAATTAATCCTTTATGTCTCAAATATCTAAAGGAGTAATCTAATAGAGTGGAGTAAAAATATGATACACACATTGAATGAGCTCGATAAGGATCATAACCTTTTCTTTGGTTAGAAATAAATAATAATAATTAGGGAATACATCATGTAATTTATCAAAAATGGGAGGGAAAATTCCCCATTATTCAATCCATCATCTAATATAACAGTATAAACATGGGTTGTAAACATTCTCATTAACTATGGTTAGGTCCTATATGATATTCTTATAAGTCTCATTCTTTGGTATGTACACAATTTCCACCCATGAAAGATGTATAATACACATTTTGATGTTAATAGTGGATATGATATTTAAATAATAATAACCAATCCATTCCAATGATTTATTCAAATCACAAAATCTCTAATACGAAAAGATTCTAGTGGAATTTGTAGGCTCAACCTCTAGGGTGAATTCCCCACATCGATAAATTCCCTTAGATCACACTTATAATAGTGTGTCTTTTGAAATATCTATATATAGATACTCAATTAATAAACTCAATACATCCATGAAATAATAATTAATCAACCAATGTGATTATTCTATATCAAACATTGTAGTTTCTATAGATGATTCCACGAAAATTATGCCTCAAATAGTAGAAAGTTCCATATCCTAGATATTGGGGGTTGTATGAACGACATGAAACTAGAATTTTTCTATTCCATGAGCCCCTTCGCAGGTCACCAATGAACTACCACTATGTTGATGTTATTTCCCCTTCCCATAGGAACCATTTCTTCCACCATGACTTGAATGGATGGTATACCACTAGCTACACACCACCCATGATGCATCTGATCAAATTATAGAACCCTATTCTTATCCTGGTCCTATATCACTAGAAAGATCATTTTTCATCACTATAGAAAATCCAATATAGGTGTCACATTCTCTCATAATATCATATCACAATTGGCACCCTTTCTTACCAGGGATGAATGTGGCTAGTTAGGCCACACTGGTGGAACTGTATAAAACTATCTATTCAGTGGGGAAAGATGAATCACTACCATGGATACTGTATCCATCAATTCCATAGAATGGATGAAGATAATTATACTTTCTAAAACATAAAGACCCATAATTTCTCCTTCCAATAGTATACTCCTTCCCCGATCCTCAAACTTATCTAGTATTCATCCCTATAGTACTTTTTTGTTCCAAAACATTGAAGATTAAAACAATCCAAATACATTTCCTGGAAATGGATATCATACCTCATGCCACCCTTAAATAATATCTCTCTAGTTAAATAATCATCCACTAGAATTATGAAAAAGTATATTTATCCTTGATGTGATCAACATAATCAACTATTAACATTTGCCTATTTTGCGGTGAATAAACTATCTATCCATATATTCCCTCAAGGTATATTGGAATAAATAATCAAAAAATGGTTCTAGAAGTCCATCCATGACAACCCCAAATACTTATCTTCTTAGAATGGAACATCCCACTATCACTTCATTGAACCGCAAACAATATAAACTGCTAAAATCACCCTCTTATCTAAGGGTGTATGGCTATTTTCAATGATCATTTTCACAAACTCTATCTAGAATAATGTAGCATGTGGTCCAAACTCACCAATATATAATATTGGTTTATATACTTAAAAATATTTAGTTTGATCAAAAACCATACTTTTATCTCATGTATCCTCTTTATCCACTGATTACATAATTCACAATAAGATCTCTTGAAGATGAACAATAATCCCTTGTTTTGGCATCACAGGAGACTCATGTTCTACCACTAGACGAGTATAATCTCCCCCACCCTCAAAGAACTCCATAGTTGGTTTCTATGATGGAATATATATATTAATTAAAATCTGAACAATACAATGTGATTCAATAATAGTTATCAATATTGTTGTATAAGGAATGAAATAATAGACATAACATCTTAATATTCCATAAAACTCGTATCATGAATGTCTTATAACTTTAGTACTCTAAATAAACCCATAAATCTATTTATAGGGTTACCATAACATATATTATATCTATATTATCATCATATAATAGAATTTTTTTCAATCGTTAGAATTCACAGCCAGTGAAATAAAATATCATTTAAAAGTTGTAGTGGGAGAATTTTTTTATGCTATTATTGGAGTTTTGTTTAACTTCCAACTAGTATAATTCAAAGTAAGAAATTATAAAAAAACAATTTTTGACAATAAAATAATTTTTTAGTTAAAATATTATCAAAAATTTATATATGAAGACACCATATAATTTTATGAAAACATTTTGAACAACTAAACCCTACCTCAATTTCAAGTTACAAATCATTACCACGAAGGAAAATGACAAGTGAATCTTACATTCCTGATATCATTCGTGAACACATTTTCTATATTCATTTTTATAAAGAGTTTATATCTTATAAATCATAAAATTAAAATCAAGTGAATCACACTATGTGAAGAAAATAAATTTTTAAATATAAATATAAGAATGAAAATATGATCCCTGGAAACTTGTACATGCCTCATACATGGGTTATGAAATTATAGGCATAAGTTCCATATAAAGTTCATATAATGTCTTATCTACTATCTACCTATCACTAATTGTAATAAAAAAGAATATAATTCTATGATAAAAATGTGTAATATCCTTATCTTAATAGCACTCACTCTTGTATGGGTCAGGTAATTAAAAGACTATAGCCATTCCACCGCATATTCCAAAGGCTAGTGATAAGTAGTGAGGCTCTATAGTGCTTCCATGGGTATGGTATACCATAATTATAGAGTAAAATTATTTCGAAAATAATAATATTATAATAAATCACATAACCCATAAAAATAAGAATTTTGAAATGTTCTAATAAATAATACATAACCTTTCATGACCTGACATGATTCATCATATATTTGAATGCCTATGTTGTCTTGTGATATACCTAAGGCATGTTCCGTGTTTCCCTAGGATGGAAAGTAGTGATAGTAATAAAATTAATAATGATTGGTAATTATTTCTCCTAAGAAATAACTATGAAATAAATATGCTAAAATTAAATAGAATCTTATCATGACTTATTCGTAAGTCAGAAATTCATTCCCAAGAAAATATATAGTTTAAAATAATAACAAATAATAGAATGGAAAAGAAGTGAACCAAAGTAAACAATCTAATCCCACCAGTCGCCACCATTATCCCATTACTAAAATGCATAGATGCAGAAAAAGTGTCCCTCATATATATTTAATTCTATTCCCAGTAGTTATTTGCAGTCTATTCTAGTAGAAAAAAATAATAACCTATGTAATTATCCAATAAAGGTAATCTAAAAATAAAATAAAAACCACTAACATACCTCTCTGTGAATATACAAGTCATCTTCCTACTAATCAATGGTCAAAGAGTATCCGGGAACAGAATCGGAACCTAAAACAAAAATTATAAAGATAGGAGTGATCATAATTATTAATATCAATTACAAAGATAAACCATAGACCATATAATTTATTTCAATTAAATATCCATTTATGATATTTTTATATTCATTATAAAAAAATTTGTTTCTATTTTTTATTTACAAACAAAATAAATGTTTTTATTCATTTTCAAAGTTAGTTCCTTTACCAATCATATAGAGATAAGAATTTTTAAGAAAATATTCATCTCAAATATTGAATGTGAGGAATATTTGTTTTACTAAAAATATTCCACTTAAAATAAAAAAAATATATATTTATTTTGAAAATAAATAATAACAAAACTAAATAAACAAATCAAGCATAATGAACATCCCTAGGTCATTATGGTTTGGCTATAAGATCGGATCCTAGTACTCTTGGTGATTGAACCATAAAATACCATTCATGTTCATAATATCTTGTGGAGGAATATAAAAATATCTAGTAATAACAAATTTATGTATAATCATATAATTTTAGTTGTTTTTTGTGTGAAACTATTATTTAGAGCATACCAATTATTAGTGTACTTATCCTTATTTTCACTCTTAATTACTTATAGTTACCCTGTGCAATTACCCTTAAATAAAATACTAATTGACCTAATACCATGTAAAAATAAACCAAAAATCAGTATCATATTTCATATATAGGGGGAAATTACATTAAAATCATTTCAATCAAAATATCTTCACTTAATAAAGACACTTACACATTATGACATTTTTTAACATTCTTTTAAAAAAAAGGAATGAAAATTTAATACATCTAACCATGGAAACTCATATATGTAAAGTATTTTAAAGGTGTTAAATGGTATATTTGTTTAACTTTTGGGGATCTATTAAAAATTTTCTTGAAACTCATGTTTTAGTGTCGTGTTAAAAGCCCAAATATACATATCCATTGTTATGACCTTCTACATTGGAAAAAATTTGTATATATATATGTATATATATTTCATTACATATATTTTTATTTCCTCCTGTGAATTTTTAAAATAATATATATATATATATATATATATATATATATATATTTGTTTCTATTTCTGTTTACAATTGTATATGTAGATAACACCAATATGGTAGAAAAAATTATAAAAAAATCACAACCTCTATAAGTCCCTTCTGAAAAATGGATAAATATACCTTTAAATAAAAAATATTATTTTAGTACACTATGTATAGTTAATAAAATCCATTTTTAATTTTGTAAAAAATCGATTGGTAAAAATCAATTGAAGTAGACTTTTAAAAAACATAGTTATGGTTGAACTAAAAATCCTATGAAACTTGATTTACAATTAAAATAGTCTTTGAACAAAACAAAAAATTTTATTTTATTTTTAAATTAGAGAATACAAATTCAAAAAATCATGGTTCGAATATCTAATGACCTAAAACAAGGTTCAACCTACTTGAAACTCGCTACCTTAAAAATGAACAGTGTTATTCCACCTCAACATTTTTTAAAAACCTCTATAAGATAAATATAATGACATTAATTAGAAAAAACATAATTAAATTTTATCCAAGGAAGAATAATCCATACATGAAGCAATAGAAATCCATTTCCTTTAACAACTATAGTATAAACGGAACTCAAACCTGACCTCATCACCCATAATGATTAAGAATCAACAAAATAAAAACCCAATTTCAGGTTATTATATCTCTAGGTAACACACACCACAAGGTGAATAAGAAAAAGTAATAAAAATTAGAAGATGAAGGGAGTGATGGAGGAGGAATGCTAACTCATGGATATCACATGTGAAATTTCTGTGAGAAATCATCCGAATATACGATATAGGTGATGAGGGAGGAATATTTCTGGGGATCCTCTTGTCTAGGGATTGTGGAATATATAGAGGAAGGGGGAGGGGAATGAGTGAGTTGGGAGATGAGAATAGAATTTGGGTAAAATCTCAGTTTTTATAACGTTTAGTCATCACACATGGTTTGGCCATGTGGTTTTATTATCTATGCAATAGTCATATTCCCCTCACTGGAGGGTAAGGGAATATCACATGGGTCGTTACCATGATCTAGAAAACCGTGTGAAAATGATACATTTTAGCACTACTCAGTTACAAATGCCTTTTCATGGTTGGTGCATGGTTTCTCTTAACCACTATCCAATTGTGCACCTATGGAGAATATCATAAAATTTAAAAAATAAAAAAAAGGATCAACCTAGAAATCAAATAATGGATATTGTATAATTAATTAATGAATATAGAAATGTAATTGATTGGGTAAGGGTGAGATATTTCTCCCATGAATAATTTTTTCCACCCCAATAAAGCCTCAACTAATTTATAAAATAAAATATAGGAAAATATCAATCCTTAGTATATCTCGAGTCTCTAAAATCCAAGGAACACCATGACCACTCTATGGAAATACATACGATACTAATCAAAATATAAAGACTCAGAATTTCCATGTAAATGATTTTTAATTTAATGGGAATTTTATGAATCCGCAAAAATTGACGGTGCATGATTCTGAGGGTCTGAGTGCCCGAAATGAATTTCTGAACATTATTTTGGATACGTTTAGTTAACATGATAGCAGGTATTTCTGTCTTTTGAATTGGTACTCAAAATTGAAATATGAAGGCATCGTCGAACTCGGAGTGCCGATATTCTCTTAAGGAGACCTTCACCTCGACCGTAGTTGGTCGAGGGTGGAAGTTAGTTATTCACTTTTTCGTGTGGGAATAAAATAAAATAAAATGGTGTAACATTCTATTTTTATTTTATTTTGAAACTCCCATGTGGATGTTTCACTGGTCGGGAACACCTGAACTAAACCTCCCATGAAAGATTATGGTGGTGGGGACCACCTGAGACAAAACCCCCCTTGAACTCCCCTCATTATGGAGAAAACCCTCTCAACTCCCTACATTAATTATGCAAACTCTCCCCTTTAATTAATTAATCCAACTCTCCTTTAATTAAATAATCTAACTTATTTTGTGCCAATTTGAAATTAAAAAACTAATTTTATTATATTGGGTACCTTTTTTGGTGGGTTTGGAGAAATTAATCGTTGACAAAGGTGGGAGCATGGGAGAAATTGGTGGAAAACATCCTCCAATTAAGAATGCCAAAAAAGAACTCTTCTCCTTTGAAAAACATTTCACCGAACACCATCAAAGGATCTACAATGGAGAATGAACCAATGATCGAGGAAATGACATCGTCATCGACTACATCTTTTCCGCTCCTCACCGACGTTCTTGAAGGAGACTTTTTAGAGGATCGACCAATGCCAAACCCTCTCAACCAAAGATAATCTTCAACCGAATCATCGAGGTAGGGTGGATGTTTGAATTTTCCCCCCATCCATTCATGAAAATTCTTCAGGAATGAATGATGAAATTATAGCCACTAGCAACTGACCTAATATGGATAGTGCGGGCCAAACAACATGGCTTATCCCCTATGAAAATCTTGGTTCTCTTGTGTGTTCTTAGGGATGGTCTTGGCAACTGGTGTTGGCGGTTGGTACCGGTGGAACTTCAGAAATGTGACGAAGGTGACGAACGAAAGGTTTCCAGTCAAGCTGGTGGTCAATGATGGCACGACGGCCTACGTCCCCACACCGTCCTGCGGCCTCCGCTGTTCATGGCCCCCGTCACCCGCGACCTCCACCGCCCGCGACCTTTCCAGGCCGCCCCACGTCCGTCATGCTGCACTGCGGCCCCTACGGCCTCACGCCGTCCCACTGCCTCAATCTCCCCGAAACACCCTTGTCCTCATGCTGCCTCACAGCCACTATGGCCTCACGCCATCCCGTGGCACTCGCAGCCTCACGCCATCCAGTGGCCCCTGCGGCCTCCACCGCCCCGTGGCCCCAGGGGTCTCTTTCCACCCCATGGTTCCCATGGCCTCAAGCCACCCTGCTACACCCAATGCCTATGCCGCCCCATGAAACATACGGCATCACACCGCCCTGCGGAAGCCGCGGTCTCGTCGCAGTGCCCCACAGACTCACAGCCCTTTGAGGCCCTCTGCAGCCTCGTGGCCACCTGCGGCCCCTGCGGTGCCTCACGGCCCCTACGGCCCTCACAACCTACCCATTTGGCTATCACATTGGCCCTGGACGTCTGATTGATGAAATTTCAATGTAACTCTAAACCTTGGAGTGAGATGGTCCCTTTGGTATACCCCACATGAGTTTTGGATAATGTTGTGGAATGGTCGGGTTGTATCGAACACAAATACAACCGGGCCCTCAAGACTAAACGGGTAATAACTCACCTACTGGGCATCCGATTGACGCACTGTCTGTTGCGTTGAGACCCATATTATGTGGAGGTCCATTGAGATACTTTTTCATGGGACTTTTTAGTAGTTGGTGTATCGACTAGTGGCTTGGGGAGAGGATCCTCTAAGAGATGAGCAAGCCTAGTTTGGGAACCCAGTAGCTGCCTGTGACATGAAGAATGAAGAGTGATCCTATGTGGGTCATCACCTAGAGTTCTTGTGTGGATCTGCACGGTGCTATCCTTTGTGGGTCATCACCTAGAAAGCCTATGTGGTTCAGCACCAAGATATCCTATGTGGGTCAGCACCGAGAGATCCTGTGGGGGTCAATAGCAGATTCTCTTTAGAGAGTAGGATGGTTAAGTAGGTACATATAATCATCTCTACTACTTTACCTAATAAATAACTAGTGTGAGCATAGTCTGTACCCTGTGGTACTTTCCTTCGTGATAATACCATGGTGGTATTATTCTATGTGGCGTACCTGTGTGGTCATTACCTTTGTTTTTTTCTTTCAATTGTAGAATGGTTGAGCTTTGGGATTTTGGGTAGGACTCTAGGTTTCTTCAGGATTTAAATGCGTATACGTGATAATTTTGGTATATGTGTGGTCATATACCTAAGTAGGGTTGATAGTTGACTTCAAGCTTTGTGGGTTATTCTTTTTGGATTTTGTGAGACCATGAGGGTCTCATTGTCCCTACTGGGTATCATTATACTAACCCCTACATAGGTTATACCTACACCCTATTGTGTTTGGTGTAGACAACAGACAATCCTAACTGAGGACGAGAGTACCTGGACTGGAGCTAGCTTGGAGGTGGACGTTAGATGTGGCAAACCGTAGAGACGGTCATTCGTGAGCTATACCTACCCTTCAGTTAGGATTCATGGTGGATGATCCAGCATCTTCTTTTCACCTTTCCTTCGACTTTTACATTTTAGTTTTCTATGTACAATCTAGTTGGGCTTGTATTCTGTCCCCTTTTTCTTACTGCACTCACTCTATTTACTATTCAGTTTACTTTAGTTCTTATCTTGGTGTGGGCTTGGTTGCATGTACATAAAAGTTATAAAGGCAATGCCTTCCCAATTTTAGGGAATACACCTTCAGTGCTATTCGCCAGCCCCTAGTCTATGGAAGGCGGGCTTGGGGTAGTCACAGCACGGGCCCCGGGGGACGGGTCATGACATAAAAGGAAATATGATGACCTACCAATATCAAATCCTCACCAAAAGAACATGTAAACTCATAACCTAAACAATTCATCACCCAAAGAATCATCTATAAGGTACCTTAATCCAATTAATCAAAGGTAATGAAATCAAACTAAACATGGTGGTCTTTTCAACACATTCTAACATATCTAAAACATGCATACCTAGATATACCCAAGGTTTGGTACTCACTCGAATCAAAAAAAAAATCTAAAATCACATAATCTCAAAGGCCATGAATTGCACTTAAAAACCAAATAAGATTTTCAAAACAATCGTGTGGCGACAAAATATTATTGATACCCACGCACAGTTTCACCACTATAAGGATTCCATTAACACGAAATTCCAAAGGAAAAAAGACTCCACCCCAAGGGATACATTATTATTGAGATAAAATCTGATGATAAGGGGAAATATAAAACCGTTAATATAAAATTCATTCATTATTTCTATCAACCTAAACATATAATTAAATAGGATCTCAGTGATGAAACCACCTCAAATAAAGAAAAAAAATGTAATCCAAATGAGATAGAAAACGGAACATCAAAAACTACCCGAAACAAAACACTCCCGAACAAGAAAAACTAATGATGTAATTATAATAGTATTAGAAGATATAGAAAATTGGATCATCATACATGGAAAACATAGACCTTAATGGATCCATCCAAATAGACAATGTGTTATCTAGGATACGACCTATATTGGGGTTATCACTCAACCTAGTCAATGATGAATAAAACCAAATATTTCAATTTTTCAACCTATAATTCCCTAAAATAATGATAAAAAACAAGGTTGTCATCCCCATGGGATAGAAGGGAACATATAATTTCCAAAATGAGAATATATTATAGACAAACAATCTTTTACCAAGAGAATAGATAAATACTCAAAGAATGAAAATACTAATGAAATAATGTAATGTCCCAAATACTAATTGGGATTTTATATTTTCCACTCCACGTGGAGTTTAGGAAAGGACGTCAACTATAATAATAGATTCCCTAACTATGAGAGTCACTGGTCATACACATCATATGAAATGAACTTGCTAGAGTATACTAAAATGTTCCAGGGGAAATCTATTCAAAAAATAAAAATAAAATTTAAATAAAAGTCCATGGAAATTTAACTAACCCAATACTAGGTAAACCATATGAAAAGGGAAAACCCAAAATAAAAAACAACCAACCCTGTTCCAAATAAAAACTCTAATAAAAATAATTACCAACTTTAAAATGAAAAAACAATTTTTTGAGGACCCCCTTTTTAAAATTTATATGAAAAAATACCCCTTTTCAAAAGACAGTCTCATTTTTTAAAATTCCCATAAAAATTACTATCAACTTACATTAACAAATCCCATGAATTTTTAGAACATTATATTTAACTATTCAAATAAAACCTCACATTAAATAAATTAAAAATAATCAAATTTTATTTATAAGAATTCCATTGGAATTTAAAATCATTTATGTTTTGAAATTTTAAATTTTCCTTTAAATATTATATTACAAATTTGACAATTCTTTTTTGATGTAATCTTAATATTACATGAACCAAATTCATTTGAAATAATTTTTAGGGAAACTATTAGATTAAATTTATAAAAAAATAAAAACATTTAATACAATACAGTATATATTATATTCAAATATATTAAATTCTAAAAATTTCAAGATTTATTTTAGAAATAAAATTTCCAAACATAAAACTTTGTTTATGAATTCATCAAGACATAATTTTTTTACCTTTTTAAAATAGACTCATGTCATGAGAGATCCAAAAAAATATAATTTCACAACATCAAAACATCATAAGATGGAATAGTGGTTGTGTATTTTTGGTCTACATTTTTTATTAGACAATGTTCCAAACATGTAACCACCACTAAAAGTAACACAAAACCCGTACATAGGGTCAACATGGGTTTGTGAGACCTTCAAGTCTGACAGAGGACACTGGTTCACTCATATTTTCATTAGTAAAAACATAGAAATAATTTAAATAAACTATAATTTGTAAAATAAATAGAATTATCAAGCCAAAAATTCCATTGTTACTTAAGGTTATGCAATAAATGTGTTGGTCAATCACTTTTTTAAAACGTACAAAAAAAATTAATAATATCTCTATCTAACATTAATCATAAAATAATAATTGGACAAATGATAACATTTTTTCATGACCCAGTCAGGGTCTTCCCACTGTCGGATACTCGAACCTTTTCTGACATACCTGAGGCACATCCCTGATAGCCCTAGGTTGGAAACTAGTGTTGGGAATTAAATTAAAATAAAATGGTAATTCTTTCAACAATAAAATTATTGAGAAAGTAATATAAATTAAATAACATTTTAGAATGAATCATTTGTATGTAGAGCATAGATGCAAAATAAAATAGTTAGTTAAAAATAATAACAAATAACAAAATGAAAAAGAGTTAATAAAAATTAATATAATTAATTACACAGATCACATGTACCCTCCTGGCCCTTCAATACACTAACATAAAAAAATACACCACCAAATTCATTTTCATTATCAACCATTAGTTATTGCAACCAATTTTCCAAATAGATCAAAAAAATTATTTGAGTAATGAAATAAAGGAAAAAAAATAATAAAGCTACAGACATACCTCTATGTGACTATATAAGTCACCATAATCCTAATAAAAAATCAAAGAGCATCTAGGAATAGAAGAAAAACATGAAATTAAAATGATAAAGATATGCATGATTAAAATGATCTATATGCATGCCAGTGGTAAAAAAACACCCCATATATGATTATTTAAATTAAATATACATTATTCCTTGATCCAAATACACTATAATTTTTTTAGTTTATATTTTTTATTTTGAAACCAAATAAATGATCATTATACATTTTAAAATGAAATTAATTTTCTAATCCTAGAAGGAGATGCAATTTTACGAAAACATTTATCTCAAAAATTAAATGGGAAAAAATTTAAATTGAAATTTCCCATAAAAAAATTGAACATTTTCTTTATTTTGAAAAGAAATCACAAAAATTGTAGAAAAAAAATATCAAGTAGAAATATAAGACATAGTTCTCCACAGTTACGCCTCATCCTAGGATCCTCATAATCTTGGCGATCAAACCATATAATATCATTCTGATAAACAAGACACTAGAGATAAAAAATTAAATGAAACAATGGTAGCCAATAAAAATCATATCTTATATTTTTAGTTAGTGTTATACTACGATACTAGTAGGTAAGGACAACCAATTCCTAGCATACATGTCCTAGTCAACAGAAAAATCTACCAAGGTTTATCATGTGAAATTCCCCTTCTATAAAATGATTGTCGACTTCATCCGATGTCAAATGAAACAAAATATATGTATCATATTTCACATGAAGTTGAACATTAGTTTAAAATAATGTCTCATAATAAATATTCCATTGAAATTACCCCATACAAATTAATTCAATTTCAAACATTCTTTGCAAATAAATGTAAGAACAATTGGTGCATAAAACCATGGAAAGTAATGAAATAAACTAAATTAAATATTCTATTTAGTACTCATAACAAATTTCAAAATTCCACATTAAAAATCTATTTACAACCATGATTTAGTGTCATGGTTAAAATCCCATGATCTTCAGGTACGTCCATGCCCATAAACACAGACACAAACATTAATACCCACAAACAATGATATATATATATATTTATCATTTCATAATTTCACATATCATTACGTGAATTTGTAAACATGTATATACATATATGGTTACTTGGGTGTATGTGGATAGTGCCCATATGGATGGATTTTTAAAACATCAAACCTACATAAATCGTTTAATAAAAATGGATAACTCAACCATTAATGCAAAAAATATCCCTTATAAAATCAAGAATCATTAATATAATCCATTTAGAAGTTTATAAAACTCAAAATGTAAAAAATAAATTAAATAATACTTTTACTAAACATCCAACTCAATAAAACAATTTTAATTGAATTGGAAATAATTTAAGCTTTATCTCAATTTCAAATATTCTTTGAACAAAATATATTTTTTCGTTTTATATCAAAAAGATAAATAAAAAATGTATGCAATCAAGGTTATATAATTAAATGGAATATAAAAGGGAAACCTACCAGGAACTCACTTCCTTTGAAAATGGTGACACTATTTCGTATCAATGAGAATTGTGATGCTCTATAAAAAAAAGAGAAATTCAAAAATATAAAATAAATAACTAATTTAATTCATGATAATGTGGGAAATAAAACGAAAACCTACCCTGAATGAATTTAAATTCATTTTCTTCAGTGAATTTAGAAATAAACTACATCAAATCAATCCTAATAAACCCTATAGAACATAAATCAACCTAACAAACACCGAAAAATATTTTAGGTTTTGGCTTGGTTAAACACACTTCATAGGAGATAACAAAAAAGAAGTAAAGGGATAAATAAGAGAGAATATAGGGATTGATTATAACATGGGGAGATCTCATGTGAAATAAATGGGATAAATAGCTAACTCTATGGTAGAGGAGAAAATGAGGTGCTTAATTGTAGATCCTCATAGCTATGGTGTGCAACACAGAATGAGGGAGATGATAGGGGCTTGGGTGAGTAGAGAAGTTTAGAGTTTAATTTAGTAAAAAAACTATTTTCTCTAATTTGGGAAACATGAATAGTGTCACTACATGGGTTTAGAATCATTTATCTAAAAGTAAATCCCTTGTTGGTGGGTTGGGTCATACCACACATATATGGAACATTATTTCCTAAACCACGCACAAACACCCATTTTAGTTCTTCCAGGTTATGGAAACCATTGTTACATTGGTATACGGTTTTTCAAAATCATCAATATATGAATAATATGTTAAAATAAAAAATAATGAAAAAACTACCAAGAAAATAATGGATTGAATTTAATATAATTATGTAAATAATGTAAAAATGATAATTTATCATGGTTGGGGTATAATATAACACATTCTAAATAAAAATTACTATGTTGTGAGCCACACATATCATGCCTAAAAAATGGATTCTTCAATGTGGAATCTAATATATAATGGTCTTAAAAAAACAAATAACAAGTAAAATTGTAAAACAAGTCTCGAATCCTATCATTGTTAAGTATCACATGCTCCACAAAATCCAATCTATATTTGGCATTGATCATAGGTACCATTACATTGTCATTATTTATTATTCCACAATTAATGACATCGTTAAATATATCCATTATAATTATAGTTCTATGTTAATGTGTATAGTAAATAAAGAACACATAATAAATGGACAGTATCGATCCTAGAGTCTTAAGGTAACACCCCAATTTATCAATAACTATTTCATCTAATGATGGATGTTAGTAATCATAGTAATTCATGTCAAGATATTTTTTGGGTGAAGTGTGTCCCATCCAGAAATCTCAGGATTTATTAGGAATACATTCTGAATCTTATCAAGTATATTAAGAATATCAAAATAATCAAGAATCACTAGATACTTTGTGGTAATCTTAAGTATCCTATAACCATTAGAAACCACTATTTACTGTGAAGTAGTCCAATGATTTACCTAATAATTAGTAATCATCAGATCCCATTAGTATATACCAAACATCCTATAATAATAAAACTCCATCGAATCATGAGTTATAATATTGAACATCCAAACATTTACTAAACACATCTTGGTCCTGGGTAGTAACCTCGGACATCCTATAAATTACTAGGCCTCTCTAGATCTGATGAGGTAATTTCGGGCATCTGATAAATAGAGATGCATCATCATATCCTTGGATGTAATCACATGTGTCCAATAAGTCACTAAGAACATCCATATCATGGGTGGAAATCTGGATTATATTATAAGTCATTAGGAACCACAAAATCCTTAGAGGTACTCCTAGGAATCCTAAAGATCACTAATAATTACTGAATCCAAAGGGGTGATATCAAGAATCCTATAAGTCACTGGTCACCACTAGATCTGAATATTTAATCACAATGATCCTATAAATCATTAAACCTCACACTATTCAATTTTTTATTTTTTATGTTATTTTATAACTATTATCATAGGTTCATGTACATTATTTATATGTCATATCTCATTATTCATTACTCATGATCTTTCCCCCGTTTTTAGGATACATCCTTGTAATTATAAAACACATACTCTACCATTAATTAACTCAGGGTACCCCTTGGGTTACCTAAAAAAATATACCTTTTTATTTGAAACTCATATAACCTGTCTAGATGGCCAATTTTCTAGATCTACACCCACCATCAGGGTAGTCATTATCTATGGGAATGTATTTTTACCTAAAATAGGGGTCTAAATAATTTATTCATTGTTTAATACCATCTTCATTTTTATTCAATGTGAATGAACATCATACTCACATAGAAAACAAGAAATAAATTATTTAGTAACTTAGAGACCGCATATCTTAGTATCATTAAAGTCTAGTCATCCATTATCACCTCTGATTTGAACACAAGATATAGAAATGATGAACTAAATTAAAAACCTAAAATATAAATTAAATGATCATAAATAGTGAAAGACTACAAATAGTGAAATAAACCAAATATTGTTGAATATGGATTGTTATCCTAACATCATTGTCACTCTTAAAATAAATATAACATGAAATATCAAACAAATAAATGATTCCAACCCATGGAAATGTGGTACAAATGAGGTTTTTCAATGGGGGGCTTCTATCCATGTGGGAAGAGAACTAAAGGGTTAGGTATTTTTATGATTATGAGAGAATTTTGGTAAATTCAACTAAAATAATTTTCTAGTAAGAATACATGGTTTGAGAATATGGTTAGCCCGGCCATGTGAAAATTGTGTGATTAAAAATATTTAAATAACTCTGACCCTATACAGTTAAGTCATAATGCTTATTAAATTATATTGCAATGGTACATTCATGTCTATAATTTATTCTTCGGTTTTTATCGTATTCATGGATGATCAGAACGGTTAAATGGATCATGAACCAACTTTGAAAATGACACTATAGGGCCCATCACCATTCACATGGTTTGTGTTCATATATTGAAATAATTGTTCACTTACTATGCACCTATCCTAAAAATCCATGTTTATATATTTTCACACCACTACACATCTCAAATAAATTTAAGATAAATATGATTCAGAATAAAAACTTGATGGATTCCATAATTAAAAATAAAATCACCATAATTAGGAAAAGATAAATGGAATTATACATTCAGATCATATGATTCATTATATCCTTAATAAATGGGTATATTTGATTAGAGGATGTTGGGTAGAAATGATGGTCGGAGAGTTCTAGATGATGGATTATCTCAAGGTAATATATATTTTGTGACACTTCTCAATATAGTAGGGATATAGTGGAGAATACATTGATAAAGAATGGAAATACTAGTGTTTGTGTCTTTTTCAATTTGGTATTGAAGTAGGTTTTGTGGATGCTTCTATGACATAGATTCTTTCAGAAGAGGTCATGTCAATCCTAACCTTGATCGTGTTATGTGGGGGTGTGATGTTTGGAGTTCTAAAAGGGTGATGGATTTAATTATTATCAGATAATATTCTGATGGATTTTACATAGCTCTTAGTTGGAAGACTTTATTTGCTGATGCTTATATATAATGTTCATGATTATTCTTATGTAGGTTAGTTAAGATCAGTTCATTCCTTATATATTTTGGCATTATATTACTAATAATGTGTGGACATGTGTATAAATTATCATCTCCTGATAGGGTATATTGTTAATGGAGGCAAGGAGACAGTGCCTGTGTGCTTTGTGGTGGTGTTTTCCTTATAGAAATGTGGTTTTCCTAGCATGAAATTATGGTTTCTTTATTCCATACATGTGTTGGGCCTTTTCAAAAAAAATTATCTTATGAGAATTTTTTAGGCTACTTACAATGGGATTTCAAGATCTTAATTTTTTTCTAGGCCTTCATACCATTGTATCTGAGGCTACTATTCTTTAGTGGTTCCCTAAAACATTGTTAATAATATGGGTTACTTCCGTTTAATAAAGGTTCTTGATCCCAACTTGTTTGAATGATAATATAAATCATTGGGTTTATTATTTTCCATGTAACAATTTTCCTATTTCTTATGGGAAAATTATAATGAATTCTTTGAAGATGGAGAAGAGAGATATGATATTTCTAAATAATTTTACATTCTTATTTATTTCATTTGGGGTTAGTAGCTATATACATGAATCTTAATAAATAGTTTGATATTTAAAAATAATAAATGTAGTTTATATCATTAAAAATATAATTATTTGGGGCAGTAATGGTTAATTGGAATATATCATAATAAATAATTAACTACAAGATGGATTCCTGTAACAATATGAACATTTTGAAGGATAATGGTTTCCTAAAAATGTGTGTTATATTGTTATTTACTCAAAAATAATTTATCTCTTTAATAATGAAGTCAGTATAATTTGAATTTTTACCATAAGGATTCATCTATTATATTACCATGTGTTAATTATGACCTTTAGTCAATACTCCCATTGGAAACAATACTCCTGATAAAAATTTAAATGTTATACTTAGTGTTTATAAGTAGAAATGAAAAATGATAATTAATGAAAAAAATGAGAAACAATGGCCTCAACCAGTAGATTCATGTCATATTAAGATCATTTTTTAGAACATTGTATGGAGGTAGTGTCATTGGGCATCTCTCTTGACCCAACATAATCCTAGCTTTAACAAGTGAGGCCTGATTGAAATCACTTACTATTAAAGTTCATATTAGTGGAAATTACCACCAAGGAAATGTTAGTTGTGCCACCCCCATGAGTTTATCACCATCACACACCTCACTCTTAGGTTTTATATGGGTGTTTTAATGGGATATCATTCGACCAAAAAGTTACTTAAAGAGTAATACGTTTGTTTAAATAAAAAATTTTATTTCTTCATTTCCATTTTATGATTACTTTGGCTTAAAAATATTGAGATGTAATTTGATAAATTGATTTTTTAGATAGAGATTATTCATTATTAAAATGATATAATTGTTATTCTAAAATAATGTTTTTTGATTAAAATTAATTTTAATGAAATATTATTATTAAAACACTAATATTTAATTATAAATGATAAAATAATTTTATTTTTTTCCATTGTTTGAAATTTTACTATGCATTTTCAATCCACTTTTATTTTTAATAAATATGGATTTCCATATTTAAAAGTAAAAATTCTCATATTTAGATAATAATTATGATAAAATGAATATCAATTATGAAATCGTCGCATTTAAATTATGTTATGATGAATATAAGATAATTTTATAGAATATCTTTTTAATATTAATTTTTTTTTGTGTTTTTTGGTATGTTTTATGATATCATAATTATTTCATAATGAGGTAAAAAATAATCCAACAAAATTCATGACTTAAAATATTTAATTTTATAAATATCAATTATTTTAATATATTCTCTTCCATTTTAAACTATATAATTTACCTTCCAAATTTTAAAATTTAAACTTTAACTCTAAAAATGATATTTTGAGGAAACTTTATCATTCCTTGCCAAAATATTTAATTTAAAATTTTGGTCGACTCTTGTGGGAGAAAATGATTTATATTATGATTCCAGTTTCCAATACCATGGAAAAGACCATGGGAAAGCCCATAGTTTTTTACTTATAACGTCCTCGGTCTCTAATTCCATTATTTTTAAATTAATAAAAAATAGCACACTTTTTCTATAAATACCACCCATTTATTCTATTAATTTCGCTCCCAATTCATAATAAAAAAATATCTCATACTTTTTACATCACAATGAGTCCTCCCAAGGTTTCCTTAATCCCCCAAGGCCCAATACTCAAATTCTATGAGTCACTCTTCAAGGTAACAGAAATATTAATCTTTTCTCTTCATTTCGAGAACCACTTTTTGTATGTGTATTATAATTTTATTTGCTCACTATTTCTTGTTTACTTTTTAATTAAAAAAATTAATTCAAAATTATTTTTTATCATAGGGATACCCATATCCCCTCTCTTTTTACCTTTTTCAAAAACCAATTTTTATACACATTATACTACCCATTTTACTTCTCAAAATTTCCCTCTTTTTCTCATTAAATTCAACTTTATTTTCATTATTTGACGAACCAAACCTCATTATTTTCATGGGGTATACTACAAGATTTAAATTTTTATTATTTTATTCCATAAATGAAATACATGAATCCCTCGGTCCCTTTCATTGGTTTATAAATGGTTTAAATGTCTTATCATTGATAACTTTCTAAAATGCCATGATTTTTATTTGAAACCTATTTCTTTTGTTATCCATAGGTTATTTATGAATTGTTTTATTATGATCTATTTGTATCAAATTTAAAAATACATATTATGGGTGGTCCCTTTTATCACTCCAATGAATTTGGTAAACTGTAAGATTCCAGGTAAATGAAGAATAAAAGATTTTCATATTTATTAATATTTGTGAATTAAATATTAATTTTAATTTAAAGGGCTTTTTATGTTCGATAGTGGACCTGATACGCAACAATGGGTTTCTTTAGAATCATACATTGCACACTAATAATATAATATTATTATATTAAATTATAGTTTACTCCTATTAGTTGTATTGGAGGAAATGAATGAAACTAACTACAACATTATAATACATGTTTGTTAAATGTATTTACATTTATCCAAGAAAATTTAGATTCTAAAAATTTGAATGAATCTAATTTTAAGCATAATTTACATTAAAAGGATGATTTATCACCTTTTAATGGAGAACATGTTTTAAATCTAGTTTTTTCACTTTAATACATTCTTTATGACCAAATTAAATCCTTCTTTAAGATGAGGATATCAAAATTTACTTTGTGTAAATTTTTGAAATTTTTCCCATAAAGATGATTTTTTAATGAATAGTGAAAAATATTGCATTTTAATTCAGAAGTTCCATTTAATATAATTTATTTATATGGTTATATTATATTTTTAGTTTTTTTTAAATGAAATATAAATATATTTTTACCATTTAATCCAATGTTGGTCATTGGAATTAATTTCACTTTGAAATTGGACATAAACAAGTATCAATCTTTTGATAGTTATTGTTTCTTAAAAACATGCTATTTGTTTTAACAACGTGAATTAATTTTAAAATTAATTAAGGACAATTCTATGTTTTGAATTTTAAAAAATAGGTATCAATTTTGAATTTGGAATATCAAATATATCTTAGTATTAATTTTTGATATTTTTTTAAATAACATCAATTTTTGATGAATAGAGAAAACCACTTAGTGGTAGTTAAAAAAACTGACTTTTTCATTTAAATTAAATTTTACCACATTTGTGAATTGAATCTCAAAAATCTGAAATACATTTTTGTTATCAAAACTAAAATGTGGTTCATTAAGATGAAAATAATTTTATGGTGAATAGTAACTTTTGACTTTTATTTACCTCGGTTAAAGGTAAACAGGGTAATTCAAGGTTAAAAAATTATTATAATAAGTCATAATTACCTTAGCACTTGTCCTAACCTTATTTTATGAGTTTTTGAGGACCATGGTCATCCTTGGGTCTATTTTGGGACCCCATTGAGCCACTTGGAAGTGATAATGACAATTTAGATTAATTAATTTAATGTAAAGACAAAATTCACATTAAAAAGTTTTTTTTTGTAATTAATTTTTATATGGTGTTAAATAAGTTCTATTTTTGACTATAATTATTTTTTGGAAATATAAAAATATTTCCTACATGATGTTATTTTTTTATAATTTTTATACATCAAATAAATTAAATTATTTTTGACACAATAATGATGCAGTATTTACCTAATTAATAAATGATTTAAATAAATAAGATTATAATGATTAAAATATTATCCAAAACATGTCCAATTCTTATTGGATGATTTTATTTATACAATTAGTCATCTTATCTTTATCATTAATGATTTTTTTACCATTATAAACCGAATATAATTATATAATAAAATAATAGTTTCACACTTTCCAAAAGAGCCCCTCCTCTCCCTTATAAAAGTAGACCACTTATAACAAATTCATTACACCATTAAAGCCATTTGGATCATCAAATATCTGCCCAATTAAACTCCCTACATCCCTCTACCCCTTCTAGAAGCCATCTCTTAGGTAGAAGGCACTTCAAGAAGTCCTTTTGGTCCAAACCAAAAGAAGTTACCCAAATTTAAGGCAACAATTTCTCTTAAATTGTTTTATTTTATTTTAATTATCCAACACCTAAACTCTTTTTATTCCTTTATTTTGTAAAAAAACCAGAATGAAATTATACTAGGATGTTTTTTTGAAAATTATTAGAACTACACATACACATACCTCAATCTAATGGTTGAAGAACATAATGTTTCTGTGGATGACAAACTAACGCCTCACGAAACAATGATTGTTCAAATATCTCCAACTTCCTCTCATGGTGGCCATTACGATGGAACTGTATTTATATATGATATATATATATATTATGTTTATTTTTTCTTTATTCTTTTGTATTTTCCATTTATAGCATGCCTTTATGGTTTCCATAGTGGGTAAATATGATAATCTCATTTGGGAAAATGCGGACTACCGCCCACTCAAAGTGATGTGATTCGTTAATGCCTTATGTGGGATGTATAAATGATAGAGTTAATGATATTATATATGATATTATACTAGAATTATAATATACCTATGTATCATGTTTTATTTCTTTTAAAATAAGAAATACAAATGAAAGTAGCATTTCTGTGTACGTATGGCTTACCGTCTCCATGAATGATACATTTATTTCAAAACTCTAAATGTTATGTACTATTATAATTAAATATTTTACTGGATATATATGATATATATGATATCTAAATAATGAATATCATTCTAGATATAATGGATTTTTGACCACATGGACAACTTGTAATATAAGGTGTACATTTTATACTCAAGTACCAAATATCGACAAAATGAACGTTATTAACTTAAATGGTTACATAATGTATATAAAATGGTAATAAGTTATATAACAGGAATAATAAACATGAAAAAGGTTATTAAGAAAGTATAAATTAACTTTATTTTATTATTCAGGTTCTTAATGAACGAACGGGTCAAGTCGGACACGAGGTAATGGACTTCATCTCAATATCCATTCATTGAGGAATATTTTCATTTATACACAAATTTATTTTATACGGTGTATAAACCCCTTTGAATTTTACTTTTATTCAAAAGGAATATTTCTCTACAAATAATTTTACTAAATGACAAAAAAAGAATGTTCCTTTTAACATAAGTGTTGACAACGACCGTTTCTGCCACCTCTTGTATTATTTGATATTTCCCTTCCTCAACAAGGTGTAATTTTTTTAAAAGAAGATAAATACCATATACTCTCTAATGTATTTTGGTACTGAAAATTGTTTTTATAATGAATTTTTTATGTCAATATATTTAATTGATATACTGTGATTGAAATGTGGAAATTTTTTCTTTCCTTTATTTTTGTTTTCATTATTATGATATTATAATGGTACTTGGACATTTGACGAGTGGTTACATGATAAAACAAATAATGGGTGGTGTTTTGAATACCAGGATAGGTGGTTATGTTATAACCTCCAATGCATTGGGTATGGAAGTCGGCCGTATGGATTTTCTTTTTAGTGATATGTGTGGAAGTCGACTGTATGGTTATTCTATTTATGTATGTTTATATCCCAAGATACCTTTATAAGTTATTTTTTCATTATATGGGTTTTATGGTAATATTTTGGTTTCAAAAATGTTAAGTAATGATCTTTTATTCATTGAAGAGTATTTACTACTTCATAATGGTGAAAAGTATTACTTATGTTAAAGTATTCATGGTTTACTTGTTGTTTTGAAAAACTAACAATTTTTCATTATTTGTGTATCCCTTACTGAGATTTTTATGCTCATCCAATGTTTTTGAAATGTTTTTCACTGGACATAATGTGGAATTGGGTCAAGGTTGGGATCAAAAAAAATTCAGGCTGTCTTAAACATGGAACTAGACATGACTCTTTTTTCAAGAGTTTATATTTTATGAAAAAAATGGAAACTATGTAGAATTTTCTACATTGTAATATTTTGAGATGTAATAGTTGTGTCCTTATTCTCTAAAACTCTAAACCTAAAAATATCCTCAATGCGAATTATTCATTTAATTCATGATTATGTAAGGTTTAAGGCTGGGTCTTTATAGTTGGTATCAGAGGTTGGTTTAGATAACTTTAAGAGTTGGGGTATTTTTAAATAAATGTCCATAAATTAATTTATGGTGATATTGAAATGATATGTAATTTACAAATTACAATGTTGCATCGCATAAGATATATTTTTGTTAAGAATGGTTTTACATAGAGGAAACAGAGCAGCTTTTCTAGGAAGGTATACAGTGGGAAATTACCTTCGAAATCAGCATCATAAAATGGTCGGAATCATAATTGAGCAGTTTACAGCAGTGATGGCTCAGTTGAATCAGGTGATAAATGTTGTTTGTGTTTATTGATGATATTTCAGATTATTCAAGAAGTAATGAGGAACATGAAATCATTTAAGGGTTGTCTTGAAAACCGTAAAAGATAAGAAACATTATGGTAAATTCAGAAAGTGTGAGTTTTGGTTAAAAAAAATTTCTTTCCTTGGTCACATTGTTTCAAAAAATGGAATAACTGTAGATCCTGCTAAAACAAAAGTTGTTGAAGAATGGCCAAGAACAACAAATATAACCAAGATCTGTAGTTTTCTTGGTTTGGCAGTTTATTACCAGGGGTTTGTTGAAACGTTTTCACGATTATCTTGTCCAATGACTATGATAACTTGAAAAGGTGTTAAGTTCATCTGGATAAAAGAATGTGATGATTGTTTTCAGGAATTGAAAAGAAGATTGGTAAATGCTCCAGTTTTGGCACTGCCATCAAGAAATGGTGAGTTTGTTATCTAAATTTATGCTTCGTTGAATGGATATGGTTGTTTTATAATTAATAATGATCAGGTAATTTCTTATTCTTCACTTTAGTTGAAACCTCATGAGGTAAATTACCTTACAAATGATTTGGAATTAGATGATGTTGTTTTCTCTTTAAAATTTTGGAGGCATCATTTGTATGGAGTAAAATATGAAATATATACTAGCCACAAAATTTTAAATTATATATTAACTCAAAAATAGTTGAACATGAGACAGAGGATATGGTTGGAATTAATCAAGGATTATGATTGCATGATCCATTAACATCCATGAAAAGAAAACAAAGTGGCTGATGCATTGTGTCAAAAAAGTAATATTTTATTAACCATGTTACGTTTGGAATGAGATAGTTTGGTTTTTTATTTGATGAAAGTTGGAATAGAAGTTGTTGGTACATTAAATTCATCTATTTTGTAACAGGTGTGTGAAATCATCTCTATCAGAAAGAATGAAGAAAGTGCAAAAAGAATACAGTGATTTACCGAAAAAGGTAGAGTTGGTTCAGAAGGGTAAGTTGCCTGAATTTAACATTGATAATGATTTTGTTTTTAGATTTGGGAAGAGATTGTGTGTGCCTTAGGATTCACTATTATAGAATGAGTTGTTATGTGAAACTCATATTTCTCCTTTTTCAGTTCATCTTGGAAGTACTAAGATGTACAGAGATCTTCGGATGTATTACTTGTGGGATGGAATGAAAAGATATATTTCTAATTTTATCGTGATGAGTTTTACTTGTCAGCATGTTAAAGCAAAGCGGCAGTTACCGAAAGGGATTCATCAACCTTTACTAGTGCCAGAGTGGAAATGGGAAAATATATCCATGGACTTCATTGTGGGATTACCAAAGACATCTCGAGGTAATAATGCAATCTGGGTTATAGTTGCTGATTGACTAAATATTATCATTTAATCCCTAATATAGATACTTTGTCTCTAGATCAACTTCCTCTGTTGTATGTTAAAGAGATAGTAAGGTTTCATGGTGTTCCCATGTCCATTGTATCTAACCGTGATTCCAAGTTTACTTCTAACTTTTGGAAAGGACTTCAGATGTCATTAGGTACTGAATTAAATTTTAGTACTGCTTTCATCCTCAATCTGATGGGCAGTCCGAACGTACAATTCAGACCTTGGACGATACGTTATGTGCTTGTTCAATGGATTACCAGGGAAGCTGGGACCAACATGTTACTTTGGTTGAATTTTCTTATAATAATAGTTTTCATTTCAGTATACAGATGGCTCCATTTGAGGAATTATATGTAAAGAATTGTTGAGCTCCAGATTTTTGGGATGAAGTAGGTGAAAGGAAGCCGATGGGACCAGAATTCGTAGAAGTGATGGCAGATAAAGTTTAGTTGAATCAGAAGCACATGACAACTGCTCAGAGCTGGCAGAAAAGTTATGCAAATAACCAGAGGAAGGATCTTTTTTGGGGTAAGTAATAATGTCTTTCTCCATGTTTCTCCAGGGAAAACTGTGATGCATTTTGGTAATAAGGGAAAGTTGAGTCTGAGGTTCATTGGACCTTATGAAATTCTGGAGAATGTTGGATCAGTTGCATACAGAGTGGCATCACCTACAAGTTTATCTCAGGTACACAGTGTTTTTCTTGTTTCGATGTTGAGAACGTATATACCAGATCCATCTCATGTTTTGTGCCTAGATATAGTTTAGTTGGAAGAGAATATCTCTTTTGAAGAACAAGTAGTCCATATTCTGGACCCTAGAGAGAAAGTGTTGCGAAATAAGGTAAGTCACTAGGTAAAAGTTTTGTGGAAAAACCATATGGTTGAAGAGGCGACGTGGGAATCTGAAAATTCTATGAGGGATAAATACCCCCACTTATTTTGATAAGTGAATAAAAATTGTGAGGACGCAATTTCCAAAAAGGGGGGAAAGGATATAACATCCCAGGTAAATGAAGAATAAGATATTTCCATATTTATTAATATTTTTGAATTAAATATTAATTTTACTTTAAAGGGGTTGTAAAGATTGATAGCGTACTCGATACGCAACAACGGGTTTCTTTGGAATCTTACATTGCACACTAATAATATAATATTATTATTTTAAATGGTAGGTAACTCCTAGACATTGTATTGGAATGAATGAATTAAACTAACTACAATATGATTTTAAATTTTTGATAAATGTATTTACATTTATCCAATAAAATTTAGATTCTATAAATGTAAATGAATCTAATTTTAAGCAGAATTTACATTAAAAGGACGATTTATCGCCCTTTAATGGAGAACCCTTTTTAAATCTAGTTTTGGTCACTTTAATACATTCTATATGTCCAAATAAAATCCTTTTTTAGAATGGGGATATCAAAATTTACATTGTGTAAAGTTTTGAAATTTTTCAGATAAAGTTCATTTTTTAATGAATAGTGAAAAATATTGCATTTTAATTCAAAAGTGACTTTTAATATAATTTATTTGTATGGATAGATTATATTTTTAGTTGTTTTTAAAGTGAAATTAAAATATATTTTTACTATTTAATCCAATTTTGGTCATTGGAATTAATTTCACTTTGAAAATGGACATAATCATGTATCAATCTTTTGATAGTTATTATTTAATAAAAACACGCTACTTGTTTTAACAATGTGAATTAGTTTTAAAATTAATTAATTCCACTTATTATGTAATGAATTTGAAAAAATAGACATCAATTTTGAATTCAGAATATCAAATATAGCTTAGGATGAATTTTTGGTATTTTTCTGAAAAACTTCAATTTTGATGAATAGTGAAACCACTTAGTGGTAGTTAAAAAAATGACTTTTTCATTTAAATGAAATTTTACCACTTCTGTGGATTGAATTTCAAAAATACGACATACATGGTTTTTAACAAAAAGTAAAATTTGGTTCATTTAGATGAAAATAATTTTTTGTTGAATAGTAACTTTTGACTTTTATTTACCGCGATTAAAGGTAAATAGGGTAATTCAAGGTTAAAAGAATATTATAATAACTCAAAATTAACTTAACACTTATCCTAAACTTATTGGATGAGTATTGGCCGACCATGGTCATCCTTGGGATGACTTTGGAACCCCATTGAGCCACTTGGTAATGATAATCACATTTTAGATTATTCAATTTAATGTAAAAACAAAATTGACATTAACAAAAATATTTTAGTAATTAATTTTTATATCGTAGTATATATGTCATATATTAGACTATAAATATTATTTGTAAATCTTAATGGATTTCCTACATGATGGTATTTGGTTTATAATTTTTAGACATCAAATAAATTAAATTATTTATGACACAATAATGATGCAGTATTTAACTCATTAATAAATGATTTAAATAAATAAGATTTTAATGATTAAAATATTATCCAAAACATGTCCAATTATAATTGGATGATTTTTGTTCTACCACGATCCATCTTATATTTATCTTTAATTATTTTCGGAACATTAAAAACTGAATTTAATTATATAATAAAATAATAGTTTCACACTTTCCTAAAGAGCCCCTCCTCTACCTTATAAAAAAAGACAACTTCTAACCAATTCCTAAAACCTCTAAAGTAATTTGGATTGTCCAAACTCTACCCAATTAAGCTACCTAAATTCCTCTCCTTCCTCTAGAAGCCTTACCTTACACAGAAGACACTTCAAGAAGTCCTTTTGGATCAAACCAAAGGAAGTTACACAAATTAATGGTAATAGTTTCTATTAAATTGTTTTTTTTATTTTAATTCTCCAACCCCTAAACGCTTCTTATTCTTTTATTTTGTAAAAAAACCAGTAACCTAAATATACAAGGTTTTCTTATGAGAATGATTCTAACTACACATACACACACCTCCATCTAATGGATGAAGAACATAATGTTTGTATGGATGGAAAACTAACGCCTCACGAAACAATGATTGTTCAAATATGTCTAACCGCCTCTCAAGGTGGCCATAATTATGGAACTATAATTATATATGATATATATATTATGTTTATGTTTTCATTATGCTTGTGAATTTTCCATTTATATTACTCATTTATGGTTTCCATAGTAGGTAAATAAGATAATCTCATTTGAGTAAGTGCGGACTACCACCCCCTAAAAGTGATGTGATTCATTAATGCCTTATGGTGGATTTATAAAGGATGGAGTTAATGATATTATATATTATATTATACTGAAATTATAATAAAACTATGTATAATTATTTTTTATTTCCATTAAAATAATAAATATAAATGAAAGTAGTGTTCATGTGTACGTACGACTTACCGTCTCCATGAATGGTGTGTTTCATTTTATAAATCTAAATGGTATGTACTATTATAAATACATGGATATATTGGATATATATGATATATATGATATATAAATAATTAATATCATACTGGAAATAATGTACTATTGACCACATGGACAACTTGTAATATAAGGGGTTCATTTTTTACTCAAGTAACAAATATCTACAAAATGAGTTTTATTAAATTAAATGGTTACATAATGTTTATTACATGATAATAAGTGATATAAAAGGAATAATAAACATGAAAATGGTTCGTAAGAAAGTACAAATTAACATTACTTTATTATTCAGGATATTAAACAATGAACGGGTCAAGTCAGACATGAGGTAAGGGACTTCGTCTCAATATCCTTTCATTGAGGCATATTTTCATTTATACACAATTTTATTTTATATGGGGTATAAAACCCTTTGACATTTAATTTTATTCAAAAGTAATATTTTTCTACGAATCGTTTTACTAAACAAAAAAATAATAATGTTCCTTTTAACATAAGCGGTGACAACAACCTTTTCTTCCGCTGTGAGTATTATTTGATCTTTGGCTTCCTCAACAAGTCGTAATGTTTTTAAAAGAAAATAAATACCATATACTCTTTTATGTATTTTGGTATTGAAAATTGATTTGATACTACATTTTTTATGTGAATATATTTAAGTGATATATTCTGATTGGAATGTCGAAATGTTTTCTTTCCTTTATATTTGTTTTCATTCTTATGATTTTATAATGGTACTTGGACATTTGACGGGTGGTTACGTGATAAACCAAATTACGGGTGGTGTCGTGAATACCAGGATGGGTGGATATGTTATAACCTCCAATGCATTGGGTAGGGAAGTCGGCTATATGGCTATTCCATTTAGGGATATGTGTTGAAGTCGACCGTACGGTTATTCCATTTTAGTATGTTTATGTCCCAAGTTATCTTTATATGATATTTGTTATTTATATGGGTTTTATGGTAATATTTTGGTTACAAAAAATGGTATGTAATGATCTTTTATTCAGTGAAGAGTATTTACTACTTCATAACGGTGAAAAGTATTACTTATGTAATGTATTCATGGGTTACTTATTGTTTTGAAAAACTAACAGTTTTCTTTCTTTTTGTATCCCTTAATGAGCTTTTGATGCTCAAACCAAGTTTTGGAAATGTTTTTCATAGGAAATTATTTGGAATATGGTCAAGGATGGGATCAATAAAAACTCATGTTTTCTTAAACATGAAACTAGACATGACTCTTTTATTCAAGTGTTTATATTTTATGAAAAAAATGAATACTGTGTAGAAGTGTCTACTTTGTAATCTTTTGAGATGTAATAGTTATGTCCTAATTCTATAATACTCTAAACATGAAAAGATATTCAATGTTAATTATTCATTTAATTCATGATTATGTAATGTTTTAAGGCCACTTCCTTATATAAATAATTTAATCTCTATACATGACCTGTTTTACGATACCTTAGTGAATAACGATGGTAATTTTATGACTCCTAAGTGACAACCCTTAGTGATATTCTTATGAATTTATAATTTAAATTTTTTAGATACATATCCATGTTATGATACATTTTCTTCTTATTATGAAATTACTCTTTATCAGTCCATTATGATATTTTTCGTATTATTAATGATACTTTTTCATGATCACATCTAAATTGTTTCCCTTGTTTCCCTTAATGAGATTGATGCTCACCCATTATATTGATATATGTTACTAGGTTATATGTTATAAGAAGATTACATAGGATAAACCAATTAAAAACCATTTTAAGTTTTTTATAATAATGGTTTTTATTTTCATGTTTTATATACCTTATTTCTATGAAACTAAACATTAAAATATACTATGTTTGTACAATGTAATATAATGTTGCATAACAAAAATGTGGGATTCCATAATTCCCATTATGAAATAAAATTATCACTATCAATGCTGTAAATTTTCAATAGAAACTATTTTTATTCAATGTTTGAAAAATGTTTTTTAGGTACTCAAAATCATTAAAATCATAGTTTGGCAATGTAAGTCCTGATCAGTACATAACTGAAGCCTTAGACATGATATATTTTTTTCATCAAGTTGAAATATATAATTTAATTTTATAAATTCATTTTTATTATTCATTCCATAAAAAAAATGAATAAATCATACATAGATAACATTATTTAGTCTTATGTCTATATTTGTTTTCAAACATTTTGTTATATTCACTATTATGGATACCTCACAATAACTTATCGGTTTTACAAACTTTGTGATAATTTTTTTTCATAATAAGGTGAATTTGTATACTAAGATTACAGTAACACTTTAATAAATATAGATACAGATTCTTTGAAATTAAATGATTCATTGGTTCTCTGGTTTTCCTTAAATAACAAACACAAAATATAAAACCAATATAAAATCAGAACACAATATTTATGTAGTTCTTATGGAATAAACATTATTCTCATAGATTGAATAAGTACTTATAATTTCTACATATAATTGATGAGAAATATTATTAATAAATAAAATAAAATTAATAATTAATAAAACTCAAAACACTATTTAATTTCATTAATAACACATCAATATCATTAGAAGTTAAATGTGAATCGCATACTAGTCCAATTACATTGATTTATGGAAGAAAATTAAGGCTGAAGATAATGTAGTTATCATTTTGTGATCCATGTGATGTGGACGAAGGATAAGAGAATAAATTCTCTATATTAGATAAATTACCAGATCATTTTTTAGATCTATAAGAAATATTTTTGACAACAAGGGCCTTTCTTAGGTCTTATTTATCACAAAGAAGGGATGAATTTTTTTCAATTATAAATAATAACTAAGATAAAGGAATATTTATCAACTCAAAATAATCACTAATAACTCTTCTACTAAACAATGTTGAATCCAGTGTATTGTTTACCTCAATGTTTGGAGGTTTTACATTTTTAATTTTCAATTAAACTATATTAAAAAAATTTCTGAAAATTGAATTCCATAGTAAAACTCTTTATTTATAAAAAAATTAATTTCGTCTCTTATATTATAAATCCAAATTCATATTTAAATATTAAGTTATTTTTAATACAATGTATTTTATATTAATAATTTTTAAAATATTTAGAATTTAATTATCAGATATTCTTGAGGGTTATCTGTAGTTTAAATAGTTTTGAATTTATGACCTATATTTTGTAATAGACCAAAATATAACACACATTTTTAATCAATAAAGATTTTAATTATTACACAGTTAATCAAATTAAATTTAATATCTTCTAAATGTATAGTCGATCATTGACCATACCGTTTTTAAATAGAAAAAATCCAATATGATACTTTATGAATGAACGGGTTTTCAATTAATGGGTTTGTCGCATAACTATAACAATGTTGCATGGGATGCTCTTTGTTGAAACTCGATTGACTTATTTTTTTATTTAAAATAAAGATATACTAGAATATCATTGTATTAAAGAACATATTAAAAAATTTATATTCTATATATAATGAATCACATTATAAGATACAAACTCATTAGTTGATGCTAAGTGATCATCATCAATTATATGTGGTGATGATATATATGATAGGAGGTGTGTTTTTCAATTGTTCTTAATTAATTTACATTATCAGTTTTTCAAATGATTTTTTTGATCTGATTTTTTTATTTGTGACTATTATAAACTTATTAATTATCATTAAAACTCCTTAGTTGTATCCGAGTTTTTTCCAGTTAGTAATTTTGATTAATATTTAAAATTATACGATATTTTAAATTTTCTAAAGAAAGATTGTGTTTAATTATGTGACATAAATATGTCATTATCTATGATATAATGTAATTCAATTTCATCTATTATTTTTCTATGTTAAATCTAGATATATATTATATCATAGATCATGATATATATAACATATAGTGAGTAGTTTAATCATTATACATGTTATGTATCATATATTGAAATTTTTGATATTATTATTACCAACATGTATAGTTTCTTTATTTTTAAATATATATCATAATGTGATATGAGACATTATTTCACATAATAATGATAATAATATAATCATAAAACCAAAAGACAAAGCGTTTCAACACACATGTATGATAAAAATAACGCTATATATAGTAGAACCCACCTTCTTATTATTGATAACAATATAGAGATGCAATTATCTATAACATTGTGGAAATTTATTTTAATATCATTTCACCTAATCTAGTGAAATAGGATAAACATAAGTCATTAATGGTGACATAGAAATTCCATTTTCCGTAATATATTTACAAAGGAATGTTTTTTAAAAAATATACCCCTTGATAAATATATTATTCATTCATATATTTATTTATATTATATTTAAATATTAATAAAATTGATTTATATTTTCTGTGAACATTTGTATTCTTAATTTAATTTTTTAAAATTAATTATTATTAATATTTTTTCATGAATATAAAAAGATTATGTTTATGAATAATATTATATTTACACTACTCTAAAAAATCAATTTTTTTTATAATTTCAAAGTTCAATTTTATTATAAATATTCATAGATATTTATAGCGCAATTTATGTAAAAATTTAATTTAACTATTGAGTATTGATTTATGGAAAACAAGATTTTGGATTAAAATTATATTTCACATAAGAGCATAGGATTTATTCTAGAATAGTGATAAGTGATTACCAGTCACTCCATATGTGCTATTACATAATATTTTACTTTTATATTGACATAATCACCTACATAATAAAATTTCATGTGTCTTATTTTTAATGAATGGTGTTGTTATGAGTTTATGGAAGTTGAGGGAATTTGGTTTTTTATTTGAGTCATAGAGTGGAAGAGACAACCATATTTTATATAACTTTTGTGATATCCCATGAGTAGTTCTTGGGTGTAATAATGGATAAAACATTTATGGGGTGTATTAGTGTGAACTATATATATATATAAGAAATTATTTTTAAAACAAACATAGGGTCATTCTATAAGAGAAACATAGCCATAGGGCTAGGTCTTCCACCTTGGATAAATCTCATTATAACCATGATGGTCACGCCATGACATGTTCGGTCTAAGGATGACTCCTCTTCCATGGGATATCATATTATGATCCACTAGGGATGCACCATGAGATAGCTGAGGGAATGCTATAGAGAGACTATCGAGGTCAATCCATGACGAGGGTTTAAGGATTTTATTAATTAAATTCTTATGTAAATTTTAATTTGTGATTTATTTTGATACCCCCTTAGGGTTAATATCCTACATTCATTCTCAAGTGGGGGGAACCACCCTACTAGAATCTATTTCTTCATATATAGGCACTTTTAGATTTGGATTATCTGGGGTGGCTATGTCACATTGATTTGAGCTAAGGTTCCTCTCTATCACTTGCTTGTTTTTATTATTTTTCATCCCTATAATTTTTAGATCACACAATAATGGTTTTGGATAGATTAATCCACAAAGGAATGGTGGAATAATTCCACTTGATGGGAATTCAATGTCTGTCTCATAAAGGAGGTCATTGATGGTAATGTTCATGTTATTTTTTAATTTATCTTTATGTATGTCTTCTTGTGATTTTTAAGGGTTTTTAGTTATTTTATTTAATTATCCATATGAATTGGATGGATTATTTTTGGGTTTTGTGTCTTAGGTCTAGGAGTGTATTTTGAGTCCACCAAACTCTCTTTTCATTTTATTTTTCATCATTATGCCCCAGTATGAATTTGATATTGATTATTCCATTGTATTGTTTTAGTTATAAAAGGTTGGTGTATTAAATAAGTGAGTTCATGGTAAGATTATGTGATCATATATCTAGATTTGTTCTCTTCAATATTGAGGCTGATTTGTTTGTTGTCGATTGTGTTAGGTATCTTCAGGATAATCACTTTAAATTTTAGGAATTGATTGCATGTCAAATTTTAAAAATATGATTAAAATTTCTTAAAAACTATGAATTATTTATTTTTTACAATTTATTATTTTTTTGGATCTTATTTAGGCATTAAATTTGTGTGAGAAATGATTTATTTGGTTTAAATTCTGAAAAAATATTATTATATACATTATACATGTGATGTGTTTATTAAAATTCCAAATTAAATCTTTATAAAAGTGTTTGGTTTTAAAAGGTGTTTTCGTTCCACAATGATTTTAATGGGTGTAACATCATGTTTTATAAAATGGTTTAAATCTATGGATATATTGGTATCATTAAATGGTGTCTTTTGATTTAGATATTGTTTTGAAAATTTTAATTGACGTTTTGTTTCTATTTAGATTTTAATGTGGTTGGAGGTGTTTGTAAAGGAATATAACATTTTCAAAATATTTTTCAAGTATTTTTTATTGATTTTTTACTTATTTTAATAAATTATAAATTGATTTTCCTAATTTTTTTTCATAATTTACTGGTTGGCACGTTATATAAATATAATTTTTGGCTTGAAGTATAGATAAATTATTATGTTTTGGATGGTATTTTTTAAAAGGGGGTTTTCTTGAGGTAATATTTTTCATGAATTCACGTCGATTATTTCCTATAGTTTGGCGTGTCTTCCTAAACATTGATGTTCTACTACCTCTTTTCATTAGCTCATTGTGTCTTCGATACTAGTAAATGAATACTATTTCATTTCTTAGATTTATTGTGTCATTATGTTTAATGAACTAATATTGTTTGTTGTGATAGAACTCGTGATACTGGTCGATATGTAGAACATTCTATGGTTGTAAATATGGTTGAACATGAGGTTATTAGTAAATGATGACTTTATTTTCCATTGTATCACTCCCATGATGTAGATCATTTTATTTTCTTTATCCAAATGTTATTACTGTTATTTCTATTCAATTAATTTTCTATTATCTTTGAATTTTTGCTACGGACTATGCTTTCTTCAGGTTTTATTTTGTTCTACATAATAGAAATTTGGTTGGTATTTTTTGGGTTTGTTGTCATAGTTTTCATTTTTAGGTATTTTGATTATTTTTAAAAATTTACAAATTCACTGTTTTTATCATATAATTTAAATAGGGGAATTAAAAAGTGTATTATTTAAATTTCTTTCAAAACTAATGTATTATTTTAAAATTAGGGTGAGAAAAAATATCTATTATTAGATATTCTATAAATTCTAAAAAAATTAAATATTTATTTTTTTCCAAAAAGGAAATTATTATTTGAATAATTTTTTAAAGATGTTGTTTTATGTGATTTTTATCAATTAAAATTAAAATCATATTCTGATATTTTTTATTTCTAAAATAACATGAAAGGGATTCATTTTTAGATTGTATGGGTTGGGTTTGGAGAGGATACTAAATTATATTTTTCACACATTTATATTTTTAGGTTAATTTCATGTTCTACTAGGATAGTGATTATTCTTGGTCTCGAGTTTGGGTATGGTAGTCTTGAGGGTACAAATAATAATTTCTTGACAAAAGGGGATGTGATGACATCATAGTATTTGTTTTAGTAAATTAATTTTATTTAGGTAAATCATGAATTATTTCAAGTTATAATTCTATGATTTTATGTTTCTTGGTTATATTGGTCTTGTGTTAATTTTGGTACATTTTTTTATACTTGTTCGGTTTTGATTAATATTTAATGACTTATATTTTTTGTTATGACCAATTAGTTTTTTGGTTATTACTGAAATTTTTTATTGAGTATTCATGATCATCCCACTTATAGAGATGTCACGCAATCTTCCAGGTGGAATCATTATGTAGATATTGTTTTATGGGCAGAAATATTTCCACCTTATGCATATTCAAGGCTTAGGAACATCTTTCGTGGATAAATGGATCCTGAATACCCTTCAATCCATGTAATAGTATTTCTAGAGTGACCAGGTTAAGGTATTCTCAAGTTGGTTCTTGAAAAATTATTATCATATAAATTTTTTATGATATTTATAAATTCAGGGTAGATATGATTTGGGAAATTAATATCTCTTGAGGTATTTTATGATTTTTTTAATCAACACATTTATTACCAAAACCTAAGTTTCTAGGGGATTTTGGGAATATATTATTCTTGGTTTGAGTTTTATTTACCCTTTTTTATTATAAAATTTTGGGTGGATTATAATTATCAATTATTATTATTATTACTTGAGGAGATTGGGTTTCACATCTTATGTTATAAGCTTTTGACTATTATTTTATAACACAAAAAACATTTTAAAATGAATTTTGAAAAGGGAAATGTGATTTTTTTCTTTTAACATGGATGAATTAAGCTAAATTTTAAGTAATCTTGATGAAATAAAATGTGTCTCTTTATATTATCTGTAGGTTTTATAATTAATGGGTTTTCTTATAAAAAACATTTTATATTGTAATAAAGGGTTTAATATTGGGTAAAAATGAAAAGACCAAAGTTTTGGAAGATTTTTTATATTGAATCAGTGTAATGATAGCATTTTTAAATTGAATAGTTTTAAAAAAGTGGAAAATGTCACCCCTAATTTGAAAAAATCTTTGAATTCGTGTATTTTCATTACTAAATATTTTTTACTAACAACCAATATTAATTAAGATATATTTCTTGAATGTTGACTTTTGAGCCAATAGTTTTTGGTTTATGAAAGTAAATAATGAAATAGATCAGGACATACATTAATTTAAACATTACTAAATAAGTAACATATCGTTGAAAAAAGAACTTATTTTAAAGGTGACAAGTATTCAAGGGGTTACCTATTCATTTTATATATGGTTATGTTTTAAATTAAGATTTGCTTATGTAGCATCCCATGTTTTCGGATTGGATTAAATTACATGGGTTTTTTCAATGCTTTCATTTGAGGGATGGTTTTCCTTGTAGAACAAGATAGCGAACAGTTTTTAAAGTGTTGTTTAAAATTAAATATTTTGTTTTTAGATTTTTTTTCAGACATGAGAGGTCCCTTTGGGGTTCCTTCAAGTTCCAGGAGTTTTATACCCTAGTACCTCAATATTGGAGGAAGTTGTCAAGGGCCTACAGTTTGTCTAAAACCATGTAGCCCTGAGGGAAAATCATGCAGCCATATCTAGAGGATAAATAAGTGTGTCATGATTTTTTAAAACCATGTAAAAGAAGATTCATTGCTGTGTGGTCAATTTTAGGTTTTTAAAAGTGGTTTTATTGTATGGTTTTTTCATTGTTTGGGAATCCATGCGACTTAGAAGTGAATAGTTCTCCTAGAACAGTGCCATAAGTCATGGTTGGTGCACAGTTTGGCCAACCTTCTAGAAAAACCCGGAACCCTATTTTTTTGGTTGAATTGAATATTTATCTCTTAATTAAATTTAAAATCTATATTCCTCCTAATCTTTTCTTCATTGCCACATGCAACACACCTCTCCCACTCGCGCTCCCCGATTTTATACTCCACTAGGCATGATGTTTTATCCTCTATATATTAAATAATTAAATCATCATTGGTCCATATGGATTCCTCTCAATAATCTCCTCACTCATCTAGCTTCCATTCTTCATTTATCATCGCTCTCATTGAGCTATTTTAGTGCACACTCATTTTCCTTATTTTCCAGGAGGATTTCCATTTCATTTATTTCTCTCAAGCCAGACCAAATAAAATCTTAGTATAAGACATGAGGGAATCAATAATATATGGTAGGTTGTGTATATATTTTCTATCATGTTTCATAAATTTATAAAATGTCATCGCGATGTCACTTGATGGAAATATTTGGAGTCATTTAAAAATGATAAATTGTTTTGAACTAAATTGTTTAGTATGCCTTGTGATGTGTTTAAACTATGCACGGTATGGTTAGAGGGTGAAACCTCAACCTAAACCATCTCTTTATGGTGGTTTCATTAAATAGTGTCTGTTGAAATTTGTATTCCTTATGTATGATCCACCCCCTTAGGTTTTCCATTTATATAAATATACACTCATATTGAATTAATTCTCCTCCTATTTTAAACCATCATTATAGTGGTTCACTATAATATTCTTGAATAAAATGAATTATTTAATTGCATAAGATGAGTTTTTTTAATAATAAAGTCATGTATTATAATTAAACCAATTGATGATAGTTACTAACATCAATTGGAAATTGATATAATTGTTATACCTTGTTTGGATTTTTTATTTAGTGTTATGGACATCATAATTATTTGATTAAGATATGATGTGTCATACTTATGTATGTACCCTTTTAAATTATAAAATGAAATAAATAATGGGTGTGGTTTTCGTAATGATCTGTGTCCAATTTTATGGAATTTCCCTTACTTATACTTTTATATTGGTTAAAGAAACTAATTAAATGAAATATGGATATCATTAATGAAACTCTGGTTTCCTTCAATTGAATTATAAGGAAGGTATCATCATGATCATAATCAGTTTTACATATATGTTATGCATACACTTGGGGAGTATTAGTATTATCAGATGGGTTTATCATTAATTTCTTCTAACTCGTTATGAGAAATATTGGTTCCATATGGGAGTCACCATGGATGGGATCGTTGGTGAGAAGTTTGAACCAAGACAAGAGTGAGACTTGGTTTTCTATGAGAGATACCAGGTATGGGATCAGAGTTTTTTTCTCACATTAGGTTATGGGTAATACTTGTGAGGCCTTTTAGGAATTTCATTAGACGGACTCTAATAGTAGTGAGCCTTACAGTGCAGCTAGTGTGATACTCGAGTTCCTTGGTAAGGTTCACCTCGAATGGGACCAGGATATTGTTAATTTAAAATTGGTAATTAAAACTATTATAAAGGATAATTGTGTGTTTTTTATCAATGGCGCGTTTCCACCGATAAAAACGGTATTCTTGGGGGGTTGTCCACCTCATGAAATATGATTCATGTCATTTATATTATTCCTTCCAATATTTCATTAATATAGGTTTCCTCTAGTTAAAACAGCTTTCTATTATTCCAAAGAAGGTATCTTAGTTCTATGTATCCTTGAGAAACTGGAGCTCGAAAATGTTTCTTACTTATATTAGTCTTCTTCTTTAGTTCTGACATATTTTTTCACTACTTATTTTATATGAATGGGTTGGATTATTCTTTAAACACCATTGATGGTGGCCAATTGAGTATGAAAAACCCCTCCTCCATATTTCACAAATAAAAATAATTTATTAAAAAAAATCATCAATTGTTAAAACATATAAGATCGATTGGTCAAGTGTCAATGGGCATTGGACAATTACATAACAAATTAAGATAAGAAATACACATCTTTATTGAAAAGTTATTTACATGACCACACACATTCCTTCATACATAGCATTATGTGGGATAACCTGAGGACATAAATAAGAAAAGGGAAAGATATAAAGCCCAGTAAGAGAGTAAACAAGGCATAAAAAGAATAATATAGTACATGTTACTCAATAGTTGTAACGCCCCGACCCCAGCTACCCAGAGTCGGTGCATTACTTCATAACATTGGCATGATCACAAAAGACCAAGTCTCGAAAGACCAATTAGTTTAGTAGCCTTGGAAACACTAGATACATTCATAAATGTTACATTACATCATAATGTGAAAAACTACAATAACAACGTCTCCATAGACCACACTCATATCCTCTTCTGACAATCCCTGCTGGTCATTCATAAAATACTTCTTCACATCCTGGAAAATATTAAAACATTGAAAGGGGTGATCTCAGATGCTCAGTAAGGATAACAATATTGTGGAAGCTTCTGTAAATAAAAATTAACATTTATGGCAATGTATAACTAAAACAAAATCCTTTTTAAACTTTAAGTTCAACATAATATGGCAAAAATAAAATTAAAAAATGCCATTTACTTACTCACATTGATATTTTACTAGTCGAATAATCACATGCAATATCAATAACCACTTTAATAATGATGGAATGCATAATGCCTGACTATCATAACCACGTAGCCAAGGCCTCGTGCCAAGACCACGAATAAGATTTTGTCAAGGCCTCATGCCAAGACACTAGTTTGTCTCATGAGACCTACCGATGCATCGAGGAGCTGTAGCGGGCTCCCCCATCACTTATTAATTCCAATGCATTCCTCATATGAATAGGTTTAAACATATCATAAACCATAACATAATCGTATCGCATAAAACATGTATAAAGGAAACATAACATTTACACATTTCAATCACAATATATCAATACAAAACATTGATATAATAAAAACACTTTCAAAACCATTTTCAATACCAAAATAAAAGAAAGTTAAAACTTTTTATTTATTTTTCATTAAAAAAAAGTTGTTTCTTGTAGAGGAAGCCGAAACTCAAATAATGGTCATGGTAGCGGAAAAGTCGTTGTCTCTGCATACGTACGACAAAAACATTCCCTTTTGTCGTTTAGTAAAATTATTCTTATAAAAAAAATATTCCTTTTGGATAAACATAAATGTCAAAGGGGTTTATACACCGTATAAAAGAAAGTTCTGTATAAAACCAAATATGCCTCAATGAATGGAGATTGAGACGAAGTCCCTTAAAAAGATCATTATTTTTAAATAAAATAGATCTATTATGTGTATTCACTATAATTACACATAAATAATGTAAAAATACAAGATAGGACATAATAATATCATGACATAATTTGAAAGTAGGAGATTAACCCAAAGAATGGAAATTGGGTTAAGAAGTTCCCTTACCTCGTGTCCGAATTCACTTGACCATTCTTTGATCTCCTGAATAATAAACTAGAGTTAATCTATACCTTATTAATAACCATTTTCAATTTTATTATTCCTTTTATATCACTTATTACCATGTCATGAACATTATGTAATTATTTATGTTTATAACTGTCGTTTTGTCGATCTTAGGTACTTGAGTCAAAAATAAACTTCTTATAATTACAAGATGGTCATGTGGTGAAATATCCATTATATCCAGAATCATATTCATGATTTAGATATCATATATCTCATATATATCCAGTATATACATGCATTTTTAATATTCCATAACGTTTAGAGGTAAGAAATGAAATGCACCGTTCATGGAGACGGTAAGCCGTACGTACGCATGAATGCTACTTTCATTTCTATTTCATATTTAATGGAATGAAGTTATAATTATATAAAGTTATAATATAATTCCAGTATAATATATTTTATAATACCATTTACTCCATCCTTTATACATCCCACATATGGCATTAATGATTCAAATCACTTTGAGGGGGCGGTAGTCCGCAATTTCTAAAATGAAAATATCGCGTTTACCCATAATGGAAACAATAAAGGTATGACATAAATGAAAAATAAAGAACCTGAAGTAAAACATAGACATATTATATATCATATATAAATAGAGTTACATCTTAATGGCCACCTTTGAAGGTGTTATATGAGTGTTTAACAATCATCATTTTATGAGGCAGAAATTCTCCATCAACAGAAACAATATGTTCTTTAACCATTAGATGTAGGTGTGTGTAATTGTAGATCGAATACATCTTATAAAAACATCCTAGTATATTGAGGATATTGGTTTTGTTACAAAATAAATTAATAAAAAGTGTTTAGGGGGTTAGATAAGCAAAATTAAACAAAATAACAAAAGAGAAGACATTACCTTAAAATCAGGTAAATCTTTTGATTTGAGCCAAAGGCTTCCTGGGGAAGAATTCTGCCCAAAGTGAGGCTTCTAGGAGTAAGTTAGGGAAGTTGGGAGAGTATTTGGGCAGAGGTTGGCCGATCCAAAAGGCTTTTAAGGTGTGAGTAAGGTGGTAGTGGTGGGGGCCTTTTATAAGTGGAGAGAAGGGGCACTCTTGGAAAGTAATAAACTGTTACCTTATTATACAATTATTTTAGGATTCTAAAGGTCCCACACTTATATAATTCTAGGATAACGTTATAACGGTTCGATATATTCTCATATAATAGGCTTTGGACAAGTGTAATGCTTATATTTTACATTATCCTTCCATTTTATTAAAATTGTTAATTAATGAGGTAATCGCTGCATCATCATGGTGTCATAAATAATTTAATTTATTTAATGTCTAAAAATTATAAAAAAAATATAATTATGTATTAAATCTTTTTATATTTCTAATTAATATTTATAGTCAAAAATATGACTTGTATAACCCCATTTTAAAATTGTTTTAGTAAAACAACCCTTGTTTGTGGCATTTTTATTTTAACATTAAATAAAAAGTTATTTATGTCATTTTCCTACCAATGTGGCTCCATGGGGTCCCCAAGTTGACACATGGATTTTATTGGTCGAAACTGACACATCCAATAGGTTTATGACAAGTGTAATGGTCATTTCATATTTTTATAATACGATTTTTACCTTAAATTTCAATAATTACCTTTAATCGCGATTAATTAAACTTAAAAGATACTATTCAACAAAAAAAATATTTAAATCCTATTGAACCAAATTTTACTTCCTAATGAAAACCATATATGTTGGATTTTTGAAAATTAAATCACAGAAGTGGTAATGTTTCATTTAAATGAAAAATCAGTTTTTTAACTACCACTTAGTAGTTTCACTATTCATCAAAAAATTGAAGTTTTTCAGAACAATTCCAAAATTTGACCCTAAGATAAAATTGATATTCTGAATTCAAAAATGTTGTCTATTTTACAAAATTCCAAACATATAATTTTCATTAATTAATTTTATAATTAAATCCCGCCGTCACAACAAATAGCGTGTTTTTAAGAAACAATATATATCAAAAGATTGACAATTGTTTATGTCCAATTTCAAATTGAAATTAATTCTAATGAAAACCATTAGATAAAATGGTAAAAATATATTCTAATTATACTTTAAAACCAATAAATAGTATAATTTATCACTATAAATTATTTTGATTAAAAAAGTTGTTTTAGGTATTTATCACTATTCATAAAAAAATGGAAGTTCTCAGAAAATTACAAAAAAATTAACATAGGATAATTTCGATATTACGAATACAAAAATGAAGTCTATTTTGAAATATAACATTTCTATAATTTTAAAAAGTGGGTATTACTATTCATAATGGCTACTTTGATTAGTTACGGTGTGTTAGAACTCGAAGTTGCGTACAATGAAAACTATTGCATTATTGAATGAGAAGCGTATCATGGAAGCTCTGGGTGTTACAATAGTCATATAAATTTAGCATAAGAGAAGCATGAACATAAAGGCATGATAAAACATGATTATCATAACATAGAAATGCGGCATCAAAATTTCACAAAATATTTTGATGAGTGAAATATTATTAAACATGGAGCACATGTAAACCTTAATTTCACTTGAATTATCCTGTGTAAACCCTCAGTCCACATGACATATCCTGAAACTAATCTTTACCCAATGCATTGGAGCGCTATCAGGGTGCACCCTTCTTAATCATTACATTTCATGTATAAGTGTGCCACATGGATCATATAACATTGATTCATTAAACAACATCATTTATTCCATGATAAAGCAATGTGGAATTAATACATGAATCTCTATAATCAATATGTAAATGTACATAAAGGTGAATACCCTTTATAGATAAATGGCCATGGTATTCACATCACAATGACTTTCGCTAGGAAAATCACGATACAGTTTCGGCAGCATAATAGCGTGACACAATAATTCATAAAAATGGTTGATGAGAGAGAAGGTTGTTATCTTAATATATATATGAAATGAACTGTATGGGGTAATATACACACATTTACCAACATATTTAATTGAATTTAGATTCATAATATAAAAGAATTTCATGAAAGTAAATGAGAAGAGGGAAATTACATACAAATTTTCTTCATGGTAATGAGTGTACATAGGAGGCATTAATGAGAGATAAAGAGATATATCATAATTATAACATATGAATATTATTATGGGAGAGGTTTGAAATCATACCCCATCATTTTTAATTTAAAACAAAATGGTGTAACAACATAAAGAAATTTGGAAAAAAAATAAGAAAGGAATAAATCCCTAACTTGGAATTGTGCTCCAAAGGCTTGGGAGAGGTTTAAAAGAGGATTTTTGGGAGCCTAGGGGGACTTGGGAGGATAATAGAGAGAGGATGTTGGAGTAGGGACATGATCCAAGGATTTTTGGTAAAGGGAAGTGGGAACTTGGGTGGGTTTATATAGGAAAAGAAGGGAATTCATTATTATTTTAGATTTAGAGGCCAAATATTAAACTAATCAAAACCACAATCGAACCCATAGTTTTTGCCTGTGGATTTTTTCAAAGGTGATTGGAAAACACTATTTTATAATTTCAATTTCTGAACTTCTTAAAATATAAGGCTTGATTTTGTGGAGTTGAGTCACACTCTTAATGAAATCATTTTCAAAGTTAAAATGATTTATAACTCTTGGAGGGTCCGCTAAGGCTTTGTAAAATAAATAAAACAAACCCAAAATCACATTATTTTATTGGTAAAACACATATTCTCCAAAAACCATTTTTATTTTATTTTATTACATCACTATTGGTTCATTATGAAGTCATTAAACAAATTGTATATTTAAACGGTATTTAATTTTTACCCAAAAAATCAACTATTTTTGATAATTATGAAAAGTTAACCGTGGGATAATTTTGACATCCTAATTCAAAAAATATTATTCATTTTATCTAAATAATTTTCTAAATATGTGAATTTTTCATTTAATATAAAAACCTACATATATCAAAAATTCCTAGGTTTTGACAGAATAAACATTCAAACCATAATAAATATTAAAATTGTATTCATAAAAAATTATAAGGTCATTTATATTTAACTAAATGTAATTTAGTTATAATACTTTTTGAAAATATAATATAATTAAAGAATCCACTAATTCATCAATTTATATTTCTTAATTTAACATTATCTAAAAATAATATTTGTTCATTAATATATATTTACCAAGTAACAAAAATATAATGAATGTATATTCTCTATACAAAAATAATGAACATAATCATAGTTTTAGGTTATTGTTATATAACCGATTAAAACATCAACATATGTTCTAAGCATTGTAGGATCAAAATAAAAATGTAGATGCTCAATATATAAGAGGGGGGTGAATTTTATACTTTAAAAATTCCTTAGTAACCTTTAAAGTTGGTTATGTATAACAATGTTTTCCTTAGACAAGGAAAAAACTATGTTTAACAAAGTTAAACTAAAAAAATTCACAACACCTCTAATCACCAAATAGAGAATTGGAACCAAGTTTTACAATATAAGATTCTACCTTAAAGTGTATAGAATCTAAACTAATCATAGTACAAGTATAAAGAAGTATAAGAAGATTATACTATCCTTACAATACAATATGCAGCGGAAAAAAACAAGTAGTAAAACTACAAGTAACAAACAATTACACTTTTAACCCAAGAAGAAGGGAATCCAACAACCTTTGATAAAGGTATCTTGATTTATACTTTTAAGAAAGTCTATCTTACCCACACCAGGACAAGACCTAGATATGAAGATCGGAATCTCTGTCTTGTTATCCCCGCAAGCCCTCAACTTCAATGTAGTTGGAACCTCTATCTTCCTTAGCGAGGAAGCCCTCAAACTTCAAGGTAGTTGGCACCTCTGTCTTCCTATCCCCAGATGTCCTCGAATGTAATCACCAACATTCAGAGTCGCACAAAGAAATCTGAATGAGCTTTTCAGTATGCACAAGGCATGATTATCTTCTCTCTTTAGAAATCACCTTAACAGCGTGTGGTCTCTAGATCGATCAAATCGTTTCATTCATTGTTGATCTCTTTCATATGAGGTCCTATTTATAAGAAAATTTCCAATGGTCAGATCCCTCATCCAACAGTCATATTTTCCATGAAATTCGGAGGGACCTGTACACGTGTAACTCAACAAATGGTTAATTAGAAATAGAATAGATGACATCATTTTATAACAAACCATGTATAACTGAAATCACAATATCGTTTTGAAATGAAGCATATGTAAGTAAAATCTAATCAATATTTCGAAGTGTAATCAAATCAAAAGTTTGGAGTCTAACCAAAATGACGTTTGGAGTCTATGTTATCAAATATTTGAATTCTATTTTATAGGAATTCAGAGTCTGGTTTAACCAGAGATCAGATTCTGAACTTGCAGAGTTCGGAGTCGAAAGACTTAAGAGTTCGGAGTCGAACTGCTTAAGAGTTCAGAGTTGAAATTCTTAAAAGTTCGGAGTCGAACTACTCAAGATTTCGGAGTTTAACTGCTTAAGAGTTCAGAGTCGAACTTATTCAGCATTCGGAGTCGAGCTACTTAAGAGTTCGGAGTCGAACTACTTGAGAGTTCGAAGTCGAACTTCTTTAGAGTTCAGAGTTTAACTCCTTAAGAGTTCAGATTCCAACTCATGAAAGTTCGGAGTCCAGAATTCGGATTAGAACTACATTACTGATCACATCCTGAATTCGGATCCTAAAAAATAGAATGCTCCAAATATTTTCATTATATGGCTCCGGGATTTTGGGTATGAATCCAGTTTTTGAATTTAAGAAAAATATTGCTATGTATAAGAAAATTCAGGTTAAGGTAAATTTCCTTAGTGAAGTAAATTTTCCTGATGGGGGTAAAACATACATTTGCTTATGTATAAGGTATTTGTGATTTTAAAAACAAGAAGTAATGGAAATGTCATAAGGAAAACCTTATTGACCCAACAATCTCCCCCTTTTTTGATTGCACAAACATCCTTTCGAAAAAGCAGATAAGGATTTTCAAAAAAATTAGACTTTGAAATTTAAAATGTATCTCCCTTTGTTCATGGATAAAAGTGAATACAACTAACTCCCCCTATGTCATTGAAACTCTAAGGATTTTATTCTGAGTTTCTTGAGTGGAGTTTTCATTATTGTAAGAATGAAAAACTTCGTAGTGGGAAACTCCCCCTTTCATTAAGGATATTTCTCTTAGAAAATTTTCATTTATCCTCCTAAGGAGTAGTTATTTTTACTTCTCCACCTTTGTGATTTTGAAAAATAATTGAAGGGACTGGAAAACAATGTATGGTACCTGAAACATTAGTATATAACAAAATACAACCAACCAGATAACCATTTCATTAGAGTTGGGAAAAAATTACAAGGAAAGAAAACTACAACAAAAGATCAAAGTGGGTTCATTTATCTTCATTTTCCTTCAGAATAAGCTTCTTTAACAAGATTTTGAGTTTCTTCAAGTCGCTTTGATCTTCCTCACCTTGCTTATCCAAGGCTTTTACCTTTTCTTTGTGGAATTTTAAAGCTTCTGCCTGAGCCTCCAAGGCTTCTTTCTACAACTTTAACAACTCATCTTGCTGAACCTCTTTTTTCTCAAGCTCAATCCGGTGATTTCTATCATTTATAAGATTTTGAGATAGAGAATTTACCATGTCATTCAGTTCCTTCACTTGTTGAATCCAGGTACTCTGCTCAATAATCACCTCATCTTCAAGATTCTTAACCTTTTTATCTGCTGTGTCAAAAGCTTCTTTCACATCATTCTGAAAATTATCATACACTGTCAAGTATTCTTAAACTCTCTTATAACACTTTGTTACCTTACTACAAGACTTTCTATGTATATCATATTCGATCAGAATACTTTTCTATTAAGCTTCCATCTTCACAAACTTATCCATGACCATGGATAACGAATACAATTTCATATTCATAGTTTGTTGCAGCATCTGGCATCTGGAATCTATTGTTGGGAGAATTGGAATTGTGTCTACCAACATTCCCAGAGACTGAACCACAAAATCATGCCCGTGAGATGATGATTCTGAATCAGAAATTTCTCTTTGATATTGATCTTCTTCAACTAGAACTATCTTCCTTCTAGAGGTACCACCAACCTCTTTCCTCCTGATGAGATCATTAATATGTGTCTCCATGAGAGATTTCTTCCCCTTATCAGATTTCAGAATGGATTCCACATTAGGATATACATCCTCGGATTCAGAAACTTGACCAATATGGTCTTCATTTGGTTTGTGGTTTTCTTGACCTTCCTCAAGAAAATTCCTCTCATAGGATTCTTCTCCATCATACAACACATTTTCTTCTTCTTCTTCTTAATGTTTCTTTCTAGATTCCTCATCTCCCATACCTGGAGTAACTAACTTTTCGGATTCATCTTTATCTTTGTAGTCCTGTACTTGCTTGATTAAGGTATCCAGATCTTCACATTCCTCTTCTTATTATTCTTCTTCAACTTATTCCTCTACCGCTTCAGAATCTTCCTTCTCAGCTTCTACAACTATTTTTTTACCCTTGTCCTTTTCTGGAGTGACATAGTTATTAGATGGAGTTTCTAGTAAAGAAGTTTCAACACCAAAAAATTCCATAACTGGAATCATTTCGGAAGCCAACTCTGTATCTTTGAGCAAAGATCACACCACTTCATCTTCAGACATATTCTTTCTTATTTTATTTTCCTTCGCTTGTCTCTCTAGCTCCTCATGAGCATTTTCCTTTAAGGATTTAGCCTTGACAGGGTCCAGTCCGAATTGAGGATCCCCTTCCTTCCTCATTTCTTTATCTTCCCTCCACTTGGCTGCTACTTCATCCGTATGTGTTTTCTGCTTCTTCGGCTTGGGGGAGAAGATTTAGTTTCCTTAGCTTCAGATAATTCGTCATCAGCTACTACTTCCTTATCCTTTCTCTTCTTCCTTTGCTTTTTGGATGGTTCTAGATTCTGTGATTCTTTCTGAGCTGCTTCAACCTCTTCCACACACAGAGGATATAATTTTCCGGATTCTGTGGAAAAACCCATCTTCATCCTCTTTAGTGTATCATCACTAACTAACATGAGTTTGCAATTATGGATCATTCATTGGCAAGAAACCTTGAAGGATTCTAAGCATCGAACTATCAGCTTAGATAGTAAGGCAGGTAACATGATAATCTGAGCTCTCAAATTTCCTTCTTTTATATTCTTGATCATAACCAAGACATGCCTTATCAGATTTATCTTTCTTTGATTTACCAAGAAATATAAGACATAGATATTACTTTTCTTCAGATTGTCTTTATCACCTCTTCTTGGAACCGGAAAGCCTTGCACCCATAGCTGAAGGATTATATTGTTCGGAGTTAGACGAGCAATCTTAATTGTTGAATCATCCTTTAGTCCAAGACACATTAGTGCCTTCACCTTATTGAAACTCCCTTGCACATTGGGAAGTTTGTGAGAGCAGAATTCATCTTCTCCTTCATATGATAAACCAACCAGGTTCACGGCCTTGGTGTAAGAAAGCTTATAAGTCATCCCATAAGACATGAAAGAAAACCTCCTTCTGCCATCTTCCATATGGAAGGAAACAGTCTCATAAAACTGTATCAAGAAATCAGCATAAACCGGATCCTGTTTATCTGACTTTTCTATGTGGACATCTTCCCATCTATTCAGTCTAATATTCATTGAAATAAGGGAATCAAGCTTATAGAAATCGGGATGAACTAATCTTTCCCTGAAGACTAACCACTTTGAGATTGGTTTCACAGTTGATATATTTTGAGAAGTTTCATCAACAGAAATTTAGAGTGAAGTAACCCGAAATATTCAGATCGACTTCACAATGTTCGGAACCGGCCTTAAGAAGAGCAGCAAGGCTTCGAGATGCAAAAGATTGGAAAAACCGATGTGGGATGAGACTCGGGGTCCCCTTTATATATGAAAAGAATTTGACCATTGGTCTTCCAAAAGCCATCTAACGGTTGAAAAATCATTGATCTGATCTGATGGTTGAGAACAATCCCGCAAGAAGAACATGACTCCGATCTGTTGAGGTTTTTAAAGAAAACATTCCGATTTGAGGAAAAACTAGAATCTGAACTTTTTAAAAACAAGGAAAATAGTAGTAAGCATAATTTGATTGCAAAACTATAAGTAAGAAAATCATAGCTTACGGATTGACTAGAAATATTGTTCGTAATTGGTAATATTCTTCTTAAAAAAAGATGAAAGTTCTAGTATGAAAATATCGTTACGAAAATTTCAGTATGAAACTCTCCGTTCCAAAACTTATCAGTATGATGATTTTAATTCCGGAATTTCTCATTCCGATAATTTTAGTTCTGAAAATTTCAGTTCCAGAAATTTCCATTCCGGAAATTTTGGTTTCAGAAATTTCCATTCTGGAAACTTATATTCCGAAAAGTTTGAAAAACATACAAAAATTTAGTTACACTAACAATCAAATTCACTCCCCATATAAAGAGGAGTTTATTACTGTTAAGAGAATTTTTCAACCAGAAGTTAATGAAAAATGATTACCTTACAGTTATCATTCCTAACTTTTGTTTAATGTATTCAAATCTATCTGAGGGTAATGATTTTGTGAAAATATCAGCAAGTTGATCTTGAATTCCGATAAACTAAAGAATGATATCTTCTTTAAGTGTGTGATCCCTAAGAAAGTGATGCCTAATATCAATGTGCTTTGCACGAGAGTGATGTGCAGGGTTCTTACTTAGGGAAATGGAACTTGTGTTATCACACAATATTTGAGTCTTAGTAAAACTCAGGCCATAGTCTGTGAGTGTGTGTTTCATCCACAACACGTGAGCACAACAACTTCCGGAAACTACATATTCAACTTCAGCAGTGGAAAGTGCTAAAGAATGTTGTTTTTTGCAGGACCAAAAAACTAATGAATCTCTTAATAAATGAAAAGTTCCAGATGTACTTTTTCTATCCATTATACATCCACCAAAGTCAGCATCAGAAAAGCTTTTTAGTAAAAAATCATTTCCAGAATTAAAAAATAATCTTATATCCATGGTTCCCTTTAGGTAGTGAAAAATTCTTTTTACTACCTTTAAGTGATATTACTTATAATTGGACTGATATATTTCATATAAGCACGCTGAAAACATTATGTATGGTCGACTAGCTATTATGTAAAGTAGACTTTCTATCATACCTCTAAAAGACATTTGATGTGCTGGTTTCCTAGCATTATCATGATCTAAAGAGTTTTTGGTACCAATGGGAGTACTTATACTCTTAGTGTGGTCATAACCATACATTTTGAGAAGATATTTAATATACTTATGTTGAGATATATAGATTCTTTCTGTTTTTTGAGAAATTTTAAAACCAAGGACAAAATTTAACTCTCCCATCATACTCATTTCAATCTCAGACTTCATTAGACTTGCAAAAGAATCAATTAAATATTGCTGAGTTGAACCAAATATGATGTCATCAATATAAATTTGAACAATCAAAATGTTTTTCTTATATTTCTTTATAAAAAGGGTTGGATCTTAATTTCCCTTAACATAGTTATTTTGAAGCAAAAATCATGTGAGTCTATCATAACATGATCGTGGGGATTGATTAAAACCATACAAAGCTTTGGTAAGTCTAAAAACATGATCAAGATGTTTTGTATCTTCAAAACTAGGAGGTTGTTCATAAAAAACTTCCTCGGGTGTTGATCTATATCTAATTCCACTAATCTTGTAGGAAGTTCTGTTCAAGCTTGACGTATTGAAGCTCGGCTTGTACATGGTCAAGATTGAAGCCCAGTGATGCCACCTCGTTTCCATGCTCCAAAAAATTGGCTTTGTACATAGAAATTATACTGGATGAGGCCATCACTTCCTTTGTGTGGGTAAATTAGGTTTGTTAAATCTCTATATTTATACTAATCTTTTGATCATTATTCAATATCTATAATAAAAATTTTAATAATTCATAATGGTATTTTGAAAACAAAAAAACATAAAACCCAAGAAGTGAATATGTTTCACATAACCATTTTACAAAATAATACATTTAATTAGATCAAGTGGAACTATCATTAATAAATGTTGGTGTCGTTACAATCTTCCCCGTTATGAAATTTCACTTTCAAATTTTCCATTTCCCACACTAAAATACATGTGGGTAACTCAACTACATTGCTTCCTCTGATTACCATGATTCATATTTAAAAATGTGGTTTCTCTACAACACCTTGATGAGGGGCATTGCCTTATTTGGTAGAAATTTTTCCCTACGATCTACGATCTTCCTCAGATTATCTTCATAGGGGAGGTCATTATCCAATGGTACTATATCTTTATTGAGTATATGTGATGGGTCAGTTATATACTTCCCCAAGAGTGATACATGTAATGCATCATGTTCATGAAATTGGTTCAGTGGGAGTGCTAGTAAATAGGCCACTACTCCAATGTGATTATGGATCTCAAAAGGGCTGATGTTCCTCAGACTAAGCGTTCCCTTCTTCTCAAATATCATTACTCTCTTCCACAATGATTTGCGAAGGAAAATCATGTCTCTGAAATCAAACTCTAGGTCTCATCAACAATTATCACCATTGCTCTTTTCTCGACTATGAGCATATTTAACGTGATGCGGGATGATCTTAACCTTCTCTACCACTTATTTTACCATTTTTAGACCTAATAGTTTTTTCTCCCCAACTTCATCCCTACATGTTATTGTTCTGTGCCTCTTCCCATAATGGGATTCATAAAGAGTCATTTGGATGCTTGAGTGGAAACTATCGTTATAAGAGAACTGAACTAGATGAAGTTGTTGATCACATCCCCCTTTGAATTCCATCGAGCATGCCCTTAATATTCCCTCAAGTATTTAGATAGTCTGCTCAGATTGGTCATCTCTTTGAGGACGATAATTGTACGGATGTTCAACATAGTATTCAGAGCATGTTGAAGAATCTTATAGAACATAGAGTTAAATCATGGATCTTGATCAGATACAATAGATAGTGGTAAACCATGAAACCTTACCACATCTCGGATATATATCTATTCAAGTTGATCCAATGATAAGTCTTCTCAATTTTCAATGAAGTGTGCAGTCTTTGTAAGAGGATCCACAAAAAACCATATTACATTGTTTCCTTTGGATGTCTCTAAATGTTTGGTGAAAAAGTATGTTGTGATGTTCTCCCATTTCCATGCGGTTATGGGTAATGTTAGCATCATCCCTTTATACGTTTTACTCGTAGCCTTCACATGATGACATATCGGGCACATTGATGTATAATTGGAGATCCCTTTCTTCATGTTATCCCACAAATAATGATTTTGGAGATCTTGATACTTCTTTGAGTTTCCTGGGTCAATGGATAAATTTTAACTATGTGCATCATCCAAAAGTTCTTTATTTCTCTCTGAATTTTATGGAACGCATAGTATTGACCCAAATCTCACAACTTCTTCTTCATTAACATTGAACATTGAGGATTTCCAATTTCTGATAGTTTCCACTTTCTTCTGAATTCCCACATCATCCTTTTCAAAATCCTTTAACATTTCCCAATGATTCATTGGAGCAATAATTTGTTCAAGGATTTATGTTTTTCCCTTCATTATGATTCTCTTGTTTATATTCATCAATTCTATGAAGATTATATCTATTACAATTATCATCAATGATAGAATTGCTTGGTTCTTTATACTTATAGCATCCACCACCTTATGTTCTATCCTAGGGTGGTAATTGATTGGGAAATCATAGTCTGTGATCAAATATATCCATCTTCATTAGCACAAATTCAACTCTTTCTGTGTGAATTTAAACAAGATCCTTTTTGGTCCATATATATTTCACACTTCTCTCTAAAGAGGTTATGTCACCAAATATTCTAAATAATGGTCACTACGTCCAACTTCAGATCATGTTTTGGGTAGTTCTGCTCATGAACATTCAATTTTCCTTGAATCATAGGCAATGACTGTGTCATTTTTCATCAACACACATCCCATACCCTTCTTTAGAGCATACCTGAATAGAACAAAAAAAGTTATCCACATGCGGGTAATGTGAGAATAAGCATAGTGATAAGACTACTTTTCAACCTTTTGAATCTCACTTCTCATTCATCACTCCAAGAAAACATTACTCCATTCTAAGTTATCTTAGTATGAGGTTTTGAAAATCATGGGAAATTTCTCAAAAATCAGTGATAATATCCTGTTAACACCTTAAAGCTACTAATATATGTCACCAATGTTGGCCTCAACAATCCCCATATTGTAGCTGTCATGGAGGGATCAACAAATATCTCATTACTTGTGATAATATAACCCAAGATTGAGACCTCCTTCGACCATAACTCACACTTGATGTACTTTGGATTGATCTTCTCCTTTGGAAAGGTCTCTAGTACAGTGTATTTATGTTCCTCATGCTCCTCCTTGGTTTTAGAGTATATTAGAATATCGTCTATAATGACTACCACAAATTTGTCAAGGTAATATCTCAAGACTCTACTTGTCATGACCATTAAGATTCATGGATCATTAGTGAGTTTGAAAGGCATTACTATGAATTAATAGTGCATGTATCTTGTATGAAAGTAGTCTTGAGGATATCCTCCTTCTTCACCCTTAGGTGGTTATATCTCTACTATAGATCAAACATGGAGAAGTATGGTGCTCCATGTATCTGATCAAACAATTAATAAATTCATTGAAGAGGATAATTTTTTTATTGTGATTTTTTTGAGCTCACGATAATCGATGAAAAGGAGCATTGATCCATCCTTCTTTTTAATAATGAGGACTGGTGCACCCCATGGTGAATCACTTGGGCGTATAAACCCTTTATCCATATTCTCTGGTAGTTGTTTCTTCATCTCCTCAAGCTCCAAAAAATCCATTCTATATGGAGTCTTGGATATTAGAAACACCCCATGTATAAGATCAATTGAGAATTCAACATCTCTTCTAGGAGGATGACCATGAAATATCTCAAGAAACACTTTTGCAAATTCCCTCACAATATACACGACTTCAAGGATAGTTTCTTCCTTGAACACCATCATCTAAAAAAGATACGCATGCTCATATGGAATAAATATCCACACTTGATATGATGGTTCTAATGTTTATTCATCCTTTTACTTTCACTTGTACAGAATCAGGGGGTTGATTCCCCACATTGAGAGTGATTTTTATCTCATGGAAATTTATATCATATATATATAGGGAAAGCCAATCCATGCCAATAATTTCATCAAATTACACTAGCGAAAGTTTTATGATGTTCGTTAAGATGTTCAATCCAATAATTGTGATAGGGGAGGATTTATATTCATGGGATGCATTGATTTCCCAATTTTTCTTTCTCACCAATATCTTTACTTACGTGAATTTTGGTTGTTTTAGTATTCTTCTGCTATACATTTTGGATATAAAACAATGTGTAGAACCAAAATCAACAGGTATAGTCTTTATTCATGAATGAATAACTAGTGTACTTTCTGCCACTTCGTTATCGAGGTTAACATTAGTGGTAGTGATAAAAAAAATCACCCTTGCTTCCCTGGAAGCTATTTGTTGCCTCTAAAATCCCTTGAATTAGGGAACTAGTTTTCAAAATGACATGGTTCTTTTTAGTTGAGGCAATGAACAATGTGATGAGGTTCAAATAGGGAATTCCTATCCTCTATCATAGAAGCAGGTTTTTCATGTTGGTAGTTAATTGTTTGGTTACCCTCTCTTCCACTCTTAATTCATTTCCTCATCCCCTTCAAGAAATTTTCGGGGTGCTTATTTATGTAGCTTTGGAAAGTGGGGTGATGGATTTTCATATCACCATTGGATTTATCCATCGGACCTCCAAAATTAGTCCACCTTATGCTTCTTATCCCCATGGAACCCTTGAGATTAACCAATCTCCATTTCATCTTTTAGGACACATCAAAAAATTTCTTCATAGCTCTTGAAGTCACGGATCGCTAAGGCCTTCTGTAAGATAGGTTTTATCCTACCAATGAAGTGGTTAACCATGTATTCAGGGGTAATGAGAAAGCTGGTGGCATATCATGAAACCCTTGTGATGTTTTCCTTGTATGCTCTGATGGATTCATTGTCATTTTTACTTGATGTCAAGGAATTCCTATACTATCTTAGGTCAGAGGGTGTGAGGAAAATATTTTTTGAAAAAAAAATTTCTACAAGTCCTTTCATTCCAATGCCTCCATATCCTCCTAAGGATTTTTATTTTTTATCATTGTCCATCATTGATTATCTTCACCATCAATATGAAATTTTGCATGAAGAACCTTCTATTTTTCATAACATTGATGGATGGAGAAGATTTCTTCAATGGAGATGTTCTATTGTTCAAAAATTGAGTGAATGGATGATCCATTAGAATTAGGAGGCCTTTGTCTCAGGAAGATCTCGATTGTGACTTATTATTTCCGGGGGGGGTTTAACGTTCCACTTGACCCATGTTTATTTTCAAAAGTAGAGTTAACTTAGAGAGAATCCTGACAAAGTTAGAGACTCCAACTCCCATCATATTGGGCATCTCATTAGAACAGTCATCACATTGATCTTTCAATAGGTTGTTAGCATTTGTCCTACTATTATAGGACATTGGATAGAATAAAAGGAAATTTATTGGTAAGACATAAAGGGGAATCCATAGACAAAAATAGATAACGTAAAAACTAATTTTATTTCCTTAACTTATGAATTTATAAGATTCAATATATGTTACGCATGGTTTAATTCTTAAATGTATTATTAGGTGAATTTTTTTAATTCCCCTAATATTATTTCATGATAAAATTATTAATTTAAAATTTTCTATCACCTTGGAGTGTCATAATAGTGATTTTCGCAAGGCCCACTGTCATGCACTAGTTCTGGTTCTAATCTAGCTTAAAGTATATTTTTCGGGTTTTAACCCTAGATACATATGTTCCCGAGCCACCTCTACCTTCTCATATCTAGAGAGGGATTTATTTTCTTGATAAACCAATTACTCAAATGTCAAAAAAAATTAGGAATTTTTTTATACTTTTTCTTATACCTAATGCTTTCACTAGGGTTTTCTAATCCTAATCCCAAAAATAACTAATGCTATCCTTGGATACAAACTATAACAACCATACACATTATTTCACACTTAAACATAATTTATTACCAAATATTAACTTGATAAAACATAGAATATTGAGAGGTCCAGTGTCTCTGTGGATTTGGATCATTACATAACAACATAAAATATGAAATACACATCTTTATTGAAAATTTCTATAACATTACAACACATGATGCTTCATACTTTCTGTTGCATGGGATAACCTGAGGACTTGAATAAGAAAAAGGTGATCTATAAATCTCATTATGGGAGAAAAAAATGAATAAAATTAAGAATATAGTGTAAGTTAGGAAATAGGAATATCAGTAGAGCATAAGAGTAACAAGAACATAAAAGCATGGTGAAGCATGATTATCATCACATGGAAATGTGGCGTCAATATTTAACATGATATTAGAATTAGCCTAGGATCATTGCACATAGAGCATGAGTAAACCCTCATTGAACATATATTAGAATTATTAAACCCTCATTTCACTTGATGTTACATGATACTAATGTTTACCTAATGCATTGAAGCGCTATCAGGGCGTACCTTTCTTAATCATTTTATTTCACGTATTAGTGTGCCACACGAATCATATATCCTTGATTCATTAAACATAATCATTTATTCTGAGATAAATCAATGTGGAATTAATACTTGTAACTCTATAATCAATAAGTAAATGTATATAATGGTGTGTACCCTTGATAGATAAATGGGCATGGTATTCACTACACATGGACTTTGGCTTGGAAAATCACAGTGGAATTTCGGCAGCATAACTGTGTGACATAAGAATTCTTAAAAATGGTAAATGAGATATAAAGGTGTGTCTCATCATATTTACATGAAATGGAAACTAAGGGATTCATATATATACATGTCCCAACATATTTAATATAATTTATATTCAATATACAAAATAATTTCTTGAAATTAAATGTGATGAGAGAAATTCCATACAGAATTTTGCCACTAAAATTGGTGTACATGGGTGGAAATAATGTGAGAGAAAGAGGTCTCTAATAATTAAAACATAAGGAGGAATGTATGGGGGATGTGAGAAGTAATACCCCAAACATTTGTAATTGACAACAAAATGGTATAACAACCTAATGATATTGGGATAAAAAATCCATTACATGAAAGTGTGGTCTAGATGATTGGGAGAGGCTTGGGAGAGGCTTCGTACGAGATAATAGTTCCTTGGGAGGATACTAGAGAAAGGAGAGAAGAGTAAGGATATGATATAAGGGTTTTTAGGGAAGAGAAGGGGGATCATGGGTGGGTTTATATAGGAAAAGAGAGGGAATTATTTATTATTCAGATTTTTAATAACAAACATTTAACTCATCAAAACTAGAAACCATCCCATAATTTTTGCCCATGGTTTTTTTCAAAGGATATTGGAATACATTATTATATATTTCTAATGTTATAACTTCTTAAAATATTTTTATTTCTTATGTTGAGATGAGTGACACTCTCAATGAATTTATTTTTAAGGATAAAATGTTTTAAAAGTCTTAGAGGGTCCACAAAGGCTTAGTAAAATAAATTAGACAAACCTAAAAACCCATTATTTTAATGGTAAAAAAATACATGACAAACATTATTTTTATATCATTTAATTAAATCACTATTGGTTTGTAATTATGTCATGAATCAAAATATATATTTAAACAGGTATTTAATTTTTACCCCAAAATTCAACTATATCAAAAAATTATTTAAAAATTACTATCGGATAATTTTGACGTCCTCACTCAAAAAAATATTCATTTTATCTAAATAATTTTCTAAATATGTGAATTTTTACTTTTAAAATAAAAACCAACATTTATTCAAAATTCATAGGTTTTGAAAAAAAAATTTCAAACATTAATAAAAATTAAAATTGTATTCATAAAAAATTATACAATCATTTATATTTAATAAAATGTAATTTAGTTTTAATATTTTATTAAAATATTTTTTAATTCATAAATCCATTAATTAATCAAAATAGATTTCTTAATTGAATATTAACTAAAAATACTATTTGTTCTTTAAAATCTGTTTACAAAGTGACAATTATAAAATGAATGTATATTTTCTATGAAAAAATAATGCGAATAATCATAGTTCTAGGAAACTATTACATAACCTCTTAAAACACTCACATAAGACTCAAGGTTAAGGTGTGCGATGGTGAGAGAGTCTTAGGGTGGCTCAGATAACAACGCTCAAGAGGTAATCACTATCAACTTCCACTTCTCCCATAGGTGGTTCCATTCATGCATAACATGTTGAAGCTCGTCATGGTCTTGGTCAAGAGAGAAACCCATTGATACCACCTCCTTCTTGAGCTCTAGAAAATGGGATTTGTATGGAGTAATTCTACTAGATGTGGGCATCACTTCCTTTTTCGTAGTAAACTGGGTTTGTTAAATCCCTATATTTATACTAATCATTTGATCACTGTTTGACGACTATATTAGAAACAATATCAATTCATAATCGTATATCGAAATAAAAAACAAAAAACCATGTAAGTGAATATGTTTTAAAGAACCATTTTATATAATAAGACATATATTTAGATCAATGGTAATTTTCATTAATAAATTTTTGGGTTGTCATAGAGTATATATCACACCTTATTTGGGTTTCAATTGCACTGGGGTACCTGAATATACATCCTTGGTTTTAGGATCAGGATTTATGTTCGATTTTTTGTTTTTTCAGGAATTGTACATAGAATTTAGTAACATGAGATTGAGCTAGTACTCAAGATTCCTTAGGAGACCACCATGGTGAATTTTTATTTTTTCCATATTAATGTATTGTAATGTACCTCATGTTTTTTGTTACTCTCTTTTTTATGCATGTAATATCATTTTAAAAATGCATGCTTTGTTATATAATGGTATTGCGCATATTTTATATTCATTTGATACTATTTATCCATTGTTGGTTTTTATTTACACCTAATATACCACAATGTGACTCTAACCCTGATGGTATAGTCTCCCCCACCATACCACCATTAGGCCATACGTGCTAATCAGTAGCCTCTACTATATGGGGATGCACACTTTAGGCCATGTGGTAACTGGTTAATCTATTATTTCCATAGTCAATTGGCCATTGAAATTACACCTTATTATTATTGTGTTTATAGATTTTTGATGTGATTAGTTTTATTTTTATTACACTTAATAGGTCCGAAAATAAATAATAATACCTATGAATTTATTTATGTGATTAAATTATCTATGATTTTTGTTTTCTATAAAAAAAATAGGCTATGTTTCCATTAAATAATTATGTTAATGAAAACATTTTATTTATAATTTTAATTATAAATAAAATAAATTTTGATTATATAATTGGGGTTTTGGATTATATCATTATAAAAACAATTGGGTTGTGGAAATTAGATTATTAAATATTATTTTTTTTAAGTGGTACTATGTGGTTCATGTCATGATTGGTTTTAAAATGAGTAAAATATTTCATTTCAATGATTTGATTTATGTGTTGTTGGATTTTTGTTTTATTAGTGTTAGCAGTATTTTGTTTTGTTAATTCTTTTTATGTTTTCAAGATTATGTTATTTCATGTGATGTACTGGTCTTAAGAATATTTCGTTCTTTGGAGTGTTTTCCTTATAATTTGATTCTTTTTAAGATATTGTTATGTTTTTTATCATTTTGATGATTTTTCTATTAATATATTAGGTTAATTTATCATTTTAATGAAGTTGGAATTTAGCATACGGTGAGTTTTTTAAATAATATGGAGAACCCAACATGGGAATGAAATTATAAGATAATGTTTATGATAATTGATATAAATATTTTTATTATTTGGGTTATCATTTATTATATTAGTGAATTATACAAATGTAATATCATGTGAATTTTTGGGGATATAATGTTTTTATAGGGAGGAGGTTATAAAGAACCAAATTTGTAATGGTTGGTGGAAGTATGAAGTAATTTGAATTTTTGGATTTTGTTCCTGAAGTGAGAGTATAGACCATGTATTATATGGTATTGGGGATGTATTGGGAGTATTGGTTCATTAAATAAAATTTAGAGTCAGGTCCTGGATGTTAGTGGGTGAATTATTTAGTAGGAAGAGGTAGTACCATGATTATAAGGTAATATCATGAAGGGGATTGGCCTGATAAAGAATACCTATTCTAAATATTAGTCACATTACAATGAGGTTGGGGTAGGTTTGGCCCCATATACTTAGGATAGTTTGTTCCACATCCCACTAGGGATGTGTTTTGACCATACCAAACATGGGAGTGCTATAGTATATCCATCAAAGTCGCATCATAACATGTCTGATATGAATTTAAATAATATGGTCCATAATAAATTTTTCATTAGGGCCTTATTTTGAATCCCCAATATAGATTCAAGGTTTTTTCATTAACAATAGGGTTATGAAACCTCATTTTCTTTCTTTTCTTCCCCCATGGCCATCCTTTGATTTGACAACTTTGTGTTTGATTTTCATGCATATTAGAGGTATGATACCTCTATATATCTCCCTTATTCTTCCTATTTACCTTAATTATAGTTTCTGGATCCCTTATTTAGGGTTATTTGGAAATAATTCCATAATGGAATGGTGAAATCATTTTTATTGATGGTTCTTTCCTATGTATCTTATAGATGAGGTCCTAAAATGGGATGTTTATAATGTTTTTTTTCATTTATCTAGATTTGTTTCTTCTTACGAATTTTTTGTGTTTTTATAAATTTTTATTTAATTATCCTTTAGTATTGGTTTGTGTATTAGTTATAGGTGTGGATTGAGAGTGAACTTCACCCCATCTGCTAATGGTATGACATCGCTATGATGCACAGTTTTTTTGGAATTACTTATGAAATATTAGGATTTCGATTCTAAATTTTTGGTTTCTTTATTAAGAGTGTATATGGTTTGGTTGACCTCTCTTGGACTTTAAATAGTTCCCTTTTTAAATTGTGATTAATTATTTGCATGTTGGATTGGTCTGGTTTCGACAAGTATATTTGTTTAAATTTAAAGACATGATTTCTTGTCTAGTTTTTAAAATATAGTTCAAATTTCATAAAATTCACCCAATGTGAATTTATTTACCCATACATAAATATATTGGTTTCTCTACATATTTTTATCTAGCGGGAGAGAATGTTTCATATATTTTATTTCGTAAACCATATTTTCATATATATTATACATGTGATATATTTTTAAAATTACTAAAAAGATCATTTTAAATTAGTTATGTTATAAAAAATATTTTCAATTAATAATAGTTTTAAAACAAGGAAAAAAAAATTTTATAAAAAGGTTTACATCTAATTATGTTTTGTGTAAATTAAAAGTTTTATTGTTCATGGATGATTTGATTAGTAATTATTTATTTATTTCATCTTGATATTCATATTTGAATATGGTTTGGAGGTGATTGTAAAAGAATATAAAATTTTCCAAATAATTTCATGTCTTGTTTTATGGATTAGATTCTTATAGAATGAATTTAAACAAATAGTTTCCTAAATTATTAATTATGGTCCATTTGGTGATTTATAAAAAATGTATTTTTTCTTGAGTTATCATTACGTAATTATGGTCTATTTGGAAAATTTTAAAGGGAGTTTTCTTAAGGTAAACATTTCCATAAATATGTATTTCATATTTATATTAGTTCAGTGTGTTATAAAAACTTGAAACATTCTACTGATTGTTTTATTTATTTTAGTGTGTTTTATTGACGAGTGATGTTACACTATTTTATACAACTTGTTCATTGTGATTCCCAGAACAGTGAAATAATATATTTTTATGACTATACTATGTCTAGTGACTAATATATGATAATTGTTTATGGTTATGGGTGTCAATAAATGATATTAGTTTACCATGACCATAGTTTCCCTATAAACACTCACATGATGTATTTTATTTCATTTTATATTATCTATGTTTTTACTAATATTTAACATCAGTTACGTTTTCATTATCTATGAATTTCCTTTATTTATTATTCTTGTTTCATGTATTATTTTATTCCCATTAATTTATATTTAGTTTCCAGTTCTTTTGGGATTATTATGGTAGTGTTAATTATTTCAATAATTTCATTTATTTTTAATGTATAAATTTAAATAGTGTTTTTATAATTTTATTTTAAAAGGGGATTTAAAAATGGTTTTGTTTTTCGTTTTTTTTAAAATGTATCTATTTTTAAGTAGGGTTGTAAACTATTTCTTTTATTAAAAATTCCATCTATTCTTAAAAAATTAAAATCTTCATTTTATAAATAGGTGAATTTTTTTTTGAATAAAATATATATAAGTAGTGGTTTTATGTTAGTAATTTTAATTAAAAATAGAATCATACCCTTATAGATGTATTTTCCAACTAGAATAAAAGGTATGTGTCTTTAAAGTGTATTCATGTTGTGTGGGGAGGATACCTACTGATATTTTTACTCATTTCTACATATTATAGATTGTTATTAGTTTTAGATGGATAATTATTCTTCTTGATTTTCAGCTTGAGTATGGGTATGGTTCCACAAGAAGGAGTTCATTCTTGATACATGGGGATATGATATCATAGTATTTGTTTTGTTTTTGAATTTTTAGTTGGGTATCTATTTTATGATGTAGTGGTGGAATATTATAACTCATTCAAATATAATTTCACCATTATAAAATAATTAAATAATTATTTTTATATATTATATTTTTATTTGGATTATGGTAAAACCATTTTTAATCTCCTTCTCCATCCTATGGGAAGTGAGAACAACACTCATGAATACATGATGATTACCACTTCTATGAAGTGGTCTGTTTATTTTATCATCACCACCACGTAAGGATCGTCATTATGATGTACATTATTAATATATATTATATTCTGAAAAAATAATCAATATGTAAATATATTTTATTTCCAATTTTATTACCCAAACATCCTTTGGAAAATTATAACATCATTTGTGCATATGTGCGAACAACCACCTCCACTAAGAAATGTGATTCATTTTTAGTGTTATAAATTCATGGGTGGTTATAAAAATTTATATGATATATAAAATTTATAATCATAACATTATTAATATTATTTAAATAATTTCATAATGAACACTTTGACCATGGTTAACCTACTACAATTATTTTTGGACATATAATTCAACTATCCTCAAAACATATGACATGAACATAATTGATCATGTAATTCAATATTATATAACTAAAATTGAAGTGAAATGAATAATAAACTATAAAAAGTTATTTATTAAGGCAACCATTTTTTATAAGATTACGATTTTGGAATTCAAAGAATATATGTGATGAGTCAAACATGTGGTAAGGGATTTCCCTTCTCAATTTCCTTTCATTAAGACTTATGCCATTTTCCCCACTGTTTTTATTTTGTATGGTATATGAACAGACATATGGATATATTTTATCATTAATTTATTGAAATTAATGTTTTTTCCAAATCTATTTCTTATTATCATCTTAAAAATCATTTTATATCAGTGGTTATGAATGTCGTAATGGAATTTACTTGAAAAAAACTATTTTATAAGTTTAAATGTTTTTACTACATTTTTCCTCTATATCCTTGATTATTAAAATGTTTCAATAATTTTCAATTTTAAATATGAAATATTATTAAATGTTAATTTCATCTTCTTTTAGTTTTTTTTTATTTTTTTAAAAAGGAGTATTTTTAATATTTTCAACATGAGTATATTTTATTATTTGGTATCATAGTTGAAAATGAATGTTTTAAAAATTATAAGAAATGAAAAAAAATATCCAATCATGAATTTTATTTTATTTTAAGCTTCCTTTAAATGATTTAATTTTTATTTTTAAATAAAATCATCTCCCTAAAATTTTTGGAATTTTCTATTTTATATATTTTTCAAAAGAATTGGATATTTATCCCTATTTTTATATAAGAACTAAAAGGGCTATACTTATGGAGTCAGAATAGTTTTTCTAATATTTTATGATGAACCTTATCATTCATAAAAATTGTATATTTATGATATGTTATTTTAATAAGTATGAATAATAATGTGTTATATTTATATAACTTGTGTAACCAGTGAGCATGATATTTCTCTCTAATACATTAGGTAATGTTACTCATCTTAAAATGAAAGAAGAAGAGTGTTAAACATAGATGTTATTACTATATAATTAACTAGGATTCAATTTTTTATGACATGAGTGATAGGGAGTTATGAATATAATGATCTAAGATTCATAAAAGAGTTTTAATTTTTTTTATTATGGGTTATAAATACATTCCTAGGGAAAATGTGTTTTTCATTTGGATATGATTTATTAAATGATCTAAAATAAAAATGTGGAAAAATTAATCATTTTATGTGTTTTTATTTTTTTCACTATATTAATAGATTTATTAATTTTATATACCACACTCTGATTTTTATTATCATTCAATATTTTGAAATTTTTTTCAATGTGTTCCAGGATGAGTAGAGAAAAATGAGTTGAGTTGAAATACGGGAATATTTTCCATAAAAAGAAAATGTTTTTCATTTAAAAGTTGATATATTATTTTAACAATGGATATTGAGTGGATGATTCTACATTCTAATATGTGGATTTTATGTAATATTTTTGACATAATTCTCTAAAACACGAAACCATAAATATCCTTAAAATATTATAAACTTAATTATTTTGCAAAAACCAATGATTATATAAATTTTTAATGTTGTATTAGTATATTTAGTATTAAAATAATGGTTTATATAACTTTCTAGGTTTAGATATTATTTGAGAGTATAATAAAATTCATCTTGAAAAACAAGAGTTAATATTATATTTATAATTATTGTTATTCTGAATAAATCAATATATTTTAATATAACATAACAGAGTTAAGGATATATCAGTATTTATTCACATTATTATATTATAAATTATGACTTTTTTATATACTCACACCAAATAATTTTTTAGTAAATAGATGTAACCAGTAGGAATGACATTAAAAATTTGTGTAAAGAATAATGCAATGTTTTTCTAAAAGATCATTTGAATAGAATGGATGGTGTAGTGAATTTTTTTTGTTATTCATAAATATCTATAAATAGTTATGATTAACATTCTATACTTAAGTGAGTTTCCTAACACACCAAATATGAGAAATATGGAGTTCTATGAAACTTTTGGTGGTAAATATCATGAAGGTAAATTAACTCAACATCATATATTTCATTAATATAAGAACATTAACCAAGGGAAATGTCTTGAAGGAGTGGAAATATTTTTTAAACATTTTAAAGTATGGATTTCCAAAAAAAAACTACCGATGAAAAAGAAATATTTTTGCTAACACTGTGAAGGAAAAACATGTTCGTCCCATGGTATCAACTAAATGTTTTAGATATAGGAACTATATGAATTATGAATATAAATTTTCTAGGGAGATATATGTAGAATGGGATCAGAAATACAATATAGATAGTGGAATATTAATGTATAATTAATTTATAGTTCAATATGAGGTATCTCGGAGTGACCTATAAAAGGTATGGATTATATTTTGTCTTATGTTATGATATTGATGAATATTATAACATGATTCACATTTTTTATTGTAGGAAGGAACTGTTAAGAAATAATTTGTAAAATATTGGTTAATGGATTATGAACAAAATTGAATTGATAATGTTTCTACGTATATGGATTCAATAGTTATGATGTTGTGTAATGTTTAAGGATTATCATAAGTTAAATGTAATTAATACTCTTTTAATGTTTTATATGATGTAGGTACCTTGGAGATTTTTATTTAGTATTAATACATGTTAAAGGTATATATACTCCATATTATTATATTTTGTTTTTATAAAAGGTTATTTGAGTAAGAATTATATAACATTTTGTGAAAATAATTTGAAATATATTGATAACCTTTAATATTAATATGATCTTTGATATCAAAGAAATTATGGACAATTGGAATAAAAGGGATATTAAATTTGGGTAATATATTTTTTATCATATATATAGCCATCCTATTGAAAATTGATTTATTTAATAGGTGATAAATTTTATTTTAGAATAATTTCACTATATTTTCTGGAACATATATTAATTGGGTAAATTGAAATATTTTTGTCTAATATGGGATTTTATTTAATAAATACAGATTGAATAATCATTTAGAAGAATATATAATTTTACTGTATCTTGTTGGTGATTTAGTTTATTTATTAAAAGGATTAACATATTTTGGGATTATTTAATATACCTTTTTGGTATGTGAATTTATAATTGATTAATATTATTTAGTGATAATAATTAATATGATGATAGAAGAATATGGGTTCAAATCATTAAAATATTTTGGTTTCAATAATGGTCATGTATATTTTGAAGAGTTTTAATGTTAGATATTAATGGATATTTGGGTGTAATTATTGAGGAATTATATATTATTTTAAAATTTTCGTTATATCAATGTTTATACATATTGGATATTATCATTTTAGGGACAAAAAATTAGTTTTTGAATAATATCTATGGATATGTAGAATTTATTTTTATGCTTTTATGGATCTTATAATCTATTAAAAGTTAACTTTAGTGCTTTATGAATGAAAAAAATACATGTTGGATATTTATTTCATGGGATAAGAGATGGGAGAGAAGTTTAAAAATTTATTGATGCACAAAAATGCAAGAAATTGTTCTTTCAGAATTGAAATAGATCAAGTAAGTATATTTTATTATGTTCTCTATATTGAAGTTAAATGAATCCATCAAAATTATGAAAAATATCTTTAAATAATAATGTTATCATGTTGCCTTCAGTTATGATGAATTGATGATATTATATATCCACTACTGATTATATGGTTTTTTTGTTATTAACTTTATCACGATCATGTTCTTTATCACTGTATTTTATTACGTGGATGTTATTTTTCATTTCCTTGTCTATATTTTCACTTTCCTCTAATTTTCTCTTTATTCGAGAACTTTATTATGTGTTATGATAGGATAGATTCATATTTACATTTTTTAAATTATGTAGGTGTGTTTTATTATACATGTTTACAATGTGGATTATCTATAAAGTTGTTTTTACATATTAAATTTGTTCCCCTTATATGATCATATATTATATCATCTACTCTATAGAATTGATTTTAAAAAAATACATTAAACAATTTGTTACCAAGAACAGGATAAAACTATGAGGAATAAATTTCATTAAGGGGGTATAATGTAACAACATTAAAATTTATTTAAAAATAACTAGGATCAATGAATTTTTAATACACAACATCAAGTTTTAGGTGAATAACAATATAAAATAAAAATATTAATATTTAAATGTGATCATTATAAAGTAGTCATTAAATTAGTGTAATGAATAGTAAAAATAACATTATAAAAAATATTTATAATGCTTTTATATGATTTAAATTTATATACGTATTCATAATAAATAAATACTCAACTTTTAGTAAAGTGGTTTTATGATTCAAAAAAGTGTTTTCTTCAATCGTGGTTTTTATTTTTTTTAATCAGAATCAATTATTATTAATTTTTTAAAATTTTATAAAAGTTAATTTTAAAAATAATTTAATTTTTTATATCATCATATTAAATTTATCTTAAAGGGAAATTTTAGGACTTTTCTAAAATGAATGACTTTTCAGTGAATAGTGAAAATACCGATTTTTGTAAAACTATCAATTATTTCCTTTGAAATGCCTCTTTATTATTCTAATTTGATCATGAAATCACATAATTATTATTCTCTTATAATTAATACAATTAATTAATTTGGAATCTCCATTGTACCTGATATTGGTATAAGTTCGTTTCTAGGCTTAAAACATATTTTTCAGAAACTATTTTTCATTGTGTTTTATGAATTTATATCAAAATATATTTATTTCACATTGAGAAATTGAATATAGAAATATTTATTCCATATTTGGATTCTTTTGGTTCAAATCTGTTAAATAGTTCTATTATATTTATTTCATTTTTAATAGTAACAGTAATGAATATTTTTCACCTCAGTTTGGTTAAAATTGGTAAAATAATATTAAAACTATTGGATAATAATTTAAAATATCCATAAAATTTAAATTTATATTATTTTATAATTATTATATTCAATAACCATTGAATATTCTAAGTCTTAGATATTTACTTCCACTTTCATTTTATTATAACATTTATATTATTGTAAGTAAATAATAAATTAATAATGTCACTCTCTTGATCCAAATATCATTAATATATTATGACATGGATAAAATATAGTTATGATCAGTTATAAATTCTTATTTAAAATATGAATGACTTTTTTCTTGTTAATTTATTTTTAATTTTTTGTAATATTCCAATTTCCTTAAATTCTTACGTAATTCTAGCACATTAATTGTTCAAATAACATAAAAAGAAATTTACTAATTTAGAAAATAAAAATTAATACAATATGGACGAATTATTATGTCATAAGAATTTTTGTTGAAAAATATAACATATTATTGATGTTTTAATGGTTTATTTTTGAATTTATTTCTAAATTGATGTCATTAAAGATAAACTATATTAATAGTTCCGAAAATGACATTAATGGTATGTTAAATAAAATAAAATATTATATTTAACCAATTTAATGGTATATGTTCTTGAATATCAACCATTTTCTATATATAGATCAAATATCCTTTTATTGTAACTTTATTAACTCATTTTTTAAAAAAATACTATGATTGTGGTAATCATCATGAATGTTAAAAAGGGTTAAAAATAAGAGATAAGGGTGAAAACATCATCTAAAATTGTAAACATTTTATTGGATGAGAACATTTAGACTCTTTCACATCATTATAAAATAGAACCTCTAATACTCTCTTACTCACACATTTTTCACACTCTATTTCATCCAATACATTACCATTTATCTCATAAACATATCTTCTCACATCCAAGATGTCCTAGTCCCTCCAAAATACATATTCTAGAATGATTATGGTCTAAGACAAAGAGGTTATCTGATGAGAATCTATAAGTCCTAATCTACCTGTTTCAATTTATTTCATATTATACCTCCTAAATATATTATTTAACCTTAATAAAATAATAAAATTAGTATATTAAATAAAATTTAATATTATTATGATTATGGTACAAGCCTTTTTCATCATATTTGCCTTCATATGGGAAGTGAAACAATCACTCACAAGTTTGTGTATATTACCATCTCCAGAAAGCGATGTGTTTCGTTTTTCATCAACACCACACATGTATGGTTATTTTGATGGATTTAAATGATATATAAAATATTGCGTACATAATAATAATTCATCAAATATAATATATCATCTATTTTCTTATCATTTCATCCATTAAAAATTTATAATCTCTTTCAGGAATACGTGTGGACTACAACCACCACGAAGCGATGTGATTATTTTTTATTATATACCATCAATTAACGGTTTTAGATTTTTATTAAACTAATTAAAATGATAATAATTTAATTATTATGATTCTAGATATTTTTAAATAATGCCCTATTTTACCATGGTCAAACAACAAAAGTCATTTTGGATATATAATATTAATAACTTTAAAATGTATGATGTGTACATAAACAATTAAGTATTCAAATATTATATGGAAAAGAGTCATATAAATGGAATAATAAACATTAATAAATTTATTTATATTGATAATAATTAATTTATGTTTATTATTCATGAATTTAAATAATTTGTGTGATGAGTTTGACTTGAGGTAAAGGTTTTCTGGTCTAAGATACATTTTGTTGAAACTTATACCATTTTCACTACATGTTTAATTTTAAATGGTGTGTGAACTAACATATATATATATATATATATATTAATTTATATACTAAAATAAAATTTGTTTATAAATCTATTTCAAGTTCCCTTCTTAAATATTATTTTATATCAAAACTTATGATTGTCATAATGAGTTTTTCATTATTACCTTATAATATATGTTTAATGGGTTTTAATATTTTTTTACTACATATAAATAGTTAATAAAATATTTATATAATGTTCTTATTGAAACTTCAAATAATATTATTGATAACTTTAAAATAATTTGTACTTTTTTTGAATGGTTTAAAATGATATATTTTTATCATTCTCTATATGGATCACTTTTTGACAATTTTTACTAAAGTAAAAAAATAATTTTCATTAAAATTATACTGAATGGATATAATTTCATACCATCATGAATTTTAATATATTTTATAAATAATTTTTTATTTTACCTAGTTACTTTTAAATAAAATCATTTCCCTTATATTTTAGGAAGTTTTAATTTTAGATAAATTTCAAAAGAAATAGATATTTCTTATTCTTTTATTAGGAAAAGGAAAGTGCATTACTTATGGGTTCAAAACAATTCTTGGTATTTATGATGAAAATGTTCAAGATTAAAAATCCTGGTATGGTACTTGAGAATTATAGATAGTGACATGTGATCCTGATCCAACTTATATAATTGGGGAGGCTAATACAACTTATGTGAAGTGTGAGCCTGATGTAGTTCTGCAATGAAATGGGTAATGTTTCTTTTATTCAAAGCCAATAAAGAGGGAGTTAACCATGGAAATTTCTCATATATATTTATCTAGTTTCTAGTTATTTTAGACAATAGTGAACATTAACTATAAATTTAAGGCTCTAATATTATGATTAGGGATTCTAATTTCTTATTTTGGGTTATAAAGGGTTTCTTGGAGATAAAGTATGTTTCCATATGGATATGATTTATTTTATACTCTCACAGTAAAATGTATAAAAGTTAAAAAAATGTATTTTTTCTTGATTTTCAATGGAATAATGGATTTATTTTATTTATATCTAATAAAGATATTTTTTTTACTCTTTCAAAAAATTCAAATGATTTTTATAGGGATTAAGGATGAGTAGGGAAAAAATATTTTTGGCTAAAATTCTGTAATATATTTCATGAAAAATAAATTTGTTTCATTTTCAAAGTTATATATTATGATAAAACTTTATACTAATTAGATGTGTCCGCTTTTTAATTAATGGGTTTTTATGTATAATTTATGATGAAATTATCAAAAATTATAAATATATATATCCATGAATTGTAATAAAATGGATTATTGTCAAAATAATCACGATTATGTATTATTTGAAGGTCTGTTCCTTTAAAAAATGGTTATTTTAACCTCGTAAATAATATAAAATTAAATATTTTATGTCATTTTTTTAATTAGAATGTGATGTTTTATATATTGATGAATATTGACGTCAAATGGTGTAGTTTTTGTTTTTTGGATTTCAATTAAATTTATTTATTTAATCAGTGATGTTAACATCCCTAAACATGTGTTATTGAATTTTACGTGGAGGGACACATGTGATGAGTTCTTATTTGATCATAATTAATAATGCTTAATGATATTTGGGGTCTGTTCAGTTTTTACCAAAATTGATGGAGTATTATTATTATTATTATTATTATTATTATTAGGGGTTTAAAAATATGAATAATGATAATAAATAAATTATAATTAAATAAAATTGAACATTTAAGTGATAGAAAAATTACATCATGAATTTATTCTTTAACCTTATAGTGAAAGGGTTTCAGTTTACCTATATAGCCCAAAATTGATATCCCACACTAGAAAAACCTCAACTGCCTAAGCTTGCTCACACCACAACTCTATAGGTTCTGGGGTTAGCAGAAGCGTGCAATGGGTCCCGACCACCTTTTTTTATATAAACATTGATCAATCTGAGATCTACATGATGATAAATATTTTGATCAATGGAATTGGATCAAGGAAAACAGACAATGGAAATCATGTCAGAACCAAAAGAAGGTCATCACATATTATTTTTAATTAATTTAATTATTTGAAGAATTATCAGTTTTAAATTCATTCTTATTTGATGAATCTTACAACTAGACTACATTGTACAGTCATTTCATTTTAATAATTAAAGCATATTCCCTCTAATGATGATCCAAATGTGTTCCACAAATATCTGAACATCGTGGTAGGATACTCTCGATGCGAGCACGACAGATCCAATCGCTTGCATCATCCACCTTTGATCGCCTTAAGAACCACTCCTATATCATTCTGCTTGATCTTTATTGAATTGAGAGTGGATGGTGGATGAATATCACACTCCATTATTGGGTGTATTCTTAGAGAAGGTAGCTCTCTAGGTCATGAGAAAATTCTCTAAACCCATTGTGAAAAACCCAACTAATTTAATATGCTTAATGAGAATATAATATAATTCGTTTTATAAATCTCTATGGTTAGAAATAAATAATTGTACAAAGGAAATTTATTATTTATTTAATCCTTGTAAAACCACAAGTCAAATAATAATATTATTATTATTACTTCTTTACATGCACTTAAGTTGTGAATTAAATTAAATATTCTTTAATAAAATAATATTCCATATTTATTATTTCTCATCGTATCATTAATCTATGTCTTCTATTACTCTGGAATATTTAATGGGTCCTGAATAATGACTATTTATTTTTTATATAAATTTTACTACATTATTCTCCAATAAATAAATTAATATTATATTCAAAAAATTTAATGTAAATATTTATTAAATATTCTACTCACAGTATGTTCTCTCTAATAAAAAGTGATATAATATTTATGATCAAATAAATATAAATAATTATTATACCAAATTTGCGAATAATATTTATTCAAATTAGTAAATAATAAATAAAGATATATTATTCAACTATCATTCTGGACACACATAGTCTGTGACCCTCTGTACCTCTTTCTTATTGGCATTAGGAGAATTAACTAAAAGTACAAGGTTGTCATCTTGCAACTTGTCAGGCCCCCCATAGAGAAATAATTTTATTCTTAAATTAAATAATACCTCATACGGATGCTTACTATGGGTTATAATCCCTTTATCATGATATCTCAAACAAAGAAGCTTTCATAATGGTTCCATCAACCTATGTTCTCGATGTTTTTCTTTTGACTTCCCCAAAATTGAAATTAAACCATTTCCATGGATTTATTTATGCTATATAATTTCCATAAAAGGGCCTAATATATCAATAATTGTTAATGAAAATATGGGGCAAATCCTTTCTCGCATTAATCATTAAATCAATATTACTCATTTCACACCTAATGTATCCTACCAAAGAACGAACGTCTATAATCAATGTTTTCATTAATACTTCAATGTATGTGAATCATAATACTCATTAATAATAATATTAAAGTATAAATATAAATACACACATTCTCAAATAGGAACATCCATTGAGACATATAAATGTGGATTTCAAAGTGGTAGTTCTCGTTCTTATAATATCCCACTAGATATTATGAGGGGAATACACCATGAAAAGGTGCCTCAATGTTCTTTACGTATTCATCGTTGTTATCATATATCATTTTTTCCCGTCAAATTCTATCATATGGATATATATCATATATTTTATAATCCTTTCATATCACTTATAGGTTCGCATCATAATGTGGAATTACTATGACCTTTTAGTACGACAACTACTTTTACGACATCATCACATACTAAGTTATGCAGAAGAACAATCCCGGTTTCATAAGATGATAACTAATATTCAATACTATTATCATATGTCATCATAATTACAGAAAAATTGGTTCTATGGAACCAACTCCAACAATATTCCACTTGCACATGAGACAAATACTAACAACCTTCAGTATTATATCTCTCAAATGATACTCTTGCTTATATTGAGATATCCAATTTGCCAATGGGTTTGACATGTTATCTTCTGTTGGTACTCTTCATAAATAAATTCACCCCTTTGATAAAAATCCCTCAAGAGGTGACAATTCTAGACTATATTCTTTGACCATTGGTGTGATCTTGGATCTTTTAATAAACCCAAAACTATAGTATTATCACAACACAATGTGGTATAGTCTTTACTGTTAGGTACCCCATCAAGATCCAAAAAAATATTCAAATACAAAAGTATTCATTTTCAATATCATAATCACTACATACTCTGACTCCACTGTAGAATCAGTAATAATTGGATACATTGAACTCTTTAAACTCATAGTTCCTCTATTAAGAAAGAAAAAAATATCTTAATTGAAACTTTTTTTTATTTTGATCATTCTAAAAACATGAATAATTATAACCCCTAAAGTATAGCTTCTCATCTTTTCCATACACAATGAACATATCTATAGTTCTTATTAGATAATTAAGGATATCTTTAATAGTATCCCCAATGATGTTCTTCTAGATCATCTTGATATCTTCCTACCTTTTGCAATTCATAGGAAATATCATGTATAGTACATAATTTGGCATATGTGATTGATCCTATCAATAAATATTATGGGATCTTACCCATTCTATCATTCTATTTTTATGTTCGAGGAAATATTTTCTTAGAAATATGTTGATAATTTTACACTAGAACCTTTCCCATATTTTAGTGTTCAATACTAAATCGTTTTTTATATGGTCAACATATTTACTTTTACATAGACTAATAATCCTATTGAATCAATCAGGAATGATCTAGATTCTAAGAATATAGGCTCCTTCAGATAAGTCCTTTGTGGAGAACCACATGCTTAATAAGTTTTTTATATACTGTATGACTGGAATGTCTTTCTCAATAAGTAATTTTCCATCAAAAATTCTACTAGGATAACAAATACATTCTCACTAAACCTCTTGTCAATTAAAGGCCCACATTCAATATTAATTCGACCAAATTATTTTATAAATTCATCGAATCAAATGTTCTAGGTCTTAGGTTCTGGCATTAATCCTTATATAGATCTCTAAAACTTGAAAATCATTTTAGAGTCACATGGAGTCACAAATCCTTCTAGTTTTATCATATAGAAACCTTTCTAAAAGGTTCCTATTAAAGAATGTAGTTTTTTAAAAACATCTTCCAAATATCATAGTCATGATAATATTTGATAGAAATACTATTTCTAATGGGTTTAAACATGAAAACTGGTAAAAACGATTCATTATATTCAATTCCTTGATGATTTTTAAACCCTTTAGCCACTATCCTTTCTTTATAGGTATTTAATTACCTTATGTTCCAATTTTTATCTTGAATACCCATTTCCCCTAAAGGGATATACATCAACTAGTGCATCAACAAAAACTCAAACGTGGTTATGATAAAAGGAATCTATTTTTGAATTCCTGGCTGCATTTTATCTTGAATATTGTAATATCTCTACTCTCTCATTGTAGGAGAGAAGTCCTTCAATGAAATCCAATAATGGGTCATCCTATTTAGTGACTAGAAAACCATATCTCATTGGTTCTCTTATATCTCTTATGCTTCTACATAGTACTTGTGTTTCATGAACAACATCTTCCATGGGGACCTATGGAATCTATTCCTATACCAACTCTTCTATATCATGAACATCAAATTAATCAATTTTGATATTTATTAAACTATATTTTTTTAATATGTGGTCCCTCTCATGAAAAATGGTTTCTATGTGGAAAATCACTTTTTTTGAGGAGGTGTATCGGGATTAACCCTTTATTTCTTTGGGATACCCTATAAAGATACACTATGTACCTCGAGATGACAGTTTGTTTCTTGAGAAGGCATTAACAAATGAATCACAACCATATACACATGTATGTTTTAAAATGAGATTCTTTCCACAACATAACATGATGGTAATTCCATTTTCCACATTATTTGGTACTTGGTTTAAATTTATATTGAGGTTTTTAATGTATATCCCCAAACGTATGATCAAATATATGGATGACTCATCATGGACCATACCATGTCTAACAATGTATGGTTACTCCTTCAAATAACACCATTCAACTATGGTTTATATGTTGGTGTGAGTTTAAATATAATACCAAACAATGATATAAATTTTATGGTCTCTTGGTTAAGATATTCACCACCGCGATCCAATTAAAGTTTTTTATCTTCTTACCAAGCTGATTCTCTTCTATATTCTTGAATTATTTTAATTTCTCAAAGGACATGGACTTATTCCTCATCAAGTAGACATATCCAAATCCACTCAAGTCATCAGTAAAATTTACAAGTAAGAATATCCACCTCGATATTATACTGGAAATTCTCCACATACATCAGTGTATACCGATCTTAGAAGATCTATTTCCCTTCCACCCTGTCTACCCAATGGTGGTTTGGTCATTTTCCATTGTAAAAAAACCTGAAATCGTTCATGTTATTTGATCTTGGAGTAGTCTAATTAACCATCTTGATGGAGCTTATTCAAATGATTCTCATTTACATGACCATGATAGTGATAAAAAAGTTGGGTGCTATATTAATCGTGTTAACGTGATTCGTTATCAATTTTCAATATATAGTTTTCAAAATATAATACATAAAGGACTTTATTTAAATGTTTTATAGCATAACATATTATTTCTATATAAGTGGAACATATTTTATTTCTAGACATGATAATAAACCCATATGTATCTAGTCATGATAGAGAAATTATGTTCTTGGTAACTGTAGGTACATAATAAAAGTCTTTTAAAATAAAATATTTAATGTTGTAAATGCAAGGTGGTAGTCACCAATGGATATAATAGCTAGTATCGTACCATTAGAATCCCTCAAATCCACCTATCCTCTGAAAATATTTCAAAATATACTAGGGTCCTATTTTTTGATATAGATATTTGAACTAGAAGATGTATTTAATGCCCAATTTGTAGATATTGAATGATTACACTAAATAAAATATGCACATTTAGCTTCCAATTTCTTCTAGGTGCAGTTCAAATTCCATTAGTCTGGATTTCTATATGAAAAACATACTACCTCATTCTTTCCCTATCTCTAGTTCTTCAACTTATAATAAGCACGATGCTTATAAGATTTATACTTTTTATGAGTTTCGGTCTCCTTTTCCTTTTTCTTTCTTTTAATATTCATCATAAGGACCATTGGGTTATCATGCCCCATCTCCTTATCAACTTGGTTAATAATTGTAATAAGTTATAAAAATCTCTACACATTATTGTACATATTATAATTAATAGTAAAACTGGAGGAGGTATTGGGAAGTGATGAATGTATGAGATCTATATGCTACTCATTTGGTAATTTAATACCTAATTTTTATAACCGTTAAATGTAGCCAATAAGACTGAATAAATTATGTGTTACTGGAACAGACTCTCCAAAATTAGTTTCAAACAAGCATTGGAGATTTTTTACCTCTCTTGTCTCACCTTCTATTGATAGAGATTCAGAAAATGATAAATAATTCTATATGAATCCATGTCCACATTTTTCTTCAAAAACACAATGGAAATGAATGAAAGAATTAAAAATGGTACATCTATTAAATCATTTATATTTATCATGTTGATATTTAACACTTCATCACTTACATAATTATCTAAATCATTAGGAAAAGGTTCTTCCAACACATACAATTTCCATTGATGTAGTTTGATAACATGTCACGACCTTTTCCACTCTTGGTAATTTTAGCTGGTGAGAAGGTTTTCCTTCTTGGGTATGGATAACATAATTATGTTTGAAGTCATTTTAATTTGTATTCTATAAATAAGATGAGAAGAATTTTAGTATATTATCTATTAAAATTTTGACAAATAAATAATTACAATTTTTATTAGTCTCCCAATATTATATCAAAACACAATAACCCTAACCATTGTCTTTAGAATATCATGTTTCTTGGACATTCAAGTAGAAAAGATCCATATTTCCCTTCTCATTTACCAAGAATTGAGTGGTCAAGAATCATGAATGGTTTTAGGTAGGAATTCCAAATGCCAACTACATTACACATAGTTCCTTGGTCTGTTTAGTGGACTCCCCAATCCTAAATCCTTAAATTATATTTTCTCAACCCTCACCTCTATCACGACCCGCCTTCAATAAAAGGAGGGAAGGGTCAGCGGATTTCTAGGCCCTTCTTTCTTTATGTTGAAGGAGAGATAATGACCCCCGAAAAATGCCTTTAATAGGTCCCAGAGTGGCGACCGACACCAAGGGTATAGAATCAGACACTAAATGGAAGACATTACCCTTTATCATTTAATAGTATCGGGAGATAAGATAGTGAATCCCACAACACCAAAAATGAATGTGCAAGTACGGATGAAAATAAACCATTCCCATATGCATGTTCAAAAGTAAAAGATACACGTCAGAAAACTCCAAAGGTAAAGTACCATGAAAAGGAAAAAGACAACAACAACTGCCCCAAGGTCTGAGCTAGTACAGTCCCGCACGATCCCTGATGTCCTCCTGGAAACCTAAAAGTAGTTTTATATACGTAGGGTGAGCATACAAGTACACTTAGTAGGGAAAACTAAAGAATCTTATGCACAAGTGAGGAGACATTCTAATACCCTATGGAATAAGATATAACCAAAAACCTAACAAGGAAAACTATCCACCAAAGCATCACCAAGGCACAATCCCCAAATAAAACAAGTCATGTAAAGTATATTAATATCACATCGATGTTTGGGTACCCCGCGCTGCTTTCCCACTGGTTATTGAAGACATCCTATGCATCGAACCAATCTCACCATTCTTACCACAGTTCCACTGTCAAACCCCGCATGCACACACCTTGGCCACAAAATCACTATAGTCCAACTGGAAAACCCCACCTGCACACAGCTAGGCCATAACCACTATCCCGCCCGCAGACACCTGGGCCACAACCACCACACACAACCATACCCGCAAACTCTTGGGTCAGAAAAACTACTGCCACGCCCGAAGACACCTGGGCCTCATATCGAAGACATTTGGGGAACAACCTGCCCGCAAACACCTAGGCCAACCACCAAAAATACCCCACACAAAGATTCTTGGGCTAATAATGGACTTCAAGCCATCCCAACCTTCCTGAAGATACTTGGGATATCTGGGAAATGGAGCAGAAAGGAGCTAATAACCAGCCACTAATAGAAGTGTTGGAAAAAACACCCTCCCCCGTGAAATGGGGGTGTTCGGCACTATTTTCTCATCTTAGGTGGGGTGTGAATAAGAAACATAATAACTAAAAATATATGTATGTGTAACAAACACTCAACCCAACCTATGGTTTCCAAAGCCAACCCAAGAACAAGCACACTCGTCCCCATTCATAGGAAGCACACTACTCACAGACGAGTCACAACTCACCCCCAGAACCAATTACAATTTAAGATATTCCTACATCCATGGTCAAGTAATCTCATTTAAATAATGTTCTACACTACTGAGAAACTAACATCATAAGAACAATCCAAGGGAAAAATTTACAGCCAACAACAATTTATGCATTCACACCCGGTTCTCTTGAAAATTACAACAACAAAGGGATAAGTGATATCCCTCGAAGTACTTGAACCAAATAAAACCTCTAGATACAGCCCCATGTTTTCAAAATCTAGGAGCAAACTATTTCTCAACAATAAAGGATCCCACCCCAATTCGTGATATAAGAAGAGTAATCACACAGCCTTAAATTCACTACCAGAGAAAGTATAACAACAGGGGATCCAATCCCCACACGCATCTCCCCAACAATCGTCCCATGAAAGAAATAACCAAACTCCTACCATGAACACAGGGTAGGCCCATGCAGGTATTTTCCGATTTAAAAGATTTAACACACTCCATGGTTTCAATTCCATTGTGCTTTAACCGAAGTTATCATAGAAATGGGTTGATCCTGGTGCTTTCAATTTATTTAATCGAGTATACATAATTAACCAATTCCATGATACGGTTATTTAAACATACAGGGGTACTGAGGTTCATTAGTGCACAAGGAAAGACTACCAACGACCATGATGTTTAGGAGCACAGGCCCATACAATTCACAACACATAACAATATTAAAACAGTATATTAGTACATTGGTCACACCCCACCTTAATTATTTAAAGAATCGTTCATTATCTTCATTAAGTTAGGTTTCATCAATTTCCACAGAGAAAAAAGCATTTCCACCCCACAAGATACAGAGAAGGAGAGAAAAAGGATAAAATCCCTACCTGACCAATCAAGGATCAACGTTAAGCCCTCACGTGAGTAGGAGGAACTCCACGGAACACGATCAAGGAATACTTTGAGGGGTTAGAACTAGTTGGGAGGAAGGGTACTCCGAGCACAGGGTGATCGAGAAAAATAAACACAGGGATAAGCCTTTAGGTTATAAAGGCTGAGATACAGCAATCCCGGGACGGTTAATATGTGGAAAAAAAATCTAAACTGCGTAAGAACCGGGATCATGGGATGACCAGGCAGCCGGGACACCTCACGTGCTACTTAAAAGGTCCCAACCTTTTGGGGTGGTTTCAACCAACACACACCTCATGGTTTTTCATTTAACGAGGGTACCTCACCAATCATTTAATTTAAATGCCACTAATGGGCATTAATGGGCTTTAAAATAGGCTTAATGGGGTCAAAACATGGTTTAAAAACCAATTTGCGTAAAAAGGAGGTGCTACTAGAAAACCCGTGGGAGGGGGGTAGGTGACAGCTACTAGTAGCCGAGAGCTACCGGTGGCCGACAGACAACGGTAGCGTAGAGCTACTGGTTGGTGACAGCTACCGGTTGGAGACAACTACCTGTAGCTGATAGCTACTGATAGCCGAGGGCTACCGGTACACCAATGTCACCGGTAGGCTAGGTCTACCAGTAGGTCGAGGCTTCCAGTAGGCCAAGGCTACTGCTAAGAGTCACGAGAAGCTAGGATGGCCTTCCAGACCACCGAAAACACCTCAACATCAGATTTTTACCAAGTAATTGACCCCAAAACCCGTTCCATTACAACCTCTTAGTTACCAAATCTTTCCTAGGCTGTCAACCCTTGATGTGAACTATGTTAGGTCAACCCAAAACCATGTGTTAGAATCCATTGATAATTGAAGGCATCCCAAATATGGATCATAAACTTTGAACTAGTGTTTTCATTTAACAGAAGTAGTGGATGTTTATACCAACTTAATATATATAAATGATGGATTTTATCCTTTTATGAATTAATTTAAAAATATTATATTCATTACAAGCATATAAATATTAAGTGGAATTATTTAATTGATTAACCATTTATTATATCACAATTACACATAATCCAATTTATTTTAGTTCAATCATTCATGCTCATTAATTTCATTAATTCATGTGTTCATGAAAAAACATCCATAATTAAATAACCATGAAAATTGATAGAAAAATAATAATGTGTTATGATCAAGACATTTAACTAGAAGAAATTTTAACTATTGATTGATAAATTAACAACTAACCTAGTGTAAAAACACCATTAACCACTTAAGGTTTGTGTTATAGATTTTTGGCTATCCACATTTCTAACTATCTTTGATTTTTTTCTCCTTGGATTGTGGCTTGAACCACCTCCACAATCTTGGGATATCCATCCATTAAATATGCTTTTACCTACACACATGTGAGGGAAATAAGTGGTTTACATAATAGAAACAATGGGCACGAATACCCTTTCATAATTAAAAGATATAATGCATGTAGGCCAAATTTTTATTTTAATATCAAATTAAATGAAACCAATCACATAAAATGATTTGGTATTTTCTCATGATCATCCACAAGCATGAAATGAATTTAGAAACCAATAAAAAATGAATTAAATTCTTAATCATTCTTATTTAAAATAGATCACACTGGAATATATTAATTATCATCTTAAATCAATTAGTTCTTTTCCATTAATTATAATATGAATTTATTCTATATTGTCATCCATTATAATTTTCAACCACTTAAATATATTTATTTTAAATTAACTATGTACATAAATGTACCTTGGTGGTAAGATTGTGAATACCCATTAGAATCTACCAAACATTTATTAAACTAATATACTGTTTACTCTTATAACATATGGAAATAATAATGTGTCATGTACTTTCATGACATGTACTGTCAACATAATTATTACACTAACTACTTGATTTTTTTAAGTTCTAGGCTTCAACGCCTATGGAGTAACAACTATAATATGAATCACACATGATATATAGATCTGAACATTATATAGATATTAATTAAAAAACACATATAAATATCTATTAAAACCTATCACATGATGTTTCCTATAAACTTAAGGACCACATGGAAGTAGATGTCAATAAGACTTACATAGTACAATAGATAAATTTTAAATCATTGTAACTTGGTATAAATACATGGAATGTACATGAAGCTACATGGCATGTACTTCTCTTATATTCTATATGAATCACATTCATAGGGACTAGGCATGTAAACCATGGCTTAGAAAATAGTATTATGGGTCATGTATAATCAACTACATGGTGTGTGCTCTCTGATTTACATGGTCACCAGTTAGGTAGGTCATTTATGGAAATACACAAACCATCTATAATTCAAAGAGACTACATAACATATAAATGGTCTACACAGTGTGTACTTTTGTAGACCATGAGCCACCCTGGTCTGGTCATCACATTATGTAATAATTAAATACACCATCTGTCATCAATCCAAAAGAAAAATTATTCAGTGCTGAATTAATTATTGATGTATTGAACAGAAGTACATGGAATATAACTCTGGTTACATGTTTCGAACTCCTATGTTCTATGTCTTGAATCCTTGAAACCTCTAAATGGGTTCCTTGATTTTATATCATTCATAAAAATTATTTGTGTTGATTAGATCTATTAGAACCAAAAGACAGTGTGGAACTCACAATTAAGATTAAAAGAAAGATTAAATGTGAATTGATTACTAAATTTAAATTTCATAAATCAACCAATGATCTTAAAATAATTAAAAATAATTATATGATTCCTCTGATTCCACTTGTAGGTTTTGGGTGCAGTGGAAGTACGCAATGGGTCATTTCCAAATTATTCTTTTTTTCATGATTGATGATCAATCAGATATCTACATGATGATATATATCATGATCAATATAGTTGGATAAAATAAAACAAACTATGTAAATCACATAGTATCCAGAGGTAGGATCATAACATGTTATTTTTAATTAAATAATTTAATAAAAGAATATCCTTGTTGGAATTATTTCTTCATTGATTAATCTAACAACAGATCTGATTAGTACAGACATTTCATTGTAGGAATCAAAGAAGATTCCATCTACTAGTGTTCTAAATGGGTTTTATTTATTTCTAAATGATTTTATATAAATCTCTGAGTTCTAGGGTAGAAGATCCTATTGGTTTTGTCATCCACCTTGGATCACCATAAGAACTGTTTCAAAATCATTCCCTTTGATATCTCTTGACAAGAGATTCAATGGTGGAGGAAGATCATTATGCTTTCTTAGGACCAGTTTTAGAGAAGGGAGATCCCTTGGTCTTGACAGAATTCCCTATATATATTATGTACGACCAAAACAAATGAATTTTCTTAATGAGAAAATAATATAATTGGGATTATATATTTCTATGGTTAGAAAAAAAAATTATGAATGTTACCATTATTATTTATTTAATCTCTAAAAAAGGTCAAAAATATAGTATTATAATTGGTGTTTATTGACATGTGCATTACTTGTGAATGAAATTAAGGAATATTTAATCAAATATTATTAAATATTTATTATTTCACACCAAACCATTAATCTTAGTAGACCATTCCTCTATAATATTTATTCGTTCTTGAATAATGGTTATTTATTTATTAAATAAATATCAACTCATTTTTCCTAATAAATCAATACATATCATATTAACTAAATAAAAACTCAATATTTATTAAATATTTCACACACAATATATTCTCTTGAATAACTACTGATGGGATATTGGTGATCAAATAAACATGAATAATTATTAAACCACATTTTTGGGAAATATTTTATTCAACATGTTATATATTAAATGATATTATATTATTTGACTATGATTCTAGATACACTTAGTGTGTGACACTCCAGGCCTCACTTTTTGTGGAATTTTGCAAAGTAGTATAAAGTGCATGGTTACTTTCTATCAACATGCCAATGACCCATAGAGAATAAAATTAATATTTCAATATAAATATTCCCCATTCGAATTCTTACTATGTAATATAATCCTTTTTTCAGAATATATCAAATCAAGAATGTTTCATTATGGTTCCATCAACCTATGTTCTAGACTTCAAATTCTTGGACATCCCAGAAATTGAACTTGTATATAGTACATCATGGACATGAATTTATTTAGGAAGTATCATTTCCATTAAAGGTCCTAAGATATCAACTTCTGTTAAAGTAAAAAATGGACTTATCTCTTCTTGCAATATTCGTTAATGAAAAATTATTCATGATGCACCCAACATATCCTACCTCACCTAGAACAATTGTGGTCATGGTATTCTTCAATAAATCAAATAACGTGACTCATAATAATAATTAATAACAATCATAATGTATAATGATCTATACACATGTCTGTAGATAGGTATATCCAATGAAACATATAAATTCGGATTTCCTACTAGGGGTTCTTATTCTCATAATATCCTATAAGATATTACCAAAGCAGTAGACCATGAGATGGTGTCTCAAAGTCCTATGAGGATCCACCCATGATAACCTATATCATTTGTTTCCATAAAATGATATCATCCAATTATAGAAAACATATTTATGAATAGTATCATAACACTTCTAGGTTCTCATCATAAAAGGAAAACTTTGGGAAATTTTAGTGGGATAAATACTTTTTTGGAAATTATCATGTATTATGTTACACAGAAGAACAATCAGGATGTGATAAGTTGTTTTTTAAAATTACAAAATATGAATACATATTATTATAATGTACATCGAAGTTGATTCTAGATAACCTACTCCAAAAAATGTTCCATACTAAGACTTCTATATGAAGCATTATCATAATAATACCACACACCTAATATTATATCATGAGAATAGAAGAATAAATAGTATAACATCTAAGCCTTTTTATACATTACTATTACATCATTAATAAGATAAAAACACAATAGTATTTCACAATGAGGATCCATAAGATTAGTGTCATGGGAAAACTAGTGCCATATGTTTCATTTACAAAATAGAACATAAATATTTATTTATTTATTTCTTCTCCATCTTCTTATTGTCCCTTGAAAACATCTTGGTACACATAATCACCTGAGGATATAGATCAAAAAGGGGTGAGCTAAAATCCTAGTAGGAGGATAGATATGGACAATAAAATAATGGGTGAGAAAAATCATAACATAGTAAAAGGATCACGAACATGAGAGAACGAATTAATGAATGACTTGAAATGATGCAATGCATAAAAAAATAGAACATCATGTCCTAGTGGTCAACTACCAAAGATTGTTTTGAACAAAGATATAATTCTGTTCATACAACATTTCACTTTAACTCCGGATATTCCTCACTTTCCCCAATGAATTGGAGTGATGTATAATTCCGGGCACTCCTTTCACATTCAAACATTCATATTGCGCTATATATTATAGAGTGCACCTGTCAAATCATAACATTTACATTATATTTCATTACACATTGAAAATATGTCAAACCTCAACCTAAAAAAATAACGCATGGAAATAAATGGGTTTCAAATCATAAAACATACATTCATAAAGATTTTTCCCAAAAATAAATATGTAACATCATTCTTGACATAGATCTTTTAACCTTGAGTGTTGTGTGAAACAATCATCGATGATGAAAATTTGTGTTTTTATTTGAAAGAAGACTTATCTTGGAAAACATTGGGTTTTTAATAAAATAAAATAAAGAAAATTTATATCCCAAAAAAATTATTATATTTATGAATAAATGATTTCTAAGGCATATCTATACTGAAAATCTGTTGAATATGGAAAACCCATAGAAAAAGAGTAGGGTTTGGGAATTTCTATTTACCTAGTATTTGAATGCTTAATACACTATAATTTCATGTATAATTAAATTATATTCATTAATTATAAATTCCAGAAGCTTTTATACATGAATATGGTTAATTTTGGTTTCAATAAATTTATTATGGGCCTTTGGATGAGTTATAGAGTTTATATTCATTGTTTGGCAGTGTTCTTTTTCATAGTTTTCGTCAATGGTATTAATTGAAGATCATGTAGAACATGGATAAACATAAAAAACTGATATTAAATGTTTCTAATGATCATACAAAACTTTAAATGATCATATAAATAATTTTTTTTAATACCTTGAGAATGAAAAATTAGAAAATAATTTAATGATGATCGTTTGGGTTAATTTGGGCAGTTTTTTTAATACAACAATCTTGATTTGTTTTATAATTTAGTAATATATACATATGTTTGTTCTAGTTCATTAAAGAGGATATAATAAAAATAAAATAATCTGGTTCAATGATAAAATTGGTTTCACTAATATATCAGAAGGTGATGAATTAAAATAGAAACATTTTGATCTTGAAGGTGATAAATTAACACCTCACGAACAACATTTTCCTATCTAAATTAAATGAAGTGGATAAAGAGTATGGATGATATATTATCCCATTAGTTTTAAAAAATTATAGTATATGTAATATAATGGTTTACCATACCATAAAAATAAGCATAGTTGGGGAGATATTAATAATGAACATGAAATTGAAAGGAAATTAAAAGAAATGAGAGAGAGAGAGGAATTACCACCTAAATCCTCCTTAAGGAATCTTGGATTAATCTTTTGATGAGACCAGAAGATCTTCTGGCATGGCGGAAGGTATAGGTAATATTATAGTTTTGTTTTTAGACTATTCTAGATCCTTGAGAGGTGTTTATAAATGATGGTGTGTAGGGTGGTATTTATGGTGGATGTGAGAGGGGTTTTCTCAATATTATATTCATTAATTTATTATTTCTGCACAATACAAGTAATACTTACCATTCCAAGACCATGAATATGAATAACTACAAGATATTTTCAACCAATTTTTCTTATATCATCATAATAGAATACATGACTCTATAATTAATATATTTAGCTTATTTTTTAAATTATATCATTTCACTATTCATCCAAAATTCATGTATTTCAGAAAAATATGAAAAATTAAACCTAACCATTTTTTGATGTGTAGAATCATAAAATGACCTCCATTTTTTCTAAAATTATTTTCTAAATAATATTAATTAGGTTTTTAATTAAAATCATAATTTACGTGGAAAATAGAGATTTTAAAATTAAAAATTATTTCATAATGCTTTCAAAAACTACATAAGTTCTTTTAAAATTAACTTCAAACCATAAGAAATAAAATTTTTAAATTAAGAAAAAAATTTAGGCAAATATATTTTCATTTAAATTAATTAATTAATTATAATTATTTATTTATAAATTAAAATATACCAATAATTTTACTATGTTCATATTATCTATTATATGATGCTTGAATTTTATTTTATCATTCATGGTTGAGGTGACTATTATTTTGGACGATTTACTATTAACAAGGGTCATATTACAATTCATAGGGTAATGTATCTATTCATAAGGGTAGATTACTATTCCACAATAATTATGTTTATTCTATTAGACTTCAAGAATCACCCTGAATGCAACTGTGTATGTCGGATTTTTGAAATTAAAAACAAAGTGGAAAAATAATTTTTATTTATCACATTGTATTTTGTATCATGATATTTCATTGTGCTTCCTAATGTTATTATACCATAAGGCATAATTTTAAGAAATGAATTCCATTGATAATATATTGGGATGTTACATTCTTTCCCCCTTATGAAATTTCACCCTTGAAATGTCAATTTACACTAACAGGTGACGATACTTTCCTTCATGGCCTATTCAAGTTCCCTATTAGCTTCTTAAAACAAATGGTTCCTCCACGACACTTTAATAATAATGTTTTTCTTGTTTCTTAAGACCTTCTCTCTCTTATCCAGAATCATTACTAGCTACTCCTCATAAAAGAGGTCATCTTCCATCTGTACCACCTCTGAGTTTAGTACATGTGAGGGATCTGGAATGTACTTCCTCGGGGGTGATAGGTGAAACAAATCATAAAATTGAGCCATATTTGGTGGAAGTTCAAGCCAATATACCACTAATCCATCAAAAAAGGGTCCAATGTACCTTGGTATTAGGATCCCATTATTTCAAAAACAAATAATTCTCTTCCATGGTGATATTCAATGGAAGAATATATCTCCAAATAACATTAAGTATTTTCTATGGTAGTTAGCATTGCTCTTTTTAAGACTTTGATTTGATTTATATGTTTTTGGATGTCATTAACCTTCTTTGTCATCTCATGGACAAGATCGTGTCCACATAACTTTTTTTCACCAGCTTCATCCAAACATGTTGAAGCTCTATATCGCATTCCAAACAATGCTTTATATTGATCCGTATGGATAATTGAGTGGAAGCTATTATTGTATGAGAACATAACCAATGGTAGATTCTTATCCCATCCACCTTGTATTTCTATAGAGCAGGCTCTTAGCATATCATCAAGCGTATGAACAGTACTTTCAGATTTGCCATCGTTTCGGGGGTGATAGTTTATACTGAAATTTTATTTAGTTTTGAAAGGATGTTGAAGACTCCTCTTGAATTAAGATGTGAACCTTGGATCATAGTTAGAGATGATTTAGAGTGGAACATCATGTATTCTCCCCACATCCTTCATATATATCATTGATTGTTGTTAAAGCGATAGATCTTCTTGAATAGAGATAAAATGGGTAGTCTTTATGAGTTTTTAAACCACAACCCATATCACATTATTTCCATTAGACATCATTAGGAGACCTGTTACGAAGTCCATAGTGACATTCTCCTATTTTCACATGGGTATAGGCCAGGGTTACATCATCCCTTTTTACCTTTTCACTCTAATTTAACTTTTTGACATACCAAGAAACTTGAGATATATTACTCAATATACTTCTTCATGTTATCTCACAAGAAGTGTCCTTGGGGATCTCGGTACATCTTGGTGCTACAAGGATGGATAGAGAATGTTGAGTTATGTGCATTGTCAAATTGATCCTTCTTTATCCTGTGTAATGAAGGCAACCAAAGTATCTCTCCTATCCTAATCACACCATCATCATTGATAATTTTATCTTGTAGTTTCCCAAACATTGCCTCATTCAACCTATTTTGTAACTATAGATCATCCCTTCATGCCTCCTTAATATTCTATTCTATAAATGGTATCAAAATCATTTGGGAAAGGTAGGATGTATCCCATGCCCATATAATTTCCAAAATCTTTATTTGAATATCCCTGAAGATACGGCCTTTCTCAATCCATAACATGGATATAGTTTCAGGTTCTTTTCTACATAGATCATCAACTACCTTGTTCACCTTTCTAGAATGGTAGTGAAAAGAGAAATCATAGCCCTTGATTAGCTCTAACCATCTCCTTTGATTCATGTTATGCTCCTTTTTTGTAAATATATATGTTAGGCTCTTATGGTTAGTGTATATGTCACACTTCACACCATAAAGTAGTGCTTCTAGATGTTCAAGGACTAAATGAAAGAAACCAACTCTATATCATGTGTTGGGTAGTTTTTCTCATGGATCTTCAATAGTCATGAGGCGTAGGCTATAACATTATCATATATCATGAGTACTCAACCCAAGACTTTCTTCGAAGCAACATAGTATATCACAAAACATACTCCACATTTTTCTAGTGTGAGTACAGGTGTACTGATTGGCCTTATCTTTAGCTCCTTGAAGATTCCCTCAAATTATTTCGTCCAGACATAAATTACCCCTTTTTTTATTTACATTGTTAGTGGGTTGGAAAATCATGATAGATTTCATACAAAATGCCAGTATTACCCATCTAATATAATAATACTATGTATTTCTGGGACACTAGAGGGTCTGAGCCATTCCTAAATTGCCATTTTTTTTAAGGTTCTTCATAAATTCCTTCTCATGTGATCGCTTGTCCTAATAATGAATCCTTCGACATCTAGAAATCATGCTTGATGAATATGGCGTACAATAATCCTTCTTAAATATCACCAACATAAGTCTTAGATATTCTTAATGTTCTTCATTTCTCTTAGAGTAGATGATAATATCATCGATAAAAACTACCAACAATTTCATGAGGTAATGTCTAAAGACTTTATTCATCAAATACATCAATATTGCAGAGGAATTAATAAGTCAGAAGGGAATCAACAGAAACTCATAGTGCCCATACCTTATACAGAATGAAGTGTTCTAAATATCTACCATCTTCACCTTCAACTGATGCTATCAAAAATGAAGATCCACCTTTGAGAAGTATTGATATTTTTTAACTGATCGAACATGTCATCTAACATTGGAATAAGACACTTATTCATTGTAGTTATATATTTTTGTTCCTGATAATCGATACATAACTGCATTGATCCATCCATCTTCATCACATAGAGCACTAAAGAATCCCCAAGGTGATGTAGTAGTGCATACGAACCCTTGATCCAAATGCTAATGTAGCTACTTCTTTAACTCCTCCAGTTCCATTGGAGCTAGCTGATTGGGACACTTTGAGATATGAGTAGCTCCGGGTACGAGTACTATTAAGAACTCTACCTCATGATCTGAGGGATGTTCATGTAACATTTCAAGAAATACATCACTGTATTCCCTCACGATGGTCATTTAAATTAGTTTGTAACATTATTTTGACACAATCATTTCAGTGAGGTGTTATTATTCATAGGGTATCAACACCCACACTGTTGAAGGATTTATTAAAGGAGATTCACAATATTCCTTGCATTTGTAGAGGAGCATGGGATGGTTTGGAATAAGAAATGATATTTCCCATTCTCGATAGTTTATATGTGTACTGTAACGCCTAGACCCCAGATCCCTAGATCTAGTGCATTATTTTAATACATTGTCATGACTACAAGTAATCAAGTCTCGAAGGATCGATCAGTTTAGTAGCCTTGGAAAATAGATTACATACACGAACGTTACATTACACATTCAAACATAAAACATAACATAAATATTCCATTTAGAATGAAATTATTCCCCTAGCATAACCCTGCATATCAAACATTATACACTTCTTGGAATACTTGGAAAACAAAACATAAGAAAGGGGAGATATTAGATGCTCATTAAGGGTAAATATTTTAGTAGGAGCTATAAACATTTAATGCAAGATGTGTAATAAAAAATAAGCCTTTTAAACATAAACTTGAACATAATATGGGGAATAAAAATAAAACCTTTCCTTATAAACATGAACAAGGATATTTTTCTTGTAAAATAATCACATGTAGTAATTTATTTCATAATGATGGAATGCCAATTTCCAGACATCATTACCACATAGTAAAGGCCTCTTACAAAGACTAAAAATAAAATTTGTGTCAAGGCCCTATTCCAAGACACTAGTTTGTCTCATTAGACCTACCGATGCATCGAGGAGATAAAATAAGATCCACCCATCACTTACTATGTCTAATGAATTCCTCATATGAAAATGTTGAAACATAACAGAAACATACGTATTAAAGCTAGGATATGAAATGTCAGTAATTCAACCATAAACTATAAAGGGTATAAAAATAAAACATCCACTATCAAATATATCATAACTCATTAAACACAATATGGATGATTTTATTATGATAAGTCAACATTAATCGAGAAAAATATCCAGTAAAGGATGTGGCCAAAGTTGAAAATGATCAGTATAAATTTTTGAGAGAAATATAAATTTTTGTGAAATCATTTAAATTTCAAACATTTATAAATTATGTTATTTGAAATATATTTCTGAATCCATGTGTCCCATAACACTTTGAAACTTTTGAAATGAATTAAAATTTTAAAAAACATGTCCATATAAATATATACTTAAAACCATTTTGAAAACAATGATATTAATGAGAATGATTTAGAACAATAAATATTTAAAACATTAAAAATTTTGTTTTGGTTAAAGAGTACCTTAAAAGAAACATTTTGAAATATATTTTTTGAAACATGATCATGGATAATAAATATATCCTAAATAATACTTACACATAAACCATATTGTATAATAATGAGATTGAGAAATTATCCCTTACCTAGCACCTTACTTTGGTTGAGGGTATATTTAACCTCTTATATAATGACCATAGTATGTTATTAAATTATAAAAGAACCATATTCATATTTATTATATCATACATGATTCATTTATGACTTTATAATACTCATTTAATAATTATTTCCATGTTAAATTAACATTTTGTGTAATAATCGCTTTTTTTATCGTACATGTTTAAACCTGTTATTATTGATTGTATCTTTGATATCATGATTTAAATACTTCCAGAATATAAAAAATAATTTATATATAATATATATTTATAATATAAATATGTATAATAGACAGATATATGAAATGGAAAACACAGTTTATGCAGACGGTAGGTCGTACGTACGCATAAACACTATTTCCATTTTCATATTGTATTGAACGCAAGTAAGTGAATAAGATTTCTGTAAGTACACATATATATATATATATATCTAGTAGAATTATCATTTCATATATTACATAATTATTAATAATATTTATTTTTATAATCATCATTGAATGGTGAACCTAGAAATGAATCTCATCGCATCATGGAGACGGTAAGTTGTACGTAAACACGAGCGAGGATATCATTTCCTTAATGATAAAAATGTGTAGAATTGGATGGTATAATATTGGTACAATGGAATTATCAAGTTATTTTTTTATTTATATACATATTACTCATCATTATATGCATCCAAATAACAGAGTTTCAAATAATAAATTACACCATGGCGTGGAGACGGTAAGCCGTACGTACACATGCATGGTGACGTTGTCATTCATAGGATGGATAGAAAAATGATTATTGTTGTACCATATTTATAATAAATTCACAGTATGTAGAAGGTAATAGAGTTATTATTTTGTTATGTAAAAAATAAATAAAGAGAAAGAGGAAGAATAAAAGATCTTTTAAAGAGGTGATAAAATAATTACCTCATATTTGGGTGTTTCCTTTTGATTTGAACAAATGGGCACCATAGGGTGACTTTATTCTCAAGGTAATCCCTATATGTTGAAGTGAAGGAAGTTGGGAGGTGGTTGGGTTAGGGTTGGCCGAGCCAAATGGATTTAGAGGTGTGATTTTTAGAGATGGGGATTGAGAGGTGAGGGTCACTTTAGGAAAAGTTTAAAAAAATATTTTATTATAAAATCATTATTGGTTTCCAGTGGATCAAAATTAATTAATTTGTATTCTAAGGTGGGGATGAGTATAAATACTCTCAACCAATAGGTTTTATAGATGTTTAGGTCACCATATTAATCCTATATTTTAGATTTAACACTTAGTTAAATAGGTTTTCTTTTACCATGTCCTCTTGTATTATTATTTTAAAAGGTTAATAAACATACTATAATAATCTAATAGAACTCCAACTGGATAATTATTGATATATCTAACATTTTCTATGTACTTTGACAAATCCTTATATTTTTAGAAATATTTTATCAATTAATAATATAGTATTTGTTTTAAAAATGAATCTATGTAAATTTTGAAAATATTTAGTATTTTGTTTTTTTATGTCACAAAAACATTATCGCTTCAAAAAAATTTAGTTAATCAACCCAAAAATTTCATATTAACTTAGAAAATTGGTGTATGGCCTAAAAAGCCTCAATTTACGATTTTTTTTATTTATATATCAATTATTTTAGTCCTTCATTGATAAAGTAATTACTACATCACCATTGTGTCATAAATAAATTTACTTATTTAATTTAGAAAAATTATAAATAAAATATAATTAAGTATGAAATCATTTTTTCTTTCTATGGAATAATTATAGTTCAAATTCTCTTATGTATACACCTATATTACAAATGGTTTCTTAATTAAACATTGAATTTGACACTTTTTACTCTTCTTTAAATAAAATAATAATAAATCTCCAAATCTAATATAAGTTGACCAAAAAGTATCATATTTTATTCCTAAGGTTTATTTTGGTTGAAATTAACTTATCTAATATAATTAAGACATGTGTTAGGGTAATTATAATATCATTTTACCAATAATTACCCTATTTGCTTTTAACTATGGTAAATAAAAGTCAACAATTTCTATTAATCAATAATAATTTTCATCTTATTGAATAAAATTTTACTTACTGATTTCATATATGTCTCTCAAAATTTTAATTTTCAAGTAACTAAAATAGTAAAATTACGTTTTATGCAAATTTGTAAATATGCCTAGAAGGTGGGTAAAAGATGTTAAAAAGATCAATAAAATTATATATGTCTAATATTATTATAAAATGACTTCAATGAAATACATTGAACTTAAATAGGTATTATATATCTTTTTCTACATAAAATAAATTTAAATAAATTTAATAATTATTTAATTAAAAAGTCAGTTTTAATCAGTAACTCAATGTTTTCACTATTCATCAAAAATTGTAAGCTTTCAAAAATATACCAAAAATTCACCCCAAAATAATTTTGATATTCCGAATTCAATAATTAAATCTATTTTAAAAAATTTAAAAAATATAATTTTCAGTATTTAATTTAAATTCAATTGCCCTTGTCAAATCTAAATGTGGGTTTTTAAAAAGTAAAAACTATCAAAAGATTGACTTGTGTTTATGTCAAATTACAATTTGAAATGACTTATAATGACCTAAATTGTATTATATGATAAAAATATAATATAATTATCCTTCCAAACCATTCAAATTATTAATTTAACACTATAAAGTATTTCTATTAAAAAAGTGGTTTTCAATTAAAATTTTGTATTGTTCGCAATTCATCAAAATATGAAAGTTATCTGAAAAGTACCAAAAATTTATCCAAACTAAATTTTCAAGTCCCCCTTCTAAAAAATAATCTAATTTCATTAAATTTAATATATAAAAGTGTCAAATATTGTTTTTAAAAAGATTTCATCCTTAAAAGGTCGTAAAATTACATTTTCGAAAAACCCTAATTTTATCTTAAAAAATGATTTTGTTCTTATATTATGTCTAAGAAACACATAGTATGGATTATAATATTATTTATAGCATATAAAATCCAAAATCCAGTTAATATTATTTATAACCTCATTTTTAATGGATAGTTTGTTAAGTCGTGGTGTGCTCGAACTCGGTGTTGCATGTAGCGTAATTTATTGAATTACTTTGAGGAGATAAAGTACTATGAAATCTTGGGGTGTTACATTATACCCTCCTACAATAAATTGGTTCCTCACAATTTTAAATTTTTCATGAAAAATACATGGTTAAAAATAGAAAAATATCTTTGTGGAAACCCCGCATTAGAAAATGGGTTATTAGAATATAGTCTTAATAAGAGGGAAAGAAAAACGGAAAAGTCACGAACCATTTTATAATCTCAATTAAGAGAAAATTGGTAGAAATTAGAGACACATAATTGGAGGGAAAATGTAAATATTTATAGGGAGTGATTGAGGTCATCAATAACAAACAACTATAATATTAAGTGCCTCAAGGCCTCAATGCCATTAATCTATGTTGATTTATAATATCATCGATTCAACCAAACAAAAGTTATTAGGATAACATATTTTTGGTTTTAATATACCATTTTTAAAGATTAATAATTAATTTATTCATATAATAAGAGGGAAAAAATATACTTTACATGTAGAGTATCATCCTTCAACTAATTCCTACCACAAACTCATCATTAAATCTAAAAGATAATAGAATTCAAAAATATTATATTTATCCTAATCATATATGGATCTGAAAGTAATAATGTTATAATTCTCTTTTCAGACTATTTAAAAAACAACATTATACAAACTAGGACATCATGTAGGCCAGTGGTAGGTGATGCACCCTTGTCACCCTTCGGTTGTGGGTTCAAGTATCGCAGCCTTGCCGAATGCAATGGGTTGTCACCCAACCTCCAGGTTGCCATTTTTATAACAATTCAAAAATAATCTTACAAAATATTTTAAACTTAAAATATAGAATCCAATGTCCAAAATAAATCATTCCAACCATTAGACTTATCCAAGATACATCTATCCAAAATCAGAGTCCAAAATTTCTAAGGCAGGTAAACATAATGAAGATCTCTTTTTCCATGTAATAACATGTGAATACCTTCATTATTTATTATTTTAAAACATGGTAATGACATGAATTTCAATAAATACTTATTGATTACATTCATGCACCCTTATTCCTTATGTAATACTGGATATACTCCTTGTATCCAAAAATGTTGTAAACTCTAACAATGTTGGAATAAACAAACAGCTAATCAGTTCTAAGGTAGTCAATAATATATAATATACTTTATCAAACTCAATTATATCTTATTCTAAAATCATTATCTCTGTTTTAGAAACATATTAAGGTTCCTCTTTCCTTAAACCATGTATTTTCCAAAAAAATTAACTTCAAACTATATCATTTTACTTTGTACCATATAATATCAAATCCTTAATGAAATAGTAATACAGTAAAATCCTTATTTATTTCCTTAATTCATATAACCAGTACATCATTGATACAACACTCAAGTTAAATAATTCATTAATAACAAGATAAGAACACTAGTCATTCCTCTTCATCTGTGGTAGTATTATAACATGATTATTATTCCATAGTATCATTTGGGTTATACTTTAATAATTAAGACATTGTTTTTCATAGTGTCCCAAGTCCTTGAAGATAAAGCATTGGACATTTGATGATTTTTTATTACCCTTACAATCACATACCTCATTTAATTTTTATCCACATATATAATACACTGACATTCCATCCAAGCATTTACCAATGTGATTCTTTCCATAGTTATCACATATGGGAAAACCTTTCTTTAACATCTTCCCTTTATCCACCATTCTCTCAACCATCCTTTTCTTCTCTTTTTTCCCTTCAAATCCAATGCACTCAAAGAATTATTTACTTATCTTATTAACACATGATATTATTTCTTCATATGATGAGAATATGTGGGAGATTATTTCCCTTCTAAATGTCGGTTTAACAACATGAAAGATATAACCCTTCTTACTCATTGGATCATGCATGTTGGTAGAGTTATCATTCCTTCTACTGTGTGTATTTCTAATCAATGGAATTCACTAGGTTAGTTTATGAATCGAAATGCATAATTCCAAAATTGTAAAACACCTAACAGAAATGGAAATGATTATGAATATAATCTATAATTATAAAAAAAATATTTTTGGAAATATTTACTCTTAATTCCTTCATAATGAATTCTAAAGAGTTTGTCAATTATCCCAAGAGCATCCCCCGAGAGTATTATAACCAACAGTGTTGTAAGGCCCGTTGTTGTGTACCAGGATACCCTGAGTCAAGCCTGAAACTATTTGTCGAAGTTTTCACTCATAGATAAATTTGTTCGAGAGCCGCATCTACCTACTCATATCCAGACATGGATTTATTTCTTGGAAAGCTCACAAAATCAATACATTACCAAAATTCTAGGAACTTATTCTATACTAATACTCAAACTCTATCTTAGTATAATCTTCTCTAATGAAAGTTTTTTATAAATATAGCTTCCAAGGTTTGTACTAAACATCATCTGATACCAACTATAATGCACCAAACCCAGAATCCCAAAGCCGGTGCATTATTTTAATACATTGTCATGATTATAAGGAATCAAGTCCCGAAGGACTGATCGGTTTTTCAGTTTTGGAGAATAGATTAAATAAATGAATGTTACATTAAACATTCAAACATAATAAACCACATTAATAATCCATTGAAAATTCCATTATTCATATATCTTAACCCTTCATATCAAACATTATACACTTCTTGGAATCCTGGGAAAAAACATTTGAAAGGGGTGAGCTCAGATGCTCAGTAGGGGTAAATAATTTATCGGAAGCTATAGAAATTTAAGGTAAGATGTTTAATAATAACAACTTCATTTGAATCATAATCCTTATCATTATATGGATCAAATAAATCAACTATTACATTATAAACATGCACATGGATATTTTACTAGTCAAATAATCACATGTAATAATAAATTTCATAATGAGGGAATGCCAAATGCTGAACATCATTACAACATAGTCAAGGCCTCATTCCAAGACTACAAATAAAATTTTTGTAAAGGTCTTATTCCAAGACACTAGTTTGTCTCACAAGACCTACTGATGCATCGAGGAGCTATATCAGGCTCTACCTGTCACTTACTAAGACCATTGCATTCCTCATATAAAAATGATGAAACATAACATAAACATTTGTATTAAAACTATCATACAAAATGTGAATACTTCAACCATAAACCATGAAGGGTATAAAAATAACACATCTACATTCAAACATATAATAACTCATTTCTCATAATATGAATGATTTTATTATAATAAATCATCTTCAATTGAGAATAATATCTAGTAAAATATGTTAAAATAGTTGAAAATGACCAGAAAAAAATTTTGAGAGAAATATCTGTTTTAGTGAAATCATTTAAAAGTTAGAAATTTGTAAAGGAAGTCATTTAAAAGTTATTTTTTAATATATTTGTCTCATACCACTTTGAAACTTTTGAAAGGAATTAATATTTTAAAACAATCATGTCAATATAAATAAATTTATAATTTTTTTTGAAAACATGTAAATCAATGAGAAATATTTAGAAAAAAAATATTTGAAACATTTAAAATGATGTTTTAGTTAAATAGTACCTTAAAAGAACCATTTTAAATTTTCTTTTATGAATCATGGATAAGGATAATAAATATTTCCCAAAAATTACTTACACATAAACAATCTCAAATAATATTGAGATTGAGGAATTAACACTTACATTGCACTTTGTTTGGGTTGAGGGTACGTTTAAACTCATGTAGAATGAACATAATATCTTATTAAATTATACCATAAACATATTCATATTTATTATATCATAAATGATTCATTTATGGCTTTATACTACCCATTTAATAATGATTTCAATGTTAAATTATCATTTCGAGTAAAAATCTCTTTCTTTATCATACGTGTTGTAACCTATTATTACTGATCGTATCATTTAGATCATGATTAAATAATTCCAAAAAATAAAACATGATTTATATATAATATATATTTAGAATATTAATATGTATAATAGATATATATATTAAATGGAAAGCACTGTTTATGGATATGGTAGATCATATGTACGTATAAACTCTATTTCCATTTTCATATCTTATTGAACAGAAGTAAGTTAATAAGATATATGTATGTAAAAAAACACACAGATATATATATATATATATATATATATATATCCAGTAGAATTATTATTTTATATATTACATACTTATTAATAATATATATTTTTATAATCATTGTTGAATCGTGAACCTGGAAATGAATCTCATCGCGTCATGGAGACGGTAAGACGTATGTACACACGAGCGACGATATGATTTCCTTAATGATTAAAAGGTGTAGAATTGGATGGTATATTAATTTTACAGATATATTATCATGTTATTTTCATTATTTATAAACATATTACTCATCATTATATACATCCAAAATCATATAGTGTTGAATAACAAATTACACCATTGCGTGGAGACAATAAGTCGTACGTACACCCGCATGGTGACATTATCAGTCATATGATGTATAGAATAATTAAAATGGTGGTACCATATTTATAATAACATAACAGTATGTAGAAGTTACTAGAGTTATTATTTTGGTATTCAAATAAAAAATAAAGGGAATGTGGAAGATGAAAATAACATTGAAAGAGGTGATAAAATAATTACCTCTTCTTTGGGTGTTTCCTTTTCATTTGAACTAAAGGTCTCATTAGGACAAATTTTTTCCCAAGGTAAGGCCTCTAGTATGATGTGAGAGAAGATTCAAGAACGTTTGGGTAGGGGTTTGATGAGCCAAATTTATTTAGAGGTGTTATTTTTAGAGAACGGGTAGTACCATATTATAAGAGAGGTGAGGGTCACATTAGGAAAAGTTTGAAATATTATTTTACTATAAAATCATTTTCAGTTTATAAAGTCTCAAAATTTATTTACATAGAAGATAAGGTAGTTATGGGTAATAATACTCTAATAAAATAGTTTTTAGACAAGCTTAGGTTGCTATATTAACCCTATATTTTAGATTTAACTCTTAGTTAAATAGTTTAACTTTTACAATGTCCTCTTTTATTATTGTAATATTCACTTAATAAACATACAATAAAAATCCATGAGAACCTCAAGTGGTTAATTTTTGATATATATAACATTATATATGTACTTTTTCCAATAATTATATTTTTAGAAATATTTTATCAATTAATAATATAGTATTTGTTTTAAAAACTCATTTACGTCAATTTTGACACTATTTGGTATTTTTTTTAAAGTCATAACAACTTTATCACTTCAAAAAAACTTATTTAATCAACTCTAAATTGTTATATTAACCTAAAAAAATCTTGGATGGAATAAAATCCTCAATTTACATTTATTTTTATATTTATAACGTCAATTATTTAAATATTTAATTGATAAAGTAATTATAGCATCATCATTGTCTCATTAATTAATTAATTTATTTAATATCTAAAATTTATAAATAAATACCATTATGTAGGAAATATTTTTATCTTACTAATGAATATTTATAGTCTAATTTAAATTATGTATAACCCTATATTAAAAATGGTTGGGTTATTAAACATTAAATTTAACACTTTTAACTCATCTTTAAATAAAATAATAATAAATGTTATAATCTAATCCAAGTGGACTAAAAGGATCAAAATTTATTCGTATGGTTTATTTTGGTCGAAATAAACATATCCAATAGAATTAGGACATGTGTTATGGTAATTATAGTATCATTTTTACCTTTAATTACCCTATTTAATTTTAACCGTGTCAAATAATATTCAAAAGTTACTATTCACGAAAAATTATTTTCATCTTATTGAACAAAATTTTAATTACTGACATCAAACATGTATCTCATATTTTTGAAATTAAACTCACATAAGAGGTAAAATTAAAGTTTATGCAAATTTGTAAATGTGCTTATATGTTGGGTGAAAGACGTTAAAAAGTTCAATAAAATTGTATACGTCTAGTTTTATTATAAAATGACACAAATGAATTGAATTGAACTTATATAGGTATTATATATCAATTTTTTTTAAAATAAATTTATGAAAAACAAATAATTATTTAAATAAAAATTCACTTTTAAACAATAACACAATGTTTTTCACTTTTCAACAAAATTTAATGTTTTTAGAAAATACCAAAAATTCACCCTAAGATAATTTTGATATTCGAAATTAAAAAATGTATTATATTTTACCAAATTCAAAACATTAAAGTTTAATTATTTATTTTATAATTAATTCCCTTTGTCAAAACCAAAAAAAGTGTTCTTAAAAAGTAAAACTATCAAAATATTGACATGTGTTTAAGTCAAATTAAATTTAGAAATTACTTATAATGACCTATATTATATTAAATGGTAAAAATTTTATCTAATTATACTACCAAACCATTAAAATTCATAATCTAACACTATAAATTATTTGGATTAACAAGGTTGTTTTCAATTAAAATTTTGTATTGTTCACTATTCATTAAAATATGAAAGTTATCTGAAAAGTAAAAAAAATTATCCAAACTAAATTTTATTCCCCTCTTATAAAGAATAATTTAATTTCATTAAATTGAATATATAAAGGTGTGAAATATTAGTTTTAAAAAGAGTTAACCATTAAAGATCCATAAAATTGTATTTTTGAAAAACACATCTTTTATCTGAAAATAATGAATTTTTTCTTATATTATGTCTAAAAAACATATAATATGGATTCTAAAATTATATGGAGTATATAAAATTCAAAATTCAGTTAATACTATTCATAACCTCTTTTTTAATGGCAATTTTGGTTAGTCATGGTGTGCTCGAACTCGGTGTTGTGTGTAGCACATGTTATTGAATTACTTTGAATAGATAACGTAGTATGAAATCATGGGGTGTTACATGCTCTATATAATGAGATAAAATACATTTCCATTATATCGTCAAATTACACCGGGGGAAGTATTATGAGATTCGCTGGAAGAATCATCCCACATATTCCAATAAGAGAATATTCAAACACAAGGGATTAAATGATTACAACACTTTTTGTTTTTACATATATCTCTATATCAAAGTTTTGGGGCTTCGATTCTATATTATAGCATACTTACACGATATAACGGAATGTGTATTACCCAAATAAAATAAGTATTTTTTTCATTATTGAGTGAATAGGAACTCTACCTTGTATTACTTCATTATCTTGATCCAATTCAACAATAGTGATGGGACAATCCTTCCATGGTTCCATTGGTGGTAGCTTCTAATACTGATTACCCTGGTGGACTTGAGTTTTAGTGCACTAGATTTCATAGTGCCCTCCTCCCTACAGTTGTAGCATTGAACCAATGGGTGGGGATCCCATTTCATCCACTACATTATCCTTTATTCTCATTTCATTTTGACACTAATGATCATGGTCTCCTCCTTTCCCACACATGAAGAATTTACCAATCCCTCTGAGCCAGCACACATGATGCAACTTCCCATGTTTTTAACATATGGATCGTCGAGTTTTCTTCCCACCATTATCATTAGATCATGTTTCTTGAAACTCCATATTTATTTTCGTATCACCATAGCCATGGTTCCATTATCCAATTTTCATCTCTACTTTGATGGCACACCGAACAAATTCTCCATAACTCCCAAAGTCTTGAATTGCAAGAGCCTTTTTAAGGGGTAGTTTTAATCAACAAAATAATCTACCAATTTTTCAATCATTGATGATAACAAAACCCAAAGCATAACTCTCAAGCCTTGGGAGCTTCACTTCGTAGGTCATGACATATTATCCTTCATTTTGATTATTCCATATGAATTTACTCTCCATATTTGTATAAAAATTTCATGGTCAATAATTTTTTAATAAACATAATCATAAAGTCTTACCATTCCATCTCTTCAATTTTGTCACTTGGCTTGGCGTTCTTAATCAAATACCACAATTGATCGGCATGTCCGTCTGGATGATAAATGGATTATGTGACCATATTTTTCTTAGAATATTGATTCATAGAAAATATATTTTCTAGGGAGATGACCCACTATTCTACAACTGGTAGGTAAGAAAAACCACTAATGGTCGGGTTTCGTTGCCGCATAAAACAGTCAACATCAAATTTCTCCCTCTTAGTTGAAAGAGGAAGTTACCCATTATTCTGGTTATTGTTTATACCCTCAGATAGTTGGGTAGTCATCATTATTAAGTTCTGAACTCCACCTCAAAAATAATTGGCGATGTCGTTCGGGGAATCGTTGCATTGGCCCACACATGGGTTGTGTGAATGGTTTCTCTTAGTTCCCACCATTTTCTAAAATAGACCAGGTTATAACAAAACATACATCATCAAGTCATAAATAAGTAACTTATTGAACTGTACTATTTTCACTAAAAACATAACTTATGGGATCCTGATGTAAATATTCTTGTTTAAATTTTTTTACTTAGTCTCATACTTGTGGTTTTCTTTAGGGTTCACTAATCCTAATTCCCAAATTAACTAAACATTGCATTTGATATGAACTATAGCGACCCAGTCATTTCTTACATTACTATTACATCATTATGAAGATAGAAAACATAATAGAATTACACCATGATGATCTAAAGGTTTAGTGTCTTTGGAAAACTAGGAAAATACATAACATTTACAACATCAAACATAAACATTTGTTTAATTATTTCTTCTGCAGCTTCTTATTGTCCCTTGAAAACTATTTAGTACACATAATCACTTAAGGATATACATTAAAAATTGGTGATATAAAATCCCATTAATAGGTTAGATATTAACAATATATCAATGTGTGAGCACAATCATAACATAGGCAAGGGATCTTGAACATGAGAGGAAACATTTTTAAAATACTTGAAATGTGTAGATGCATAAAAAATGAAACATCATGTCTTGCTGGTCAAATACCACACATATTTGTGAAAAAATATAGTATCATGTTAACACATAATTTCACATTAACTAATTATATTATTCACTTTACCAACTTCATTGGAGCACTGTATAATTTCAAGTGCACCTGTCAAATTCTATCATTCATATTGCACTATATAATTCTGGGTGCACCTGTAACATCCTAACATTTACATTATCAAGGATGCCACATTTTGAATCTGTCAAAAATGAACATAAAAAAATTAAAACATTGAAATAAATGTGTTTCACAACATAAAAAATTCATTCATAAACATTTGGTCCCCAAAATAAAGAGGGAATATCCTTCTTGACATAGGACTATTAACTTTGAGTGGAGAGTGAAACAAGTTTCGAGGAGTAAAACATGTGTGTTTATGTGAAAGAAGTGTTCCTTTGGAAAACATTAGTTTTTTAATAAAATAAATTAGATAAAATTTATATAACTTAAAATATAATATAGTGATGAATAAATTATTTCAAAGGAATATCCATATGGAAAATGGGTTGAAGAGGGAAAACCCACTGAAAGAGATTCGGGTCCATTACCAAGTATTTGAATGCATTATTCACATTAATTTCCATTATAATGACATTATATTATCTAATTAGAAAATATAAAAAAATATACTTTAATATGGTTCATTATGTTTTCATTAAGTTTTTTATGGGCATTTGGATGAGTTAATGAGTTTAAATTCATTGTTTGGGAGTGTTCTTTTTCTTAGTTTAAATTAACGGTATTAATGGATGTTCTTGTAGAACATGGATAAACATAAAAAAATAATATTAAATTTTAGTAATGGTGTTATTGAACTTTAAAAGATCTTATAAATAAATTATTTATATACCATGAGAATGAATAATTACAAAAGAATTTAATAATGATCATTTGAGTTAATTCATGTAGTCTTTAGACCACAATGAACTTGTTTTGATTAAATATTTTGTAATATGTACAAAAGTTATTTACAGGACATTAAATATGATAAATAAATATTAAATAATGTGTCTCAATAATAAAAATTGTACCCTGACCAGATCTATAGATGATAATGGAAAATGAAGACATGTGATTCTTGAAGGTGATAAATTAACGTCTCAAGAACAACGTTTTCCTTTCTAAAATAAAAAGAAGGGGATAAGGAGGTTGGATGATATATTATCCTAGTAGTATCATAAAATTATAGTATATATAATATACTAGAGTTAACATACCATGTTGATGATGATAGGTGGGGAGAGATTAAGAAAAGAACATGAAATTGAAAAGAAATTTAAGGAAAAGAGAGAGAGAAGAATTGCCTTTTGAATCCTCAATAAGGTACCATGGATTGGACTTTTGATGAGACGAGAAGCTCTTTAGTTGTTGGGGATGGGTTATATAAGATGTTTGGATAGAGTTTAGAAAGGTCATGATGCTTGAGAGGTGTGAGGGAATGAGGGTGGGATGGTTGGTATTTATAGTGGACAGGAGAACAATTTTCTCAATATTATATTAATTAATTTATAATTTCTCCAAAAGACAAGTAATAGTGATGATTCCATGACCAATTTTACTTATATGTTCGTGTGTGTTCAAACCAATTTGGCTTACATCATCATAACATCATAAAATACTCTATATTAACATATTTTTCTTATTTTGTAAATTATTGCATTTCACTAATCATAAAAAATTCAAGTATTTCAGAAAAATACCAAATATTCACCCTAACCATTTTTCGATGCATAGAATAAAAAAATGACCTCCATTTATGAGAATGATTTCTTAAGGATGATTAATTTAGTTTTTTAATCATTATTTAATTGAAAAATACAGATTTTAAAATTAAAACTAATTTAATAATGCTTTCAAATTTTACGTAAGTTCATATAGGATTATCTTAAAACCAAAATACATAGAATAGTTAATTAATGAAGAAATTTAAGATAATAAATTTTCATTTGTATTAATTAATTAATTATAATTTTTTTGACTTACAAAAATACCAATACATTTTCAATTGTCGTATTATCAATTATAAGAGGCCAAGATTTTATTTAATCATTCGTTGGTGAGGTTATTTTTAAATTGGATGATATACTATTCATAATGTTAATATTATTATTCATTAGGGTAGGTTACTATTCATTAAGGTAGGGTACTATTTACCCAAAAGTATGTTTGTTCAATTAGTCTACATGAATCTCTCTGAACGCAACCATGTAAGTCAGATTTTTGAAATTCCAAACATAGAAGTGGAAAAATTAGGTTTAATTAACACATAGTATTTATTATCATGATATGTCATTGTGATTCTTTATGTGATTATACTATAAGGAATAATTATATGAACGAAATTCCATAGATAAAACATTGGGTTGTTACAAATTGTGTATATTAAAATGTAAAGATTAATAGAACCATACTCTCCAATCACCACATGAGACAGGCCACAATGCAACTCATGATTTCATGTTTGAACATTTATTTTAAACTTTTCCATAATAAGATCAAACCTCACACTAAACTATATACTTCTTCTTGGTTGATCTTGAAAGGATCACATTTTACTGTAACCCCATTTCTGTAGCATTTGTATTTGGATAGAGGAGACCCTGTGAAGGAGGATAATGTGTCATTCATTTGTTGTTGGGGGCATTTTCTGCTTCCCATTCAATAGCTTATGGGAAAACCATGGAATTGGCCTCATCTTGTAAAACCCCTCAATGCTCCTCAAACATTCTTCTCATGAGTTTTTTTATGTTTTTCAATTTATTTTTCAAATTATTCTACGTCAAAAAAAAATTAAAATATATACTCAAAAGTTAGGAGGGCATATACCATCTTTGGGTTTTTTTCTCACTATCCAACGCCATTAAGGTCCTTAAAACCATTCCTCAAATAATGAAAAATAATTTATTTTTTTAATATAGATGTTTGTAAATTTAAAAAAAAAATATTTTTTTATTTTTGAATTATATATATATACATATTAAAAAACAACAGAATTTATCTTCTATTTTATATCCAACATTACTATCAATAAAGCTGTCTCGAATTCTAACAAAAACCATCACCAATGACTACCATTTATAAGAGGTCATTCCCTAAAAATCTTTCTAAACATCGGATATGGGATTCAGGTTCTCCCTATCTAGTGGAGAACTAATAATATATTATTATTAATCATTTTTAATCAACTGATAAAAAATATTAATTACTAATAAATGATAATTAACAATAGATGTTTATTATTAAATATTAATAATTGTATATTTTATATTCAATAATATTAATTAACTCTATTAATTTCATTTTGGAAATATTATTAAAAAAACTAATTAATTCATAAGTATTTAATAATATATTTTTGGTTTTAATTAATTATAAATTTAATAATATGTAATAAATAAAAAAATATTAATAATAACTAAATATTAAATAATAAAAGTATAATGTATAATTATATAAATTAATAATTAGAAACTATTATTAGTATAAATTATTTATTAGAAATTAATGTTTATTAGAAATTGACATTGCTAACTAGTAAATATTTTAAATTATATAATATTATTTAGTAATTAATATTAAATACCAATAATTTTTAAAATTAAATAATAATAATTTAATAGTGTTTAATTAATCTTTACAATTTCAATAATTTATTCATTATTAATAATATTTAGTTAATTAATAATTTTTAAAAATATTTATTACAAATTGTATAATAGTAATTATTTATCATTACTAATTAATAATTAATTATGTAGTGAATCTTTAATTTGTATTATTAGTAAGTAATTATATGTTTTATAATTACTAATTAATTAATAACTAATAATTATATTTTTTTTAATTAGTTACTAAATAATATTTTAATAATCTAATACCAATTAACATTAGTTAGTAATTATTATTTATTTGAAATTAACATTTCATATTATTTAATTAATATCTTTTATTAATTAATATTTATTATTAGTTATAATTTATTACAACATTTTTAATTAATTAATACTCATATAATAAAAATTAATTAATATTTCATAATTTAAAAATTTAATGATTATTATTAATATTTAGTAACTAAATAATAATTTAAAATATTTATTATTTATTGGTCATTACTAATTATTAATTCTTTTTAATAAATAATTAATTAATTAATAGTTAATTAGTTAATTAGTAGTCACTATTTTATTAAGTAATAAAATATTGCTTAATTACTCATTTAGTGATACCTAATCATTATATTATTATTTTTAATAATTAAAATAAGAATTTTAAATATTTATTTATAATTAATATTAACCAATGATATTATTTATTGTAAATAATATTGTTAAATTGTAAATAATACTATTTAATTATAATTTTTTTAAGAATTAGTAATTATATTATCAAAAAAAGTAATTAATATTGATTCGTAATTAATATTAATTAGAAATAATTATATTATTAATTAATACTGATATATTAATTATTATTTAACAATTAGAAATTTAATTATTTAATAATTATTATTAATATTCAGTTATTAAATAACTATTTTAAATATTTATTACTAATATCTTAATAATAACTAATAATATTAAAAAATTAATTAGTTAATTAGATATTACTTTTATTAATACGTAATTATATAATTTTTCATTACTAGTTAATTAATAATTATTAACTATTAATTATTTATTAGGAATTAATAGTATTAATTAATATTGTTTGAAATATTAATAATATAAACTTTTTAATTATTAATATTTAGTGGTAAATATTAATAGTAAATTATTATTTATTACTAATTTATATTTATTATTAATTGATTAAAAATGATTAATAATAATATATTAGTAATTCTGTTCAGGAAAGGGAAAGCCTGAATCCCACATCGTAAATCCAGAATGATTTCCATGGTAAACCCGCTTAGAAAAAGGAGCCCTCTGTAACAGTTTATGTGGGAATTATAGAATACATTAATAAAAGTAATGATGGATATAAAATAAGAGAGAAATTCTATTAAAAAATATGGTTTTACTTAAATAAATATTTATATATTCAAAATAAAAAAAATAAACAAAGTTGAATTTTTAAACATTTATATTTAAAATATTTTATTTTATTTGAGAAAAAGTGGTAATTCGCTTACTCCCTTTGGCCCAAGTGAAAGAACCTCAATAGTGGAAAAGACCCTACCACCTTTCAAAAAAAAATTCAAAAAAATATTGACATGGACTCATTTGAATTTTTGATTTGAGAAATCATGGAAGAACTATGATTCTCACCCCACTTCATCCAGGGTCGAGTTTGGTTTACATTTTTCACAGAAGAAAAAAAACATGTACTAGTCGATTTATTTTTTGAAAAATATATCTGAAAGGTGATAGGGTCTTTTCTGAATTTGGGGTTTTTTCTCTTTGGGAAAAGGCGGAAAGAGTTTTACTACATTTTCCCAAATTAAAAAGTTATATTTTAAATATATATGTTTTTATATTTTTATTTTTTATTCTTATTTTGTTATATGTATATATATAAAAAAATAGCATATTTTTTCTCCTATTTTATATGTTGCATTACTGCCATTAAAGCTGTCTGTAATTCTTACAGAAACCATGACTCAGGGTTCCCATTTATAATTGGGTTCTCCATGAAAATCAATCTGGAATTCTGATGTGGGATCCATGTTCTCCATTTCTTATGAAGAATTCATAATATATTAATATTAATAATTTTTAATAAATTAATAAAACATAGTAATTACATATAAATAATAATTAATAATTAAGATTTACTACTAAATATTTATAATTAAGAAATTTATATTTCGAATATTTTAACCAATTTTAGTTAATAATATTTATTACTTATAAATTTTTAATAGGTAATAATTATTAATTAATTAGTAATTATGAATTATTTTATTACTTATTAATAATTGTAATTACTAATTAAATAATAAATTATTAATTAATTATTAAATATTCTTAATTAATATTAAAAAATTACTAATAAATATTTAAAATAATAATTTAGTTACTAAATATTTATAGTTGATATTAAATCATTAAATTAATAATTGTTAATTAATTATTAATATATTATTATGGATTAATTTACTAATTGTTTGAGAATAATATTAAATACTAATTAACATTAATTACTTTTTTTGACAAAATAAATATTAATTGCTAATAAATAATAATGAAATAATATGATTTAAAATTTAATAATATTAAATTAAAATAAATATTAATTACTAGTTAATAATAATTAATAATTAATATTTATATTTAATAGTTCAATTATTAAAATTAATAATACAATTATTAGTAATTAATTATTTTCTTATTCAGAAATATTGAATTACATTTTAAAAATAGTACTTACTAAATAAATAAATAATTATTAATTATATATTAATTTAGAAATAAATATTAGTTTTTATTATTAAAAAAAATACCAATAAATATTTAAAATTATTATTTAGTTACTGAATTTTAATAATAATTTTTAAATTATCAAATTTCTAGTTATTAATTATTTATTATAATATGAGTTTTATTATTTAAATAAATATTGCTAATATATATATTAATTATTAATAAATATTACTTAATAATAAATTTTAATTAAATAATATGATTAAATATTTAATAATGTTAATTTCTAATAAATATTTATTTCTAACAAATTTTAATTATAAATAATTTTTAAAAATTACTATTTAGTAACTAATAATTGAAAATAGTAATTTAATAATTAGTTATTTATTATTTAGTAATTAGTAATTATAAAATATGTCATTACTAAAAATATTAAGTATAAATTAACTAATTAATTAATTATTAATTAATAGTTATAAATAATAATAATTATATAATTAATAATAAATATTAAAAAAATAATTTAGTTACTAAATTTTATTATTAAATATTAAGTTATTAAAATTTTAAGGAATATGTAATTATTATTAAATTATTACAGTTTAACTAATTTTTTTGTTAATTTATATTAATTACATAAAAATATTAATTGAATAATCTTATTTATTATTTAATAATATTACTTTCTAATAAATAGTCATTACAAAAAAATATTCAAATTTATTCTATAGTTAGTATTTAATAAATATTTTTATTATACATTATATATTTATTATTTAATTATTATTAATATTATTTTCTATTAATTATATATTGTTTAATTTCTAATTAATTAAAACCAAATATTTATTATTAACTATTTATAAATTTATTAGTTGTTCAATAATATTATTCAATAGTAATAAATATTATTAATTATTGTAGTTTAAAATACTAATAATATAAATTAGTTGATTATTAATATTTGGTAGTAAACATTAATAGTTAATTATTATTTATTAATAATTAATATTTGTTATTAATTTATTAAAAATGATTAATAATAATATAATATTAGTTCTATATAGGATTGGGAGAACCTGAATCCCACATTGGAAATACATAACGATTTATAGGGAATGCCCTCTTATAAAAGGGATCCATGGGTGATGGTTTTTGTTAGAATTTCATATTATTTTAATGAAAATAATTATAGATAAAAATAGTAGATAAAATCTAAAGAAAATATTTCTTTTATATATATATATATTCACAACATTAAAATAAAATAAAAATTTTAAATATACAATGATGTAAATTTAAAATAAGATTATTTTTCAGTTGGGTAAAGGTAGAAGGTTCCTTACTGCCTTTAGCTGTGGGAAAAAAACTCAAAAGGTGGTAGAGACCCTACCACCTAATAGATATATTTTCCAAAAAATATGATCTGGAATCATTTGATTTTTCATCAAACATAAATAGAATCTATAGAGAGTTATACCAATTATGATAAAGATCCACATGTTCAGGCATAGACTCATTACTACCATATATTTTTTATAAAAAGAGATACATAATATGTCATCTGTGAGCTTGAAACAATGTGAACCTCAACTTTATATGATGATCATTTGATTAATCGATATGCTCAGATCTAATAAAGTTGGTGTGATGAATGTTGGACAATAATAATGGAACACATCACCATTCTCAAACATGATTGTGATGTGTGATAATTTTTATATTAAGATAAAAGGGAGATTAGGAGTTCAAAAAGGTGTTCATTCATGAGAGACAGAGCTCCATTTTTTCCTGAAAAATAGTTCATTGCATACATACATAAGGGTTACATGAAGAACCTTATTCTAGACTTCAAACATGAATTGGCATGAAGTGAAAAATATCTTGGGTGGTTTTATGTATGAAAATAGAGGTTCATCAAACATAATTACATGAAATCCTATAAATATTTTATAAAAGAGGAAACAACCCACGTGAATCAATACATGTGACAGGATAAAAGAATTATGTAATCCTTCGCATTAAGAATATATGTGATGTGGAATATAGGTCTTAGTAAGGACATTAGCCCGCACACTCCTTCTATCCTATTGGAACTAAGGTTTCATGTAAATAGATACATATTACGTGAATGAAGATAAAACCCTTTCTCCATGCAGTGAATATAGTCAGAGAATCCCTTCACATGACAAGAATGTAAAATAGCTTCATGATGGTGTCATGTGAGTATGATCATGTGAACCCCCAGATGTTTTCCCTTCATCTTGTGATGGAATTATTTAACTTTGTCCATGCGTCCCGCCCTTAGGAAATCCTCATGTGAACCTTGTCTCATGCTTCCTTCATCAATACTATGATGTCATATTCCTCATAAACCTTTTACATTTGACTCCTTGATTCTCGTGAATGCATTACCCGTAGAACATCACGTAAATCGATTATGAACTCTTTGTGATGTGCCTATTGATCAAATGATTCACCGTTTAATAGGCTCTCCTAATTACACAAATCCCCCTAGGAGAGTCTTCTTAATCACATGACATGATGGCTGATAAATTCTTATCAACCATAGAGGTGTTCATGCGAAGGAGTATGGAAATGAAGGGATCCTTAAACAAAGTGATTTTTATTGATCTAATGAAATGTTGTTATATTCTTCATGTGATCACATCATAAACCACATGAAGGCCCTTTCATATGCATCTAGATCTTGAAAAATATATATAATTATATTGAATTATCTCTCAATGATACTTAGACATGTCACCCACATCTCATCAAGGCCCATAGATATGTTAGTCTAATCATGTGAAGACCCCATGTATATCTGTATTGATAATACGGAACCATGGTGAACAATCAGTGGGAAAACACATGAAAAACAACTAGTCCTTCATGTGAAGAAAGATGAAAATTATAGGATCCTTAAGAAATATATGTTTCATTTTTTTCAAATGACGGGAGTACATGATTTTCATGATCAGTTCATTGATCACGCAATGGACCTCTAACATGTTGGCTCGATCATGAGAAATCACTTTTACATGCCATTCCAGATCTCATGAGGTCTCTCAAACATGTTTTCCTAATGTCATGAAGGCTCTCAGACACATTGTTTTTATTACACATAAGCAATTTCAGAAGCTATGGGTTCATGAAATATAGAATTTATAGTGATCATGTGGTTACACTTTATCAGTTGAAAAGTGTTCAATGTCCTTAATGAAATGTGGATTAATCGGGTGAATCAGATGATATGTTATGGACACATGCTAAAATTCTCTCCGTTGACTCAATCCTAGATAAGAGATATAATTATTGCATAAATCGGTGTTGATGTGGTGTGTTTATTCTTATAACATACTCCATTGAAAGACATATAAAATAAACAATGAGGAAAGAGTGAAATTTATATAGATGAGGACTCTGGGATATATATGGTCTTCCATCTGTCATATCTAGTGAGTAATCTATAGCTTGAGGCTACAAATTTCAATGAAATATAAAACTTGGTGGAAAAAATCCAAAGGGGAATATTTTTGGCACTATGTTAGTTGGATGTTTTTTTTGGAAGAAAATAAATGTTTATACTAAAATGTAATGTATTTTTGTAGCAGAGAGAAAAGGAAATTACCTCACATTGTAAATGATGAATGATCAGACTCATAATTATAGTCAAATGGTCAAACTCAATATTTTCAAGAATTTTTATTATTTTAGAATGTTTTTTTCTATAAGGATTGGTTTATTGTATTCACATTTTGTCTGATTTGAAAGGCTTGAAAATAATTAATAAGTTATATCAATGTCTTCATGAATCTAAGGAAAATATAATGATGCATTGATATTTTAAATTCATAAATCCTAAGTCATCTGAGAATCTTAAGATGAAATACCTATGATGGAAATAGGGGGAACACATGCTTCCAATTGTATTCTGGTTTGGTTGGGAAGAAGGAAGTTTTTGATGGATTGGAAGTTACAAAAATTAATTCATATAATGTTATGTTGATCTCAAACATTCTCAATGTAATGAGAAAGTCATCAAACAAGGTAATTTTTTTTGAAGAAGAATGTATGTGAAGATGAATCATTCTTATCTTAGTTCATCAGTGTGATATAACTAGAAACTGGTTTTTGTGAAGGCTAGTAAGGTTGATCTTAAATTAGAAAATTAAGCTGATGGGTTTTAGTCAAACTAATAACCCAAAATATACAAATATTCTAAGGAATAAGTTTCTGTGTATCATAATTAGAAAAGGGAAGTTTTTACTGAAGCAGAAGCTACTGTTACTGGTTCATGAGATGTAGTGTGCCACTGATAATTGGTTCTTTACTAAAACTGATCATCTGAAGTAGTGATTTTTTAAAATAAAAATTGGAGTAATAATTGGTTGAATTATATTGGACCAATGAATGAAATAAATTAAAATATCAATCAATAATATTTTCAACCATTTCCATTAAGATGAATTTTTTGTGATTTTTAATTAGGAAAAGAGAAACAACACTAATTTTTTTTCAATTGGGTCTAGTTTCATTGGACTGGAGCTTATATCAATAAACATAGTGATGTAGAGAGAAATTCATTAGAAGAAGGATGAAAAAAATAACATCATCACATGTAGGATCATTTTTTAGGAAAATATTAATATAATAACTTCTTGAATAAGTTACAAAAGTGTTGTCAAGGGTATCATAAAGAGTTTAGAGAAATTGTTTTGCAAAGGAGTGGGAATAAAATGATTAAGTATTACTGAGATATCATTATAAGCTTCCACTATGTTAATGGATGATGTTTTTTAATGTCTATTGTATATCAAGTTGGTAAGGAGCATCATAATGGCCAGTTTTTTTATATTTCTTGGATAATTTTAATGAGAAGACACTTTTTCACATTTTTCAATTGGTTTAGAGAAACTTAATGAAAAATATGATATCTTCCTTGTAATGGGGAAAATATAATGTGAATCAAAATCAGACTAAATAATTTTTAAAAAGTATGAAAAAAACATAAAGTTAAATATTTAAAAAGGATTAAGAAGAAACGAGAATAGTTAAGAGGTGTTGAAGAAGTCATATATAGAGCAGAGATTTTAGGATATTTGAAGATTTGGGGAATTTTGGTTGAGTGGGAATGTTTTCCACAATCCCTCCAAAACCTCATTTGGAAAACCAATAAATAGAGGAAGTACATTGTAACTTCTAGAAACATGTATTATTCATGAGGTGTACAGAGAAGGCATAACATTGAATATTTCAAGGGATAAAGAGTTTCTGAATTGTGCATTCGTAAAAAATATTTTCTAGAAAAAAATGAGATAAAAAAGATTGTATTTATCTAATCATCATAGTTGGCTGAATCATTAGACTGGGAATTTGATTGGGATTTCAAGAGTGAGGCATAATAAGTTCATATTTTTTTCAGGGTTATTTTGGCAGAGTTATATTTTGGTACTGAGTAATCAGACTAAGAAGGTCAAACTCGGAAATTCTATGGAGTACTATTAAAGAGTCTAGGATGTTCATACTTAATGTTAAGTAGTAAAGTGATGATTTTTATATGAATTTCATTTTTATGAAAAAGTTTACAGGCATAAAAAACTTTTACTACATCATTTCATGATACTTAAGAGAACATTCACTATTATATTGATCATAATGCTACAAAATTCTAATGGCATATTCTAATTTTTTTGGCCACACAAAACGATTTTTTGTAGTGGATTGTATGGTATTGGATTTTTTATAAACCATACAACGAATTTATCTTCCCTTTTTGAGTAATGAACATTTCAAATTCTTATGTTCCTCTGGATGACTGATTGTTTTTTTTCAAAAAATTCACAACTCTTTAAATGGAGGTGAATGTTATGTCAAAATAAAGGAAAGTTAAAATAAAAAGATATCACTGAATCAATCCTCCCCCTATTAGTGATACTTGGAACCCAGTTGGGTAATATCAATTGGTATTATATGAATGGTTCCCTTCATTTAATAATTTCTGATTTTTTGGAAGAGTTGTTGTGGTTGATGAAATGAATTTTTTGTACAGTAAGAGGATTTTTGGCCTTTGATGGTATTTACTGTCATATCTAGAAATATATACTGTTTCTTTTACCATATGTATCTTGGGTATGAATTTCATTATGCCGTAATAGATTTATTTCCTCCAATTTATGAAAATTTCTCTCTCACATATTTTAATAAAAATAATCATGAGAATTATAGAAGAGATAAGAATTTTTTACATTCATTACACTCTGATATAAATGTTTTACGTATTGAGGGTGTTTTCACTAATGAATTTATTTGGGATAACATGAAGAACATTTATAAAATAAATACAAAGGTGGAGGAGGAAAAGTTAAGAATCTAGAGGCTAAAGTGTGAAGATTTGAAAATGAGGGAGTATTAATCCATTGGTGACTTCTTTACTATAGTAAATGATATACATATCAACATTTGATGTGTTATAAGAAGTTATAGGACTGAAATATTGTAAAAAATATCGTTAGATTTATTCTATATTAATTTGATGTTAATGTTTCGTCATTCGGTGATAGAGATCCTAAAATTCTTTCTCTGGATGATCATCATAGTACAGTAATTAATTATGAAATGAGAAGGGGTAAATCAATGGAATGTAAACCAGAAGATTACCGAGAAAGGTCATTCAAGTATACCAATAATGGAAATCTTAATAAGGTTCTTAAAGAAAAATATGTTACTAACACTTACTTCAAAAATGAGATAAATAAAAATAAAGATAAAGTTTTTTCATTTTTAAAAAAATTTAAAAAGTTGTATAATAAAATATTAATGGAAACTTCCCCTATAATTTTTTAATGTGGAACCTTTTGGAACATTACAACTAATTTTACATGATGAAATAAATAAGGAGATAGTGATAAATTTGATATAAGGCAGAGGATACCATGGAATAAATAGTGTAATAAGGATCAATATTACTCAAAAGGGAAGTATATAAATTTCTCAAAATATAAAAGGTAATGTATTTTGTCAAAATATGATGAAGAATACGATATTAAAGCTAAATATGTACAGCCTACTAAAATGTTTGGAATGAATAATTTTATAGAATTAGTTAAAATTTAATACATCAACTGTAACAGTTCTACAGAATAAAAAACTAAATTTTAATTTCACTTGACAAAATATTTGAGGGAATATATTTGAATGATTGAGATGTTCAAAGACGAAATCAGAAAGTTAAAAAATTAAAATTCATTAACAAACAATCATAAATGTTTTCCTAACGAAAATTTTAAATTTCTAGAAGATATTGATGATTCGAATAAATCTTTTTAGAAATAAAATAATCATAATGAGCTACTAGAAGCTAAGATGAAGGTGAAATAAGAATAGTTGAAACTTGTCCAACAAAAACATTATAATGATGAACTAAGATTTAATAGTTTCAATAATTATAACTATGAATTTAGTGAATTTTCTGAAAAGGTTAAACATGAGATGGATGAAAATTTATATTCAAATCATGATAAAAAAGTTGAAATTATTTTTAAGAAGAATAAATCTTTTAACGTTATTTATGTGGACAAAAAACCAAACTGGAAAATCATGTGTTTCTAAAAATTCTAATTCTTAAAAGGTTTATATTAGTTATATTTCGGATAAAGTTGAAAAGAAATCTGGGTATAAAAAAAACAATTCGATTGATAATAAAAATTATGGGGGGTCAAAAAAGTTCTGATAACAAATATAAGAATATTTTTGAGAAACATTCCCATAATTATAGACAGTATTGAACTTACATAGGAAAATATTCATTTTATTGTTACTGAATGTACTGTAGTGTATTTGGGAATAAGAAAAGTATGTGTTGGTTTAATAAAAAATATTAAAAACATTCACCAATTTATAGAATACAAGGATTGAGGGGGAGCTAATCCTCTCAAATTACGAATTTTGGGAAGGATCTTTTGAAGAGACCTAATAATGATGGTGTAAAAGTTGAAAATAGATTCCAACCTTTGAAAACTATTTGTAAACTATGTTAACATAGAAATCTTGAAAAATATTTTCTTTCTTTTTTACCAATACAAAATATATTCATACCAATTTCTGGAAGCTATTGTGAAGAAACATAAACAAAAGAAGTGTAATATTTTGTTTAAACCATTCTCAAAGCTACAAAATTATAATGGACATGGATGATGGATAGTGGGTATTCTTCTCATATGATATAGACATAAATTTTTTAATTAATTTAAACGACATAAAATAATTGATTATTTATTTTTTCAAGGATGAATCTCTCAGAATCAATGGTGTTGGATCCGCTATTATTTGGGAAGAAATGTTGAAGTCCAAGAAAACATTTTTTATTGGATAAACCACTACCAAATAAGTGTTTCACAACATTTTGAGTATATAAACAAATTAATTTTTAGAAAAAATTTATTTTTTGTCAAAATATAGGAAGATGAAAAAATTGTTACAACAGGCCAACATACAGAAACAAGTTACTCCATGTTGTTGTGGTTAAAAACTACTGTTACTTAAGAATGATAGAAGATAATTTTTTTTGGAATAAGTGGTTAGTAGACATGTGTTTAAGAAACATGAGAATGTAATAAAATCCAAAAAATGTATATGGTATTTCTTATATTTCAAGAAGATGATATTGGTGTTTTTAAATTTTTTAGAATATAATGATTACAAATTATGTGTATAATAAAGTTGACATTTTTTCAAAACATCCCCTATAACTTATTCATTCAGATATTTTTCCGGCTGATGTGAAAACATTAAACTAATTTAGAAAAGAACATCATTACATTCATTGATGACTTTACTCATATTAAATGAGTTATTTATATGAAAATTAAGTCAGATACTTTTAATTTTTTTAAAAGTATCTAGAGGAATGATGAGAAGGAATGTGATAATTCAGTGAAAAAGTTGGGAACAAACTATAGAGACGAATAAAAAATAATGATTTTTAATGTTTTTTTGAGAGGCATGTAATTTATCATGATTTTATTACTCCATAAACTTCTCAAAAAATGGTGTTTCTAAATGAAATAATAAAATTTTGGTGGAAATGGGGAATAATATGTTACATGAACACGGTATCTCTCATTACATTTGGAGGCAAGCCATGAGCACTACTGGTCATATTAAAAAATGAATTTTTCTACATTACATGTTCCAATATTTCTCCTTATAAAATGTTTTATGATAAAAACCCATGTTAGAAACCCATTAATATTTTTGGGATTCCATGTATCAAAATTAAAAAATGTTGATACCATGTGATGTTTGAGAAGAGACCTAATGATGGATTTTTTCTAGAATATTCTTCAGTTGGAAGAGCTTATAGATTTTTTCACAAATATATAGGAATATTAGTTAACTATTTTGATGTTAATGTTTTTTAAAATGGTGAGGAAGAAGTTCAACAATCTGGTGCTAATAATAAAGATGAATAGGATGAATGAAATTTTTTTAACAATTCTGATAAGTATACAAGAAATTATAAGACTACTCAAGAAGAAGACTGAGAAAAAGTTATTTTTGGTGATGATAATGATTCTCCAAAATATCTTCCTAGTCTTAAGAAGCAAGTGGAAGCTCAAAAACAATGGTGATAAACATAAAATGTTTCAAACAAGAAGAACATCAAATAACGTTACACATACATTTTTATGTTCAAAATTTGTGCTGGATGATGTGACAAAAGTTTTTGAGAATCCAAAATGGGTTCAGTCCCTAAATGATGAGATGGATAAGATAAAAAAAATTAAACAATGGAACACATAGCTAAAACAAATGATAAAAATGATATCATGACAAAGTGGTTTTTCTGAATAAATCTGGATGATGATGGTGAAGTTTTGAAAAACAAAGAAACATTATTGTCAATATGTTACTAAGAAGTTGAAGGAATTGATTTTTATGATACTTAAACACCAGTATTAATGTTAGAAACAATCGTATTATTCTTTATTATTTAAGCTCAATGATGTTACAAAATATTTCAGATGGATGTGAAATCTACATTTCGAAATATAGATCTTGAGAAAAAAATATATATTGAATAACCATGTGGAGTTGTTTTTGGGAAGCATGAAAAATATTTGTTAAAGTTTATGAAATTCATTTTTGGGATAAAAAAAATCATCAGGGGCATGGTATTCAAAATTTCGTACATTCATGAGGAATATTTGTTTCAAAAATGGAAGAGTTGATAGTAATTTTTACAACATAGAAATATATTAATTTTCTATCATTAAAATTGCTTATATTGATGAAATTTTTTCTAATTGAAAGTATGAATGAACTTTTGAAATATTTGATTAAGAGTTGAAAAATCTATTTGAAATTTCCATTCAAGGTGAAATGCAGTACATTCTTGCTTTACAAATCTCACTAAAGAAAAAAACATTTTTATTTCTCATGAAAAGTATGCTAATGAAATTCTTAAGAAGTTTTACATGGAAAATTAGAAACTAGTTTCCACACCAATTTCAATGGGAACCAAGTTCTCTAATAATAAAGAAGGAAAGAAAGTTTATTCTTAATAATTTCAAAAAAATATTGTAATTTTATTATATTTTACTACCTCAAGACCCAACACTATTTGTTATGTTACATTTTAGGAAATATTTTAGAGTCATTCAAAATAATCTCATCATTTGGATGGAATAATAATTATTAGATATATCAAAGACACTAAAAATTTCAGAATTTGGTTTCATTGCTAAGAAATGTTTGTATTTATGGATATTTAGATGCTGATTGGGCTGGAAATATTGATGACGGAGGATTCGCATCTGGTAGAGTTTTCTTTCAAGAAAAAGTAATATTAGTTGGCATAAAAAAGAATCATAATTCATTAAAACTTATCATTAAAGAATCATATTATTTTACAACTACTCACGATTCTACCCATCATTTATGGATAAATTATTATATGGATGACTTTATTTAGAAGTGAAGTTACCCTTGCTCTTCAGTTGTGATAATAAAAGTGCTATCAACTACACAAGAAATATGGTGTAACATAGTAATTCCAAACATATTGAATGAAAATATCACTTCATCAAAGATCATGTGTATAATAATTTATTTAATATGGACTATGTTCCTATATTAGAACAAGTTGCTGAGACATTCACAAATCCATTACAAAGGATGATTTTTTTAAATTGAGGTTGAACATGGGTGTACAACCTATTTCTCATTAATGTTGAGATATATGTTTTTATACCATTTATCAATTAGTATTTTAATGATTTTTTAAATTGGGATATTTATTTCATAAATCCATCCAATGAGATATTCTAAAAATTTTATGGAAGAATGTATATAGAGGGAGTTGTGGGTATGATGTGATATCATCATATAAATGTGTGAACTATTCTAATAGTTTTTTGGAGTGGTCATAGGAACTTTTGTTGGTAGTAAATTTGAAGAAGAAGATAAAAATATAAAGTAAATGTGAATTTGTTTTTAATGAGTCACTACATTTAGAAAACATGTGTTACATATCAATTATTCTTGTTTCCAACATCGAACCATCTCATATAGGATCAGAATTATGGATATGTAATCGATAGATTGAGGTTACAAAGATCTATGATTTATGTAACAGGGATCAAAATAATTCAAAGGGGGGTATTGTTGGTACTAATTTTCATAGAATATATTTTTTAAGATAAAATATTTTTATACAAATAGTTATCGTATTTTATTTTCAATGGTAAAATGAAATCAGCTCACTACGTAAAATCTAAATGATCAAACACATCATCATAATCAGATGATCAGACTAAAAATGTTTAAGAATGACCATCAGAATGATAATATATTTTTCGTAAGGAATGTCTAATCAGAATCACCCTGAGTTTGATATGAAAGGTTGGGTCTAAATGAATAATTTTTTTAGAGTCCTCATGGATCTTCTAAAAATGGAATGATACTTCTCGGTTTTGTAATTTGTAAATAAATTTTTTTCTAGGAATCTAGTGATGCATGACTTATGATGGAAAGGTGGACAATAAATGTTGATATTTTTATTTAGGTTTTGTTGTAAGGAAATAATTTTTATAAGGATGAGAAGTTACAATTCATAAGTCAGACGATACTAAGATAATCTCAAAAATTCTCAATGTCATGATAAAAGATTTATAAAAGATGATATATGAAGAAGAATAATGTTTGTAAAGCCAAAGAATTCTAGTATCAGATAATCATTTTGAGATCACCAGATGAAGGAGTATGTGAAGGATTTGAAGGTTGATTGGAACATGAGAAAATGAAGGTGCTGGTTTTTAGTCAGACCAATATGCCAAAAGATACGAATAATCTATGGATGAAGGGATGTATATGATAATATGAAAATATAATATGTTTTTGAATATGAAGCTGCTAATTCTATTTTATTGGGCAAAATGTGCCTCTGATAATAAAAACATTACTGAAACTAATCGTTAAAAGTAGTTATGGTTGCAAACGTAAATGAGAGGCATAATTGATGAATGTTATTTTGACTAATGCATGAACGAAATCCCAAAACCAATCAACAATGTAGTTATCCATTTTCATCAAGATGAATTGTTGGGGGATTTTAAATTGGGTCAAGATAAAATAACTATAATATGTTTTTATAAATTGGGAAAAGTGTAATTAGACTAGAGCTAACACTGATCAATAGAGTGATGTAGAGACCAATTCATCAGATGAAGGTTGGCATTGATAACGTCATATGACACGGGATCATCATCCTAAGTAAAATATGAAAAGTAGATTTTCTTGAAGTATTTTTAAAAGTTCTATCAAGGGATTCATGAAGAGTTTAGAGAAAAATGTTAGTCAAAGATGTGTGAGTAAGATGTTGAGGAGTTTTAGAGAAATATTTAGAATTTTTCAATATGTTTATGGAATAATGTTTTCAAATTCATATGTATATCATGTTGTTACAGAGATTTATAATTTTCATTTTGTTTTTAGATGGTTCTTCTAATTGTAATGTGGATATAATTGTTTTTCATATGATTTAAATTGTTGAGGTGAAATGAAATGAAAATTTTTATGTCATTATAGTAATTGGGATATCATACTGGAATTCAAAATCATACTAAATAATGTTTAGAATGTCTGAAGTAAAATAAAATTTTATCATTTGAAATGGTTATAGATGGAATGAGAAGAGTTAAGAAGCATTGATGACGTCATAGATGAAGCCTATATTTAATAATATTTGATAATTTGGGGAAAATTGGTTTGAGAAGGAATGCTTATTAGATTCCCACATATACCTCATTTGGAACACCTATAAATAGAAGAAAGGAATTTTTAATTTCCTAACACATGTATAGTTAAGGATGTTTAGAGAGAATGAATTGTACTAAAAGTTTCTAGAGGGAGGTATTTTCCGAATTGACTATTCTTGAGGATGTTTTTTAGATAGAAAGCAGATGATATAAGATCATATTCATCTAATCATAGTATTTGGATAGATCATCATACTTGGAATCAGATTGTGATTTCTGAACTAATGATGAAGTAATTCAGATTTGTTTAAGTGGTATTTTGAAGGATATATATTTCCAGACTGAGAAATTTAAAAAGGTAGATCATGCTAGGAAACTGGACTGAGTATCATTATGATGTCCTGGAACTTCTTAATAGCTACTGAGATGGAAAGTGAATAATTTTTTTAATGTTTATATTTGTTAAAATATTTACATGGAATAACTTGTATTAAATAATTTCATGCTACTGGCAGCACATGCACAATTGTATCGATCGTAGTGCTACACAAGTGTATGCTCATATCCTAATTGTTGTATCAACCCAAAAGGTTTTTATTCTAGTATATTGTGTGATATTTGACTGTTTCAAACCATAACTAGGATGTAGCTACTCTTGTTGAGTAGTGAACCTTATAAATTTTTGTGTTTTTGTGGATGTGTAATTGTTTTTATTTTAGAAAATCTATTACTCTCTAATGGGAGGTAAAAGTTTTTTCAAAAGGATGGAATCTTGAAAGAAAAATATATCACTGATTCACACCTCCCCCCCTCAGTAATTTGATCCGAGTAGGGTAATATAATCAAGGTCATCATCTCTCTTCATCCATCATTAGATTAAGAATGAATTTTTTCTCTATTTCATTCAAAGGGTATGTAATATATATATATATATGTGACATGGGCTTACACCAAGGTGTATATCCCTCAACATTCCATTTACTATAGATTATGGGACCCACCACTCTTGGGTCTACCATCTATCCTCATTCCTCAGAATATTATATAACTAATTGAAATATATGGATTGTGGTTCTTATTATAAGAAAGATACATATGATTCCTTCCTAATTACTGATCACTACATCAATCATTAATATCACATATTTACTTGTGGGGTCAAATCCTTTACAAGGATTCTTATAATATTTCACCAGGGTTACATCAATGCATAATTCACACACCTATATGAAATTATCTCATTCCATTACTATCTTTTGTTTCTTACACTGATTATGAAAAATGTGGGATTGCATACATGAATTAATCATGCCAGTAGAATAATAAAAATACCCCAATCAGGGAGACCGTAGTTAAAAATCCCCACTGGTGAAAAATGAGGTCTCTAATTCCTATTATAAATAGGATAAGTTGGATAACCACATAAGGCTTGAGCTCTATACCCAATACAAAAATTACCTCATATATAAAATTTTCGCATGACATTAAACTACACAACATGGTCCTAAAAACTAAATAACTTTTTATTCATGTTATCTTAATATACATAGGACACCTTATGGGGGATTAATCCTGATCCCCAAATAGAAATAACTATCCTAGATGATAGTAAACTCTAATGTTCATGGCCATATTGTTTCAAAATATAAGAAGTCCCAAATTAAAAATAAAAAATGGTAATAGATGCAGAACCTTTGATTCATATCGATGGTGGTATTAATAGAACACTCACTCACTTTTACAAGGATTTAACACCTAATAATTTTATTAGGGTAAACTGTCACGTATTGGGATTTGAGAATGATTAACAAATATAAGTTGAATTTATAAGAGATTCCCAAAGTAAGAAATAATTAATCTTAAAAGGGTATCTTGAGCCCGACATCCCATCCTCTAAAAAATTATGTGTTTCTTAAGGGTAATGGGTTTGAAAGCCCAGTAACATCCTACCTTTATAAATTTAGTATGTTAATCATTATAGATTTAGGAACCACTTTGAGTTTCCATAAGAAACCAAAAAGGTGAATCCAATGTAAAACCTTTACACTGTGTCAACCCTTTAATATATATAAAAGGATGTATTATACAGTTCCTATTGGGCCATTTATTTTCAACTTATATTCAATAGAAACAAAAGTGGTGAACTTGAATTGATCTATCATTAATAAAATGTAACTAGGTTTCATGTAAAGTGGGTCATTTTCATGAGTCCCACAAAATAAAAATTGATTATTTTACAATAAGAATGAACAATCATGTTATTCATCCACAAAAATTAATCATATTTCATTCTTGAAATGCTGAACTAATTGGTGACCATGTTCGTAGTTGTCCTTGTGATTGCAAATACTATTTTCACAAACATCACCCTAGCCCAAGTACATGGAATCATCCAAAAATAATTCTATAACCAAATATCTGATAAAAACATCTACAGATCATAGAAAAAGTCACACACCAGATGCCTTTTATATTAGCTGGAAAACACGATAGTTTGGAAATACCGAAAAATTATAGGATCCCGACTCTCAATGCCACAAGTAAAGGATTCTAGGAAATTAATTACACCATCATAACATACTTAGGTAATGATATAGAGAAACTTGTGATACCCATCACCACTATTAAGCTTTTTGAGAGCCTATCCTCAGAGAATGGAAATCAACATCTTCTTTATCATGGGTAGAGGGACCAAAGGTTCAACCACAACTCCATTACAGTTTGGGATCTTCCAAGGAGGGAGCTTATCAAATATTACTACCATTATCATCCATCCAATAAAACTCAGTCACATGTTGAGGTAATTTCATGAAATATCACCACCTTAATGACTCACACCTAGGAAATAAAGAGATCCCATTAGGTTCAGTAAGCTATTGAACAAGGGGAGTGGGATCATATCCAATCATTTAATAAAAAAGACCACTGGTATATTTCTGTAGCATCCTATGAATATCATCACATCCCTACTCATGCAGGCCATGTATTCCTAGATATTCTAATAATAAGCATGTGTAATAACAAATATCCACCTCCAGATATGAATCCCATCAGTATAATATTATGGAAGAAGGAGGAAAAGAGTGGGATTATATCCTCACTTCAATCAAAGATGTCTTCATGTATATCTTATAGAATAAGAACCTGAATGCCTATATTCCTCCACATATTCTACTGAAGTTCTACTTTTTTATGGAAATGAAAAAAGAGCACTGCCAGCATATTCCCTCATTGGTACATATACAAGGGTAGGCACATGTCCCTTTCCCAATGGCATGTTCACCATATCACCAAAATAAACATGAATAAGTGGGTACTCCAGTGAAAGTAAACATTCTTACTGCTGACCAAAAATATTATCGATATATTCTAGTAACGAATGAGGACCATGGCTGACCTCACATTCCCATTCCAACTAGGGTCCACCAAACATGTTTGTAATTCACCTCAAGGTTTGCATAAATTATTGAAAATGAAATCCAGTGACATATTGCATATTCCAAATAAGATTTGGCTCACATCCCTAATTAAATTGAGTATTGTCATCATGATTTTGAAATTACCTTAGGGCAGGCTCATATCCTTGTCGATGAAGCTACATAGCACATTCCAGCTGCTTATAGGAGTCAGGAACACATTCATTCTCCAATCAAAGAATAACTTCACCAGAATCACCCTATAGGATATCTTAGAGGATAATCATATCCCTTTTCCCATTTTGGAGTTCCATCAACATAGTTTGATGGGGAACACATATATGAATAGTGATAATACCCCCTCTTCAACCAGTATTTACCAACATATTTCGACAACCACTAAAAGGTATGCTAATATCCTTGAAAATATCGTTAATCTCATCATAATACTGTAGAATATTCTTAGTTTTACTCTAATATCCCTACTATTATATAAAATCATTGAGATATTTAAATGACCACCATGCAGTAGGGTCATACCCCTACACACACCCAAATGGAAGGTTATCGTATTCTGATCATGATGGAGAATGAGGCTTCCATTTCTACTCTTCTCAATTTCAGTGTTCTTAACGATATATGACATGTATCATAAACACTTATAGGAACATCCAACTGTTCCTCCTACGAAGAAGTTGATACTACCATGATAGTCATCCTCACTGTAGTATAGAGATGGATTATGAAGTCTTTATTCCATACATCCTATGTGGGAAACCTTTCTATGTTGATATCTCACCCAAAAAAAATGTATTCCCCATTTCAAGACACCTTCATATAGGGAGGTTATATAGAATCTTTGTATAACTATATATAGTTTGCCATAAACTACCTGGTCATCAAGAGACACTGAGATGTTAAATAAGTGGTCCTACCAGGTCGAGTAATATGTACCTAACGAAGAAGTGGTCTATATCGATATATGTAGTGATATGGATGATGATAACATCCCAAATATGTTGTTACCCTCTCTACTTATAATTATAGTGTCCCAAATTTTGTAAAAGAGGGGTTTGGGAATTAGTTTCACCAGAACATGTGGGAAACCTTTCAAGAGTTACAAGCGAGACACCTCCCTTATAAAGGAAATGGGGGGTCAATTCCAGGATGTGAACACACTATGTTTTTAGATAAATCATGATTCATTATCTATGACACGACTCACGATATAAGAAAGGTACGAGAAAATTGTACAAAATACTTTCATCCACAACATTACACCTCTTAGGAAACAAATCTATGAAGCCCCATCAGACATATTTATCTAATAATTGTAGATTATGAAGTATTTCACTTCACCCCATTTCCAAAATAAGAAATCTCTTTATACATGGAATCATTCAATTTCATATCCATTATAGAGATCATGGAACCATATCATGCATGGTCTAGTTGATTAATCCAATGAAACTCCACTTTTTTGATATTGTGATGATGTAATTAATTAAGATATATTGACTCCATTAAACTAATATGATGGGACTCTCAAAAAAATTGGAACTTGTGTCGAATATAGAAGTTGAATTCATAAAATATTTAATACCCCGTCATTGTAACTGAACAACATTACAATAATCTGATGCACCCAGGAAACACATGAAAAAACTTTCACCACATTAGGAAGAACTTAATGAAAACCATCCAGGACAAAAACCAACCTATAAGGTTGGGGTATGTTATACTACATATACCACCCCCAATATCATCAATCCCCAAGAGGGTCCTGAAAAAATTAGTGCATGCTCCAAACCAACCCCAAGTTTTAGAGATGTAGAATTTTTTTCATTATTATCACCGTAACACAAATATGTGTTTTTCAAGTTAAGAGGTAAAAGATGACATATTGTTCCCCCATCCATTCCTCCCACTTCAATACACACCCCTTCTATTTTTGGATCACTTAGAAAGCACATTCAAAAACACCCTTAACTACATTTTTCATGGAATTGTACAGGGGATGTACGGAATATAAAATCAAACTCCAAAAGGGTTATAAACTATGATGAACCAACCAGACCAAGGTAAAATAGGATAACCCAATGTAAATCTATAAGATGAGATATATGGAACATGACTTCCCTATTACCTGGAGGGTGATGGGTTGAATACTTTCTCTTAGTACACCAAAATAATCATCGTCACAATAAATCAAGAAATGTGGACCTGGATTAAATGATTGAGGGGTGCAATACTGAAACAATACCTTGAGAGGAAGTTTTTATTGAAGAATAATCTTAGGTGGAACATTCAAGTAATAATAGGAGAAAATAGAACCATGAACCTCTAAATGATGAGTTTCCACCTCCTCAGTTACATTCTTACAAGAATAAATGGAATTAGGTTTCTATATCCTACTCACCAACATAATGGGATTAAATTCCATATTCATAGGAATGAATATCTGAGTATGATATTGAGATATATAACCTTGTACATATCAATGAGTAATTACTCAGTGGTAATATACCCATTAGGTATCTCCTTCAAGAGGGAATATATATCCCTCCTCCCACACATCAATAGAGAGATGGTCTTCATGTAAGGGTTGAATGTGATCATTATGCTAGCTCTTGATCCATGTAACTAGTTATTTTAAAAATTGATGTTATAGATTACCCCAACATTCCTTAATTAGATTGATATATTCATCCTTTAAGGTATTATTATTTTAACCTCAAAATGAATTGAATATAATTAGGATAGTATATTGGGACAACCAAATATATCTTTTCCCACTCATTATGCTCAAGATGTGGTCTAGACAAATGGTACCTATGTAAATCTTGAACATTGTAGAGTCTTATCATCCAGAATCAAATCTATGGTGGTGAGACAATCCCTCATATATCTTGAAATTAATCCATATCCTTAATGGGTGGATGACACTTTTCCACCGACAAATTTTAGAAACCCAATATTCTCAACAATTAACGACATGAGGGGATCTATAAAAACATATTCCATACTTCGTGTTCGTAATAATTCCATTGATAGTCTTGTTAGACTAGAAAGAGGTGAAAATTTAACGTTTCCTTAAATATACTTTTCTTGAACAACATTTGTTTCACATAGTTTCCTTCCGGATAGGTCAGTTATAGGTTGGGAAGACCTTTATCATTAACTCTTTTATCAATTTAGCTCCATTTTAAGGAAACTGATGATTTAAAACATCAATAATTTCAAACAACATGAGAATGATATGATCTTTGGATTTATTTGTAGATAAAATGGTCTAAAATACTCACTATGAATCCCAATATCATAAGATAAATTATTGGAACTCTATATTGGGAACCTTCATGATGAACTGAAAATCCTTTGATCTAGATAAAATACCCAGGTGGATTCTATGAGTCTATAGAAACTTAACAAAACCTAGAATAATCAATTTGATGAACTGGGGAAAACCTCACCCCACAATATGATATAGTGAAAAATTCATAGCAGAGAAGAGACTGATAAAATCACCCTAAAACCAATAACAATGCCCACTATTACACATAGGCATGTCAAAATTCACTTGGTGCCTCCCGCTGAATATAACATGTGTGAATTTCACTGAACTTGAAGAAGGGGATGACTGACAAAAATTTCAATCTAGGTGTGAGTATATGTTAAATAATTGGAATAATCAAAAGGCAAATGAAAGATCTCATGACAACCTTAGAGAAAAAATTCATAAAGTAGTCACAATTCTGACACCTAGGGAGATTCCATTGAATTTCTCTCCAAAACTACGTTTTTTCTGTTATATATAGGAAATATCCCAAGAAAAATAGTTATTTCCAACTCCCACACTGGCTCTATCTCTTGCATATTTCATTCCATCAACATCTGAAGAATGGGTACTGCTCCACAAAATGGAATCCTCATCAAATGAATAGATTATTTTTTTAACAGAATTATCTTAATATTCCTTTTTCCTATGATGAATATTCCCTTAAATATGTGGTTCCAATACATAACCAGGGAGTTGGAAGTAGATTCCATTAATGTATAGGGTATATGGGTAACAACCATCATGAATAAACTAAATACTATATTAGCATCCATGTAGAGTCCATATATGTATCAAAGACCCATTGGAGATCACTTCACGAAGCTCAATATGGTCACAGATCTTCATTAGAGCCCTTAAGTGGCTTTTCAAACCCAATTATTTTAAACAAACATATCTTGGGGGTGAATCTATCTCAACATCCTAAACTAAAGGGTAGGTTAATGCAACATATATCATTAGTAGTAGGTACTCCTTCAATCTATATCAAAATGGAATAATTATCTAACTTTTACACTTCATTTCCTATGTTGTATGCTACAGAGAAACCCCACCTTGGTAAGTATACACTTATGACAAATAAATTTGAAATTTAAAAATAGTTGGTGGATTTACAAGTCAAACTCAAAATCATTGATTTAGTCCATATTTAAAAAATATCTCAGTGATATGTTTATCAAGGACCATAGGAGTCCATGGGAGGATGAGATAAAATTCACAACAGCTGAGGTTTAACGAGTAGAAACTTCTATTGTAAGATGTCATACCATCATCTCATTCATTGAGAATGATTAGTAATAAGTTATACAACGACATATCAAACACATATATATTTTAGTAAATAATTTCATTATCGATATCTAATGGGATATAGTTGAAAATGGTTCCAAAATCACCCAAATATTAGCCTAGTTTGTCCAACATTTGGGATATGATGGTGATGATTTTTATCCAGTGGAGCAGATCATTCAACGATATGACACAAGTGAGAAATGGATGTCAGGGAAGGTTAAGCTCAAGGATAAATTCAGGAAACTAATTACTAACACTCATTTCATGGTTATCCAGCAAGACATATCATAAAAGTCTTTCTAGTAAGACCTTAGCTTAATATCCATGTGGTGGTTCCATCAATGTTTTAAATAACCCATCAACGAAAAGGAATACACACTATACGGTGACAGTTCCACCTTTTTATCTTACGAATCATTATACATCTAGAAGGGTTTCTATAAATAAAATAACCAATTATGTAGGGTGATATACAGGTTGATACTCCCAAATTCTTGTTAAACGCCCCTACAAATGCATTGAATATTCTCAGTAATGATTATGTGTTGTCTATAAACTTGATTGGGGAAGTAGAATCAATCCTAGAAAGATGTCATGAACCACAAACATCCCTATCCTACATCGATATGGTAACAATCACACTAGATGATGTGGGTTTCTCAATGGATATATAGATAAATTTACTATCAGGATCTGAAAACATTGTAGTGCTATTAGTAAAAATTAATAATTGTCTCAAGACATACCATACAAATTTAGAATTTCACACATCTCATACCACCAGTAAAAGCATAAATGAATATAATATTCCACAGAATCCCCCCATAGTGACTCTGTTAGTTAAAGTTTTCAATGTCTCACCTTCTCTCATCTAATTCTCTAAAATGGATAGAGATTCCTCAAGATTATCCACCATGTCTTAAGATGTCCTCATAGAAATAAAGATAGGAGAGGAAGAGGGAGATCTTATCAACTCCACCTTCATATTTGAGGAAGGTATCTTCATCACTATCAATAAGCATAGTTAATTGAATCTATGAATTGAATAAGAACCTCACCCTATATTGATTAGTGTCTCCATAACTCTTGAAGAAGATAATATGTATATTTAAGTTATGAAGTATCATCGCATTGTATTTTCTTCTAACTATAAAAAGATTCCCCAGTTGAACCCCAACTTGGATACCCATCATCTTGGATTTTCATATGACTACTGGGGTTTCATGAAGAGAGTAAAAATAATATACCCCTCTAATGATACCAATATAAACTCTGATGTTAAAAATTTGATCAATAAAGTTTTTTTTAGAGGTGATGTACCCAAAATGCATTTCTAACATCATCCCCATCAAGAAAAAGGAGAAGATCTGGGTTTGAATCAATTTTAGGGAATTTAATCATTGATTTTGAAGGATGAATTCCCAATATGTATCATGGAACTTATGATTGATGAAACTATATGATTTTAAACCCTTTACATTATCGATGATTATTTAGGATGTAACTAGATTTAGATGGACCCTTCGGATGACAAAACAACTTACTTTAGAATGAATCATGGTTTATTTTTCTCCCAATTCACTCCCTTCAGCTCAAAAAACTGATTCCACTTATCTATGCACCATGCCTCAGATCTTCAAACCCATCTTGGAAAAAATTAAGTAGTTAAAAATCTATTACTTCATGGTTAAATATAAAAATAATTGTGATCACCTAACTAATATTCAAACAATATTTGAAACATCTTAGTGGTATATTATAAATATGAACTCTCTGAAGTGTTCTTGTGTAGAAACATTAGGGAAATTTCATGGATTTATTTTATGCCACTGTGGCATCGAGGATGATCTAGAAAATACAAGTGATATCTTGGAAGATTCACTAACTCAAAATACTAAATAATTAAGGTTGATCAAAGGGAACCATGATTATATCAGATGTTTCATATCAATCCTATATTTAAAACCTATCCCCTTCACTATGTTAATGAAATAGGGACTCTATGGCCTATTGGAGGACGGTTTCAAAGGATCATTCAAAAACCATAAGTAGTACATACTTCATCCACTGGCATTAATTCCACCATTATAAGAAAATCCAATTATCTTATATACATCCAACTTGTAAATATTTCTCAATAACCTCTTCCCCTCAAAAAATTATATAGTGAATGAAAATAGCCTCTAATATATCTGCAAAACAATACTAGATGTTGGGAATCAATAATATGATATCAAGAATACCTGTCTTTCACTCATCTTCATAGTAAAAAGGCTAAGGCATTACATGCTGAATCATGAAGTCAAATAATAACTGTCTTTCACTCATCTTAATAGTAAAAATGATAAGGTATTACATACAAAATCATGAAGTCCACCTATTATGTTTTTTCGACCCAATCAACTATTTTTCCCCTATATTAGATAAGAATTTGGACTAATGGAAAGTTATTATGCAGTATTAGGGAATTAAGTTCATGGTATATAAGGAAATGAAAGGGAACTAATTGGATGATCCATTTATAGCACATACCACCCTAGAAAGGTGCTATTATACAATGAAATTGAAGATAAAGAAGTGTTTTATGACCATGAATGTCCATGAATGTAGGATTTTTATTTTGATGATTCATTCCAAATTTGGATGAGTATGAAAATGGAAAACCAGAAGATAAATTGAGTGGTTCTGTGAATTGTATTAGTTTCACTAGATATGGTAATTATACCTTATTCTATATCTATGTTATAGGGATAAAATAACAATTAGGTAGAATGATAAGCACTAATCATAGGCCTAGATCTATCTCTACAGCTATAGATAATTATCATGAATGTCAATGCAGGTCCATAGGAAGTGATAAAACAAATCTAGTATGAATATGATATCAAAAAAGAAGAACTAGACAGTATCATCGGTTATATGAGAATATTAATGAAAAAAAACCCTTTTTAACCAACATTGAATCACATACCTTGATCAAAGAATGGCCATGTCAATTCACTAGATAATTCATCCACAATCATGGATAATCCTGATTAGGTTGATGTAGTCTACCACATCACAAACTAAAGAGTAGTCTGATGGTCCATTATCTGTGACATAGAAGAAATTAATCATATTAATGATTCCCCAGAGCAAGATGAGCTAAAATCCACCCTTATATGGATGGATCTTATAATAGATTACCTATAAAATTGAACTCTCCCATCAGTTTGATCTATAAGGTAACTGATTCAATGATGGGGTGAAAACCTCACCCTTCACGGTGGGACAAATTAAGAGAAATACCTCTATAAATAGGGTATTCATGGAGTCATTCTCATATGTATTTCATAAGGAGACACTCCCACATTCATAAAGGAAGTCCATGTAGGGTCTTATAATACTTACAAGTTTGGAACCATGAACTCCAACTGAATTATGAGTCTTTGTAACTACAAGAAAATGATGATTAATGATGGTATTAAATTCACCATGAAGTGTCACACATGTCTGGTATGTTCAAACATCATATATCATCCCTCAAATCTACTGCACATAGCTCCAATTTCTTTTTCATTTTCTGTATGGGTAATGGATGTTGTAGGACTATATCCCCTCAATAAACAATGAAATTAATTTAAATGATTACATATACTAACTTTTTTCAAATTGGATGAGGATATAATGCTTAATGAAGTAGGGTGAAGAGTATAATCAACTTTATGCAGTCCAATTTTATCACTAGAATCGATGTACCTCACATGATATTGATGGAAAATGAAACTAAATTCTATTATTCCTTGTTTGAGAGGGTATATCAGGAGTATAATATTGATTCCAACCATTCATCGCACTATGATGTTGTACATAATGGACTTGTATATGATTTGAAGATGAATATATCATATATCCACTATAAAATAGTTGACAAAGATAATAAATCTAGTCCCGATATACTATTTTATGACTTATGTGACAACAATAATACAACCCACACTTCCATGTAAGTGACCTCATAATTTATTTTTTATGGAATATAGGTAATGTTAACCGTTGAATTTTAGTATCCTCACTCTAAATAGATATCTATAAACAACTCAAATATGAATAACAATCATAGAATACTCTATATGAGTTAGAATGTCTCCATCAAAAAAGGTTTCATATTTTACACAACCTCAATGTCCATCATAATCTGATTACATGAGACTATAAAAAATGTTATCCTCATATCATTCCTCCAAGGGGAATTGGAATGGTTTATCATAACACTAATGATACAATAGAGGAAACCTCTAAAGAAAGAATACCATTAGGAAGGGTCTTAAGACATACACAAGTTCTACTCTGATGAAGCATACTCATTGAATAAAATAGATGGAGAATTTTTTACACCCCCAACAAGATGATGTTTCTTAAGAAATACTTCAGGTAAATTACACCATGAGAAACAATGTCTTGGAAGCATGACATTAAACTACAAAACAGTCCACATCTATACCACATGATATTAAACTACAAAGAATATATCCTTACTATATGATGTTGAGATTGCAGATATATGTCCTTGCAGTAAGACATTAAAATGCATAGAATTCTTTGTCCTTACCTCTTGAAGTTAAACTACAAAGAAAACATCCTTACTGCATGATGTTAAACTGCATAGTGAAAGTCCTTGTGGCAAGAGTTTAAACTTAAAAATAGCACACGTCCTTACCAAATGATGTTAAACTACATAGAATATGTCTTAACTGTATTACTTTAAATTGGAAGACACACAACCTGGTCATATAATGTCATACTGTATAACATGTTGTCAAGTTTTGTTACCAAACTCTTCTTTCTTAGAACCAACCAGATCTACCCACAGCGTGTCATGGTTTTGTGTTTTCTAGCTTAGGTGGAGTCTTTCACATAACCCCACATGAGTACAAGGTAGTCTAACTTGACCTTAAAACCTAAACCCCATCCATCTGGTTTACTACTTCCTCAATCTATGACATCACTTCATTGGAAACTCACTATATATGAGTTGGATCAATGTAGTAATAGAATATTATTAAGTAACCACATCTCTATTTGTGATTCAAATTCATATAAGCGATCATGTATAATAACTACATGTGTCTTGATTCATATAACAACATGATACATAGTGATGCCTGGATCCAAAATCATGGGTCCAACTATAACATGCTAAAGAAAAAAATACAATATCCTTATGAATTTGACTTACCCATGAAGTGATATTTTATGTGTCAAAACAACATTCTTCTTGATCCCTACTACCACCTTATAAATAGTGATGCTTAGATAAGAAATCCAAGGCCCCACTGTGATATAAAAGAAAAATAGAAATAAACCCCCTATACATATGGTCCATAACTATGTAGTTAGTTTTCTAAAAAACTATATGTGTCTTGATTTCTTCTAAAAAATGATACATAGTGACACCCATATCACAAATCCTAAGTCTATCAACAATTAAAAAAAATACCCCTTCACTTGAAAATAGATATGACATATGTAGGGAATTCATATATAAGAACTCAATGTGGATTGATTATTGTTGTTATTTATATGTAGTGGCACCCAAATCCCAAATACTTGGCCCAACCACAATATTTAAAGGTTAATATTCCCTTATCCCTACAAATTATTCAGACCATTTCACGGAGTTTTATCTAATTAAAACCACATGTTTATTGATTTCTATTACCATATGTTATGTAGTGATGCGTAGATTTTCCATTTCAGGCCCATACATGAGTTCTCATCACTTTTAACCACTTACATTGATGAAAATAATATTATTGTAGATATTATAATCCACATAAAAATAAGAACACCCAATAAACAAAATCACTTACCATGCACTATCATGTAATGTAATTGAATTTCCATTCTACCCTTGTTTTCCACTTCATTCATGAATCATGTGTTCTTAAGGAACCTGTAACGAAACTATGACAAGAATTATTAAGGTGCATATTGGTAAATGATAGGAGACCAAATCCTGGTCACATGATATCAAACTACATGACATAAGGTATTCACATTGAATAGATCATCCATCATAATGATTGTGTATTCAACAATTTATATTTTATCCCTATGCCCTGAAAATGAATTCAATACTTGTTGGAATAAAATTTGGTGTACTTGAACCCTTATTGAATCTTACAGTCTCTATAAATTAACTTCATACATTAGATATATGAGTGACTACCAACCAATATCATGATTTTATATACTTATCTAAGAAGCCCATACACCTTGATCTCCCACATTTATGATTCTCCCTAGTAAAAAATTGGTAATAGGGAATGGCTAATCTAATGTGTCCCCACAAGGATTCTAAATTAATTAAAAAAACACTCAGAGCTTGTAAATGGTGTATATTTTTGTCATAGAGGAAAGTCCCCCATTAAATCTAGGATTTATCGGCCTGACTATGTGTGATTTAGGCTTCCACCATTATTAATGGTTAACCTATACACACTAGTCTCCACCTCTTGGTGGATTTGATATTATTGGGTTATGATTTACACTTCCCATTACCCAAAAATTCAATTTAATTTGTTTCCCCTTGATGTTAATCCTCCAAGAATCATACTCATTATCAAATAATGATTACATTGTCACATTCTTACACCCTTTCTTTTTGAGGTATGTCTCTCCAATGAAGACACAATTTCATTGATTTTCTAACTCCCTCTTGGATGACCCCTTCCCCCCCAATAAAATCTGCATGCAACCTTTTCATGTATAAATTTATAGATACCTTTAGTTCATATTCTATTATTATATCCCAAACCTTGAACCTATATTATCATAGTTCTTCTTTATAGAATATGGGTTATAATGACTGAAACATTCTAAATATACCTTACTTGGAATCTCAAAATAATAATACTACAACAAATATCTTATTCCAAGGTGTTGTTTTGGTCCCTAAAGAGACCTCAGTGGGATTAACTAGTGAATAAGATAATTTCACAGAGATTCTGAATAGTGGATATTTTGGTCCTAGAAGAAAGACCCCTCATAATTAAAAAAATCTATTAATATAATGGTGTGACATGAATCCCAAAAATAATAAAAAATTATCCATGTTATCTATGTTTAATGGCATGATTTCTCTCATCCATCCCTCCTCATGTCCAAAAGTTAACATGATAATCTCAGTGGTGTATACCTTCATATTTATAGTTCGTGAAGAAATAATCTAAACTGCATCATGTTGAGGTCTGCGTCATGTAACCATAAACTACTATTCTCATACATCCATATAACATAAAATTAAATTATATAACATATGGTCCATCCCACAAGACATTATACTACTTAGAGTGGGTAACTCATGTGGATCATGATTTGAATAACAACAATATCTAGCCTAGATGGTAAAAATACTTCCATCTCACTGCACATGGGTCAAACATGTGTATGGATTTTTATTTGCAATATCTACATGTGTCTTGATTCCTATATGCGGGGTTATGTAGTGACACCCCAATCCAAAAATCATGGGCCTAACCACAATGTTATAAAAAAATATTAACCCCCAATTCCTATATAATAATAATATCATCATAGAAACTATTTATCAGAACTACATGTGGCATGATTTTCATTCCCTTGAGAGACATTGTGACACCTAAATTTTAAATTACTAGTATAATATATAAATTATACCCAAAATGAGAGCTATATCCTTTTATAACTCTATGTAACATGGTCCCAGCTACAGTTCCAAGAGAGAAAATAAGATGCTACTATACTTTTATAAGATACACATACACATATGGAAACATATATAAGAACTATATATGGATTTATTCCTATTATCATAGGATACATAGTGACAACATAATCTAAAATCTTGGGCTCAGTCACAATATAAATAGGCATTTCCCCCTCCCTTTGTATTGGTCAGACCATTTCAAGGATTTTTCCATATAAGTACTATGTGTGGCTTGATTCTGATTACCATTGGATATGTAGTGACACAAGAATCAAAAATATTGAGAATGATTGTAATATATGTAAAAATACATATAACTCCTCACATCATATAGGATATAATTCTAAAGGTATTTCTTCCTTATGAGAGGTATATGTTACTTCATTTTTATCATAACATGTAAAATAGTTATTCTTGGTTCATTTATTTTAGGCCCAACTATGGATCTTTATAACTTTTAACTATGTTCCTTGAAAAGAACCATGTTTTTTTTTTGGTATTATTACTCATACAAAACTGTAGATTCCCCAAATATTCTCTTTTATTCAATCTCAAATGAATGAATTCAATTTTCATTTTCCTGTTTTTTCCCACATCGTTCATGACTCATGTGATCATATGTCCCTCAAAATTCACTCAAATCATTGCGATCAAGCTGTGTTCTATTCAATGATAGGGAACCACGTCCTAGACACATGACTTTAAACTAAATGAAAAGAGGTATGCACAATGGAAAAATAATCTCCTTATGACTATGTACTCAAGAATTTAATTTTTTGTCCCTTCACCCCTAGAATGTTTTCAACACACGTTGTCATAGACTTTAGTGTTCTCGAACCATTATTGAGTCTTAAGTTCTCCATAAAACAACTTTAGACCTTTGATATTTTAGTCAACACTATCCAATTATATTAGATGATTTACTTATATTTGAAACACATGCTCCTTAAATCCATGTGCACTTGGATCCCCTAGCAGTGTACTAGTAATAAGGATTTTCTAATTCAAAGGGACCCCTTAGTAATTTCTTTTGAACAAAAAAATCCCTTAGATCTTGTGCTTAGTAGATATTGTATTCATAGAAAAAATTCCCCATTTTAATAAAAAAATTATTGTTTTTATTTCACATGATTTTGGATTCATCTATTTTAAATGGTTGAGTTATACTTACAAGTATCCACCTATTGTTGTCTTAGATATTTTTGGGTTATGATTCACACTTTCCATAACCCAACTACGAACTGGGATTCAAAAAACCTTGATACTACTCATATTCACATCATACCAATTTTAAAAGAAATAGTTTTACATCACATTCTTGTACCCTTCAATTCTAAGTTATTCATCTACTGTTAAAACCCAAATTCCTTAACTTATACATTCCTCTTATCGATATGTCTTGTTCACCTTCCATTAAACCACATGAAATATTGTCTATCTTGCAATACCTAAAAGTGTTTAGAGTTGGACTTCATATACATTAATATATTCTATGGATAAAATTTTCACTTCAATAAAAAGATAATTCATGGATATACCATCCCTCTTATATTGATCTTCAAAGAGGACCCTTCACCTAACTATAATGTAAAGGCTCGTTGAGGGAAGATAAAAACTACCCCCTCTATGAGTGCGAGATATATCTATGTGGGGAGTATTCCTTATGATAAATATATGTGGGTTGATTCATTTTTTCATTAGATACATAGTGATTCTCATGTTCCCTAATCCAAGGACCAACAACAATATTCAAAAAAATAATTCCCCCTTCTTGCATAGAATCCCGATATGTGCATGGAAAATTTTATTATTATGTGTGGATTGATTCCAGACATTTCAAGATACATAGTGACGCTTATGTATCTTTTATAGATCGCATCATTCCACACTATCATAATATTCAATGGTTCTTGATCTATATTGAAAGAAATCATCCTTATTTAGTAATAAGAATTTAAAGAATCCTTCACTACTGAAAGCCTCTCCCAATTAGAAAACCCTTTTCCTTAACGATATCCCAAAAATTAGAGATCGTGCACCCATGAGACAGAGGGTTACTTTTACTTAAATTAAAATATTCCCTTCTCCCCAACATACAAGTTATATCCACATAAGGGTATTCCAATTTCTCTAGAAAAATGAGTGGTTTGATTGTTATCCTTATAGGATATGAATTGATCCTCAATCCACCTATCACCGATCCTATCCATGAATTACTATTAAAATATCTCCTACCTATGCTTTATACCCATTGAAGAGATAATTCACATCTATAATGGATCAATTCTATGTTATAAATCAATTTACCTTTACATAAACTGGGATATATTTGTGTAGAGGAAGCCTCACAAATATTGTGTCTTGCTTGAAAAAATTCACCCTCCCCATATAGGATGTCAATATATGTTATGATCTAGAGGGGAAATATGTGTATATTAATTTTTTTTTCATAATATACATGGTGGAACCCAAAATCTTTTAATCATTTGCCATGATAAAATATCAAATAAAATATTTCATCCCCCGTTTTTCATATGAGTCAAATCAACACTGTGGGATGTCTTTGAAGGAGATGACTATGGAATGAATATTTCACATAAAAAATTTATTATGTTACCTATGGAAGCCTATACAAAAAAATTTATGTGCCTCTTAATTCTTGGTCCTCCACTAAAGACCTTATACTACTTTTGGATCATCGATTTGTATGAGCTTTCTTTAACTACTCATGTATATTTTATGTGCATGGATTTTTTTTAATTAATTAGATCTACACAAAAGGGACTACAATATATGGATATCCATAACTAAGCCTATAAAAATATAGAGAATTATTCATATATTTAAATTCCCCCATCTGATGTAAGTTCTATCTAGGGATATATTTCAAAATTTGACATTTTTCCCACATCTGTTCCACTTGATGTTAAAATTCATGGAAGATGTATTAGTCACATTAAGTAACTTGAAGGAGATTTATTCCACACTGAAAAATGTTAAACTATATATAACATCATATATCATCACGTCATATCAATGTACCATAAGTTCTTAGCTGTCATCAACCAAATTTTTGGGTGCCTGCATCATCATTCTGAGCTCCTCACTCCATAAATCACATCTCATGTCTTGAGCATCTTATTTTTCCACAAATATTCCATGTCCCCTAAAAAAGAATAAAATGTACATCTATTTGAATATTTATAATTCAGGTCGATATAAGGGCCTTAAAACCATTAACTAGAGGTATTTTCTATTTATAATAATGACCATATGATCCTAATGAGCCCTAAAATAATCATATTGAATATCTTCACCATAGTGTGATTCACGATCATCTCCAACATGAATTCCTATAACCATTACTAAGGATTCGAGATCCTTGATCTATGATTTAAAAAATTCTCATATCCTTCAAAAAAAATGTGTTATACTTCTCTTAAACTCTTTAATCATAATTATTTTATTTTTAACCCTCCCTTGATACTAGGTCAACATGAATCATTTCTTTAAATGGTATGCACTTTGGACAAAGTTTTACAACCTTAAACCTTATCAAATAATGTTCAAAATATCAAGACTAGTAAAATTCTTGTGAAAGATACATAAAACCTATTAGGATTAAAACCTATAAAGGGAATTACATAAAAATTAAAATCCCTTCCCACTAAACTCTTCATCTCTACAGTTTATGAAAGAGTTAGAGCACAAATAAAAAAGGAATAAATATTATAGGGCCCATTTTATGGCCCTAGTAAAAAATGATACATGATCATGGGACCCATATTGTATAAGAAAATATTTGATAAATTATTTATAAAATACCCTCACCATAAAAATATGTTCATTAAATGGTGACAAAAGTTTTAGGGTACTTGAACCCTTGTTGAATATTACATTTTCCATAAACCACCTAAAAGTATTAGAAGTCTGGGCTGGCACAAACCAATCCCATGAGTTGTGATAAATCTTTTGATAACCAATAGGCTTGAATCATTTCTCTTTGTAATCCCTTTTAGTATATTCTTAATAGGGATTGGTAAATATTAATGAACCTCACTAATATTCATTGGTGGATAACAAAATGCCTCAAATCTTACGCCTAGTGGATGTTTCGGTCATGGTGGAAAGACCCTCCATTAAATACATGAGATATTTTCCTAGATATATGAGAAAATATTTTTGACATATACCAAGAAATATACATTTTACATTAGCCTACAAATTCTCAACCTATGATATAAGAATCTAGTGACCAAACTATTCAACTGGATTCGACATCCTCAACATTACTCCACTATGTATTGTACCCGTTATTGTAATGGGAATGAGATAAACTATTCTCAATCCTCTTGATGTCCCTCCGAAAATTAACTAAAGTAACATGATATAGGGGTTGAGCATTACAACCATAAACCATACTACACCCCGGGATCCAAAACCATTCATGGATAGCATTTTCCACATATCCAACATCATCATCCAAATGTTTGAATCTTTATAAATCTTTTTCTGCCCTTATAGAGGATAAAGGAACCCCATATGATTAACCATTAATGTAAGAACATATATACTATTTTATAAGGTTCCTTTACCCAAAAACTATAGGTGTATCCTCCTTGAAGGAATGGAATTATAATCCCAAAGATCCAAAAAAACATCATAGTGGAACTCAACATCTCATAGTGTTCTATGATCATCCTCGACATGTCCACCCCATCTCATCACCATTGATTCAAAATACTTGAGGCATGATATATGCATCTCATATTATTACTATCCAAGTTGATTATATATCCCTATCATTATTTTAGGATCTAATAAGAACCTTTGAAGTGGTAATGAAGGGTGTGAGTACCCTTTATGAATATTCACCCTTCGTAATCACGATAAGAATGAAGGGTGTCAAAATACATTGTGTAAATTCATTCTATAGAATCTAAAAAAGAATTTAGGGTTTTAAAATCCTTCATGAATATTCATTCTTCATAATCTATAAAAGAATTCATGGTTTCATAATTCTTTATAAATATTCATTGTTTATAATCTCAACAAAAATACATGGTGTCAACATCAATTATGAGTATTCATTATTCATAACATATACTATGATATAGGGTGTCAAAAATTCATAATTATTATACATTATAAATGTCTTAAGATTATCATGAAATAGATGATTGAAGACCCTAAACTACATTAATAGAATTTTTAAGCTAAAATACCCTAAACTATAACCATAACAGGTTCAAGATTAATGAACCTAAACTACAAAAATGAATGATATGTGTTTGGAGACCTTAAACTACAAAAATAAAAGGGTTGACCTTGATGAACCTAAATTTATCTATATAAAGTCTGATATAAATGGGCTTCAACTATAGAAGAAAAATGTATAAATCTTAAAGATCAAAAACTATACTAATATCTTGTTTGAGCTAGAAGAACCTAAAATACATGAATAGAAGATTAGAGCTTGAAGACACTAAAATATAGATATAGTAGGTCATAGATAAATGATCCTAAAATTTAAAATAAAATGTACGATATATAAGATACTAATCTAAAAAATAATATGTTTGAGATAGTAGGCCCTAAACTATAGTAACACAATGTTTGAACTATAAGATTATAAGGTAAAACAATTGAATATCCAATCAAGAAGGCTGTAAATTTCAATAATAAAAGGGTCAAATATGGTTGACCTAAAATTATAGTACATAATATGTCTAGATTAACAAGCCTTGATCGTTCAATTGATTAAGATTCAATTCTCGCCTAGTTGAAATCCCATAAAGGGAACCCTAGGAAAAATGTCATGTGTCTTCATGGTGGATAAACAACATGTGTGATCTATTAAAATTTGTGAAATTGTGAGTTGGAATAGGGAAAAAAACTTTTCAGGATAAAATCCCATAATTGTAATCATGTGAATAATACATTTATAACCTCACTTAGTCATTACTTTATTGTATATGAAAAACTTTAGGGATAAAGAAACATCAATAGATACAAATATTTCATGGACCACTATCTATCCCTATAAATAATAATGTTATTCTCGCTAGGTCCACTGACCTAGTAAAATATTTTAGAACCCTCTCTTTATGATCCACACCCAGGAGTAAATCATCATCATTTAGATATATGGCCATGTGTCTTATGTTTACCTAAGAATTAGATTCTTTTTGTTACTAATGAAACCAATTCTAAGGAGATCATTTTTTAACACCACTAAATTCTTGTCACACACTTTTCCATATAAGGAACAATTTGATGAGTACATAGTTGATCATAATATATATTGAATAATGAAAAAGGATAATGATTTTTTGGCTGTGTATTTTTTTAAATCAATTTAAGGAGTGTTATTATTATCATTATCATTATCATAATCATTAATATTATTAATATTATTCTATGTTTTAAAATATTAATTATTATAATAAATAAAATATAATAAAATAAAAATGTAGCTTTCAAGTGAGCGATAAAAAAAATTCATGTCTCTTCATCAACCTCATTGTGTAAGGGTTTGAATTTTCCTATCACACTTGTAATTCATACCACATACCAAGTGATCCTTGATCACATGATCTTACTTTCACCACAGCTCTCAATTCCAATACTACCATATTAATCAACATCATAAGAAAACCCCACAACCGTTATTCTATCTTCAAAATAGAATGTGAAATTATGTATATTACTATGAAATTAGTAGTACAACAATGATACCAAATCAGAACAAGAGATAGCCTACACTAAAACTCCAAATTTCATACCATGACTTTCATATGAAATGATACCTTTTGCTGATAAAACATCATATTGAACCATATCCTCCCATATGATTGATATTGATGGGATCACATATTTTTGCAACACCATTTTGGTATTAAACGTTATTGGATAAAAAAGATCCATAGAAAGAAGAAAATAATGGTTTCTCTACTGTCGGGATCATAGTCTACTTCACATTCATTGTTTTTAATACTTATATGGAATCATTATTATTAGGTGTAACCCCTTAGTGATCCCAAACATTATACTCATTTGACTTCATCCATAGAACCATCAATACAAATAGAGAGACACATGTTGTGGATCAAAATCATTATTATCTCCTAATAATTTAAAAATGAGATATGAAAATTGTTTATAATTTGTGATCTCACAACTCTATGAACCTCAACGAGATGTGAGGGTGATTTGATTCAATGATATCCTCTAATCATTGTAAATCAGTGTGATGAAAGATGAAACAAATTTTCCTACATGATTCCTTTCTCATATGTGAAAGGGGTGTGTTATAATTTTTATATAAATACATCAGGGAGGTCATGAGTTTGATAGGGATTCCATTTAGGGTAGATTAATCTATTTTTCAATGAAAAATAACTCATCAAAAAACTACACAAGGGATATATGGAAACCTATATATGATACTGTGTTCTTGCATTCACAAGAAGATAAGATGATCTTGGTGGTATTACAAATGAAAATAGAGGCACATCATACATACTTATGCAAATTGCTCTATAGATTTTGTAAAATAGAAAACATCATGTGTGATAGAATACATGTTAAATGATTGAAGCCCAATGTAATCTTTTACATGATAAAGTGATGTAATGTGGATGGTAGGTCAGGTGAAGGAAATTGGCCTACATGATCCATATATCATGAAAGAATTGAGGCATCTCATAAATAGATACCTATTATGTGAAATAGTACGTGACACTTTCACTATGAGGAACATATAGGTTTAAAATTCCTTTACAATGAAATCATTTGAAGTGTACTTATGGTTTTTTCATGTGACTGGGGTCACGTGAACCCAAGGTTGTGCACCATTGTTTATGTGATGGCCTTATCTAACCCAATCCATGTAGACCCTAGAATTAAAACATGGAAAATCTCTCATACAATCATAGTATTGTGATTCCCTCATGCGAACTAATGTGTCAGAGTACTCATACACCATTGACATGTGATGCCCATTTGACACTCATGGTGGCATGACCCATGGAATAACACATGAATGGATTATGTTCTCCAATATATTTTTCTATAAATCACATGATTCCCCATAATATAATACCTCTTGGTCACATGAGTCCCCTCATGTGAGTCTTCCTCATCACATGACATGCCGATTGAAATATTCTTGGAAACTGTCAAGGTGTTCATGTGAAGGAGGATGGAAATGAATATATCCTTTGGCGAGGTGTTTTATATTGATCATCATGTCAAGAGGTTTCATGATTCATATGATCAATTTCAAGATCATGTGTAGGCCCATTGATATTCAACACGATTTTTTGAAGGCCCTTCAATGAGAAAACATGAACTCCCAGAGATCATCAGACATGTAGTCCAGATCATATGAAGGACCTCATACATGTCAATATCATCATGTGAAGACACATAGACATAGTTTTATTAATCATACGATGACCTAGTGGCAAAAATGGAAAATTTGTTGACAACCACCTATTTTTTCATGTTATTAAACATGAAAAGGAAGAGATCCTTTTGTAATGGAAGTGATATGAATTTCCATGATATGGGATTATGTTCTTACCAAGATTAGTTCAATTATCACACAAGGGACCTCTACGATGACTTATTAATCAAATGAAACCCATTTTACCTGCTAACATATATCAAGTTAAGGATCTTAGAAATATTGGATTCAGCTCATTAAGGCTATCAAACATTCTAGTTTGATCACATGAAATCTATTTTACAAGCCATGTGTTTAGGAAATTTGGTAATGATGGTCTGATCACGAGGTAACTATTTATTATTTGACAAGTGTATAATGTCATTGATGGAATGTGTATTTATCATTAAAATAACATGATAAATTACTGATTTATGTCAGTATTCTCTCTACTGACTCAAGTCTTGATATGAGACATAATCTCTTTATAAAGTGGTGTATATAGGGGTGGATATGCCAATATAATTTCCCATTGACAAACATAAAAAGGGCACAAAGAGGTAAGATCCAACTTTACATAGTAGAGTACTATGAGATCTCGATATTATTCAACTTGATATGTTAGGTGAGTAACTTAAGGTATTATATATTAGGTTTAATTTCTTTGCATGATCAGTTCATTAATCACATGAGGGATCTTTGTCATGTGAGTGGAATCATGAGAAGGACCTTAGTAATTTTGGCTTGATCATTAGATGGCTCAGTAGTTAGATTCCATAAGATCATTGATGCCTTTAAATGATGAGAGATAAAAAAGAAGCTTTAATTGAATGCAGATATGCTAATTTTCATAAAATGTAGTCATGTATTTTGCATTACCATTTCATCTATCACATGAAAACATTTTGAAATGTCAATGTGGTTCATGAAATTCCTCTAGAAATTTCTATATGATCATGTGAAGTCCCTCAAACATTTCTAGTAGATCAGGCAGTGACATACGAACTTTTCAGATTGATTCATGCGAAGACCTTGGACATGTCAAGATGATCATGTGAAATCTTTCAAAGATGTTAGGAAAGTCATTTGAAGACACCTGAACAAGTATTCAAGATCATTTAAGTAAATTAGAACATGTCAGGTAAACATGATTGGAAATTTCAGTCTAGTGAAATAGACATCCTCTGTCATGTCATGAAGACATCCTAAAACATGCCAACCTTGTCATATGAACATCCTTGGATATGTTAGGTAGTCACCTATGTACATGTTATACTCATAATAATGAACTCCTTATACATGTCAGGTATACTCCCTTAGAGATGTTATCCTTATCAGATAGAAATCCATGGAAAAGTTAGGATGACAACCTCAGTCGTTTCAACCTTACTAGACAGACATCCTCAGACATACCAGGTAGACACCCTTGGGTGTGTCAGCCTTGCTATGTCATAATACTTAGATATTTACCCTAAAAACATGTGAATAATAAAAAAAGTGTCTTTTCCCAAGAATTTACCCATTATGTAGAGTGATTAAATATTGGACTAGGGTTATGTACTTATGCCCCCTATTCATACCATGCTATCAAAATGATCTTTGTTCCATCTAAACATATTTGGTTGACTATTCATGATAATTATATCTCATCATCCATAAATGTATAAATAATGTATATGTGTATCATTGTATACTAGATGATATTGGATGGATATATGTAATGGGAATCCACCTTGGTGTAATTCCCTTGAAATTCCATTTACTCTAGCTCATTGGAATCACCTCCTATGTTTCAAACAACATTCCTCTTTCATCAGTAGAATATGAACCTAATTGAACAACAAAGAATCTGATTCTTGTTATAAATAGGATACATAGGATTCATTCAAAATTCATTAGCTATATATCATACATGAATATCATACCTTTCCTTGTGGAGTTATATCCTTCACATTTTTTAATCATATTCCATTTCCACCACTTCAACACTTAGGTCCTGCACTTACAAGAATTCCTCTTGATCCCTTTTTATCTCTTATTTATCACACTAATCATGAATCACGTGAGCTTAGGGAGTTTACACTATCCTGAAAAGAGAATATTAAAAATCCACCAATGAAGGAAATGTCACCGTATGAGCCCTTTTAAAATATTAGGGCAACCTAAGTGTGTAAGACTCGTAAGTGAACTACAAGGACTCTCATTCTTATTAGAAACAAGAAACATTGGATGCCTCATAAGGGCTTGACCTCCACAACCAATGATAAAATTACCTCATATATTCCCTTTTTGAATGTTTCCAAACTATAAGGAATGGTTTTAAATGGACTACATGTGTTGGGATTCATATTCCCACATGATACATTGGATACCTCATGGAGGTTAAATCCCAATACTAAAACACAAAATACCCACCTTGATGGTGATAAACTCCAAAGTCCTTTTCCATATGGATTAAAAATATAAGTAGTCCGGTAATTTTTATATATAATTTGAAATATGTAGAGAAACATTGACACATATAGATGGTGTCACTAATAGAACACCTTATTGAATATGTAAGGAGTCAAAAGTATATTTTTTTAGGTAACCATTCGCATATCGGGATTTGGAAAAGTTTCATGAACATGTATCAAATATATAATATATCCCCTACATAAGGAATAATTCCCCACAAAATGTTTTAAGGAGTCCGACCTCACATCCTCTCAACCAATGTGATTGCCTAAGAGTCAATGGGTTTGAAACCCTAATGACCAGTTGCCTTTGGGAAGCAGGTTCATAACACATTATTGATATGGGAACCATTGGGAGTTTCCCTCCAAAAAAATGGTGAGCCAAATGGAGAACCATTAAACTGTTTCAACCCATTAATGAATATAAAATAATATATTTTCCAGTTCTTATTATGAAATTTCATTTATCCTCATTTTCTCTAGAAACATATGAGGCAATATTGGGGTGGCACCACACCACCTTCTTGACATTGAGAAAACCACACTATAACATACAACAAAATTAAATAAAATAAATTTTCTTATCCAATATATTTTATTATAAATTAAAACCCTAAAAACATTAATTTTAGTTCCTGTAGATATTAACAAAATATATATATTATTTGAATATAATTCTTCTACGTCTACTATAAAAATTCTTCCAAACTGATATCCTTATAGAAAAATCATACATAATTAACATTATTATTACCTTTGGAATGAGGTCATATGATAAGGGTGATTGGATATTCTCAAGAGAAAATATATATGGTATATCAAATTTATAGATAATTATTATCATTAATTTGATTATAAAATATTAATCATGAGTAGAACAAGTGGACATAGATACATAATCATGAAATCATACACAAAGGAGTTTGTACCTAACATAATTAATAACTATTTTTCATAAAATAGAATATTGGAATAATAAGAAAATAATCATAAACTATGGATAGATAACATAGGAATGAAATTTAAACATAATCATATAAAATCATAGCTTATATCAAATTTACGCTGCAAGAAAATCGTATAATAGTAAACTACGCACGACACCTACGTCCCATAACAGATTAGTCTTGGATAACCATCCATATCCCATTACATAGTAATCTACTGGGGAAAAATGTTTTACATAATTCCTCCTAGGGATAAATAATTCATGTTCCACCCCTCACATAGTGATAAACAGTATATATATATGACATATGAACATAATGGATTTAATAAATACCTCGTAGCATAATTAACCCATGAAAATGAAATGGGTTTTATAAAAGTAGTTTTAAGACATAAAAATGAATCATCCATTGAAAAATGGATAATATTACTAAAATATATTCTCAGGGAGACATAATAATCATTAAACCATATTAAAAGAAATTGAAAGAATTTTATAAGATCCTTATCCATTGAATTTTGATAAAAAAAAATTATAAAAAATATATAAATAAATACTTCTAAAATATATAATAAATTGTTTATAATTTACATAAAATAATATTAAAACACAGTAAAGGATTATTCAAAAAGGAAAAAAAATAAAATAGTCTGATAAAATGACCAAGAGAAAAGCAATGTAGATGTGAGATAGAAAACAATAAATTTTTACATTTTTAAATATTTCTAACCCTTTGTAAAGTGAAAATAAGAATTAATTTAAGTGGAGTCATTGAAATCAATGAAATAATACAATGAATATACACCCAAAGGGGAAATATTATCATCTAAGGAAAATATATAAAAAAAAATTCCACCTACAAACTTCATTTCAAGTGAATAATCAATAAAAATGTGAAAAATGGTATAAAGACATATAAAACCAAAATAAAATAGAGTAAAAGATAATAAATGGGTATTTATAGATAAAATAAATATAATTCTACAATAGAAATTTAAATGTAGTGAATATGATTTTCAAAGAGATATTTGAATAGAAACTGTTACATTTACTCTTGAATCCTATAAATGTGTTTAACACATATATAATAACCATACTCATAATAATAAATGTTTTCATAACCCAATCTAAATCTATTTACATTTAAAGAATTATGTTTCAATTGTTTATTTCATATATATTAGTTAGTTATTGATCATTTTAAGTATTCAAGTCCAGTAGTGTTGATTATTTCATTCTATTTTTGGTATTGTGATATCTATCCTCATTCATTGTAAATTATTTCAAAATTACTAGATTATTTAAGGTTGTAGAATTATTTTACATTCATGATTTATATTGTCTCATGCTCATTTGGTGGAAGATGTTGGTATGGTGTGGATGAGTGGAATTCACAACACATATATTTCAATTGATTTTATCTAGAGTAAAAGATAACTTCTAATGATAATTTATATTTTTTTACCCTTAAAATAAATTTTATCATGACATATATAAATAACTAATATAAAATATTACCCTAATTTATTTTTTACACATTTTTTTGGAAATGGTGAAGATAGTTTAAAATTGTTAACGTGGGTGGATGGACTGACCCAAATAATAACATGATATACTAATGAATGAGAAAAAGTATAGAGTTATATAATTGTAATATAATTTTTATGGAATTATATAGATATTAAAAGTATATAATTTATTTTTAAATGATATTAAGAGAGATTGGAAATGAGAAGTTAATTTAAAATGATGAGAAGAACTAGATACTTACTTTTATGGAATCACCCTTTCCTATAATAACATTATTAATATTGAAGGATCTTGGCCTCCTTATTGAGAACAGAATATAGAAAAAATAAAATATAACTCTATGAAGGAATTTTTTTATGTATTCTAGATGAAACTAAAGTATTTGTGTGGTTTGGGAAGGGTATATGATTTTTCCTTTTGTAGATGGATTTGAATTTCAATTTTACAATTTCAAATTATTTAATGAGTAATAAATTAAATATTTATCCGATAAGTGTTACATAAGAGTAAAAATATAGAGAATCAATGTTAAATCTATTATAAAACATTTCAATTATAATAATTTTGATACATCATTCTAATCATATACCATATTTTACCATTTTTGTAATTTGACGACATCATTCTCTATTCAACTCAGTAACTTATTTTTTTTTCATAAAAATGAAATTGAACTTATTACCTAATTTATATTCCAAATCAAAAAAAATTAAATTAAATTTATCATATTTAATTTATACATATGAAAACATTATCTTTGAATTAAATATTTATAATACTTCATAAAAATAATTATTCTTAAATGAAAACAATTTCTTATGTAATGATTGATTCTATTTTACTTATTATAATTATTTTTTGACTTAATAGGTATTAAATATTTAATAAGAATGTTTAATTTATTTATATTATTAATTATTAATTACAAAAAATGAATAGATATTTGTTATAAAATTTTCAATATACATATTTTTATATATATTTAAATTAGTCATATATATTTCCAATAGTTATATAACCCATTTTACACCTATATAGAACCTTACATGGATATATAAAATTCAATCATCTAATTTTTTTTGTTTATATCTTAAATTGTTTATTTTAATTTTAATGTTTTTAATTCATTTCATAATTTTAATTGGAGGTATGCTCATCAAGGAAAGCCATTTGGATAAATATTTCACAATTATAATATTTTTATTTTTATATGGTTTTATTCCTCTTATAAATTTCTTAATGATGTTTAATATTAAATTATCCTAATGTAGTCATGTTAATCTTTTATTTAATTAAACTAGATGAAGGTATTTTTTCCTCATTGCATCATCAAGTTCCAATATAGTTTCCTCAAACATATGACCTCTCTATTTAACTTTACTATGTAGTTTTTATTATTCCATAGTACATTATCTTAACAATCCATGATATATAATAGATGTTATTAATAAGAGAGATTGATTTCTAGTTTTAAAATGTATGATTTCAGTACATTTTATGGATCTAGTATATACTTCTTCAAAAGTGATACATGAAACAAATTTTTACTCTTGAATGGTTTGGTAGGTGTTATAAATAATGAGATATAGTCCCTGAATGATCATGTATCTTGTAAATATTAATGTATCTTGGGATTATGTTTCCCTCCTCAAATATGACAATCCACATCTCTAGTGATTTTCAAAGGAATGTGTTATCTCTAAATTCAATCTATAAATCCTAATGATTATTACCAGTGTATATATTTTGTTAAATTTGTGCAACATTAATATATTATTGAGTGGTTTGAATATTAATTGAAATTTATTGAGAATCCCCCAGTCCATGTATATTCTAATCTCCAGCTACATCCTCACATGTTAGGGTTATCAGCCTCTTCACAAATATAGCCTTGTACGGTTTACTTTTAATGGTATAATAAAAACTATTTTTTATGATAACTCTACTAATAGAAGGTGTTGATATAAATCTCCTTTGAAATCATTGAGCATTATCTCAACATGTCTTCTAGAGTTTTAATGTTATTTTAAGATTTACCACCAGTCTAAGGGAGATATGTTTTGTTATTTTTTAATATTTTTATCCAATTCGTGTCTAAGACTTATACAAATCCTGGAGTTAAGCCTCATATCATAATTATATAAAATTTAAAGTGGTACTCTATGAATTATTATAAATTATTTTATGTATATCATGGAATGTTATTCATGTAATAAATCCTCTCAAATAGAAATGATTTTATTTGAGTATATATGGGAATAAACCACAACTTAAATGACCTTATTGTAATTATAGGTATTAGGAAGACTTATAACAAAATATATGGTTGTTTTCACCCATTTACATATGATTTTGGTTAATAATTGAATCACCCCCTTAGTCTTCTATCATTCAACCATATCAAACTGAAAGATCAATAATTGTGATTCATGCTCTGCAATATCCATGTCGATGTTATCTTACCAATAAAATAATCCTTAAGATATCCATAAATGCATGTGATTAATGATTTTTAGGGACTGTTTAGTTCTGTGCATCATCCAACAACTCCTTCATTTTTGAAATTGAAGAGAAACATATTTATTTTGTAAATATTATAATTCTATAATTTTCATGCTTGAACTCTGAAATATCAATTAGCTTGTTTTATATCTCTATATCATCCTTTTGCACCTACGTGATCATCATATGAATTAATGGTTCATTATTTATATTGTAAATGTAGGTTATATACCCCTACCATATGATTTCCATGTTCATATTTCAAAAAAATGAGCATCTAGTCTCTTTAAATCTGTATGTTGGATAACTTCACATGATCCTTTCTTCTTAGAGAATCGTCCACCTTGATAAACATCCTTGAGAGGTATTATTTCTTGATTAACTCAAACCATCACCTTTAGTTCATATTCAACTACTTCTATGTGAATATATACTTTATACACATTTTATCATTATATATATCACAATTTTCACCTAATATTCAATATCTATATATCTTTAATAAAAATATCACCATTTTTAGCTCTAAATATTTTTTCATATAATTTTTCTCATAGACCATTAATTTGTGGGAGGAATAATATATTGCCATATATTTTTTCATAAGTACACACTCTAAGGCCTTATTTTATGAATAATTGTATATCAAAAAAACTTATACACTATAAGGTAATTTTAGTATATGCTAAATTTACAAATCTCTCCTATACTCCTTGAAATTATTATCACATTCCTTTTTCAAGAGGAATTTGATACCATTATGTGTTAACCTAGATAGAGAATTTTATAATCTTGATAAATTTCTAAAATGTATATATATTATCAAACTAATCTTTTAAAACTATGAATAATTATTATAGCTATTAAAATATGTTATTAATAAATCACCCATTTCCTTGAAGGATCTAAAGATATACCCTCAATTTTGATTCTATATCCCATGGATAAAACCTTTTATTTCCCCCATTTACATATACTAAATTTGGAATACAGTTTATCCTTTAATAATTTCTTAAAAACAATCCTCAAATTCTATTAATGTTATTCCTTACACATATAATATATGATAATATCATTAATAAATACTATCATAAATTGATAGAGGTAAAATCTAATGATTCTATTAATCAAATTCATAAACATTAAGTGTGATGTTTTGAGTCAAAATGACATAACTATGAATTTATAGTATTAATAACTTATAAATAAGGTTTTCATAGGTACATACATCCTTGTTGAACATTATTAATGATATTTAGACCGAAGTTCAGCCAGTGAGAAGTATTAAACCCATGTAGTTGAACAGAAAACATCAATATGGGTGGTGGATACTTGTTCCTAACCATGATATAGTTATATTCATGATAATAAATGTAAATATTCATTTATTCATCCTTTTTCATATCAAAGAATACATTTTACCCCCATGGTGAAGCATTTATACATATAAAACCCTTATCCAAATTCTCTTGTACCTCAATTTTCAATTCCTATAATTTAATAGGGTTATTTTTATAAAGAATATTTGCCATATTCATAGTTATACCAAATCCTATCATTGTGTGTTGAAAATGGAATTGTTTCCTAGGTTTAATTTAGTTTTAGTTGAAACATAATTTTTTATCTAGAGACGTTTACTCAAAATTAGTTTCCACTTAAATAAAAGGGTTTTCTTTGAAATTATTTCAGTTTTAGATCTATGAAAAATAATGAAAAAATGAATTAAATCAAGATTATGATTAATGTTATGGGATATTGGTTTTACTTCCAATTTTTATGATTTCACTGTCTTTAAAATACTTTAACTTGTATTCTTAATAATTTATAAATGAAAGATTACACAATTCATTTAGTAATCACCCTTGGTTTTATGTTATTCTAAATACTGGTCTAACAATGATTACTAATTAATCACCCTCTTTTTTATATGTGTGAAAAGTTTGAATCCCAACAATAATATAGCAAGGTAGTACTAAATATATTTTTGGTTCTTCTAGGGAAATCATTAGTAAATCACTGTCTCCACACACATACCAGTAATTACTAGACAGTCACCACTTAATATAACTTTTTATTCGGAAAGAAGAAATATGAACAGGGAGATTATAAGTTATCAACATAATCAGAAAGAAATGGAAAATTTAAAAACCTAAAACATAATAAATAAAAACTATAAAATATACACTAAAAATATAAATCAATAAACAAAATATAGTTTCATTCATTATGTGTAGGACAGAAGTGTTATAATGGATCTCTTTTACTTCCCAAATAATTCTAGTTTTATCATTGTATTGAAACCTAGATCAAGATGAGTAGGGAAATAGAAAGTGTTGCAGAAATAAATAATAAAATAAAATGAAAAAATAGTAACAATAGTAGATTCTCTAGAAAGTCTCTATGATATCATAATGCTCCCTATACTTGTGTTCGTTTTTTATAACATTCATTTACATTTTCGTTATTTTTGGTCTAAACATTGAGATCCAATCTTATTAAATTTCTCAAAAGTTCCCTTTTTCCTCATAAAATTAAATATCCATCATTATATGATCTTCCTAAAAATATAATCCTTCCTCCATTAGATATTGATTGAATCATTTTTCATATTATATTCCACATGGGTTCCCTTAATTGTTAGCATGAGTACGAATATGTCACTGCAAAACCTCAATTTTAATATTGTAACTAATCATGATTTTTATGATGCTTATAGTAAATAAAATTTTAGATTTTACCCCTCTAAAATTTTTAAATATTTCATAATTTTGTTTTCCCTATGCTGTAAATTCTTCTATGCATAGATGAAATCTCTTATGTGTAAGTGAAACCTCATATGTGTATACAAAATGTCATGCATAGATGAAATATCATATGATTGGATGATATGTAATACATCATACAATTTATTTCCTTTACGGTGATTATCAATCTATATATCTTACAATTTACTCTAATTCCATATGAAAAGTTTATTTCTCTAGTGAAGCTCACAAATTTCCCTATGTGAGTCACTAGAAGAGATTTCTCTTATAAAAATTTCCAAAATAATGGCACAAAACATCCAAAATTTCTCCAAATAAACTACAAACATCTTTAGATAATTTCTGAGAATTTAAAAACACCTCTTCACATCCTTTAATAAAACAAAAACATCCAAAGTTAAGTATATGTTTTATTCTAATAATTTTATATATGAAATAAATAAATAAAATTCAATTGTTAAGTTATTTAATAATTAAATTTATAGTTATTTCTAAAAAAATAAATTTAATATTTATATATGAATTGATTTAATTTCGGGAATAAAAAATAATTAATATCAATTTAAAATATTTTAAAATATTGTATCTTTTAATTCACCCACACTTAATCCTTGGAATCCAATAAATGTGATCTTTAAAAACATTATAAAAGAAAAAATCAAACACTAGAAAATGAGAGTTCCCTTTTCAACACCATAGTCCTCAATTTATCATACATCCTTAAATATATTAATTCTATTTTATTTATTATTTATTTTAAATGAATTTACTTATATTTTATCCTCTCATACACAATTAAACTTAAAACTCTATAAATATTTCAATTAACACTCAAATATAAATTTTATGAAATGTTTTTCTTATTCCAAGAACATTCAAGGGTCATTATAAGAGTGATGAATTTCATCATATCCACTTAATGAGTCAATAATTTATTAATATAATGATGGAATTTTAGTGTTTTCTATGTTATAATGGTTAGTTGTTTTTTAAGATAACATTTTAAGTCGAATTAAGTATTTTGGATATATGTTGAATTATAATCAATGATTTTAATTTTCCATTCAGAATAGAGGCCTCTTTCTCTACATCTTCTATTGACACATATCTACTCCATTCAACTATTAAATGAAATCCCACACATTTATATTAATAAATGTATTAAAAATTCCCTATACTTATTTAATTTAAGGGTTTAAATTTTTTTATTAGTTCTTATCCATAAGGTAAAGAGAGAAAATGTATTTTCTTCTATAGTTGTGAGATCTACCATTCCATATAGAATGAAGTATTTCCTTGCTTCTGATGTATTCTAGGTCTTTCATTAAATTGATGTAAGATGTCATCAAACTGCTCCTATTCATAGATTTCAATTATAGTTTTCCCCCAAATTCCTCCCCAACTTCTTTTTCAATACACCCTAATGAACATTAATATGGAATCCCATATTTTTATTACATTACTATACATTTCATTTACAAATAGTCGATATTTTAAGGCTTAGTATCTTGGAAAAATGATAAATAATATTGGAAAATATAAAATATCCTAATATTCAACATGAAAGGATTCTTCAAGGATCATTCTATGTAAATTTATATCATTTTCTATCCTGGGTATGTACATCAACAAAAAGAGTGAGTAGAATGCCTAGTAAGGGAAACCAAGGAAACATGTTATAAGTGATCTTGAGAAATATTGATAAGAATTTGAAGAATAACAATATAGAATGACAAGGATAAAATGATGAAAATAATAAATAAATTAAAATGAATAATAACATGTACATTTGGATAAAACTTTAATTTATCAATTCATAATAATATCACCAAGGTCCATCCAAAATGTGTTTTAAATATTACCCTGGTTCTTCACGAAGTTATCATAAAACATTTCATCTCTAGAGATTAATTTATTTACCCAATGAATCAGAGTTCTATCTGGATGAAAAATTATTATGTATTAATTTTCATGTGAGACACATATATCATAACCAAACATTTCATAAATACCTCATAGTGAATAAAAGAAACTGGTTTCATGTCAAAGTCATGGTGTTTTAAAAAGGTCTTAAGACTGAACATCATATCATGTATGACTCACATAAGGGGAATGAGGGATTTCGGTATGTAAATTATAGAATAAAATAAAAAAAATTTATATATTGATGAATACCCCTATAAATGAAAAGTTATGGGGTATTTATATAATGAAAATAACATAATTTCTATAGAAAACGAGAGAGATTTTGATATGAGAATTATGCAGAAAAACGATTTTGAAACATGGTTTTATAAAACATTAAAAAGATCAGGGAAAAGGGTCACCCATTCATAAAATAATCTTAATTCAGATTAGGGGTGGAATAATATTTAAATAAAATCATTTTATAGAAATTTTAAAAACATACCAAATATAAGAGAACATGAAAGGAAAGGTGAAGTTGAGAATTCCCATACCTTGAAGAGTAACTTCTAAAACACTTTGATCGGGATGTTAGGGCCCTATGAACACTTTGGGAGGACTCATTGGGAGATAATAATATTACAACTTCGAGGGGGATTATTTTTGAATGAATTTTAATGAAGGAAGACGTGGTATTAGTAGTAAAGGATGTGGAATTTTTTATTAATTTCTGAAGACACCTTATTAGTGGTATTTGAAAAACCTTGGGCATTCCCATGGTATATTCCCAAGGTATTTTATAGAAGGGACAACTCATATCTTATTTTATTCCTCAAGAGTCGAACATAATTATTATATCATTAGTACATATCTAATGATGTCATAAAGAATATTGAAAATCCATGAAAATTTGTTTACAATTCAACAAAAATCAAAGTATTTTATAAAATTTTCATATATTCACTGTAACCAAATATCAACATTAAAAATTAAAAAAGGAAATTTTTTTCATCAAAATAAATTTCTAAATTTGATTTTTTTTACTTTTAAAAATAAAAATACTTAATTATTAGAAATAATATTTGAATGAAAATGCATAGTAACATGCATAGTAAAATTTTCAACACTTGAAAAAAATAAAATTATTTTATCCTTTATAATTAAAAGGTGTATTTTTATAACACTATATCCTTATAAAAAAATTTATTAGTAAATTAATGGTTTAAAATATTAATTTATATTTTTCCAAAAAATACACCTAGTAAATCATTTTTCAAAATTCCATCTCAATTTTTTAAAAAAACAATTCTTAAAAACTGATGAAATAAAAATTTTTATTTAAAAAAAGGGATTAAATTTGAAGTAACTAGGGCCTTAACACATAACCCCTTAAAACATAGACATATGATCAAATGTTAAGGTGTGTGATGGTGATGGACTCTTGGGGTGGCTTAGATATCATCACATGAGTGGTAATCTCCACTAACTTGATCTTCTACCATAGGTGATTTCATTAAATCATAACATGTTGATGATTAGTATGGTCTTGGACCTAAGAAAAACATAGTGACACTACTTCCTTCCCATGCTACGACAAATGGGATTCATACGACCTTATTATACTGATTGAGGCCATTGAATCTTTGTTCTAAATTAATTAACCAATATAATTACTATTTATAAAAGATAATAATAATGTTATGGGAAAAGATTAAAATTGTCCTATTGACCAATGTTCACAATTGAACAATGGTCAAATAATGGTTGAATCCCAATAGTCACATTTCAATTAAACTCACATTATTAAAAATGACTATAATTGTGTTGAGTAAAAAATAATAAAACACACATTTTCAGGACTCAAATATTATATAAAAAGATTAGGTTGTTACATTATTCCTAATTTAAGAAATTTCATCCCCCAAATTCCATATCATTGTCTCAGTTTAGAAAAGGTGACAGAACTTAGGCCTTATTGTTTCCTTTGGTTCCCACATTAATTCTACATACAGGTGGTTCCTACACAACAATTTAACGAGGTTGGTAGTATTGTTGCCTAGAACCTTGTCCCAATGCTCCAATATCCCACCAGATAATTCTCATAAGAGAGATCATGTTCCATTTGTACCGCCTTTGGAATCAGTACATGTTAAGGGTTTGGTATGTACTTCCTCGAGAGAGATACGTGGAAAACATCATGAACATGGGTTAGATTTTGTTGAAGTTCTAGTCGATTGGCCACTTCTCTTATGCGATCAAGTATTACATAGGGTAAAATGTACCTGGGGAATAACATCCATTTCTTCCCAATTCATATTACACTCTTCCATGGTTAAATTTGAAGGATTTGTCACCTACATGAAACTTTATGTCCCTTCAACATTTTTCAGCATAACGCTTTTTCTGAATTTGAGTATCCTAATTTGTTTTCTGATTGAATGAACCTTTTTTGTCATATCTTACACAAGATCATGCCCAAAAATCATTCTCTAAATAGCTTCATCCCAAAACAAATGGAGTTCAACATCAAAATTCATATAGATTTTGATAGGGATTCATTTGAATACTCTAATGGAAGTCATTGTTATATGAGAACTCAACTAATGGGATATGTTGATCCCATCAACCATTAAATTTCATTGAGAAGGTTATCAGAATGTCCTTGAGTGTCGGAATAGTCCTTTCATATTGAAAATCTTTTTTAGGGTGGTAGGCCATACTAAAATTCAATTTTCTACCCGATGCATGTTTAATACATCCACTAAATTTTGATTTGAATCCAAAATCATGGTTAGATACGCTAGAAAGTGGTACTTCATGCATTATTTACACTTCCTTCATGTATATATTTTTGAGTTGATCAAGAGAGAAATAATCCTAAATTGATATAAAATGTGAATTCATGGTGATATGGTCCACTATAACACATACCTCATTGTTTCCTTTTTATGTTCTTGGGAGACGAGTGACAATGTAAACAGTGATATTATCCCTCTTCCAGACTGTTATGGGTAGTGGTTGCAATACCCCATTAAAATGTTGTCTCCATTCCTTTACATGTGGACACACGAGGCACCTTGAAGTGTAGTCAACAATCTCCCTTTTCATGTTATCCCTCCAATAATGATCAGGAAGGTCCCTATACATTTTAGTGCTTCCATACTGTATAGATAATTTAGAGATATGAGATTCTTCCATCAACTCCTTCTTTATTTCTGGAATCAACAGAAAACATATCCTTGTGGAAAACCATAGTACAACTTTTTTATCAATATTGAACTCTCGATACATCCCATTATTCACAGCCTCAATATTTTTATACAAAAAATTATCATTTCACTAAGATTTATTTATTTTATCATGTAATGATGGTTTAGAAATAATTTGGGATCAGGTGGATGATGTACCTTCCCTTATGATTCATATGTCTAGTTTTACATAGTATTTGATGAAAGGATCTCCTTAAATCTTAATCATTTCTAGTACAACAAGGTCTTTCATATATAATTAATCAAAAAATTGTTTGTTCTTATGAGATGATAATGAATTAAACAATCATAGTCTTTATAAATATCCAACTATCTCTTCAATATCAAGTTCAATTCATGTTGTGTGGATATATAATTCAAACATTAATGGAAAATGTATATATCTCATTTCTCCCCATAAATATATTGCCTCTATATATTCTTATAAAAAAAACCCCATCCATCTTCAGTTCTTCTATAGGATAGTTCTACCCATGAGGTTTCAACTATCAAGATTCTTAACCAATCACTTTTTCATTTTTCTTGAGGACACGCCCAATCCCCACCATAGATTCATCATTAAAAATAATGAATCCTTATATGATTAAGGGTATAGATAACAGGGGTGCAGTTACCAATCTATTCTTCAGATCATGGTAGCATTCCTCACACACCTTTGTATAGAAAAACCTCCCCCATTTTCATGTAAACATGGTTATTGGATTACAAATTAATGAAATTTTATTCAAAAACCGCATATAAAATCCCACTAAACCATGGAAACTATGAATCTCAGCTTCTATTATAGGCTGATTCTGCTCCTCCACAAATGTTTTCATTACATGATAAACTAATATTCCTTCACAAGTTAAAATGTTCCAAAAGAAAGAAACATGTGATTACAATAACTCACACTTGTAAACTTTACAAATAACCTATACTTCCTTAGATATTTCAATACAACACTTAAATAATATTCATGCTCCTCCAAAAATTTTCAATATATAATAATATCATCAAATTAAACTGCCAAAAAGTTCTCCTTGTAGTCCATAAACACTATATTCATCAAATCAATAAAAATGTAGGAGAAATAGTCAAGAAAAATGTAATAACAACAAAACCATAATTCTCATATGATGATCGAAAGACAGTCATTAAAATGTCTTCTTTCTTCACAAAAAATTGATGATATCCAGATCAAAGATAAATATGGGAGAAGAACTGAGGCCCGCAAATATGGTAAAATAAATCATCAATTCTTGGAAGAGGTTATTTGTTCTTCATAGTGATCCCATTTAGTTCTCTATAATAAATGCATAACTTCATCGATCAATCTGTTTTCTTCATAAAGATAATAGTGCCTCCCTAAGGAGACACAATTTTTTGGATAAACCTCTTCTTCAAAATATATTGGAGTTACTTCTTTAATTCCTTCAACTCCACATTAGCCAATATATATGGGGTTTTCTAAATCATCTTGGAACCAGGCATGAGTTTAGTGGAAAAATTTACCTCTCTTTTTGGTGGATATCTAGGTAACACCTCAAGAAATACGTCAATGTATTCCGGAATAATGGATCCATTCACTATATTTATAATTTAATCGCCTTATTTTACATTCAATGATCAACTCTATAATGAATTATATGGGTGGTTCTTATAGAAAAATCATAGGTCGAGATATATTTCCATTGAAAATATATTTAGGTTGTCTATTCTAGACTACTGAGATTTCCTTTCTTATAAATTTCATCAAATAATTATAATATGATAGAAAATCCATCCCTAATATATTTTCTAATTCTTACATTGGAATGACTATTAGATTTGTGATAATAATTTTCTCACTAAAGTAAATATTTGTGTTTCTATACACTATTGAGGATTTGATAATCCCACTAGGAGTCTTTATTGATACCTCTACTTTTATAAATCCATCGTTATATTCTAAATTCTTTTCAAACATGGAAAAAAGAAGTGCATATAGCTAGAATCAATAATTGTACTTTATAGATTTGAGAGAACAACAATAGTGTTTTCCACCACATAGTTTGGAGATTCAACTTCTACCATCATGATAAAAAATCTAAAACATTCTCTCTTAGACAATGATGAGGTCTATGGTAATTCCTATCTAATACTCTTGGATTTGGATAGTGATTGGAAATGTGTCTCAGCTATCCACACATGAATCATTGGACTTCAGGTAGGGAATGGACCATCTTCCCTTTTCAATTAAATTTTAGAAGATGATGTTTAACTTTAGTACGACAATTCTTAGCAATATGGTCATCTCTTCCACACATAGAACACTTCTCACTCCTAATAAGGTAGTTTATCAAATTATTTTTCCTAAAATTGTTCCACATGGAATGTTACACTTTCTTTCCTCCTCTTCCCTAATCAAAGTTTCTCCCTAATCATGATTCCAGTGATATTTTATTTTCATCCGATTTGTGAGACGATTGTGTCTCACCGAACATCATTTCATCCTTTGTAGCACACCGTACTGTTTCTTCATAGCAGTCATAGTATTGGTTGGATAAATTATTTTGTAGATGAGGTCTTAATCTACCATAGAATCTATCAACCCTACCATTTTGATCCATGAAAAACTAGAGGTGTAATAGGAAAGTCTTGTGAAGTTCATCCCAAAGATGCCAATATATTAATTCTCCATCTATAATAGGTCTAGGAATTATTTCTCTATTTTCATTCTCAACGAAGAAGGGAAATACTTATTGAAGAATATTACCACGAATTGTTCCCAATCTAAAGATTTAATATCCCCTCTTAGCCTCATATTTTTAATCAGTATCCACCACTGATCAGATTCTACTTCTAAACCATAAAATAACAGAGTGATTTTATCTTATTCAGAACAATGATGTATAGAAAATATATTTTCTATTGAGCTTAAACACTTTTCAAAAATCAATAGGTCAGTATATCCACTAAACCTTGGTGATCGTTGATGCATAATAGACTCGATAGAAAGGTTTCCCCTTCATAGTGAAACCGATATCTCGTCTTCATTCAAGTTATTTCCCATTACATGATTTAGTAGATTTATTAATCTGAAAAGGGTTTCCATTTCGTCTTCCATCAGAGGGCCATTAGTGCATGGTCCATTTCATTCACCATTTACATGGTTCCTCCTATTAAAAATCACTTTCTAAAATAAGAGAAACTTAGTGAGAAACAAGGTTCATTGAATAATCTTATAATTCTAAAATAATTTCATGTCTTAAAAATCATTCATAAATATATTATTATTTTGCAATAATTACATTTAAAAAATCCTTCATAATGGTTCATAATAATAATGTTATTAACCATACATATCCCACTAGAGTGTCAAACTATGAGTGAAACAAGACTTGTTGTCATACCCTAGTTCTCATTCTCATCTTGTTTAAAGCTGTGTATTTCATTTTTACCCCTTGATACATTTGTGCTCGATCCACATCCACTAATTCTTATCCAGATATGGACTTGTTTTTTTGTAAATCACATACATAATATTTCACTAAAATAACATGACGTTTTACTATATTTGAACTTTCCTATAGGGTTATTCTTAAAGATTTAAAATCATAATTTCCACAAATAACTAAAACTTACATTGATTCCAACTATATAATCTTTCCTTTTTATTAAATAAATTTTAATTGAATTTACAAACATAGGGTCTTTTAAGGCATATTGTCTTAGAATAAAGGTATATAATACTTGAAAATGAAAAACATTATTCTATTTCACATGAAAGGATTATTCAAGGTTCATACTAAGTACATTTATTTCATCTAGTATCCTAGGGATATACATCAATGAAAAGGGTGAGAATAAGTCCATGTAAGGGAACACAAGTGAAACAGTTTACAAGAGATCTTGAGAAATATTTATACTAATGTGAAGAATATAAATATTGCATTAAAAAGATAACATGAAGAATATGATAAATAAAATAACATGAATCATAACATTGACATGTTGCAAAAATATTTAATTTATGCATTTATAATATTATCACCGAGGTCTATCCCCAAGGTGTCATAAATATTACAAGGGTTCTTCACCAAGGTATCATAAAACATGTTATCTCAATATATTAAATTGTTAGCCCAATGCATTGGAGTTCTTTTATTGTGAACCAATAATATGTCATTATTTAAAATTGATCCCCATATATCATAGTAAAACATTTCATAAATAAACCATATAGAATAAATGATATAAGATTTATATCAAAATCGTGGCATTATAAAATGTTCTTAAAAACAAGATCTTTTTTACATTTATAACCCATAGAAAGGGAATATGGGTTTTATGTATGTAAATTCCATAATTAAATAAATAATTTTTATATATAGTAGAATACCCCTAGAAATGAATGAGTTTTGGGTACTCACATAAAGAAAAAAAATAATTTCTTGAGAAAAAGAGAGAGATTTTGAGATGAAAATGTTGTAGCATAACGAGTATGAAACATGGTTTTATAAAAAAATTTAAAAGAGAAAGGAAATGGGTCAAACATTAATAAAAGGCTTATAATATAGTATAGGGATAGAATAAAATATAAATAAGTACATTGTATTGAAATTTGAGAGACATACCACATATTAGAGAGCAAGAAAGGACGAGAGTAGTAGTGAATTCCCTTACCTAGAAGAGTAACTTCTAAAACACTATGATCAGAACCTTAAGGGCTTGAGGAAACTTTAGGAGGAATACTTAGGAGGTAATAATATAATAGTATCAAGGGGCATATTTTTTAATTAATGGAAACAATGGAAATGGTGGTATTTATAGTAAAATAGAGAGAGTTGTTTTCTAATTTCCAAAGACACCTCATTAGTGATATTTGTAAAACCATGGGCATGCCCATAGTATTTTTCATGTTATTAAAAACATGGGATACCACATATAATAATTTATTCCACAATATTCTATCAACATTTTTACATCATTATTAAATCCTTAATGATGTCATTAAACATAACAAAAACTCAAAACTATATGTGTAATCTTCACCAAAAAAACAATGTATTTTATAAAATTTTCATCAATTCACTATATCCTAATATCAAAATTCTGAATTAAAAATTTCATTTATATTATCATAATAAATCTATAAATATGTGATATTTAACTACTAATTATAAATATAATTAATTATAAAAATAATAGCAGACAAAAACGTATAGTAACATGAAACGTAAAATTTGCGACACTTGAAAAAATTAAAATTAATTTATCATTTGTAATAAAAAATGAGTTTCACTGTAACAAAGTTTAATTATAATAAAAATTATTAATAAAACCTTTGTTTAATATCTTAATTTATATATTTCTAAAAAATTTCAATTTTTATCTGAAAAAATAACTTTGTAAAATTCCATATAAATTTTAAAGAAAAACTTATATTTAAATGGAAATGATGAAATAATAAATTTTTTTAAAAAAGGATTTAATTTTATGTAATTGGGGACATAGAAAATAACCCCTTAAAACTCTCACCTATGACATAAGGGTATGGAGTGTGATAGTTATGGACTCTTGGGGTGGCTTAGAGAACATCACCAGAGTGGCAATCTCTACTAACTAGAAATTCTAGGATTGGTGATTTTATCCAGGATTAACATGTTGAATCTCAACTTGGGGTTAGCCTAGAGTGAATCCCAGTGTGCTAAATCCTTCCCAAACATCGAAAAATGGGATTAATGTGGCTTGATTCTACTGTTTGAGGTCATCAACTCTTCTTTCTTCATTAATTAACCACTATCATTTCTATATATAATTGACAATCATAACTTTATGAATATAGTTTCTAACAGTTATATTGACCAATGATATTAATTTAACAATAGTTAAATAACAATTTAAACCAAACAAGAACATTTAAATAATATTCTCTTCATTAATAAATGGATATAGTATTTTGAATACAAAATAAAAAACACACATTTTCAAGAGACAATTATTATTCAAAAAGTTTGGGTCGTTACATTTAATGTTGAAAATATATCAGTTTCCAATTTTCCTCTTTGTGAATATTTTAGATTGAATTTTGATCTAATTCCAGATTTTTTTTATGGATTTCTTACAAATATTTGAGTTTTGATAGGGAAAGAGAGATTTTTTTACTTCAAATAGTGGTAGACTTCAATTCTCATCCTTGAATGTTATCTAGGAAATTTTTCCATAATTACCAGCTTAATATTTATCAAAATACTATATAATGAATGTAATGTCACAACCTCTCATAAATTTTAGTATACTCTAAAAAATATATTGTTTTATCTTTGTATGAACCAATGTTGATATGAATTATAAATTCTAGAATAAATTTAATATTTTCAATTAATGGATGGGAAGAATTTGTATCAGAGGATATAAATAGAATTATGACTTTTGGAATGAATCAAATTGATGTTTTTAAACATCTAATTTGGATAATATGGTTTCTCAAATTTTTTAGTGAGCCCTGGGAGCTTCGGAGTAAGATTTTCAGGTTTGGAGGATTCTACATTGGGAGCATGATTTAGGGAATATTTTTTTGGAGAAGCTAGGGGAAACCCTAAACATTTGGTCAATTTTAGATAATTTTTTAATGAAAATATATTAAATTCATTGTTAGAGTATGGTTAAGGTGAAACTGGGATATTTAAAGTGGAAATTGTGTGGGGTTGTAGTGAAATTATAGATCCACCGACATGGTTGGCACATGGATTTGAAAAACATGCAGAAAAACAACGTGAGATAGGGGGTGTTGAGGATGTCCTAGCAATTTGGTTGACAAAAAATTTGGAAAACCATGCATCCAAGCCATGAGGTTCAATAAATATGGAAACTTAAAATTTCCCATCTTGATATCATTAGTGGGAAGACCCTTTATCTATGTCCCTCATGTATGAAAAACTCAATCAAGACCTATCCTTAGGATTCTTCTTCCCCCTAGTTTTTGGTGGATTTGGGGTAATTATTTGGGGATTTGAAGTATGTTTTCAACTCCAATATCATCCCTTTTCTCTACTCTCTATAAAATTTTTTTTCTGTCTCTATGTTCTGGTTTTTGTACCAATTCTACCCATGGTGTGTAGAATCAGGTATGAACTATGGGGATTTCACTCTAACAAAGATAAGGGCAACCTGAAACACTGTCTACATACAATTGACTATGTTTGAGATGAGGTAAATTACACAATCAAATTTTGATAACTATAATATTAAAATTAAATTATAATTCCATTTTTTGGAAAATGGTTTTTTATATTTTTATCAGCATAGTCCAGGGGATGTGAGATGGACCCTTGGGGTGTCGCTAGATGGGGTTATGGTATGATGTGATGACCCAATGAGTTATTCATCTTGATTCTAGTTTGTACATGGATTAATTAATATATTATAGATGATATAATTAATTAATTATTTTTATTTAATATTAGGTTAGGGGTCTGTGTAATGACCTGACATTAATAATTATTGAATATTTCATTTTAAGTCAAGAAATCAGTTTCATATATTTTAGGATCATTAAAATTTAGTGTTTTTTAGAATTATTCCTTCACCCTCACATAAATTAATATAACATCACAAAGTGGAAACTTCCACTTAGTGTCCATTTTTTCATAAACAAAAACATGTGTGATATAAAAAGTTTTCTTTTCCTAAAATGACTTTAAACTTTTCATCTTGACCATAATAAAAATAATATTTATTTCATATTTAAACATAATTTAATACATAATATTTAATTAAAACAACTCAGAAGATCAATATTTCTGGTGTCATTAGGAATTAGGTACAAGACATAACTACATAAAACATGAAATTAAACATATTTATTGAAAAATTATTTTACATGACCACAATATTCCTTCATAAAAAACACTACATGGAAAACCTAAAGACATTAATAAGAATGGGGTGAGCTATAATGCATAGTAAGGGAATAAACAAGTTGTAACATGAGTAATAAAATACTGGTTAGATAATAAGAATATCAATGAAATATAAAAAGAACATGAATAATAAAGCATGATACTGCACGATAATCAAAACATAAAAAATGTGAAAAAAACATAGAACATGATATTATCATGAGTCAAGGATCATTTCACATAGTGGAGCACGAGTCAAAGATCATTTCCCATATAGGGGGATGAGTCAAAGATCTTTGAGCATGGAGGAGCATGAGTCAAAGATCATTGTACATTGAGGATCATGAGTCAAAGATCATTTACCAAGGAGAAGAATTATTCAAGGCTCTTTTTCACATGATGTATTATGAAACATTACCCAATACATTAGAAATATATCTGGGAGAACCATTTGTAATCATGTTCATTTTCCAAAAATATAATTTTTTTATCCAAATAATTTTATAAATATTTTAATTTTCACTTTCAAAATAAAAAAATACTTTTATTGAAAATTTATGGATTTTGACAAAAATAGCATTCAAACCATAATAAAAATTACATTTGACTTAATAAAAATTATATGAACATTTACTTTTTAATAATTTAATTTATTGATAATGTTATATTAAAATATTTTTTATTTAAAAAATACAATAATTCATCAAAATAAATTACTTAATTGAATATAAATAATATCTAAGAATACTATATGTTCTGAAAAAATCATTTACACTGTAACAATAGTAGGATGTAAATATATTATTTATTATATATAGAAATAATGTACATATTCTTATTGTTATGGTCTTGATACATATTCCTTTATTAGAACAACATATTCCCTAAGAGTAACTTCCAAGAAGGTGTGGATTTCAGGGGGTTGTTCGGTGAACATGGTTTGGGTCATGATCTTGATGAGCTTGAAATTATCCCATAAACTATTTCACTCGTGGTTATGTTTTTGGATATCATCTTCAGATTGGTCTAGGGAAAACCCCAAAATTCCATCTCCCTCCAAAGCTCTGATAAATGGGATTAAAATTGAATGATTCTACTAGTATAGTCTATCACATCTTTTTTATTTGCCAAATGGATTTTTTAAAACTCCATATTTATATTAGTCATGAGATAGTTGATTCAAATGATATATTATAAATCGGAAAGATACCTAAAGTTCACTTAAAATGCAATTGGATATAAATAAGATCATGTGTTTTCAATAACAATAAGACATTTAATTAATTCAAAAGAAAGGTAATTTTATTCATAAATATTTGGGATGTTTCATTAAACCCATCCTTATCCCTACTCATACTTATAACCCTTTTCTTAACAAACCAACCCATATAACTTGGTACCTAAGCTAGTACTGACATATCCTGAAGGATGTACTCAATCCCCATGAGTTGGAAACTAGAATCTCAGAACAAATTAGAGTTAATTAAATGGGTTATCCATAATAATAAAAACATCAAGATAAAAAAGTTGAAGAAAAAAATAGTATGTATTGAAGAAAATCCAAAATGGAAAAAGTAAAACAATTAGTTAGATAAAAAATACACAAAAAATGGTAGATCATCAAAATAGGTTCAATAACTATTAAGACCGGGTTTTAGAGAACCCATGTATTAGGAAATTCATGTCTCCACCACTCCCCACCATCACACAATATCCTATAAATCAAGCACACCCACTACCTCCAAGTGGTTCTCTCCCATTCATGAGACCTAAAATAACATAATCTATAGACACCCAAAGGGATAAAGTAGGGTGTGAGAAAAATATCATAGTACAATACAACTGAAGGATTCTATATGCAATTCCATAAAAATAGTAAACTTATGTTTTCAGTTTTAATTAAAACGTGTAATTTTAAGTTATTTACATATTTTTAATCGAAAAAATAATTTCAAATTGATATATTATAGATATATCAGAAATATTCTTAAATGAAACATTTATAATACATATTTATACAAAACTAGAGGTCTAACAAGAAAGTCTTGTGAAGTTCATCTCGAAGATGCCAATATATTCATTCTCTATCTAATTCATGTCAAGGAATTACATGTCTATTTTCGTTCTCATTGAATAAGAGAAATAGTTATTGAAGAATATTAACACGAACTATTCCCACTCTAAAGATTTAATATCCCATCTTAGCCTCATCTTTTGAATTAGTAACCACCACTGACTTAACTTCTACTTCTAAATAGTAATCAACCAGAGTGATTTTGTCTTATTCAGAACAATGAAGTACATAAAATATCTGTTCTATTGAGCTTATCCACTTTTAAATAATCAATAGGTTAGTATATCCACTAATCATTGGTGCTTGTAGATGCATACAGGACTCTAGAAAGGTTTCCCCTTCCTAGTGAAACTGGTCTCTCTTCTTGATTCAATTTATTTCCCATTACATTATTTAGTTGATTTATTAATCTCAAAAAGGATACCATTTCGTCTTCCATCAGTGGTTCATCAGTTCACGGTCCATTTCACTTACCATTTACATGGTTCCTCCTATTTCCTATCATTTTCTAAAATATGGGAAACTCAGTGGGAAACATGATTCATTGAATAATATTATAAATCTAGAGGAATTTCATATCTTAAAACATCATTCTTAAATACATTATTCTTTAACAATAATTACATTTAAAAAACCCATTATAATGGTTCATTAAAATAATGTGATTAACCATACATATCCCCAAGGAGTGTCAAACTAGGAGTGAAACAAGATATGTTGTTATGCAGCAGTTCTCATCCGCATCTAACTCAAAGTAGTGTTTTTCAGTTTTAACCCTTGATAAATTTTTGCAAGAGCCACATCCACGTATTCTTATCCATATATGGACTTATTTGTTTGGAAATTACTTACTTAATATTTCCCCAAAATACAATCGAGTTTTCCTATATTTAAACTTTTCTATCGAGTTATTTCTATAGTTTTAAAATCATAATTTCTACAAATAACAAAATCTTAAATTGATACCAAATATATAATCTTCCTTTTTATTAAATAACTTTTCATTTCATTTAAAAACATAGGATATTTTAAGGCATATTGTCTTAGGAGAAAGGTATATAATACATGAAAACAAAAAACATTTTTCTATTTCACATGAAACAATTATTCAAGGTTTATACTAAGTACATTTATTTAATCTCATTACATAGGGATATAAATCAATGAAAAGTGTGAGAAGAAGGCTTCGTAATTAAAAACAAGTTAAACAGTTTACAAGAGATCTTGAGAAATATTTATACTAACTTGAATAATATCAATATTGAATGAAAAATAGAACATGAGTAATATGATAAATAAAATACCATTAAACATGAATTTTAAATTTTGATAAAATATTTAATTTATTCATTTATAATATTATCACCATGTTATATCCCCAAGGTGTCATAAATATTACCAGGGTTCTTCACCAATGTATAATAAAACATGTTATCTCTATATATTAAATTATTTTCCCAATGCATTGGAGTTATTTTTGGGTGAAACGATAATATGTAATTATTTTAAAGTGATTCAAATTGATCATAGTAAAAAAATTTCATAAATAAACCATATATAATAAATGATATGGGTTTCATATCAAAATCCTGTCATTTTAAAATTTAATTAAAAACAAGATCTTTATGACATTTATAACCCATAGAAATTGAATGAGGGTTTTATCTACATAAATTACAAAATAAAATAAATAATTATTATAACATTATTAATAGCTATAGAAATGAATGAGTTTTGGGTTCTCATATAATGAAAATAAAAGTATTTCATGAGAAAAAGACAGAGCATTTGAGATGAAAATTTTGTAGCATAATGGGTATAAAACATGGTTTTATAAAAATTAAAAAGAGATGGAAAAAGGTTAAGTCATTAAAAAAAGACTCATAATACAATATCGGGATTGAATAAAATGTAAATAAGTATATGATATGGAAATTTTAAAGGCATACCACATATAAGAGAACACTAAAGGAAAACGACAGTAGAGAATTCCCCTTACCTAGAAGAGTAACTTCTAAAACTCTATGATCGGAAACATAGGGTCTTGAGGACCCCTTGGGAGAAATCCCTGGGAGGGTATAATATCATAGTATCATGGGGGGAAATTTATTAATGAATTGAATTAAATTAAAGGGTGGTATTTATAGTAAATGAGAGTGAGAGAGAGTTGTTTTTTAATTTCCAAAGACAGCTCATTAGTGGTATTTGAAAAACCATGGGCTTGCCCATAGTATTTTCTCATGTTATTGGGAAAATTGGATACCTCATATAATATTTTATTCATAAATATTATACCATAATTTTTACAACATTATTACATCCCTAATTATGTCATTAAACATAACGAAAACTCTAAACTATATGTTTAATCTTCACCAACAAACAATGTATTTTATAAAATTATCATAAATTCACTATAACCTAATATAAACATTCTGAATTGAAAAATTATATTTATTTTATTATAATAAATACATAAATATCTGATATTTATGTTTTAATTGTAATAATACATATTTATAAAAATAATAACTGATGGAAAATGAATAGTAACATGCATAGTAAAATTTTCGACACGTCAGAAAAATAAAATTATTTTATCATTTGTAATAAGAAAATAGTGTCTTTATAAAACATTTTAATTATAAGAAAAAATATTAATAAAACCTTAGTTTAGTATATTAATTTATATCTTTCCCAAAAAAATACAATTTTCAACTGAAAAAATCATTTTGTAAAATTCCATCTCAATTTTTAAGAAAATATAGTATTAAAATAGAAATGATAAAATAATAATTTTTTTAAAAAGGAATTAATTTTTATGTAATTGGGGCCTTATAAAATAACCCCTTAAACTCTCGACTAAGAAATAAGGGTATGGAGTGTGATAGTTATGGACTCTTAGGGTGGCTCAGATAACATCACATGAGTGGTAATCTCAACTAACATGAACTTCTACCATTGGAGATTCCATTCAAGCTTATCATGTTGAAGCTCATCTTGGGGTTGGTCCAAAGTGAATATCAGTGATGCTACTTCCTTCCCAAACATCAAAAAATTGTATTAATATGGCCTGATTCTACTGGTTGAGGTTATCGACTCTTCTTTATTCATTAATTAACCATTATAATTTCTATATGTAAATGATAATCATAATGTTATGAATATAGTTTCCAATGGTTATATTGACCAATGATCTTAATTTTCCAATTTTCAAATAATAGTTGAATCCAAATCGGCGCATTTCAATAATATTCTAATCATTAATAAATAGAAATAATTTTATCGAGGTCAAAATAAAATACACATATTTTCAAGAAACAAATATTATTCAAAAAGTTTGGGCTGTTACAATTAATGTTGACTATATATCACTTTCCAATTTCCCTCTTTGTTAGGTTTTTAGATATAATTTTTATCTGATTCTAGAAATTTTGTTATGGATTTCTTACAAATATTTGAGTTCTTATAGGAAAAGAGATATTATTTTTACTTAAAATAGTTGTTGACTTCAATTCTCATCCTTCAATGATATCTGGGAAATTTTCCATCCTTACGAGCTTAATATTTATCAAAAAACTATAGAATAAATGTTATGTCATATCCTCTCTTAAATTTCAAAAGTGACAAAAAAATATTTTGTTTCATCATTGTAAGAACCAATGTTGATACGAATTAGAAATTATAGAATAAATGTAAAATTTTCAATTAATAGATGGGAATAATTTGTATCAGAGGCTCAAAATAGAATTTTTACTTTTATAATGAATCAAATTGATTTTATTAGACATCTAATTTGCATAAAAAGGTTTCTTAGGTTTTTTGGTGATCCCTTGGAGCTTCGGAGTAGGTTTTGGTGGTTTGGAGGATTCTACTTTGGAAGCATGATTTTGGGAATATTTTTTAGGAGAAGCTATGGGAAACCCTAAATATTTTGTCAATTTTAGATAATTTTTTAAGGAACGTTGCATGAATTCATGGTTTGAGCATGGTTATGGTAAAATTGGGATATTTAAAATGTAAATTGTGTGGGGTTGTAGTGAAATTGTAGATCCAGCCACATCTATGGCACTTGGATTTGTAAATCATGTGGAAAAACAATGTGAGCTAGGGGGTGTGAGGAATTTCCAGGAATTTGGTTGACAGAAAATTTAGAAAAACATGCATCCAAACCCAGAGGGTCATTAAATATGGAAAATGAAAATTTCCCCTCGTTATATCATTAGTGGGAAGACCCAATATATCCGCCCCTCATGTATGTATAACTCAGTCAAGACCTCCCCTTAGGATTCTCCTTCCCACTAGGTTTTGGTGGATTTTTGTGTAATTATTTGGTGATTTGATGTATGTTTTAAACTCTAATATCATCCATTTTCTCCCCTCTCTATAAGATAATTTTTTTTATCTCTATGTTCTGGTTTCTGTACTAATTCTACCCATGGAGTGTAGAATCAGCTAAAACTATGAGGATTTAACTCTACCAAATATAAGGGTGACCAGAAACACTATATACACATGGTGAACTATGATTGAGTTGAGGTACAATACACCATCAAATTTTCATAAATTTTTAATTAAAATTCATTTATTATTCCCTTTTTTTGAAAAGGGTTTTTGAGATTTTTTTCAGCAGAGGCATGGGGATGTGAGATAGACCCTTGGGGTGTCTTTAGATGGGGTTCCGGTATGAAATAATGACCTGGTGAGTTATTCATATTGATTTCAGTTTAGACATGGATTAATTAATTGATTATAAAAGATATAATTAATTAATTATTTTCATTTAAACATTGGTTAGGGGTCAGTTTAAGGACCTAGCATTAAAAATTACTGAATATTTTATTTTAATTCAAGAATTAATTTTCATACTTTTTAGAATCATAAAAATTTATATTTTTTGAGAATTAGTTCATCACCCTCACATAAATAAATATCACATGACAAAGTGTAAACTTCCACTTAGTGTCTATTTTTCCATAAAACAAAACATGTATGATATAAAAAGTTTTTTTCATGAAATATTTTTAAACTTATCATCTAGACCATAACAAACTACTATTTATTTCATATTTTCCCATGATTTAATACATAACATTTAATTAAAACAACTCAGAATATTGATAGGTCTAGTGTAGTTAGGAATTAGGTATAACACATAACTAACAAAAACATAAAATTCGACATATTTATTGAAAATTTATTTTACATGACCACTATATTCATTCATATATAACAGAGCATGGGATAACATCTGAACATTCATAAGAATGGGGTCAGCTATAATGCCTAGTATGGGAATAGACAAGGTGTAACAGGAGTAATACAATACATGTTAGACAATAGGAATACCAATCGAGCATTAAAGGAACAAGAATAATAAGTCATGATACAACATAGTAATCGTAACATGGAAAATGTGAAAAGAACAAAAAACATGATATTATCACGAATCCAGGATCATTTCACATAGAGGATCACAAGTCAACACTCATTTCCCATTGAGGGGGATCAGTCAAAAATCATTTTTCATGGAGGATGATGAGTCAAGGATCATTGTATATTGAGGAACATGAGTCAAATCATATTTATCATTGAGTAGAATGATTCAAGGATCATTTCACATGATGTATCATGAAAAATTACCCAACAAATTGGAACTCTATCTTAGAGCAGCCTTCGTAATCAGGTTTGTTTTCATGCTTATGTGTGCCACATAGATCATAAAACATAGATTCATTAATCATCATAATTTATTCCACGATCAGGGTCATGTGGAATACATAAATATAGATACACAATAAATAAGTATATTTGAATAAAGATGAAAATCGTTGATAGAGAAATGGGTATGGTATTTACAACACAATGATTTTGGTATGGAAAATCATAGTGCAATTTCAACAGCATAACAACGTCATATAAAAACTCATAAAATGGTTTGAGGAGAGTTAAAGGGTATCTATTAATTTATATACTAAATGGATAGTAAGTGGACCATGGAAGTAAATTCCCCAACATAAGTAATTGGTAATAGAAGGAGTATCATAATAAGGATTCTTGAAGTAAAAGAAGAAAGAAAAACAAACCTTATGAAATTTTAGCATGGTAACAGGTGTACATAAAGGATCATAGGGGGTTAATGGGAGTTAAAGGAATATATAATCATTTATATATAAAATTTATTGTATTTAATCATGTAACATCGTATCCCAACTTATGAAAATGAAATTTAAGAGGCATAACAAAAAATATTTTCTTGAATGGAAATGAGAAAAGGGAAATCTCCTATGAAATGTTAGCATAGAAATGGTTTAGGTTAGAGTCCAAATGAGGAGGACTAAATTATACATCAAAAAATTACAATAACAATAATTTAATTTAATTGTTACAAATTAATTTAAATATAATAAATTGAAATTAATGATCTAATCTCAAAGAAGGTTCTTGAATTCAAAGGATTCGATTGAAATCACTTACTTGGATGTGTGACTCTAAAGGCTTAAGAATGAATTATTCAGAGCCTAGGGAACCATGGGAAGACTATAGAGATTATATAATAGAGTTTTGAGTAGCTACAATGAGTTTGAGGGAGGAGAAATGGGATATTGGGTGGGTTTATTTAGGAAATGAGAGGGATTTCATTATTATCTTCATTTTGGACACTTCATAATTAAGTATTCAAAATAAACAACCATCCCATGGTATTTTCCAAGGCGAGTGTTTTATATTATATTATAAGGACAAGGGAAAATTTATTAAAATATTTCCCTTTCCTTTGTGGAGGTGAGTCACACTATTAATAAAATGAATTTAAAACCATAAAATATATTATATGTATTGGAGGATTCATAATGGAAAAAAAAAAATAAATAAACATAAAACAAATTTATTTAAATATGAAACATTTATTAGGACGAATATACCTTTCATAGTATTCATTACATAATTATTGGGACATTTTGACGACACAAAACACATCATATATTTATATGGTATTTAATTTTTACGCCAAAAAATTGGACCTTCTCAGAAATTTATGATAAATTCACAATTGGATAATTTCAATATCTTGATTCCCAAAATAATATTTATGTTATCAAAATAAATTTCTAAATATGTCAATCTTCACATTTAAAATAAAAGTAGACATTTATTGAAAATTTATGGGCTTTGACAAACAAAATTTTCACACCCTAACAAAAAATTACATTTGACATTAGTAAAATTATATGATCATTTAATTTTAAAAAAATAATATAATAATATTATTTTATTAAAATATTGTCTATTTCAAAAATGCATGAACTGATGAAAATATATTTCTTAATTTAATCTGTATATTAACCAAAAACTATATGTACTTTTAAAAACATTTACAAAGTAACAATAATAGGATAAAAATATATTCATTATTTTATAAAAAAATAATGTCCATATTTTTATTTCTAGGGTCTTGATATATATCCCATTATTACACAAGAATATTCCATAAGAGTAAGGTGTGTGTTGGTGGGGATTTTATGGGTTTTTTTGATGAACATAGTTTGGGTCGTGATCTTGATGAGCCTGAAATTCTTCCATAAATGTTTTATCTCATGGTTATGTTGTTGTATCATAGGTTGGTATTAGTATAAGAAAATTCCATAAATTATATCTCCCTAGGATGCTCCGATTAATGGACATCATAGGGAATAGTCCAACTACTTAGGGCCATCACTTCCTTTGTCTCTCCAAAATGGATTTTTTCAAACCCCATATTTATAATAGACATGTGATCACTATTTCAAAGGCTATATTTTAAATTTTAAATATACCTAATGGTATTTTAAAATACAGTCTGATATAAATAAATGAATGTGTTTTCCATAACTATAATACACTTAATTAAATCATAATAATGGGATTTTTATTCATAAATTTTCAAGTTATTACAACTTTCCCCCTTACTAAATTGCACCATTGGAATTTTATTTTCCCAAACTAAAACATATGAGGGAAACTCTGCTTCATCACCTCTTATGGTTCCCATAATGATTCTTCAAATATGGGGTTTCACCACAACACATTGACGATGGGAATTGTCCTATTTAATAGAACGTTTTCTGTACAATATATGCTCTTTAATGGATTCCCTTCATAAGATATGTCATTATCCAATGTCCCCACCTTTGGATTTAGTACATGTGATTGGTAAAGCATGTACTTTATTAAGACGGATATATAGAACACGTCATGTACATGAGATAGGTTTTGTTGGATTTATAGAATCTATGACACTACTCCAATGCAATAAATGTTGTAAAAAGGTTTTATGTACCTTGGACTATGTTTTCCATTCTTCCCAAATATCATCACTCTCTTACATAGATATATGTGGAAGAATACCATGTCCTTAACATTAGAGTTTAGGTCTCATTGATGATTTTTACCATAAATATTTTGTCGACTCTGAGTAGATTTGATATGTTTTTGTATGGGATTAACCTTCTCACCCATTTTTCAACCATTTCAAGACCTAGATGTTTTTGTTCCCCAACATCATTTCCACATGTCATTGGTCTTCGCCTCTTCCCATTATGTTATTTATTAGGGGTCATTTGTATGCTCGAGTGGAAACTACTATTGTAAGAGAAGTCCACCAAAGGAATATGTTGGCCCCATCTGCCATTAAAGTCCATTGAGCACACTCTCAACATGTCCTGATGTTTTGGGATAGTCAACTCAGATTGGCCATCTATTTGAGGAAGATAATTCATACAGATGTTCAGCTCAGTGATTAGTGCAGGTTGGATATTTTTCCAAAACATAGAGGTGAATCTTGGATATCGATCGAGAAGAATCGATAGTGGTAACCCATGAAACCTTACTATTTATCTGATGTATATCCATGTCATTTTATCCAGTGAGAAATCCTCTAGAATCGCAATTAATTGTGTAGTCTTTGTAAGATAATCTACAACAACCCATATAGAAATGTTTCCTATGGATTTATTCAGATGTCTGGTGACAAAGTGCATGGTGATGTCTTCCCATTTCTAGGTAGTTATGGGTAATGGTTACAACATACCATTAGACCACTACCATTCAGGCTTCACATGTAGTGAAACTAAACACGATGATTTATATTCTATGACATCCTTCCTAATTTTAACCTACCAATAGTTCCCTTGGAGATCTTGATATGTATTTCTGTTTCCTAGATGAATGTAGAAATTCAATCTATGTGCATCATCCAAAAGTTCATTCTTTAATTCAGGATATTAGTGAACACACAGTCTTGATCCAAATCTCTTAATTCCTTCTTTGTTAACATTTAACTCCAAGTATTTTCTATATTTTGATTGTTTCGAATTTCTTCAAAATTCCCAAATCATCTTTTTGAGAATCCATTATCCATTCCAAAATAGATTATTAAAAAATAATTTGTGAAAGTAATGATGATGTTCCTTTATATAGGATTCCCATGTCCATCCTCTTATAATATAATAATATCATATCCTTCCCAATTCTCATTAATGATAGAATTGTTGGGTGACTTCTATTTATAGAATGTGCTACCTGATTCTCATTCATATAATGGTAGTGGATTAATGAAATGTAATCCCCTGGATAATCTCCAACCATCTTCATTAGAACATATTTAGATATTTCTTACTGAATATATATTTAGGACTATTTTGATCCATATATATTTCATTGTTCTCCCAAAAGTGATAATTTCGTATGATTTTCCGTAAAAATATCTCAACCTCTAACTCTAGATCATGTGTGGGATAGTTCCGATCCTTAATTTTCAACTATCATAAGGAATACAAAATTACTTTGTCATTTTTCATCAACAAACATCTCAATCCCTTCCTTGAGGCATCACTAAGGATAATGGAAAGATCCCCACATGTGGATAGTGTGAGCATCGGGGTAGTGACAAGCCTCATGTTCAAATATATGAATATTTCTTCACATTCATCCTTCCAATAAAATTTGAATCCCTTCTGAGTTATCATGGTGAGATTGTTTGAAAATCTTGATAAATTTCTCACAAATCATCGATAATATCTAGGAAACCCAAGGAATCTAAAGATATATGTCACATATGTTGGCATCATACATCCCTAAATTGATTTTTATTTCATTGAAGTATCCATAGATATCCCATTTCTTGTTATGATATGCTCTGACAATGAGAATTCCTTCAACCATAACTCACACTTGTCGTATGTTGAATTGACCCTCTCCTTTCGCATGGTAGTTAGAATAATTCTCAGATGATCTTTATGCTACTCCTTGGTTTTGGAGTAAATTATAATATATTCTATAAACTCTACCAATAATTTGTTTCGATATTCTTAAAATATAGTATTCATCAAGTCTATGAAGATTACTATAGCATTTTTGAGTCTTAAAGGCATCCCAATGAACTCATCATGCCATTAACTTGTATGAAAAGTAATTTTGGGGATATCATCCTTCGTCACCCATACGTGGTAATATAAAGACAATAGATCCACCTTAGAAAAGTATTATGCTCCACTTAGCTGATCGAACAGGTCATCAATTCAGGGAAAAGAATTCTTGTTCTTCATCATGATTTAATTGAGCCCATAATAATAAATGACTAGGTGGATTGAACTATCCTTCTTCTTAATATGAGGGATCAGTTCACACCATGGTGTAGCACTTGGGCATATTAAACTATTATCAAAATTATCCTATAGTTATTTCTTATCTCTTTAATATCCATAGTACCCATTCTATATAGAGTCTTGGATATTGAAAACACCCTATGTATAAGATCTATCGAAAACTAAACCTCTCTGCTAAAAGGAAGACAAGACATTTCCTTGAGAAACACCTCAATTAATTCCCTCAGAATATGAATTTCTTAAATAATGGTAATTTCCTTAGACATAGTCATTTGATCTAGGTATTATTTATCATATTCAAATAAAATCTATTCCTGAGATGATGGTTCTAAATAAGATTCATCCTCCTCCTGGAACACATATTGGATTGGGGTTCGATTCTCCATATAGAGAGTTATTTCCCTCTTGAGGAACATTTTGTTGGATCTATATAGGGAAATACAATCCATGCATAGAATTGAATCAAATTGCACTATGGGAAGTATGAAAAAGTTCATTGGGAAGTTCAATACACACATTGTGATAGGGGAGGAGGTATATTCATGGGATGGAATAATTCCCCAATTTGTCATCTTCACTGACATCTCTACTTACATTCTTTGAGGTGGTGTTTGAGTAGTTCTACTATACATTTGTGATATAATTGAATCTGTAGAACTATGGATGATGACCCTACCATTCACATTTTTGATATTGTATCTAATTATTTACTTCATCAAAAATAAACATATGGAATATTACTATTAAACACATAAAGGGGAATCCAATGACATTAAAGGGATAACATCTAAATTACGTTTATCTCCTTAAAATATGAGTTTCCATGATTTTTTCTATTTTATCTAGGATCTATATATTAAAATAAATTCTTATGGGGTTTTTTGTTCCATTAATAATCATTTGTAGTGAGATTATGAATTTACTAACTCTAATCAAATGGTCTTGTAAAACTAGGTGCACAGTAAGGCCAATTTTCATGTACTAGGTTACCCTGAGTCTGGCCCGAAACACCATAATTGAGTTTTTACTCTTGGGAATATCTATTCCAGAACCACATCCACTTGTAGTATCCAGATAGGGATGTATTTTCTTAATAAAGAATATACTCTATACATACCTAAATTTTGGGATGTTTTATTATACGTAGTCTTGTCCTTAAAAGATTTAATTAGGGTTCAATAATACTAATCCAAAAATTAAATGAACCAATCCTTTGACACAATCTATTAAAAAATGCTATATATTTTATATTTAGACATGACTTATTACATAAAATAGAACTTAATTAAACTTATACAATTGAGGGGTCTAGTGTCTTTAGGAATTATAAAAATCACATAACAACATAAAACATAAAATACAACATCTTTATTGGAAAATTATTTTACATCACCAAAAAGTTACTTTGTACATAACACTGCATGGGATAACCTGAGGACATACATAAGAAAGGGTCAGCTATCAAGTCTAATAAAGGGAATAAACAAGCATAACATGAGGAATACAATACATGTTAGACAATATGTATATCAATGGAACATAAAAAAGAAAACGAATGATAAGGAATGATATAGCATGATAGTCATAACATTGAAAAGGTGAAAACAACATAAAAAATTATACTATCATTAATCAAGGCTCATTTCATACTGATGATCATTAGTTAAACCTCATTGCAAATAGAGGAGCATGAGTCATCTCTCATTAAGCATGGGGGAGCATGAGTGAAAGCTCATTTCACATAGAGGAGTATGATTAAAAGATCATTGAACATAGAGAATAATTATTCTAGGATCACTTCACATGATGTATCATAATACTAAACATTACACAATGCATTGAAGTGCTATCAGGGCACATCCCTCATAATCATTTTGTTTTCATTCTTAAGTGTAAAACAAAGATCATACAACATGGATTCATTAATAATAATTATTTATTCCATGATAAAGGAAATTTTGAATACATATAGATATACCAATAATAAATATGTATATGTTCATAAATATGAATACCCTTCATGAAAAATGGGTATGTTAATCACTACACAATGATTTTGGAATGGAAAATCATGGTGCAATTTTTAGAGCATAACAGCATCACATAGAAACTCATAAATGGGTTGATGACATATTAATGGTTATATAATAATTTATACACTACATGGATATTAAAAGGTACATATAAAGTACTTCCACAACATAATTTTTCATAAATAGACAGAGTAACATAATAAAGCATCTTAAAGTAATAGGAGAAAGAAAAAGAACCCTTATAAAACATTGTCATGGTAATAGATGTACATAAAGAATCATAAGGGGGGTTACATAGAGTGAAATGAAACTATAAAATATTTAACATAAAATGGAAATTATGGTAATCATAGAAAATCATATCCAAACATTTGAAAAAGGAATTTAAGATGCATTATATAAAAGAATCGCTTGAATGTAAATGAGAAGAGAGATATAACTTACGGAATTTGGGTATAGTAACGGATTATCTACGGGTCCAAATTAGGGGAATAAATGATCCTTAATACAAATAAAATCTATTGGATAGTAATTTAATGATTAAAAATGAATGTAAATATAAGTAATTGAAATTAAAATAACTAATCTCAAAGAAGGTGCTTGAATTCAAAGGTGAGGACAAAATTCCCTTACTTTCATATGTGAATCCAAAGGCTTAGTAGTGGCTTCTTGGGAGATTGGGTGATCCCTTTTAGGATTATATGAATTATATAGAAGAGTTTGGATGATATTCAAGAAGTTTTAGTAAATTGAAATTGGATCTTGTGTGAGTTTATATAGGAAATGAGGGTATTTTATTATTATTTTGGTTTTGGAAACTTCATAATAAAATATTCAAAACCAAAAAAAATCCCATGGTTTTACTCATGTTTTATAAAAAAGTGATGTTTTTTAAATTATTTTTTATGTCCTAGTTCCAAACATATTAAAATATTTCCCTTACTTAGGTGGAGGCGAGTGACACTCGTAAAGAAATGAATTTAAAATCATAAAATATAGTATATGTCTTTGAGGATTCATAATGTATATAAAAAATAAATAAAATAAATGTCAAAAAACATTATTTTAAAGAAAAATATAAATATTTGGACAAATATAGATTTTATATTTTTTCTTAGATCCTTATAGGACATTATGATGTCATAAAACACAAAGTATATTTATACGGTATTTAATATTTACCAAAAAGTTTTTCTAACTCGAAAATGTACGAAAAACTCGCCATTAGATAATTTCAACATCAATATTCAAAAAATATTATTATTTTTATCGAAATAATTTTATAAATATTTGAATTTTCACTTCCAAAATAAAAACCGACTTTTATTGAAAATTGATGGGTTTTGACCAAAAAAGTATTCAAACCTTAATAACAATTAAATTCTACTTCTTAAAAATTATTTGATCATTTAATTTTTAAACAATTAATTTAATAATTATATTTTATGAAACTATTATTTATTTAAAAATACATTAATTCAAAAAAATAGATTTCTTAATTGATTATAAATATTAACTAAAAATACAATATGTTCTGTTAAAATCATTTACATTGTAACAATAAAAGGATGAAAATATATTAAATATTATATATAGAAATAATGTACATATTATTATTGTTATGGTCTTGATACATATTCCGTTTTAGACCAGCATATTCCCTAAGATTATGTTGCATGATGGTGTGGCTTTCAGGGGGTCATTCGGTGGACATGGTTTGGGTCATGATCTTGATGAGCTTTAAATTATCCCATAAACAGTTTCACTCATTAATATGTTTTTGGATGTCATCTTCGGATTGGTCTAGGGAAAACCCCCAAAATACTATCTCCCACAAAATCTCTGATAAATGGGATTTATAGTGAAAGATCCTACTAGTTGAGTCCATCACATCTTTTTTCTATGCCAAATGGATTTGTTAATGCCCCATAATTATATTTGTTATGTGATCATTGATTCAAAGGATATATTATCAATGGTAAATATACCAAATAGTCATTTTAAATTAAATTGGATATAAATAAGTGAATGTGTTTTCCATAACAATAATACATTTAATTAATTAAAAATAAAGGTAATTTTATTCATAAATGATTGAGTTGTTGCATTAACCTCATCCTTATCCCAACTCATTATTAGAACCATTTGTTTCATAAACCAACCCAGATACCCTGGTACCCAATCTAGTACTGACATGTCCTGAAGGATGTACTGAATCCCCATGAGTTGGAAACTAAAATCCCACATAAAATAAGAGTTAACTGAATGGGTTATCCATAATAATAAAAACATCAAGATAGAAAATTTGAAAACAAAACATAGTATGTATTAAAAACAATCCACAAGGGGAAAAGTAAAACAATTAGATAGATAAAAAATACCCAACAAATGGTACATCATCAAAATATGTACAATAATGGTTAATACTGTGTTTTAGAGAACCCATGTATCAAGAAAATCATTTCTCCACAACACACCACCATCACTCTATATCACATAAATCAAGAACACCCACTACCTCCAAGTTATTCTTTCTCATTCACTAGACCTGAAAAAACATAATCTATAGACACCCAAAGGGAAATAGTAGGGTGTGAGAAATATATCCTAGTATGATACAACTAAAGGATTCCATATAAAATTCGATAAAAATAGTCACCTTATGCTTTGAGTTTTAATTAAAATAGGTAATGTTAAGTCATTTACAAATTTTTAATCAAAAATATAATTTCAAATAAATTAATTAAAGATATATTAAAAATATTTTTAATGAAACGTTTATAATAAATATTTATAGAAAACTGTTGTAAGGAATAAAATTGTTTTGTAAAAAAATGACATGTATAATCAGTTTAGACAAATAAAAAAGAAACATGTTCATATTCATTGAGTTACATTAGTTATATAATATTGGATCCTTTCACTACTCAATCATAAATTACATCTCAATTATGTGTTAACTATTCTATATGCATAGGCCAAAAAGACTATAAAATTAAAATCCCATTAGGGATAATCTTTTCAAACTATGATTTTTTAATGATTTCATCACCAATATATTTCTAGGGAGTTATATTCTTGTAATGATTTTCATAATAACCCACTAATTACTTAAGATCAGAATCTATTCATTCAAATAAGAAAACTTATGAAAATCAGTCTTCTAAATACAATTCATCATTCAAATTTCAAATTCAAAATTTTATGTTTCAATGTTCCATTAAAATTTCAAAACTAAACCTTAGGTTTACATAAATTTCATACCTTTAAAATAACCTAGAACTTAAATCAAATTTTCTTAGGAATCAATGTAATATCATTTCATCAAATCATTTCTCCTTTCAAGCAATCATTTTTCTCAAAATTTACCCTATAATTTCAATTCCAATGAAATTATGGTTCTCCAAAATTTATATTCTTTTTTAAAATCAAACATAAAATAATATCAAATGACGGTTAAATAAATCAAAAAAACTCATTACAATCAAATCATAAAAACTAGGGTTTCAATTGTAATGAAAATCCCTTTGCAACCACATATATTCAATCACATGATCAAAATAAATACTGAAACATGGAACACCAATAAATAATAATGGAGAAAAAGATCAGAAAAACAAAATTAGAATAAATATCTATCAAATAAAAGATCCAATAAACCAAAAATGTGAGGATAAAACTCTATCAAAAGTAAGATAATGAAATTATAGATAAACCCCTGAGAAAGATACAATAACAAATACCTGATAGGTATCATGATTTTTCACTTTCACTATCATTTGAAAGAGAAAATGTTGGTTGAGCCATGAAATCTTCTATAGTTCCTCCATAAATCAATGCAAATCAATTAGTGTCAAATGGGGGTGATGAGATGAAAAAGCTGGGGTTTTTTATTTTAATTTAAAAAATTTGGGGGACTAAAAACCCACATGCACGGTTTCTTGGTTGGTCTGCATAGCCCATTGTAACTGTATTACCTAAACATGTAGCATTACTAGATTTCAAAAAATGGTACCTTTTTTGGACACAAGGTTAAACTATCTAGGAACCAACCAAAAAACCCATCTATCTATGTGTGCATGGTTTTAAGGGTGGGGCTTCACAGTTTAGAAAAACTATGTCCCCCCCCCCCTCTAGAGCAACAATGTTGGTCACACAATTTTCTATGAAAAATTATATAGTTTTACCTAATTATGAACCCATTGTTTTAGGTCCCCAAAACATCCAAAATATCTCAAAAATTCACCAAAAACTCTAGAAAGAATGTTACATTCCAAGTGAGACAAAAAAGGGATAAATAGTGTCTGAATCATGTAATGGGTTGATACAACCTCCCCACTATAAAACCATTATATCACTAGAAATCATGTCAATAAGACTCTAGAGAAAGGATGTTTGACAACTTCATTCTCATAAATGCCTCGCACTCCCATAGCCCATGAAAATTAGAACTATTATACCATATAATAGAAGATAAAGTTATAGAATTTACATAGATAACATTTGTATTGAAATCAATGATCCAGGATGGATAACCAATCATTAGTAAATTAGGATCTACATAAACATCTTCCAAGACAAAGATATGAGAAGGGTCAAAAAAATCTTTAGTTGTGAAATTTGAAACACATTGTGGACCAACATCAATTACGGTGGAAAGGATTAATGGAAATTCGTGTTTCTAACTCGCTCAATATTCTAAAATGAAACCACGAATATTTGTGATCTATTTCCATATTTTTCATTTTTTTGATGACCCAAATGAGTGTGAACTCTCAAAAACACATGTTCACTAACTAAAAACTCTATGGGGAATCTATGAAGATCATCATATGATTAATATCATCTCTGTGACATCCCCATTATCGGATGAATAAACTGAATCTTTACTGTCTTCTATTTAACCAAGATAGATCCAACCTGGGGGGGCTTGACCAATATTTTACATGAATAATGGATATATAAAAGGAAAGTCTTAAAAAGAATAAAATAGTTGAATTTTAATAGCAAACTGGTAACATTTTTTGTAATAAAAGTCTAATAACACAAAATAATTTTTTTTAACTCCCATAAATTCAAGAACCCAAGTGAGAAGAATGTATTAAAAAATCTATATAGCTAGTTCTGCCAATCCATTCATCATAAAATGATAGGTTGTTATAAATCTATCCAAGGATCCCACCACCACTTATAGGAATCTCCATAAATAAGATGTGAACTGAGGATCCCTATCAAAAACTATAACTTATGGGACTTTGTTCAATCTGATAATCTATTTCACATAGAGACTTCCCAAATCCTCAACATAGGTTTTATAATAAATGATGATAAGATGAGATGATTTGGTTGTTTGATCAATCACAAACCATATCAAATTCATCCCTTCATGGGTACATAGAAACCAAACCATTAAATCCATTGAAATCTCATCCCACTTCCATTTGGGCATAAGAAGGGGTTGATGTAAACTCTAAGGTTTTTTATGATCATTCTTGACCCCCTAATAAGGATATGAATTACAAACTAACTCAGTGATGTCCTATATAATACCTAGACACTAGAATAATTTCTTAATATCATATAACATCTTCATGTTGTTAGGTTGAACCACCCACAAATTATTATACCAATTCCCCCCTTACATTGTCTCCTGCATGAAAAGGTGGAACATATGGATTCTAAAAGCATGTGACACACTAAGTAGATAAATAGCATTTACCTAAGGTCCCCACACCGTAAATATAGTTCCTAATTAAATAGAATTCATTATCAAGATACTAATACAAAATTATTATATCAGGATGAGAGGAGATCAACTAAACATTTTTCAGAATAACATCAGTCACAAGCAATCATTATCCCAAATGAAAATAAGAAAATATATCTATATGGATCCACTCTTATGATTATTTTTTCGTGGAACATGTTAGAAGTTTTTATCTCTTAGAATAAAAAATGAAATTCCCCCATCATAAGTGTAAAGATTTTTAAATTAAAAGACTACATGCACTCGACCCAATCATCACTATCGATTGTTAAAATATTTTTAAGAGAATATTTAACTCAATCTATTATGTATGTAATAAATGTTAATCCTTTAAATAAAAAGTTAATTACTCCAACTATTTTTAGTGTTCATCACAATAGTAATATTGAGATCATTGTTGGATAATTCTTCTCATGTGGCCTAAGATGCATGGAACCGTAGGCTGTCACTCAATCACCTTAAATAAGATTTCAATGAAACCCCAAAACTAATAAATCACATAAGAAAACATATCCCTACATGGACACTAGAATATTTAACCCTAGAAAAGAAGTCAAAATAAATGTTAAATCACTAAAATAACTATGACATTTTAAATCCCAATTAAACAACCCTCCTTTTCCAATGGACAGTGGTTATTAAAGAACCAATCTATGAGAAATATTTGAAAACTAGTGTTAATATACCAATAAGATCATGAATCTCTAACTCTTGAAGTTTTTTTGTGGTTTTTTCTAGGGCATAATTTCTTCCTCATTTTGGGTATCAACTAAAATACCATGTTTTGAAACCCAGTTTCCTAATAAATACACTTTATGAATCCAAAAATCATATTTTTATATGTTTTCATGATGTTGGTGATCTTTAATGATTTAAAAAACATCACCAAAATAACACAGATGATCCTCCATAGGTTTAGAGTAAACCAAAATATCATGAAAAATATGACAATGAACAAGTGAAAGCAATCATAGAATATCCTATTTATCAATCCTATAAATTTTTTTGTGAGTATTAGTTATACCAATAGGTATAACAAGGCACTCTTAATGTCCATACCTAAAACGGAATGTAGTCGTCGAGAATTCAATTCACTAATTATCAATTGGTGATGAGCATATTGAATATCAATATTCAATAACCTTTTATCACCTTTAAAATGATCAAAAAAATCATCAATCTGTAGAAATAGATACTTTTTACTTACCATAACATAAATATTTTACATTAAGAAATGCAAAGGTGTAGTGTTCAATCATCCTTAATATTGAAAATCACAAGTACTACCTATGGTAATTCACTTAGGCGAATAAATCCTTTTTATCTCAATTTATCCCATTTCTTTTTACAAATACTTCAATTTAGATGGTTTTAAATAGTGAAAATGAATATTCAATTGATGATTACTAGGTACCAAATCAATAGAAAACCCCCCTCCCGTTCCAGTGGAATGATATAAAACTCATTTGAAAATATGTCAGGAAAATAGATAAAAAATATAGGGATATCACTACTAAACGTGTATATCTCCATGTATAAATAATATATTAATATTATCATAACCAAATCAAGAAAATAAGGACTAGCTCTACTTGACCACGAGTCTCATTCTCATTAGAAATTTTAGCACACACCAACGACCATAGAAAATGTGGCTTTCTAAAGATAACAATAAATTTAGGTCTTATGATAAAACAACCAATCCGACCAAAGAATTATTTCAATTGGTTTCATGTCGAAAACCAGAAAATTTCATGTGAGATCAAACACTAATAGATAGAAAACACAAGAGGGACAATGGAGCCCTCATTCTCTCATTGTTGTGAGGGGTGCAGTAATATCCATCCCATTAGACCTATTATCCCTATAAAGGATTTTAAAATTAACAATAAAAGAAAACACTAAAGAGTGAGATGGACTAGTATCCAATAATTAAATCTCTAAATATGAAGCTATATTGATGGTACCAATCACTATCACTAGAGGTGTATCATCTTCCTCTTGATATTCTTACAATTCATGAAGAAGCTTCATTCTAGATTCTTATGGTAGGAAATATTTAGTTCCTAATGTATTTAATTGAAATTAAATTCTCTTTGGTGATGATGATATTGTACGACTGCATAGGGAAGAAAATAAATGAAATGACCTCTATAAGTTTAAGGAATAACTGCACATACCATAGATATTTGGTGCATCTATTGAAACCTTCCAATAATTTCTGACCTTTCCACATTGGAAGCATGTCAATAGGCCTCTACCAGAAATTACATGAGGTATGGATGAAGTATTCTATAAAAACCCACCGTGAAACGCATCACACATTCAATTTCCTTTAAAGGGACCAATGGAAATAACACATGGATTAAGAGAAACTCTAATCAACATTGACATTCTAGCTAGGTCAATCTCATCGATCAATGATCTATCAAAAAGTTTAGTATATATAGTGATCCTCAACATGAAAACATAGGATCTGATATCAGACTAAATAACCATCTCAAATATCTATGAATTAAGCTTATTATTCATTACTTCCATAAGAGAATGTTGTATAGGTTCAGTAAAGTAGTTTGGAAAACTATTTCATGGTTCAATAATGTTTCTAGATATAGATAAAATCTATAGACTTTTTGAAATCATAAATTTTGTATATAATTACTTATTGAAATGAACTGTAATGTATTTCCACTCCTTTCCCTCATGTTTCTTGGATTTTACCACTGAATCCCACTATATCCTTCTAGGAACATCCATAATGAGGATAGTACACTTCAATTTTTTAATCGGGAATTTCCTAGAAATCAAAAGGTAGAATTATATTTTTAAATCAATTATCTTCCACATGAGGAGTAATTGAACCTTGTAAATTTTGAGGTTTCTATCAAAAAACTCATGATCATGGTCTCTAGATTCATCCCTTTGAGGTGACACTACCAGATCCTGAATCGAAATGGGTTTACCAACCTATAGTAGATTATAGAGAGTTCACACCACTATCACAACAAAATTTTGGTCTAATATAGTATTATCTTGTAGAAATTCATTAGAATCTACCACATGTGGCCTATTCAAATGTCTCCAAGGAGGTATGATGCTACACAACATCAATAGAAAACATGAAAACATCAGTAGGGATACTCATATCATCTAATCAATCAAGTGATATTGGAATATAAATCCCATCAATAGGGTTCAACTTTTAATATTTAAACAAGCTCATAACATTATTTGGGAAAATAATAGAATCAGATAATTAATTCTGCAATGACACTTTTTTCAAACACCCGAATTGATTGAAGGGTCATTACAATGAGACTGAGCCATGAACTCAATCCGAACTACCTCCTAAGGCATGAAAATCCTCCCTGCTATCTACAAGGACATCCCATAATATATACTGACATAAAGAGAAGATGAAAAATCATACTATGATTCAATTTTTATCACACATTAACAATGATTTAATAATTATTTAATTATAATTTTCATTGTTTTTACTATTTGGGTTGAACCGACTCTAAATTTTAAAATTTGGCGGTTTCAAATATAAGTTCATGGTCATTACACTATATATAGAAACCATGTACATACCATGCGAGGGTGTGTGTAATCTCTAAAGATCCAATTTACATATTTGGCACACGTTTTGAAAAACCAAGAACCACCCCTTTGGAGGTTTTCATAACCTTCAGTAGAGACACATGGTTTGCAAATAGTTTTCTAAACTATGCGGCCAAAACATGAGTGTTTTCTAGATAAAAATTAAAGATAAACAAATAATTATAAGAAATTATATTTTCTAATGATAATAATAATTATAAATATGATATTGTTATTATAATTTATTATTGAAGCCCTTAGAGGGGTTTCCACCAATTCACTCACAGCTTACGCATACGACACCTCTCTCACCCGCTTTCTTTTGTGTTGCATGAGCTCTGTGTTGAGTTCCCTCCACGTGCACCACCCTCCTCTCCTATGACATGGTTTTTGGATACTATAGACTTTGATTTGTGGTGTTTTCCTCACGGTATGGTTTCCTATTCCTTCTATCCTCCTCTTCATATTGTTTTTCACCTCTACTTTTTGTGGATCATGGTTCTCCATACACTAAGGGGCGTTTTGGTTTCAGATTTTATGTTAGCCACAATATCTAGCCTTCTATAGTCCCATTAGGCATGGTTCGTTCCATGGTCATTCAAGTTATTGGATTGACCATCAGTTTTGGGTATGGTTTCTTCATTGTTTTGTCTCAATTTTAATTAGGGGATTTTTAATTTTTTGGTTTATTTTATTTTTTAGAGTACTTTTGACCTCATTGATGTGGATTTGAGACACCATTACCAAAGGTGACTTACTTTTGTATAGATATGTAGGGATATATATATATATAAGTTCTTCTTTATATATATTCACTCATATCCATATTAATATATATATATATATATTAGGGCTAGGTGTTCTTTTACGTTTGGTGGGCCTCTACGTCCATAGATTCATAATTTGTTTTTCAGGAAATACATTAAGGATCAAAACATTCCTCAAAATTTTTAGTGAAACATCATTATCTATATAAGATTTAAAATATTTTACATTTCCCATTACAAGGTTCAAATCATATATTAAAATTAAAAACTCATGTTTCATGTTTTGGTAAATTATACAAAACAAATGGAATTTCCATATCTAATTTCCACAATTAATTTTAATAGATTATATATACCACCTAATAAGAAATCCTTTTTTTAAACAGTTGAGAAATCATGGAATTTAAATTATAGGATCAGACAAAGAGAAACTACTTTAAGGAGAAGAGGACCAATCCAAAACCCCTTGAAACTCGACGATTCTATCGATGACCACTGAAAACATTTTTTTACACCAATATGCATATTAACCATCACATATATATATATATATGAAAACCTATCCCTAATTTGAATATTCTCGTGGCCATAAATATATAAAAGGGGGTCATTATATATATATATATATACTTTCATAAACTCATTAACACTTAAACATGGGACTATTTTTTATATATATTAGTACACCCAGACACAATAAATATAATAATATGGACATGACTTAATATATATAAAGGGGAACTTATATATGTATATGATTATATATGCATACACATGTAAGTCATCATTGATAATAGTGTCTCGAATCCACCTCAACGGGGTCCAAAGTACTATAAAAATATAGAAAACCACAAATTAAAACATATCTTATTAAAATTGAGGAAACAAAATAAAATAAAATAAACCTTACCCAAAACTGATGGTGAAACCACTACCTTTAATAACCATGGAAAACATAAGAAAAAGGTGGAGAAAATGAATGGAAGTGGGTGATTGAAGGAAGAGGAAACCATACGACGATGAATGCCCCATAAATAATAGGCAACTGTATCTAAAAACCATGTTATTGGAGAGAAGGGAGTTTTGTGAGGAGGGACCTCAGTCTTAGGGGTTATACGAAACTAAGGAAAGGGGGAGACTTTTCATTTGGGGAAGCGGTGATGGGTAGGGGTTAAACCCCTCTCCAGGTTTTAATAATAAATAAAATAAATAATAACATCATATTTATTATAATTATTTTCAGTAAAAATTATATCATATTATCTTTTTTATCTCTTTTTTTTATGTAAATCATTCACAGTTTGGCCACACAGTTTGGAAAACACTGTGCCAACATTGTGCATCTAATGAAGGTTTTGGACACCCTGCATGGGTAGCAACATTTTTTTCCTAACCATGTGCTAGTTATGTAATTTGTTTCTTTCAAGATTACAGACACCCTCATACAGTCTATACATGGTTTCTACATTTCGTACATTGTACATGAACCTATACTTGAAACCAGCTAATTTTCAAATTTCTATCTAGTTCAACTCAAAACTATAAAAATCCTATTATAGTTAAATAATTAATAAATAATGGTGAAGGTGTGAAAAATGGTATCATAGTTATATTTTTAATCTTTCCTTGATATTGGTATATACTCTCAGATGTCTTCATAGATAGGATATAGGATTTTCATGCCTTACTGAGATATTGCGAGTGAGTTTCTAGCTAGGGATCATTCAAGTGATCCATCAATCACTATGGGTGTTTAGAAAAAGTGTCCATGAGGAATAAACTATCCGGCTATATTCTTTCCCATATTCATGGTCTTAGAATGTTTAAACACTAAAATATTACATATTCAAACGTCTCAAAGTAGGTATGATGTTATACAACATCAATAGGTTACATGAAAACATCAATATGAATACTCGTATCATCTAATAAATAATTAAATATGGGAAAATAAATCCAATAAATAGGATTCAACTTTTCATATTTAAACGTTCTCAGATCATGATAATGAAAAAGTATATAATCGGATAATTTATTCCTCATGGACTCTTTTTACAAACACCCATATTGAGTAATGGCTATCTACAATGAGTCCAAGCAAGGAATACAATCACAAAAACCTCCTAAGTCATGAAAATATTATGTATTATCTACTAGAATATCCCAAACTGTATACAATCATCGAAGAAAGCGGAAAATATAACTATTATTCCATTTTTTTTACAACTAGGACATGATTTATTTATTATTTAATAGTTATTGGCTCTATTATTGAATTTTTTGTTGAACCGATAATAAATTTTATTTTTTTTGTTTATAGTATAGGAACATTGTTGGAAAACATTATGTAGAAACCATGTGCATACCCTAGCAAAGTGTCTATAATTCAAAAAAGGGATAAATTTTATAGTTGTTGCATGGTTTGGGAAACCGTACAGCTTCTCATGTGATGTGTCCAAAACCTTCAATAAAATCACATGATTGGTAAACAGTTTTCCAAACTATGTGACCAATCCATGATTGGTGTCCAAAAAAATAATGGTAAAAGAATAATAATAATAAATAACTTTTTTAATGATAAAAATAAAATTAAATATGATATTATTTCTATTATTTATTATTAAAACCCTGATAGGTTTTTTTCCCCTATCCCTAACCCCTTACCCACACATCAACTCTCCCCCTCCTTTTCCTCTGTGTTGCATGACCACTATGTCCAAGGCCCCTCCTCACATGCCTCCCTACTCTGTACAACAGTTTTTGGCTACTACTAGCTCTATTTTCATACATTTTCATCACGGTATAGTAATTCTTCCTTCAATCCACCACTTACTCTCATTTTTCTAATCTTTTTATTGTGTATCGTGATCCGTTGAATGCTAATGGGGTTTTTAGTTTCAGATTTTATGTTGTCCTCTATGTGTATGGTTGTCGGGTCCCGTTAGGGCTTGTTCTTACCATGGTCATTGAAGTTGTTTGTTTCACCATCTGTTTGGGTGAGGTTTCTTTCATTTTTATTCTTTCTCTCAATTTTAATTTGGAAATTTTTCATATTTTGGGTTCTTATATTTTTTTGGAGTACTCTAGACCTTGGTGAGTTGGATTGAGACACTATTGTCAAAGGTGACTTACATGGGTATGCATATATATATTCATATAAATATATAATTTCCCCTTTATATAGGTTTACTAATTTCTATATGAATAAATATATTGGGGTTATGTGTTCTTATATATATATATATGAAAAATTCTTCAATGTATAAGTGTAAATGGGTATATAAAAGTATAGGCATATATATATAAGGACCCACTAGTACATATTTATGGACAAGAGAATTAGTAAATTATGGATAGGTGACCTAATATATATTTTTAAAGGTTCATCTGTGTGAAAGTGTAAAAAATAATTTTCTTATCGGTCATCAATAGAAGCATCGAGTTCCTAGGTGCTTTAGCTTTGCCCTATTCTCATTGAGGTAGGCTCCATATGTCTGATCCTTTAATTTGAATTTATTGATTTCTAAAGCGTTTTAAAAATATGATTTATTATTATGTGGTATTTATATTATATTAAAATTTATTTTGGAACATAGAAATGGAAATTTCATTTCATGGTATAATTTAACAAAAGTTGCAATGTGAGTTTTTTATTTTAATATATGCTTTGAACCACATATTGGAAAATTTAAAATATTTTCAATGATAGATTGATAATGGTATTTCATTAAAAGTGGGAGGGAATATTTGGATCCTTCAAGTGTTTCTTGGAAAAATTTACTAAATATTCTACATTTGTAGGCCCACCAATCATTCCCTACCACTTGGATCCTTCATGTATTATTTGTCAAATTTGAGAATTGTTGGGTTATTTTGATAAATTCCAAGGCTTAGAGTGGTTGTTTTTGAGGAATTAAAAGGGTTTCATGGGTGTTGTGTATGGTTTAGTAAACCATGATTAGACATTACAACTACCTCTAATGTCTTCTAGTGTGATCACCTGGTTATGGAATGACCTTCCAAACTATGCAGCCTAGTTGTGTGTAGTAGTGGTTCTTTTGAGTTTTTGGGATTTCAATTCACTGTGTGATTTGGTTTCTCTTACTTGTTCTTGGTATTTTTAGTTGAATTTTGGTTGTTTCATCCTATGAATAAAAATTATTTTTGGTTTATTAATAATTATATTTATATAATTTAAACTTTTGGTTCTTTGAAAATCAAATGGTTTGTTCTGAAAATTGTTAGTGTTGTGGAATCTATTTGAAATTTTGGAATTTTGAAATGTTTTGTAAAAAGTGAATCAAAAATGGAAGGGTTTTTTTTTATTTTTGAACTTTTTTGTGAAAATTTCAGAAATAAATTTAATCAGTAATCTAAATGGATATTTTTTTTATATTATATAGTGGAATTAAAACTGGTTTGGGTTATCTTAATGAGCAATTTCTAAATTGATGTTTTTTTATTTGACCATTAATATTACTATAAACACTCAAAAATATGGACAAATGTGTTTAGGAAATGGATATTTATTGGAATTTGTAGATGGGTTCTGGAGCTAGATAAAGGATATATGTATATATATATAATTGTGTTTTACTTTGTGAGGCTTCACAGAATATCAATAGTGGGTTTTCAGTTTGTAATCCTTTTTATTTTTTCTAAAAAGTTTTTTCAAAAAATAATTTGAAATTTTTTTGTAAGCAGTTATTGTGTGATATAATCTTTTTTTGTTAGGAGTTTTTCTTTTTGGGATATAAATTTTATGTTTTGGGTTGTGATTGATATGTTTATTTGATATTGGGTTTTTATTTTTTATTGATGTGTGGAGCTTTGGTTTATGATTCTTTTTAATTCAACTTTGTTCTTCTGGTTTTTGTGTATGCCCCAGAAAAGTTTTGTAAATGATTGGATGGTCAGGCTCTAGGAATTATTCCTATTTTTTAATTGAATCATGGTTTTAGGAGTTAAAGTTATTTATTATTTGGATGTTTTGTCCTGGTGGGTTTTTGGTAATTCGAGTGTTGTGAGAAATTATAAATAAGTGTTTCTATAAGTATTCTCATTTGCAACTCTACCAAGAATTTGGATCGATTGGTGGAGTTGGATCACTTCTTGGAAGAAGACCACATTTGATTATTTTTTTGTGGTTTTCCACCATCATCCACTAAAATGTGGAGAATACCTCATTCATAGTGGGTTATGAATACATATTCCATTTTGCATGCCTACTAGGGTCACCATAAAGGGGTTTGGTAAGTCACACCACCAAATTAAGAAGTTTCAGTTAATGATAATCAAGATCTATCTATGTGGTATAATATTTTCAATACATTAGGGATCTATCAATAGGATTTCAAGTGAATCTTTCAATGTGGTAAAGGAGTTTCTGGGTGCGGTGGATGTTGACTTAACTTGTTGTCTCTGATGTTAAAGTGGAAACTTTTTATGTCTCCCCTTGTTGCGGATTTCCATTTTTGAAACTTATTATTAGCAGATCTTGTTGGCCTCTATAATTTTGAGATCTCTTTGGATATTCCTTTTGTATGTTCAATTTTTTATGGTTGTCATTTTTTGGAGTGGTTTTGGTTTTGTTTGGAACATTTTTTGAGACTCTCTCGCTTATGGGAAATTATGAATTATAATATTATATGGGTCATTGTACTAGTTCATTCTCAAATAATAGAGAGACCCATCATATATATTCTCCTTATTTCCCCTATATCTAGAATATTTTTTCTTGGTAATAAGAATGGCCGCACTGGGGTTATCATCTTTATTTGATTTTGGGATTGGTTCATAGGTTTTTTTAATCTAGGGAGTTCTGGTCTTGTTCCTCATTTAGGTTTGGGTTTGTTTTCTAGGAGTATTATATCCTTTAACCATTTCATAGAAACTCAATTTTTAATGTAAGTATCTTTTGTGAAGTAATTTTGAGTGTTTATGCTTTGGATAGTAGTAATTCCTGTCCCCTGGCCCATATTTGGAATCTTGTTCTATATTGATGAAACTAGTGTCAACTAGAGATCTAAAATGGTGGGGAGACCACCATAGCATATGCTCATGGTGAACCCAGTCTTCAATCCATTCTTATAGGGAAATTCATTGTTTATGCACCACCTTAAACTAATCATAGTGGTGGTTGGTTAGCCGAATTTTTTGGAAATATAACGGGGATTCATGGGGATCCCGAACAGACCACAATAAGTTTCATATGTGAATTCTATGTTGGGGGGTGGGGTGTTCCTTGTTTGAGGTTGTGTTTAAATGTGAGATTCCTAATCGCATTATTTTTTTTTATGATCTGGCTTAATTAGCCTCTCTAATTGTCTCCATAGTCGGGGGTTGATGTTTGAGGATGGTTTTATTGATTCTCTTAGGATTTTGATGTTTTGGGTTTAGAGAAGAAGAGTGTTGATTCATCGTTATTCGGGTTCGGAAAAACACATCATGGGTGGAAATATTCTTTAATTTTTATCATGGTAAACCAAACATATTAAGAATTTACGGTGTAATAATGTTTCATGGTGGAGAGAACTATCACACCACACCCATTTTTATCAATTATTTAATTATAATTGGACTTATTTTTGAGTTTCAGTCTGGACGGGTTTTTAGTTTTAAAATCCATTGGTTTCTAACATAGGGGAATGGTTAGTGCATAGTAAGTAGAAACTATGTACATACACTATGTGGGGGTATGTAATTCTAAAAAACAAAATCAAATCATAGGTTCATGATTCAAGAAGTCATGCGACTTCCCATACAAGGTTTCCAGAACCATCAGTAGTGGTGCATAGTTGGACCTCCATTTCTGAAACTGTGCAACCAAACCGAGTGTGGTGTTTAGAATAAAAATAAAAAAAATAAAAAATAAATTTTTAATGATAATATTAATAATTAATATGATATTATTATTATTATTATTAATACCCTTAAAGGGGTTTTCCCCCTTTCCCTCCCCCTTACCTAGGAGATGCCTCCCCCATTCCTTCCAACTAGATCATGTGATCCCCAAGATTGAAGACCCTCCTCGTGCACCTCCCTCCTCTCCTATACTATGGTTCTTGGGAGATATATCCTACAATTTCTGGTGTGTTCATTGTATTAAGGATTAAACATCCTTATATCATCCTCTTATTCTGACTTTCTACTCTTTTTTTGTGGTTCTTGATCAACCAAACCCTAATGGGGGTTTTTGTTTCTATTTCTAATTTCAGGTTATCCTCATTGTGTAAGGTTTTCAGTTCCTTTTAGTGATAGTTGTTTCCAAATACATTGAAAAAGTGGGTTTTCCTTCAGTGTCTAGTAAGGTTTCTTCTTTTTTAATCCTTTTTCTCAATTTTAATTAGGGAAATTTTATTTTTTGGGTTTCTTCTATTTTTTATAGTACATTGGAACTCTTTGAGGAGGATTTGAGCCCCTATTATCGAAGGGGACTAACATATGTATACAAACGTAGGAATATAATTATATATATTCCCCATTTATATTTATTCACTCATGGAAATATGAATTTATATTTTAGGGCTATGTTTTCTTATATTTATATAAAAAATACATACATGTGTTAGCATAAAATGTATATTCATGTATATTAATATATATATATATATACACCCCATTTTACATATTCATTTCCACGAGAATAATTACATTGGTGTTATGTGTCCTTATATATATGTGGAGGTGCATATGCATGTAATCAAAAAAAGAAGAATATTTGAGTGGTCATCGATAGAAGTGTCGAGTGCCGAAGTGTTTCATCTTTATCCTCTTCTCCATGAGGTAGGTTCCCTATATTTGAACCGTTAATTTAAATTCATTAATTTAGTAAATTTTTATAAAAAATTTTAATGTTATGTGGAACATATATTCAATCAAGTTCAGTTGTGACACGTAGAAATTGTAATTTAATTATTTTGGAAGAATTTACCAAAACTTATAGATGGAGTTTTTTATTTTAATATATTATTTGTACCTTATACTAGAAAATGTAAACTATTTTTAATGTATGATTTATTTTCTATGTGATGTTTCTTTAAAATTGGATGGTCCTGTTTGGATCCTTTAATTATTTCTTGGAAATTTGTTTTGAACTCTCTTCATGTGTATTCCTGGTTGGAACTTTTGAATATTTTCTCAAAAGTAGTGAACCACCATGGATACTCTCCATTATATGGGGATTCACATTGATGGTTTCTTGAGTTTAGACTTAGTATGAATCGTGTATTTCCTTATGTTCATGATTGATTCCTCACCTCCCATATTTTCTATAGCCACGGGATCCTATGTGTCATAGTGGGATTTGAGATATGGTTTCTATTTAGTCCTTATTAGATGAACTAGATTCCCATGGATAGGGAAGATTATGTGGGTTGAGCCATAGGTGAGGCTAGTTGAGCACATCTAGTTTGGTTATTTACTATTGATCACATCGGTATTTCAGTAGATGGATTCTGAACTAGGTACATATATAGTATCTTAACATGGTTTCTAGGTACATCCCATGATAATAATTTCACATGTATTTTACATTCCTCTATTTTATAGTATTTTTATAAAGTGACTCCCTTTCTTTGCATCCATATTAAAATTATTTTTCTCGTACTAGTTATATTTTTAACTAATTTGATGAAAGGAATTTTAATATGTTAGAAACTACTTTGGAATTTTAATGGAAAATGATTTTACATAAAAATAAAATCGTGTAACCTATTATTGTTGAAGATATTGGAAAACCTTATTTTTATATGTAATATTTTCTATCTAGCATCACGATGTTATATTTTTAAAGGCGAGGTATAGGGAGTGGTAATTAGTTTTCATCCCTATTGAGAATCTCAATGCTCATGTCTACATCATCTATTAAATTTTTAGGTTCCTCCATTTTTGGATCAATCATAGAGAAGGCACGGTTCTGTGATTGGTAGTGACTTATGAGGTATATTATTGTATAATTATCCTTTTAGTTCTTTATTTCATTCAGACGTTCCATTATTATGATCTTTTTTATTTATTATTCAATCATTTGTGTGATAAGTCATTACCAAATGATTTTTATAAATATTTTTCATCTTGGTAGGATAGGGAATGCCTCTCAGGCCTTTTTTCAGGCCGACTCGGTCTACCAGTTCGGGTTGACACTAGTTGGCCTGTGATAATTTTTTTCTTTAACTATCTTGAGAGCCCTCATACACAATAAATTATTAACATGTCACAAAAGGAATTCCCCATCCATACAGGTTAGCAACAAGGACTTTGTGACATATAAGAGTCACGCGATTGGTTTTCCCAAAACAACATAAGATTATTATAGAAAAAAATAACAAAAAGATATAATGTTTACCAAACACTCATTAAAGAGAAAATTAATGCAAGAAGTTAGGTAAGGAAGTACCTGAAATATGGTACATCATCAAAAGATACATAATAACTATTTAGAAAAAGACTTTGAAAACCCCTGTATGAGGAAGCTCATGTCTCTACTAATAACCTCCATCACTCTGGGTCCCGCTAATCAAGAACACCTTTCACATCCCTGTAGCACATTACCTTTCCCTAATCTAGAAAAACATAATCTACAGACACCACATTTCCAAAGTTTGATTCATTCAAAAGATCCTGATATGATGCCACTAAAGGATTCTACAATAAATTTCATAACAATAAACCCTTTATGATTCTTAATTTTAATTAAAACAAGGAATGTCATTTACAAGTTTTTAATTTTAAAATATTTTTAAAGTCAAAAGAATGAATATATATCAAATTTAATATTAATATAAAATATTAAATTATGTATTTAAATAATAAATATGGCATGAATAAAAATATTATATCAACAATTTCATATATAATCTAGAAAAATAAATGAACATGGTCATATACGATGAGTTACATTAGTTCTAGACTCTATTATCCTCAAAATACTCGATAATAATTCATGGATCATTTATTTTTTAATTTGTATCTAAATTCGATCCAACAGAACTAACCAATCAATAACCCATTGAAGACAATCATTTAAAACAAGTTTTAGTTAGATTATCCATCATAAATCCATTTATAGGGAGTCATAGTACAAGTGTGCTTTTCATAATGACCCACCAACTACTAATGATCTTATTTTCTTTAATAAATCCATCAAACAAGGTAAAATAAACCATTTCAATACAATTCATCAACAATAGTTCAAATTACTAATTTTAGGTTTCAACATTACCTTTAAATTTCAAAACCAAATCATATGTTTTCGTCAATTTCATTCCTATAGGATGTGATACTACTGTAGTAGCGATGGTGATGATCACTCCATGACAACGGCGTCCTTCGTGCCGCCCCCCCCCCCCCCCCCCCTCCCGGTGGTGGTGGGACCTCTGACACCATCCATTATATATGTACCATCTTTCAAGCCCATTTACAACCCCAATTTCGTAACTCATTTCCCGAAAGCATCATTATTCCCTGAAGTACCATATCTGGTTGATGGGATCCCAAATCATTAGTTATCCACATAGGAGTTCACAAAAACCTCATCTCTACTAAACCTCACCATGGAAAATCTGTTAAGACAGAGGCGGCCCCAGTTTATTCTTTCGACCGTTTCATCCTCGACTCAACGAAATTGAAAGAGAGGGTGGCGGTGGGCTTTCTAGATCGTCATCACATTATGGTTTGGTTTTCTTTGGCGAAGGGCCTCATCCGTTCTTGGTTGAGTGTCACCTTCTTCTTCAAGGGATTTTGGTTCATCCTATTTCGTTGGTCATTCGATTTCCATATGAAGCGCGACTCCCCTTATTCTACGGTCTGGGTGAGCTTTCCAAATTTACCTTTACCATTTCAAAATCCATATGTCATTAGGATATTTGGTAATATTGTGGGTAGATTTCTCTGCACTGATAGTCAAACAAAATCAGTATGTCACCCCCATCAACCCACGAGATAGTGTGGAAATTGACTTTTCAATGATTCCATTCAAATTTATTTGGTTTACCATTGGAGAGGATTACAGATGAAAGCAGTGGGTTGTCTACAAGTCTTGGATCGGCTATTTTTCTACCTTTCATCGACTGGGTCATTCTATGAGTAATTGTGGTCGGAGCGATCTTGATCCAATCAGTAAGAGAGGTATAAGTAGTGGTGTTGTTTATCAGGATGGGACTGACTTGATAAAACAGTTGGTCAGAGGCTCAGAAGGTAGTGGGTGAGGTGACACCACTAACAACTTGAACGGGGAGGTTGTTCCTCAAGCATCACTGGCTGTGGTGGATGAGGGACCCAACTGCCTCTCGGTGATATCAAATGGGTATTTGGAGGATAATCATGGTGAAACCTTTGGGGAGAAGCCACTCAAAATGGTGGTTAATCTGAAGGTATCAGTAGTATTTAACAGGTTGAAGCAAGATCTTGCATATTCTTCTTATGGTAAGGAGCCAATTCCTTTTCCAGGTGTAGGAGTGGGGGATGCTTTACATTAGTATGAGGCTATTCATGTGGCTAATCCATCGAGTGGGGGTTTACCTGCTATGGAACAGAAGGAAAGTGGGGAGGCGGTTGAGGCAGTTGACCATTATTTGGTGGTTCAGAGGCCGGGTAAGGATGTTGTGGGTAACAGGAATCAGAAACTGGGCGTGCATGTCAGTTCTGGGTGGCTAGGGGGTGCTGTTTCATGGCCTCTCAAACCAATTACACTGAATAATGGCTTTGAAGGCCTTGCAGAGGCTAGATCGTTTTCTGATTTTAGTAGTATGATTGATGCATATGGGGAACACATGGTTGAAACAATGGTAACTGATTCTACTCTCTTGGTTGGTTAATATGGAATCCTGAGGAGTAACATAAGCAATATGAGGTGTAAAAGTAGGAAATATTTCTCCTCGTTACCTCCTCCTATAGAATATCGGTCTGAAAAAAAGTTAGATTCAATGAAATTAGAATTAGAGGTTGGGGATAATCAGACTTTGTAATTACTGCTACGTTCTAAAGAAGAGGCGGCCGAACATGTTTCGTTGTTGAATGCGTCAGAAGAGGATCCAACTAAGACTATGGGGAGACCTTTATATGTGACAGTCAATAAGGAACAATACACATGGGTTGATAAATAGGATCTAATTCTTGTTGGAGGGTTCAACAAAGGGAATATCAGACTTGAGGAGTAAATACACACCTGGGACTAGCTGGCTTATGTACTAAAAAATCTATTGTTATCTGTCCCAAGCACCGAGGTATCCTTCATATATTGGATGTTTTCTAGGGATCTGGTTTTGGGTAATCTCAAATTTTCCTTCAATGATTCTCAAAAAATGTGTGGAACTTGTAATGTGATTGGGAACCATATTGGTTTGGAAGGTGTGGATTTTTGGAGAAGATGATGTTTTTTGCCGGTTGCTTGGTGGTGTTCTGCCGTCATTCTAGAGGGGCCACTCCAAATGGGGACTAGATCTTAACCTTCACATGTGCATTCCAATTGGATTTTTTTGATTGAGAGTTCATGGCCACACTATCGGTTCAGGGCCCATGTATTCATGCATGGGAATTCTTGATGAATGGTTAGGTGTCGATGAGGGTTTTTCATCTTTTTGTATTGGCTACGGAGGGTTGGTTACTTTAGTATGGTTCTGGTTTTGTGGTTTCTCAAACATGTAACTAGGATTTGGGGTTTCTCACATTTTCCTTAAAAGTGTTTTGGTTCTTTAATAAAAAATTAATTTCAAATCAATAATTTTATGCCTTTCCAATCGCCTTTAATTTAAATTCAATTTTCTTAAGAATCAACATCAAATAATTTCATTAAATCATTTCTTGTTTTAAGGAATTATATTTTTTAAAATCATCCCAGAAATTTAAATTCTAGTGAAATTGGGGTGTTTCATAATTTCCATACCCTTTTTATATAAAATATAAAATTATCTCAACTAAAGATGTTATAAATAAATTGAAAACTCATTTAAATTAAATTAATCAGTTTATGGTTTCAATTATATGGAAAAAAATTACGGAACAACCTATCTTTAGTCACATGATTGAAATCCTCCCTAATAATGAGAACCCCCAAAAATGAATAATGGTGAATGTGAAAAAGGAATAAATTGTAGAAACAAGATCCCCAAATCAAATATCCAATACACCATCAATGTTAGGATTAACCAATCCCAAAAGGGAGAGAAATAAAGAAGAGATAAAACTCAAAGAGGTAAAATACATATCATAGATGGATTATGATCTTCCCACTGAACATCTATTTGAATGAAATAATGCTGTAAAAGTTAAGAAATTCCCTAGAGAAATTCTTAAAAAAGTAAATTTATTAGGACTGGCTGGGGGATTATAGGATAAACTTGGGGTTTTGATTTTAATTAAGAAAGTTGGTGGATTAAAACCATTAATTCAATGGTGTCTGAGTTATTTCACATATTTATTTGTAATCATACACTGTTACTAGGATTTTGGTAATAATGACTATATAGTTAAACAAACTGTACAGTAAACCTGAAAACACCTTAATCAAAGGGTACGTGGTTTAATGGTTGATGTTGCAAGGTTTATAAAAATGTGCACCCCATTCCAGAGCACCAACTTAGAATGCACAATTTCTAGGCTAACCCACGTGGTTTTCCCTAATTATGCACTAGTGGTGCATTATCCCAATAACTTAAAAAATTTATCAAAATTCACCAACAATTACCAAAAACAAGTTCCAATATAATTATATTTAAAAAAGGTTGGAAAAGTATATTAAATTATATAATGAGTTGTTATACTGTGGAAACCATTTTAAATTGTGAGATGTGCACAAACCTCAGTAAAATAATAAACATGATAAGGAATCACAACAAGTGATTCAATGATATAACATTGTATCATAAAATAGAAGTCTTGTTACTAATCAAATGGGATCATACCATAAAGAACATGGTATAATAATAATATGGAAATATAGAAAATGCAGAAGTAACACAAAACCTGACGTAATCATAAATCAATTCTAATTATTGAGATAACATCTTATTGTTGGAAATGTCCCATCATGGAGTAGTTTTACCCCATAATCCCTTTCATATCATCTTATGGTACATGAACATTACACAATTCAATATAGTGTTTTTTGGGTGCACCCATCATAATAGTTATATGATTCTCTGGTCCACAAATGGAAAATAATCATAATTCATAAACATAAAAGATACCCATGGAAGGAAATGGCTTATACGAAATTTATTTATATTATAATAAAATATTATTTCATAATGTTGGAATTTGAGAAATGAACAAAATGAATGTATTAACCTATCAAAGAAAAATAGGGGTTTTCTGTGAAGAAAACATGTATGCTTATAAAGGATTCCAAAAATCAAGTGTTAGTTACAATTGTGGGAAAATAAATGGAGAAAATATATGATAAAATAATTTTTTTAAAATAAAGTCAAAACCATTTATGTAAAATAATTAAATTATTCCTTTTGAAAGCCATTGAATTAAAGAAATAAAATTTACATTATAAATCTAGTATTTCCATATAAATTTGTCTATAAAATAATTTTTATGAATATGTTCAGGGAAGGTAGATATTTAGAAAATAAAAATTTAAAACCTTTAAAATGAGGTTTTTAAAGTAAAGTGTCCCTTACATAAAACCATGAAAAGATTAATTTTAATAAAAAATTTAATGAAAGAAAAATATGGTAAATATTTTACATTAAAATCCATTAAAGAGTAAATAAAAATTTCCTTAAATGTTTTAGAAGGATATGTTCATGTAATAAAAATATTTTCGAAGGAAACAATAAAAGATGTTTTTTAAATGAATGCCTCTTACCATGAGTCAAACTGATCATGTACATTCTTTATCATCCTAAATAATAAAATTATGTTAATTATGTACATGATTAAGAAGGTTTTTAGTTTTTATTATCCATTTTAATTAATTCATTGTCATTTTATATTCAATTACATAATAATTTTGGTTTATGTTGATTGTTTTGAGGATATTCAGTTCCTAAGCCCAAAATGACTTCGGTGGGTTGACTATGGCTAATGAGATCATTATCTCATTATATACAGAATAAAAATAATGAAATTATTTTAATTTTTATACATAAATTATACTTTGTAAACCATTCATGAAATATGGTTATGAAAAATTAATTATGTTACAATCAATAAGATGGTAGGTCATACGTTCGCATGAGTAACTTTTCAATTATTCAATGATCATGATAAAAAGAAGGAATATTTTGTTTATATTTTCATAATTTTTATTATATCATAAATATCATATTATTTCATTAAATACACATATACATAGAGTAAATTTGATGTGGTTATGAAAAACGAATCACATCACCTTATCGAGATGGTAATCAATATGTATGCACGAAAGAAATAATTTTTTAATGGATGGAAGGTTAACAAAATAAATGATATATTAAACATAAAAATGGTCATTTTTACATGAAAATAATATATCTACATTAAATCCATACTTATAACTATCTCTGAGAGGGGTTTATTTGAAAACTATTATAATGGTTCATGAGGTTGTAGTCCACCGCGCAGATAAATAACAGTTCTCATTTCTGGTTTAAATAAGTATAAAATGAATTTAGGGTATTACATTAACATAAAAATATATAATTATATTTATGAAACATGTTTTATTATTTTATCATGTTTTAATAATATTTTATGGAATTAGAATAATAAATAAAATGAAAACTCTTTATAGAGAACTATACCTCTTCTTAAGAAACTTCAATTACTTTAAAAATTAACCCCTCTAGTGATAGTATTTGTCCTAAAAAAGGGGCCCTATAATGTGGTATGGGATTTTATTAATGTAATTTTTGAGTTATTAGATGAAATAAGTCATTGATTAAGAGTGTTGGGAATCAAATATGGGGTTCCCTTTAATAATGAGGGGATGGGCATTATTAGAATTTCATAATGTAGTAAACAAATAATAATTAATTTTTCTTTTAAAATGGATCAAAATTAATATAATTACAATATAAAACGATTAAGAGTATACACCATCTCATAAAATTTTATTTTTATATTTTGAGGTTATTTTTTCACCCATATATTTTTATTTTTACACTCTATTAACCCTTTTGATGAATATTGTGATAATTGTTTTTTACAATTTAGGGATCAAGATAGTAAATATAAAAGGAAAATAAATCCATAATGGACCATGGTTAGTATTCTAAACTGTATATCAATAATTTTTTCTAATATTTTATTTATTATAAATTTTAAATCGGTTAAAAAAATGTTATTTTATATAAAATAACATTAATGTCGTTTTTGGAAGTATTAATTTAATTTGACATTAAAAACCACATGACAACAATGGGATTAAAATATAATCTATTAATGATTTTATAATTTTATTATTATCTATAAAATTAATTATAAACAAAAATTAATTAAAATTATATTACTTTTAAAAAAATATAAAATCATTTATTATATTTTTTACATTAATTGATTAAATATTGTGTTGGCATTAAGTACACATTTAGAGTAATTATTTTATCACTAAAAATTAAAAATAAATTAAGATGACAAAAAAGTAAAATATATTCAAATTAAGGATTTTATAATAAAAAATATCCTCTATTTATCCCTCGGTCAAGAATTTAGAGATAATAAAACAAAGAGAATGACATTTTTTACTTTTATTTATATAAAATATTATATCCATCAAAACCAAAGAAATATGGAACCAAGTTTCTATATTTTCTAAACATGTATAGAAATATATAAAATAAACTCATTAATTTAAATAAATTAATGTTTATCATCATTTTTTAGTCTTATGATATTATTTTTAACCTTAATTACCTGATTTACACTTTCTGTTATGATAATTATTTATAATGTTTACTATTCATAATAGATAGAAATAAATGGTGTCTATTCAAAAAATCAACACATAATGATTACAAATAGATAATACATTTTTTAGGATTCAATTTCTTTAAGTTAAAATTTTTAATTTAAATGTTGACCAGTAAAACACGATGAAAATCAATTTTTTTGAAAAATGCATTTTCTTGTAAAAAAATATTTTCTGAAAAATTTATATATAAAATTATTTCAAAAGAATGTGTTTTGATTAATAATAATATAATAAAACAAATTTTATTTTAAAAGAATTATAATAAATTATAATGTTTTAATGATTTTAAAAAAAATATAGTTTTCAATAAAAATCAATATTTTAACTATTCACTAGAAAAGAAATATTTTCAAAAAAACCAAAAAAAATCATTCAATGATAATTTTGAAATGATAATTTCAAAAAATATTTCATTATTATCAGAATTAAATTTTGGAATTTATATAAATTTTTAATAATATTCTATCACAAAAATCGAAAAAAACATATTTAATGAAAACATATTTTTGAAGAATATAATTACTTTACTAAAAATTAGGTACTTATTTACTAATAATTAATCAAAACCATTGTATTTATTAGAACCTTTATATATATATATATATATATATATAATTTATTCATATTCATGCCCTCCAATTATCTGGCTAGTTTATCATACTCTTATTTAACTAATAATATTTTGTGGTTTATTTAATCTTAGTGTCTTGGGTTGTATACACTATGAAAAATATTTTTATTCTTTTAAAATATCATGGTGTTACACTAAATATTTTAATAAAATCCCTATTTATTTGGGAAAATGTTGGATGGACCTTGGAAATTATTTGTAGAGCAAGCGGCCCTTGGTATTAAAATTCAAATCTTATTAAAAGATAAGATGTTCTTATATTATCCCTATAGCTTATGTATGATGTTTATGTACATGTGGGAGAATGGACTGACCAGTTGGTAGATACTATTATTATTGAAATATTTAATTTAATTTATATATATTAATTTAAATCTAAAATATTAAATGAAATGAGAATTTCAATTTAAATAAATGAAGAACCAAGGCCACTATGGACCCTGGTCACTGTCCTGATGCATAAACTGTTGATGGTTATGTCCTAAACTAATATTATTCTTAGATATTTTAACACCTTCAAGATATAGTGTTTCAATGAAGAGATTCACAACCATATTCAGTAGGTTGAGGATACATACATTTTGTAAGGCCTATGTTTTTAGACCATAGGCATATGTTATATGGGTTGTCTGAGTTGACTAGCCTGGAGTGACATGAGATATAGAGATGGGTCTTGGTGTATATCTTGAGAATATATCTAGTCTGGAATATCCCTCTTACCAGTGAGGTCAAGAGATAATGTTGTTTATTCCAAGTGATAGTTGGACCTTCGAGCATTGTGAGTTTCCACAAAAGGCCTTTGGTGATCGAGGATATCGAGGGGATGCCTCCACATTAGTGAAGACCTCTAGGACCCTAGTATATTCTTCTATGACTTGTTAACCCTAGTCAGAGGGTTTGTAATTGGATTGAGTAGTGATTACTGTGGGACTCACCGTATAATAAGGAATGATAATTTGAGATTATTTAAGCTATAATGGGATGGTTCGCACAATAAGGAATAGAAACTTGGTTGGTGGGATGGGAAAAGGCATATCTCCACCCATGGTTATATTTCATTATGGATTAATTATTTGGTATAAACCCTTTTCCTTTTTTATAATAAATAGAATACACCATTGGATGGTTTTGATGTGTTATAAAGAAAACATCTGATTTGGATGGACTGTGATACTTCTACAATTATTTCTTTAACAATATACCTATATAGAATTCCCCTAGATGATAAAACACCCATAAGGGCTTATATAATGCTATATATTTAGGGAATGGTATTTGTATAGGCATGTATATTCTATTATTTTGGGGTATTCATAGATATGGGTATATGGAAATTATTTTTCTTAGGCCCTATATGTGAGAACACCCATAGAGATGGTATTATATGATTTTAAAAAAACTCCAATAGAGGAGGTCTATGATGAAATGAAAAATCCCATAAGTATTAGTCTATAATACATGACCTGGTATATTCTCATGGGAAAATGTGTGATATGAAGTTTTCATGGTCCATGTAATGTGCCCAAAGACACCAAGACACTAACAGAAGTAGGTATAGTAGATCAGGTTTACTTACCTATTATCTGAATGTGGTTTATTTTTTATTTATATTTTTTTGAATTTTATTTATTTCTAGTTGATAATGACACATGAACATATCCCTAAATTTCATGTTATTATGGTACCGTTTTGGTGGTATCCCACTATATTTTGTACTCACACCCGTCTTGTGCTACCACTAATCATAGGTAGATGGTAATACATTTACTTGATTGTAGGTATTGGTTGTACAGATGCATGAGTTTTATCATGATAGATGAATTAGTTGTGAAAATAGATCTTAGGATGAGGTTTGTATTATATATTTCATGGAGACAAAGCCTTTGTTTTTTAATTTATATTGGTTTGTATCCATAACCAACCCAGTGTGTGGTCTTCTGTACTTATGACATGGTTTTTTGGACTTAATATTTTCCATGAATTATTGTTGGATGATTTATTTACCCTAAATTATTTGATTTTTGTCGATTATGTATAATGTTTTATTATTTATCCATTAATTTTCACTCTTATATGGAGGTATATTCTCCCCAAATAACTACCTTAAACTTGTTATTTTAGTAGGAAGCCTCTGGCGTATGGGTAGGGACACCCGTGGTATAGTAGGGACCATCGATCCCGAAATCAGTTAAAATTTTAAGGAAATTGGATATTACAAATTTTTATGAAAGAACTTATTTTTCGTCTGTATTATTGTTTTTTAATTTGGTATACTATAGATTTAAGAATTTGTTTGATCATGTGATGGATAAAGAAATAGTGTTTCAAGAACACTTAAACCGGTACGAAGTATGGGCTACCAGGGATGGGGTTGATTTTTGTGATGCTCTATGTTATAATTTTATTTTATTTTCTCCTTGGTTAATGAACTTTATGTGTGAGATTTATTATTTATAACTTATAATATATTTATTGATCTTATACAATTATTAAGAGGCTAGTGAATGGACTTGACTCTTGTAAAATAAATGTAATATGGATATCATTAATTGTATTAGGCACATAGGATTCACATGATTCATAGGCCTACTAATAATAATTTTCATGGATATCTGAGGATCATTTTTTAATGTTTCAAAAACTAATCAAATTATGTTTTCCCATATAAGTACTTGGTGGAATTCTACTTACCAGGGATTACTTGTATTTGGTTTTACTTTTGATGGCATGTCATATGGATTAATTTTGAGATAGTCATTATTGATGATGATGTATTCTCATGGTGTAAGGGACATGAATTGAACATAGCAGGACAATGATGGAATTTATGCCATAAGGGTAAACCTCATTTTTTGGTTATTATTGTTTAGTTTGAGTTATTTAAATTTTCCAGTAAAATCCTATATAGTTTTTTCCAATATATATTAGAATAAAAACCTATCTAATTGAACAAAATATATATTTTCTAATATGGATTATCTTTGATTATTTTGATTTGAATATATAATTGACTACAAAGGCTTAGTCCTCTAGGGACAAGTCAATTGTAAAAATTCTTGGACATGATGGGTGACCTAGTTATGAGAGGTTTTCAACATGTGATGTATTTATATATGAGACCCTATGAATGGATATTTAGGCTTTAACATGTGGATTCAAGGGGTTTATATGAGAGGATGCATGATTCCTTGTGAGATGTGACCATAGTAAGTGATTTTTCATATATCCAGTTGCTCAAACCTAGTGCCCCTAATTATATGTAATGGGTAGGTCTGCGTGGGATACCTAGAGAGACCTAGTATTAACTCAAACCTTAGTGTTTTGGTGATTTTTATGATCATGGGTGACTCATTTAAGGGTTTAGCATGGGTTAGTGAATTCTATTAAGGTAAGGCATAGGTAGGTGATTTTTTGTATGGTAATGATTCACAAGTGGTTCTTGGGGTTTGCATAAAGGGTATGATATTTTCCTTTGTTTCGGAGGAAGTATCAAGGATACTTTGGTATCATGTTTGGTTTCAATGGGAATGACTAATAGGGTGACTTTACAAAATAAACAGTGGGTGAACCTTTATTTTCATAGTCATGCCGCTAGTGAACACTTATAATAAGAAAGGATCCAGGTGGAGAATATTATTTAAAATTATACTAGAATTAAATGGGGATATAATTGGATCCAATGGTGTGGAAAATACTTCATGTTGTGGGGGCATGTAGGCAATCATGGAAGTAGTAGGGATCCTAGTTTTTAAGAGGAGTTCCATGGGAAATCCCTGTATGATGATACTAACGTGGAGTGGAGAACATTTATCTAGGTATAATTGATAGATTATTCGAGGGATCATGAGTCAATTTATGAATTGGGTGGTATGGGATTGTACACCCAATGTGTATGATGGTTTTTTTATACACTATTTTAAACTTGTGGACCATCAAAAATTAAATTAAGTGGAATTTTGGGTGTGATTCGAGGATTTACAAGTAAGAATGGTTGTTTGTGGGAATGGAACCAAATGTTTTGAAGAATAATTAATTAAATCCCCCAATGGTATAAAGTATATGATTATTTATTGGGTCTAATGGAATGTTTTAACTAATACTAGACCTCAAAACACACTTTCATGGAGACATGGTGTTAGTGGTAGGAGACTGCAACTCAGGATGAGTGGCACATGTTTGTTGGATCGATCAAATGTTACTCATGTTGCATCTTGAGGATGCTTATCATTAGTAGTGGAAATATAAATGATATCCATGGATTTACACACCTATGTTTAGACAGAGTGAAGGATAGTGCATAGGCTGTGACAATCTAGATCTTATTTCTATGGTGCAACAGCTAGTGTGATTCTACGGTGGGGAGTGGGATATCTGTCATGAGTCTGTGAACCTCATGTGATAAGGGGCGTGGGAGTATGGTATGGTTGATCATATATCATTATTCCATTTTAAATATGGTTAATTAATTTTCTAAATTAATATTTTCTTCCTCAGTGAGTTCAAGATAAAACATCAGTTATGGTATCATATAGAGTCTGAGCTTAGTTGTCTGGCTTGGGGTAACTAGAAGTGATCCAAATGTGTGGGGTTGGGAAGGAGTTATCACATGTGGTAGAAAATAATCAACATTTGGTGGATAATGGACCCAACTAAAAACTTCTTATCATAGTTTAGTAATAGACCTCTGTTGGGGGGATCAAATGAACAAGACGTGTATCCAAGAGTAGTTTCCTCAGGATTGGGTGTTTGGTAATGTATCAGTGAGAGGAGTTGAGATTTCCTAGGATGGGTCATATAGAGGAGGTAAAATATGAATTTCCACATATAATTATGTTTTTTGAGTTAGGAACTATTTCTGGAGCATTTTTAGGATTATGGAGGAGTTTTTCAATAGGAGACTCTAATAGGGAAGGACATTATATCTCGGAGTTGGCCTCCATTAGCAAGGAACTATAGTGGGAAATACCATCAAACCAATAATTAATTGCATAAATATGTGATTATATTTGGTTTAAATTGACCTAGGAGCATGTCTACTTAGGGTTTAATTTTGGTTATGAGTGGTCGATTGGGTTTTGGTAGTTTAAGTGCCTTATGATCAAATCAGCGCTTGATAAGTGTTTTATGCATTCAGAGGTGGAATAAAGTTGTTCGTGTAAAAATTAGTGAGTAGAGACATTCATGATGTTTAGTTTTATAACCACCAAGGATTAATGGGTATTATATGTGATATGTTGTGGAGTTATTAATAGCCAGTGTTCATATATGTTTGAAATTCCATAAAAATAATTTTTCAATTACTGGACATGTCAAATAATATTTAGAATCTTGGAATAGAATTGTGAGAGGTGTGATGTCCCAATAGGTTTTCTAAGATATATAATGAGTATTTTAAGATTCATTATCTATTAATGTGAGGCTTTATAGCTTACAGATATGTTTTTTTTTTGTTTTAGAGGATTTTTCTAAGTGATCATAGTTTGGGGTGCACATTTGAGGAGAAACTATACGGAACCCCAAAACCTCAAGTTGATTAAAGATTATTTTTGTAAGAATATTGTATTAATACAATTTTATATAATATTAAAAATTAAATAATGTTAACTTATAGATGGAAACAAAAAGATTTTTCATTGGAGTTGAAGATCCACCCACTAGGTTGTTGCACATATTGGAAAAATGCGTGGAAAAACCATGGGATGGGGAGGCTTTAAGGTAGTACCAACCATACGCTTGGTGCATGGTTTGGAAAATGGTATGTCCAAACTATTTGTTTCATCATATAGGTAAAATTATAATAGTTTTCTCTTAATTGTTTTAGAGTTAATCCCATATTTCTCCTCAATTTATGCATGCATTACCCAGTCAAACACTCCCCTTGGGTTCCTCATCCCCTCTTGATTGGTGGTTGATTTTGGCACCATTCATCAAATATTTTAGGAATTTTTTCAAATACATTTTCCTCCCTTTTTCTACCAGTCAATTTTCAATAATTGTTTTATTTCATTTTGTGATGGTTTTGGTTCACATTATAGAAAACCATGGTGGAATCAGTAAATATTAATTGGAATTCACTCAACCTAGGAAGACTATGACCTAGCGTTCCATCTGCATACAATGTCACTTCATTTTAGTTATGTAATATTTTACCATAAAATTTTTCTTATTTTTTTATTTAAAATTTTATTGTAATTATACTTTTTTGATTTTGGTCTTGGGAACTTTTGTTATCATCAGTTGAGATATGTGAGAAAGACCCTTGGGTGCCATTGAATGGGGTTATAGTGTTGTATGATGACTAGGTGAGTAATCCGACTTTATGAAAAGGTTTAATTGGATTAATTAATTAATTATGAATTGTTTAATTAATTAGGTTTTGTTTTTTTATTGGGTTGGTATAAGGCCCCAGCCTTAAACCTTACTTAATCTTGAGTTATTACAAGATTACACATTGAGGATCTTTTCGGGTTTAGAGTTTTAGAGAATTAGATCATAAAACTTGCATTACATTTCACATATAAACAAAGTGGTTACATAAAGATAGTATTCTTCATTCCCATCAATGGAAACATATTTAAAATAAACATGGATTATTTCTTGACACTTCCTTGAAACTATCATCATATCATGTACCTTTCACTTGACCTGTGAAAAACATTTCAAAAAAAACCTGGGATGAGCATAAAAAGCTCAGTAAGGGATATAAAAATATGGAAATGAAACATGGGTACATATATACATAAGGATGAGATCATACTTTACCCATAAAACATAATCACTTTTACATAACTCATCAAATCATGAATAAATCATAGAAATCATAAGACATAAAGGTAACTTGAGGCATTCATAACATTCTTACGTAGGGAGTAACCCTCTTGGTTACGTTTGGAATACCCATCATAGTATATTCCCTAAATCTCTTTGGAGAAACCTTAACGTTTCACTCCTTCGCATTACCCAAAACATTGGAGAGCTATATCGGGATCACCTTCCCATAGATTATCACAGAACCACCCGTTTTCATAATAATGCCCAAGAACCTCAACATAATCATATCACATAAAACATGCATAAAGGAAACATAACATTCCCACCTTTCAATCACAAGATATCAATACAAAACATTTATATACAAACATTATGAAAACCATTTTTGATACCAAAATAAAAGAAAAGTAAAACATGGTATTTATTTTTCTTTTAAAAAGAAGGTATGGCTTATAGAGGAAGCCGAAACTCAAATAACGGTCACGACGGTGGAGAAGTCGTTGTCGCCGCATATGTACGACAAAAACGTTCCTTTTTTTCGTTTAGTAAACGCTTTGTATAAAAAAGATTCCTTTTGAATAAACGTAAAAGTGAAAGGGGTTTATACACCGTATAAAAGAAGGTTGTGTAAAAAACAAAATATGCCTCAATGAAAGGAGATTGAGACGAAGTCCCATACCTCGTATCCGACTTGACCCGACCGTTCTTTAATCTCCTGAATAATAAACATGAGTTAATCTCTACTTGCTTAAGAACCTTTTTCAAGTTAATTATTCCTTTTATACCATGTTATGAACATCATGTAATCATTTAAGTTAATAATGTTCATTTTTTCAGTATTTGGTTCTTAAGTCAAAAATAGACTTCTTACACTTACATGTTGTTAATTTGGTCAAAGGTTCATTATATCCAGAATGATATTAATGATTTGGATAAAATATATATCATATATATTCATCATATACATGTATTTATAATATTACATCACATTTAGAGGTAAGAAATGAAATGCACCATTCATGGAGGCGACAAGCCGTACGTACGCATGAACGCTACTTCCATTTCTATTTCGTATTTATGGAATGGAATCATAATGATATAAGAGTGTATTATAATTCCAGTATAATAACATATATAAAAACATTAACTTTATCCTTTACACATCCCACATATGGTATTAACGAATCAAATCACTTTCAGGGGGCGGTAGTCCGCACTTCCAAAAATGAAGATATCGTGTTTACCCATAATGGAAACAATAATGGTATGCCATAAATGAAAAATACAGAAGCTTAAGGAAATAATAAACATATTATATATCATATATAAAAATAGTTACATCATAATGGCCACCTTTGAAGGTGTTAAATGAGTATTGAACAATCATCGTTTCGGGAGGCAGAATTTCGCCATCCACGGAAACCGTATGTTCTTTAACCATTTGATGTAGTTGTGTGAGAGTGTAGCTCGAATAAATCTTATAACAACATCCTATTATATTTAAGATACTGTTGTTGTTACAAAATAAGTACATAAAAAGAGTTTAGGGGGTTGGAGAAGCAAAATAAAACAAATTAACATGAGAGAATGAATTACCTTTAAAAGTGTAACTCCTTTTGATTTGAGGTTAAAGGCTTCCTTTGAAAGGATTATTCCCAAAGGAAATCCTCTAGGATGAGTAGAGGGATGTGGAGAGAGTAAATGGTCAGGTGATGGCCGAGCCAAAGGCTTGATTAGTGTGTGAAATGAGGTAGAGGTGGCGGCCTTTTATAAGAGGAGAGGAGGGGCACTTTTGGAAATCATGAAACTATTATTTTATTTGCAAAAGTGTTTCGAATTTATAAGGTCCCAAATTGATATGTTTCTAAGATAAGATGATAAGTCTTCGAAATCTACCCAACCAATAGGTTTTGGACATGTGTAGGTTTTAGATATTACATTATCTTTCCATTTTATTTAAATCATTAAATAATGAGGTCATCGCTGCATCATCATGATGTCATAAATAATTTAATTTATTTAAAGTCTAAAAATTATAAACAAAATACTATGATGTAGTAAATCGTTTTATCTTTCCAATGAATATTTATAATAAAAAATCGAATCTTTATAACCCCATGTAAAAATTGTTTTCATAAAACATATGATGTTTGTGTCATTTTTACTTTTACATTAAATAAAAAGTTATTTATGTCATTTCCAAACCAAAGTGGCTCCATGGGGTCCCCAAGTTGACCCATGTATTGTCTTGGTCGGCCATGACACAACCAATGAGGGTAGGACATGTGTCAAGCTCATCTCATACTATTAAAACATTATTTTTTACCTTAAACTACACTAATTACCTCTAATCGCGATTAAGAACTTAATAAGGTACTATTCACCAAAAAATTATTTTAATCCCATTAAAACACATTTTACTTCATAATGACAACCATGTATGTTGGATTTTTGATATTCAAGACACAATAATGGAAAAATTTCATTTAAACGGAAAATCAGTTTTTATAAGTACCACTTAGTGGTTTCACTATTCATCAAAAATTGAAGTTTTTTGAGAAAATTACCAAAAATTTACCCTAAGCTATATTTGATATTCCGAAATCAAAAATGAAGTATATTTTAAAAAATTCAAGACATATAAGTCATATTAATTAATTTAATAATTAATTCCCATTGTCAGAGCAAATAGAATGTTTTTATAAAACAATAAGTATCAAAAGATTGACACCAGTTTAAGTCTAATTTCAAAGTGAATTTGATTCCAATGACCACCATTGGATTAAATGGTAAAAATATATTCATATTACACATTAAGACAAATTCAAAAGATAATCTAATCATATAAATAAATTAGATTAAAAAGCAGTTTTGATGTAAAATGTAGTATTTTTCACTATTCATTAAAAAATGAACATTGTCAGAAAAATACCAAAAGTTCACACAAAGTAAATATTGATGTCCCAATAATAAATAATAAGTTTATTTTCACAAACACAGCTTATAAAATTGTCAAAAGATATATTTAAAAAGGGTTTTCCATCAAAAGGCAGTAAAACAATCTTTTAAGAATATTAGTTTATTCCATGCATAAGATTGTATTTATTTTCATTTTAAGCCTCTAAAACACTATATTAATCATTAATAGACATAGATAAAAATATCTATTATTAATTACTTACTTGGGATGTTACATTCTTCCCCCCATTAGAAAATTGTGTCCCCGCAATTTATTTACTTATCGAATAAATGGGGGTACTTATCCCTCATTGCATTTTCAGATTACCATGTTACCTCTTCCATCATGTGGTTTTTCCACAAAACCTTTACCTGATTAATCACCTTATTTCGTAACACTTGCCCCCTATGGTCAAGAATCTGGACCGGTTGTTCCTCATAAGATAGGTTCTCTTCCAGCTGAACTACCTCTGGACTCAATACATGAGATGGATCTGGCATATACTTTCTCAACATCGAAACGTGAAATACATTGTGTACCTGAGATAAACTCGGAGGTAAATCCACCAGGTATGCAACTGATCCAACTCTCTCCGGAATTTCTTATGGTCCAATAAACCTTGGACTCAGCTTTCCTTTCTTACCAAATCTCATCACACTTTTACAAGGAGAAACCTTGAGAAAAACATGATCACCTACCTCGAAAGATAGATCCTTCCTCCGGTTATCTGCATAACTCTTCTGCTTACTCTGAGCTATTCTCATGTGCTTATGAATCAGCTGAACTTTTTATGCCATCTCTTCTACCAATTCTGGTCCCATCAACTTCCTTTCACCCACTTCATCCCAGAAAGTTGGAGTTCGACACCGCTTCCCATATAATGCCTGAAATGGTGCCATCTGTATACTGGAATGAAAACTGTTATTATATGAAAATTCAACCAAAGAAAGATGATGGTCCCAACTTCCCTGATAATCCATAGAACAAGATCGTAGCATATCCTCCAATGCCTGAATTGTTCGTTCTGACTGCCCATCTGATTGAGGATGAAAAGTAGAACTAAAATTTAATTCAGTACCCAACGACTTCTGAAGGCCTTTCCAAAAGTTAGAAGTGAACCTGGGATCACGATCAGATACAATGGAGAGGGGAACTCCATGTAACCTGACTATCTCGTCAAGATACAAACGGGAAAGTTGATCTAGGGAAAAGGTATCTCGTATAGCAAGGAAATGAGAAGATTTTGTCAAGCGATCAACAATAACCCAGATTGTATTATTACCTTGAGATATCTTCGGTAATACCACAACAAAGTCCATGGATATATTCTCCCATTTCCACTCTGGCACTGGTAAAGGATTAAGCATCCCTTTCGGTAACTGCCGCTCTGCTTTAACCTGTTAACATGTCAAACACTTCACAGTAAAATCATCAATATCTCTTTTCATTCCATCCCACCAGAAATACTCCCGCAGATCTTTGTACATCTTAGTACTGCCAGGATGAACTGAAAATGGAGAACTATGAGCTTCACATAACAACTCTCTCTTCAACTGTGAATCACAAGGCACACACAATCTCTTACCAAATCTCAAAACGAAATAATTATCAATTTTGAATTCAGGAAACTTACCTTTCTGAACTAGCTCTACCTTTTTCTGCAACTCACTGTCTTGCTTCTGTGCTTGCTTGATTCTATCTGATAGAGATGATCTCACTGATACCTGAAACAAAACAGAAGAACTTCCTCCACCAACAACTTCTATGTCAAATTTCATCAAATCCTTAACCAAAGGATCATGTTCGAAATGCAACATTGCTAATGAAGCATTAATTTTTCGACTCAAAGCATCATCCACTTTATTTGCTTTTCCCGGATGGTAATGAATTGTACAATCATAATCCTTGATTAATTCTAGCCATCTCCTTTGTCTCATGTTCAATTATCTCTAAGTGAATATATACTTTAAAATTTTGTGATCGGTATATATTTCACACTTTACTCCATACAAATGATGCCTCCAAATTTTTAAATAAAAAACAACAGCAGCTAATTCCAAATCATGTGTAGGGTAATTTACCTCATGAGTTTTCAACTGTCGTGAAGCATAAGCAATTACCTGATCATTCTGCATTAGGACGCAACCAAGTCCTTTCAATGAAGCATCACTGTAGATAACAAACTCACCATTCATGGAAGGTAGTGCCAAAACTAAAGCATTCACCAATCTTCTTTTTAATTCCTGAAAAAAATCATCACATTATTTTGTCCAGATAAACTTAACACCCTTCCAAGTTAGCTTAGTCATTGGACTAGATAACCGTGAAAAATTTCTAACAAACCTTCGGTAATAGCCTGCCAAACCAAGGAATCTACGAATCTTGGTTACATTTGTGGGTCTTGGCCAGTCTTCCACAACTTTTGTTTTTGCAGGATCAACAGTTATCCCATCTTTAGAAACAATGTGACCAAGGAAAGAAATTTGTTTCAACCAAAACTCACACTTGCTGAATTTTCCATACAGTTTCTTTTCTTTTAAGGTTTGTAAGATAACCCTTAAATGTCCTTCATGCTCTTCTTTACTTTTAGAAAACACCAAAATATCATCAATAAACACAACCACCATTTATCACCTGATTCAATTGAGTCACCAATGCAGTAAACTGATCAATTCTGATTTCGACCATCTCTGGTTGCTGATTCGGAAAGCCATTCAACTCTGTATGCCTTCATAGAAAAGCTGCTCTATTTCCATTATGAAAAACAATTCTTAACACAGATATATCTTTGTTGAAGCAACATGGTAATCTGTAAATGCTATATCATTTCAATTTGACCATAAAAAAATATTTTTGGATAATCATTTAATTGAATTCTAACTCTTAAAGTTATCTAAACTGACCTTTGATACCAACTATAAGGCCCCAGCCTTAAACCTTACATAATCTTGAGTTATTAAAATATTACACATTGAGGATCTTTTTGGGTTTATAGTTTTAGAGAATTAGATCATAAAACTTTCATTACATTCCACATATAAACAAAGTGGTTACATAAAGATAGAATTATTCATTCCCATCAATGGAAACATATTTAAAATAAACATGGATTCATTCTTGACACTTCCTTGACACTATCATCATATCATGTACCTTTCCCTTGACCTGTGAAAAACATTTCAAAAAAACATGGGATGAGCATAAAAAGATCAATAAGGGATACAAAAATATGGAAAGGAAACATGGGTATATATATACATAAGGATGAGATCATACTTTACCTATAAAACATAAGCACTTTAACATACCTCATCAAATCATGAATAAATCATAGAAATCATAATACATAAAGGTAGCTTGAGGCATTCATAACATTCTTACGTAGGGAGTAACCCTCTTGGTTACATTTGAATACACATCACAGTTTATTCCCTAAATCTCTTCAGAGAAACCTTAACGTTTCACTCCTTCGCGTTACCCAAAGCATTGGAGAGCTATATCGGGCTCACCCACCCTGAGTTTATCACGGAACCACCCGTTTTCATAATAATGCCCAAGAACCTCAACATTATCATATCACATAAAACATGCGTAAAGGAAACATAACATTCCCACCTTTCAATCACAAGATATCAATACAACACATTGATATACAAACATTATGAAAACCATTTTCGATACCAAAATAAAATAAAAGTAAAACATGGTATTTATTTTTCTTTTAAAAAGAAGGTATGGCTTATAGAGGAAGCCGAAACTCATATAACGGTCATGACGGCGGAGAAGTCGTTGTCGCCGCATACGTATGACAAAAACATTCCCTTTTGTCGTTTAGTAAACGCTTTGTATAAGAAATATTCCTTTTGAATAAACTTAAAAGTCAAAGGTGTTTATACACCGTATAAAAGAAGGTTGTGTATAAAACAAAATATGCCTCAATGAAAGGAGATTGAGACGAAGTCCCATACCTCGTATCCGACTTAACCCGACCGTTCTTTAATCTCCTGAATAATAAACTTGGGTTAATCTCTACTTGCTTAAGAACCTTTTTCAAGTTCATTATTCCTTTTATACCATGTTATGAACATCATGTAATCATTTAAGTAAATAATGTTCATTTTTTCGGTATTTGGTTCTTAATTCAAAAATAGACTTTTTACACTTACATGTTGTTAATTTGGTCAAAGTTTCGTTATATCCAGAATGATATTAATGATTTTGATAACATATATATCATATAAATTCAGAATATACATGTATTTATAATATTACATCACATTTAGAGGTAAGAAATGAAATTCACCATTCATGGAGACGGTAAGCCGTACGTACGCATGAACGCTACTTCCATTTCTATTTCGTATTTCTGGAATGGAATCAGAATGATATAAGAGTATATTATAATTCTAGTATAATAACATATATAATATCATTAACTTTATCCTTTACACATCCCACATATGGTATTAACAAATCAAATCACTTTCAGGGGGCGGTAGTCCGCACTTCCTAAAATGAAGATATCGTGCTTACCCATAATGGAAACAATAATGGTATGCCATAAATGAAAAATACAGAAGCTTAAGGAAAGAATAAACATATTATATATCATATATAAAAATAGTGACATCATAATGGCCACCTTTTAATGTGTTAAATGAGTATTGAACAATCATTGTTTCGGGAGGTAGAATTTCTCCATCCACGGAAACTGTATGTTCTTTAACCATTTGATGTAGTTGTGTGAGAGTGTAGCTCGAATAAATCTTATAACAACATCCTATTATATTTAAGATAATGGTTTTGTTACAAAAGAAGTAAATAAAAAGATTTTAGGGGGTTGGAGAAGCAAAATAAAACAAGTGAACATTAGAGAATGAATTACATTTAAAAGTGTAACTCCTTTTGATTTGAGCTTAAGGCTTACTTTGAAAGGATTCTGCCCAAAGGGAATCCTCTAGGACGAGTAGAGGAATGTGGAGAGAGTAAATGGGCAGGGTATGGCGGATCTAAAGGCTTGATGAGTGTGTGAAATGAGGTAGAGGTGGGGGCCTTTTATAAGAGGAGAGGAGGGGCACTTTTGGAAATCATGAAACTATTATTTTATTTTCAAAAGTGTTTCAAATTTATAAGGTCCCACATTGATATATTTCTAAGATAAGATGATAAGGCTTCTCAATCTACCCAACCAATTGGTTTTGGACATGTTTAGGTTATCGATATTACATTATCTTTCCATTTTATTTAAATCGTTAAATAAGGAGGTCATCACTTCATCATCATGATGTCATAAATAATTTAATTTATTTAAAGACTAAAAATTATAAATAAAATACTATGATGTAGGAAATCTTTTTATCTTTCCAATTACTATTTATAATAAAAAATCTGATCTTTATAAACCCATGTAAAAATTGTTTTCGTAAAACATATGATGTTTGTGTCATTTTTACTTTTACATTAAATAAAAAGTTATTTATGTCATTTCCCAACCAAACTGGCTCCATGGGGTCCCCAAGTTGACCCCTGGCTTTTCTTGGTCGTCCATGACACAACCAATGAGGGTAGGACATGTGTCAAGCTCATCTCATACTATTAAAACATTATTTTTACCTTAAACTACACTAATTGCCTCAAATCGCGATTAAGAACATAATAAGTTACTATTCACCAAAAAATTATTTTAATCCCATTGAACCACATTTTACTTCTTAATGTCAACCATGTATGTCAGATTTTTGAAATTCAAAACACAATGATGGAAAATTTTCATTTAAACGGAAAATTAGTTTTTATAAGTACCACTTAGTGGTTTCACTATTCATCAAAAATTGAAGTTTTTCATAAAATTACCAAAAATTCACCCTAAGCTATATTTGATATTTTGAATTCAAAAATGAAGTCTATTTTACAAAATTCAAAACATATAAGTCACATTAATTAATTTAATAATTAATTTCCGTTGTCAGAGCAAATAGTGTGTTTTTATAAAACAATAAGTATCAAAAGATTGACACTAGTTTAAGTCTAATTTCAAAGTGAATTTGATTCCAATGACCACCATTGGATTAAATGGTAAACATATATTCAGATTACACATTAATACCAATTCAAAAGATAATCTAATCATATAAATAAATTAGATTAAAAAGCAGTTTTGATGTAAAATGCAGTATTTTTCACTATTCATTAAAAAATGAACATTGTCAGAAAAATACCAAAAATTCACACAAAGTAAATTTAATGTCCCAATCATAAAGAATAAGTTTATTTTGACAAACATAGCTTATAAAATTGTCAAAATATAGATTTAAAAAGGGTTTTCCATCAAAAGGCAGTAAAACAATCTTTTAAGAATATTAGTGTATTCCATGCATAAGATTGTATTTATTTTCATTTTAAGCCTCAAAAACACTATATTAATCATTAATAGACATAGATAAATATATCTATTATTCATTACTTACTTGGGATGTTACAGTTGGGGCCTTCAGACATTAAGATTGTCGTAGATGATCCAGGATGAGGTTAGACGGACCATGGCAGGCCTTGGTAGAACTTTGTACCATTGGAATTAATATAGAATGATTATTAAAATGTTATTGGTCCTTTTATATTACATATAGCTTAATTATGATGTTTAAATATATTTTTGTGTGTTGTTTCCCCATTAGGGTAATGGACCCTATTATTATTTAACAATCAGATTTAATTTAAATCAGTTAATTTAATTTTAAAATTGTAAATTGTATTAGCACCGGGTGTTAAAGAAAAAAAACTACCAAGGTCACTATGAACCTCAAGAACAAGCATGTTTCCTCAGTCTAAAATGTATAAGTCTTGGACTAAGATGATTCTTGTAAATTTAGACACATCCAAGATAGACTATGTTGATGATGAGATAGAAATCTCTAGTTAGTTGGGTGAGGACCCCTACAATGTGTGAAGATAAGGTGGATGTACTATAGGAAGATATTATATGGTTAGGAGGAGTTAACTAATCCAGAGTGACCCCACATATATATATATATTACATAATCCATTTCTTGAAAATTTTACTAGTATCGTGTATCCCTAATGCTTCTGACATTGTAAGATGAATTTGACGAAGTCGAGGGAAAAAGGTCCTCTGAGTGTTGGGCATTGACCTGAAAGATATTATGTTCCCAAGGATCCTGATGGGATTACTCCCTAGTATTGAAGACCTTCATGAGCCTAGTATTTTCCGATATTACTTTTTGAACCCGGTTAGTGTTCGTTTATGGGATTGAATATAGATGATTACGAGTGTCACCTTAAAACCCAATTCAACAAATTTGAGCGTGTTTTAGATGTGATGAGTTGTGTCTCATTTTTAAGAGTCTTGCCTTGGTTAGTGTGATGGGTTATGCATACGAAAACGCATATTTATGGTTTAGTTTTGATGTCTTATATTTTATAATACCTTGTAGATATTTGATATTAAATGAAATGTATCATTGGGTGGTTATGTTGTGCTATAAAGAAAACATCCCTAGTAGGGAGATGGGTGATACTTCTTGGATTATACCATTGCTAAGATTATTATATGAAATTTTCCTTTGATGATAAAACCTTTATTCGGGAGGTATGTGATTTGGTTAGAGCATCTATGGAGTTAGATCATGTTTATGGTTGGTTTTACATGGATTTGGAATCACGAAGTTTTGGGCTTGACCATCACATGCTTGCCTGGTAGGGGACTTATAATAGGGGATCAGATCCTACAATTTTTTGAGTGACTACTATATTTCATGACAATGATGTTATGGTATATTATGGTGCTATTATATCCTGATCTATGAAACTTATTATAATTATTCCATGGATGATAAAACTCTTATTGGGGAGGTTCTTGATGACTAATAAAGAAAAGGCCCATATGGGAGGTTCTTAATAACTAAGAAAACATATGTAAGGGGAGGTATGTGGTACATGACTCAGTATATTCCCATGGGAAAGGATATATTTTCCCACACAATCCACATGACATGATTAGAGACCCTTGACATTGGATAATGTATCTATAGAGTATTAGGGTCATAGACTTAAGGATTGATGATGGTTTTTTTAGGTTTATTTATTTCCAAAAAAGAATACCATATGAACATAACAGTACATTGATAGTAGTATAGGGTTGTGTTGGTGGTCCCATACTGAGTTCTATAATCCCACCATGCTCAGTCCCCTACTATGCTTGGGTACCTAAGAATATGATCACTTGGTTGTAGGTAATGGTTGTGTTGACGCTAAGGTTTTATCGGGAGAGTTTTCTCAAATGTGTGCATGGAGCTTGGAATGAGAAATAGGTCAATGATTTCATAGAGGCGACATTATTTTTTTATGTTCTATATATATAAATTGCCTACTAGGATGATTAATATATTTATGACTTTGATTTTTGGACTTACTACATTCCATGTATTATTATTGGATGATTTATTTACCAGGAATACACTAATGTTTATCAATTATGTATGATGTTTAGTATTTATCTGTTATCACACACTCTAACAGAGGGGGTATTGTGAATCTATAGTAACATATTATTCCCCCACTAGTATTCAACATCCTTTTATTCATGGAGAGAAATTTCTAAGGTACAATGGAGGTCATCAGTCCAAGAATCGGTTTTTAGTATGGGGTGGCATGATGATCTAGCTCACATTCTCCCTTCTCTAAATATTTAATTCAACCTAGATAATTAATAAGCTTATAAATAAGGGTTCATATAGATTATTGGATTATAATGTGGCTGATTGAAAATGTTTTACATAGATTATATGTTATATATGGTTCAAATTTCAATACATGATACACATAGATCTGATTTAAAAAGGGTATTTTAAAATCAAAATGAATGCCTCCATCATGTGTAGATATAATTCCTTAAATGATAAATGGTTTTTAATATATTGGAGATAAATTTATAGTTATAAAATAATTTCTTAGTTATCTAATACAAAATTTAATTTTAAGATTATATAAAATTATTATTAAAATCCTCTAAGGTAATTGATTAATGTCTTGGAAATTATTTCATCTCATGAGGTTCAAAATAAATTATTGGGATTTTCATGAATTCCACTCACTTAGAATTTGAAAACATTTTAATTTAAACATTCATCTAAGGTGAGTATATAGCGGAAATCAATTTATCAAAATTGGAATAGATTAATATTTAGAAGGGTAATTAATATTAAGATCAACATGTTTCAAAAACACACTAAAAATAAAAAAAATAGATAATAAATTAAACAAATAAATAAAAATTACAAGGATAAATAAAAAAATGAAATTATTAAACTAAAAAGTTTCCCTCTATTTAATTTAATTTAATTATCATCCTTAATTAATTTTAAAAGATTTTACATGTACTACAATTTTAATGGGAATCACAATAATCAAATAAATGTCAAGGAAATGTAAATACTGTTGGTTTTTAGTGCTATTTAGGTAAGAGGGGTGCGATATTAGACACTATTTATTAGGGAATATTTCCATATGATATTTTTATCCTATTTAAGTTAAATATAAATGGGTTCTTTTTTCCTTTATTAAAACCTTTATAGAACCAAAATGATATACTTTAGTGGATATAAGTGTACCTTCCTAACTAGAATAAAGATCACCTAGAATCTACTTGAGTCTTGAGTAGAATAATAACAATTGGTTTCCTGGATGGAGGTCTCTATGTTTGATAATCTTTTCATGATCCAATCTTTTCTTTTATAAATATTTTAATTCTAAAAATATTCCCAGCTAATTTCATTCATCCTTTATAGAAATATTTTACTCTAATTTTTTTAACTATCTAAGTTTAGATTTACACCTCTCATAGTCTATTATACCTCATGTCCCAACTTCATAGGAAAGTGAAATAACATTCCATAAGCTTACCTGTATGAAAAAATTCCAATGTGTAATTAGTATATTGTCTCGTAATACAATAGGTGCCTTACAAACTTTTCCCTTGTCCTTTTATGGGTTTAATAGTTCTTTCTATAATCCCTTTTATCTTATTCTTGGAAACTTTATCTTAACAATTTTTTATAGTAAATTGTATATGTCTTATGATGTACTCCATAAATCATCAACAAATCCTCCATGATACTATTAAAAACAGGGTTTAGTGATCACGGATGATAGTGTTTGAGACTCTAAACAAAAAAATTATGTTATTTATAAAAAATAAAATACACAACTTTAGAATCGTCAATTTTTGTGGTCTCTCCTTACAATAATTTTTAAACATGATCAACTACTAAAAGAATTTATGATTTTTCAAAATTCCCAAAAAAATTTACTATAAAATTTATTCATTATTCTTCAAAAACTCAAGAAAGTAATTTTATTTTTTGTATAATTTCTTTTCACATTGAAATATTCTCAAAAAATTGAAATCTCTTATATTTTTTACATAATTAATTTTTAACTTTAAATAAATTGAACAAATATATTCCTGAATCGAAAAAAATATTTTTCTTTTAAGTCCAAAATTTTCCTCCATAACTTAGTGCGTGAAAAAGTCAAAAATATATTTTATCAAACATATAGGTAAACATTTGGTCATAACTTGATCATTATGTATTTTATACATATATAGATCTCCTAAAATGAAAATTTTTTATTCATACTAAATCCTTAAATTTACTAGAGATTCAAGTGGGATGATACTTGAAAGGTTAAAATATAATAAACCATAATATCATACTAGGTCACTTATCCTATGACAACCCTACTTTTATTACAAACATAAACATGATTTATTAAAAAAAACATCACTTGATACAAAAAAAAGATTGAGAGGTTTAGTGTCTTGGGTCTTAGGATAATTACATAAAAACATAAAACATGAAATACAACATCTTTATTGAAAACCTCCTTTACATGACCACTACATTCCCTCGTACTGAGCATTGCATGGGATAACATGAGGACATGCATAAGAAAAGGGTGAGATATAAAGCCCAGTAAGGGAGTACACATGGAATAACATGAGGAGTAAAACACATGTTATACAATAGAATTATCAATAGAGCATATAAGAAACATGAGCATAAAGGCATGATATAGCATGATAATCATAACATGGAAATGTGGCAACAACACTTAACATGGAATTAGCATGAGCCAAGGCTCATTGCACATGGAGCATGAGTAAATCCTCATTGCACATAAAGCACGAGTAAACCCTCATTGCACTTGAATTAGCAGGAGTCAACACTCATTGCACATGACGTATCATGATACTATACTTTACCCAATGCATTGAAGCGCTATAAGGGAGCACCCTTCTTAAACATTTCATTTCATGCATAAGTGTGCCACATGGATCATAAAATATTGATTCATAAAACATAATCATTTATTCCATGATAAAGGAATGTGGAATTAATACATGAAGCATTATAATGAATAAGTAAATGTGCATAATGTTGAATACCCTTGATGGAGAAGTGGGAATGGTATTCACTACACAATCACATTGGCATAGAAAATCGGTGTGATTTTGGCAGCGTAATGGTGTGACATAAGAATTCATAAAAATGGTTGATAAGAGAGAAAGGGGTTCCTCATCATATATACCTATAATGGACAGTAAGGAGTTCATATATATACATGTCCCAACAATTGTAATGTAATTTATATTCATGATACAAAAGTATTTCTTGAATGAAAAAGAGGAGAGAGAAGTTCTTTTCAGAATTTCGGAATAGTAACGGGTGTACATGGGAGGCATTTAATGAGAGAGAAAGGGGTCTCCCATCATTCAAACATAAAGATGGAAATATGAGGGAGGTGAAAAACCATACCCCAACATTCATAATTGAAATTAAATGGGCAAAACAACTAAAAAAAAATTGGAAAAAATGAGAAAGGAAGGAAAAACCCTTCCTTGAAAGTGTGCTTCCAAAGGCTAGAGAGAGGCTTGTGAGAGGCTTATTGGGAGATTGGGGAACCTTTTAAGAATTTTAGAGAAAGTAGGTCAGAGGTTGGACGAACTCCAAGGGCTTTGAGTGCGGAGGAAGTGGGAGCCTGGGTGGGTTTATATAGGAAAGGTGAGGGAATTCTTTATTATTTAGGTTTGGGTCCCCTTACATTAAATTAATCCAATCCACAAACCATCCCATTATTGTTCCCATGGTATTTAGAAAAGGGAAGATGAAAACTATATTTTATAAGGCCAAAGTCCTAACTTCTTAAAATATTAGGGTTGCTTATGTGGAGGTGAGTCACACTCCCATGGAAATTAATTTAAAAAGGCAAGGTGTTGAATATGTCTTGAGGGGTCCATTAATGCTTTGAAAAGTAAGTCAAACAAACCCAAAATCACATTATTTTAACGGTAAAAGATATATTTTCGGAAATAAAGATTATGGTATTTTATTAAATCACTATTGGGTCATTATGATGTTATAAAACACATTATATATTTAAACGGTATTTAATTTTTATCCAAAAATCTGATTGTCTCAGAAAATTATAAAAAATTCACTGTGGGATAATTTTGACATCCTGATTCCAGAAATAACATTTATTTTATCTAAATAATTTTATAAATATGATAATGTTCACTTTTAAAATAAAAACTTACATTTATCGAAAATTGACGGGTTTTAACAAAAATGGCTTTCAAACCTTAATAAAAATTTTAATTATATTTCTAAAATTATTAGATCGTTTATATTTAAAAAATAATAATTTAATATTATTATTATTATTTTATTAAAATAACATTTATTTCAAAAATATATTAATTTAATAAAATAGATTTCTTAATTAAATAATAAATAAAAACGACATTTCTACTTTAATAACTATTTACAATATATCAAAAAATGACTAGAAATTATATTCATTATTTTATACAAAAAAATAATGTACATGAACATAGTACTACTTATTTGTTACATAACCCCTTAAAAAAACCTCATAAGACCTAAGGGTAAGGTGTGCGATGGTGGCAGACTCTTGGGGTGGATCAGATAAATCGCTCGAGTGGTAATTTCAATCAACTTCCACTTTTCCCGTAGACGGTCACGTTCAAGTTTGAAATGATGAAGCTCAGCTTGGGCTTGGTCAAGGGAGAAGCCCAAAGACGCCACCTCTCTTCCGAGCTCCGATAAATGGGCTTCGTATGGGGAAATTCTACTGGATGAAGCCATCACTTCCTTTGTTTGAGTAAATTGGATTTGTTAAAGTCCTATATTTATGCTAATCATGTGATCACTGTTCAACGACTATATTAGCAATGGTCAAAATTTTTAACATAAAACCATATATGTTGACCTTTTATATAAACATAAAGAGACATTTAATTAGATCAAGCGGTATTTCCATTAATGAAACATTGGGTCGTTAAAATATTCCCCCCTTAACAAATTTCGCCCTTGAAATTTTCCTTTTCCCACACTAAAACAAAAGTGGGTAACTCAGCTTCATCATATCCTCTGATTCCCAAGTCGCTTCTTCAAACATTTGGTTTCTCCACAACACCTTGACGAGGGGCATTGTCTTATTTTATAGATCATTTTCTCTACAATCTAATATCTTCACTGGTTTCTTCTCATAAGAAAGATTATCTTCCAATTGTACCACCTCAGAAGAGATTACATGTGAAGGGTCTGGTATGTACTTCCTTAAAAGGGATACATGAAAGACATCATGTACTTTGGCCATAGCAGGTGGAAGTGCTAGTCGATAGGCCACAGCCCCGACATGATCAAGAATCTCGAAGGGGATAATGTACCTTGGACTTAACTTCCCTTTCCTTCCAATCCTCATGACCTTCTCCCACAGAGATATGCATAGAAACACCATATCTCCAACTTTAAACTCAAGGTCTCATCGACGATTATCTGCATAACACTTCTGTCGACTCTGGGCTGCCTTGATATGCTGCTGAATGGTTTTCACCTTCTCCACCATTTCTTCGACCATTTCTGGTCCATGCAGCTTATGTTCACCGAACTCATCCCAACATGCCAGTGTTCTGCACCGTTTCCCATACAAGGCTTCATATAGTGCCATTTGGATGCTCGAGTGGAAACTGTTGTTATAAGAGAACTCAACCAGAGGAAGATGATGATCCCATCATTCTTTAAAGTCCATTGAGCACGCTCTCAACATATCCTCATGTGTTTCGATAGTTCGCTCGGATTGGCCATTAGTTTGAGGATGATAGGTCGTACTGATGTTCAGTTCATTATTCGGAGCATGTTGAAGACTCTTCCAAAACATAGAGGTGAATCTTGGATCTCGGTCAGACACAATAGATAGTGGTACTCCATGAAACCTTACCACTTCATTGATAAACATCTGTGTCAGTTGATCCAAAGGGAAATCCTACCGAATAGCAATAAACTATGCAGTATTTGTATGACGATCCACGACAATCAAGATTGCATTGTTGCCTTTGGATGTCCTTAGAAGTCCGGTGACAAATTCCATGGTGATGTTCTCCCATTTCCATTCTAGTATGGGCAATGGTTGCATGATCCCCTTAGACGTCTACCGCTCTTCCTTCACTTGCTGACACACCAGGAACATTGATGTATATTTAGTGACCTCCTTCTTCATATTATCCCACCAAAAGTTTTCCCTGAGATCTCGATACATCTTTGTGTTCCCTAGGTGAATAGAGAAATTTAAACTCTGTGAATCATCCAAATGTTCCTTCTTCAGCTCCGGACATGATGGAACACATAGTTTTTTTCCAAACTGCACAGTTCCTTTTTCATTAACATTAACCTCCAAGGATTTCCCTTTTTTGATAGCTTCCACTTTTTCTTAAGTTCCTACATCATCCTTTTGAGCATCCATTAACCTTTCCAAAAGAGATGGTTGAGAAATCATTTGTGAAAGGATTGATGATGTTCTATTCTTTATGATTCCCACATCCATCTTCATCAAGTCTATGAAGATGGGATCCTTCTAAATTCTCATTATTGATAGAATTGTTGGGTCCTTTCTACTTAGGGCATCTTCCGCCTTGTTTTCTTTCCCAGGGTGGTAATGTATTGAATAGTCATAATCCTTGATGAGCTCTATCCATCTTCTCTGGTGCATATTAAGCTCTTTCTGTGTGAATATATATTTAAGATTCTTGTGGCCAGTATATATCTCACATTTATCTCCATAGAGATAATGCCACGAGATTTTTTTGGCAAAGATCACTGCCACCAACTCCAGATCATGCGTTTGATAGTTTCGATCATGGATTTTCAACTATCTTGAGGAATAGGATATCACTTTATCATTTTCATCAGCACACAGCCTAATCCCTTCTTTGAAGCGTCACTGAATAACACAAAAGCTCCCCACATGTGGGTAAAGTGAGCATGGGCGTAGTGATAAGCCTCCTTTTCAACTCCTTAAAGCTTTCTTCACATTTATCACTCCAAGAAAACTTTACTCCCTTTTGAGTTAGCTTGGTAAGAGGGTTTGAAAATCATGATAAATTTCTCACAAATCGTCGATAACATCCAGCTAACCCCAAGAAGCTACGGATATCTGTTACCGATGATGGCCTTGGTTTTCCCTCAATTGCATCTGTTTTGGAGGGATCCACAGATATCCCATCACTTGTGATGATATGGCCCAAGAATGATACTTCCTTCTACCATAAATCACACGTGTTTTGCTTTTCATAGAGCTTATCCTTGTGCAAAGTCTCCAGTACAGTTCTTAAATACTCCTCATGATCCTCCTTGGGTTTGGAGTAGACTATAATATCATCTATAAAGACTACCAAAAAATTTTCGAGGTAATCTCTAAAGACTCTATTCATCAAGTACATGAATATTTCGGGAGAATTGGTGAGTCCTAAAGTCATTACTATGAATTCATAGTGCCCGTATCTTGTATGAAAAGTAGTATTGGGGACATCTTCCTTCTCCACCCTTACTTGATAATATCCTGACCGCAAGTCCACCTTGGATAAGTATTGTGCTCCACGTAGCTGATCAAACAAGTCATCGATTCTTGGAAGAGGATACTTGTTCTTTATCGTGATTTTTTATGTTCATGATAATCGATGCAAAGCCGCATTGACCCATCCTTCTTCTTGACGAAGAGGACTGGTGCACCCCATGGTGAAGCACTTGGGCGTATAAACCTTTTATCCAGATTCTCCTATAGTTGTTTATTCATATATTCAAGCTCTACAACAGACATTCTATATGGAGTCTTGGATATTGGTAGTGCCCCATGTATAAGTTCAGTTGAGAACTCAACATCTCTTCTTGGAGGAAGACCAGACAGTTCCTCGGGAAACACTTCAGCGAATTCCCTCACAATAGGCATTTCATCAAGGATGGTTTCTTCCTTGGACTCAATCATCTGAGCTAGATATGTGTTCTCATAAGGCAGTAATATCCATGCTTGAGATGATGTAGCAAAAGGAGATTCATCTTCCTCCTGACACTTGTAATGAATCTGGGGTCGATTCTCCATATGAAGTGTGATTTCCCTCTACTGAAACTTTATGTTGGCTCTATATAAGGAAAGCCAATCCATGCCAAGAATTGCATCAAATTCTACCAGAGGGAGTATGACGAGGTTATTTGGGAAATTCAATCCACAGACCATAACAGGCGTGGACTTATATTCATGGGATGCAATGATTGCCCAATTTTCAGTACTCACCGAAATCTTTACTTCCATGAGTTTTGGTGATGATGGGATTGTTCTACTAAACATTTGAGATATAAAAGAATGTGTAGAACCTGAATAAAAAAGAATTTTCCCTATTATTTAATGAATAACTAGTGTACCTATCACCACATCATTTTCAGGGTTCACTTCGGCAGAAGTGATGGAAAAAGCTCTTCCTTGTTGCCTTGGAGGTTGTTGGTTGGATCAAAAAACCCTTGGATTAGGGCACTGATTTGCTAAATGACCCAGTTCTTTTCATTTCTAGCATTGAACAATACCTTGAGGTTTGAATGGAGCGTTCCTCTCCTCTGTCGCAGCTGTGGGTCTTTCTTGCCGACAGTTAACAGCTAGGTGCCCTTCTCTTCCACACCTGGAGCATTTCCTCGTCCCCTTAAGGAAATTTCCAGGGTGCTTCTTTCCACACTTTTGGCAAGTGGGGTGCTGGATCTTCTTAGCGTCGTTGGATTTATCTATCAGACTACTAGCATTGAATTCCACCTTACGCTTCTTTTCCCCATGATACCCATGTGATTCCCCAATCTCTATTTCGACCTTGAGGGCACATTGGACAATTTCCTCATAGTTGTCGATGTCACGGATCGCTAATTCTTTCCGCAAGCTAGGTTTCATCCCCCCAAAGAAGAGGTCAACCTTGAATTCGGGGGTAACGACAAAGCCAGAAGCATATAATGCAATACTTGTGATGTTTTCCTCGTATGAACCAACAGATTCTTCATCTTTTTTACTTGAGGGACAGGATATCCCCTTCCATCTTAAGCTGGAGGGTGCGCGGAAAATATTTATCGAAAAACATCTTCCAGAAATCCTTCTATTCCAACACCTCAATCTCCTCCTTAGGCTTTGAATTTTCGATCAACATCCACCATTGATCAGATTCACCCATTATATGATAAGCCTCCAAGAGAACCTTCTCTTGTTCAGAACATTGGAGGATGGAGAATATCATTTCAATTGAGTAGATCCATTATTTAGCGATCATGGGATCAGATGATCCACTAAAAGTATGAGGCCTTTGTCTCATGAAGCTCTCGATAGTGACTTGTTCTTTCATTGGGGGGGGGGGGGGTTGAACGTTCCTCTTGACCCGTGATTCTACTCAAAACGTGATTTAGATGAGAGAGAAGCGTGACAATGTTCGTGATTCCCGCTCCCATTGGATTGGGCATCTCATTAGTACAGTCATCACACTGATCTTCACAACGGTTGTTACCCCGAGTCCTCATATTACCGGCCATTGGTTGGAAGAAAAATAAAGTTAGGGGTAACACATGAAGGGTAATCCAAAGAAAAAAAACAGAGGACTTATAAATAAACTTTTATTTCCTTACTAATGAGTCTATAGGCTTCAATCTAGGCTTTTCATGATCTACTTTCTAACATATATTCTTAGGGGAATTTATTTTAAATCCCTTAATAAGGGTTCATACTAAGCTTGTGAATTTATCAAAACATATCCCCCAGGAGTGTCGTAACCAAGAGTGCAGCAAGGCCCACTGTCGTACACTAGTTCCCATTCGAGTCTAGCTCAAAGCGGTGTTTTTGGGTTTTACCCCTTGGATACATCTGTGCAGAGCTGCCTCTACCTACTCGTATCCAGACATGGATGTATTTGCTTGATAACCCAATTACTCAATACTCACAAAAACCTAGGGATGTTTTTATTATACTTATTCTTTTCTCTAAGGATTTACTAGGGTTTTCTAATCCTAATCCCAAAAATAACTAAACCTATCCTTTGATACCAACTATGACAACCCTGCTTTTATTACAAACTTAAACATGATTTATTACATAAAACATCACTTGATTCAACAATGAATATCACGAGTTTTAGTGTCTTTGGGGCTTAGGAACATTACATAAAAACTTAAAACATGAAATACAACATCTTTATTGAAAACCTCCTTTACATAACCACTACATTCCCTCGTACTTAGCATTGCATGGGATAACCTGAGGACATGCATAAGAAAAGGGTGAGCTATAAAGCCCAGTAAGGGAGTACACATGGAATAACATGAGAAGTACAACACATGTTAGACAATAGGCATATCAATAGAGCATAAAATAAACATGAGCATAAAGTCATGATAAAGCATGATAATCATAACATGGAAACGTGTCAACAACACTTAACATGGAATTAGCATGAACCAAGGCTCATTGCACATGGAGCATGAGTAAAGCTTCATTGCACATAAATCAGGAGTAAACCCTCGTTGAACATGAATTAGCATGGCTCAACACTCATTGTACATGACATATCATGATATTATACTTTACCCATTGCATTGGAGCGCTATAAGGGCACACCCTTCTTAAACATTTCATTTCATGCATAAGTGTGCCACATGGATCATAAAACATTTATTAATAAAACATAATCATTTATTCCATGATAAAGGAATGTGGAATTCATACATGAAACATTATAATCAATAAGTAAATGTTCATAATGGTGAATACCCGTGATGGAGAAATGGGCATTGTATTCACTACACAATCACATTGGCTTAGAAAATCGGTGTGATTTCGGCAGCGTAACGACGTGACATAAGAATTCATAAAAATGGTTGATGAGAGAGAAAGGGGTTCCTCATCATATTTACATGTAATGGAAAGTAATTAGTTCATATAGATATATGTACCAACAATTTTAATGGAATTTAGATTAATGATACAAAATTATTGCTTGAATGTAAAGGAGGAGAGAGAAGATCCTTTCGGAATTTCGGCATACTAACGGGTGTAAATGGGAGGCATTTATTGAGAGATAAAGGGGTCTCCCATCATTCTAACTTAAAGAGGGCATTATGAGGGAGGTGAGAAACCATACCCCAACATTCATAATTGAAATTAAAAGGGCATAACAACTTAATGAAAATTGGACAAAAATGAGAAAGGAAGAAAAAACCCTTACTTGGAAGTGTGCTTCCAATGGCTAGAGAGAGGCTTGTGAGAGGCTTCTTGGGAGGTTGGGGCACCTTGGAAAGATTCTAGAAAGAGTAGGGAAGACTTTTTACGAACTCCAAGGGCTTTGAGTGAGGAGGAAGTGGGAGCGTGTGTGGGATTAAATATTAGGGTTTCTTATGTGGAGGTGAGTCACACTCCTATGGAAATTAATTTAAAAAGGCAAGGTGTTGAATATGTCTTCAGGGGTCCATTAATGCTTTGAAAAGTAAGTCAAAAAAACAGAAAATCGCATTATTTTAATGGTAAAACATATATTTGCTGAAAATAATGATTATACTATTTTATCAAATCACTATTGGGTCATTATGATGTCATAAAACACATTATATATTTAAACTGTATTTAATTTTTACCCAAAAAATTGACTCTCTCCGAAAATTATAAAAAATTCACCGTTGGATAATTCCGACGTCCTGATTCCAGAAATTAAATTTATTCTATCTAAATAATTTTCTAAATATGGTAATTTTCACTTTTAAAATAAAAACCAACACTTATCGAAAATTCATGGGTTTTGACAGAAATGGCTTTCAAACCTTAATAAAAATTTTAATATCATTCCTAAAATTATAAGATCATTTACATTTAATAAAATACAATTTAATAATAATAATATTATTTTATTAAAATTTTATTTAATTAAAAAAACCTTTAATTTAATAAAAAAGATTTCTTAATTAAATAATAACGAAAACACCATTTCTACTTTAAAAACTATTTACAATGTATCAAAAATGACTTGAAATTATATTCATTATTTTATACAAAAAAAATAATGTACACGAACATATTACAACTTATTTGTTAAATAACCCCTTAAAAAGGCCGCATAAGACATAAGTGTAAGGTGTGAGATGGTGACAGACTCTTGGGGTGGCTCGGATAACATCGCTCGAGTGGTAATTTCAATCAACATCCACTTTTCCCATAGATGGTCACGTTCGAGCTTGACATGATGAAGCTCAACTTGGGCTTGGTCAAGGGCGAATCCCAAAGATTACACCTCTATTCTGAGCTCCGACAAATGGTCTTTGTATGGGGAAATTCTCCTGGATGAGGCCATTGCTTCCTTTGTCTGGGTAAATTGGATTTGTTAAAGTCCTATATTCATACTAATCATGTGATCACTGTTCAATGACTATATTAGAAATGGTCAAATTTGTTAACATAAAACCAAAGATTTTGACATTTTATATAAAAATAAAGATACATTTAATTATATCAAGAGGGATTTCTATTAATGAAACTTTGGGTCGTTACATATCCATTAACCAAATTTTAATTTTTTCTAGGAATTTGTTCATTTAATGGTTCTTTGTTTAGAATCACCACTTTAGTTGTGTTTGTTTAGTCTACTTAGGTGAATGGACACCTAGTCCATAGTTCCATCCTTATCTTTAATCACCATATTAAATTACTAAAGTAACAAAATATATATGACCATCCTAGTTTTTTCTTATTCTTTATTAATTGTGTATCTATGGGTTTCATGATTAATAATTATATTGAATTTAGTTCCAAAATATGGTATTTAAAGTTATCTATATAAAAGGAAACTAAAAAAACTATTTTTTAGTTGTTGAATAGATGATTTTCAAAGAATATATAGTTCATAATGTATATAAAATTATTTGGGATCAACCTTCAATTATTTTGGAATGGCCTTCTCCCACAATTTTGTTGGAATCATTAAAATGTAACACAAAGGGTTTCTCCCAATTTTGTGGTAAAATTGTTGATGGCATGGTCAATATATTTTTTACACATAAAATTATTTAAATTGTTCAACATTAAAATAAAATTAATCATCTTTAAAATTTAAACTAGAAAGGGGATGTGAAGTATTACTAAAATCCTCAATAAAATTTCTATATAAATTGGTATATCCTTGAAAATATTTTTCATGTTTCACATAAGCTGGGTAATGTAAACACATTATCATGTAATTCATTTATTCATCCACATCAATTAAATTTTATGAGATGAATTGACTAAGGGCTATTCTATTTTATTGTATAAAAATTAACTTTACAATTTTTTAAAATAATTTTATTTTCAACATAGGTTTTGAAAACTTCTTACATATTTTACAAGCAATGACCAAATGAGTCCCAAAAAATAGTGATGTCATCTAAAAATACCTCCAATAATTATTTAATATAATCACATAATATAATTATCATAGTCATATAAAATTTAACTGGGGAATTATAAAATCTAAATATCCTCCTTTGGTAAGAAATGTTTCTAATAATATAGCTAAATATAGTCTTCCCTTGATCCTCGAGGACAATAATTACCAATAAGTAACCGAAATATGATTCTAAGAAAAATAATTATTTTTACCCCCTAATCTATCTACCATCATTTCAATAAAAGGTATATATAGATGATCTTTTATAGTGACTTCAATCAACATTCAATAATATATACACACACTCAAACTATTTTTAATCATAACATGTATCAAATTATTTTTTTATTAGTAACTACAGTGAGGCCTATTTTATTTAGAATAATATGAATAGGGATTAACCATTGTGAATATGGAATGTTTTATAGAATTTTATCTCCCAAAAATCACTATATTTCTTTTTTCACTTCCTTCAACATGGTGTGATTCAATGTTTTGTAAGGATTCCTAATAGGAATGGAATTTACCTCTTGTAAAATTTTGGACATATAGATTTTGGATTTTATAATTAAGATGTCACATAAACTAGAAACTATTATTTATACTTTTTATCTTAAGAGTTCAATCAATTTTAATACATTTTCTGTAGATAATTTATTTACAATGATCATTGTATGCTTATCTTCTTCCATTAGGTACATATATTTTAAATCATTGGGAAGGGTTTTAAATTCCATATTTGTTTGTTTCTCTAAAGATGAAATTAAATTGTGGTTCGTCACATCAATATCATTGATTTTCTATAAAAAGGATTACATATAATAAGTTACATTATTAGATAAACAATAAAATTCATTTACAAAATCAGAATCAACCTCTTCCTAAAATCCAGAAATCTATTTTAATTATTCTTAAATATATTCCTCCCCTATACAATTTTCAATTATTAAATTTTTACCTATATATAATAAAAAATTTAGAATTACTAGAAATTTAAGGGATTTTATTAAGTATGTTAAAGTGTAATAATTGAATGATCCTTTCATGGGTTCCCCATGAAGTGAAAAAATAAAAGTGGACATTTTTATTACGACCCTAAACCTAAACTCATATAATATTATTCTTAAATCATAGTCTTTAAATTTATGTATTTTAATCCAATAAATGTGACCCAATTTCAACCATCAAAAACTAACAACATCAATTATAAATTATTGATATATTATATGCACAATGACTTTTTAGGTTTAGAGATTTAGAGAATTACTATAAAATCATACATGAATGTACCCATGTCATTAAGTGATAATTTTTCCTTATATAACCATATTTTATTTTTTGATAATATGTATTTAGCATCTATCATAAAGTAATTCACACATGATAACTATTTATACATGAATAATTTAACATCATTCTTCATAACCTAGGGAAAATGGAAATATATGAATGGTGATCTAAAATTCTCAATAAGGTTAGACATAATCAATAATATTTGTATTTCATTGTAGTGTATAAGATAAATAAATGTTACGATGACATAATCAAAGTGCATGAGAATAACTAAAAGATAATTCATACCCATCAAAAAATGAATCATAAATCATTAAACATGACATAAATTTTAAACATAATACACGATTAATATAATTCAAAAATCATGATCCATGGGATAGGAATCCTTGAAAAAAGTGTCCTTTAGAAACTCGTATGTATCATAGAAAAAATGTGTTACTATCATGGAACTTAATTATCATATCACTCTTATAATCACTCTTACATATTAAATAACTCACTTGGTAAAATAAAAAAACATCTTAAAACAATCCTATAACTGGATAACTTCATCTATTTATCCAATACATTGAGGGGATATAATGGATCCACCAAAAAAATGTTGGAAAATGTGACCAAATAATATTGTTTTACTCCCCAATTATGATTTCATAAATAATTTCAGAGTACCATATCATGAAACAATGAGAATATTTCACTTTTCAATATAACAAGAACCATTTTTTCATAGCTTGATCTACCCATGGAAAATAAATGGGTTCAATGGCCATATCATTGATATAATAGTAATCCTTATGTTTGATTAATATTTATGTAATCATTACAATATAACCTCAGAGGTTCATATGTAAAATCAAGGGTTTTTTTCCTTTGAAGAATAGAAATACCATTAAAATATAATTAATTTTTTGAGGGAAATACAATTTCACCTTTTAAAATAACTTTTAAAAAATAATAATTTCTAAAAATATTAAAAAATCATTTTAACAATAAATATCCTGGGAAGCTTTCGAATCAATATTAAATTAAAAAAATCATGGGGAAGAAAATATATTGTTAATTATTATATTTTAAAATAAAACATTCCATTCCAATTTTGGTAAAGAAACTCAAAAAATGTAATAAAAACAATTAAAATTATTCATTTTTTCAAAAAAAATCAAATAAAGTCAAATATTGTTAAAATTAATATTATAAAACATTTCAAATATAGGTAATAACATTCATAAAATAATTTTGAAGATAATGGATATTGAAGAAAAAAATCATCGGACAAAGAGAAAATTAGGTTGGATTTTCCTTAAAAACTTTTTTTGATCATTTTAGATATCGAATATAAAAAAATGGAACTAATTATTGAATCATAAAAGAATAAATAGAGTAGACCAAATTTTAAATTTTTTTTAAAAATATTACTTAAAAATTATCCCTTCAAAGAAATTGAGCATAGACAATCCAAAAAAGTGATATTAAAACCTAAATCCATGTCGATTTGTTAAATTTTGAATCCTTACCTCCATGAAAAAAATAAAATCAAATGGAACATTAAATACCATGAACATAAGTATATTAATTATAAAGTACTTTAATGTGGTAGTAGATACACCTCATAAAAGAAGTTAGATTTTTAACATTACATATTACCACTTCATAACATTCAAGTCAAATACCTTTGAATGGAATAATTTTTATTATAACATTAAATATCTTTAATTGATATGTTTCCATGATATAATATGAAAACAGGGAACTATATAAACCTCATAAAATAATATATTTAAATAACATAAAGATATTCCCCAGAGAAGTAAAATTTGAGATTAATATCCCTTACAAGGATCATATAATTGAATTAAAAATTAATCAATGGAGTAATTATGTGTAAAAATTATAAATCTACAAAAAAAAGTAGAAACAAAACATTAATAAAATAATTTTCATCTCACATAATATCATTTAATAGTGCAATAAATAAATAATTGATATTACTCTATGAAAGGAAATTGAATAAAAACCACTTATAAGGAACATAAATTTAAAAGGATAATTAATCATTTAAGTTATTATGAGAATAATATAAATCCATATAAAAATAGTCGATATACAACATAAAATAATCATAGTTTATTACACATGTGTTCTTATCATAGAATTGACAATGAAGAAGTGATACAACACAATAAAAATAAATTGAGTTAAGAAATCTCTTACTACGATTCAAGATTCTCTATTTATATCCTTTAACACCTATCTAATAAACATATATTAATTATTTTAATTTTTAAGGACTTGATTTTGTTATTATTAATTTATCATTATATTAATTCATTTATTTCACTAATATATTTAATTACTAAATTGGTTTACTCTATGTAAAATGTTATGAGGATGTTTAGTTCATAATTAAAAAATAACATCAGTATATTTACCATGATCAAAGAGAACATTGTTCAACAATCACCAGAATAATAATAATGATATGATTAAAAATTTTATACCTTAATTATTCTTTTAGAAACCACTATTAAATACTTTCATGAAAAATGAATTACGTTACAATCATAGATGGGGTAGGTTGTACAAACGCATGAATAATGCTTCCATTTATTTAACATACATGAGGGAAAGATGATTAGTATTTTTTGTCCTTAAATAGTGATTATAATATCAGAAATATAATATTTTCTCTTTAAATGAACTTATATATACCATTCATGTTATTCAGTGATGAAAATTGAATCACATTGCTTCTTGGAGGTGGTAATCCACACATACAGACAAACGACATTATGAATTTTAAATGGAAGGAATGGTAAGAATATAAATGATAAATTATCAATAAATAATGATAATTATGTCATAAATATATCATTTATATAATTAAATACATCTTTCAAACCATTAATAAGTGGTTCTTATAAAAAAATGTATCACATAGGTTAGTGAGGTGGTAGTCTGCAATACATATGAATGATGGTTTCATTTCCCATTTAACGGAAAATGGATAGGGATTAAGGTTGTTAAATAAAAAAAAATCCCAGTATATAGTTCATAGTGATGTTACAATATCACAATGTTTAGATGAATTTTTTAATAAGGAAGAAGATGAAATAAAATTAAAATATTCGACTAAAATCTATACCTATTCTTCAGACAACCACCTTTTCTTTATACATTAAACCCTATGTAGTTTATATTATTCAAAATATTGGATGAATATTATTTGGTGAGAGATTATAGCAAGTTATTTTCTCATTTATTTGATGAAAAAAATGTAACTTTAAGTGTGTAGAGGATAGGATAGTCGGTTTCCTTTTTTATGCGGGGGAGAGGACACACTTTAAATGTTTAGAAATGTTAAAATATATTAATGTCTTATCTAAGAAAACTAGATCCAAAATGGATTATTTATTTATATGATATGTGATAGGGTTAAAATATCTCCATGAAATAAGATTTAGAAATGTTTATAGGTAAATTTAACCCATATCAATTTACTTTAACCCCTAGTAAACCTATTTTTACCTTACTAAGGGTAACTTATTTTTACTATTGTTACTATTCATTATGAAAAAAATATAGTCAATTTATTACCTATTATTAATTATTCTAATTAAAGTTATGGAATCAATTTTATGGAATTATATTCATAGATTTATAATAATTTAATTTAAAATAAAAGCTGAAAAAAGTGAAGAAAATGAGTTTTGTTGAAAAAACATTTTGTTAAGTGTAATATAATTTTATAGAAAAATAAAGAATAAAATTGATAAAAATGACATTAATGAAATTTATAATAAAATAAATGAATTATATTAACTTGTAATCCATTTTAATGCAATATTTTACTTTATAAATTATTTAAATGAAAAGTCATTTCTCAATAAAAATCAATATTTTTTATTATTCATTCCAAAAAAAACATCTCAAATGAGAATAAAAAATTCACTCTAATACAATTTTTACATGAAAATTTGAATAATTATATTCCTTTATTTAAATAAATTTTCGCAAATTTTTTTAAATTATTTATAATATTTTCTCACAAAAAATAAACAGAACCATTTTTGAAGAAAATATATTTTTAAAGAAAAAAATAATTTCACAAAAATTAAATTCTTATTTACTAAGAATATATCAATAAATTTTTATTGAGTAGGAAATTTATATATATATATATCATAATTTGTTTATTAATATTCATTCCATCCAATTTAATGGTAAGGTTATTTAGATCATATTTAAAAACTAATATATTTTTGTTTTTTTATGCTTGGTTTCCTTTCTCGGATACCGTATTAAACATAGTTTTATTATTATTAAATATGAGTGTGTTATAAGTGTTGTATCCCTGATCTATGGTAATTTTTACATTATAAATATTTATGATATACTTATATTTATTCAACAAGGGTTTTCCAAAAATTATTAGTGACTGGACCGGTGATCTATCTTTCTCCATATTGAGCACAAAGAAGAATACTAGAAATATTAGGATTTTGACTCTAAAAAAACTACCTACGACACTCATGATGAAATTTTACTATATATATTTTATATTTAAATGAATAATTATGTTGGATTTAATTCTTCTATCCATAAGGAAGATAAAAACAAAGTAAATAATTACACTAATAGAAGAAACCAAATCACATAAAGCATCAGAAAAAAATCATGGAACCAATAGTAAAGGGACATAAAATGTCCCTAAAACATGTAACTTTTTAGATGTTAAGTTTAATTATGGAAGATATTATTCTCAATAAATTTATCCTTTCATTTCATTTAATCCTCCTTTTTTAGTGAAAATTTCTTAGAATATCATAGCTTACTTTGGTATTAGTTTGAGAGCCTCTATAAGGGGTATGTTTATATCTACTTTTAAAAAAAAATTACAGAATCAATATTTGTAGTTCTATCTCATGATTAATTTTAGTTTAGGTAATAAATGATTAGAATAGAAGTTCAATACCTCTTTCCTCCCATTTTTTTATCAAGAAGGATATATCTAGTCTTTTGTTATTCTTTTCATACTTCTCTTATTTATCATTGTTCATTTATACTTAGGGATTACATTATGAAGTTTAATTAGAATTTTTATTTATCCGCCTTTATTATCATATTATTTAGGTGGATTTGGTTTAGTTTTAGGTGTGGTTAGTGGTTAAAGTTCTTTTCCACTTTTAGTGGTCATCATTCATAATTTCTTCTTAGTATTTTGGACTGACAAGGATGGTAATTTCTTTATACTTTTTTATAGAATCTTCACAAAGATAGTGGGGTTTTCATTATGTTTTTTAATCTAATTCTTGATATATTGACCCCCAAGTAATTGATTTTATTGTACTAGTATTGGTTCACTAGTTTAAGGTTTATAGAATGGTTTTTCTTAATGGAAATTATGGGGATAAAGAAATGGTCTATTATAAGGATTTTTTTATTGTTTTGGAAAGGTTATGGGTGCTTGTATTTTTTGTTTTACTACTGAAATAGGGGTTTCTATTGGTATTAATAAAGGTATGATAGTCTAGATTGTTTTTATTGATTTATAAATCAATTTTGGACATAGTAAATGTCTATTAATCATATAATGGGATAATAAAATGGGCATATCTAGAAGGATGTTGGGAAAATATTGTTTCCCTGTTCTTTAGAATGAAGGTCAGTAAAGTGATTAAGAGATAAACATAAACCACATATATTGTAAGGTACTTGTTTTTACCGATTATTATTTAAAATCCTTTGCCATATTTTCCTAGGTACATAATTTAGAATATATTCCAAAAAGTAAATTAATTTGAAGTTCTTACCTAATGGACCCCTCTCATCTATATACCTCTGATGCCAAATTTTTGTGACTTTTGAGGAATATTTGTAAAACCCATAAATTTCAAGGAAATTTTTTTCTTAAATTCTTTGAATTTTTTCGAGTATGCAGTTTTTGATGGCACCTGATTCCGAGGCTCGGTGTGCCCTTGATAATTTTTTGAAGTTTAGCTTGGGTACGTTCAGTGGACAAATGAGCGGTTTCTTCTAACTTTTAAACCAATGCCCGGAATTGAAATCTGAGGGCACCGATGAGCTCATAATGCTGGTAATTGTTTAAGGGTACCTTTACAGCAGTTGTGTTTTCACGGGAGGAGAAGTTAAAATTTGTGGTTTAATTAAGAAGTGAACAAAATTTTTAGAAAAATTTTATTTTATATCTATGGTGGTTATATCCTACACGGGGGAGTAAGGGGTGGGACCCACAACCACCTAACTACCCATGTGTGGATATTTGTGAGGTGGGGCCCACACGAGCCCTAACCATTCACCTCCCCCTAAACTCCTTAAACCCCCTTCAGTATTTTGTTAACTCCACTTTAATTGTATAACCCTTCTAGTTCCTCTCTCTCTCCCTCTTTAACTATTACCAACACACCTTAATTAATAAATTGAACCACATCAATTAATTAATTAAGTGTTTTCAGTTTTGAAATTTAAATTGCTTGTGTTAATAAAATAATAACATTAGCCTATTTTTTTACTTTATCACATGTTGTGTTGGGAGAAATTGGAGAGAGAGCATGTGTTAAAGAAGAAGGAAGTTCCTATTTCATTGAAGAACATCATCCTCCCGCGAAGAACAATGCCTCTTCGATGAAGAACACTAACTCCACAAATATCGACGATGTTCCTTCCCTTATCCTCACTACAACTAGTTTGGAGACGCCGTTTCCTCCTTCGACGCCCACCAACGACCTCTACAAATCCTCTCTCTACGACGTTGTCTTCTGCGACGCCCAATGTACGATGTCTTTTATCGATGTGGGGTGAATTGTTTCAATTTTATTTGAATAAAATTTTTCATTTTGCTTCGTGAAACCTATCTTATCTTTGGTCGATTGTTACCGCCTAACGCAGAAGGGGCGGTATGAACAAACACGGCCCAATGACCCTCTGTAGTTTCGTGTCCTTTCTGGAATCGGGAAGTAGCGATGATTGAAGGCTGTGACCATATTCCATCCACGTGCGGAAGAACCCCAGCCTACAACTGCGGGCCGCTCGATTGACGAAGATGAACCGGGCTGAAGGAAGGAACTGCAGAACCCCACGGTACCGCGTTGCGGGAACCACAGCCCGCATAGGGCAGGCCGCTTCTGCGGAAGAACCAGCCCGCCCGTCGGCCGGCCGGGCGGAGGTGAGCCGCGGTGCCTGGAGGGCGCCGTGCTAGAGAACCGGCCGGCCCATCGGCCGGCCTGGCAGAGCTGAACCACGGCACAAGGAGGGCACCGCACTGAAGAAACCAATGGCCCGCCCGAGCAGGCCTCTTGCGCGAGAAGGTCGGCCAGCTCTAGGCAGCCGGTTAGGGAGGGCAGCAATACTTGGTGCCGTCGGTTTGGACATCCGAGGGGTCGTGCCTCCTCGGACCACTTGGCCTCCGGGCCGAGCCCGCGGGGCAGTGCCCAGCTGGTCTAGACCGCGTCCCCTAGGGTCGGTCTGAACCCCTTCAGGATAGGCCAAATCCCTTCAGGCCAGGAAACACGTTTCTCCAAGCCGGTCTGACACCCCTGCTAGGTCGGACCCGCTAAAACTGGGTTAACCCGACCCATTGGCCCACTAGGCTTAACGGGCCGGGCCCGTATTCACTTAAAGGTGAATATTTCAAAGGCCGCGCATCCGATCGACGCGCCGTCTGCGGCACTGGGATACTTTCGATGAGGTGGTCTTTTTTTAGTACTCTAACTGAGCTTTGGGAATCTTTTGAAATCGGTTGGGTTTGGAATGAGCATATTTCCAACCTGGCCCCAGGAATGGAAAATCCAATATCTCTCAGACCGGGCGTCCGATTGATGCATCATCTACCACATTGAGTTCCTTTTTATGAGATGGAACTTTGGGATACATCAACTCTAGACTTCGTGATATTTGATGTATCGACCCCATTTACTCGAGGAGAGGACCCTCCCGAAATCAAGTATTTTGTGTGCGGGGACCCTAAAGCTAGTTGCGACTGCGACGACTACCGTGCTGGGATCCTCCGTGGGTTCGACGACTAAGATGACTATACTTGGATCCTATATGGGTTCGGCAATAGGGACGATTGTACTTGGATCCTTCGTGGGTTCGGTAGCGATGATGACTGTACTTGGATCCTACGTGGGTTCGATAGCGAAGACTTCTATAATTGGATCCTATGTAGGTTCAGTAGAGGAGATGATTCAGAGGCTATATCTAATCATATCCACCCACTTCATTAGTAGAATACATGTGTGTGCTAAGTCTTGACTTTTCAATCATTCCATTGGTCTGATTGACTTCTTCCCTGTGTGGAATGGGATGTACAAGGGCTCGAGAGTTGGAGCTGAACTAGAATTGATGAGTTAGGTATATGTATGGGAATACACCTAAGTAGATTTTCTTGATACTTAGTGTTTGTATCATTCCATTGCGGTTTATCCTTTTTGGATTCTGGGAGACCTTCGGGGGTCTCGGGTCCCTACTGAGTATCATATACTCATCCCTGAATGGGATATACCTGCACTACGTTGTGTTGGATGTAGACTATGGAAAACACTGATCGAGGTGGAGGCCTGTGGAGCTGGACAGTACCCAGTGGTGGACCACTAGATGGGACGTACACTAAGTGGACGACCGGACATGAGGAGCTGAGTAGACCATCTGTACCCACCCTTTAAGTGGGATATCCGGATGACGACTTGGTGGTTTCTGTTTTACTTTAATGATGTTGTAATTTCATTCAGTTGTATGGTATTTTTAGTTGGGTCTGTATACTGGGCCATTTACTTTTCATCACCTAATTTTGTACTCAACTTACATAGTTATTACTTAAATTGTGTACTCTCTTGTGTTTGATTACTTTTATAAAGGAAATGCCTTCCCTTTTTCGGGATTTATGCCTTTGGTGCTAGTCTCCAACCCCTGGCCTATGGAAGGTGGGCTTGGGGTAGTCACAACACGGGCCACGAGGAAGGGTCATGAAAAATTGGTATCAGAGGAGTCGGTTCTACCGCAAAACTCAAGACTCTGATCTTTCTTCTCTATGAAGCAATAGTGTTAAGAGTATTGGCTGTGGTTTTCAGTCTAGGGAGTCCAGTGTTGGTGCGGCGGCTGACGTATCCATACACCAGGACCTTGACTACTGATTTTCAACTTAGTGCTTGAAAACACTGATTGCTTTTGTGTTTCATAACTTTTCATTGTGATTACTTTGTGTCAGCTCACTAGGAATACTATTTTACCATGGCGCACCAGTTTCTTATCAGGATGGCCCCACAAAGGCATCCAACCAGGGATCCAAGTTACGTGTGAGATGACAGCCCACCGAGTGACGAGGCCTCGGTGCAGGGCCCCATTACAGTGGAGGCACCAGCAGAACCTCTACCCGCTGGGCCACCGATACCACCATCCCCAGCATTAGAGAATACACGCCGCCTGAGTGCACTGCATGAGTTTCAGTGACAGAGGCCGCCTAGTTTTAGTGGAGAGATGGACCCCCAGACACCCGAAGATTTACGTGAGGCTATCGTCAGAGTCTTCGGACTATTAGGGACACCAGCCGATCTTATGGTGGTCTTTGTTGCGAGCCTCCTGCACGCAACAGTAGGTAGATGGTGGAACGTGATGCTCTAGGTGCATGACATGGCATCACTACAATGGACAGAATTCGAGAGCCTCTTCCACTCGGATTTTGTTCCATCCACCCTCGTGCAGTGCACAATCAAGATTTACTACATCTGCAGTAGGGCAGCATGACAGTAGCCCAGTACTTGGCGAGATTTACTGACCTCTCACGCTACTCCACGGACATGGTTCGAGACCCAATATTCAAGGCCCGGACCTTTGAGTATGGAATGAGGCATGAGATCAGGGCTTTGATGATCTCCCTCAACATTCTGATGCAGGCTGGAGTACAGGACTGATCTCTTATTGTGGAGAGCTTTCTTGCTGTGCTGATGCCAGCAGCCAGACCCACCACAGGGCGACACGTAGTGGTGTCTTCTATAGTCGGTAGTAGATAGATGTTGCAGATGTCCAAGAGGACCATGCCATCAGGTGGGGAAACCTCAGGATACTGGTTCAGATGTGCGGGGCACACGCAGCAGAGCCACCATACGAGAGGCAGGCAGTGCTATGCATGCGGCGGGCAAGGCCACATGGCTCGTGACTTCCCAACCCTCCATGTAGACGAGCAGTAGACAGTTGAGGGACCTCCCAAGAAGAGGCATAGGTTTGACTGTGGCGGTCTGCAGGGAGCAGGCAGACGAGGAAGAGGAGCCGGATGAGTAGTTGGCAGTGGACGACGATTCAATGCTCTACCACCACCACCACCAGGAGGACCTCCCCGACCATAGGGAGCTGGCAGACAAGGGTAGTCTTAGCTCTAGGCGGTCGAGTCCTATGACCACGACGCACCTGAGATTATTTGAGGTACTATCTGTGTCTACTCCACCCTTGATGTTGTTCTTATAGACACAAAAGTGAGTCATTATTTTATTGTTGCTGCCCTTGTACAGAGCTCAGAGATTCTGACGGAGCCGTTGGCTAGATCCTTATGGCTAGAGAATCCTATGGGAGCAGACTCTATGATTACGCACTGGTGCCGTCATTGTGAGCTTACTCTAGGAGGCGAAAGCTTCAGCTGGGATCTTCTTGTAGCAGCATCGGGGCCTTACGACATCATCTTGGGTATGGAATTGTTATCTACATTCTATGCCAAGATCGACTATATTAGGCGCAATGTGCAGTGTGTTCACATAGATGGGAGCAGGTTCACCTTCACCAGTGATAAGGGATCCTTTGCAGCGCATGATGGACTTACGCAGAGGAGAGGGCGGTCGATCAAACATCAGTTGGCTAGTCTCATTGTAGGAGCTGTTGATGTGTAAAGTCCATGTTTTCCTGTTGTGGTGGATCAGTATGCAGACGTTTTTCCTGAAGATGGTCCAGGACTACCTCCTCGTAGAGAGGTAGATTTCTATATTGACATGTACCCCGGGATAGCACTGCTATCTACTCCAGCATATCGGATGGCTCCCGATGAGCTTCATGAGCTATGGGTACACCTCGAGGACTTTCATGGAAAGAGATTCATCTGACCCAGTGTTTCACCCTAGGCTTCTCTGATTTTATTCGCCAAGAAGGCGGATGGGAGATTATGACTATGTTTCGACTACAGTAGCATGAAACAGGTGACCGTGAAGAACAAGTATCCACTCCCAATGATTGACGACCTCGTGGATCAGATCAAGGGATCATGATGGTTCTTGAAAATAGACCTCAGGTTAGGTTATCACCAGCTCAGAGTTCGAGACGAGGATGTACAGAAGACGACCTTCAGGTGTCGGTACGGCCATTATGAGTTCTCAGTGATTCCCTTCGGCGTGACCAACTCACTTGTAGTGTTCATGAGTCTCATGAACATGATCTTCCATCCATACCTCTATCTTTTTGTCATAATATTCATCGAAGACATACTGATTTACTCGACTACTGAGGAGGATCATGCATACCACTTATGGGTTGTACTGGACACACTCTGAGAGCACCAGCTTTATGGTAAGATCTCAGAGTTCCAGTTATGGATTCGAGAGGTTCACTTATTGGAGTATATCATCTCAGAGGTGGGAGTTACTGTGGATCCTGTGAAGATCGAGGCATTACTATCATTAGAGCCACCCAGGAGCATGATGGAGGTGAAGAGTTTCCTAGGTCTGGAAGACTACTATTGGAGATTTGTGCCAGAATTCTCCAGAGTTACAGCACTACTTTCAGCTTTGACAAAGAAGGGGAAACACTTCATGTGGTCAGATAGATGCCAGCAGAGCTTCCAGGAGCAGAGACAATGATTGACCAGTGCGCCCATCTTGAGGCTACCAGAGGAGGGTGTAGGGTACGTAGTTTACTACGATGCATCAGGGACCGGACTCGGGTGTGTCCTGATGTAGGAGTGATCAGTTATCGCTTACTGTTCATGGTAGTTGAGGAATAACGAGTGGAAATACGCTACCCATGACCTAGAGTTAGCAGAAGTGGTCTTCACCCTGAAGTTTTGGCGACACTATCTGATGGGCAAGCGCTTTACAGTCTACTCTGACCACCAGAGTCTCAGGTACATTTTCTCGCAGATGGACCTGAACCTGAGACATTGGTGTGGCTTGAGATCCTCCAGGACTATGACTTTGAGATAGTATATACTTCATGGAATGGGAACGTAGTAGTTGATGCTCTGAGCAGGAGATCATGCATTCAGATACTTGGAGAGGAGACATAGGAGATAGCTGCTTTACAGATATCCTCCATGGATAGAGATGGGGTAGGTTTCCTATAATCCCTCATAGTTAAACCTTTACTACTTCAGCGGGTCAGAGAAGCACATCATGGAGACGTTGACTATGAGACACGACGTACTCATATTTCCACAGGGAAGGAACCAGGTAGATTTTATAAAGGAAGAGAGCACGTCATCCTCTATAGGGATCGTACCATGTTACCAGTTGCATTACAGGAGGATGTGTTGAGGGAGTTTCACACTTCCCCTCTAGCGGTACATCCTAGAGTGGTGAATATGTACTAGGACCTCAGATGACAGCACTGGTGGCCGGGTATGAAGAAGGTTGTAGCAGAGTTCGTTTCACGATGCCTCACTTGCCTGTAAGTGAAGGTGTAGCACCAGGTACAACCAGGCTTGGTACAACCCTTAGAGGTTCCGGAGTGGAAGTGAGATGGGATATCAAAGGATTTTGTGACGGGGCTTCCACGTACATCTAGGGGACACGAATCTGTCTTGGTGATCATCGACCAACTCACCAAGTCGGCCCACTTCCTTCTGATCAGAGAGCAGGGCACAGTAGAGATCTTGGAATGCCTCTACATTCAGGAGATCGTACGGATTCATTGTGATCCATCGTCTATAATCTCTGATTGAGACACTCTCTTTACATCTCGGCTTTGGAAGGGGATGTAGGAGGCATTTAGGACACAGCTACGCCAGAGTACCGCCTTTCAACCTCATATGGATGGCCAGACAGAGAGGACCATTCAGAATCTCGAGGATATGCTCCGTGCATGTGTCCTTGACTTTCGTCGCAGCTGGGAGGATATCCTACCCTTGGTGGAGTTTGTGTACAACAACAACTACAACTCCACCATTGGTATGGAACCATACAAGGAATTGTACGACCGGCCATGCAGATCACCTCTGTGCTCGACTGACCCTAGGGAGTCAGCACTTGTAGGACTGGAGATGGTTCAGGCTACGACGGAGAAGGTGCAGATCATCCAGTAGCAGATGAGGACTGCACAAAGCAGACAGAAGTCCTATTCTGATTTGAGATGGAGACCACTAGAGTTTGAGGATGGAAACCATGATTTCTTAAGAGTCTCACCTAGATGTGGATTACAGAGATTTGGTGGGGGCAGAAAGTTATCTCCATGCTTCATCAGACCATTCTAGGTCTTCAGCAGGGTAGGTGTGGTGGATTACCTCCTGGCCCTTCTACCTCAGTTGCAACGGGTGCATGACATTTTCCACGTATCTCAGCTGAGGAGATACGTGCATGACCCGAAGCATATCATTGACCACTGGGAGCTGGACATCGATGATGGGGATACATTCACGGAGGTCCTGGTGGACATCGAGGATCAACAAGAGTGTGTCCTACGTGGATGGTCAATTCCTCTAGTGTTCATTCGTTGGCAGTATGGGAACCTCCAGGAGAGCACATGGAAACGGGAGGCTCAGATGCATGTTCAGTACCTTCATTTGTTCTTCTAGTCTATGTTTGTAGCTTTACGGGGACATAAAGCCCGGAGGTGGGGGTAATTTAAAGACCCGTAAATTTCAAGGAAAAGTTTTTCATAAAATATTTGGAATTTTATGAGTACACAGTTTTTTACGGCACCTGATTCTGAGCCCTGGTGTGCCCGTAATAATTTTATGAATTTTAGCTCAGGTACGTTCAGTGAACGAATGATCGGGTTTTTCTATCTTTTGAACTGGTGCTCGAAATTGAGATCCTAGGGCACCGATGAACTCACAACACCAGTAATTGCTTAAGGGGGAATTTTCTGTAGTTTCGATTGCACGGTAGGAGAAGTTAAAATTTGTGGTTTAATTAAGAAGTGAATAAAATTGTTAGAACAATTTTATTTTATATCTATGGTGGTTATATCCTACATGGGGGAGTTAGAGGTGGGACCCATTACCACCTAACTTCCGATGTGTGGATATTTGTGAGGTGGGGACCACATGATCCCCAACCTTTCACCTCCCCCTAAACTCCATAAACCCCCTTAATTATTTTTTTATGTCCTCTTTAATTGTGTAACCCTTCCACTTCCTCTCTCTCTCCCTCTTTAACTCTTGCCAACAATACTTAATTAATGAATTCAAGAACATAAATTAATTAATTGGTTGTATTGAATTTTGAGATTTAAATTGCATGTGTTAATAAAATAATAGCATTGGCCTATTATTTTACTTTAGTACATGTTGTTTTGGGAGAAATTGGAGAGAGATCTTGTGTAAACGAAGAAGGAAGTTCCTCTTTCATTGAAGAACATCATCCTCCCGCAAAGAATGACAACTCTTCAATGAAGAAAACCGACTCCATAAAGAGCGATGACGTGAATTACCTTCTCCTCCCTGCAACTAGTGTGGAGATGTTGTTTCATCCTTGGATGCCCACCAATGTCGTATATGAATCCTCTCTCCGCGATGCCATCTTCCACGACGCCCGACGTACGACATCTTTTATCTTAGTAGGGTGAATTGTTTCAATTTTATTTGAATAAAAATTTTCTTTTGCTTCGTGAAACCTACCTCATCTTTAGCCGACTATTACCGCCTAACGCGGAGGGTGCGGGCCGAACACACACGGCCCAACGACCCTCCGTCATTTCTTATCTTGTTTGGAATTAAAAAGTGGTGAAGATTGAAGGCAGAGACCATGCGCCGGCCACTTGCGGAAGAACCCCAGCCCGAAACTGCGGGCCGCTCGATCGACGAAGAAGAACCTAGCCAAAGGAAGGAATTGCGGCTCCCCATGGCGCCGCACTGCGGGAACTGCAGCCCACATAGGGTGGGCTGCTTCAGTGGAAGAACCGGCCGGTCGGAGCCAAACCGTTGTGCTACGAGGGCACCTCGCTGAAGAAACCAAAGGCCCGCCAGAGCGGGCTGCTTGTGCCAAAAGGTCGGCCGGCTCCAGCCGGCCGGTCAGGGAGGGTGGCGCTGCTCGGCGCAGACGGTTCGTACAACCTATGGGTCGTGCCCCCTTGGACCGCTCGCCCAGCGGGCCGAGCCAGTGGGGCAGCGCCCAGCTGCGTCGCACCTTGCTGGGTCGTGCCCAGTAGGGTCGTGCCTAGCCAAACCGGACAGGGTCGGGCTGGGCTGGGCCACGCCCTGTCGGGCCGTGTCCCCTCGGGCCGGGCCGGACCCCTTCGGGAAAGGCCACATCCCATTGGGCCAGGCCTTCCTTTTCTTCAGGCCAGTCTGACACCCCTGCCAGGTCGTACCCGCTAAAACTGGGTTAACCCGACCTGTCGGCCCACTGGGCTTAACGGGCCAGGCCCGTATTCACATAATGGTGAATATTTCAAAGATCGGTGCCCGATCGACGTGCCATATATGGCACTGGGATCCTTTCAAAGAGGAGTCCCTTTTGTGATACTCTAAGTGAGTTTTGGGAAAATTTGGAAATCAGACGGGTTTGGAACGAGCATATTTTCAACCAGGCCCCAGGAACAGAAAATCCAATATCTCTCAGACTTGGCGTCCGATTGACGAGGCTTCTATCACATTGAGTTCCTTTTGATGAGTCGGAACTTCGAGATACATCAACTCTGGACTTTGTGACAGTTGATGTATCGACCCCCTTTACTCGAGGAGAGGACCCTCCCAGAATCGGGTACGCTATGTGCGGGAACCCTAGAACTGGCTGCGACTACGACGACTAGTGTGCTGGGATCCTCCGTGGGTTCAACAATGAAGACAACTGTACTAGGATCCTACGTGGGTTCAGTAGCAAGTATGACTGTACTTGGATCCTCCGTGGGTTCGGCAGCGATGACGACTGTACTTGGATCCTACATGGATTCGACAACGATGGTTACTGTACTTGGATCCTATGTGGGTTCGGCAGCGACGACTTCTGTACTTGGATCATATGTGGGTTCGGTAGAGGAGATGATTCAGAGGCTACATCTAATCATCTCCACCCCACATCGTGAGTAGTATACGTGTGTGAGCTGAGTCTTGACTATTCAATCATTCCATTAGTGTGATTGACTTCTTCCCTGTGTGTACTGGGTTGTACATGGGCTCTAGAGTTGGAGTCATACTGGAATTGATGACTTAGTTATAAGTATGGTAATATACCTAATTAGTGTCGGTTGATACTTCATGTTTGTATCTTTATTTTTTGGTTTATCCTTTATAGATTTTGTGAGACTTTAGGGGGTCTCGGGGTCCCTACTGAGTGTCGTATACTCACCCCGGCAAGGGCTATGCCCACACTACATTGTCTTGGATGCAGACGTCGGACTGCACTGATCTAGGTGGTGGCTTGTGGATCTGGACAGTACCCAGCGGTTGACCACTAGACAGGGCATACATTGAGCGGACGACCGGACCCGAGGAGGTGAGGAGACCATCTGTACCCACCCTTCATGTGGGATGGGATAGGCATATCTCCACCCCATGGTTATATTTCATTATGGATTCATTATTTGGTATAAACCCTTGTGTCTTTTTGATAATAAATAGAATACACCATTGGATGGTTTTTATGTGTTATAAAGAAAACATCCGATTAGGATGGACTGTGATACTTCTACAATTATTTCATTAACAAGATACCTATAGGGAATTCCCCTAGATGATAAAACTCTCCTAAGGACTTATAGAATGCTATATATTTAGGGAATTATATGGGTATAGGCATGTATATTCTATTATATTGGGGTATTCATAGATATGGGTAAATGGAAATTATTTTTCTTAGGCCCTATATGTGAGAACACCCATATAGATGTTGTTATATGATTTTAAAAAAACTCCCATAGAGGAGGTATATGATGGAAATGAAAACTCCCATCAGTGTTAGTCTATAATACATGACTTGGTATATTCGCATGGGAAAATTTGTGATATGATGTTGTCATGGTCCATATAAAGTCCCCAAAGACACCAAGATACTAACAGATGTAGGTATAGTAGATCAGGTTTTCTAACCTATTAACTGAATGTGGTTTATTTTTTATTTATATTTTTTAGAATTTTATTTATTTCTAATTGAAAATAACACATGAACATATCACTAAATTTCTTGTTATTATGGTACTGTTTTGGTGTTTTCCCACTATGTTTTGTACTCACACTCATCTCGGGCTACCACCAATATTAATTAGATGATCATACATTTACTTGATTCTAGGTATTGGTTGTACTGAGGCCTGAGTTTTCGCAATATAGATGGATTAGCTATGTAAATACATCTTAGGATGAGGTATGTATTATAGATTTCATGGAGACAATGCCTTTTTTTAATTTATATTGGTTTGTATCCCTATCCAACCAAGTGTGTGGTCTTCTGTACTTATGACATGGTTTTTTGGAATTAATATTTTCCATGAATTATTGTTGGATGATTTATTTACCCTAAATTATTTGATTTTTGTTTATTATGTATGATGTTTTATTATTTATCCATTAATTTTCACTCATATATGGAGGTATAGTCTCCCCAAATAACTACCTTAGACTTGTTCTTCAAGTAGGAAGCCTCTGGAGAATGGGGAGGGACACCCGAGGTATAGTAGGGACCATCGATCCCAAAATTAGTTACTATTTTAAGGAAATTGGTTATTACAAATTTTTATGAAAGAAATTATTTTTCTTCTTTATTATTGTTTTTGTATTTGGTATACTATATATTTAAGAATTTTTTTGATCATGTGATGTTTAAAGAAATGTTGTGTCAAGAACACTTAAACTGGTAAGAAGTTTGGGCTACTAGAGATGGGGTTGATTTTTGTGATGCTCTATGTTATAATTTTATTTTATTTTCTCCTTGGTTAATGAACTTGATGTGTGAGATTTATTATTTATAACGTATAATGGATTTATTGATAATATACAATTATTAAGATGCTAGTGAATTGACTTGACTCTTGGAAAATGAATGTAATATGGATATCATTAATTATATTCGGCACATAGGATTCACATGACACATAGGACTACTAAAAGTAGTTTTCATGGATATCTTAGGCTCTTTTGATTAATGTTTCAACAACTAATCAAATTATGTTTTCCCATATAAGTACTTGGTGGAATTCTACTTACCAGGGATTTCTTGTATTTTGTTTTACTTTTGATGGCCTGTCATATGGATTAATTTTGAGATACTCATTAATGAGGATGGTGTATTCTCATGGTGTAAGGGACTTGAATTCACCCTAGCAGGACAATGATCGAATTTATTCCATAAGGGTAAACCTCATTTTTTGGTTATTATTGTTCGGTTTCAGTTATTTATATTTTCCAGTAAAAGCCTATATAGTGTTTTCCAATATATATTGGAATAAAGACCTATCTAATCGAATACAATATATATGTTCTGATATGGATTATCTTGGATTATTTTGATGTGCATATATCATTGACTATAAAGGCCTTGCCCTCTAGGGACAAGTAAATTGTATAAATTCTTGGACATGATGGGTGACCTAGTTGTGGGAGGTTTTCAACATGTGATTTATTTATATATGAGACCCTATGAATGGATATTTAAGCTTTAACATGTGGATTCTAGGGGTTGAGATGAGAGGATTCATGATGCCTTGCGAGATGTGACCATATTAAGTGATTTTTCATATATCCAGTTGGTCAAACCTAGTGCCCCTAATTATACCTGATGGGTAGGTCTATGTGGGATACCTAGAGAGACCTAGTATTAACTCAAACCATAGTGTTTTAGTGATTTTTTTTGATCAAGGGTGAGCCATCTAAGGGTTTAGCATGGGTTGGTGAATTATATTAAGGGGAGGCATAGGTAGGTGATTTTATGTATGGTAATGATTCACAAGAGGTTCTTAGGGTGTTCATAAAGGGTAGGATATTTTCCTTTGTATCTGAGTAAGTATCTAGGATACTTGGGTATCATGTCTGGTTTCAATGGGAATGACTATTTGGGTGACTTTACAAAATAAACAGTGGGTGAACCATTATTTTCATAGTCATGCCACTGGGGAATTCTTATTACAAGAAAGGACCCAGGTGGAGACTAATATTTAGAATTATACTATCATGAAATGGGGATATAATGGGAACCAATGGTGTGGAAAATACTTCATGTTGTGGGGGCATGTAGGCAATCATGGAAGTAGTAGGTATCCTAGTTTTTAAGATGAGTTCCAAAGGAAATACTGGTTTGATGATACTAACGGCAGTGGAGAACATTTATCTAGGTATAATTGATAGATTATTTGAGGGATCATGAGTCAATTTATGTACTGGGTGGTATGGGATTTTACACCCAATGTGTATGATGGTTTTGTTATACACTATTTTAAACTTGGGGACCATCAATAATCAAATTAAGTGGAATGTTGGGTGTGATTCGAGGATTGATAAGTAAGAATGGATGTTTGTGGGCATTTAACCAAATGTTTTGAAGAATAATTAATGAAATCCCCAAATGGTATACTTTATATGATTATTTATTGAGTCTAATGGAATGGTTTAACTAATACTTAACCTCAAAAAACACTTTCATGGAGACATGGTTTTAGTGGTAAGAGAATGCAACTCAGGATGAGTGGAACATTTTTGTTGGATCAATCAAATTTTACTCGTGTAGAATATTGAGGGTGATTACCATTAGTAGTGGAAATATTAAATGATATCAATGGATTTACACACCTATGTTTAGACAAAGTTAAGGACAGTGCATAGGTTGTGACAATCTTGATCTTGTTTCAATGGTGCAACAACTAGTGTGATTCTATGGTGGGGAGTGGGATATCGGTCATGAGTCTGTGAACCTCATGTTATAAGGGTCGTGGGAGTATGGTAGGGTTTATCATATATCATTATTCCCTTTTAAATATGGTTAATTAATTTTCTAAATTAATACTGCATTCCTCAATATGTTTATGATAAAACATCAGTTATGGTATCATATAGAGTCTGAGCTTTGGTGTCAGGCTTGGGGTAACTAGAAGTGATCCAAATGTGTGGGGTCGGGAAGGAGTTATCACATGTGGTAGAAAATGTTCAATATTTGGTGGATAATGGACCCAAATAAAAACTTATTATCATAGTTTAGTAATAGACCTCTGTTGGTGGGTTCAAATGACCAAGAGGTGTATCCTGGAGTAATTTCCTCGGGATTGGGTGTTTGGTAATGTATCAGTTAGAGGAGTTGAGATTTCCTAGGATCGGTCATATAGAGGAGGTAAAATATCCATTACCACATATAATTAGGTTTTTTGAGTTGTGAACTATTTCTGGACCATTTTTACGATTATGGAGGAGTGTTTCAATAGGAGGCTCTAATTGGGAATGACATTGTATCTCGGAGTTGGCCTCCATTAGCAAGGAACTATAGTGGGAAACACCATCAAAACAATAATTAATTGCATAAATATGTGATTATGTTTTAGTTGAAATTGACCTAGGAGTGTTTTTACTTATGGTTTAATTGTGGTTATGAGTGGTCGATTGGGTTTTGTTAGTTTAAGTGCCTTATGATCAAATCAGCCCTTGATATGCATTTTATGCATTCAGAGGTGGAATAAAGTTGTTCATGTAAAAACTAGTGAGTAGGGTCATTCATGATGTTTAGTTGTATAACCACCAAGGATTCTTGGGTATTATTTGTGATAAGGTGTGGAGTTATTAATAGTATGTGTTCATATATGTTTGAAATTCCATAAAATTCTAATTTTTCAATTACTGGACATGTCAAATATTATTCAAAGGCTTGGAATAGTATTGTGAGAGTTGTAATGTCCCAATGGGTTCTCTAAGATATATACTGACTCATTTAAGATTCATTAGGTGTTCATGTAAGGCTTTACAGCTTGCAGATATGTTTTTTTGTTTTAGAGGATTTTTCTAACTGAGCATAGTTTGGGGTGCACATTTGAGGAGAAACTATACGGCACCCCAAAACCGCATGTGGATTAAAGATTATTTTTGTAAGAATAATATATTTAATAAATTTTTTATAATATTAATAGTTAAATCATGCTAACTTATAGATGGAATCAAAATGAGTTTTCATTGGAGTTGTAGATACACCCACAAGGTTGTTGCACATATTGGAAAAACATGTGGAAAAAGCATGGGATGGGGAGGTTTTAAGGTAGTACCAACCGTACGCTTGGTGCGTGGTTTGGAAAATGGTATGTCCAAACTATTTGTCTCATCATATAGGAAAAATTATAATAGTTTTCTCTTAATTTATTTAGTGTTAATCCCATATTTCGCCTCAATTAATGCAAGCATTACCTAGTCAAACACTCCCCTTCGGTTCCCCATCCCCTATTGATTTGTGGTTGATTTTGGCACCATTCATCAAATATTTTAGGAATTTTTTCAAATATATTTTCCTCCCTTATTATAATAGTCAATTTTAAAAAATTGTTTTATTTCTCTTGGTTGGGGTTTTGGTTCACATTCCAACGAAGCATGGTGGAATCAGTAAATCTCAATTGGAATTCACTCAACCTTGGAAGACTATGACCTAGGATTCCATCTTCATACAATGTCCCCTCATTTTAGTTAGGGAATATTTTACCATAAAATTATTCATAATTTTTTATTTAAAATTTTATTTTAATTATACTTTTTTTATTTTGGTCTTGGGAATTTTTTTCATCATCAGTCGAGAGATGTGAGAAAGACCCTTGGGTGCCGTTGAATGGGGTTATAGTGATGTACAATGACTAGGTGAGTAATCTGACGTTATGAAAAGTTTTAATTGGATTAATTAATTAATTTTTAATGTTTTAATTAATTAGGTTTTGTTTTTTTTAATATTGGGTTGGGGCCTTCAGACATTAAGATGGTCATAGATGATCAAGGATGAGGTTGGACGAACCATGGCAGGCCTTGGTAGAACTTTCTTCCATTGGAATTTATATAGGATGATTCATCAAAGGTTATTGGTCCTTGTATATTACATATAGCATAGTTATGATGTTTAAATATATTTTTCTGTGTTGTATCACCATTAGGACAATGGACCCTATTATTATTTAACAATAAGATTTAATTTAAATCAGTTAATTTAATTTTAAAATTTTAAATTGTATTAGCACCGGATATAAAAGAAACAAACTACCAGGGCCACTATGAACCTCAAGAACAAGCTTGTTGCCTCAACCGAAAATGTATAAGTCCTGAACTAAGGTGATTCCAGGAAATTTGGACACATCCATGATAGACTATGTTGATGATGATATAAAAATCCCTAGTTAGTTGGGTAAGGACCCCTACAATGTGTAAAGATAAGGTGGATGTACTATAGGAAGATATTATATGGTTCGGAGGAGTTAACTAATCCAGAGTGACCCCAAATATTAATATGTTACTTAATCCATTTCTTGAGAATATTACTATTATCTTGTATCCCTAAGGCTTCTGACATTGTAAGTTGAATTTGACGAAGTCGAGGGAAAAAGGTCCTCTGAGTGTTGGTCATTGACCTGAAAGACATTATGTTGCCAGGGATCCTAAGTGGATTACTCCCTAGTAGTGAAGACCTTCATGAACCTAGTATTTTCCAATATTACTTTTTGATCCTATTTAGATTTTTTTATGGGATTGAATATAGATGATTCTGGGTGTCACCTTAGAACCCAATTCCAAAAAATTGACTGTGTTTAAGATGTGATGAGTTGTGTCACATTTTAGGAGTCTCGCCTTGGTTAGTGTGATGGGTTATGAATACGAAAACTCATATTTATGGTTTAGTTTTGATGTTTTATATTTTATAATCCCTTGTAGATATTTGATATTAAATGAAATGTATCGTTGGGTTGTTATGTTGTGCGATAAAGAAAACTTCCCTAGTAGAGAGGTCGGTGATACTTCTTGGATTATCCCATTGCTAAGGTTCTTATATGAAATTTTCCTTTGATGATTAAAGCCTTATTTGGGTGGTATGTGATTTGGTTAGAGCCTCTATGGAGTTAGATCTTGTATATGGTTAGTTTTACATGGATTTGGAATCACGATGTTTTGGGTTGGACCATCACATGCTAGCCTGGTAGGGGACTTATAATATGGGATCGGAGCCTACAATTTTTTGAGTGACTACTATATTTCCTTGCATGGATGTTATCATATATTACGGGGGTATTATCTCCTGATCTATGAAACTTATTATAATTATTCCATGGATGATAAAAAACTTATTGGGGAGGTTCTTGATGACTAATAAAGAAAACACCCATATGGGAGGTTCTTAATAACTATGAAAACATATGTAAGGGGAGGTATGTGGTACATTACTGAGTATATTCCCATGGGAAGGGCTATATTTTCTCAAACAATCCACATGACGTGCTTAGAGACCCCTCGACACTGGATAATGTATCTATTGAATATTAGGGACCTAGAATTAAGGATTGATGATGGGTTTTTTTAGGTTTATTTATTTCCAAAAAAGAATACCATTTGAACATAACACTACATTGATAGTAGTATAGGGTTGTGTTGGTGGTCCCATACAGAGTTCTGTAATCACACCATGCTCAGTCCCCTACTACTCTTCGGTACCTAAGAATATGTTCACTTGGTTGTAGGTAATGGTTCTATTGACGCTAAGATTTTATCAGGAGAGTTTTCTCAAATGTGTTTGTGGAGCTTGGGATGAGCAATTGGTCAATGATTTCATAGAGGAGGCATTATTTTTTTATGTTTTATATATATAAATGTACTAGTGGGATGTCTATTATATTTATAATTTGATTTTTGGCCTTACTGCATTACATGTATTATTATTGGATGATTTATTTACCATGCATACACTAATGTTTATCAATTATGTATGATGTTTAGTTATTTATTTTTTATCAAAAACTCTAATAGAGGGGGTATTATGAATCTATAGTAATATATTATTCCCCCACTAGAATTCTATATCCTTTTATTCAAGGAGAGAAATGTCTAAGGTACAATGGAGGTCATCAGTCCAAGAATCATTTTGTAGTATGGGGTGGCATGATGATATAGCTCACTTTCTCCCTTCTCTAAATATTTAATTCAACCTAGATAATTAATCAGCATATAAATAAGGGTTCATAGAGATTATTGGATTATAATGTGGCTGATTGAAAATGTTTTTCATAGATTATATGGTCTATATGGTTTAAATTTCAATACATGATACAGTTAGATCTGATTTAAAAGGCGTATTTTAAAGTCAAAATGAATGCCTCGATCATGTGTAGAAACAATTCCATAAATGATCAATGGTTTTTAATATATTTCAGATAAATTTCTAGTTATAAAATCATTTCTTAGTTATCTAATAAAAAATTTAATTTTATGATGATATAAAATTATGATTAAAATCCCCTAAGGAAATTGATTAATGTCTTGGAAATTATTTCATCTCATGAGGTTCAAAATAAATTATAGGGATTTTCATGAATTCTACTCACTTATAATTTGAAAACATGTTAATTTAAACATTCATATAAGGTGAGTATATAACAGAAATCAATTTATCAAAATTGGAATAGATTGATATTTAGAAGGGTAATTATTATTAAGATCAATTGGTTTCAAAAACACACTAAAACTAAAAAAATAGACAAAAAACTAAAAAAATAAAGAAATATTACAAGGATAAATAAAAAATTGAAATTATTAAACAAAAAATTTTCCCTCTATTTTATTTAATTTATTTATCATCCTTAATTAATTTTAATAGATTTTACGTGTACTACAATTTGAATGGGAATCACAATAATCAAATAAATATCAAGGAAATGTAAAACCTGTTGGTTATTAGTGTTATTTAGGTAAGAGGGGTGCGACCTTAGACACTATTTCTTAGGGAATATTTCCATATAATCATTTTATCCTATTACAATTAAATATGAATGGGTACTTTTTTCCTTTCTAAAAACCTTTATTGAACCAAAATGATATACATTAGTGGATATAAATGGACGTTCCTAACTAGAATAAAGATTACCTAGAATCTAATTGAGTCTTGAGTAGAATAATAACAATTGGTTTCCTGGATAAAATACTCTATGTTTGATAATCTTATCATGATCCAATCTTGTCTTTTATAAATATTTTAATTTTATAAATATTCTCTTCTAAGTTCATTCATCTCTTATATCAATAGATTACTCTAATTTATATAACTATCTGTGTTAAGATTTACACCTCTCATGGTTTATTATACCTTATATCTCATCTCCATAGGCATGTGAAAGAAATTTCCACAAGCATATCTATATGAACACATTCAAATGGGTATTTAGTATATTGTCTCATAATACCATTGGTGCCTTACAACCTTTTTTCTCTAGTCCTTTTTTTGGTTTAATGGTTCTTTCTATAATCCCTTTTATCTTATTCTTGGAAACTTTCTCTTATCAAATTTTTATAGTAAATTGTAGATGTCTTATGATGTACTCCATGAATCCTCAACAAAGCCTCCATGATACTATTAAAAACAGGGTTTATTGATCACAGATGATAGTGTTTGGGACTCTAAAAAAATTTATTTATATAAAATAAAATACAAAACTTTAGAATCATCAGTTTTGGTGGTCTCTTCTTACATTCATTTTTTAACACGATCAACTTCTAAAACAATTTATGATTTTTCAAAATTCCTGGAAAAATTTACTATAAAATTTATTCTTTATTCTTCAAAAAATTAAAGGATGTAAATTTTTTTATAATTTATTATCTCATTGAAATACTCCCAAAAAATGTAAATCTCTTATATTTTTTACAAAATTAATGTTTATTTTTAAATAAATTGAACAAATAGATTCCTGAATCGAAAAAATTATTTTTCTTTTGAGTCCCAAATTTTCCTCTATAACTTAGTGTGTGAAAAAGTCAAATTTATATTTTATCAAACATATAGGTAAACATTTGGTCATAACTTGATCATTATGTATTTTATACATATATGGATCTCCTATAATGAAATTTTTTGATTCATACTAAATCCTTAAATTTACTAGGGATTCAAGTGGGATGTTACTTGAAAGGTTAAAATATAATAAACCATAATATCATACTATGTCACTTATCCATTAACAAAATATTTATTTTTTCCAGGAATTTGTTCATTCAATGGGTCTTTGTTTAGAATCACCACTTTAGTTGTGTTTGTGTAGTCTACTCAGGTGAATGGACCCCTGGTCCATAGTTCCATACTTTTCTTTAATCACCATATTAAATTACTAAAGTAACAAAATATATATGACCACCCTAGTTTTTTCTTATTCTTTATTAATTATGTATCTATGGGTTTCATGATCAATAATTATATTGAATTTAGTTCCAATAATGTGTTATTTAAAATTATCTATATAAAAAGAAACTAATAGAAACTATTGTTTAGTGGTTGAATAGTTGATTTTCATATAATCTATAGTTCATAATGTATATAAAATTATTTGGGATCAACCTTCAATTATTTTGGAATGGCCTTCTACCACAATTTTGTTAGAATCATCAAAATGTAACACAAAGGGCTTCTCCCAATTTTGTGGTCAAATTGTTGATGGCATGGTCAATATATTTTTTACACATAAAAATATTTACATTGTTCAAAATTAAAATAAAAGTCATCATCATTAAAAATTAAACTAGAAAAGGGAGGTTAAGTATTACTAAAATCCTTAATAAAATTACTATAGAAACCAGTATATCCTAGAAAATAGTTTTCATGTTTCACATAAGTTGGGTAATGAAAAAACATTATCATGTCATTATTTTATTAATCCACATCAATAACAATTTATGAGATGAATTGACTAAGGACTATTTTATTTTATAGTATAAAAATTAAAATTTCTTTTTAAAAATAATATTATTTTCAATATAGGTTTTGAAAACTTCTTACATATTTTACAAGAAATGACAAAATGAGTCCCAAAAAATAGAAATGCCATCTAAAATTACCTCCAATAATTATTTAATACAATCATATAATATACTTATCATAGTCATATAAAATTTAACTGGGGAATTATACAATATAAATATCCTACTTTGGTAAGAAATGTTTCTAAAAATATAGTTAAATATAGTCTTACCTTGATCCTCGGGCACAATAATTACAAATAAGTAATCAAAAAATGATTCTAAGAAAAATAATTATTTTTACCCCCCAATATATCTACCATCATTTCAATAGAAGGTATATATAAATGATCTTTTATAGTGACTTCATTCAACATTCAATAATATATACACACACTCAAACTATTTTTAATCCTAACATGTATCAAATTATTTTTTTTATAATTAACTATAGAGAGGCCTATTTTATTTATAATAATATGAATAAGGATTAACCATTGTGAATCTGAAATGTTTTAGAGAATTTTATCTTCCAAAAATCAGTATATTTATTTTTTCACTTCCTCCAACATTGTGTGATTCAATGTTTTGTATGGATTACTTATAGGTATGGAATTTACCTCATGTAAAATTTTGGACATATAGATTTTGGATTGTATACATTAGATGTCACATTAACTATAACCTATTATTAATACTTTTTCCTTTAAGAGTTCAATAGATTTTAATACATTTTTTGTAGAAAAGTTATTTACAATGATCATTGTATGCTTATTTTCTTCCATTAGGTACATATATTTTAAATCTTTGGGAAGGGTTTTAAATTCCATATTTGTTGGTTTCTCTAAAGATGAAATTAAATTGTGGTTCCTCACATCAATATAGTTAATTTTATATAAAAAGGATTACATATAATAAGTTACATTATTAGATAAACAATAAAATTCATTTACAAAATCAGAATCAACATCTTCCTCCAATCTAAAAATATATTTTAATGATTATAAAATATATTCCTCCTCTATAAAATTTTGAATTATTAAAATTTTCCCTATATATAATAACAAATTTATAATTAATAGACATTTAATGGATTTTATTAAGTATTTTAAAGTGTAATAATTGAATGATCCTTTCATGGGTTCCCCATGAAGTGATAAAATTAAAGTGGACATTTTTATGACAACCCTAAACCTAAACTCTTATATTATTATTCTTAAAACATAGTCTTTAAATTTATGGATTTGAAACCAATAAATGTCGCCCAATTTCAACCATCAAAAACTAACAACATCATTTATAAATTATTGATATATTATATACACAATGACATTTTAGGTTTAGAGATTTAGATAATTACTATAAAATCATACATGAATGTACCCATGTCATTAGGTGATAATTATTCCTTATATAACCATGTTTTATTTTTTGATAATAATTTGTTAGAATCTATCATAAAGTTATTCACACATGATAACTATTTATACATGAATAATTTAACACCATTCTTCATAACCTAGTGAAAATGGAAATATATGAATGGTGATCTAAAATTCTCAATAAGGATAGACATAATCGATAATAGTTGTATTTCATTAGAGTGTGAAAGATGAAAAAATATTACGATGACATAATCAATGTGCATAAGAATAACAAAAAGATAATTCAAACCCATCAAAATAAGAATCATAAATCATGAAACATAACATAAATTTTAAACATAAGACACGAGTAATATAACTCAAAAATTATGATCCATGGGAAAGGAATCCTTGAAAAAATTGTCCTTTAAAAACTCATATGAATCATAGATAAAATGTGTTTGTATCATTGAACTTCATTACCATATTACTCTTATAATCACTCTTATATATTTAATAACCCACTTGGTAAATTAAAAAAAAATCTTAAAACAATCCTATAACTGGTTAACTTCATCTGTATACCCAATACATTTGGGGGATATAATGGATCCACCCAAAAAATGTTGGAAAATGTGACTTAATAATTTGTTTTTACTCCCCAATTATGATTTCATAAATAATTTCAGAGTACCATATCATGAAACAATAAGAATATTTCATTTTTCAATATAACAAGAACCATTTTTTTCATAACTTGATTTACCGATGGAAAATAAATGTGTTCAATGTCCATATCATTGATATAATAGTAATCCTTATGTTTGAATAATAAGTATGTAATCATTACAATATAAACTCAGAGGGTCATATGTAAAATGAAGGGTTTTTTGCCTTTTAAGTATAGAAATACCATTAAAATATCATTAATTTTTTGAGGGAAATACAATTTCAACTTTTAAAATAACTTTTAAAAAATAATAATTTATAAAAATATTACGAAATCATTTTAACAATAAATATTCTGGGAAGATTTTGAATCAATGTTAAATTAAAAAAAATCATGGAGATGAAAATATATTGTTAATTGGTATATTTTAAAATAAAACATTTCATTCCAATTTTGGTAAAGAAACTCAAAAATTGTTATAAAAACAATTAAAATTATTAATTTTTTCAAAAAAAAGATAAATAAAGTCAAATATTGTCAAAATTAGTATTATAGAAAATTTAAAATATTGGTAAGAACATATATAAAATAATTTTGAAGAGAATAGATATTGAAGAAAAAGATCATTGGTCAAAGAGAAAATCAGGTCGGATTTTCATTATAAAATTTTTTTTGATCATTTTAGATACCAAATATAAAAAAATGTAACTAATTATTGAAACATAAAAGAATAAATATAGTAGTAGAAATTTTATAATTTTTTTGAAAATAATACTTAAATAATATCCCTCAAAAGAAATTGAGCATAGACAATCCTAAAAAAGTGATATTAAAACCTAAACCCATGCCGATTTGTTAAATTTTGAATCCTTACCTCCATGAAAAAAATAAAATCAAATGAAACATTAAATACAATGAAAATAATTATATTAATTATAAAATACTTTAATGTGGTAGTAGATACACCTCATAAAATTAGTTAGTTTTTTAACATTACATATTACCACTTCATAACATTCAAGTCAAATACCCTTGGATGGAATAATTTGTATTATAAATTTAAATATATTTAATTGATAGGTATCCATGATATAATATGGAAATGGGGAACTATATACACCTCATAAAATTATATATATTTATAACATAAAAATATTCCCCAAAGAAGTAAAATTTTGGATTAATATCCCTTACAAGGATCATATCATTGAATTAAAAATTATTCAATGAAGTAATTATGTGTAAAAACTATAAATCTACAAAAAACAAGTAGAAATAAAACGTTAATAAAATAATTTTCATTTCATAGAATATCATTTAATAATACAATAAATAAAGAAGTGATATTACCCTATGAAAGGAAATTGAATAAAAAACCCCTTATAAAGAACATAAATTTAAAAAGATAATTAATCAATTAATTTATTATGAGAATAATGTAAATACATATAAAAATATTTGATATACAACATGAAATAATAATAATTTATTACACATGTCATCTTGTTATAGAATTTTCAATGAAGAAGTGATATAACCCAATAAAAATAAATTGAGTTAAGAAATATATTACCACGATTCCAGATTCTTTATGTATATCCTTTAACACCTATATAATAAACATATATTAATTATTTTATTTTTTAAGGATTTGAATTTATTATTATTAATTTATCATTATAATAATTCATTTATTTCACTGATATATTTAATTACAAAATTGGTTTATTCTATGTTAAATGTTATAAGGATGTTGAGTTCATAATTAAAAAATGACCTCATTATATTTACCATGATCAAAGAGAACATTGTTCAACAATCCCTAATAATAATTATGTAATTATAATTTTTATAAATTAATTATTCTTTTAGAAACCACTAGTAAATACTTTCATGAAAAATGAATTATGTTACAATCATGGATGTGGTAGGTTGTACATACGCATGAAAAATTCTTCCATTTATTTAACATACATGAGAGAAATATGATTAGTATTTTTTGACCTTAAATAATGATTAGAATATCATAAATATAATATTTTCTCTTTACATGAACTTATATATACCATTCATGTTATTCAGTGATGAAAAATGAATCACATTGCTTCTTGGAGGTGGTAATCCACACATACGAACAAACGACATTATGAATTTTAAATGGAAGGAAGGGTAAGAATATAAATGATAAATTATCTATAAATAATGATAATTATGTCATAAATATTTCATTTATATAAATTAAATACATCTTTAAAACCATTAATAAGTGGTTTTGATAAAAAAAATCACATAGGTTAGTGAGGTGGTAGTCTTCCGTACATATGAATGATGGTTTCATTTCTCATTTAATGTCCAATGGATAGGGATTAAGGTTATTAAAAAAACAACTCAGTATATGGTTCATAGTTATGTTACAATATCACAATGTTTAGATGAATTTTTTAATAGGGAAGAATATGAAATAAAATTAAAACATTCAATTAAAATCTATACCTATTCTTCAGACAACCACCTTTTCTTTCTACATTATACACTATATAGTTTATATTATTCCAAATATATGATGACTATGATTTTTTGAGTGATTATAGGAAGGTACATTCTCATTTATTTGATAAAAAATGTCTCCTTAAGTGTGTAGAAGATAGGATAGTGGCTTTCCTTTTATAAGTGGGGGAGAGGACACACTAGAAATGTTTAAAAATGTTAAAATATATTAATGTCTTATCTGAGAAAAATGGATCCAAAATGGATTATTTATTTAGATGATATGTGAAAGTGTTAATATATCTCCATGAAAGAAAATTTAGAAAAGTTTATAGGTAAATTTAGCCCATATCAATTTATTTTAACCCCTAGTAAACCTATTTTAACCTTAATGAGGGTAACTTATTTTTACTATTTTTTATATTCATTATGGAAACAATAAGTTCAAATTATTACATATTATTAATTATTATAATTAAAATTATGGAATCCAATTTATGGAATTATATTCATAGATTTATAATATTTTAATTTAAAATTAATGTTGAAAAAAGTGAAGAAAACTAGTTTTGTTGAAAAAACATTTTATTAAGTGTAATATGTTTTTATAGAAAAATAAAGAATAAAATTTATGAAAATCACTTTAATGATATTTTTAATAAAATAAATGAAATTTTTTTACTTTTAATCCATTTTAATGCAATAATTTTCTTTATAAAATATTTAAATGAAAAGTCATTTTTCAAAAAAAATCAATATTTTTCATTATTCATTCCAAAAAACAAACATCTCAAATTAGAATAAAAAATTCACTCTAATACAATTTTGACATGAAAATTTGAATAATTAAGTTCATTTATTTAAATAAATTTTCTCAAATTTTTATAAATAAGTTATAATATTTTCTCACAAAAAATAAACAAAATCGGTTTTGAAGAAAATATATTTTTAAAGAAAAAAATAATTTCACAAAAAAATAAATGCTTATTTACTAAGAATATATCAATAAATTTTTATTGAGTAGGAAATTTATATATATATATATCATAATTGTTTTATTAATATTCATTCCATCCAATTTAATGGTTAGGTTATTTAGGTCATATTTAACAAATAATATTTTTTTTGTTTATTTATGCTTGGTGTTCTTTGTTGGATACAATATTAAACATAGTTTTATTATTTTAAAATATCAGCGTGTTATAAGTGTTGTATCCCCGATCCATGGTAATTTTTACATTATAAATATTTATGATATTCTTATATTTATTTAAGAATGGTTTTCCAAAAATTATTAGTGACTGGACCGGTGATCTATCTTTCTCCAAGTTGAACACAAATAATAATACTAGAAATATTGTGATTTTGACACTAAATATTCTACTTATAACTCTCATGATGAAATTTTAGTGTATCTATTTAAAATTTAAATGACTAATTATGTTAGATTTAATTCTTCTATCCAAAAGGAAGTTAAAAACATAGTATATAATTACATTAATGGAAGAAACTAAATCACATAATGCATCAGAAAAAAATCATGGAAACAATAGTAAAGGGACATAAAATGTCCCTAAAACATGGAACTTTTTAGAAGTTATGTTTAATAAGGGATTATATTATTATCAATAAAATTATCCTTTCATTTCCTTTAATCCTCCATTTTTAGTGAAAATTTCTTTGAATAACATAGCATACTTTTGGGTTAGTTTGAGAGCCTCTATAAGGGGTGTGTTGATATCTACTTTTAAAAAAAATCTAGAATCAATCTTTTTAGTTCTATCTCATGATTAATTTTTTTAGGTCATCCATGATTGGAATAGAAGTTCAATATCTATTTCCTCGCATTTTTTTATCCAGAGTGGTATATCTAGTCTTTTCTTATTCTTTTTAGACTTCTCTTATTCATCATTGTTCATTTATACTTAGGGACAACATTCTGAAGTTTAATTAGAATATTTTTTTCTCCACCTTTATTATCATATTATTTATGTGGATTTGGTGTAGTTTTAGGTGTGGTTAGTGTTTAAATTTCTTTTCCACTTCTGGTGGTCATTACACATAATTTCTTCTTAGTATTTTGGACTAACAAGGATGGTAATTTCCTTATACTTTTTTATAGAATCTTCACAAAGATAGTGGGTTTTTCTTTATGGTCCATAATCTAATTCTTGAGATCCTGACCCCCAGGTCATTCATTTTATTGTGATATTATTGGTTCAATAGTTTAAGGTCTATAGAATGGTTTTTCATATTGGAAATTATGGGGATAATGAAATGGTCTATTATAAAGATAATTGTATTGTTTTTGGAAAGGTGATGGGTGCTTGTATTTTTTGATTTACTACTGAAATAGGGGTTTCTGTTGATAGTAATAATGGTACGATAGTCTAGATTGTTTTTATTGATGTATAAATCAATTTTGGACTTGGTAAATGTTTATTAATCATATAATGGGATAATAAAATGGGCCTATCTAGAAGGATTTTGGGAAAATCTTCTTTCCCTATTCTTTAGAATGAAGGTCAGTAAAGTGATTAACAAATTAACATAAACCACATATATTAGAAGTTACTTGTTTTTATGAATTATTATTTAAAATAATTTGTCTTATTTTTCTAGGTACTTATTTTATAATATATTCCAAAAATTAAATGAATTTGAAGTTCTTACCTTATGGACCCCTCTCATCTATATAACTATGATGCCAAATTTGTGTGACTTTTGAGGAATATTTGTAAAGACCCATAAATTTTAAGGAAAATTTTTTCTTAAATTCTTTGAAATTTTACGAGTACGCAGTTTCTGACGGCACCTGATTCCGAGTCCCAGTGTGCCCTTAAAAGTTTTTTGATGTTTAGCTCAGGTACGTTCAGTGAACGAATGGGCGGGTTTTTCTATGTTTTGAACCAGTTCCCAGAATTGAAATCTGAGGGTACCGATGAACTTGCAACACCGGTAATTGTTTAAGGGGACCTTTACTGCAGTTGCGTTTGCACGGGAGGAGAAGTTAAAATTTGTGGTTTAATTAAGAAGTGAATAAATTTTTTTAAAAAAAATTATTTTATATCTATGGTGGTTATATCCTACATTGGGAAGTTAGGGGTGGGACCCACAACCACCTAACTACACAAGTGTGGATATTTGTGAGGTGGGGGCCACACGAGCCCCAACCTTTCACCTCCCCCTAAACTTCTTAAACCCCCTTCATTATTTTGTTAACTCCACTTTAATTGTATAACCCTCCCACATCCTCTCTCTCTCTCTCCTTAAATCTTTCCAACACACCTTAATTAATAAATTGAACCACTTCAATTAATTAATTATGTTTTTTGAGTTTTGAAATTTAAATTTCTTGTGTTAATGAAATAATAGCATTATCCTATTATTTTACTTTAGCACATGTTGTGTTGGGAGAAATTGGAGAGAGATCTTGTGTTAAAGAAGAAGGAAGTTCCTATTTCGTTGAAGAACATCATCCTCCCGTGAAGAACGATGCCTCTTCAATGAAGATCACTAACTCCACCAAGAGCGGCGACGTTCCTTCCCTTATCCTCTCTGCAACTAGTGTGGAGACGTCGTTTCCTCCTTGGACGCCTACCAACGTCGTTTAAGAATCCTCTCTCTACGACGCCATCTTCTACAATGCCCGATGTACGATGTTTTTTTTATCAAAGTAGGGTGAATTGTTTCAATTTTATTTGAATAAAATTGTTCGTTTTGATTCATGAAACATATCTCATCTTTGGACGATTGTTACCGCCTAACACGGAGGGACTGGGCCCAAAAACCATGGCCCGACGACCCTCTGTTGTTTCTTGTCATGTTTGGAATCGGGAAGCAACGATGATGGATGGCGGAGACCATGCGCTAGCCACGTGCGCAAGAACCCCGGCCCGCAACTGTGGGCCGCTCGACCAATGAGGAAGAACCAGGATGAAGGAAGGAACTGCTGCGCCCCATGGCACCACGCTACGGGAACCACGACCCGCATAGGGCGGGCTGCTTCGGTGGAAGAACTGTCCAGCCCGTCAGCCGGTCGGGCGGAGGTGAGCCACGGGGCCAGGAAGGTGCCGCGCTAGAGAATCGGCCAGCCCGTCGGCCAATCGGGCAGAGCCGAACCGCGGCGCCAGGAGGGAGCCGTGCTGAAGAAACCTGTGGCCCGCCGGAGCAGGTCGCTTGCACCAGAAGGCCCGTGGGCTCTAGGGGGCTGGTTTGGGAGGGCGGCGCTGCTTGGTGCTGCCGGTTTGGACGAACGAGGGGTCGTGCCTCCTCGGACTGCTTGGCCTCTGGGCCGAGCCCGCGGGGTAGTGCCCAGCCGGTCCGGGCCGCGTCCCCTCGGGCTGGGCCGAACCCCTTCGGTATAATCCACATTCCTTGAAGCCAGGCGGCATGTTTCTCTGGGCCGGTCCGACACCCCTGCCGGGTCAGACCCACTAAAACTGGGTTAACCCAACCCGTTGGCCCACTAGGCTTAACAGTCCAGGCCCGTATTCACTTAAAGGTGAATATTTCAAAGACCGCGCATCTGATCGATGCGCCGTCTTTGGAACTGGGATCCTTTCAATGAGGTGGTACTTTTGAGATACTCTAAGTGAGTTTTGGGCATCTTTTGAAGTCGGTTGGGTTTGGAATGAGCATATTTCCAACCTGGCCCCATGAACAGAAAAGCCAATATCTCTCAGACCGAGCGTCCAATTGATGCACCGTCTATCACGCTGAGTTCCTTTTGACGAGATGGAACTTTGGGATACATCAACTCTAGACTTCGTGACAGTTGATGTATCGACCCCTTTTACTCGAGGAGAGGACCCTCCCGGAATCGAGTACGCTATCTGCAGGAACCCTAGAGCTGGCTGCGACTGCGACGACTACCGTGCTGGGATCCTCCGTGGGCTCGACGGAGAAGACAACTGTACTTGGATCCTATATGGGTTCGGCAGCGATGACGAATGTACTTGGATCCTCCATGGTTTCGGCAGTGATGCCGAATTTACTTGGATCCTATGTGGGTTCAGCATCGATGGTTACTGTACATGGATCTTACATGGGTTCGGTAGCAACGATTTCTTTACTTGGATCCTACGTGGGTTCGGTAGAGGAGATGATTCAGAGGCTAAATCCAATCATCTCCACCCCACTTCATTAGTATAATACCTATGTGTGCTGAGTCTTGACTATTCAATCATTCCATTGGTGTGATTGACTTCTTCCCTGTGTGGACTGGGTTGTACATGGCCTCTAGAGTTGGAGCCGAACTGGAATTGATTACTTAGGTATATGTATTAGGAATATACCTAAGTAGAGTCGGTTGATACTTTTTGTTTGTATCTTTCCTTTGTGGTTTATCCTTTGTGAATTCTAGGAGACCTTCGAGGGTCTCGGGGTCCCTACTGAGTATCGTAAACTCACCCCTGCACGGGCTATGCCTGCACTACATTGTGTTGGATGCAGATGATGGACCACACTAATCGAGGTGGAGGCTTGTGGAGCTGGACAGTACCTGGTGGTGGACCACAAGATGGGACATACACTAAGCAGACGGCCAGACCCGAGGAGCTGAGGAGACCATCTGTACCCACCATTCAGGTGGGATATCCGGATGACGACTCGGTGGTTGCTATTTTACTTTACTATTGTTGTACATTAATTCAGTTGTACTGTACTTTCAGTTGGGTTTGTATACTGGCTCATTTACTTTTCAGCACCTACTTTTGTACTCAGTTTACTTAGTGCTTACTTAATTTTTGTACTCTCCTGTGTTTTTTTATAAAGGCAGTGCCTACCCTTTTTCGGGATTTACGCCTTTGGTGCTAGTCGCCTGCCCCTGGAATATGGAAGGCGGGATTGGGGTAGTCCCAACATGGGCCACGAGGACGGGTCATGAAAAATTGGTATCAGAGGAGTCAGTTCTACCGCAGAACTCAGGACTCTGATCTTTCTTCTCTGTGAAGCAATAGTGTTAAGAGTATTGAGTGTGGTTTTCTGTCCAGGGAGTCCAGTGTTGGTGCGGCGGCCGATGTATCCATACACCAGGACCTTGACTACTGATTTTCGACTCAGTGCTCGAAAACACTGATTACATGTGTGTTTCAAAAGTTTTATTTGTGATTACTTTGTGGCAGCTCACCATGAATACTTTTTGATCATGGCGCACCAGTTTCTTTTCAGGATGGCCCCATGAAGGTAGCCAACCAGGGTTCCTAGTTACATGTGAGATGACAGCCCACCGAGCGACGATGCCTCGGTGTAGGGCCCCATTACAATGGAGGCACCAGCGGTACCTCTACCTGCTGGGCCACCGATACCACCATCCCCAGCAGTAGAGACTGCACGCCACCTGAGTGCACTGCACGAGTTTCAGCGACAGAGGATGCCCAGGTTCGGCAGAGAGACGGACCCCCAGGCACCCAAGGAATGGCTGGAGGCGATCGTCAGAGTCTTCAGACTAGTAGAGACACCATAAGATCTTATAGTGATCCCTGTTGAGAGTCTCTTACACACAGCAGCAGGTAGATTGTGGAACCTGATGCTCCAAGTGCATGACGAGGCATCACAACATTGGACGGAATTCGAGGGCCTCTTCCCCTCGGATTTTGTTCCAGCCACCCTTCGTGCAGTGCTCTTTCATGTGTTACTACATCTGCAGCAGGGCAGCATGATAGTAGCCCAGTACTCGGTGAGATTTACTGACCTCTCGCGCTACTCCACAGACATGTTATGAGACCCATTCTGTAGGGCCCGAAATTTCGAGTAGGGACTAAGGCATTAGATCAGGGATTCGATGATCTCCCTCAGCTTTCCGATCCAGGAAGGAGTACTGGAGAAATCTATTCTTGTGGAGAGCATTCTTGCTGAGCCGATGCCAGAAGTGAGACCCACTACAGGGTGACACGTAGCGGTGTCTTCTGCAGTCGGCAGTAGATAGATGTCACAGAGGTCCTAGCTTACCAGGCCATCACGTGGGAAACCTCAAGATATTGGTTCAGATGTGCGGGGCACATGCAGTAGAGCCAGCCATATGAGGAGAAGGTAGTGCTATGCATGCGGCGGGTAGGGCCACATGGATCGTGACTACCCGACCGACCATGAAGACGAGCATTAGACAGTTTAGGGAGCTCCCAAACAGAGGCATAGGTTTGAACGTGGCAGTCTGCAGGGAGCAGGCAGACGAGGCAGAGGAGCTGGCCAAGCAGTTGGTGGTGGACGACGCTTCGAGGCTCTACCACCACCACCACCCGGAGGACCACCCCGACCATAGCGAGATGGAAGTCAGGGGTAGGCACAACTCCAGGCGGTCGAGGCCTATCGCCACACTGCACCAGAGATGATATTAGGTACTATCTATTTCTACTCCACCCTTGATGTTGTTCTTATAGACATAAAGGCAAGTCATTATTTAATTTTTTCTTCCCTTGTTCGGAGCTCGAAGATTCCGACGGAGCCGTTGGATCGATCCTTAGGGATAGAGACTCCTATTGGAGTAGACTCGGTGATTACGCACTGGTTCCGATAGTGTAAGCTTACTCTAGGAGGCGAGAGATTCGGCAATGATCTTCTTGTAGCGGCGTCAAAGCCTTACGACGTCATCTTGTGTCACATTCGTCCTTTTTATATTATTTATTTTATTGTTTTTATTGGGAATCAGGTGGCTCGGGTCAAGGACCGAATTAAACTTGTTTGAGTTCTTATTTAAAAAAATGGATGTTTTACCCTTGGTTACGTCCAGCGCACCAACACCCAGCCCACACTCCCCTACCCTAGACGCGACGGCTCACCCCCCCTCCTCGCTGGACCTCTCCACCGGTGCAACACCACCCTCCGAAAAACCCTTGTGCCCCTCTTTCATTGTCCGGCCCTTCTCGTCACGTGACCAGATCCCCCTTCAATTCAATAGCGCCAAGGCTTCTCCCTCCTGATATGAAATTCTTACCGGACATTTCAGCAGCCGAACCCTTTTGGCATCGCACCCTCTTTCCTGTCTCGGCCAGCACCACCGTCGCGCGCCCTGATCGCCGGACCAACTGCACCCCTGTTCTTCGGCCAACCCCAGCGCACCAATCGTCGCACCCTCTCCCCTACGGTATAACATTTTCTCCCCTTTTCTAGGGGTTTCCCTTATTATTGGAGTTTTTTGTGCGAAGTAAGTTGTTTCGTGCCCTATCATCATTAAATGAATTTATTCTGCTTGGTTGATTTTATTATTTTGTTCTTGAATTCCTTCTGTGGTGTGAATGGTGTTTTTGTATTAGAATGTTTGTTGTGTGTGGTTCTATTTTGATGCTTGTTTGATATTTGTTTCTAAGGATCTTTTCACGGTTTTTGTGGTGCGTTGGATGAGAAATCAGAGTCGCGCACTAAATTTTGTGGATTCTTTGACACCTGAGGTAGGTGGTTCCCCGTCTAATTATTATCCGATTAATTAATTTACAATGTTTATTTTGTTTTCCATATTTTTAATTAATTTTTTTGTGCTAATTAAGTATTATTTGAAGTTTGATTTGCATTGAAATTGTTTAGTATATTGTTCATATAATAGGGTGTTTTCTACTGAGAACTCTATTGGTGACTTTCTAATTGTGTGGTTATCTTCTTAAGTCGTGTAAGTAGTGTGTACTATTTTTTACATGGTATTGGGTGCGTTTGGTCGTAAAAGATGTTTTTTTGTGAGCTTAGTGGTTAACATTAAGCGATTTATTCTAAATTGTTTTATAAGATTTTATTTTTGGTATGCTAAACAATGTGGTTTAGACAATGGTGTTTTTGATATGGTGTAAGGGTTTTCCATCAAACCTTTTGGTGGTGAAGGTCACACTTTTTTTTGTATTTGAGTGTGTGCGATGTCGGAATGTGTTTTGGATCTCTAAGTGGTTACCTTTGTGTGTGTAAAACCATGTGATAGTCCTTTTATGTTGTTTTATAAACTTTTTAAATGGTTTATTAGATTATGTCTACAGTGTGAAGCATGTTTTGAAAACATTTTTAGCGAGTGTATTATTTCAAATGGTTTTTGTGTGTGCAAATGGTTGTTTTGGCGTGTGTAGTATCTTATTGGGTTTGAGTGTATGATTATGACATGTGGCATGAACTTAGAATTACTTGAGCACAAACGGGAAGCCTGGGTACTAGGTGGGTGGACTAGACTAGCGTGCTAGTGATACGGGAGTGGCATCGACTCAGTTTCACTTAGTGGGATTGACACTTAAAACACGAACTAAATATTGGATGATGACTGGAGACCACTATGGTAGTAGGTGTTTCCCTACCAGTGGCTCGTGCATGGGAATGTGTGATACGGTTCACCGAGACGTGAGGTTCTAGGGTCCCACTTCTCGCTAGTATCTTTAGGGTCTCCCATGTATTGTGCTCTTCCTCTACATGCTTCTCACCATCGGCACAAGGTGTGACATTGGGGTTACCAAGAAAAGTGTGTGTGCGTGTGCACGTGTGTGTATGTAATCATTTTTGTGTGTGCATGTGTACGTGTGTGTGTGGGTCTGTGTGTGTGTGTGTGTACGTGTGTGCGTGTGTGTGTCTGTGTGTGTGCGTGTGTGCGTGTGTGCATGCGTGCATGTGTGGTCATGCGTATGTGTGTGTAAGATAATTTAAGGTTTTCCTTTTAGATAAGATTCCTCTTAAAAATTGTTTTCAATAAAATTCTTTAAACACTTGTTTATTTCTATTTTGTTAAAATGAAAATGTATTTGTCTTTTAATAATAATGCATGGAACCTTTTCTCAGCGGCATCCTACTGGGCTTTCAGCTCACACCCTACATACACCCTTGGGTGTATGTAGGTTCTGTTTCTTCTGCTTTTTAGGTTGTGAATTCGTGCTCAGGGATGGTGGTTCAGGTTGCAGTTGGTCTTTTCATGCAGATTGGTGTCATTGTGGCCTCTCTTCTACCAGGTGGATTGAGTAAGAGCTTTAGTTTCCACTGTCGTCTTTTCTTTTTAGTTCTTGGTTAGGGTTGTAGACTTTATATATGTTCATAGTTTAAAGACGTTTTGGTTGTCTTTTTTTCTAGTTTCAGTTTATTTATCTGGATAGTTGTTTTTTATCTTTTATTTCAGGTAAAATCATTCCCACTTGTTAATCTTGATACCCGAGAACTTGTGCTAGAACGTGGGGATCGGGAATGCCCTTTGGGTCTTGCCGCGGACCGGGTCGGGCGTTGGGTCGGATGGCGACCCAGCCTGGTTCGTGACATCTTGGGTATGGACTGGTTATCTACAGTCTATGCCGAAATCAACTATATTAGGCGCAATGTGCGGTGTGTCCACATAGATGGGAGAAGGTTCACCATCCCTAGTAAGAAGGGAGCATTTTCAGCACATGATGCACTTAGGCATAGGAGAGGGCAGTCACACATCAGTTGGCTAGTCTCATCCTAGGAGCTGTTGATGTGCAGAGTCCGAGTTTTCCTGTTGTTGTGGATCAGTATGCGGACGTTTTTCCTGACGATGTTATAGGACTACCTCCTCATAAAGAGGTAGATTTCTACATTGACATGTACCCTGGGATAGCACCAATATCTACCCCAGCATATCATATGGATCCCTATGAGTTTCGTGAGCTGTAGGCATAGCTGGAGGACTTGCAGGGAATGGGATTCATCTGACCCAGTGTTTCACTCTGGGATTCTCTGATTTTATTCTTCAAGAAGGCGGATGGGGGCTTACGACAATGTGTCGACTACCTTATCCTGAACTAGGAGACCGTGAATAACACGTATCCACTCCCGAGGATTGACGACCTCTTTGATCAGCTTATGGGAGAATTATGGTTCTCAAAGATAGACCTCAGATTAGGCTATCACCAGCTCAGAGTTCGAGATGAGGATGTACAGAAGACGACATTCAGGTGTCGGTACAACCATTATGAGTTCTCGGTTAATCCCTTCTGCATGAGCAATGCACCAGCAGTGTTCATGTGTCTCATGAACAGGATCTTCCAGTCTTACCTCAATCGTTTTGTCATAGTCTTCATCGACGACATACTGGTTTACTCGACTAATGAGGAGGATCACGCTATCCACTTATCGATTGTATTTTACACACTATGAGAGCACCAAATTTATGGTAAGCTCTCGAAGTTCCAGTTATGGACTCGAGAGGTTCACTTCTTGGGGCACGTCATCTCAGAGGTGGGAGTTATTGTGGATCCTGCGAAGATCGAGGCAGTACTTTCTTGGGAGCCACCCAAGAGCGTGACGGAGGTATGGAGTTTCCTAGGTCTGGATGACTACTATTGGCGATTTGTTCAAGAATTCTCCATATTTTCAGCACTGCTTTCAACTTTGAAAAAGAAGAGGAAACCCTTTGTGTGGTCAGATAGATGCCAGCAGAGCTTCCACGAGCTGAGAACGTGATTGACCAGTGCACCCATGTTGATGCTACCAGATGAGGGTGTAGGGTACGTAGTTTACTCTGATGCATCAAGGACCGGACACGGGTGTGTCCTGATGTAGGAGTGAGCAGTGATTGCTTATCTTTCATGGTAGTTGAGGCAGCACGAGCAGAACTACGCTACCCAGGACCTGGAGTTAGCTGTAGTGGTCTTCTCCCTAAAGATGTGGCAGCACTATCTGATTGACGAGCGCTTTACAGTCTACTCTAACCACCAGAGACTCAGGTAAATTTTCTCATAGAAAGACCTGAACCTGAGATAGTGTTGATGGCTCGAGTTCCTCGAGAACTATGACTTTGAGATAGTATATACTCCTTGGAAGGGGAATGTAGTAGCTGATTCTCTCAGTAGGATATCGGGAATTCAGCTACTTGGAGAGGTGACAGAGCAGTTATCTACTTTGAAAATATCATCCATGGATAGAGATGGGGTAGCTTTCCTACAGTTCATCACAGTTACTCATCCACTACTTCAGCGGGTCAGAGAAGCACATCATGGAGATGTTGACTGTGAGACACAACATGCTCAGATTTCCACAGGGCAGGCACCTGATGGATTTTATGAAGGAAGAGAGAACATCATCCTCTTTAGGGGACGTACCATGGTACCAGTTGCACTGTAGGAGGAAGTGTTGAGGGAGTTTCACACTTGCACTCTAGCGGTACATCCTGGAGTGGGGAAGATGTACCAGGACCTCAGACGACAGCACTGGTGGCCGGGTATGAAGAAGGTTGTAGCAGAGTTCGTTTCACGATGCCTCACATTCCAGAAAGTGAAGGCAGAGCACCAGGTACTAGAAGGCTTGGTACAACCCATAGAGGTTCCGGAGTGGAAGTGGGATGGGATATCCAAGGATTTCATGACGGGGATTCCACATACTTCCAGGGGACAAGAATCTATCTGGGTGATCGTCGACCGACTCACCAAGTTGGCCCACTTCCTTCCGATCAGAGAGCAGGGATCAATAGAGATCTTGGGATGCCTCTATATTCAGGAGATCGTACGGCTTCATGGTGTGTCATCATCTATCATATCTGATTGAGAAACTCTCTTTACTTCTCAGCTTTGGATGGGGTTGTAGGAGGAATTTGGGACACAGCTACGCCTGAGCACCGCCTTTCATCCTCAGACGGATGGCCAGGTAGAGTAGACCATTCAGACTCTCGAGGACATGCTCCAGGCATGTGTCCTTGACTTTGGTCACAGTTGGGAAGATCACCTAGCCTTGGTGGAGTTTGTGTACAACAACAGCTACCGCTCCACCATTAGTATGGCACCATACGAGGCACTGTACGACTGACCATGCAGATCACCTATGTGCTGGAATGACCCGGGGGAGTCAGCACTTGTAGGACTAGAGATGGTTCAGGCTACGATGGAGAAGGTGAAGATCATCCAGTAGCAGATGAGGACTGCACAGAGCAGACAAAATTCCTTTACTGATAGGAGACGGAGACCACTGTAGTTTAAGGACGGAAACCATGTTTTCTTATGATTCTCACCTTGACGTGGATTAGGGAGATTCGGTGGGGGGGAAAAGTTATCTCCATGCTTCATCAGACCATCAAAGGTCCTCGGCAGGGTAGGCGAGGTGGCTTACCGCCTGGGCCTTCCACCTTAGTTGTAGCGAGTGCACGATGTTTTCCATTTATCTCAGCTGAGGAGATACATGCACGACTCGACACATATCATCCACCATGGGGAGATGGAAATCGATGATGGGGCTACATTCAAGGAGGTCCCGGTGGAGATCGAGGATCGACAGGAGTGGGTCCTACTTGGACGGTCGATTCCTCTAGTGTGCATTTGTTGGCAGCACGAGAGCCTCCAGGAGAGAACATGGGAGCATGAGGCTCAGATGCGTGATCGTTACCCTCATTTGTTCCCCTAGTCTATGTTTTATATTTACGGGGACATAAATCCCTGAGGTGGGGGTAATGTAAACACCTGTAAATTTCAAGGAATTTTTTTTCATAAATGCTTTGGAATTTTATGAGTACGCAGTTTCTAACGGCACCTAATTCCAAGCCCCGGTGTTCCCGGAATAATTTTATGAATTTTAGCTTTGGTAAGTTCGGAGAACGAACGAGCGTATTTTTTTATCTTTTGAATCGATTCTCAGAATTGAGATCCTAGGGCACCGATGAACTCACAACGCCGGTAATTGCTTAAGGGGACATTTATCATAGTTGCGTTTGCACGAGAGGAGAAGTTAAAATTTGTGGTTTAATTAAAAGTGAATAAAAAAGTTAGAACAATTTTATTTTATATCTATGGTGGTCATATCCCACATGGGGGAGTTAGGGGTGGGACCCACAACCACCTAACTACCCATGTGTGGATATTTGTGAGGGGGGCCCACACGATCCCCAGCCTTTCAGCTCCCCCTAAACTCCATAAACCCCCCTTCATTATTTTGTTAAGTCTTCTTTAATTTTGTAACCCTTCCACTTCCTCTCTCTCCCCCTATTTAACTCTTTCCAACAAACCTTAATTAATAAATTCAACCACTTAAATTAATTAATTACGTGTTTTGAATTTTGAAACTTAAATTGCTTGTGTTAATAAAATAACAGCATTAGCCTATTATTTTACTTTAGCACAAGTTGTGTTGGGAGAAACTGGAGAGAGATATTGTGTAAACAAAGAAGGAAGTTCCTCTTTCGTTGAATAATATCATCCTCCCGCAAAGAATGACGCCTCTTCGATGAAGAAAACTGACTCCATAAAGAGCAATGATGTGCCTTCCCTTCTCCTCTCCGCAACTACTGTGGAGATGTTGTTCCCTCCTTGAAAATCCGCCAACCTCTTCTACGAATACTCTCTATGTGACGCTGTCTTCCATGACGCCCAACGTAAGATGTCTTTTATCGATGTATGGTGAATTGTTTCAATTTTATTTGAATAAAATTTTTCGTTGTGCTTCATGAAACCTTCCTCATATTTGGCCGACTATTACCGCCTTACGCGGTGGGAGCGGGCCGAACACACAGGGCCTGACGACCCTCTATAATTTCATGTCTTGTTTGGAATCAAGAAGTGGTGATGATTGAAGGTGGCGACTATGCACCAGCCACGTGCGGAAGAACCCCAGCCCGCAACCGCGGGCCGCTCGATCGTCGAAGAAGAGCCGGGCCAAAGGAAGGAACCGAAGTGCCCCATGGCGCCGCGCTGCGGTAACAACAGCCCGCATAGGGCGGGAAGCTTCGGCGGAAGAACCGGTCGGCCAGAGCCGAACCGCGGCGCCAGGAGGTTGCCTCGCTGAAGAAACCCACGACCCGCTTGAGTGGGCCGCTTGCGCCAAAAAGCCAGACGGCTCTAGCCGGACGGTTAGGGGGGGCGGAACTACTCTGCGCAGCCTGTTAGGATAGCCGAGGGGTCGGGACCCCTTAAACCGCTTGGCCTCTGGGCTGAGCGAGTGGGGCAGCGCCCCACTGGGTCGCGCCCAGCCGGGTCGTGCCCAGCTGAACCGGATCGTTCCTGGCTGGGCCGGGCCGCGCCCTGCCGGGCCGCGTCCCCTCGGGCCAGGCCGGACCCCTTCGGGAAAGGCCACATACCTTTGGGCTAGGCCGTCCATTTCTACAGGCCGGTCTGACACCCCTTCCGGGTCAAACACGCTAAAAATGGGTTAACCCAACCCGTTGGCCCACTGGGCTTAACGGGTCGGTCCCGTATTCACTTAAAGGTGAATATTTCAAAGATCGCTCATCCAATCGATGTGCCATCTGTGGAACTAGGATCCTTTAGAAGAGACTGTCCTTTTATGATACTCTAAGTGAGTTTTGGTCCTCTTTGGAAATCATACCGGTTTGGAACAACCATATTTCCAACCAGGCCCCTGTACGGAAAAGCCAATATCTCTCAGACTGGGCGTCCGATTGATGAGCCGTCTATCAGGTTGAGTTCCTTTTGACAAGATGGAACTTAGGGATACATCAACATTAGAAATCATGAAAGTTGATGTATCTAACCCCTTTACTCGAGGAGTAGACCCTCCCAAAATCGAGTACGCTGTGTCCGGGAACCCTAGAGCTGGCTGCGACTACGACGACTACCGTGCTGGGATCCTTCATGGGTTCGACGATGAAGACGACTGTACTAGGATCCTATGTGGGTTGAGTAGCGAGGATGACTGTACTTGAATCCTCTGTGGGATCAGCAGTGATGACGACTGTACTTGGATCCTATGTGGGTTCGGCAAAGATGGTTATTGTACTTGGATCATACGTGGGTTCAGAAGTGACGACTTCTGTACATGGATCCTATGTGGGTTCGTTAGAGGAGATGATTTAGAGGCTGCATCTAATCATCTCCACCCCACATCATGAGTAGTATACAAGTGTGAGATGAGTCTTGACTATTTAGTCATTCCATTGGTGTGATTGACTTCTTCCCTGTGTGGACTGGGATGTACATGGGCTCGAGAGTGGGAGCGAACTAGAATTTATGACTTAGGAATATGTATGGGCATATACATAATTAGTGTCAGTTGATAATTTATGTTTGTATCTTTCTTTTGTGGTTTATCCTTTGTGGATTTAGGGATACCTTCAGAGGTCTCGGGGTCCCCGCTGAGTATCGTATACTCACCCCTACATGGGCTATGCCTGCACTACATTGTCTTGGAAGTAGACGATGGACTGCACTGATTGAGGTGGAGGCTTCTGGATCTGGACAGTACCCGGGGTTGACCACTAGACGGGATGTACACTGAGCGGATGGCCAGACCCGAAGAGCTGAGGAGACCATCTGTACCCACCCTTTAGGTGGGATAACTGTAGGACGACTTGGTGGTTGCTGTTTTATTTTTCTGCTTTTGTACATTATTTCAGTTGTACTGTACTTTTAGTTGGGTTTTTATACTGGTCCATTTACTTTTCATCACCTAATTTTGTACTCAGTTTACTTAGTGATTACTTCAGTTGTGTAATCTGTTGTGTTTTGTTTACTTTTATAAATTAAATGCCTTCCATTTTTTGGGATTTACGCCTTTGGTGCTAGTCTCCATCCACTGGCCTATGGAAGGTGGGCTTGGGGTAGTCATGGCACGGGCCCCAAGGACAGGTTGTGACAATATTCGTGAGAAATACCTTAACATTTTTAAGTGATTTTACTATAATGGATCCTTTGGATGATATATCTAGATAAATCTTATCATATTTCAATTTAAAATGATAAAATAACCATAGAATGTGGTTCTCCTTTATATATTTCTATGGGAAACTAGATCAAAGATTCTTAAACCTATCTTAGTGAACATAAAGAGTTTATATAGATGATTTATTAATGATGTATATATTTTTCTTGAATATTTTTATCCAAGAGGCGGAGAAATTTCATTATATAAAACACCTTTTCATGTTACCTCCATCATTAAACACTTACAGTTTTATGTTCTACAACAACTTAATGGTTTTTCCATTAACTGAGAAAGGGAATTACTTAAATCTAACTTATTCCTCGGCAAATCCTTGGGGCTTGAATGTTAGGACTAAATGTGCGAGTTAATTTATATACCAATTCAAATATTCTTCTATAAATACATGATATTTGGGAAGAAATTGAATTAATCGAATTTTCAATTCAATTTAATATTTTGAAGCCATAAAACCAATTTTCTTATTTTTATTAATAAATGAAGGTTGACAATAATATCTTAAGGTTTGATTTGTATTTCTTTCCGTTTTTGTTGGATCACATTTTGTATATAGGGGATCATTAGGGTCTAAAAAGAAAATATCCTTATATTCATTTTATATTTTCACGTACCTTGTCATTGTTAGTAAATTTATTTCTATTTATTCATCTAAAAAGAAAAGTTTCAATTAATGATATAGTCATACAGTTAAAGTGTTATGTTTTGGCACTAAACACTCAATAAATGAATCCTTTTTTGAAACCAAAACCTATCTTGAGGTGTGTAAAAAAAATTATTTCTTAGTTTAAATATAGTATTAGTAGTGACATTAGGTTTCCTTAAGAGATATGTTCTCCAAATCAGACGTCGGTAAAGTACAAATAGGTCTTTTAACATGGTTATAGTTTTAAAGATAAATAAAATAAATAAGTAAATAAATTAAAATTCCTATTTAAAATAATATGATGGATTATGTTTTGGAATTATAGTGGAAATACATTCACAGCCTTTAAAAAATTTACATCTCTTCTAATTAATTAAAAAATAAAATATTCATAAATTTTTTAAAATATCACCAATAGATAATTTTTTTGTGCACTAATCTAATAGTGATTAATATTTGGTCATCCCCCTTCCATTATGTGTTAAAACTTAGAAAACCACTCATAATCTACCAAGGAAATAAGTAAATTGGATTTTTTACTCCATGGAAACACATAAGTAACTCACCACATCCACACACATGAAAAACATTTCTATATATCCATGCCTCAATACTGCCTTCTAATTTGTGATAATATATAGTAGTTAGAGGGATATTAAAATTATTCCCCTAAATAGTAAACAACTAAATATTTAAAAATATTACAAAAAATTGTTTTAAATGTAACAAAAATCAATTCAAAAATAAAATAAATATATATAAGATAGTTTTATTCATTAATTATAGGAATAAATCAATAAAATAGACATCCTTCCATTGCAAAATCAATCATGTTTTAACCCTCTATTTTAATGGAAATATATATGTTGATGAATAAATAATTACAGAAAAATATATATATATAATTTAAAATTAAATAAAAATGATAAAAAGTAGTAGAGTCACCAAAATGTATCAATGAGACTCATTATCTCTCCAAAATCATGTTAATTATTCATAGATTCAGTTTCTATATTATTTATTCATTTTCAAACCACTACAATCCTCAGTTTTGAATTTATATAAATTTCATGTTTTCCTCACTACTTTTAATCACCATCATGATTCGATCTTCTTCAAAAACTATATCTCCATCCATTAGTTCATGAAAAAAATAATTTTTATATTATGATTCATCTGACCACCGATTATTGATAGAGAGAATCTTGATGTGGCATTCCAAAACAACATTATCAATCTCACAATTGATCATGATTTTTAATCCATAATGTTTGATATAACCACTTTTTCAGAATTTTTCCTTCTTAAATTTCTCTGTATTTAAATATGTAAGTTTTACTTTGTGGTCAATCCTTCTACAAATAGATTTAATTTCCTATGTCTATGTGAAATATCTAATGTGGGAGTGAGATCTATTATATACAACCTAAATATCCTATGCATAAATAATATAAATTATATGGGGATGCTATTTCATATTTTATATAACTTTTACCTTTACCAATTTTCATCACTCGAAATATAACTCATTCTTATATAATGTCTTGCACATAAAATAGTTATCCTATTCGGTTCATTAATTGTACAACATGGGTCACCATAAGATATTTCCACTGGACAATTTTCTTAAATATATCAAAATACTTCTAGAATTTCTCCAAGAAAACTCTTAACTTATTTTGATCAATATTGGGCCTCAAAAATTACCTATGGAGATCCTTTAACAACATCAAAACCCAAAATGTAAATAGTTGTATTTATAATGATAATTAAAGTGATGAAATTAAAAAATTAAAATTCATGTTTTATTGTATTTAATGATTAAATTGTATTTTATTCCCAAAAGAAAAAACTGTGGTTTTTGAAAAATAATTAATCAAATTTTTGGATAAAAATTATTATATAAAAATAAAATATGTGAAAATATAGGATATTTTACATAGATCAAGATATAAGTACAATTGAAAACTAATCCTCATGTTTTAAAGGAAGAACACAATAATCCTTGGGAAATACACCAATATATTAATTTACCACTACTTTATCATCAATATTGATTTCCCCCCAAACATTTGGGACAAATAACTCCCATTATTATATATCATGTCCCCTAAAATGGAATTAATTTACATAGGTATTACATAGTTATCGTTACACTAAAAAATAGTCATGGGTTTATTTGGGATTTAAAATGTGATTTTCCAACCCAATTAACTGAGGTTTTCTCTATGTGGATATATCCAATCCAAGACTAAAATTCCATAAAATTCAACTAATTATACAATAACAATAGTTTTTGTAAATTTCATCCTAAAAACCTCAATCAAAGAGGTTCTTTAAACGTAGGATTTAATCATTACACCACTATATGTTTTCACCAAAAAATAAATTTCCAATCATTGGGGTGGTGAATTATTTATTTTAACTAAAATCCTAGATATAAAAGTGTGTGCATATCATTATTCAAATAAGAAATTTATAATTATTGATTTATTGATTATTATTCCTTTAATCACGTCATTTAATTGATCCACCAAAAGAGTAAGGATCACATAATAATTTTCATTACACATTGGCTTTGTAGGTTGGTAATGTTAGTAGTGATCATTAATACTTGTGTTAGGGAATTTATTTTCATAGTTCCCAAATTCTCTACATTTAAAACATTTAATAGGAGTAGATGCGTTAAGTATTACTTTTAAATCATCTATTATGTTGGTTGGAATCTGATGCACCGGAATTGTGTATACATTTTCACAAACATTTTTGATAATAAGAAACAAGATTTCATAAAATACCAACTAATTAGTAGAAAAATAATCTGATTTTGGTGATCTTGTTCTTTTTCAGGTGATTTCTGGCCAGACACACTAACCAGGGGAAAACTGAGCAATATTTACAATTACATGCCGTGTAAATATATACATGCCTTTTACATTCAGACTCAGACATATATTGGCTAACAAAAGTATATTCCCAAGTTAAAAAATCATATACAAGACATGTACTAAAAATACAGGCCATGTATATCTTTTTAGAAGCAGCTGGTGGTTGAGAAGAAGTCTACACGCCCGTGTGGTCGGCTAACATTTACACTCTGTGTACATCATTTATATGTTTCTGCATCCCTTCATGAAGCATTTGGTGTCCTATTAAAGAGAGTAAATGTCATGTGTGGTGGCGCTACATTCGGTTTACATACACCTACCAGGTGGCGCTATGTTCCTTGTCAAAGACAGTATGTTAGGACACTTACCGATCGAGAGAAAAATGAAAAAATCTCTTTGACAAAAGTACATGTCGTGTACTTTTTCCACACGCCATATACATTTATTTTATATAAATATAGGCCATGTAATATACTTCAAGGGTGTGGAGAAAGGGGTGAAGGTCCGAAGGAAAGAGGCTTTGTAGTAGTGTTATCATTATTTAACTAATTTTCCATTCTATCGTTCTAACAAAGAGCCATTCTCTCCTCGATGTTTCTACGATGATCACCCCAGGAATCAAGGGTTCTGTGTTTTTATTTTCTTCTATGTATAACTAAAAACTCAGTGTGTTGGGGTTTTGGGTAATGGAAGAGTTGTAATTTAGATTAGTTGTTATGAATGTGTTTGTTCTGTTCGCCTCTTATTATTCTTCTTTAATCACTTCATATTATCACTAAAAATTCTTAGCCAGAATAAATGCAGAATTTTTTGGAATTCAAAAGAAGAATAACTATAAATACTTCCATGGTCATTGAACATATTCATCAACTCAAAAAAAATGGAATAAACCAAATAATGATCTGTGAAACACTGACTACCAGACCAAGGAGTCAGTTTCCTCAGCTCAAGAGATATGATTACTGGACAATGGAAAACCTGTTACAAATTAAAACCTAGATTGTTGTGTTATTATGAATAACACAACCTCATAATTAATTTTATTTAATAAAAACCCACTTTATAAGTCATAGCCCAAATGCATTTTCCCCCATATTTTCATCAAAATCAACTTCTAGTATTTTCCTTTATCCATTAAGTAATTTTCCAAAGAAGTTAGAATTCAATTACCTTTTTATCAAAACATTAAAAATCGACACTAAATTCAGTATAATTTTCTAATACAAAAATACAAACTAGTTGATAAAGAAAAGAATGAATTCTTTTTCAATGTGGATCAACCCCTTACTGGTACTATACTCGTTAGGGTAAAACAATTTGGTACATCGATAGAATAACTTTTGTAAAATGACATACCAAATTTTGGTGTTGTTGATGGGGAAAGAAAAGTTATTTTTGTCCTTGTTTTAACTAACTTTGTATAAAATTTTAGTGGAAAAAAATAATAAATTCCCTAAAAAATTATTCTCTAATCTCATTTCTGTTTATATTTCTTCTTCATCGTTTACGCTTGGTGTGTTTCATATTGTGCAGGTCTATAGGTGTATGAGCGGCTACCTCACTCCTTCCAAGAACACTGAGTCATAAGGGTTTTTCCTAATTGACCTAGAGATCGAACAGACCCTCTTGAGGCATCAAAGAGCACTCATGACCGAACACAAACAATGAAATCCTATGGCATAGAATGAAGAATTAAATCCATTTTTTGTCCAACGAGTTGGACTGCCCTTTGGTCCAGGCAACAAACAGAACCAGCATGTTTCACTTTCACCAGGGTATGGCATAAAACAGCTCCAAAAAATCCAACCAAAGCGGATTCAATTTTTATATCCAGGTCAAGGATCGTACATTTACAATCAAGAGAAGAAATACATGTTACATCCAATCCCTCAGCAGCCACCTCCATGCTATACTCTTATAGAGTATGACCTGTCATCTATTCACGGAGCTGACATGGGCTTCGTCCATCCACCGGTGCAGGCCCAACACTTAGACATCAATATTTCTATCATTTAGTTGAAGCAAAACATTGTTCAGTTTGGAGGGTTTCCCAGTGAGGACCCCAATTCCTATCTCTCCAATTTTCTAGAGGTATGCAACACGTTCCGCTAGAACAGAGTATCCACGAACTCCATTTTTCTTCACCTCTTCAGCTTTTCTCTAAGAAATAAGGATAAATATTTTATTAAAGGATTTATGTAATGATCTATTTTCACCTGGGAGAAACTATCCCAGTAATTCCTATCTAAATACCTCCCACCCTCGAAGATGGTAACTCTTCCGAACAGAATCCACAACTTCCAGTAGCACGACTCAGAGTCATTGTACGAATCACGAGAGTACTTTAAAGAAATATTGTGAAAATGGCCACACCACAGACTCCAACATTGGATGCAGGTCCAAACCTTTTATAGAGGGCATACAACGAATACAAAGTATGTATTAGATACTTCTTTTGGGGGTATAGTTATGAGGAAGTCCCTCGAAGAACTATTCTAACTACTGGAAGACATGTTTAACAACAGCTTCTAATAGAATTCTGAGCAGGGCACATAGAAATGAGGTATGCATAACATTGACGCCACTAATATTGTATCTACCCAGTTAGATGTTGTGTATAAAAATATCCACACACTCAATCTAAAGGGCTCATCCCAAGTACATGTGACTAACAATTGGCAGGAAGCGAATGTGGTGATAACCACATCATGGAGGAATCCACGGGTTCTACAGGTGGTCCTCCGATGAGCGAGGTGATCTATATTTCCCAAAACCAAGGGCCAAACACATACCAGCAGTACCAGAACCCGTCATGGCATGGTCAATAGAACACAGGATGGGGCCAACTACAGCTGAATCCTCTGCCCCAATGACCACCCATCTACAGTCAGCCTACTTATTAGAACCAGTATCTGAGATAGAAACAACCCTAATAGGGCTCTTATCAGTAGTAAAGGTATCAGAACCCTCACCCGTAGTAGCCGCGATAGCCCCCACCACCACCAGCTGTACAGGAACCTCAACAAGAGAATACCACAATGTTACAGGATCTCATGAACAAATTTATGTCTTCTACTGAGACCAGATTCCGAAATCTGGAGGCTTCCATTCATGGCTTGGAGAACCAAATTTGCTAGTTGGAAAACTAAATCTCAGGGAGGAAACCAGAAATCTACCAGTTAATAATAAGAATAACCTAAGGGTGGAAGCTCATGTCCTCACACTATGGAGTGGAAGGTAGCTACAACAGAACCAACTAGTATAGCTAGGTTAACATACACCCCTGCTTATGACGAAGGTATAGTTAAAGACCCCTCCTCATTCAAAATCCCCCTGATGAAGTCATCACCAAATATAGGAAATGAGGTTGTCAAACCCATCATTCCTACCTTGCCCTTCCTGGAGAGAATGAAGCAGAGGAACCTGGATAACCATCTCATAAAAATCATTGATTTGTTCTAGAAGCTACAAATAAATATTCCATTTTAGAGGCATTGATGCAGATACCCACTTATGCAAAATTCATGAAGTAAATCCTCTCCAATAAAAGAAATATGGATGATCTCTGCATCATTACTCAAACTAAGGAGTGTTCAGTGGTCATACAACTTTTAATACCTACTAAACATCAGGATCTAGGTTTCTTCACTATTCCATGCACTATTGGACCATGTGAGTTTGGGAAGGCCCTCTGCAACTTAGGGGCCAGTGTCAATCTCATGCCCCTCGATGTTTTTAAGAAGTAGGGTCTCAATGATCTAAATCCTACCCAAGTAGCCCTTCACCTTGTTGAACGATGCATCAAATATCTGAATGCGCTACAAGATGGTGTACTGGTGAAGTTGGATAGGCTAATCCTCCCCACATATTTCATCATCATCGACAGGGATAGACACTAGGAGGTGCCTCTCATTTTGGGATGGCCTTTCCTGGCCACTAAGAAGGTACCGATAGACCAACACCAGGGGGAGATAATTTTCAGGGTAAAAGATGAGAGAGTCTACCAAAATGTCCTCAAATCCATCAATTATGCATCATTATAAAAGCATGGGGGCTGTTTTGCAGTAACCACCATGGATGATCGCTTGAGCGAAGAAGGGAATGATCTAGTATGTTCTTTTATCTTAGATAACTAGGTTGTTCCAGAAATTCTAATTGATGAAGCACAAGAGGACCTTCAATTCCTAGAAGGCCAAGGTGTCCAATATTGGAAACGTACAGTTATACCCAATATTTTGTTGCGGGGAAAGGTGCAACCACTTGTACCTTCGGTTCTAAAGGCGCCAAAACTAGAACTGAAGCCTCTTATGTCTTCTATAAAGATTGGGTAATTGGTAGAACTTAAAAAATTTCTTATCATACATATTTCAACACAGTCACAAGAGTAGGAGGATGCACTTCTATAGGTTTTGAAACAAAGAAAGCATTCTATTAGGTGGATAGTTGCATATTTGAAGGGCATCAGCCCTACCATTTTGCAGCCACAAGGTTCTGCTTGAAGAAGGTGTGGAGCAATATCCGCAACCAGAGTGACGCCTGAACCCCCCTATGAAAAATTTGGTGATGAAATATGTAATTAAGTTATTTTATGCAGGCATCATTTTTCCCATCTTGGATAGTCTGTGTGTGATTCCTCTACAAGTGTTACACAAAATGGGTGGTATCACTCTGATTTCAAATGATAATAATGATCTCATACCCACATTCACTATCACGGGCCAGAGATTTTGTGTGGACTACAGGAAGATGAATGACGCCATGAGGAATGGTCATTTCCCTTTCCCTTCATGGATCAGATGATATAGATACAAGTGGGGCACAACTCTTATTTCTTCCTTGATAGCTATTCCGGCTAATATTAGATTTCCATTACTCCAGATGATCAAGACAAGAGAACATTTACTTGTCCCTACAGTATTTTCTCTTACCAAAGGATGTCCTTTGGCATGTGAAACACCCCCGCCACCTTCCAGCATTGTATTGTAGCTATCATCTATGACATGGAAGAACAGATCCCGGTGGTATTCATGGATGATTTTTCATTTAATGGAAAATAATTCAACACTTTTTTGTGACACCTGGAGCAAGTTCTGGAAATATGCGAGAACACTAACCTGGTTTTGAACTATGAAAAGTGTCATTTCATGGTTCAAAGTTTCATCGTTCATGGCCAAGGAATCATAGAAAAGGGGATAGAGGTGGAACCGGCAATGATAGAAGTCATTTCATGACTTCTTATTCCGACTACTATCAGATCCATCTGCAGTTTCGTGGGGCATACATGATTCTATAGGTTGTTTTTCCACGACTTCTCAAAAATAGACCAGACCCTCACCAATCTTCTAACCAAGGATGTCATATTTGAGTTAGATTATCCATACACCACAACTTTTGGAAACCAGAAGAAGCACATGGTGGAAGCTCTTGGGATGATTACTACCAACTGGGAGGAACAATTTGATGTGATGTGTGATTCCAGCAACTATGCAGTACGAGTAGTCTTGGACCAGCGACTTGAACATTTTTTTGACCTATTTATTATTCCAGCAGGATGCTCAATAAGGCACAAATGAATTACACCACCACAGAAAAGTAGATACTGGCAGTGGTGTTCAATTTTCAAATGTTACTTTCTTACTTAGTGCTATCTAATGTTATTGTTTACACTAACCATGCAGCACTAAAGTACCTTCTAAACAAGAAAGATGTGAAGCCCTGACAGATCATATGGTTACTCCTACCACAATAATTTTATTTGGAGATCCGAGATAAGAATGGGAGAGAGACCGTTGTTGTTGATAATATATCCCACCTAGAGTTGCCTCATTTGGAGAAGGATAATGATTGGTATATTATGGAGGATTTCCATGATGAGAAAATCTGTTGGGTCAATGAAACACCAAGACCTTGGTATGCTGATACTGCCAATTTTCTAGTTAGAGGTGTTGTTCACCCCGACCTCTCCTTCCAGCAAAGGATGAGATTTTTCTATGATGTAAAGAGGTACTTTTGGGAAGATCCTCTGTTATTCTGATCCTCTGATGATGGGGTGATCCATTGTTTAATCCTGGAAACAGAAGTTCATGGAGTCCTAGAATTCTGTCATGCCTCACCTATTGGGAGACAACATGGGTCTGAGTGTACTATAGACAAGATCATACAGTATGTGTTTTTCTGTCCCATCATGCATAGAGATGTCTGAGCCTTTATTTCCTGTTGCATTCTATGCTAGAGAACATGTAATGTGGGGTGTCGTGTAGAGATTCCCTAGCACCCCATCCTATATGTCGAGATCATCAACATCGGAGGCATAGATTTCATGGGACTATTTCTCCCATCTTTTTGGAACACGTACATTCTGTTCTGCATCGATTACGTCTCCAAATGGGTATAATCTACTGCTACATCACATGACACGGCCAAGGTAGTCGTGGGTTTTTTAAATAATCATATTTTCATCAGGTTCGGCATTCCCCTTGTACTAATCAGCACCATAGGGACCCACTTTGACAACACATTCATGAAAGGAATATTGTCGAAGTATAGAGTGAAGCATCATATGGAGAAACCATATTATCCTCAGTCCAGTGGACTAGTGGAACTCTCCAACTATGAGATCAAGATGATTTTGGAGAAAACAGTGAACACTTCGAGGAAGGACGGGTCCAAGAATCTCGACGATGCTTTGTGGGAATATCAGACTGCTTTCCAAAATCCACTATGGATTTCCACATTCCACCGCATCTATGGAAATCCATTCCATCTGCCGGTAGAGTTGGACAACAAAGACTAATAGGATGTAAAGGCGCTGAATTTTTATCTGAGGTCAGATGAAGAGAATTATAATTTCCATCTGTCGAAACTTGATGAAATTAGATTAGAGGATTATGAGAATGCCAAGTTGTACAAGGAGAAGATGAAAGAAATTCAAGACCGAATGATTTCACAAAAATCTTTCCAACCCAGTGATCAGGTACTATTTTTTAACTCTCATTTTGTATTATTCCCAGGGAAGTTAAATTCATTGTGTTCATGAGCATTCCAGGTCATACGAGTATTCTATCATGGAGTGGGGGAAATTTATGGTGAGGATGGTCAACCATTCATGTTGAACCAAAAACAGTTAATGATTTACCATCACATGGAGGACGTGGTGGGAATACTATCCACCATACATCTCATGTATATTAGAGGTAATTCTGTTGAGGCAATGACTTAAAAACACAGTAGCTTCCTCAGAGCTAACCCATAGGATACACACCACGTTCCACTTATCTACATGGCTTGTTCTTTTTTCTTTTCATTTCTCTTTTAAATATTATAAATATATAGTATAACTATGTAATAAATAGGGATGATGTAGTTTATGATTGTAAGGTCATTAGAGTTTATTCGAGTGGTCACCGATTTGAATCCCTCCTAACCTACCTTCAGAATGAGGCTCCTCTATTTTATCTCCACGTTTTCATACACGGCATGTGGGGTATTTTTCAATATATATATATATATATTTGCTTCAAAACCCCATGATGGGGATGGGTCGGTTGGCCAGATTCCTAACCTAGTTCTAGAAGACCTCGTTTGGATTCATAACAATCACCCCATATCCATCATTTTTCCTTTTAATAAAACCACACGATGTGTATTTCGATATACACTGTGTGTTCCATGATTTCATTACTAAAATAAAATGATTTTTAACATAAAAAATATATATGATGGTGAATTTGGAAGATTGGTCGAGTCTCGTTCCTAGATCCAAATGACCTGGGTTCGAACTCGGCTAATCTCCCTACTTTATCACTTTTTGTACAATTAAAAACCACACGTTGTGCATTTCCTTCATCCCGTGTAGTATAAACCTGTTAAATTAAATATATTTAAATGATAAATTGTAGTAGTGGTACAACCTTTGCGCTAGTGGTTCATGGAATCCATTTATAACAACTGGTCTTCAGTTCGAACCACACCCCAAGAACCATACATAAGGTTTTACTTATCTTTTCCCAATTTTACAACACAAGATGTGTATTTCCTGATATATTACGTGTATAATTTTATTTTTGATAAATTATGAATATATATATATGTTTATTTATTTATTTATATTACGTTTAATTATTAAAATTAATTATTATATAGTTTACTATAATAATTATATATCTATATATGTATATATTAATAAATGAAAAAAATGGTGTACACAGTGTGTATCAGCAGACTACACGCTGTGTATATCAGCTATAAAAGTTGTGCCCCACCTGACTTCATCTCATGTCACGCGAAACCCCCCCCCCCCCCCCCTCCATATTTCTTCTCCCATATGCCGCTCGGCCCCCCTTCCCAAATGCATGGATTTCTGGCGTTTTTACTTCTGATTTATACTGCATTGTGATCCACGGTCTAGGTACGCCCTTCTACACCCTTTATTTCTTATTTTAATAGATGTTTAAGGTGATTTGGGGATCGGCTGACTATTCTGTTTTTGTGATACACATGATCGATTTGATGAACACACGTCGTGCACTTCTATACATGGCCACACATGGAATGCTTCACAATTTGAAAATAAACGGTGTGTATGTTCGGTACACACCGTGTACCACCCCCCATCGTGCCCAGGTACCTTTTTCACATGGCCTCACACACCATGTTCACGAACACGGTGTGTCTGTTTGGTACGCGCCGTGTATACCTTTTCATTCGGCCAACCCATGTTTATCCCTTCACATGACCATATATAATCTGATCTTGCACATGCCATGTTGTCATCTCACATGGTGTATCCTATGTTTTTAGCACAACTTAGATGGTGGCGGGGTCTTTTCCAACACACGACCCGGACCATTTTTCATAAACACAGTGTGTATGTTCGGTACACGCAGTGTATCCTTCCTCGATATATTTTATGCTCCCTCGACATGTCTATCCAGAAAACACATGATGCTAACCCACTTTCACTACAAACTGTGTAGTCTGGATATACACACTCTGTACATTTTATTTTTCAGTTTTCTCACATTTTCTTTATTTTTCCTTTTTATTTTATTTTTCTTTTCTTTGTTTTTTCATTCTTCTTCAGGATATGGCAGATAGAGACCCTTCACATGGGAAGCATCCTGCATCCTCTACTAAGGGAAAGAGGCCCATTTTTCTTCCGATCCAACTCTGGCCCGTGATGCTAACATCTCCGGACTATCTGGTGTACCATCCTTCACCACTGGCCATCCTTCCACCACCAATGAGCTCAAGAATATTTTGGAGAAAACAGTGAACATTTCAAGGAAAGACAGGTCCAAGAATCTAGGTGATGCTTTGTGGGAATATTAGACTACATTCAAAAACCACTGGAGATGTCCCCATTTCGCCTCATCTAGGGAAAGCCTAGCCATATACCGGTAGAGTTAGTGCACAAAGACTAATGGGTTGTCAAGGCCCTGAATTTCAATGTGAGGGAAGCTAAAGAGAGGTTTATGTTCCAACTATCAGAACATTATGTAACCAGATTAGAGGCATATGAGAATGGAATGTTTTACAAGGAGAAGATGAAAGCAAGTCACGACTGGATGATTTCACAAAAATCATTCCAACCTGGTGATCATGTACTCATTTTTAACTCTCATCTTCGATTATTCCCAAGGAAGTTAAAGTCAAGATGGTCAAGACCAGTACAACCATGGGCTCATGCATATTATGGAAAAAAACAATGAAAACTTTCGTTGAAATACTGTACCAAGAAGCTAGATGATGATTTGTCGGTATATCAGAAAAGATTCCAAACACCACTGGAGATGTCCCCATTACTCGTCATCTATGGTAATCCATTCCATCATCCAGTAGTGCTGGAGAAAAATGCCTACTAGGCCTTCAACACACTAAATATTGATCTCTTGGAAGCTGATGAGAAGTGTATGTTCCAACTGTCATAACTTTATGAAATCCTATTTGAGGTGTATGAGAACGCCAAACTGTACAAGGATAAGATGAAAGAAATTCACGGCCGGATGATTTCATGAAAATCATTCCAACCCAGTTTTCAGGTACTAATTTTAAACACTCGTCTTTGATTATTCCTAATAAATTTAATGTAATGATGGTTGGGACCATTCCAAGTCATGCGAGTATTCCATTATAGAGCGGAGGAAATTTATCGAGAGGATGGTCAACCATTCAAGGTGAACAGAACATGGTTGAAGGTTTACCATCACATGGAGGACATGGTGGGACCACTATCCACTATACATCTTAGGTAAAGAAGAGATGTAATTCAGTCGATCCTATGATTAAAAAACACAGGTACTTCATTAGAGGAAACCCATAGGATACATGCTGTTTTGCACATATCTACATGGTGTGTACTTTTTCTTTTTAGTTTACCTTCTAACTATTATAAATATATAGTATAACTATGTAATAAATAGGGAAGTTTCCGGTTCTAATGGTGAGGTCACTGGAGTTTATTCGAGCTATCACCAATTCGAATCCCTCCCGACCAACCTTCGGTAAGGGGTTCATCCTTTTTGTCTTCATGTTTTATTACAGAGCATGGGTGGTATTTATTATATTATATATATATATATATTCTTATAAGAAAACCTGATGTGGGGTTGGATCGGTTCCCCAGGTTCATATCTCGGTTCAAGAAGACCTGGGTTTGAATCTAGACAACCGCCCAATTTCCATTATTTATCCTTTTAATAAAACAACATGTCGTGTCTTTCAATATACATCATGTGAGCCATGTTTTCATTACTAAACTAAATGTACTTTTAACAAAAAGGAAATAAATGTGGGTGAAGATTAATGATTGGAAGAGTCTCGACCCTGGATCCAAAAAACCTGGGTTTGAACTCGGTTAATCTCTCTGCTTCATCCCTTTTTGTACAATTAAAAACCACACACCGTGCATTTCATTCTTCCCGTCTAGTATTGAAATTATACATTAAATATATTTAAATTATAAATAGGAGAAAGAGTAAAACCATTTCTTCAGTGGTTGAGGGATTCCGTTTGGAATGGCTGATCGTCTGTTCGAACATCTCCCCAATCACCGGACCAATGGTTGTACTTATCTTTTCCCAATTTAAGAACACACGATGTGTATTTCCTGATACATTTTGTGTATAGTTTTATTTTTGATTAATTATGTGTATATATATATATATTTTTATATTTATTTTAATTATTAATATTAATTATTATATAGTTTACTATAATAATAATAGATCTATATATGTATATATTTATAAAAATGTGGTACATAATGTGTATCAACATACAACATGCCATGTATCTCAGCTATATAACTTTCACCCCACCGGGCTTCAGCCCGTGTCGTGCGGACCCCCCCCCCTCCACGTTTCTTCTCCAGCACGCTTCTCAGCATCCCCTTCCCAAATCTGTGGATTTCATGGATTTTATATTTTGAATTCTGCTGCATTGTGATCCTTGGTCCAGGTACACCCTTCTACACCAATTGTTTCATGTTTTCATAGGCATTTATGGTGATTTGTGGATCTTCCAACCATTCGGTTTCTGCGATACACGAGAACAATTTAAAAACATACATCATGTACTTTTGTACACGTCCACACATTGAATGCTTCACAATTTGAAAATACATGGTGTGTATGTTCTGTACACACCTTGTACCAGCCCCCATCGTGCCCAGGTACCTTTTTCACATGGCCTAGAACACCATGTCCACATACACTAAGTGTGTGTACGGTACATGATGTGTATACCATTACATTCGACCAACCTGTGTCTACTAATTCTCATGGACATATAACCTCTACTCTTTCACATGCCGTGTTTTCATCTCACACAGCATGTACAGTTTTTTTAGATCTTCATAGATGGTGGTCATGTCTTTGCCAACACACGATCAGGACAACTTTGCATGAACACAGCTTGTATGTTTGGTACACGCCGTGTATCCATCCCTCATCTATTACATGCTCCCTTTTCATGTCTGTCTAGAAAACATGGGATGCTATCCCGCTTTCACTACATGTCGTGTACTCTGGATATACACGTCATGTACTTTTTATTTTTCTTTTTTCTTACATTTTTTTATTTTTTCTTTTTAATTTCTTTAATTTTTTTTCATTTTAAGGATATGGCAGACAGAGACCATTCACGAGGGAAGTGTCCCGCCTCCACCACTGAGGGACAGAGGCCCATTTTTCATCGGATCCAACTTCATCCTATGATGCTACCATCTCCAGACTATCAAGTGTATCGGCCTCATCTGATGAGCATCCTTCCACCACCCGGGAGCTCAAGAAAATTATAAAGAAAACAGTGAAAACATTGAGAAAAGACTGGTCCAAGTAGTTATACGATGTTTTGTGGGCATATTGGACTTCTTTCAAAGCACCACTGGGGATGTCCCTATTCCGCCTCATCTATGGCATGACATGAAATCTACCAGTAGAGTTAGAGTACAAATCCTACTGGGCCGCAAGGCCCTGAATTTTGATCTGAGGGCGATTGAAGAGAAGCGTATGTTCCAATTTTTGGAACATGATGAAATCATATTAGATGTGTCTAAGAATATGAAGCTATACAAGGATAAGATGAAATAAATTCAAGTCAAGATGATTTCAAGAAAACCATTCCATCCTAGTTATCAGGTACTCCTTTTTAACTCTCATCTTCAATTATTCCTGGGGAAGTTAAATTCAAGATAGTCAGGACCAGTTCAACCATGATCTCATGTAGATTCTGGAGAAATCAGTGAACACTTTGAGGACTGATTAGTCCATGAAGATAGACAATGCTTTGTGGGCATATCAGACTACTTTCAAAACACCATTGGGGATGTCCTCATTCTACCTAATCTATGGAATTCTATTCCATCTACTAGTAGAGTTGGAGCACAAAGCCTATTAGGGAATCAAGGCCCTAAATTTTGATCTGAGGGCAGCTGAAGAGAAGTTTAATTTCCAACAGTGGGAACATGATGAAATCATATTAGAGGCGTATGGGGGAGCCAAGTTGTACAAGGAGAAGATGAATGCAATTTGTGACCTGATTATTTCAAGAATATATATCAAACCTGGTGATTAGGTACACCTTTATAACTCTCGTCTTCGATTATTCCCAGTGATGTTAATGTCATGATGGTTGGGACCATTCCAAGTCATACAAGTGTTCCATCATGGAGAGGTAGAAATTTATAGAGAGTATGGTCAACCGTTCAAGGTGAACGGACAGTGGTTGAAGATTTACCATCACATGGAGGACATGGTGTGAATGTAATCCACCATATATCTCAGGTAAATCATGGTAAGTCAGTTGATAAAATGACCTAAAAACACAAGCGCTTCCTAGGAAGCAACCAAAAGTATACATGGCATGTTCCACTTATCGACACGACATGTACTTTTTCCTTTTCATTTATCTTATAACTATTATAAATATATATTATAACTATGTAATAAATTGGGATGATGATGGTGCTGATGGTAAGGTCACTAGAGTTTATCTGAGTGATCACTTGTTTGAATCCCTCCTGACCTACCTTAGGCATGAGGTTCCTCATTTTTATCATCATGTTTTCTTACATGGCGTCTGTGGTATTTTTCATATTATATATATATATCTACATATATATATATATATATACATATATATATATATTCTTGTATGAAAACCCATGATAGGGATAGATCGGTTGGCTATGTTTTCTAACCCAGTTCTAGAAGACCCGAGTTTGAATCCTGACAACTGCCTCATTTCCATCATTTGTCCTTTTAATAAACCCACAAAGAGTTTCTTTCGATATAAATCATGTGTGCTATTTTTCATTTCTAAACTAAAATAAATTTTAACATAAAGGAAATAAATGTCGGTGAAGTTGGTAGATTGGCAGAGTCTTGACCCTAGATCCAAAAGACCGAGGTTCGATCTTGGAAAATCTCTCTGCTTCATCCCTTTTTGTACAATTAAAAAGCACATGTCGTGCATTTACTTCTTACCATGTAGTATAGGCCCTATAAATTAAATATATTTAAATGATAAATAGGTGCGGTAGTAAAACATTTTCTCAAGTGGTTGATGGCTTCCTTTTAGAATGGCCAATCGTCAGTTAGAACCTCGCCCCAAGCACCAGACTAGAGGTTGTACTTCTCGTTTCCTAGTTTTAAAACACGCAACATGTATTTCCTAATACATTACATGTATAGTTTTATTTTTGATAAATTATGTATATATATATATATATATATATTTCTAGTTATTTTAATAATTTATATTAATTATTATATAGTTTACTATAATAATTATATATCTATATTTTTATATATATAAAAAATCGGGGTACATGGTGTGTATCAACAGACTACATGTTGTGTATCTCAGCTATAAATTCATGAACAACCCGAATTAAACCCGTGTCATGTGAAACCCCCCTCTCCATGTTTCTTGTACCACACGCTGCTCGGACTCCCCTTCCAAAATCTGCAGATTTCAGGCATTTTAGATTTTGATTTCTACTGCATTATGATCCTTGGTCAAGGTACGCCCTTCTACACCCTTTATTTTATGTATTCATAGGTTATTAGGTTGATTTGTGGATTGGCTGACCTTTCCATTTCTAAGATACATGGGAATGATTTGAAGAACACGTGTCGGGTACTTATAAACATAGCCACTCACAGAATGCTTCGCAATTTGAAAATACATGATGTGTATGTTTGGTAAACATCATGGACTAGCCCCCATCATGCTTGGGTACCTTTTGCACATGACCTCACATACCATGTTCACGTACATGACTTGTCTGTTTGGTACATGCCATGTATACCATTCCATTCAACCATCCCATGTCTAACACTTCACACGACCTTATATTCTCTATTCTTGTACATGTCGTGCTATCATCTCACACAGCGTGTCCTGTGTTTTAAGCACTGCTTAGATGGTGGTCATGTCTTTGCCTACACACGACCAGGAAAACATTGCATGAACACGGCGTGTATGTTCATTACATGTCGTGTATCCTTCCCTGATCTATTTCATGATCTCTCTATATATATAACAAAAGAGCATGGGATTCTAACCCACTTTCACATCACACTGTGTACTCTAGATATACACACCATGTACTTTTTATTTTTCAGTTTTCTCACATTTTCTTCTTTTTCCTATTTCTTTTCTTTTTCTTTTGTTTTGTTTTTCTTTCTTTTTCACGATATGGAAGATATAGACCCTTCAAATGGGAATTGGGCCGCCTCCACCACTGAGGGCGAGAGGATTATTTTTCATTTGATCAGACTCCATCCCACGACACTACCATCTATGGACTATCTGGTGTACCCGCCTCCTTCGATGTCCATCATTCCACCACCCTCCTTTTTAGTGGAGGCTATTATTAGTACCATTGAACCTCCACCATCCTGCATGGAGCCTCCGAGCTCCGTCATTTCTTCTCCACTGACTACCACACCACATGCACCCTCTTCAGTCATCGTTGGTATATCATCAACCACCCCATCTGGCGAGCCTTTGTCTACTATAGACGCTCCACCCCCAAATTCAGCCCCTACTGCTCTACCACCGGGGCCAGGCCCTGTCAGTGTCCCATACCCTTGCATGGTGTTCGCTGTTACCATCATGGCTCATGACAGAGTCTGGTGTTTCTCTCACCGCCTAATCCTATTGAGCAGCCTTTATCTTGACAGTACTCTCCCTCAGCATCTGGGTATCTGGGGCGAGTTATAGGATCTCCTCAGGAACACACCATTACACACAATAATCCATCCCATAACTCATATTTTTGGTGATTTATTTTTGGATATTGCAGTTTCCTTCGAGTTCGATGGGCCCGAGTACCAGGAGACTCCTCGCGATGTGGTCCCGGTGGTCCGGTTTTGGCTAGGATGATGACCCTCCTCCATTACAATGGCCATGTTTGGACAAGGGTGCAACTTCTATCCTCATCCTATCACCCGAACCCATGTCTCCACCCTAACCTAGCTCAGGAAACCTGATCTCATTACCATATGGTGAGAGATTGTTGGGCCTAACCACCGCTACACCCCCACTTCCCAGTAGAGTACCCTAATTGCTGACCATATCCTCACCATCACCCACCGATGCTTTAGCACCATCCTTTTTCCCTGCCATGAGGATATGGTGGGTCATTACTGATTGTGACATGGAGCTCCTCACATGTTTCATCTGGCAGAACTACTCAGACATCCACTACCTTTTTGCCTCCTATTTCCAGGCCAGGTTTACCAGCCATAAGGAAAACATGGATGGTGGGTTTTACACAACCCGTCATGCCCACCACCTCAGGTTTTTTGAGCCTTATCTTCCCCAGGACCGGCTTGGTTCCCCCCAACGAATAGACTTTCTCATGATTATTCGCATGGGATTGGACCAGAATCAGGGGTTCTTACATCCTTTCCCAAGCACCAACCCGACCTCCAGGTAACCCTCCATCCCCCACGAATGCACCTTCTCCTCTTTCCCCACACCATTAAGCTACCCAACCCTACCCCCTTGGTGCGTCTCAATCTCCATCTGGACCGACTTGAGAAGATGCTGGGGCTTCTTCACTAGAATCATTGTATTCCACTACCCCTACCATCTACCCCTACCTCAACTCTTGGACCTTATTCCCCAGCTCCACCACCATTTACTACACTAGCCACATATTATGTTCTCATCTCCACTAGGGTCCCATCTACTGCCACCACTATTGTCAGTCCATGGATCACTATCGAGTCTTTTATTCCGATTCCAACTCCTGTGTATCCAACTCCAATGACTTCTCTTCTAGGTGTAGATATCGTGCCTCCAATTTCCACAAATCCTGATCCTTCTTTCCTGGTTGTTTCTGTACCAGGTGATGCCTCTTCTGAGGCAACCCCCTGACTTGTTTTGGGACACATATTTTTTATTATATATATTTTTGTGATATCTTGTGTCATTGTACGTTGTGAATGAATGTATTGTTCTATCTATACGACCATCACAGGTACTCTAGCATGCTTTGGGCTATACTTATCCACCACTTTCTGTCTTTCTTCACCTAGATATAAGGGGAGTATTTTTTTCACATTTTCCATTGTTTTTTTCTTTCATGATTTACATCTTCCCTTACTTCCCCTCATTCTGGTTCACTATTGTGTCCTCATGTTTTTTTTATTCCCCTATATATGACACTTAGTATACCATGTGAGATATTAAGTGTGGGGGAGAATCTCTTGACCACATTAGTCATTCCCTTTACAATCATCTAGGAGACAAAATTAATGGAAGATATATTTGAAAATGTAAAGACATTTTGGATAAACATATTACTAAATAATAAATCAAAAAGTGGGAAATTTTTAAAAGTTTCATGATTATTTTGGTTCTTATGTGTTTTAAAATTATTTCTGATTTAGTTTAAATTTCAACTGGTAATCCTTGGATAATTACATAAATTAGGATATACATAACTATCAGAATTTTCATGTTTTTCTTTTCAAAACATGAATAAATTTTTAATTAAATTAAAATGATTGAGGTATTATATTGTTTAAACCACATAATATTGAGACCTACCCAACATCTGATCTTTGTGAAGCCCCTAGAATCCATGAACATCATTTATTCGAAGCCATATTAAAATCCAATTTCCCTTCCTACCCTAATTATTTTATGATTTTTCATGATTATTTACCTGACCTTAAAAGAAGGGTTAGGCAGTACATTGAATATTTTTTTGAATTATCATGAAATTCAGTATGGGGGAGAGCCTCTTGATTATTTTGGTAAAAAAGTGTTCCAAATATCTCTTTGTGGAAATTCTAAAAGCTCCCTTTCATTCTATTAAAAAATGACATAGACAAAGGGACCTTATACTAACATGTTGGTTGGTGAATCCTACTTAACACTAGGAGATAGTGGTGATGAGATCATTTGATAGATCTTGTTGAATATGTTTTTACACTCATCTTAACTGTGAATATCATGCACTGTTATTTAAATAATTTACCCTCCTTTTTCTATCCTCAGAGTTATTTTTCACATCTTTACCTATCAACCCTTAGCCACAGAGACATCCAATCCTTATTGAAAAGCCCTCATGATTTTTGTAAATCAATTTTCTGAGTATATAACAATATTTCTTGGAAACCAAGGGATATAGTGTATATTTCTTTTATTGATCATAACATTTATTTAAAATATCTTATGTGTTGAGTATATTATCAGTGAGGTAGATAATCAAGTTTCTTGTTTATTTTTGAAAGGTTGAAACGTGTGTTTAAAAGAGTATGAAAGTAGTTAATTTGAATTATATATGAGGCATGATTATAATATATTATGAATTGAAACTATTTTATACCCTTTTTCGAATTTTCTCCTTTGATTGTATCATTTAAATTTATGGTTAACTGAATTACATCCTTTTAAAATATCAATTATTTTAATTAGATGTTGAGATTTTCTTAAGGGTGAAAAAATTTCTATGTATTAGGGAGTTTGATGCACCAATTTTTTGTATTCATTTTAACAAAATTTATTGAAAATAAGAAACAAGATTTTAGAAAATACCTACTACTTAGTGGACAGATTCTCTGATTTTGGTGATCTTGTTCATTTTCAGGTTATTTCTGGCCAAACCCATAGACCAAGGGAAAACTAAAGAAAATTTACAGCTACACGGTGTGTACATATATACTCGCAATGTACATTCAGAATCTGACATGGATTAGATAAGAAAAATACATTCCCAAGTTACCAAATGAATATACACTCTATGTACTAAAACTATATGCCATGTATATCCTTCTAGAAGCGGTTGGTATTTGAGATGAAGTTTGCACGCCCATGTGACTGGATGACATTCACACACCTTGTACATCATCTATACGATGTGTCATCCCTTATAGATGCTTTTGGCGACTGAATAAAGTGAGTACATGTTGTGTGTGGTGGCACTACATGTCGTGTACATACACATACTAGGCGGTGCCGTATTTCAAGTCAAAGATGTGGTGTTAGGCCTCCTATCGGCGGAGAAAAAAATGAAAAAAGCTCGTGGACAAAAGTAAACACCATTTACATTCACCACATGCCGAGTACTTTTATTTTCCATAAATAGAGGCATTGGCCTCCGGTTCAAGGGTGTAGAGAAAAGGGTGAAGGTCTGAAGGAATTAATTACTATTGTCATGCTATAATTATTTAACTACTTCGACATTCTACCATTCTACTAAAGAGCCACTCTCACCTCAAAGTTTCTACAATGATCACATTAGGTATCAAAGGTTATGTGTTTATCTTTCCTTATATGTATAACTAAAAACCCAGTGTGATGGGGTTGTGGGTAATGAAAGATTTATAATTTAGATTAGTTCTTATGAATGTGTTTGTTCTGTTAGCCTCTTCTTATTCGTCTTTGATCACTTCATCTTATATTTGAAAATTACGATCTAGACCAAGGGCAGAATTTTTAGGGCCACAAAAGAAGAATAATGATAAATACTTTCATGATCATTGGACGTATTCATTGACTCAAAAAAAGGACTAAACTAAATAACGAACAGTAGAACACTGACTACTAGACCAAGGAGTCAGTTTCCTCAGCACTAGACATAATTTTATTTGACCAAGGAAACCATGTTATAATTTTAAACCAAGAGTGTTGGGTTATTATGAACAAAACAACCTTGAAAAAAAAAATTATTTAATAAACGACCTCTTAAGAATCCATATCCCCAAAGAATTTTCCTTTATATTTTCATCAAAAACAACTTCTCATATTTTACTTTATCCATTATGTAATTTGCTAAAGAAATTTAAATTCAATAAACTTTTTATCAAAACATTAAAAATTGACTCTAAATTCAGTACGCTTCACTAATACAAAAAGAAAAACTAGAAGAGAAAGTCAAGAATAACATATTTTTCTATATGGATTGACCCCTTACTAGTACTATACTCATTAGGGAAAAATAATTTGGGACACCACTAACATACTTTCGGTAAAACGACTTACTAGTTTATCTTTGGAAGTCATGTGGTTGATTTCCATCTTTTCCAAACATTAAACACTTTTTAGTTCCTTTTTGGAATTTCTCCAGGTGCTTCTTACAACAATTTCAGCTTGTAAAAAGTCAAATTTTAATCATTTTTGATTCCATGAAGCACAATCTTCCTTATCATGACACCAAAAACATGTGTGTAATAGAATATAATTTCCATTTCAACCTTCATGTAATATAAAAATGTTTCCTTATTGCTACATAAGTCTCTTATAAATAACACTTTTTAAGAAATTGGTTTTAGGACACTAAATAAATGACGATTTTTTCATTTTGGTTTAATGATAAAACTAGAAGAATACATTTTGATCCTAATGAATTTTTATATATATGTACCAATGTATTTTTCATCCTTTTATTTAATTTCAAAGAATTATATCTCTATTATAAAATAAATATTTTGGGTAAATATTTATTAAAAAAATATATTCTTAAACTCATCTCATTCCATGGAGTAAATTTCCTTATTTTTACTCAAGTTCTATATGGGGGTCCATCGTTGATCATATTCACATTCCAGATAAAACATTTCTAGAAAATCATTTTCATTATTTGGCCTCAGAAGAAAAGATATATATTTTCTATTGTGTTCACCCATTATATAGAAATTAATGGATCAGAAGGCCCACTAAATGATGGTAAACATTGTCTTAATAAGTAATCAATGATGAGTTGTTTCTTTATTATGAAATATTAGATATTGACATGGTTCATGTTATTTTTTATATATTGAGACATCTTTTTAGTAATAATAATGAAATTTTATACACCTTCTCCCATAAAGTTTAGATTATCATTACAAAAATCATTGCATTGTATATCATGCTCATTATTCAATCGATACATTGCTTCCACCCATTAAAAAACCAAAAGGGTGGGTTTAGTATTAAACAATAATTTTTATTTTAAATAATCACAATATAATGATAATAAATCCAAATATGTAAAAAAATTAAGACCCCTTCATTTCAACCAATAATATTTTTTATTCAATTTATGATTCTCTTGGTTAACCATATATCAATTTTGGGGCTCGAATCTACATGGATCAAACCTTTACATGTTATTTAGGATAAAATTACATAGAGGAGGATCAGAAGAGCTTTAGAGAGGTTTGGATAAGAAAATTCTAGAATGGGGGGATTACACGTCGTGTAACTATATTACACAACATGAAATCCTATTTCATAGGTTCTCCTTTAAAGCTTCACAATGTGAATAATTTTATAGGGAATGAACTATGGATTAATGATTTGAAATACTTCAAGGTCCAAAAAATAAAATAAAGTGATGAGGAGATGCATTGTTTAGTGGAAACTGACCTCGATGCATTTCTTAACATCAAAGGGGGTTACACACCGTGTAATTCCCCACTAAAATATATTTTTAAAACATTTTAGCCACTCTGGATTTCACAAACCTATAGCTACAACGGCTCTCCATCAACTCCAAGTGACCCAAAAACCCCTTTATTGACTTTTTGAGAATTCTATCAACAAGGATCAATCCCTATCTATCCACGTTGATCTGTTGCAATCCATCATCTATCTAATGTTTGATCAACCTTCGTTATTGTGTTTTCTTCAATATTTTCAACCCATTTCTCATTTCCATGTGATGGTTCATTATTTATATGTCTCTAATTTATTTTTCATTGGGTTTTGGTTGGTTCAATTGTTCCATGATGTCCTCTGGTGGATGTAGTTGTTGCGGGATAGGTGATCGTGATCTATTACATTGATTTGTTATTGTGTGAAGAATTCCTACAACCTTTGGAGGTAGGGAATATATGTATTCTCTATTTATTTACATTTAATTATAGATCAAGCCTGATTCAACCCTTGGATCATAATGGAATTGACCTAATTAAATACAAGGTACTGGATTAAAGAATTAGTATCAATCACATATGGATGTTTCTGATTTATACCATGATAATAGTTTCCGTCTTAATTTATTAGATAATGTTATATCTATGATTTTATTTATTTAGCATGTATTTCTTGATGTAAATTTTTAGAGAACAGAAATCCAGAATTAATCGATAATTAGTTGGATAGTTTGTTAAAGAGGAATGTTAAATGAATCTATTATTGTTGTTGTAATTTTATGTTGATCAAAATGATATAGATATGAATGTTTAATATAACTGGTTAAGGAAACTGAATCATGTTAATGTATATTGATAAATAAATTAAAGGCATGTTAAATTATTTGTTTAATTAATTTATGATAGCTTGTTTCTTAGGTTTCCCTTACATAAAACCTATGAATAATGAATTGGTTTATTCATAATGGAATAAGAAATAGTTTTCTGATAAATATAATTCCTATGTAAGGCCTATGTTTCATTCTTTCTCTTAAAGTTCAAGTTCATTTTTCTTGGGATCTGTGAGAGATCATTTTGTTTAAAGGTTATATGTGTTGATTTGGGGCTGAGATCCCTTTTCTATGTTTTTCATGCTTATTTTGATGTGATATGGATAGAATACTTGCGTTATGTGGGGTAGGGAGGCCCAAATGTGACTTGACTCTGGGATGGCAGATCATGGAGGGTTGTTGAGGTATGTGGGGCATGGAGGCCTGATTTTTGTGTTAGAAAGTAACTCCTAGAGTTGTGTGATTCATCAGTTTATGTATTTGGTGTTGAGGAAGACATTAGAGATGATGGAATAGGTTAAAGATAGGCTTAGTTTTTGAGAAAAAGGATGCTTACATGTTGAATATGTTGTTTTTATTTTCTTTACTTTCCCCACAACTTGAAGAATTTTATTTTTCTTACACTACTACCAAAATAGGTGATGACGCATGAGGTATGCCATGTGCTTTCCATGTTTAGCTTCTCGATAATGGTTAGGTCTACACTCTTAATATAGGTGGAAAATAATCTATGTGTAGATCATCTTCTCACTATTTGGAGACCCTTGTGTTTGGTAGCATAGTATTTTTTCCATGAATACCTAAAAATATGGAAATATGGAACGTGGTAATGTTGTTGATAAATGAATAAATGTTTAACCCATGGGGTTGATGTTTTCTAGGATGTAATGTAGAGGTTATATTTTTGAGAAACTACGGACTTGGTATGGTTATGACAGGATGGCATAGAACATTTTTGTTATTCTAATGTAATGAAATATGGAAGTTGATAATGGTTAATTAATAGATAAATAATTAATTAACATAATGTAAAACTAATAAAATGGTACAAAGTAATTTAATATAGCTTTTAAAATGATTGTGCACTTATAGGATTTCTATTATTATCAATGGAAACTAAGAGTCTCATCAGAATTAGTTGTAGTTGAGTCTAAGAGCAGGTTATTCACATAGTTCAGTTGTAAGATATATTTCATCCTTTAATTTTTGTCTTCCTATATGCCTATCCACCATTTCAGTTAGGTGAACTGACTCCCTGATAATTCTATGCCCTGGGGGTGTTTTTTCTAACATATCAAAAAGAGGATGGATGGATGACTACCCCCTTTGGCATCACTTTCATATCATGGTAGTAACTTGTGCTGGTATACATGTTGATTATTTTTCTCCATATATGTGGGTAGAGGGATGAAATGGATTGAGGTTATTTGACACATATATATTAAAGATATAGTTTCCTAACGGAAACTGTAGGTACAATGTGTATGGGTTGTGATGGCTTGAGGATAATTACTCAGTGTATGGGCTATGATGGTTGGAGTTATAATACCTGAAATTTGGAATATGTTTGGTGAGTTGATTTTTCTTCCGGAAAATACCTTGTTACTTAAATTATGTAAAATTGGTGGTGTGATTGATGTGCTGCATGTTGATTCATGAGGTGCGTGTTGTGGTGCTTCTCCGAGTTGTAAACGGGCTAGCCTTTTTGGAGAGAGGGGATAAGGAAAAGAAACAATGGGGAAAAGAAGAAAACCAATGGGATGGTAGTGGGGTATCCTTAATATTATTTATTACATTATATGTTCTTGTATGTGATACTTGGTGAGAGTGGCCATTGTGAAACTGGGAACATAGTATAACTATTTATGAGTTGAGTTAGTTTCACTTGTTGTTCACTATGCTTTATCATGCATTCTTTACTTTTTCATGAGAGGCTTTGGGGCGTATCCTACTGTGTATACTATTACACTCAAACTATCTTATATAATTTTTTTTAGTTCAGTTGGAGTAGGTTGGAGATCAGGCCGATAACTACTATATTTGGGTTTTGCATGAGCTATTTGGGCTTCATAGTTGCTAACATTTTACATTATTTTGGTACTTTAATTTTTTCCTTTCAATTTTAGTAGTTATTGCATGAAATTACATTAATTTTCTTAGGTTTCTTTTACTTTGTGGTCTAAGTAGGAGTTGGTTAGTGTCTATCTTATCTCTCTTATCAACATGTTTTTTTCTTAGAGGGTAATGCCTCCCATCTTTATGATTATTATACCCTCAGTTCTAGTTTCCAACCCTAGGATTACTAGAGGTGGGACTCAACGGGGCATTATATCTCTTTTACTATATTCATCCCAATAGAGGTATACATTATGGGGAGGGGGTCGTGAAAGAGATGTATAAGGGGTCATGTTGAAGAATAATATGGAGGTTGGAGTAAGGTACTGGTGAGGTCGCATGGGTGGGTAGGGAAATTGTGTCATAAAATTTTAGAAAGAACTATAAACATAGGAGACCAGTTGGGACATGGGTATTTAGCCCCCCCCCCATTATGATATGATGCATAGACCATTATGCTTACAATGTATACTAAATGATGTGATACTTGTAGAATGTTAGCGACCTAGTAATGGATCGGGAATCATTTTTATTTGTTCCTTTGTTTTAATGTGTATTCCTTTTGATAGGTTAACCTAAAATGCAGAAATAAAGCATAAATTAACGTTATGTCTTCCATATTCTTGTTTTAGGAGCCCTCTTTTCTTGTTCTTTTGAAGGTATGGCTCCTAGTTGTTGCACTTATCAGTTTTTCTCGTATGATGTGCATCATGTTACACCAGACAATCACTAAATAGTAGAGGTTTATGATGATGAGACTTGAAAGAGTACACTCAGAGAGTTTCAGCGCAATCGTTTGTATAGGTAAGAGGGATATGTTTCAGGTACATTCATGAAATACTAGTTGTAGGAGGTTGAGATAACCTTCTGTTCGATCTGTGCTCTAAAGGAGCACTATGTTTCGGTGGTTGGGAAGAATCAACGTGGGGCAGTGAGGTAGTGGTGGTTCTTGTTCCTTAGAGATCACGAGGAATCAACAGTCTCATGGGAGGAGTTTTGAGACTAGTATAGATCTATGCTCCTTTATTCAACAATGAAGGAGGCTAGTAACTAGGACTGTAAAATCCTTCTAAAGGGGATCTCTAGTGTGTGAGAGTTTTGATTCTATTTTAGTAACCTTCTTTTATATTCTTTGACCCTATTGCCGGATGATTAGGCTCATGAAAGGGATTTCTAGGCGGCTTTTCATCCAGTGATCTAGTGCCAGGTCAGCCCATTTATGCTGAATACATAGCTCGAGGTACTGGAAAGAGTAGAGTTTATTACAAGAATGTTAGAAAGAACAAGATAGTCATGAGAAGGGATTCATCATGATTCTTCATGCATCAGCTATGTGGTATGGTGTTCTTATTTTTCGAGGAAGAAGAACTTCTATTCTAATATGTGTAGGTACCATCCCTCAATTCCTCATTTATCTTGGTGCAATGGATCTCAGGCCTATAGTAAGATATCAGGCTATTATTTTTCTTTTGGTAGTCTATGTCATCATCAGAGATAGTGCATGACCATGCTATGAATTCAGAGTGCATTAGGTGTTCCACACAAGGTTCCACGTTCGAGGCAGTTCCAGCTGAGGCATCAGCAGTAGGTTTCACCATATTTGGATCTACAGAGAGAAGATGGGGTATGTAGAGGAAAACCTCGAGATTCTCCCCATCCATAGAGATAAGAGAACTCCATGGATGTGGTTGTTATTTATGTCAGAGTGTCCATGGAGCAGGTCGTGGCCAGCATCATGCTTTAGTGCTCCCAGCACCAGGTGTGTCGAAGATCGTTCAAGGTACAATGATTATTTTAAATTTGGGTTTATTCCATTTTTTTACTTAGGAGTGACATGTTCCTTATTATCATCTTCCCTTTCCATGCATTGGGAAATGAGGTAGAGAGACTTCTAGTTCCCTTTTCATTGACTATGCCATTTAGAGGTCATACAGACTTAAGTGAAGTTGTAGAGATTGTGAGCTAGTTATAGGGAAACATCTCTCTTAGGTAGATTTCCTTTGTTTATGGATACAAAAATGTGATTTCAACCTCGACATGGATTGGTTGTATTTTGTTCAGTCTGACATGGATTGATTCAGGAGGCATGTTGTGTTATTTGATGCTGATAAGGAGCCAACAGTTTTTGTTGTAGAGTGATACCCTTAGATTGGTCAGAGGCATGTTTCTTCGTTTTCATCCTTGATGGCTGAGCTGAGGTTGTGTTCATCATAAGTCCAGAAGTTGGAATTTCCTAGGGCTTTGAAAGAGTACCCTGATGTCTTTTTAGAAATGTTTCTAACATTACCCCCTTGATGAGATATCTGGTTTGAGATCGAGTTACATCCAGGAGTGTCTCCTATCTCATTGTATAAATATAGGATGTCACTTTTATAGTTACGAGAACTGTGTAGACAACATGATAGTGTATTTTGTTTTCGTTTGGTTTGGTCAAGTGTGTCATTGTGGGGTGTATCAGTGTTTTTCATGAATAAGGTTGATGAATGTTTGAGGTTTTGTATCATTTATCGTCTCCAGAACCAAGTGACAGTGAAGAACCACTATAATCTCTTGTGGATTAATGATTTTTTGTATCAAATAAAGGGTGAAATTATGTTCTTGAAGATTAATTTTTGGTTAGGATATAATAAGATTCATATAAAGGATGAGGATATTCTAAAGACTTTTATGTTGTCGTCATTAGCATTGAAAGTTTATTTTCACGTCATTCGGTGTAATGAATGATCGAACAATGCTCGTGGGGTTAATGATTTTTTTGATCCATGTGTTAATGAATAAGTTTATGGTTATTTTCATTGATGACATTCTTCTTTTATAAGTGTCTAAGGAAGATCATACAAAGCATCTCCATGCTTGTTTGGGAGTTTTCTCCATGAGAAGTTGTTCAGTAAGTTGTCTAGGTGTAATTTTTTGGCTCAGGAAGTCCATTACAGGGGGCATGTTATATTCCGACAGGGATTAGTTGTGGATCCATTAAAGATATAAGTAGTTGTGTCTTGGGTATCCCCCAATATTGTAGAAAATGTGGTAATTTTCCATGATCTTGCATGCTATTATTGGTGGTTCAAATACTATTTCTCCCAGGTTGAAAAACATCTGACAACATTGACTATAAAGGATCAGGAATTCTTGTGCACTGATTAGTGTCAAGTGACTTTTGAGTATCTAAAGGAGAGTTAGAGACTGCTCTTGTTCTTTGTTATCCATCCAAAGGATTTCAATTTTAGTTTTACTATGACACTTCATGTCTTGGGTTAGGCTGTGTTATGATGCAATAAATATTGGTCAATTATTATGGGTCCTAGAAGATGAATCCCCATGAACAAAAATATTCTACTAATGATCTCTAGTTAGTGGTATTGGTGTTTTCCCTGAATTTGTGGAGACAATACCTCATTGGAGAGCATTTTTTGTTCTTCACTAATCATAAGTGCCTGAAGTGCATTTTCTCCCAACATGACTTGAACTTATGACAACCTCAATGGATGGAGTTCTTATAGGATAATGACTTTTAAATTTTATATACACCTGGAAAGCGGACTATTGTAACTGATGATATGATTGGGAAGTCCTAGAATGATATAGTGCATGAATCAAGTGATTCCTAGAGAGGGATGAAAGAACATTAGGCATTACATCACAATATGGAAGAATTTGGGGGAAGATGTTTACTTTTTCCGATGATGGTGTTGTTATCTCTAGTGTTGTAGATGGAGGAATCCCTGTTTTTAGTTCTTATGTTTGAGTGCTGGAGAGGCCAAGTTATTTTTGGTGAGGCTCTTGATTATTGGTCTGAAAATGAACAACACTGAGTGTTATTTCAGGGAAGTATTTTCATTCCTTCACTGATGAGTGATATGGTTCTCAAATATTTCAATATTTCTCCATTCTTGGTATATCCTAGAGTGAAGAAGATGTACCAATCCTTGAGAGATTAGTTTTTGTGGCCTTTATTGAAGCATATAGTTGCAGAATTTTTGTGTCGATGTTTTGTCTACCAGAAGTTGAAGACCGAGCACTGTGTTCCCTGTGTTTTACAATAGCCATTAGATGTTCCTTAGTGGAAGTGTGAGGACATATCATTGAACTTTTTTAAAGGTTTACCTCGATCTCAGGGACTCTATGATGATATATGGGTGGTATTTTATTGTTTTATGAAATCAACCCACTTTATAGAAATCAAAGAGATGAGCTCAGTGGAGGTTTTGTCGATTTAGTATATGGGGAGGTAGTGAGACTCCATGGAGTCCTATAGATGATCATTTCAGATCCAGATCCTTGTTTTACCTCCTAGTGCAGAGAGGTCACCAACATGCTTTTGGTTCCCAACTATATCTTATCCCTAATTTCATGCCTAGACGGACGGTCTGATAGAGCAGACCATTAGAAATCTTAAAGACATGGTGACATCTTGTGTCCTAGATTTTCTAGGTTCGGGTATAAGGAAACTTACCTTGGTATATTTCTATTAAAAAATAGTTTTCACTCCACTATCGGCATAGAGAAATTTTAGTACTTGTATGGATGGACTCTATTTTCTCCATTGTGCTAGAATGGGGTCAGAGAGTCAACAATTCTCAGGATGCAACTTCTATAGAAAACGATAGATATGGTTTAGTTTATTCATGAGAGGTTGAATGCAATAAAGGATCACCATAAATCATATACCAATCATAGGAGGAGACCACTAGAGATCGGTGTCAGGGATCATGTTTTTATTAGGTGACTACCAATTGAGGGAAGTGACAGTTTGGTCATGGGAGTAAACATTCTCTTTGATTTATTGGGCCTTTTGATTTCTTGGCTTATGTTGGAATTATGGAATATCAGGTATCACTTCCCTTACTGATGAGCTAGATACATGATGTTATTCATGGGTTATAGCTCTTTAATATTCTTCATGATGACTCTCACATTATCGATTGGGGGAAAGATCAATTTTGACAATGATGCAACCATTGAGGAGCAGCCAATAGAGATCCAGGTCCGTGAGAAGAAGGTATTAAGCAGGCATGATATCCCCTTGGTTTGTGTATTTTGGTATCATGGTGGTGTAAAGAAGAGTACCTAGGATTTTTATTCATATATATGCACTAATTAAACTGATCTATTTGATATTTTTATATTCTATTATAATGTTGTTCGTTTGGTGGTTGTAGACCTTTTCTATTTATGGGACAGATTTCTCTTGTTGACTTGCTCTATTTTGAGAGGTATCTCCCATAGGAGTGTGTTTAGGAGATGTATGTGGTTGTTGTTTGGTTTTTCATTTTTTCCCTTAGTGAGGTGGTGATCTCATATGGTGGAGAATCCTTTTAGAGGTATCACATAGGGTGGCTATTTGGATAACCCCTTTATGTTTCCTGTCTAGGTTGGTTTTGGATTCTCAGGGATGATAATTTTTTGATAGGTATCTGATTTAAGGACGTTAATCTATATAGATTGACCCTTTGTATGATTTTTAGGATCTAAGTGATTAGATGAGGCTTGGATGAAGTTTTTAGATGTTCGATTAAGTAAAATAATGAAAAGGGGGAATTACACATTGTGTAACTATATTACAAGATGTAAAATCATATTTTAATTTTTTTTTTCTATTAACCTTCAGGACATGAAAACATTATTCTATGTGAATGATGGATAAACGATGTGAAATACATTGGGGTATGAAAATTGACATAAATTTATTAGGTGATGTGTTTTTTGGTGGAAATAAACCCCAAGATATTACACGGTGTGAAATGGGGTTACATGCTGTGTAATGCCATGATTTTGTATGTCTTTAAAAAATTCCAGCCCATTGGGTTTTCACAAACCTATAGACATAGAGGCTCTCCCCCAACTCACGGTGACCTAGTTCCCCTTCTTCATTTTTTGGGAATTACCTCGATAAGGATTGATCCCTAGCTCTGTCCTTCAATCTGTAGTGACCCTTATTCAATCTAGGGTATGATATACATTTTTTCTTGTTGTCTATGTGATCCATTTCTTCCCATTTCCCATTTCCATGTGATGGTTCATGATCTATATGGTTCTAATATAGTTTTATTTAGTTGATGGTTAGTGTATTTGTGCCGCAATGTCCGAAGGTAGATATAGTTGTTGCGGGATAGGTGATCATGATTCATTCACTTGATTCGTTCTCATGAGAAGAATGATAATGAACTTTGGAGGTATAGGATTCATGGCTTCTCTATTTATTTAAGTTCAATCATAGAGAATGGATGATTTACCTCTTGGATAACAATGCAATTGACCTAACTAAATACTTTAACAGGATTAAAGAATTGGTATCGATTGCATAGTGATTATGTTACTTTATATCATGATAACAATTTTCCTCTACGTTTTCTAGGTAGTGAGATATATATGATTTTATTGATTTAGCATATCAGCCTTAGTGTAAATTCGTAATGAATGTAAAGGAAAAATTAATTGATAATCAATTACATAATTGGTAAAAGAGGTATGTTTAATTACACCAGTTGTTGTTGTAATTTTATTTTAATCAAATTGATGTTGATATGAAAGTTTAGCAGAATTGGTTAATGAACTTGAAGCATGACGATGATTGTTGATAATGGAATTAAATGAATTTCCAAATAATTATCTAATTAATTTTTGGCATATTTTGATACCTTATTTCATATGTTTCATGTAGTTGGGACCTATGAATAATGAATCGGTTAATTTCAGATGGAATAAGAACTGATTGTGTGACAAAGATAATGCCTTTACAGGGCCTGGGATTCATAACATGCTTGTAAAGGTTATGTGCCTTATTCTTTGGATCCATGAATGCTCGTTTTTTGTTATGTATGAATGAATTACTTTATTTACAAAATCCCATTTCTATGTTAGTTCCTACAGGTTGTGATGTGATCTAGATACAAGACTTTGGGTATATGGGGAAGAGAGGACTGGATGTGACATGAGCCTAGGATGGATGAGCCTAAAAAGATACTATGGTATGGGAGGTAGGGACGCCCAGTTTTTTTGGCAATAGTTAATGCCTAGAGTAATGATATGCATTGTTTTATGAGTGTGGCGTTGGGGAGGACACAAAAGATGATGGAATGCGTTAAATCTGGGATTACTCGTTGATATTAAAGTCAGATGCTTGTGGAATCTATTGTATGTTTATCTGATTTACTTTACCTGTTGATAGAGGTATCTAGTTCTCTTACTATCCTTCCAAAATATTAAAAGGTGAACAAGGTTGGCCACATGATTTCCATGTATATACTGTAGAGTATGGATAGGTATAAGCTTCTCCTATAGGTGGTAAAGACTCTACAGGTAGCTCTTCTACTCACCATGGTGAGCCCTGTGTGTTTGATAGCATAGAATGTTTTCATATAATACCTAGAAATATGGAATGTTGTATTATTGTTAATAAATGAATAAATGTTTATCCCATGGGGTTATATCATACTGGGATGAAATGTTGAGGTTATACTTCTTAGAAACCATGGACTCAGTTTGGTTACACCTAGAGGGAATGGAGTGTTGATGTGATGGTAATGTACTGAAATGTGGAAGTTCATAATTGTTAATTTATGGTTAAATAATTAATTAACATAAATTAAATCTAATAAAGGTGATAAAGTAATTTAATATACCTCTTTTAATGGTTTTGGTATTATAAGATATATAGTCACAGTAGTTGTAGTTTGGAGTCTGAGTGACGTTAGTAGCTATTGAGTCAAAGACTATCTTATGCCCATAGTATGGTTGTGAGATATAATTTATAATATACTTATTGTGTTTCTATATAGTAATCCACCTGATCAGTTAGGGAAACTGACACCTCAAGGATTCTGATCCCTATGGGTGTTTTCTCAAACATCTCAGTGGGAGGATGGATAGATGACTACCCCCTTTGTCTCCACTCTCTTCTCTTGGTAGATACTTGTACTAGAATGAACGATAGTTAGTTTTCCACATATATTTGTGTAGTGGGTTGTAATGGATCACTGTTATTTCACAAACATATATTTTGGATATAGTTTCCTAAGGGCTACAATAGGTACAATGTGTATGGGCTGTGATGGATTGAGGATCATTACTCGGTTTATTGGATGTGATTGCTTCTGGTATAATATTTGACTTTTAATATACATTGTATGAGATGTGGTGGCTTCAGGAAACATCCTAGTTACATTTTTTATGTGGACATGGTGGTGTGATGAACAAGGGTCTTGTTGACGCATGACGTGTGTGTTGTGTTGCTTCACCTAGGTGTCTATTGGCTAGAATTTGGGAGAGAGATGCTCAAGAAGTTTGATGTTAGGCACAAAATAAAACTTGTATGGGTGTGGTATTGGGATACCCATGATATTATTTAATATAGTATATTCTCTTGTATGAGATACTTGGATATAGTTTCCATTATGAGGCTAAGAACATAGTATACTTGTTTAGGTGATGAGTTTATTTCACATGTTTTTCATTGTCCTTTAGTGTTCTTTCATTAATTTTGTATGGGTGGTTCTGGGGAGTATCCTTCATTGTATATTCTTATATTATCCCTAATTTATTACAACTTTTTTCTGGTCAGTTGGAAAAGTATGGAGATCATGATGGTTACTACTAGCTTGGGGTTTTACAGGAGTTGTTTGGGATTCAGGGTCAACACCATTTTACTTTCTTTTGGTACTTATAGTTTTTCCTGTTGGTTGTAATAGTTCTTTCATGACATTAAATTTGTTTAATCGGGTTTCTTTTACTTTTTTGGATTGAGTAAGAGATATTTGGTGAATATATTATCTCTCTCTTCTACATGTGTTTCTATTAGATGGTAATGCCTCTCATCTGTATGTTTATTATACCCTCTGTATTGGTCGCTAACATGGGTCCTATACTGGAGGCAAGACTTAGGGGTCACTCTATCTCTACTCCCATTTCTATCCTAGGAGGGGTACACTTTGTGGGGAAGGGGTCATGACATTGATTTTGGTGAAACTTATGTTTATCTATGTTTATTTCTATTATTCATAATATAATAAGTTTACTTAATTCGACTCTAATACTAACTAATTTCAATCAACCACAACAGACATATATGTTATGTCATTAAACTATATTATATATAACCACATATAACAAATCAGACCCCAAAAATCTAAAGGTTTTAAATATTTGGAGAATAGCTACATAGAATTCATGTTTTTCAAAAAATCATCAATATATCAACTAACAATTTTCCACATATGATATCCTTCAGGAAATATCATACGTAATAGTCTTTTTTATTCCCTAGGAAAATAAAAATATAACAAAAGGATGATCTCAGATGCTCAGTAATGGGTAAAACAAAATATATATCAATAATATCAACATAGGTAATCATAATTATGATTATAAAGTTGTAATAATATTGATTAAATTTATAAATGAGGATATAATCAGGAAATCATTCCAAAAGGATTAAGAACCTATCTTGAATCGTAAATATTTTTTTATAACATAGGATTTTATAATCATAAGATGATAATCACAAGCTATGGATATATAACATAATCACATGTCACAAAAAAATTATACAAATAATAGATTTTATCATGATTAACAACCATGATATTCATGTCATTGTAGACTAAGATAACAAGATATGATGCTTAACCTAATGGATTTGGTTAACCACCTATGTCCCATATCATGGTAATCTCATGAGATATTTTGGATCAAAGGTACAAAAATATTGATACTATGGGGATAAAATTTATAGGATGGTATTGTGATGTGAATTTTATCAATCAATTTCTCAAACGATCAATCGGTTCTTAATCTAAGATGGTTTACAAGAATCATAGATCCATAGGTGGATTTTAATAATATTTTACTAAATGCCAATGTTTCCAAGTGATCCCTACATTTTTTATTTTGAAAAACATAAAAAGGATGGATTTTTATGTAGTGAGTACACAACTATGTTGGATGTACACAGATTATCTAGGTAGTTCATGAAAGATGGCATGCAATAGAGTGTTTTTATCATATATTACTTGTGAAGATCAGGTAGTGAGTACATGGATAATGATACATGAAGGTGAATTTGTGGAATATTTTCACGGTATATAGACCATGTAGGATGTTCCATAATGAAAATTGATCATAAATATGATTTGTGTCACCTTCAGTAATGTGGTGGTAGTTATTTACATTCCATAAAGGGAGTTTGATAATGGGATTTATAGAATTTTTTTATAGTAATTTTTGTGTTTTATGTTTTTTTAGTGGAATTTACCTTTAAATATACTTTTAATATACTCTATATGAATTAATTGTAAGTTAATAAAGATCTAGAGATTAACTAAAAATAGTTGTTGTCATGAATGTTTTCATAATAAGATTAATTCATGAACCAAATCTGTTTTTGATGAAAATGAGTCTGCAAACCAACGGAGATTAGTGCATGGATGTTTTAAAAGTAGTGGTCCGTGAAGTTTTTTATGAGGGATGGTTCTTTATACCAACTCAAAAATGCATCACTATGTACCATGTAGTATTTTTTAAAGGGACCATATAAATTCTCAAAGATGATTCACAGTGAATAACAAATCATTTAGGACTTATGTATATGGTAGTATTAAGTAGGAATTTTATATGACAATTTCTAGTGGGTATTCTAGAGGAAGTGGAGTGTATTAAATATTATGTTTAATATATAATGATAAAAATAAAATAATATACTTCTAAAAATGTATATGTGACATACATTTTACTAAATTGAGAAGACATCCATCTGAATAAGTGTGTAAAAGTGGATTTAATGGAGTTGATCTGATGGAGGTAGTGCACTATACCTTAATAAATTTAATGGTAGTTTGTGAAGTAGAGATTTTTGAACATATTTGTGAGTTGGAGTTTCAAAAATACACTAATGATTTATAGTACCATGCATTTCAGTATTGTTCACGAAGAGCACATGGCAGGTCATAGTATTGGTGGGTTTCAATTGTTTTGTTTCTATTTTAAATAAAAATTAATCCAACCCATTTTATAGTGGTTTGTATTATATTATAAAGTTTCTAAAAAATAAATTTGTGGTTTTATTTGGTATTAATTTCTTATTAGACTTTCTTATATAAATTCTTGACTGACTAAAACTATCCACGACCAAAGTAAAACATAACTCAAACAGGTTCAGGAGCCGAGAATTCCCGTTCCAAAAAAAATATAATTAAAAAAAATAGAAAGTCGATGTACAAGGGGGTTTACAAAGATAAGTGTATGAAACCCCACACATGTCCAAATTGACAAATTGAGAACAAGATTCATGGGAAATAAAAGACCATCTCGAAGAGGCCTCCATAATTTCCCTCTTTTAAAGCGCATCTGCTACCTGGTTGGCCTCCCTATAGACATGGGTGACATCAATATGTATGTTCTCAGCCATCCGCATACAGTCAATACAGGAAGGGAGTATTTTCCATGGTACTGATTGGGACCGAGTCTTTAGGATGTGGACCACGGTGGTGGATTTGGATTCCACCCAAAGCTACCTCCATCCAAAATAGATAACAAACCTTATTACTTTGATCATAGCCCATAGCTCCACTTCGATCACCATTCCATTGCCAATATAGTGGTGGAAGCAGCCTTTAACGAATCCCCGATGTGTGTGGAAAATGCCACCACATCCCGAAGGCCCTGGTGCACTAGAAGCCTCCCCATCAATATTCACTTTCAACCATCCTGGAATAAGTGGAATCCATCTAATGGATTTAAGAACAAGACATTTTTTTATTCTGCTCGTTACACCAAAAGCTATCCGAATAACCAAGTCAACAATGAAATCTTTCATAGTGCTGGTATACACTTTGGAGGCAGTCCTAAAATCCTGATAAAACATGTACAAGCCATCCTGCAAGGATGGCTGTTGTCCCTCAAAAACAGTGGAATTTCTGGATTTCCATATCACTTTGAAGACAGCAGCAACAACCGTGATGAACATCGCCCCAATCTATTCACTAAGTTGTGCACGCTGGACAGATGCAATCATTGCCTCCATTCCATGAAGATCAATCTGCACACCGAAGGAAGCTTGTAGGTGCGACCATAACCTCTAAGAGAAGCTTCAAGATAAAAAGATATGAGATATATATTTCTCAGCCCATAGGCATATGCTGCATTCAGATGCCAATTCGATCCCAGTTTTTTTGGAGTAGGCTGTGTACCAGCAACCTGTTTTTCCACAACCTCCAGAGCAGTAGATAGTGGGATGGGGAAATGTGGCTTACACAAAACATCCTTATCCACGTAGACATAAATGAAGTGACATCACACATGTTCCTGTAGCATTCCCTAGAGGAGAAGCGCCCATTGGTGTTGGGAGTCTAGAGAAGGGTGTCAACATCACTATAAATATAGCCCTAAAGTTTGAGGTATATGTCCAGAGTTAGGCATCTCTGAAAATCAGCAGATGATGTTGCATTACGAATATTAATGTTCTTCATGGAAGGGGGCACCCTAGTCAGTTCATTAATGGGTTTTCCTAGCCACGGTGCAGACCAAGCATTGAGAGTATAATGCTTACACACTGGCCAATTTGGGTAGCACGTGATCTCCAAATAGGAATTCCAATGTGCTGGCCATATATAATAGGAAAAATGTTTGGAACATCCATTCTGCAACTTCTCAGGAAACCTGTGGGAGATGAATTTCAAAGACATATCATTGGATGTGAGTAAGTTCAATGTGAATTTACAAAGCAAGGCATCATTGAATATCATAGGATCCTTGACACCCATGCCTCCCATGTCAATGGGATTTATACAATCCCTATAAGCAAAGGTGATGAGTTTACTCTCATGAAGGGATCTAGTCCATAAAAATTTCTGATCAAAACTTATAGCCCCTTGAGCAGATTTCTAGGACATCTATAGATAGAGAAAGCATAGACAAACATCGAGGTGATCACCGAATTAACAAGGAAGGCCCTCCCCGCTTGAGACATGGTTTTCCCTTTCTATGTGGCCATTTGGGAGATGATCTTTGAAGAAATGTTTTCAATGTAATTTCTTTTCACCCTCCCCCAAAAATGGGCAACCCCGGATAATTAAAAGCGAGAGTCCCTTTTTTAACTCCGAGCTTCCTCACAATTTTGTTTTGTTTGTGAAGAGTAATACCATTTCCAAAAACCAAAAAATACTTACTCCCGCTTATAGCTTTCCAAGAGACCTCCCCATAATGATCAATGATCTTTTGGACACAAGAAATAGTACCTTTTTCAGCCTGTCCAAATAGGAGAATGTCATCAGCATAGAGTAGTTGTGATGGTGAAAAAAGGTTCATGTCGGGTTTCATTTTCTGATAAAGACCAGCTTGGACCAGATCATTCATGTGGACACTTAAATAATCTTCTTCCATGGAAAATATCAGTCCAGATAATGGGTCACCTTGCCTATAACCCCTGGAGCATTGAAAATAACCTCTTGGGGACCTATTGATAAGGATGGAAAGTCTAGCACTTGTAAAAATTATAAGAACCAACTTAATGAAAGAGATGGATATTCCGTGTCTCTTTAACATTGTAAAGATAAAGTCCAATTTAATCGTATCAAAGGCCTTCGAGATGTCCAGTTTGAGTGAAAATCTACCATGCTGAACATTTCTTCTCATGATATTGACACACTCAGAAGTAGTGAATAGACAATTTTGAAGGCATCTACCAGGAACAAAAGAAAATTGTTTATGGGTGATAACATTCTTTGCAATGATCCACAATCTAGAGGACAAAATTTTACTAATAATCATGGGTATGTTGTTCCCAATGGCGACTGGTATGAAGTCATTAATATCCAGCGAATTGTCTTTCTTTGGTAACAAAGCAATGAAGCATGCATTCACACCATGAGGCATTAAGGCATGAGTGAAAACTTCTTTAACAACACTAATGACATCTTGACACACAATGTACCAGTTAAACATGAAGAACTTATTGGTAAAGCAATCAGGGCCTTCCACACAGTCAATATTTAATGAAAAAGGGCGGCCTTGATCTCGCAATAAAGAGGGACCTCAACCAACATCCGATTTTGTTTCTCATCAACAGTGAGGATAATATTGTCATGCATTATATATGTAAGGTCCTCATTCCCACCTAAGTATATACTTTTGAAATAGCTAACCACTGCATTAAAAATCTCTAGCTCAGAGCTGAAGAAAACTCCATTAATTTCCAAATATGTGACACCTTTTTGGATACGTCTCTCCCTATGCAGGCAATGAAAGAACTTGGAATTTCTATCTCCCTCTTGCAACCATATGACATTATATTGGCTTCGGGCCAGCCTTTTCTACAGATTCATCAAGTCATCAAGATGAGAGAGGGCACGTACCTCATCCCTAGAGGGAGCATCTTGCTTCTGGTTATCATTCTAACATTGAAGGAGCCATTGTTCAGCATCCTTGATATCATTTTCTGGATTAGAAGAAGATAACCTGCTCCACTCTCTAATCAGTTTTTTTGCATTTTTTAGCTTGTTGGCAAGAACAAATATTGGGCAGCCAAAAAACTCAAGTTTCCAAGAATAAGGATCACATCGCAACATCCTGGCACAACAAGCCATGAGTTTTTTAATATGAAAGGAAAAGAAGAAGACCTCATATTTCCAGCACATATATCAACCAGGATGGGATTATGATCAGAGTGTAGCTTTGGTCAGATGAGTCCAGAAATAGTCAGGAGCTCATTCACATCATCAAAGCAGGCCAAGCATCTATCAATTTTGTTGGATTGCCTCCCATTAATGATGTACTTTTTCCATGTGTAGTCACCCCCCACATTGGGCACTCCAACCAGCCTATAATTGTCAAGACAAGAAAGGAAATCAGTAGCAGCCAACCTGTTGAAACTCTCAACAGTTTTCTCCTCTGGTCAGAGTACAGTATTAAAATCACCCAACACTATCCACCTGTGTGACATTTTCTCAGAGATATCAGTCATGTCCTTCCAAAGCTCCCCTCTTTTGAGATAGGAGTTACAGGCATACACAAAAACAACATATATATTAATAGCTTGAAACACCATATCAACAAAGACACTCTGATGATAACCAGTGAAGGAAAGAACATGGACAATTTCATGTTTTAAGACCCATAAATCATCGTCACCATTATCATTAACATGTTGTGAGACTGGTGAGTATCCAATTTAATACCATTTAAAATCATTCCATCTTTATATATTCATTTTCGGTTTATAAATACCAATCATTAGATGTTTGTTGGTCAGAATAAAGTGTCTGAGGGCTTTGACCATGAAAGGATTCTCAAGCCCATGACAATTCCAGAAGAAAATATTCATTTATTGAGATCTGACTTGCCTCTGGTCAGAGGCCCCCCTTTCCTTATACTATCCATTTTGTCCGATTTTGTCTTCCCTTTGTCCTTTCCCTTAGAGTCCTTGTCATCAAGACCTTCATCAGTTTTATTAGAGGCAGGGGGAGGGTCATCCTTCCCACTGATTTCACCTATTATATCATTGGGTGGAGAACTATCATCATCAGTGTGAATAAAGGATTGAGGTTTCATAAGTAATATTTAATGATTTATAGTTCAAAATAGCTGATGTTATTCATTTATAGCTCATGGTTTTGGAAAATATATGTTATTTATGGTGTTAAGGACTAACTTTATGATTTAATAAATTAAAATTTGAAGGTTTTAAAATTTATAAAAGTTCAAAGATTTTTTAGTTTTTTGATTAATGACTAATATATTTTTTGATATAAGTTAATGATAAAATGAAAAATAAAATATTAAAAAATCTTTTTATTATTTTCAATTTTAATAAAACTGATGGAAAATATATAATTTTTTGAAAAAAAATCAAAATAATTCCCAATCTATAATATTATTCTCATATAAGAAATGGTAAAACTAAGAATTTTTATCAATAGAAATAAGAATATTCTTCTCAGTTATCATATCTTATTCATATTTTTTAATAGTAACTATTATTCCTTTCCAATTTTTTTTTCAATAATAGAAGGAAGGGTGTCATATAGCTCCATAGAAAAGAACAAAAACAAGGAATATTAAAAATCTCTTAGGACTTATTTGGATAATAGATAATAAATTGATTAAAAGGAAAAGAGTGAGACAAAAGGGAAAAATTAATAGATGATGTTTGATTTGAAATGTAATGTAATACAATATAATTAAAATAATGTTATACTAATAATGAATTGGATAAAATTAACACAAACGATCATTTTCCCTTCATTAACGCCTATAAAAGAGGAAACCAAAAATGGAATTAGATCAAATTCATAATATTTCCCTCATTAAATATATAATCATTTTACCAAGATCAAAATAACTAACTCCCAAAAATAAATGACCAAAAAAATATAGAAATAAAGAGTTGTAATAAAAACATCACCTGAATTCACTATATCAGGAACCTCATTGAACAACTTTCAATTACTCAAGTAATGATGCTAACTCTTGCTAAAAAGAATCCATTAAGACTATGAAACCCAAAACACCAAAACCAAATAAGGAACAACAATCTAGAACACATAACATTGTATAAAAATAATTATACCCATCTATATATAATAATAATTATCAAAACCCATTTAGTTACAGGTTAGAAAAATCATCTCAAACTTCCTCTGTATCTAAATAAAGGATAAAGTTATGATAAATTTATAGATTTAGTATCCCCATGGTCAGTTTCAAGGTTTATAATAACCAGGATATGTTTTCTAGTTGATATATAAGAGTTGATTGGGGATATTTTTATTAGAGATATGGTACCTCTGTAGAGGTGATGAGGCATAGAGGTGACTCGGTTGGAGAATCGGTTACCTTATGTGAAATAGTAATATTTTTTCATAAAAATCATGTGGGAGGGAGGGGTTAGTCATTAGCCCAGACTAATGGGGGTAGCAGAGGGTACTGAAAATAGAAAAAAAATCATAATGGGGAAGATATTGAATTAGAATAGGGAGTAAAATAAAATCATAATACGGTGGGAACAAAATTTAGAGGTGGATCAAAGGAAAAAAATTTAACTATTGAGGATTTTTTTGAAACATGAGCCAAACCCAAAAAAAATAATGGTTCTATTGAATATAAAACACAAAGCCAACCAAAATATACCCTCTATTATGATTGGTATTTGTTTTTTTCATTTTACTTTGGTTTGGGTGGTTTTTTCTGGCCCCTTGGTTTTTAAAACAGTAAATAGTGAACAATAAATAGCATAAAACTTACACCCAATGAATTTTTAAGAAAAAATTTTATGTGAAATTTTTTGGTGGGTATTATATTCACCATGGAGTGAATTATAGAATAATATTCAGGATTCCATTATTTAAATCAAATAATTTTATCTTGAAAATATAGATGTGACCTACCGATCGATAAATTATGGAGGCATCTATCGAAAGTAGTGCACATAGTTGGAGTCAATTGAGGTGAATTTATCCATGAATTAATTATAAAGATTGAGATCCTAACATGGAGTGACTATGACCAAACAATTATAGTTTATCAAAATTATTGAAGAATAATGGATTTTATTATGCAGATACATAATCACTGTATATTACATGGATTATCCCTTCTTGGAGAGCACAGTAAAATTGATATATTGTATTTTACTTCTATAATTGTGATTATGGTGGATGTTTAATTAACTATGATAGGTACGATTTGTTACTACCAATGTAACCACATGATCCTTAAATTTTAAATAAATATATTACACCCTAATTACATCCCCACCTCTCAGGGTGTCCCTGATTCTAACAAATATAAATCTTCACCCAAGGAAAATGAGGGATATATAATTTTTGTTTGACAAATTATGTAATGATAAACTACTCATATGCATGTGCCATGAACAGAAAATCATTTTTAAATCTACCATCTCATAATTAACACATGAAAATGAAGCAATGTTCATATAAATCATCTCAACATATAAAAATGTATATTTTAGATATCTAAAATGGATATTTTTATTTAAAAATATCCCCATAAAAATATAATAACCATTAAAAAATATATAAATACATGAAAAACACTTTATAGGATCAGTATAAATGTATTTATAATTTACTTATAAAGATAAATTTAATTGTCATACAACATCAAAAGTAATAATTTATAAATCAATAGAAATAATAAAGTAAGTAAAAATTACTTTGAAGAATCCTAAAAACATTGAAGGAAAGACTCATAATGAAAGATGAAGAAAGTTATGAGAGAAAAATAACCAAGAAAAAAACATAATTATGGATTTATAAAAAATAATATTCATTTTATAACTTTTTAAATTAGGTATAATCAATTTAAAATATTCCATAAAATCATATAAGCTGAGAGAAGGACATCCCTGAAGAAATAAAATTAATATATACAAAGAGGTGAATCATTCCTAATTAATAAGAAGATTTATTCATGGTTCAACTTATATAAAAATTCCATAATGAAAATTTATCCAATGGGAATCTCATTTTCAAATACATATTATTGGATAAACCCTTTCCATTACTCCTGATTCTTATGAATTTGATTTAACCCCCTATATAATAATATATGAATATTAATAAGTTATCTAAAAACATTATATGTATCAATTAAGTTTTATAATATTATACTATAATTATATATTTCTTATATTTATATATAAGTTAGTTAATGATTATATCCATCATATGATGCTTCACGTTTTGATTGTTTCGTAATATTTTTTATATGGTGATGTTGATCCTCTTTTTTTAATAAATGGTTCATCAATAAAATGTTATTCAAGATAGTTGAATCATTGTTTTGTTATGATTTATATATAACCATGTAAATTTGATCGAATATACAGTTATGGTTCACAATAATAGAAATCACAACACATGCATTTTTGTGGATTTCATCTATAGTACATGATTCCTTAAAATGACAATTCATTTCACGTTAACCCTTAAGAAACAATAATCAAAACAAATATTAATCATTAATATCATATATTACCATAGTTGATACTTTGATACCATCTTATATAGAAATGTTCAATATGGTATTACATCATCCATGTATGTGGTTGAAGCAACCACAAAAAGAACATGATAAAATATTAAATGAGTACATTTATAGAGTTATATTATTATGATATCATTTTTATAGAATAATAATGATGTTAATTTTATATTAATTGATTCGAGAATGATATTTATATATTTAGGATGTGAAATAGTAATTGAAAAATAATTATAAAATTTGAGACTTACTTTGATGGAATCGCTCTTTCCCGTGATGAATTCCATCATAATGATGGGTTTAGGCCACCTTCCTGGGATAATAATACAAAAAAATAACATGACTATGTTGAAGGAAACTTCAGTATGTATTCAAAAGTAAAATGATAGAGTTAATTAGTTTCAGAATGGTAGATTAGGGGACGTTTTACAAATTATTTTGCTTCGTATTTTTAAATTTTTTTACTACTTAAATAAATATAATTTTTACATGAAAGAGGGACATAAGTGAAACAAAATAATGGTGTCATGATATTGAATCCATTTTTTTTTTATTTTCATAATATTTTTACATTATTTTTACCATACACTCTATTCCACTATTTTTATAGTTGACATCATTCATTTTTCACCATAGTAAAATATTTTTTATCAAAAAAATGAAATCAACCCTATTAGCTAATTTTGATTCTTGAATTCAAAAAATGAAACCCATTTTACCAAATTCCATTTTTGAATACATGGAATTTAAATTTTAAAAAAAATATCATAATAATTAATAAATATTTTATTTATTTAATAAAAAAATTCTTATGTAATGATTGATTATATTTTATTTATTATCATTCCTTATTTACTTAATATATGCTAAATATTTTTTATAAATATTTAGTAAATGATATTTAAAAAATTATTCATTTCTAAAAAACTTATTAGATACTCATTATAACATTTTCAATATTATCATTTTTTATATGCATTCTAAACGGTCATATATATTTCCAATTATCATATAACTGTTATATTACTTTTTTTCACTAAAAATTATAACCTTTCATAGATCTCTAATATTTAATCATCTGGTTTGATTATTTCTCTCTAAATGTTTTGATTATATTTATAATTTTTTCCCTAATTTCAGTAGTTAGTACTAATGAAATGATTACTATAACAATCCATGAGGATGAAATTTTGACATTTGTAGTTTTTTTAATTACAGGAGGTTTTATTCCACTTTTATTTTCATACTAATATTTCATTTTACATTATCATAATTTATTAATGTTTATTTCGTATTTTAATATGTTTTTTATTAGTAAAATATTCCAATTTTCATTTTATTTTATATTTTTGTGTAAGATAATCCATTTAACATATTCAATTAATAAAAATTTCAGGTGTAATTGATATCATGAAGGTTGTGGGTTTAAACCCTTGTTACCACCACATTACTTTAAAATTAATCATTTTAATCATCATTTTTAAGTCCCCATGTCCAAAATTAATCTATTTATCATTTTTTTCATATTAAATTCCATACTTTAGCCTTTAGTTGTCCTGACACAACTCACAACGCCCATAACACCTCACCATTAGCGATTAACGCGCCAAAACCCCACTTCCTTGGATTTTCATAGTGTTCACATTATATAATGTTGTTTAAAAATCATTAATTCTCTGATACTTTACAATAACATCACAATATTATAGTCCTCAATTCATTTTCACCTGAAAAATTAATCTATTCACCATGACCTTTAAAAATCAAATGTCCCCTTAAATTAGTACTCCAACTCTATTAGACCATTGTAATCCCATGAAATTACCCAGTATATTTCTCCTGAGATAGTCTTTACAACCTCTTCTCTATTCTAATAAAACATAAAAATTAATATTAGGTACCCTATAGGTCCTTAAAACAATGAATTATTTATCTATGTTATTCAATGCTTCATTAAAGTCACAGAAGATATAAGATATCTTTCAAATAAGAACTTCAATTGAGTTGTGGACAATTACCACTTTCTTATTAACAAAAAACTCAAACATAGTTCCCAAAATAGATTTATAAGGTTCACTACTAAAAAATATTGACTATATCCTAAGAATGATTCAAAAAAACCTAAGATCACGTGATCCACTAATCATTAAGGATAAAAATGAGTAAGGATTGTCCTTATAATGACCCATACATTACATACATTGATATTACAACAAAATTTAAGTATAATCATTATAACATATAATAAATCCATGAAAAGACTATATAGGTATATTGTCTTTAGAATCTAGAATACATAAACAACTAGTTCATAAAACATCAGTGTTGTATCTCACTTATATCTTTATAACGAGACTCCATTTTGACATATCTTACTTAATACCCTTCTTCACGACTTGGGGAAAAGAAAAATATGAAAGGGTGAGCTTAAATTTTTATTAAGGGTAAAAAAGGAAAATATCAATCATATCATAATCATAAGACATAAGAACATAACATTCAGAAGTCTTTTAATGTATATAAATGATCATGATATCTTTTCAAGGAATAAATGTTCATAATAATTAATGAAAAAGATCCAAAAAAAGTCATATAATAAGAAATTGAGTTTTTTATAAAAAAATAATCTTATAAAATGATTTTTATATTAGTCAATTCTCATTTACAAGACCATCATATCAGATAAAGTCCAACAATGAACAGGGTTTTCTTGTCATTCCAACCCTGTATTACTAAACTGGATTGACTTTTCATTATTCTCAAGTCTATATAATGAGATATATATCCATACACAATGCATTGGTGGGTGATATAGGCTCCACCGATCTCATAATGAAATCATTCTTACATGTTCCACAAAAAAGAAAAACCATTCAACATAACATAACCCAAGGAACGAAAATGGGTTTCTTAGTCACCATTCCGTCATAATACATATAAAATAAATGGATATCATAAAATTAATTCCATCATAAACAGAATCCAATGAAAGAAATAATTGTGATAGAAACATAACCCAATTTAATTAATTTCAACTCTGATGGAAAATAATTTGGATAAAATACTTGAAATTAATTCCTTAGAAAAATATCCTTTTTTCTTCAAAAATGTTTTATTTAATCAAAATGACATGCAATTTTAAAATAAAATAATTTAATTGTTAATAAAATTGTAATATTGTAATGTAATCTTCATGGAAATAAGGAATCATGAAATTTTAAGAATCAATTCATGTCGTATAAGTTAAAAATACATTCTCCATGTACTTCTTCTGGAAAAGCCAAAAAATTACATCGTACCAACAACAAATAAATATTCCTTTGATGTAGTTTAATAAAAATTCACCAATGGGTAAAATTGATTATAAATAATTTTATAATAATAGAAACAATATTACATATTTAGGGAACATTGATGTAGTTGAGAAATATACCCCAGTAAGTACTTACATATAAACAATCTCAGATAATAATGAGATTGCAAAATTATCTCTTTCCTTTGGTCTAATATCCTTCATATATATCTGAACCTCCTTTAAAATTATTTTAAATAATGTCAATGAATTATTCCATAATCATGGTCATTATTATGACATCATATATGATAACATTATCATCCGTTTTTTAGTAAAATTTTATTGTCACTCGTTATTCAGATATTAACTGCTTTATGTTCTTATGCAAGTTTTGTAGGATAAGTTAATGCTCCAATCATTAGGGTATAGTTATATAATTTACATAATGATATTAGTATAATATATATAATATTTATTCTTTCCATTCATCAATATAATAATGGTTTAATGAAGATCGTGTACAATGAATCACATCACATTGTGGATACGGTTGGTTGTACGCACGCACGAGTGACGATATCATTCTCATAATTGATGAATGATATTAATTTTCATGGTGTATAATATTTCCATATCATTATAATGATATAATTGTAATAACCCAGATCTTCTTTTTAGGTATGTTTTTTTCTTTTCTGGTTGTTTTTTTGAAAAAGAGGAAAATCTGGAAATTTTCAAAGTACACGACCTGTACGTTATCAGTACACGCTGTGTACTACGATGCTGATGGAAGCCATGTGTTGGCCATGTCATGGCCACACACACGGCCATGTAGGGGGGTCATGGAGGCCTCTTAATGCGGAGTATGGAAAAGTTGAGTACACACCATGTACTTTATTTTTTTCATTAAACGCACCGGGGTCGCTTTTGACGGACAGAAACCTCTCTTTCTTGGTTTCGTTCATCCGAGAGTGCCGAGAATACATGGATCTTCTCCGATCCACCATGTCTCCATCCTTTCACTGAATCAATTTTCGTCGAATGATTTGGAACCACAACGGTATGCTCTTCCTTCTTCTTTAGTTTCATTCCATGATTCCTCCTCTTTATCAAGTTTTCTTGGGATTATCGTTTTAGATGTTTTTGTAGATATTTTATGTTCTAAGGCGATTTCAGCCTCTTGGTTAAAGTATATCGATCTACTAGCACCATGGTAGGAGGTTTTTGCCTTTCTGTTCAATGTCCTTCAATATTATGTGCAAATTCCACCAATACCCTTGAACGGGGTATTGCGTGTTTACCTTTTTACCACTGTGATATAAATTCCTTGCTTGTATACATGTGTAGAGGAAGTTTGAATATGAACATGGATTAATTTCTATTCTTTGTATGTTTTTTCCACGAATGTTCTGTTTACAACCGTTTGGTCACATTTTCTAGTTCGGCTACTTTGCATGTTTTCCATACCAGTTTCTGTAGGATGGAGGGTTTGAATCCTAAAATGCTTGTAATCCTTTAGAGTGGTTATCCATGTAGTTCTGTATGTATACTTTGGCTGTATTTCATTGCAATGCCATTATCCTACATAGGGCTGTGAGAACCTGGTGTAGTAGACTATAAGGGGATAGACCGAGTGAGATTCCTCATAGAGTCTTTGAGCATTATGCTATAGGGGGTAGACTATTTGAGCTTCCTCGTAGAGACTAGGATTACATTGGGATATAAGGGGATAGATTATGTGAGATTCCTCAGAGAGTAAGTGACTTCTTTTGACTATACGGGTATAGACCGTGTGAGCTTCCTCAGAGAGTCCTTGTTTTACTTTGAATCACCTTGATATCCTAGACTATACAAGGGATTGACTATATAACCTTCCTCGGAGAGTATTTGTATGACATTGTCTATAAGGGGAATTGACTGAGTGTGCTTTGTCAAAGAGTCTGTGACCCTGGGGATATAAGGGGAATTGACTGTGTGATATTCCTCAGAGAGTCCCTGACCACCTTTGACTATAAGGGAAATTGACCGAGTGAGCTTCCAAAGAGAGTCTTATAATTTCCGTATGACCAAAATAGAGGGGTCAGGCTGAGTGTACTACCCAAAGGGTTGTTGGTACTTGTTAGGAAGGACCATAGGGGATGGTTTTGCGTACTTCCCAGAGGGTTACCTATTTGTCCTTAGCTACTTTATAGTTTTTACATGATATTGGAACTGTGTATTGTTTACTGTTTAGTATGTTCCTGTTACTGCATTAGGTACTTTTTACCAGCAATATATTCACTGACTATTAGGAACATATCTTTGGGGGGATTCATACTAGGATTTAGTCTCACACCTTGTTTGCGTCATGTTTTTGGGCTGAAACAGATTATATTGTTACATGTATAGATAATGTAAAGCACCCTTCGACTTCAGGAACATGACTTGCAATGGATCTAGAGAGCATGGGACCAAGCTTAGGCTTCCAATGCTTAGGAGATATTTATCTTTTATTTTGAACTTGTTTTAGTACTTTTGTATTTACAACATTATTACTTGTTTGACTGCTTTCCTAGACATATGTATCATGCATCCTATATCTATGTTCTGCAATTATTGATCTCCTTTACTCTTTCATCTTTCACTTGTGTATGGATTATTACTTCTTCCGCTGTTGTTAGTTATTTACTCTTCCGTTGTGATACTCTGTCACTAAGCACATAGTTTCCCCACTGTCACACCCAAGGCCCTCACAGCTAGTCTACAGCCTTTGGCATTTAGGGAAATGGGCTTGAGGCCATGTGACCAACCGGGTATGGGGCACCTCTGGGTGGCTCCCAGAACCGGGACGTTACAAAGTGTTATTAGAGGTGTTATTTTCTATTGACTTACAGTTTGGAGCCTTAGTAAGGGATAGGATGTAAACGGTACTTGGTAATAAGTTGTGCCTGGGAGTAGCTAACCTGTGCATAGGGAAAAGCCAATCTACCTCGTTTATTGTAGTTTTCTTTTCTTGCAATTTTACAGTTGACATGATTCCACCTTGAGTGACTCACATGTTTTGATATGTTATTGTTGATGTTATTGAGGTTCAATTTTTGTTGCAACCCGATGAGATGAGGGTATGCCATCTCATGCATCATATAGGGACTTGTTATAAAAAACATGACATGCATTATTTCCATTCCATTTAGGGTGCATTAAGAATTTCATGTTGTTGTGATGGGTTTTGTGTAGAATATGCATGCTGTTGTGATAGATGCTTTTATAGAATACCTACTTTCAATAGGTATTGGTTGTGTGAGGTCTTATTTGAATGAACGCCAAATTTTGGTTCTTGAGGTGTTATGGGCCCTCATTAATTGTAACTTGGTGGATCATTGACTTTTTTTCTTGTATATGACATGTATAAGATGCCAATATTTTATTCATGGGGAGTATGGGCCCTCACGGGTTGGAATTTGGCACCTTAACGCTTGTTTTTTGCGTTTTCTGGGCTCCGATGTAGTTCTGAGGATACTATCTAGAAAAACCCAGAATGCGCGGCGTGTACCATATGAATACACTTCATGTAGTATATAGTTGTGTCACTAACTGTGTTGGCAGGGACACGGGGTTGTGAAAAATCTTGCAGGTTCACGCCGTGTACAGTACGTACACGCCAGGTTGTAGTGTTCATGTCTCTACCCATGTGACTAACGACACGGATGGGTGAGACTTAGTCTTTACACTCTGTGTCATATTTCTTCAAAACATCGTGCAGTGTAATATAAGTACACGGATGTGTCACAAACTACACGGTTCAAGGAAATCCTTCAAGTGCACGCCTTGTTTCTGTGGAACATGCTGTGTATAGTTAACCGTGTAGCCGGCCGTGTAACGGGTTGGTGTCACCATTTCTCGTACACGCTGTGTCCGTCCGGAACATGCTGTGTAGTGTCATCCATGTGTCAGGCCGTGTCTATAACAACATGGTCCAGGTAAGGCATGTATAATATAGGCCATTTTTATCTTGAACAGGCCATGTAGTTTTGCCTTGGAAGAGTCATATGGCTTAACCATGTAGGACGACAGGGAAAGAAGATTCTAGTACACTCCATGTGTTACGAAGACACGCCGTGTATTGGGGGTGTTACACGACCAGTAGAGGAATGAGTACACGCTCATGTGAATGACAAAATGGAACATGCTGTGTAGGGAAATAACATGTCATGTAGTTATGTTTTTCAAAACATGAACGCTTTATTTTCCCTGTTCCTTTTTGTGCCTTTAGTTTTTCTATCCTTTTTAAGCATGAATCTAAGGTGTGTGTTTGAATTTGCATAATCATGCCACCTAGACATCCTTCGGTTGACTTCCAGTCACAGGGGAGTAATCAGACACCAGATATGGCTGATCAGGGACTTTTGGCAGATCCTCTTGTGGTTCCAGTCTTGGAACAAGTAGTTTTTCCTGTTAACGACACTGATGCACAGTTCATGGAAGGTTTTCTTAGGATGATGCAAAACTTTTAGGGAGTGTCGTCTCCTACCTCGTCGATGGCCGAATTGACATGGGTTTTCCGGCAGTAGCATCAACCCACCTTTTCAAGGGAAGGAGTACCATAGGCTGCAGAGTCATGGCTAGAAGCCATGCTGACTATCTTCGAGCATCTTGCGGTACCACCATAGAGGAGGGTGAATCTTGCAACCTATATGCTCCGAGACTCCGCCAAGAGGTGGTGGGATGTCATCCCTCAGGCGGGATTCCATCAAAATATGGGTGGGGAGGACTTCCAGCATATCTCTTATGACTTCTTCTACCCAGAGACCTTGAGGGTTGATCGAGCCTGGATGTTTATGATCTTGGAGCAGGGTACACTTTCTGTAATGGAGTATTCCTCTCGTTTCATGGAGCTGCAGCGTTTCATACCTTTTCTAGGAGGAGACGAGTTTTTCATTGCACAAAAGTTTAAGGATGGTCTCAGGCAAGAGATCCATTCCCTGGTGAAAATCTTCTTGTTGAATTTGATCACCACTATCGTCAATTAGGTGCTGATCACCAAGCACGATTTGTGGGATTCTGGATCAGTGAGCCCAGGCGGTTTGACATCTAGAGTTAGTGTCCCTTCGTTTAATATAAGGAAGAAAATCTGGGAGACTGCATTAGAAGATTAGAGTAGATAGGACGAACCTTCCTATAGCCAGGTAGTGTGATACCAGTGTGGGAGGAGCGGGCATACGAGGCCACGTTCCTCGAGATACCCGATGGAGTGCTGATCTTGTGGAAAGATGGGCCATCTGTAGCGTTTTTGTCAGTTTTTCTCACCAATAGCTGGTGAAAGGGGCTCTTCTATGACCCCACGTTCAGGGGAATCACTGCTAGTTTCTCACCAGTCTGAGAACTGGAGTTCTTCCAACCATTCAGGACGAGGTGGTGGGAATTGCCATGGATGTCAGTCACCAGGCTATCAGTGACAACAAAGTGGATCAACTCAGAGTGTTTCGATAGGCTTACATGGTCATGGTGCTGTCCAAACTTTTGTCGTGGAGCAGACCCTTCAGGAGCAGGATCCCAGACCCTCCACAATTCTATGTACAATATTAGTATCCTCAGTTTTATCTTTTTCTCTTTTCAATATAGGGGCTTCCCATAGCTTTCTCTTTGTTGCTTTTGTGGAGAGATTTGGGCCCTATATCTTTTCTTATGAAGACATGTTGACACTAGAAACACCATTGGGGACGAGGACATCTAGAATATTTCAGTTCATTGATTTTCCTCTTGAGGTCAGTGGGTGTCACTTTTAATGGGACCTCTAAGTCCTAGAGATGAGAGGCTATGCTGTCATTCTCGGGATGGACTGGTTCATTCCCTTTCAAGCAGTCATCGACTATTATCACCATAGGGTGAGTTTCATATCACCAGCTGGTGGAACGTTTCTTCATAGAGGCGAGTGGGATGTCCGGTCGAGTAGAGCGGGACCCGAGCATCATAGGATAGAGGGAGTTACAACCCATATTGCCAACTTATATGTGGATGATCAGGGGACTTAATAGTTAGAATTTCATCCAGTGGGGGATCGTTTCTGGGATGTCTTTCCAGAGGACTTTTTTTGTTTTCCTCCAGAGTGAGAGGTGGACTTTTCTATTGAACTTGTGCCAGGAGAGGCACTACTGTCATATCCACCTTATAGGATGGCTACACCTGAGTTATAGGAGGTCAAGAAGAAGTTGTAAGAGTTACAGGAGAAGAGTTTCATCTGACCCAATACTTCACCTTGGGGTTCGCCTATCCTGTTTGTGATGAAGGTGGATGATACCCTCAGGCTTTGTGTGGATTATCGGAAGCTGAACCAGTTGACGGTCAAGAACCAATATCCTTTGCCTAGGATTTATGATCTCTTTGATCAGCTTCGAGGAGCCTGTGTGTTCTCGAAGATTGACTGGAGGTCCAGTTATCATTAGTTGCGCGTTAAACCATCTGATATACCTCTGACATCTTTCAGAAGTAGGTATGGTCTATAAAAGTATACTGTTATGTTGTTCGGTCTCACGAATGTTCCAAAAGTTTTCATGGAACTGATGAACTGAGGGTTTCATCCTTACTTGATTCCTTCATGGTTGTTTTCATGGATGATATCTGGGTGTACTCTCATACTCGACCTGACCATGGTACCAATCTTGAGATCGTTCTGAGTACACTTAGTGAGCATCAGTTATATGATAATCTCTCAGAAATTCCACTTTTGGATGGATCAGATTCACTTCTTGGGTCATGTCATCTCAGAGACTAGAGTGTCAGTAGACCCGAAGAAAGTCAGAGCAGTAGTTTCCTGGGAGCATCCAAAGAAAATATTTTGGTTTAGGAGTTTTATAGGTATGGATGGATACTATATATGCTTTATACAAGACATTTCACACTTAACATTGCCACTGTCTGCCCTAACCAAGTAGGGTAAAATGTTCATGTGGTCAGATTCTTGTGAGTCAGCTTTTTAGGAGATAAAAGGAAGGTTGACTTCAACACCAATACTAGTCTTTACAGAGCCGGGAAAGAGCAATACTATTTACTATGATGCTTCAGGTATTAGTCTGGGAGTTGTGCTTATGCAGGGAGATGGAGTTGTTGTGTACTGGTCTTGGCAGTTGAGGCCACATGAGAGGAATTACATGACGCACGATTTGGAGTTGGCAGCTGTTGTTCTTGCCTTATGCTTTTGAAGACATTATCTTCTAGGATAGAACTTTTGCGTATTCACTAACCACAAGAGTCTCACGTACATTTTCACTCAGGGTGATCTAAATTTGAGACAGTGATGGTGGGTTGAGTACCTTTAGTCCTTTGATATTGAGCTTTCCTATATAATGGGGAAGGGCAATGCAGTGGATGACTTGTTGAGTAGGAGGACTCAGATATAGGCAGTTAAAGAGGCCAACAATGAGTGGAAGATTATGGATCTATTCTCTGAGATGCATTTGGAGGTTCACAATAGACAGGGGAAGACTTTTCTACCTTCTATAGTTGTTACCTATACCCTTGTTGATCGAGTACGAATGTGGAAGCTATCATATTCTGAAGGCCTAGTCCTGCGGGAAATCATGTCTGGAGAGGACCCTATTCTTGGATGGACCATAGGAGAGGATGAGTTATTTTGTTTCCAGGGATGCGTATGGGTGTCAAAAGATATACGGGAGGATCTGATATAGGACTTTCTTTCCTTAGTTTGGACAGTTCATCCTGGCATCACCATGATGTATCGTGATCTACACTATCAGTATTGGTGGCCAGGTATGAAAAGAGATGTTGCTGGATTTGTCATGAGGTGTTCTACTTGTCAGAAGGTGAAGGCAGAGCATCAGCGATCTGCATGGCTTCTACAGCAGTTACCGATTCCTGAGTGGATGTGGAATGATGTAGTGATGGAATTTGTGACCGTCTTGTTAAGGTTACCACGAGGGAATGATGTGGTATGGGTTGTCATTGACAAACTCACGAAGGTTACTCACTTCTTTCTTATTAGGGAGAACATCAGTGTTGATAAGCTGGGACAGTTGTACATCCGAGATATTGAAAATCTGCATGGATTTCCACACTCCATTGTTTTAGATAGAAATGTGCATTTTACTTCTCGGGTCTGGTAGGGGCATCAGAAGGCTTTGGGTACATAGGTACTTTTGAGTACAGCATACCATCCCTAGATAGACGGTCAGTCTGAGCGTACGATTAAAGTGATTTTGGACATGCTCTAAGCATGTATTCTGTATTTTGGAAGTTCTTGGTAAAATCATATACATCTCGTGGAGTTTTCCTACAATAACAGTTTTCAAGAAACTATTTAGATGGAACCCTATGAGGATTTGTACGGTAGGCCTTGCCGATCACCCTTGTGTTGGCTGGAGCCAAGAGAGGCAGCTTTGTTGGGACCTCATCTTGTTCATGAGACCTCAGAGTAGATAGAGTTGATTTGGAATAGGATGGATACTGCACAGTCTCGACAGAAGTATTACGCTGATCATCGGAGAAGACCTTTGGAGTTCGAGGTCGGGGATAAGGTTTTCCAACATGTTGCACTATGGTTGGGGCACAATAGGATTAAGATACAGGGTAAGCTTTCACCGTGGTACGTTGGGCTGTTTGAGGTGTTAGAGAGAGTTGTTCAGGTTTCCTATCTGTTGCAGTTACCTCTGAGGTACTGAGCCATGCACGACGTTTTTCACGTTTCTCATCTCCGACGTTACTTTTCATACTTGTATCATGTATTTCATCCTGAGGAGGTTGAGCTCAAGGTGGTTGTGTTGTTTGAGGAGCATCCCATCAGGGTTATTGATTACATTACAAAGGTTCTATTGGGATTGTTTGTTCCTATGGTATGAGTGTTATGGCAGAACAGACGGGGACAGGACGGGACTTGGGAGAGGGAGGTCGATGTATGAGCTCAGTGGCTGGAGTTGTTCACGATTTCTTCCTCTACACCACTCTAGGTAAATTTGGGGATGAATTTCATTAATGGGAATGTTTTTAAGAACATGGATCCTCTTTTAAGGTATGTTTTTTCTTTTCTGGTCATTTTTGAGAAAAATGGGAAAATCTGGAAATTTTCGAAGTACACACTGTGTACTACGATGCCACTGGAAGCCGTGTGTTGGTCATTTCATGGCCACACACATGGCTATGTTTGTGATACAGGGAGGCCACATAATGTAGAGTACATAAAATGTCAGTACACACCGTGTACTACAAAATTACATGTTGTGTACTTTCTTTTTTTCATTAATCGTACCAGGGTCGCGTCTGATGGAAAGAAACCACTTCTTCTAGGTTTCATTCATCTGAGAGCGCCGATCATCCGCAAGTCTTCTCTGAGCCCCCAAGCCTCCATCCATTATTGTAATTGGCTATTGTCGATTGCGTTGGAATCTCAATGTTAGGCTCTTCCTTCTTCTTGAGTTTCATTCCATGATTACCCCTCTTTCTCAAGTTATCTTGGGTTGAATGTATTAGATGATTTTGTAGATCTTAGACATTCTAAAAATATTCAAGCCTTGTGGTTAATTTATATTGATCTAGTAGCACAAAGGTAGGTGTTTTGGGACATTATTTTGAAATGCCTTGAATATTATGTGCAAATTCCACCAATACCTATAAATGGGGTATTGTGTGTTTACCGTTTTTCCCCTGTTATATACCTGCCTTTCTTGTATGCTTGTGTAGAGGAAGTTTGAATATGAATTGATGTTCTTTGGTTTTTTTTACCGTGCATGTTCTCTTTACGACCCTTTGTTTATGTTATCCAGTTTGGATACTTTTACTATTTTCCATACCAGTTGCTATAGGATGGAGGGTTTGAATCCTGAAATGCTTGTTATGCATTAGATTGGTTAGTCAAGTAGTTCTTTTGGTCTACTTTTTCAATATTAAATTACTATGTCATTATCTTACACAGGGTCGTGAGAACCTATTGTAGAAGACTATAAAGGGATAGACCGAGTGAGCTTCCTCAGAGAGTCTTTGAGCATTAGGCTACATGGGGAAGACTGTGTGAGCTTCCTCAGAGATCCTAGGATTACTTTGGGCTATAAGGGGGGAGAATTTGTGAGCACCCTTAGAGATTCCATGAATGCTTTAGACTATACAAATATAGACCACATTATCATCCTTGGAGAGTCCTTGTTTTACTTTGAATCATCTTGATTACCTAGACTATACGAGGGATTGGATGTGTGATCTTCCTGAGAGAGTCTTTGTATGACATGGGCTATAAGGGTAAGTGACAGAGTGTGCTTCCTCAGAGAGTCCATGACCTTGGGGATATAATGGGAATTGACTGTTTGATCTTCCTCAGAGAGTCCATGACCACCTAAGACTATAAGGGGAATTGACCGGGTGAGCTTCCTCAGAGACTCTTATAATTTCTGTATGACCAAACCAGAGGGGTATGGCTGAGTGTACTTCCCAAAGGGTTGTTGGTAGTTGTTAGGTTGGACCATAAGGGATGGATGTGAGTACTTCCCAGAGGGTTACCTATTTCTCCTTAGCTTCTTGATAGTAGTTTCTTGATATTGGAACTATGGATTGTTTACTGTTTAGTGTGTTCATGTTACTACTTTCTGTACCTTTTAACTACCATATATTCAGTGATTGTTAGGAACAAATATTTGGGTGGTAGCCTACTGGGATTTAGTCTCACACCCGGTTTGGGTCATGCTTTAGGGCCCAAACAAATTATATTATTGCAGGTATAGATAAGGGAAAGCGCCCTTCGAATTCAGGTACTTGACATGATGTAGAGATGGAGAGCATGGGACCAAGCATAGGCTTGCGATGATGATGATCTATTTATCTTTTATTTTGTACTTATTTTAGTACTATTGTATTTCCTGCATTGTGACTTGTTTGGCTGCTTTCCTAGACATATATATCATGCATCATATATCTATGTGCTCATGTTGTTGATCTCCTTTAGTACTTCATCATTCACTTGTATATGGATTATTACAAATTCTGCTATTGTTATTTATTTACTCTTCTGTTGTGTTACTCTACCAATGAGGGCATAGTTTCCCCACTATCACTCCCAAGTCCCATGCTACTAGTCCGAAGCCTCTGGCGTTTAGGGAAATGTGCTTGTGTCCATGTAACTAACCGGGTACGAGGAATCTCTAGGTGGCTCCAAAAACCGGTATGTTACAGTAATAAACATATATAGTTATTATTTCCATCATTATATCCATTCATTTAAGGGGGTGGTGAAAAATGGATTACACCATAGCATAGTGACGATATGTTGTACGTATGTACGTGTGGTGATTTCATTTTTCCCAAGATGGATAAAAGGTGAAATATGGTTGTTTAATAATAATAATAAAAACATTTTAGTATGTTAGTGATATTTATGTCATTAGTTTATAAGGAAATGACTAATTAATATTAATTATTAAAAGAAATAAGTTTGAATGAATCAGTAGAAGAGATTGCCTCTTCCTAAATGTGCTTCCTACAAATATCTTCTTAGATCACTAAAGTTATCCATTGAAGGTGAAATGAAACTATAAAATGTAAATATGGATGTTGAGAAGATAAATTCCATGTTATGGCTAATATTTAAGGCTTAATGTGAAGTGAATATGTGAGGGAGGGGGTTCCCATTTATAATTGAGGTGAGAGGACCTTTTCGAAACACCCAAAATAATAATTTATAATCAATTAAACCCTTAACCAAAAACATCCAAAAAGAACCAATTTATAAGATGAGATGATATAGGGTTTTAATCTAATCAACCAATAAATTTAGGACAAGTATTTCTATCAATTAAATCTTATTTTTTAAATTAACACTTAGTTATTCTATTTATGTTTTAACTAGGGTAACAAATAATTCAAGATCAAATGGGTGAAATATTCAAATATTTGATTTAAAATAGACCATACATAAATACATTATATAATTTTATAACATATCATAATTATTATATATTTTATAAAAAATTAATGATTTTTAAATTAATTAATAAAACATTGTTTTTATAAACAGTCAACAATATATATTTTGACACTATCCAATTCATTGATTTTAAAAAATATTAATATAACAAGATTAATTCTAAATAAAAATTTAATTATATTCCTAGGAGGTCAATGTCATATATAAAATTATCTAGATAGGTTTATTAGCCCAAATTATATTTAATTTAACATTTCTAATAACATTTATTTTATATTTATGTTAATAAAATAATTAGTAAAATAGTTTTGTGTAATTAGTTAATATGCTTATTTTTTAAATAAAAATTAAAAAAAATACCATGAAGAATATAAATATAATATATTTCAAAATAATAGGTTTAGTCAAATTTATCTTCTAGATAATCCTATATTTAGAATGTTATACTTCTTAAATTATGAAGGTGACAACTTTTAACATCACATTAAATAATATAATATAAAGGTCATAATCACTTCTATAAGGCATTAAATTGTCCATAACTAAACCCTTGGATGATTATGATTGATATATACTATACCAGTAATATTTGGTCATTTTTTGGATCATTTAATGGGTACTATTGTTTAATAAAAACGATATTATTGAATTTTCATCAAATAAATAATTTATGCATTATTAACGTATAATCTATTAATGTAACTATTTATTTACTAAAAACTAAAAATAAATTTCAATGATAAAGGGAAAAAAATAATCATTAAAATTAGTATTTATAATTGAAATTATCTTTAGTATAACCTTATATTAAAAATTATTTATTTATCAAAATTTGATTGAGACATATTTAACTTTTCATTAAATAAGATAAATTAAATGTCATAATCTCATAGAAGTGGATTCAAATGAATAAAATTTAGACCTAAGGATGATTTAGGTTGAAAAAAACCATCCAATGATATAAATACATGTTTTAGGGTAATTTTATAATAGTATTCTTACCCTTAATTACTTGGTTTACCCTTCTACCGTATTAATAAAAATTACAAAAAGTAACTATTCATGATTACTAAAAATAAAATGAATCTATTTAATGAATTTGGGATAAATGATTGAAAATATGGATTCAATTTTTAAAATTCAATACACATAAGTTTAAATAATTAATTTTATATTAATCTCTTTGTTGGAAAGAGAGAACTGGTTTAAAATATAAATCATTGAATGAGATTGAATTTTATTACATATGAATTAAATTTAATATTAAGGCTAATGGAAAAAATTATATTGAATGATAATAATATATTCTATTTATACTTTAAAACCATTTAATATTAAAATTTATTCATACAACTTATTCCAATGAAAAATTTGTTTTCATAATATTTAATGTATTTGTACAATTCAACAAAACGTGAATGTTTTCAGAAAAATAAAAAAATTCATCCAATGTAAATTTTATATCTTGCTTCAAAATAACATGTTTATTTTGTTATGTAATAATTATTAATGTGTCATAATCTTAATTTAAAAGGGTTTCTCCATTCAAAGCTGTAGAATTTCCCTTTTAAGAAAATATTGTTTTTTATACATCAAATAAGGTTTATTTATATACTATGAATAAAATATCCATTATATGAATATAAAGAATATTTTATTAATTATATAACATATATATCTCATTAATCTCATTACTAATATCAATTCACTCTAAAATAAAAAAATATAGTTGATTTATATTTTTCATAAATAATTGATATCCAATGAACTCACAATGCATTTCATAAGTTAGATATCTTATTCCTGCTAACCTAATGACTAGTATATAATAGAAATTTTATAAATGTGGTATCACAGTTTGTTTAAACTCATGATTACATGAAATTCAGGAAACTAAATAATTAAAAAAACTGAAATAAAATATTTCATAAAAACATTTGTCTGTTACATTCTACCCCACATAAATTGAATTTCTCCCTCAAAATTCATCATATGGATAAAAACAGATGAGGATGCCTCACCCTCATCATATCCCAAAATCCACACTTAGCTTCCTCAAATTGTTCATTCTTCCATAAAAAATTAACCAAGAGAGTGTTCTTGTTTCGTATAACTTTTTCACTACGATCCGGAATCTCTATCAGTTGTTCTTCATAAGAAAGATCTTATTCCAGCTTTATATCTTTTGAGTGTAGTATATGTGAAGCATCAGGTATATAAATTCTTTAGAGAGATACATGGAATAGATCATGAACATGAAAGAGATTTGGTTGAAGCACTAATTGTTAATCCACCATCCAAACATGATCAAAAATATATAAAATACTATTATACCTAGGGCTCAACTTTCCATTCTTACCAAATCTCATTACTCACTTACAGAGAGATATTCCTTGGAACACCTTGTCACCCATTTCAAACTCTTGGTACCTTATTCAATTTTCAGAATAACATTTTTTTGAATTTGGGCCGCTCTTATGTATTGTTGAATATATATAATCATTTTTATAATTTCATGAACAATGTAAGGTCCTAATAGCTTTCATTACCCAACACCATCCCACCAAGTTTGAGTTCATCACATCCTTCCATAGAGGGAATCACAAGGATCCATCTTAATACTAGTGTTATTGCTATTGTTGTAATAATATTCCACCAAAGGCTGGTGTTTATCCAAACCACCTTTGAAATCCATAGACAAAGCTCTCAACATGTCTTCCATAGTTTGAATTGTCCTCTCTGACTGATCGTCGGTCTGAGGATGATAAGAAGTGATGAAAATTAACTCTTTATCTAGATATTAATTAATATTTATCCAAAACATTGAGGTAAACATCAGATCTAGATCATATATAATGTAATTTTGTAATCCATGAAATATTACCTCTTCCTTTACATATATCCTAGAAAGCTGGTCAGGGGAGAAATCCTCTCTAATAACAATTAATTTTGTTTACTTCATAAGGCGATAAACTATAACCAAGATAGAATTATTGCATTCGAATGTTTTGGGATGTCCGATGATAAATTCTATAGTAATGTTTTCCAATTTCCATTCTGATTTGGGTAATGTTTGTAACATCTCTTTAGACATCTGTATCTGATCTTTAACTTGCTGACAAACAAAGCATCAAGAAACATATTCAACAATATCTTTTTTATACCATCCCACATGAAATACTCCTTCAATTCCATGTACATATTTTTGACTCTAAGGTGAATAAATATAAAGAATTATGAGCCTCATCCAATAGCTCCTGTTATCTCTGGTATGGGAGGAATACGAACATCATTACTGAACCTTATTATTCCATCACAATCAAGGTTGAAATTAGGAAAATGTCCCACCTTCTTTTCTAGTTCTACATAATTTTTCTTCACCTCCTTCATCATCACTTTTATATATGGTTGAACATTAATTTGAGATATATAAGAATTAACCCCTTTCATTAAAAATTTAAGATACATCCTTTTCCAGTCCATAAATATTGGATCTTTTATGATCCTCATCATGGATAGACTAGAATTGTCATGTCGACTCAAAGCATCTACCACCTATTTCACATTCCAAAGGTGGTAATCTATTGAAAATTCATAATATTTAATCAACTACAACCATCTTATTTGGCACATATTCATATCCTTTGGTGTGAAAATATACTTTAAAATTTTATGATCATTATAAATATCACCCCTTCACCATAAAGATAATACCTCTATATCCTTAATGCAATGATTATAACACCTAACTCTAAATCATGTGTTGGGTAATTTTTCTCATGGATGTTCAACTTCCGTGAGCCATAAGAAATAACCATTTTATTTTTCAAGAGAACACAACCCAACGCCTTCTTGGATGCATCACTGTAGATTACGAACCCTTATCCATTACAAGGTATTGTGAGCACTGGTGCACTAGTTAACATTATTTTTAGCTCCTAGATATTATCTTCACATTCATCCATATGTATGAACATAACTCTATTCCATGTCAAAATGGTGATTGTATTAAATAATCATGAAATATAATTCACAAAAAATCGATAATATCCTTCAAAACCAAAAAAAATTAGATCTCAGTTACAGTTTTTGGTCTCATCTAACTTTTAACAACTTATGCTTTTAATGGATCCATAGATATCAAATATCTAGAGATTATGTGACCCAAAATTGAAACTTTTGAAGTGAAAATTTACACTTGGTAAATTTTTCATAATGATTCTCCTTTATTAGGGTCTTGAGTATATTTCTCAAGTGGTCTTCATGTTCTTCCATGAGCCTCTAATAAACAAGAATACCATCAAAAAAATACTACCACAAACTGATCAATATAGTCACTATAGACACTATTCATTAGATCTAGGATGATAGATGGGGAATTAGTAATTCGAAAAGGAATCAAAATAAATTCATAGTGTCCAAAACTTGTACAGAATGTCGTATTTGGTATATCCTAAATTTTGAACCTTAGTTGATGTTATACTGAATGAAGATTAATTTTGGGAATTTATTGAGCTCCGTGTAGTTGGTTGAATAAGTCATCAATACGGAGTAGTGGATATTTTTTCATGATAGTGATCTTATTAACTTCTTGATAATCAATGTAGAGTCTCAATGATCCATCTTTATTTTTAAAAAACAGAACATGTTCTCCCCAAGTTCACGCACAAGGGCATATGAATCCTTTATCAATATTCTCTTCGGTTTTCTTCTTCAACTCCTTCAACTAAACAAGGTACATTCTATAAGGTGTATTTGAAATAGGCATAGCACCCGATATGAGTTCTATTGAAAACCCAGCTTCACGATATGGTGGAAGAAGTAGAAATTCTTCTGGAAAGACATCATCATACTCTAATAAAGTGGGTGGAATCTTAATCATGAGTTTCTCCCCTACCACTTAAGATAAATAACCTTCACTTATAAGAATAAAGACCCGTAATATGGAAGAAATTTATATAGGAAGGTTATATTCATTATTTTCTCGTTAGATGATCACATATTGATCTGGAATATGAAATGTGATTTCTCTTCCTTTGCAATTGATTTGAGATCTATATAGAAAAACATAATTCTGGCCAAGAATCACATCAAATTACACTATAGGAATGATCACAATATTTTTAGGAATCGCTTTACCAAAAACATCAACCGAAGAATAATTATAAACTTTGGATGTTATCGTGGTTCCATTAACAGTTTTCACAACTAACTAATCATTTAATTGATGAGTTAATATTGTGATACCCTAAACAAATATTCAGAAGTACGTGATTCAGTGGATCCAAAATAAAATAAAACATTTTCTACATTAGAGTGGATGGTAAGTGTACCTTTCCCCACTTCATTATCATAGTCCATATCGCTGATAGTTATTGCATGTGACTTTCCTTTGAATTTGGCCTTAAGAGTTTTATTATATTGATCATCATTAATAACCCATAGATTAGGGCAATTATTGTCATAATTCACCATTTCATTCCACCTGTATCATTGAAGTTTCTGAGGATCATTTTGTGTAGACTTTTCACTATTTTCATAATTAGACACCTTTTCCCCATTACATTGTAATTAATCTACCCAATGACTATCTTTTCCACACTTAAAATATTTACTACTACCTTTAAGAAAATTTCCTCCATGTTTCATTCCACACATTGTGTATAAGGAAAAACTCATATTCTTTTTAGTGTGGTCTTTATATTTTCCATTGAAATACATTGTTATCTTCTAATCAAACCCATAGGACTAATGGGTTACTCCAATATCCATCTCAACCCTGACAAAACATAGAATGATTTCGTTATTTCTATTAAATTCCCTTATGGATAATGACCTTCAGAGACTTAGTTTTAAGAAATTAAAGAATCAATCAATTTTACTCTCAAGATGAATAATAATTCCAAAAGTGTACCTTGAAAGACTTGTAAAATTTTCTTTATAGATACCAATGGATTCATCATACTTTTGCTTAATTTCAAGGAACTCAATCTCCATCCTTGTTTGAAAAATATGACGAAAATTATTATTAAAAAATAAGTTCATGAACTCTTCCCACTCCAAGGACTCAATTTCATATCTTTTCCTCATATTGTAGATAGGATTACACCATTAATGAGCTTCACCTTTAAAAAAATAGAATTTTATGATTACATTGTCATGTTCAGGACATTATAGAAATGAAAATAGATTTTTAGTTCTCTTTATCCATTGTTCAGCCACTACTGGATCGAAAGACCCACTGAAAGAAGGTGCACACTGCCTAATGAAGGAATAAGCATAATATTGCTCCAGAATTTTCTCATTTGGATGTCCAGCATGATTCATATCCTGAGAAAGTTGTTTGAGCAAAGCTACAAGGTTTTCCATTTTATTTCCCATAACATATGGTTGCTCGGGGGGACAATCATTCCATTACCCGTCACATTTAGAATTAATGTGGTTCCTTCGAGCTCTAGTCACTGACTAAAACTAAGAATCATAGTGTTAGAATCACTAATTGTAATGGCAAAACCACAAAATAAAGAATTAAATTTTGATTTAGGATACTTTAGGTTTTATCCTAGGTTATTCATGGTCATTTACAAAAAATGGGATTATAATATATACTTAGATATATCCTAATAGTTCTTACTAAGACATTATCATTATAGTTTCCAAAGGTTAATTATACCTTTCCTATGATACCAACTATAACATAACATACATTAAATACATTGATATTACATAAAAATTTAATTATATACATTACAACATATAATAAAGCTGAAGTAAGACCATATACGTATATTGACTTTTGAAACTGGGAAACATAAACAACTAGTTCCTAAAACATCTATGTTGTCTCCCGCTTATATCATCATCACTAAACTCCTATTTGATATTTCGTAGTTAATACCCTTCTTCATGACCTAAAGAAAAGAAACATATTAAAGGGTGATCTTAAATGCTCAGTAGGGGTAAAAAATGGAAATATCATCATATCATAATCATAAGATATAAAAACATAACATTTGGATGACTTATACTACATACAAAATATTTTTGATATCATGTCATGGGATAAAATTTCATAATAATTAATAGAAAAATACTAAAATAAGTCATAAAAAAGGACCTGAAGATTTTTGGCATACAAATAATCATAGAAAATCATTTAATATTATTCAATTCTCCTTTCTGAGACCATCATAGTTGATAGAGTCCATTACTAAATCAGATTTACATGTCCTTCCATCCCTATATTACTGGTCCAGATTTACTAGTCATTTTAGTCTTATATATCTCATGAGATATAAATCCTTATGAAATTCATTTTACATAAATATATGTCTCACCCATCTCATAATGAAATAATTTTTACTAATGCCACAAAAACAAAACCCATTTTTCATAACATAACACAAGGAACAAAAATAGGTTTCTTAAACATCATTCCATCATAATCCATATAAAATAAATTGATTTCATAAAATATTTAGTCACAAACACAATCAAATGAAATTAATAACAGGGATAAAAACCAAACTGTATTTAAATTATCTAATCTTATAAGGAAAATAATTTTGATAATATCTTTGAAATTAATTACTGAGGAAAATATCTTATCTTCTTCAAAAAAAAATATTTTCTGAGAATGTCATGATATTTTTACAGAAAATAGTTTAACATAAAATAAACATGAAATATTGTAAACGATGATTCCTCAAAATATGGTTTTATGAATGTCTAATAATACATTAATGTTGTATAAGTTAAAAATCATTCTCCTTGTACTTTTGTTGGAAAAGTAAAAATGTACCTCGAACCAAAAATGAAAAAAGATTCCATTCATACCATTTAATAAAAATTATCCAATGGGTAAAATTGTCTATAATTTTTTTAGAAGAATATAAATAAAATTAAATATTTTGGATACATGGATGTTGGTGATAAAAATACCCAATTTAAGTACTTACATGTAAACAATCTCAGATAATAATGATATTGTGGAATTATCCCTTACCTTAGATCTAATATCATTTATATATATCAGAACCTCTAGACTAATGATTTAAATAATTTAATTGAATTATTAATGAATCATATTCATTTTTATTATATTATATAGTTCATTTTATCATCTATTTGATATTAATATATCATTGTCAATAGTTATTCAAATATTAACTGCATAATATTCATATGCATGTTTTGTGGGATAAGTTCACGTTACACTTCTTAGGTCATAGTTTTTATCATTTATAGATTTATATTACTATAATATATATCATATTTATTTATTCAAATCATTTATAAAATTGTCGTTTAATGAAGATCATGTATAATTAATAAAATCGCATCGTGGTAACGATATGTCATAACTACGCACAAGTGATGGTATCATTATAATAATTGTTAAAAGGTATTTAAGTGGATGATGTATAATATTTAAGAATATTTATCATTTTATAATTATTTTTAATAGTTATTACTTCCATCATTATACCAATCCAAGTAAGGTGGTGGTGAAAAACATATTACTCTACAGTGTGGAGATGTTAAGTCGCACGTATGCACACGTGGTGATTTCCTTTTTTGTAGGATAAATAGATGGTGGAATATGTTTGCTTCATAATTATAATAAATTTTTTTATATTAATGATGTTATTAATATTTTCATTACTTATTATATACTCTCTTTACTGAATTTATATGTAATGTGCATAATGTGTGGAAAATATTAATATTTTAAAACTAAGTATAATATTTGAGCATTTTAAGAAGTAGTCCAATTGAGTAAGGTTACTATTTTATTTATAACTATATTCCTACTGATCCAAACTGTATGTTTATTGTTTTTTAGGATTTATAATTCTATATACAACATGTCATTAGAAGGAATCACGGGCTAATTCATCCATTTTAAGGCCCATATAGACCACTCAAGGAGGCCTACAGAATCTGTGATGAAATCGGACAAGCCATGAAGATTTAATTTCTGGGCTCAATCAGTAAGTCCTAATTCTTTTATTCTCCTCCAATGTTCGTGTATAATTAAAGTATTATTGGATAAAATTTTCAAGGCCCAACTCTAAAGAAAAGGGGCCCAACTAATGCTTTGAAGTTCAACCCACCATTCTGGTCGGGAATTAAAATCATTATAGTGTTGATGACATGGATCCTGATCTAGACATCATTTTGAGCTGAGATTTTTCAGTGTGAAAGTGGAGATATAGGCATCTGGCTTTTTTGAATACATTATTAGGTTTTTAGGGACTATTCCTATTCAAAAACCCTTTCACATTGTGAACTTGAAAAAGACTGGATTGAAATGGACAGATTAAAATTGTTTAATCAACCAGCCATAACATTTGATCCATATGTCCAAATGACTCCAACATTTGAGAGTAGTTGGAAAACATTATTATATTCAACATTTAAGAAGTAAATATCTCTATATTTGTCTGTATTGATGTCCAAATCGTCGAGACAACTGGAGGTATCTATTTGGAATGCAAACAGTCCATTTCCTTGGGCTATAAATACATCCCCCTCCTCTACTTTCAAGTGGTTGGAATTTCAGAAGATAGGAGAACATATTTGAACAACCAAATAATTTCCAAGTGATTGGGGGGACTTTCCATACTCAAGTTTCAACTTGAGATACTCTTCCTACTCTCTTTGTTTCCTTTCGCTTTTGTGTTTTTCTTCGTTTGTAAACTTGTAAGTTTGTGCATTATAATTATGTTTTAATGAAAATTTCTTCTTCAATATCTATTATTCTCATCTACCTTATGTAGTTTAATATTAATTTTCATCAAATAGTTTAAATACAGTTGAAACCCCTTTCTTTCTTTTGCTTCCTCATTCAATTGAATGTCCGTTTTTTTAATTCTCATCATTGTTTGTGTGTGTGTGTTCGATGCACCACTATTTTTCTTATCCCTTTCTTTTTATTCTATTCTTAATTTATCATCATAATAATTATAACCACACTATTAAAAACCCAAATGTCTGAGTAAATATCTCATTGGGGTGATTCAAAATTTTGGGATGTTAAGTGATTAAGAGTATTTTCTCGATGAGTATTCGTTAATTTAACATTGTGTATGTTGGACTTAACATGTCATGGATTAATGACATATATTTTTTAATATGTGGTTTAAATGGATTATTGGAATCATAAATACACTAAAATAAACAATTAATGGTAATGATTAGAACCCTAAGTTAATTTAAGGCTTAGATTAAAGCCTTAACACTTAGGAATTCCAATCAACGTTATCTTGTGAAGTGGGTGTTAATTTAAATGCAATATAAAGCAAAGCTCAAGGATATCACATGCTTAAAAACCTTATAATGAACTCACCCCAATATTTATCAATTTTTTAAATCAATTATAGTCAATCAATCATTTGTATTAAGCTCTACAAACAAACCCCCTAATCAAAATACAATCATCAAAAAACAAACGACTATTACAAAGTATCATCACCGAGGATTCGACCCGAGTGCTACTATACACATTAGTAGAGCACCGGTACATTGTCCAGTCGATAGGCGATAATCGAGCATGTGTTTAAAATGGTTTCATTATCGGGGATTCGACCCGAGTGCTTCTATACACATTATCATAGCACCGGAACTTTGATTCGTCAATAGGTGAAAATAGGCCGTGAATTTCAAATGGCATCGTTGTCGAGGATCAAACTCGGGTCACCCACATGACAATCGGGAATACTTAAGAAAGGTGGTATAACAATTTTCACAAATGATAATGGAGAGGTAGTCACAACTCGAGTGAAGAACAAATGGCTTGTGTGCATCAATTATAGGAAATTGAATGTTGAAACAAGAAAAGATCACTACCCTCTTCCATTCCTTGATCAAATGCAGGAACGATTAGCCAGAAAGTCACACTATTTCATTCTTGATGGATACACCGACTACATCCAAATCCCAATCGCACCTCAGGACCATGAAAAGACTACTTTCACATGCCCCTTTGGAACATATGAATATAGAAGAATGCATTTTGGACTTTTCAAGATCCTACAACATTATATAGGTGTATGATGAGTATCTTTTCCGAATTCATTGAACAATGCATGGAAGTATTCATGGATGACTTCACCATTTATGGTGATTCATCTAAATCTTGTTTGGATTCACTCACTCTAGTCCTCAAAAAGTGTGTCAACTATATACTTGTCTTAAATTTTGAAAAATGTCTCTTCGTGGTTGAAAGTGGGATTGTTCTAGGGAACATAGTTTCAAAAGATGGCATTGAGGTTGATCCTGGAAAAATTGAATTGATCCAATCACTTCCTCAACCCACTTCTATTCGAGATATCCATTCATTTCTCGGTCATGTCATTTTCTATTGGTGATTCATCCATAAATTTAGAAAAATTTACATCCCACTCACTCGGTTGCTCCAAAATGATGTAACTTTCCATTTCTATGAGGTTTGCAAGAGAGCCTTTGTTGAACTCAAAACTGCTCTAACATCTTTCCCAATAACCCAACCCCCAGATTGGTCCTTACCCTTTCAATTGATGTGTTATGTTTCTGATAGAGATGTTGGGGCTGATTTTGGTCAAAGAATAGAAAATATTCCTCATGTCATCTATTATGCCTCAAAAACATTGGATGAAACTCAGCCATTCTACACTGTCATTGACAAATAACTTTTAGCAGTGGTTTTTGCCTTAGAAAAATTCTGGACCTATCTCTTAGGTTCCAAAATCATCATCTTCAAATATTATTCTTCCATCAAGTTCTTACTCAAGAAAAGTGATTCCAAACCAAGAATAATAAGATGGATCCTAATGCTCTAAGAGTCTGACCTTGAAATAAAAGATATACCAGGAAAAGAAAACCTTATAGCTGATCACATGAGTAGAATTTCTAATTCTTCTAATTCTGAAATCATCGTTCCTGAATCCCTCACTGAGCACCTTTCATTTATCACTCCTAAAATACCATGGTATGCCCCAATTGTAAATTACTTGGTTTTTGGTATTTTTCCTGACATTTTTTCAAAAGAACATAAAATAAAGTTGGAAAGTGATTCAAAACACTATTTTTGGGAAGAAAATAAACTTTGGAAAACTATGGAAGATATGGTAAATATGAGATGTGTTGATAAAAATGAAAATTCCTCTATCTTTGAATTCTATCACTCAATACCTGGTGGTGGCCACTTTGGACCACAAAGGACCTCCCGAAAGGTCCTAGACTCTGGATTCTTCTGGACTTCACTCTTCAAGGACTCACATGAATTCTTTCAATCATGTCCCACTTGCCAAAAGTTTGGCACAATATCCAAGAGAAATGAAATGCCCCCAAAGCCTTTAATTTTCTGCGAGATCATTGATGTTTGGAGCATCAATTTCATGGTACCATTTCCCCCATCCAATGGATTCTCATACACCCTTCATGTTGTTCATTATGTTTCTAGGTGGGTTGAGGAACAAACCACTAGAAAGGATGATACATGTACTGTTAGTGAGTTCTTAAATAAACACATCTTCTACAGATTTTCCATGCCTCGTTCCTTGATCAGTGACTTAGAAACTCATTTCTGTAATAGAACAATATCATATATTTTGAAAAATAATGGAATTGTACATAAAACTTCAACTATATATCACCCCCAAACAAATGGCCTTACTGAACATTCTAATAGAGAAGTCAAAAGAGTGCTTGAGAGAATTGTAAAAACCACTAGAAAAGACTGGCCTAAAAGACTTGGTGTAGCACTTTGGGCTTATCGAACTGCATATAAAACACCCATTGGGATGTCTCCTTTTAGGATATTTTTTGGTAAAGCATGTCATCTACCAGTTGAAATATAATATAAGACTTTTTGGGCTGTGAAAACCTGTAATTTTTATTGTGAAAAATTTGGTGAAGAAATATTGTTCCAATTGGATAAACTGGAGGAGATTCGACTTGAATCCTAATAGAATTACAATCCGTACGAAGAAAAGGCTAAGGTACTCCATGAAAAAGACATCCTGAGAAAGGTATTCCATGACAGTGAAAAGGTAATTCTATTCAATTATCGATTTCATCTTCTGCTAGGTAAGCTTAATTCTTGTTTGGAAGGTCCTTTTGTTATTACCAATGTTTACCAATTTGGTGCAGTGCAAGTCCAGGACCCCTCTTCCAAAAGGACATTCATGGTTAATGGGCATCGGTTAAAGAATCACCATGAAAGGACACACATCCCAGAAACCACCTCAACTTCCATCAGATCCCCAACTTCTACAGTTGACCCACCACTGGATGGAGATATAAACCCACAAAATCCAAACCAGGGGCACCTCATTCCATTTAACTCTCTCTATCTCTCTCTCTTTCTTCCTCTTCCTCCCTCATTATCATTTTTTTACCACCTTCCTTGTCAAACTTTTTTTATTTACTATTTCTCTTTTTTGTGGGTGTGTCGTTATAAAATCACTAAAAAAACCTAAAAAAATAAAAAAAAATAAAAAAATAATAATTTAAGAAACAATATGAAAAATCAAGTGTAATGCTTACTCACCCTCCAATTTTCAAATTTTGTCTAACCATTTTGGGGAGTCAAAATACATGTTTTCATCTCAAAAAAATTATATTTTCATCATGAATTTGGATAATGAATTTTGGGTCAAAACCATTAAATTTTTGAAGCTCAATTTTTTATTTGGAATGTTATTTTCCCCAACCTTGAGAACAAACATTATCTTTCATTCAAAGGCTACCTATGGACATTTTTTCAAAATGAGTACTTTTTCACCTCTATTTTTGAATCTTGAGATTGTGGACCTTCGAGCTGAATTTCCTACTTTAGTTTGCATTATTATGATAAAGGACTTTTTTTGAACCACATTAGAATAATAATATCCAAATAGCCTCCAATTAACCATACATTAATCCTCCTTTTGAAAGCCCATTCAAGACTATGAAAACCTTTTCCATGATAACCACATTACAATCCCAATCCATTTTCCCACCCAATACCAACATGGAATTTAATTTCATAATTTTATGAAATTTAAGTGTGGAGGGAATGGATTTCATTGTTTGGGTACCCTATTATTGATTTATAATGAGATATAATATGCTCGAGGGAAAACATCTATTTCAGTGTGGGGGATATTTCGTCATTTAGTGTGTTTTGGGGAATGTAATGTACTTACATTTATGTAATTTTGTAAATGTTATTGACATGTGTTCAAAAAAAATAAAAAATGTTGAAAAAAAATCAAAAAAGTCAATGAAAAAATGGGTTGTGTCTGCGGTAGGTCAAAAATCACTCTTCCTCAACCTTTTATCCTATTATAAATATTACAATTAGTGCTGTGAAGAGATCAAACATGGGTTGGGATATGAGTGTGAGATCCATTTCAAGGTAAACTTTCAAAAAAACTAATAAAAAAAGGAAACAAATGAACACTTGCATTATATTCTTATTGGGAGAAGTTTTTTGTTTTGTAAATATTCCATCTTCTCATTACCTTCATATTTTCTTCCACTATTGTGTCTTTATTCACACAATCATTCCCACTTAAATATGCATTTTCATTACCTTTCATTTTTTATTTCAAAATAAATGTGCATTACTTTTTCTATATTGGTGTTTTAACCCTCTTCTTCTCTCTCTTGGACATTATATTTCTAGCGTACCATAGCCACAGAAAAACCCCTTAAAAATACCTATTGATTCTTGTGAAATTTGGATAGGTATTGGAATATGAGATCTCTTTCAATATCTATGATTTTCACTTTTGGATGGTGAAAGAGTGAACCTCCACAAATGAATTTTATCATCTTGAGAGATGTGAGTTTTGAGTTTCCACATTTTCCATTTCTAAATTTGAGCATGACCAAATGAATTAGTTTTGTAACATTGTTTCTGTAACAACTTGGGGTGGAATTCAAAATGGATGAGTGAAATAATCTAAACCTCCCCTGATTGGAGAAAACAAAATTTTAATATTTGTTGGGGAGTGAAAATGATTTTGCCATGTTTTTATATTTGTTGCACATGAGGACATGCACTAAACTAAGTGTGGGGTAGTTTATGTTATTAATATTTTAATGAATTATAATATACTCCGATTACTGATTTTATATGAAATGTGCATAATGTGTGTGAAATATTAATATTTTAATACTAAGTATAATTTTTTAGCAATTTTAGAAGTACTCCAATTGCGTTAGTTTAATATTTCCTTTATAACACTCACCCTAATGATCCAAATTGTATGGTTCTAGTTTTTAATGATATAAAATTCCATATAAAACATTTCATTAGAAGGGATCATGGGCTAATTCTTCTATTTTAAGGCCCATATGGACCACACAATGAGGTCTATAGAATCTGTGAAGAAACTAGACCAGCTATAAAGATTTAATTGTTGGGATCAATCAGGAAGTCCAACTTATTTTATTCTCCTCCAACGTTTTTGGGATAATTAAAAGAGTATTGGATAACAATTTCAAGTTCTAACTCTAAATACAAGGGGCCCAACTAATGCTTTGAAGTCCATCCCCCCATTCAGACCAGGAATTAATATCAGTACAATGTTGATGACATGGCACATGATATAAAAATCATTTAGATATGGTACTTTTCAGTGTGAAAGAGTTTTCATATTTTTCCAACTTTTTTGATGACATCATTCGGTTTTGAGGGAATCTTACTATACAAAAACCCTTTCACACTTTGGTCTACAAAAAGACAGGATTGGAATGGAAATATTTCAATTGTTTAATCAACCGGACCTAACTTTGGAACCATAGGTCCAAATGCTTCCAAAGTATTAGAGTAATCGGCCAAAATTATTATCTTAAACTTTTAAGAAGGATATATCTCGATATTCGGCTATCTTGATGTCCAAATCGTCAAGCCAAGTGGAGGGACAGATTAGAAATGCAAACGGTCTACTTCCTGGGGCTATAAATACATACCCCTCCTCTCCTTGCAAGGGGTTGGAATTTCAGAAGATAGGATCACATATTGGCATGACCAAAGCCTTGAAAATGGATTTAAAGTTCCTTCCATACTCTATTTTTCACGTGATATACCATTCCTCCTCACTTTGTTTCCTTTCACTTTTGTGTTGTTCTTTGTTTGTAAACTTCTAAGTTTGTGTTTTGTAATTATGTTTTAATGAAAACTTCTTCTTCAATATCTCTTAATTTCATCCACCATCTGTAGTTTAATATTAATTTTCTTTGAATAGTTTAAATAAATTTGAATCCCATTTCTTTCTTTTGCTTACTCATTCAATCGAAAGTCTGTTTTTTTTAATTCTCATCATTGTTCGTGTCTGTGTGTTCGACGCACCACTATTTTTATTATCCCTTTCTTTTTCTTATATTCTTAACTTATCATCATAATCATTATAACCAAAATATTAATCACCCAAATTTATGAGTAAATATCTCATTGGGGTGAGTCAAAAATTAGGGATGTTAAGTGATTCAGAGTATTTTCTCGATGAGTATTCGTTAATTTATCATTGTCTATGTTGGACTTAACATGTCATGGATTAATGACATATTTTTTTTAACATGTCGTTTCCATGGATTATTGGAACCATAAATATACTACCATAATCAATTATTGGTAATTATTATAACCCTTAGTTATGTTAAGGCTTGGATTAAATCTTTAACACATAGGAATTCCAATCAACGTTATCTTGTGAAGTGGGTGTTAATTTAAATTCAATATAAAAGAAATCTCAAGAATATCACAAGCTTAACTCCCAAATAATGAACTCCGACCAATATTTATCAATTTGTTAAATCAATTATATTCAATCAATCATTTCAATTAATCTCTACAAACAAACCCCCATAATCAAAATACAATCAACTAAAAACAAACGACTATTATAAAGTATCATCACCAAGGATTCGACCCGAGTGCTGCTATAGACATTAGCAGAGCATCAGAACATTGACAGGTCAATAGGCAGCAATCGGCCATGAGTTTCAATTAATGATACTTATTTTATTAATTTATAAAGTGGAAACAAATTAAGAGGAATTATAAGGAGAAATAATTTTGAAAGAACCAGTAGAAAAGATTACCTCTTCCTCGACATGATTCCTCTATATATCTTCTAATAGCACTAGAGTTAGTCTTTGAAGATGACTAGAACAACTATAATTTAAATAGGGATGATGAAAAGTAAAATGGTATGGGAATCTAGATCTTTAAGGCTCAAAGTGAAGTGAATAGTTGATGGAGTAGGTGCCCTTTTATAATTAAGGGGACGCGCACTTTTGGAAACTCCATAAATAATAATTTATATTAAAATAAAACCCAACCCAAAACCCAAAAAAAATGTCACACAATAGAATATTATATTATATAGGTTTTTAATCTAATTAAACAATATATTTTAGAAAAATATTTCTATCAATTTAAACCTTATCTTTTAAATGAACCCCTAGTTATTCTATTTATGTTTTAACTAGGTTAATAAATAATTCAATATAAAAAAGTGAAATATTTACTTATTTGATGTAAAATAGACCATAAAAATTCATTATGTAATTTTATGGTATATAATAATTATTATATATTAGATTTTTTTTTATAATTTAATATTACATTATTTTTATAGATAATCAATAGTATCCATCTTGTTATTATTTGATTCATTGATTTTTAAAAATATTAATATAATTAGATAACTCCAAAATAAAAAATTTATTATCATCCTAGGAGGATAATTCAATCTATAAAATTATTTATACGTGTTAATTATCCAATATTATATTTACTTTAATATTTTTAATAACATTTATTTGATATTTTTCTTAATAAAAGAACTATTACAACAGTTCTGTGTAATTATTTAATGTGATTAGTTTTTGAATAAAAATAAAAAATAAAATAATCTAATGAATATATATCTACTATATTTCATAATAATACTTGTAGTCTAATTTAGCTTATGGAAAATCGAGTATTTAAAATGTTATACTTATTAAATTTTGAAGTTGAAATTGTTAACATCACTTTTAAATAAAATAATATAAGTGTCATAATCCCTTCTATATGGATCTAAATGGTTTATAATGAAAAATTAGGATTAATATGGTCGATATAAACTCTAGAAATAAGATTTGTCATGTTTTTGAGTATGTTAATGGGTATTATTATTTTAATGAAAACAATATTACTAATTTTTTATAAATTAAATAATTTCTCCATCATTAATGTATAAGCTATTAATGTAATTATTTATTTACAAAAAATTAAAACTAAATTACCCTGATAAATAGAAACTTTTATATTTCAAATTATTATTTATAATATAAATCATATTTAGTATAAAATTATATTAAAATTGATTTAATTAATAAAATTTGAGTGAGACATACAATTTTTTTCAATAAAATAAATTAAACGTCCAAATCTCATCCAAGTGGAATAAAATGGATACCATTTGAACACAACGATGATATAGGTCAAACAATAACTCATATAATGATGTTATGATATGTTTTAAGTTAATTTTATAATACTATTCCTACTCTTAGTTACTTGCTTTACCCTTTTATCATATTAATAAAAATTACTTAAGTTACTAATCATAATGCCCAAAAATAAAATAAATATATTTAATTAATTTTGACTTAATGATTCCAAATATAGAGTCAAGTTTTTTCAAATTTCAATACATAAATGTTTTAGTAATTAATTTAAAATTAGTGTCGTTGCCAGAAAGAGAAAATATGTTTTAAAAGCTAAAACTTTGCAAAAGATTGAAGTGTTTTTACATCTGAATTCAATGTAAAATTATTGATAATGACATAAATTATATTGAATAATAAAAATATATTCTATTTATAATTTAAATCCATCCAATATTATAATTTAACTCTATAAATTTTTTCAATGAAAAAAGTAGTTTTCAAGAAAATTTGTGTATTTTTACTATTCACCAAAACATGAAAGTTACCAGAAAAACATCATAAATTCAGAATAAGTAATTTTTTATATCATTATACAAAATAAAAAGGATATTTTTTCATATAAAAATTATTAATGTGTCAAAATATTAATTTAAAATGGTTTTTTCATTCTAATGCGTATAATTACCCTTTTAAAAAAATTTATATTGTATACATCAAATAGGGTTTATTCATACCTTATGACTAAAATATACATTAGATGAATATAAAAAATATTTTATTAAGTATATTAATGTCATGACCCATCCATGTGAAGCCTATTTTGCTACTCCCTAGGCCCACCTCCAATAGGACAAGGGCCGGGGACTAGCACCGAGTAGGCAGATCACTAACAAGGGAGGCATTGCCTAAGTACTTGTACACACACACACACACATCTATAAGCCCACAAATGCTGAAAATTCGAAACCATAAAGGAATAAATGCATGAATAAAACTACATAAAACCAACAGAGTACAATTGAAAGTAGTGTTTGAAAACTAAACTGGGCCAGAATGTAATCCCACCAAAAACAAGAGTCTGCAACTACAACACCAACTTGTAAGTAAGAAAGATATATTGGCACTGTTACTCATTGCTATAGGAACACATCATCTAATAAATATCTCAAGAAGCATGGTCCAGTCCTGGTCCACCCTGGACTCTGTCAAATGGATGCTCGTCTCTACAATACACAACACATATGGGAAAATCCCATGCAGGGTGAGTATAACAATACTCATTAAGGGACCCCAGAAACCACAAATCAATACACAAAGTAATGGTACAATAATCTCTGCACAGTATATATCTATATATCATATAGAAATATTAATGCATCCATATATACTCAAAACCTCATCCTGTATTCTCGATACAATTCACACGACTGCATACCCACACTTGGGATTTAGTCGAAGATTCCATGAAGAACTCAATTGGGAGAAATCAATCCATGAGTATGATAGCTATAATAATTTTTTCCGATATGTTTTTTTCATCAGGAAAATACATGAGAGAGATATATTCACTAATGGGTTTGAATATAGAGAAAAATCAACCATTCTAGGAGAACACACTCTTATGTGGGGAAATATCATGATACACGAATGAGGTTCACTGCCAGGGACTTGGTGGATACTGATACTCCATATATATTTACCTACTATATAGAGGATCGATGTATTGTAGGAATGGTCACATAGATACCTGACTCTAACTAGGGTCATGAATGGATAGGGGATCTTGATCTGGGCCTCTTGTTGGGATACCTGACTCTATCATTGAAATTCATGCGGATGGGATCATACTTATGTGGATGGAAATAATACCTGACCATTAGGGGAACGAGATAAGGGGATCAAAAACTAATGAATCCTATCCAAGAAATAGAGGACAAGAGGATTAATTCATGTATTTATAATATCATGGCATGTACAAGGGTCACAAACTATGTCCTTGGACCGTGGGTACTTCCAACGTACGACGGCTCAGGTCGCAATGTTTGTCATGTAGAAGAAGGTATACATGGCGTGTACGATAGTTACACCTCTTCTTCCACTATCCAGGGAGGACTCCATGTACGCTGGCCATGTCTCTGTACACAGCTTCATCTCATGTGTCCCAGACCATGTACCGGTACATGGGGTAGTTTTCGTATCCATATGCATCTGGCTATGTGGTGGATTATAAGCCTTGTACTCCACCCCTCATCTATGTATCTCTCCAGAAGAAAGCCAAGTCTGCATAAGGACCCACACTCCATGTCTATGCTTCATGTCACTTGGAACACAAGTATCTGGTGGTTGCGGTCAACACGTTGTGTCTTCCTGGAAGAATGTCGTGTTCTTCGCTGTGTGTTGCATGAAAACCCTAGCTGCTTCCATGCTGATCCCACCTGGCATTTTATTCTGAGAATACACAGTGTTTTTTTGGATTTTCCAGAACCACTTTTTCTTTTTTTTGTGCCTCTGTTGATCTTATAATGATTATTCTGGAGATCCAATCTCTAAGAAACTAAATTTTTGAGGTCGTCCTGACCCCACAAAGCCACTTCCATTGGTTTCAGTCCTCCGATCGGCCAAGAAAACAATAATCGATCAAACTGCATGATGAAAGATGGGAGAATGATCTCCTCTAATCTGACACAATTCATCCTCCTCCATCATCGTCACACCTCTTCTAGGTCTTCTTGATGTTCAATCTCTGATCTGAGATCATTGCATTGCGAAACGGGTTCACACCGATTCTTTGTTCATCACCCCGTGAAGAACATGAAGAACACTGGAAAAAGGGAGAAGAAAATAAATAAACAATGGAAGAACACAATTCTTCTGTAATTTTCCACGACATCGATCCTCTCTCATTAATAGGTTTAATAGGAGAATTAAATTTAAAATTTTACAATTTTCATAAAATCATTTCCCAAATCAAAACCCCAATACAAACAGAAAATAACACCCTCCTTCAAGAACGCATGATCTTTGAATCAACATATTTGTGGGTTGTTCCATGTTCATGAGTTAATCTAAGAATAGGGAATAACTAAATCCAATTAAAAAAACCTTGACCTTGATTCTGTTTAATAATAATCACTACATCACGTTTGTTGGTGGGGTTCATCGAATCTGAGATGCACCGATCGATCACGTTGTCGGCATCCACCAACTAGTTCTCCTCCAAAAAGCATCAATGGAAATCATCAACTCATAGGGTTATGCATATAAACCTACGAACATTCAATAATAATGTATTTTAAGGGGAGTAATTCTGTCATAGCATTAACAAGTAAATAAAAATAAAATAAATAATTTTTTATATTATTTCTGTGAAATGTCAGAAAATTATCTTTTTCAGGTGACCCGCACTAGTCGATGATAGGCCCCGCCTAAGGTAAAGTCGCCACTCTAAATGAAAAAGTGACCATGGAATTCATATTTGAGCACCCATTTAAAAGTTATTCCACTTTTTCAGGAAAACAACTCACGCTCGCTATTTAGAGTATAAATTATTTCATTTATTTATTCTGGGCACTTCTGGCCTTAAAATGGAACACCATCACAAATCCTGGTCTCAAAATAATTCCATATAATACTTAAAAATAATACATGGAATATACAATGAATTACATTATCCCCAACTTACGGATTTACGTCCCCAAAAATCCAAAACAAAAGGCTACTCAAATTGATGTGGGTACTACATTTGAATATGAGCATCCTACTCCCATGTGCTCTCCTGGAGATTTATTTGTTGCCATCAGAAATGCACTTGGGGAATCACTCACCCATGAAGGATCCTCTCTTTCTGATCCTAGATCTCTATTGGGTACTCTACAAAGCTCTCTCCATCCCTGATGTCCTTCTCACCCCAGTCGATGACATGAAATGGGTCATGCACATACCTCCTTAGTTGTGACATGTAGAAGACATTGTCTACCTGGTGCAGCTGCTGTGTTATATCTAGGCGGTACGCCACCTTTCCAACTCTACATAGTATCTAAAAAGGGCTGATGAACCTCATAGATAGCTTGACACCCCAACAAAATCTTCATAACCCTCGTGGATGTGAGACCTGAAGGAAGACATGGTCTGCCTCCTCAGACTCCAAAGGTCTCTAGCATCTATCCTCATAAGACTTATTCAGGATCTGTGAAATCTTCATCCACTTCTGCATGATCTGCACCTTCTCAATGGTTTCTCGAACTATCTCCGGACCCATGAGTACTGACTCTCTGGGGTTAGTACAACACTATGGTGACTGGCAGGGTCACCAGTATAAGGCCTCGAATGATGCCATGCTAATGGTGGAGTGGTAGGTGTTATTTTATGCAAACTCCACTAGTCTTCGGTGGTCTTACCAACTGTGAATAAAGTCCAAGATATAGGCCCATGACATATCCTCCAGAACCCATATGGTCTTTTCCATCTGACCATTGGTCTAGGGATAGAACGTCATTCTCAAGCATAGATGAGTCTCAAAATCCTCCTACAATACCTTCCCTAACTGGGATGTGAAGCATGCATCTCAATCCAAGACTATTGTCAAAGGGACATCATGAATCCAAACTATCTTTTGCACATAGAGGTGTCCCAAGATCTCTACAGAACTTTGCTCCCTGATAGCATGGTAGTGGTCTAACATGGTGTGTTGGTCAATGGTCATCTAGATGAAATTGTGTGCCTTGGATGTTCATGGTAATCCTATCATGAAGTCCATCGATATTCCGTCCCACTACCACTCTTTTACTTCTATGGGTGAGCTAACCCTGCTAGAACCTAGTGCCCATCCTTCACCTACTAGCACGTAAGACATTGAGAATCAAACTTTTCTACTTCCATCATCATACCTATCCACCAGAACTAACACCGGAGATCCTAGTACATTTTCTCTACTCCAGGATATACCTCCAAGGGGGATTTATGAAAATCCATCGGAACCTCCTCCCACAATTCCACTTACACAAGAGTGTGTCCTCTGAAAATGAAAATGTGCTCTCCACCTTGTGAATATCCATCTGGTGCACATCTTGTGGATAACTGAGCATGTAAAGTCTAGCAGTCGATATCCCCAAGTTGTTCCTCCCTGACTCTCCGTAAGAGTGGAGGGGTGATGACCATCAACTATATATATGTTGCATCATCTATATCCACGAAGGATAATTGTAGTGAGGCCAACTTCTCTAACACCTCACTCTGTAGCCATGAAATTGATCTCATACTGAGAGAATCTACCACAACGTTACCCTTCCTAGGAGTATAGAAGACCTCAAATCCATAGTTCTAGAGGAAATCTAGCCATCGCCTCTACATAAGATTCATATGCTTCTGCTAGAATATGTACATGATGATCTTGTAGTCAGATTAGATGGTAAACTATTCACCCATTAGGTACTATCGCCACATATTTAATGGTATGACTACCACTTCAAATTCAAGATCAAATTTCTCATAGTTCTTCTAATGCGACATTAGATTGAAAAAAACATAAGAAATCATCACCTATCTCTGCATCAGGACATATCCAAGCTCGGTCCCTGATAAATCATAGAGAACTATGTACCCGAAACCCTCCTCTAGAAATTTCTTGATCGGTGTGCTCATAAACTCTACTTCAACTACTGAAACATCTGCGATAACTTATCTTTACAAGAAAAAGGCTTCCCCTTCCGGGTTAAGGAATTCATCGGTGTTAATATCTACGAGAAATATGTTATAAATCTCTTGTATTTTCCTACCTTCCCATGAAATCTCTGCACCTCTATCATGCTCTAGGGTGGCTCCCATTCTAACACACCTCGACTATGGATGGGTTCACTATTACTCCATTTTCTAAGATAACATGTACGGGAATTTAGACATCTTGTATCATGAAATGGCACTTAGAGAGCTTCCCATAAAGCTAGTTCTCTTAGAGTATGTTAAGAACCATCCACAAGTGTCTTGAATTCCCCACATCTAACATTGAGTACACAAGGATGTTGTTAATGAATAATAATATGAACCAGTATATGTATGGATAGAATATCTAGTTCATAAGACCCATAAACACTGTGGGGGAGTTCGTTATGCCAAAAGGCATAACCAAGTACTCACAGTGACTATAGCGGCATCTAAAAACTGTCTTTGGCATGTCTATGTTCCGTAATCGAAGCTGTTAATAATCTTATCAAAGTTCAATCTAGGGATCAATTGTGCCCCTCTCAGATGATCAAAGAGATCATTAATCCTCATAAGTGGATACTTCTTCTTCACTTTTACCTGATTCAGGCATTAGTAATACATGAACAACCTCAAACACCCATTTTCCTTCTTGGCAAACAAAACTGAGGCTACCAAGGGAAAAATATTGGGACTTACGAAGCCCTTACTCTATCAATACTCCAAATATAACCTCATCTTGTGAAGCTCTGTGGGAGCCATTTGATATTTTGGTGAGGATATCAGTGCATTCTTAGGGTGTAAATCGATGTAGAAGTCGATCTCTCAGTGGGAATGTAGTCCTAGAACATCTTTTGGAATGACAACATTGTACTCTTCCACTACTGTTAGGAACTGAAATCCCATGACATCTATTTCTTAGAGGGCAAGGATAAAAAAATCATGAGTCATTGGATACACCATCTTATTCTTGATCCCATTATGTGTTTTCTAGGTCTCCCTTTTACCAATAATGGAAATCCTTGTTCCATCACTGCGGACAAACCACACTCTTAAACTAAAGTAGTCAATATGTACATGGACCGATGTTAGAAAATCCTTACTGAGATTTTCACTATAAGGCCTCAATTCTACCACCAAGAGGTTCCAACTGAATCTCTCACTATTAAGGGAAAGATCACACTATCTTCAAAGATGAGTGATCATTGAGTATCCTCTTATAGGTGTCTTCAAGCGTAAGTGTCAAGTCAACGACTCTGTTGAAATCTCATGTTTTCACACAAGACATGTGGCGAAGAATTAATGACTGGAGCATGTGTCTAAAAGTACGGAAACTAAGGTATAAAAGACATAGATCAAACATTAGATCATTCCTAGAGTCCCTAGGTCATACACCTTGACTGCATGTAGTTTTACCCTCCCTTATCCCCTATCACCATAATCCTAGTGAGGATCTCTTGGTGGTGGTGGTGGAAGTAGATCAAGGTTTCTGCCACCACCTATAGCTCTCCCCACTCCTATTACATGTTCGCCGCCTGACAGGTCTTTCTGATCCACTTTCTACCTCTACCTTAGTGGTCCATCCACCCCCTTCCTATCAGAAGTTCTATGGGTTGGATAGTCTCTAGCTAGATGTCATCTACCATCGCACGAGTAGCATCGCCTCTCCCTTGGCTGACTAGATCCATCATGAGATCCCTGGACTATCGATCCCCTATCCTTGGTCCCCCTGTGACATCTCCCACATCTTGATCCATTTTCAGGACATAATCTCCCCGCTGCCAAGGTCTCCACACTTATCCACCTGCTACAGACTGTAACTAATTGACTCTGCTCCTCCAAGAAGCTATCGATCACCAAGGCCTGCTCGAGCACTCTATCATAATTCGAAATGCAAAGAGGCCTGACACTAGCTCATATATCCTGCCATAGAACTCCCTCACAGGTCTGAGCATTGATGTACTAATCTTTGACCATATCTATTGAGTACCTGGTGAGGTTGGTGAACCTAGATGAATAGTCAACCACTATCAAACTTCCCTACTAGAGCTCAAGAAGATCTTGGATAAGAATTTATCATAGCATAATTGGAGCGAAATCCTCCCAAAAGAGTCACTCAAACTCCATCCATGACAGAGTCTCCTCATCGTGAGTTTTCATTTTCATGCTCCACCATCATCCAGCTGAAGCCTGAAGATGGTTCACTCCTTGGATCCCCATCTGGTCTGCTAGTGTCCTCACTAGATAGAAAACTTTGGTCAGCGCCTCAATCAAGTGATCATATGCCTGAGGGTTGGGATCCCCTTGGTACCTGAAGGGTATCTGTCTCTAAAACTCATGGAGGGTGCTTAGCATGCACCACTTTTCTATCAGTACTACAAGTTCCACATGCTTCTCCACTGGTGCTGGTCTAGAAGGTGAACCCCTTAGAGGTAACACCTGGAGAACATGCCTCTGTATCGAAGCCTCTCCACTGAGGGGGTCATCCTCATGATCGATTTGCTGAATTCTAGGGGGAATACATCACGAATGAATCCTATAAATAAAAAAGATATACCATGGTCAACATGTATATATGGATAGTTGACACAAAAGGACATTGAAAACACAACCCATTCCTATATGATTCATACACCATTCTTTTATTTCCCTTCAACCAGTGTTTTCACATACCGAGTTGAGAAGCAGGTTATCACAATCCTGGTGTATGGAAACATAGGCCACTTATAGCAACACTCATGTCCCTAGACTGAAATATAAACTTGGAACACTTGACACAGTTTCCCCAAACCAATATCATAGAATCTTGGTCCTAATCTAGAACTGAACACCTTGAATACCTCTCTATCATGACCCATCACAGTGGTTCCCATTCTAGGACTCCCCAAGCATGCCTCAAATAGGGTTTGGGATGGTGACTAGCATCGAGTATGAATATCACTAACATGGGAGGCATTGCCTATGTACCTATTCACAAAAACACATCTCCAATCCCATGAATGCTTAAAATTATAAACAACTAAGGAAAAAATGCATGCATACAAGTAAACACACCCAAAATAATACAATAGAAAGTAATGTACAGAATGTAAACTGGGCCAGAATACAATCCCACCAAAAACATGAGTCTGCAAACTACAAGTACAACCTATTAGCAAGAATGTGGTACAAGGACTATAGCTCATAGATGTAGTACAACCTTGGACTATAAAGAACTCATAAATGTTGATCTAGTCCCAGTCCACCCTGGACTCCATTGAAAGGATTCTCGTCTACACAAGATTTGGCAGGTGCTGACAAAGACCATGTAGGGGTGACAATAACAATACTCAGTATGGGGCCCTAAAAACCACAAAGAAATACAATAATTAAAGGTAAAGTCATCTATATACATTATATGTATACCGAACATATAGAAATAAAAACAAATTAAGATATACAAGAAACCCCAACCTACAGTCTGGAGAAAAGTCCCATGACCGCATACCCACACTAGGGATTTGGTCAAATATTCCACGAAGTGCTCATCTGAGAGAACCCACTCCCCAAGTCTGATAGCTCAGATAACATCTGCCTAAGAATTACTATTCATTTAGAAAATCCATAAGAGAGATAGATGCACTGATAGATCTGAAGAGAGAACATATAAACTCATTCCGGGAGAACACATGACTGAGTGGGGAATGATCACAATACATAGATGAGGATCACTACCGGGGCCTTGGCGGATACTGCGACTCACCTGGATTCTCTTTCTAAGTATAAGCTTGGTGTCCTGTAAGATTAGTCATGTTCAATACCCGACTCTACATAGGGTCAATAATAGATAGGGGATCTCTCTTTGGTCCAATCAGAGGGATACCTGTATCTATCTTAGAAATTGGTACTGAAGTGATCATACTTGTGTGGATTGAAAGGATAGCAAAACTTCAGGGGAAGGAGTAAAGGGACACTAAATCAAACAAAACATATCCAATAAACCGAGGACAAGAGGATCAATCCATATACTGAGAAGTAAACAACATGTATAAGGGTCACACGATGTGTCCCCTAACCCTGGGTACTACCCATGTACAACAACCCATTTCACAACTATTGTCATGTAGATGAAGGTATAAATGGCATGTAAGAGAGTGAAACACTGTGTTCCTTTATTGGTGGAGTAATCCATTTTTTCTGGCCATGTGCTCGTACATGGCTTCATCTCGTGTGTCCCAGACATGGGGTAGTCTACATATAAAGAGGTGTCTAGACATGTGGTGGAGTACATGTTGTGTACTCTACCCTATGTTAGTGTATCTTCCAATATACACACCGAGTTTGCATAAGGATCCACATACTGTGTGATGTTGATCACACACAATTTCTATGATTCTTGTCACTCGTAACCTCTGCTGGTGCATAGTGGGATCCACACACCATGTATTCCTGGAGGAATTCTATATTCTTCATCAGGTGAAGTTCACAAACCCTGCATGCCACCATGTCGGTCCCACGTGGCTAGTTTGTTCTTCGGGACTTTCGAGAACTGCCAGTTCTTCATTTTTCACCTCCTTCAATCCTCCAATGATTGTTCTGGAAATATGTTTGCCACAAAACTAAAGGGTTGAGGTCGTCCTAACACCACAAAGCTTCTTCTCTTGGTTTCAGACCTCTAATCATCCTCTAAAACACATATCAATCCACCCACATGATAAAATTTTGAAGAACAATATCCCTTGATCCGAGTCAATTCATCATCCCCCATCTTTATTTCACCTCCACTAGGGAATCTCAATGTTCAATCTCCAATTTTGGATCACTGAGTTGTGAAAAGGATTCACAACGATTTGTTGTCCATCACCCTGTGAAGATTGTGTAGAATGGGGGAAGGGGGGGGGAGAAATTCATTAAACGAAGGAAGAATGCTCCTCCATCATCATTCATCACGATGTAGATCCTCTTTCATTAACAGGTTACCTAGGAGAATCAAAATTAAAATTTAACAATTATTATAAAATCAATTCTCGAATCAAAACCTAAAAAGAAATAGAAAATAACACCCTCCCACAAGAACGCAAGAGTTGCGGATCGACCTATTTGTGGGTTGTTCCACATTCATCGTTTAATCAAATAATGGGGAAGAACTAAATCAAAGTAACCAACCCCTACCTTGATTCAGTTGAATAACATTCGTCGCATCACATTCGTTGGTGAGGATCATCGAATCTGAGATGCTTCGATCAATAGTGTGGTCATCATTCCAAAACGGGTTCTCCTCCAAAAAGCTCCAAAGGAAATCGTCAACTCACAGGGTTATGTATCTAACCCTGCAAACTATTCAAATGTACGTATTTAAAGGGTAGTAATTAGTTCATTTCCTTAAAAGGGAAATAAAAAAATAAATTATTTATTGATTTTATTTCTTTAAACATCTAAAAAAACATTTACAGCTGACATGCGATGGTCATTGTTAGGCCCTTCCTAAGGTAAATTCATTGAACTGAACATAATTTTGCCATCATATTTCTAATTCAGGCACTCATTGAAATGTTATTACACTTTTCCATGAAAACTTCTCACATGTGCAATTTAGGGTTTAAATTATTTCAAACATTTATTTTGGGAACATTGTGCCTCAGAATCGCATGCCGTCACAAAGCTTGGTGTTGAAATAATTTAATATGATATTTAAAAATAATATATAGAAAATCCAAGACAATACAATAATATAGATATATAATTAATTTCATTACCAATATTAATTCACTCAAAAATACAGATATCCAATCGATTTATATTTTTCATAAATAATTGATAGTCAATAAATTCACATGGTATTTTCATAAGTTAGTTATAATTATTCTTGATAACCTAAATCCTAGGATATAATGGTAATTTTATACTAAGGAAGAATAACGGTTCATTCAAACACATGATTGAATTCAATGGTTCCTACTGAAGAATTAAAAATATTTAAAGAAAAAATTTCATAAAAACAACTAGGTGTTACAATCCCTGAACTAATGATGTATAAAACATGTCTCCCAAATGATGTGACATTATATTTCATAATCCAAGAAATTATATTTAATGTCACATAAAAACCTCAATTTTGAATAAAAGTTTCCAATTTATTATAAATGTGTACCAATTCCACTTCTCTTTTTCAAAAATTGATATTTTTTTCAAATAGTGAGTGGTCATAATCATTGAAAATGTCAAGACACGTCCTCGGGACTCATTCCATGACTACCCCAAGACAGCATTCCGTAGGCCAGGGGCTGGAGACTAGCACCAAAGACAAATCCCTAATAAAAAGGGAAGGCATTTCCTTTTTAACCTGTAACACACACACAGTCCGAACATAAGAAGTATAGGCAAATAGAACTAAAAATAGATAACAAAGGTGTGATGAAAGTAATTGGGCCACTATAAAAACCCAACTGAACAACATGTACAAGTAAACAGGGAAAACATCTCCTGGATCGTCCGCCGGGAATCCTACCTGAAGGGTATGTACCAAACTCGATCAACTCATCCCTGCGGTACGTCCCGTCTAGTCCAACTCCATGCAGCCTTCATTTGTCACCCTCAGCCTCAATTACAGATGTCCGTTTACTGCATAGAACACAACATGGTACCGGTGATTCCCATGCAGGGGTTAGTATAACAATACTCAGTAGGGTACCCCGAGACCCCTAAAGGCCTCCTAGAATCCACAAAGGATAGACCACATAACAAAGATACAATCACGAAGTATCAGACAACCCTACATAGGAATATTCCCATAAATATACATAAGTTACCAGTCAAAATCCAGCTTCAAATCCTGTTCCCAAACACAACCCAGTCTACAAAGTAAGAAATGTCAATCACCACGATGATAGTGGTTGAAAGACCAGACTCAGCTCTGGCTGGAACACATCTTTAGTAGAGAAATAGAGATTATCAGATGTAGTCACTGATTCATCTAAGTTGTCGGACCCACATCAGATATAGGACCACCTATGTTGTCGGGCTCACACAAGATACAGGACCAACTACTCTGTCAGACCCACACAGGATACAGGAACATAAGTTAGAACTGTCGGACCCATGGAGGATCCCGGTACAGTAGTCATCACTATCGAACCCATGTAGGATTCTGGTACAATAACTGTCACTGTCGAACCCATGTAGGATTCATGTACAGTAGTTCTCATATTATAACCCACATAGAAATCCAGTACAGTAGTTATCACGGTCGAACCCACGTAGGATTCTAGTATAGTAGTCGTCACAGTCAGCTCTAGGGTTTCCGCACACAGCATGCTCGATTCCGAGAGGGTCCACTCCTTGAGTCGAGTGTCGATACATCAACTATCATGATGTTCTAATTTGATGTATCCCATAGTTTCGTCTCATCATAAGGAACCCCAACGCGATAGACAGTGCGTTAATCAGACACCCAGTCTGAGAGTTATTGGCATTTCCGTTCTAGGGGCTCGGTTGGATTTACGCTCATTCCAAACTCGGCCATTTTCCAAAGTTGTAAAAAACTCACGTAGATTATTGAAAAAGTATCACCTCATCCCGAGGATCCCAGTGCAGCAAACAGTGCGTCGTTTGGATGCACGTTCTTGAAGATTTTCGCATTTGAGCGAAGTCGGGCCTGGCCTGTCAAGCCCAGTGGGCTGTGGCGGGTCGGCCTGACCCGACTCGGTGGGTCCGACCCGTTTGGGGGTTGTCCCGACCTGTTTTTGTGGGTTTGACAAAGCTGTGGGGTCGCCCAGGCATGGTGGGGTGTGGCCCACATGCAGACCCGGCCTGCGCTGCGGGCCAGTCCGGTTCACCTGATGACGTCTGGTGATGCCGCCTCTCCATGCCCGGCAGGCTGTAGCTGGCCAGTTCTTCCCGGTGCACACAACCTGCATAGTGGGCCGTAGTCCTTCCCACATGGCACCTGTGGGCACCGCGGTTTTCCTGCCCAGCCGGCAAGCGGCCGGCCGGTTCGCCCAGCCGAGCGTCCCGCAGAAGCGAGCCACAATCTTCTCCATGCGGCGCCTGCGGGCGCTGCGGTCCTCCAGCCCTGCCGACTGTAGCTGGCCGGTTCTTCCACCCCTGCCGGTAAGGGGCCGACCTATTCTTCACTATCCAAGTACCCACAGATATCGGCCATGGTCTCCATCCACGCAAAGCCTTCATGTGCTGCGGCTCCTGCGCGCAGACCGGCCGGATCGACGAGCTGATTGTTCTGCGTTCTGGGCGGCCCGAGCGGCCGCCGGTCTCCCTACATGGTGCTGACGTGCGGTCACCGCTGCTGCTGCTACATCCAGTCGCCGATGCCACCACCTTCTCTATCCCATGGTTCTTCTTCGGCGCAGTGTGATGGCTCCGCGTCCTTTTGATTTCGCCTCTGACGTCAATCAACAATAACCAACTGAGGGACACCAGGCCATGTTGGTTTGTCCTACGCCCTCCATATTAGATGATATCATTTGGCCAACGACGAACCAAGGAATTAATTAATGAATGAGGGTTTAATTTTATTCGTTTAAAAATAAATTAAATCCCCTACCTTGATTCGTATTACATTGTCGAAGTCACGGAAAAAGAATTCGAAGAGGTCATCGAATGTTGCACCCGTCACACACCGCCGATTCCGGGCTCACGCGGCTTTCTCATTCTTCATTGGTGATGGCATGTTCTTCGTTGGAGAGAATGGGAATTCTTCGTGTTCTTCACGTTCCTCGTTGGAAAAAGGTCGTCCTTCCAGGAGTTCTCCCATGCTCCCAAAGAATAATCTCCAAGGCAAAGTAAAATAATCGGCTCCCTGTTATTTTTATGTTTCCATGCATTTCAAATGAAATCAAACACTCAAATTAATTAATGAAGAAATTAGTTGATTGTGTTGGCACAATTAATGGAGAGGGATGTGGAGATTTCACCCAAATTAAATGAAGAGTGGTGTTTTTAATAAATTCAAGGGGTGTTAAAGAGTTAATGGGGGTTTCATGGGGAGTTGAGCGGTTTGAACTCGTGTGGGCCCCACCACAGAATATCCTCCCATGGGAGGTTATGTGGGGGTGGGACCCACCTCCAACTTCCCATTGGAGAAAAAAACCACCACCCCAATAAATTAACCATCTAAATAAGAATAATCCATCACTTATTTTTATTTTACCTTTTTTTTAAGAAACCGAGAAAACTAACATCCAAACACTCTAAAATGCAAATGCGGTAAAGGTTCTTTTAAGTGAATACTGGTGCTGCGAGTTCAAAATTGTTCTCGGATTTCGATTTTGAGCACTGGATCAAATGACACAAAATCCCGCTCATACGTTTACTGAACGTACCTGAATAAAACTTCAAAAGTTTATTCCAGGAACACAGGATCTCGGAATCATGTGCTGTCAGAAACTGCGGACTCGTAAAAATATCATATATTTAAGAAGAAAAATTACAGGATTTCTAGGTTTTAAATTTTCCCCACCTTTGGGATTTACGTCCCTATATGATACTACACATACTAAGGGAAAAAATGGGGGTACTGACCACACATCAGAGCCTCCCGCTCCCATGTGCTCTCCAAGAGGTTCTCGTGCTTCCAGCAAATGCGCCCCAAAGGAATCGACCATCCTCGTAGGAACTGCTCTTGTCGATCCTCAATCTCCACTGAAACCTCCATGAATTTGTCCCAATCATTGATTTCCTTCTCCCCATGGTCGATGATGTGGGACGGGTCCTGCACGTATCTCCTCAGCTGAGATACGTGGAAGAGGTCGTGCACCTGGTGCAACTGAGGTGGAAGAGCCAGGTAGTAAGCCACCTCACCTACCCTGCTAAGGACCTGAAATGGTCCATTGAATTGTGGAGACAACACGCCACCTTGGCCAAATCTCTGTATACCTCGTTGAGTTGAGACTCTTAGAAAGAAGTGGTATCCATCCTCGAACTCTAGTGGTCTCCATCTCCTATCAGCATAGGACTTCTGCCTAATCTGTGCAGTCTTCATCCGCTCTTGGATGATCGGAACCTTCTCTGTCATAGCCTGCACCGTCTCTGGTTCTACAATTGATGACTCCCCAGGGTTAGTCCAGCATAGAGGCGATCTTCAAGGTCGGACGTATAGTGCCTCATAAGGTGCCATCCCGATGGTAGAGTGGTATCTGTTGTTATATGCAAACTCTACCAAAGGTAAGTGATCCTCCCAGCTACGACCAAAGACGAGGACGCATGCACGGAGCATGTCCTCAAGATTCTGAATGGTCTTCTCAGTCTGTCCATCCGTTTGTGTGTGGAAGGTGGTGCTCAAGCGAAGCTGCGTCCCGAAAGCCTCCTACAACCCCTTCATTAGCCGGGAAGTGAAATGGGAATCTGGATTGGAGACGATCGTCGATGGCACACCATGAAGTCGTACGATCTCCTATACATAGGGGAATCCTAAGCCCTCTACCGAGCCCTCATCTGATCATTAGGAAGTGGGCCGACTTGGTGTGTCGGTCGACAATCACCCAGATAGAGTCTTTTCCTTTGGATGTATGTGGAAGTACCATCATGAAATACATGTATATATCATCCCACTTCCACTCTGGGACCTCTAAGGGATGAACCAAATCTGGTGGAACCTGGTGCTCCACCTTCACTTGCTGACAAGTAAGGCATCGCATGACAAAATCTGCTACTGCATTCTTTATACCTGGACAACAGTGCTGTCGTATGATGTCCTGATACATCTTCACCACTTCGGGATGTACCGCTAGAGGGGAAGTCTAGAACTCTCTCAACTCCTCCTCTTGTAGTGCAACGGGTACCATGGTATGTCCTCTGAAGAGGATGACATGCTCCCCACCTTTAGAAAACCCATCAAGTTCCTGCCCTGAGGATATCTGAGCACGTTGTGTTTCACAGTCAATATCCCCATGTTGTGCCTCTCTGACTCGTTGAAGAAGTGGAGGAGTGACTGTGAGAGACTACATGAAGGCTTCTCCATCTCTATCCAAAAAGGATATCTGCATCGCGGCCAACTTCTATGTCGCCTCTTTTAGAAGCCGAATTCATGATCTCCTATTGAGAGCATATACTACAACTTTCCCATTTCCAGGAGTATAGACTATCCCGAATTCACAGTCCTGGAGGAACTCGAGTCATCGTCGTTGTCTCAGGTTCAAGTCTTTCTGCGTGAATATGTACCTGAGACTCTGGTGTCAGAGTAGACTGTAAAACGCTCGCCCATTAGATAGTGTCACCAAATCTTCAAGTTGAAGACCACTGCTGCTAACTCCAGGTCATTGGTAGCGTAGTTCTTCTTGTTCTATCTCAACTGTTGTGAACCTTACGTGATCACTACTCGCTCCTGCATCAGGACACACCTGAGTCTGGTTCCTGATGTGTCGTAGTAAACTACGTACCCTATGCCCTCCTCCGGTAGCCTCAATATGGCCACACCGGTCAGTCTCTACCTCAACTCCTGAAAGATCAGCTGACATCTTTCTGACCACACAAAGGGTTTCCCATTCTTTATCAATGCTGAAAGCGGTTCTGCAACTCTAGAGAAGCATGGCACAAATCTCTGATAGTACCCACCCAGTCCCAGAAAACTCGGCACCTCCGTCACACTTCTGGGTGGCTCCCAAGCAAGTACTGCCTCGATCTTTGCTGGATCTACTACAACTATAGCCTTCGAGATGACGTGTCCTAAGAAGTGAACCTCTTGAATCTAGAACTGTCACTTTGAGAGTATTCCATAAAGCTGGTGATCTCAGAGTGTGTCCAACACTACTCGTAAATGATAGGCATGCTCCTCCTCAGTAGTCAAGTAAATCAGTATTTCGTCAATGAATACTATGACAAAATGATCGAGGTAAGGCTGGAAGATCCTGTTTATGAGACTCATGATCATTACTGGAGAGTTGGTTATGCCGAAGAGAATAACCAAGAACTCGTAGTGGCCATACCGACACCTGAAAGTCGTCTTCTGCACATCATCATCGCGAACCTTGAGCTGGTGATAACATGACCTAATGTCTATCTTTGAGAACCATCATGCTCCCTTGAGCTGATCAAAGAGGTCGTCAATCCTCAATAGTGGGTACTTATTCGTCACGGTAACCGGATTTAGGCGACGGTAGTTGAAACACAGTCGCAAGCTCCTATTCGCCTTCTTGGGGAACAAAATCAGAGATTCCTAGGGTGAAACCCTGGGTCGAATAAATCCCTTCCCCTTCAAGTCCTCCAACTGTACCCGCAGCTCATGAAGCTTGGCGAGATCCATCCGATATGCTAGAGTAAATATCAGTGTTGTCTCGGGGTACATGTCAATGTAGAAGTCTACCTCTCTATGAGGAGGTAGTCCTGGAACATCGTTAGGGAAAACATCAACGTACTGATCCACCACAACAGGAATAAATGGACTCCGCACATCAACCGCTCCAAGGATGAGACTAGCCAACTAATGTGTGATCAGCTTCCCCCTCATCTGTTCAAGTCCATTCTATGTTGCACAGGCTCCCTTCTCGTCGGTGAAGGTGAACATGGTCCCATTTGTGTGGGTACACCGCACTTTGCACCTAATATAGTCAATCTGAGCATGAAATGTGGATAACCTTCCCATACCCAAAATGATGTCATTAGGACTCGATGCCGCTACAAGAAGAACCCAGCTGAAGCTCTCGCCTCCTAGAGTAAGATCACACTGCCGACACCAGTGCGTAATCGTCGAGTAGACTCCCGTAGGAGTCTCCAGCCTTAAAGATCGAGCCAATTGCTCTTTTGGAATCTCCGAGCTATGAATAAGGGTAGTGGAAATAAAAGAATGACTTGCACCTATGTCTATAAGTACTACAGAAAGGGTAGAGTAGACACAGGTAGTACCTAGAACCATCTTAGGTGCATCGTGGTCATAGGCCTCGGCTGCCTGGAGTGGAGCCTACCTCTATCAGCCTGCTCCTTGTAGTACGGGTGGACCACCTGGTGGTAGTGGTAGTAGAGCCTCAAAACGTCTTCCTCCACCTATTGCTCGGCCAGCTCCTCTGCCACGTCCTCCTACTCCTGGAAGACCACCACGATCGAACCTCTGCTTCTACTAGGGAGGTACCTCTACTGTATGATTCTCATATACATGGTGGGATGGTCAATCACGAGCCACATGGCCCTGCCCTCTACATGCATAGAACTGTAAGATCCTCGTATAGTTGGCTCTGTCTTGTGTGCCCCGCACAACCAAACCTGTATCCGGGGGTCGCCCACCTGATGGCCTGGTCTCCTAGGACCTCTGTGTCATCTGTCTACTGAAGGCTACAGAAGGCTCCTCTCCATGTCCGCCTTTGGTGGGTCTCGCCGCTGGTGACTGCTCAGTGATAAAACACTCCACTAAAAGGTCTCGCTCTAGCACCCCCGCCTACGTCAGAATGCTAAGGGAAATTTTCGAAGCCCGGATCTCATGCTTGAGTCCCTTCTCGAAGGTTCGGGCCCTGAATAATGGGTTCTGTACCAAATACATGGAGTACCGTGAGAGTTCAGTGAACACTGTTGAGTAATGAGCTACAATCATGCTTCCCTACTGCATATGAAGTAACTCTTGAATCTGCACCGCACAAAGGGTGGTTGGATCAAGCTCCGAGAGGAAGAGACTATCACAGTTTTTCGAGAGTAATGATTCCTCGTCATGCACCTAGAGCATCAGTATCCACCATCTACCTGCTGATACATGCAGGAGACTCACGGAAAGAATAACCATGACGTTGGCTGGTGTCCCTAACAATCTGAAAATGCTCACGACAGCCTCTTGCCAATCCTCTACTGCCTGGGGATCTGTCTCCCCCTGGGACCTGGGCGGCCTCTGGCGCTGGAACTCATGAAACGTACTTACTTGGAAGGCACTCTCTACTACTAGAGTTGGTGGTATCGATGGCCCAGTGGGAGTGGTACCATTGGTATCTCCACTGTGATGGGTCCCTACATAGAGGCCTCATTGCTCGGTGGGCTACCATCTCATAAGAAACTCGAAACACTAGCTGGATGCCTTCGTGGGGCCATCCTGAGAATAAACAGGTGTGCCATGGTTAGAATAGTATATCTGGCGAGCTGGCACAAAGTAATCAAGAAGAAAACTTTTTCAAAGGAAACACACACACAATCAGTGTTTTTGTGCACTGAGTCGGAGATTAGAAGTTAGAGTCCTAATGTATGTATATGTCGGCCACCGCACCGACACCGGTTTCCCTAAACTGATAACGACACCCAAACCACTCAACACTATTTCCGTTAAAAGAATCATATTCCAAGTTCTATGGTAGAACCGAATCCACGGATACCAATTTGTCACGAATCATCTTCAAGGCATGTGTCCTGACAACCCCAAGCTTTCCTTTCATAGGTTAGGGGCTAGAGACTAGCACCAAAGGCGAATCCCTGATAGAAAGTGAATGAATTTCTTTTTTAAACTGTAACAAACACACAGCCCGAACACAAGTAGTAGAGGCAACAAGTACTAAAAATAGAAAAGTATGGTGTTCTAAAGAAAGTGGGCCAATATACAAACCCAACTGAACAACAAGTACAAGTAAAAAAGGGAAAACAGCTCCTGGATTGTCCACCTGGGAATCTTATCTGAAGGGTAGGTACAGAACTTGATCAACTCGTCCATGGGGTATGTCCCTTCTAGTCCAACTCTGTGCAACCTCTATCCTTCACCCTCATCCTCGATCACTATTTTCCATCGATTTCACCGAATACAAAAAGCTGCAGGAAAAGCCCGTGCAGGGGTGAGTATAACAATACTCAGTAGGGGACCCCGAGACACCCGAAGGTCTCCTAGAATCCACAAAGGATAAACAATAGAATAAAGATACAATCACGATGTATCAACCAACTCTAGTTAGGTATATTCCCATACATATACCTAAGTTACCAGTCATAGTCCAGCTTCAACTCTCGAGCCCAAACACAAACCAGTCCACAAAGGAAGTAAAGATAATCACAACGATGATAATGGTTGAAATACATGACTCAGCTCACAAAGGTATACATAATTCGTAGAGTGATAGAGACGATCAGATGTAGTCACTGATTCATCTAATCTGTTAGTCCCACACAGGATACAGGACCATCTAAGCTATCAGACTCACACAGGATACAGGACTAACTACTCTTTCAGACCCACACAGGATACAGGAACAGAAGTCAGAACTGTCGGACCCACGGAGGATCCCGGTATAGTAGTCATCGATGATGAACCCATGTAGGATTCTGGTACAACAGTCATCGTTTTCAAACCCACATATTATTGCAGTACAGAAGTCGTCATAGTCGAACTCACATAGGATTCCGATACAGTAGTTGTCGCAGTCAAACCCACGTAGGATTCTAGTACAGTAGTCGTCGCAGTCACCTATAGGGTTCCCGCACATAGCACGCTCGATTCTGGGAGGGTCCGCTCCTCGAGTCGAGTGTCGATACATCAAATATCATGAATTTCAGAGTTGATGTATTTTATAGTTCCATCTCATCATAAGGAACCCATCGCAATAGAGGGTGCGTCAATTGGACGCCCGGTCTGAGAGTTATTATCTTTTCCGTTCCAGGGGACCGGTTGGATTTGCATTCATTCCAAACCCGGCCGTTTTCCAAAGTTTTCCAAAACTCACTTAGAAAAAAAAATGGACCACCTCGTCACGAGGGTCCCAGTTACACAGAAGGTGCATCGTTCGGACGTGAGGTCTTGAAGATATTCGCATTTGAGCGAAGTCGGGCCCATCCCGTCAAGCCTAGTGGGCTGTGGTGGGTCGGCCCGACCCGGCTGGGGGTCATCCCGACCCATTTTAGGGAGTCTAATCGAGCTGGGGGGTTGGGTTGGCCCGGTGGGGCGCAACCCACCTGCAAACCCGGCCTGCGCTGCGGGCCGGTCCGGTTCACCCGGTGGTGCTAAGCGGTGCCACCTCTCCCTGCCTGGCCGGCCGTAGGAGGCCAGTTCTGCTCGGCGCACACGGCTCACATCGCGGGCTGCGATTATTCCCACATGGTGCTTGTGAGCGTGGTGGATTTCCAACCCATCTGGCAGGCGGCCGCCCGGATCGCCCAGTAGAGCGACCCGCGTAAGGGGGCCACGGTCTTCTCCGCACGGCAGCTACGGGCACCTCGGTCCTCCTGCCTAGTCCGTCGTAGCTGGCCGATTCTTCTCTGGCCGAGCGGCCAATGGATGGGGGTCGTGGTCTCCCTCCACGGGGTGCCTTCGTGAACAGTGGATCCTACTCATGGACTGGCTGGATAGGCCGACCGGTTGTTCCGCGGTCCGGGCGGCCCGAGCAGCCGCCGGTCTCCCTCCATGCAGCCAACGTGCGGCCGCTGTTGCTGCCACCGCTTCTGAACGTTGATAACTCCACCACCTCCGTCCTGTGGTTCCTCTTCGGAACGGTGTGACGACACTGTGCCCTTTTGATTTGGCCTCTGACATCAATCAACAATAACCAATGTGGGGATGTTGGGCCATGTTGGTTCATCCCGCGCCCTCCGTATTATATGATATCATTCATCCAATGAAGAACTAAGGCATTCATCGAAGAATGATTGTATAATTTTATTTTTTAAAAAATTAATCAAATCCCCTTACCTCGATTCATAGTACGTTGTTAAAGGAAGAAAAAAATAATTTGAAGATGTCGTCGAATGTTGCGCCTGTCACACGCCACCGATTCCGGGCTCAAGCATCGTCCTCAATCTTCATCGGTGATAGTGCGTTCTTCGTTGGAGATAATGGTCGTTCTTCATGTTCTTCACGTTCCTCGTTGGAAAAGGGTGGTCCTTCCAAGAGTTCTCCCAAGCTCCCAATGAATAATCGCCAAGCCAAAGAAAAATAATATGCTCCCTATTATTTTAATGTTTCCATTCATTTCAAATTAATTCAAACACTAAAATTAATTAACGAGGACATTAATTAATTGTGTTGGCACAATTAAGGGGGTGGGAGGTGAAGAGTTCACCCAAATTAAATGAAGAGTGGTGGCTTTAATACATTCAAGGGGAGTTACAGAGTTAAGGGGGGGGGGTTTCAAGGGGAGTTGAGGGGTTTGAACTCATCTGGACCCCACCACAAAATATCTTCCCATGGGAGGTAATGTTGGGGTTGGCCCCACCTCAAACTTCCCTTTGGAGAAAAATAACCACCACACCAAGGCTTTAACCATATAAATAAAAATAATCAGTCACTTTTTATTATTTTACCTTTTTTAAGAAGCCCAGAAAACTAACATCCAAACACGCTAAAATGCAACTGCGATAAAGGTCCCTTTAAGCGAGTATCGGCACTTCGAGTTCAACGGTGTTCTCATATTTGAATTCCGAGCACCGGTTCAAAAGATACAAAATCATGCACGTATGATTACTGAACGTACCTGAAAAAAACTTCATAAAATGAATCCGGGAACACCGGGCCTCAGAATCAGGTTTCGTCAAGAAACTGCGGACTCGTAAATATCCCTTGTATTTAAGAAAAACATTTCCACAAGAATTGTATGTCTTTACAGAAAACCCAAAAAATTATTATCTTTTCCCCTAAGAATCCTAATTAAAGATAAATCCTCTAATATCAAATCATTAACAATAATATTTTAATTGTACTTCATATATTGAATCATACTTCATGCTCTTTTAGAGAATACTCAATATTCACATCCAAGTATTTCAACTTCAGGACATGTGATGATATATATACTCTAAACATAACTTATCTCTTTATTGTTTTATTCATTATCATTATTTTCTACACTGTCACCACTATTCTTTTAAACCTTTCATAGTTATCAAATATTTATTTTAATTTATTTGTTAATTTAATATTCAACTTAAATTTCAGAAACTAAATTCAATTACCAAAACATCCTGATTTAATTTGAGTAGTTAGACCAATCTAGAAAATTTGTTCATCCTAAATGTTTTTATGGACTTTGAGAATAATGTTTGAGTAACACATAGATAACTCATGAATTCAGATCATAAAATTCACTCAAAACTATAATTTGAAACAAAAAAAAACATGACCAATCATATTACGGAATTAATTTTATATTAATGGTGAAATAATGTGTCCTCTATTGCGATGGGGATGATTTGAAAAAATAGTCACCTTCCATCTATTCAACTCTCATGGGATGTGTAGAATGATAAATATCACATATTTAGTGACTAAATAAATATTAAATCCAGTGAAACAATAAATTTTCATGACAAAATACATTGTGGGGTTAACATAAGTATTTTTAGAAACCCACAAACATGCCACACTACTTATGTTCATCTAGAAAAAATCACAGTAGTAGAATTAGAATCAAGAATGAATCCTCACAACATTAATGTTTTAGAACTTGGAAAAGATACCACAACTTAGTCACTGAACCAAGTCCAACTTGATCAATAAAGTATACTATAAACATACATAAAAATTCAAACGTAAATAAAATAAAATGAAAAAATGTAATGAAATAGAAAAATTTTACATGGTTCAGACATCTATCTTACATCCATGGGATAATCATTTCACACATAAATTTCATCAAAATTACATTGTTTTAGTCCATATGGAATGGAAGACACATTGATGACTAATATATGTAATCACACAATGTATCATCCCCACATTTATATATGTTTTTACTTAGTCATCTGATCTCATTGAATTCCTACAATCATGTGGTTCCATTAATTGCACTATGTAATTATTCATCCATCATTAATTTCCTCAACATGAATTACAATCCTCATAAAAATAACGGTTCCCATATTCCTCACTAATTTCCCAAAAAAAATATATGCTAAGATTGATTTAAATGTAGATGCAACCACCTTCCATTGATAAAAAAAATGATGAAATTCCAATGGATCAACCACTATACTACATTCATAATAATTTCATATTATTCAAAAACCTTATTTTCATCATGTTAATGAAAGTGGTTGGTAATCAAATACCGGTGGGAAGTTCCTAAATAGTTTTTGTTTATGGGTAACAAAAATTTGCACTTAAAGATTCTTCAAAATTTCAAAAATCTCCCACATGAAGACCAATTTTGGGATTTCATAAAATCCTCAAATACATTGGAATATGTTAACCTCCCAACCTATTCTTCCCGAAACACCTCTTCATTTCATTTCCATTCACCCATGTCTTATTGAGGAACAGTTTTCCTTACACTCCCCTAGAATAAATTCTTTGTGAACATATCCATTAGATTATATCATTTAGAAATATTCCACAACCCTATTACTTTGAATTTAAGAATCATCTAAAAGTAATGGTACATAGGTTTGATGTTCCTCATCCTCACATAGAACTCCCAATTATTTCCCAAGTGTATTTCTCTATGACTATCACATTAGAGAAAATCACTTCCCTGATTTCTTTTTTAAATATTTTTTAGATGTTTCAAAAACATCATTTACATTACTTATTCTTTTGTTTTCACATGATCTAATTCCATTATGGAAAGATAAATCACTAGTTTCGACCTCAAAATACAACTTATTTTGGTTCCACCAATGATAATGACATAACCAATTGTGAGATTACATGAATCTGAGTCTCCCTCAAAGTCTTCATCAACATACCCAATAAATATGTCATTCTCTTTGAAGAAAAAGGTTGTATCTTACATCACATTATGATATATTAGGATCCACATCACATATTTGCAATGTTATTTCCTTATATATTCCCTGAACAAATAGAAAAATCCAACTATATGGGAATGATCTGGACAAGTGAACACCATGGGGTACATGTTACTTTTTACTACTAATTCATATGATATTTTCTATCTGTTATTAGAATCTTTCTCTATTTATTTTTCTTGCTTCATTGATAATTTCAAGAGTTCACCAATAAAAGATGAAACATTATTACATCTAGTCATCTCAAATTTTTCTATAATTTTATGGATACTCTTTCTTTGAGAAAACTAAAAATATGGTCTTCCAATCTCACTTAATCCTCATGACCGAGATCTTATTTACTTTATTGAGATATTTTATTTCAATCATTCTAAAAATTTCCTTCTTTACCACCATAATATATTCAATCGACGGACACACTAGTAGAATACCATCAATTTATAAAATTATAATAATGAAATTATCATCATTTTACTCTATCTAATAGTTACAATGATGAGTGTTACTCCTTATAAAACGTTACCCCTTCATTAAAGAGTCTAACTTATGGTTCCATTATATTTTTACAATCATCAAGAAATAAAAATATTTCATTATTTTTCATAAAAAACATGATTCCATTGATCCATGAAACTAGAAAGATTCATTTTATAGATTTCTTTATCTATATCCCTATTAAGAAAATTCATCTCCACGTTTATATGTTCCATATTTATAGTACCATATACAACTAAACTAATCATGGTTAAAATAGTAATATGTTTTACAATTATATATTTTTTTTAAAGAAGTTTATTTACTTTTTATGTATAAATCCCTTGATAACAAATTGTTCTTTATACCTTATATATTCATCATATTCAAATTTAAACTAAAAACTCACTTTTACAAGTTCCTTATTTAAGAGTGAATTTTTTTACCTTACAGGTGTTATTAATATTTACATATCAAACTAATACTTAATTTAAATCTCATACTTTTCCAATTAACAAAGTCAACACACTTATTCTAGGATTTATAGTTTTCCACCGTCCATAAAAATTTAGAATTTTGAGTCAACTCCATGGTTCTATTCCAATAGTCTAACTTTTTAGACCTTAAAAATATAGCATATGATTCTAATCACTATGAATTTAAAAATTCTATATTTTCTCCCTCCATAAAAATAGAATGAGCCTCTCAAATTCTCAATATTTTAGGAACATTTTTAATTCACATTCTCAACCCTATTTTTCTTCGCTATGAACATCCAATTACTTTTTTTCAACTTTTTATATGCTTCGATCAATACTAACTCTATAGAACATTTATACACTTTGTACATCCATTGAAGTCAACATGGATTTTATTTAGTTCTTTATCTTTAAATTTCCTTTCCTTTAAATTATGTTCATTCCATAGGACCAACACCTTCAAATAAACATTTCACCTTCCCACGAATTTATTTTTCACCTTCTAAAAGCTGAAATTTATGTTTTTAATATCCATATCTCACAAATAAATGTGGGTGAGGATTTTCCATAATCATTTATCCATATTTTAAATCCATATATATATTGGATAATTTAATAAAGAGATTAATATGAGATAAATCCATTGTTTTCCTTATCCATATAGATTCTTGTATTTCATTTCCCATTAGCATTGAGGAGATCTAATTGATTATGTGTGTTATAGTATTCATAACTTCTAACCAGAAAAACATAGACATTCCTTAAATAAACATCATACACGATGACCTTTCCATCAATGTTTGGTTCATCAATTCAAATATCATACTTTTATAAAGAATCCTCATTATATAATTTTCATACCTAATTCCTCTTGGTCTATAGATGTTTTATAATCTTCATTTGGTGTATTCACCTATATATTTTGACCTCAATCATTTCCCCTCGTATCTGTACTCCCATTAAACCATAGTTTTTCACTAAAAAAAGACTCCAAAATCATCAAATTTATGTTTCAGAAAGTATAACCATACTTTTATCAATGATTCTTTAGTGAATTTAATAAAATATTATGATTATATAAAGATTTATCTAGGGAAGTTCCCCATACATATATATATATATATATCAGCTCCAGTTTTAGATATTTGGGAGTTATTCTACCAAAATTAAATCTCCCCTTCTATTTCTTACATAGTATGAAACAATCATAACTTATAATGGTTGAATGATATGAATTTACCTATTATTTAAAAAAATCATACATTTGTCAATAAGGTTACTAAGATAAAAGTTCCACATATTTGAACGTTTGGAAAAAGAAATTCTACTAATTGTTTCACCCATGTCCCTTCTTGTCAGATACGGTGTTTCATCCTTTACACCTCTACATATGACTATGGAACCCCTATTGATTTTAACACTCTTTTTATAAATTTAGTTTCATAATTATCTAAATACAACCTTATAACTTAAATAGTTCATTTAAAGATAGGGAATATTACAAAATTCATTCAACATAAAGAAACAACTGTTATTTAACTAAATTTTGACATCCCCCTTACCCACAATATAATGATATTTATTATATTATAAATATACTCAATGAATGTTCTATAAAAAAATGTTTTATTTCTTCCCTTTTCAGAAATGGAGTTGAATGCTTCTATAGAATCTATGATCAATGATCCATCTGGGGTGTTAACACTCAAAATTAGATTTGTGCAACTCTCTCTATTTTTAACAATAGAACATAATATTCCATAATCTATTATTCAATAATTTCATAGTCCATGGAAATCCTTATTTATGTGAACACTTCTACCATAGTTCCATCAATATGGTCTGGCATTGATAAATTTAAAAATACTCCTCTCTCTTGACGTGTCTTATAATCACCTTTAACTTCTTTGATGACGTGATTTCCCTCTTCCCTCTACACTAAATTCAATTATGGATGGTGTCTGAATCTCCCTACTCTAAATCTATTCATTAAAAATAAGGTTAAAAACATTATCCAATATAATGCCATTTCCCCCCTAATGTTGCTCAATATTGTCACCATTTTATCCTATGAATCTAACAATGATGAAAACAGATGTATGGTCCAAACACCATCTATAGAAGTTACCTTTATAGAATAAATATTGATCTAAATAAATTTAAAATCATTCAAATGAATCATTATAGATATTATATCTGATAGACTCATGTTGAATGATTTTTTCTCTAGGAACACCATGCTGAGTATTATATGATTTTCATACTTATATTTTAGGGATAACATTAACTCCACTGTAGTCTTCTTATCTTGGATGTTCAAATACACACTATGAGATAATAAAATCCTAACTAAATCTAAATCCATTTTATATATCTTTTCACATTCTTATGTCTCCATTGCCTCTACTTTCAATCCTTTTAATGAAGCTACCACATCTTTCTAGATGATAGATTCACCAAAATATATCCTCAAAAAATATAAATCCACTCTATCAAAGCTATTGATATAGACATTGGTATCTTTTAATGTCATAACATTTTCAAATAATGAATCCATATAAACTAAAAAACAACTAAACAATTAATAATATTACTTAAACTTTTAAAAATTATACAACAATGTCTATGAGAAATAAACTAGGCTTCGATAACAATTGTTGACAATCCCACACAAACATTATATACTTTATGTTCATCTATTAGAATTATGTTGGTAGTAGAAGATAATTGAAGGAATTCTATAAAAGTTAACATAAAATAAATTGTAAGAGAAACCATGCCTTAATCACCACACTAAGTTCGAATCACTCTAGCAATTTTACTCTAAGTTCACACAAAAAATCACAAGAAAAGTATAAAATAAAATGAGTAAAGTAAAGATCTAAAAATATTTTACATGATTCAGTTTTTTATTTTACATCCACTTGAAAATCATTCCACACTTTCAATTCATCAAAAAAAAATTATATTTCAATAACTATGACTTGTAATACTTGTATATCACTAACACAAGTAATCAAATGATTAATTATAATGTTCTCCCATCCTTGTTTTTTAGAGGGAATCACCTGATCATCTAATTGAACTAACTTTCTATGAACATGGGGGGTCCATCTGTTTCACTATGTTACTGTTAATTACATTTTTCTTTTCATTACCTAACCACCAATTAAAAATATAATAATGGGGATCCAACACCTCATTATTTTCCCAAAAACTCTATATTGATAGTGACTCAAAATTAGACACATCCTCTTTCTAGTGATTGCAACATTTGTTAAACTTTTGATGGATCAACCATCATGCAGCATAAATTAGAATTTCATGTAATCTAACAACATCACTACCATACTACAAAATTACACTGTCACTAATATATCAATTAAAAAGGGTTATTCAATATTTCTCTCTCTAATAATCCTAATACATATATTAAATATTTTTCATGGTCCCAGAAATTTCTTCCTGGAATAATCTCATCTTTCTTGGTGCAACTCTATATACTTCACCAAACAATATGAATAGAGAATATCATGTCATAACTATTATAATGTGATCATCATTTCATGAAGGACCTTATAAAACGTCATCATAATTCAGAACCAAATCATAATGTTTACAATGGTATTTTGGTATGCTTATTTCAGATTTTAGTAAAATTTATACTTATATTGGACCATCATAGTGTCATGGAATCCCTTGTAGCATGATTTTCACTTAAAAACAAAAAATCCTAAAAAAAATTACTTTTTAAATTTAATCCTCTTACATGATTTTAAAAAAACATGAAGATTATTTTTGTTTTTTAAATAATATCTATTTTTATTTTTTTTAAATAAACTATTAGTTTTGAGTGTTTATCTTAAGAGGTGAAAGAGATACTTGATATTAAAAAATTTTACAATGAAGTTGATGGAGGAAGTTAAAAAGTTTACAAAACATTATTAAGTTACTTTTTTTATAAGTTAGATGGTTCTGTAATATTTTTTAAGAGTTTGTAACATTATAAAGAAGGTCATGATACAAGATTAATTTTGTGTAAGTGAGGAGAAATGAAACTGAATTTTGATTGTACTATAATAGAAAAACACATAAGATGGTGTTTTTAATGAGAAAAAAATTATTCCTTGTTGATGATTTTTTATTAAGGGATGAACACAAAAAAAATTAATCATAAAAACTAGGTATGAGTTTCTTGAAGAAATTTTTGTATAGTATTTTCATAAATTCACCAGATGAACTAATTGAATCTCATTGGACAAATTTAATCAAATAAATGTCCAGAAGTGTAATATTTTGAGTTTTTGTGGTCATGAAAAATGATCATAAAATTGAATGTGGAAAAAATATAAAATGGTAGATTTAAAAATATAAATCCAATATTAAGAGATTTATATGATTCTTGTAATTGATGCCTTTAAAATTTTCAATGATGTTGTAATCCATTCTCATAGGTTGATGGAGATTTCTGGACAAACATTGTTATTGATTTTTGGTTGTATTATGTATGAAGATGGGTTTTAAAACTTAATTAACTGCACTACTGATGGATGATTCATTAGAAACAAATTTCCAAATTACATCACTTATACGATATTTATAAATATTACTATTTGGAAATATCTGAGGATGGATCATCAGAAAAAAATTCTATTGGATAGATAATTTCGTATATAGACATTGTAAAAACAATTCACTAGATGAATATTTTATGAGAAACATTATGATTTCCCAAAAAATATGGTTTATAAATTTTTTATTTAAATTGTTTTATTCAATATATGTTGAGGACGGATGAAGAGGTTCTTTAACACTGAGGTTACATAAGTCTGAAGAAGGCTATAGTCATTAGATAATTATTGAAGCTTCATGAATATTCTAGAATAGTTGATAAGAATCAAATGAATTTAATTTAAGAAATAATACATAATTTTTTAATTGATTTGAGAGGTAAAAATAAATCTATTTCCCACATTTTCTATTTCTAGTGCACCTATATAAAGTATGTGTAAGTACAACCATACTTTAAAATGTTCACTAAAAAAAATTGAGATACTAAAACATTTTTTTCATTGTGAGTTTTAAAATTTTATTCATTTCTAATTGAATAATAGTTACTGAATAGAGGCTTTGATCGTAGCATCAAATTGATTTTTAAATTCTATGAAACTGAATAGTGAGTAATCAAAGAGAGTTTCTAAGCCATGTTTGAGGCATAGTGTTTTTGTTAAACTGAATTAGAATGAGTAAGAATAGCTCAATATTTTATGTGAGGCATTACAGATAGAGGAAGAGAACATTAAAATAACATAAAATAAATGGATAAAATCAGACATTCTTTTCTGAAAAAACCTCTTGGGAGATAATTTTTCAGTGTTTCTCAATTTTTTGTTGGCTCAGTTTTGTAAGAAAAACATTTTCAGTTAGAGAGTGAAATTTTAATCATACCTATAGTGAGATAAAACAATTGTAACAATATTTGATTCATTTTAATTAAATTTTCTATTATATGTAATTCCATTGACCCAGGGGAGTGTCCAAGGAAAAGTTATTATTTATCTCACTGGGTCAAAACCGTTTAAACCTTGTATGCATGTTTACATTCTGATCATTACATGTTTGTGAGAGTGTTAAAAATTTGATAAGTAAATTAAATCTAACATGTTTTTGGGGAAAAAGATTAGAGATAATATAAATTTATAAAAATATCTCTACTAATTCACCCCTCCTCCTTCAGTGGTTCAATGATCCAATAGAAAATTAATTGAGATCTATGTGAGAAACCATGTTGAAAAATTGTTAATGAAAATACCAATTTATTAATATAAATTGAATTCTTATATTATATAGAAAAATTGTCATAGTTAGAAAAATAGAATTATAACTTATCTTCTATCACTTGAAATTCAAGTTATAGATACAAAACAATTTGGTTTCCACCCATTGAGAAAAATTCTCCCAAGACATAGGCTTAAAAAAGAAACATTGAGGGTAATTGGAAAGTTAGAAATATGATTCTCATGTATCTATTTAAAAAGGGTTTCATGAATGTGATATTTTATATAATATCCAAAAATGGTACAAATTTGAAAATATCTTTGAAAAAAACACCAATGAGATGGAACAAGAGTTTCAAATCTAGTGATGTTTGATGATATCAAAATTTAAGATGAAAAATGTATTTATGAATAAATCACCAAAGTTAATGATAATATTTTAACATCATATGACTTATATATTTTGTGGAAGATTCTGACTTTGTTGAGAAACCCATGAGAGACTTCCCTGAAAGGATTGACTATAAAATATCTTCTATTGAAGATAATGATGATTTATCACTCAATGAATTTCATATCACTCTTATTGTTGATGAGATGTGGAAAATTTTGATATTAAAAATAATGATCAAGGATTAAATGTTTTTTGAAGTTATGAGAAAGATGAAAATACAAGTTAATTATACTATTCAACTTAATGATTTTAATAACAAAGAAGATGATTGAATGAATGAAAATATCATGTCTCTTATCTCTAAAAAATATTCAAGTGGTAAAGGGATGCATGGAGGAAATGTTAAACTTAATTGTTTCGAGTGTGGTGGAATGGTTAAATTTGATAAGATATTATTTATGAATAATTTTAGAGAATATGAAAATTATTAAGATGAAAAATATCTATAGAATATTTTTTTTCAAAAAATATATGTATGGTAATCATTACACTAGATGTAAATTAAGTAATATAATTCCAAAAATTAATAACAAGTAGAAGGTGATGAATCCAATAGGGAGTATCAACTAATATACGAACTTGTGGCATGTCTTGATCAAAACACAAAACTCAAGAAAAATACCATAATTATGAATAATTAAATATGAAAAGATATTTAAACAATTAATATGTTCTAAATTGGGAATATTGATATATCTTGAATATCATAAACATCAAACCAAAAGTGGCTGAATGATGAAGGATAATGAATGATCTCAGTAAAAATATCACTGCTAAAGATGATGAGGATATTAAAACTCTATCAAATTTTATTGAGTTTTAAAATAACTTAAAAATGATAAATAAAAATTTCAACAAATATTCTGTAGTAAAAACTAAAACATCTCAAACTATTGGGAAATATCATTCCCATAATTACATGAAATATTCACTCACTAAGTGTAAAATTTCATTTTTTTTACTAACCATGTATATTTCATAAAAAATGTTGGAAAATACTGGGTTTACAAAAGCTGTATGAAATATATCACATAAATAAAAGTTTAAAATAATCTATAATAAAGTTTCACCAAGCCCGCAAGAAATAGGAATAAAATGATATTACACACCTTGATAAACTATCCATAGGGAAAGGCCATATTTATAAAAAAAGATTGTGATTTGATGGTTTTTGTATGTGTTGTGGAACTTATGGGAAAACATTTTATAAATATATTAGAAACAAGTCTCTTTATAGAAATTCTAATTAATTAAGTGTGAGAAATAGTTTATAAAAAAGATTAACATTTTTTATATACGTGATTATAGAAAAGAAATATCGCAATATTTTTGAAATTTTCCAATGCAAAAAAAAATTGACTACCTAGGTGATGTTTATAAGAGATGGGAAAAATATGTACATTTTAATAAAGAATATATGAAAACTATTCTAGGAAATGTTCCTTATGAATGGAATGAAAAATTAATAGGAATAAAGAAATCTAACGAATTAGATTTGTTTGTTGAGACAGCTTTAAAAGGAAGAAAAATTAAAACCCATTGATTCAAGATAGTGCTTTTTACTCACACATGGAATGGGATATAATGATCATGAAAATGGTTATGGAATGTTTAGTAGGATAATTTACGTTCAAAAAATATATATTCATAAAATCATATAAATAGGAACTACGATGATTGAATCTTAGAAATTGAAATCTAAAGAAGTTTCATATGTTTATGGGCTCTAAAACAATCTACTAAGTGTTATCCAACATTTTAATTGTGGTAATGAAGTCATCATTATAAAATATTATTATATAATAATATGTGTGGTAGATAGAAAATTTGTGACCAGGGGTGGAAGAATCTTCTGAAATCATTTTATGATTCGAGAAATTTGTAACCCATGCTACTTAAGTGATGACGATGGAAATATTTTATTTCACTAAAGACATGAGAACCTTTTCTAGAAAATTATTAGTAAAGTTATAAATTATATTTCATATAAACATACCACCACTTATTAATAAAATGATAGAGTTTTCATAACTTTTCATAAAATAAAGATGGTTTGTATAAAACATAATAATGTTAAAACCCAATTGACTAGATCTCTTGAGCATCATTGCTCTAATACATGTGGACCAATGAGACATCAGACAAAAAATTATTTTTATTTTATCACATTTTTTATGACTTCACTCATATGACCATCATAATGTTTTTCAATCATAAATATTAAGTTAGAGAAAATTGAGTATTTTTTATAAGGGAAGTTGAAATACAAATGAGTGTTTATATATATACTCTCAAAATCAAAAATAGAAAAGATTGCACATAAAATTAATTTCAATCCTATATTAATATACATATAATCAATTATATTTGTAGTTCTTCATACATCTCCTCAACAAAATGGAATGTTATAAATGAAATAAAATAGTTTAGTGGAAGTGTGAATAAGTATACTAGTTGAGTATAATCTTTCAATTAATTTATATAGAAAAGGTGTTAGTAATACAATAAATGTACAAAATAAATCTTTTTTATAGAAAAAACAACATGAATTACAATGAAATATAGTATAAGAAAAAACCTTCAATGAAATATTTTTAGGTTTTTAGGATTCGATGGATTATAAAGATAAATCATCTAGATCTTTGAAGCCTAGATTTAAAATTGAGGATTGATCCTTCACATGATATTAAACCAATGTAAAATGTTGGAAATGTTGGAAAAAACATTTCAATTTTTTTAGTATTTCTATGATGTGAATTTTCATAAAATAATAACTTCTTTAATAAAATATTTTGAAAATGTTGTGAAATATAATTTGAGGACTTCCAATGAGAATAACAAAACATAATATGAATGTGAGCCAAAATAGTTACATGAAGATTAAAAATAATTGTATAATGGGTAAATTTGATCACAATTAAAATATCAAATATTTTATACTCTAAAAAACTACTTGATTCTACAAATATTATAGAAAATTAATAATCCCATGTTCTTACTAGAAGAAAGATGGGATTAGATAATCAAAAATCACTTATCCCATGGGTGGAACCCAAATCTGTTTCAGATGTAGTTGAACATAATATAATATCCCATACCCCACACTCCTGAAACAAGTGTTGAAATCATAAACATTACATTTTTTGGATTTTATTCTGATGGAACTGACAGAATTTTCTACATCCAGAACATACAATATCAAATGAAATATTAGATCACTTAAATTATAAATTAACATTTATGTTTATAGTTTTTGAGATGTATTAAAAACACTTATATAAAAATACACATTTATTTAAATGTTCATTTCTCCAACTTAAACTATAATTCCTTATATTACATCAATTTATCATCATCATCCCTATGAAACCATTATAGAAATAAATCATTCATCATTATTTCTTGGTATACTAAGGAAATGTGAACATACTAAGGGTGAGATTAAATTCATAGTAAGGGTAAATATAAGGATTAATATTTGTATGTCATCAATTAGGAAAATAAGTGAATAAGTGTATGACGACATAATCAGAGTGCATGAATGAGTCATAAAATAACACATAAACATTAATACCTGAATCATAAATCATGAAACATGGAATATGGATTCTAAAATGAATAATTCATCATAATTAATAATAATTATCCATGAGATATTAATCTTGATCAAAGGAAAAACTATAAAACCATATAAATACTAGATAAAATGAGTTTGTATCTTGGAACACTATATTCATAGAACACTTATAGAACCCTTACAGAACACTTAAAATATTAATGACCATATTTTATACTTATAGTTTAATTATTTGAATAATTTGATCACTACCCATTGTAGTGGAGTGTTATCTTGGTGGACCAAAAATATAATCTTTAATGGGCTCACCCAGCACTATATAGGTGAACCCATCATATAACTAATGTCCAAGAACCAAGGCATGAATAAATTGCATGGAGATTTCATTTCATTATAAACCTCTAAAAACATTCATTATTATTTTCATAACATGGTTAACTCATGGATAAGAAACAAGTTCTATAACAAAAATTATGAATAATGATTAACCCAAGGAAATTAAAAAGGTTCTATCAAAATATCTTTGAAACATGACTATCCCATGTAAAATAAAGGGGTTCCCTAACATTGTCTTTCAAACCAGATTAACCCATAAATAAAATACATGTTTCATGAAAATATCTTCGAAATATGATTATCTCGTGGAAAAAAAGGTGTTCCTTAATAATTTCGTTGAAACATGATTAACCTATGGAAATGAATTAGGTTCCATAAAAATATCTTTGAAACATTCATAATCTATCCATAGAAATAATGGGTGTGGAATCCATACAGAATTCCCATTAGAGCATAAGTAATAATAAGGGTTATTGACATTGATGAATGGAAATACCATTAAAAGAATATAAAATAAATTTTACGTAATATAACTTATTTATTTTAAAAATCACTTTTTTAGCTAAAAATTCATGATATATTTAAAAATTAATTTCTTTTAAAACCAACTTGGAAACATATAAAGGAATCTTTGAAAATAATTTTAAACATTTCTTGAGAAAAATAACATTTCCACTTGGAAAAGAATTTTAAAAACATATATTCTTTTTGAAAACCCTGGTATTTTAAAATAATATTTTAAACATATAAAGTAAGCTTCCATGAAAATGAAGGTTTAAGATTCCATTCTTTTCTTGTGCATTAAAATGATGATTTCTTTCACATTTTCGATAAAAACCATACAAAAATTTCATGGAAAATGACATGAAGACTCCATTCAAAATTTTTGAAAAAATTAAAAAATGGATAAAATAATCGTCCATAAATCATTTAAAATAATTTTAAAAACATTTTTGAATTTTTTTATAAAACATGGTTTGGAAGATAAAGGGGTTTTGGGCTAAATAGATAAATAAAGTAAATTTATTTAATAAAAATTATCTCAATTATTATAAGTATAAAAGAGTATAAAAATGGTTTTATTAATTTAAAATATCATTATTTAATTTATTATAAGAAGATTCACGAGTTTATTATGATATGGATCATAATATTCTGTCATCGTAAAAAAAATCATAATCAATCTAGATAAATTATGTGATAGTAACAGAAAATCTTTACCACTTTTGTAACTTTGAAATGTTATCACAATGAAGGTATAATATCAAAATAAAAATAAAATATCATGAGTATAAAAAAATTTCTCATATTAAATTTCAAATGGTATGTATATACACCTTGTAAAAGAATATTGTTTCATGATAAATCTTATGTCTCAAAGAAGGAAAATTGAGAAAAAATCTCTTAAAATATAATATCATTGATGTGGGGTGAATAAATGAAGTTATTATGTGTATCAAATGAAATATCACATTAAAATATGTAAGTAAAATATATAATAATAAATATTAATTTCATAAATAATCTTATAATGACATATTCAACAATGGAGTTTAAACCAATGAATGGGAATTCAGTTAAGAAATAACTTACATCACAGTTCCTTTCGGTTGAACATTAATTATTCTTTTGTATAGATGTTTTAATAATGTTATTAACTTATTAAAAAAACATATTAATATTTATAATATTATATATTATCATTTTTTCACATATTATCACCCGTTTGTTAATAATATTTCATTATTTTTATTCTTTTTGGTGTTAATCACCTTATTTCCTCATGCATTATCTGTAATAAAAGTTCTTATTCTTGTGTATATAATATATTTATATTCTGTACATAATAATATTTAAGAAAATAATATCATATTTATAAAACAATTATACTATTTATACTTATTATGAATGATGGTTTTCAAAAATATGGTGTGTTACGATCATGTATACAGTTGGTCATACGTACTCGTGAGTACCTCTATTTTTCAATGATCATTATGAAAAGGATGTAATTTACATTTTTCCATTAAAAATGATAATAATATCATAAATAAAATATTTTTTCTTTAAATGTACTTAAATATATCATCCATGTGTCATGGTGGTGAAAAGAGAGAGTCAAATCACTTCACGATGGTTGCAGTCCCCACATACACGAACGACATTTTCATCTTTCATTGAGTGAAAAGGTAAGAAATTAAATGATATATTATATTTTTTATAATGATAAATATTCCATGAAATTAATAATTTTCTCATGCATATCATATATATTTATTAAATTTATCCTCATTATTTTTCATAACAATCATTAGTAGAAACAAATCACGTGGCTTCATGTGGTGGCAGTATGTTGTTCACAAGGAGGTAGTATTCCATTCACAGAAGTGGTGAATTCATACCCCATTTTATTTAATTAGAGATGGTTGTACTTAATTTAATTGAAATAACATAATTTCATTATATTTAACATACTTTTGTTATTATATAATCATGTTTTAATAAGAATTTAAGGAGTTGTTGGAAGAATTAAAATAAAGATGCTCGTTGAAGAACGCTATCTCTTCTTCAAGAAACGTTATTTGGTTTAAAAAAAGGCCTTCCATGGTTGGATTTCAGCCAAACATAAAAGTTATATGATGATAAGAGGTAATTAGATAAATTTTTTTCTCAATTATTGTACTAACTACTGGGTTTTTAAGGTGTGGCGAGAGGAGGATAGAGCATGGCCTTTTATAAGTGAGGTGACTGTTACACTTGTAATTATTTGAAAATAATGAATTTTGACCATGTGTTCTTCATGTAAAAATGATCCAATAATGGGTAATTATAGATCCTATAAGTTATAAGGTATAAATATTTCCATCCAATATGTTTTAGGATTTTTTTCTGGTCATTTGTACCCTCGACTTTTTAGTTTAACCCATAATAAATTCATTCTTACCTTAATCGCTGTAATTAATTTTTATTTCTTTCACTATTCATTTTTTGTAAAAATAATTTGAAATGATTATATAAAATATATTATAAATATTAAAAATATATAAGACATTTTTCCTAATACAATTCACAAAATTGGAAAAATTCAATTTGAAATTAATCTCACAAACACTACGAGACTAGGGGTTTTCAAAGAGAAAATATTCAAATGATTACAAAGTTTTTATATCAAATTACCATATGAAATTGAATAAAATAATAGTAATTGGATTAAAATAGATATAATTGAACTAATTTTACATTAATAAAAATATAAAGTATAATTTATCATTATAAATAATTTACACGAAAAGAGAGTTTTCAATTAAAATTCCGTATTTTTTAAAATTCATTAAAAAATTAATCTTTTCAAAAAATTATCAAAAATACCCTGTAATATAATTTTGAAATTATGAATTAAAAAATTAATTTTATTTTTCAAAATAAATTTTCTAAAATTTTAAAGAATTAAATTTTAAACAAAACCCACATACGCAATGAAAAAGTAGGTTTTCGAGAAATGTATTTTTTCCATACAAAATTTTATTTTATATTAACTCTTTTTCTATTAATAATCATTATATTAATATAAATTTATATTTATTTATATATAAGATAAATTTTTATTTTATAACATTCATAATTAAGGGTTATTTTAATTAATTCAAAAAGACAAACATAATGTACTTTTAAACACTTTTTTGAAAAATCTAATTTTTTAACCAAAAAAAACTTATACTAAAATTAAATATAATGATGATTAAATTGTAATAAATTAGATTATATATAACTAAATAATACTTATGTTACTTGAAATAATATTAAAAACTATTTTTTATTTTAAATTACATAATTTATTGAAACGAAATGAAATTTTTATAAAAATAGATATATTCCACTATTAAGTGAAAAATCAATATTTTCTGAAATATCACAATATATCACCACAAATAAATATTGATATTCCTATTTAAAAAATGTATTTAATTTTCTCAAATGTTTTTTTATAAATGTTCCAAAAATTATTTATAATAATTGTTTCTTGAAATGCGAAAAAAATAATTTTTAAGAGAAAGTATTTTTGAAGAAATAAAATTACTTTACATGAAAATTATTTATCATTTAATAAGAATTTATCAATAATTTATATTTAGTGTGACATATATATATATATATCTATATATATTTATTAACGTATTTAATATTTTCCATACCCTCCAATTTACTGCATATGTTATAATGGTTATATATATTGTGGGTTATTTAATTTTGGTGTTGCGTGTTGAATATGATGTTGAACACGAAAAACTTGGGTTTTTGTATACTATATGATATATAAGTGATTAAATTTAATTAAAATTAAATATATTATAAATTATTAAGAAGTTACATTCTCATCCAATCTTATTGTTGTTGGTCATTTATGCTGTCAAACATAATTTTTTTCTTTTAAAATATCACTTTGTTATATTCTCCCCCACATTATAAATTATTCCCTTGAAATTCAAACATTATCTCACTAATTAAAGGATGGAAATTTGAATATAATTTTTTTGAAAACTTGCATCATAAAAAGGTTTAAAAAAACATCATTTTTATAAAAGTGAAATGTGAGTATGAGGTTTGTCTGGAATAAATGATACTAGGTTTCCAAAGAAGAAAATATAGATGGAATGTGATGATTTGGACATGGGATAAATTCATAAATAAATATTGAGAGTTATTGAGGACATTTATAACAAACTTTTGAATGATCAATAGAATGTTAAGGGTATAAAACCCATAAATATTTGATGAATTAAAAGATGATATTATTCATTAGATATGAATGTAATAGGATAACATTTTTTTGAAGATTGTTTTCCTACTCATGAGGAGTTATTTCACCAACTATACTGAACACATGGAGAAATAGGTATTAATGACAGTAATATTTTCATCATTTACCCATTTTTCACTAGAATATTATCTTTTTTTCCAAATGATGAGTATTCATGATGTATTTTTAATTCTTGAAGCACTAAAAATGATCTTCTAAAGGATCATATATACATTAAAGGGATACAAATAAATTCCACATATCTTATGAAATTAACCAAAACCAACATCTTTAAAACATGGTGAGATAATTACAAAAATTTGTTGAACTTCATATAATTAAATAATACACTAATCTACAAAATTTAACAATGATGCCCAAAGTTCAAACTAAATGATTCCTAATAACGTCTTAAAATAAATGGTGATTTAACTGCAAATGTTACCTCATAGCTTTCATATTTCATATCCATAATAAAGTGATCATTTTTTAAAATAAAATTAATCCCATACTCACCAAATCACTTTTCAATCATGTGGTTGTATATAAGATAAAACTTTTTTCCCATAATTACCTCAATATCTATTATCATATAAACACTAAAGTTTATAAATACCTTAAATATTATTTCCAAAATATGTAAATTCATACATCACATTAAACTAAAGATTTACATATCCTTTAACCTAATAAAACGTCTCCTAATGTTTCATTAATGACAATATGATCTAATCACTTTAAATCCCAAATGGGGTGTCTAAGACTTTTATCTTATGATAATCCATAATGACATATACCTATTATGGTATCATAACTCTTAAAATAACCTTACATGATAACATACTAATATCAAAATTTATCTAAACTATTCCATTAATACCAACTATAAAAACTCAGAACCTGTACTCCTAGATCCATCGTTAAAATCATAGACTTTACATTTTGATAATTATTACTGATGTAGGTGAGCAAATTTTATCCATCCAAAAAATATAATTTGTACGAAATATTGGATCAATTATATTATCAGGAACCATTAAGGTTTGGAGTTTTTTATAATTAGTACAAAATCTTACCTAAACAATACTCATCTCATTAAATAAGAATTTCTGCCACTTATTCCACATTAATTCATCATCATCATCCATATGAAAATCTTCAAGACATAATTAATTCAATATATTCTTTGGATAACCTATGTAAAATGGAAAATATTAAGGGTGAACTCAAAGGCCTAGTATGGGTAAACATAACCATTAAAAATTTTATGACATCAATGAGAATAAGAAGTTCATAAGGGTATGATGACATAATTAGAATTCATGATAAAATCTTAAAATAAACATAACCATAAAGTCATGAATTATAAATCATGAAACATGGAATAAGGTTTAGGAAATTAAATAGTCATATTAATCAATAATAATGAGGCATGAGATTTTAAATTCCATCACATGAAATAGTATAAACCCATAGAAATCATTGATAAAACATGTTGGTATATTGGAACATCATCTTCATATAAAACATAGAGAACCCTTATAAATTGAATAACCATATGGTCATGTTACAATATAATTATCTGAAGAACATAATCATTACCCAATGTGTTTGATCACTATCTTGGAACACCCATCATATAAGCTATAATGGAAACACCAAGAGCTACCTGGGCGCACTCATCATATAAGTAATTTTCAACAACCATTATATGAATAAAGTATATATGTCATGTATTTCATTATAAAACTCATAAAAAAAGTCATTATACCTTTCCTAACATGGTTAACCAGTTGAAGGGAAAATATTATACAAAAACCTCTTTGAAACATGATTAACATATTAAAATGAAATCGGTTCCATGAAAAATATATTTGAAACATGATTAACCCATGATAAAGAAAGTGGTCCCATGAAAATATTTTTGAAACATGATTGTCTCTTGGAAATTAAATGGGTTCCAAGAAAATATCTTTGAAACATAATTAAACCTTAAAAAAGAAACATGTTCCATAATAATCTCTTTGAAACATGATTAATCCGTGGAAAGGAAATAAGTTCCTTAAAAATCTCTCTAAAATAATAGTAATCCATCCAGAGATATAATGTGGAATGTATTAATAAAAAATATACCCATTGGATTATAAGTAACAATTATGGTTTTTGACATTGAGTAATAACAATACTATTAAAAATCATTAAAAAAATTTTATTTAAAATAACCTTTTTATTTTTAATATCACGATAAAAACCTAAAAATTCCAAAGATATTTTGAAAATACTTTTCATTGAAAACAACCTTGTTAACATATAAATGAATGTTTAAAAACATTTAAACATTTTTTATAAAAAAATATCTTTTTTATTTGGAAACTAACATTTTAAAAATTAAAACGTTTTAGAAATAAGTTTTTTTAAAAATAACCTTGAAAACATATAAATTAATCTTCAAATAAAATGAGGGTTAAAAATTCCTTTCATGTTTTATATGTTAAAACATATATTTCATTCACATTTTTTGTAAAATTTAAATAAGAATTATTTGGAAAACAATATAGATATTCCATTAAAAAAATTAAAGTCAACCATGGGTAAAAATATATTTAATAAATCATCTTAATCATCGTATAAATATTTTTCAAATTTTTTTATGAAACATGTTTTCAGAATAAAAAAGGGATTTCTACCGAAGATTGAAATAAAAAAAATTTTAAATACATTTTCTAGAATTATTTTAATTAAAAAGGAGTGTGAAAACTATTTCATTACATGAAATATCATAAATAAGCATAAGATAAATAAATTAATGGGTTTCTGAAGATATGGATCATATGATTCTATCTTTAGAAACATAATCATAAGAAATCCCAATAAATGATGAGATTATAAATTTTTTTTACCACTTTTCTAAAATTGAAATGTAATCCCCATGAAGTAATTACTAAAATGAATCTAAAAATATCATAAGGATAAATAAATTTATTATATTACATGTAAATGGGTATATAAATACACCTTGTAAAATAATATTGGCATATAACATAACATACCTCTCAAGGAAGGAAAATTGAGACAAAAATATCTTACAAAGATCATATCATTGAAGTGGGGATTAATCAATGAATTGATTATGTGTATCAAATTTAAATTCCAATAAAAAATTCAATACAATATAAAATATTCAAATTTAATTACAAAAATAATCTTATCATAACATAATCATTGAAGTATATGTTTAACACAACGAATGGGAATTGAGTTAATAAATCCATTACCCCCGGGTTCCTTTATGTTGAACTTGATTTATCCTTCTTTATAGTGGTTTTAAACAAGTTATTAAGGTATTAAGGAACCATATTAATATTTATAATAACATATATTATTATTTTATAACATCCTATCACTAGTTTGTTAATTATCTTTCATTATTTATATTCTTACGAGGGTAAATTTCATTGTTTTTTCATTCATGATTTATTATGATTTTTTCGGTTCTTATGCATATAATATAGTTATATCAGATAAAAAATAATAATTATGAAGTAATTATAATATACATACATCAATTATACTTTTAATACCAATTATGAAATATGTTTTTGAAAAAGGAAGTATGGTATGCTCATGGAGAATGTAGGTCATACGTACGAGTGTGTAATGTTTACATTTTTAAATGATCATTATGGAAATGAGGTATGTAATATTTTATCTTTATAGAGTGATAAAAAAATATTATAAATAACATATTATTTATTTAAATTTAATTATATATATCATCTAAGTGGTGTGGTGATGAAATGATAGAGACACACTATTTCATGAAGGCAGTAATGCACACGAACATGAACGACGTTATCATATATCAGTGAGTAAAAGGTAAGAAATAAAATGATATATTACTATTTTCAGAATGATAAATATGTAATTATTATCATAATTGTTTCATGTATATCATACAAATTTAATAACTTTATCGTCATTATTTTCCTTGTAAATCATTAATAAAAATTAATCACATCACTTCGCGAGGTGGTGATCTATCGTACAAATGAATGATATTACTGTGTCCCCTATATAATTGAAATTTAATAATTTATATAGGATATAATTAATATATAGGTATTTCATTTTTTATAAATATCATATATATACTTTATATCCATCATTATAAACAACATATGAACATCTCATTATATGGATTACACTGATGAAAGTGAAGATATATGTAGGAAATTAACATAACATAATAACATATCATTATATAGAATGCACTTAGGATATTATATAATACTGGTTTAATACATATTTAAGGATGTGTAGGAGCAAATAACATAAAAATGCTCATTGAAGAATGTTATATCATCTTCAGGTAACTTCTTTTTGGCTTATAACAATGGTCTTACATGGTATTATTTATGCCAAAAGAAGGATTATATGTTTATAGGAGGTAATTATATAATTTGTTTTTTTATTTATCATCCAAACCAATAGGTTATTAAGGTGTTAATACAAGAAGATAGGGGGTGGACTTTTATAAGGGAGGTGAGTGGCACACTTATAATTTTTTAAAAAGACTGAATTACACCCATGTTTCTTCATGTCACAAGGGTGAAATAATGAATTATTCTAGATAATAGAATTTATGCAGTTTAATTTTGTAAAAAATATATTTTTAGTTGTTTTTAGGTCATTTTTACCCTCATTGTTTTAGTTTAACCCCCCCAATAAATCACATTTTACCTTAACCAAGATAACTAAATTTTAATGTGTCAACTATTAATTCTTGAAAAAAAATAATTTAACCTTATACAATAATGTAAATTATTATGATTCAAACTATAGAATTAATTTTTTTCACTTTCATTTTAAAATTAATCTTGTAGATGCGACAAGAAAGTTGGTTTTCAATGGGAAAATGTTCAAATGTTTACAAAGTTTTTATATCTAATTTTAATATTAAATCTATTAAGATGACCTAAATTGGAATGATATATTTATAATTTATCAAATTTTACGTTAAAAAATAAACATATAATTTAATTTATAAATAATTTGAACGAAATGGTTGTTTTCAATTAAAATGCAGTATTTTTCTCTATTAATCAAAAAATTAATCATTTAAGAAAACTATGAAAAATTCAACCAAATATATTTTTAAAATTATTATTTCAAAAATGAAATATAATTTTTCAACAAAATCTTGAAAAATTTAGAAATTTTAAATTAAAAAAATGCATAGATGTGATGAAAAAAACTGGTTTTCGAGAAGGGTATTTTTTTCCAAGGACATGATGATTTTATATTAACTCTATGTAAACTAATAATCTTTATATGAATATAAAATAATATCTATTTATATATGATATATATTTTTCATTTAATTAATTCCCCATTTGGTTTTAATTTAATTAATTAAAATGGAGAATCATTGCGTACTTTAAAACAATTTTCATAGAAATCATGTTCTTAAACCCAAAAACAAACTCATACAAAAATAAAATATAATGATGTTTCTAATTTAATTATGTGAGTTAAATATAAATATATAGTATTTATGTTACTTTAAATAATATTCAAAACATAATGTGATTTTTAAATTACTTAATTTGTTGAAAATAAATGACTTTTTTTATATATGTATTTATCACTATTCACTGAAAAATAAAAATATTCAAAAAAATCCCAAAACATCTTGTAAAGACCCAAAATTTCCATGTATTTTTTTAAATTATTTGGGATTTTTACTAATGTGAAAATTGACGGCGTGGTATTTCGAGTCCCGGAGTACCTGGAATGAAGTTGTGAACTTTGTTTAAGGTACGTTCAGTAAATGCATGGGTGACATTTTCTATCTTTTGAACCAGTGCTTGGATTAAAAATTGGTGGGCACTGTTGAATCCACGACGCTGGGATTCGCTTAAGGGAAGCTTCACTTCGACCATAGTTGCTCGAGAGAAAAAGTCAATTTTTTGGACTTTTTAAATAATAATAAAATAACATGTAATTGTTAATTTTTTACCAATGGATGAGTGGTGGTGACAGGATCAGTGACATGTCAATCCATTTAATGGCTTGAATCACCAACTATGTAACTCTAATGTAATGAATTAAAAGAGGTTCATTAATTCATTTAATGAACCTCATTAATTCTTCAATGTGTTACTCATCGTTCCCCGTACTAATTAAATGGATCTTGGGGTGGGGTTTTGGCCCAACTTTTTCAAGTGTGGAATCTCTAGAAGAGTTCTTCGGTAAAATCCACTGAAAGATGATGAAAGCTCGGGAGACAATGATCTAGGATCGAAGAATGATGATGAATCCACCCAATTTGGGTGCTCCTCCCGCCGCAATCGTGACACCTCCAACAGATTCCGAGGTAAGGGTTTATGTTTATTTTTATTTTACCATTATTGTAATGAGTTTATTTAATGTTTAATGTTAGATAAATATTATCATGCTTGTTTTCATGTTAACGCATAGGGTGTGGGCCAAACAAACAAGCCCCAGACCCTCTATTGCTTCATTCTTGTTGCATTCTTCAGGAACGACATTCATCAATTGTGACGACAATGCAAGACAGTGGGTCACTCTATAACGGCAGTAGTCAGGGAGGCTCATAGGCGCATACTGCACCAAAAACCGACAACTGAAGCACATCCAGTGGCCCACATAAAGAATCTTCAATGTGTTATGCCTGCGGTGGCTGGAGGAGGGCCACAAAAGCTGGACGCAAGCAGTGGGGAGGCAGAGAGCCATCGCGTGCCATTGTGTCTTGAGGTGGATGGCCCGAGATGGCTGGGATTGAGAACGGCAGAACCAGTAGGAGCTAATGGCGAGCAGCAGACCATGGCAGGAAGGGGACGACGTGACGCCATGTCGCGCCGCACCGCATCGGCTGGGACTAGTCAACAACCTGGCTGACCCCGACTATATGAGACCGCCCCTCTTCCATGGGGCTAACTAGCAGATGTGGTCGACCTTCAGGCAAATCAGGCTGCACTCGCGGCCCAGCGGGCCAGCGTGGGTGGTTCGAGCCCCACCTAACAGGCCGAGCTAACCATAGCATGGGCCCATGAACCAGCTGGGATAACCCTGATAGGCCGAAACTAGTGAACTATGCTCACCCTTAATAGACCAGACCCAGGTAGGGTTAGGTAGACCTCGGGACCCATGGCGTCAGGTCGGCCTGACCGAGTCTGAGCAGGCCCAGAACCTACCGTTCCCCGAATAAAGAATCGCTCGTAACTGACAAATCGGGTGTCCATTTGATATGTCATCAGTGGTGTTTGAACACCTTTTGGGAAGTGTTCCCTTTGGAATATTCCTGCAAGCCCGACTGAGTAGTGCCAAATTGAGGTGTGATTACCCCCGTTTCACAAAAAGGGATGTAACTAATATACCTTGTGTCTGATAAACGTTTTGTCTGGGCCATAAGGACCCTTGTGACAAGGTGGACCTTTTGAGATACTATATGTGAGTTTTTATGGATTTTTACGTGAGACCTAGGTTGGATCTGACTTGAATCTAAACGATCCATTTTTACAAAAGTGCCATTATCTCCCAGACTCGGCGTCTGATCAATGCGTCATCTATCACGTTGGGACCCCTATGATGGGGGTCCATTGGTTATGATTTTTTGTAACTTCTTACCAGTTGAAATATGACTGATAGCTTGAGGAGTAGAGTATTTTGGAGATCAAGTGTGCTTCGAGCGAGAATCATGTGGATGGTTGTGACATGAAGAAAAAGAGCGACCAATACGGGTCAACATCAGAAACCCCAGAGTGGGATGATCATGCTCTTCGACTAATCATCCCTACCTTTTTACTAGCGACCAATACATTTCAACATCAACTAAAAATATAGGTCAGCACCAACAACCAATATGGTTGAGCCCCAGGGACCAATATGTGTTAGTATCTAGCAACCAATACAGGTTAGTATGCAGTGACCTATACGGTTCAACAGTGGAGTTACTACGGATATGATGATCTAACTTTATGACTAGTCATCCCTATCCATGTAACCTTGAAGTTATACCATTATAGTGAGATGTTTCTTTTGCTTTGTGCATCATGATTTAGATCATTCTTGTGATATTAACATTCTGGGTTTTCTTGAAATTTTTTCTTTTGTGGATTTCTAAGAGACCTTCAGGGATATTGGGCCCCCCTACATAGTTTTTATACTCACACCTGCATAGGCACCACATACATGTGTGTGTCTGTTGCAGACTACAGATGATCTCAGGCATACTTTGGAGTTTTTGACTTGGTGGACCTTGGTGTGACGAGATCAGTCAATATCCTCTTCTTATACTTCAGGATTAGAGCTACTACACTCCAGGTAGAGCTCCACGGAAAATGCAACAACTGTTTAATTTCTTTTCAGTTTATAGGTCTTGTATTCTAGCCCTCTGTTTTCAGTTTATAGTTATACATGTGGTTGTACTTTACTCTCGTGGTTGTACCTTACTTTTGTTTGTTTTTTTACTTCAGTTTCCATATTGAGGGTTTATAAGTCTCTAAGGCAATGGATTCCATTTTCGAGAAAATCTTTCTAGGGATAGTCACCAACCCCTGGCCTATGGAATTCAGGTTTGGGGTAGTCACGTCCGGGCCCCATGGGATAGGTCATGAAAAATTGGTATTGGAGTGTAGTTGGTTCTACCAGAATAACTAAGTGTCTACTTTTAATGAGGTGATGGTGTAAAGTGTCATGAGTCTTTTTTTCAGTACAAGGAGTCTAGTGTGGGTGTGGAAGCCAATGTTTCCATACACCATGACCATGAATCCTTTTTTCCATCTCTATACAATAAAACATTGGTTTCTAGTGTTTTGAAAAGTTTTCGTGATCTTTCATGAATCAAATCACTAGGTATAACTTATTGACTATGATGCATCTGTTTCTTACAACATGCCTCCCTGAAGACAACCATCCACGATTCCAGTTATGGATAGTGATAGTGGCCCACTGAGTGATGAGGCATCAGTACAGGCACCACTCGAAGTTATGGAACCTTCTAGTGGTGTACCAACAACACCACCACCCATTGAGCAGAAAATGCTACCAGTGGATCTTTCATGCTAGCTGAGTGTGTTTCATGAGTTTCCAAGATAGAGTCCTCTTAGGTTTCAATTTGAGACGGACTCCCAAGTAGAAAAGTAATGTGTTCAGGAAGTTTCGTGTGTTTTTTTCTTTGTAGATACACCCGCTGAGAAGATGGTGATATTGGCCGCTAGGCTTCTTCATGGCTCGATAAGAAGATGGTGGAGCTCGATGCTCTAGGAGCGTAAGTAGATGAATATCACCTGGACGGACATTGAAAGCCTTTTCTAAATGGATTTCATGCCAACAACACTATGTTATTTGCGTATTCAAGAGATGTTGCATCTACAGATGGGCATCCATATTGTGGCACCATACACGGTGAGATTTACTAACCTCTTCTGATACACCATCAACATGGTACGAGACCCTTACATCATGGCCTGGACCTTTGAGCAGGGGTTCCAATGAGATATCAGTTATTAAAAAGATTCTCTCAGCATCCCAACGCAGTCTGGGGTGATAGAGAGACCTTTTCTGATGGATAGATTCCTTGTCGGGCAGGCACTGACAGTGATAACCCCTACCAAACCATAGGTAGTAGAGTCATCTACAAATGGCAGTAGAAAGATGATGAAAAATCCCAAGGGGGATAGACCTTTTGGTGGTCAACCCCGGGATGCAAGGTTTGATGTGAGTGGCACGAGAGGACGAGGGAGCCAGCATCAAGGCATGATCTGTTTTTCCTATAGGGGACATGGTCACAAAGATTGTGATAGTCTGACTCACCACGCAGATGATACGTAGATGGTGGGGGGCCACTGAGGCAGTGACAGTGAAAGGAGCAGGAGTATCAGTCAGGCGGTGGATGAGTCATGGGATAAGGACGTGTCGTGGGAGGTTTTCGGGGTCACCAGGCACTCCCACCACCATCGCAGGCAGTCCACCATGAGATCCGAGAGAAGGTGTATGGGGACAGGCCCAAATATTGGAAGTAGAGGCTCACGATCCTGATGTGCCTAAAATGATATGAGTTCCAATCTGTATCTTATATACTTTAGCAGGAGTGATTATCGACAAAGGTGCTAGCCATTATTTCCTTGTTGTGGACTTAGCCTGGGACTCAGAGATTCCGACTAAGCTTTTTTCTTGACCATTGTGTGTTGATACTCTAACAGGAGGAGATTCAGTGGTCACAAACCAATTATAACAGTGTGATCTTACTCTTGGAGGAGAGAGTTTCATATAGGAACTTCTAGTAGCGGCGTTGAATCCCTACAACATCATTCTAGGGATGGAATGGCTATCTGCAGTTCACACAAAGATTGACTACTTGATATGTATAGTGCGATGTACGTGTAGATATGGAGTCCAGTTTTCCATTGTTGGTGAGATGGAAAATTGAGAAACATGAGATTGACATGCGCTCAGGAGGGTGCAGCTGATTAAATATTAGCTGGCTTGCATGTCCTTCTACATGGTGGATGAGGTGAGTCCATAGTTTCTAGTAGTGGTGGATGAGTATGAGGACGTCATTCTAGAAGTTTTCACAGGACTACCTCCAAGTATAGTGGTAGACTTTTGCATTGAATTGTACCCTAGAACAACACTAATATCTATACCATCATATCAGATGGCCCCAATGGAGCTTTGGGATCTAAGGGTACAGTTGGAGGACTTTTAGAGGAAAGGATTTGTAAAGCCCAGTGTTTCTCCATGGGCATCCTCGATGTTTTTTTTCAAGAAGGCATAAAAATATTTGAGGTTATGCATAGACTTCCGGCACCTAAACTAGGGGACCGTGAAGAAAAAGTATCCTCTACCAAGGGTTAATGATCTTTTTCATCAGTTGAAATCAGCAAAGTGGTTCTCGAAGATAGACCTCAGATCCGGCTATCATCAGCTCAGGGTACGAGATGAGGACGTATCAAAGACGTCCTTCAGATGTTTCTATGTACATTACAAGTTCTTGGTGATGCCTTTCAGTGTGACCAATTCTCTAGAAGTGTTCATGGGGCATACGGACATGATCTTTCATCAATACATTTATTTCTTTGTGGTGGTCTTCATTGACAACATCTTGGTGTACTCAATGTCTGCGGAAGAGCATGTTGTACACTTAAAGATAGTTTTGGAAACACTTCAGGATTTCAATTAATATGGTATGCTCTTAAAGTGTGAGTTCTGGATACATAAGGTACACTTCTTGGGACATGTCAACTAATATTCTAGAGTTGCAGTGGATCCAGTGAAGATCGAGGTAGTACTTTCTTGGGAGCCACCCAAGAGTGTTACAAGGGTGCAAGGAATCCTTGGATTATCAAATACTATCGGAGGTTCTTACTCGATTTATACAGCATAATAGAACCTATGACTACCTTGACGAAGAAGGTTATAACCTTCACATGGTCAGAGACATGCTGTCATAGCTTTCAACACCTGAGGTAGAGGATAACTAGCACTCCCATCCTGAGTTTTCCATCAGAGGGAACAGACTACGTGGTTTACTATGATACATCAGGGACCGCATTCAGTTGCGTCCTGATATAGGATGATGTGGTGATTGATTATGGATCATTAAAGTTGAGGCCTCATGATTAGAATTATGTGACTCGTGACTTGGATTTGGATGCAGAAGTCTTTTCACTGAAGATGTGGCGACAATACTTGATGGGTGAGTGGTTCATTATTTACTCAGACCACAAGATTCTCATATATATCTTCACACAGAAAGATCTAAATCTGAGATAGATAAATTGGATATAGTTCTTATATGACTATGACTTTGAGAAAGTATATAATCCTTGAAATGGGAACATAGTGGAAGATGCATTAGACGGAGATCATGTTTGAAACTAATGAATGAGGCTTCAGAGAAGTTAGCCACACTTAAGATATCCTACATGTATTGAGATGAGATATTCTACCACCAGTAAATGGTAGTTTCCCCTCACCTCTTTCATCAAGTCAAGGATGCATGACATAGATATAGAATCTACGAGACTACACGTGCTCAGATATCCTCAGGCCATGCACTATATAGAAATTCTCATGTTTGGGAGCATGCTATCCTTTTAGAGTACATACAGGTGTACCAGTTGTACTATGAGAGGAGGTGTTGATGGAGTTCCATACCTCCCCCTTGGCAGTACATCCAGGCATGATAAATATGTATTATGAATTCTGGAGTTAGTACTAGTGGATAGGGATAATGAATGTGGTGACGATGTTTGTTTCTAGATGCCTCACTTTCTAGCATGTGAATGTCTAGCACCATGTACCAGCAGGCTTGACCCAACCCCTCAAGGTACCAGAGTATAAGTGGGAAGGGATATCGATGGACTTTTTAACTGTGTTACAACGTATGTCCAGAGGGAACGATACCATCTAGGTGGTCGTTAACCGATGCACCAAGTCATCCCACTTCCTTTCTATTGGTGATAATGGTTCGGTAGAGAGCTTTGGTCGTCTCTACATTTAGGAGATCATGTGACTTCACGGGATGACTTCAATGATAGTATCAAATCATGATGTATGCTTCACATCCCAGTTGTGGAAAGTATTGCAGAAGGCTTTTGCAACTCAACATCACTTGAGCACAGCTTTTCACATGCAGACATACAGTTAGACTGAGCGGACCATACAGACCATGGGCTTCATGCTTCATGCATGTGTTCTAGAGTTTAGTCGCAGTTGGAAGGACCAACAACCCTTGGTGGAGTTGGCATACAACAATAGATATCACTCAACCATTGGTAAACCACTTTTGAGGAATTATATAGATGACCGTGAAGACCACCGTTGTGCTGGAAGGATCCAAAAAACCTAGCACTCAAGGGCCTAGAGAAGGAACATGCTACCATTGAGAAGGTGAAGGTCATCCAAGGGTGGATGAAGACTACACAGAGCCGACAGAAGTCCTATGCTGATAGGTGACAGAGACCACTGGATTTCGAGGAGGGGGGCCACGTATTCTTTTGAGTCTCCCATCGATGGGGACTACAAATATATGGCTGAGGAGGCAAACTCTCACTGAGGTTTATCAACCCTTTCCTTATATTTAGGAGGATTGCAAAGGTGGTGTACAGCTTTTCACTGCCACTACGGTTGGAGATGTTGCATTACGTCTTTCATGTATCCTAGATGAGGAGATACGTGCATGAATCATATCACATCATCGACCATGGCGAGATGGAGATTGATGACTGAGTGACTTTTATTGAGTACCTAGTGAAGATAAAGGATCTACAGTAGCGGATGCTTCGTGGTTGGTTGATTCCTCTGGTGGGAATTTTGTGGTAGAATAAGAATCTCCAGGAGAGCACAAGGGAGCAAGAGGATCATATGCGTGCCCAGTACCCTCTTTGTTTGTGTATCCTTGTTTGGATTTCATGGATGTAAAGCCTAAAGGTGGGGATAATGTAAAGACCCACAAATTTCATGTAATTGTTTTTAAATTATTTGGGATTTTTAAGAGTCTACAATAATTAACGGTGTGCGATTCTAAGGCCCGGTGTGCTCGAAATGATTTTTGATCCTTTTTTAAGGTCTGTTTAGTAAACAGATGGGTGGAATTTTCTATCTTTTGAACTTGATCTCAGATTAAAAATCTGATGGTACTGTTGAATCAATATCAATGGGATTCACTTAATGGAATCTTCATAACGACGACAGTTGGTCAGGACAAAAAAATAGTTTTCGGGACTTTTTAAGGAACAATATAATGTCAGGTAATTGTAGTCATATTTTCATTTTCTCCAATGGATGAGTGGCGGTGGTGGGATCGATGATTTTTCAATCCATTTAATGGCCTGACTCACCAAATGTGTAATTCCATGGTTGTGAATTAAAAGAGGTTCATTATTTTTATTAATGAAACTTGTTAATTCTCTAATGTGTTATGCACCACCCCCCCCCTACTATTTAAATTGATCTCAAGGTGGGATTTTGGCATAAGTTCTTCAAGTAAGGAAACTTTAGATGATTTAGGCGGCAGCATCCACCGACAGAGGATGAAATCTCATGTAGCAGTTATCCTGGATCGATGAATGTTGATGACTCCATCCAATGTGGATGCCCCTCCCTCCGCAACCGCGACACCTCCAAGGGATCTCGAGGTAGGGGTTTTATTTTGGGTTTTTTTAACATTATTGGAATGATTTTATTTAATATTTATTGTTAGATAAATATTCTCCCTCTTTTTAACATGTACACATGAATGTCACAGGCCAAACAAACCAGGCATGGACCCTCCACCGCTTCCTCGATGTTATGTTATTCGGAGACTACATTCCTCAATTTTGACGGCAATGTGATACTGAGGGTCACTCTATGACGGTTTCTGTCTAGGAGGCTCGTAGGCAAAGACAACACCAAGAACAGACCATCATAGCACGTCTGGTGGCTCGTGAAAAGAACCATTGGCGTGCCATGTCGGCGGTGGTTGGTGGTGGACGGAGGAGGCCGGTGGAAACCGGCCATGAGTGTTTGGGAGGCGTCACACTATTGCAGGGGATAAGGGTGGTGCCCGCAGGAACTGCAGGTCGCAACAGCCACGACCAACAGGCTGCAGCAGGAGGGGGTGGTGTGGCACCGCGCCCAATCAAGTGGGACCGATCGCCCACCTGGTAGTCCCCGTTGGATGAAACGGCCCTGCATTTGTGGGGCTAATGAGAAAATGTCATCCACCTTTAGGCGGACCGGGCCAGATGTGGGACGGCCAGACCCGTGGCCCAGCGGGCCAATGCGGGTGGGGCTAGCCCCACACGGTGGTCTAGTCCAATCGTGGCTCGGGCTTGCGAACCAGTCGGGCCAACCCTAATGGGCCAGACCCAGTGAACTGGACCGAACATTAACCTGCGAGACCCAGGTGGGGTTAGGTATAACCCGGGACCCGTTGCGTCGGGCCGGCCTGACCGAGTCGGGCAAGACCCAATCCCAACTGGCCCCCAAATAAACAAATGTTCATAATTGAAGAACCGAGTGTCCATTTCACATGTCGTCAGTGGACTTGGGACCCATTCTAGGAATTGTTACCTTTGGCATATTTCGGTGGGCATGACCAAGCTAGGCCAGACCAAGGAGTTATCACCTCCATTTCATGGAAAGGGGTGTAACTAATCGACCGAGCGTCCGATCGACGCACTAACTGATGCATAAGGACCCTTGTGAAAAGGTGATTCTTTTGAGATACACTAAGTGAGTTTTGACAGATTTCTACATGCAACATGGGTTAGATTAGACTTCAATACAACCGGGGCCTTTTTACAAAAGTGACCATATCTCACAGACTAGGCATCTGATCGACGCATTGTCTGTCATGTTCGGACCCCTATGACAGGGTGTTCCCTTGGGTATTCTTTTTACAGGACTTCATACAAGTTTAAATATTATAGATGGTTTGAGGATCAGAGTATTCTAGAGATCAAGCATGCTTCATGTGGGAATCCAATGGCTGGTTGTGACATGAAGAATAAGATAGACCAATACGGATCAGCATCAGAAACTCCATAGAGTAATGATCTAACTATACAACCAATCATCCCTATCTTTGAACCAATGACCAAAGAAAGTCAGCACCATCGACCAATACAGGTCATCAGTAGCGACCAACACATGTTAGCACCAATGACCAATATAGGTCAGCTTCTAGGGACAAATATGGGTCAGCATACAATGACCTATAGGGGTCATCAGTGGAGTTAATATGGATATGATTATTTGGCTTTATAACTAGTCATATCTATCCCAGTAACCTTGAAGTTATACTATTAGAGTGAGCAGTCTATTTTTCTTTATGATTTATGATTTAGATCATGTTTGTGATATTACCTTTGTGGTATTTATTGTAATTTTTTCAACTGATAGACCTTCGTGGGTCTCATGGTGCCCCACTGAGTTCTTATACTCACCCTTTCATAGGCTCCGCCCGCACGTGTGTATTTGGTAAAGACTACTAATGCTTTGAGGTAGAATTTGGAGTTTCGGACTTGGTGGGACTTGATGTGATGGGAGTAGTGAAGACACTCTTCATCGACTTCAGTCATACAACTACTACCCTCCAGGTAGGAGCTCCAGGGACGATGTGAAAACCGTTTACATTCGTGTAAATTTATAGGTTTTGTATTATGGCCCTATATTTTTAGTATACCAATTACTTGTGGTTGTACTTTACTCTCGTGGTTATACATTACATTTGTTGGTTGTTTACTTTAGTTACACTTTTGGGTGTGTATAGATCTCTAAGGCAATGCCTTCCCTGTTCGGGAAAATCCTTATGGTTCTAGTCACCAATCCTAGCCTATAGAAGGTGGGCTTGGGGAAGTCACATTCGGGCCCCGTGGGACGGGTCATGACAATTACACCCAAAATATTATTTGATACTATTTTTGAAAAATAAAATAAAATTTTATAATATGGATTTTATAAATGTTCCAAAAATTAATTATAATATTTTTTTTCATAGATTGAAACAAAAAACATTTTTGAAGAAATAATATATTAATGAAATTAAATTACTTAACAAAAAATGTATTGATTATTTATAAATAATTTATCATTAATTTATACTATTTATGAGATTAATATATATATATCATTAATTAGATTAAATAATTTAAACCCACCAATATAATAGCTGGGTTATAATGGTTAAATATAACGTGGGTCTTTTATGTCTGGTTTTGTGTGTGGAATACACTATCGAACATGAAAATATCGAAGTTGGGTGTCCCATAGGATATCTAATATATTAATATTTTTAAAAAAGAAATATACCATAAAGTATCAGTGAATTAAATTCCCTTATAAGATCAGTGTTTTATGTCATTTATGCTATGGAAAATTAGTTTTTACTTTTAAAATCTCAAGGTGTTACACATAAAGAATTGGTAGGTTCTATGAATTAAGAGTTATAGTTTATTAAAAAAACAACACAAGGTAACTTGTTCCAAAATTATAAGCAAAAAATATTATTCAGACAAAATGTGTATTTTAAAAAAATATGAATAAACATTGATATATTTTAATAAATAAAGAACAACTTGTTTATCATTGTTATTAAAATGTGAAATTTATAGATTTTGAAAAAAATTCAACCATTTTCTGATTAAAAGATACAAGAATTTTTTTATAGTTTACCCACAGATTTATTGTAATGTTAACCAGAAAAATGTTAAGTTGGATTTATTAAATGACGATATTTAGGAAGAAGTTCATTTTGAGAAACTATGTGGGTTAAAACATGAAAAATATGGAACCAAGGTGATTAAGATATTCAAATCTTTGTATGGGTTGAATAAATATCTATATTAATAGTAATAAATACTTCATAATTTCTTGAAAAAGTCGAATCATTATAAAGGGAAATTATACAGAAACTTATATGTGAATTAATTAAGAATAGGTACACTCATTATCATTATATATGTTGATAATATTTTTTTTTCAGATACATGGATAAGGATTGTGAGGAATTTTCTAGACAAATGAGGAATAACATTTAAATGTTAATACTCAAAGAATTGGCTTTATTTATCAGATTAAAAACACAATATTAGGAAAAATATATTGTTCTAACATAATAAAAGTATTCTGAATAGTTTATATAAAATTATGGAATGAAAGATTTAAAGTAAAATTATAATCCAATTTCAGTAGCCATGAAAATATGTAAAGGTAACGCTGGAAAATGTGTGAAAAAATACTTTTTAAAGTTGAAAGGAATTTTTATCTATCTTACAAATTCAAGGAAAGTCATTGTTTATGTTGTTACTATTTTTTCATGATGTCAAAGTGATCCAATGGAATCACATATATTGGTATTAAAAATAAATCTTATATATGTTAAAGAAACATATTCATATGGGGTTTTATATAAAAGAAGTTGTGATATATAGTTGCTCTTATAAATTGATGATAATTGGGTCATACATTGAAATTATATAAAATTAATATCAGGAGGAACTTCATTATTAAGAGAATATTATGTGAGATGGTATTGTAAAAAATAGTGTTTAGATACATTGAGTACAATAGAATCAAAATATATTGTTTCTACCCATTCTTGTACATAAATTATTTGGATGAAAGTATTTCAGAAGATTTGAGGGTGAATGTTTCTACAAAATAGATGATTTTTTTGATATTCAAGGTAATATTGATATTTATAATTTTTTTACAACATTCAAGATCAAAAAACATTAATATTAACGATCACTTCATAAAATAGAATGTTTTTTGTGGAGATGTTATTCATGAATAAATTTATAAAAAATATAAAATTGAAAACGTCTTTACCAAATATATACCAAAATAATATATTTGTAGAATTTAGGTTATAACATCATGTTTAGCACCCACCAAAGAAATCATGAAGTTTCAAAGGGATCCCCCACCATGTGTGGGATTATGTTACCAAAGGTGGAGAGTACATACAACACCATCCTATAAGGTGGGAACATACTTTGTCTTGAAAGAGGGAGAATAAAAATGACTCTTTATAATATGAATCTAATGCTGTCGTTATTATAGAGTCGGTGATAAATAAAAATTTGACAGAAGAAAAAATTGAGGAAAAACTTATCATATAAAAACCACAAATTTTCATATCACCATTGTAAGAAATCCCTTTAAAAGGAATTTCATTATCCATCAATTTGGTGTAAAAAATTATCTTTGATATAGGTAGTTATTTTATTAATGTTTTTTAATTTAATTCTTAAAAAGTTTGAGTTGATAAAACATGAGTGTTTAATTTTTTCAATATTTCTATTCAATCCAAAGGGGAGATGGAAGATATTCTATGACGTTTTGAAAACAATTTTTTTTAAAATATATTTTTTGTTATGAATGGTTTTTTTAATAGGGGGAATAGCTACTCGATGTAAATAACATTTTTCATGAAGTTGATGGAGGATGTTAAGAAGTTTACTTAACTTTGTAAGGTAAATTACATATAGAGTCGTAAAATACTATGATGATTTTTTAAATTTTACAACATCATGAAGAATATCATGGTACAAGATGATGTTTGTTTTAGGGATGGGATGTAAACCTATATTATAGAATTCAGTTATTAAAAAATCAACCTAAGATATTTGTTTATAAGAAAAAATAGAATTTAAAGATGTTGAGTTTCTAACAGGGGAGAAAATAAAATTCATTATAATCCGATAAACAACTTATAAGTTTCCATATAGAATTTTTGTATGATTTTTTCAAAATTCACCAGATGAACTAGACGTAGATCACTAGAAATCCATATTGAATAGAATTTAATATGTGTTAATTGTTGAGTTTGTTGTTCATGAAAAATATGAAAGAAATGCAATGCGAAAAAAAATACAATGGGAGATATTTAAAAATATAAATCCAATGTTGTGGGATGGTTAGGATGTTTGTAACTAAAGTCACTATAAATTGCAACAATGTTTTTAGCCATATTCAAATACCGCAAATGTTTTCTAAATATAGTTTTTTATAAATGTCTTTTTTTGTTCGAATATTGATGATGAAAATTCATGAAGTGTGCTACTAAAGAATGGTCTATAAAAAATATTAATTTCATCATTAATAGGATACTAATAAAGTGCACTTGTTGTGGAAAAGCTAAGTGTCACCGAGAAACATTCCATCTACATAGATTTTTTTATGAATCCATTAGCCAAATAATTCTCTAGAAGTTGTTTTTCTATAAAGAGTTGTAAATTCCAAAAACATGAGAATGGTAAATTTTTTCGATTTTTTTTAATTGAATATGATTTATAGATAGTCAAAGTCATTCTTTAACACTAAGGATAAGTAATTTTGAAGAATTTAGGGGTCATTGAAGAATTCATGAAGCTTTATGAATATTCTAGAAGTGTTTAGATCATTCTACGAATTCCATTTATGTAAGAATAATTAATTAATTAATTAATTATAGTGGTAAATGGAAATTGGGTTCCCACCTTTTCCATTTTAAGATAACCTATATAAAGGGGTTGAAAGAGTAACCTTACACAAAATAGTTCATTGAAAAAAATGATACATTAATTAATTTTTTTAGACCAAGTTTCCAACAGAGAATCATTTCTTGAGGAAGAAAACTTACCAGAGAGAGGCTTTGCTTCAATTCTGATAAATCAGACAGAGAATAATAAAAAGTTTTTTCAAGTAGATTTTGAGGTTTATTTTTTCTAGTTAAAAATTCAAAATCTTGGATAAAAAAGTATATTAGTTTAAGTGAGGCCCTCTAGATGGACATTCATTAGATGGAGGAAGGGAGAACCAGAAAGAAATCTACTAAATAGAGAAGATCTGATTGATTTTTTCAGATTGAAATATGTGTATTTTATTTTTCAATGTTTCCCATTTTTTGTTTTAGCATAGTTTTATAAAAAACACTTATTAATATAGAGGGACTCTTTATAATAATTCCTATTTATATATATAATTATTCTAACGGGAGTTGAATCATTTTAATTCACTTTTATATTGTAGTGAATTCCACGGACCCATGTGAGCGGTAATGGTAAGGATGTATGATCTAAAACTGAGGTTGATCCTTGTAAATATTTTGTTCCTTGGTCACATTATAATCATTTAATTCTTCTAAGACTATTATAAAAAATTAAAAATGAAAATAACACTAAAATTTTGTTGGTGTTAAATTTTAGAGAGAATATAAATTCTTCAAAATATAACCACTGATTCACCCCCTCCCCCCATCTAAATGGTTCAATGATCCTAAGGTACATCACTACCAATTAGATTTCACCTAATCAAAATCATCTAAATTTAACATAGTTTGAATATGGTTCATTTGTTGATTTTTTATTTAATTTTTTTACAATAAAAGACCACACTAACTCACACACAGCTACATATAGATTAATAATATTCCCTTATAACAAACTTCCAATTTGGTGAAAATACTATCATGGGAATTTAAAATACCAAATAACATCTCAGTCTTAATAATCTATTACTTTGGATTTTTTCCCAACCATTGAACATAAAATACCCGTAAAACATAGAAATGAATCATCATTAAATTTTTCTAGGATAACAAGAGTGAAATTGATATAGAAAAAATGAATTATGAATAATAATTTCAAAGTTATCCATTAGGGTGTCTCAAATTCACTTCAAATATATACCTTCGCTTTACTCCCCAATATATATTTTCAAACAAACATTCACCCAAACATGTTCAAAATTAAAAGATTAATACAGATACATAACCCAATGTGTTCTCTTAAATCTTAAATTTTCCACTTGAGAAACCACCATTGAATATACACTGCACCTTTATAGTTTATTTATATCATATTAAATAAAATATAAATATTTGTATTTATATTGTTATGTTTCTCCCCATTTGACAACAACACCAAAAAAATGGTTATAGGAGAAGAGACGCCATACCTTAACATTGAGAATAATGAGGCATAAATCACATCATCAACCCAACCTATAAAATGTATATTTGGAAGTAGTTTTGAAAATAAATATACCACATCATTCCTGGTAGAAACAAACCCCTAATTTATCTCTATATTCACAACTATTTATTTTATGAAATAGTACATAATATTTATGTTCCTTTATCAATAATGTTGAAAAAAATTCCTTTAAAGTGTCTATCATAATATAATTACTATTTGCCAATGTAAATGGAAACTTCCCTTTAACATTGATATCTCCAATATAAGTTCTCATCTACATCAAATAAGTTTTTTCTGGAATTATAGAAACATATTATTCTTCCATTTTACTTAATCTAATGGAATATTTCTTCTTTATATTCCAAGCATAACATCTATCACCAAAGAATAATAATCCATTAAATGTTGACTTTATATTATAAAAAATTATATCCCAATCCTAATTAGTAAATATATATTGTTCTAATGTTCTTTTATAGTGATATGTAAGACCAAAGTTAAGAGTTCCATTGATATACCTTAGAATTAACATCAATACTGTGATTTTAGTTTTTATTTAGTGAATTTGATAGATTTCATATGACATGGTAGAATAAAACATATCTACTGTCTATGTAATCAAATATAGTTCACTCCCAATGTTTTTTCAATGTAATTTTTGATCCACTTCTTCATCTTTATCATTTTTAAAATGTTTTATTCCCACTGCTATTAGACTAGAAAAGATTTTCCTTCTCCTTACCAAACATTTCCTATAGTTATTGGTTATACTTCTCTTGAGGATGAAAATTACAATCCGAATTTTTGAAATTTGAAGAGTCCTAAAAAACATTATCTATCATAGTTTCTACATCTCAAACAAATCCTTCATTTGTGTTAAAAAAACTTTGTAAACAAAATATTCATTTCTATAAAATATTTTTCAATATATATAATAATAATAAGTGATGCCTCTTTACATTACATGATGGAGAGGTTTCATTTCACTCTTACTTTATAAAATTTCAATGCCTTCAAACATGAGTCAATATTTAAATACCATTCTATAAGAACATGTTTTGTATAATGAATTTACTTCTTCAACTTATAAGTTATTTCACTATCATATACATGGAATAATAATTTGGGTTCCTAAATTGAAACTTCATCTTTATGCGCACCTTTTAAGAAGGAAAACCTTCCATCAATTTAGAAGATCTTGTATCACCTTTGAGAATAAATATCACGAAAAATACTTATGATTTTAGGGCATTAAATTATAGAAAATTTTTCCCCAAATTAAATAATTTTCCACTTCTTAATAACATTTGAAAATAATTATATTCTTATTCTACATCACTTAATAATTTTTATTACAGTTGTTTAAAAACATCCACTTTATTAAAACAATAATATTATTCATTAGATTAATCTCAATTAGACATAATTCAAAAATCATAGTATTCACCCATTACTAATTCTAAATACTTTAACAACACTCCTCAGTTCAACTTGACCAAACAGATAGGTATCAGTTTTTTTCCTTGAATTCAGTCTTGTTTAAAATTATTGTTCCTTATAACTAAAAATAGTTTTAGCTTCTACGTGATTTATCATACTTTGATGAATTTAATTAATTTTTTCATCATCACATGAAAATTATTAATCGTTATATATATCTTAAAAATAGAATGAAACATCAACATTTTCTTAAATTTTAGTGTATTGTTCAAAAAATGTTACATCATCTCTATCACTTCAAAAAGAATATTTTTATATTCACACTCCCTTTTTTATTATTCAAGTATGTTTATTTTATAACTATAAACAATCTTTACAATTTAATTATTATAATATTTATATTCTATTCTATGTAGATAATATCCATCAAAAATTACATCAAATCCTCTCTTATAAAAAATTCCAATTTTTTTTTATTCTTCTTTATAATAGAAGTATTAAAAACAGCCTAAAGTATAGTATTTTTGGTGTCTTCTTGAAACAAATTTAAAATATATGGATTTATTGATTTTTTTTATATAAACATTGATTTTTGATATTCACTATTTTCCCAATCTCTAATCTCTAAAATAATCTTAAATTAATATACTCCACCAATATTGTTTGAGTAATTTATACCAAAATTATATTTTTTTTATTTAGTGAAAAAACATTTATATAAATTACATTTTAAAAAATTCATTTTAGATAATATTATATTCCAAATAATATTCTAAATTTTCACTTGTGTATTCAACTCCATTATCCATTTTAATTGTCCAAAAATAGAAATTACACTTATTTTATATTTTTTCTTAAAAATATTAAAAAACATAATGGACATTGATTTATATTTTGTAAACATAATAAAAGTAATTTTAGTGAACTAAATATAATATATAATTTATTTTTCAATTTTTCTCGATTTCTACCTCATAGTCCAATATAATTTTATATAGATATGCTCTAACTGATGAGAGGTTTAAATCTCAACCTTTATGTGTAAGGAGTTTACGATATCCCCCTTTTGACATGTGGAAAAAGAATATAATCATTATATCTCATCAAAACAGGTACATCACCAACACATTCTATTGGATTAAGAATGATAATGTTTGTTTTTCCTAGGTAGAAAATTATTTAATGTTATAACTTGTTCTCCTATTCCAACAACAAATAGATGGAATTTTTAGCATCTATCAACTGAAACATGTGTAGACGCCGGAAAAGTCCGTTGTTCCCAAACAAAGCTACGGATGCGGAAAGCGAGGTCATATTTGGAGTCGGAAGCATGTTTCGGAGGGCCCGGAGGCCTTGCGCGGAATTTTGCAGACACGCGCGCAAAGTTGATGAGTCGCGCGCAAACCTCCCGGGATGCGCGCAATGCGCCGGGCCGGCGCGCATTTTTGCGCGCCAGTGGCCCGCGCGACTCCCTTGCGCGCCGGGCCCGATTCCACGCCCGCGAAGAAAATTCCGCGCCCGCGAAGAGAATTCCGCGCCCGCGAAGAGAATTTTGCGCCCGCGAACTGGATTCCGCGCCCGGGGTTGCCTATAAATATAAGGAGACCCCCGACGGTTTAAAGGTTGGTGGCCATAATTCGAAAGGTCTCTCGTGCGCGCAATCCATCCCCTTCCGTGCGCAATGCTGATCTTCAGGTAACCTCCTTTCTTTCGCGCAAGAAAGCCTCAGGGTTCGCCTTCGCGCGCAATCCCTTTGGCTCCTTTCCTTTGGAATAACCCTTCACTCAAAGGCATTTGCGCGCAAAAGAAGCCTCTTGCGCGCAATTGCCCCCGGGTGCGCGCAATCCAACCCGATTGCGCTCCCCCCCCCCCCCATTTTCAAAGTGGCCATTCATTAAAGAATGAGCCGTTGCCCCCGTGCGCTATCCGAAGCCCGGTGCGCGCAATCTCTATCATTCGCGCGCAATGTGCTGGCCCAATTGCGCGCATGCCCGTCCATTTGTGCGCCGACCCGCGGTATTGCGCGCAAAGCTCCTCTTTTGCGTGCAAACCGCCAGGGTCGCCCCCTTTGACCCCCTTTGGGTACCCGCCTACGTGGCGCCCGATGACCCTCATCCCGGGTGCCCGCACTGTGCGTTGTCTTCCCGTGCGGCCCTCCAGGCTTGCGCGAAGTGACACGGACCTATCGACGGCTTCAACGTCCTGCACGACGTTAAACTGCATACGTCCTGCACAACGTTAAACTGCATACGTCCCGCACGACGTTAAACTGCATACGTCCCGCACGACGTTAAACTGCACTTCGTCCCAGGTACAAGACGTTAAACTGTACGCTATTCGTCCTGCACGACGTTAAACTGTAATTCGTCCTGCATGACGCTAAACTGCACCACGTCCTGCACGACGTTAAACTGCATACGTCCAAGCTGCATGACGTTAAACTGCCTAGCCCCCATCGTCCGCGCTGCAAGACGTTAAACTGCCAAGCATCTTCGTCCTCAACACACGACGTTAAACTGTACTTCTTCCGGCAAGACATTAAACCGTACGCTTCGTCCTCAACACACGACGTTAAACTATACTTCGTCCGGCAAGACGTTAAACCGTCCGCTTCACCCGATCCCGTGCCTCGCACGCAGGGTCCTCCCGGTTTGGATGTGGCCCCCACCCTCTCGTCTCTGCAGGGATGTCGGGATTGGAGTGGCCTTCACCCACGAGGGTAGAGTGTTGCAAACAGAACGAACTACGTGGACTTTAATCCCTGTCTTCTAAACAGGGTACGTAGGAAGCCTCTCCGAGGTTCAAGCCCACCACCTGGTCGTCCCGGTCGTATTTACGTCAGTTCGTCCATCAGTGGACCCCTCCCGGGTTCACACTTGCGTTGATTCACCTATGAATCCGCCTCTGTGGGGGACTGCACGTGTGTATCTCCATTGTGCTTCCCCACTGCCTCGATCTCTTCGTGAGTCGGCTTGCCAACGTCCAGCATGACGTAAAACTGTGATCCACCCGGCCGTTCCATCCCCCTCTGTGCGAGGTGGTTCGGTTCAATCCTTCTCCAGGCAGCCTCGATCTCTTCATGAGTCGGCTTGCCAACGTCCAGCATGACGTAAAACTGTGATTCACCCGGCCGTTCCATCCCCCTCCGTGCGAGGTGGTTCGGTTCAATCCTCCGCCCGGCGGCCTCGACCTCTTCGTGAGTCGGCTTGCCGACGTCCAGCATGACGTTAAACTGTATATCCGAACTACGCTGACTTTGATCCGCGCTAACGCGCGGTACGTAGGAAGCCCCTACGGGGTCCAAGCTCTTCACTCCATCATCCATCCTGATCCTTACCCGGGCCGCCACATCCCGGTGGGGTCATGCCATTTCATTCCACTCCACTTCACTCGGGAAGCCGCCCATGTGCTGGCCCCAGCGTCGGAGGTTCCCCGCAAGGGGTTCTGTCATCTGATCCACTCCTCGTGTTGATCAGTCCGATGTCGTCCCCGCTGGACGTTAAACTCGCGGCATACCCCGTGTTAAACATGGGAAGCTGAGGAAAACCTCATGTAACGCAGTTCCCCGCACCCAGTGCGGGATGCCTCAGGCCATCACGCCTTCGAGAAGCCCTATTAGGGACGGAAGGCAGACATGCAGAGGCGCAGTGTTAAGACACGCCCCCAACACCCAGAGCCACCCGGTCTCCTCACCGTAGGTTGCTGCCCCGACCAGACTCCTTGGAGCGTCCGGGCGGAAGCAGCGTAATTAACCAGTGTCCATGGAGACATGGCGCCGGGAACGAGATTCACGAACATTCTTAAATATATGAGGGAGACCCGGATTAGGCGACGAGTTCCGAGGAGACGTCCACGGAAGGAGGAGCCGACATCCCATCATCCTGGTTTCGATCAAGGAGCAGACACCCCTGAATAAGGGACAAATGTCGCCCGCCCTTGGAAAGTGGGACTGCGGGACCACAAGCCGCGCGCCCATCCCCTCGGGTTGACGGGTGCACGCGCGAACGCGTCCTGGCGGAACAGCGTAACCCGACGCACATCCGCACCGAAACATAAAAATGGTGAACCCGACGTGAATCTCTTCTCCTCAATACGAAAACCGATGGCTTTCAGAGGTGTTGGAAGACCAGCATGCTGCTCGACCGAGCATTCAGTTTTACCCGCCAGGGGCTGAGGAAGGGAACTCGGGCACTCCGTCTCGCGACGTCGAGGGCCTGGGTCCCCCCCCCCCCACGGAAGGCGTCGTGGCACTAATGGTTGGTTGTCGATTCCTTTTCCTGTCAGTGTTAATGGGTTCTTCTCCCTGCTTTCAGAAATCAGGTTGCCCAATCCAGTGCCCGATCGCCACCCGCCCACTGGCGCAGGGGTAGAGGAAACACCGACGCGGCCACTCCGCATGGTCCCGCCCGTTCCACAGCCGTGCCAGCAGCCGCAGCTGCGGGGCAACCACGCCCTCTCTCCCCCTCGGAGGTCATCCAAAGAAGGGTGATCAACAACTTGGTGCGGAGATATGAGGAAGAGGGAGTCATCCCCACCAGGGACATGGCTCGCCTAGACCTCGAGGGAGCTGCACCTCGCCACCAACGCCGCCCCCGAGGGCCGCGCAGGGAGGCACCGCTGCCTACCTCGACGTCCAACCGCTTTGGGAGTTTATCCCCGGAGCGCTCTGACAACTCCTTCCCCTATGCGGATGAGGTGGAAAATGCCCGGGACCACCCTATCCGGGATTCGGCCCAGGGATCCGCGATGAGGGCTCCTGTCAGGCCACGACGACATCACCGCCAGGCCTCTCAAGTCGAAGAACGGGCTCTCCACCTGCCTGCGCCGCTCATCCCGACTCGTCTGTCCCGACGCCAACGTCGGGCGCAAGCGGAAGAGGATGCCCACCTTGGGGCCCTAGCAACAGCGGCCGCGTTGGCTCAAGCCACTGCTGGCTCCAGTCGCCAAGCCCCTGCGCATCCTGAGCAGGGGCACTTCTATGCCCGACCCAGATCGAGGCCCCGACCGCCCCAAAGGCAGGTTGGGTTGACTCTCCCGGTTGCTGGTACAGACAATAGCCACCGCGGACCACCTCGTGGTAGCGCTATTCACCAACAGGGTCTACTCCGTGTGGCCAATCCAAGAGGCATGGGTCACCCCGCCTTCCGATCTCGGCCCGGAGGCCTGCCCGGAATCATCTCTCCCCGCGTCCCCTTTGATATCTGTCCCGGTGCCCCTCGCACCTTGGTTTCCAGTCCTCTTGTCCCCAGCACCAGTGAGGCCGGAGGACGCCAGGATAGAGATCAGCCATGCCCCGAAGAACCACCCAGGGGCAGGAGGGCGAGGCGTCGACGCCGAGGGAAGAATGTTACGGAATTCCGGACAGAGATCCTACCGGTTCGTTTCTCTGATACAGAGGCGGAGTATGATTCGGCGACAGAGCCCTCCCCCCAATCCCACCTGTCAGGGGCAGGGGTAGGAATGCGGCACGTCAGCCTCGTACTTCCCGAGAGCGAGATCGATATGATCCCCGCTTCTCTCCGAATGTATATCCGGATTAGCGAGGTCCTGGAAGACCCCCAAGGATCAAGCTTGCGGTTGGTACCGGCCCCTCTAGAAGCGCCTTCTGCCTCAATCGGAGAAGCCGGAGACCTTTTCTGGGGACCGACGGTCGAACCACGATCTAGGGCACCCTCGGCGAGCACCGACGCTACGGAAGGATGTTCGCTCGCCGGCCCGTCCTATCGTGATGTGGTAGCCAGGGCACCGCCACCTTCAGAGGGCGGCCCGGGATATGGAGGCCAATCGGCCTGCTCGCCGTATTCACCGCCGGCCAGCCCGTCGGCCCGGCGGCCCGCCTCGGCACCACTGTCAGTTCCCCGTCCATTCCCAGTCGTTGAAGAGGACCAAGGAGACCTGGGTCCCGAGTTTGAGTCGTGGAGTTTCTGGACCGTCCTTGCAGAGGGCCACTTCCCTGAGAAGTTTTGGCCAGTCGCAGGACCGGACTTTGATGCACCCGAATCGCTCACCCCGGATGAGTTCGAATGCTTCCGCCGAACTCTCCGGGAGACTCACTCCCGTCTTCACCGCTTACAAATGCCATATCCCGGGAGTCAAGTACACCTGGAGGATATTGGTGAGCAGTGCCGTCAAATTGACCTGGCCACGCTCCCCGCGGTTCGGCACCCCGGGTCATTTGGGAACCACGAGGCCCTCCAACAACGATGCGTTGAGTGTTTTCAAGTACTCCTCAAGGTTATCGAGGAAGCCACTCCCCACGTGTATATCCGTGGATGGGGGAAGTACGCTGCCCTACGCTTCAGTGCGATTCGACGACAGCCCGATTCACTAGGTGGCCCTGAGGGTACATCCCCAGGGACAGAAACAGTCAATATGGCTGACCTGTCGGGGGAGGGGAACGGTTTGGAACTTCTCGACGGGGGCTCTCCCCCTGAAGACAAGTCGTTGTTGGATCCATCGGCGAGAGTTACTCGTCACCAGAGGAGCCTCCTGGGTCTCCCCGCACCCACTGAAGCAGTGACGTTGAGCCGAAACGTCAGTAAAGGTAAAGAGCACAGCGAGGCTATAAAGCCCGCCGACCCATCCGCCTCCACGCAGAGGGAGGATGAGGATCCTGAGAAGGCTATGCTACGTCAACAGCTCGCCGAGCAGAAGAAGCTAGTTGACTAGCTCCTCGCCGAGCGCGCTGTAGAGCAGCGGCCTGACTACGGTGATCCTAGGCCAGGACAGCAGGGACAGGAACAACCACCCCTCGATGAGGCTCTCCCGGGCAACCGTGATTATGCCGTGTTCGCCGACAGGAGAGAGGCCATCGCCTATGGCAAGAGGGCGCGGTATGTTTCACCACACCCTCCCGAGCGGTGTGACTACCTGAGAGACCCCGCTCGGATTCCTCCCGCTGCCCCAAGGGCCGCTCCGCCCGCCATCCCACGAGCTGCCGAGTTCGACGACCGGGTCGACGACCCGATTGAAGGGCCATGCAATGCGCTCGTGCTTAGAGATCCTCGCCAGGACTGGAACCCATGTCCGGACGATCCGATGGCGGCACTCATCGCCCGCTTGGAAGCCTTGGAGACTCGGCAAGTGGAAATCCCACCGGACGGCAAGCCATACCCAGCATGGGTGGATGACATGCCGGCGCCTCCGGGATTCGGGAATCCCACTTTTGCCCCCTTCAACGGGACTGGAGATCCGCCACAGCATTTGGCCCATTTCAACTCGAGGTGCGGGCCTATGTTGGGGACTCCGGCGCAGCAAGAGGCCGCTAAGCTTCGCTGCTTTGTCCAGATGCTGGAAGGGCCAGCATTTGTCTTGTACAGCCAGCTCCCCATCGGGTCGATAACTAGCTGGGAGGACCTTCGTAGAAAATTCCTCTACCAGTTCAGTTCCACGACCCGGAAGACGAGTATCGCAGACCTCTTCATGTGCAAGCAGAGGCCTGATGAGCGAGTCGCGGACTTCGTCGCTCGATGGAAGGGTCTCACGTATTCCCTTGACATGCCATTGACTCAGGAGCAGTTGCTGAAAATGTGCGTCGGGAACGTCAAGACCGAGCTGGTCCCTTCCTTGATCACTCAGAATTACCCCGGAGGGTTCAGGGACTTCTCAGACAAAGCTCAACGTCTTGAGGAAGCCCTACAACAGGCCAGACAGGCACACCCGCTGCCTCCTATGATTCCTGCAAGGAGAGCCAGCAGGGCTGAGCCCGCTGCTGTCGCCCAGATAGAGGCTCCCAGGCCGTTGGAGCTGCTGCCGGTGAGACCATCTCCACAACCTCACAGGAATCCGCCTCCACGGGCTCAGTTCCCGGCCCAGCAGCGGCAGCCTCAGAACCGGCCGGCCCCTCCGCGTAATGTACCGCCACAACCCAGGCGAGATAATCAGGGTCCACCTCCTCAGCAGGCCCCTCCAGCCCCTCGTCAAGACCACGCTCCCAGGGGCCCGCGATACCTGACCTACTCATTTCACGAGGATCAGGTCCCCGGTTATTTCCGGAGCGCCCTGGAGCAGAGGATTGTGCGACTGCCTGAGTGTTGGAGGCCGGAGGAGGCACATCTCACGGATAACCCCCGCTACTGCCCCTACCATCGGGCCCTGGGACACACCATCCAGCGGTGCTATGTGTATAAGGATTGGCTCCAAGACCAGATTAACAACAATGTAATCAGGTTGGGCCCAGCTCCGGCACAAGTGGCGGGCGTGTTCGTGGGATCAGATGACGATAGCGGCAATGAGGACGAATGGCAGCTGGTCTCCGACCGCGGATCCCAGAAGTATAAGAACTGGATGGCCCGCAAGACGATCATTCGCGCCCATGGAATCATCCGTGCGCGCTTGAATCAGCCTGAGCCCCCAGAATCTGCGGGTGCTGCTTCGGCATCGTCGTCCCAGCCTGCCTCTTCCAAGAAGAGCAAACGGTGGCGGCACAAGAAGGAAGAGCGCGCCCCTCCAGTTCCGCCACTATCCCGCACTCTCGCCGATTTCATGCCCCCGGAGATGGGGATCCCTCCTCGGATCCGCCCAGTGGTGAATGATTCGTCCGATGACAGTATTGGGTACGCTTCGGTTAATACCGTCGAGCTGGTAAATCCCTTTTCGGTTCCCGACGTTGAAGACCACCAGGTGGACCTCCCTAGTGTCCCCGGTCGTCGCCACCATCGGAGGAGCCGCAACAACAGGAGTCGCCGGGGCACAGCAGTTGGTACCTCCAGCCAGGCCGTGCACGCCACTGAGACCAGGCAGCAGGCTCAAAACCGAGCTCAGCGTGCGCAGCCCCCCCATCCGGGGATGACGGATTCGTCTCAGCCACTGTTTGGGGTATGGGATCAGGTAGAACCCCCTCCGCCGCGTCGCGATCAGCTCCGCCCTGCCACGAGTCCATCCCGGCCTCCTGACCCCAGTACGGTGACAATTTCCTGGGATTCAACCAATGAACAGCGAGATGCGCCAAGCACCAGTCGGCCGCCGGCCCAACCGGCAAGGCCCGTCATGCTTCCAACCGCAGAGCAACCTCCTGCAACCAGGGGTTCGCGCTTGGCCAAAATTTATGTTGTCCTGAAGCACTTGGCCGACATCCCAGCGAGACTCTCCATCCTTGAGGCTCTGCGCATGTCATCTGAGATGCGCGAGGCACTCGCTGAATCCCTGAAGAGCCCCCTCCAGTTTGAGATAGAGGTTGCGGCTGCAGAGGCCTTTCACGCCGAAACGATTGAGGACGCCGAATGCCAGGCAGTTATCTCATTTTCTGGTAAGGATGAAGACCCTCCTATACAGGGTCACATTCGTCCGCTGTATGTTACCGGCCAGTTCAATGGCCTTGAAGTCCGGCGCTGTCTTGTCGACACGGGTTCCGGGATTAACCTGATTCCCACTCGGACGCTCCGGAGATTGGGGTTGTCTGAGGATGACTTGATTCCCTCCGACCTCAGGATCCAGGGGTACAACCGCACCGAGCAAACACCGGTCGGCAAGATACGTTTGAAGACCCAGTTCGGTGATTTGGTTGCCAACACCGAATTCATGGTAGTCTCTCAAGACACTGCGTACAATGCATTGATGGGCAGGCCCTGGCTCCACCTTCATGCGGCGGTTCCCTCGTCATACCACCAATGCCTCAAATACTCCCTTAATGGTCGAGTAGGCGTGCTTCAGGGAGATGCCTCTCCTTTTTCCTCATGTGAAGCCCGCTATCTGGACGCGGACTATTACAAGAGCAAGGATAAGCAGATCCTGGCAGGTGAGGTCGAGCCTGTCGCTGTTGCAAGTGATCCCTGGGCAAGTTTGGATGACGCTTATGTCCTCCCGATTCAACGGTTGGACGTAGCCATGGTCTCGACGGCTTGTGATTCTCCTGATGAGATGACCGCGACCGCCCATGCCAGCACCAGCGGCCGAGCAGGATCTGGTATCCCCAATGCAGTTGCCAACGCAGCCTCTCCCGTGGACGATCCCTCCCCGAGTGGAGAGGACGTGGAAGATGCACCCCCAGCCTTTGAGGAGGGCGTCTCCGCCACGGTCGATGAGTTAGTACAAGTAAACCTTGGAACCGAAGCAGATCCGAGACCCACATTGGTTAGTGCCGCCATGCCCTCTGAGGAGCGGCAGCAGTACGTGGACTTTCTCAGGCAGCACCGTGATGTGTTCGCTTGGGGCTATGACGAGATGTCGGGGCTAGATCCTCAGGTAGCCGTCCACCGCCTTGGTCTCCCAGCGAACCATCGCGGGTTCAAGCAGCCTCCCAGGAAGATGCACCCATTCCACGGTGCCATGGTTGAGGCCGAAGTTGACAAGCTTATCAAAGCCAACTTCGTGAGGGAAGTTTAGTACCCCAAATGGCTGGCCAACATTGTGCCGGTCAGGAAGAAGAACGGGCAGATCAGAGTCTGCATCGACTTCCGCGATCTCAACCGCCACTGTCCGAAGGATGATTTTCCCCTTCCAGTGACAGAGCTGTTGATTGACGCCACGGTAGGGTTCCAAGCCCTCTCCTTCATGGATGGATACTCCGGATATAACCAAATTCGGATGGCCCCTGAGGATGAGGAGTTCACTGCCTTCAGGGCCCCCCAAGGTACCTTTTGTTACCGGGTCATGCCTTTCGGCCTGAAGAATGCAGGTGCCACCTATCAACGGGCGATGCACCGCATATTCAAGCCAATATTTGGCACACTGGTGGAATGCTATGTCGACGACTTGGTAGTCAAATCGCGCCAGCGTCAGGACCATCTCAAAGATCTTGAGAAAGTGTTCGGCTTCCTCCGGTCTCGCTGCCTGAAGATGAACCCGTTGAAGTGTGCCTTCGGGGTCACCTCTGGAAAGTTCCTTGGATTTGAGGTAAGATACCAGGGTATTGAGATCGACCCAGAGAAGATCAGGGCGATTAGCCAGATGCCTCCCCCAGGTAACATCCGGGAACTGCAGGGGTTCCAAGGCCACTTAGCCTATATACGCCGATTCATCGCGAATCTAGCCGGCAAGTGTAAGCCCTTTTCTCGGCTCATGAAGAAAGGTGCCACCTATGTATGGGATAAAGAGTGTCAGACCGCTTTCGAGGAAATCAAGAAGTACCTGCTGCAACCTCCGGTTCTGATGCCGCCCGTATCCGGGAAGCCGCTGGTCCTCTATGTGACCGCCCTGAAACGGTCCCTGGGTGCCCTTCTCGCCCAGAAGAACAACGAGGGAACAGAGAATAGCCTCTATTACCTCAGTCACATGCTCCTCGATGCAGAAGTTAGGTATTCCCCCATCGAGAAGAGCTGCCTGGCGCTCGTATTTTCCGTACAGAAATTACGGCACTACTTGCAGCACCATGAGGTACAGTTGGTTTCTCGGGTAGACCCGTTGAAATATATCCTGAGCTGGCCCATGTTGACTGTCCGTCTAGCGTGGTGGGCTGTGAATCTCCAGCAGTTCGACATCAGGTATGTGTCTCAGAAGGCCATCAAAGGGCAAGCATTGGCATACTTTCTGGCTGCTCACCCAACCTCCGCGGATCAGCCGCTGGATCTAGGCTTTCCTGATGAGGCCATTCTCTCGGTCGATCATGCCGGTCCATGCTGGCAGATGCACTTTGATGGTGCCTCCCGGAGCCCCACCGGTAGAAGACTTGATAATCCTAAGCTCAACAGAGTGGGCTTGGGTATCGTCTTCATTACCCCGGAGCAAGCTGTACTTCCATACTCTTTCCTGTTGTCAGAGGGCTGTACCAACAATGAGGCGGAATACCATGCCCTCATCACCGGCCTCGAGTTAGCTCTCAAGATCGATGTGCCCCATCTGTGTGTGAAAGGGGACTCCGAGTTGGTTGTTAAGCAGATCAATGGCGACTATGTTGTCAGGAAGCCGAAACTTGTGCCACTGCTGGAGTGCACCCTCCTTCTGATGGCCCGGTTCCCTTCTCGGCCAGAGATTGTCCATATTCCCCGGTCGCAGAACGGTCGAGCAGATGCTTTGGCCAGCCTTGCTGCATCACTTGCGGAGCCTGAACAGGATAACCTGACCGTCCGCGTGACGCGCCACAGGCTCATCGCTCCCGTTGTCCCGGAGGGAGATCGCGACCCGTCGGTAAGTAATCTCACCACGGTTGCCCCTGTGCCCGGAGCCCCGAGTACCCCAGATATAGCAGTCGAACCAGCCCCTGATTGGAGGACGCCTTTGGTTGAGTACCTCCAACATGGCATTCTCCCGCCGGATCGGGCCGAACGCGAGCGAGTTCGACGCCGCGCATCGCAGTTTGTCCTCCAGAGCAGTCCCGGCCTGGAGCAGATCCTCTATAGACGCGGATTTGATGGTGTTCTCCTCCGTTGCCTTCAGGGAGTTGAGATCCCGCGAGTCATGCAAGAGGTTCATGCTGGTTCATGCGGCGCCCATCAGACTGGGCCGAAGCTGTCCCACCAGATTTGGAGGTTGGGATACTTCTGGCCCTCCATGATCCATGACTGCATCGAGTATGCCAGGAGGTGCCATGCGTGCCAGGTTCATGCGAACTTTGTGCATCGGCCTCCGGAGCCTCTCCATACCACCAGGTATTCTTGGCCCTTTGCAGTCTGGGGGATGGACGTTGTGGGACCTTACCCGCCGGCGACGGCTCGCCAGTGCCAGTTCATTCTGACCGCCACGGACTTCTTCTCCAAATGGGCCGAGGCGATTCCGCTCAGAGAGGTCAAATCCTGTTCGATCGCTGACTTCATGACCTCCAACATCATTCATCGATTTGGAGTGCCTCACGCTATCCTCACGGATAACGGAGCCAATTTCCGAGTAGCCGAGTTGAAGAAGTTGTACGCCAAATACAACATTCGCTCGAACCATACATCTCGCTATCATGCGCATGCAAATGGGCAGATCGAGGCGTTTAATAAAACCCTCTCTAACATTCTGCAAAAGATGGTTGGTCAGAACAAGAAGAGTTGGCCGGACAAGCTCCCCAATGCCCTCTGGGCTTATCGGACGACGACTTGCAATTCCACCCAGATGACCCCTTATTCCCTGGTGTATGGAGCTGAGGCCATCCTGCCCATCGAGATCCAGTTACCGTCCTTGCGCACTGCGGTCTACGACCAGCAAGCGCCGGACAGAGCTGCTGAAGCCCGTCTAGTCGAGTTGGAAGCACTGGATGAGAATAGACTTCGCGCCTTGCACAACTTGGAGAGGCATCAAAGCAGAATGGCTCGAGCTTTCAATAAGAAGGTTCGCCTCCTCTCCTTCCTGCAGGGTGACCTAGTGCTAGCCCTAAGAGCGCCAATGATCCCCGGCAGGAAGCCACCCAAGTTGGAGCCCAAGTGGGAGGGACCTCTTGTCGTCCACAAAGTTTATCCCAACGGCGCGTACTCCCTAGCGACTATGGATGGTGAGCGTGTCACTCCTCCCACCAATGCTAGGTTCCTCAAGCAGTACTTCGTCTGAGTGTACTACGTCCTGCACGACGTTAAACTGCATACGTCCAAGCTGCACGACGTTAAACTGCCTAGCATATCGTCCGCGCTGCAAGACATTAAACTGCCAAGTGTTTCGTCCAACATGACGTTAAACTGTACCTCATCCAAGCTACAAGACGTTAAACTGTTTAGCATTCGTCCAACACGACGTTAAACTGTACTACGTCCGATCTACAAGACGTTAAACTGTTCAGCATTCGTCCTGCATGACGTTAAACTGCCTCTCAAGAACTACGTGCGGCTTGATTCCCATCCTTATGGGATACGTAGGACCGCCTGAACATTCATGTTTCAGGCCCAGCCCCATCCTTCAGGAATTTCCATCCCACCTCGGGCCCTTGGCCCAGTTGCCTCTGGGTATGTGGCGTATGGTGTGAACGTGGGGCTATGCCCTCATTCACGTCGGTTTGCTCGCCACACTGTACGCCCCCCATGTTTGGGATGCCTTCTGCTCCCCCCTTTTTCTCTTTTCGTCCTGCATGACGTTAAACTGCACTTCAAGAACTACGTGCGGCTTGATTCCCATCCTTATGGGATACGTAGGACTGCCTGGACGCTTGTGTTTCAGGTCCAGCCCCGTCTCTTGGTTGATCACGGGGACCTGCCGTCTTTTGGTTGCTCTCAGGGTGAGTCCTCCGACCCTTTCCGGTGATCTGTTAACATGTTTTGGGTACTTTGGTCTATGACTCGTAGTGTCGGATGCAATCCCGGCAAGTCCTGTGCTACTTGTCGGGCCGCGCACTTCCTCTTGTTCGAGCCTTCACTCAAAGGGATCCTCGTTAGCGGTTTGGGTATGATGCCTCAGTGCTCTCCTACCGCTCCGGGTCGATTTACCGGCGGGTCCTGGGCCGCAAATCGATATGAATCCTGCGATTGAGCGGTTTGATGCTCGTTTGCTTGCCCAGTTCTGGGCTGACGCGATCGGATGTTGTGTTGAGAATATGGTCAGCGACATCCTTGATCGCCATGTCGGCTCTTTTAGGCTCCGAACATTGGTTGCACGGTCCTCATCACACTCCGCCTTTGTGCGTTGTAGTGGAATCTCGACACTCTCTTCATATTGACCTTCAGTACACCTTTACACGTTAGGCAGGCCAACCAGGATAATGGTGTCTGTCGAGGCTCCCACGATCTGAGCACCAAGGGTATATGCTGATGTCCTCCCTAAGGGCCGTGTATAGCTGGACCCTCGTCCCCATAAGGAGGAAGGAGTCGCCCGAACAATCGCGTTTTGGGCCCAGTATATCTGGAGGCTAGCATCTCTGCCCCTCGGGTGATGGACATACGTAGGCCCCTATCCCAGGATCGTTCTCCTGGAATCGTGCGTGACCGCAGGGCTGGGTATGTTCCCACCTCCGCTGAGTCCGCCGTATCGCGATAAGCGGATTCCTCCATGGTCCGAACCACACGACCTTAAACTGTGTTGTCTGGTCCTACCACACAACCGTAAACTGTGATCATCTTGGCCGCTCGACGAGAAACGACACTGCATCGTGATGTTCTCCTTAGGGGACACTCACGTTGGGCGCTGGTTAATAACCACGCCATTCATCAATGCCTTTCATGGCTTGATTATTGTGGTGACGCCAGGGATTCCTTAATCACAGGCATGTCGCTGCACGAAAAAGCATCCATCTTTAAGGACAAACAAGAAATATCAAATACCGCTTCTTCTGTGTGCGAGGGTCAGACCCGCACCCTTCCCCGCGCTGGTGCCCGATTGTGTTGCGCCGCGCTTCAAGAACTACGTGTGTCTTGATTCCCATCCTCATGGGATACGTAGGAACGCCTGGATGTTTGAAACTTTGGGTCCAGCCCCCACCTCTTAAAGATTCCCCCCTTCTCTGGGGAGTCCGCCGCCTTCAGGCCACCCTCAAGGCGTGTCCCTCGACCCCTTGCAGTGGTCCACTGGTGTCAAGAGTACTCTGGTTTATTGCCAGGAGGGTCAGGTTTATCTTGGTCAGGTTCCTTCCATTTTAGGCTTCGTGCTCCCTTTCATTCGGACCCATCGCCTACGCCCTGGGTGGAGCCCCCGTGAATGGTTTGGACACAATGCCTCAGTGCTCTCCCACCGACTCGGGCTGGTTCCCCAATGGCCTCGGGCTACAAATCGATATGAATCCTGCGATTGAGCGGTCGATGCTCGTTTGTTGCCTCATTCCATCAACGATTAGTGCGATATTGATGCTGCTTTTCCACCACGGTTGGCAGTACTCCCATATCGTTACGCCGGTGCCCCCAGTACTTGAGTGAATGGCCGCATGATTCACATCACATTTTCCACCTCCCATTCTGACCAGGCAAAATCTCGACACTCTTGACACTATTCCCCAGTGCATCTTTGCATATCCAGGGGATAGGACCACAATGCGGCGTACTTTGAGGTTCTTATGGTCCGAGCTCTAAGACCTTAAACTAAGATCTACCCTTATGGTCTGAGCTCTAAGACCTTAAACTAAGATCTACCCTTATGGTCCGAGCTCTAAGACCTTAAACTAAGATCTACCCTTATGGTCCGAGCTCTAAGACCTTAAACTAAGATCTACCCTTATGGTCCGAGCTCTAAGACCTTAAACTAAGATCTACCCTTATGGTCCGAGCTCTAAGACCTTAAACTAAGATCTACCCTTATGGTCCGAGCTCTAAGACCTTAAACTAAGATATGCCCCTATGGTCCGAGCTCTACGACCCTAAACTAAGATCTCCCCAAACGGGGTTCTGCGTCCTGCATGACGTTAAACTGCACTCGCAGAACTACGTATGGCTTGATCTCCAGCCTGATGGAGTACGTAGGAACGCCCGGGCATTTCGACTCGTGTCCAGCCTCAGGGATCGCCAAGTCCCGCCCCTCCTCGTCGCCGGCCGTCTGGCCTGACTTCGGGTAAAGTGGCGCAGTTGTGATATTCTCCCTGATTCAGCTCGGGATGCCCCATCGCAACGATGGGAAGCGACGGTTTCCTCGTCAAAGAGGTTCTGTCTGTGAATTGGGGTGATTCACAGCCAGATTAGTGCATCCGCCTAATACGCTTTCCCCACGGTGGCGCAATTTTGAGAGCGTTGGATTCTATCCGAACAAATCGTCACTTCTCCCCACGCTTCGCATGCCCTATTGATCTGGATTTCCACCCTTGTGCCTGAATGAACCCCCAAAGAGGCATTGATGATGACATGTGATCCGCCTCCTGCAATATGGATGATGACCTTCGGTCCGTCTATCGCAGTAGTATGGTCGATTGATCCATTGTCCGCTTGCCGTCTTGGGCATTTCCTAGAAGGCCAACCGTTGTGGATTTCTGAATTCGGGACGCGCGATTCACCCTTTCTCATTTCCCTATGTTCGGATAAAATCTCAACGCCCCTAGAATTGTCCAGCTCGTGTGTCGGAACAAGTTGGGGGGATGATACATTGATTAGGCTTGAGGTCTCCTTTCCTAGGAATGACCTCCCTCTTTTCTCTAGAAATCCAGGCCCAATTGAGGATGCCTGAAGCTTGGTTAATGCTCCCGCAAGACAATGAATTGTGGTCGAGCATGTTAAGCCAAAAGATGCAGATAAATATGGTGATTCATAGAAATGGATCGAAATATTGTGTAGCGGAAGCAAATGTTTTGGGAATGGCAAAAAAAAGCCCCTAGGGATTAGCGTGCTGGATAAGTCTTTCTAACACCGCCACCCTTTAGCTGGCGGCCTCCAGAGCTGCTTCTCGCTCTCTGCGTGCCCTCTCCTCGTCGGCGGTCGCAGCACGTAGTTCGTCGATTCTGGCCTGTGCACGCTCCCGCTCGACTTGAAGTGTGACCATCTGTTGGCCCGCCTCCGTCAGCTGTACCTGGGCATCGTCCAGCTGGGCCATCAGTTCCTCCACAAGCTCGGTACATGCTGCGACGAAGGCCTCCTTCTCTGCCGCCTGCCCTTTGAGACGCCGGACTTCCTGCTTCGCCATGAGGAGCGCCCGCGTGCTCTCCGACATGTCCCGACATTGTGCGACGTCGGCACGCCGGCGGCTCTCGCGCATCTTTTCGGCCATGAAATCACGGACCGTCAGATGGAGGCGTTGAGCATCAGCTCCCCCGGCACACAGGAAGCGCAGCCAGGTTTGGAGTGATCCCATGCGCCCTAGCCACTCCGATGGGTCTCGCTTGAGGAAGCGCTGGATGCACTTCCACCCCCTTCGGCGCGCTATCCGGCTCTCCTCGACCGCCTCCGCGTCCAAGTCGTCCATCTCCTCGGGGTCGGCAGGCCGGTAGGCAGGGAAGGCAGCCAGCAGGTCTGCTGCAGGGTCCGCCCCTGGGATGTCCTCATGGGGGATAGGTTCCCCAAAATCTGGGCGACCTTCTTCTCTCTCCCCAGCGGCGTTGACACCCTCGTCAGCCCCCGACCTCTCTCCGATGTCAGCACCGCCGACGTCCGTAGCCCCTTGATCAACAGTTGGTGGGGCCGGCTCGGTGTGGGAAGTCTGTTCCGGAGCAGGCGGCATGTCTGCCACCGGTCCACTCGTGGATGGCCCGGGTTCGGCAACCCGACGAGCCTCCAGCGTTGAGATCACTGCGCAGGGCATTCCGTGGTTAGTCACGGATCGTCAACGGCAAGCACCAGCAGTAAAGTAAGGAGACTTACGGGAGTTTAGAGCGTCATCTTCCGCTATCCCGGCCGCCGCAGGAGCAATTGCAGCAGGGGACCCCTTAGCGCTTGTCAGTTCAATGATGGGAGTCTGGCCCCTGCCTCCTGCTGGCGCCTCTCCTACTCCCGCTGAGAACGCCTGACCAACATCCGTGTGCTCCTGAGAAAGATGGAAAAATGGGTTAGAAGCTGCATAAGAGAATGGATGAAGCAGGTTGGGTAGGGATAGAAGCGGACCTCGAGGAGCTCAGTGACATCAACATTGTCAGAGCCGGCCACCTCTCCGCTCTCCCGCGGTCTCCCCTGATGGGATCTTCCCTCGGAACCTTCGTCCTCCCCCATCTCCTCCTCTTCCTCGGAGTCGTTGCTACTATCATCTTCCGCCGGCGGCATCTGTTCTGGAGCGGGTTCTAGACCGAGCATCACCTTCACCAGAAGGGATGGCTCCGCACGCTGACCACGTTGGCGCGCGTACTCGTCCATGGCCGTCAGATACGCATACTGCCGGTTGAAGTCCACCCTGTCGGCGATATGGAGGCGCCCGACCTCTGGCAGATGGATTCCTTCTCTAAGTATCTTTCGCCAGATGGTGTCGGTCCCAAGTGACTGCCGCAGGGTCATCCAGGCCGACCACATCGCCGGGAAGACTGCATCATGGGAGGGTTCGAGCAGATGCCTTACCTGCTTCCCGGGCCGCTCCCCGACCGCCGCATGTGCCCCCTCTCTGGGCGCTGAAGTCGTGGCGGCACCTTGCGATGTGCCCTCCGCCAAAGTCCCTGCCCGCGCCGGCTCCGCTGCTTGGCGCGCCTCCGTTCTCCCCCGTGTGGCGGCGCCTCGCCTCCTTCCTTGACGCCTGGTCTCCGCACGGGTGACTTCGAGCTGCCGAACTGGCTTCCGTAAAAGCCCCTCGGGGTACGCGATGGCCCAGTGTTCGGCGTACTCGGTTGCCAAGCCTGCGTCGACCCCGGTAGGAGGGAGAGTGATGACGTCGCCAGAGCCAAAGGCGACGAACATCAGCCACATCTGGCGAAGGACGCTAGGGTTCGTCTCCTCCCGGACAGCAGTGAATACCCTCTTCGGCATCCGTTGAAGGCACCCGAACTGCCTGGCAAACCGGGTTGGCATGTAGGGCTCGCAGATCACCTTCCCGTCGATCCGAGCCACGAGCACCCCGCCCCACATGTTCAGGAAGTACTCGTTCTGCTCCAGCGGACCCTGCCCGTTGTCGATCATTTGGCCAACGGGAGTGGGGAACGGGCTGAAGTTGAAATTGGCATGATTTTCAATCCGAATCCCCACGCCCTCCTCACTTAGGGTCATCGGAGCGACCCCCACAATGTTCAGCAGGGAGGGTCGCAGGCCGTTGCTCGGAGGAATGATGGCGTTCGGAAACGTTTACCCACCAAGGTGAGCAGCCACCCAGCCGTGGAAGAATTGGAAGGGCCCATAGATCCTTCGTGGCGACCCCCCTCGTGAGATGCGTCCCAGGATGGCGTACAGCTTAGCCAACACTGGGACCCCGAGGTTATATCTTTTGTTGGCGGCCATAGCGCCCGCCATCGCCAGTGTCGCCGGGAGGACGCCCATTCTCGCATCCCGCACTGGCAGGAGCCTCCCACTCAGAAAGTCGGCCAGGAACGCCACGTACCGTACATTTGGGTCCCGGGCCTCGATGACGTGGTACCCCCATGAGCGGTAGTCGCCCGTCTCCAGGACCGGCCAGTACGACCCGTTCCGGCTCCTCTGAGCCGCGGTCGGGCACCGCTTCCCCCTGCCTTGCATCTTGACCACCGGGTCATGCTCCAAGAACTGGCCGAACCACTCCTTGTAGGCTATGTCCTTCTGGAAGTCCTTGATCCCGAGACGCTGCGTAGCCAGGTCAAGCAGATGCCAGGTCAGAATGGGAGTCCGTGACCTGTCTTCCCAGGTGTTCTTCGGAGGCAGGAACTCATCGTACTGGTAACCCTCCAGCGGGATACCTCCGATGTAGTGGATGTCCCAGAGACCGATGCCGACCTCCCCATGGTGAAGATGGAAGGTGTTGGTATCCGGGGACCAGCGGGTGAACAGCTCCGGCCCGAGCTCGGACTGCTGGTAGAAGTGGAACTGCGACGTCCACACCGCCTCAAGCAAGCCGATGTACCGCAGCTCCTCTGCAAAGTGATCGCAAGTGTGGCGTACCCAGAACGCCCAGGCCCACTCACTGGTGAAATTGCCCCCAGATCACAAGTCCCAGTCCTTCAGCCAGCCCTTGGTGTCGTCGGTGACACTCTGGCGATATATGCTCGAGTAGAGGGCTGGAGAGTTCTCCGCAGTAGGCTCACTTCCGACGATGGTTCGCGTCCTCGGGTTCAGGACATAGAAACCTAACTGTCTGGTCTCCCTGGCAGGATGCCCATTGTTGGTGATGTTATAGCGGGGAAGCTCGTCCTCCCGAGTCACCCAGGTCCGTGGCGCATCAACCTCAAACCCTGGCACCGGAACCTCATCTAGGATGCCGAAGTTCCAAAGCGGCAGGTTGTCCGACAGTGGATATGTCTTCTGGGCCGGCGTCAGCAAGTCGAACAAGGATTGATTGTTGGAAACAATCTCCTTGGCTTCGTAGACCTCCTCATTCGTCGCCATCTCAGCTCGGCGAGTGGCGGCATCCCCCTCATTTCCTTGATTCGCAGCCATCTCAGAAGCTTCGGGAGTCGTGCGGGTAAAGGGATGAAGCGTGCGGGAGCGGACGAGGATGGTAGAGAAGATTGAGAGTTGGCGCGCAATCCTAGTGGACGGCGCGCAATCGGGACGTCCGTCGCGTAAAACCCCGGGTGTTCGCGCAAAAGCAGGCCGAATTCCGGACAGGTTTGCGCGACGAGCGGGCGAATTCCGCGCCGGAAAAGGCAATTTCGCGCACGAGAGCTTAGAGGCTTATCGCGCGGATGGCCAGTGTACGGTGCGGGGGACCCAGGGCCCCTATTTATAGGCGAGGCCCGGGTCCGCACTGCGCGAAAGCGCTTTGCGCGACCGCGACAGCAAATTTCGCGCACGACGCCCTTTTTTGCGCGCCATCGTCTCGCGCCACCCAGGACTTCGGCATTCCGGCGTCTCCCTCGGAACCCGATCGTTGCGACCTCTCGCCGATCAGATTCCGAGGGGGGGCTTTTGTAGACGCCGGAAAAGTCCGTTGTTCCCAAACAAAGCTCCGGATGCGGAAAGCGAGGTCATATTTGGAGTCGGAAGCATGTTTCGGAGGGCCCGGAGGCCTTGCGCGGAATTTTGCAGACACGCGCGCAAAGTTGATGAGTCGCGCGCAAACCTCCCGGGATGCGCGCAATGCGCCGGGCCAGCGCGCATTTTTGCGCGCCAGTGGCCCGCGCGACTCCCTTGCGCGCCGGGCCCGATTCCGCGCCCGCGAAGAAAATTCCGCGCCCGCGAAGAGAATTCCGCTCCCGCGAAGAGAATTTCGCACCCGTGAACTGGATTCCGCGCCCGGGGTTGCCTATAAATATAAGGCGACCCCCGACGGTTTAAAGGTTGGTGGCCAGAATTCGAAAGGTCTCTCGTGCGTGCAATCCAACCCCTTCCGCGCGCAATGCCGATCTTCAGGTAACCTCCTTTCTTTCACGCAAGAAAGCCTCGGGGTTCGCTTTCGCGCGCAATCCCTTTGGCTCATTTCCTTTGGAATAACCCTTCACTCAAAGGCATTTGCGCGCAAAAGAAGCCTCTTGCGCGCAATTGCCCCCGGGTGCGCGCAATCCAACCCGATTGCGCGCACCCCCCATTTTCAAAGTGGCCATTCATTAAAGAATGAGCCGTTGCCCCCGTGCGCTATCCGAAGCCCGGTGCGCGCAATCTCTATCATTCGCGCGCAAAGTGCTGGCCCAATTGCGCGCCAGCCCGTCCATTTGCGTGCCGACCCGCGGTATTGCGCGCAAAGCTCCTCTTTTGCGTGCAAACCGCCAGGGTCGCCCCCTTTGACCCCCTTTGGGTACCCGCCTGCGTGGAGCCCGATGACCCTCATCCCAGGTGCCCGCACTGTGCGTTGTCTTCCCATGCGGCCCTCCAGGCTTGCGCGAAGTGACACGGACCTATCGGCGGCTTCAACGTCCTGCACGACGTTAAACTGCATACGTCCTGCACGACGTTAAACTGCATACGTCCCGCACGACGTTAAACTGCATACGTCCAGCACGACGTTAAACTGCACTTCGTCCCATCTACAAGACGTTAAACTGTACGCTATTCGTCCTGCACGACGTTAAACTGTAATTCATCCTACATGACGCTAAACTGCACCACGTCCTGAACGACGTTAAACTGCATACGTCCAAGCTGCATGACGTTAAACTGCCTAGCCCCCATCGTCCGCGCTGCAAGACGTTAAACTACCAAGCATCTTCGTCCTCAACACACGATGTTAAACTGTACTTCGTCCGGCAAGACGTTAAACCGTCCGCTTCGTCCTCAACACACGACGTTAAACTGTACTTCGTCCGGCAAGACGTTAAACCGTCCGCTTCACCCGATCCCATGACTCGCACGCAGGGTCCTCCCAGTTTGGATGTGGCCCCCACCCGCTCGTCTCTGCAGGGATGTCGGGATTGGAGTGGCCTTCGCCCACGGGGGTAGAGTGTTGCAAACAGAACGAACTACGTGGACTTTGATCCCTGTCTTCTAAACAGGGTACGTAGGAAGCCTCTCCGAGGTTCAAGCCCACCACCTGGTCATCCCGGTCATATTTACGTCGGTTCGTCCATCAGTGGACCCCTCCCGGGTTCACACTTGCGTTGATTCACCTATGAATCCGCCTCTGTGGGGGACTGAACGTGTGTATCTCCATTGTGCTTCCCCACTGCCTCGATCTCTTCGTGAGTCGGCTTGCCAACGTCCAGCATGACGTAAAACTGTGATCCACCCGGCCGTTCCATCCCCCTCTGTGCGAGGTGGTTCGGTTCAATCCTTCTCCAGGCAGCCTCGATCTCTTCATGAGTCGGCTTGCCAACGTCCAGCATGACGTAAAACTGTGATTCACCCGGCCATTCCATCCCCCTCCGTGCGAGGTGGTTCGGTTCAATCCTCCGCCCGGCGGCCTCGACCTCTTCGTGAGTCGGCTTGCCGACGTCCAGCATGACGTTAAACTGTATATCCGAACTACGCTGACTTTGATCCGCGCTAACGCGCGGTACGTAGGAAGCCCCTACGGGGTCCAAGCTCTTCACTCCATCATCCATCCTGATCCTTACCCGGGCCGCCACATCCCGGTGGGGTCATGCCATTTCATTCCACTCCACTTCACTCGGGAAGCCGCCCATGTGCTGTCCCCAGCGTCGGAGGTTCCCCGCAAGGGGTTCTGTCATCTGATCCACTCCTCGTGTTGATCAGTCCGATGCCGTCCCCGCTGGACGTTAAACTCGCGGCATACCCCGTGTTAAACATGGGAAGCTGAGGAAAACCTCAGGTAACGCAGTTCCCCGAACCCAGTGCGGGATGCCTCAGGCCATCACGCCTTCGAGAAGCCCTATTAGGGACGGAAGGCAGACATGCAGAGGCGCAGTGTTAAGACACGCCCCCAACACCCAGAGCCACCCGGTCTCCTCACCGCAGGTTGCTGCCCCGACCAGACTCCATGGAGCGTCCGGGCGGAAGCAGTGTAATTAACCGGTGTCCATGGAGACATGGCGCCGGGAACGAGATTCACGAACATTCTTAAATCTATGAGGGAGACCCGGATTAGGCGACGAGTTCCGAGGAGACGTCCACGGAAGGAGGAGCCGACATCCCATCATCCCGGTTTCGATCAAGGAGCAGACGCCCCTGAATAAGGGACGAATGCCACCCGCCCTTGGAAAGCGGGACTGCGGGACCACAAGCCGCGCGCCCATCCCCTCGGGTTGACGGGTGCACGCGCGAACGCGTCCTGGTGGAACAGCGTAACCCGACGCACATCCGCACCGAAACAACATGTTTTCTTTTATTTTTTTCCTTAAGAAAAAAATTACCATTCTTTAACCTTTTCACAAAGTGTCCATATTTAAAAAATCATTATTTACTTCTTTTCAAAGTTGAGAAACACTAAGAAACTTATTATTTAACCTATTAATATACAATGTATTCCTTAATTTCAGTATGTTCTCACCAATACAGGTTGAACCAAATCCTATTATTTTGAATGAAAAATAATTTATAAATAATATTTAAGAATCATTGAAATTTTCCAAATCATTGAGAATATTTATATCACTTATCATGTAGGATGAACATCCTTTTTCTAGAATCCATGGACGCACCATTAGTTATGATTTTAATGAAACATACAATATAATTGACTTTTTCTTTATATCTTCAATTTTCTCATTAAGATTTTTAGTATTTAAATAAACATTTATCTAAATAAAAAGTATTATATGAAAAAAAAAATATTCATGAACTAGTTGGTCATATATTCAACATAGTTCTTTAACCATATGAAACTAATTCTTTCTCTTTACTTCATAAATTTATTCATTTCATTAATATTTTCTTTTTTGATTCCTCAAACTCCTCCTTAACTCCTACCTTAAATTTATTTTGTAATCCGTAAAATAAACATCATTAAACAATATTTTTCTTAAAAATTTTCTTAATCCACCATAGTAAAATAAATATCTATAAAATGAAAAAAAATCCATAACCAACTAACTCTCCAATGTGTGTCACCTACTGTCAATTAAAATTTTTACCTTTCATTTTGGATAATATTTACGAAAAATTAAATAAATGAATTATACAAATACATTTATTTGGTCATTTTAATTCTTCTTTTAATTTTTAAACATTCTATTTGTTGTATATTTTCCTTTTAAGAAGGCCTTTTTGAATTTAAAAGTTAATTGAATTTTATTTTATTTTACCACAATATGCACTTCATTTTACATTAACATAAAATTAGTATTTCATTACACACAAACATTAATTTATTAAATTATTAATTGAGGTATTTTTATATTAACAAAATCATTAAAATTATTTAAGAGTTCATTACTCGTGACACATCCCATAATATATTTTCTAAATTCTTGAAGGGAATTCTATAATTTTTCATTAAAAATTTTCACATGACTTTATACTTCTGATAGTTTTTATTAGACATTTTGAAGTTACCTTACCTTCTGATTAACCATATATTTTGTATCGTCAATTGTATTTTTATATTTTCATAGAAATACTTTTATGCCCCCAATCCCCTATAATAATTTTTAATCCTTTTCAATACGGTTAGAATTATGTTTGTTAGATATTTGAGATTCTTCATTCCATTTTATATTCTCTTTATCTGAAATTTATATATTTAAATGACACCCCTTCATCTCGCATTTCAATATAAACTTCATTTAAATTTCCCATTCATTGTTATCCCATTAATCATTATCACTAGTGAACTCATCCCTATTTAATTTATAAATTCATAAATTATCCTCATATTCACATAAATTTTGAACTAAATCATTCTCTTCACTAATTTAATCATCATAAAAAATTAAAAATAAGGCCTATTTTTTAATTATGAGAAAGTAATGCCTTTAATTTTATAGTAAAACATCATATTTTAGTTTTTTAATGTTTAAATCTATGAAAAACAATCTAAGAGATAAAATTCACTATCAAATTCTTCTTCCTTTATTTTTGGACAATTGATCCACATTTTAAATATTTTATTTAATATTTTTTAATACATTCCTTTTCCATTAAAAACACTTAATAAGATAAATTTAATCAATTTTCCTAGATATATCACTATGTATTCTCCATATTTAGAATTCTAATCTTCCTCCTTGACATCAAACTAACTCTTATCCCAATTTATAGGTTTAAAGGGTATTTATTTTTCATTCTTAATCAATTTATAAATAACACTTACATTTCACATTTCATAAGAAATCAATTTATATGTATATTTTTTCTATGTTGTTAATTAAATATATAATTTTAGATATTTTTAATATTATTTTATTTCATATTTATCATCAGTATATGTTTTTACCTTCCATCTTATAACTAATTTTTTCCTTCTCTGTCTTTTTACGGAGATTTGTTTCTTAGGTTTGGATCAGTGATCTTCTTTATGAAATATATTATTGGATTAAGTGTATCAAAATCTTGTTATATAGATGGATTTCATAAACTACATACACATAATCCACCATATTCATATCGTGGGTGATGTTTGATCTACTTCACATTATTTTACAAAGTCTATGTTTCTTATATGATGGTTTTTTTAGGTTTAGCATTTGACATCACTAACAAGAGAGGATATGAAGAGTTGTTGGCATTGATTATTTATCCTAATTCACCAGGTGGGAGTGGGAGATAACCAAATTTGAAATTAGGATCTCCCTTAACTAATGGAGCTAAAGTGCATGATGATTTGTTATAATGATGTTGTAGTACTAGCTGTGAACCAAAAAATTTACTATACTAGAGTGATGAATCTAGTTTGTGAATATTTTCATGGGATCATAGAGTTGTTTCAATCCCTTTACATATTCTCAATGTTTAACCCAATATGGTAATAAGCATGGATAGCTACTACATACCAAGAAAATAGAGATGGATATGAGTGATAACACAGAAATAACTCGACATAGATGATCTTAGTGGGATATATTGAGCTTCTTCATCTGCACAATTGAGATGGAGCCCAGATTAGGGGGTCGCGATCTAAATTTGGTTTTATTTTTCAAAATTTTCTTGTTTTTTTGTACTATTTTTTTCATAATGTGTTTCATGTATATTTTTTTAACCAGTTGTGTTCATGTATATGTTTTCGTTTTTCTAATCTATTCACTATCTACTTTTTCTACTCCTTTTCCTTTGGTATATTGAATCTCGTGATGGTACAAACTCATGCTTGTAGGCTAATTGGGTGAAGCTCATAAGTCCTCTTATTCATTTACTGCTCTTCATTTTCTATTATTACCTGGTAATGTTGAGTGTTTCTTTTTTATTTTAAATAAACCCAATTTTGAATTTATTGGTTGGATTCAATGTTTTTTTCATATCTATTTTTCTTATTTTTCTTATTTTTTGTTACTTTTTTATTTGGGTTTTCTTGATTCATGGAGTCCATATAATGAATAATTGTTTTATAATTCTAGGATTACATATATTTTCACCTGGATAGTGATTTTCTCATTTTCATTATAATTAATTTTGTTAGAATTGGTATGGATGGATTTTCATTTTTTTAGTTATGAGAATTTTACTAGCTTGAATTGATATCAAATTACCACCATCAGTTACTTTCTATTTATGATGGTTGGAATTTCAATTCAATCATGATACATATTTATTGAATGAAGTATATTTTATTCATTACGTTTTTGTTTATTTCACATTTTGGGAACCAAAATTAAACCCATGAGGATTATTTTTTGCTATATGCAGACTTCAAATGTATCACAGACTGCAACAATTGTTATTAAAGAAAACCAGGGCATAATATTGTATAGATAAAATTTTAAATATCCAATTCATTTCATTAAATTTTTTGTTCGTTGGATTTTACTGTTTTCATCATTATTTGATGTGCCATTCAGTTTTGGTATTTTTAACTCTCATTGGATATAATTTTACAATATACTATTCATTATTGCATAATTTTTTCTTTCCTATATTATGTTTCCTTTCTCAGAATTATATATGAATTTGGGTATGTGTTTTAGGAGTATTTCACTGGTGTTTCTATAATGTAGGGGCTCTATTCTATGTTTCCATGTGTTGAGAGATTTTTAGTAGTGGGGAATGTCGATGGGGTATTGTGTCTCTAGTTTCTACCATTTTCCTCAGATCTGGGAATATACTAATTATGGTTTATTACTCTAAATTTTGTAGGTGTTTATCTCATATAATGATCCAAAAGAGAGTTTAGTGTTTGGTCTTGGATAGTTATGTGGGTGTGTTTTTCTTTTTTGTTGTTTGGTTATCCACTGAGATTATTGGTTTTGCTGACTGACCCACTTAGTGATTTAGTTTCGATTTCGTGGTGTTTGGGATAATTTTTCATTAGAATTATTTACTAGTATGTGTGTTTAGTTGGATACTTCCTTTTGGTGGTAATTATTTCTCACTCTATAGAGTCATCCTAGGATGTTGGGATTTATTGTATGTGTTATTATGGTTCCCTTTGTTTGAGAAACATTCCATATGGATTTTTAGGTGTTCATCTCTTTAGGTGTTGATATTGAATCTGAAATTTTTGTATTATTGATATACTATACTGCTAGTCTTACTAACATAGGTTTCTCAGGTGGCATGTCTTGTATTGAAGATTATTGTGATAGGTTCTTTGGTCTTTCTCTCTATTTAAGCATTCAGGAGGAGACTCCCTCTTTTGTTTCTCCTTTTTATATACTTACTTTGTCTCCATTATTAAATTATTATTATTTTATCATTTTCATTTTCAATTATTATTTATATCCTATAGGAATTATTTATTTATTTCCATGAATGTAGATTATGGGTACTACTTTGTTCATTGGTGTTATGTAGGCACTAATGATATGTTCTAAAAACCTCTATTAGCATGTGATTTTTCGGTCCATAACATCTTTGACGCCATCACCTTAGAGGGATATTCAATAAATTATATGTATGTATTTTATTATTTTTGGTAGTTTTTTTATTTTGATCATGTTTACCAACTTATATAATATCATTCAATTTTTGGAAGTGTATGTCATGTTGATTCAAGTTAGGGGATAGTTTTTTATCATTACCTACAGTGGTTTCCTGTTTAATTTTTGATTCCCAAATTTATAGTAGTAGGTAGTTCAAAATCATCATGAAGATATAATTTTATTTTTCAATATGGTGTTTTTCTATGGTATTATTTCATAATATATCATTTTTACGTTTAATTTTTAACGTGTAGATTTTTTGTTTTTCTATTTTTAATTAAATAAAGAATTAAAAAAATATTTTTTTACATTCTAGATTTATCATGAGCCATAGTTTTTTGCCTACCATTCTATGGATACTTTTATACCATTTTGTGGCTTTTTTTACACCTTTTTTTATTTTTGGATCATTGCTCATATTTGTGTCCTATTCTATTGTGTTGAGTGTCTCATCAGCGAGTTATATAGCTGGCCATAGTGCATTTCCCACGCCTCCTCCATTTCACATGTGCCATGGGTGATGTATGACCTAAATCACATTATTTTACACAGAAGGGTACTCCATATGTTTTTTTTACTATTTTGGAATTAAACATTGTGGTAAAGTTAGAAAATTGAGGGTTATTGGCTTCATCGATTTCTCCGAATTTTCTAAGAGAGAGGTTGAGTGCTGAAATTTTTATTGGGATCTCCCTTCATCGATGGAGATAAATTGCATGACGATTAGTTGTGATGAGGTTATGGTCCTCTATATTGAACCCATAATGTGACTATCATGGAGTGATAAAGTAATTTCATAAATCCTATCATGGGATCTTGGAGTTATTTTAATCTATTTTCTGATTCATGGTGCTCGACCCTTTATAGTGATTAACTTAGATAACTATTATTTAACTAGAAAATAGTGATGATAGTGAAGAATTAAACCTAAGGAAATATTTTTCAATGATTTTTGTGTCATATATTGTGCTTCTTCATCCACAGAGATTAGATCAAGCCCCAGTAAGAGGTCCATGGTCCAACATCAATTTTTTTTATCAAATTTTGAATTTATTGTGTGTACTTATTGTTTTTAATCATGTGTGTCGCATATGTTTTTTGGACATATTTTTTCATATTTTTGTAATTCCTATATTTTTTCTTTAAGAATATCATAATACTTTTCCTTTTTCATAATAAATCTCATGATGATCATTCCATATACATGTTGGTCAATTTACCAAATAACATAAATCTTTCTTCCATTTTATATTTAGACCTACAAATATTGAATTTTTCATTTGGAATTTAATTCAAATATGGTTTGAATTTATTTATTGTATTAGATGCTGTTTGGACTTGTTTTTTTTTCATTTTATTCAGTATTCTTATTTCATTGTTTTATGTTTCTTTTTATTAGATTCTTTATATGGAATAATGGTTTTATAATTATGTGAGTGTATATATTTGAATCTGGATGCCTAATTTCCGATGTTTGTTCAATTATGATTGATAGAATTGGTTTGGATATATTTTTAATTCTGCAGTTTCGAGAATAGTACATGCCTGAATTTAAATATATTTTCACAACCCTCTCACCCCAATGTGAACCCCTCTAGGGTTAGTAAATAAAATTAGGAGATGGTGAATGCCTAAGTCCCACCTCCAATAGGCCCCGAGTTGCTGACTAGAACCAAGGGTATAATAAACATACATATGAAAGACATTAACCTCTATGAATACATAAAATACAGACATATAAGATGGATACACCGATCAACACCTATTATGACATACAATATTGAAACAACTAAAAAAGGAAATTGCATGTACCAAAAAGGTAAAGATGGTAGTGAACACAAATCCAAAATAGCTCCTAACGAACCATGTTCTATTAATATCCATATTGATATTGAACCTTCTCATATTGAACTAAAAATAGATTTTATATACATATAGTGATCATAATAGTATACTCAGTAGGATCCTCCCGAAAGCCTCTCCTAAAAAAGATGAATAAAGAAAACTAAATCATAGTGAATAACATGTAAACTAACTCATCGCCTAAATAGGTATAAATTGTTCTCAGCCTCGCCATGTATAACTCTCACTAAGTTTCAAATACGAAAAAAATATAATATAGAAATTAATCATTAAGGGTACCTACTCCTTTTTCCCCACTGGTTTTCCGATCTTCCCCAACACTCCACATCTTAAGCCTTCTTTCTCCAAAATAAGCTAGCCTAAAGACACCTAGGAAATTCATTACAACATACACCTTGTGTATAAAATCATCACATAATCCCACCTATATACACATATCTATATATTATAACTGAGTATCTTTTTTGAAGCAACCATAGCCTGTATGTTGTGTACCACACATCTGGTATTATACCTCAAGTCGTCATAGCCTATACATGTCATACCTTCAATTATACTTTGGATACAGTATCAAGAGATACATGTGCATGAAAAAACCACAAGACATCACATCCATCTATACACATATATGAGGAAACTAACAATCATGCATACCAATATAAGTGACTACCCATAAAAGAGAGCATGGCCATAGTGGGTAGTCAACCACATATCTTTGAACTATGATTTGGGAAAATACCCTCCTAAAGTCCACTTGGTATCAATATCTATAACCAACATGGGTGGGTTAGTGTATGAAGTCATAAGATATAAAGGATATAATATATCTCATAACCATAACATGATATTTACATGGTCTTCAGATGAATTACATTTATCATCTCTTGGACACTAAACATCCACTTCTAGGGACTCGATATCCAATAAGGGCAGAAGCATTTAAAGAGAAACAATAGTTACTTATATTATTTTTATAATTTACCTGAAATTAATTAATTTATTATACATTAACTAACCAACATAATTATTTCTAATTATATTAAATTAATCTTTAGTGTAAAGTTAACCCCTCTTGGAATATTTCAAACAGATTACATGGTTTCCAAATATTAACACATTTTTTTTCATTTTCATTCCATCAACACCAAACCCATAGGTTAAAAACTATTTATTAATTATTAAAATCATTCCATAATCTAGGTACTCATGTAAAACCATCCTAATATACCACAAAGATGGAAAATGAAACCATGCCCTCCTAACTACCTCAAGCTGTGGGGAAAGTAATTAAAATAAAATAAGGAACTGGAACATCTACCATTAAGTAGATTCTTGTTATCAAATAGAAAAACATTCTCATATCAATGGGTAAGATGAGATTTAACCCATTCCATTATATCTAGTGTCATCCTCAAATCCCACATGCATATCCTGATGTATCATTCCATCGCATCCATCTATTGATGCCACATAATCCACGCCTTCCTACACATATTACATCAATCATCCCATGATCAGCCACCCTAGTCTCATATAAAATCATGAAGAAAATATCACATCTATCGAACAACATAAAAGCAGTATGAAATAAACAATCATAGCCAACAGGGAACCCTAGGTCCTAAAATAAATCATCAATCCTTTACGCATATATGATCTCTCATGGATCCAAGCACAATGCTCTTATCCTTCTAAAGAAGATGGTAACTCAGTCACTAGAAATTATCTTTACCAAAAAACTAATTTTTATTCAATCATGAATTATCAAATACATTATTAATAGTTTTAAATGTGGGTAACATTCGGAATCATGTCATAAAAAGCTATAAAATTTAATCATGCTCTTATATTTAAAACAAATTTCAAAAAAAATAAAGGGAATTACGATTCACATTAACATGAATTTATTCATTTCAAAATTCACATCAAGAATTATCATGATTTATATTATTTATCAATCCCATTATCATGGGAGAACAGATTTAATTAACCATGCTCATTGAATAAAATTGAATTAACATCAAATAGAAAGAAACACCAGATACATTTGACATGCCTCTTATTTAATTTTTTTATCCAACCAATTAAAAATTACTGGAATTATGTTATTTAACATTTTCCATCAAGATAAACCTGGTAATACCTAGAATCAAATGTCATTTTTACATGAATAACATATACAACATTTTATCTATCAATTCAAGAGGAAAATTGTTATCACGATTGGAAGAAACAACATATGATTACTAAAAAAATTCTTTATTAATCTGATTTAATAATTATTAAGTTAATTCCATTTCCATATAAAGGGTTAAATCATGATAATATCATGATTATATATAAATAAATATTATAATAAATGAATACCCTACCATAAATGAATCAATGTTCTTCACATGAGAATAGACCACCATCATAGAACATGATGTCCCCTCCCCTAAGAGCTACATCCCTACAATGATGTTGTGCCATAAACACACCAACAAACAAGAAAGAAAAATATATTCAAAAATTTGGTTGATGCTACCATATTATGGAAACAATATGTAAAAGGATATGCATTGAATAAGAATTAGATATAAAGGTAGGACATTCCATGGATCTCTAAAAATCAAACATGGCAATCCAAGAATCGATCCTCATCAATGGGATACCAAAAAAAATTAAGTAAGAGCCACTAATTTCTTATAAATTTGTAGAAAGACCACTACATTTGAGAAAACCTTAGGCATTAAAAATTATATTATCACATTAACTTTTGGTTTCCATAGTGTGAAACCCTTTCACACTGTGAAGGTATTGGTTTTTTATGTTATTCTGAAAAATGGGTCACCTTACACTATTTATCCCCAATTTATTTCGAATCATGATTCCTACCATGAATCATCCCATGAATCTTCCAAAAATAGGTGATAAAGATATTTTAGGCTATGAATCGGGCTCTCATTCAATGTTTGAAACATGAATTCACAATGTGAAACCCATTAACATTTAAATTCCCCATGATTCTAGATTTTATCTTCAAAAAGCATCCAACCCCTATTTGGGACTCCATTGAGAACTACGAAATTCATAAACACACAAAGGGTCAAAAAAAAATGCATATAGTCCCTTATATTGGAAACCTCCAATGAAATTATAATCCTTGAGTGCCCAAAACCAAAACAGAAGAGAAAAAGAAAATAATTCATCCAAACAACCACCTCATGGGATGCCTCTCAGGGATCTCATAATTGTAGCAGATCAAACATCATAGTTATAAGAAACAATTTAAAACCATGAAATAATGGCATCCAACTCTTAAACACTCTCTCAATGTAGATACCTATCTTACAAGTGTGTGGTTTCTAGTAATAAACAAGTGAAAACCATATCATAAACCAAAAACTCAACATCCACACAACGAAAAATGTTACAAGATAAAAGATAAACATAAAGTAGCTCATAGTACTAAGTGTTTCTCTATGAATAATGTTCTCAAGTACTCACCTCCACACCACTATGCCACTAGAAGAAAGAAACTAAGGAAATAAAATACCCATTAAACCTCTTCTCCTAATAGTCCTTGTTCTTTATTAGCCACTCTCGAAAGGTTCCATCGCCATCAAAATTAATTTCTCCCGAATTTATGAAATTATAGTCATCATTAATGGAATGAAAAATCTATGACAAATGAAAAACATTATACATTGTTCTTATCTGAAGAGGATGTTCTATCAGATATGATATGGCTCCAACATGATCCAACACCTAAAAAGGTGAAACTAACCTAAGATAAATCTTACTCCCATGACCAATCCCTCACTACCCATGATGAGGTGTCTCCTTTGTGATCACAATATCTCTAACTTCAAACTCCATAGGACACCTTATATGATCGGTATAGGATTTAGAACAATCCTATAGAACATTCAACCTATCATGAATTACTCAAACTATCTCTATTTTATTCTCTGTTGGTTTTGGTCTGATAATTGATCCCTCCTTGACCCTTTCCCAACACACTGGTTAAAAGAAAGGGTGTTCAATCATTGATTCAAATGAATCTATTCCAATGGTGGAGTAAAAACTGTTATTGTTGTCATCCTTGACCAAGGAATGGTTCCTCGTCCACAAACCTCCAAAATCTATGACATAAGAGTGCAACATATCTTCATGATTTAAGATGATTTTATCTATTTATGCATCCATATATAGATGTAAAATAGTGTTATTGAATAACTAAGATACAAAATGATGTAGAATAACTCTCCAAACCTTGGATGTAAAATGATGATATTGATTAGAGATGATCATTCTCAGGACTCTTTGGATTCACTCCACCTTCTCCAGATACTACCTTAACAGAACCTCTACTAAGACTGACTCCTTGACCGCTATAAGGTGAAAATATTTCATCAAATAATCCACTATCTCCCTTGGTGTATCATATCCTCCTTTATATTTAGGTAAACTAGTAACTCATTCCATTGAGATGTCATCCTACATCCATTGGGGAGCATCAAATGGAAGAAGAAAACTCCTTGGAACACGGTTCTCATCATACACCTTATAGAATACCATCCTTTGAGAAAAAAAATATGCAACTACAAACATCAACACACACCACCAAAAGTGACCCCTCAAATATCAGCACATATTTATCATGTTGGGATGTACCACCAACAATGATCTATTGAACTCACATAGAACCATCTCACACATCAAAAAAGGGATGAAAAAACATTTTTGAAACAAAACATGGTGTTTTCCTTCATCATACCAACCATTAGAGGCATCTCAAAAAACAGATCGATCACTCCAGACCTCCACCTCAAAATCCCCCAACTGGGACTCCTCTACATGATGCACTAATTATGGCTACATCATTATCTGGAAAATACATCCTATGATTAAAACAACTACTATACCTTGATGTATCTATATTAGTTTTTCCATCACTCTATATGTATCCCTATATTTACCCATAGTATCACTATGTGACTTTCTACTCAGTGAATTGGTGGAAAATTTTCCCTTTCATAGAGTATATGAAATTTAAAAGTCATAATCATACAATAATTACATCCACTAACATTGAAACTAGTTCACCTCACTCAAGGAGTAGACATAACATGGGATATAATGATCAGTAACAACCAAAAAATGATCATCAATGAGGTAATTTCACCACAGTATCAAAAAACAAAAATACCACAAGCCCAAGATCATTGGTGATATACTTGTGATCATGCGAAAATAACTACCGATACCCATAAGAAGTAATAAATATATTTTGTATCATAATACAAATCATTCCAAGGTGTGAAGTGTCATAGAAAACCTCCAACTAAAATCCATCAACTGGAAAATAATGGACTAGAGTGCTATCCAACGTCTCCTTTGGGTAAATAAAAAAAATCCTAAAACTGGTCGATCTACAAGAATAACAGATCTTTTCAAGTCAAGGATATCATAGGATTCACAAATAGAGATAAATTGGCAACGAACCTCCTATAATATCCTACAACACTAAAGAAACTTTTCACCTCATCCACTATCTTGGGGGCTTCCCAAGAAACAACCAGCAATATCTTTGAATTATCCAGAGGTACTCCCTACTGGGATACCACATTCTCTAAGAAGAAAACATCATGAGCCCAAAAACTCACAGATTGAAAACATCCCGAACATCTATTCATGATGAAGAACTCTTAAACCGACACACATATTCTTAGTAAGATCCTACTCAAATGTGGATTGCAAAAGGTTTTCATTGATGAAAACCACCATAAAATTATTCATGAACTTTTTGACACTGCATTCATTAACCCCAAAATAATGGTTATAATATTATTTATACTGAACGATATTACAATGAACTTTAATTCTCATTATGACTTTAAAAAAAGTTTTTATAATACCCTTATCATTCACATGAATCTGGTGATACTCTGGCCGAAAATTAATTTTTTTGTAACCGAAATTCTTCCCTCAGATGATCAAATAAATCATCAATCGATAGAAGAGGATAGAGGTTCTTTACTTGAACTTGTTTCAGGTGATGATAATCAATATAAATCCATAAACTGATATAAACCTTCTTCATGAACAAAACTATTTCACCCAAATGTGAAAAACTCTGCCACACCCTAAGACATTATAATATTTTCTTTCCTAAATAAATTAAATTATTTCAATTTCTTTATTTTTATATAACACCATGTTAATATTATGCTACACACTATAATGAGTTGGCTTTGATTACATGCAAGGCCCAATTTTACTGAACAATAATTAATTAATAAAATATTATAATTAAATAAAATATATAACCTAGACATTAAATAAGATATTATAAATAGTATTAACCAAAATTTGAATTTTATATATTTTATATAATTTTAACATTTACCTTTTATGTTTTTTATAGATCATATAAGAACAAATTCCATTTTTTTTGGATAAAAGAATTATTTTTCAAAAAATGTAGTTTCCCCCTTTTGATGGCGCACCAATTTTAAATATAATTTTTGAAAATTTCATTTATTATATTTCATAAAATAAACATATTTTTTGGAATTATGATATTAAAATTTACTTTGAATGATGTTTTGATATTTTTTAGATAAGTTTAAATTTTTGATGAATAGTAAAAATATACTAAATTTTAATTGAAAAAAACATTTTTCATAAAAATAATTTACATGGATAAATGATATAATTGAATGGTTTTAAAGTAAAAATAGAATATTTTTTATAATTTCATATAATTTTGGTCAATTTAATTACTTTTACCATTAATTTCAATGTAAAAACATTTCAATCTTTGACAATTTTATATCTTATAAAAACTTGATTGTCATTCCAACAATGGGTTTAATTTTAAATTAATTAATGTGACCTCTAAATTTCGAATTTTTAAAAATGTATTCCATATTTTTAATATGTTTTCAAAATTCATTAAATATGGTCCTTTTATTTTTTTTCATTATGAATAATAGCATTATTAATTTTTTAAATAGTTTTAGTTAAGGGAAAATCAAGTAATTAATGCTGAAAATAATATTATAAAATTACCCAAACACCTGTAAAAATTATATTAGATGACTAAATTAGACCTGTTTCACCTATGTTTTGAAATGGAATCATTTAATGGACCCTTTCTATTGATTTTGACCTGAATATTAATAAATTTATTTAATGTGACAAAATGTCACCCTCTCATTTCTTATAAGTACAATGATTTTAATATAGAGATAAAAATGATATAACATCGATTATAAATAGTATATGGAAATATAAAATAATTTCAAACATCATATAAATTTATTTATAATTTTTAGAGATTACATAATCACCATTAATAATGACACAATTTTGTTGTAGAAATTATTTTATTAATGGAAATATTAAATAAATGATATTAAAAATAATAAAATAAATATAATTTTGATATTATTAATGAAATTAACTAATTTTATAGATAAATTAGACATTTTAGTTACATATGGAAATTATTGGTTCAAAAATACCATGTTGGTTTGATATTTTGAAAAATGAAAATATTGAATAGTGTAAAAATCGACATAAATGATATTTTAAAATAAATAAAATTTTATTAAATGATATAAAAGTTATAGAAATATAATATTCATCTATGTAACATGGATAATTTCAATGTTTTAATAAATGTTTCAATTGGGGTTATTTTTTAATTTTATTGTAACAATAATAATCATGTAGTGTTAAAATACAGGAAGACACGGTAAGAGTTAAACTATTTAACTAAAGGTTAAATATGAAAGACAAGGTTAGTATTTTAAGATCTTCCAAAATTTCCCCTCACCTCTCTTATATGAGGTAAATTCTCATTCTCATTAATTCACACCTCTAAATCCATTTGGATTGGCTAACACCCGGCCAATTATCCTACCAACTTCCGTCAATTTATCCAAGATTCTATACTTTTGGAAGAAATTGAACCTATGGAGTCCTTTTGTACAAATCAATAGGAGGCAAATTAAGAAGAGGAGATTAAAACACCATCGAATAAATTAATGTACAAGGTAACAGTTAATTTCCCAATCTCATTATTAAATGAAGTTGTCTATACATAATTATCAACTAGGAAATATTTATAATCCATTTTCATATAATATAAAATGTATTTGAAAATATTACCGAAAATTATTTAAAGTCATTTAAATCTATGTTTTGATTTTTATAAAACGCTTCAAACAATATCCTTCTATCTTTTTACAAATGAGGTAATATATGACCTTATTGAAAAAATAAGGAAATAATGTTTTTAACTTATACGTTTTGAGCCGCTATTATCAACTGTTATAGAACCTTAACATTTTCAATATTCACATACAATATTACAAGTTTATTTTCAAAATAAATGTTTTCTTTTAAAATTTCATAATTTATTAATGCTTTCAATGTAAAAAAGGACATTTCTCTCAAAGAGTTTTAATGATTTTGTTAGATTAATTTCATTTATGTCAATATATTTTGTTAGATTTTATTCTTAATTGTGGTTAATTTATTAGGATACAATCTAACATATTGTATTATAGGGTGTATGATATTTTTGATGGTGGAAGTGCTATTTTGATACCATTAATGGTTTATGGTTAAATTATTCATAATTCATATACTATTTTGGAATTAAAATTATTATATTGTTTATGTTTCACCATGTTCATATAATGCATATATTGAACTTATTAAGTGATGGGAATTTCCCACTATATCCCCTCGATGCATTGGTAGGTCCAATGAGATGAAATTAGTTGGAAAAAAACCCTTTCCGATGTTCTACAAGAAGATTATCATTGTCAGGATTATAGATCTTGAAACAAATTAGATGGATTTATACCACATATGTAAATATTCATGAGGATAGATATTAACAGTAGATATCTTGAGGATGTATCCTGATAGTGAAGAGGTCTGACATTTTTCATTCTCTCATTATGATATTAGTTATGAATATTCCACATAATTATTCGAATAGTAGAATATTCATGGTTATTCTTATTTTATATGGTATTAGTTATTCATTCCATATTATTATCATGATTATAATAAAATGGATTATGTTACTATTATACATCATTCCATAAATATTATGATTAATTATTCATAATAGATTCTAATGTATGATTACCCTTATTGAGAATATGAGCTCACCCCTTTTTTATGTTTTATTTTACTTGAATTCCATGAAGTGTATTATTAATGATATGTATGGTTAAGCTATGATAATAATGATGTTCTCAAAGGATTATATATGTTGTATTTCATGTTTTTAATTATAATGTAAGGATGATTAATGTAATCTATTTTCCAAGACTGGTAAACTAATTGATCCTTTAAGATTTGATTCCTTGTAATCATGCGAATGGATTAAAATAATGCATCGTATCAAGGATTTTGGGTATAGGATGTTACATTTTTTATTAGAGGAAGTTTAGAAACAAATTTGGAAACTTGATTTATAAATAAAAAGGTATAAAATATAACCCTATGAATTAAATTGAGGATATGTCTACATATATAAAATCATATTTTAAATTTTTTTAATAGATAATCTTTGTTAATCGTATGGAATTATGGATTGAGAAGAATATGGAATCAATTAGAGATCCTCTAAATGTTTCTTCAGGACTATATAACTATGATTATTATTTTTCACTTTTTGATTTTAGTTTTTTCAAATGGTTAGAATCGACAATGTTATACAGGTAATGGTTATACTACTGATAATGAAAAGACTACAAAAGTTAAATGAGATGAGGGAGGTATTAAGGAATAAGATGTTGATGTGTAGTTAATGTTATAAGAATGAATTTGAATGATTGATGTTACTCTGTACTGAGATTCAATAATTATTACATCAATGGTTTTATGGTTATAAGATTTGTGAAATATATAAGGACTTCACTACAATACTTCTTTCATTAGTGATTTGGAGCTATATGAGTTATCATTAAGGATTAAAAGGTGATCAAATATGTGGTTTGTGGCAATAAGAGATACATTAAATTATTTGGTTAATCTAATGTTACGATTTATATTATAAATTTAGAGACCTTTTTTGATAGTGAATTAGGATGGAAGTATTTTTGTCAAGTCTTAAGGTTGGACTTGAGTAAATTGAATAGTGGATATTATTTTTTGATGTTAAATATTAAGTTATTGGATATATTGGTCTATAATTTTTATTTTTAGTAAATATTTAGAAGATTAATTAAAAATATTTAGAATATTAACCAACGGATTAAATAGATGGAATCAAGTAAGTTTATTAAAGTATCTATTTGTATAGTAAAATAATCCCTCAACTCTAGGAGACATTATCTAAAAAATGTTTTATTCAAAATATGTATCTCAAGTTAACAATCAATTGAAATGATGGTATTTTATATAATCATAGATTTATGGAGACCATCGCATTTTCCTTTCCTTATTATTAATATTATAATTTGTTAACCCTATTTCTGATGTGGGTTTTCCACAAAGGTATTTTTTTAGTACCAACCTTTTATTTTCTATGTGAAATTTCAAATTGCGAGGATGAAATTTATTGAAGGAGGAGAGAATGTAACACATATAAACTTTATAATATTTTCCTTTCTAGATAAATTTAATTTTTATAATATCTTGATTTTTATGTTACAACATTTTAAGCTTGTGCTACAAAAAAAAATTAGTTGTCTTGCATCAAACGCAATGGCCGGTTTTACCGATCAATAATAAATTAATAAAATATTACAATTTATTATAATATAGAACCACGTAGTTAAATAAACCATTATGAATTTTATTATCCAAATTTTGAATTTTATATATTCTATATAATGTTAAAAATTATATTATGTTTTTTATAGATATGATATTAGGACAAATTTAATTTTTTAGGATAAAAGAACTTTTTTCCGAAAAATGCAGTTTTTCCTCTATTTGATGGCGCAACCATTTTAAATATATATATTTTTAATTTTTATGTATTATATTAAGAAAAAGTAACATCTTTTTTGGAATTGGGATATAAAAATTGACATTGGATGAATTATTGATATTTTTTTTGATAAGTTTAAATTTATTATGAATAGTAAGAATATACTTAATTTTAATTGAAAATAGATTTTTTTAATCAAAATAGAAAAGGTGGATTAATCATAATATTTAATTGATTTAAAATAAAAATATAATATATTTTTATCAGTTAATATAATTTTGGTCATTGGCATTAATTTTACCCTGAATTTTTCTCGTAAAAACATCTCACTCTTTTACAATGTTTTAACTTTTAAAAACTCGTTTTTTGATTCTGACAATGGGATTAATTTTATATTAATTACTAAAACTTTTCTGTTTTTAAATATTAAAAATGGATTCCATATTTGGAATCTGTGGGTTCAAATTATTTTAATATAGTCCTTTTATTTTTTGACATTACAAATAGTAACTCTAGTAATTTTTTTATTACCACATTTAAGGGTAAATATCACAATTAAAGGTAAATATAATATTATAAATTTACTCTAACACCTATAAATATTATATTGGATGACTAAATTAGACCATTATCACTTATTATTTGAAAAATAATCACTTAACGGACCCTTTTCTACGAATATGACATGAATATTATAAAAATTAATGAATGTGAAAAAATGTCACACTCTCATTTCCTATAAATATAATAATTTTAATATTTAAATCACCATGAGATTACATCGATTATAATGAATATTTGGAAATAGAAAAGAATTGAATAACTCATATAAATTTAATTATAATTTTATAGATTAGATAATTACCAATAATGATAACACAATAGTGATGCGTAAATTATTTTCTTATTAGAAATATTAAGTAAATGATATTGAAAATATTAAAATGTAATTCCATGAGCCCAGTTATCCAGATTCAATGCATTATTTTAATACATTGTCATTATTACAAGGAATCAATTCCCGAAGGACCGATCAGTTTAGCAGTCTTGGAAAATAGATTACATACATGAATGTTACATTAAACTTTATATCATACAACACAATATAAATAATCATTTATGAACACAATTATTCCCTTATATTAACCCTACATATCAATCACATTACACCTCTTGGAATCCTTGGAAAAAAACATCGAAAGGGGTGGGCTCAGATGCCCAGTAAGGATAACAATATAACAGTTTATTTCATAAATAAGCATAAATATTTAAGACAATGTATAAGAGTAAAAAAAAAGCCATTTAAACATAAACTTCGGCATAATGTGGTAAAGATAAAATCAAATAATTCCATTTACTTATTCACATGGATATTCTACTAGTCGATTAATCACATGAAATATCAATTTCCACTTTCATAATGATGGAATGCATAATGCCAGACTACATAACCACATATTCAAGGCTTTGTGCCAAGACTACAAATAAGATTTTGTGAAGGTCTTATGCCAAGACACTAGTTTGTCACATGAAACCTCACGATTCATCGAGGATCTATAGCGGGCTCAACCCATCACTTACTAAGTCCAATGCATTCTTCATATGAAAAGGATTTAACATAACATAAAAATTTGTATCAAAACAAGCATAAAAATTTCAATACTTTATACATAAACCATGAATGGTATAAAAATAACACATCCACAGTCAAACATATCACAAAATCTTAAATACAATATAGAATATTTTTCTCATAATAAATCAACTTCAAAAAAGTTTAAAATCCATCAAGGGATGTTGATATAGATGAAAATTATTTGTAAAAGTTTTTGAGTGAAATATACCGTTGTCATAAAAACATTTAAAAGTCACACAATTCAGAAAGGAAGACATTTGAAGACATTTTTTAATCAAAGTATCTCATACCACATTTAAACTTTTGAAATGAATTGACATTTTAAAAACATTCATGTCCATATAAATAAATACTTAAAACCCATTTTTCAAAATAAGGACATTAATGAGAATGATTTATAAGAATAAATATTTAAAACATTTAAAATGATTTTTTAGTAAAAAAATGTCCCTTAAAAATAATCCCTTTGAAAAAATTTTTACAAAACATGGAAATGTATAATAAATGTGTCATAGTAGATACTTACGCAAAAACAGCCTCGGATAATGAAGTGTTTAAATAACAAACAACACCACGACGTGGAGACTGTAATCCATTTGTACGCACATATGGTGACTTTGTCATTTATAGGATGGATTGAATAATGAATATGGTTGTACAATTTTTATAATAACATCACAGTATATAGAAGATACTAGATTTATTATTTAATAATGGAAACAATAAAGAAAGAGGAAGTGGAAGCAGAAAAGTACTTGAAAGAGTTGATGAAATATTTAACCCTTCTTCAGGTTCTTCCTTTTGATTTGATCAAAAGGGATCCTCAGGTTGGCTTTCTGACAAACGTAAGGCCTCTAAGATGAAGGTAGGAATGTTGGGAGGATATTTTGGTAGGGTTTGGCTGAGCCAATAGTCTATGGAGGTGTGAATTTAAGATAATGGGAAGTTCCCTTTTATAAGAGAGGTGAGGGTCACTTTAGAAAAAACTTGAAATATTATTTTATAATAAAATCATTTTCGGTTTTTAATTGCTAAAAATTAATTATATAAATTCTAAGGTAGTTATGGGTCGAAAAACTCTCATACAATAGGTTTTAGATAGGTTTATATCATTATATTAACCATATATTTTAGATTTAACTCTTTGTTAAATAATTTAACTTTTACCGTGTCTTCTTGTATTCTCACACTATATGGTTAATAAACATACTATGAAATTCCAATCGGACCCCAAGTGGCTTATTAATGTCATATATATTATTATTTAAGTCCTCTGTCCTTTATTTATATTTTTAGAACTATTATATGAATTTATAATATAATATATGTTTTAAAAAAATCAATTATGTCAATTTTGACTCTATTTAGTATTTGATTTTTTTTGAAATCCATAAAAACATTATAACTTCGAATAAAATTTATTTCACCAACAGTAACATGTCATATTAACCTATAAAATTAGTGTAATTCGTCATAATTCTCAATTTACATTTATTTGGATATTTATATTATTAATTATTTTAATATTTCATTAATAAATTAATTACTGCATCATCATTGTGTCATAAATAAATTAAATTATTTAATGTAAAAAATTATAAATAAAATACCATTATGTTATAAATGTTTTTATCTTTTTAATTAATATTTATAGTCTAATTTATATTGTAATGAACCGACCCGATTTTCCCAGAGTCGGTGCATTATTGCGTAACATTGGCATAATCACAAAAGATCAAGTCTCGAAAGACCGATTAGTTTAGTAGCTTTGGAAACACAAGATACATTCATAAATGTTACATTACATCATAAAGTGAAAAACTAAAATAACAAAGTATCCATAGTCCACACTCAAATCCTCTTTTGACTATCCCTGCAGGTCATTCATACAATACTTCTTCACATCCTGGAAAATATTAAAACATTGAAAGGGCTGAGCTCAGATGCTCAGTAAGGATAACAATATTGCGGAAGCTTTCGTAAATAAACATTAACATTTAAGGCAATGTATAACTAAAACAAAAGCCTTTTTAAACTTGAACTTCAGCATAATATGGAAAAAATAAAATTAAATAATGTCATTTACTTACTCACATGGATATTCTACTAGTCGAATAATAGCATGAAATATCAATAACCACTTTCATAATGATGGAATTCATAATGCCAGACTATCATAACCACGTAGCCAAGGCCTCGTGCCAAGACCACAAATAAGATTTTGTCAAGGCCTCGTGCCAAGACACTAGTTTGTCTCATGAGGCCTACCGATGCATCGAGGAGCTATAGCGGGCTCCACCCGTCGCTTATTAAGTCAAATGCATTCCTCATATGAACAGGTTTAAACATATCATAAACCATAACATAATCGTATCAAATAAAACATTCATAAAGGAAACATAAAATGTCCACATTTCAATCACAAGGTATCAATACAACACATTGATATAATAAAATCACTTTCAAAACCATTTTCAATACCAAAATAAAAGAAAATTAAAACTTTGTATTTATTTTTCATTTATAAAAATGTTATGGCTTGTTGAGGAAGTCGAATCTCAAATAATGGTCACGGCGGTGGAGAAGTCGTTGTCGCCGCATATGTATGGCAAGAAAAACATTCCTTTTTTTTGTTTAGTAAAATGATTCGTATAAAAAATATTCCTTTTGAATAAACGTAAAAGTCAAAGGGGTTTATACACCGTATAAAAGAAATTTGTGTATAAAACAAAATATGCCTCAATGAATGGAGATTGAGACGATGTCCCTTAAAAAGATCATTATTTTTAAATAAAATAGATCTTTTATGTGTATTCACTATAAGTACACATAAATAAAGTAATAATACAAGATATTACATAATAATATCATGACATAATTTGAAAGTAGGAGATTAACCCAAAGAATGGAAATTGGGTTAAGAAGTTCCATTACCTCGTGTTCGACTTGACTCAATCATTCTTTAACCTCCTGCATAATAAACTAGAGTTAATTTTCATTTACTTAATAACCTTTTCAATGTTCATTATTCCTTTTATATCACTTATTACCATGTCATGAACATTATGTAATTATTTAAGTTTATAACGGTCGTTTTGTCGATCTTAGGTACTTGAGTCAAAAAGAATCTTCTTATAATTACACTTTGATCATGTGTTAAAATATCCATTATATCCATAATTATATTAATGATTTATATATCATATACATCATATATATCCAGTATATACATTCATTTATAATAATACATAACATTTAGAGGTATGAAATGAAATGCACCGTTCATGTAGACGGTAAGCCGTACGTACGCATGAACGCTACTTTCACTTCCATTTCATATTTAATGGAATGAAGTTATAAATATATAAAGGTATAATATGATTCCAGAATAATATAATGTATAATACCATTTACTCCATCCTTTATACATCCCACATATGGCATTAACGATTCTAATCACTTTGAGGGGGCGGTAGTCCGCACTTCCTAAAATAAAATTATCGTGTTTACCCATAATGGAAATGTTAAAGTATGCCATAAATGAGAAATAAATAAGCATAAAGAAAACATAAACATAATATATATATCATATATTAAAATATTGTCATCAAAATGGCCACCATTAGAGGTGTTAAATGAATATTGAACAATCATCATTTCGTGAGGCATTATTTTTCCACCCACATAAACAGTATGTTCTTTAACCATTAGACAAAGGTGTGTGTAAGTGTAAACCAAATACCTATCATAAAAACATCCTAGTATATTTTAGATACTGGTTTTGTTACATAAGAAATCAATAAAAAGAGTTTAAGGGGTTGGAGAAGCAAAATAAAACAAAACAACATTAGAGAAGACAATACCTTAAAATCGGGTAACTCTTTTTGATTTGAGCCAAAGGCTTCCATGGGAAGACTTCTGCCCAAAGTGAGGCTTCTAAGAGTAAGGTAGGGAAGTTGATAGAGTATATGGGTAGATTTTGGCTGAGCCAAAAGGCTTTGAAGGTGTGAGTAAGGTGGTAGTGGTGGGGGCATTTTATAAGAGGAGAGAAGGGGCACTCTTGGAAAGATTGAAATGTTACATTATTATGAAATGCTTTTTCGGATTATAAAGGTCCCACACTTATATATTTATAGGATAAGGTGATAAGGGTTCGAAATATACTCATCAAATAGGGTTTTGACAAGTTTAAGTCTTATATTTTACATTATCTTTTCATTTTATTTAAATCGTTAATTAATGAGGTAATCACTACATCATCATGGTGTCCTAAATAATTTAATTTATTTAATGTCTAAAAATTATAAACAAATATCATGATGTAGGAAATCTTTTTATATTTCTAATTAATATTTATAGTCAAAAATATGACTTGTATAACCGCATTTAAAAATTGTTTTAGTAAAACAACTCTTGTTTGTGACATTTTTATTTTAACATTAAATAAAAAGTTTTTAATGTCCTTTCCCTACCAAAGTGGCTCCATGGGGTCCCCAAGATGACCCATGGTTTGTCTTGGAAGGCCATGACTCATCCAATAGGGGTAGGACAAGTTTCAAGGTCATTTCCTATTATTATAAAATTATATTTCCCTTAAATTTCACTAATTACCTTTAATCGCGATTAATTAAAATTAAAAGTTACTATTCACCAAAAAAAATTATTTTAATCCCATTGAACCACATTTTACGTCCTAATGACAACAATGTATGTCGGATTTTTTAAAATAAAATCACAGAAGTGGTAATGTTTCATTTAAACAAAAAATCAGTTTTTTAACTACCACTTAGTGGTTTCACTATTCATCAAAAATTGAAGTTTTTCAGAACAATGCCAAAATTTCACCCTAAGCTATAATTTATATTCTGAATTCAAAAATAATTTCTATTTTACAAAATTACAAACATATAAGTTTCATTAATTAATTTTATAATTAATTCCCTCTGTCACAACAAATAGCATGTTTTTAAGAAACAATATATATCAAAAGATTGAAAATTGATTATGTCCAATTTCAAAGTGAAATTAATTCTAATGACCACCATTGGATAAAATGGTAAAAATATATTCTAATTATACTTTAAAACCACTCAATAGTATAATTTATCACTATAAATTATTTTGATTAAAAAAGTTGTTTTAAGTATTTTTCACTATTCAAAACAAATTGGAAGTTCTCCTAAGATTACAAAAAATTCAACTTAGGATAATTTCGATATTCCGAATACAAAAACGAAGTCCATTTGGCAAGATAAAATTGATAAAATTTTAAAAATTAGTTATTACTATTCATAACGGCTACTTTGATTAGTCGCGGTGTGTTAGAACTCGAAGTTGCATACAATGCAAGCTATTGCATTATTGAAAGAGAAGTGTATCGTGAAAGCTTGGGGTGTTACATATATTATGTGTAACCCTATATTAAAAATGGTTTAGTTATTAAACACTGAATTTAACTCTTTTAACTCTTCTTTAAATAAAATAAAAATGACTGTTTTAATCTAATCCAAGTTGACAAAATAGGATCATATATTATTCCTAAGGTTTTTTTAGTCTAATTATACATATCCAATGTAATTAGGACATGTTTTCAGGTAATTATAATATTATTTTAACCCTTAATTATCATATTTACTTTTAATCGTGGTAAATAAAAGACAAAATTCACTATTCACCAAAAATTATTTTCATCTTATTGATCCAAATTATACTTAATGATATTAACCGTGTATATCAGATTTCTGAAATTCAACTCACAGATGTGGTAAAATTATGTTTTATATAAATTTTTAAATGCTCCTAGAAGGTGGGTAAAAGACGGTAAAATGTGCGATAAAATTTTATATATATAAACTTATTATAAAATAACCCCATAGAATTATGTTGAACATATATAGGTATTATGTATCTATTTTTACTTGAAATTAATTAAAATAAAATAACTAATTATTTAAATAAAAAATTTGGTTTCATGTAATAACGAAGTGTGTTCACTATTCATCAATAATTAAATGTTTTCATAAAAATACCAAAAATTTACCCTAAGCTAATTTTGACATTCAAAATTAAAAAAATTAGTCTATTTTTCCAAATTAAAAACATATAAGTTTCATTTATTAATTTAAAATTAATTCCCGTTGTCAAAACCCAAAAGTGGGTTTTTTAAAAAGTAAAAACTATCAAAATATTGACATGTGTTTATTTAAAATTTAAATGTAAAATTACATATAATGACCAAAATTGTATTAAAAGATAAAAATATAATTTAATTATACTTCAGAAACATTCAAATTTATAATTTAACACTATAATTTATTAAGATTAAAAAATTGTTTTCAATTAATACATAGTATTTTTAACTATTCATCAAAATATGAAATTTATCAGAAATGTAACGAAAATGTATCCAAAATAAATTTTTATTTTCTTCTTCTAATAAAGAATTTTTTTCATTAAATTAAATATATAAAAGTGTCAAATATTGGTTTTTAAAAAGGTTCTCCATTAAATGGCGTTAAAATTGCATTTTTTTAAAATGCTTCTTTTATTTGAGAAAATGAATTTGTTCTTATAATATTTTTAAGAAACACATAATATGGATGTTAAAATTATATAGAATATATAAAATTTAAAATGTGGTTAATACTATTCATAACCTATTTTTTGAAGGCTAGTTTGGTAATTCATGGTGCGCTCGAACTTGGTGTTGCGTGTAGCGTAAGTTATTGAAATACTTCGATGAGATAACATACTATGAAATATTGGGGTGTTAAATTCTCCCCTCCTTCAATAAATTTTATTCTCACAATTTGAAATTGTACTTCAAAAATAAAAAGATAAAATAGAAATATAATTTTGTGGAAAACCCACATCGAAAATTGGGTAAATAAAATTTAGTCTTAATAAGAGGGAAATGGAAATAAAAAATTCACTACCAAATTATAATCTCAATTAGGAGAACATTTGGGGAAATTAGAGACACATAATTTGAGTAAAAACATAAATATTTAGATGGAGTGATTGAGTTCATCAATCAAAAACATGTTTAAAATTGAGGGCCTCAAATCCATCAATCAAAGATGATGTAAAATATCCCCAGTTCAAAAAATATATATGGTATTAGGATAAAACATTTTTTGTATTAAGATCCCTTCCCTAAAGTTTAAGAATTAATTTATTCATAGAATAAGAGGGACTATATATATATATATACTTGAATAGTATAGTTTCATCCTTCAACTAATTCCTACCACATAATCATCTTTCACTCCAAAAGATAATAAAATTCAAAAATATTCTATTTATCCTAGTCGTATGGGGTTAAAAATGAATTTATATTCATTTTTTAGACTATTTTAAAAAAATATATTATAAATACAAGGACATCACGTAGGCCAGTGGTATGTGATACACCCTTGTCGCCCTTCGGTTGCGGGTTCAAGTCTCGCCGCCTTGCTAGATGTGACGAGTTGTCGCCCAACCTCAGGGTTATCCTTTTATGACAATTAAAAAATACTATTAAGAAATTATTTAACTTTAACAATAGTATCCAATTTCAAATGATATCGATTCCAACCTTTAGACTTATCCAAAATACTTCTGTCCAAACTCACAATCCAAAATTTATAAGGAAGGTAAACACAATGATGATCCTTTTTACCAAGTAATAACATGTGAATACCTTAATCAGGTATTATTTTAAAACATGGTAACACCCTGAATTACTGTAAAACCTTATTTGTTACATTCAATCTCCCTTATTCCTTACAGAATAATTGATATACTCTTTCTATCCAAAAAAATTTCTAAACTCCCACAATGATGTAATAAACAAAACATTAACATGTTCCAAGGATATCAATAATATCCAATATAATTATCCAAATCAATCATCTCTTTTTCCAAAATCAATAACTCAGTATCAGGACCATATTAAAGTTTTTTCATTCCCTAAACAATGAATTTTACAAATAGTTTAACTTGTTGTTCAGTCACTTTTCGTAGTACCATATAATCTCAAATCCTCTATCAAATAGTACTGTAGTACAATCCTTAATTATTTCCATAATTAATATAACAATAACATCCTTGATACAACACTAAAATGAAATAATTCATTTACTAACAATGTAATAACACTATTCATTCATCTTCATCTATGGTAGTATCACAACATGATTATTATCCAATAGCATCATTTGGGGCATAATTTGATGATTTGGACATTTATCCGCATAGAGTCCCAACTCCTTGTAGATGAATCAATGTACATTTGAAACCTTTTTATTACCCTCAAAATCACGTACTTGGTGTCCTTTTTCTCTACACATATAACAAACTCCCATTCCATTCAATCAATTACCAAAGAGATTCTTTGCACAGTTATCACAAATGGTAAAATCCTTCTTTCCCTTATTCCCTTTATCCATATTTCTTTCAACAATGCTTTTCTTATATGGAATCACTTCAAATCCATATGACTCAGAGAATTATTTACTTATCTTATTAACACATGATATTATTTCTTCATATGATGATAATACATGGGATACTATTTCCTTTATAAATGTTAGATTACTGCAATGAATGATATGATCCTTCTTACTCTTTTGATCATGTGTATTGTTGGAGGTCTAATTCCTTCTACTAGGTGCCCTTTCTAAACAATGACATACACTAGGTTAGTTTATGATTCACAATGCATAATTTCAAACTTTTAAAATACCTAATGTAAATTGAAAATATTATTCATTTAATCTATAATCATAAAATTTATTTTTTGGGAAAGTATTTACTCATAAATATTTCATAATGGCCGGTGATAAAAAAGTGAATTATCCTAAACATATCCCCCAGGAGTGTCGTAACCAATAGTGAAGCAAGTCCAGTTGTCGTGCACCAGTTCCCATTCGAGTATACCTCAAAGCGGTGTTTTCGAGTTTTACCCCTAGGTACATCTATGTTAGAATCTCCCCTACCTACTTGTATCAAGACAAGGGTGTATTGTTTGTAAATCTAACAAAATCACTATAGTACCAAAATTCTAGGAAGTTCTTATTTACTAATCCTTAAAGTCTATCTTAGGGTAGTGTTATCTAATTAGATTTTTTCTAAATCTAGTTTCCACGTTTATTTATAAACTTTATCTGATTCCAACTGTAATGCCTCGATCCCAGTTACCCAGTGTCAGTGCATAATTTTAATACATTGGCATGATTATAAAGAATCAAGTCCTGAAGGATAGATTGGTTTATCAATCATGGAAAATAGATTACATACATGAATGTTACATTAAACTTTATAACTTAAACACAACATAAATAATCCTTTATGAACGCCGCAATTCCCTTATCATAACCCTAAATATCAATCAAAATACACTTCTTAGAGTCCTGGGAAAAATAAAACATAGAAAGGGGTGAGCTCAGATGCTCAGTAAGGATAAAAATATAGCGGAATATTTCATAAATACGCATAAACATTTAAGGAAATGTGTAAGACTAAAAAAATGCCTTTTAAACTTATACATCGGTATAATATGGAAATGATAGAATCAAATAATATCTTTTAATTATTCACATGGATATTCTTCTAGTTGAATAATCACTTGCAATAGCAATATCCACTTTCATAATGATGGAATGCATAATGCCAGACTTCATAACCGCATAGTAAAGGTCTTGTGCGAAGACTAAAAATAATATTTTCTCTAGGCCATATGCTAAGACACTAGTTTGTCTCATGAGACCTACAGATGCATTGGGGAGATATATTGGGCTCCACACGTCACTTACTAAGTCCAATTCATTCCTTATATGAAAAGGTTTAAACATAAAATAAACATTCGTATTAAAACTGGAATATGAAATGTCAATATGTTATCCATAAACCGTGAATGGTATAAAAATAACACATCCATAGTCTAACATATCACAAAAACATCAATACAAAATGGAATATTTGTATCATAAAAAATAAACTTCAAACAAGTTTAAAATCCATCAAGGGAGGTTGATATAGATGAAAATGATTTGTAAAAATCTTTGAGTGAAATATACCTTTTTCATAAAAACATTTAAAAGTCACAAAATTTAGAAATGAAGACATTTAAAGACATTTCTTAATCAAAGTGTCCCATACCCCTTTGTAACTTTTGAAAGGAATTGATATTTTAAAAACATTCATGTCCATATAAATAAATCCTTAAGACCAATTTTGAAAACATGGACATTAATGAGAACGATTTATAAGAATAAATAATTAAAACATTTAAAATGATGTTTTAGTGAAAAAATTCTCTTAAAAATAATCCCATTTAATACTATTTTATGAAACATGGACATGGATAATAAATGTTTCCCAGTAGACACCTAAGTAAAAACAACCTTTGATAATAAATAGATTGTGAAATTAACCCTTAACTTGCACTTTTGTTTAGTCGAGGGTACGTTTAAACTCTTCTATAATGACTTTATTATGTTATTAAATTATACCAGAACTAAATTAATATTTATGATATCATACATTATTCAATTATGAATTTATAATACCCATTTAATAATAATTTCCATGTTAAATTAATATTTTGTGTAATAATCGCTTTCTTTATCGTAAGAAGTTTAACTTGTTACTCATGATTGCATCAGTTAGATCCTGATTTAAATATATATTGAATATAAAAAAGGATTTATATATCATATATATTTAGAATATAAATATGTATAGTAGACATATATATGAAATGGAAAGCACCATTTATAGAGACGGTAGGCCGTATGTACCCATAAACGATGTTTCCGTATTCATATCGTATTGAACTGAAGTAAGTGAATAAGATATATGTAAGTAAATATATATATATATATATATATTAAGTAGGAATATTATTTCATATATTACATAATTATTAATAATATATATTTTTATAATCATCATTAAATGGTGAACGTGGGAATGAATCTCATCACGTCGTGGAGACGACAATCTGTACGTATGCATGAGGAACAATATCATTATATTGATGGTGAAATAGTATTTAATTGGATGTTATATCATATATACAAAATCATTAACATGTTATATTTCTTATTTACATTAGTCACACTCATTATTAGTCTCATCCAAATAATGAGGTGTTTGAATAAAAAACTACACCACGACGTGGAGATGGTAATCCATACGTACGCACGTACGGTGAATTTTTCATTTATAGGATCGATAGAATAATGAATATGGTAGTAACATTTTTATAATAACATAAAAGTATATAGAAGATACTAGATTAATTATTTTATAATGTAAAAAACAAATAAAGAGGAAGTGGAAGATGAAAAGTACTTGAAAGAGGTGATGAAATATTTACCTCTTTTCGGGTTCTTCCTTTTGATCTTATCCAAAGGGATATTTTGGTTTTCTTTATGACCAAAGGAAGGCTTCTAGGATGAATATAGGAATGTTGGGTGGATATTTGGGCAGGTTTTTGGCTGAGACAAAAGGCTTTGGAGGTGTAAAATTAAGAGAAGGAGAAGTTCCCTTTAATAAGTGAGGTGAGGGTCACATTAGAAAAAACTTGAAATATTATTTTATAATAAAATCCTTTTCAGGTTATAATGGATCAAACATGAATTATTTAAATTATAAGGTATTTATGGGTAGAAATCCTTTCAACAAATAGGTTTTAGACTGGTTTAGGTCATCATATTAACCATATCCTTTAGATTTAACTCTTAGTTAAATAATGTAACTTTTACGGTGTCTTCTTGTATTCTTACACTATATAGTTAATGAACTTGATATAAAATACCAATACAACCCCAGGTGGTTCATTAATGTCATATATATTATTATATAAGTCTTTTTTCCAAACCTCAGATATTTAGGACTATTATATCAATTTATAATATAATATTTGTCTTAAAAACTCATTTATCTCAATTTTGACACTATTTAGTATTTGATTTTTTTGAAAGCCATAAAAACTTTATCACATCAAATAAAATTTATTTGACAACCCTAGCGTGTCATAGTAACCCAAAAAAAATAGGGGAATTCATCATATGTCTAAATTTAAATTTATTTTGAAATTTATAATATCAATTATTTTAATATTTTATTAATTAGGTAATTACTCCATCATCATTGTGTCCTAAATAAAATAAATTATTTAATTTCTAAAAATTATAAATAAAATAACATTATGTAAGAAATATTTTTATCTTTATTTCTAATATTTATAGTCTAATTTATATTGTGTGTATCCTTATATTAAAAATGGTTTAGTTATTAAATATTGAATTTAACTCTTTTAACTCTTCATTAAATAAAATAATAATAAATGTCCTAATCTAATCCATGTGGACCAAAGAGGATAATATTTTATTCCTAAGGTTGGTTTTAGTGTAATTATACTTATCCTATAGAATTAGGACAAGTGTTTGGGTAATTATAATTTCATGTTTACCCTTAATTACCCTATTTACTTTTAACCATGGTAAATAAAAGTCAAAAGTCATTGTTCAACAAAAATTATTTTCATCTTATTGAACCAAATTTTACCTTTGATATTAATCATGTATCTCAGATTTTGGATATTCAACTCAAAAAAGTGGTAAAATTATGTTTTATACAAATTTGAAAATGCTCCTAGAAGGTGGGTAAAAGACGGTAAAATATTCGATAAAAAAATATATATATAAACTTATTATAAAATGAATTAAATGAATTAAATTGAACATATATAGGTATTATGTATCTATTTTGACATAAATAAATTAATAATAAACATATAATTAGTTAAATAAAAAGTCGGTTTTATATAATAACGTAGTGTTTTTCACACAATTCATCAAAATTGAATGTTTTCATAAAAATAAAAAAATTTACCCTAAGAAAATTTTTATGTTCTGAATTCAAAAATAAAGTATATTTTACCAAATTAAAAACATAGAAGATCCATTTATTATTTTAAAATTAATTACCATTGTCAAAACCAAAAAGCGGGTTTTTTAAAAAGTAAAAACTATCAAAAGATTGACAGTTTTTTATGTCAAATATAAATGTGAAATTACTTATAATGACCAAAAATATATTAAATGATAAAAATATAATCTAATAATACTTCATAACCATTAAAATTCACAATTTAACAGTATAAATTATTTCAATTAAAAAAGTTTTTTTCAATTAAAACATAGTATTTTTTCCTATTCATCAAAATATGAAATTTATCATAAAAGTACCAAAAATTTAGCCAAACTAAATTTTTATGTCCCTCTTATAAATAAAAATCTAATCTCATTAAACTGAATATATAAAAGTTTCAAATATTTTTTTTTAAAATGGTTCAACATTAAAAGGTGGTAAAATTGCATTTTTTAAAAAATACTTCTTTTATATGAAAAAATGAATTTTTTATTATATTAAGTCAAAGAAACACATAATATGGATTTTAAAATTATATATAATATATAAGATTTAAAATTTGGTTAATACTATAGATAGCCTCTTTTTTGAATTACTAGTTCTGTAAGTCGTAGTGCTCTCGAACTCGGTGTTGCGTGTAGCATAAGTTATTTACATACTTTGAAGAGATAACAGACTATGAAATCTTGAAGTGTTACATAAAATAAATAAAATTTGATTTAAGTAATGACAAAAAATAATTTCATAAAAAATTAGACATGTTAGGGACATATTGGAAGTATTGGTTCGAAGTTATCATGTTGTTTTGATATTTTTAAAAATGAAAATATAGCATAGTATTAAAATTGATGTAAATTGTATTTTAAAATAAATTCTGTTTTATTAAACGATATAAAAGTCATAAAAATATAAGGTTCTTCCAACTAACTAGGATAATGTGAAAGATACGATAAATGATGCAATTGGGGTTTTTAGGCATTTTATAGTCACTATATAAACCCTATAGTATAAAAATACAAGAATACATAGTAAGAGTTAAACTCTTTAACTAAGGGTTAAATACAAAAGATAAGGTTAATTTTATGACCTAAATATGTATGAAATTCATTGGCTGGGAATATTTGTACCCACCCTCAACTTTTACTCTAAATAAATCACTTTTTATATATTAAAAACCAAAAATAAATTTATAATAAATTAATATTCTAAGATCCTCCCAAAGTGACCCTCACCACTCTTATAATATGGAACTTCTCCTTCCCTTTAATTCACACCTCTAAGGCCCTTCGGCTCAAACAATGCATGCACAATTATTCTCCTAAATTCACTCACTTCATCCTATAGAACAAACATTGGGCACAAAGCTAACCTAGTTAGGTTTTTTGTACAAATCAAAAGGAGACACTCGAAAAGAGGAGGTTAACGCACCCGCGACTAAAGGAATGTACAAGGTAAGGGTTAATTTCACAATCTTGTTATTATCTAAGGTTGTTTATAAAAAATTATCTATGGGGATATCTTTATAATCCATTTCCATGTTACTTAAAATGTATTTAAAAATATTATTGACAGCTATTTAAAGTCATTTTAATAAATTACTGAATTTTTATAAAACATTTTGAAAGGAATATTTCCTTCGTTTTCCAAATGAGGTACTTTATAGACTTTTTGAAAAATTAAAGAAAAAATGTTTTATTTTATCTTATAGGGAACAAGTGTATTTTTTCCACCATTATGACTCCTTAAAATTTTGATGCTTCTCATATAATATTACAAGGTTATTGTCAAAAGAAATGTTTTCTTTTAGAATTGCATGTTTTTTTTATGATTTCAAAGAAAAATCGAAATTTCTCTCAAAGTGTTTTAATGATTATGTTAGATTAATTTCATCTATGTCAATATCCATTTTTAGATTTTATGCTTAAATATGGTTGATTTGTTATGAAAAAATATACCCTATTTTATTAAAGGGTGTAATAAATGTTTAAATATAGATGAGAAATTTAGATACCTTTCATGGTTTATGGTTAAAGTATTTATAATTTAAATACTAGTTTTGAATATGAATTATTATTTTATTTATGTTTTACAATTTTTATATGAGGAATTTATTCAAATTATTAAATGATGTGTATAGCCCTCTATAGCCCCTCGATGAATCGGTAGGGCTCATGATACAAAATTAGTTAGAGACAAACCCATCAAATTTTTTTTTCCAAGAAGTTTAACATTGTTAGGAGGATAGATGTTAACAAAAATCAGACAGGATTCTACCCATATACTTAAAATTTCATGAGGATATATCTTGACAGCAGCTATCTTGAAGATATATCTTTATAGTTTAGAAGTCCTTTATTATACATTCCCTCATTATGATATTAGTTAAAGATATTCTATTTGATATTTAACTAGTGGAATATCCAAGGTTATGGTTATTTTATATGGTATTATTTATTATTTCCATATTATGGTCAATATTATGATTAAGGGGATTGTGTTATAGTTATACATCTTTCCTTAAGAATTATGATTAATTATTCATCATTTCTTCTATTGTATGGTTACCCTTACTGAGCATCTGAGCTCACCTCTTTCTTATGTTTTATTTTCCTTGGAATTCATGATGTGTATTATGAATGATATCAAGGTTTAATCTAGGAGAATAATGGTTTTATCAATGGATTATCTATGTTATATTAATTTTTGGAATTATAATGTATGATGGATAATTGTAATCTATTTTCCAAGACTACTAAACTGATCAGTCCTTTAGGATTTGATTCCTTATAATCGTGCCAATGAAATACAATAATGCACTTTCTCTAATATTCTGGGGTCAGGGAATTACGAAATCATCCAAACAAAACCTCACTACAAAAAATCATCAAATTATACTCTCAAAACATTCAACATGTAAGGATCTGTCTAATACTGAGACATCGAGATTGTAGACATGTTCTAATGTAGCTCGATTCCAAACTCTATCTCATGTTGATGGGGGTAACACAACAAACTCCTAAGAAAAGAGATCAAAAGACCCTTCTATGACCCTGGGAGACACTGAATACAAAAATAATGATGAACTCAACATCATCATGACCATCAATGATGAAAATAATGGAACGTTCCTCTGACCAGTCCAAGGGACTCACTAAAAAATGAACACCACTATCTCTCCATCAGCATCATATATCATAATATGACTCCTGAATCAATCCATGATTTCCTACACAAAAATACAGCCAATCCATGATAAGGATGATGTCTTGCATATCTATCCATAAAAATAGGAAATCTCCACAAGAGTGGTGTTTCCACATAACTACCTCACAATCATTACAAACATCATAAAAGTTATCTCAACCTCTAAATGGCATAAAAATGCCAAGGGAACTAGATGCATACCTACCTCAAGTTTCAATGAATTGATGGGGGTTGGTGATATAAATGAGTGAATAAATACTGAATCAAAAAAATAAAGGCACCCATGAATAAACTAAGAAAATGGTACCTCTAATGATGTCTAGCCCTCCCGGAGCTAGAAATGCTAAAGCATGATGCTATCCACATCCTATTACAATGAAAATATGACCCTGGGGATAACTACATCCATATTCACTCTATTAACTCTAAGAGGAGTATATCTAGGATATAGTCTACCTTCCCCATCTCCTCTCTATTTATCATAAACATGAACACCTCAATACTACTTCCTTAGCTAGAACTATCTCAATGGAAGAACATGATAAAGAATACCCAATGCACACTAACTTCTTAGAAAGTCCAAGCACTATCACTGTTGATGATCACAGCCTACAAAAGAAAAATATGTTTATTATCCCTTAGCATATGTTTGTAAGCCTCTTCCCCTAGAGAAACAAGGTGTAGAGGGTTTGTTCCTACCCTCAACTGAATGATAACTCCTCCATAAAAACAGCTATGAACCCTAATTTTATCTCTACATCACGAGGAATACTGATGACTCCCCACTCATGATGATCCGAATATGTCCAACAACCTATTAATAACCTTTTTTCTTTCTAGAACCTCATGATATGTATTCAGCATTAATGGGGTAACCCAGTGCTGGATATTTCAAAGAAAATCCTCCTCCAAATGCCTCACCCTATCCTCATCTTGTTGAAATGGTTTTGAATATAATAAAAGTCTCCTAAAATGGATCTTGAACACTCACACATTGTAAATCCCCTTTCGGATGGTAAGAAGCTCATGGAGACTAGTCGCCTCCATGTTTTATGAATGGAAATCTACTCGGAACTGGTCTCAAAAAATCTACCATGATACTACTAGCCCCTCACTATCCTCGAGGAATAAGAACCACCACTTATTCACTTCTCTAAGAAACATCATTTCTAGATCCCACGACACCACTATTCCTTCAATGAACAAATCAAAAAGATAGATATCTCAACCTCCTCCAACCATTCATTCATGATTGCTTCTAAAATTCAGCCTCCATACTTCTATATACTCAAGAATGATACAATTAGAGTATCCTATCTAAGTGTTGTCATCACCGACATCCACTTTTTAGTGATCTAATAGAACATTTTGATAAACATATTCATCTCAAACCTAATGAGGATATTGATCTAGAGCCAGTCTTGCTAAAATAAAAAACTATTAGAGGTCCTAAACCTAGAATATAGAAAATTTAACATTATTTATTTATTTATTTTATTTTCTTGTTAAGATTTTATCATATCCCATGGTTTACCCATGTAAAACCTATGCACAAATAAGAATAATACATGATCCTTTTGTTGGTATCTATCCCACAACTAGTATCGCATAATTTAATAGACTTGGTAAATTTAAAGGTCCATGCATCGGACCAAAGGGGGCCTAAATACTCATGCCTCAGTCGGTCCCTCATGTTTACATCTCACTTTAAACATAGATGTCATATTTTCTCTACCAACCAATGAAATATCACATGTTCCTAACTCTGAAATACATTATATCCCTCAACCTGAACCTTTGGTACAACTCTTTCATGACCCTCCCCCAAAAGTGTACCCCTCCTATGCCAACAATGAGAGAAGAGAGATAGAGACTACTTGATTCCTGCCTCTAGTAGGCCCCGGGTGAGCGAATAGCAGGGAGGGTATAATAATATATATATGGGAGGTATTTTCCTCTAAGAGAACATATGTAATAGAAAGATAATATGGATACACAAATAAAAACATTCTTAAAAAAACATAAAATAAATCCCAAATACATACATGGAATTTCATATAGTACTAAAACAACTGAAAATAAAATTTAAGTACCAAAAATGTAAAGATGACAACACCCATGAATCCAAAACAGCTCCTGAAATTCCATAAGCTAGTAATATTAGACCTGATCTCAAACCTTATATATATTACCTAAAATAGTTTTTTATACATAAGGTCAGAATAATAGTAGACTGGATATGATCCTCCCTATATACTCTCATGAAAAATATAAAGAAATCATTCTTACGCATGATGACTAAAAGTGAAACTAACGTATTGCCTAAAAATATATTCCATGTTCCTATACACCCCATGGATAGATCCCATCATGTATCCCATTCATGAGAGAATATAATATAAAAATAAAACATCAAGGGTGCCCTTCTCCTGCTTCCCCACTGGTATGATGCTCTTCCCCAACATTACATGTCATGTTCCATATCTCTCCAAAATAAACCATGTGAAGACACTTGGGAAATTTATCACAACATACATCTCATGAATCACATCATCCCATCATCCCATCCACAACCACATGTCCATATATTTAAATCTATCAGTTTCTAGAAGCTACCACATCCCAGATGATGTGTATCACACATCTGGTATTATACTTGAAAAGATCATAGCATATACATATGATACCTATAATAATCTGTTGGATTCTATATCCATATATACATGTCTATTAAACAACAACAATCCATCATATCCCTCTGCACACATACATGGGAAAACTAACAACTATTTATACCACAACAAGCAACTACCAAGAGAAGAGAGTGGGGCTAGAGGGGTATTCATCCATCTATCCCCCATTGGGATGTTTGGGAAAACACCCACCTAGAGTTCACTAGGTGTCTATTTCCATAATCTAAAAGGGTGGGTTAGAATATGGAATCATAGTTTATAAAATATATAACATATCTCATAACCTCACTTTGGTAATAACCTATTCCTAAGATCAATTGCAACTATAGTCTCTGAAACCCTTAGTTTCTACTACTAAGCACTACATAACCTACAAGCACACATGTATTTATAGATATAAATTAGTTACTTATTTTATTTTTATCATTTAAATTATGAAAATTCATTCATTATATATAAGTTATCCAAAAAAATTATTTTAAATTGTATTACATTAATCATTACAGTAAATTTCTTCCCCACCAGGCATATTCTAAACTGAGTCCATTATTTCTCAATATAGACATCTTTTAATAATTTTCATTCCATGAACACAAACCCCATTGGATAAGAATTATTTATTCATTATTAGTATCATTCAATAATCCATGTACCCTAGGGAAACATTGATTTGATACTGGTAGGAGGAGACATACAGCCAAGAACACATAGCTGCCTCAGGATGTGGCGAAATAAATGCAGATAAAATAAGAAACTCATCCATTGACCATTAAATAGATTCATGTCAAGAAAGAATCCAAATTTATCACGTCAACTAGTAATCCTGTATTTAACCAATTTCATCATCTCTGATGTCATCCCATACATCCACATTGATATCCCAACACATCTCATCCACACAAATGTCAACGCTACCACATCATCTGAACCTCCTTGTCCACATCACATCAGCCCTCCTAGGCTCATATCACAATAAGATGAGAATCTAACTTATAGAGAACATAAAAACAACAAGAAACAATAAAAAACAACCAATAGGGAAATCTACTCCCTAAAACAAGGAATATAACCATCACACAAAAACAATCTCTCTCATCTCAAAAATCTAGTCACTCAACCATCCCAAGAAAATAGGAAATTCAGGCCCTATAAATTATCTTTATCAAACAACATATTTATATTACATCTTGAATTAACTAATTCATTATTCTAAGTTTTAAATTATTGGAATCTTAAGGTTTCATGTTATAACAAGAAATAAAAGGATAAAAATTCTCATAGCATTAAAATCGTTTTAAACAAACATTGAGAAGTACCACATTCTCTCACATTCCTTTTCATTTCAAAAGTCTAAATAAGAATTATCATGATTAACATTCCTTTTGATTTTATAATCATATAATAACACATTTAATAAACCATGTTTATTTCATCAATTTTAATTTCTATAAAATTAGAAGAAACACTAGATTCATTTGACATGACTCTTCTTTGATTCTTATAACAACCAATTAAAAATTAACATCTTTATGTTATTTATGATTTTCCATTAATATCAATATTCTATCAATATAATCACAAGACATGCTAATAAGAATAACATATATTGATCATTATCAATAAAACCAAGAGGAAAAAAAGTATCACATTGGAAATAAACAATAGGTAATCACTTCTATCATTACATTATTAATTAATTTTAGAAATATTTATCTTATTAAATTTAAATCCAAATAGATAAAAATGATAAATTAAAGATTTTGTGTAAATAAATAGGATAAGTGACCAATTCCCTATATCAAATGTGTAAATGTTCTTTGCATGAGAATGAGAAAACCTCTTAGATCATAAAAAACATTCCCAATAGATCTGAATCTCTCCAAGGATGTAAGGCCACAACCACACCAACAAACATCCGACAAAAATCCATTAAAATTGTGGATAGAACCCATTTTCACATGGATAGAAGAAGCATGATGAACTATATCAAATAATCATGAGAGAAAAAGGATGGATGTACCCCAAATCACTATAGATCGAACATGGGAAGATAATAATAGATACTCATTTAAGGGATCCTAAAATACCTAAAGATGGAACTATGGATCACCTAGAAATTGAGAGAAAGACCATGGGGTTTTTGAAAAATTAATGTGTTATAACTTATATTATCATATTGTCCAACAAAATTTTTGGGCATGAAACCCTTTAACATCATGATGGTATTAGTTTCTTAAGTCCCGCTAAAAAATGAACCACATCAATCTATTTGGCCTAAATTTATTTCAAATCAAGAGGTATCCGATAAATCATCTTCATACAATCCATGAATAGTTTTCAAGTTGCGAATAGGGCTCTCACCCTAGACATGAACCACACATTAATAATGTGAACCCTTACACATCATGAATTATATATGATTTTGTTAAGTCAATAATTTTTTCCTTAGGACTTTTTCCATTACACCTTGTTTTGAAAATCACAAACACCGTATACTTAAGCAAATCTACTTTTTACTTATATAAGGAAAATTTACTTTTCAAAGGAATTTACACCTACCATGTTTTCGTTGCTCATATAAATATTTTTTTAAGTATAGAAATTGGATTCATATAAAAAACCTTGGAATCATATAATACTTAGATATGAAGAATTCTGTTTTAGGATCTGAATTCTGGATATGAACTGAAATGAAGTTCCACTCCGAATTCTGAATATGAACTGTAATAAAGTTCCACTCCAAGTTTTGAATACGAACTCTAATAAATTTCCACTCAGAATTCTGGATATGAACTCTAAAAAAGTTCAACTCAATATTCTAGACTCCAAACTTCCATGAGTTTGACTTCAAACTTATATGAGTTTGAATCTGAACTTCTATGAGTTCGACTCTGAACTTTTACTAGTTCGACTCCGAAATTTTACTAGTTCAACTCCGAACTTTTACTAGTTCAACTCCGAACTTCGACAAGTTCGACTCCAATATCTATAAGTTCAGATTATGAATTCTAGTGAAACTAGACACTAAATTTTCCCAGAAAATAAGACTCTGTATTTCTACAGAATTCAGGTTCCGAATTTCTAAAAAACAGAATACGGATATCTTATTATTATAGACTATGAATTTCAATTTTGTTAGACTACTAATTATTATATGCTTACATTCTAAACATCAATTTTACTTATTATTACACTTGTTTCATTACAAAATGATGTCGTGCATTCAGTTACACATGTTTTGTTATAAACCAATGTCATCCATTCTGTTTCTAACTAACTATTGGTTAAGCGACACATATACAAGTCCCTCTGAAATTCCAGGAGAAATATGATCGTTGGAAGAGGGAACCGACTGTTGGTGCTTTGCCTATAAATAGAAGATCATTTGAAAAGAAGAAAAAACGTTGACATCTGTTCTTATATGATGTTGAAGTATTTTCTAGAGTGATAGGCTCTTATCAACTCTCAATGCTTCACACAAAAATTTTGAACAGATTGTTCAAACTTTTCCTTGTACAGACTTGGTTAGTGCGACTCCGATTGTTGGTGATTATAATTGAGGGCTTCCGGGGATAAGAAGATAGAGGTTCCAACACATTGAAGTTGAGGTCTTCCGTGTTGAGGATGACCGAGGTTCCAACTACCTTGATGTTGAGGGCTTGTGGGGATAGCAAGACAGAGACTCTGATCTTCGTATCGAGGGCTTACCCTGGTATGGGTAAGACAAACCTGCTTGAAAGTATAAATTAGGGGACCTTTATCCAAGGTTGTTGGATACCCTTCTCTTTGGGTTAAAAGAGATATTCTTTGTTACTTGTAGTTTTACTACTTGTTCTTTTCCGCTACGTTGTGTATTGTAAGGAAAGTACAATCTTCTTATATTTCCTTAAACTTGTACTCTGATTAATTTATATTCTATACGCTTTAAGGTAGAATATCATATGCTAAATTTTGGATAAGTTTCATTTTCCGGATCCATATTTCCAGAACCTATTTTTCGAAATCACTTTCCGAATTTAAGAAAGTGTATAGAACTAGAAGTTTGTATCTTCATAATTCGTCCCAATATTTCAATTGGTGTTAGAGGTGTTGTGAATTTTCTTAGTTTAACTTTGTTAAACTGAGATCATTCCTTCTTTAAGGAAATTTTTAAAGTGTACAATTCACCCCCCCCCCCTCTTGTATATTGAGCATCTACATCATTATTTCGATCCTACAATTGGTATCAGAGGAGGTATCTGAAATACTTATACTCACATATAAGTTTTTATTACTCAGTTTTTCATTGTTCTATATTTTCCTTTCTTAGGAATATTCTCCTTGAATCCGAACTTTTTTTATTAACATGTTTTTGTGTATAAATTCTTTCTTAAGGATGGTAGGAATGAATGTTGGTTCCATTGACAACCTAAATACTACAAGGACACCAATTTCTGATGGTAATGACTATGAGTATTGGAGAGATCGAATGAATACATTCGTTATCAACAATGGAGTAGAAATTTTTTTTATGCTTACTAGAGGTTATCAAATTCCAGATAAGGAAGTTAGTACTTTCACAATCCAAGAGAAGCATGATTATCAATTAAACTATAAGGTACACAATACTCTACTATGTTCAATGAATAGGAACTTATATAGCCAAATTTCTTCTTGTGAAACTGCTAACTGTATATGGAAGATACTTAAAGTTACACATTTTCGTACATCTAAAGTGATTGAAACAATAATAGCTATGTTGAGAGATGAGTATCATTGTTTTAACTTTCCTTATGGATAACCTATTTGTAAAGTATAGAAAAGGTTTTTGACTATCGTGAATAACTTAAAATATAAGGGAGATAATGGTCTGGATGATGATGTTCTTGTTGATAAGATTATTGATATTATGACTAATTAGTAGGAATCAAGGAGAACAACTATTGATGAGAACAGTAAGGTCACTCAAATTTCCTTAGATGAGCTGTTTTGAAATCTTCTTCAACATGAAACAAGGATAAAGAGAGATACTGACAACATCAAAAAGAAGAATGGAAATGGTACTGTTGATTTTACTAGAACATCAAATAACATAAAAGCTAAGACTCTTGAGAGAGTGACTAGATCAAAGTCTAAGAAGGTTACTATCCAATATGAATCTAGTGAGAGTGAAGTCTCAGAGAATGAGTTAGCTAATCTTGCTCGAAGAATGAACAAGATAGCTGGTCAAAGAAATTTCCAATCCAGGTATAAGAAGAAGGAAAGAAATGATAAGAAATATTTAGAGGTCACATGCTATGAATGCAAGATAAGTGGACACATACGACCTGATTTCCCTATTCTTAAAAAGAAATAAAGAAAAGAGAGGCATTCTGAAAGGAACAGGAAGAAGTTTTACAAATCTAAAGCTAAGAAAAGTCTGAAAGCTAATACTACTTGGAGTGCTTGCGGTGGAGACTCTTCATAAAGTGAATCTTCAGAATATGATTCATTAGCTTAGAATAATATGGGATTCATTGATAATATTTCTTTTCCACATACATGTCTTATGGCCAAGGTACGCTCTGCTGAGGCTTTAACAATCCTATCTCTTGATAAGAATTACTATTCCGAAAATATTAATTGTAATGAAGATACTTCATCCTTTGAAAATGAAGAACCTTCATATGAAGAAGTATCTAGATTTGCCAAGTTACTTGAATCAACAAATTGTAAAATTTCTAAAAATTTAGACTAGGAAAATACTAGGGAATAAATTCTTACAAAAGGGATTTTAGATCTTTCTATAGATCTTAATGATAAAGAATAGTTTTTAGAAAAACTTTCTAAATACCTTGAGAAAGAAAATTCTGATAAGGAAAAACATTCTAAAGATCTTAAGAATGGTATTTTAAAGATGGATGTCTTTGAGGAAAAATATAACTCTAAGGAAATGATTCCTGAGGATAGGAATTTAGTCATTAGACTAAAATCTGAAATTTTTTCTCTTAAGAAGCTCCTTGCAAAATTTACTTCTGGGAAGGAAAATTTTAACAAGATGTACTCTCAAATTAAACATCATGGAAACACTACTGGATTATGTTATACTCACAAAAAACCAGTTTTCAAAAACAACTATTTTGTTCATTCTAAAGCCCATTTTTTCACTAAGTGTCATATTGCTGGGCATTGGAAGAAAAACTGTTCTTTGAATAGAGTTCAATCTCTTGGGTTTCATAAAGCATATTTCTCTAAACAGATGTCGATACCCAAAATTTTATTATCTAAAAATCTTGTATCCAAACAAGTTTGGATTCCGAAATTCTAATTCTTTTCTTATTTTCAGGAAGATAAAGTAAGTACCAACAACAATACTTGGAACATGGATAGTGGATGTTCCCGGCACATGACTGGTAACAAAAACTATTTCAAAAAGATTATCAAGATGAAAGGAGGAAATGAAACTTCTAGAGATAATGCTCAGGGAGAAATTATTGGTATAGGTAATATTATTCTTCTTGTAAAAACCCTAATTTCAAATGTTTTGTTTGTTAAAGGTCTTAAGCACAACCTCATTAGAATTGGTCAATTATGTGATGATGGATACCATGTGAATTATTGGAATGACAAGTGCTTAGTACACAATTCCAAGGAAGAATTTATTCTTTCTTCCCATAGGCAAGAGAATGTTACACTTTAAACTTAAAAGACCTTAGAAGCCAAGACTTACCTTGCCTAAGTTCAATGGAAGATCATTCTTGGTTATGTCCTAGAATGTTTGGTCAGTGTAACCTTAGAAACTTATGTAAACTCTCTAGGAAGAAACTAGTTAAGGATCTACCAGAGCATAGATTTGATTATTCTAATGTTTTTTATCCTTGTCAATATGGTAAGAAACCTAAATCTAGTTTTAAATCAATTGGTGAAGTCTCATCAACTGATACATTATTGTTGGTTCACATGGATCTTTTTTGTCCAGTAAAAACTGGAAGCATTTGGGGCAAGTTTTATGTATTTGTTATAGTTAATGATTACACTAGATTTACATGGGTCTATTTTCTAGAAAATATGTCTTAAGATTTTTCTTATATAAAAAGTTTTAGAGCCCATGTTAAAAATGAGAAAAACCTTCCATTGAAAACTATTCATAGTGATCATGGAGGAGAATTTCAAAATTATGATTTTGAAACTTTTTGTAGTAGAAAGGGTATTACTCATAAATTTTCAGAACCTATAACTCCTCAACAAAATGGTGTAGTTGAAAGACGAAATATAATTATTCAAGGGAAAACTAGAACCATGTTGATTGAATATTCTATACCTAGACATTTTTGGGCTAAAGCTGTAAGTACTGTTTGTTATACTATAAATCATGTTTTTATTAGACCTTTTCTTAATAAAACTCCTTATGAGTTATAGAATGGTAGAAAACCTAGACTTTCATACATCACTGTTTTTGGTAGCATGGTATTCATCCTGAATACTAATGACAATCTACCAGAATTCACACCAAAATTTGATGTAGGAATTTTCTTAGGTTACTCCACAACTTCTAAGGCTTATCGAGTTTTCAATAAAATCACTTGTACTATTGAGGAAATAGTACATGTTAAACTTGATGAGTATGATCCTTTTTTTCTCAACCTACATACTCAAATGTGTATTCAAAATCTGATTATCAACCTTTGATAGAAAATCCTTCTGATAAGGAAAATGTTCCAGAAAATATTTCTTAAACATTTACCCCAGAAGACTTTCTACCCTATATTAATGAACATGTTTTAGAAAAACCAAGTCATGTGTTTCTTAAGAATCATCCCAGTGATAGTATCATTGGTGATGTCAATCAACCTGTAAAGACAAGAAGTTCCTTAAGAAATGAAGTAGACCATCTAGCATTTCTTTCCCAATTGGAACCAAAAAGCCCTGATGAAGATCTAGGTGATGATGATTGGATCAAATCCATGCAAGATGAACTAAATGAATTCGAAAGTAATATATTTTGGACCTTGGTTGCAAGACCTAAGGAAACTTTTGTTATTTGAGTAAAGTGGGTCTTCAGAAATATGTGTGATGAAAATGGAGTCATAGTTAGAAATAAAGCTAGACTAGTTGATAAAGGCTATAATCAGCAAGAGGGAATAGACTATGAAAAACCTTTGCTCCAGTAGCTAGACTTGAATATATTCATATTCTACTTGCCTTTTCACCATTCTTCATAAATAAGTGTGATCAAACACATATGATCTTGATGAAGCTGGGAAACCAGTAGATCAAACATCTTTTAGAGTTATGATAGGAAGTCTACATTACTTGACAGCTAGTCAACCAGACATGATGTTTTCAGTATGATTATGTGCAAGATATCAATCCAATCCTAAGGAATATCATTTAAAGTAAGTGAAAAGAATTTTTCACTACTTAAAGGGAACCATGTATCTAGGACTATTTTATAATTCTGGAAATGATTTCATTTTAAAGAGCTTTTCAGATGCTGACTTTCGTTGATGTAGAATGGATAGAAAGAGTACATCCAGAACATGTCATTTCTTAGTAGATTCATTAGTTTCTTTTTCATGCAAGAAGAAACATTATGTAGAACTCTCCACTACTGAATCTGAATATGTAGTATCTGGAAGTTGTTGTGCTCAGGTGTTGTGGATGCAACACACACTCACAGACTATGGATTGAGTTTTACTAAGACTCAAATTTTGTGTGATAATACACGTTCCATTTACCTTAGTAAAAACCATGCACATCACTCTCGTGAAAAGCACATAAATATTATGAATCACTTTCTTAGGGATCAAAAACATAAAGGAGATATCATTCTTCAGTTTATCGGAACACAATATCAACTTCATGAAATTTTCAAAAAATCATTACCCTCTGATATATTTTAATACATTAAACAGAAGTTAGGAATGATAACAGTGAGGTAATATTTCATCATTAACTTCTTGATGAATCATTCTCCTTACAGTAATAAACTCCTTTTCATAGGGGGAGTACATTTTCTTGTTAGTGTAATCAAAATTTTCGTAGTCAGTTTTTTTTAAAAAAAAGCATTTGTAATCAAAATTTTCGTAGTCAGTTTTTCATAAATTTGTAAGTAAAATTTTCGTAATGATGTTTTTGGAACTGAAATTTTTGTGATGCAAATTTTTGGTACTGATAATTTTCATAATGAGATTTTCATACTAAGATTTTTTTTTCGTAATGAAATTTTCATACTCGGAATTTTCGTACTGAAATTCTTCATAGTCATACTTTTCGTACTAATGTTTTGGTACTCAAAGTCTTTTAAACTTTAAGTTTTTTATAGTTAGTTTTTCGTAGTCAAAATTTTCTTCAAGAAGAATATCACCTATTAAGAATAAACATCCCGGCCAATCTGAAAGGTATGATTTCCATACTTAAGTGTTCACAGTCATATTTTTTCTTACTGGTATTTTCCTACGAGTTTTAAAATTTCTCGGATTCTAGTTTTTTCAAATCCAATTGTTTTTCTTAAAACCCCAAAAGATCATATTCAATATTTCCTTGCAGGAATGTTTTCCACCGTCAGATCAGATCAAAGGGTTTTTTAACCGTTAGATGTTTTTTAGAAGTTCAAAGGTCAACTACCTCGCCTATATAAAGGGGACCCCTGATGGTTGTCCCACATCAATCTTCAAGATCTTGCATGTCGAAGCTCTGCATCAGTTGTTAAAGGCCATTCCAAATCCTTCAGAGCTCCTCCATTCTGAATGTATGTTGAAGCTACTTCCCAATATATGTCTACCTCGAAGCCAATGTCAAAATGGAAAGTGTACAGAGAAAGACTGGTCCATCCGAACTTTTACATGTACGATTCTATCATCTCCAATAATATCAAGCTTAATGGTTGGGAAGATGTATGTGTATTCAAGAAAAGTGATCAAGATGTTGTCTATCAAGGGTTACTTATAGAATTCTATGAATCAGAAATTTTTTATGAGGAATATGGAAGAGAAAATTTTTCTTTCAAGTCATATGGAAATACTTAAAAACTTACTTACACCAAGGATGCAAGCTTGGTTTGGCTAGCATACGAAGGACAAGCTGAATTTTTTTCACACTAAATACCGGATGCTCAAGGGTGTTTTGTTATGGTTAAGGCCTTACAATTTCTTGGACTTGCTGATGTCAAGACAGAAAATATTTCTCACCTATCTCCTAATAATTGGATTCTTTATCTTTGGGTACATGGTTTCTTGGTTCCGAGAAACGGTGATAAAGGTACCCTGAATAAAACTAACATATATTTCTTATACTTCTTGGTTAATCGAAGAAAAATAAATCTGATGAGGCATGTCCCTTTGATGATCAAGAACATCAAAGAAGGAAACTTGAGAGATCAAATCATCATGTACCCTGCCTTACTATCAAAGCTTGTAGTTCAGTGTTTAGATTATTTCAATATTGCATGTACGTCCACGGTTCAGAATTTAAATCTTTTTCTTGTCAGTGATGACACGCTGAAATGAATGAATATGGAGTTTTCTAAGGAAATGGGAGATTTTTATAGTTTTCTAGAGGAAGAGGCTAAAATCATTCCAGAAAATGTAGAAAAATATGAGCCAGTGAAGAAAGTTACTAATAAGAGGAACCTTAAGGAAGTGGTTGCTGAAGACAAAACCCCCAAAGCTAAGGAAACCAAATCTGTACCTCCCAAGACGAAAAAATAGAAATCATATCCAGATGAGGTAGATACTAAGTAGAGATAAGAAAAGGAGAAAATGAAAGAAGGGGATCCACAGTTTGGATTGGACCCTGCTGAGGCTATGCCCTTAAGAGAAAAAGGTGTGGATGAGTTAGAAAAACAAGAAAAACTGAAGAGGATGATGAAAAAGATGTCTGAATCTGAGCTTGTAAAATCATAGTTAATATATACTAAAATAGATTTTGAGAAGATTCCCATTCCGGAAACTTTTGATATCTAACCATTACCAGAGACTCCTGGGAAGAAGGCCTTCACTCTGGAAATGTCCAAAGGGAAAGAGGTTGTTGAAGAAGTAGATAAAATAGTTGGTGAAGAAGTAGAAGAAGAATTTGTTGAAAGAGAAGAATAATTAGTAGAGGAAGAAGAATAAGAAGAAGGAAGTGTTAATCTAGATGACCTAATTAAACAAGTAGAATATTATCAAGAAAAGGCTGAATCTGAAAAACTTGTCACACCAGGAATGGGAGTTGAGAAAGAAGGTAGGAAGGATGACGATAAGGAAGGTGAAGGGAAGGAAAATGTTTCATCTAAATAATAACCCTATGAGAATAATTTTTTTGAAGAAGGAGAAGAGAAGGAGAAAATAGATGAAGACAAAATTGTTCGACTATCAAAGAGTGAGGAAGAATCTATAGATGATCAACCCATTCTGAAAACTGATAAAGGTAAGCAAGTGCTCATGGATACATACACAAAAGATACCATCAGGAAGAAATAAGTTGGTGGTTCTTCTAAAAGGAAACTAGTGCAAATTGAAGAAGAAAAATCTCCAATAAAAGTGTCTGATTCGGAATCATCATCATAGGGTCATGACTTTGCTGTTGAGTCTTTGAAAAAGTTGGTGGGCACCATTCTGATTTTTCCCACCATAGACTCAAGGTGCCAGATGTTGCAACAGGGTCTGAATCAGAAGTCGGAATCCTTATCTATGGTGATGGATAAGTGTGTGAAGATTGAATCAGATCACAGAAATATCCTTATCAATTATGATGTTCACAGTAAATCATGAAGAAAAATTACTTTATGGTCTAAGAAAGTTGAAGAATACATGGATGAGTTTGATCCTTTTTAGAATGATGTTTAATATGCCTTCAACACCGAGGATACCCAGATTAAGAATCTTCAGGATGAGCTGATCATTGAGCAATGTTATCAGAATCAACAAGTAAAGTACTTGGACGGGAAGGTTAATTCTCTAACTCAAAATTTTAAATGGGATAGAGATCTCCGGATTGAGCTTGAATAAAATCTGGCTAAGCAAGATGAGTTATTGAAGATGCAATAAGGGTCCATGAAGGCTCATGCAGAGGTATTGAAAGCTCTAAATGAAAGGATAAAATCCTTGGAGAGGCATGCTGAGGAGGATCAAAAAGATTTAAAGAATCTGAAATCATTGTTGAAAAAGCTAATCCCGATGGAAAACGAAGACAAATAGACTCAATTCGATATTTTGTTGCATTTGATTTTCCTTGTAATTTTTTTTTCAACTCTAATTAAATTTTTGGTTGGTTGTATCTTGTGTTATTTTGTACTAATGTTTTAGGTACTTTATTTTTTACATTCCCACAATTATTTTTAAAAATCACAAAGGGGGAGAAGGAAAAAGAACTACTCCTGAGGGGGAGAAGGAAAAATAACTACTCCTAAGGGGGAGAAGAAAAATTTATAAACTAAGAAAAACTATCCTTAATTAAGGGGGAGTTCTCATTAAGATTCCTTCATTTTAATGAAAACTCCACTCTGGAAATTTAGAATACAATCCTTAGAGTTCCTATGCCTAAGGGGGAGTTAGTTGTATTCACTATCATCCATGAACAAAGGGAGATGTGTTTTAATTTCAAAGTCAAATTAAATTTTTTAGAGTCCTTATATTCTTTTTGGTAAGGTTGTTTGTGATTTCCAAAAAGGGGGATATTTTTATGTCAATAAAGTTTTCCTTATGACTTTTTCCATTTCTTCTTGTTTTAAAAATCACAAACACCCTATACATAAGAAAATATACATTTTAATTATATAAGGAAAATTACCTTTTCAAAGGAATTTACCCCTACCATGTTTTCATTGCTCATATCAGTATTTTTTCTTAAGTATAAAAATTAGATTCATATCAAAAACCTCAGAATCATATAATACTTAGATATAAAGCATTCTGTTTTAGGATCCAAATTCTGGATATGAACTAAAATGAAGATCCACTCCGAATTCTGGAAAGAACTGTAATCAATTTCGACTCCGAATTCTGGATACGAACTCTAATAAAGTTCCAATACGAATTCGGGATACGAACTCTAACAAATTTCAACTCCGAATTCTGGACTCCTAACATCTATGATTTCAACTCCGAACATCTATGAGTTCGACTCTGAACTTCTATGAGTTCGACTCTGAACTCTTACTAGTTAGAATCTGAACTTTTACTAGTTCGACTCCGAACATTTACTAGTTCGACTCTAAACATCGACAACTCCAACTCCAAACACTATAAGGTCAGATTCTGAATTCTGGTGAAACAAGACTCCAAATTTCCTTATAAATTCAAACTCTGGATTTCTACAGAATTCAGGTTCCGAATTCCTATAAAACGGAATCTGAATATCTCTTTATTATAAACTCCGAATTTCAATTTTTTTAGACTCTAAATTATTATTTGCATACATTCCGAACATCAGTTTTACTTATGCCTACACTTGTTTCATTACGAAATGATGTCGTGCATTCAGTTACAGATGTTTTGTTATAAAACAATGTCGTCCATTCTATTTCTAACTAACCGTTGGTTATGCGACACGTATACAGGTCCCTACGAAATTCCAGGCGAAATATGACCATTGGAGGAGGGATCTGACCGTTGGAGCTTCTCCTATAAATAAGAGATCATTTTAAAAGAAGTGAAAACATTAACATCTGTGCTTATATGCTGTTGAAGTGTTTTCTAGAGAGAGAGGCTCTTATCAACTCTCAACGCTTCATGCAGAAAGTTAGAAAAACTTGTTCAAACATTGCCTTGTGCAGACTTGCTTAGTGAGATTCCGATTGTTGGTGATTACAGTCGAGGGCTTCTTGGGATAGGAAGATAGAGGTTCCGACACCTTGAAGTTGAGGGATCCCTTGCTGAGGAAGACATAGGTTCCAACTACCTTGAAGTTGAGGGCTTGTGGGGATAGCAAGATAGAGACTTCGATCTTCATTTCTAGGGCTTACCCTGGTGTGGGTAAGACAGAATTGCTTGAAAGTATAAATCAAGGGACATTTATCCAAGTTTATTGGATACCCTTCTCTTTGGTTTAAAAGAGTTATTGTTTGTTAAATGTAGTTTTAATACTTGTTTTTTCCTCTGCATTGTGTATTGTATGGAAAGTATAATCTTATTATATTTCCTTACACTTGTACTCCGATTAATTTAGATTCTATACGCTGTAAGGTAGAATATCATATTTTAAACTTTGTCTAAGTTTCATTTTCAAGTTCCATATTTCTAGAACCTGTTTTTCGGAATCACTTTCCAGATTTAAGCAAGTGTATATAACTAGAAGTTTGTAACTTCATAATTTATCCCAATATTTCAATTGGTGTTGGAGGTGTTGTGAATTTTCTTAGTTTAACTTTGTTAAACTTAAATATTTCCTTGTTTAAGGAAATTTTTAAAGTGTACAATTCACCCCCCCCCCCCTATTGTATATTGATCATCTACATCGTTATTTCGATCCTACAGATTTTATATTTTTTGTATCCAAACACCTCCAAACCCACTATGGGCCTCCTATGAGCACCATGTGACTTGGAAACACACAAACAGTTGTACTAGATAGATATGGGACCTTACAAGTAATTACCATTATTAGTGTTTATCATTCACTACTTTTTAGTCAATTCATTTTCCTTATTTTTCGAATTTTCATGCGAACATGAATCATTTATATTGAATGAAATGTATTATTTCATTATTATTTTTATAATTTTTTATTTTTTAAACCATAATTAAAACCAATATGATTATTTTTCATTTCAGGTGGACTACCACAATATTGCATCCCACAATATAGATCATATATTAGAAATTTGTTAGAATCATAGTCTTTAATTATTGATATGTTTTCATTAAAATTTTCTGTAAATCCATTTATAATAATTTTTTACTTTCATAGAATTTTTTGGAGATCCATTAAAAACATTAACAGTGTTCACCAACTCATTGAGTCTTATAAAAAAGTCATTAATAGATTCACTTTCATGAAATTTATCATCTTCACATTTCAAATTCCAAATATATAATTTTTTATATCTCACCTTCACGTTTTCTTCTATAGATCTTATCTAGAATATCTCAATTTCCTTTCACTATAATAATACCTATGGAATTAATGTATTTCTTTTTTAATAGTGATGAAATAATTTCATTTGGATCTTGGGGATGAGAGATCAATTTTTTACAATGCTTCTTTGATAAATAACACTCATATTTGTAGAAATACGTATGTTAAAAAAATTAATCATTCTAGATTAAAAGTAATTGATTGATATATTTCTTTAATATGTTGTTTTGTTTAATTTATTAGTATCTTTAATTAAGAAATTATATTTTCTGATTTATCTTCGGTGGAAAAAGTAATTTCAGAAAAAATATGAAACTAAAAAAATGATTAAAATTTTAACAAGATTTTTACTTTAATGTCTGAGAAAATGAGATGTGACTTTCTAGAATATGATTTCTTATTTTTTATCTTTTATTATCAATTAATTAGGTGTAGGTTTTTAGGGAATTATGTTTCCAGAGCACTAAATAATTTAACACTCATTTCCTTCCCTCATTGTCTCTGAAATAGTGATCTTCTCCTTTTAGATGGTGATGGGCCACTTGACTTTTCTTTTTGACAATGGCTACTAGATTTTCCTCTGCTTGAATTCTATGAAACTAAGATAAGGGAATTCCACCGGGAGTAATCCCCTATATTTTCATGTGGTTCATATCAATATGGGGGTGTATGTACCAAACTTTGATTATGAAGACAAGAGAGGATACAGGAACCTCAAGTCCCTTTCTCACTCTTAATGCCCCGATCTCATCCACCAGTGGACAAATAAGATCAAGTTATTTTTCAGATATTCCACTTAATTTTTTTCTCACACTGAGAATGACTCATGTGGTATTAGAGATCAATAATGATAATGAAATCTACATGATCATATGCATGTTTTCTGTAAATAATCCTTTTTTATATCTTTATCTTACCTTCCATCTATGGGCCTCCATAGGCATGGTTCCTCAAATCCATCTATTCAAATTGAATGGCCGCCTTGTTTTTGGGTCGTCAAATATATGTTTCCATCTCAAAGGGCCATATCCATAGAAATAAAAACCAATCTAGGGCCTCCTCCATATATATAATCCCCAAACATCCATACTATGGGGGCTTTTATTCTCCTCCAAAGGGGATATGTGGGAATCCAATTAGAGGTTCAAAATCAACACACCAAAAATCACACTAATTCCTCTTTGGGATAAATCCTAGAAGGTTAATATCCCACATAGGAGGATTCACTTATTCCATGTATGTTGTCCCAGATTAGCACATGTCCCACACAAAATTTTTACTAGGAAACTTTCTCCTAGGCATCATTATCACACGATGATAAATTGTATGGTTTGGTCCTCTCTATGTGACCATAAAGAGTATGATGTGTCCCTTTCACTGGCACCAAACTTTGTATTTTATAAATAATTTCACAAGGATATTTAGGAATCATGTCTCATGATAATGATCCAAACATCAAAAGAACCCCCATCTTTCAGAATGATGATAAAAACACGATCACCCCAATATATGGATTAAACTCAGCAATATAATAATAAATTAAATAAGAATCTCTAATCCATCACATAAGTGTATCACCAATAGATAACCTAGGATACATATAAGTGTATCCATCAATGAATAACCACTAATACATATTCATGATTCTAAAGTCCATACATGATAATAGTTTATTGTTAACTTGATAATGACATGTGGAAAATTTTGGATTTAATAAAGGATTCAAGAATATTTCTTAAATAAATAAGAGAGTTCTAGTGTAGAAAATAATTCCTCCCAAAAGGGGGTGACGAGCCCGACCTCCCATCCCTCAACTAATGAGATTCCTTAAGAATTATTGGACCATTTCCCATTACTTCATTCCTTTGGAAAGAAGGTTCATGAAACATATCGAATAAGGTCACTATTGGTTATTTCTATCTCTATTCAAAAACATGTCGGAAGCTATTCAGAAATAGTGATCTTGACTGGAATGAATCTGAACCATTAAAACTCACACCATCACCTAATGAGGGAACAAAAATTTTAATTTGAAAAAAAAGTGAACCTAATATGAATCCCTAAACAAAATGACTATGTTATCCACATGTCAAGTCCCATTCTCACAAAATGATCTTGGTCCAAATATGAATCTAAAAAATAATTTATGCTTGTGTTGGATAATTGAGATGTTTATTTAATGGTTTTTTTGTTTTTTTATATGTATATATAAATGTTCCAACTAGAACTCCATTAAATACATATAGTTTCATACCAGTAATACTAGACATATGCTTTATCCAATGTACAAAAAGGGTCCTTGAATAAATAGAAGACACTATTACAATCCTAGAGTCCCCAAGACTGGGTCTCAAAACAATTGGATCGGGAGTAATTCATAAATGGTTCTATCCCAACCCTATAGTCCATTCAAGAATACTTTTAACCTCTAAATCCCCACCAACCATCCACTAAAAAATGGATGATGTCCTAGAAGAAGACAACATTTTTTCCACCTAAAAACATTTCAGGATCATATCCTGAGAATGGTGCAAAAAGTTCCTTCCTTTTCTTAGAGAGGATGATCAAGAGGCCACAAATGGCCTCATCTAGATAGAATAGGGTTCCTTACAAATTGGTCTTGCAAGAATAAACCTCCACTAATGTCACATGAAAAAAACCCTCAATATGATGGGGTTGTTTCCATCGGGAGTCTAGACCAATTCACCCAGACTTAGGCACACAAGATTTTCCACCAATGTTAGTAACCAAAAAATAAGGGTTAGGGTCATAACTTTGGTCCTTCTAAATAAGAATACCATTCAAATTATATAGAAAACCCACAAATATGAACAAAAAATACCTATAACATCCAATAACTTTGATATAGTTAGGTAGAATCTATATAACCTTATATTAAAATGTTCTAGCAAACCACAGTTGGTGAAAGTCTTGCATGCATCAATCAAGCTTGTTATCATAGTTAGACAAAATTCCTAGAAACAATCTGTAAAATACCTAAGGGAAACAGAGGGTATACCAAAATATATTCCCCACACCTGAGTACTATCAATATATACTGGTAGGAATATGAGGACAAGAGCAGGAATACACAACTTCTCCATACATGATATCAGAATATATCCCTATTTCAGTCGATGAAGTTACCCATCACATCCTGAAAATAGTGAAAAGGTATACACTATTTTTCCCACATGAAACTAACTTGTCAAGAAATAATAATTAAAATGGAAGAGGTATATGGGATGACACACAATGCCATATTAATAATTTGGGTGACTCTCCAACACAATGTGAAGGTCACTCTGGGGCAGAAAAAACATCTCTTCACCATCTAGAAGTGTCATGGGTGAAATTATCACATGATATTTAGACAACTAGACTAGGTTCATACCCCAGTTCCAATTGTAGGTAACTAGTATATCCCAATGGCTACTCTAGGGTAGGCACAAACCCTGACCAAAATTCCAGATACATGTTGGAAAATTCCAACAGTGTCATTGGAGCTAATCAAACAAGATTCTTTAAATGATGCTTCTATACCTAGCAAGTGGACCAACTCACCAATAGGGAGACATCAAAAAATAATCCTTACAAAAGGTGATTAGAAAATTAAGTTCTGGTTTATGATCGCACTTTTCTTAATGATGGGGTTCTTGATGCCCTCATGTGTTAATCTATAGTAGCTCGGGATCCTACTATTCCATTACCAAGTTATAGAAATACTAGAAGCTGTTTTGAAGGTCATCCCAAGGCTTCTTATCATGAATACATACTTCATGTTTAGAATATTATCGATTTAGAGAGGTCATCTCTTGATAAGCGCCATAGTAAACCTCGGTGTGGTAATAAGATCAAAAAATGAGGACATACTCCCCCATTGCATTTTCCACCATGAAGTTCATCCCAATGGTATATGCGATAGTAATTCTTATTATAATTGGAATTAAATATGTGATGGTATTCCACCCCATAATAGAACTCCACTTCATCATAGAATTCCTCCCCTTGTCAATTTAATTATGAGAAATCTCTCCTATAATGATGCACTTAGGAAAATTAGTCAAGTTGTTCCTGATTACTATTTATTGACCAGTGATATCCTTTATCAACCAAAATATCACCCAAAGAAATGATATTTCTTTGAACCTACCTTGGATCTCCTTAAAATATAATGGAGGAAATCCCCACCGATTTGGATGTTCGTAATAAGGTAGTACGAAGACATACACTTTGGCCAGAACAAGTTAATGAGACTCTAGTGAATTACTAATAAGACATGTTGGAAATTAGGATTCAATTGGCCAAATAAAATATACCAGTCATCATTTTCCCACTATCCACTCCCAAATGAAACATTGTAGATGCACTATTCAAAGATTGTGTATACAAAATCTTCTGAAATATATAAATCACTAGTTATCACATAAAGAAAAATGTTTTTATTTATGATAAATATCCAGTCCACATCAAGGTAATACAAGGGATACATTATCAAATCAACTTGGAAGCTCTCTTAGTTTCAAGACACCCAAAATTTTGAGAATAATGAAGTTCCCTTCAGTGCACATGTCTTAATGCATTAAAATATTTTTATCAATTGATCGTTGATTCTCCATATGTTTTTCATATAAGAGGATTAGAAAAAAAGGGAATTTAATTTCACTTCACTACATAATCAACAAATCCTGGCATATTTGACAACATGTAATGTCATAGCCTCATGTTAGCCTCAAGAAATGGGTTATGTTTATAAAAAATGGTATGCTCAGCCAAAACCAACCTTGACCGACTCATGAAGACATTGGGATAGAATAGAGTAAACTATCCAATAACTCATGTGTCATGCATCCTAAAATATTTAGTAATCTTAACTCATAAGTGAGACCAAGCATCAATAATAAACAATATCATTGGATTTATGTGGATCAAGCTCAAACTATACAATCAACCCATCCAATGTTAGAACAAAGCTTTGTAAAATGAAGAGAAAAAATATGGAGGAAGCAGCCACGGAAATCTTAGAGAAACACTAGACCGTAGGGTTGGGGTATTTTTAACACAAACATCAATGTTATAAAACCATGATCAAATGGTTAAATAAATAGAATGAGAGTATCCAAAACCCATCAATCCATGTGATTTTTTACCCCAACCTCTTACTCTTAAATGGACTAAATTATTCTCCTTATTATGTAGACACCTTAAAATTGATTTTCTAAGAATGTCATATCTCAGGACACAGTGTCATCCATTGTAACATGTGTGAAAAAATAATCTGGAGATTCTAATCAGATCACTATTCATAATATAATCTCAAGAGTAATATAGGTGGAGAGGATGAGACTTCAATGTTGGAAAAAATGGATGTAGTCTTTCAAAAAAAACTTCTAAAATTCCCACAATGCATTATGCATTGGTCAACGTCATTGGCATTACCCCTGCAGGTGCAATGGAGAACATGGAATATATAAATGAACAAGAGGAGGAAGTTTTTTATCATAATACACTCCAGAATTAAATTAATATATAATGTTTTCATACTTTAAGGAATAATATTTATATGAATTTGGGGATCCCCTCGACTACCCCATTATTACATCCTAGATGAGCATTTTTTATGAAAAAGTTTAAATGTGAGGTTGCACACCACCCACCTCCATATGTTTTTGAACTCCTCAAAAATGATGAGATATTTCCTCAAAAGAAATTAGGGATTAAAGAGTTTACAAGAATCAAATTAGTACTACTCTGAGGAAAAATCCCTAATAGATTTTTTATAAGTAAATACTCAACTTGCACTCCCAGGTGATGCACCTTGTAAAAGAGGGTTTTTCCTAGAAGATGAAATAAATCTAGAACATATTCTGAATATGGGGTACCAATTACAAATATATTTGGATCCCAAAGTAGAAATATATAAATAGTTCCCTCCCTCGGGTATAAAAATGAGGCTGGGTTAAGAAAATCCTCAGGGACCAGCCCCTATTGGTTACCCACTATGGGTGTAAATAGAATGCCCATAGATGGATCTGCATAATACTTCCCAAAATAAATCTCTTATTAAAATAATATCCCATAATTTTTTATCAGTACCATTGAGTCACTGATGGGCCAATTGGAAGCTATGCATGAATGGAGTGCCCTAGTGTAGCTAGAAAGGAAGCCTTCCCCAGAGTGGGTTGATCTGACCCCTCTATTACAAAATTTTGGGAACCATACATTTCCAATTTTAATGGATCAAGGTATCTATATAATTATAGGAATAATTTCATATCCCACTATGGTTCCATGATGGAGGCACCTACACAATAATAAATAATGAAACTATGGTGCTTCGTACAAAAACTGCAAGGTCCATCTCCATCGGTAGTTTCACATTCAATTAATATCAACACTATAAAATATGATAGTCATTGACCTAAAAATATAAAAATAGCAGGAGAATGATGGGTTCTTTTATTTTATTGCTTGTAAGAATGATTTGACCTAAAATTTACGACAATATCTTCCCGATGATGATTTTTTGTTCATCTATATAGAGAATACCGACAACAAGTTTCACACACCACCCATCTCTAGGAAATATTCATGATGGTTTTTTGATTTTTCCGATATTTCTGAATGATCGAAATATTTTATCTTATAATTCAATTCCATTTCCTGAGTAATTCCATCAACACAAGGGAGGATATTTGGGAAAGTAGAGGTTGTGACTTTCATGCTTAAGCCAGACCCTGCAATATCTTTAAAACCAAATCTTATTCCATATTGTGTGCCACCCCTCCTAAGAATTAGGAATAACACCCAATTTTCATGGATGAGTTAAGGGATCAAATGAAAAAATAGTTTGAGGAATTAAAGAACAATTTTATTCATTCTAATATGAAAAAGTTCACGGCTATATCAAAGCGGATTTGGAGAACAACTGGCTTAAATTTCCAAATCCCAAGAGCCCTGATTGGGAGAGTCTTAAGGATCCCACACTATTTCCACTTACAGAAGATGTTGGATAACACCATATATTAATTATTATTTTTCAAATACATCATTAAAAAATGGTGTAATTTGATCAAGTAATGGTGGGAAACCCAACTACTTATGTATTATGTGTTTATGCCACCAACTCAGAGGAAGAGGGTGAACGGAAGGAAATTAATAGAAAATTTTATGTAAAATTTTAGTGATTAGATGAATTATAATTAAATAATATAGACTCATGTAATCCCTATAGTATAGTTGAGGTAGCCAACTATGCCCCCAGACGCTTCCTCTATAACACAACTGACTCTGTCAGTACCACAGTCCTTCAAACCCCAATTTTTTAAAACATTTCATGGTTGGATGGCCGGGGAACAAACATAAGAAGATAAACCTATACCAAGGATGAAGCTGGATTTGACTCTCTTGGGATTCATGATTATAATTTCAAAATAAGAGTATATACAAATCCAAATGGTTCAATAATAACTTCCACACCAAATGATACCATAAGAGTTAACCCATGATATGGAATCCACCTTAGATGAGGAATTTATCTTCAAATCCATTAATTTCATTCACTTGATGGATTAATTCTCCGATGATGAGTATGAATATGAATTCTATTTCTCTACATCCAAATGGGGAATTGTAGTAATGTATCATAGAGAACAATGATACAAAGAGAGATGTGGTCACAATAGAAATCAATAATCTAGAAATGTCTTGTTTAAATTGTTTATGTGACCAAATCATTTGAGAGATACCTCTAGTGGTCCTAGTAAGAGCAGGAGGGTTCCCCAAAATATTCCATGAGTCTCTAAAACCTAATAATACTAAATTATTGACAAGTGATGGTGGTGTCACCAAATCAACGTCATCACATAGGCATACCTATTCAACCTAACCCACCAGGTAAAGGAGTGCCTTAAACATCTGTTCTGGAAACCAATATAACTATAGAAATTTTTCCAATTCATAATATTCTCATAAGAGAGAAGCATCGTGTTGTGAATCCTAGGCCTTTATCCTAAAAGTTTGACATTATAGAGAAATCGGCGCTAGTGATGGACAAGTTTTCGATCCTAGAATGTCTAATTCTATCAAAAGACCTCTAAGAAGTTCTCATAGAGTCTTCTATAATCCCTCAAATGTTTGTGGATGAGGCTACCACTATTTAATTATATCATGTAGAGTTTGATCCAGTTGAACCTAATCTTATAGATGTCAAAATTTCCACTCCTATCCTAATTATTAGAAATTTTCTTGATCACCTACTCCCCATAAGAGTGAGTAAAAAGAGGAAGAGGTATAGGAACATGAATAGGAAGGGGATGAAGACCTCAGGGATTACCCTCCACCATTTTAGGAGGGTTTCTCTACTACCATTGATGAACTCCAAAAAAACCATAGTACAGAGGATGTCCCATGTCCCACATTTATTACTACATCTATATATTTAAGAGAATAAGTGGTGTATACCTATATTTTTAATAAAAAATGGGATGTGTTGTCCTGGAATTACATAGAAATTCTAGGACATAAAATTGAGGTGGACACTCATCACCAAGGCTTTCTAGAAAACCATAAGGGGTACAAACAAGTTGCCAAGAAGACCCACCTAACTCATGCCACCAAAATTGAGGTTGATGTTTTGAATAATATCAAATATAATTTCAATCCATAACATCATAATATAAAATTAATAGATGACATGGTTCCAATAAATAAAAAGAATAGAAAAATCATGGTCTTCATTGACTACAAAGATCTCAACCGGAACTGTATGGAAGATAACTTCTCAGATCCAATCCCGGATCTACTGATTGATATTATAACTCGATTTCAGGACCATTCATTTATGAATGGATATCCAAGGAATAAAAAATCTATATGTCCCTCAAAGATGAATAATACACCACATTTAGGGAACCAAAGGGACTATTATTCTACCAGGTAATTCCCTTTGTCATGAAGTATTTCGGTGCTACATCTCAGCAATCCATGAATTGGATCTTCAAAACATTCTTGTGACAATTTTTTGAATTCTATGACAACGACCTAATGGTTAAATTTCATAAAAATAAAACCATTTAAAAGATATTGAGTCCATATTTTAAAAAATTAAATATCATAGACTGAATATGAACCCCTTAAAATGTTATTTTTCAGTTACCTGAAGAAAAGTTTATGGATTCTTCGTATGATATTGTGGAATAAAATATGACCCTCAGAGGAAAAATGATATCCTAAATATTTCACCTCTATTGAACCTTAAAGAGTTGAGGGGTTTGTAGGTAAACCTTTCTTATATTTTATATTTTATATAAAACCATGAAGAAAAGTGTTTTACCTTCACTAGGTTGATACAAAAAGGGGTTCAAATATCAGTGGACTGATGAGTATCAGGAATCATTTGACCATATCAAGAAATATCTTGTAATACCTCAAGTGATAAGCACCCCTATCTTGGTAAGACTACATTATTTTTACATGAAAAACCTTGAACAATAATTGGGATTCTTTCTCACAGAAAATAATGACACGAGGAAAGAAAAGAACCGTTATTATTTCAATTTAATCATGATAAATATAAAGGATTTTTATTCAGATATTGAGAACAAATTTCTTGTATTAATCTATATATTTTAAGAGATGAGGAACTGTTTATAGAACCATGAGGTCTAATTGGTCTCTCGCAACAATCCACTCAAATATATCCTTATTTATCATATGTTGACTAGATGTTTGGCACGATGGGTGGTGATCGTTCAGAAGTTTTACATTCATTTTTGTATTAGAAAGCTGTTAAAGGATTTTATTTTAGAGAGTTACCTGCATAACATACATATGAATAAATTAAGTTGTTAAATACTGAGTTACCTGAGGAAGAGATCACCTCTATACAAGAGGGCCCCCATATATGGGAATTTGTTTTTAAGGAGTTTCCAGAATCCCTATAGGTAAGAGAATAAAAGAACCCAAACACAATAAATTCATTTTGGGATTAATTCTCACCTATTTAGTAATGGTATTATTCCCTTACTACTCCCTATTGTTGGAAGGTTGTATAAAAAATAATCCAGATTATCAGGACCTAATTATAGGGCTAGAATTGGTAATTCAAAATCCAATGAACCAGTTGATGGTAAAAAGTTATTTAGAGTTTTTAATCAAATAGATCAATATGGATTATTCCATCATAGATGAATATATAACCCACATAATTGAATAGGTCTGAGAACAAATGATATAATTTCTTAGTGAATGTATTAACTCAAATCCCAAAATCATAAAATACTCTGGAAAACATAGCTTTAACTTTTGTGGTTCCAGACCGGGATGAAATAGTCATTAGAATTAGGCATAGCTAAATTTTCTTTCCTTTTGATCATGTTGGTATGGAAGAAATCAATAAAGATAATTCCATCCCTAAACCATATGGTTCAATAACTGGTTGGATGATACCCATTATAGACTACCTTCAAAATGGTGTTCTCTTGTCTGAAAATGATAGAAAATATCAAACCTGAAAACGTGTGACCAATAAAATAGTTTATGAAGTACTGAATCACCAAAAATATCTCTATAACTAGGGATTGAATGTAGTCTTTATTAGGTGCATTAATGGAGAAGAGATTGTGGCTATGAAGAAAAATTAATATAAAGGAGCATGTGGTTCCTACTAGATAGGATTCAATCTTTCATATATTATTTTAAGGCTTAGATTTTTCTATAATTTAATGATCTAGGAATTAAAAAAATTCATCAAGAATTTTCATTCATCCCATTAAAATTAAAACATCATCCATCAACCCCTATACTTTCTACAGATATCCAAATACTCCTAGCTGTTTTTCTTATGGGGAATGAATATTAAACGGTTGTATATTCTAGTGATGACGAAGAAATTAAAATACAATCTCACTACTAAAAAATTCATCCCCAAATGGTAAATAAAAATAACACTTAAAGAAAGTGAAAAGAATAATTTCCAACTTCTTGAAAGGCAACATCATTAACATATTTTGTATCGCCCATACAATAATGATGAAAATTGCCATTAATTTCTATTTTATTGAGTTAGAGATTTTATATCTAGAGTATAATATCAATTCCAACCATTCATATCGCAATCATATAGTGGTAATGGAATGATAGAGTCCTTAAACTAGACCCTATAAAAAATACTCTAGAATATAGTGGATAAAGATAAAAAATATTTTCCAGACAAGCAATTGCATTCTTTATGGCCTAAACAAACCCTAACATTCACTACCATGTGGGTGACCCCATATTTACATTTATACAAAATAAAATAATACTTACCCCTTGAGATCCAATTTTCCTCACTTTTTATTTCCAAATGTGAAAAAACTATCTATAGATGATAAATCCCAAAAAATGGTTGGATGAGTTGGAGCAACTTGATGTGAAAAAAATGAAAACTTTTCATCCTTAGTGGTCCACCAAAATCAGATAGGTATGGATTTTATCAAGAGGGTATGAAATTAATCTTTCCTCTAAAGATAATATGTACTTGTTATCAAGTCTTCAATGATACCAATAAGAAACTTATAAAGCAAGATCCAATGTGGGAGGTACCTTATTCCATACATAAGGTCCACTCTAATCGATCTTACTCATTGATTTCAAGGGATTGATAGTTTGTTACGGCCTTACCAATTAATTATTTCTCAAGATAGACATCATGTGATAAAGCCCAAACCATATTATCCTCAATGCATAACATTAAACTATATAGTTTGGTCCTTTTTCCTGACCTAAAAAGGAATGACCCATCCCATGTCCTGGTCATACGCTGTTAAACTACCTAGTTTCCCTTTGTCTTTACTACATGATGTAAAAATATATAGCATCATAGGTATTGTATGCATGAACTTAAAATTCACCACATATGACCAAGTTGTATGACATAAAACTACAAGACTCCATAGTTAGAGATTTAATACCTTTAACTACACATCCTAACGTTGTATAACAAGATGTTAAACTGTATAACAACGTACATGATACATGAAATTAAACTACATGGTTCACATCCTTATTTCATTATACAAAACTACATAAAATTTTGTTCTATTCTTGAATGGATCAAAATCCTTCCTGTAGGTCTCCCATCACACCATTATTCAAGAACTTCATGTGGAACTACAAAAAAAACAATAGATTAGCGGTGTTTTTTAAAAGGGTTTATAAAAAACCCCTTCTAAATTCATTTTAGAGGGGGTTATTCATAAACCATTTAATTATTAAATTTTTATGGGGTTCACCACCACCTATAAATTTTTTAGCATTATTTTTTAGAATTTTTTTTGATTTTTTGATGCAGTTATATCAAAACCGCTGCTAATTTAATAATTTGTGGATCTATATATATGGTTGTATTTTAGAGGATATAAATATATATAATATTCATTTGAATATATATATATAATTTCTTTTTTAAGGAAATATAGGGGGTTCATAACCCCCTCCAATTTATGATATTAGGGGGGTTCATGAACTGCCACTAATCCATTATATTAGTGGGGGTTTTGAACTCCTTCAAATTCGAGAAATTAGAGGGTGATTTTGAACCCCCTCTAATTGATGACAATAAATCCCTCTAATTGATTAAATTTTAGGGGGTTTTGGACTCCTATAATTCATGAAATTTGTTGGTGGTAATGAACCACCGCTAATCGATTTGATTCGAGGGAGCTTTAAACCACCTATAAATTTTTATTTATTTTTTAAAATAAATCTCATATAAATTCAAATTTTATAATATCTCTCTATGAGTTCACATGTTTTTATGTATATATATATATATATATTACATAAACACATTATATAAATGTATTTAATACATTATATATATAATGTTCTTATATAGATACTCTAAATAAATATTTATACATATAAATTAAAATGTATACATATATAAATATTGGTTTACATAAAATAAATTTAATTATAATTATATTTATTCAGATTTATAAAAATTTTATACGGTTTTATAAATAATATACATTTATATAATTATTTATATCATACATATATTATATTAAATACATTTTTATTGTAAATATTTTTATAAATACATTTTTATTTTATTGTGTATACTAATATATATATTATATAATTATATAATATAAATATATTATAAATTTTTTATTATGTATATATTTATATATATTATATAATAATTTTATATATATTGTATTATACCATATTCATTATATATCAATTTAGTATATATATATATATATATAAATATATATCATTTAATTATATTATATATATCTAATTATATTAATGTATTTAGTTTTCTATGTATATATATATGATATAATATAAATTTATATATTCACATACATAAATATATAATATAAATGAATTTAATATAACATATGTATAATATAAATCAAAAAATATAAAAATGTATTGTATTTATAAAATATACATATAATTTTTATAGTTAAAAAATAGGTGTAATAATAATAATAATAATAATAATAACTAATAATATTATTCATACACACACATATACATATATAAAAATATATAAAAATGATTATATAAATACATATAATATAATTATATTTTATCTTTAAATAGTATATAAATACATAAATACCCACACATAAATATAAATAGATTTACAAATATATGTATATATATATATATTACACATAGATGTAATATATATGTATATATACTATAAACAAAAATATAATGTAATTTCCAATATTGATGTATATAATTATATATATATATTATATTAAAATATATACATCATATATTATATAAAAATAATTTATATATATTACACACAAATATATATACATATATATTATATATTATACGAAGATATAAATTATATATAAATATTATACAAAAATATATTATATATAAATATTTATGTATATTTAAATATTTATTCAAATAATTTATATTTGAATAATCTTGTTAATATATATGAATATAGTAGTGTGTAATTATTATGCAAAAATCGATTTACCATAGTGGAAGTGAGGAATTTTTTGTGTTGCGGGGGTTAGTGGATCGAAACCTAGAAACTTCATTTATTACCAAGGGGGTTGGGCACTGCACAACGCACTGGAGGGGGGGTCGAACATGAGATGAGGGATGAAGGTGTGGGACCATGATAAAAAGTGAGGGGAGGGGAAGGGGTTGAGGGACCAGACCGAAATGGGAAGGGAGGGGAGGGGTTGGGAGATGAGAGGAAGGGGTCAGGAGCTTAAGGGGATGGAATGGTAAGGGTTGTGGGACCAGACCATAATGGCGAGGGAGGAGAGGGGGCAGGAACATAATGGGAGGGGCTTTCTTAGACTGTACCGAACAGGGGTGAGTGGATAAGAGGTGGGGTGCATAATTTAAAAATAATGACTAATTCAAGGAATTTTTGTAATCGCCACTAATATGTCCTATATGTCCTCAATTAATGGTTGTTAAAACACTTCTAATTCATCCTTAAATAGATGCATATTTGGAAATAGCCTCTAAAATGTAACTGATTACTCAAATTGATATGTTTTACCACAACATCTATCCTGGTATGTACATTATAGGGGATTTTAACCCCCTATAATATGAGTTTCCAGTATGAAATTAGAGGTGGTTTTAACCTCCTCTAATCTGACCGCTGCTAATATGACTATCACTTTACCAGTTGTTCTACAAATCCTCCTCTACCAATAGTAGGCTGGAACATTAGTGGTGGTTCCTCATAACCACCGCCAATGTGTGAAGAGGGTTTATAACCCCTTGCAAACTTAAAAATAACCCTCCTCTTATTGGGTCATTTTTGTATGGTGGATTGATTCTCTGTTGGACAAGATCTGTAGTGATGCCCAGACCATATGTCCTAGGCCCAGCCCAGAAGTAAATAAAATCCCCCTCTCCTGCGTACAAAATAAGATTTTTGTGGGAGACCTTATTTTATATTCCCCAATTTTGGATCCCATCATGAAAACAAAAATAACCCTCTTTTTTATACAAAATAAAAAACTAAGTAGGGGACTTCACACTCCATTACCAATGGTGCTCCAAATTATTCCTTTGGGATTTGACATATTACCTCCACACATCATACTCTTAGTCTTGGGAAAATTTTGATCTCTATAATCTTTCCTTGGCCATCTGTAATATAATTTCACATTCCTGAGGACACTTTAGTTTTGAAAATTAATTGATATACCCTAGTATGTCTTAGCATAAGTTGCCCACTAAATGAACCTATTAACCAGAAGCATATTCATCCTTAATATAGACATATTATATCTTTGTCAGCTAAAAAATTATGATGGGAACCCACTTTTTGAACATTGGTATGTGGTAATTCCTTTCATTCTTGTCCCATACCACTTCTCCTAATATTGGAATCCCCAATATCAGAGATTACAATTATATTCTCTGCATTCAATGTATGTCAGAACATACTTGGTCCAATATGCCTCATATCCCACATTGTTTCAATGAAATTTGGTCTTACTTGTATGACGTCAAATTTCTAAACACCATGTATTCCTACTCCTATGATGTTAAATTGAACGATAATATCTTCATCACATGAAATTAAAATGTGGTCTTACCCTTTGTTTCAAGAATAAGATACCCTAGGAAACTCTATGAGGAATTATCATGTTGTAAACACAAGATTCGTCTCATATGGTGATTCCCCAAATGCCTAAATTCATTTTATGGGCCTTTATTCCTTTTTTTCCAAGTTGGGTAAAATTCATCATTATCGCATGACATTAAACTGTATGGTTAATTCCCCACATACTTTGTGTTAAAATTTCATAACTATTTATAGATTGTTTCACATTCATATTATATACATAGTGATTCCTAAATCCTATATCCAAGTCCACCCAATACAAGATCCAAATTCCCATTTCATTCCTTCTAATCATCTTTTTTGTGGGGAAATAAACATTTTCCTCTCCATGTTTCTCACATCAAGAATAACTTATGTGGGCTTAATGAGTTTTGGTAAAGGCACCCCCACATGCTCAGGGAATATTAGTTCATGTCAAGTTTAACATGGTCTTGGACACAAGATGTTAAAAGGATTAAAAAAACTCACTGTATGATGTTAAAATATATGATTGTCATATCTTTCATGATGTAAACCCAAGAACTCCAAGATTCTTGATTCTCTATTCAATGAGATACATAGTGACCCTTCGATCCTATATCCGGGTCTAGCCTTAATATCATAATATTCCCACACACTTCTATAAATGTGTCAGATATGTAAAGGAGGTTCTAGTATGGGTTCTCACCCCTCTTGTGAGCGCGTATTAAAAAAAGATCCCCTTACTCATAAAAAATAAATCGATCAATGTAGATAATCTATTCTAGAACTATGTGTGTCTTGATTCTTATTTTGATGAGATACATAGTAACTCACATATCCAATGTCTTCGGACCAACTATAGTATAGAAAAAATCACTCTATAACTTTCCTATTTTTCGGTCAGAACTATGTTCGGAAACATAACCCCCCATTCATAGGTAATTTTTATATGAAATTACCCTTCCATATTCAAGAAATTTCTTTCCATTATTTTTTTTTGTGTCTGCGGAAATATGAATCTCCATAAAAATTCTTCATCCATCAATAATGAAATGTCATATTCTTGAGGATACCTTGGTCTTGATTATTCATTGATATTCCCTGGTTTGGATTTGAATAAGTCTCTCATTATATGGCATGTTTGCCAAAGGATACCTTTGTTTGACTATGCATTGATACACTACATTCAGATTTTCATTAGTCACCCACAAAAAGCTCCTATCAATCATCAGATCATTCTCCCTCATGAGATACATATTATATATTTGTAAGACCCAAACAAAATTATGTAAAAAACATCTCTTCAAACATAGTCCACGGTCATTCCTGTCATACTAGTCTTTTATCACTCTTTAGATCCAGAAACCCCCAGATTATATATTACAACCTCCCCACAATATTCTAGAAAATTGTGGAAATTTGTTCATAGATTATTGTTAAAGGGAAAATCACTAATCTTCTGATCAATGTTAAATTACCTTAAACTTTAACTCTCATCGTCCTTATCATAAGATGCTAAAATACACACTCTATGGCTTGGTTTCATGATATTAAACTGAATGGGGATTCAACCATTTTTAGGAATGATCTTTTTCACTTGATTTCAGCCATCAACCTCATAAATATGAAGAACTACATAAAAATCGACGCTCATTCTATCAAGTAATGTAATTATTTCTATATTCTCCATTCTAGACCCATCTACTACAGTAGCCAAAACATGGGTGTTCCTCTATTCATGGAAAAAACCCCAATCTAGGTGGGAGGTTATGGACTTCTTCTATGACCCCTGATTTGAATTCTTATGATCAAAACATAATCTCCTCCTCCTTTTAAAAAAACTAAATTTTTGTAGGAGCATTTTACCATTCATGACTAGTGCCGACATAGATGATCTCTTCATTCTCAAAAACATTCCCTTCACAAACTACTATTTGTGGTCTTGAGAAATCCACATCTCACAAAATCCCTATCAATTAGTAATAGAATGTCATATTTATGAGGACACCTTCATTTGACTATTCATTGGTACACCCTAATTTGGATTTTCATAAGTCACCCACCAAAAGGGTATATCAACCAAAAGTAAATAGGAGAGACCTATTCTATCTTAATAATCACCATCAACATCTGGTTGGAAGTAGTTTTTTTATTATATTCCATGATCATCCCTAGAATACATATCTCACAACATATTTTAGATATGGAAATAACAAAATAATGAATCTCAATTCTCCTATTTGTGCATCTAAAGAATTTTAAAACATTCTTATCCAATAATCCATACTTTGGTCCTAATTCCATAACTCTGGTAAAATAAGTTACATAAAACACTTGTCTCATTAGTCTATCTTGCATGACTCTAAATATCCCAAAAAAAAAGAGAGTCATCTCTCATTTGGTTGAAAACCCACAAAAGGGAACACTTGGTAAAACATGAGTCTTATATCTCTAGACCTGCAATAAGTGTGGTTTATAGAAAAAATAATAATCAAATTAAGAAAAAGGTACAAAACTTATTTAGTTAAAACCCCTCAAATGGATTCCTAAGACAAAGTCATGTCTCATGCGGTAAGTCTTCTTAATATCAAACATAATAAGAAATTAGGTCAATGAAATAAAAACCAAAATATTTTTTGCGTCCATCATGTGGCACTAGTAATAGTAAAACTACCCTCACTATATCCCATGGATTAGGGTAAAAATAGAGCACCCCCTCCAGTTTCTATTATTGTGATTGAAATTCATTGATGTGAGGAAATTTAACTGAGCCATCCAACTTCAGTGTTATTTTATAATTATAGAGGAAAAAAGGGATAAATACAACAAAAATTGGAAACAAAATCCTTTTAATTTATAGATAAAATAATTTAGAAGAACATAGACAAAATTGGATTCTCGTTTTCATGTTATAAAAATTCCATCAACATAAATCATTGTATATCAGAGGGTCTCCTGAGACCCATTGATAACCTATCAATGTTAAGCTAGTTGAACAGCCTCTGATACCACATCCAAGCAGAGCTCCACCTCTGCAGCTGGAATGGAGGTTGATCACTCGACTTAAACCCCTTCCAAAAGATAATTAAGATTTATGATCTTCCCTTAGGTGGTTTCCTTCTTTTCATGGTGGCGTGATATTTGAAAATATTTATCATCAACATTATTTCACTCCACCAATTTTTTAGAATGATTGAGAACCACTAGGGATAGTGAAACATATAGGTCATCAGTTTTGATTGGAATTATTACCTTGATAACATGTTGTTGCGACTCAGGTTCTTTATCCCGCTGGTCAATGGCCTCCTTTATAGTAGTGCGAACCATGAGGTTGTCAATCCCACTATACCCCAGCAAAAAAAAACATTTTTTCATAGATTTGGGAGTGTTGAAGATAAATCTACTAGGGTTTTAATCATTAACTTCTCTTAGATATCCCTCCATACAAACTAGAGATGTACCCAAACAGTATCCCAAAAATCATGGCTTTCTATGTAGCTAGCCACAAGGGGAGAGGTGTAATTTGAAATATATTATCTTAATGAAGAGACTTGAATTTTCATTCCTTGAGAGACACAATCATATGTCTGAGAAGTTGATTGAGTTTGGTTTAAGGCCTCCCCTTCTGGACAAGCATATAAAATAACTGGTGTTTATGTTTGAATGAAATTAGTCATCAAAATTTCAAGATATCATGGAAAAAAGAAAATAAGTATCAAAGAAGTTAATGAAACTCACCTAATGATCGATAAGTTTCATAGTAATATTACTCCCTAACAACCTTACTCTCAAAACTTTGGACTAGTATTTACTATTGAGTAATATTCCCCTGAGTTTTCTTAGGGCATAGGATAGAGACTCTCAATAATATCTCACTCGAGGACCCTTGATTGTCGTTCCCCCAGTTGAAGGAGTGAGACAGACCTCAATGCCCTAGTCATGGATTTTTGTGGATAAATTTTCAATAGATAGATCTACACCAATAAAGATCATTATTTTAATTCATTTTACTTACCGTTTTCTATAATATAATGCACTAAAAATGGGAAACACACATTTGTATGACTACTTATTAAAGTCCCCAAACTCCTTTAGGGAGCAAAAAAATATCAATATCTAGATTGTAACACCCTGAGTTTTATGAAATTTTTTCAAATAAATTAAATTCCACTAATATATTGAGTTACATGATACACTAATTCAAAATTGTGTTACACACATTTTTGGGTTTTCTTTCACTACATTCCACACTCGGTTAGTTTTCATGACCCATGACAAAGAGTTTTATCAAAACCTCGACATATTATTCATATAGTTATTTAATCATGATTGTTATAACCTAGATGCTAAACATAAATAAATTAATATTAATAACTAATTTTAAAAAATTATTTATAATGGTTTTACATAAATCAAACATATTGATAATAAAATTAACAATTCTTAGTAAGTATTTATTTATTTCAAATATTCTATTTTCTAAAAAATATGCTTTTTATTTATTTTTAAACAATATTAATTTTTTTAATCTTTTAGAATTTTATTTTATAAAATAAAATTCATTTTTGAAATTATAATTTCAATATTAATTTCTTGTTAATTTTCCGTATTTTTCTAAAAAAATGATTTTTTGATGAATAGTGAAAACTAATGAATTTTAATTGATTACTATATTTTGATATAAATTATTTATATAGATAAATTATATTTTAATTTATTTAAAGAATATTTAGTTCAATTATACATCTATTAATTCTATTATGTTCATTTTATTCAATTTCATATTGAAATTAAATATAAAAACACTGTAAACATTTTATATTTTTCTATATAAAAACTCGCTTTCTCGATACATCTATGGAATTAATTTTAAATTACATTTTTTACAGTTCAATGATGAGAATTTGAAAATTTTGATTCCATATTTTTAATAATAATAATTTCTAATTTCTAATAAGGTCATATTAATTTTTAACTGAAGTGATTAGTGAAATAAATTAAAAATTAATTACCATGATTATAGTAAAAAAAAGATTAGTTAGTGGTTATGCTTATATATAAAGGTATAAAAATGACTCAATAAATGTCCAAACAAAATATAATATACATATTTAAAACTTATAATATCTAAGGTTCTACTTTGATCCATTCTTGACACTTTCTCTATATGATAAACATGTGTGGAATTCTCTATTTCCAAAATTGACAAGCTTTCCACTCACATCCCTTTTAAAAGGTCACCCCCTCTTCCCCTCGCATTACAGCTCTAAATCCCTATTTATAGGAAAATAATTATCCGTATATATTCCAAAAATCTTTCACCTCATCCTAGAATCCTTAATTTGGAATATATTAAACCAAGTATGGCCTTTGGTGAAAATCGAAAGGAGATACCCAAAATACTGGAAACGTTCGTCAACGTATACTTTTTTATTTACTACTAAAACACAATAAATTATTTATATATATTTATTATATAATAAAATCAATATCATAAATATAATTATATTTTTTTATGTTAAGTTTATTACCTAAAACCCCAAACACATCAATCAAATGGGTTACATAATCATCATTAGTGTGTACATCAAACTACCATCTCACAAACCGATATCTTTTGTTTTTCCATTACCACCTATAATGGTTGGGAATAAGGATGGAAATAATATTTAAATGTGATATTCTTTATTTTAATGAGGTTATTATTATTTTACTATTTTTATATCACACATTCCTTCATGCATTCCATTTTGTTGGAATACGATAATGTTGTTCGTGTTTTCGACAGACTACCACGTCGCAAAGAGATGTGATTCATTCATACATTAAATTGAATATATTAATGATTGGTTTAATAAACTTTTTTCATATATATTACAAAAAAATTATTCTTTAATGATAAAATATCACATACTTTTCTGTCTTTGAATCTATTAGAAAATGAAAAATCTTTTATTTGTATGTATGGTCTACCGTCTCCATTAACAGTGTATTTCATTTATTATTTATATCCCTTATAGATTAATATAAATAAATATATATATATAATGAATATATATTATTTTTATATCATCTTTATCATTATAGAAATTATTAAAGAATGATTAAGGTAAGATAACAAAAAATACGATGAATCAAAACATTTATGAAAACAAAGTCGTTATTACCTAAAACGTATCATTAACATGGAATTGTTAAATCGATAAACATAATGTCATAAGTAAATCATATATAGAATTATATAAATGAATATAGTTATGTGATATGTGTATCATAAACTTATTTTTAATATAAATGAGGTTTGAAAGATAATTAGGAAGTTTAAGACTTATGATAAAAGCATTATTTCCCTGTTTTCCATCTTTGAGACACATGTAATGTTATGCATGTATACTATCTTAAAAGTTATATATACTAACCCAATTTTCATGTTATATCACGAATCACCTTTTCTCATGATATTTTAATCTCTATGTGATTTTATTATTTCATGGAGATTATGATTCAAATTTACCAAAGTGGTAGGAGTTTTTTGTTATAATCTCATCATTTATTGGGGTTTTTTTATTATTCTTCCATTGATGAAATAATATAATACATATCCAAATGATTAAGGTGGTGGCTAGACCTGGTCATGGGGTCTTAGTGTCACTTTGTGTCCTGTGAGAGCACGAATCAAACCACATGTAGTTCTTTGAAAGTGTTACAACCCGTGCAGGGTTGGCCCGTACATGGGAGAAGATGGAATTTTTCTGGGGTGGTTGGGCCAGGATGTGGGATCCTAGCGTCGCTACATATCCTAAGAAAGCGGGAATCAAGTTGTATGTAGTTATCTTTGGGAATACACCCCGTGCAGGGCTGGTCAGTGCACGGGGTAAGATGGAATTTTTATCTTTATTTGGAGATGGCTGGTCCAGGATATAGAATACTGGCGTCGCTACGTATCCTACAAAGGCAGGAATCAATCCGTACATAGTTCTCTTGAAATATGTGCAGTTTAACGTCATGTGGTGAAGATGAAATACTCTATGTTTAGGGTCATAGAGTTTGTACCAGTGGGTGCTTGGCAGTTTAACGTCCTGCAGCTCGGATGATAACTGCTTTTAGTTATGTGAAATACTTATTCATAAATCTCGCATTCGTAGGAGTGGTAGTGAACTCCCCGTCCATGGAGATTAGGGCATATTCTGTGTTAGAGTAGACCTTCTGTATAACATATGGTCCCTCCCACTTGGGCTCTAGCTTCAGAGGTTTATTTCCAGGTATCATTGTGGTCCGGAGGACCCACACCAATTCTCCTTCAATGAAAGACCGAAGACAAACCTTTTTATTGAAGGCTCGTGTGATCTGTTTCTGATATACTTCCAAATGGTGCAATGTGTGTAACGACTTCTCATCCAGCTGTTCCAATTCACCTAGCCATTTTCCTAATTTATCATCATTGGATAATTGACCAAAATTGCAACACAGATTGAGGGAAAATGGAGCTCAATGGGAAGGACTACTTCTATTCCATATACTAATGAGTACGGAGTAGCCCGAGTAACGGTGCGGATTGTGGTTTGGTAAGCCCACAATACATGAAGGAGTTTATCCGCCCATTATTTCTTGTCGTTTTCCACTATTTTTTGGAGAATGTTGGACATGGTCTTATTTAAAGCCTCTCTCTGTTTTCTAGCCACTGCATGGTTGCTGGATGAGTGATTAGCCTTGATACCATATTCTCGGTACAGTTTCTCCAATTTAGAAAAGTAGAAGTTGGTGCCATTATTCTTCAGTATGGTATGAAGGACGCCAAACCTAGTGATGATATTGGCTTTCCCAAAGATGACAATGTTTCTTTCCCCTACTTCCATGATGAGTACAACTTCTTCCCATTTGGAAAAGAAGTCGGTTGTTGTGAGTATATACTGCAATTGTTTGGTCGTGGCGGGAGGATATGGTCTAATGACGTTAATTCCACAGATGGAAAATGGCCAGGAGTACTTTGCCTAATGAAGTAACTTTGGGGGTTGGTGAATGAAGTTGGTATGAATTTGGAAGGAGTGGAATTTTGCAGTAAAGTTATTGCAATATCGTGCCATAATGGGCTAATAATACCCAATCCTTCGAACCTGATGGGAAATCATAGACCCCGACTGATGTACTCCACATACTCTTGCATGCACTTTGGTCATGATGGAAGCAGTTTCTTCTCTATAAATCCATCTAAGGGGGACTTCGTCGAGGCCTAATTTATAGAGGACCTCTTGCTGACATGTGCCCCCATATAATACAAAGTTGATTTCCTTTATCTGTGTTTGCTCTCGTTCAGCCCTGTCTGATGGAAGTTCTCCCCTTTGAAGGTAGTTTGCAATAGGGGTCATCCAGCCAGTGGCAGGAGAATATGGATCAGGAACAGTACTGACTTAATTCATTTCATCTGTCTTATTCTAAACAAATGGTAAGACCATTTGAAGATGAGAAATACTAATAGTTGTTTCATCCCGGGCTACATCAGCTTAGGCTATGGCTGCATTAGATAATGCATCGGCGAGGGCATTTGAGACCAGGTAATATAGGTCAATGTTGATTTTGTGGAGAATTCTACCATTAAATCTCAGACATGGTCAAACAGGGGAATCAAATCCTCCATTTTAATAATATAGTCACCATTGACTTGCTTGATGACCAGTTCCGAGTCACCTTTTACCTTAAGGTGCTGTACTTGTTCCTAGAGTGCGAGCTTCAGGCCTGCAATGACGGCTTGATACTCCGCCTCATTGTTCGTACATCCTTCTGAAAGGAGGATGGAATATGGTAGGACTTCCTTTTCGGGGGACATGAGTAGTATCCCCCAACCTACCTTGTCAAATTTGGGATCCTCCATCCTTTCCCCTATCAGACTTTGAGATGTTCCATTGAAGTATATTTCCCATGTTTGGAACTCCTCTTGAACCGAGAATATGTCTTCATCAGGTAGTTCGACGTCCGGTGCGGTGGTCCCTGTCAAGGGTTTCTTTTCCAGAAAATATACTAATTCCTGGAATTTGATGTCTTTCTAAGGCATGAATCGGATGACAAACTGTTTCAGGATGGCTTCCCATCAGGATAGGTGTCCATTCAGCATTAGGTGGTTGAGGATGTACTTGATCGCGTTACTACGCGAGACCAAATGGACGTCATGATGCTGTAGATAATGTCGCAATTTTTGAACTGCGAATACCAAGCCCAAACAACTCTTCTCGATGTTTGAGTATCGAGCTTCAGTGTCAATCATTGTTTCAACTATGGTAATAGAGACTGTTTTCACTGTCGACATCATTTTTTTGTGCGAGGAAGGCCCCTAGTGACCGTTCAAGGGATTTCATGTATAGTATAATGGGTCTCTCTTCAACTAGGGCATGAGCACCAGTGGGCTCAAGATTTAATTCTTTAGGCTGTCGAATGCCTCTTGGAAATCATCTGTCCATTAGTGTGTAACCCCCGTTTTCATTAACATGGTGAAGGGAAAAAATTTACCCTCTAGGATGGCTATGAACCACCTAATGTAGGCCAAGTGCCCTAGGAATCATCTCAACTAAGTGAGATTGTGGGGGAGGTGGTAAACCAATGATATCCTTTGTCTTTTCTGGGTTGACTTCTATGCCACGATGGCGTACGATGACGCCAAGGAATTTCACCGAGGTAACCCCGAAGGCGCATTTTAAGGGATTCATCTTCAGGCTATGTTGTCGAAGTTTGTTGAAGATGAATTCAAGGTCTGATATGTGATCTGAGCGCTATCTTGACTTGACCACCAAGTCATCCACGTAGCATTCAACGAATCTCCCCAGGAATGGTTTAATGATATGATGCATGGTGCATTGATATGTGGTGCCAGTGTTCTTGAGACCAAATGGCATAACCCTGTAACAGAATACTACTTGAGTGGCCCTAATGGCTATAGCTTCTTCATCTTCTCAGGCCATCCAGATTTGAATATACCCAGAATAATTGTCCATGAATGAGAGAGCCTCATACCCGACCAGTGCGTCGATTAATAACTCAGTAATGGGGACTGGTAAATCATCTTTCGGGCAATGCCGATTGATATCTGTGAAATCGATGGAGACATGGATTTTTCCGTTCTTTTTCTTGACCAGGGCAATGTTGGCTTTCCAGATGGGGTATTGGACCTCCCGGATGAATCCCGCATTAATAAGATTATCGACTTCAGCCTCTATTTTTGCAGCATGTGTGGGGTGAGTTCTTCTGGCGGCTTTTTTATAGCCAAGGTGGTCTTCTGGAAGACCTAAGTAGTGGGTCGCCACTTCAGGATCGAGTCTCGGAATTTCTATGTAATTCCAGGAAAAAACATCTCGATGTTGCTTCAGGAAAGAGGTATATACCTCATGATCCTCATGGGACATGGATGTACTAATGAGAGTGGGCTCAGGTCTTCCTTGGTATCCAGGTTTATTTCCCTGAGCTCATCTATAGTGGTGGAGATACCTTCCTAAAATGCGTTAGGTGCATCCCTGAGATCATCCTCCTATTCTTCCCCCACATTCACATCTTCTTGATCAGATAGGGGGAGAGTTCCCAGCATGGGCTCTCGGGAGTCCGGTGGCGAGTCATTGTGGGTTTCCTCGCGTAATAATTCTCCCCCAAATTGAGGGTTAGCAGTCGTTTCCGCATTGTCACATTCAGCTGTTATGACTGAAGTCATGAGGATAGCTTAGTGTGTGTCCGGGCATGAACTCTTGCTCTCAACATGGTTCATGGGCAGTACGTAGTCTCCACCAAGCTTCCTGAGGGGGTCATTAGGAACCATTTCTAGACTATTTTGAGTGGGAACCCAGTTGATACCATCAATCTAAGGCTTCTTCTTTTTTTGCTCATAAAACCTGGTGTCAATGTAGTGTGACTCGGAGATCTCAAAAGGGGCCTTGTCAGTGTGCAATGTCCCACTTTATCCATTGATGCAATACTTAATACATAGGTGGTAGGATTAAGGGATGTCCATGTGCTTATGGATCCATGACCTTTGTTACGACCCAAAGTATTTCAATAGAAAATTGCCTTCTTATATCTATGTCATAAAAACACAAAATAATGAACTACTAAGTGATAAGTGACCTTTAAACATAATTTTGTCACCCCTATGGTTGGAATTTTAAAAATCCGACATACACTGTTGTGTTCAAGATAGTTTTTGGAGTCTAATGAAACAATTTTTTTTGGTAAATAGTAACCTACCCTTATGAATAGTAACCTACCATTATGAATAGTAATATGACCCTTATGAATGGTAAATATGATTAACATTACCTATGAAAAATAAAATAAAATTTAGACATCATAGAAAGTGATAATTTGACCTTAGTAAACGTTTTTGGTATTTTATAAGTCATAAATAATTAATTATAATTAATTAATTAATTTAAAAGAATATTTATTCCCCTGTAATGTATTCATAAAGTATTGAATCAATTTCTAATAGTTTTTAGATAATTTTAGAAGACCCTACATAATTTTTGAAAGAACTATAAAATCAGTTTTAATCATAAAAACTGTTATTTTAGTAAATTATGATTTTATTTAAATATTAAATTAATAATATTTAAAAAATTATTTTTGAGAAATGGACTTCATTTTTGGATTCTACACGTTGAAAAATGGTTGGGGTAAAATTTTGGGATTTTTCTGAGATACTTGAATTTTTGATGAATAGTTGAATCCGATAATTCACAATAAAAGCTAAATAATGTTTTAATTGAGTCATCGATGATGTTATGCTGATGTAAGACCACTTGTTTCGGGATTACATTATAAAATTACTACTATTGGTCATCCAAGACTCACTATTCCTTGTCTTTTGTGAAATTAATAAACTAATCAATTTTATATTAAGGAAACCCCTCTCCCCTCCACTATAAAAGCCACCCTTCACTTCCTCTTTTCCTTACACCTCTCAAGCTCCAAGCCTTCTCTAAACTCTGCTCAAACACCTTCCCTAGCTCATCCCCCACGTCCAAAAGTTTCTGGTCTCATCAAAAGACCAAGCCTAGCTTCCTTAAAGAGGATCTCAAGAGAAGGATTCTAAAGGTCATTTCTCTCTCTCTTCTCCTTTAATTTCCTTTCAAGTTCAAGTTCCTTTCTTGATCTCTCCCTACCTATCTTCATCCAAATTGTTCTGTAAATCCATTATTATATATATACTGTAATATTATGATTCTAATGTTATATTATATCACCCCACAACCTTTCCCTCTTCTTTTTATTTTATTAAAGAGAACGTTGTTCATGTGGTGATAATTTATCACCTTCAAAAACGACATGCTGTCTTTTTCCATTTCTACCTTCAAATCTGGTCATGAAACCATTTTTAGGGTTCAACCAGAATATTTTATATGTATTATGTTCAATTTTAAGTTCTGGAAATAACCTATGGCCATATTACTAAGATAAATGTTAAAACGAGTTCGTTGTGATCCAAAAACCGCACAAATTAACCCAAATAATCATCATTTTATTCTTATCTAATGATCCGTCCACATGGATCTAATATAACTCATTATAAAATAATTAAAGATTATGTAATATCATTAATTACATGTAATATCAGTTCTGGATGTTTACCCATGATCTACCCAAACATCAATTTAAGAATACAAGTGGACCCCACAAGAAAACCATAAAAACGAACATCCCCGAACAATGTTTTTAAACTCTATAAGTCATCCAAAGGAACATAATATGAAATAATGAAACCATAATGAACCCTATTAATGTATAAAAGGTTCTATAATTTCTAATTAATGAATATAATGTCATTATACATGACATTAAAGAGAAGGAGGAATTCGAGTACAAGGTAAGGGGAAATCTCGAACCCAATTTTCTTCCATCGGGTTCTCGCTCTTTCACTCCATTTTTGATATGGTTACTCCTCAAAGATCATTTGTTCATCATTTCATTTACTTTTCTGGGATATACATGTTTGTCACGGGTTTTTTTTGTCCATCAAATTTTTTTCCAAAAGAACTCTTCTTTCAAGATCTCACCTTTTATCTCTCATTCAAGGTTTATGGTTCCTGTATCAAGTATGTTGTTACCTCTTTCTTTTGGTAACCCAAAGGTTATGAATATGTTATTATGAGATGAAACCCATTCCTTTCCATGGGTTATTTATGTACATGTTTTATATGTGTTCTATGTGGAAATCATGATAATGACAATGTTATGATGTGATGGGTGCGTCCAGAATTATATAGCACAATATGAATGTTTAAATGTGACGGGTGCGCCCTGAATTATACAGCGCTCCAATGCATTTGGTAAAGTGATTAATCTCATGATTAAATGTGAAATGATGTGTGGACATGATGCTAGATTTGTTCACAAGTATGTGTGGTAGTTAACCACTAAGACATGATGTTTCATTTTTTATGCATTGCCACATTTCAAGTCTTTTACTTATGCTCCTCTCATGATCATGATCTTTTGCCTATGTTATGATTATGCTCACCCCATGATGTATTATTCTTATATATCCTTTTATTGGGATTTTAGCTCCCCCCCTTTTGATGTATATCCTCAGGTGGCTACCTGTACTAAGGAGAGGACATGTTCCACTAGGAAGCTAGTGAAGAAGAAATTAAATAAATGTTTATGCTTGATGTTGTATTTGTTATGTATTGTCCTAGTTTTCCCAAGACACTAAACCTCTGGATCCTCCATGTGTAATACTATTATGTTGTTTATCTTTGAAATGATGTAATAGTAAAGTAAGAAAAGGTCGGGTCGCAATAGTTGGTATCAAAGGGAGGTTTAGTTAATTTGGGAATTAGGATTAGTGAACCCTAAATAAAACCTCTAGCATTAGACTAAGTACAAATATGCACACAAGGATATTTACCTAGGGATCCCATATGTTATATTTTTGGTATAATTGTATAAATTAATAGGTTATTCATGACTTTTTTACTAATGTTTTGTTCTAACCTTTTCTATTTTAGAAAATTTTGGGAACCAGGAGAAATCAGGCCAACAAATCTTGCGAAGGCCAATGCAACGATTGCCTGAACGACATCCCCAATGATTTTGGAGGTGGAGTTCAAAACATCATGGCGATGCTTACCCAATTATCTCGAGTTATGAATAATAACCATAATAATGGCGAACGTCCTCCTTCACCAAAGAGGGAGCAACTAGCTATCAAATATTTTATGCGGCAACGACCACCGACGTTTTGTGGATCTTCCGATCCACTAGTTGCGGAACAGTGGTTCAACTCCATGGAGAAGATCTTTTTTGTTCTTCACTGTTCCGAGATGGAGAAGGTAACACTAGCCATTTGTCGTCTAGATGGAGAAGGTGATCAATGGTGGGATTTGATTAAGAACACCAAGCCAAGGGATGAAATTGAAAAGATGGAATGTGAAGACTTTAAGATAATGTTTCGTAATAAGTACTTCCCACGAACTCTTCGCACAAAGATGGAGAGAGAATTCATAGAGCTCAAGAAAAAAGAAGTAGAATCTATCACAACCTATGAAGAAAATTTTACAAGGCTTGCAAGGTATGCTTCGGGTTTTGTTATCAACAATGATAGAAAAATTGATAGATTCTTTAGTGGATAAAAACCACATCTTTGAAAGGATCTTGCAATTTGAGACTTTTGGAGTTATGAAGAAGTTGTTCGGTGTGCTCTCAAAGTGGAGATGGAGTTTGTATAATGGTCCCATGGATATGGTGATAAGAAAAGAAAGATGGAGTTTCAAGATGGTGGATCTAATGAAAAAGGTAGGAAGAAAACACAACGACCCACATGCCAAAAATGTGGGAAGTTGCACCATGGGAACTGCCTCAAAGGTACGGTGAAATTCTTTATGTGTGGGAAGGAAGGACACCAAGCTCACAAGTGTCTAAAATACATGAAAAGGAAGGATAATTTATCAGATTAAAGGAGAGAACCACTCGGGGTTCAATTCTACAACTATAGGGAGCTAGGGAACTATTCAAACCAATGCACTAAACCTCGATCTCTTGAGGGTAATCAGCGCCAACAACAACCAAATCCAAAAGAACAAGGGAAGGCTTATGCCATCACTACTGCGGTGGTGGATCATGTTAATGAAGTCGTAAAAGGTACACTTCCTATTCACTCAAGAATGGAAAAAGTCTTATTTGATTCTGGTTCTATGCAATCCTTTATATCTTGCAAGTTTGCTAGAACTATAGAATCGAAGCCCAAAAACCTTGAAGTAGAGATATCTGTAAAAACACCACGTGGTGAAATCATTGCATCCCAAGTGTTTGACTTTTCTCCTGTTGACGTATGTGGGAAGATTCTTCCAGAAAATATCGTAATACTTCCCTTGGTGGAATTCGACGCTATAATGGGAATGGATTGGCTCTCGTTATATAAAACACATATCAACTGTCGGGAAAAGGAAATATATTTTCATTTTCCGAACCATCCCGTGCTCCTATAGAAATGCAAGGAAGATCATGAATATCCTTTGAAAAATCCTTCAATGGTGTGGGTGATGATTCCCTATGAAGAAGCATACCTCGCCCAAATGGTTGAGTTGAAGGAAAGTGCCAACCTTGAGGAAATGCCCATTGTAAGGGAATACATCGATGTATTTCCCGAATAGTTACCCGGAATTCCCCCGGATCATGGGGTAGAGTTCTCAATTGAACTCATACCCAGAGCTACTCCTATCTCGAAGTGCCCCTATAGGATGGCTCCTATCGAACAGTAGGAGTTAAAGAAGCTGCTACAAGATCGTCTGGAAAAAAGGGTTCATACGCCCTAGTGCATCACCTTGGGGTGCGCCAGTGCTCTCTGTGAAGAAGAAGGATGGAACCATGCGGCTGTGTATCGATTATCAGGAACTCAACAAGATCACCATAAAGAACAAGTATCCTCTCCCAAGGATTAATGAACTGTTCGACTAGTTAAGAGGAGCTCAATACTTCTCAAAGGTGGATCTTCGTTCGGGATATCATCAAGTAAAGGTGAAGAAGGAATATATTCAGAAGACTGTCTTCCGTACAAGGTATGGGCACTGTGAGTTTTTGGTGATTCCCTTAAGACTTACTAATTCCCATGAAATATTAATGGATTTGATGAATAGAGTCTTTAGAAATTACCTTGAAAAATTTGTGGTAGTGTTTATCGATGATATTCTCATCTACTCCCAGAGCAAGGAGGAACATGAAGAACATCTAAGACTTGTGTTGGAAACATTGAGAAAGGAGAAATTGTACGCCAAGTTCAGAAAGTGTGACTTTTGGATGAATCAAGTCATGTTCTTGGGACATTGATCACAAGCGAGGGAATTTCTATGGACCATTCAAAGACAAAGGCGATTGAGGAATGGCACAGGCCCTCTAGTGTCACAGAAATCCGTAGTTTTCTTGGATTAGATGGGTACTATCGACGCTTTGTGAGAAACTTCTCACGATTGTCAAGCCCACTAACTAAGTTAACATGGAAAGGGGTAAAGTATGTATGGATGGAAGAATGTGAGGGAAGCTTCAAGGAGCTAAAGAGAAGGCTGATCACTGCACCTATACTCACACTACCGAAAAGTGGAGAAAGTTTTGTGATATACAGCGATGCTTCAAAGAAAGGCTTGGGTTGTGTACTCATGAGAAATGATAATGTGATAGCCTACGCCTCACAACAGTTGAAGATCCATGTGAAGAACTACCCAACACATGATCTAGAGTTGGGAGCCATGATTTTTGCCTTGAAAATCTGGTGGCACTACCTTTATGGAAAAAAGTGTGACATATACACCGACCACAAGAACCTAAAGTATATATTCACACAAAATGATCTCAACATGCATCAAAGGAGATGGTTAGAGATAATCAAGGATTACTATTGCTCTATTCACTATCATCCTGGAAAGGCGAAGAAGGTACCTGATGCTCTAAGCAAGAAAGAACCTGCTACTCTATCCATGTTGAGGATTGAGAAAGACCCTATATTCTTGGATATGCAAAGGATGGATTTGGGAATCGTAAGGGTAGGGGATACATCCTACCTTTCCCAAATGATTGTGCAACCATCCATCCAATAGAATATTAATGAAGCACAAAGTGATGATGTGGAGATACAAAAGAGGGTGAATGCAGTAAAGGAAGGGAAGCTGCAAGAGTTCCATATTGATGATGATGGTGTGATTCGGTTAGGAATGCGGCTTTGTGTGCCTTCATCAGCAGGAATAAAGATGGATCTATTGGATAATGCACATAGCTCAACTTTATCTATTCATCCTGGAAGTACCAAGATGTATCGTGATCTCCGAGAACACTTCTGGTGGGATAACATGAAGAAGGAGATTGCGGAATATATATCAAGGTGCTTGGTATGTCAGCAAGTTAAAGTTCAGCAGAAAAATTCCAAAGGTATGATGTAGCCATTGCCTATACCCATGTGGAAATGGGAAAATGTTACTATGGACTTTGTCATGGGTCTCCCAAAAATGTCAAGAGGAAATAATGAGATATGGGTTGTGGTTGATTGACTCACCAAGACTGCCCATTTTATCGCTATTCGGGAAGACCTCTCACTTGAACAGCTTGCAAGGATATATGTGAAGGACGTGGTGAGACTGTATGGTGTTCCACTCTCGATTGTCTCTGACTATGATCCAAGGTTCACATCTAAATTCTGGAGGAGCCTTCAACATGCTTTGAGTACTGAATTAAATTTCAGCACGGTCTATCACCCCCAAAGTGATGGCCAGTCTGAAAGGACTATTCAGACGCTTGAAGATATGCTAAGAGCCTACTCTCTTGAATTCAAAGGTGGTTGGGATCAGCATCTCCCATTGGTTTAATTCTCATACAATAATAGCTTCCACTCGAGTATTCAGATGGCTCCGTATGAAGCTCTTTATGGGAAGCGATGTAGAACTCCAACCTGTTGGGATGAAGTTGGAGAAAGAAAGCTACTTGGTCCTGATCTTGTTCAAGAGATGAAAGAGAATGTTCAAGTCATCCAGAAACACATCAAAGATGCTCAAAGTCGGCAAAAGAGCTACGATGACAATCATTGAAGGGACTTGGAGTTTGACGTTGGAGATAAAGTCTTCCTTCGAATATCTCCATGGAAGAGAGTCATGAGAATTGTGAAGAAAGGGAAGCTAAGCCCAAGGTACATTGGCCCCTTTGAGATCCTTGATCGTATTGGAGCCGTGGCCTATCTTCTGGAACTTCCGCCGAATATCTCTCAAGTTTATGATGTGTTTCATGTATCACTACTGAGGAAGTACATACCAGACCCCTCACATGTACTAAACTCAGAGGTGGTACAGCTTGATGATAATCTCTCCTATGAGGAGCAGCCGGTAAAATTTTTGGATCGAAGTGATAAGGTTCTACGCAACAAGAAAACCAGCCTTGTCAAAGTGTTGTGGAGGAACCTGAAGTTTGAGGAAGCAACTTGGGAACCAGAAGAGGCAATGAAAGAGAAGTACCCTCACCTGTTTGTGTAATGTAAAATTTCGGGGGTGAAATTTCTTAAGGGGGAAAGAATGTAACGACCCAAAGTATTTCAATAGAAAATTCCCTTCTTATATCTATGTCATAAAAACACAAAATAATGAACTAATAAGTGATAAGTGACCTTTAAAGATAATTTTTTCACCCCAATGTTTGGAATTTTAAAAATCCAACATACACGGTTGTGTTAAAGATAGTTTTTGGAGTCTAATGAAACAAAAACAATTTTTGGTGAATAGTAACCTACCTTATGAATAGTAACCTACCCTTATGAATAGTAATATGACCCTTATGAATAGTAAATAAGAGTAACATTGCCTATGAATAATAAAATAAAATTTAGACATCATAGAAAGTGATAATTTGACCTTAGTAAACATTTTTAGTATTTTATAAGTCATAAATAATTAATTATAATAAATTAATTAATTTAAAATAATATTTATTCCCTTGGAATGTATTCATAATGTATTGAATCAATGTCTAATAGTTTTTAGATAATTTTATAATACCCTACATAATTTTTGAAAGAACTATAAAATCAGTTTTAATCTAAAAAACTGTTTTTTTAGTAAATTATGATTTTATTTAAATATAAAATTAATAATATTTAGAAAATTATTTTTGAAAAATGGACTTCATTTTTGGATTATACACATCGAAAAATGGTTGGGGTAAATTTTTGGGATTTTTCTGAGATACTTGAATTTTTGATGAATAGTGGAATCTGATAATTCACAATAAAAGCTGAATAATGTATTAATTGAGTCATCGATGTTGTTCTGCTGATGTAAGCCCACTTTTTTCGGGATTACATTATAAAATTACTATTATTGGTCATACAAGACTCACTATTACTTTTCATTGGTGAAATTAATAAACTAATCAATTGTATATTAAGGAAACCCCTCTCCCCTCCACTATAAAAGCCACCCTTCACTTCCTCTTTTTCTCACACCTATGAAGATCCAATCCTTCCCTAAACTCTGCCCAAACACCTTCCCTAGCTCATCCCCCACGTCCAAAATCTTCTGGTCTCATCAAAAGACCAATCCTAGCTTCCTTAAAGGGGATCTCAAGAGAAGGATTCTAAAGGTAATTTCTCTCTCTCTTCTCCTTTAATTTCCTTTCAAGTTCAAGTTCCTTTCTTGATATCTCCCTACCTATCTTCATCCAAATTGTTCTGTAAATCCAGTAATATATATATATACTGTAATATTATGATTCTAATGTTATATTATATCACCCCACACCCTTTCCCTCTTCCTTTTATTTTATTAAAAAGAACGTTGTTCATGTGGTGATAATTTATCACCATAAAAAACGACATGCTCTCTTTTTCCATTTCTACCTTCAAATCTGGTCATGAAACCATTTTTATGGTTGAACCAGAATATTTTATATTTATTATGTTCTATTTTATGTTCTTCAAATACCCTATGGCCATATTACTATTTTAAATGTTAAAACGAGTTCGTTGTGATCCGAAAACCGCACAAATTAACCCAAATAATCTTCATTTAATTCTTATCTAATGATTCGTCCACATGGATCTAATATAACTCATTATAAAATCATTAAAGCTTCTGTAATATCATTAATTACATGTAATATCAGTTCTGGAAGTTTACCCATGATCTACCCAAACATCAATTTAAGAATACAAGTGGACCGCTCAAGAAAACCATAAAAACGAACATCCCCGAACAATGTTTTTAAACTCTATAAGTCATCTAAAGGAATATAATATGAAATAATGAAACCATAATTAAACCTATTAATGTATAAAATGTTCTGTAATTTCAAATTAATGAATATAATGTCATTATACAGGACATTAAAGTGAAGGAGGCATTCGAGTACAAGGTAAGGGGAAATCTCGAACCCAATTTTCTTCCATCGGGTTCTCCCTCTTTCACTCCATTTTTGATATGGTTACTCTTCAAAGATCATTTGTTCATAATTTCATTTACTTTTCTGGGATATAAATGTTTTTCACTGGTTTTTATGTCCCTCAAAATGTTTTCCAAAAGAACACTTCTGTCAAGATCTCACCTTTTACCTCTCATTCAAGGTTGATGGTTCTTGTATCAAGTATGTTGTTCCCTCTTTCTTTTGGGAACCCAAAGGTTATGAATGTGTTATTATGAGGTGAATCCCATTCCTTTCCATGGGTTATTTATGTAAATGTTTTATATGTGTTCTATGTGGCAATCATGATAAAGATAATGTTATGATGTGATGGGTGCGCCTGGAATTATATAGCGCAACGTGAATGTTTAAATGTGACGGGTGCGCCCAGAATTATACAGCGCTCCAATTCATTGTGTAAAGTGATGAATCTCATGAGTAAAAGTGAAATGATTTGTGAACATTATGCTAGCATTGTTCACAAGTATGTGTAGTAGTTAACTACTAAGGCATTATGTTTCATTTTTTAGGCATTGCCACATTTCAAGTATTTTACTTATGCTCCTCTCATGATCATGATCATTTGCCTATGTTATGATTATTCTCACCCCATGATGTATTATTCTTATATATCCTCTTACTGGGCTTTTAGCTCACCCCTTTTGATTTATATCCTCAGGTGGCTACATGTACTAAGGAGAGGACAAGTGCCACTAAGAAGCTAGTGAAGAAGAAATTAAATAAATGTTTATGCTTGATGTTGTATTTGTTATGTATTGTCCTAGTTTTCCCAAGACACTAAACCTCTGGATCCTCAATGTGTAATACTATTATGTTTTTTATCTTTGAAATGATTTAATAGTAAAGTAAGAAAAAGGTCGGGTCGCTATAACCTTCCCAGTAGGGCATTGAATTTTGTGTTTTGTCGGACCACCAAGAATTCCGAGAAGTCCACAAGGTCACCAAAATGGGTTATTAGCTTGATTTGTCCCATTGGATTCTATTCACTCTTTTCGTAACCCAACAGAGTTGTGGTTGAGGGTATTAGATCCTCCCCATTGTATCCCAACTTATGAAGTGTCGATAGGGGATAGAGTTTAACTCCAGAGTCATTGTCAATAAAGACATCCCTGATCTCAATGTCATTTAATGCACCGGACACATATAGTGGTTTGATGTTTCCTTGCATGATGGCATCTTCATCCTGATCCGTGAAAGAAATCACCGCATTGCATTCAGTCGGGCCGGTCTCCATCTGGTAAATCTCGGCGGCGGCTTCCTCATATTGAAACTCTTGGGTGGTGAGCAAAGCTTCTATAAGTGCATGCCTGAGATCTGCTGACAAACTCATGGAATCCAGGACTAAGAGTTGGGCTGGTACTAACGCCAGCTGCTTAAGGATGTCATACTTCTGCGCCAGCGGCCCGCGCATCTCCATTGGTTGGAGAGTTATAGAAGGATCTTTGGGAGCTAGAGTTTGTGACGATGAGGGACTGGCCACGGGGTCGGAGGTCGATGGTGTTCCCACATTATGGAGAGTCATCCCGGTTGGTCTGTTTGTGCGCACTAGGTGGCTAGACACTTGTTCCTCCTTTCATGGGTACAACAGAATGATGGGGAAATAGTGGCTTCTTGTGGAGGAGGATAAATATTCCTTCTCCTTTTGAATCTGTTGAAGGGCTCTCCCACAAGTTTCCGCAATATTAACGGTTTGGGCTGGGGTAAACCTTATGGTTGGTTTCGGCCACGACTGTGTCTCCCCTGGTATCCCCAGCTTCTATGATTCCTCCCCCCGGTCCCTTGTGTTGGGAACTCAAGTTCGTAACCATTCCCTTCATCAGGGAACGATTCCATTAGATTGATGATGTTGATGGAATGAAAGATTATTTCCTCATCATGTGATTGATCAACTTGTTCGGTTGACTCTGATGGTGCCATTTGGTGGGTCGATGCCCGTGGCACCAAGTTTGGGGGCATAAAATCAGACAGTGTCGGGGTTAACTTCGGCCTCGTTGCGGGCTGCTCCTATTGTGCATGTCTCCTCCCTTTTATATTATGCCTGGATGACCGGCTCATGGAGGGTTGTGAGGCTGATATTTTCGATTGCGCGACATCAGGGGATGCTGGCGGTTACACTAGCTGATGTAGTTGAGCTCAGAGTATGCCCTGATCTCGGTTGACAGTTTTTTGAGTTATCCAGTCATCAAATTTCTGCCCCTTCTTGCTGGGGACTTCTTGCCACCCCTCCCCTTTGTCGTAGTCGGTGGTTGAAATATATGTCACATGTGCTGGGGGTGGTCCCAGCTCGACCTACCTAGATTCTATCATCATTTGTAGTAGGTATATGAAGATGAATCATTCCCAGATATTGTGCCCCAACATTCAATGGTAGGGACACTAATCATTCATGTCATCACGGTCGACCTCTTCGGGCTTCCATGGCTCTGGGAGGTGGAGCAAATTGAAATTCATGGCAGTGATGAAGTAGCCATAGACTTGGTCCTCTCGGAATGAGAATACTTTGTGTCTTCATTCATCAAACGGGTTCCGCTTTGATCCTCTCTGATCATCCTGCTTTAGCGGAGGTGGCTGCTGATACACAGGGGGCCCTTGACGATTTGGTGGATGCCTAAGCGGTGGAGCAGGCGCAAGGGTTGGATTGAGCGCGACATAGGACACTTCAACTCCAGATTCTCCCTTTCCAGGAACTTTTGAGGCTATTCGGGACTTCATATTAGTCCCCTGTAAGGATTCTTCAATTCTCTAGGTAATGGAACAGATATTGCAGAAGCTAGTAGTGCACTCCACTGGTATAAGCGTTTTTCGCAGCTCATTCTGAAGGTTATTGATGCAAATGGAAAGCATCTCGTCTTGTGGAATTGGCATGTTCAAAGAGTAGGTTAGACCCTTCCAACTAGCGATGAAATCTGAGACCCTCTCATTCTCCCTCTATTTTCAATTATTGAGGTCGCTGACCGTTGTTTTAGGAAGTGTTGAGCTGAAGTGGAACATGAACTGCTGCCGAAGGTCTTCCCAACTCTTTATTGACTGATCTGGAAGATTCGTACACCAGACGTAGGTAGATTCATACAAGGTCCACACGAAGCATCTGAGTTTCACTACTTATTGTTGTTCTGGAGTTCCCATCATAGGGACGCAATAAGATGCATAGTGCATCAAATGTTGTTCCGGGTCACCTGATCCATTGAAAATAGGGAATACAGGGCTCCCAAAATTGTGTGTAGGAGGTGTGTTTCTCACCCAATCTGGGTACGGATTTCCCTCTAGCTGTATTGGAGCATGTCGACCTTCCATTGCTTCCAATCGAGTTGTCAGTGCATCGATGGTGTTGGCGAGAACCTTATTTACATCATGTTGGGCCCGGTCTTCGGCAGGTGTATCCCGAGGAATTGCTTGAGGATCTGGCTCGGCTAGCACCAAGGGTGCATATGCCATTTGTGACACCTTCGGAGGGTTCAGACGTACTCACTCTGGTTTCTTCCTGAGTGTAGGGAAGTCATGGTATTCTCCAGAATCCATGTTCATGTAGTTGGACGGACCAGGTGCCTCATTAGGCTGGGGCCCTGATCATGCTTCATTTGTCAGGGAAAACCTTGGTCTTTGAGGTGCACTTGCTGGGAGTTCAAGGTGTAGCTCTTCTTGGGAAGCGCTTTCAATAAGAGGATTCCCTTGGAGTAGCTCGGCATTAAGCCTCCTCAATTCCTTCATTTCCTCTTCCTGTAGAGTGAATCTATGTTCGAGTGTAAGTGGCTCGTTTTTATCGATAGAAGGAGGCGGTTTAAGGGTAATGGGTCCTTTTTTCTTATCTTTATTGGGAGCTCTTAGGGTATGTGGAGGAGGGTTAGCTTGAGGGGAAACCATATATTGGGTGGTTGTCTTGTTCTGGGTGTGTACAACTGGCGGTCCGTTGTGAATCACAGCCTCAATGGGAGCATCGTCTCCCGATCCATCTGGATTTACATCATCTCTGGTGTCACCTGTGGGTTTAATATCTATGGTGTTGACAGATGCATATCGTCTGGTGGGGGAGATGACATCTTCCAAATAATAAGAGGATCGCCCACGCCTTTTACTGGACTTCCCCTTCCTATCCCGAGATTCCTTCCGGACTCCTTGAAGAAGGGTGACACGGAGAGTTTGTTGATATGACCTTACAGAATGCCTCCTTTTTGAAGGGGATGATGATTAAATGGATAGGATATGGCTGGAACCTCCTCCTCTTACAATCCTCCCTAGACGAGAGAATATTGATTCTCGTAGGAGAGGTTATTGTTGAGATGGTAAAAAGGCCCCCAGCCCTGAGGGTGGGGTTGTCTCTGTTCCCTAGATGTTGAGTCTCTTCCCATTTGTATTGGTCTTATGAGGGAATTTGTTGTCAAAAATTCCCCCAGCCCTACAGGCTGGGGTTGACCCTGGATTGTGGCAGTGGCTGCTGCTATCGCTACCTGCCTGATCTTGTGTTCCCTCATTCGAAGGTGAACTGGATCTGACGTCATGTTCACCTGTGAATCAATAAACATTGGGGAGGAAAGCAATGAAAGCTGATTGGACTCTCTTAGGCGAGAGGCCTCTTGTATGCTCTTGGTGGCTTGATTTAGGAGTTCTTGAATGCCTTGTTCCTGTAGGGCCTGACGCTTCTGGGACTTACTCAACGCCTATCTTGGTTGGGTGTGTCGCCTTTACTGAACAAGAACCCCACTCGATTGTTTTCTTGATGTGATGACGTTGCAAGACATTATGTCGAACTGGTTCTTTTGGGCGGGGAGTGGAGTGAAATGTAGGGCTCCATGTTCTCCCCATCCTCTGATATGGACTCCCATTAGAGCGTCATCAATTAGGCGGCACAACTAGTGTAGTGCATTGAGGCAGGCTAACTCAATGTTTTCTTTTACGACTCTCAGGTCACGATTGTCATGACAAAGGAAGAGCATCTGGATCGATGTGACGCATGAGGTATCTTATTGTCTTGACATGGTCTACATACCCATTCTAGTGAATAAAGCTTGATTTAAGCCAGCGGAGGGATGTCCCTATATTGGAGAGGATGTCTCGCACACATTCTACTGGCAACTTTCTGGGTATGTTTAATTTAGAGGTGGCCGTGGGCCAAAACATAACTGGTACATCATCTCTAGAAAGTCTTGTCCTCATGTGTATCATGTCGGCATACTCATCCACTAGTGATTTCTCTACCAGGTCGGAACAACTGAGATGCTCACCAATATTGTGGTTGGAGGCAGTAGTGTCGGTAGGTGTTGAATTATCATGTTGGCGATTCTGAGGTGGTTCAGAAGATGAACGTGGCCTCGGGTCATCACCTAACTGAAGAAGGGTTTGGTTGGTGACTAGATAGGAATCTGATATGCTTGATCCCATCCTTCTGAGTGCCTCGGCATATGAGGGCTTCTCTGTGCTTGATTCGGCAGGGGGGACCTTCTTGTCGATATGATGTGTCACTATGGGGAGGACCGTCGCGATGGATTCCGCAATGGTGAGGGATACCATTACTACATGAAGCCTCACTGCATATAGTAATTTTGCAGTGCATACCCTGGGGAGGACCTCCAAGGAATGTCGCAATAAGGGGAGGACCTTCTGGATGCGTAGCGTTGTTATGGGGAGGTCCTTCGCAACAACTGCCATCATGGTGAGGATGACCATAATGGTTTGACGTTCGATGTGTACCCTGGGGAGGAACTTCAAGACACACTATGACAAGGGGAGGACCTTCTTGCTGATTGGGAATATTTCTAGGAGGAACTTCGCAATGGTGGCCATGGTGATGAGGACTACCATCACAGTTGCCGTAGAGAGAATGTCTGCGGGGTACACCCTGGGGAGTGCCTTCAGAATATACCGCAACGAGAGGAGTACCATCTCATTCCATGACGTCTCTACTAGGAGGACCACTGTTATCTGAATGGACAAGTCTACCATTGTGATATGATTCCTAGCTGCGTGGAATGTCGTTGCAACATAACCCCTAGGGAGGACCTTCAGTGTAGGCCATGATAAGGGGAGGGCCTTCTTGTCATGATGAGACGTCACTACGGGGAGGGTCTCCACATTTTCGTCTATGATAGCGAGGACTACTATCATAATCTGTGGTCCCACTGCATGGAGAGTGTTTGTAGTGTATACCCCGGGGGGGACCTTCAGGGTAGACCGCAACAAGTTGAGGAACTTCTTGCTGCTCGATCTTCTGGTCACGCGGAGGGCTTCCGTGACTAGCATAAAAAGAATATATCTCATGATCTATCATTATATTCCTATGGGGGAGGCCCCCGCCGGTGCTCTGGGGAGGCCCTTCAGATCTGCTGGTAGCGACATTATGGGGAGGACCTTCACAACTGCTACTGCCAATCCATTAATATGGTAATGGGTGGGATAGGGTTTTGAGCCTTTTATATATGTTAAGCGGCAATGGGAACCCCAGATTACAGCATCGCAGAGTCATGAACCCTCTCTTTATTTTCTAACTGCCTTTGGTGCGTTCAGGGTGCTTTCTTGCGGGCAGCGGGGACCGTCTGCTGTTGATGATGGCCTCCATCTTTGGGTCCCTTTCTAATTGGGTCCTGTGATGTTGTCAGAATATGTCGAAGAACATCTTGACTATTAGTAGGGGTATATTCCTGCTATGGGGAATCCACCATGATGGACGGGTGTCCCCCAGTTAGAACGAGTGAATCTGCTCAATCTGGTTTCCCTTTAATCGCAGAATATGGCTGAAAACCATCCTGGGAGGAAGCACGGATGCGGATCTGCTCTGAGGCGACTATCTCATCTCTAGATGAGTCGCCTCAATTGGGGACATGGGCTCATGATCCCGAGTCCTTACCGTTTCCACTGATGTAATTACATTCTGGAAAGTCTACAAGATATGATCTGGGATTGTTACATGCTCCTCAATCATTTCCAGGATATGCAGAGAGACATCTTTGGAGAGAATGGGTAGAAAGGACCATTCCGGTAACGAAGTAAGAATATCCTACTCTGGTCCTTCGGTGGTCAGTGGGTACTGATAATTCTCATGTATCGGGGTAGGTGAATTAGTCTGCCCCTGTGCTGGGATATGCTGGTTTATCTCTCCATTTTTTGCCATATCAAGATAGCAGACTTTACTTGCATTTGAAGGGAGCTGCCCTAACATATATTGGTTCCCCACCGTATTGAGTCGTTGGACTTTTTTTTCAAGGAGACATGCCCGCCTATTAATTGCCTCCACATTTGGATGGCGGGCTTTTTTGGTTTCCACCACATTGGAATGGTTGGAATCAGGAGCATCTGCTAGGAGCCGGTCCTGCAGGCACTGGGTTTCCACCACGTCTGGTTAATGGGCTTCATGGCCCTGGGCAGGGAGAGGTTCCTGTCAGGTAGGTATTTTTATGTGTGAGTGATGGGCTTGATGGAGCTCAGCGGGGATGCATGCCTTCTCGTATGATGCCACCATGTCTAGATGGCGGGCTTTGGAGGAGCGGATAGGTGTATGTCCCTGCTCGCAATACATCTCTGTGACTGGGTAGCGGATCCCCTCCATAGGGACAAGGGTGATGACCGGTCTATGTTTTTACGTTTTCCACCCTCTTCGGGCAGTCTGAGTGGCTGGAGTTTGGGGAGCATGGGCCTAGATCCTCATGGTGAAATCCTCCTTAGCATTAGGATATCGAGTCGCGACGTAATTGCAACAACGTCTTCCAGCGAGGGCCTTGAAGTGGAACCCCCATTCAGCGGGGTTTAAGTCCTCGATGTTTACCACATCCTCATCCCTAATATAAGAGAGGTACGCGTTTCCTCGTTCCAGGTATAGACTCCCGAAATGGTTTGAGATGGCAACATGAGCCGTTTGGGTCTTCTTTCGCGGCCGTTGTTGGGAAGGAGACCGATGGGTCATGGCGGATTGGAGGGTGTGCATGGCCACCTCCACCATCATGAGAGTACCATTCATTTGGTACTCTCAGATCAATGCATCTGATACCCAGTGTTGAAGACGCTGAGTAGGTGATGGGGTCCTTTGTTTATGAGGATTTCTGGTCATTTTGTTGTTCGAAGTACGCATCTGTGAGTTCCTCCGTGATGTCATTGGATCGAAGGGAGTTCTGATTGGTACCTATAAAAATATTTTGACAAATACAAATAGAAAACCTGTCAAAGTAGCTTCTCATGAACCCTTTTGTAATTATTGACCTTGCATGGCCCTCCTTGTGATTATAAGGGGGTACATGGTGGGATTAGGTTAAATCTGTTATTCTTGGTTAAATATTCACGTCGGGTTCACCATCTTTTTTTCGAACCATCTGGGGTGGTGGGGACTGATCTTCCCAACAGTCGATCTCATGGAGGGTTGTGCTCCGCTCAATCGCTCAGGTCTGGTATATTAGTCATCATTTCGAAATTCTCAATGGTTCCATATCCAACAGTACGTGGACATTCTTTCCAAAGGCAGGTGTTCACTGGGCGATTTGGCCAGCGATGCTTAGCAACTCACATTGTTCGAGAGGATGGTAAGTCGGGCTCATTGCACCCTTCTGGGGGGAATTATTTCCTACTCCAGGACTCTCTTATAGATATAAGACGTATTTATATGCTCACGAATAATTGGTTTATACCCAAGAATAGTATCCATAGATTACTCCTGGTTGGAAATGATCTGCTGAACGCAGGGATTTAGAATCATTTATGTCCGAGGTTTAACATCACTCATTGGATTAATGACTCCGAGGAGTTTCGACTCATTTAGAAGTCAATGGTTTGAAGCCTCATAACTGGGCACTCTAGAGTTTATTTTAATCCAGGGGGACAGATAATGACTTGAGCATTTTGGATCGAACCAGTGATATGGGCTTCCTACATATCCTGGTGAGGGGAATCAAAATTCATGTAGTTTGGTTGAGATTAGGGCTTACATGTGAGAGTTTCCTATTATTGGGATTGAACCTCGAGGAGGCATCCTATGTACCCTACATAGGAGGATGGGATGAAAACCAACGTAGTTCATTCGATATTAGGGCTTACACGTGAGAGTTTCCTATTATTGGGATTGATCCTCGGGGAGGCGTCCTACGTACCCTACTTAGGGGACAGGGATCAAAACCCACATAGTTCGTTCTTAAGGGCATGATTGGGACTTACACATGGTTAGTGGCCCAAATTGGGATTGAACCTCGAGGAGGCTTCCTGCATACCCTACTTAGGAAAAAGGGATCAAAACACATGCAGTTCATTTGAGATTAGGTCTTACACATGAGAGTTGTCTGTTATTGGGATTGAACCTCAAGGAGGCATCCAACATACCCTGCATTGGGGATAGGGATCAAAACCCACGTAGTTCATTCTGAGGGGCTTGATTGGGACTTACACATGGTTGGTGGCCCTAATATGGATTGAACCCCAGGGAAGCTTCCTACGTACCCTGCTTAGGTAACAGTGATCAAAACCCACGTAGTTATTTCTTGGGATTGAACCTCAAGGAGGTGTCCTACGTACCCTTCTTAGGAAACATGGATCAAAACCCATGTAGTTTATTCTGAGGGTCTTGATTGAGACTTACAAATGGTTAGTGGCCCAAATTGGGATTGAACCTCGGGGAGGCTTCCTACGTACCCTTCTTAGGAAATAGGGATCAAAACCCAGATACTTCATTTGGGATTAGGGATTACACGTGAGAGTTGCCTATTATTGGGATTGAACCTCGAGGAGGAGTCCTACGTACCCTTCTTAGGGGACAAGGATCAAAACCTGTATAGTTTGTTCTGAGGGGCATGATTGGGACTTACACATGGTTAGTAGCCTGAATTGGGATTGAACCTTGGGGAGGCTTCCTACATAACCTTCTTAGGAAATGGGGATCAAAACCCACGTAGTTCGTTCGACCACAGCCATCGTGCAAATTCTGTGACCATCACAAAACTCTAAGCCCACGTGAGTCATTCTAGGTGCAAGAAACAAGAGAATGCATCAAACTTGGCAGGCCTCGCACATTCATCCTACTGAGGGAAGGGGAGGAAGACGACGTGTGGAGGAGAAGGCTAGGACCACTGGACTCTCCTTCTCCCTGATGTTGGAGGAAGGTATAAGTCATGTAGTGAAACAATGAACCTTCCGTGATGTGAAGGGAAGGGTCATCATCTTCTGGCAAGGATAGTGTGGGTCTAACTTCAGGAGGGATGCCCAGCCACTCTCAAGAGAGGGGAGAAGGGCTCACCGCTGGGGCTCATCAAAAGGAAATGAGAGCGGGGTCCATCAATCCTGGTGAGTGGAGAGGAAAAAAGGGAACTCTTGAGCTCGGACCCCGCACTACCATGGGTATGTGAACCCAGGAATGTTTCGGGAACCCTCTCAAGGGTCAAAGAAACCCATTTTCCCTTGCCTATTGTGGGTATGTTATCTCAATGTGGTGCGCTGATGCACCTAGATGTTGCATCATACGGGTCTGGTGGCTTCGGTAGAGGCCTTGGCACGGGGCCGAAGAATATTCCAATGAAGGGATTGCGAAGGATTAGGCTGGACTGGAAGGATTTTATCTGGATCGGGGAATGGGAACACCGAAGGAGTTGGCGAGCCACATGGGTGTATGAGGAGTGGCGCCCTTCGCGTAGGAGGGTGGTACGCCACTGGAGAGGTCGTCCGCGTGCTAGGATGATACGCAGACAAATAGGCATCCTGTGTACCAGGGCGTTATGTGGCTTCGAGTTTGGCCTGCGTATTAGGTTGGTAAACTAGGGAGTCCACGCGAGCAATGGTGGATAGGGGCAACGTCGGTCAGGGGTTTGTCGTTCAGGGCTTCTCCCACGTAGGAGGGTGCTACCCGGTGCATCAAATCAAAAAATAGGAATAGAATCTGTGGTCCGTGGGGAGTACATCCACAAACGGACCTTGGCTCGCGGTCTTCTTTTTTTTTTTGTTATTTTATGTTCGCGGTTTGACAATTTGTTATGCGTTTTTTGGTTCCTTATTAATTCGTTTCCAGTTTCATACATGTTTTGGTCTGCGTATAAGAAATTCGCTGTTTGAGAAATCCTAAACTCCTTCCTCCTAAATCCTTCCACTCGAATCTGATCGATCCCTCTCTTCTCCCCTCAATGTCCTCTTATAGACGTGGTAAAGAGATTTATCTACGATCATGAAACACATTTTACGGAGGCCCATTACCAAAAACCGGTTTACGGATGACTCGGCCAATCCGCAACTCATGGGGGGAACTGAATGAACCTCACTCAAGAACCAAATCGGTTCGGGGGTGCTTCACGGCCGCACAGGGCTCTGCCTCTGTTCCTCAAATGACAGCGTACGCGGTCTGGGCTGGTTGGCATGTCTCACTGCTAGGGCGGTTCATGATGGAGGTCTGGTCTGGCGACCATCTTGCATCGCGCCCATGGAGGGTTCCTGCCTCTATTCTGCAAAAGATACTTGTCCGCGGAGGGGGAAGCTTGCTGAACCGTCCATGTACCATCTATGTTGGACCAGTAAGTGATCCAGTTGGTCCTTCACCAATCTTGAGTAGTCACCACATTTTCTTCCAATTCATTGAAGGAAATTGGGTACAATACTTTCTCAAATTAATGGATTCCCATTCTCCTTTGCGGATTTTTTAGAACCCTACATATCTCATGAATTATCATTAATTTTATTCTCCTATTTTTATTAATGACATATTTATGTAATTGTACTATTTTTAAAAAAATTAATTAAATTAATTAAGAAAAAATTTTAATACAATTCTAATTTATATCTCAATTTGTTCGGAAATATTTTTTCCATCAAAACCATGTTTTCAAAAAATGGTTTCAAAAAAATGTTTTATTACTGTAATATGATTTATATAAAAAATTCTACCAATGTTTTATTTTTTCTAAAAAAATTTAACATAATCTCTATGTCTTTTTCTAAAACAATTCTCATTTATATTTTACTGAAAATGTGGAGGGAATCTTCATTTTCCAGTGTATGAAATGAACAAAATTTTCCAAAATTATGAACAATCAGTGTTTAGAAGCCTAATTTATATGTTTTCAATGTTATTTTCAATGAAAAATTTGTTTCACATATTTTTACTATTTTAAAAAGTTCTTTTCAAATCATAAATGATATTTTCCTCATTAAATGTTTTAAATAGTCTTTCGAAATTATTTCCCATATAAGATGGAATTTGTCAGAGTTATCTATTCCTTAATAAGGATATGATCCAAGACTACCATTCATAATAATTATTTGAATGGTTTATGTTTTTTTGGGAAAATTTTTATCAAACCTGTTTCTCATCCATTGTTTGTACCATGCCAAAATTCTTCTGAAAACCTGATTATTTTCATGGGTTATACTATGTTGAAGGGATCATGAATCCGAAATATTTTCCACAAGTTATGATATGATGAAATTATTAGGATAACCATTACATTTCATGAGTTATTATATGATGAATTTTTATGATCTTTTGGTAAAAATATGCATGATTTTATTATGTGTTGGTTAGGACCTATATATCCCTCTAATTAATTGGGTAAACATTTATATCCAATGAGATATAAAATATTGGAATGGGGAGGGAACTCTCTTCAGTAATATAGATATGTAATAGGAAGTTTACGTTGTTCAGTAATACATGGCTGTAATGGGAAGTGAAACTAGTTTAGTAATATAGAGTTGGAACGGGGAGTGAACCGTATTCAGTAATTGAATTTTTCTACTGTTATGGTCATAGTAGTGAGTCTTGACTAATTTGGAATTGATTTTCTATACTTATATCTATGATAAAAATTACATGTCCTATTCTCTCATAGATCATGATCTTTCATACTCTTATGACTCATGTCTTTAGAACTACCAATAATTATGATTATAATATTTTATATGTAGGGTATGGATTTCACATTCTATTATCATGTTCTCGTATCCTTATATTCATTTTTTGTTTACATATCACCATTTTTTTCCCATATGGGGTATCTGAGCTCACTATTACTAATGTTTCATTTACCCAGTTTACAAAGATATGTATTATGTATGATTTGACAAATAAGGATGATTTTTATGACGAACATAGTGAGAGATGACATAGATATATTATGGACCACTGTTCATAAATTTATATTTCCAAGGAAACTAAACTATAATGGTTCTCAAGTGAGTGTTTGTGTAATTTATTATATTTTTTTCAAAAATGATGTAATGTCTTGGTATGTTTATCTTGGTTCATTACATTGATTATGTTAATTCATTGTTTCATTATATTCTACATCAAATATCATAGCTTATTTAATAGTAATGGTGTCCAAGACGTCAGGCACAACACCTAAATTGGCACTACCATCAGCAGCATCCATGTTCTTCCTACTGAGAATACCCCTTTCAGTCCTCACCAGATCAATATCAGCACAAAAAACTTCATTGAATAGTATGAGGTCCATATTATCCGATTCTAGAGTAGTGATAAGACCGAAAACGATGATCGTAGGGTCCTCTAGAGCATGAGATAGATCTGATTATCTCAAGGATGGAAATTCAATGATTTATACATAAAACTATATAGATCAAATTTGAAATTACCATGATCTCTTCCCTCTCCATAATGATAGAGGAAGATGTGGCCTGAGCATTTGCTTCTTCTCCTATGAAAGGGGAAAACTGAATAGATGGAATCTTTATCTCGTCTGAAATTTCCTCAACTATTTTTAGAGTGTCATTTATATGAACCATGAGAAAGGATAAATTATTGGATCCTATAACCCATTGTAATTATTAATAATTTATTATTGAAATACAAAGAATGAATAGTGTTGGTATAACTCACCCTATCTAATGATGTGCTCGCCCAGGTACATCACTCTCTAGTGTTCCTTCACTATAGATGGAGGTAGGCTTGAAATTGCCTCCCCAGACATAGGTATTGAAGGTGGGAGCTGAAAATAATCTCCCACCATCTCCTACACCCCAATCCTCTAGCGTAAGGATAGATCCCCCAATCCAACAATTGATTTCTTATCCTGACAAGGGATGTAACCCCTAAGTTTTTATGAACATTTTAACTAAAAAAATGAAATTTATATAATTTCATTCATTCCATGATACAATAATTTAGTCTTTCATTTTATGTTACACCAAGATATTTTTTCACAATATGATACACCTACATGTATTGTGTTACATGAAACACCTATATTCTACCTAACAAAATTTTATTATTATAATTATTTAAACAAGATATACATTAAACATTGTTATATGAATAATAATAACTATTTTTTATATACTATTTATAATGGTCTTATAAAAATAAAAAATATTGATAATATCACATTTGAGTCTTTTTTTGAAGGTATTTACACTATTTATTTTAATTTTATGTTTATTCCTTGGTGTTTTTATTAGTTTTTTGAGAAAAATATAAAATTTGGCTTTGGTAGGGGGTGGCTCACAACTGGTACATGGTTAGGGGAAGCCTTTCACCTTTCCCAGGAAACTATTCCCCAAGGTTTCGTTTTTGGGAAATGTTTTTTCACATGGTTAGAACATAGTTTTTAAATTATGCAAGCTAATCGTGCGACATTTCCTGATTGGGTAGTAAGGGGAACATGGTTACTGCATGGTTTTTTCAATCCATCCGAGATTATCATGCGTCTTGTCAAGATCATTAAATATTTGGATTTTACCATTTATAATCTCTTTTAATTTAACCCGAAATCACCCCATTCCTCCCCCAGTCAAGATTTCCCCCCCAATGTTCCTATCCTATCTCTCTGGGATTCATTAGATCTTCAATTTTGGGGTGGATTTATTGTAATTTTTTCAATATTATTCAATTAAGTCCCTTTATTTTAGGGTTAATCCATCACTTTTAGAGATTTACTTCTTCTTCCTTGGGGTTTCATATTCTACAGTGGGTTGGGTTCCCTATTTGGGGTTGGATCTTGATTTTTAGGGTTTAATATTTATGTTTATGGTATAATCTTTCCTTGATAGGGTTTTATTGAGGTTCGGATTAGGTTTAGCATCATTTTTAGAAAATTTATTCACTTAAGGTAGGTGGTTCCATGCTTAAACATTATTTTATGAGTTTTCAATGCTTGCATTGATTCTTATTTGTGTTCTATATGTTGCGTAAGAGGTTTGAAATGTGTTTTAAAAATGATTCAAGGTGTGTGTGTGTCTGTGTGTGTGTTGAAAAAGGTTTTTCATTGTTAATGTGTTAATTTCAATGTGTGATTCATATATGATTCCATATTTTATGGCTTTTAGGTGTTTGAAAAAATGTGTGGATTGTGAGAACCATGTTTTAAAAATGGTTTTGGTGTGAGTTTAGCTTCAGAATATGGTTTGGATGTAAAAATGGTAGTTTATCATGTGTGTGGAATTGTTTGGATTGTGTGTATGTGAAGGTGATATTGTATATGTTGTGTGGAATGAAATTGAGCATAAAGGGGATCCTAGGGGACTAGGTGGATAGACTATTACTAGTACTCTAGTGATTTGAAAGTGGAAATTCTCGGTTACACTTATCTGGACTAAAATTTACAACACTAACTAAATTATGATGATTTGAGACCACTACTGACTGAAAATTACTTTTTTATTTTCAATCACTTTTTAAGGAAAAAGTGAAAAACCATACATGTCTTCACAGACTTAAAAGCATTCAATGCACCACGATACAGAAAATTTAAGAGCAAACAACTAATTCCAACCTACACAGAAGAGATCCTACCCAGCATCATAAATAGTAAATCAGTTTCTCCTACTCATCACTTATCAGTGCAATGCTGCGGGTATGGACGCTGAGTCTGGTTTAAATGGTAACCATTCCGAGATGGTAAGGGTTCATGTGGAAACTCAGAAGGGAATTCTCATAGCTCCTGGTTCTGGTCCTGATGAGGAGGCGGTCTGTTCACCTAGAAATGATAAAGGTGCTGCTTCTTCGGGAGGCACCAAGACACCAGCAGGGAAGTGCTGGACCCAAAATGGTGTTGACACATTCAATTCCTTTGGCTGTTTGGACTCCATTGAGCCTAACCAGGTTGAAGGGGATGGGCAGACTGAGGGGGGTTCGGGAGTTGACAAGGTCCAGGAGGAGGGGATGTTACCTAAAAAGTTCAAAGGGAGAGAACGCAAGGATTACTCATTTTTACCAAAGCCGATGGAAACACGGTCAGGTAAAAAATCTAAACTAGGTGAGAAGGAAACATCATCTGACAAGGTTCTCATGCAGGAGGATCCCCAGGTTGGGGCCAAGGTGAATAATAATGGAATGGGCAGCAGTTCTAAAATGGGAAAAAGCATTAAAGATCCTATCATCTGCTCTGAAGAGGATATGGTAGAGGAATTTCTCTATGTCAACATCCCTCAGGAGGAGGCCGATATGATGGGAAGACCTATCAAAGTGGAGGTCAACAGTGAGCAGGCCAAGTGGATTGACAAACAGGATCTGATTCTAATGAGAGGCTTCAACAATCGGAAAATCAGCAAAGTTGAATATATCCGAACATGGGACAAAATGGCGGACCGATTTGAAGACATCATTGGGGAAGACCCTGGTGCCAAGGTATGGTTGATGAAGTGGAATCTGTATAGAGAGGAAAGCACTAACAGACTTCGATTATGCTTTGGTAATTTTTCATATTCCTATGAGGCGTCACCTCCGGACTAATTGGGTTTGTTTTTCCTATTGCTTCCAAGGGTTTGGTGGTTTCCCTATGTCTACGGTTTGTGTGGTTTTGTTGGCTAGCCGCAGGATCTCCTTGGTAGGCTCGGTTTCTCTGCCATCATCTTTGTAGGCCATTTGGGACATGGCTGTTTTGGTGGGATGGAAACATCGGGAGGGACCATGCTTGCATGGGATCGCCGAGTGTCCTGCATGGGGATGGTGGTTGATGCTGTTGCTGGAATGAGGTATCCTGTTTTTTCCTGTTTTGTTTTGGAATGTTTGGATTTTTGCTGAACTTTGGGTTTCTCACTTTTCCCGTAAAAGTGTTTCTTTTAATAAAAAAAATAATCTTCAGGCCATCTGAAGCAATTCCTGTAATAGAATAGGTGCAATGACTCTCAAACCTCAAATGTAAGCCATCGAAATTCAATCACTGAACCAAAAATCTCTGACCAAGAAAAAAATCACACAATGAAACCGATCATCCAACAACAAACAATTCCAAGAAGACCACAATCATGCATTAAAACATCACAAACTCATGATTCTCTGCATCTCCAGCGTATAGATCCACTACCACCACAGCCGTAGAACAAGAAGACCACATAGCAGGGAGAGCCCAACTGAGAAAGAACCTGTGACAAACCATTCACACCATACATCAAACCATAAGAACCAATTCCCATCACTCCCCACGTTCAGCAACAAAGACAGAAAACCACCAAAATCAAACCTGCAAGGAAGGTGCAGGGAGACCCTCCCCCCTCCGCGCCACACTGGGGCCAGCGCCAATCCTCACCTAATCAAGCCCGCCAAGCTGAGGCCACATCTGGCGCCCTATCGAGCTTCAACGCGGTGAAAATATGGATCCACACCTCGAATCTCCAACCGAACATAATAGAATCCAGATCCACATGGTCTCCATGCCAACACACAAGGATAACGAAGCCAAATCCAAAGCCGAAGCCGAAGCCTGAACCTTATCCGAGCCAAGGGGCCAGAGATGTTGAATGGGGTCACAGTGAGCTACCTTCACAAGGGATGAAAAGAACTGAGTCACGCTGACACCGAGCCAAGGACGAAGAACTGACACCAACCTGCACCGCTTCACACTAAAGGAGGGAAGGAGGCGAAACCAGAGAACGAAAACCCCAGCCCGCCGCTCAGAGGCCCTCAATGAAGCATTGAAATTACATCCCATACTCTTGCTTCTTATAGAGGGGTTGAGTTCTCAATTGAGACCACTATAATTTTGGATGTAATCCTCTCTAGTGGATCGTGCATGAGGATGTCATTTAGTGTGGTTGATATACCACATTCCCTCGGGATATGATGTTCTTAGATACCCAATAAAGATAGTTCCTATAGGGATTTCTCTTGAATTAGTTCTCCTTTTTAAAATCATACTTACCTTCAACGTGTGGTGAAATTTTTGATTTAATTTATAAGTAAAGCATGTATTTTCCCTAAAATGTTTTCCTTTAAATATGTTTTCTATAAAACCATTTCTCCCCTTTTTATGAAACAAACAAGTGAACTTGTGCCTTCAGCATGTGGTGAACTTTGTGATTAAATTTAGAAGTAAAGCATATCTTTTCCCTAAAATGTTTTCCTTTAAAGATGTTTTCTGTAAAACAGTTTCTCCCCTTTTTATGAAATAAACAAGTGAATTTTCCTTATAATGTTTATATCATGGAATCTTTCTATTGGATGGAATCATCCTGGGCTGGTGGTCACACCTTACTGACACCCTTGGGTATAATTAAACATTATTATGATTGACATAGGTAAGGGAATGATGTTTGGAGCTGGTGGTTTAGGATGCCTATGGTTTTCCCTTATAAGTATTGTTGTGGTGCCTTGAGTTTGATGCTCCTCTGGTTTCATGGTGTATTTTGGGATAGTGTTCCATTCCCTTTTTGTTGTTGCCCCATTGGGTTTTGTTTTAAGTTATAAATCATTGAATCTGAAGAAAAAATCATCCAATGATGGGTTATAATTTTTCAGTTTTTGTTTATTTATTATAGTTTGTTTTAATGGGTATTAACATAGGTGAAATCATTCCCAAGTTGCATTTTTGATTCCCAGGAACTTTTTTCTAGCTCGTGGGGATCAGGAACACCCTTAGGTTTATGCCATATACCCGGTCGGGTGTAGGATTTGATGGAACTCCATCCTTGTTCATGAAAAAAAATGATATTATGGTGTTTAAATATTTTTAGGTCAAGTTATTTTGGGATGATTATGTATAGACAAGAGCTATGATTTTTGGGTCTTGAGTTTATGGTTGTCAGTAGGGTGATTGGATAGCACACATCGTGATGAATCTCGTGTCCCCATGGAATGATGGGATTATTATTTGACATCTCCTCTAGTTGAGGCATGCTGGACTTAGACTATATATGGACACTAGGTGGACGTGGAGTGGTTTTTATTTTTTTTATTGTTATTGTGATTGAATTGGTTACATTTCTAGTTATGCAATTGTTTGAGATTTGTTGTTATTAGTGAAAATTTTCAGAATTGTCATATTGATAGTTTTCTTATAGGTTGTTTCTTGATGTAGAAAAATGTATTCCTATAGACCTCATGGGAATCTATAGGAGGGGGAAAATAGAGTTCTACCTCACCAATTGATTAGAGAATGGTGGATGTTGTGGTTTAGGTTATTCGTGATTTGATATATGGAGTGGTTTGTAGCCCTGATCTGGTTAGAGAAGTTGAACCATTTTCTGTAAAGTACATATCTTAGGAGTTTTCCAATAAGAAGTCTCATTTCTAGGAAAATGATGAACCTTGGGAAGAATAGGAGTGGAGGGAGAAGATAGATAGGATGTGGGAGTTCCTCAAAACTCTTGAAGTGGTTCAAGTGAAATGTGATTCATTTCTGTTAAAACATCTCAGTAGTTAGTGGTGGCACTTAGTGATTCAAGATGGGAATACTAAGAAGATGAGATGTAAATATTTCAAGATTATTTTCAATGAGATGTATTTTCCTAAGGTATTGGATTATGCCAAATATGAAGAGTTCATGGATCATTGCTAGTGAGGCCAGATTGTGACAGAATATGCCAATAGTTTCAAGAAGCTGGTTCTGTATGAGATCAAGATCATTTTTAATGAACAATGGAAAGATCAAAGGTTCAATATAGGGATATGGATAGACATTTATTCTCAGGACTTTTTGTTCATACTGAAGACCTATTATGAGGTAGTGGATCATGCTTGCATGGTTGAGATTGATCAGAAAGCAAACACTAGATTTCATGGGGTAGTGTCTACCATGGGCAGTGGTAACTCTCCAAAGAATAAGAGGAAGAAGGATGCGTAAGGAAATATAAATGACGGTATCTCAAGACATCCATCCCAGTTGTTTTCATAAGTTGTTTCATATGATGAATTAGTTTTATTTCATTTGTGTGGTAAGTCATTGCTTATGTGGTCAGAAGGTCCGATCCAATCCAGATCATGCCATCGATGTGAACATATGGGGTGGTTATAGTGGTTTAACAAGGCCAATCTCTCCTATTAGATTATTGTGGGGTATATAGATTCTCAGAGAATATCACCTCGACTAGATATTTCTAGGTCAGTGGGTTCTCAGTTTTGCGATCACGGTGGAATGGCTGAATCATCTTCTGGATAGAGTTAGTTAATGGAAGAGCCCTAGGCTAGTGGTCGCTATAAATATTAGGGTGAGATAAAGAATCATCATGCAGTAGACCAGGGACTAGCAGAATCAGATGCTGGACCAACGATAGTTCTAGGTACCTTTATTATTTCATCATCCTTTTTTATTTCCATCTTTGATACTGGTGACTCTATTTGTTTTATCTCTACCCATTATTTGGATTTCTTAAAACTACCAAGTGAGTTTATTCCAATTATTATGGAGTTGGTAATTTTTCTTGGTAAAAAACGAGAGCAGGGCCTCAGGTGTTCATCTTGTGCACTCACCATGTCAACGGTTGATTTATAATGGAACTTCATTCTTTTAGAGATGTACCTCTTTGACATAATCCTTGGTATTTATTAGTAGGTTTGGTTTCAAGAACCTATAAATTGATATTGGATGAGGTTCATATTTTTGGTACATGATATAAGTACCAAGGTTTCTCATGGTTAATGGGATCCTTTGTTGGTTCATGATGGACACCCACTTCTAGAATTAGGAAACATCATTTTTCAGTTACCATTTCTCTCATTAGAGGATAATGGTAGTGCTCTTCATGATGGATTACCTATTGTAGTGTACAATTTTCTAAGAGATTTTTTGGGATTTCCTATGGAAAGAGATGCGGAGTTCTCGATTGATTTGGCATCGGGTAAATAGACTATATCACATCCCTCATATCGTATATCCATCACTATATTGAGAGAATTAAATGTACACTGATACATCTTGGAATAAAAAGTTTTCAATCACTCGAGCATCTCTACATGGTCCATGCTAGTTTCATTCGAGAGAAATGTCAATGGATATATTCATATTTGTATTGATTACTAAAAGATAAACAAGTTAAAAATTAATAACAAGTATCATTTACACCTAATTGATGAGTTGTTCGATTACTAAAAAGGGGTAAATTTTGTTTCTAAGATAGAATTTCTTTTCGGCTATCACCATGTCCGAGTGAGAGAGGTAGATGTCCCAAAAATAGTGTTTCAAAGAAGTTACACCCATTTTGAGTCCTTGGCCATGCCCTTTGGGTTGAAAATTCTACAATGGTCATCATGGTGCTTATGAATAGGGTGTTTCATCAGTCTCTCAATTCCATTGTCTTGGTATACATGGATGACATCCTACTCTATTCCAAGACTGAGGAGGACTATGGGTGTCATTTAAGAATCATTATGGGCACACTTCAGGATCATTTCTTCTACATGATGTTTCCAAAGTGCACTTTCTAGATTAAAGAGGTAATTTTTTTGGGACATGTGATCTCAGAACAAGGGGTCATGATGCATCCCTGTAATATTAGTGTGGTAATGTCCTAGGAAAATCTAAAAAATGTGTCTTAAATTAGATGCTTTCAAGGCCTGGCTTTTTATTACTGGTGAATTATTCATGACTTATACCAACTTTCTTCACCCACAAAAGTGATCACCTAGAAGGGGGTGAATTTTGAAATGATCCTATAGTTTCAGGCATCCCTCAAGGAGATAAACGGATAGTTTAATACCACCCATGTATTAATATTTATATAATATGGAATGGGTTTTGTGATTTGTTGTGATTCCTCGAGTATGGGTCTTAGATGTGTGGTTATGTAGGTTGAACATGTGGTGGAATTTGTTTCTTTCCATCTTCGACCACCTGAAAAGAACTTCCCAACCCATGATTAGGAGTTAGTAGCTGTGATGCATACCCTAAATTCTTTGTGTCATTATCTTTTTTGGGAGAAGTTTATAGTAAATTCTGATAATAAGATCTTAGCCTAAATTTTCAATCGAAATGATCTGAATATACGTAAACATCATTAGGTGGAGTAACATTAGGTGTTTTACTTTGATATTGTATATACCCCAAGAAAGGGTAATGATATGGAAGTTTATTTGAGTACAAAAGTTAAATTGTAGGCATTGAATGAGTCCAGTGATGTGTGGACCATAATGGGGATTCATTCCCATATGCATCTGGAGACTAAGGAGCACAGTGAAGGTGCGTTCTTGGATAGTTCTCTATTATATCACTGTCTTTTGAAGATAATTAAATGAGAGAATCTGGTGATGAGTTATGTCAGCAGTCCATACAGTTCCATAGTGGTGGGGAGACACCATGTGATTTGTCTTTGTCCCCTATGGGAGTTTTATGTTTTAAGGTCTGTTTTGTGGTTCCGTTATCTATAAAGATGGTGGTGATGTGGGATAGAAATCAGTCTTAATGGTATGTTCATCTGGTAGATACCATGATTTATTATGATGTGTGTCAACACTTCTGGTGGGAAGTCATGAGGTGGGATATTGCTGAATTCATATCAAAGTTATATACCTATTAGTAGGTAAAATTAGAGCATCAAAGTCCCTTTGATTTTTTCCAGACACTACCCATTCCTACCTATATGTCGAAAAAAATTTACATTGATTTAATTATTTCCTTAACTCATATGCTTCAAGGAAAGAATTCCATTTGGGTGGTGATTGACCATTTGACTAAATCAACCCATTTCATTCTAATCAGAGATTCAGTAAAGGTGCATGAGTTCGCCCTGTTATATGTTCAAGAGTTTGTGAGACTTTTTGGTGTTCCGTCAAAGAATGTTATAGGCATATACCTTCATTTTACCTATTTTTTCTAGGAATTACTTCAAAATTCGTTGACAAAATTGGTCATTTTGATCATGTCATACCATCCCCAAACAAATGATTTGACAAAGCGGTAAAATAAAATTTGGGAAGACATGATCTGAGCCTATATCATGGATTTACGAAGACCATGGGATAAAAATTTGGGATTGTTTGAGTTTCAAAATAATAAAACTCGCCAGTCCTTGATTCAAATGGTCCCTTTTTGTAACATTTTCTTCGGGCATTTCGGTCTCCATTGTGTTGTGTTGGGGTCGGTGAAACCTAGTTTTTGGGACTATTCTTAGTGCCAGAGACATCTCAAAAGGTCAAGATAATCAAGAGGAAGTTATTAATAGATCACATTCATCACAAATCATATCTCGATTAGAGACACTGAGATATAAATTTTTTTATGGGTGACTGGGTTTTCCTGAAATTGGCACCTCGTTTGGGTCACTGATGTCAAAGAAAGTAAGGAAAGATAACACCAAGGTATGTCAGACCTTTAAAGGTCACCAATAAAGTTGGTAAAGTGTAATAGAGTTTATCTTTTCATTATATTTTTAAATCAATTCATCATTTGTTCCACATATCCTCATTGAAAAAGGATAACCTAGATAAGTATGATTTGATAAATTCGTAAAGATTTGGAAATAATTCCTAACTTATCTGTGTTTGAGTTCCCAATGCAGATTTTAGATTCTAAAGAGAAATTTATTAGTGGGAATTATATTCCATAGGTCCATATTCTTTGGTAGCATAGTAATGATATTAATGGAACTTTGGAGTGTATGTCATGGGTTGATAATGAGTTTTCATTTTCATTCTCTGATCAAGTTTCAGGTATATTTTTCTGGGAGGAATGTTTTCTTGGTGGGGAGAATTGTCACATATGTGTCTTTATTTTTAGTTATTTACTCTATTTATTATAATCTTATGTTTATTACATGTTTTTATTTTATGTTTATTGAAAAATGTAAATTTTGGATTTTCAGGGGGTGTTGAATGGCTTGCGCATGGTTAGGGTAAATTATGCACCTTGCCCGGGAAACCATGGGCCATGTTGTCATTTTCTGATAAAGACATAACACATAGTTAGAACAAAAATTTTAAACAATTAAAGATAACCATGATACCTCTTTTTCTTAGACGGTAAGGGGAGCATGGTTTCCACACCATTTGGAAAACTATTTGTGCTAACCGTACGGCCTCTCCATATCATTAAAAATGTTCATTTTAGCCTTTTTCCCTCACTAGATTTAACCCTAAATCCCCCCATTTCTCCCAAACATGGTATTTATTGCCCTAGGTACATCTCCATGATCTCTTGGCCTCCTTGGATCTTCAATTTCGAGTGTTGTTTTGTGAGGTTTATTCAAAATTCTATAATTAATCCCCTTTCATTCATTGTTTCTCCCTGTTTTCTAGATATTTACTTCTCATTTCTTGGGGTTTCATATCTCCACAAGGTTCGGTGTCCTATTTAGTGATGGATATTGATTTTTAGGTTTTCATTCTAATATTTATGGTTTAATATTTTCTAGATAGGGTTAAATAGAGCTACATTTGTGGTTGAGCACCATTTTTTGGAAATTTCTACTCTTGAGTTAGGTGGTTCCATTCTTAAACATTATTTGATGAGTTTTCTATGCATGTATTGCTTCTTTATTAGATTATATATGTTTTTTAGGAGAAAAATGTGTTTCTAAGATGATACATGGTGTGTTTTTGTTAAAAATGGTTTACTAAAGGATATTTGTTATGTTTCATGTGTGATTTATATGTGAGTCCTTGTTTAATTCCTTTTAGGTGTTTGCTAAAATGTGTGAATGGTGAGAATCATGTCATCAAAAAATGGTGTGTTTACGGGTTTAGAATAGTTTTAGGATGTGAAAATAGTGGTTAATCATGCTTGAGGAATTATTTGGTTTCTGTTTATGTGAAATTTATGTTGTAAGTGTTGTGTGGAAAGAAATTGAGAACCAAAGAAATCGTAGGTGACTAGGAGGATAGACTTGGACTAGTAAAATAGTTATTCAAAAGTGAAAATTCGCAATTTCACTTAGCAAGATTGACATTTAAAACACTAACTAAACTATGATGATTGGTCAAAACAATTATTTTGGATGTAATCCTCTCTACTGGCTCGTGCATGAGGGTTTTTTTCAATGTGGTTATTATAGAATGTTCTACTGAGATACAATGTTCCTAGATACCCACTAGAGCTAGTGCCTATAGGAATTTCCCACGACTTAGTTCTCCTTTGTGATATCATACTTATAAGTGGAATAAGGTGACCTTTTAGGGTTTTTTAGAAGCAATGCATTTCTTTTCCCTAAAATATTTTCATTTAAATATATTTTCTATAAAATTCTTCTACCCCTTTTTATGAAACTTGCATGTGAATTTTCATTATAATATTTATTTCATGGAAGACTTCAATTGGGTGGAATCCTATTGGGCTCTAACTCACACCCTACTTAAACCATTGGCTGTATGTATAATTGGTTATATTTGACAAAAGTAAGGGAATGAAGTTTGGAGATGGTGGCTCAGGATGCTAGTGGTTTTACCCTTGCAGGTGTTGTTTTGGTGGCTTGAGGATGATGCTCTTCTTGTTGCATGGTGCATTTTGGGATAGTGTTTGGATCCATTTATTTATAACCCCACTGGGTTTGTTTGTAAAATATTGAATATAAAAAAATTATCCCATGTTTGGTTATAATTTTTCAGTTTTGGTTTACTAAATATAGTTGGTTTTTATGGTTATTCACATGGCTGAAATCATTCCCAAGTTGCATTGTTGATACCTAGGAACATTTTTCTAGTCCATGGGGATCAAGAACACCCTTAATTACATGCCATATACCCAATTGGGTGTCAGTTTGGGAAGAAATCATTCCTAGTTTGTGACAGATAATAATACATATTTTGTTGTAATGTCAATATGTTTGAAAATACATTCTTCTTAAAAAAATAGCTTTCTATGTCCTTCTATGAACAATAATAAAATTAACATTAAACACATGTAAATTGAATTTGAAAAAATAAAATAAAATTTTTATTTCACAGTTTCAAAATTATATTATGGTGAATTTTATGGATTTTTCTGAAAAACTAAATTTTTGGATGAATAGTAAAAATATTGAATTTAAATTAAAAACTGCCTTTTGTATAATTTATTTATATTATTAAATTATATTTTAATTTCATTTTTAAAAAAAATAGTTCAATTATAAATAAATCAATTCAATTTTGGTCAATGCATTCAATTTCACATTGAAATTGGTTACAGAAGCATTTCACACATTTAAACTTTTCTCCGTAAAACCCCATTATGTCGTAGTGTCTTCATGGTTAATTTCAAATTGAGTTTAGCCACTTTTATTAATTAAATTTGGGAAAGTAGATATAAATATTTGGAATCAATATGAAATTTTTGGTCGAATAATATCAACTTATTTTTTGACCAAAATTAATATTGAAAATAGTTAAATTAATTACAGTGATTAAGGTAAGAATAAGAATACATAATGATTAAACATAGAATAAAAAGTTTTTAATTGATCCATAACATGTCCAAAACCAATTTAATAGAAATATTTAAACCCTAAAACCCTATTATATATTTTTATGAGTTATTGGGATAATATTCCATGAAAAGAACATATATAATATGTTAAGTATAGGAAAAGACAAAAAAGGAACCTTCCTTGCCTTTAACACTTATAAAGCTTTGGAGTAGGGAAGAAGCTAAATAGGTTTGGTTATAAATATTGTTTTTTTAATATAAATTAGTAATTTCTTATCAAATAATTATTATTTAATTTTTATAGATGATATAATTACATTGAATGATTAAGAAACGCAATCACATAGATTATTCTATTAATAATTAAATAAAATAAATAATATTTTTTAAAATAATTTAAAATTAATAAAAATGTAAGATTATTACAAGTGATTTTAAGTGTCAATAAATATAAAATATGTTCCAATAATGGTCAAATTTATCTTTATAATTGACATATTGACAAATAAATAATAAAATCTTTATTAGTGCAGTAAGGGTCAAAATAGGGTTTTGCAAGTTACATGTGTTTCTATTAAAATTAATATCCAACACATATAGAAACTTTATTTTATAAACTAGTTGAAATATATTAGAATTAGTGGGTGTATATTTTTCTAATATTTCTCAATTTAATTTAGTCTTAATTTATAATATACACATGTTAGAAAACTAATTAACTTAATAAAAACAAAAATGATAAAAATGGGGAAACATAGAAGTTAAGGAACAAAATTATTAAAAATCAATTATTCTCTTATGGTAAATATGTTTCTCAAAAATAATTCTGATATATTACATTTTTTAAATTTTGGAAACACGTGAGGTAAGAGATACCTCCCAATATTGTTTAAATTTTATATTTACAAGAATGCTACTCCCCTACCTCTATAAAAATACATTCACCCTTATTATTTATTCACACCTCTCAAGACCTTTGAATCATCCAAATCCTTCAAAAATAATATCCCAAAAACCTTAATACCACCCTATAGTCTTAATTTTGTTCATAAATCCAACCAAGGAATCCCTTTGGTGTAAACCAAAAAAAGTTAGTCGAAAAATAGGTAACATTCTTCAACATGAATTAATGTTTTATTTATTTATACACCTGTAATGACTCATAAAGTTTCACGTAATTTTTTTAATTATATGGAATATTATGAGTCTGCAAAAAATAACGACATGTGATTCTGAGGTCCAGTGTGCCTGGAATAAATTTCTGAAATTTTTTTCAAATATTTTTAGTGAACCTTCGAGCGGGTTTTTGTATCTTTTAAATCAGTACTTAGAATTGAAATCATTGGACACGGTTGAACTCATAGTGATGATATTCCCTTAAGGAGACCTTCACCTCGACCACAGTTGGTCAAGGGTGAAATTTAGTTTTTGTGTTTTTCATGGAAATAAAAATAATATATAAGAACAACTTTTATTTTATTTTAACCTCCGATTTGAATGTTCATTGGTTGGGACCACCCGAGCTAGGAAACCCCACATTATTGAATTCGTGGTGGGGGGGACCACCCGAACTCCTCTAAATGAGGGGAAAACCTCCCAACATCAAATAATTAATTACGCCAACTCTCCAATTAATTAATTATGCCAACTCTCCAATTAATTAATTGAGCCATTTAATTATTGCGCCAATGTTAATTCATTTTATGAACCTATTTTAATTTAAGATGGAATTTCCATTTTGTGGGGTTTGGGAAATTGTTGGAATGGGAGAACTTGTGGAAAGAGCCTTTGGAATAACATTCTCCAATGAAGAACGCACCCTCCGAAATTGAAGAACAAGGGCAATGCTTGAGTCAGATCGGAAGCATCTTGCGGAAGCGACGAATGTCGGTGTCACCAACCCCAACAACTTCATCTTCTTCCTTGAGACATCATACAATGAGAAATCAAGGTAGGGTTTGATGTTGATTTATACTCCCTTACCCCATTCTTTTCAAACCCCTTGATTCAATAACAATATTGTTGCCTGCTACCATTCTAACACAGAGGGTGGAGGCTAAACGAACACGACCTGACCACTTTGCAAAATCATTACGGTGTGTGATGCGTTCTTCGCGATGGTGGAGGAAAACGACCGGTGCCAGCGACTATCACCGATGGGACTCATAAGTGGTGGCTGGCACTCCTATCGGCTGCGATGAAGGCAGCAGCGCGACCGAGCCACCGAAGAAGAGCTGCAGCCCGTCCGCTGCGGTAGAGCAAGGGCGGCGGTCGATGGCTACCGGCTACACGAAGGGGTGACAACGCACAGCTGCGTCGCCTTGCGGAGAAGAGCCGCAGCCTTGGGCTGCGGTAGTGAGGCAAGGCGTGGATGGCTCGATGCCAAGAATTGGAGATGGCGCGGTGCACGACTATGCCACATGGAGGAGAGGTTGGCCATCCGGCCAGCCGAGGCCGCCCAGCAGACGCTGCACTGCAGGCTGGGCCGGACCAAGAAGGATGGGTCGAATTCCACAGGCCAGGTCCGACCGAGGGAAAATCCTGGGTCGGGACGGTTCAACCCAAACTAGATCGGGTCGGCCCAAGCTGGATCGGGCCGGGTCAGACCAAACTTTGAGAAACTTCAACCCATTTCGCTCTTTCAGCCATATCTTGAGCTACATGCATCTATTTTATGAACCATCTACAGCGCCAAAAACCATGGATCGAGAAGGTCCTTTTGGTACACCCAACATGAATTTGGGATAAAGTTGGGGTGTGGTCGGGTTGGATCAAACACGAATCTAGCCGGGCCCTTGGGACTAAGAGTCCAAAAAGTTACAGACTGGGCATCTGATTGATGCACTGTCTATTGCGTTGAGACCCCTATTACATAGAGGTCCTTTGGAATACTTATTCATGGGACTTCCTGACAGTTTGAGTATCGACTTTTGGCTTGATGGGTGAATGTTTTACAGTCTACTCAAATCACAAGAGTCTCAGGAATGTCGTCTATCAGAAGGACATGAACCTGAGTTAGTGGCGTTGGATTGAGTTACTCCAGGACTATGACTTCAAGATATTCTATACTCATGGGAAGGATAACGTTGTAGCAGATGCACTTAGCAGGAGATCTGGTATGCAACAGCTAGGTAAGGCAACATTGCAGCTAACCTCTTTGTAGATACCCTTTGCAGATCAAGACGGAGAAGCTTTTATTTAGTCTCTTACAGTCACTCCACCACTTCTTCAGCGAGTCAGGGAGGCACTGCATGGGGACACTGACTGTGAGGCTCGACGTGCTCAGATGTCCAAAGGATAGGAACCTGAATGATTTTTTTGATCGTGGGGAGCACGTCATCCTCTATAGAGGATGCACCATGGTACCAGAGTCACTTCGGGAGGAAGTGTTGAGGGAGTTTTACACATCCCCTCTAGTGGTACATAGAGGAGTGGGAGAGATGTACCAAGACCTCTGACGACAACATTGGTGGACAAGAATGAAGAAATCAATAGCAAAGTTTGTCTCTCGGTGCCTCTCTTGTTAGCAAGTGAACGCAGAGCATCACGAACCAGCAGGCTTAGTTCAGCCTTTAGAGGACTCAGAGTATAAGTGGGATAGAATATCCCACGACTTCGTAACAAGACATCTAGGGGTCATGATTCTATTTGGGTGGTCATTGACCGACACACCAAGTCAGCCCACTTCCTTTCGATTTGAGAGCAAGGTTCAGTAGAGAGCTTGGGACGCCTTTATGTAGAATAGATTATGTAGCTACATAGTGTACCATCACCAATTGTCTTCGATCATGATGCATGATTCACATCTCCGCTATGGAAGGGGTTGGAGGATGATTTTGGGATGTAGCATTGTTTGAGCACCGCATTCCACCCTCATACGGATGTCCAGACTGTGCGAACTATTCATACCCACATGGACATGTTGCCTACTTGCATCCTTGACTTCGGTTGTATCCGGGAGGATCACTTGCCCTTTTGTGGAGTTTCCATAAAACAACAGCTATCACTCTACCATTAGGATGACACCTTTCAAGTAATTGTACAACCAACCTTACAGATTGCCTTTGTGATGGACTGGCCCTAGGGAGTCAGCACTCATGGGACCAGAGATGGTACAGGCTACCACAAAGAAGGCGAAAATCATCGAGGAGCAGATTATGACTGCAGAGAGCATGCAGAAGTCTTATGCCGATATAAGACAAAGACCTCTAGAGTTCAAGGATGGTGAAAATTTCTTTCAATGGGTATCACCTCGGCGTGGTTTGCAGAGATTTGGTCAGGGTGGAAAGTTATCTCTGAGGTTATTCGGACCCTTTCAAGTCCTCGGTATAGTTGGTGATTTGTCTTATCGCTTATAACTTCCCCCTCAGTTGCACCGGGTGCACGATGTCTTCCATGTATCCCAGCTGAGGAGATTCATGCATGACCCATCTCATGTTATCGGCAACGATGAGCTGGACATCGACGATGGGGTGATGTTTATGGAGGTTTTAGTAGAGATTGAGGATTTAAATGAGCAGGTCCTTCATGGGTGGTCGATACCTCTTGTTCATGTTCGCTGGCAGCACGAGAACCTCTAAGAGAGTCAATGGGAGTGGGAGGGTCAGATATGTGCTCAGTACCCCCACTTGTTTTCCTAGTTTTGTGATGTGGCTTTTGGTGATGCAAAGCCCTGAGGTTGGGAGAATGTAAAGACTCAGAAACATACATGTAATTTTTTTTTTAATAATATCGAATAATAAGTGTCCATGAAAATTGACAGCGGATGATTCCTAGGCCCAGTTTACCCGGAATTAATTTCTAAACATTTTTCGGGTATGTTCAGTAGACATGAAAGTGGGTTTTTGTAACTTTTGAACCGGTGCTCAGAATTGAAATTTGATGACACTGTTGAACTCACAGCACTGATATTCTCATAAGGAGACCTTCACCTCAATCACATATGGTAGGGGTGAAAGTTAGTTTTTGTGTTTTTCATGGAAATAAAAATAAAATAAAAGAAAATAATTTATTTTATTTTAACATCCCATTTAAATGATCGGTTGTGGGGACCACCTGAGCTACGATACCCCCATTTTTGAATTAATGGGGGCGGGGACCACCTGAACCACTCTTAATGTAGGGAAAACCTCCCAACTATAAATAATTAATTGTACCAACTCTCCAATTCATTAATTGGGACAATTCTCCAGTTAATTAATTGATCCATTTAATTATTATGCCAGTGTAAATTAATTGTGTAAATATATTTTAATTTAAGTTGGCATTTATTTTTGGTGGGGTTGGGGAAATCATTGGAAAGAGATAAATTGGGGAGAGAGCCTTTGGAAGATCATTCTCCATTGAAGAACGCCCCCTCTAGAATTGAAGAACAAGGGAGACGTTTGAGCCAGATCAGAAGCATCTTGCAGAAGTGATGAACGCCGACGTCACCATCACCAAAAACATTGTCTTCTTCCTCACAACATCTTCCAATGAGAAATCAAGGTAGGGTTTGATGTTGATATATACCCCCTTACCATGTTCTTGTCAAAACCCTTGATTAAAGAACAATATTGCCACTCCCTACTTTTATAATGCAGAGGGTGCAGCCCAAACAAACACGGATCGACCCCTCCTCAATATCTTTATGGTTTATGATGCGTTCTTCACGATGGAGGAGGACAGCGACCAGTGCCGGAGACTGGAACCAGTGGGACCGGCGGTGGCCAGTTGCACCAAAGGGTGGCAGTGCGCATCTACGCCACCTGGCAGAGATGAGTCGGGACCTTGTGCCGCGGTGGTGAGGCGAGGTCCGACCGGATCAACACTGGCCACTAGAGATGGTGTGGTTCGCGATCGGGCTTCACTGAGGAGAGGCAGGCCATCCGGTCATCCAGGGTCTTTTGGGACCACTTTGTGTATATGTTTGTATTTGTTGTCAATAGTTGTCAATGAAGATCAAAATGAAGGAGATCAATAAGTACTCCAATGAAATTGAGGAATGGAAATTCAGATGATTGTTATACTGATCATAAGTTAAAATAACATGTGTCAAAGGAGACACATTGTTTACAACAATGAATAACATGAGGTATAATCCATCTGAGGATGATTAAGGAAGAATGGGGTTTTGATGAAGGCCATGCAACTCCTCATTGTTGCATGATAACCATGGGTTTTGATGAAGCCCATGAAATTCTTCAATATTGCATGAGAACCATGCAAGAGACATCTTAATGAGTTGAATCATATGATTTTCATGAAGTAGATAATGACGGATGAAGAAGAAGACAATGTGAAAAGGATTTCAATTCTGAGATGGCCATCCAGGGATATAAGATGTAGATAATGATGGTTGAAGAAGAAGACAATGTTAAAAGGATTGTAATTCTGAGATGGCCATGCGGGGATTGGAATTCTGATATGGAAATACACGTCACATTGTCTCAAAAGATGATGATGCTAAAGCTGTTCTTTCAAAGAATATATATATCACGATAGTGGAGTTTGTGATGAAAATAGAAGAGTTTTTGAAGGATTCAATTCACCGAAAAGAAGTGTTTTTGAGGTGATCGTGCTTGTTGAAAAATCAAACAAATAACATTCAAATTTATTGACAAAGAATATTCCATGGTCTCATGTCATGTTCAAGGTTAGTGGTTAACGATCCATGTTTGATTCAAGAACATCGAAAAAGGAATGGATGATCTGGAGGTGGTACAAAAAGAGCAGATACAAGGTCGCACTATTTTATAGTGCTTTCCAAATATATGGGCCTGAAAATCGACAAATGGAGAAAACTGGTTTTGGAAAAGAGGTTTGTGCGCCGTGTACATTAAGGAGTGGAAACTTGCACGCCATATGTTTTCCAAAATCAGAACATGGAAAAATGGAAAATGGATAAGGGTCGCGCAAGTTTTGGGTTGGTCGTGCAAGTGAACTGCGCGCTGAGAAAATGACTTGCATGCCGATTCCTAGGAAGATTGTAAACATGTTCACTGGTTGTTCTTCATGGTCAGATCTTCCAAATATGGAAAAGGAAAGTAGGTTGCGCAAGTATTGGTGTGTTTGCGCAATTGAGTAGCACGACAGAGGCAAGGGCGGATGGAGCTACGCGTCGGGACTTGCAAGTCACGAGGACACTTGTGTGCCACCGCGCAGTGGGTCCAGTTTTCCTATAAACAGAGGACCAACCCTCCTCATTTTCAATGGATTTCAAGACTTAGAGACTGTTTGATCTCTCGTTGCGCAGTTGGTTGAGCCGCGCAAGTGTTAATTGGGTCGCACAAGTAGAGGTTGCACGCCTATTGTTGGCTGCGCTCCTAAGGCATTTTGGGAGAGAAAGGAACTGAGTCGGGCATGTTTGGTATTGAAGAAGGCTGAGTCGCTCAAGTGTTAGAGGTGGACTTGTGCGCCAGTTATAACCTGTGTGCCGAACTTGTAATGCACAAGTGACTTGCCCGCCATTCTTGAAACTTGCACCCTGGGCATGGACTTGAGAACTAGATATTGTTGAAGCCTGTTGGTCATCTTGGAACTGCACGAAAGCTGGAAGACTGCTCAATACCTTCAGTGAAACAGATAATGTATTCATTTTTGTAGATGGAAGAGTAGTGAACAATTCGGTATTATGAAGAGAAGTGGTACTGCACACACACGACCGGTGTTTGATGCTCTCATTGTGCATTGTGAATATAAGAAGAACGGTTCATGCAACTAAACACATATCTTCACAGAAATAGGGGAATATATCAATAAACTCAGGTGTTACTATTTGGAATCAAAGGAAGAGAAGAATAAGATTTAGTGCAATCAGTTATTCCACTAAAAAAAAGGACTGAACTGAAAAGAGCATCAACTCTGAACTGTGATGCAAGCAAAGTCTCATGCTGAATAGGAGACAAAGAACTTCATGTATATTTATTGAAGATACCTTCATGTCTATAAACTAAGCGGGACTTCACCAACGGTAGTGAGCCAGTGGGAGTCAACGGGTGTGACCCGAGGGACGTAGTGAGCTATCCCTGATCCTTTGTAAATGTAGTGAGGCAGGGACAATGTGACTATGCCTGAAACCTTGTAATCCATAGCTAGTGAAGATTAGTGGAATTTGGTACGACTGACAACTTTTCGGCGTATGCTCCTTGGACGTATCCCATAGTGGTGAACCAAGTAAAAATTGTTGTGTCATCTCTTTTCATGTGCATGTTTCATTGATGATCATATCCAACATACAGGTTTAAGTAGTTCTTACCAACATGGGAACAAGATCCACAACATTAAAGAGAAAAAGTTGAAACACTGATTCACCCCTCCCCTCTCAGGGTGTCCCAGGGTCCTATAAGTGGTATCATAGGGAAAGGTTCACGTATTTTGTATAATCTACAATAATTATTTTCAGAAGAGGATTTGAGTTTCCTTCCTAATGTCAACAATTAAGAGAATTCTTGATAATCACTCGGTCATTTCTGAGAAGAAGCCTACATCCAATAAGACCATGAGAAATAGAAAAAATAAATAGAAGATGCAGTTGAAGAAGTCCCTGATATCCAAAGAAGATGTAGTATCTGGTTCTCCATGCCATTCCAATAATGGAGAAACATCAGGCTTGGAATGTATTGAGAAGGTGGCTCAGGACGCTTCCAGAGGAAAGGATGACACCCCTATTTCAAGATTTCAGGAAAAACTCAAAACATATCTTAATGATATTTTTGAAGAAAGGGTTGATATTATTTGTATCCTATTCCAATCTATGTAGGTTTAGATCACTCGATTATAAATGGAAGCAGAAAATTTGGAAAATGGGTTGGAAAGCAAAGTTCTGGAAAGTATGAAGCTCAGCAAACAGGTTAAAGAATTTGATGAAAAAGAGGAAGTCAATAATACTATAAAAGAAAAGATCCATGCACTTGAAGCAGAGCTGAAGAAGAGCAATGAAGTCAAGAGTTTTTGTTTGGAAGAAACTTCAATGAAATTCAGGGAACTTGACTCTTTTATACAAAACAAAGTTAAGATGCATGAAGATGAGGTTGAAATATTGAAGAAGACTTGTGAAGAGAAGATGATCATGATTGAATATCATAAGATCATCCTCAATATTGAGAGTCAAAAATTGGAAGCCCAGTTGACCAAGATTGAGAATACAAATATTGATACATCACAACAGAATGGAACAAGTGATGCTTGCACTCAATGCTCACTGGATGATTCTATTGTCAAAATACCTCCAACATGTGATAAGAAGCTCATGATGTCACTCATTGATCTATCACAAGCAACTGAGAATGTGAAGGTACCATCCAAACCATCTTGTACTCATGTTTTTATATATGTTCCCACAATGGGTGGAGGCTGGAAGAAAAATGCTAAACAAGTATGGATGAGGAAAGGTGAGAAGAAGAAACCTACCACCATGGATAAGGTGGGTGGGAAGAAAAAGGAGGAAGTTGGTTCCTCAAATAGAGAACAAAAAATGAAGAACAAGTCCCAACAACCTCATACAGAAGATACAAAGAAGAAACGACTTGTGGTTCAATGTTGGTGCTGCAACAGATTTGCGCATTGTGCACTGGATTGTTGGTAAAATCCCTTTAATGGAAAAGCACAAAGAAATCCTTTATCAAAGGGGATAAATCCAGAGAAGATGAAGCAACATCTGCAGGTCTAGAAGCATCTGTTTACAGCAAACATATTTGGAATGCTTGATAACATCTGTGATGTATGCAACGGTAGTGGTCACAATAATGGAGAATGCCTATGTCAACATATATCCAGATTTGATAATAAAAAAAGACCACACAAGCCAGCTAAGAAGGAAGACTATTCCTTGGGAAGAAATTAGAAGAATATTGTTAACACACATTTCCCCAAGAAGATCTCAAGTAGGGAAGCTGAGAAGACCCATGATTTTAGATCCATGGAATTGATGGGTAATCCATTCAAAAGAAAAACTAAGAGGGATGAAACTGAGATGAACCTATGTGGAAGATCCAAACCAGCTGCAATAGTTCTGAATGACATATTGGTCATCTGGCCAAAATATTTGAAAAGATTGAGGAATATTGATGATGAAAAGGCCAAGGCTAGTGATAAATTAAAAGGAAAACATTCACGTGATGACTGCAGGGTGCATGAGAGATGGAAAACCAAGAGAAACACACGTGTCAAAGACGTTCTGTGTGAGAGATGCATTAAATCTAGTCACATTGCAAAAGGTTGTCTAACCTTAACACCAGAGCAAGAATCAGTCCTTAAAATGAGTAAAAATGTACCATTCATGACGGTTGTAAAGAATAACAATTCTCCACACAAAGTAGAAGAGAATTTTAAGAATGCCATGCCACATCAAAAGATGTTAGAACATATGTTCAAATGTGCAGGCATGAAGATTGGAGTAAACTAAGGTACATGGTTGAGAAAAGAACCTCAACCATGCAACTCATGTTGATAAAGGAAAGATGAACCACCTTAATCCATTAATCATTTGTGTATTGTATTTGTGCTAATAATGTAGGGAATTGAAGGTGAAGCATGATCTCAGGGGGAGAACCTGAGAAGTAGTGAATGCTGTCAACTCTTGACAGCCAATCCAAAGAAGATTCCATCCTTAGAAGATTATTCAATTGATATTCAATGACTAAGATGATGAAGGATCACTCTTGATGAAGATGATGAGGACTGTTTCCCTTGATGGGGAGTAAAATAAAGAAGCTTCCAAAATCACTATTTCAATCAATATCAACTCCAGTCGAAATAAAATAAAGTTACTCTATGAATTTATTTAAGAACATACCATTGGAGAAGGTATGCCATTTCTCAATATCTATCCCTTGGTTACTCAGATCAATGATCATTATACAAAGGGGGAGTAACTTAATTGATCAGTGACATAAGAATAATGGAAGTTCCCCAAGGCCACTTAACCTGCCAATTGCACTTGAATGTTTTTGATCCATTTTTTGATGTGAGTGCAGGAGTTTTAGGTTGATTATACCCTATAACATTTTATTTATTTTTCCTAAAATTAAAGTGGTAATCCCTTGAAGACAATATACATTTGTTCTCATCTCAGGTGGTATTATGATCTGTGAATAATGGACAAACTTGTTCTCTAAATAAAATACTATTGTTTTCTACATCGAGCATTGCTCAAGTAGACTTAGAGTGAAATGATTAATGAAACATTTCTTAAGTATAGATTTATACCCTCCCTACCATGCGCTTTGGATTTCATGTCAATAAGGGGGATAGAAAGTGAAATGAATGTTTGAAGAGAAGTTTGTTGAAGAGAAGATTCTCATTTTGATATTGACGAATTCATTTTAGAAAATATGTGAGGTATTGACAAAAAAATACAAAGGGGGAGATTTTTGGGGCCACTTTGTGTATATTGTTGTATTTGTTTTCAATAGTTGTCAATGAACATCAAAATTAAGGAGATCAATAAATACTCCAATGAAATGGAGGAATGGAAATTTAGATGATTGTTGTACTGATCATAAGTTCAAAGAACATGTGTCAAATGTGACATGTTGTTTACAAAAATGAATAACATGAGGTATAATCCATATATGCATGATTAAAGAAGAATGGGGTTTTGATGAAGACCATGAAACTCCTCATTATTGCATGAGAACCATGGGTTTTGATGAAGACCATGAAATTACTTAGTATTGCATGAGAACCATGCAAGAGACATCTTAAATAGTTGAATCATATGCTTTCCCTGAAGTAGATAATGACGGTTGAAGAAGAAGACAATGTGAAAAGGATTTCAATTCTGAGATGCCCATGCGGGGATATACGAAGTAGATAATGATGGTTGAAGAAGAAGACAATGTGCAAAGGATTGAAATTCTGAGATAGCCATGTGGGGATTGGAATTTTGAGGTGGAAATGAACATCACACTGTCTCAAAAGATGATGATACTAAAGATTTTCCTTCAACGAATATATATATCACGATAGTGGAGTTTGTGATGAAAATAGAAGAGTTGCTGAAGGATACAAATCACCAAAAATAAGTTTTTTTTGAGGTGATCGTGCTTGTTGACAAAGAAAACTAATGACATTAAAATTTGTTGACAAATGAGATTCCATGGTGGCATGTCGAGTTCAAGGGATGTGGTTAATGATCCATGATTGATTCAAGAACTTCGAGAAAGGAATGGATGATCTGGAGGCGGTAAAAAAAAAGCAGATACAAGGTAGTGCTGTTTTCCAATGTTTTCTAGATTTATGGGCAGGAAAATCGACAAATTGAGAAAATTGGTTTTGGCAAAGAGACTTGCGCGCCGTGTAATTTAAGGAGTGTAATCTTGCGCGCCATTTTTTTTCAAAATCAGAACATGGAAAAATGGAAAAGGGATAAGGGTCGCGCAAGTTTTGGGCCGGTCACACAAGTGACCTGCGTGCCGAGAAAAGGACATGAGCACTGATGCCTAGGAAGATTGAAAACTTGCTCATCGGTTGTTCTTCATGATCATATCTTCAATATATGTAAATGGAAATTAGGTCGCGTAGGTATTGGTGTGTTCGCGCAAGTGAGTAGCGCGACAGAGGAAAGGGAGGATGGAGATTAGCGCCGAGACCTGCGTGCCGTGAGGACACTTGCACACCACCGCACAGGGGGTCCAGTTTTCCTATAAATAGAGGACCAGCCCTCCTAATTTTCAATGGAGTTAAATACTTAGAGAATGTTCGAGATCTCGTCGCACATTTGGTTGAGCTGCACAAGTGGTAGTTGGTTCACGCAAGTAGAGGATGTGCGCCTGTTGTTGGCTGTGTGCCCAAGGAATTTTGGGAGAGAAAGGATGTGAGTCGCGCAAGTTCGGTATTTAAAAGGTTGAGTCGCGCAGGTGTTAGAGGTGTACATGCACGCCAGTTATAACCTGCATGCCTAAGTTGTACCGCGCAAGTGACTTGCGTGCCATTCTTGAAACATGCACCCTGAGCCTGGACTTGCGCGCTAGATATTGTTGAAGCCTTCTGGTCATCATGGAATGACAAGAAAGCTGGAAGATTTATCAATACCTTCAGTGAAACAGATAATGTATTCATTTGTGTATACGGAAGAGAAGTGAACAATTCAGTATTATGAAGAGAAGTGGTACCGCACACACACGAATGGTGTTTGACACTCTCGTTGTGCTTTGTGAGGAGAATAAGAACGGTTTGTGAAATGATACTTAGATCAGCACAGAAAGAGGGGAATATATCAATACACTCAGGTGTTAGTGTTTGGAATCAATGTAAGAGAAGAAGAGGATTTTGTGCAATCAGTTATTGAACTAAAGAAGAAGGATTGAACTAAAAAGAGCAAAAACTCTGAACTGTGATGCAAGAAAAGCGTCATGCTAAATAGGACAAAAAGAACTTCATGTATACCTATTGAAGAGTCCTTAACGTCTATAAACTGAGTGGGACTCCACCAATGACAGTGAGCCATGGGGAGTCAAACGGAGTAACCCAAGGGATGCAGTAAGATATCCATGAACCTTTGTAATGGTAGTTAGCCTGGGACAGAGTGACTATGCCCGGACCTTTGTAGTCCACAACTAGTGAAGATTAGTGGAATTTAGTAAGACCGGGAACTTTTCGGCGTATGCTCCTTGGACGTATCCCTTAGTGGTGAACCAAGTAAAAATTGTTGTGTCATCTCTTGCCATGTGAATGTTTCATTGCTGATCATATCCATCATACAGGTTTAAGTAGTTCCTACCAATGAGGGAACAAGATCCACAACTTTAAAGAGAAAAGGTTGACACCTTGATTCACCCCTCCCCTCACAGGGTGTCCCGGGGTCCTATAGGTTCGCCCAGCAGATGTCGCACCACGAGCAGCCAGTAGGCCGCCGCACCACGGGCCACCAGCGGGCCGCCGCACTGCGGGCAGCCCAGCGTGAGTTGAACCGTACCCAGCGGGCTAGGTTGGATTCCGTGGGCCGGGATCGACCCAAGTACAGACCCAGGTCAGTCCGTGTCGACCCTAAATAGGTTGGGTTTGCCCAAACTGGGTTTGACAAAACCCGAACCAACTTCAACCCTTTTCGATCCTTCATCCATATGTTATGCTACGAGTGTCTGTATGACAAACCGTCTGTGGCACCAAGAACCTTGGATCGAGATGGTCCTTTTGCTATACTCCATAGGAGTTTTGTTTGAAGTTGGTGTACATTCGGGTTGGATTAAACACAAATCCAACCGAGCCCTCGGGACTAAAAGGCCAATAACATATAGACTGGGTGTCCGATTGACGCACCATCTATTGCATTGAGACACCTATTATGTGGCATTCCTTTGGGATGATTCTTTGTGGGACTTCAGGGATGTTAGAGTATCTACATGTGGCTTGAAGTGCATACCCTCCCAGAATTAAGTGATCTTAGTGTGGGAACCCTGTAGCTAGTTATAACATGAGAAAGGGATTCTATGTGGGTATGTGCTTTTGGATCCTTTGTGGGTCTCTGTTCTAGAGTCTCACATGGATCTGCTAAATGAATCCACGTGGGACTACTCTAGGATCCTACGTGGGTCTACTATACTAGGATCTAATGTGGGTCTATGCTTTGGTATCCTTTGTGGGTCTGATGATTTATGATCCTATGTGGGTCTGATGATTTAGGATCCTACGTGGGTCTAATGATTTAGGATCATTCGTGGGTCTGCCTCTTAATAGAGTAGCATGATTAATTAGTTTCATCTAATCATATTTATTACCATACCTAAGTTATACATGGTGTGAGTTGATTGTTTACCTCTGTTGTAATCATCTGTGTGATTTACCTTTGTGGTAATTACCTTCATAGTGATACCTTTGTGGTATTCTTCTGTGTGGTTTAGCTTTGTGGTACTTACCTTTATGGTAATACCATTTCGGTATTCTTCTGTGTGGAATACATGTGTTGTACTTACCATCCTGGTGATACCTTATGGTATTCTTCTATGTGACTTACCTTTGTGGTACTTACCTTAATGGCGGTTACCTTCATGGTATTATTTCCTTCATGGAACAGTTGTACTTTGGCTAAGGGTTTGGCCCTTGTGTTTCCTCATAAATGGGATATGTATATTTGATAACTTAGGTATATGCATGGTCATATACCTAAGTAGGGTTCTCAGTTGATTAAATGATTTTTGGTATATACATTGGGGGTTTGAGAGACCTTTTAGGGTCTTGGGGTCCCTACTAAGTGTCATTATACTCACCCATGCACGGGCAATGCTCACACCTTGTTGTGTTTGGTGCAGATGTCGGACAACGCACACTGAGGATGAGGGTACCAAGATTGGTGGCAGCTCGAGGGTGGACCATAGACAAGGAATACCACAGAGATGATGGTGTGAGAGATGTACATACCATTTAGGAAGGAACCTTGGTGGGTGTTCACAGGAGATGTTCTATTTTACTTGTACTTTTCAGTTTTCATGTACTTTCCAGTTTGGGCTTCTATTCTGGCCCCTTTTGCTTACTGTACTCACTCTTCTTACTATATAGTTTTTTTGTGTTCGTATCTTTTTTTGTTATTTTTTTGTGTGCGTTTGCAGGTTATAAAGGCAATTACTTCCCATTTTAGGTAATACGCCTTTCGGTGCTAGTCGCCAGCCCATGGCCTATGGAAGGCGAGCTTAGGTTAATCACGACACGGGCCCCGGGGGACGGGTCGTGACAACACCAAATAAATTATTTTTTATTTCACGATTATATAATAAAATAAGTATACTATGTATATTGATATGTTTTTATGTAACATTTTCTACCTACACATACACACACATCCATCAAATGGGTTACGAAATTACCATTCGTGTATGGATAACTACCACCTCACGAAATGATGTCATTTGTTTTTCCATTACCACCTCACATAGTTTTAAATTATGATGGAAATATTATTATTATATTCTATATATGATATTTATGATGTATTTACACTTCTATAATTATTATAAAACACCTACCTTCGTGCTTTCAATTTTTTGGGAATACTATTTTTTATTTGTGGATGTGTAGACTACCGCCTCCTCAAAGCAATGCGATTCGTTGACACTTTACATGAAATATATTAAAGATGAGTTTAGTGAAAATATATGATATATGTTACATAGTAATTCTACTTTAATTATAATATATACATATATATATATATATATCACTAACTCTCTTTCTTTTAAAAAGACAAGAAAACAGAAACAGTGTTAATGCGTACGTATGGCTTACCATCTCCATTAACGGTGTATTCCATTTCTTATTTATATATTTTATAGATGATTATAATTAATTATATACTGAATATATATGATTTTTATATAATTTTTAACATTATTTTAACAAGTAAATTATGAAATTATTATGTGAATCAAGGATAAAAAGTCAAAACATATATGAAAAAACAAAGCAGTTATTACTCAAAACATAACATTAACATGGAATTGTTGATAAATGGGAAATATCAAGTCATAATCAATTAATATGTGGTATTATGTATAATAATATTGTCATTTGGTTGATTTATAAGAAACTTATATATATTATAACTATGTTTTATAACATGTACAAAGAAAGTAAATACTGTAGGTAAGGTTTTTCTCATCTCACTTATATTACTATGATATATAAGCTATATTCACCGCTTATTCTTGTTTTTGGGTGTATATACGGACCTAAAACATTTTGTTTCATGAATTTTATTTATATAACGATATTAAACTTTTTAATTGATGTTATTATTTCTTTTGGATTATTATTTAAAAGTTACTCTTGTAGTAAGGGGATTTCTAGTCTCACAATTATTTATGCATGACATATGCCATATTAACCACTCAATTATTTTGTGTGGTGTATATACATCCCATGAATGTATTATGTGATTATTATTATTAAATTTATGGGAATTTACATATCCATTTTATGATATCTCTTTCATGGTTTGATGTTTAAAAAGTTACAAAATCGTTAAAGTAATTTTGTCTCAATTTTCCATCATTGAGACACATGCCATGTTCATCACATATATTATTCTAAGATATGAATATAATTCATATTGACATGTTATATCTTGAATATAATTATTTTAATTATATTATAATCTTCATATAAAGTTATTATTTCATGTGGATTACAATTTAAATGCTTCAAAGTGGTCTGATACCCTTAGAAATGTTTCAAGTTTATTTTCCTCAAGAAAAGTTTTAAATGATCCTTTCAAATATATTTTCCATAGAATATGAAATCCATGGATATATTTTATGAATTATTGGGGGAAGGATCCAGGGATACCATTATTATTATTTCTTTGAAATTTTTATGTTGTGATGAACATTTTCTTATGAAACCATTTATATTCAATGAGTTGTACCTCGATAAAAGGATTATGAAACCCACTTCCTTTTATGTGTTATTATATGAATAAATTATTGTAAATCATATCGATTTTACACAGGTTATGATAGGTTGATTTTTTATTAATTTTAATTTTAATTAATGGGTTATGATATGATATTAATGAAACCCATATCTTTTTATGGGTCATGATATGATGAATGTTTTATTATTTTGTGGCACATAGAAGTATGATTTTATTATGTGATAATTGGGACCTATATCTCCCTCTAATTAATTGGTTAAATATTTATATATCATTAGTATAGAAAGGATATAATGAGTAGTGAACATAGTTCTGTATGACAGGGATAAAACGTGAAGTGAACCCGATTCAGTCTTACAGGGATGGAATGGGAAGTGAACCTGATTCAGTAATACATGGATAGAATAGGGAGTAAACCCAGTTCACTTATATAAGGATATAATGGGAAGTGGTTTTGGTTTTGTAAAACAGGTTTAAAAGGTTGAGTGAACTCATTTCATTATGATATGGATGGAAAGAGAAGTGAAATCGGATCAGTGTGGCAGTGTAAGAAGGAGTGAACTTGGTTGAGTGTGACAAGGCTGGAATAGGGAGTAAACTACATTCTATATGATAGGGCTAGAAAAATGAGTGAACTTAGTTTTTTATGAATGTTTTGGAATGAGGAATAAACTTAATTCAGTGTGACTGAGCTTGAATGAGGAGTGAAATTAGTTCAATATGACAAGGATTGAATGAGATGTGAACCTGGTTCAGTGATATAGGAATTAAAATGGATGTGAACCTAGTTCAGTAACACAGGGATGGAACAAGAAGTGAACCCAATTCAATAAAAGAATTTTCCCAAAAAGGATGGTCTTGGGAGTGATCCTTGACTACCAAGATTTTTTGGTTATTGAACTTTTACCACTAAAATGTCATTGGAAGTGATGTATTTACTTCTATTGAAATCATTTTATATATTTATGTGTCTTAAAAAATCCCATATATTATTCTTATGTTATGATTTTATGGATTATTCTTATAATTCCATTATGATTCATGTCTATTGAACCACTAATATTTATTCCATGATTCATGTTTATGTTCATTGAAATGCAGGGTATTATTTTCCATGTTGTTCTCATGATCTCACACAATTATTCTTATGTTATGCCTTTTTATCTCCTTTATTTTTACCCTCACTAGGTATCTAAGCTCACCCCTTTCTTATTTTCCTTTCCCCATGTTATGAATAAATTATTTAAGTAGGAGTAATAAAGGGGAATATATTTAAGGGAAATGTTTAAGATCTTTTACACAATTATAATATTTTTATCCATGTTTCAAAAGACACTAAACTATTACATTCCTCGGTCAAGTATATTTGTAATGTGGTGAATATTCATCTTAAATTATGTAATACCCATCTATGTTAAACCTAGGTCATTAAATTTGGTATCAGAGGAATGGTTTAATCTCCCATTGAAAACTAGGAGATGAAAAAATTATTGATATCCTTAAGGATAATTCTAATGATATTTCTAGGGTTGTCTCTAAAGGTAAGTCTAAGGATGAGTTATTGTTTAGGAAAATTTCCAAGAATTTTGGAAAATGATAGAGTGAGTGGTTTCCTAGAAATAAATATATTTCTAGATACTACAATTGGATGTATCTCTATCATATATGTACTAACAGGTAACAAACATGAAAACATGGTATTGGGATAGACTTGATCATGAACTGATGCATGACAAAAGGCCTTGCTACACAACTAGTTTGACACTCCCGGGGGATATGCTTTGGTAATTCACAAACACTATATAAACCATAATTTATGATATAAATATAATTTGGCTATGAAAAAACAATGATAAATATAAAGAGTCATAGATTTTAAAATTAAGTGTCATGATTTAGGCATCCTGTAAGTGTTTTTTTCATGATTATGTGTTTTTATATTATGATAATTATTTATCACACTATGAATTTTGGTTATAGATAATAGTGTGAACCAGAAGGAATGGAATAAACATTGAATGTTTCAGATTTGAAAAGTACGGAAATGATGAAAATTGATTTACTATGTGGAAATACCATGAAGAGAATCAGGAAGGTCCAAGAGTATTGGTTATACTGCTGAAGATAAAGATACCACAAATTACATGTGAAAGGTATAGGATATTTTAATAATACTGTTTACATTAAATGTAAGAAACATTGTTAAATTGAGGTTGAGGAACCTTAAGAAAAGATTCATATTTCATATTATAGAAAAGGGGTATTATGGAATGAGACGATGAACTCCAATTAATGGTGTATGAATCAAGTTCTATGAAAGAATTATTTATGTTTTGGAATTCAAATATTATGTTTTATGAATCATAAAATATATATATATTTTCAATATATGTTTTTCCACAATGATTTTAAAGGATATGTTAAATGGTGTCGATAAATAGAAAAGTGATTTAATTGAAATGTGATATTTTAATTAAGGGAAGGTAATACTTAATGTGTTCAATATGTAGTTAAAATTGTGTATATCATGGATAAAGAGATTATTGATATGGATCATGTAAATAGGATAGTACTGATTACCCTAGAACTGATTTTTTTTTTTGAAAAAGTGATCTATGTTATCAGGGGTGAATTTTGCAACTTTTTTTTTGATTTATGGAATATATCCAATAATATTTGGAATAATAAATAATTCATGTTTTCAATAAGGTTTTATGGTAATTCATGATATTTCCATGTTTCAATAGAAAATATAATGAATGTATTAACATGTTTAGTATGTGACAACCAAGAGAAGCATTATACAGGGGCTCAATGAAAATCTATTTTTGATAAATTTAGTGACCTTATTTATAATGTTTTTTGTTTTTTATTTCAAAATTACTATAATTTTAATAATTTATGGAAAATATATGTTAAAAATTAGGTGGTTTTTGTAAGATTAAATTATTATCTCACCATATTTTGATATATTCACATTGGATAACCTGATCTAACCAATTTTTTGATGATAAATAAAGATACATGGATAACTTATCATGGACCTCATGATCTATTAGTACTTTAAGAATGAAAAATTAACATTCATTTCTCGGAGTAAGAGATTAAGTGAGAATCGAGTAAGGACTAACCAAAGGGTAAGATTATGCATAAGAAAGAGAATGAAATCAAGTAAGTATATCTTCTTGGGAAAATATTATTAAACTTTAGGAAAAGGGTCTTGAAATAAAAATTATGTCCTATTATCATAATTTTCTATGATATCAATGACCTATTTCACATTTCCTCAATTTCTCATTTTTATATTTCTAACATTCACCATATCACACATTTTTTTGTGATTAGTGATCTTTATCAATGTCTATAATTATTTACAATTTTCCACATATTCAATCATTACTCCCAACCAATTAACCCTTATGTGGAAAACAAGTTATGAGTTACTTTGGGTAACAACTATAGTTCTAACATTGAATTTTTAAATAATTTTTAGCATTAATTTTTATTATTTGGGTTTTTATGAAATCAACTTTCAAGTATTGAACATTTGATAACCCATAGTTTTGAGAAAAATTCCTTTTAGGTAGAAACACTATAAGTTTTTATGATTTTTTTCTGAATAAATTTAATTAATATGATTTTTTATATTTTATGATACACCAAGTTAATCTTTCATTATATAGTAAATCTATAAATTCTTGTGATACAAGAAACACCCACTTTCATGTGTTACACACAACACTGAGTTTCTACAAAATAACATTTTATTATTATTATTATTTAATTTATATTTCTATTAAACTTAGAAATATTAATATCAATAACAACTTTTAAAATATTATTTATTTTGGTTTTAGAAAATAAATCATATTGAAAATAAAACACATATTGTTTTTGTAAAGTATTTATGTGTTTGAAAATTCTATTTTCTTAAAAGAACTATTTTATGTCCTTCTATGTAAATAAAATTAAAATTAGACACTTTTATAAATTTAATCGGATAAAATAAACTTCATTATTGAATTTATAATGTCAAAATTATCTTATGGTTAATTTTAGGGATTTTCATGAAAAACTTCATTTATGGATGAATAGTAGAAAATGCAGAATTTAAATTTAAAATTTCCTTTTCATGTAATTTATTTATATAGATATATTATATATTAATTTGGTATTAAGGTATAATTAGTTAAATTATAGAAAAATGAATCTAATTTAGGTAAATGGATTCAATTTTACAAAGAAATGTGATATAAAAACATTTTGAACTTTTCAACTTTTCTACTTAAAAACTCATTTTCATGAAACATATGTGGGAATAATTTTATTCAAATTTAGGCCACTTCATTTAATTAAACTTGGAAAAATGGATATATGTATTTTGAAAAACTATAATTTTTTTTATAATAATATAAAATTATTTTTTTGTCCTAAATGATTAGTGAAAACACTTAACATTAATTAAAATGATTAGGGTAAAAAAATCTTACATAATGATTAAACATAGAATACAAGGTGTGTTAATGACCTAACAATTGTATAACACCCACTTTCCGGAAATATTTCTACACTCACTACTCTAAGCTCTATTTTTATGAGTCATTGGGATAATATTACATGGAAGGGACCTATATAAAATGATAGGTGAGTAAAAAAGAAAAAAGGGAACCTTAATTGACCTTAACACTTATAAATATTTTTTGTTGAGAATAAGATACATATTTAACAACCCAATATTTTGTAAATTATTTTTTTCAAATTAATTAAATCTTTTTGATATTTTTCATTTCACGTAACACTAAAAATAGTTTATTTGATATTATCTGATATGCATGGATTGATTTATACAAAAAACAATGCTAATAGAGCACTAAATGAAATATAAATTTCAACTTTCTCTATGTGGAACACCGGTTATATCTTTCATTACATGCAAAAAAGACATTCCTTGATGGCTTATGTAACATGCAAGAATGAATAATGATATTGTTATATTATTAAAATATTATTTAATATAACCTTATTGTTTAATTATTAGTTATGAAAATGGATATATAACTTATGAATATATTTAGAGTTGAATTATTTTATCAAATAACTAGAAAATAATATAGAAACCAAATGAATATATTATGAATGATTTTATAAAAGACTTTTTTATATGGAAAAAATGATTTATCTTCATAAGATAAATTAATTAATACTATTGTATAATATTGATTACATTTATATGTTATATTTTCAAACAAATATTTTTGATATTCCTCCAATTGATTTTATATGCATAAGATGAGAAGATACCCAATATTACACAGAAAAATATAAATTTTCATAAAAGTAGTTTTACCGCCTTTTAATAGTGAACTGACTATAAGTCTAAATTTTTTAACTTTTATAAATATAATTTTTCTAAATAAACTTCATATTTCAAACATAAACATAAAAATTAGGTTACAGGGAAATTTTGGTATTTTTCTGTGATGTTTCATTTTTCAATGAATAATGAAAAATATAAAATTCTAATTCAAAAATACTGTCTAATATAATTTATTTATAAAATGAAATTATATTTTCAAATTATTTAAAATTTTAAATAGATCATTTTTTTATCAATTAATCAAAATTAGTTCATTAGAATCAATTTCACCTTGAAACTTGGTATAAAAAATTAGCAAACTTTTGGATGTTTTTACTTTAAAACCCCAGTGTTGTCATGTATTTAGGATTATTTTTAAATTAATTTATTCCACTTTTGTTATTTTAATTTGGGAAAATTGATATGATATTTTTAATAGTTATAATTTATAATTTTTAATATGTTCACATTAATTTTTTAACAAAACTATTAGAGAAAGTAATTAAAATTAATTACAAGGATTAAAGTTAAATTAAGCTTAATAATGGAATAAACCTTAAACTAAAGGGCCCAAATGAACTATCCAATTGTCCAAAATGCATTTTATGGAAATTTTTAAGCCATAAATGATTCCATTAATGTTTTATTTTTTGGATATTTATAATTTTTTTAGGTATAAATTAGGGTATACCTAACTTGTTTTCAGAAATGTCAATTGTATCCTTTCCCTTACCTATTAAAGTACACCACCTATCCCACTTCCTCAAAACCCCCAAACCCGTTAGGTTCATCCATGATATTCCCAATACAGTTCCAAAAAAACGTTCCTTCATCCTTTAATCCTCCTTTTAGATAGAAATACTTATTGGGAATCCCTTTGGTGGAAACAAAAAGCACTTACCCAATTAAGAGGAAACACCCTCCCTCCAACTCCATTATTTTATTTTATTTCCCCACCCCCTTGACACTCCATATTCAATATATATATATATAAACTCCACTATTCTCAATATAATGATATTTTTTAATGATAATCATTCTACATACACATACAAACACTTCCATATAATGGGTAACAAACATATTGTTTATGTGTACTGTGAATTACCAACTCATGAAATGATGATCGTTAATTTTCTCTTTACCACATCTCATGTTGGGAATTATGATGGAGTATCTATATATATATGTTATATTTTAAATTTATTATGTCTTTATGCTTAATTATTCCATTTAAAACACATGTATTTATACATTCTATTTAAGGTAAATATGATAATTTTCTTTGAGGAAGTCTGGACTACCGCCCCCTCAAAGTGATGTGATTTGTTCACACACTACATTGAATGTATTAAGGACGTTTTTAGTGAAATTATATGATATATATGATATAATAATTATATTTTTATAATTATATGTATTCATATATATAATTATATATAATTATATGTCATTTACTCTCTTTCTTTTAAAACTACAATAAAATGGAAACAACGTTCATGCATATGTATGGCCTACTGTCTACATGAATGGTGTATCCAATTTCATAATTCTATATCCTATAAATTGTTATAATAAAAATATAATTAATATAAATTATGTTTATATCATGGTTTACATTATGGTAATCATGATATAATTATAAGCACCAAATATATAACCAATTGTGACACAGGCAAATAAACAAGTGAATATTACCTAAAGCATAACCATAACAAGAAATTGATAAATATTGGGTAATATAAATTCATAATAAGAAAATATATGGTATTAAATATAATAATATGTTTCTTTGAAAAATTTATAATAAACATACAATTATTATATACGAGTTTTGAATGAGTACAATGAGAGTAAAGACAGAAGGTAAGGGAAATTTCATCTCAGTTTTTATTTCTGTGAGATATATAACATGGACACCACTATTTTCTTTTGTGTAGTGTATATACTACCAATTAATGTATTATATAGTTATTAATATTAAATTCATGGGTATTTACATGAATTTTATATGATATTTCTTTCATGGGGTTAATGTTTCAAAATTTACCAAATCACTAATATAATTTTGTATTAATTTTCCTTCTTTGAGACACTTGTTTTGTTATGAACATATGTTATTTAATAAGGTGTATATTCTTCCAATTTACATTATATATCATGAATATAATTCTTTTTCATGTTATTTTATTATTAATGTAATTTTATATTATTACATTAGAAGTATGATTTAAAGTTACCTAGTGGTAAGAGTTTATTGAAACAATCTCATCGTTTATCAAGATTGATTATGATTATGCTTTAATTGATTAAATATTATAATATATCTCTCTAGAAAAGTCTTAAATTATCTTCTACTATGGTTTTACATGATATTTTCATGTATTAGTACCATTTTTTCACTCTTTGGTACTTAATATAACTCACAGAATGTTTTTATAGAAATCCGATATTATTTTCCCTTTTTTTCTGAAATAATTGTCCTTTCAGTACCGTGTTCTCAAAAAACTATTAAAAATGTTTTCAGATTTATTTATATGTTTTTAAATTATTTTCAAAGAAATGGTTTACAAAACATTTTAATTCTGTTTTTGTATGATTTCAAAATGTTTTCCAAGAAATAATTTTCAAAACATTTTCAGTAATTATTTATATGTTTCTTATTGTACTATCTAAGAAATAGTTTTCAAAACATTTTTAAGATTTATTTATAAGTTTTCAAACTATTTTAAATGAAATTTTTTGAATTTTTTTTTCAAACATTATTTATATATTATTAAATAAATTGGTTTTTAAAATGCATTCATCCTTATTTTATAATTTTTCAAGGAAAAGGGATTTTAAAATGTTTTCAAGATTATTTTATAATTTTTCAAGGAAAATAGTTTTAAAAATGTTTTCAGTATATTTTTATAATTTCTAAAGAAAAATGGTTTAAATATGTTTTAAAATATTCCTTTATATGTATTTATGAATATTTTTTTAAATTTTTTTTATTTTATAAAATGTATTTTTCTATGAAGAAAAGATATTTTCTTTAAGAAATTTTTTTAAAGGATATTTAAAAAATATACTCCATATATGATGAAATCCATTGATATTAATCATGAATTTAAAGGAAATTATCTATATCTTCTATTAATATTTTTATCTTGGTGTTTTATGTTTGGATTTAATGATTTTAATCAAACTCTTTTCTCTCTTATGAGTTATATTTTGATGAAATTTGTTTATCCTTCATTTGTTATATAATTTTGATACCTACTTATTTTCATGGGTAATATTTATGATGAAAGGATCGTGAAACCTTTATCTTTTTCAATAGGTTTTGATATGATGACATGACTGTGTCAACCATTTCAATTCATGGGTTATGATATGATTTTTATTCATCTTGTGGAACAAAAATATATTATTTCATTTTGATATGGGTGTGACTTATATATCCCACCAATTCATTGTGTAAATATTTATATATAATGAGATGGTTTAAGATGGTCTTGGGAGTGAACCAAGACTACTAATATGTACATGGGAGTGAACCATGACTGCCAAGATGGTATGAGGAGTGAACTCATGCTACCAATATGGTCATGGGGGTGAAAAATGACTTCTATGAAGGTGTGAGGAGTGAACTCATCCAAATAAGATGTCCATGTGAGTGAACCATTACTACCAAGATGGTATGGGGATTAAACCCATGCTACTAAGACCTCATTGGTAGCAATGCCTTGACTACTATGAAAATCATTATATATGATTTTGTTCTTCCACAATTCCATGTTTTATTCCTATGTTATGATTTCAAGGAATATGTTATTTATTTACTAATGATTCATATATCTTATGAATATCAAAGATTTATGTAATTATTTATGTTTATAATCTTATGATACTCATTGTATGATCTCAAATGTTATGATTATGTTCTCATACCGCTATGATAATGTTTATGCATACATTTATGCCTTGTTTACCCTTACTGAGTATCTGAGCTCAACCCTTTTAATGTTTCCTTCCACATGTTATGAAGATATATTTCATCAATGATATGACTAAGAGGGGTTATTGTCTTGGAGAACGTAGTGGGAGATAATTTATCTCACTCATGTTCCATTGTTTATGTTTCCTTGTTTCCAAAGGAACTATACTAATACGGTCTCTAGGTGATAATTGTATAATAATTTAAATATTATTTAAAATCTATTGAATGTCTATATACATTAAGACTGGGTTTTTATAGTTGGTATCAGAGTGAAGGTTTAGTAAACCTTTAAAAAATACTATGATAAAACATTAGTAAGATCCCTAAGTATATTTCTAAGGGTATGTCTAGGGATGTCTCTAAGGATAAGTATAACGATGAATTAACAATTAAGAATATATTGAGGAATTTTGGTAAAGGATAGAGTGAGTGGTTTCCTAGAAATACATACTTGTATGGATTATGACAACCCTGATTTTATTAAAAACATAAAGATGATTTATTACATAAAACTTTACTTGATACAACAATAATATTTAGATGTTTAGTGTCTTTGGGGATTAGGATCATTATATAAAAACTTAAAACATGAAATACAACATCTTTATTGAAAACTTCATTTACATGACCACTACATTCCCTCGTACTTAGTATTGCATGGGATAATATGAGGACATGCATAAGAAAAGGGTGATCTATAAAGCCTAGTAAGGGAATACACATGGAATACATGAGGAGTACAATACATGTTAGATAATAGGAATATCAATAGAGAACAAGGGAAACATGAACATAAAGGAATGATAAATCATGATAATCATAACATGGAAATGTGGAAACAACACTTAACATGGAATTAGAATGAGCCAAGGGCCACTGCACATAGAGCATGAGTAAATCCCCATTTCCCATGAAGCACGAGTAAACCCTCATTGCACTTGAATAAGCATGAGTCAAAACTCATTGCACATGAAGTATCATGATACTATAATTTACCCAATGCATTGGAGCGCTATAAGGGTGCACCCTTCTTAAACATTTAATTTCACGCATAAGTGTGCCAAAAGGATCATAAAATATGGATTCATAAAACATAGTCATTTATTCCAAGATAAAGGAATGTGGAATTCATACATGAATATTTATAATCAATAAGCAAATGTACATAAAGTTGAATACCCTTGATGGAGAAATAGGCATGGTATTCACTACAAAAATGACATTGGCTTAGAAAATCGGTGCGATTTCAGCAGCGTAACGGCGTGACATAAGAATTCATAAAAATGGTTGATGAGAGAGAAATGGGTTCTTTATCATATTTAAATGTAATGGATAGTAAGGAGGTCATATAGATACATGTGCCAACAATTTTAATGGAATTTAGATTCATGATACAAAAGTATTTCTTGAATGTAAAAGTGGAGAGAGAAGTTCCTTTCGGAATTTCGGCATAGTAACGGGTGTACATGGGAGGAATTTAATGAGAGATAAAGGGGTATCCCATCATTAAAACATAAATAGGGAATGTATGAGGGAGGTGAGAAACCATACCCCAACATTCATAATTGAAATTAAAAGGGAAAAACAACTTAAAGAAAATTGGTCAAAATGAGAAAGGAAAAAAACACTTACTTGGAAGTGTACTTCCAAAGTCTTGAGAGAGGATTCTTGGGAGCTTGGGGAACCTTGGGAGGATTCTAGAGAGATTAGGGCAGAGTTTTTCGAACTACAAACGTTTTTAGTGAGGAGGAAGTGGGAGCTTGGGTGGGTTTATATAGGAAATGTGAGGGAATTATTTATTATTTAGGTTTGGGACCCCTTATATTAAATTAATCCAAAAAAAACCATCCCATGGTTTGTGCCCATGGTTTTTGGAAAAGGGAAGAGGAAAACAATATTTTATATGGCCAAAGTATGAACTTCTTAAAATAATGAGGTTTCTTATGTGGAGGTGAGTCACACTCCCATTGAAATTAATTTAAAAAGACAAGGTGTTTAATAAGTCTTGAGGGGTCCATTAATGCTTTTAAAAGTAAGTAAATGAAACCAAAAATCACATTATTTTAATGGTAAGAAATATATTGGCCAAACAGAAAGATTTTAGTATTTTTTTTACATAATTATTGGGTCATTATGATGTCATAAAACACATTATATATTTAAACGGTATTTAATTTTTACCCAAAAATTTGACACTCAGAAAATTATGAAAAATTCACCGTTGGATAATTTCGACGTCCTGATTCCAGATGTAAAATTTATTTTTTATAAATAATTTTCTGAATATGTTAATTTTCAATTTTAAAATAAAAACTGACATTTATCGAAAATTGACGGGTTTTGACATAAATGGCTTTCAAACCTTAATAAAAATTATAATTCCATTCATAAAATTATAAGATCGTTTATATTTAATAGAAATTAGTTTAATAATAAAAATAATATTTTGTTAAAATATTATTTAATTCTAAAATCCCTTAATTTAATAAAATATAATTCTGAATTAAATAATAACTAAAAACACTATTTGTACTTTAAAAAATATTTACAATGTAACAAAAATGACAAAGAGGTATATTCATTATTATATACAAAAATAATATACATGAACATAGTACTAGCGATTTGTTACATAACCCCTTAAAATAGGTGCATAAGACCTAAGGGTAAGGTGTGCGATGGTGACAGACTCTTGGGGTGGCTCGGACAACATCGCTCGAGTGGTAATCTCTATCAACATCCACTTTTCCCGTAGACAGTCCCGTTTGAGCTTTACATGATGAAGCTCAGCTTGGGCTTGGTCAAGAGCGAAGCCCAAGGATGCCACCTCTTTTCTGTGCTCCGAAAAATGGGTTTTGTATGGGGAAATTCTACTGGATGAGGCCATCACTTCCTTTGTCTGAGTAAATTGGATTTTTTAAAGCCCTATATTTATACTAATCATGTGATCACTGTTCAACGGTGATATTTGCAATGGTCAAAATTATTAACATAAAAACAAAGAAGTTTACATTGTATATAAACATAAAGGGAAATTTAATTAGATCAAGAGAGATTTACATTAATGAATCATTGGGTCATTACAATATTCCCCCCTTAAGAAATATCACCATCGAAATTTTTATTTTTTCCACACTAAAATAGATGTGGGTAACTCATCTTTATCATTTCCTCTGATTCCCAAGCCGCTTCTTCAAACATGTGGTTTCTCCACAACACCTTGACGAGGGGCGTTGTCTTATTTCATAGAATTTTTTCTCTACGATCTAAGATCTTTACTGGTTTCTCCTCAAAAGAAATATCATATTACAATTGTACCACCTCATAAGAGAGTGCATGTGAAGGGTCCGGTATTTACTTTTTTAAGAGGGATACATGAAAGATATCATATACTTTGGCCATGGTAGGTGGAAGTGCTAGTCGATAGGCCACAACCCCGACACGATCAAGAATATCAAAGGGGACAATGTACCTTGTACTTAACTTCCATTTCTTTCCAAACCTCATGTCTTTATTCCACGGAGATATATGTAGAAACACTATGTCTCCATCTTTAAACACAAGGTCTCATCGACGATTATCTGCATAACTCTTCTGTCGACACTGAGCTGCCTTGATATGCTGCTGAATTTTTTTCACCTTCTCTACCATTTCCTCGACCATTTCTGGTCCAAGCAGCTTACGTTCACCGACCTCATCCCAACATTCCAGTGTTCTGCACCTTTTCCCATATAGGGCTTCATATGATGCCATTTGGATGCTCAAGTGGAAACTATCATTATAAGCGAACTCAACCAGAAGAAGATGTTGATCCCATCCTCCTTTAAATTCCGTTGACCACGCTCTCGACATGTCCTCAAGTGTTTTGATAGTCCGCTTGGATTGGCCATCAGTTTGAGGATGATAAGCCGTACTGAATTTCAGTTCATTATTTAGAGCATGTTGAAGAATCTTGCAAAAAATAGAGGTGAATCTCGGATCTTGGTCAGACACAATAGATAGTGGTACTACATGCAACCTTACCACTTCCCTGATATATATCTCTTCTAGTTGATCCAATGAGAAATCCTCCCGAATAGAAATGAAGTGTGTGGTATTTGTAAGACGATCCACAACAACCAAGATTGCATTGTTGCCTTTGGATGTCCTTGGAATTCCAGTGACAATGTCCATGGTGATGTTCTCTCATTTCCATTCTGGTATGGGCAATGGTTGCATCATCCCCTTAGACTTTTGCCTCTCTACCTTCACATGCTGACACACTAGGCACTTTGATGTGTATTCAGCGATCTGCTTTTTCATATTATCCCACCAAAAGTTTTCTCAGAGATCTCGATACATCTTTGTGCTCCCTAGGTTAATAGAGAAATTTGAACTATGTGCATCATCAAAAAGTTCCTTCTTCAGCTCCAGATATGATGGAACACATAGTCTTTTCCCAAATCACACAATTCCTTCTTCATTAAAATTAAACTCCGAGGATTTCCCCTTTTTGATAGCTTCCACATTTTATTGAATTCCCACATCATCCTTTCGATCATCCTTTAACCTTTCTAAAAGAGACGGTTGAACAATAATTTGTGAAAGGATTGAAGATGTTCCCTTATTTATGATTCCCATGTCCATATTCATCAAGTCTAAGAAGATTGGATCCTTCTCAATTCTCATCATTGATAGAATCGCTGGGTCTTTCTACTTAGGGCATCTTCCACCTTGTTCGCTTTCCCAGGGTGGTAATTTATTGAACAATCATAATCATTGATGAGCTCTATCCATCATCTCTGGCGCATATTAAGCTCTTTTTGTGTGAATATATATTTAAGACTCTTGTGGTTAGTATATATCTCACATTTCTCCCCATAGAGATAATGCCGTCAGATTTTCAAGGAAAATATCACCACTGCTAACTCCAGATCATGTGTTGGATAGTGTCACACATGGATTTTCAACTGCCTTGAGGTAGAGGATATCAATTTATCATTCTGCATCAGCACACAACCTATGCTCTTCTTCGAAGCATCACTTAATACCACAAAAATTTCCCCACTTGTGGGTAAAGTGAGAACGGGCACAGTGATAAGCCTTCTTTTCAACTCCTTGAAGCTTTCTTCGCATTAATCATTCCAAGATAACTGTACTCCCTTCCGAGTTTTCTTGGTATGTGGGTTGGACAATCGTGAGAAATTCCTCACAAATCTCCGATAATATCTAGCTAACCCGAAGAAGCTACGGATATCCGTTACTGATGTTGGCCTCATCCATCCCTCAATTACATCTGTTTTGGAGGGATCCACATATATCCCATTTCTTGTGATGATATAGCCCAAGAATGAGACTTCCTTTAACCATAAATCACAATTTATGTACTTTGCATAGAGCTTCTCCTTGTGCAAAGTCTCCAGTACAGTTCTTAAATACACCTCATGATCCTCCATAGTTTTGGATTATATTAGAATAGCATCTATAAAGACTAACAAATATTTTTCTAGGTGATCTCTAAAGACTCTATTCATCATGTCCATGATGATTGTTGGAGAATTGGTGAGTCTGAAAGGCATTATTATGAATTCATAGTGCTTGTATCGTGTCCAAAAAGCAGTCTTGGGGACATCTTCCTTCTTCACCCTTACTTGATAATATCCCGACCGCAAATCTACCATAGATAAGTATTTTTCTCCACGTACCTGATCGAACAATTCATCGATCCGTGGGAGAGGATACTTGTTCTTTATTGTGATTGATTTAAATTCACGATAATTGATGCAAAGGGGCATTGACCCATCCTTCTTCTTGACGAAGTGGACTGGTGCACCCCATGGTGAAGCACTTGGGTGTATAAACCCTTTATCTGGATTCTCCTGTAGTTGTTTCTTCAGCTCTTCAAGCTCTAAAACAGCCATTATATATGGAGTCTTTGATATTAGTAATGCCCGAGGTATATGTTCAATTGAGAATTCAACATCTCTTCTAGGAGGAAGACCAGGCAGTTCCTCAGGAAACACTTCTGCGAATTCCCTCAAAATAGCCATTTCTTCAAGGATTGTTTCTTCCTTGGACTCAATCATTTGAGCCAAATATGCATGATCATAGGTCAGTAATATCCATGATTGGGATGATGGATCTAAAGGAGATTCATCTTCCTCCTTACACTTGTAAAGAATCGGGGGTCGATTCTTCATATGGAGTGTTATTTCCCTCTCCTCACAATTTATGTTGGCTCTATATAAGGAAATTCAATACATGCCAAGAATTGCATAAAATTCCACTAGAGGGAGTACGATGAGGTTCGCTGGGAAATTAAATTCACATATTATAAAAAGGGAGGACTTATATTCATGGGATGCAATGATTTCCCCATTTTTCATACTCACCAACATCTTCACTTCCATGATTTGTGGTGTTGCTTGGATTGTTCTACTAAACTTTTGGGATATAAAAAAATGTGTAGAACCGGAATCAAAAAGTACATTCTCTATTCTTGAATGAATAACTAGCATACCTGTCACCACTTCATTGTCGGGGTTCACTTCAGTAGAAGTGATGGAAAAATATTTTCCTTACTGCCTTAGAGGTTGTGGGTTGCCTCCGAAAACCCTTGGATTTGGGCACTGATTTGAAAAATGCCCCGGTTATTTGCATTTGTAGCATTGAACAACGCGTTGAGGTTCAAACGGAGTGTTCCTCTCCTCTGTCGCAGCCACAGGTCTTTCTTGCCGATAGGTAACAGTTTGGTTCCCTTCTCTTACACACCTGAAGCATATCCTTGTCCCCATAAGGCCATTGCCAGGGTGCTTCTTTCCACACTTTTGGAAAGTGGGGTGATGGAACTTCATAGCACCATTGGATTTATCAATCGGACCGCCAACATTGAATTCCACCTTACGCTTCGTATCCCCATGATACCCCTATGATTCTCCGATCTCCATTTCAACCTTGAGGGCACATCGGAAAATTTCTTCATAGCTGTCGAAGTCACGGATTGCTAATTCTTTCCATAGGCTAGGCTTCAACCCACCAAAGAAGCGGTCAACATTGCATTCTGGGGTAACAAAAAAGCCAGAAGAATATCATGCAAGCCTTGCTAAGTTTTCCTCGTACGCTCTAAAAAATTCTTCGTCTTTTTGGTTGAGGGAAAGGAGGTCACTTTCCATCTTAATTCGGAGGGTGCGCGGAAAATATTTATCAAAAAACATCTTCCAGAAATCCTTCCATTCCAATGCCTCGATCTCCTCCTCAGGCTTCATATTTTTGATCAGCATCCACCATTGATCAGTTTCACCCTCCATATGATAAGCCGCCATGAGAACCTTCTCTTGTTCAGAATATTGAAGGATGGAGAAGATCTTTTCAATGAAGTTGATCCATTGTTCAGCGATCGTGAGAACGGATGATACACTAAAAGTAGGAGGCCTTTGTCTCCTGAAGCTCTCGATAGCGACTTGTTCTTTATTAGGGAGGGCTGAACATTCCTCTTCACCCGTGTTTCTATTCAATTCTTGAGTTAGCAGAGTGAGAAGCGTAACAAAGTTTGTGATTCCCACTCCCATTGGATTGGTCATCTCATTAGTACTGTCAGCACACTGATCTTCACAATGGTTGTTAGCCCGAGTCCTCATATTACCAGCCATTGGCAGGAATAAAAGGAAAGTTATGGGTAACACATAAAGGGTAATCCAAAGACAAAACTTGATGACTTATAAATAAACTTTTATTTCCTTAACTCATGAGTCTATAGGCTTCAATCGTGGGTTTTGAAGATCTACTTTCTAACATATATTATAAGGGTCATTTTTTTAATTCCCTTAATAAAGGTTCATACTAAGATTGTGAATTTATCAAAACATATCCCCCAGGAGTTTCATAACCAAGAGTGCATTAAGGCCCGTTGTTGTGCACCAGTTCCCGTTCGAGTCTAGCTCAAAGTGGTGTTTTCGGGTTTTACCCCTAGGATACATCTGTGCGAGAGACACCTTTAACTGCTCGTATCTAGATAGGGATGTATTTGTTTGATAAACCACTTACTCAGTAATTAACAAAACTTAGGGATGTTTTTATTATACTTAGTCTTGTCTCTAAGGCTTTACTAGGGTTTTCTAATCCAAATCCCAAAAATAACTAAACCTCCCTCTGATACCAACTATGACAACCCTGCTTTTATTACAAACATAAACATGATTTATTACATCAAACATCACTTGATATAACAAGAATATTGAGATGTTTTGTGTCTTTGGGGCTTAGGATCATTACATAAAAACTTAAAACATGAAATACAACATCTTTATTGAAAACTCCATTTACATGACCAGTGTATTCCCTCGTACTTAGCATTGCATGGGATAACCTGAGGACATGCATAAGAAAAGGGTGAGCTATAAATCCTGGTAAGGGAATACACATGGAATACATGATGAGTACAATAAATGTTAGACAATAGGAATATCAATAGATCACAATAGAAACATGAACATAAAGTCATGATAAATCATGATAATCATAACATGGAAATGTGGCAACAACACTTAACATGGAATTAGCATGAGCCAAGGCCCATTGCACATAGAGCATGAGTAAATACCCATTGCACACGAAGCATGAGTAACCCCTAATTGCACTTGAATTAGCATGAGTCAACACTCATTGAACATGACGTATCATGATACTATACTTTACCAAATTCATTGGAGTGCTATAAGGGAGCACCCTTCTTAAACATTTAATTTCATGCATAAGTTTGCAACATGGATCATAAAACATGGATTGATAAAACATAATAATTTATTCCACGATAATGGAATGTGTAATTCATACATGAAACTTTCTAATCAATAAATAAATGTGCATAAATATGAATACCCTTGATGGAGAAATGTGCATGGTATTCACTACAAAAATGACATTGGCTTAGAAAATCGGTGCGATTTCGGCATCGTAATGGCGTGAAATAAGAATTCATGAATTTTTTTTATGAGAGATAAAAAGGTTCCTCATCATATTTACATGTAATGGAAAGTAAAGAGGTCATATAGATACATTTCCCAACAATTGTAATGGAATTTAGATTCATGATACAAAAGTATTGCTTGAATGTAAAAGAGGAGAGAGAAGTTCCTTTCGGAATTTTGGCATAGTAACGGGTGTACATGAGAGGCATTTAATGAGAGGGAAAGGGGTATCCCATAATTCAAACATAAAGAGGGATGTATGAGGGAGGTGAGAAACCATACCCCAAAATTCCTAATTTAAATTAAGAAGGCAAAAAAGCTTTAAAAAAAATTGGACAAAAATGAGACAGGAAAAAAACCCTTACATGGAAGTGTGCTTCCAAAGCTTGAAAGAGGCTTGAGAGAGGCTTCTTGGGATATTGGGGAACCTTGGGAGGATTCTAGAGAGAGTAGGTCAGAGGTTGGACGAACTCAAAAGGTTTTTAGTGCGGTGGAAGTGGGAGCGTGGGTGGGTTTATATTGGAAAGGTGAGAGAATTATTTATTATTTAGGTTTGGGACCCCTTATATTAAATGAATCCAAAACACAAACCATCCCATGGTTTTGTGCCCATGGTTTTTGGAAAATGGAAGTGGAAAAAAATATTTTATAAGGCCAAAGTCCAAACTTATTAAAATAATGAGGTTGCTTATGTGGAGGTGAGTCACACTACCGTGGAAATTAATTTAAAAAGACAATGTGTTTAATAAGTCTTGAGGGGTCCATTAATGCTTTGAAAAGAAACTCAAACAAAACCAAAATTACATTATTTTAATCTTAAAAAATATATTGGCCGAACATAAAGATTATAGTATTTTATTACATCACTACTGGGTCATTATGATGTCATAAAACACATTATATATTTAAACGGTATTTAATTTTTACCAAAAAAATTGACTGTGTTAGAAATTATGAACAATTCACTGATGGATAATTTCGACGTCTTGATTCCAGATATAACATTTATTTTTTCTAAATAATTTTCTAAATATGTTAATTTTCACTACTAAAATAAAAACCAAAATTTATCGAAAATTCACGGGTTTTGACAGAAATGAATTTCAAACCTTAACAAAAATTATAATTGCATTCATAAAATTATAAGATCATTTATATTGAATAACAATTGATTTAATAAAAATAATAATATTTTATTAAAATATTATTTAATTCAAAAATCCCTTAATTTAATAAAATATAATTCTTAATTAAATAATAACTAAAAACACTATTTGTACTTTAAAAACTATTTATAATGTATCAAAAATGACAAAGAGTTATATTCATTATTATATACAAAAATAATATACATGACCATAGTACTAGTGATTTGTTACATAACCGCTTTAAATAACCGCATAAGACCTAAGGGTAAGGTTTTCGATGGTGACAGACTCTTTGAATGGCTTGGATAACATCGCTCGAGTGGTAATCTCTATCAACTTCCACTTTTCGCGTAGACGGTCCCGTTCGAGCTTTACATGATAAAGCTCAGATTGGGCTTGGTCAAGAGCGAAGCCCAAGGATGCCACCACTTTTCCAAGATCTGATATATGGGCTTCGTATGGGGAAATTCTACTGGATGAGGCCATCGCTTCCTTTGTCTGAGTAAATTGGATTTGTTAAAGCCCTATATTTATACTAATCATGTGATCACTGTTCAACGACGATATTAGAAACGGTAAAAATTATTAACATAAAACCAAAGAAGTTGACATTTTATATAAACATAAAGGGATATTTAATTAGATCAAGAGGGATTTCCATTAATAATACTTTGGGTCATTACATGGATACTAAAAGTGGATGTGGTTCTAGAATAGATGTACCTAGGGGTGAAAACTTTGAGAAGATATCTCGGTCCTAACACTTTGTAATCTAGTACATGAGAATGGTCCTTGTTGTACACCTAGTTTGAAACTCTCGGGGGATATGCATTGGAAATTCACAAACACTTCATGAACAATTATTACATATTTTAATAAAATATGATGATGAATAACCTAGGATAAACCTAATGTGTCATCAATTAAATGGTAGGTTTTATGATTCAGACATCCTTTAGAAAGCTTTCAGGAATATGTTGTTTTATTCTGTGACTTTTGTTTCTCACACTGACCTTTTAGTTTTAGTTAATAGAGAGAACTAGAAGGAACATCATAAACATTGAATGTTTAATATTTTAATGTATGGGAATTATAAAAATTGATTTCAAAAGATGAAATCTCATAAAGATAATTAGGAAGGTTGTATAATTATTGGTTACAATTCTTGATAACAAAGAGACCGAAAATGACATGTGAAAGGTATGTGATGTTCATCTTGTATTTTTAAAATTAATCATAATAAACATGATCAGAATGATGTTATGGAACCATAATACAAGATTCATAAATCATATTCTAGGAAATAATTGTTAAGGAATAATTTTATGAAGCCTATGTAATGGTTTAAGAATATTGGGTGGTGAATGATGTACTTATGTTTTGGAATTCAAAAATGTTGTTTTATGAATAATTAAATATATAAATATTTTTAGAATAATTTATCATTAATGATTGAAAATTATATGTTTAATGGAGATGAAGACCTAGAAAAAGTGATATTTTTTTAAGGGAATGTAACACTTTATGTGATCATAATGTTGAGAAAATTTTGTTTCACTTGCATAAAGAGATGATTGATTTGTGTACAGTAAATTAGATAGCACTGGTTACCACTAATATGATTATTTATTTGTTGAAAAATGGTATATTTCATTATGGATGAAGTTTAAAACTTCTTGTATTTGAGGAATATATCCAGTAACCTTTGGAATAAGTAATAATGCATTTTTTTTCTAAACATATTTATGGTATTTCGGGTATTACTATGTTTCAATAGAATATATAATGAGTGTATTAACATTTTTAGAATGTGACAACCAATATCTACTTTGTGATATATGGGGGATAAATATAAAGATGAATTTTTGACTTTATTTCTAAAGTTTTGTATTTTCAACTTAAATAAGGTTTATAAGGTTAACCAGTTATGGAAAGTTTAAGTTAAACATTAGATGATGTATTTACGTAGTGGGTTAGTTTTAGAAACCCAAGTGAAAATGATATCTAGGGATTAAACATATTTCTAGTGAAAGGTTATGAAATCAAGTATGTATATCTTCCAGTGAAAATATTATTCAACTTTAGGAAAACGGTCTTCGAATATATTTTTTCTAAAATTGATGTTGACTCTCAGTGGTTTGTTTCTAGGGACTCATATCTTCCATTTTGGAAATGTAATCGGACCGGGAATCATCTAATTGACTTGGTTCTGGAGGAACACATGAATCTGGATTTTTACTTTCTAATTAAATATCAGCTTGAGATTATGGAGAACCTTCCGTATAACAACACCTATTTAGTGGATAATTATTTCTGGTCTTCTAGAGGTGATTTTTGGGCATGGGAACCTGCTGTCAATCGTATTCTCACATCTAAAGAATTTTTCAATCACTCTTTTGGCAGTTCATCAGAATTGAAATGGATTGGAAATCTACACAAGAAGTTATTAAGGCCATCCGGATCCATTATAGCATGGAGGTTGGCTCATAAAAAATTACCAACGGATTACTTTTTGCAGGTCTGTGGAATCTCCCTTTGCTCTTCTTGTGCTTTATGCTCTCAGCATAGGGAAGACGTGGATCATCTCTTCCTGATTTGTGCCACAGCTTCGGCGATGTGGAGGGTGGTTGCTGATATTTTTTAAGTTGTTATGCCTCAATCCAACTTGATATGTGAATTCAATAAGAGCTGGAATTTTCTGAAATTGTCGCTGCAAATCTAGAATTTTTTTCAAGTTGCGGTGGAGGAAACTATTCATTTCATCTAGTCTTCAAGGAACAAATTCAGACATGAGTCACATCCTTTTCGGGTTGGTTCTGGTCTTACAGGTATCCTTGTTGCTATGCGTGAGGTGGAAACACCTAAATGTGTTTTTTTTTTCTATAATTCAATTCATGATTTATCTGAATTGAATCAGATTGAGATTAAAGGTAATTTTTGGCCTCCTCTTGGGACAATGGAAGTCATCTGGTAGGCACCATTTTGTGGGTGGATTAAAGTTAACATTGATTATGCTTCAAAAGGAAATCTGGGCCCCTATGGTTTTGTTGATATCTTTAGGGATTATCAGGGGAATGCTCTTGGATGTTTTCATGTCTCATGTGGTATTGCCTCCGCTCTTGAAGCGGAGATTCTTGGTGTTATTGTGGCTCTGGAGCAAGTAGATGTGTGGGGTTAGGACAATATTTGGATTGAGTGTGACTCTATGGCTATTGTATTTTATTTACGAACTGGGTCCATTCAACTTTCATGGAATCTCACTAATCATTGGATTAGATTCCTAGATTCTCTTTACTCAAAGGATCACTTTGTTACTCATGTTTACAGAAAGGAAAATGCATTGGCATATGGACTTTCTAATAAGGGCGTGAATGGTAATGATTATATCTGGATGGATCATGTGCCAGATGATCTCTTTCCTCTCTATATGAAGGATCTTTGTAAATATTCTTCTTTCAAACATGTGTACGTTTTCCTTTCTACTATTATAGGGGTCTTTCTTTTCTTAGAAGGATCTCAGTTTGTTTAAAAAAATTATTATTTACACTTCCTCCATGTCCAATCTTTTCCCCCAACCAATTTACTCATACGTGGAAACCTTGTTATGAGTTTCTTTTGGTAACTACTATAGTTAAAACATTCCATTTTTGGAGGATTTTTTAATATTAATTTTTACTATGTTGGTTTTTATGAAAGTAAATTTCATGTATTAACCCTTTGATAACACAATCTTAGGAGCAAAATTCATTTTATGTGGCTAAAACGAACACCCTGAGTATTTATGAAATTTTTTTCTTAATATATTTAATTAATATGATTTATTATATTGTATGCTACCCAAAGTTAATCTTTAATTATAAACTACATCAATATAATCTTTCCCTACATGAAACACCAACTTGTCTTCCATTACACACAACATTGAGTTTCTACGAAATAACATTTTATTATTATAATTATTTAAATGAGATAGTCATTAAACATCAAAATATGAATATCAATAACTAATTTTAAAATATTATTTATAATAGTTTTATAAAAAATAAAACATATTAATAATAAACCACATATTGTTTTAAAGTATCTATATTTTTTAAAATGCTATTTTCATAAAATAATTGTTTTATGTCCTTCTATGAAAAAAAATTAAAATTAGGAACAATAATAAATTTTATTTGATAAAATAAATTTCATTTCAGAATAATGAATTTAAAAATTATCTTTTGGTGAATTCTATGGATTTTTATGAAAAACATCCTTTATGGATGAAGAGGGAAAATATTGATTTTAAATTTCCTTCTCATACAATTTATTTATATAGTTAAATTATATTTTAATTTAGTTTAAAGGTATAAGTGGTTAAATTATAAAATAATCAATCCAATTTAGGTAAATGGATTCAATTTCACAAAGAAATTGGATATAGAAACATTTCAGACTTTTGAAATTTTATCCTTAAAAGCACATTCTCATGCAGTATATGTGGGAATAATTTTATTCTAATTTTAGCCACTTCTCTGAATTGAATTTAGAAAAAAGGATATATGTATTTGGAATAATTATGCTTTTTTTCAAATAACATCAACTTATTTATTGAACTAAATGATTTTTGAAAACACTTAACATTAATTACATAAATTAGGGTAAGAACAAGCTTACTAAATGATTAAACATAGAATAATAGGTGGGTAAATGAACCAACACTTGTACAACACCCATTTTCAGAACATATTTATACACTCACCACTATAGCCTCTATTTTTATGAGTTATTGGGATAATATTACATGAAAAGGACCTATATAATACATTAGGTATGTAAAAAGGACAAAAAGGGAACATTCCTTGACTTTAACACATATAAATCTTTGGATTAAAAAAGAAGATACATATGTAACACCCCATGATTTTGTGAATTGTTAATTATTAAATTAATTAAATCTTTTTAGTATTTTTCATTTCACACAACACTAAAAATAGCTTATTTATTATTGAAGCACTATGTTTGGCTTGCATTATATGAAAAACCAAGATATTCGTGCACTAAATAAAACATAAATTTCATCTTTCCCTACATGGAAAACCAATTATGTCTTTCAATACATTTAACAATGACTTTCCTCTATGGATTTTGTAACACACAAGAATGAATAATGATAATATTATATTATTAAAATATTATTTAATATAACCTAGTAGTTAAATTAGTATTTATTAAAAGGGATAACAAATTATGAATATATATATATATATATAGTTTAATTAATTAGTTACCAATTAATTATAAAATTATATAGAAACCCAATGAATATTTTGGGAATGATTTTATAAAAGACTATTTTTATATGGGAAAGAAGATTTATCTTAATAAGTTAAATTAATAAATAATGGTGTATTAAATTAATTAAATTTACATGTTATATATTCAAATAAATATTATTTATATTCATCCAATTGATTTTATATGCATAAAATGAGAACAGACCAAATATTACAGCCAAAACCTAAATTTTTATAAAAGTAGTTTTACCCCCTTTTAATGGTGAACTGACTTTAAGTCTAAATTTTTTAACTTTTATTAATTTAATATGTCGAAATAAACTAAATATTTGAAATATATACATAAAAATTAGTTTAGAGTAAGTTTTCGGTATTTTTCTATGAAGATTCATTTTTCGATGAATAATGAAAAATACTAAATTTTAATTCTAACCTAATTTTTCATATAATTTATTTATTTTGATGAATTATATTTTAAATAAATTTAAAAGTATAATTAGAGAATATTTTTATAAATTAATCCAAATTAGTTCACTGTAATCAATTTCACATTGAAATTGGGTATAAAAAACTTAGAAAACATTTGGAAGTTTTGACTTTAACAACCTACAGTGTCGTCCTATCAGTGGGAATAATTTTAAATTAATTTGTATCTATTTTGTGATTTTAATTTTGTAAATGGATACCATATTTTAAATCATAATAATTTATAATTGATAATATCTTCAAATTATTTTTTTGAAAAATATTATTGAAATTAATTAAAATTAATTACAATGATTAAAGTTAAATTAATCTTAATAATGGAATAAATCTTAAACTGAAGGTGATAAATAACTAATTAATTTGAATGAAACCCATTTTAAGGACATGTTTCCTCCATAAAAATTAAATTATTGATTTTTTTTGGTTTTTTATGACTTTGTTTAGGTATAAATGTGGGTACACCTAACTTGTTTTCAAAAATGCCAAGTGTGCCCTTTCCCTTCCCTATAAAAGGACTCCACCTCTCCTAATTCCTCCAAACCTCCAATCCAATTAGGTTAAGCCATTATCTGCCAATATATTTCCCAAAAACCTTCCCTTCATCCTTAAATCCTACATTTTTATAGAAATAATTACAAGGAATCCCTTTGGGGTAGTCCAAATGGACTTACCAAATTTAGAGGTAACACCCTCCCTCAAACTCCTTTATTTTATTTTATTTCTCCCCCCCCAACTCTCCTGATTCCATTATTGTACAGAAACTCTATTATTCTCAATTTACTATGATTGTTTTATGACAATAATTATACCTACACAACAAACACTTCCATCTAATGGGTAACCAAAATATTTTTTATGTGTACGGTGAATTACCGCCTCATGAAACGATGATCATTCATTTTCCCTTTACCACATATCATAGTGGAAATTATATTAGAGTATCTATCTATATATGTTATATATTATATTTATTATTTTCTTATTCTTATTTAATCCTTTTACCACACATGTATTTATACATTCCATTTTGTGTAAATATGATAATTTTCTTTGAGGTAGTGTGGACTACAACCCCCTAAAAATGATGTGATTCGTTCACACACTACATGAAATGTATTAAGGATGTGTTTAGTAAAATTATATAATATATATGATATAATAATGATTTTTTGATAGTGATATATAAACATATATATAAACTTATATGTCATTTACTCTCTTTCATTCAATATGAAAATAAAATGGAAAGAATGTTCATGCGTAAGTATGGCATACCGCCTCCATGGAAGGTGTATTCAATTTCATACATAAATATCATTTAAATTATACTAATAAATACATAATGAATATAAATTATATATATATATATATATCCTATTTTCATTATGGGAATCATGATATAATTATTAGGACCAAAGGTTAAAAAAATTAAGACACAAGCGAAAAACAAAGAAAATATTCGCAGAAGTGTAACCTTAAAAATAAATTTCTAACAAGCGGGGTAATATAAAATAATAATAAAAAATATATATGGTATTAGTTATAACAATATGGTTCTTTAAAATTTTTATAATAATCATTTATTTATTATACTAGTGGTTTGAATGAGTAGGATGAGAGTCAAGACACAAGGTAAGGGAAATTTCATTTCACTTTTTATTTCCATGAGATATAAGAATTAGACACCAATATTTTCTTTTGGGTAGTTTATATAATGCAAAAGAATGTACTATATGATTATTATTATTAAATTTAAGGCTATTTACCTATATTTTATCTGATATTTCTATCATCAGGATAATGTTTCAAAATTTACCAAATCACTAAAGTAATTTTGTCTCAATTTTCCTTCTTTGAGACAGTTATTTTGTTATGAACATATGTTATTTAATGAGGTGTGTATTCTTCCAATTAACATTCTACATCACGAATCTCCTTCATTTTCATGTTAGTTTATGCTCAATGTAATTTAATTTTCTTACATGAGTAGTATGAATAAAAGTTACCAAGTGGTAAGAGTTTATTGAAACAATATCATCATTTATCAAGATTGTTTATGATTATGATTTTATTTATTAAATATAATGATCTATATATAAAAAATACTCATGAATTATCCTCTACTATGGTTTTTGATGACAACTTCTGGTATCAATACTATTTTTTCCCTCTTTGGTACTTAAGATAACGAAGAGAGAGTTTTGATGAAAATACTACATTATTTTTCCTTTTGGTTGAAATCTGTGTCCTTTCACTACCATGTTTTCTAAAAAGTTCATCAAAATGTTTTAAAGAGTTATTTATATTTTTTTAACTTATTTTTAAATAAATGTTTTTCAAAACATTTTCAGTCTTTCTTTGTATGATTTAAAATTTCTTTCTAAGAAATGGTTTTCAAAACCATTTTAAACATTCTTGTTGGAATGAATGATATGAATATTTTGTCATTCTATGCATGTTGTCTCCAAAACAGAGTGATGCAACTTCCAGGTTATGACTTCCAGATGTATAGATGACCAGCCTCTAGGATTCAAAAACTCTTTGCAGCACACTGCTACAGTTTGTAAAAGGTTCTTTCAATAAATATTCGTGAAGCTCACTGTTCTTATGAATGAGTGCTTGAGAGTTCCCTTATTCATTCTTGTATGTTCGAGTTCTACTACCTTTTGTGTATCCCTTCTGTGTCTTTTATATAGTCTCTTGTTTTTGTGTTTTGTTGTTCAGTAGGGGAGAATAAGAGAAATGTTTCAACCAAATGTGGTCTTCCTCGTACATCGTACTGTCTCCTGATATCCTTGAAAATAACATTAAATAATGTCAGGTGCATTAATTTTTCCAAACATGACCTTTATAATAGTATTAATAAAATAGGTAAAAGAAAGAATATAATATCATTAGAGAGGTAGAATATGCATGTCACACGGTAGACTTTAATCTCTACAACTATGGACTTCATCGGTAGACTATTCAACTATAAGCTCCAATGGTAGGTTCTTCAACTGTAGGCTTGTAACAATGTACTTTGTGTTAGTGGATGTCTTGTAACAGTAGATTTCACTCTGTATAACAGTAGCTCCTCATCAGTAGTCTTTGAGAAAAAGTCGACTATCTCGACAGTAGGAGTTTTCCAGCAGTATCCTTCTACTAAACTTGTCCAACTATAGGTTTGAATAGAGAGGTTCTCAGCAGAAAACTTGAGAAAGAGACTTACAGTGGACATCTAGCAGAAGACTTGTTACAGTAGTGAGCATATGACCGTAGGTATTTGTCTGTGAGATTTGATAAGTAGATCATCAGTATGTTTGTGACAGTAATCGTGTACCGGTAGCTTCCAACAGTGACTGTAAATCTTTAATAGTGATCTTCTAGCATCAGTGACTTAAGGTGATAGTAAGTTTATAACGGTGACTTTGAATAGAAATCTCTTACCAGTAGTCTTTAACAGTGAACTTATATTTATATAAATATGGACTTTAAGTTGATGCAGCAAAGTCATGAGCCTTAAGAATATACATTGTTGAGAATAAGATAATTTTATATGTAGACTAAAAAGACTAAAGACTTATTTAATATATTATGATCAATATTTAAACATGATTTGTGATTATTAAAATAGGTGAGTCCAACAATATCCCTCTTTCCGATAATCACAAATTATGTCAGTGTGTATTAAAGAGAGATTTCATATATAATAGAGTTATGAATACAAAGAACAGAAATTTTCAAGTATCAGAGATTAATAATCGCAGTATTTTAAGAAGTATCACAATATTTTCATATTAGTTTCTCAATTAGTGCAGTATTTCTCCCCCTTTTTGATTAGAAAAAAGAAATACAAATGAGAGAAAAACTGAGAAAGATTATATTAGTAACACAGTACATTACGTGACCAAAAAGAATACAGAGTCCATATCAAAAGTTATAAATAGAGTCAATCCACAACATCTGGGTAAGGGGTCTTTCCCTTTGGAAGAAGAAGATGGAGAAGGAGCTGGTGGATCAGCAGGTTTAGGAATGGTTGTAGGAATGACTGTAGGGGTAGCAACAGAAGCTCTTGTGGGTCTGTAGTGGGTAGATTGCGGATGGATCAGTGGATTAATGCTTCTGATAGCTTCAGTAGGAGACATGATGGAAGAAAAACCACTAGGTTGAGATGTGGGTAAGGCAGGAGGGATAATGACAGTGGTGCAGTCCACATGGATAAAGGGGAGAAGAAGGTTTCTGAAATCCATAATAATGCTTCCTCCTCTTTCCATAGCAGATAAGAAATCATCTTTATTCTCCAAAAACTTATCCAAAGTAGGGGCCAATTCTCTCAGCTTGCTGACCTGCTCCCTAAAAGCCTGAGTCACTGGAGGTAGCTTTATATTCTCTATCAAGAGCTTGAAGTGGATGGTCATTTGATTCTTGGTATAGACCTTCCCATAGTAAGCATCCACTTTATTCTTAATGGCCTCTTGAGAAGCAGTAGCTACCCATAGGTGGTCACGAACAAAACTACTGACTTCCCTAGTGGTAGCAGGTATCTGAGTATCAGATGTGCCACTGGTACTGGCCTTAGAAAAATCTTCCTGGATCACAGTTCTGATCTAGTCAATGTTCACAGTGGAGCTGGATGAGGGAAGGGGTTTTACCAAGAAAGCTACTATCTCTTTGAAAGACTGTGTCAAATTACTAACCACCTTCTGAACAAGTGCATCTTGACTGTTCAAATGTTCTCTAACTGATGTCTTAAAAGACTAAAATACTTCCACAAACTGCCTGACTACTTCTTTGATATATCTAATATCAGCATTCACTTGGGTTTGAGAATTGTTCATGACATTCAATGAAGCAATCGATTGTCTTAGAGCAACCACTGCTCTTGTCCAAATCTCAATTTGAGTATGGCATACATTAACATTATCCAACATTTCCTTCACTGGACTAGACACAAAACATCCCAAAGATAGCTCATGGGATTACTCCAAACTCCTCATTTCATCAACCAGTATTTTCTTCAAATCTGCCACTGATTTTCTCAGTGCTTCTTTCATTTCAGCCTTTATGGACTCAAGGTCCTCCTTAGTTTCCAAATTTTCAGCCACAACAGGTAGGATAACTGAATCCCTTTGGGGATGGTATTCCTCATAAGAATCTCCATAATTCAGTCCAAGTACCATATATCCAGAATCAGATGACCAACCTTCGATGTCATATAACACAAAAACTAAACCAAGATGCTCCCCCTCACTTATATCATTCTCCTAAGTAATCTACTCTAAATGTTCTGCTCTAGGTAACTCCACAACCTCCTCTGCAACTTCAGTAGATGCAACAACCACTTTCTATGATAGTTCAACTATGGGGTTAGTCCTATCCTTTTCTGAGTCATTAACGACTCCCACATCAATGGCAGTAGATGCCACTCCTGCTTCCTGATCAGGCACTATCTTGTCTGTATTATCAATCAGAGGGCTCAAACTGAGCACTTTTTCATCATTTTCCTTATCATCTGCTTCAGCAACAACCTATTTTTCTTTTTTAACAAAATGATCTGACTCGGTTGCCTCATCCCCTTCAGAGGTGTCCTTGACAACATTCTGATATGCTTCTTCTTCTTCTTCTTCTTCTTCAGTGGTCTCAGTATCACTGTCCTTCAGAACAATCTCTCTCCTTGGTAGTTATTTTGGAGGGATAGATGTTCCAAAATCTATAGTCCATATAGGACAATGAGGTAAATCAGGATCACTCCCATCATCAATGGGGGTGTTCTCTCTTTGAGGGTCCACAGCTCCTTCAGCCTCCTCCTCACCAGAATAAACTGGTTCTGGATCATCAGGCTTTAGGCCTGGATATCTTTATCTTTTGGCCTAGTTGGATTAGTATTAGGGTCAAAATTTTCATACACATTTCCTTCAACATTCACCCATGTCCTCTTCCAGGGATTCCAGCTAATTTTCATGAACTTTCAAATTACCATGGAGATACAGAAATTGTTCTAGCCTACTTTCAGAAACCTACATAGGATAATTTTCTTTCCATGCTTCAGTAAGTACATCAGGAATATGTCCTGGTACTTCAGTATAGCAAAGTCTCCCCTCCTTGGACAAAGTACATGCTGAATGAATTTGAATAAGAGCATGTCTTCTCCATTCATCTCAGCTACAATGATCCTTATTGATTTACCATCTCCTGTAAGTTCTCCCAGATATTTTTCATACTCAAAGACAACACTATTTGGAGAAGCCACTCCAGAGTAGTAATCAAATATTCCTTCATGGGGAACTCTCAAACAGGCATCCCACTCAGCAGACGAGAAACTAACATCATTTCCATTGACTCTGGACATTAGCTTATGCACGTCCTCTTCCTCTTCAAATGTCAGATATTCATAGAATTCATTCACAAGCTTCGAGTAGTAAGGTCCATTGTTGTTGGAAAAACATTCAGTCCATCCTTGGGAATCTAGTACTTTCGGTACTAATGACTTGCTCGACAGAAACCATTCTTCACTTAGCTCCTTCTCAGCAAAGATTTTTCTCTAGGTCAGATGCGGGTTTACAGGTCCCGACGGGGTGTTACTAGTTCCACTGCATTGGGTCCGAGTTCTCTTAGGCCTTGGAGCATCCTCATTGACAGTTGGGGGTCACTTGGTTCTGGACATTGAGAGAGGTTCGAGGGATCAGGTGAGGGGTTAGGGTTTATGAATTTTGAGAGCAAGGTTCAAGATTGGGAGAGGAAGGTGGATTGAGAAATTTTCGTTGCCTTTGATTTTTTCATTTAGGGATTAAAACAAAATAAAATAGAAATAATAAAAAGAAATAAAAATGGTTCTAATTTCCGAAAAAATATAAAAATAAAAACAAATAGCGAGGTATCCAACAGTGAGATGTATCAGCGAGGTACACCAGTGAGGTGACATAGTGAGGTATAATAGTAAGGTCCAACTGTGAGGGTCAATTTTGAGGGTCAAACAGTGAGATCCGACTATGAGGTCTAGCTGTGAGATTCTAATATGAGGTCTAACTGTGAGATTCGACTGTGAGGTATAACAGTGAGGTTCGACTGTGAGGTCTAACAGTGAGGTTCTACAGTGAGGTATCCTATGCTGAAATTAATCATACCTAACTCATGTTTGATGTAATTTAAGCTCTCAGAATTCCAAGGCTTTGTGAATATATCATCCAATTGTTGTTTAGTGCCAATTAATTCAAGAGTGAAATCACCCTTTTGATAATGATCCCTCAAAAAGTGATGTATCGCATCAATATGCTTTTTCCTAGCATGAGATACTAGATTTTTTGAAATGTTAATAGCACTTGTATTGTCTCACTTTATAGAGACGTGTTTGAATTGAAATCTATAGTCCAGTCAAGTATGTTTCATCCACATAATTTGAGCACAACAACTACCAGCAGCTATGTACTCAGCTTCGGCAGTAGATAATGAAACAGAATTCTACTTCTTACTACAAAATGATACTAGTGACTTGCCTAAAATGTGACATGTCCCAGAGGTGCTTTTTCAATCTAACTTTCAACCGAAAAAATCAGCATCATAATAACTCATCAAATCAAATGATTTTCCTTTTGGATAGAATAATCCTAGTTTGGGAGTATGTTTGAGATATTTAAAAATTCTTTTAACAGTAGTTAAATGAGACTCTTTCGGATTGTCTTGAAAGAAAGCACACATGCATACACTATACATGATGTCAGGTCTACTAGTTGTATGATAGAGTAGAATTCCTATCATACCTCTGTAGTTGGTTTGATCCACTGGATCTCTAGCTTCATCTGTATCCAACTTACAGGTGGTACTCATAGGCGTGTCACTACCTTTACTACCATCCAAAGAAAAACTCTTTAAAATATCCTTAATATGTTTGATTTGATTCAAAACAATGCCATTATTATTTTAAAAGATCTGAAATCCAAGGAAAAATTTGAGTTCTCCCATTAAACTCCTTTCAAACTCATTTTTCATTTTTTTTGAAAAATCAACACATAATGAATTTTTAGAAGATCCAAAAATAATATCATCCACATAAATTTTTACTATCAAAACATCTTTATAAATCCATTTAATGAAAAGAGTAGGATCAGTTATCCCTTTGGTAAAACCTTTTGAAATAAAAAAAGAGGTGAGCCAATCATACCATGCTCTGGGAGCTTGTTTTAAGCCGTACAAAGATTTAGATAGTTTGAAAAAATGATTGAAAAAATGGGGATTCGTAAAACCCGGAGGTTATTCAACAAACACATCCTCAACTATGTACCCATTTAGAAAATCACTTTTAACATCCATTTGATAATTTTTGAAATTCAGATGACCTACATATGTAAGGAGTATCCTAATGGCTTTTAGTCTAGCTACAGGTACAAAGGTCTCCTCATAGTCTATTCCTTCATCTTGGCTATATCCTTGTGCAACTGGCCTAGGTTTATTTCTAACTATATTCCTAGAATCATATACTTTGTTTCTAAACACCCATTTAGTGCCTATGGTTAAGGTGTCCTTAGGTCTTTCCACTAATTCCCAAACATTGTTTCTTTTGAACTTATTTATTTCTTCTTGCATAGCCATTACCCAAAATTCATCATTGATTGCATCATTAATATTTTTGGGTTCAAGCTGTGAAAGAAAAGCTTGATGTTCAACCTGGTTTCTTATAGAATCTATAGTTTGTGTTCATCTATTGAAATCTCCTACAACATCATCTAGAGGATGATTCTTCAAAGTCCTAATACCTCTCGGAAGGGTTGAACTAGATTTCTCATTGTTGTCTGTTGGTTCAAAATCAGTAGGAGCAGATTCTAGAAATTTTCCAGAACTGGATAATTTTATAGGGGATTCGCTATTTTTATCATTAAGGTTCAAATTTGATAAATATTCCTCAATATTTTCAAGAGAAGCGTTAGGCTCATGTGGATCAGTCTCATCGAATTTGGCATTAACTGATTCTTCCACACATTTGTTATTCTTATTGAACACTCTATAGGCTTTACTTGAAATAGAATAACCCAGGAAGATTCATTCCTCCCTTTTGGGAGAACATTTGTCAAGATTATATTTAGTATTAAGAATAAAGACTTTGCAACCAAAAACTCTAAAGTAATTAACTTTAGGCATCATATTATTCCAAATTTCATAAGGGGTACTTTTTAGAATAGGTCTAATTAGGACTCTATTAATAATGTAACAAGATGTATTTAGATCTTCTACCCAAAAATAAATAGGTAAGTCATACTCATTAAGCATAGTCCTTGAAATTTCTTGAAGGGTCATATTTCTTCATTCTACAACTCCATTTTTTTGGCGTCCTAGGGGTAGAAATGTTGTGACTATAGCCATTATGCGAGCAGTAGGATTCAAACTCATGATTCTCAAACTCACGGCCATGATCACTTCTTAGGGTTTTAATCTTAAGTCCACTAAGGTTTTCTACAGACTTGGAATATTTGACAAAGTAGGAACAAGATTCAATTTTGTGAGCTAGAAATTATACGCAAGTATACCTAGAAAAGTCATCTACAACAACATAAATATAGTGCTTCTCATTTAAACATGAAACTCTTGATGGTCCAAACAAATCCATGGGAACCAGCTCTAGTGGTTGAGAAGTTGAAACTTCTTTCTTTGGTTTGAATGAAACTTTGTGTTGTTTTCCCTTTTGACAGGGATTACACACTTTATCATTTGGGAATTCCAATTTCGGTAGGTCTCTAACTAAACATTTCATAGATAGATTTCTAAGTGATTGCACATTACAGTGTCCTAATCTTCTATGCCACAACCAAGATTATTTATGAAAATCATTTAAACAAGAAACATTTTGTGTGGCTAAGGAATTTAAATCAACAGCATATACATTCTCATTTCTATATGTAGTGAAAACTAAGTCATTCTTTGAAATAAAAACATTTCATGAATCATTTTCAAATTTAACATTAATTCCATCATCACATAACTGAGACATTCTTAGTAAATTATACTTTAATCCATCAATAAAAAGTACTTTAGAAATTAATATTGTATCAGGGTTACCAATCTGGCCTAAGCCGATGATTTTTCCTCTTGCATTGTCACCAAAGGTGACATACCCACCATCAAATTTAATTAGACTCTTAAAGCACGAATAGTCTCCTGTCATATGTCTTGAAAATCCACTATCCAAATACCATAAAGTGTTATAGGAACTCTTTAAACAACTTCCCTGCAAAACAGATTAAACAGGGGATAATTTTGGTACCCAGATCTTCTTGGGTCCAGAAAGGTTAGCCAATAAAACTTTGGGAACCCATATTTGCTTTATAGAATTTCTGAAATCAACAAACATATTTTGAGGCCTAAATACTTTGTTCTGTCCATTAGAATATTTTTTCTCAAAAGATTTTCCAGAATTAGCAGTGAACTATCCATATTTTGGAACAAATTTTATTTTGCTAACGTGTCTCTGTCCAGGCTGATATCCTAGACCAGTTGTATTTTTTGGAGCAATATGTCTTCCTAGCAACTGTGTCAAGGTATCCCTACAAGCAGTGAACTTCTCAATATCCTTTCTTAATTGACATTATATAATTTGAGCAGAGTATTCTCTTTCAAAAATAAAGCATTCTTTTCTTTTTCTAAACTTATATTTTTTTTAATATTATTAGTCGAGGCATGTTGTTTCTTCATAGATTTGTATTTATCTTTTAGTTCATTTCATGTATCTTCCAGTACGTTGAAATATTCAAACAGTTCATCCTTAGACATATTTGAATCATTATCTGAGTCACTGTTATTTTCAGAATAATAATCATTTAGAATAGGGGAAATATGTACCTCAGATATGTTAGTCATGAAGCACATGTTGGCATGATTCTTTTCAAAGTCATTAGCTTCTGATTCACTTGTGTTGTCTTCCGAAGCACCCCAGGTTGCTTTCATGGATTTATTGTTCTTCTTGTCCTTATAATCATATTTGTTTTTGAATTTTAACTTCTGAATGCCAGCCTTTATATGTCATTTCCTCTTGCATTCATAGAAGACTATATCATCTTCCTTATCAGATTTCTTCCAATCCTTCTTCCACTTACCTTGTTGATAATATTTACCCTTGTAGTCTGGATTTCTGAAAAACTATTTATTTCTATAGAACTTCTTAAATCTCTTATCTATTTGAGCCATTTCTTCATCACTGTCTGAATCTGAATCTTCACTAGTTGAACTTTCAGTAGGTACATGTATTTTCTCCTTGTCATTGCTCTTTAAATTAGTAGACTTGAATGCTACAGATTTTCTTTTGGGTTCATCATCTTCTTATTTCTTCACCTTCAATTCCTCTTCATACATCATTAGTTTACCAATCAACTCCTTAACCGGTAGCTTGTTGATGTCACATGACTCTTGGATAGACACAGAAGTTCCTCTCCATCTGTAAGGAAAACATCTCAATATTCTCATAATCTGCTCCTTTTCTAGAACAACTTCTCCCAGTGAACTCATGGTGTTGACAATCTCATTAAACCTAAGATACATATCAGAAATGGGTTCATCAGGCCTCATCTTAAAATTATCATATTTAATAGTATAAGTATTTAATCTCATTTCCTTCACATTGGGTGTCCCTTCATGAGAAACATCCAAGATGTCCCAGATTTCATGAGCTGTTTTACATGATGAAATTAGGTTAAATTCCTCATCTCCTAAAGGGAAGTAAAGGTAATTCATAGAATTACCGTTATTATTATAGTCAGACTTTGTAGCATCATCCTAGGTAGATCTAGAAGTTTTGGGGATTTCATATTCTAATTCTATAGCAAAACAAATATCAAAACCAATACTTTCCAAATGAATTTTTATTTTAATTTTCCATTGAGCATAATTTACATCGTTAAAGAAAGGTGGCATGTTAGTAGTAGCACCTTCTAGTCTATTGTCCATAACAAGATTTTAGAAAATATATTAATGAGAGAAAATTTAGAACTAACAGAAATTTAAGATCATTATGTAAAACTAAAATCACAGTTTGACAACATAGGGTTTGAAAAACTTTTATAAATAATAATTAGTCCTCTAATACCAAATGTTGGTCCGAGTGGATACTCAAGAGGGGGGTGAATTGAGTTCCAATAAAAATTTACGTTAAAAATATTTCTCTTAAGATCCCCCAATTTAAAAACAAAGTTAAACTGTAGTGAATCTATATAGAGTGTAAAGGTTCAATTAGTTTCTCAAAGATTGATTAGGTCTCAGTTCACATAATTTGAAGATTAAATTAACTTTTGAAACTAACTTACTGATTTACAATAAGTATAAACACTTTCTAATTTAATTATCAAAGAGTCTTTAAAATAGTTTTGTATTTCAAAGTAATAGCAGCGGAATATGTAAAATATATATGTAATACTTATAGACTTAAAATAAAATCACAGCAAAGTTAACCAAGAGGTTCAGTCTCAAGCCGATACTTAGTCCTCTCAACAATTTATATAAATTAATCTACACCCTGGATTGGGGGTAAACAAAAGTACATTACTGTCCAAGTACAAAGACCTCTACCACAATTCTTTATGGGAAAAACAAACAATAGCTCACAAGCTATTCAGGTCTTACTCGACCTCTACCACCATCCATAGTGGGAAACAAATGAGTTATGGAGTTCGAGTTAGGATTTAAGAATAATACAGTTTAGAACAGGAATCAGCATGTGTAACACATACACACTGCTCACAAATGTAGTGTATTTAAACACAGTAGAGATAAAAATAGTAGTAATGAATTTATAATTCTCTTTTCTGTTGGCAGATCATCTCTGGACTTGTTGGAATGAATGATATGAAGATTTGGTCCTTCTATGCAAGTTGTCTCCAAAACAGAGTGTCGAAACTTCCAGGTTATGACTTCCAGATGTAGATATGACCAGCTTCTAGAATTCAAAAACTCTTTGCAGCACACTGCTACATTTTGTAATGGTTATTTCAATAGATCTTCGTAAAGTTCTCTGTTATTCGGAATGAGTGCTTAAGAGTTCCCTTCTTCTTTCCAGTATGTTCGAGTTCTACTACTTTTTGTCTCTAAATTCGGTGTCTTTTATATAGTCTCTTGTTTTTGAGTTTTTTTGTTCAGTAGTGGCCAATAAGAGAAAATTTTCAACCACGTGTGGTCTTCCTCGTACATCGTACTATCTCATAATATCACTTCGAATAACATTAAATAATGTCAGTTGCATTAATTTGTCAGGACATGACCATTATAATAGTATTAATAAAATTGGTAAAAGAAAGAATATAATGTCATTAGACTGGTAGCAGATCCATGTCACACTGCAGACTTTAATCTCTACAACTGTGGACTTCATCGGTAGACTATTCAGCTGTAAGCTTCAATGGTAGGTTCTTTAACTGTAGGCTTGTAACGGTGGACTTTGTGTTAGTGGATATCTTGTAACGGTAGCTTTTAATCTGTATAACAGTAGATCCTCATCAGTATTCTTTGAGCAACAGTTGAATATCTCGACAGTAGGAGTTGTCCAGCGGTAGCCTTCTACTAAACTTATAAAACTGTAGGTTTGAATAGAGAGGTTCTCATCCGAAAACATGAGAAAGAGCATGACAATGGACTTTTAACAAAAGCCTTGTTACAATACTGAGCTTATGACAGTAGCTCTTTGTATGTGATCATTGATAAGTAGATCATCAGTGGGTTTGTGACAGTAACCGTGTACCGGTAGCTTCCAACAGTGACTATAAATCTTCAACAGTTATCTTCTAGAATCAGTGACTTAAGGTGATAGTAAGCTTATTACGGTGACTTTGAACAGAAATCTCTTACCAGTAGCCTTTAACATTGAACTTATATATAGATAAATATGGACTGTTAGTTGATGCAGCAAAGTCATGAGTCTTAAGAATATACATTTTTGAGAATATGAAAATTGTATATGTCGATTAAAAAGATTAAAGACTGAATTAATATATTATGATCATTATTTAAACATGATTTGTGATTATTAAAACAGGAGAGTCCAACAATTCGTTATAAGTTTTTCAAAGTATTTTCTACGAAATTTTTTTCAAAAAATTTTACCAATTTATTTATAAGTGTTCAAACTATTTTCCTAGAAATTATATTCAAAATTGTTTCAAGATTCTTTTATATGTTTGTAAAGAAAAATATTTTCAAAAAATTTTCAATGTCCATTTATGATTATTCAGGGAAAATGGTTTTTAAAATGTTTTCAGGATTATTTTATAAGTTTTCAAAAAAGTGGTTTTAAAAATGTATTCAATGTTATTTTTTAATTTTTCAGTAAAATGGTTTTTGATATGTTTTAAAATATTCATTTATGTTTTCAGGAATATGTTTCTCAAAAGTTTTTATATTTTAAAAATTATTTTTCGATGAAGAAAAAACATTTTCCTCATGAAAAGTTTTTGAAAGATATTTAAAAATTATTATCTATCTAAGATGACATCAGTTGATGTAACTCATGCATTTAATGTAGATAATCTATTGGTTCCATTAATATTTTATCTCGTGAAGGATTATGTTTTTATGTCATGATGTTTATCAAACCCATTTCAAATTCAAGAGTTTTTTTTTTAATTTTTTTTCTATTCCAGGGTTAATATAGTTTGGAGACCTACTTTATTTCATGGGTTATATTTATACTGAAATTATTATGAATCCTGTATCTTTTTACATAGTTTATGATATGATTACATTTTTATGATTCTCATTTCACTTCAGGGGTTATGATATTATTTTTATTCATCTCGTGTCTCATATATATATGATTTCATTTTGAGATGGTTGGGATTTATATCCCTATCCAATTCACTAGGTTAAGATTTATATATAATGAGACAGTTTAAAATGGTCTTCGGAGTGAACCAAGACTATTAAGATGGCCATGGTTGGGAACCATGACCACCAAGATTGTATAAGGAGTGAACTCATGATACTAAGATGGTCAAGGGTGTGAACCATGACTACCAAGATTTTATGAGGAGTGAACCCATACTACTATGATGGACATGGAAGTAATACCTTGACTACTATATAAATCATTTTATATGATTTTGTGTCTTCAAGAATTCCATGTTTTCTTACTTTGTTTTGATTTCATGTATTATGTTATTTATTTACTTATGATTCATGTCTTATGAATATCCAAGATTTATTACATTATTCATGTTAATAATCTTATGATATTCCTGGTATGATTTTAAATTTTAGGATTATGTTCTCATACCCCTATAACCATGTTTATGCTTATATTTATGTCTTGTTTACCTATACTGAGTATCTAAGATTACCCCTTTTTATGCTTCCTTCCCTAGGTTATAAAGATATATTTCATGTTTGATATATCTAAGAGGGGTTTTTGTCTTAGATAACTGAGTGGGATATAATTTATCTCACTCATGTTCTAGTGTATATATTTCCATGTTTTGAAAGGAACTAAACTAATATGGTCATTGGGAGTCTGATTGTATAATGATTTAAGTATTCTACAAAAAATCTATGTAATGTCTATATATGTTAAGACTGGGTTTTTATAGTTGGTATCATAGTGAAGGTTTAGTCATCCTTTATAAAATTGTATGATAAATATTTACTGAGATCAGTATGTATATTTCTTAGGATATGTCTAGGGACGTCTCTGAGGATAAGTATAAGGATGAGTTAACATTTAAGAAAATATCTATGAATTTTGGTAAAGGATAGAGTGAGTTTTTTTCTATAAATATATCCTTGTATGAATACTTATAGTGGATGTGGTTCAGGAATAGATGTACCTAGGGGTGAAATTTTGAGAAGATATCTTCAGCCATACTCTAGGAAGTCTAGTACATGACAAAAGGCCTTGTTTTACACCTAGTTTGACACTCCTGGGGGAAATTATTTGGAAATTGACAAACACTTCATGATCCATTATTATGTATTTTCATAAAAATGAAAATGAATAACCTAGGATAGACCAAATTTGGCTTACATTAAAGGGTAGGTTTTATGATTCAAAAATACTATAAGTAATTTTTCGTGAATATGTGGTTTTATTCTATAATATCTATTTCTCACACCGAGATTTTTGGTTTTAGTCAATAAAAAGAACTAGAGGGATCATTGTAAACATTGAATGTTTCATTTTTGGAAAGTATGGGAATTATAAAAATTGATTTCCCAAGTTGAAATCTCATAATGATAATCTAGAATATGGTATGAGTATTGGTTATACCTCTGAAGATAAAGAAACTGCAAATGGCTTTTGAAATGTATGTGATGTTCTTATATTGTTGTTTACATTCATCATAAAAATCATGATCAGATTGATGTTAAGTAACCTAAATACGTGATTCATATTCTATATTCTACGAAATATGTACTAAGGAATATGTTGATGAAGCCTAAGTAATTGTTTAAGAATAATGTACAATGAATGAAGTACTTATGTTTTGGAATTCTAAAATTATGATATATGAATCATGAAATTTATAAGTATATTTAGTATAAGTTTTCATTAATGATTGAATATGATATGTTTAGTAGTAACTAAGACTTATTAAATTCATATTTTTTAAGGGAAGGTCACCCTTAACATGATCAATATGTTTAGAAAAATGTGTTTCTCTTGGATAAAAAGATGATTGATTTGGATAAATTAAATTGGATATCATTTATTACACTAGATATGAATATTTATTGGTTCAAAAAGTGCTCTATGTCATCATGGATGACGTTTATAACTTCACGGATTTAAGGAATATATCCAATAACCTTTAGAATAAGGAATCATGCCTTTCTTTCAAAAGTATTTATGATAATTCAGGTATTACCATGTTTAAAGAGAATTTATTATGAGTGTATTCACATTTTTATAATGTGACAACCAAGAGATACTTTGTCACATATGGGGGATAAATGTAAAGCTGATTTTCTAAATTTATTTCTAAAGTATTGTATTTTAAAATTTTGGAAGGGTTATAATGATAACCAGTAATAGAAAGTTTATGTTAAACTTCAGATGAAGTATTTATGTAGTGAGTGTGTATTGAAAACCATAATTAAAATGATATCAAGTGATTAAACTTATTTCAATGATGTACATCATATTTAATTTATTAATTATATTAATTTAGTTTTAGAAATGGAAATAATGTATTTTGGATTACAACTCAACAAGTATGGCAAGGTTGTGGGTCTAGAACCCATAACCGAAGGATGATAAGGGTTTAACGCCTACCACTAGAATACATGATATACTGGTTAAGGTGAATTTTTTTAGTTAAAATTTATATGAATAAAAATCATTTTTGTTATTTATGATCTTAATCACTCCCCAATATTTATTCTTTCCTCCAATTATATATTTTCACTTTCCACCTATGTTCTTCCATGTGTAAACTCAGTTATATGTTACTTTGACTAACAGTTATCATTCCAACATTACCTTTTTAAGGGAAATTTTAGTATTTATTTTGATGATGTGGGTTCCTATTAATGAAAAATTCCTAGTACAAAAACATTGACAACCTAGATGCATTTTTAGGGAAAAATTAATTTTAACAAGGGTAGAATTTAACACCACAATATTTTGTGATTTTTTTTGGTTAATTTACTATTTTTGAAATTTTCCATTTCACAAAACACTAAAAATAGTTTATTTTATATTAAATAACTATGTTTGTATTGTTTTATATGAAAAAACAAGTAAATATTGCACTATTTGCAACATAAATTTCATCATTCTCTACATGGAACATCAAGGATAGCCAACATTATACGCAACAAAGACTTTCCTAAATGGATTTTGTAATATGTAAGACCAAATAACGATAATGTTATATTATTAAAATATTCTTTAATATAACCTAGACATGAAATTATTCATTATGAAATGAGTTAACTATCTTAGGAATATATATATATATATATAGTTTAATTAATTGGTTACTAATTAATTAGAAAATAATATAGAAACTAGAATAATAAAAAAGGAATTATTTTATATGAGATTATTTTTAAGTGGAAAAGATTATTTATCATAATATGTTAAATTAATTACTAAAATTGTTTGACATTAAATAAATTTATATGTTATAAATTTTAAAAAATATTATTTATATTCATATAATTTATTTTATAAAGATAAGATGAGAACATAAAAAATATTACACTCAAAACCCTATATTTTTATAAAAGTTGTTTTTATTTCCTTTTAATGGAGAAGATAATTTAAATATAAATTTGTGAACTTGAATAAATCTAATATGTCAAAATAAACACCATATTTTAAATATAATCCTAAAAATTAGGTGATGGTAAATTTTTCATATTTTTCTGTTAAGTTTCCTTTTTTGATAAATATAGATATGTATAGAATTTTAATTAAAAACTACTTTTTTATATAATTTAATTATAATGGTAAATTATAATTTAAATATAATGGTAAATTATAATTTAAATTTATTTAAAAGTTTATTTAGAAAAAAAATTTATAAATTAATCCAATTTGTTTCATTAAAATCAATTTCACTTTGAATTTGGGTATAAAATTTAGCAATCTTTTGGATGTTTTTACAGTAAAAACCTAATGTGACGTCCTTTTAGGGAGATTAATTTTAAATTAATAACTAACACTTATGTTATTATTATTTGGAAAAATTGATTCCATATTTTTAATCACAATAATGTATAATTTTTATAAGGTCAAGTTTGTTTTTTATGAAAAATATTAGTGAAATTACATAAAATTAATTACAACGATTTAAATTATATTAAGCTTAATAAGAGAAAAACATTAAACTGAAGATCCCAAATGACCTATACAATTTTACAAAACCCATTTTATAGAAATATTTCATCCATGAACCTTAAATTATTTATTTTTGTTAATTTGGTATGACTTTATTTAGGTAAAAATAAAGGTACATCAATCCTATTTTTAAAAAAAATCCAAGTGTTTCATTTACCATCTCTATAAAAGTCCACCACATCACCCTCACACTCACACCACAAAAAGACATTGTTTATGAAAATATTAACTAGATAACATTATCAAAAACCATCCTTTCATCCTTGAAGCCTCCCTTTGTTCATAATATTTCTAAGAAATCTTTTGGTTGCAAACCAAAAGGAGTTACCCGGTTAAGAGATAACACCCCCCCAAACTCCTTTCTTTTGTTTTCATTCCCGACCCCCCCCCAATATCATTATTTAATTATTAAAAAACACCATTACACATAATATATTTATATTTTGTGATGATATGGTTTCTATCTAAACATACATACACTTCTATCTAGTGGGTTACAAATATACTATTTACATGTATGGTGAATTACCACCTCAAGAAATGATGATTGTTCATTTTTCCATTACCACCTCACATGGTGGAAATTATGACCCAAAATATATTTATATATGTTATATATTATATTTATTATGTATTTATATTTATATAATACTTTTAACACATATGTATTTATACTTTCCATTTGGTGTAGATAAGATAATTTTGTTTGAGGATGTTTGGACTACTTCACCCTTAAATCGATGTGATTCATTCACACACTACATTGAATGCATTAAGAATGTGTTTAGTGAAATTATATGATATATATTATATAATAATTCTACTTTAAAAATGATATATATACGTTTACATATATATATATCTCATTTATTATCGTGCATTCAATACGATAGGAAACCGGAAACAACGTTTATACGTACATATGGCATAACATCTCCATGAACGGTGTAATCAATTTCGTACATATAAATACCATATATATTATCATAATACACTTATAATTAATCTATATGATATTTATATCATTTTTTACATTATGGCAATCTTTATATAAGTATAAGGACCAAAGATATTATAAATTAAGATACAAGAAAAAACAAATGGAATATTACCTGCAGACTAACCTTAACATGAAATTGGTAAAAAGTGAGTAATATAAAGTCATAATAAAAAAATATTGTATTATATATAAAAATAAGTTTCTATAAAATATACATAACAAACTTACATTTATTATACAGTAGGTTTGGATGATTACAATGAGTGTCAAGGAAGAAGGTAAGGAAAATTTCATCTCACTTTTAATTTCCATGAGAGATATCAATTAGACACAACTCTTATTTTTTGTAGTTTCTATAATGTGACACCCCAACCTCAGAAGCCTAGAATAAATGCCTAAAACATGGTGTTTCATTTTTTTATTAAATTTTACTGATAAAATTACACGTCACATCTCATCACAAAGGATCTTCTCGATCTTGGTTTTGGAAAACCCAAAACGATAGATACATTCCTTCAAAACTATAAGATAAGATTCCTATTACCTCCACCCTATAAAAGAACTCAAAGATAAAAAATCAACAAATATAGTAAAAATAAATTGAAAACATAGTGTGATAATTTAAAATTCTCAGTGAGGGGTTTTAAAAATAAATAATGAAATCATTTTTTTAATCCTTTTTGAAAACAATTTAAAACATTTTCTTAAAAGGGAAAAAAATTCTTTTAGCACATCATCATAGTTATTCAAAGTATACTTGAAATCATTTTTAAGGAAATTTATTACACAATAATTTATATATTTATTTAAAATCTATAGATATAACACATTTCAGAGTACACATACTAGTATAGAAATGCATGGAATGCTGCCTATAAGTTATGAGTTGATCAAAATAATTTAAGGGTTACAAGAAAGGGTGTAGGTTAAAATTAACACATGAATTAATACTATATTATAATTGAACAAGAAACAATATCATAATACACTTATCAATAAAATTAAAATCATGAAATTATAGATTAATTTTCTAAATTTTGTATTAAAGTTTTGAAAATAAAATCTAAACGTCTTTACAAGATAATTGTTTAGTACTTATATCCCTATGCCAAGTGCATTAATTTCCACAATCATAAGTACAAGTTTCGTAACCAAGGATATTATACTAGTTTAATAATCAGATATTTGGTTAAATACTAATCCCATATTGAGGTAATTCATAATTTAGGACAATCATAACATTCTGTCAAGGCCTCGTGCCAAGACCATATATAAACATTTTGTCAAGGCCTCTTTCCAAGACCATAGTTTGTCTCATGAGACCTACCGATCCATCGAGAGGCTGTAACAGACTTCACCCATCCCATAATAATTCATCTTCATTCTTTATATGTCCAATTAGTATTTAAATAAAAGTTTCCTATACCACTTTGATTTATTCAATTATATCTTCTATTCACTGCTTCACAGACCTCTTTTAATATTTTAATTATGTTTGTTATTCAAAGTGTCCCATACAACTTTGAGTAAATAAATTATGCCTCTTATTCAAACTATCCCATGACACTTTTTATAATTAAAATTTTAATCCATAAGTTATCATAATAGATAAATTTCAATTTTCATTTACTATCTATTTTAATAAATAAACGGAATCATGCATTCAATATAAACATTAATCTAAAAATTGCATGGTTTTTGAGTTATAATTTAGGATATGGCTATATCAAATTTACCAAAAACATTCACGTACCAATATAAAAACATTTGTACATGTGATGATAATTGGTTTACATAAAATAATAGGTTTATTGGGTTTGTCTCATAAATTAATAACTCGTAAATTCAAAACCCTCATTCCCTGAAAGTAATCCATTAAAATACTAAAATAAATGTTTTTGAATTTAAGATAGTTATGTTTCGCATTTAAACTGTACACTGATGAATGGAAGTGAAAAACAGATTAAATCATAATCTTTAATTACTAATAGTATTAATTGTGGCATATTCATCATGAATTATCAAACTTACATATGTAATACATTCATTTCATGTTAGATATTAGAACATAAGTAAATATTTCAACTAACTTAATTAACATGTAGGCTTCTACGATTATGATATAAAATTAAATAATTTTCTTTTATAGGTTCTGATAATAGTTTATGTTAATTAAATATTTATTTATGTGTTTATTCATTAATATGTATATATTAAAAAATATATAATTCTATCCCATTTAACCTAAAATTATTAATTAAGAAGCTTGCATGTAATGTGATATGAAATAACAAGGTGATAACCTATTAAAATATTTAGGCACACAATAACAAAATAATGTTTTTTTAATATATTCAAATATCAAATTGAATTTCTGATCATTTAATCAATTAATACAAGCATATATGTAGTTTTGGTACTTATATATATACATGTGTGTTTTGAAATAAGAATTAAAAGAATAAGGATAGAGATAGAGATCACATTAAAAAATAATTGTATATATTTTAATGAAATAAAGCTCAATTAGATTAGTATTAATAACTATATACATACATAAATATATATATATATATATATATATTACAATATATACCAATACATATATTTATTAGTTTAGAAACTAAAAGACCACACTTAGTAAACACTTTTACATGTATTACATGCATAAAAACTCCAGTTATTTACTAATAATCATCACTTAAAAACCCCTAATAGATTATGATTGGAGGTTATATAAAACCGCATGTGCACAAATTGTATACATGGGATTTACATAACCCAAAACAAGGATTGATAAATCCTTACATGTATCATACACATCAAAAAAATTATTCAATAACCAATATCAATTACATAGAAACCTGAATCGAAATAGAATTAAAATAAATATATATATATATATCCGTAGATACACAAAGTGTATGTATGGGTTTTTGAATATTATAAACGATCCCAGATTAACCATTTCATGAATTAAATAACATTATTTGAATACAAAAATTCATCATTTTAAAACATAAAATAAAATAGGTTTAGTATTTATTTATAAACATATATACACTTATATGTATATATGGTTTAATCAAACACAAATCTAAATAAACCCTTATATGAATTCAGTGGTGAGGTTGGAATGAGTAGAAGTCAAGGAAGATTTGGGAAGAGGAAAACCCATATGTTTAAGTGTGGAAAATAGTTTTATATAAATTTTCTCTATAAAATATATATATATAAATATTATATACTATGGTTAAACATAAAAATATAAACAAAGATATCTAAAGAAAACCAAATATAACTATTTAGAAAAAAAATTGTTATCAGTGTAAGCATTGAATAAATACATCATTGATAATATATATATATATATATATATATATATATTCTAGGAAACATGCATGATACACCAAAGGGTTTTGAATTAAACTAATGAACCCATGGTGGACTTGTGGAAAAAATAAAAGGATGGGTCCATGGAGATTGATGGGAGGACTCACAAGATGATGGAGAAAAAATGGAGGAGGTGGGTGAAGTCTATTGGTGCGGTGCATGGAAGAATAGAAATAAAGGGATAAAAAGTTCCAAAATATTGATGGTTTAGATTGGGAATGGGTTAATCAGATTGTTGCGGTGACTTCCGAGGTTTTAAAAATAGATGAATTGTCGAGATTATAATGTGCCTTTGATCATATGGTCAGGGGGAAAACACAAGATTTAAAAGCGATGTTTGGTTGAGATCCAACATGCCTCGATCATATGGTTGATGAAAATCATGGAAAAAGGAGATTCAGTGGAGTTATAAGGCCACAATAGATCAGATGGTTGATATCTCACGTGGCGATATCAGAAGACTTAGATTTTGTTTCTCATAAATATTGCCACAACACATCAAAACAGGAGTGGTTTTGGGACATACTTATATATTTAGATGTCATTTTTTTCACTATTATGACATAAACACACACATGAAAGGGTCCATACACATGGGACCCCCACCCGTGGGACATGGACCACCCTTAACAACACGAGTGCACGACCTGGATCACCCCTACTCATGACTGATCATGCCTTATTCACAGGCTCGTGTGCAACTCAGCATGCACCATGCATGCACACTGCCTGGCTTCGGTTACCATTGTGAGATGCCCACTCAGACCTTGGGGGCTTCGCCTTCGAGGCTGCCCTCGGCTGGGTGGGGTACTAACCCATGTTTTTGAAAAAAAATAATTGAACATAGTTAAAAGAACAAAATATACATTTAAATTACCTTATATATTTATAGATAAACATTATTTCCAACACATTGAATTACTTTTATAAATTTATATTTATTTTAAAAGAAACATATTGTTATAATTATTATATTTTTATAAAATACATCTTCAATTTGGAACCATATGTTCAATTTTTATTTTCAAAACATTATCGTTTCAAAATATAAAACCTCAATTTTCATTATTTGACAAACGATATAACTTTAAAATTTTTCAATAATTTTTAAAACATTTGAAATTTTTAAAATACTTTTATACATAGAATATTTAAAATAGTCATGATACTTAACATTTATAAAATTTTATGATTGTTTCCAAAACCAATGGTCATGTAATGACCCCATTGGATATCAACATTAATATTTATCTTCAAGGCCTTATAAATACTAGTTTAGGGTGTTCCAAACATTAAAAACCATTTTGGTTTATATGAATGGTGCTCTACATCGCTTTGATACTTAGTACTATTTCCATAGTACTTTCTATAATATTTCTCATTGTGACAGACTCAAAGTATTTTCACAACATAGTTGGTCTACTTTTTGTGTTTGGTTCTCTCATGGTGACCTTGATAGGAATTCTAGTAGGTATTCAAGGTTATTTATGGTCTTTTGTCCTTATTGAAATGTAATGTTTCAATATTTCTATTGAATAAAATGTGTCTTATTTTTATTCTAAATTAATTTGTTTTGGATGGAAACAATTTTATACAAAATAATAACAATAATAATACCATTTATTTTTATAAATATGTAATTAATATTATTAAAAATATAAATATGTATTGGGATTCATATTATAACCCCCAACAGAATTATACCCTCACAATTATATTGTAATTTTATTCTTCCACAACACCAACTTCTATCATTAACCATGATTTCCATAAAAGTTATATTTTATTAATTATTGATGAACCAAATTTGATTGACAAATATTTAATTTATTCCTTCACCAGGTCCACCACTATTAGAGAATTTCCTAGCAAGTAATTCTGGTTAGGTTGATCCATAAAATAATTTTAACCTCTTCGATTTCATTTACACAGATGCACCTCAAGAACTATAGTAAAACTCATGTGGAAATAAATATGTCCATGAAATAGTGGCGTAGGAGGTATAGAGTTCAGAGATATCAAAATGGAATTGGTTCGGATAGACTAGTCAAACAACTTGGTTCTCTAAAAAATAGATATTATAAATTCTTCCATACCTAGAATGCTCAAAAATTAAATTAGATAGGTTGTAAGGGGGTCACCCACCTATGTAGATTCAAGAAACTTTTCTAGGTCCAGATAAGTCTCATATAGGGTGAAAAATAAGAAGAGTCCTTCTTAGCACATTTCTTTATGAAAATAATAAAAAGTTTCACTAGCGACATAAGGTGGTAGACATGACTCAATCCTTGGTGAAGTTGAAGGACATTTGGCTTGTTTGACACTCAATAGATGTGTTTGTAGGTTAGACGATGATTCTCAAAAGGCTGGTATACTTATGAATATGAAATGAAATTTTTTTTTTCAAGTAATTTAGTAGGGAGTGACAACAGATTTGTTGGTGAACCCTCTCTTTCCATCTAAAAAGTTTATGAAAAATTACTACTCAGCAAAACTTAGCTAAATTTTGTTATTGTTTTATAATTTCCTATAATTGTCTGGACTGTTCCTTTAATAGCTGACCTTTGAAGCCTAGAGTTGGGGCCTAAAACATGGTGTGTACTTTTTTTTATAAAAATATGCAGATAAAATTACACATCACATCTTATCATAGAGGATCTTCTCGATCTGGGTTCTAGAAAACCAGATAAAATAGATACTTTTCTTTTAAACTTTAAGATAAAATTCATATTGATTCCACCCAATAAAAGAACTAAAATTTATCAAATCTAATAATCCTATAAAATTAAATTGAAAACATAGGGTGAGAATTTAAAATGATCAGTAATAAAATTTTAAAATAATTAATAAAAAACCTTTTTAAAAATATCCCTTTTGATTTAATTATAAAAAATTTTCTTAAAAGGAAAAAAAAATTATTATAGCACATCATCATAATTTTTTAAAGGTTACAAGAAACCATTTTTAGAGAAATCCCTTACCCAATAATTAATATATTTATTTAAAAGATATAGATAAAACACATTTCAGAGTATGTATACTGGTACAAGAATGCACGGAATGGTTCATATAATTGAGGAGTTTATCAAAATAAATTAATGGTGATATTCAAGGGTGGTGGTACCAATTAGCACATGAAATAATTATTTTTTATAATTGAACAAGAAATAATATCATAAACCACTTATCAACAAAATGTAATTCCTGAATTGACAGTTAAATTTTCCAACTTTTTTACTGATTTTCTGAAAATAAAATCTAAACATTCTTTATAAAAAATTATTAAGTACAACTTTCATTATGTTATGTGAATTTATTATTATAATAGTAAATATAATATTCTTATCCAAGGGTATTCTACAAGTTGAATAGTCACATGGTTGGTAAAATACAAATCACATATTGTGGGAATTAAAAATCTAGGAAAGTCATAACATTCTCTCAAGGCCTCATGCCAAGACCATACCTAAACATTGTGTCAAGGACTCGTTCCAAGACCATAGTTTGTCTCGTGAGACCTACTGATGCATCAACAGGCTATAACGGGCCTCACCCATAACATAATAAGTCATATGAAATCCTCATATTTCCAATAAGTATTTAAATCAATGGGCCCAATACCACTTTGATTTATTCAATTATGTCTTTTATTCAAATGGTCCCATACCATTTTGAATAATTAATTTATTTCTCATATTCATATTGTGCCATACAACTTTGAATAATTAAATTATGTCTGTTATTCAAAGTATCCCATTCCACATTGAATAAATAAATTCATAGTCCCTAAGTTATCATAAGAGATAAATTTAATTTTTCAATTACTATCAATATTTATAACTAATGTCAATCATGAATTAACTGTAAGCATTAATCAAAAAACTGCATGGTTTGTCAGTTATACATTATTCCATGGCTATATCAAATTTACCAATGACATGCATGGGTGAATAAACATACATTTGTACATGTGATGATAACGGGTGCACATATAATAATAGGTTGATTGGGTTTGTCACATAAAATAATAACTCTAAAATTTAAAACCATTTTTCCATGAAATTAAACATTTAATATACTAAAATACATGTTTTTTAATTTAAGATAGTTATCTGTCATGTTTAAACCTTGCAATAATGAATGGAAGTGATGAACCGATTAAATCATAATGTTTAATAACTAATATTATTCATTGTGGTAGATTCATCATGAATTATCGTATTTATAAATTTAATACATTCATTTCATGTGAGATATCAGATTATAAGAAAATATTTCAACTCACTTCACTAACATGAGGGCTTCTACAATTAGGATCTGACATTATATACTTTCCTTTTAATAGTTCAGATAATATTTTTTGTTAATTATATGTGTATTTATGTGTTTATGCATGTACATGTATATATTATACAAAATATAATTTGAACCCCGTTATCCTAAAATTATTAATTGAGATGCATGAATGTAATGTTAACATAAATAACATAGTGGTGACCTCCTAAAAGGATTAGGGACATAATAAGAAAAAAATGTTTTCTTATTGTTTTCCAATATCAAATTGTATTTTTGATCATTTAATCAATTAAGACACACATATATTTAGTTGTGGTACTTATATATATATACATTTGTGTTTTGAAATCAGAATTAAAAAAAATAAGTATAAGGATGTGGATAACCTTTAAAAATAATTGTTTATCTTAAGAATAAATGAAGCTTAATCTGATTAAGATTAAAAACTATATATATATATAACCATATATACTTATACATATATGTTTTACCTTAGCGACTAAAAAACCACTCTTAGTAAACCCTTTTACAAATATTACATGCACATAAACATCAGTTATTTACTGATAATCATCACTTTAAAAAACCAAATAGATTGGGATTTGAGGTTATAAAAAATTGCATATACATAAAGTGTACACATTGGATTTTAATTAACCAAAACAAGGTTTGATAAATCCTTACATGTATCATACTCTTAAAAAAAGTTTTTTAATCACCAATATAAATTACATGAAAACCTAAATCAAACTAGAATTATAATATATATATACATATAATTTCATATACATAAAGTGTATATATGGGTTTATTCATATTAAAAATGATGCTAGATTTACGCTTTCATGAATTAAAGAGTATCATTTATATACAAAAAATCATCATTAGAAATCATAAAATAGAATAGGTTTGGTATTTATTTATAAACTTATATACACATATGTGTATATATGGTTTAATCAAACACAAAACTAATTAAACCCTTACATCAATTCAAAGGTGAGGTTTTAATGATCATATGCAGAAGATGATTTTGGAGGAGGAAAAATCACAGGGTTAAGTGTGAAAGATTGGCTTATATAAATATTTTACAAAAACTGTATATATATATATAAATTTTATATACTATGGTTAACAAAGAGACCTTAAAAAATTTGAATATTACACTTTAGAAAAAAAACAAAAATTGTGATAAGTGTAAACAATGAATAAATATGTCATTGATAATATATATATATATATATATATTAGAAAACATATATGATACACCAAAGGGGTTTTCATTAAACTAATGCACCCTTGGTGGACTTATAAGAACAAGAAAAAGCTGGGTCCGATGAGAGTGATGGGGGGACTCATGGGCTGAGGGAGAAATATTAGAGGAGGAAGGATAAATCTTCTAGTGTGTCGCAAGGAATAAGAAAAAAAAAGGAAGAAGAAGTGAAAAAAGGTAGATAGTTTATATTTGGTGTGGGTCGATCGGATGGCTGATGAACAATCAAGATTACAATGTGGCTTTGATAAGACGGTCATAGGGAAACCGTGAGATTTAAAAGGGATGTGTGTTCAAGATAAAATGTGTCTCGATCAGATCGTTGATGAAAATTTTGGAAAAGGGAAGTGTCAGATGATTTTGGAGGCCAGACTGGATCAGATGGTTGAGATCCCACGTGGTGAGATCGGACAACTCATATTTTGTTTCCTATAAAAATTGTCATCCCGCCTCAAAATGGGATCGGTTTCGGGACCAATTTATATATCTCAACACCACTGCCTTCACTCTAATGACACAAACATACACACCCTAGGGCCTTTACACAATGTATCCCCACCTTCGTGCCTTATCCCATCCATACCCATGTCGATGCGCGACCTGGTTTAGCCCTTTCTTGCACTTGATCGGGCCATACACACAGGCTCGTGTGCGACTCAGCATGCACTACGCATGCGCTCTTCCTGGACTTGGTTACCAATGTGAGATTCCTACTCAGACCTTGAGGGCTTGGACTTCCAGAATACCCTCAGTTGGGTTGGGTACTCACCCAAGTTTCATTCCAATATTTATTAAACATAGCTAAGAAACAAAATACACACATTGATTCCCTTATATATATAAAAACATTATTTCTCGTACATGGAATTAATAATATAAATTTATATTCATTTTAAAACAAACATATTTTTATAAGTATTATATTTTTATAAAATACATCTTTAATTTGAAACCATATTTTCATTTTGAGTTTTAAAACTTTATATTTACGAAATATACAACCTCAATTGTAATTATTTAACCAACAATATAACATTAAAATATTTAAAGAATTTTTAAAACATTTGAAATTATTAAAATAATTATATGATTAGAATACATAAAATAGTGAAGATACTTAACGGTTATAAAATTTTATGACCGTTACCAAAATCAACAGTCACCTAGGGACCCCAACGGTTATCAATGGTCATATTTATCTTGTAGGCCTTAGAAATACTTTTTTAGGTTGTTCCAAACATCAAAACCCATTTTTATTTTAATAATGGTGATATAAATCCTTTTGATACTTAGTACTACTTCTATTTTACTTTCCATAATGTTTTTCAATGTGACAGACTCAAAGGATTTTCACTACTTACTTAGTCTGCCTGTTAGGTTTGGTTCTCTCCAAGTGATCCTGATAGGCCTTCTAGTGGGTATTCTAGGTTAGTTATGGTATTTTGGCCTTGTTTATAGATAATGCTTCAGTATCTATATTTAATAAGAAATTTCTTATTTTTATTCTGCAAGCATTTTTTTTGGATGACACCAAATTTAAACAAAACAAAAAAGTAATAATACCATTTATCTGTATAACTAACAAATTAATAATAATAAAAATATAAATATGTATGGGGAATCACATATACATCTTAGGAATGTATTCTATAATTATTATTATTAAATTTATGGACATTTAAATATCCATTATATGATATTTCTTTCATGGGGATGATGTTTCAAAAATTACCAAATCGAAAAAGTAATTTTTGTCTCAATTTACCATCCTCAAGACTCATTTTTTGTTACACACCTTTATTATTTAACGAGGTGTATATGATTCCAATTAACATGTGATATCATGAATAATAGTATTTTTCATGTTATTTTTGGGTCTATTTAATTTCATTTTCTTACACGAGGATTTTGATTCGATGTTACTATGTGGTAAGGGTTTATTGAATCAATCACATCATTTACCAAGATTGATTATGATTATGCAATCATTGAAAAAATATTATGAACCATATATCAAGAAAACTCATTAATTATCTCCTCATCTATTTTTTCATGATATATTATTGTATTAGTTCCATTTCCTACTATTTGGTACATAAAATAACTAAGAAATTGTTTTCTGAAAATTTGACTTTATTTCTCCTTTTTGTAAGAAATATTGTTCTTTCAATGCGATGTTTTCTAAAAAGTTTTCCAAAATATTTTCAAGATTTTTTTTAAAATTTTTAAAACTAATTTCAAAGAATTTTTTTTCAAAATGTTTTTAGGATTTCATTGTATGATTTCAAATTATTTTCAATGAAATGATCTTAAATACATTTTCAATATTTTAGTATAAGTTTTTCAAAGTATGTAAAATAAGGTATTTAAATTCTTTTTAGGACTTTTCTATAAGTTTTTAATGAATCTTACATGAAATTATTTAAAAAATAAATATAGATTTATATGTTTTCAAAAGAAAAGTTTTCTAATTTTTTTCAATAGTATTTTATAAATTTTCAAGGAAAATAGATTTCAAAATTTTATCAAGATTATTTTATAAGTTTTCATAGGAAATGGTTTTCAAAGTGTTTTCAAGATTCATTTATATGTTTTCAAGGAAAAATATTTTAAATATTTTTTCATGATTCCATTATAAATTTTCATGGAAATTATTTTCAAAACTTTTTATGTTTTAAAAAATATTATTAAATGAACAAAATATATTTTACTCATGCAATTATTTTAAAAGATATTTCAAAATTATTTTCCATCTAAGATGACATTTGTTGATGTTACTCATGAATTTTGGGGAAATGAACTAAAGGTTCCATTCATATTATTCCTCTAAATGGTTTAGATTTTTATTTTATGATATTTTTAAACCTCATTTCTCTTTCACGTGAAATATGTTTATGAAATATGTTTCTTTTTCATGGGTTACATGATGTTGGAACTTTATTCTTTTCAAAGTTTATATTTTTTATGAAATGATTAGGAAACCTATATATTTTTTCACATGTTGTGATATGATTACATTTTTATGACACTCATTTCACTTCATGGGTTATGATATGATTTTAAATGATCTTGTGTCACATGTATTTGTAATTTTATTATGATATTGGTGGGACATATATCAACCCCAATGAATTAAGTAAATATTTATATCTCATGAGATAGATTAAGATGGTCTTGGGAATGAAACATGACCAATAAGATAGCCATGGGAGTTAACCATTACAAAAATTGGTATTATGAGTGAAATCAAGCAACAAATATGGACATGGGAGTGAACCATGACTACCAAGATATTATGTGGAGTGAATCCATGCTACTAAGATGGTTATGGGAGTGAACAATAACTTCCAATATGGTATGGTCAGTGTACCCATGCTACTAAGAAGGCCGTGGTATCAATTCCTTGACTACTATGGAAATCATTTTATATACTTATTTGTCATCCATAATTCCATTTTTTATTCTTATGTTTTGATTTCATGGAATATATTCTTTATTTATTTATGATTCAGGGCTTTTGAACCTCAAATTTTTATTACATGATTTTTGTTTGTTATCTTATTATAGGAATGGTATGATCCTATAATTTTGTGATCACATTCTCATAACCCTATACTCATATTTATGATTACGACTCTCCCTTTTTACCCTTACCGAGCATCTGACCTCACCCCTTTTTATGTTTCGTTCCCTAGGTTATGAAGAAATGTTTCATTTATGATATGTATAAGAGGGGTGGTAGTCATAGAGAACCTAGTGAGAGATAATTTATCTCACTCATGTTCTAGTGTTTATGTTTCCAGGATTACTATGGAACTAAACTAATACAGTCTTTGGGCATCAGTTGGTAAAATGATTTATGTATTTCAAAAAAACTATGTAATTTCTATGTAAGTTAACACTTTATTGTTATAACATTGGTTTGGTTATAAATATTATTTTGGAATATGAATGAGTTATTTTTGTCAAAATAATTTATTTTTAATTTTCAGAGATGATATAATTATAATAAATTCTTATGACTCAACAACGCATGGATTATTCAGTTAATAATTAAATAAAATAAATGATATTCTATTAAATTGCTTAAAATTTATAAAAATGTTAACTTCAAAAAATTGATTTTTACATAATAATAAATATAAAATATGTATTATTCATGGTATAATTTATTTTTTATAATGAAAATTTGGATCCATAAATAGTAAAAACATTGTTATCATAGTTAGGGTTAAAGTAGTGTTTTTTTGCGTGTTATATGTGATTCGTTTAAAATTAATTTCCAACACATATAAGTATTTTATTTTATAAATTATATATGATATTTTTAATTAGTGGTTATAATTTTTTTAATATTTCTCACTTTAATTTAGTCTTAATGGTCAAATTACATAGGTTATAAAACTAATTACATTAATAAAAACCAAAATTATAAAAGTGGGGGAACTTAGAAGTAAAGGAACAAAATTATAAAAATGAAATTATTTTTTGTACGATGGATATTATTATTAACCATGAATAAAATTAAATTAATAATTTTACATTTTGGAAGAAAATGAGCTTTGGGTGACCTCGCAATAGTTTTTCCCTTCTTATAATTACAAGAATTCCACTCTTGCTCCACTACAAAAAGACATTCACCCTTCCTATTTATTAACACCTCTCAATACCATTTTCATGTCCAAAAAATGAACAAATAATCTAAAAATATACCTCATATCACCCTAGAGTCCCCACTTTTGGAATAAATCCAACCAAGTATTGCCATGGGTCAAAACCAAAAACTGGTACCTGAAAAAGAGGTAACATTCATCAACGTCAATTTATGTTCTATTTCTTACTTCACCTATTAAATAATTATAATTAAATGATTACATAATAAAACAATTGTCCTATATATACTGATATTTTTTTATTTAATGGGATCAACCAAAAATTATTCACAATTTCATCAAATGGGTAACAAAATTACCAATAGTGTACGGTGAACTACTGCCCTGCATAAGGATGTCATTTGCTTTTCCTTTAGCATCTCCTATAGTTGGGAGTTATGATGGAAATAATTTCATATAATACACATATAAGATATTTATAAAGTATTCATGAATCTAGAATTATTACACAACACCTACCTTAATTCTTTCAATTTTCTGATTATACGATAACTTCGTTTGTGTACGTGTGGAGTACGGCCTCCACAAAGCGATGTGATTTGTTAACACATTATATGGAATATATTAAGGGAATTTTTAGTGAAAATATATTATATTTACAACATAAAAATTAATATTTAATCATAATATATATATATATCATTTACGTTGGTTCGTTCAATACAGTAAGAAAATTGAAACAACATTCATGTGTATGTACGGCCTACCGTATCCATGAATAGTGTATTCAATTTCATATTATATGTATTATAGATTATTATAAATACATATATACTGAATATATATGATATTTATAACATCTTTTGCATTATATAAATAATTAAATCAATATCTTTGTAAGTGGATCCAGAATAACAAATCAAAACAAATACAAAAAAATAATGTTGTTATTACTCGAAATATAACATTAACAAGGAATTATTAATAATAAAGTAATATAAAGTAATAATAAAATAATATATGGTATTATGTAAAATTATATTTATAATAAAATTATATGTATTATAGAGTAGGTTTTAATGTGTACAAATAATGTTAAGACTAAAGGTAAGTGTTTTATAATATCACTTTTATTTCTGTGAGATATAAGCTATATTCACCACTTATTCTTATTGTTTGGTGTATGTACTGACCTAATACATGTTATATCATGAACTTACATTATTTAATGATATTAACAATTTTAATTGATGTTATTATTTTGTGGTGATCATGATTTGAAAGTTACACATGTAGTAAGGGGATTTCTAGTCTCACTTTTATTTATGTGAGACTTATTCCATATTCACCACTAATTTATTTTATTTGGTGTATATAATACCCTTTAATGTATTATATATTTATTATTATTAAATTTATGGGTATTTACATATCCATTTTATGATCTCTATTTCATGTGATTTATAGTTCAAAAGATACCATGTCGGTAATGTAATTTTGTCTTAATTGGCCTTATTGAGACACATGCTACGTTATGCAACTATATTACACTACGATGTGTATATAATACACTTTTACATGTTAAATAATGAATATACCTATTTTATTTGATATTATTGGATTCATTTAATGTCATTATTTAATGGGGAATATGATTCAAATGTTTCAAAGTTGTATGAGACACTTTTAAATTTTTCAATATTATTATCCTAAAATAATATTTTAAATGGTCCTTTAAACATTATTTTGAATATAATACTAAATCGTTGGATATATTTTATTATTTATTATGGATGGTATCTATGGAAAATATTAATATTATTTATTTGATTGTTTTGTATTATTGATTTATTATTTTTTATGTAACTCGTTTATCATCCACGGGTTATACCATGATAAAATGCTTATAATCCCAATTTTTTCATGGGTTATTTGACGATGGAAATATTTATAAGCCTATATATTTTACATAGGTTACGATATTATTATGTGTTTATGATATCTATTTATTTTCATGTGTTATGATATGATAGTTATAAGACCCATCTTTTTTATGGGTCATGATATGATGAAAGTTTTATTATTTTACGCCACATGGAAATATGATTTTATTATGTGATGGGTGGGACCTATATCTCCATCCAATTAATTGGGTAAATTTTTATATCTCATGAGGATTGAACTTGGTTCATTATGATAGGAATGGAATGGGATGTAAACATTGTTTATTTCTACAGTGCTGGAATGATAAGTGAAACCAGTTTAGTAATATAAGGATGTAATAGGGAGTAAACTCGATTCTATGATATATGGGATTGAATGGGAAGTAAAACCAGTTTAGTAATAGATGGATGGAATGGGGATTTAATTTAGTTTATTAGGATAGGTATGAAACAAAGAGTAAGACCATTTTTGTTTGAATGTTCTAGAACAAAAAGTGAACTCAATTCAGTATCAAAGGGTTGGAATGAGGAGTGAACTCTCTTCAGTGTGATAGTGCTGGAATGGGGAGTGAACATAGTTCTATATGAAAATTAATGAATGAAGATTGAACACATTTTAATATAAAAGGGGTAAAATTTTGAGTGAACGTTTTTCAGTATGAGAGGGTTCGAATGGAATGTGAACTCATTTGAGTGATACATAACTAGAATGGGAAGTGACCCCAGTTCAACAATACATGGCCGGAACAGGTAGTGAAACCGATTGAGTAAAGGATTTCTTCCACTAATATGGTATTGGGAGTTAACCTTAACTACCAAGATGATTTTGGGAGTGAACCCATGCCATTAAGATGGACTTAGTAGTGATGCCTTGACTACTGTGAAAATAATTTTATATGTTTATGTGTCTACCATAATCCCATGTCTTATGCCTATGTTATGATTTCATGAATTATTCTCTTGATTCTTTTATGATTCATTTCTCATGACCATATAATATTTATGTCACGATTCACGTTTATGTTCTTGGAAAATTAGAGTATAATATTTCATGTTAATCTCATGTTCTCATAAACTTATGCTAATGTTATTCATAGGAATCTCCTTTAATTTTACCCTTACTGAGAATATAAACTCACCATTTCTTATGTTTCCATCTACTAGGTTATGAAGAAAGGTTTAGAGTAGGAGTACTAAAGTGGAAGATAATTAATGTAATGTTGAAGATATTTTGTAACACCCAAAGGATTTGCAAATAAATTTATCATTGAATGCAAGAAACACCAAGTCTCTACAAAACAAAACTTTGTTATACCCTAGCCAATGAACATAATTCTTCCACTTCTATGTTTTGAATGTCAAAAATATGACATAGAGGGTTAAATTCAGCGTAATTTTTGGAGTCTGATTGAAACAACTTAATTATTGATGAATAGTAACATACAATTATGAATAGTAACTTAAACTTATGAATAGTAAAATGACCCTTGTAAATAGTAATGAAACCTTATGAATAGTTACTTGACCGTCATGAATATTTATATACCCTTAGGAATAGTAACATTTCCCATGTAAGTATAAATAAAATTTAGGAGCCTTATAAATGAGAGTGAAAATTTTAAAAATTAATAATTAAGTGTTGATATTTTTGTAAGAATTAAATATTTAATTATAATATTTTAATTTAAAAATTGATTTAAAAGAAAAATAATTTTTCATAAAATGTATTCCAAAATGAAAATTTTGTTTTCCAGATATTTTTTGGTAATTTAATTAAACCATAGTTTACAAAATCGGTTTTAGTTTCAAAATTGTATTTTACAAGTAAATGATGATTTTATTTTAAAATAAAATTTCACATATTTGGAAAATTATTTTGATAAACTGGAGTTCATATTTTTATTCGACATGTTGAATAATGTTTCAAGAAATTTTTTGGGTTCTTTCTAAAATACTTGAATTTTATGAATAGTGAAATATGGTAATTTAACGTTTGTATACATTTTGAGTTAAATACACTATTCCTAGAATCATCTCTGATATAAGAAACCCAGGTTTCAATCTCACAGACACTTATTACTATTTTTGGACTTGTAATCATCACTATTTCTTGTCTATGGAAAAATAATGAATTAATTATTAGAATATTGAGAAAACCCTCCTCTCCTCCACTATAAAAACCACCCACACTACCCACTTCTCTTCACTCCTATCAATCTTTTTTTTTGCCCAAATTCTGCCCAAATATCCACCCAAGATCCTCTCCCACATTCATCAGCCCTTGTTCTCATAAAAATACCAAATACTCACCCCTATAGAGGCTCTCAAGGAAGACTAATTCAAGAGGTAAATTCCTCTTTTCAATTATTTTTCTTTATTTTCAAGTTACTTTGTATTCTTCTCCATCCTCACCTATCCTAATCCAAATATTATGAAAACTATAGTACCTTACATGTAATTTAATGTTTATATGATTATGGAATAATTTATTATGATCTCTCCTTTACCCTTCTTTTATGCTACTAGTAAAAAACACCATTTGAGATGTGCTAATTTTCCACATTCAAGGACGATAGGTTTTTAATTTCTATTACCATATTCAATTATAGTCATAAAACCATTATTATGGTTGAAACAGAACATTATAAATGTATTATGTATCATATATGGTTCTGAAATCCTTTTTTACCCCTGGTTTTGATTTATAAAGAAAAATGAGTTCGTTGTGTTCAAAAACATCTAATTAACCCAAATAGTTATCATTAAATAATTTATATAATTCTTCATCATCACTCCAATTAACCAAATTAATTTTACAACAATGTAACCTTACATATTTTTAATAAAAACATATAAATTCAATTATTGAAAACCATCCTCATTTTACACGATTCTCCCTTAATGTATATAAGTATACTAATCATGCAACAAATAGAACTGAACAATGAAATTGAACCTCTTAACCCATCAAAAGACCAAGAATGTACTTAATAAGGTCATAATAAATCAATTAAATTGAAAATAGTTTTATTACGTACAAATTAATGAACCAATTTTTTTTATTATTCAATTAATTATGATCAAGTGGAGAACACCTTCGTACTTAAGGTAAGGGTTTCTTCATATCACTTCCATTTTTGTGAGATATTCATTATTCACAAATATTACTTGTGTATGGTGTAAGTATACTACCCAATGATGTATCATATTAGGAATATATTTATTTAATTATATTAAAAATATCATTTTATTATTATTAATTTTAGTTCATACAATTCAATTTGTTACAATGTTGTAAGTATTTTCTACCTGAACCTCTATTTTCATTCATGTTGCTTTTATTCTCTACTCACCTCAATGAAATTATTATTTATTATTATGTACTCCTAAAACATTTTATTTTATTTTTCTATATATGTGTACCAATCATAATACTTCTTTATTTTACGAGGAGTTACATGTTTTAAAGGGATCATTCAAAATTTTATCCCAATAATCAAACCCCATACAAGGGAACTTTTCAAATTCTTACTCATTTTCAAGTGAACTACATGATCTATTTTAAGCCACAATTATTTCTAAAAATCACTCATTTTAGCATGAAATACTTAATTTGGTTCATTTATGGTTATAAGATAAAAAACATGCCTTTCCATTTTAAAATGCTTTTTAATATTTTCATTAAAATAAACTAAAATTTTTTATTTCTAAAGATTCTTAATAAATCTTTCTACAAGATTTTACTATAGTGGGACATAATTTATGCCCCAAATATAATTTTAATTTCCTTACCTTTTATTTTCTTCAATATACATGTTTAAAATCTTATTACATTGTAAATTCAAATGATTTAACAAAATAACTCTTCTTTCAAAAGTAAAAATGATTTTTCTCATCTCACATTAACTTTTATGAATTATATGCCCTATTCACCAACAATTCTATGACACCCCGACCGACGAATTATCATAATTTAATTATTTTGGGTCTTTCTTTCAGTTGCGGTTTGAATTGATTCTAATTTAAAAGGGATTTGTGATCTTACATAGGTGTGTGCCCATACGTGTGACCGTGTGTAGCACTCAATCGTAACTGGATGATGTTTTATTATTAAATGTGTTATTATTTGGGTGCGCGACCTTACACACGACCCTCTGCACATTTCCAGACCCGACTTGAGTTTTTGCGTATTGATGATAAATGAGTGTTTTGGCTTTCTAGTGTCCACGCTTGGGCAAGGAATGGGCGGAGCTGCATGGCTTCGTCAGATGTTCGTGCAACCAACCTAGTGCATGGGTAATCAATTTAATAATGAGTTGAATAATAATTTAAACGTAAAATAAAATATGTAAAATGATTAATTAATTTAAGAGTTGTTTTAATATTATTTTTATTATGTGGGATTCTTCTTATTATTATGATTTTAGATAATATTTTTATTAGTTAGATAATATTAATTTATTAAAATGGTCATAAAATTATCAGCATGTAAATTTTCATATTATTGTTATTATTAATTTTAATAAGATTTTAATTAGGTTATAATTATTTTTAAGTTAATGTTATATGTTTTTATTTAACACTATAATTTGGCGCCAATATTACTACTACTATTATCAACAATATTATTTTTATTCTAAGTAAATTTTTGTATTTGTTTTAGTTTTATTTTATATTTTTTTTATTTTCTTTTTAATTCCTTTATATTTTGTTTATTTTTTTTTCTTTTCCCTCTATCATTTCCCTCTCTATCCCTTGTCCCGCACTTTTTTCTCCCCCCTAGTTCGCGGTTCACCCCCCACCTCTGAACCCTAGAGGCCTTGCGCTGCACCTCCGCTCCCCCTTTGTGCCTCCCCTATCTACCTTCTGCCAGCTCTCTGACCACCGGCACGATACCCCCCACCTCGGACTGCCTTCCATCTCCCTTCTATCCGAACCAAGCCCGGGCCGCTCTGAACCGCCACACGCCCCTCCTCCCATCTTGCTTCCGTCCAGCGGTGCCTATCTGTCATCCTCACACACAGGAATGGACTCCCCTCATCCACCTCATACCGAATAGCCGCCACGCACCGACGACCTGCGAGCTCTTTGTTTTCTTTTCTTTCTCACAACCATGTGCCGCTTCTACATTATGGACACACCATTTTTTTCTAGTGCGGAATTCCCCCAACACCTCCCCATATAACACAGCCATCCTCATTCACCTTATCCATAGGTGAATTTCGCATCAGTTGTTAGTTTCTTCCACTGAGTAGAATTGTGGTGTTAGGGTTTCATGTTACTTTTGGTCTAATTGTGATTATTTTGGTTCAATTCTTTAATTATGGTATTACAAAGGTCAATCATGGTGAAATTGATGTGTGATCTTGGATTCGCACCGAATTATTGATGTTTTCCACACCGAGGTAGGTGGTTCCACGTTTTATTTTTAATTAATGAATTAATTTGCAAGTTAATTAAATTATCTTATTATTTAAAAAAAAATTGTGGTGCAAAGTTAGTTTTTAGCGAATGAGGAATTGATTTTCACAAGTAATTTTATAGCTTGTGTCTATGTTATAGAGTCCACTTTGTTTGAAAACTCATGTTAAGTCATTTATTTTTATTTATTTTAGAAATTGAAGAATTAATTTAATAAATAGGGAAAATTATTTATTGAACTTCATAAGCGATTTTTAAAATTGTCTGAATAATGAAATGGTGTGTGAAGAATATTCTAGTGTAAGTTTGGTTTCAATGAGAATCATTTGAGTGTATTTTTGGGGTAAAACATTGTTGTACACTTTGGAGATGTTCTAAAATGTAAGTAATCGATTTATTAAATTGTCTAAGTGGGGAGAAAATAGTTTTAAGAGTGTTTATTATGCGTTGGGTTTTTGAAGTGGTATGTTTATTTGAAATATGATGCATTTTTTATAAAAATAAACTTTGGGTCACCATGTAGTGTTTTATTAATCCACGTGGTTGGTTTATTAAAAAGGTGAAAGGGTTGTGAATTGCATATTAAAAATGTGGTGGTGTGCGTTGATCATAAAAGATATATATATATATATATGGTGGGTTTTGTGCACAAGGTCTTGTGTTTTACCCATTGGACATTGCTTCTCTAAAATTTTTAAAGAGTATATTGAACGGTGTGAAACGTGCTTGGAAAATTTTTTAGTGTGTCTCTTATTCCAAAATGGTATTTGTGTGTGTGATTTGTGATTTGATCAACTATTAGTCTCTTTAAACTTGCATATGGATTTTTTAAATTGGGTAAGTGAGGCAGATTTAGTTTGAGATGTTTTTAGTGTACAAATTATTATTATTTTTATTATTATTCTTAAATGTTAATTTCATGTTCAAGCGTGATGTTGGGTAGAGGTAGCGCATAATTTGGTTTTATTTATTTATTTTTTTTTCATGTGACATGAACTCTGAACTACTTGTGCACAAACGGGAAGCCTAGGTACTAGGTGGGTGGACTAGGACTAGTTTTCTAGTGATACGGAAGTGGCATCGGCCCGGTTTCACTTAGCTAAATTTGATGACTACAACAATAACTAATCTTTTGGATGATTATTGGAGACCACTAGGTTATGGATGGGCTTCCCTACTAGTGACTCGTGCACGAGAATTTATATTGCTGTGTTTCAGTACCATTGTTCACCGAGACGTGATGTTCTAGGGTCCCACTTCTCGCTAGTATCTTTACACCCTCTCCCATTTATTGTTCTCCTCTTTTGCTCTACACTCACTGCAGGCCCACTGTGTGATGTTGGGGTTACATAGAAAGTGTGTGTGTGTGTGTGTGTGTGTTAATTTAAGTTTTTTTCCATTTAGAATAGTTTTCCCTTATAAACTTTTTTTATTAAAAATCATTAAGAACTTATTTATTTTTATTCCATTAAACGGAATATGTATTTTTCATTTAATAATTATGCATGGAACCTTTTCTCGGTGGCATCCTATTGGGATTTTAGTTCACACCCTACATATAGCCTTGGGTGTTTGTAGATTCTATTTCTTCTACATTCTAGGTTGAGGCATCGTGCACAATGTTGGTGGTTTGTGTTGTCAGCAGCGTCCTCATGTTGGTTTGGTGAATGTATCTGGATGTTATTGCACCACATGGAGCTTGCAGTTTTGAGTTAGTGCTTTCAGTTTTTTTCCTTTATTGTCATTCCTATTGGGTTTTTAGTCCAAGATGTAAACATTAAATCTGAACTTGGTTCAAGGGTCTGTTTGGTTGTCTGACATTAGTTTCAATTTATTCAGCTTGTTGTTTGTTTTATATTTATTTATTCGGGTAAATCGTTCCCAAGTTATATTCTGGATACCCAGGCACATGTGCCGGCCCATGGAGTTCGGGAACACAATTCGGGCCATGTCGCGGACAGGGTCAGGCACCGGTTCGGATGGTGACCCATCCTGGTTCGTGATAAAATGGTATCAAAGGAGGTTTTTGTTCTTGTTATTTGGTATGTCAGGTAGATCAGGGATAGGATTGTCGTTACTCGAGGGGTAGGTGCGAAAAGATTGTCGCGAACTCTTTTTCATTTCGATCCTCAAGTAACCAGCGGTAGTTTGGGATTTAAATTTTTAAATTGCTTTTTGTGGATGGGGGATGACAGTAGGAGTAAACCAGTACTACGCGTAGTCTCACATGGAGTAGTGACCCATGTGAGGCCCGAGAGTACAGTTCGACACTCCTAGTGGTTGGTGCTTGCCTAGGGCATAGTCTGATAGACCATGTAGCCGGGTTTGACATAACCACTAGTCATCCGCCTAGGTGCTTTAATATTTGTGATGTCTTGCTTCAGTTTTGGGATTGGTGAAAAATTGTTTTCCATTAAAAAGGGAAGCAGACTTCGGTGCTGCTCTTATTTTATTTTGGGTGTGCGGTTGGCATGATATTTGGGGTGAATTTCTCTTGGGCCTTGTTTTTGGAAATCTGGCGTCTGATTTTTTGAAAATTTAATTCCTAAAATAATGTCTTGTCTTATCTAAAATTGAAGTGGGTTGTTTTAGAAATAGAAAGAAATCTGGAAATTTTCTTTGAATTTTTTAATGGATTTGAAAAAAAAGTATTTTCGGATAATAAATTTTTTTATTAATGAAATCGGAAGAACCATGCTTTGTCTAGTGGTATTCCCATGGATGCTTTCATGGTCACGTCGAATTGATTAATGGTTAGTTGGTGGATTGTGTGAATGGGTTCTTGGGTGGCACAGAAATGAAAATCTGCGAGGCATCCAGGAATATCAAGGGTGAGTGACTGATTTTAAAAGTTGCATCTTGTTTCCAGAAAAGCGGGATTTTCTAAAAAATGGGTTTTTGTGCTTAAATGGTTTTGGAATTGGAAAATGGTTTTGAGTCTAAAGTGAAATCAATGGGTTCAAAAGAGTTGTTGGGTTTTATTGTAATGTTCATGGGTTTTCAAGCGGGTGTTTTTATTTAAGGATGAATTGATGTTTTAAATTGTAATTGTGTGATTTGTGTCTGATATATGGATGTTTTATTTTTGATGTGGTTGGAGTTGTGGAAGGATATTTTTTGTTTCTTGTTTGGGATAGCCCCCCTAGAAATTTCACATGGGTTTCCACCAAGTCTCTCAGTTATTGGCTCATCCCAGACTCCCAATAGAGTGGCGAAGTTGGGTTCTTCTTGGTGGCGTCGATTTTTCATAGACCTCGAGGTCTGTTTTACATCAATGAATTGTTGGGGGAAGTTTTATGTTTCTCTAGTTTTCTAGGAACTCCAAAAGATGCCTGGGAGTAAGTTGTCTCGAGTGTGTCCAGAGGAGCGAGACTACACCAGCAAACTGTAATCGTTCTTTTTTCGTTGGAAATGGGAATGTTGTGAGTGATCCTAAAGACTAACCACATTCCGCATTTGAACATAATGAAGTGAAGGCGAGTGAAATTGATGGATCTCGGAGGTGCTCAATCCATCAACCGGCGGAGATTGAGGTGCATTAACCATTCTGATGAGCTGGTTTCATGTTCTCTAGAGGTTGTGTGGAACAATCAGCTTAAAGCTCGTAATAGTTATTGGTCTCGTCCATATTGTGGTAAGTGTAGGTTCCTCATCTGATGAAGAGTGTGAACAAAAGTGACTTGTTCTTGAAGGGACCCTCTCATCAGTTTGTTTTGTGCGTTTGACATACTGCTCAATCTCCTACCTCTAGTGTGGTTAGTTGGACACCCTGAGTTGTTCGCTGTAATTATTAGTTGGTATGTTGATGGAGTGTCCACTTGGGGAATCAGGAGTAGTATGCAGGTTGTTTTTTCAGCATAGTAAGTTCTAGTCAGAGGTGCTCAACTTATGAATGCGAGGTTGTAGCAGCTTTAGACATCAGGGCCCCTACCATAGGTCTCGGGGTGAAGCTTGCGGGCAGTCAAAACTCGTCGGATGTGGGATGAGCTTGATCCAACAAATGTTCATAGTGACGGGATGGGGGAAAGATTAAACTTCCTTATTGTGGTACCCTCTCTAAAGGTGTCATTCTTGTTGTGAGGGGCATGGATCCCTTGTCTACTTGTCATGGTCATATTTTATGGGAGTTCCTCTTGGGCCTTAAAGACGTTTGGAAAATCCGTATTCTTGTAAAGATAGTGGGTGTGCTCCATGAACATTCTTGTGGTCGGAGATGCTCATGTCTTGTGGAATTGTTCTGCGCCTCTCTGGTTCACCTCCTGGTTAGGGGCTTCTGCTATCAATGCTATCTCATGTGGTAGAGTGTTGTCCACTGTAGGAATAATCAGTGTAGGTCAGCCCGTGTGGTGGGTTCACGATGAAGGGTTCAGTCAGTATTGCATAAAGTAAATTGGGAATGCCCGCACAGGATTCATGGTTTTATGAAATTTTAAAATGGTGGGGAGACCCTGTGTGGGTCTCTCCGATGTCCCCTCTTGTGTTGGTTAAACATAGGGTACATTGAGGGTCCAGATAGTGTTAGAGGTTGTATGAGTTGTGAGTTGTTTTGGTTTTAAGAGCCAATGTTTTATGAGAACCCGAATATAGTGGGGAGACCACCATAGGATGGGCTTGTGGAAGACTCTGTTTTCAATGTGCGCTTGGCAGAGAAACCCATTGCTTCTTCTCCGCCTGACCTCGACCATGCTAATTGGTTACCTCAGATAGTGGGTTGATAGAAGTTTTTCTCAGAGATCTCGAGCTTCCCTGGTATTCCCTATGTTAGGGGTCGGGGTGATCCATGTTGTATTTGTGTTTTGAGGTGAGTTCCTTGATGTTGGTTATTTTTCGTACTGATTCAGGGTTTGAGTTATTTGACGTTTTAGGTAATGGGTGTTTTGAATGCCTGATCTTCGGGTGATTGAGGTTTTGTTTTAGGTGTGTTCATGCTCTCACTTGGAACCCTTGGTTGACCAAGTCTTTTGGGACATTCTAAGGGAAGAAAGTGTTATGGTGGGGATAATTGTCACATCCTAACCGACGCATTATCTTAATTTAATTATTGTGGGTATTTTTTCAGTTGCGGATTGAATCGATTCTAATTTAAAAGGGATTCATGATCTTATATGGGTGTACGCCCATACGCGTGACCATGTGTAGCACCCAATCATAACTGGATGATTTTTTATTATTAAATTTGTCATTATATGGTTGTGCGACCTTGCACATGACCCCGTTCACGTTACTATACCCGACTTGAGTTTTTTCATTTTGATGATAAATGAGTGTTTTTACCTGGTAGTGTCTGACGCATGGGGAAGGAATGGGCGGAGCCGCATGGATTCGTCAGATGTTCGTGAAACCAACTCGGTGCATGAGTAATCAATTTATTAACGAGTTGAATATTACTTTAAATGAAAAATAAAAAATGAAAAATGATTAATTAATTTAAGAGTTGTTTTAATAATATTATTATTATGGGGGATTATTCTTCTTCTTCTTATTATTATTTCAGCAAATATTTTTATTAGTTAGATAATATTAAATTATTAAAATGGTCATAAAATTATCATCTTGTAAATTTTAATGTTATTTCTATTATTAATATTTTTAACATTTTAATTAGGTTATAATTATTTTTATATTAACGTTATAAGTATTTATTGAACCCTATTTTGGAGATAATATTACTACTACTATTATTAGTAATATTATTGTTATTCTAAGTAAATTTTCGTAGTTTGTTTTATTTTTAATTTTTCTTTTTTTTTTGTTTTTTTAATTCCTTTTTCTTTTTTTTCTTTTTTACCTTTTAGCTATATCCTATCCCTCTCTCTCCCTTGTCCCGAAATTTTTTATCCCCCTGGTTCGCAGTTCGAACCCCCACCTCCGAACCCTAGCGGCCTTACGCCACACCTCTACTCCCCCTTCGAGCCTCCCCTGTCGAGCTGGTGTCAGCTCTCCAACCACTAGCACGATGCCCCTCACCTCAGACCGCCTTCCATCTCCCTTCCATCTGAACCAAGAACGCGCCGCCCTGAACCACCGCACACCCCTTCTCCCCTATTGCTCCAATCCGGTGGCGCCTCTCCGACCTCCTCACCCACGGGAATGGCCTCCCCCAGCCACCTCACACTGAATAGCCACCACGCACCGACAACCTGCAAGCTCTCTGTTTTCTTTTCCATCACACAGCGATGCACCCCTTCCAAATTATGGCTGAATCATTTTTTTTCGGTGCGACATGCCCCCAAGACCTCCTCATCTAACACGACCACCCTCATATACCTTCTCCATAGGTGAGTTTCACTTCAGTTGTTAGTTTATTCCACTGAATAGAATTTTGGGGTTAGGGTTTCATGTTACTTTTGGTCCAATTGTGATTTTTTTGGTTCAATTATTTAATTAGGGTATAACTGAGGCCCCTCATGGTGAAATTGGGGTTTGGTCTTGGTTTCACACCAAATTTTGGTGTTCGCCACACCGAGGTAGGTGGATCTATGTTTTATTATTAATTGATGAATTAATTTGCAAGTTAATTAAATTATATTATTATTTAAATCATTTGTGTCGTGCAATGTTAGTTTTTAGAAAATGAGGAATTGATTCACACATTTAAATTTATGTCATGTTTTTATGTTATAGAGTCCACTTTTTGTGGAAACTCATGTTAAGTCATTTATTTTTATTTGTTTTATAAATTTAAAAATTAATTTATTAAATGGTGAAAATTAATTATTGAACACTATAATCAATTTGTCAAATTGTTTGAATAATGAAATTGGTGTGTGAATAATATTATACTGTGCATTGGTTTTCAGCGAGAATCATTTGAGTGTGCTTTTGTGGTAAAAATTGTTTCGCACGTTGGAAATGTTCTGTTAAGTTTGTAATCAATTTATTAAATTGTCTAAGTGGGGCGAAAATTGTTTTAAGAGTGTTTATTATGCGTTGGGTTTTTGAAGTGGTATGTTTATATAAGATATGATGCATTTTTTTTAAATCCACTTTGGGTCATCATGTAGTGTTTTATTAAATTGCGTGGTTGGTTTGTTAAAAAGGTGAATGGTTTGAAAATTGTGTTTTAAAAATGTGTTGGTGTGCGTTGATCATAAAAGATATATATATATATATATATATATATATATATATATATATATATATATTTGGTGGGTTTTGTGTGCAAGGTCTTGTGTTTTACCCATTGGACTTTGTTTTTCTAAAATTTTCATAGAGTTTATTGAACGATGTGAAACATTCTTGGAAAATTTTTTAGTGTGCATCTTATTCCAAAATTGTATTTGTGTGTGTGATTTCTGATTTGTTCAACTATTAGTCTCTTTAAACTTTCACATGGTTTCTTTAAATATGGTAAGTGAGGCAGATTTATTTTGAGATATTTTTAGTGTAAAAATTATTATTATAATAATTATTATTATTATTAAATGGTTTGTTCATGTTCAATCGTGATGTTTGGTAGAGGTTGCACATAATTTGGTTTTTTTATTTATGTTTTTCATGTGACATGAACTCTGAACTACTTGAGCACAAATGGGAAGCCCAGGTACTAGGTGGGAGGACTAGGACTAGTGTGCTAGGGATACAGAAGTGGCATCGGCCTAGTTTCACATAGCTAGATTTGACAACTACAACACTAAGTAAACCTTTGGATGATGATTGGGGACCACTAGGTTTTGGATGGGTTACCCTACTAGTGTCTCATTCACGTGAACGTATATTCTTGTGATTATGTATCATTGTTCACCGAGACGCGATGTTCTAGGGTCCTACTTCTCGCTAGTATCTTTAGGGCCTCTCCCATGTATTGTGATCCTATTTTTCTCTGCACTCACTATCGACACACGTTGTGACGTTGGGGTTACCAAGAAAGTGTGTGTGTGTGTGAGTGTGTGTGTGTCTGTGTGTGTGTGTTAATTTGAGTTGTTTTCCATTTAGAGCAGTTTTCCCTTAAAAACTGTTTTCATTAAAATTCTTTGAGCACTTATTTTGTTTTATTCCATTAAACTGCATCTTTACTTTTCATTTAATAATTATGTGTGGAACCTTTTCTCGGTGGAATCCTACTAGGGTTTTAGCTCACACCCTACATACACCCTTGGGTGTATTTAGATTCTCTTTCTTCTGCATTCCAGGTTGAGGCATCATGCATAGAGTTGGTGGTTCGTGTTGTCAGTAGTGTCCACGTGTAGGTTTGGTGAATGTATCTTGAGGTTGTTTCACCTCATGGTCTTGCAGGTTTGAGTTATTTTTTTTGGTTTTTTTCCTTTATTGTTGTTCCTCTTGGGTTTTTAGTCCATGTTATAAACATTAAATCTGATCTTGGTGTAAGGGTCTATTTGGTTTTCTGACATTAGATTCAATTTATTCAGCTTGTTGTTTGTTTTATATTTATTTATTCAGGTAAATCATTCCCATGTTATATTCTGGGTACCCGAAAACTTATGCCTACACGTGGGGATCAGGAACACCCTTCAGGCCATGTCATAGACAGGGTTAGGCACCAGGTCGGATGGCGACCCATCCTTGTTCGTGACCTATTCCATGCATGTGGTGTATGTACTGACCTTTGGTATATCATATCAAGAGTCTCATTATTCTCATGATATTATAAGGGATTATCATTAAAATGTATCAACATGGTATGGGACACTTTTTAATGTATAAGGATTTTTTCCTCCTGAATTTTACAACGGTCTCATTTAACATTATCTTAATATAAGACAACATCCCTTATTGAATCTTTTACTTCAATGAGATTTATCTCAAATGATATAATCTAAAAAAAATTGATGAGTTTTTTATTAGTTTGACTGGGGATGTTCATATTTTAATCCCATTCACTGTATTACTCAGAATGGTTAGTGTTTATGTTAAATAATGGGGAAAATTTATTTGAATATCATATGTTTGTTTCATTATAAATTTATTTGTTGATTATGTTCACCCCATTCATATAAGGAATGAATTGTACTTATTAAGTGATGGGTGGGCCTGATATATCACCATGATGCATCATTAGGTCTCATGAGATAAATAGTTATGGACTTGATTGAGGCCATGCCCATTTTATGATATGGTTTTGGCCAAGGCCTTAATAAGTTTTATATTTATTTGCCTAAGTCTTGAGGGTTTGTTTCAGAATGTCCTTCATATGCATTTACCACATTATGAATCTATAAATTCATATTTTATGTGATTTTTAACTAGTACAATACTCATGATTATGTGATATTATATCAATATTTACTCAGCTCAAATTCTAAACATATCTTGTTTAAGTTTATTTTTAAATTAACTTGTTTTAAATTATTCACCATGGCTAATGTTTATGTTTATGATATTATCCACTATATTGTTTACCCATACCGATCATCTGAGCTCACCCCTTTTTATATTTCATTATTTTCAATACATAAAGATGTATATTATGATTGACTTAAAAGGATAATCTTAGAGTGGGGGGTGTTCTGAATGAAATATTTATGTTTTTTTTAATTTAATGTTGTAATTTTGAACTTATATATGTATATGGTTTTCCAATTCAACTAAACTAATTGGGCCTCTGGGATTTTAATTTCTTTTAAGCATGCCAGTTTAATTAAATAAGGCACCGACTATGGGCAATTGGGGTCGGGTATTTATAGTTAGTATGAGAGGAAGTTTTGTAGAAAACAGGGAAAATAGATTACGAAAATTTATTTTAGGGAACAGAACCCTACAATAGACTTGTTGATACACATAGAAGAACACCCTAGAATTTTGGCGTGGAATAGATTATTTGGATCTTCCTATCTAATAAATTCATATATGGATACTATAAGAGGATGTGGTTCTGGAACATATGTACCTAGGAGTAACAAATCTGACAAGGTGTTTCAGGCTTGAACCAAGGTAACCTAGTGTACTAAAATGGGCCTTACTACACCCCTAGTTTGATACTGTCGGGGGATATGCTTTGGATAATTCACATTTTCATTAAAATCCATTATGATGGATTTATAAATTATCCAAAGTATATGGTTCTAGGATTTGTGATGCCTAATTTTGTGATATAATTTAGTATATGGGATTGATGAGAAATGAAACCTAGTAGAAGGACTGAGAACTTCACCAATTAACATGATGCACAGAGTAAGAATGATCACATCTCTTAGGGTCTTAAGCAGTCATTTCTAAGGAAGATAGTCTCCGAAGTATCCTCATCATATTAGGATATAATATCATGTGATAAAAAGGTATATAAAAAATTCTTTGAGTCCTATGTCTTTGAAGGTAAGAAAGATAATAAGATGGTGGAAGAGGAAATAATGGATAAAGGGGCGAATAAAAAGGGTAGTTTACCAACATATGGTACTTGTGGAAAGAATCACCCAAGAGACTATATAAAAGGAAAAGGATTCTGTTATAGGTGTACAGAAAAGGTCCACAATGTTTATGATTTTAAGGGTAAGAAAATGCTTTTCAATGTACAGTGCTTCAACTGCAAGGAAATGGGACGCGATGTGAATCCATGTCACGTGTGTCAAAGGAATATGCCCCAAATAATGTTACTAGATAATGATCAAGTTTTGATACTATCGCAGATGAAGTGGAATGTTAAATATGCCTCATCGAGAATCATGTCATTAGAATATTTTATCAGCAATGTACTTGTTATAAGAATTATTGAATATATTAGGATTGAACTATAGTACTATTTTATTTAGAATTTAAGATTGTATGATGAATTTTACCAAGGTTAAGTGACTCAATAGAAGGTTAATATCTTGGAAAAGTATATAGATTAGGGAAATAAAACCCTAAATATATTGCTAATGATTAAGATAATGATAAGGAAATTATTGATTTGGAAATGTACTTTGTCACACCCCGACCGCAGATTTCCTTATTTTACTTCTTTTTTTGGTCTCGGTTTGAATTGTTTTCAATGTTTAATTGTGTTGACGGGTTTCACGCTGGTGCGCGGTCACCGCAACGTTAGCAGTGACCGTGCGTTCGGCCCGGGTGACCGTATGTTGCCCGACGTTTTAAATATTAATTTTTTTACGTTGACATTAATATAATTATTAGTATTAGATAGTTATAAATATTATTATTATTTTTATAAAGTTTTATTTCTATGACATTTTATTATTATTATTAAGATTTGATTTTTATTTATTTACCTATTCAATCTTATCATTATTATTATTATTATTATTATTATTATAGTATTTTTATTTTATTATTATAATTATTGTATATTTATTGTTATTATTATTATTATTATTATTATCATCATCATCATATTTTTACACACATATATATATTATTTTCCCCCCCACTTACCCTAATCCCTCTCCCCCCATGCGGCGGCCCCCTCCCCCTTCCTTGTACCCTCCCTCTCCATGTCTCCCTTTCTCTCTGCGCGCAACCCGACCGCCGACCGCGCTCCCCCTCCGGCGCGTCCCCCCTCCGGCGCCACTCCCTTGCATGACATCCCCCGGAACCCATTTCTCCCGCACCTCCCGGCGTCCCGGCTCCCTCGGCCGTCCCGGCCCCCCCTCCGCCATCCTGACTCCCCCCCCCCCCCGTCTGGCCTCCGCTCCGGCGCACAGCCCCGCCGCGCCGGATAGCCGCCCCCGCTCGACCCCCCTCGCTCTACCCTGACGCCCTCCGCATCTCCCCCGCACGAACCCCCGGCTCTGGCGACCCCGTAGCCCGCCAGCCGCACCCCCGGTGACCCCGCAGCCCGTCGACCGCACCTCCGACGACCCTACAGCCCGCCGACCGCACCTCCGGCGATCCCGCTGCCCGTCGGTCGTACCTCCGGCGACCCCGCTTCTATTGGACGCTCCTCCAGCAACCCCGTTAACCGCTGGCCGCTTTCTCCTGTGAGCCCCGCTCCATCCAATGGCCTCCGGCGGCCCCGTCGGTGTTCCCTAGCCCTTTCGGTGCCTCTGCTCCGCTCCGATACCGCCCTATTGGCGTCCCTTGACCTTTTCTGGCACTCTAGTCGGCTCTGCCGCACTTTCGGCTGGTTTCGTACCGTCTTTCTGCGGTCCGACCAGCCGCCGCCACCTTACGCCGGCCAGCGGCGCACCCGGTAATCAGCGCGCAACCTCCGACGGTCTCCCTACCAGTGCACGCCGCCCCTTTAACTGGCACGCAACCCCGACGGTTGAGCGCGTCTGTTCTGAGGTAAGTTTTGTGTCGTTTGAATATATATTTATAAATATATTGTAGTTGGTTGTTTAATTGATTGGTTTGTGCAGCACATTGGCGGAATAATTCTGCAACGCGGAGGTCTTCAGCCTGCGAGCGCGTACGCGCCTGCACGAGGTGTATTGCGTCATCGGGTTCGGTTTTCAAATCGAGGTGAGGTTTGCTTTGTTTCTTACTTAAATTATTTTATATCAACGTTTATATATATGTGTTTATATATATATATACATTGTCTTTTTTGCTTTCTCATTCTTTTGAACTTTTCTGAATCGGTGTTTACGTGTTTTAGTCATTCTACTTTTGTTGCAGCGTATCACAAGGTATTTTCGCTTTATCGAATTTTCCCGCTTGCTTTTTCTAGTGTGCAAGTGTGAGGCGTGTCGTGTCATCGCAAACTAGCTTCAAGTCAAGGTAGTACTCCCATGGAACTCGCCTTTAAATTTAAAATTTATTTATTCCTTGTCTTTTTATTGTGTTTCAGTAAATTTAAAAGTATTATTAAGTAGTTATTTACATTGTGGTGATCTGCTGATAATGAAAGCTGTTTAATTCTAGCGTTTCATTGAAAGTGTTTTTCTGGGTTTTAATTGTGTGCTTCCATAGTAATATTGCTAAATGGGTTCATTATGAAATTTGAAAGTCATGTTGATTTGTGTTTTCAAATGTTTTTGGTGTGTGTAAATTGGTATGTGTATTGTTTATGGAAAAGGGTTTTTCTTAGAACATTGATTAAAGGAAATGTTGTATGACCTTTAAACATGATTTTGGGAAACTTTAAGCGTGGTTCTTGGTTGTTGAAAAATGTTTTCCTTTGACGTGTGAATAAAAGTATTGATTTCATTTGAGAAATAACATTCCTTCAAAAAATGATTAAAGGCCCGTTTGGCCCTTGAGCTGGTTTTTGGAATTTGTTAGTGGTGGTTTGGTTTTCCTTAAATGGGTTTCTATGTATGTTTTTCTGGTTTTCCACTTGATGGTGTGTTTTATATCTTTTGGAAACTCTTTGATATTAAATGGTTTAAATGTAGTGATGTGGCGGCCTGGTTGGCACTTTATTGAATGTGAAGTGAATATGTAAATATACATACTTATGGGGAATCTCTATAGAGGGACTTCCCTTCGAGGGTTGTCGTGTAGCGGTGTCCGTGTAGGGGGTTGGCAAGTGCGGTGAGATGAGTCACGCATGCGAGGGCCTCCTACTTACACAGTATTATTAAAACTACTGTGGTTTCCTGGGCGTCTTTTAGAGAATCGAGTGACGGTTGCTGGCTAACCCCGATTAGACGGGTTAGTCCCCCTTGGTAGGTAAGGCCTTGTGGGGCGTGCCACTAGTTGGCTGTTAGGGCGGCCAGTTGGTTATTGACTATGGAGTACCATGTCGGATGGTAGTCTGAACCCGAGTACGTCCAAGGGTTTTCTAAGGATGTTTAGGATCACCCATGGTAACTTGATGTTCCTTGCTTGTTTACTTCCAGTTGTTCTTCACATCTTATACTGTTATACTTGTGGAAATGGTTTTCAAGTGAAGATGCATTATTCTCTTTGTGCGAAATTTGAAAATGTAACACAACTTTCTCTTTTTGAATGAATTTGGCAACAATGAAAGGAATTCAACTTTTGAAAAAGTATAAGAGTAATGTCTCATGTTTTGACCTTCAGGTGAAACATTATGAGAGCTTACTTTTATACATTGTAGTTCAAACCTGGAATTTATAGATTCTTTATTTACTAGCAGTGCTTTGGGAATTCTTGTTGGGCTCACCAACTGAGTACTTTTTGTACTCATGCCTATCTTTTACCTTTTCAGTTACAGGTTTATTTGTGTACAGTTTTTCCTGGTTTAGTCACTCACTGTTGGAGCGAGGTTTATTTTCAGTTGGGTGGTGTCCCGTGGGGGTCACATGGAGGTACGTTGGTTGTGTAGTTTTTGTTTTTCTGTTTTGTTCTGTTTCTATTATTTTGCTAATTCTGGTTTTCCTATTGGGCCAAACCATTCCCACCTTTTTAATTTTGATGCCCGGCACTAGTTTCCATCCCGGGGGGATCGGGAACGCCCCTCGGGACTTTCCGCAGACCAGCTCGGGTGACCGGTTCACGGTCGACCCTGGCTGGTTCATGACAAAAATGGTATCAGAGGCGGTTCTTGTTATTTCGGTTTTCTGGTAGAAGAGGATTTAGACTGTCGGAACTCGAGAGGTAGGTGCGGGAAGAGCACCACAAACTCTTGCTCACGTTTATCCTTGAGTTACCAGGGGTAGTCCGGAAATTGTGTCTTTTGACCTCGTTTTGGATTGGGGAATGAAAAAGGAGACGAGCCAGTGTCACCTCGCGATTTCACATGGAGTAGTGACCCATGTAGAGTTTGAGTACCCGGTTTAAGTTCCTCCTAGCTGTTGATTCTTACTTGGGGTGTGGCTCACTACCATGTCGTCAGGTTAAGAATAACTGCTAGTTCCCCATTCTGGTGATTCTTTGTAAGTTGTACTATGTTTGGTTCTTCTTGGTGTGATCATGTTTTTGAAAAGTAAAGTTGAATTTTGAAATGGAAATGTTTTCTTTAAAATTGGTTTAAATTGGTGAAGGGGATTTCTGCAATTTAAAGTGTTCTGGTTTCAAAAAAAGGGGTGTTTGCCTAGATTTGGTAAGGAAATGATTTGGGTGTGACCCTTGGTTTTCCTTATAAATGATCACATGTGTGCGGGTTTGTGCGAAAAGTGCATGAGAGGCACTTGTTCGTGGATGACGTGAGTGGAATGGATGGACACACATGCGACGCTTCATGAGATGCTATGGGTGTTTATTTGAAACCAAAGGTTTGACCATGTCTTTCTAAGATGATTTTTGAAAGAGTAAAATGATTTTGGAAATTTGATTTTGTTTCGGAAAGTGGACTTTTGGCGTGTGAGCCAGTTGTTGGTATGCGATTGTCCTTTTGATTAAGATTTGATTGGATACTGATTTTTGGCTTTGTGTTTTATGCTGTTTAGAGAATGTTGCCCAGAAAGATCCCCAATGTTTCTAATGAGTCATGCCCAGTTTCGGGTCCTTCTCAGACGTTGCCTATTCTTCGTGGTGATCGAGGCCCGTTAGAAACAGTAGAGTGGCTTGAAGAAGTGGAGAGCATCTTTAGAACATTGGGAACTCCCGAGACTGTTAGGGTTCGTGCTGTTATGAGATTGTTTGAAGGTCCATCTCTGAACCAGTGGAAGGTGGTTTCCCCATCGTCAATGCAAGTCGGAATGACATGGGATGTCTTTAAAACCATCTTCATCCAAGGATTTATACATGAAGAATTGAAGGCAAAGAAAAAGGGAGAGATCATGCATATTCAACAAGGTCAACAGATGGTGAAAGCATATGTTGACCATTTTAAGGAATTGATTGCTTTTTCTATTGAGGTTGCATCTCATGATCTCATGAAGGAATCTATTTTTACTGGGGGGGGGGGTCTCTGTCCAGAAATCAAGGAGTGGGTCTTCCCTTCTAAAGACCATCGTTTCGAGGAGCTGGTGGAGGAAGCATTTTTAGCTGAGTTGGTGTCTGGAGCGCGGGTAGTTGGCAGTCCAGCGTACATAGTTGTTCGTGGGGTTTGTATATCTAGCGAGGAAAGGATGCCAGAGAAACCTGTTCCTATGGAGTTATCTCCTTTGGTCCCAGCTCCCGGTTTGTTAGATCGTTCAGTGGTATGCTATCAGTGTGGTCGTTCCGGACATTTGAATCCATCCTGCCGCAACCCTCCTAAGACGTGTCATCGTTGCGGCTGTCTGGGTCATTTGGAGAAGTTTTTCAGGAAGCGTCGCTTGAAGAGGATGTCATGATTGGAGAGTGTCAGTACCCGACTGTGAGGCAAGAGATGCTTCAACAATCAGAGCCCCAACCACAGGTCTCGGGGTGAAGCTCGCGAACAGTCAGGAGTTCCCAGGGGTGTGGAGCCTTGGTCCGAGTTTTGTGTTCCGTGTTGGTGGTGGAACAATTAAGATCTTTTTGTACTTTTTTTTTGCTGTTAAAGATTTGACGTTATTGTATGTTCTTTGTTTTACCATGGGGTCATCATGGTCTAATTATATTCTGATCTAATTAGTCTCGTTTGTGTGGATGTGGTTATGTTTTGTGGTTTTCAATGGGTCATGTTTTCACTCGGTGTCTTGTAATGTCTTTTCCATGGGTTTTCCCCTAGTGTTGAAGGTCATTACTTTGGTCGAGGATTCAACGTTTCGACGAAGGTGTCATTTTTCACTCGTGCAATAAGAGTTGGTTTAAACCGGTTGGGAGTTTCCGCGTCGACCCCCCCCCCCTTTCCTAGGGTTTTCTATTTAGATGGTTAATTTTTTTTTGCACAAGTTGAGATCTTGTGGTGGGGAGAACCCCTTTGTGTTCTCCCATAAACCTCGATCTTCAGTTTTCTCTTGAATCGGTCGGGTGTGACCTGTGTAGAGTAAGGTCATCCCGAGAATCTCAGTTCTCTTCGGTTACTTTAGTTTTGTTTGGGCATGGACTTGAATCTTGACGGACTTTTGGCTTGGTGACTTTCTGGGGGCAGAAAGTGTCTGTGGTGGGGAGAATTGTCACACCCCGACCGCAGAATCCCTTATTTTACTTCTAATTTTGGTCTCAGTTTGAATTTTTTTTCAAAGCATAATTGCGTTGACGGGTTTCGCGCTAGTGCGCGGTCACCGCAACGTTAGCAGTGACCGTGCGTTCGGCCCGGGTGACCGTGTGTCGCCCGACGTTTTAAATAATAATTTTTTTTATGTTGACATTAATATAATTATTAGTATTAAATAGTTATATATATTATTATTATTATTATAAAGTTTTATTTTTATGATGTTTTATTATTATTATGAAGATTTGATTTTTATTTATTTACCTATTCAATCTTATTATTATTATTATAATAATTAGTATAGTATTTTTATTTTATTATTATCCTTATAGTATTATTATTATTATTATTATTATTATCATCATATTTTTACATATATATATATATATTATTTTTTTACCCCCTAACCCTAATCCCTCTCCCCCCCATGCGGCGGCCCCCTCCCCCTTCCCCGTACCCTCCCCTCCCTGTCTCCCTTTCTCTCTGCGCGCAGCCCGACCGCCGACCGCGCTCCCCCTCCGACTCCGCTCCCTTGCATGACCTCCCCCGGACCCCGCTACTCCCGCCCCTCCCGGCGTCCCGGCTCCCTCTGCCGTCCCTGCCCCCCTCCGCCATCCCGACTTCCCCCACCCCGTACGGCCTCCGCTCCGGCGCACAGCCCCGCCGCGCCGGCTCGCCGCCCCCGCGCGACCAACCCACTCTGCCCCGGCACCCTCCGCATCTCCCCCATGTGAAACCCCGGCTCCGGCGACCCCGCAGCCCACCGGCCGCACCCCCGATGACCCCGCAGCCCGTCGGTCGCACCTCTGTCGACCCCGCAGCCCGCCGGCTGCACCTCCGGCGACCCCGCTGCCCGTTGGCCGCACCTTCGGCGACCCCACTACCGTTGGCCACTCCTCCAGCAACACTGTTAACCACTTTCCGCTTTCTCTGTTGAGCCCCGCTCCGGCCAGCGGCCTCTGGCCACCCGTCGGTGTTCCCCAGCCCTGTCGGCGCCTCTCCTCTGCTCCGGTACCGCCCTGTTGGTGTCCCTTGACCTTTTCTGTCACTTCTGTTGGCTCCTCCGCACTTTCGGCCGGCTGCGTACCGTCTTTCTGCGGTCCGGCTAGCTGCCGCCACCTTGCGCCGGCTAGCGGCGCACCCGGTAATCAGCGCGCAACATCCGACAGTCTCCCTGCCAGTGCACGCCGCCCCTTTAACTAGCGCGCGACCCCGACAGTTGAGCGCGTCTGCGCCGAGGTAAGTTTCGTGTCGTGTGAATATATATATATATATATATATTGTAGTTAGTTGTTTAATTTTTTGGTTTGTGCAGCGCATTGGTGAAATAATTCCGCAACGCGGAGGTCTTCAGCCTGCGAGCGCGTACACGCCTGCGCGATGTGTGTTGCGTCATCGGGTTCGGTTTGCAAATCGAGGTGAGGTTTGCTTTTTTTTTCTTACTTAAATTATTTTATATCAATGTATATATATATGTATATATATATATATGTATACATATATATGTTTTCTTTTTTCATTCTCATTCTTTTGAACGTTTTTGAATCGGTGTTTACGTGTTTTAGTCATTCTACTTTTGTTGCAGCGTGTCGCGAGGTATTTTCACATTATCAAATTTTCCGGCTTTCTTTTTCTAGTGTGCAAGTGTGAGGCATGTCGTGTCATCGCAAACTAGCTGCATGTCATGGTAGGTCTCCCATGGCACTCCCCTTTAAATTTAGAATTTATTTATTCCTTGTCTTTTTATTGAGTTTCAGTAAATTTTAGAGTATTATTAAGTAGTTATTTATAGTGTGGTGATCTGCTGATAATGAAAGATGTTTAATTCTAGTGTTTCATTGAATGTGTTTTTCTTGGTTTTAATTTTGTGCTTCCATAGTAATATTGCGAAATGGTTTCGTTATGAAATGTGAAAGTCATGTTGAATTGTGTTTTGAAATATTTTTGGTGTGTGTAAATTGGTAGGTGTATTGTTTATGGAAAAGGTGTTTCTTAGAACCTTGATTAAAGGAAATGTTGTATGACCTTTAAAATTGATTTTGGGAATCTTTAAGCGTGGTTCTTGGTTTTTGAAAAATGTTTTCCTTTCACGGGTGAGTAAAAGTTTGGATTTCATTTGAGAAATAGCATTCCTTCAAAAAATGATTAAAGGCCCGTCTGGCCCTTGAGATGGATTTTGGATTTTGTCAGTGGTGGTTTGGTTTTCGTTAAATGGGTTTCTATGTATGTTTTTCTAGTTTTCAACATGATGGCGTGTGTTATATCTTTTGGAAACACTTTGATATTAAATGGATTAAATGTAGTGATGTGGCGGCCCGGTTGGCACTTAATTGAATGTGAAGTGAATATGTAAATATACGTACTTATGGGGAATCTCTACAGAGGGACTTCCCTTCAAGGGTTGTCGTGTAGTGGTGTCCGTGTAGGGGGTTGGAAAGTGTGGTGAGAGGAGTCACACGTGCGAGGGCCTCCTACTTACACAGTATTATTAAAACTACCGTGGGTTCCTGGGCGTCTTTTAGAGAATAGAGTGACGGTTGCTGGCTAACCACGATTAGACGGGTTAGTCCCCCCTTGGTAGGTAAGGCCTTGTGGGGCGTGCCACTGGTTGGCTATTGGGGCGGCCAGTTGGTTACTGACTATGGAGTACCATGTCGGCAGGTAGTCTGAACCCGAGTACGTCCAGGTGTTTTCTAGGGATGTTTAGGATCACCCATGGTAACTTGATGTTCCTTGCTTGTTTACATCCAGTTGTTCTTCATACCTTATACTGTTATACTTGTGGAAATGGTTTTCAAATGAAGATGCATTATTCTCTTTGTGCAAAATTATAAAATGTAACACACCTTTCTCTTTTAGAATGAATTTGGCCCCAATGAAAGGAATTCAACTTTTGAAAAAGTATAAGAGTAATTTCTCGTGTTTTGACCTTCAGGTGAAATGTTCCGAAAGCTTACTTTTATAAATTTTAGTTCAAACCTGGAATTTATAGATTCTTTATTTACTGGCAGTGATTTGGGAATTTTTGTTGGGCTCACCTACTAAGTACTTTTTGTACTCACACCTATCTTTTACCTTTTCAATTGAAGGTTTATTTGTGTATAGGTTTTCCTGGTTTAGTCGCTCAGTGTTGGAGCGAGGTTGGTTTTCAGTTGGGTGGTGACCCGTGGGGGTCACATGGAGGTACGTTGGTTGTGTAGTTTTTGTTTGTCTGTTTTGTTAGGTTTATATTCTTTTGCTAATTATGGTTTTCCTATTGGGCCAAACTGTTCCCACCTTTTTACTTTTGATGCATGGCACTAGTTGCGATCCCGGGGGGATCGGGAGCGCCCCTCGGGACTTGCCGCGGACCGGCTCGGGTGACCGGTTCAGGGTCGACCCTGGCTGGTTCGTGACATACTCACTACCTCAAAACTGATTATTGACTTTTTGACAAGTGTTATATGCTATCAATGATGGAATTTACAACATTTTTGGACATAAAGAATATATTCAGTAGCATGTGTAAGGATTAATTCGTGTTTATTATAAGGTCTTATGGTAATTTGGGTTTTATCCATATTTTAATAAGACACATGATGAAGATATTCACATATTTGGAATGTGAACATTTAGGGTTGCTTCATGTTGATTAAAGGAAAATAAGTTAGCAGATGCATTCGGAACAATAGATCATGGTGTTCTAAAAAAATGGATTGTAATGGACTCTGTGTACATAGATCTAGAAAATACGGATATAGGAATTGTATCATGATCTTTTGGAAAGTTAAACCATTTATGAAATGGTTTATGTTGATAATAGTATGAGGTTTTTGAGTTTAATGTCACCACATGTAGCAACATGTGCTAAGAGATGATGTATAGATTGGTCAAGGAATAAACAATGGATAATATTGTGTTTATAAAATATACTGTGTATTTATACTCTTATAAGAGTGGAATAATTACTCAACTCTAGGAAAAGAGTCTTAAATTAAAAAAAATTCGTATTATGATATTTTTTCATGATATCAATGAAAATTTTCATACCTATAGTTTATGGTTTTATGGTAATTATATTTTATCTGATCGTGTTATTTATTACTTTCCATGAGAACATGATGGATCGATTAATCTTCCATGACCATGTTGTCCAATTATAATGCGTAGTTTTGTAGTAACCGATACATTTCCATTTCCCACTTATTAAGAGGATATTTTTAACTGTATTTCTGATAACTATTTCTCATAAGATAATTTTCAAGTATCAACCATTAACATTCTATGTTCAAATAAAAATTTCAATGATGAAATTTTTTTAAGGAGGGGAGAATGTAACACCCCAAGGATTTTAAAATATATTTAATATTGAATGTATAAAACACCAAGTACTGAAAAAACATCACTTTGTTATAACCTAGCAAATGAACATAATTTTTCCACTTATGTGTTTTGAATTTCAAAAATCTGATATACACAGTTGCGTTCAGGGTGATTTATGGAGTCTGATAGAACAGACATAATTTTTTATAAATATTAACCTACCATTATGAATATTAACCTACCCCATATAAATAGTAATATACCCTTATAAATAGTAACTTGACCCTTATGAATAGTGATATATCCATATGAATAGTAAGTTGACCCCTATGAATGGTAAGGTACCCTTATGAATAGTTACATGACCCTTATGAATAGTAATGTACTCTTATTCATACTAACATCACCCATGTAAGTATAAATAAAATTTAGGAACCTTATAAATGATAGTGAACAGTTTAAAAATTAATAATTAAGTTTCGGTATTTTTGTGAGAAGTAAATATTTAATTTCAATTTTATAATTAATAATTTTTTTAAAATAAAAAAAATTCATTAAATTTATACCTAAATCCATTTTTTTTGTCCAAGGATTTTGTGATAATATAGTAAAACCTTAGTTTGCAAAATCAGTTTTCGTTTCAAAACTGTATTTTACGAGTAAATGATGTTTTTAAATAAAATATAAATTACACATTTTAAGAAAATTATTTAGATAAAATGGAATTAATATTTTGATTCTAAACGGTGAAAAATGGTTAGGGTGAACTTTTACAATTTCTCTAAAATACTTTATTTTTTTAGGAATATTGAAATACGATAATTTACTGTATATATACATTATTAGTTAAATACACTATTCCTAGAATTATCACTGATATAATAATACTATGTTTGAAATCAGATTCACTTATTACTATTTTTTTGTCATGGAATCAGCATTATTTATTGTCTTATTGAAAAAATAAACTAATGATTAAAATATTAAGAAAACCCTCTTCTCCTCCACTATAAAACCCACCCACACTCCCCTCTTATCTACACTTCTCTCAAGCCTTGTGACTTGTATAAATTATACCAAAATATCTTCCGAAGATCCTCCCCTATATCCATCAACCCTTGGTCTCATAAAAGAACAAATCCTCTCCCCTAAAGAGGCTCTTAAGGAAGATTAATTCAAGAGGTAAATTCATATTTTCAATTATTTTTCATTCCATTCATGTTCCTTTGTTTTCATTTCTATCCTCACCTATCCTCATCCAAATATTATTAAAAATATAGTACATTAAATTTAATATAAGTTTTTTTACTATGGAATAAGTTATCATCATCTCTTTATTACCCTTATTTTTATACTAGTAGTAAAAAACACCATCTGAGATGTGATAATTTACCACATTTAAAAACAATGAGTTCACAATTTCTATTATTGTCTTAAATTATTATAATTAAGCCATTATTATTATTGCAAAATAGTATAATACATTTATTATGTATCATATATGGTGTTTTACTCATTATGTACACATTTGTTTATTTATAAATCAAAATGAGTTTGTTGGGTTCAAAAACTGCTAATTAACCCAAACGGTTATCATTAAACAATTTATATAATCATTCATATTACATCCATGTAAACAAATTAAATTTACAAAAATGTAATCTTTTTAACGTTCACTAACAACATATAAGTTCAATTTAGGAAAACCATCCACATTTTACATGATTCTCCGTTAATGTATATAAGTATACTGATCATGAAATAAACAGACCCAAACACTGAATTGAACCTCTAAACCCATCAAAAGGCCATGAATGAACTTAATAAGGTTATGATAAATCGATTACATTGATATTAAGTTTTATAATTATTAATTAATAAACCTAAATTTTATTATTCATGTCATTAAGATCAAGTGTATTACACCATCAGACTTAAGGTAAGGGTTTCTTCATCTCACTTCCATTTTGTGAGATATTCTGTATTCAATACTATTATTTATGTATTCTGTATGTCTACTGCCAATTGATGTATCAAATCATGAATATATTTATTTTTATTATATTTAATATTTCATTTTATTATTATTAATTTTGGTTCATAAAATTAAACTGGTTACTAGGTTGTAAGTATTTTCAACCTGAACCTCTTTTTTCATTCGGGTTGCTCTTATTGTCTACTCACCTTAATGAAATTCATATATATTCTTATGTAATCCTAATAAAGTATGTTTTAATGTTATCTATATGTATAACAATCATAATACTTCTTTCTTTTATGGGGAGTTACATGTTTTAAAAGGGTCATTCAAAATTTCATCATAATAGGCAAACCCAATTCAAGGGAATTTCTCGAATTCGTAACCTTTTTCAAGTCAAATATAAAATATATTTTAAGAAACAATTATGTTTATAAAATCAATAATTTTATCATGAAAAAAATTATCTTGTTTCATTTCTGTTTTTATTAAATCAAGCATGCCTTTCCACTTAAAAATCCCCTTTAATATTTTCATTAAAATGCTCTAAAATGTCTTATTTCTGATGATTCTTAGGAACTCTTTTTACATGATTTCTCTTAAGTGGGACATAATTTGTGCCCCAAATATAATTTCAATGTCCTTGATTTTTATGTTTTGTAATATACATGTTTATAATCTGATTTCATGGAAAATACAAATGATTTTCCAAAATAACTCTTCTTGCAAAAGTAAAAAAATAATTTTTCTTGTCTCACATTAACTTTTATGAATTATATGCCTTATTCACCAATTATTACATGAATTTGGTGTATGTACTACACTTTGGTATATCATATCAAGAGTCTCCTTATTCTCATGATATTTTAAAGTATTATCATTCGAATGTTTCAAGGTGGTATGGGACACTTTGGAATGTTTAAGGATTATTTCCTTAGGAAATTTTCAATAGTTTCATTCAAAAGTTTCTTAATCCAAGAAAACATCCCTTGTTGAATATTTTAATTAATTGAGATTTATATCTTATGATATAATCTAAAATATGTTTTTAAGGGTTTCTGATTTTTTGAGTATGGATGTTCTGTCTTAATACCATTCAACATATATCTCGGAATGGTTAGTGGTTATGTGAAATGATTGGGGAAAGCTCTTTACATATCATATATTACATTCAATATGAATTTATATGTCGATTATGTTCACCCCATTCATATATGTAATGAATTGGACTTAGTAAGTGATTGGTAGGGCCTTCTATAGCCCCTCAATGCATCAGTATGTCTCATGAGACAAATAGATATGGACTTCGCTGATGCCTTTCCCTTTATGAAATAGTTTTGGATGGGGCCTTAATCATTTTTAGATGTATTGGTCATGTCCTTGACGGTATGTTTATAAATGTATCGAATATTCATTTACATCATTACGAAGCTGTAAATTCATAGTTCTTGTTGTTATTTGACTAGTATAATACCTATGATTATGTTTTATTATTGAAATATTTACTCAACTCGTATTCCTACCAAATTATGTTTATGTTTATTTTTAAAGTCATGTTTTTCAATTATTTATTGTGCCTAATTTTTATGTTTATGATATCTTCCACTGTATTGTTTACCCTTAATGAGAATCTGAGCTCCCCCTTATTATGTTTCACTTTTTCTAGGACATGAAGTGGTATATTATGATTGACTTGATGGGATAATATTAGAGTCTTGTATGTTCCCATTGGAAATTTTATGTTGTTTAGCATTTAAAGTTGTAATGTTGAACATCTATATGTATATAGTTTCCATATATACTAAACTAATCAGTCCTTCAGAATACAAATTTCTTGTAATAATTCCAATGTAATGAAATAATTCACCAACTCTGGGAAAGTGGGGTCAGGTGTTTACATATTTCACCCATTATAAATATTTTTTTCCATGTTTCCCAAGACACTAAACTATTATGGTCCTTGGGAATATTTTTTTAAAGTGATACAAATTCATCTAAAATGATTTAATATCCATGTATGTTAATCTTAGGTGGTTAAAATAGATCCCATTGGGGTATATATCTGTAATGGGATCTTAGCTGATTCTCCCTCAACCCACTACAAATAAGAGTCACCCTTTCCTCTGTAATGATCTTTTTTTCAACACAAAGAAAAATAGGATGAGTGAGGAAAATAAGAGAAGATGAAACATACATTTTGTGGATTGATGAAGTCATTTAGTTCAAAAAAAACGGATCATTAACCCCTTCAATAGCATCCTATTTCATTATCTTCTTCCAAACACCTCATAGTAGGGATTCGATTATCAGTAGTTTAAATTATCATCTCTAGATCCGTGATATATATTCCATTCTTGATAGGGTTATCATTAAATTGGTGGTCTGTTGGGGCTTGAAAATCCAAAATCTATTGAATCTACAACCTGGTGAAAAAGGGTGAGCACATTTCCTTAGAATCATAAGGCCTACAATGCCGTGATGGGGATACCCCTAGTTACATGAAATGCAAGGTTGTTTCAGCCTTATATAAAGCATACCTGGAACACCTTTATTTCCTGGGATTCCCATCTCTCTCGGTCATGGTTGAAGGATGGGAAAATGAAGATCGGGCTTCCACTTTGTGATGGCGATTTGACCATATAGGCTCAACATCAGCTGGTATATACCTTTTAATTGTGATTGGTGGACTAAAACATGCATGGGGTTTCTTGGGTGAGCTCGGGACCTCATTTATATCACTCCCTAGAATAGGTGGAGCCTTTTTGTCATGATTCCCCAACCCATCAAGAATTAAAGATCTGAATCAAGGCACCCTCCTTGTCAATTCCACTTAGTGATACTATGAAATTCATCCTTAAGCATGTCAAGAGGTCAACCTAGTATACACAAATTATGGAGGTAGATTAATTACCTCTTGAGTCATCTCCACAACTATGAGAATCTCGATTTTTCATACCAACATTGTGTTCCTCACTAATAAAATGATCATAGGAGGGGATACATTGATTTTTCATAGGAACGTGAATTGGAATAAAAATATATATGGAGAATAGACCTCAAATATACCTCTACATCAATTTGAAACTCTAGCACACCAAACCTATGGGAAATCATATATGACATCATTTCATCGTTGGTTTTTTAATCGTTGCTGAACATCTCAAGCAGTTGAACCCCATATGGAAATAATTTTAATTCATTAAATAGATTCGGTCTCTTTAATGTGTCAACATACATTAGTGATAGGGTATGGTTGCTAAAACAGTGTGGAAAAATGTTTCAAAATGTCCCCCATGAACATTTGTTCCTCCCAACATAGTGAAAGAGGAAAATGTTCAGGCAATAAATCCCCACAATACTTGGAATAACCCTAAAATTATAAAATGTCCTTCCCTTTGTGCATGTACAACATGCACCATTGGAACTTCCCCAGGATAAGGGATTCCAACCCTAAATGCTTCCCCTCTACTAAATTGGCATCTATAAAAAATGTTCTTATCCTCGCACCTCCCTGGGATTCGTGAACTTGTATAATATATGTATATATATATATGCTTATACATGTCTCTAAGAAGCTTTTACGAAATGTCTTGGTGAGTGTGATAGACTTTACTGTGTACCCTCACTGGTGGTACTCTCCTTGTTCTAATGTGGGAGAAACTTTTCTATAAATTCCATGATTCTCTATTGCGGGACATCCCATGGGACTTTTTCATGTTGGGAACTCCCCATAGCCTCCAAAAAAATATTCATCAATTCTTCAAAATGGAAACCCCCTTAGGAGAGGGTATTTGTTCTTCATGCCTCCGGCTATCTTCAACAGCCCACAAGACAAAATGGGTGACATTTAAACATAATCCCATGTGGCTTTCAGTGTGATAAACTCATCATACATCTATCTTAATATTGGAGCTCCAAAGATCATTTACACATCCTATAAAATAATTCCAACTTATATATGCATTAGATGGAAGGTGTTGGTATGTGGGCTCTATTGGAATTCTAGACTGAGAATAATTTTAGGATTCTTCATACATATATCTTGGCCACCCAGACATCTTCATAGATTCCAACTACCTTTATCTGGTTTTAAAAATCATCACAAGTTTAGAGTACCTAACTCGCCCACATCCACTCAAGCCTAATGTCCCCCACCCCCAAGTGGATGTCCTAGTCTCCCCTCCATCACTTTTATTGGTATGTCTTAGAATCATGAATGATAAATGAGTAGTAGTGAAACATTAACTCAAGGGAATGCGTCTTCAAATCCATGAAACAAGAGATGTCATACATGATAAAATCCATGGATGACGTTCCCTCATTTTTGTACACACCCTTGGATTAGATGTTGGTGGTGGAAAAGCTCTTGTATTGTTGGAACTAGGAGAGTAAGATATAATTATTAATCTTTAGGATTAAGATATCCTTCATTTTTCCATGGCCTTAGAGTGTCAAATAATTTCTCTCAAGATATTCATGATCATGCTTCTTCATGTGATTCACCGAGTCTGTGATAGGGGTGTCACGTGCATTGTAATAATCTATCCTAATGACATCGACCATCTCCATGATAAGATCACTAGTCTATTCATTATAAATATTAACCATCAGGGTGTCCATTGGGAATCTAAAAGGCTGTATTGAAATTTTCATTAGAGTTATAAGTATTTTTTTTGAAATTTTTTTTTTGTGAATTTAGTAATTTGGGAAAGGGGTGTCCTTGGGTAGTTCACCCAAATAGGTGACCTCATGCAGGTCACTCTACCATGTGACCTCATGCATGTCACTCACCGAGGTGACCTCACCCATGTCAGTCGCCCAAGTACATGGATCACCCCAGTAAGTGCATCCATGTCTATGAGAATGGAGCTATAGCTAATAGAACAGAATGATAAGATCACTAGTATTGTGATAGATATAGTTTGAAGGAGAGAAGAAAGGTTGATGAGGCCTTCAACACTATTTATAGATGCAAGGAACACCTATGCAATCTACGTGCATGAAATAGAAAAGTGGTTGACTTGTGCGATCCACCTACACAATCCACTTATGCATCTCACCCTTTCACTTATCCCTTGCATGAAATTCAAGTAGTAATGTTCATCAAGCCTAAGAATAAAGGTTAATGAATGCATAGAATCTTGATAATGAAGGATACATCATCATCTTTTTCCACTACTTTATTGTAAGACCATGTTTATCTAATCATGTCCAATATTAATGGTGGGTTTGGTTGACACTACTTTTTGTCATGCGAGAATGAGAATTTAAAAAAGGGGAATTCCTTGAGAAAAATATAAGTGAGGAATTGTAGGGGTTTTACACTTATCCCTGGTAATACCACACAAGGCCCAGTGAGCAGCATTAGTTAGGGACATCTTGTGATCTACTATCACTACATAGGTTCAACATTCATGTTAGAACTATCACACATTCCTCAAATAGTCTTGCACAAGAGAAACACTCAGGCCACACTTGTGTGATGACTAGCACAAGAAACCCACATGGTAACTGCAATGACACACCAGTATGTTGACTAGAGAGACCCACCTGTTTAAGAAACTTCCTTCATACTAGGTCTCAAGAATGCCTATAAATAAGACTATTTGACTCCTCATATTAGATGTCTGGAAAACCCAAAGAATCCTTGAAGCTCTTCTCACCCTAGTCCTTCTCCAAGGCCCTCAAAACCTTTAATTTTTATTTCAATGCCTTAAAAGAGATTGGGATTAAAGGGGTAGTATGATTAAATTTCCCCTAGTGTTTTGAACACATAACACCTGTGTGAACCACCTCCCCTATACACACTAGGGAGAAATCCCCTTCTCATGTCTGGGATTTATGTTCCAGTCATCTAGAGACACGTAAGGGGACCCTTGGATCCTAGAGAAAAGGCTCACACAATTTTTGTTACCTAGGTATTAAATAACCTTTAGATCTCATTAGATCAACTAGGTTTTCCCTATGCGAAAGCCCTTCATCTCATATATCCTTCACCTATGTGATCCATCGTCATCTCTCCCAACCTTTACCTATGTGATCCTCCTTTAGTTCGCTAAGACTTCACCTATGTGTGACTCTTTTGAGTCCTCTCATTCAATACCCTAACGTAAGGGAACCACATTCATTGGGACTCACATCAAAGGAAGACAAAATCCAAACCTCCATCAAGACCTTCATGTATTCACTACCATAAAGAATGGAATGCTAGTGTTCTTATACTTCAGTTGTGCATTTCTTTGGTAAGATTTGTCCCACTCTCATCTTATAGTATAGGTAGGGTCCTCAGGGTATGTAAATTTGTGCATAAATTTGATAATGAGGACCCCAACTATAAGGTAAGTACCAGGGACCTCTTGGTTTTAGACATGAGGTATTTCCTTGTCCCTAAATTACTTTATCTGATTTTGGAACCTTCCCACTTTACATAGTGATGGGAGACACATGAATTTCCATTTAATGAGGGATAGTGTCATGTCCTCCTATTATCATCTCTAAAATTGGGAGAACGACATCCCTCCAAGGGTAAGCTGCTAGACTCTCTTTTAAGAATAACCTATATGGGTATGTATGTCATGTCCCATGGTCAAAAATATAAGAGAGGATATAATTACCTCGATGACCTTTCTATTTCTCATAGATCTGGCATTTCCAACCCAAAAAATAAAGAGATTAGGTTTTTTGTCAGATCTTCCACTTCCTCTTCGTTCTCCAACCAAGCATGGATCTTTATGTATTATAGGATAGTAATAATCACGAAACCTACATGATTAGATGTATTTTTTCATCATATAATCCTTTTTCAGGTCTTCCTTTATGCTTCGTTATGAGGGCCTCTATAGGCCTAGGACCTCAAATCCATGTGTCCATCTTGAAGCGTCTCTATAGGAATGGGTCCTCAAAGATGTGTATCTATCTCAAAGTAATATATCCCCAGTGAGAAAACCCAAGAAAGGGACTCGTCTATATGTGTAATCCCTAACCATATGAAACATATAGGCTTTGATTCTTATACAAATGGGATATGTAAAAATAACCTTGAGGTTCAAACCCCACACCCAAAAATCACCATAATTCAACTTGGGGCCATATCCATGTAGGTTCATTTCTAGCCTAAAAGGGTACACTTCATCCAGGTCCCTTAGACCACTTCGGAGTAAGTCCCACAAAAAAATTTTACTATGCAGCTTTCACCAAGATGTCCTTGACTCACAGCCTTAAAATACATGGATTGGACCTCATCACAATTCTATAAATGGTACGATTTGTCCTGTTATGTGTCACCAAAATAAATAGGTTATGATTTATTTCACAAGGATACATATAAATCCCATATTATAAGCCTGATCACATCATAAAAATAGACCTTGTCTTCCTTGATTATGATAAACATCATAGCGCCCCACTGGGTGGCATAAATCCATCACCATAATAATGAAAAACATAAGAATCTTTAATTTGTTAACAAAAGGGTGTCATTGATGGAGAAACATAGATGTATATATATTTCCCTATTAATAAAGAACCTTAGATATATAAATATGATTATAAAGTCCATGCATGATAATCGTTGATTATTAACATGAGGATGAACCATATCACATTTGGGATTTAATAAAGGATCTATTAATATGTATTAAATATTAATAGATACCTGATATAAGAAGTAACTCCCCCCAAAAGGGAAAATGGGTGCGATGATTCTGAAATATCATCCTTTCATCCAATGTGAGTTCCTAATATATTTTGGACCATTTACATATAACCACCTGTCTTAGTAAAGTAGGTTCATGGATCATATCCATTAAAGGGATCACTGAGTGTTCCAATTTCTACAAAAAAAACTATTGTAAGTCATTTGGAAATATTGAACCCAACATGAATGATTGTGAACCATTAAACCCCCCCCCCCCACAAAAACCCCTCAAGAGAATTCACCTTTCCACCAGAAACAATTATATATATTTATCAATAAATATTTATAACTATGTAAATATATATTTAATAAATTTAGAAATATATGACTATAAATATATTTATATATAATATATTAATATTTAATTGTATATATTTTTTTATAAATTTATTTTTATAAATATATTCATAAATAAATATTTTTAAATTTGTTTCAGGTTTGGGAACCCCGAAATCAAATTCAGGAAGGGTTCAAATTTTAAAAATATTATTTGATTATTAATTTTGGTGGGTTCAGTTAACTATTATTAAATATCTGAAACTCAAAAATTTCTATTTTTTAAAATATTAATATATAATTTTAAGATTATAATATAGTAATTATTTAAATTTTAAATATATTTATTGAGAGAAATATTTATTCTAATATATATATATATATACTAAATATATCTAATATAGTTATATATAATATAATTATATATTGATAAATATTATTTTATAAATATATTTTAGAATACATATTTATAAATATATAAATAAATCTATTGATAAATTTTCATGTTATAGTAGGATAAAATGTATAGAGGAGTGAATTATCCTTTAAAAACAAAGAACTAATTAAACCTTTTAAAGACTGAAAGACCTCTTTTAAAAGGTTGATGATAATTAAACCCTTTTGAACACATTAAAAAGAAAAAAAATATATTTAAATTAAAGGAATAAGGGAAATAGAATAATTATACATGTTTATAAAAGTGGAATCATTTAAGAATGAGTGATCTGTAAATTGAACAATTAAGTGTATTGATGTATGAAAGTATAATCTCAACATTTTTAAGAATATAAGGTGAGAAAGAAAAAACGTTTGAGTTTATAAAGGAGTTTAGATAAAGTTATTTGATGAAACCTCACATCTACTACAATAATTTCTTGAGGGTTTAAGGTATTAGTCCCTTGGCATTAACACTGGCCAATATACCAAAATTCTATTTCTTTTCAAAATTTTATAGCATGAAACCAGAAAATATTAGGACCTATATTTTTAAAAATAATTATCTATAAACAAAAAAATTCTTCTCCTTTTAGTATTTTTGGCATAAAACAATATTCCCATACCTTAAAATACAGTGATCACCCAAATAAAAGAAACATAAGAAGAAAGAGAGGATTGCTAGAATCGATATTGTTTAAGAATGGTCTCAATTATCTAAAATGGATCATAAGATGCACTATGAGAGAATGTGAAATATTTAGGATTTAAAATAATTTTATAATATGTTCATATCCTTGATTAGATAGAGATCACTTTGGATTTGAGGGAACTTTAGAGAAATGGGAATAATTTGAAGATCATTGAACAATGGTGGTGTTAATTGGAATAGAAGGTACATTTACAAGCCTCCCTAAGGTACTATTTATAGACATTATATGTGTTGGAGAATTCTTATATTGATTTAGGGATTTAATGAGATAAGGATATTCCTTTTTAACATCATTTAATTCTCCCCATAAGGTTCTAGATCGTAGCAACTAGCTAGCCAGACAATCCCCCTGACTACCATGTGTGGCACTTGGGGTTTCACTATCTCCATTTTAATCTACTAATTAGTCAGTGATTCTCCACTATGTAAATAGTTGACTCTTGTAGGTTGAGAAACTATTATCCACACCACTAGCTGGCTGATAGCACAACACCTGCTAGTTGTAGAATGATAATTTTTTTAAAAATAATTTTCTTCAAAAATTAAGACAATATAAACTCTCCAAAATAAAAAACAATATCCCTTATAATACTAGATATTTCTATAATTAATTTTACCATATTAATTTTAATTTACTTTAATAGAATTATCATCTTTTCAGATTTTAAAAAATAATTCATTAATATTGTTTGACAAAATAAGAGCAATAAAATTTTAAACTACATTTATCATTATTTAATATATTTTTAGAGACAAAAAATACAATGTTTTGACTATGTTTGAAAAAATGAATAATTTTGTAAGATATTACTTCAAAAAAGTTCCTAAAAAAATAAAACATACAATTTTTAGATATTATCAAGAGATAAATAAAATATTAAAATTAGTTTCTAAAAAATAATTAAATAAAATTTTAAAAAAATAAAAAAGGTGTCTCCTTTAAGATCATTTATGTTTTAAAAATACTATCTCCTCCTCAAATAAAGAATTATAAATATGAGTAGACAATGAACAAAATAAAAAAAATGTTAAAAAGGAAATATTTTAAAAATATGTTTTTTTAAGTTGGGGTTGAAGTATTTTTTTTATTAGGAAATAAAATACCACTTTATAACTAGGTATATAGAGAGGCATTACATGGCTCGTACACCAAAGACCAAGTGGTCCATGAACATAGCTCGAAGGCCTAGTGCAACATCATCCATATATTATCCTACATATATCAATATGCATGTTTCATGGTTGTGTCACTACATACCTGCATCATGTCTCTATCACCACCTTCCCACGTCATGCCCATTTCATCGGAAATGATGTAAATCCAACAAGGATCTTTCTAATATTTTAAACTTGGTCTTTTGGTTGCAGTATTATGGGATTTACCACTCAGGATCAATATGTAAAGATACAAAAATAAATGTAAAATTTTTGAGATATATAATTGATTCCATAATTAAGGTTTATAAAATATTATGTTTATAAAACATAGAAAATTCTCCAGGAGTGTTAAACCAGATATTCCGTAAAGGTCGAATACCCATGTACACAGTGAAGAGAATATTAAAAATCCTACCAAACCTTTTTGAGGTAATAACTACAAGGTTAATCTATGTCAGAACCACATATACTTGTTTGTATCCATACATAAATGTTTCTTCTTGGAGTATCACAATCCCTTGAATTTACAACAATTATGAATATTATTAAAACTTTTGTAAAATAGTTATAAAACATTTAATATTGTAATGGAATTTAATTTTTTTTAAATAGAAAAAATATCAACATTCCCATTATTATTCTTTATGTATCAAGAGATAAAAAACATTACATTCCTTTAATAAATTCTACGTGTCAAAGTTAAACAGGTTTATTGAGGATATTGAAATTTTTATTTCAAAAAACCAACTTGGTTCCAATAGTAGTATGATTGTCGGGTTATTCTAGGAGATTCTAAACATTTTTACATTGAAATTAATTCAAATAATCTTTTATGTAGAATATCCAGTTATCATTATTAATAGAATCATCATGTTATTTAGGTTCAATATAAGGTAGAAAAGCTTAATGTTTAACACTATTTAAGACTGACCTTCAAGTATGAGTTCTGAATTATAATTCACTGATAACATTATAAATTGGATTAACTTTGGATTCAACACATTATTTTGGTAATGAAGTAGATTAAGGTTCTTGAAAATCTTTAATTTCATTATATGAATGATTTTTTGGTAAATTAAAACTAGTTTGGTTAATATAATCATCATTTTTTGGATGATTTTTAGGATGATTCTCATCAAATTTTATGTGAATTGAATCTTTAAGGTCTTGGTCCTTTTACTGAAGACTCAATATAATTTACTTTATTTGTAATATCCAAGGAATATAACTTCATTGGATTTGAGGGAAAACATTTCATGATTATTCATAGTGTTAAGAATAAATCAATTACACCTAAAAATTTTAATGAATCCAACGTTATGAAAATTTCCTTTCCAAAAATCATAATGGATTTCTCTAAATAACGGCCTTTATTAGAATATAGTTAAAGATATAACAAATCGTAATGAATACCACAACCCATAAATTTTTATTAAATTTACAATCATTTAAGAGAGTCCATGAAATTTCATATAGGGTTATATTTCTCCTTTTAGAAACCTCTTTTTGTTGAGGTGTTCTAGGAATGGAGAGCTAATTATGATAACCTTGAGAAGAACAAAATTAATCAATTTATATGTTATCTAATTCTCTACCATGGTCACTTATAAGGGATAATATCTTGTATCCCTTTTCAATTTCATCATTCCTTGAAATGTTTATAAATAATCAACAATCCTCATTTTTATATGTTAAAAATAAGACCCTTGTAAATCTAGTATAGTTATCTATAATTATAAATTTTTAAGATTTACCTATTATACTAGAAACTTGACTTGGTACAGAAAATTCTAGGTGAACAATTTATAAGGATATATAGATAAGAAACCCCTTTTAGATTTAAAGTAATATTTGAGTTTCCTTCTAAGTTGTTAAGGTTTAGAGACTATGTTATATTGGAAAAACAACATTGGTAAATATCATGTTAGTCAGTTATGGTTGAGCTTGACCTGAGATTGAATATTAATATGACCTATGCATCAATGAAAAACCAATATTAATTATCTTTTTCACTTTGATAAATAAAATATTTAATTTAAAGTTAATTTAAATCTATAATAAAAACATTTTAAAAATATGATGTGATAAAAAAACATTCCTTTAGAATTAAAAACATTAAAAATTAATTTTTGAAAATAATTCTCACACTATTATTACAGAGTTTACTAATATTTATTAAATTATCTTCTTAATCCATTAACAAATAAAAAAAATAAATAAATCAAAGTGGGAGAAATCAATCGAACCAGTACCTTTTAGTTTACTTTTTGAATCATCTCCTAATGTGACATTACCTCCATCGATCTTTTCAAGATAATTGAATTTAAAAGGATCACCACATATATACCTAAATAATATGATATCCATATATGAATTTGATTATCATGTTAATCTCTTAATACCCTTTTCATGTAAAAAATTTTATGGACTAAGGTTTCTGGTACTCATATCTTGGGTCCACATAAGTTAGATAATTAAGATTTTGGAATCGTAACTTGTTTTATGAAATTTTTTCCATTAGAAATGTGAGATGAGATATGAATTATCATTCTTTTACCATATATATAATTTATAAATCTTCATTCATCAACAAGATTCATAAATTTCATTCAATAATTACAATTTTTTAGTGATTTTACATTTATAAAAGTAAGATTTTTTGAATTTTTAGATATACTAGATTATTTTGAAAAACCAATCCTAGAAATAATTTTAAAAACAAATTATGATCCTAAAATAATATTTAGATATTTATCACCATGAGTTAATTGATAAATATTTTTTAAGATATTTAATTTGATATTACAAATTATCAATGATTGGTTTTTAATTTGGTTTTAAATCCAAATCATCTTTTTCTCTTAAAATTTGTTCTTTTTCAGAAACAATAAGATTAAATTTCTTTTTAAGATCTTTATATTTTAAAAATTGTTTACAAAAACCAATTTTAAGTTGATGTATATAATAAAGAATATATTTATAAGATAATTAATTGGTTGAATAGGAAAAATATAAATATGTAAAACATATAGAATTTAATTTATTGTATCCCTCAATATAGACCTTGAGGCACTTAACACTTTTTCCAGTTGATTCTGATGATGAAAATGAATTCTCTCTATCACTCCAAGTTGAAAATTTATGTTCATTCTTACTTTTATTTTTGTATTTATATTTCTTGTTGTTCAAGGGAAAATTTGACATGATTTGACCATCCTTTTTACAATTGATTGATGTAACTTCCATTTCTTAATTATCCATTTTGAAGTATTGAAAATATCATTTCTTTCACATGTACTTGTTTATCTTCTTAGAAAGATGAGAAATCACATTTTTTATTCTGTATATATCTTCATTTATTTCATTTAAATAAATTGGATTTTTAGTTTTTTTGAACTCCACTTCCTCCAAAAAATTTATATTGTTATATTTATCTCATATTTCATTAGGGATATCATGAGCTCCTCTACCACCATATTGTTTATATCATTATCTTTTTAGATCATTGGTAATTTGGTTTCCAAATTTATTAGTGAAACCCAAAATATATTCTTTACTAGAGTCTTTGTAGAAAGTGTATCACCAAGAGCCTTTAATTTATTAAACAATTTAGGGAATCTTGTAAACATTTGAATAATTTATTTGTAATGATGTGTAGAAGAAACTCTTAAAGTCTTCTCTAAATATATATAATCTAGTATCTTTAAATTTTTCCATTCCTTTAAGTTTTACTTATAGAAGTTTCCGTATTTCATGATCCTTTTTTAATATATAAATTTGATTAATTTTTTTTGCACCAAACCACAATTCAAGGAATTCATTTATTTTCTATATAATTAAAAATAAAAAATACAATAGAGTGTTCATATTTTTCTCAGTAGTATAAATATGACCATGAATAAATATATTCCACATAGGATAGATAATAAAAATAATAAATTTAGACATTTGTTTCATCCAATAACCATAATTTTAACCATAAAAAATTGAAGTGTGACACATATAAACTCTTTTGTAAGAATTATGGGTGTTTGGAAAATACATTTATAAAAATATTGTTCCTTTAAAAATTGGTTAAGGAATTTGAAATAAACAATTAATCATTTAAAGAGATAAAAAATATATAAAGAAAAAATAATTCATGATAATTAAATATCATTTGGATTAAAAGTTCATGTTAGATTAATATAAAATAATAATATGGCGTGAATTACCACTTAAAAACAATGTAATAATTAAATCCTTTATATATTAAAAAACACTTTTAAAATATTGAAGATAATTATAGACATTAATATAATTTAAAAATAAAAAAATAATTTAATTAAAGTATTAATCACAATGAAATAATTATATATGTTTATAAATGTCAATTAATATAATAATGAGTGATTCAGAATTAGAATGATTATGTTAATTGATATATGAAAGTATAATCACAATATTATTAAATAGATAAAGTGATAAATGATCCTATAAAGAAAATTATTTTGTAGAGGATTTCAGATAATGTTCTTTAATAAGCATAAATGTATCCTACCCCAATTTATTTAGGGTTTATTGTAGTATCCAATTAGCTTTAATGGTAACCATGATAACAAAACTCCCCTTATTTTTAGAAGGTTATAACATGAAACCAAAAAAAAATTAAAACCTAAATTTTTAACATTTGTATCTAGAAATATCAAAGAGAATTAATCCCAAGTCTTTTATATGTTTTGGAAATAAACCCGAGTCCCTCTCTTTAAAAAGTAGTGAGAACTTAAATAGAATAAATTTGGGAATAAATAGGAGATTGTTAGAAGAAATATTTTTTGGAATGGTCTCAATTCTATAAAATAGATAACAATAAGAGCTATGAGTGAATTTGAACGATATAAGAATGAAAATAATTTTAAAATATTATCAAACTCTTGATTGAAAATAGGTATAAATTTTGAATTGATATCATTTTGGATAATCATGATCATTTTAAAGATCATGGTACTTTGGTTTTTTCAATTGGATGAGAAGGTATGTTTTCAAGCCTCTTAATGGTTCTATTTATAGCCTTTATAGGTGAGAGATAATTACTGGATCAAGTTAGGTATTTAATGAGAAAAGTAGATTATTTTTTACCATCCTTTAATGCTCCTCGAAAGGTTCAAGATCAATCCACTGACTAGCCGAATAATCTCATCAGTAAGCCAATGATACACCTAGATCTTCATTAGATTTGCCTACTTCAACTGGCTAGTCGATGCTCCTCCACTAGCTCTCCAGTGGACTCCTAGTAATTTATAGTCTACTATCCACATCACTTGATGGTCAGGTTATATCCAGTCCACTACTCCTAAAATTACATTCTCTATGTACCATTTTAAGTGTCTGAACATGCCTTATAGATCATCAGTATCATCTCCCCATGTCTCTATTTATTTCTTGTCTTGAAGAAACTGCTGCCAACACCTGATACATTTTTCAAATGATAAAATCACTCTTAATCACTAGGAAAGTTATACAAACCTAGTCCACAAGTACCATCATAAATCTATTTCCCAATCCTCCAACCCAAGTGCTTCTATCATAGCCACATTTCTATTTGAACATGATAGGGCAAGCATTAGTTGTCCTATACAATGATTACACTAGCATGCCTATAGATATCCATTTAAAAGAAAAAAATATTTTTTTCCAATAGATCCACATCCAAAAACTCATATCATATTCACCACATATGTTGCTCCACCTACATACAAATTATATTGCCTAATCAAACCCTTCCTTCACACTACAGGGTCGTTCTCACCTACAACACCCCAAATGCGTCACCTCATCTGATCATGATCAAGATGTCTCCACCATCTTAACTCTATGGATATCCATGTTACTATGAAATTCTTGGAAATTGAAATATAATACAAACCATAGGCTTTGAAATTTTCTTCTTGACTCAGTTGAGAATGAATCTTCATATCGCAGAGAATTCTAAGAGCTCTCCTAAGGCTTCTATGTATATTTATAAGCTCATATGAAACTCCCCACAAACCCATTCTGAATCATTTCTCATACCACATTCCACCCCATTCCATTAATTTCTTATGCATACCCATCACCAAAAACTATGATCTAGTCATGATCTCCTTTTTCATAACCATTATAATTATTTTATTAGAAGGACCTAGAATTAATAATGTTTTTTCCTCAATGAAGTGGATATTTCAACGTGGTGTGATCTTATATGAAAGGAGTAGTTGTGATAGGTGTTTCAATGGTTATAAAAGAATCATTATAGTATTATAAATTTTGTTAATTTAAGGGTACTATATCATGTAAATTTTATTATCTTCTATACTTTACTAGTTTTATGTTATTTAACGAGTTTGAGATTCAAGAACAAGAAAAAAACAAATAGCAGAAATGGAAGAAATTATAACAATGATTCAAGATGAGAGTATATAATTCACTAATAGAAAATGGGGCTTTGTTTCCACCGCTGATCGTTCATGTTATTCGCCACCACAAAATCAAACTAAGACTTCCCAAACCAACCTGGCACATCATTCCTAATCTATTTCTCATTACATAGACACTGAAATCTTTACCCTACTAGATGTAAACCCAGATTTCATTTCTAAAATCATTTTATTCTTGATTCGGCGAAATGAAACTCTATTATATGTTTTTGATTTTGATAATTTACAATATATATAGTGTTAGGGATTGAATTTTCACCTTGATTTGAAATTTTTTATTAAACACCCGTGATATATTTATTGATGTTTAATATTGAATTTTTTTACGAATGATATGAATTTATAATATTGTGATATAGTCTATTATTTTTCATCAATTTCTAGATGATATCATGAATAATTTAAGTCAAATTATATCTAATTCTCTCTTTTTTACCAATTAAATTCTAGTTTTTGAAGACAGTATCAGTCCACTAGAGCAATTTTTTAGAATCATGTACATGAATATAAATATTTATACTATTAAATTATTATAGTCTTTTATGTAAATTTAGTATTTTTTGGAACATAAATTTATTAAAAATTCAATTGATTAATATTTGAATAAACTTTTTTGGATGAATTATCTTTAGTTAAAGAAAAAAATAATAAAGGAGTGTTTAAAAATGATTAAATAATTATATCATGTTTTTATCCTTGATTATAATATGTTTGGGTAAATTTTTTAGGATTTAGAATTAATTGAGAAGTTTTGTAATGAGAAATCAAATAATATTAATATATATCATTGGTAATATTGTTAATACACAAAACACACACACACACACACACATATATATATATATGTGTGTGTGTGTGTGTGTGTGTGTGAGAGTGTGTGGGTGTCAATTTTTGATTAATTTCACTAATTGTTTATTTAGTAATATATATACCATGAAATTATATTCATATTTATCACAACAATTTCATTCAAATGTGAATCTCTAATAAATATTTAGACAGTCAAGAAACAAAATGTTTAAAAATAAAGGTTATAAATAATTTAATACATATTAAATACTGATGATCACATCCTTTATGAATTGTTTTTTTTATTGTGTGAACATTAATTGTAGTCAATATAGAATTTTTTGTCCTCATTGTAAATATATTTTGTGAATTAAAATTTTAAAAATTAATGTAATATGATGTATTAAGTAATTGTAACTAATTTTTATACTAATAGAGGTATGTATAAGAGTATGATTATTCTTCAAAATAAGACATCTAAAAAATATTTTTTGACAATATAAAATTAATTAAATTCACTCGAGGAATTAAATGTGACTATATTTATTGTTTCTGTATAATCTTTTCAAAAAAATTAATTCACATGAGATATCCTGTGGGATTTTCTATTATTTAATGGGTTTCTAATAAATTATTATATTTTGACTCATCATGGGGAATAATATATTAATTTTCATCAAACAAAAACTATTCATATGGATGTTAATTCATAGACAACTTATCTGATGAATGAAATTCCTACAGAAATGGTATGTGGGTTTGATTTTAAAATTTTTAACATATAAAATTTTGAGACTAGTGATATGAATATATGATATGGTGAAAATCAAGATTTGTTGATGTGTTTAAAATTTATTGATGATAAAAAACAAAATTCTATTCTGGGTGTACTTATTTTAGTAAATTTTCATTTATCATGGAGTAGTTGCACTTGTAGGATTTGAATTGGTGGTTAGACACATCATTTGATATGTTGCTATTAATATTGAAAAAAGTACTTAAATTTGATGTTAATATTTATGAGTTATATTATAATTTTCATAGGTTGATACAGAACATGGTTTCCACAAATGAGACAATAGATGCATGTGCAGAAAAAATATATTATTCCAAAATAAAACCTCTTATTTGGATAATTATATGTTATTTGGTTCTTATTGGTTGAAAGATAATATGGGAAATCAGGATATTCAATGTCAGTATTTGAAATAATGGAAAATTATTTTCATAAAGTAAATGGGTTAATTTTTTCACAATAAAAGGTTGAAAGATTACTGACATCATGTGAAATTTATAAATTAATTAGATGAAATGTGGAAAGAAAATAGAGATTTGTTTTCTAACCCACCCATCAAAATCTCATTAACCAAAGGATATTGATATGTGCCACCCTAAATTTGATAAATGTAGTGGTATTGTATGGTTGGGGTTGGGAAAATATGGTTTCAATCCATTCAGGTCTACATTTGGAACAACTCATATAACATGGCTCATGGTGTTGGTTCTGTATAATATTTCTCCATGAATATGTATGAAACAAGTAGATCTATTACTTTAAACTCTTATTGGTGGACCCAAAGGTCTATGGATAAGGTTGATGTTTACCTTCCACCATTTATTTTTGAAATTAATGAGGTTTTGGTTGAATGTATGATGAATTACGATTTTGAATCAAATGAAATGTTAAAAATGAAATAATTGTTATTATAGATATTTAATGACTTCCCAACTTATAAAAATATATGGGGTTAGAGAAAAAAATGTTAATTTTCATTCCCTTTCTGCAATAAAAGTAAAATTTATACATAGATTATGTTTTAAAAAAATGGTCAGACAAGGGTCACATAAATTTTTTCACCATTAGAACATATTTAGAAAGGATATAGTGGAATTCGATGGTTCTAAATAATTCAACCAAACATAAATGATTATAATAAGTGTTGAAATATTATCACATATTGAGAAAGAAAACATTCCCACTATATACAAAATCTAGAATTTGGTATCTCATCCATCACCTTTTATTTGTTTTGAAAGTGGTTAAAATAGTTAAAATTTAAATAAAAAAATATTTTTTATCTTTATTACTATTTAAATAACATATTAATTCATAATATAGATATCATTAAAATTGAAAAAAATGTGATAATATATTATGACCCATTTTGGGTCACATTGGAAAATAAAATGATGATTTTAATGCATGGCTTGAATTAGAAGAAAAGTGCTTGAATAAATAATTGAATTTGTATATGGGATATGGTAGTTGTGGATACATGAATATTTCATAATATAAAGTGATTAAAAATGAGAAAGTCAAATATATTTCTATTTTGAATATTTTCATGTTGCTTGAAGGTTATTATTTTAATATTTCAGAATATGTAAATGTGATGAGTAGAACGCAAAAAGGGTTAAAAATGATGAAAATAACATATTAGTATAATATTTTATTACAATAAAAATTATTGATTCTTAATCAACAAATGTTGTTCAATACATTATTGAGATGAGTTATTTTATTAGAATCTATCTTTAATAAGTCAACTAATGACTGATTGAAAAATTTTACAGGATAGGACTGTACTTGTTCTTTTTAAGGTGATGAAAATATTTCCACCCACATTGTAATAACCCTCCTAATATAAATAGTAAATAAATTTCATGCCATATTAATATTCATTAAATATAATATGAAATAATATTTAAATGAACAAATGAAATAGTTTTATACATACTGAATTAATTCACATGTATTATATGACATTATTTGAAATATTTATTTACAATTTTTTGAATTTTAATTTGAAAAAATAATAAAATAATTTTTTTAAATAATCATTTGAAAATTATATTAGAGTTTTTTTTAGTAATTTTATGAAATAGTTGATAGTTGGGTGAATAGTTGAAAATTGTTATTTTTTTTCGAAAACTACCTTTTCATTTAAAATATTTACAAAGAAATTTTGGATTTTTGGATTTTTTTTATTTTAATTAGTCCATTTTGATTAAACATAATCAAATATATTTCATTATAATTAACATTGTTATATAATTTTATATTAAAGCAGTTTTATACTTAAAAAAGAATATTTCTAGAAAACCATTATTGTCACTTTTTATGGGACTATTTTAAAATTCCTTTATAACACTTATATAAAATTAATTTTTTTAAAATGGACTCCTTATTTTTTATTATAATTTTTATATTTTTTAACAAGGCTGCTTTTATATTTGGTCATTATGAATAGAAACATTTGTAAAAAAAATCTTTTTATAACAATAATAGATAAATTGGTTTAAAATGACATAAAAACTTTTCTACATAATATATTTTAGTCATATTTAAATCCAATATTATTTATTATTTGAATATGAATATTTTTGGGGGAATTTATCTTGAGTAATAAATTAATATATTTTAATTTTTGTTTGATAAATTTCAAGTGTGTTCTCTCGTACACATATAAAAGTTCATTCCCCACCTCACATATGCACAATTAAAGAGAATTTTAACTTATAAAATACCTACCAAAATACATTCCTAAAATCCCTAACTATTTCATTTAAGACATTTTTTATCATATTATCATACTATGATGGATTAAGATGTAATCCTACAAATGTTTTCTTAATAATAGGTACTAACTGTTTTCTTTTCTATTTCTTCTTTTACCTGCTAAAAACCACTATTATCCATTATCAAATAATAACATTAGTATCTATCATATACTTAAATGTTATTATTTTTATGGTATAAAATTTTTCCATCTACTTTTCCTTTAAATAGAAAATATAAACACCGCTCTTACGAACAAGTGGACTACCACCTTGCGAGATGATATATTTTGTTTTCCATTACAATCTCTTATGGATGGAAATAATTATGGATAAAAATAATGAAATATTATATATATGATATAAATTTCATTCTATAATGGAAAATAAATATTTTAATAATTTTTTACTATTAAATTAAAAATTAAAATGTCGTTTCTGTGTACATGTGGACTACCACCTCACGAACTGATGTACATTATTTTTCATCAAAACCTCTCATGTATGGTATATATAAGCGAAATTAATGAAATAATTTAATATTTATGATATAATTATATAAATTTGAAGTAATAATCACCTTCTTTTCTTCATGTTTGTTGAAAAATGGAAATATTACACCTATGTATGTACATACCACCATCTCCCTGATTCTAACGTAATTAATTTTTCATAACCACCATAGATGATTTTATATAAAAGTGTAAATAATGTAAAAATGTTATTTATAGATTGATTTAATTCTTTAAAATATATAAAAATGATCCTTTTGTCCAAAGTCATACTAACCAAGCTATTTCTAATTTATAAGCTGAATGTTCTCAACCCATCTGATGTAAACTTAATTGATTATGTAATTAACTATAAAATTAATATAAGTGAAATTATAGAAATAATAAACCAAAAAAATTATTAATAATGTAAATAATTATAATAATTTTATTATTTGGGAAGATAAATAACTTATCTGACATATCACAATCTAGGAAAGGGAAACATTACCTTAAACCACATTTTAAATATCCTGAAATTTTTATTTTTAAAATATTTTCCCTCCATATAGTATTCTTAAAAATAATTTATATATATATTTAGCTCAATATAATTAAATTATAGAGAAAGGTTTATGGATTTTTTTACTTATATATATGAATGTTATAGAATAAGTCTTTTAACATTTTCCAAACATGTTATTTTTACATTTTTACAAGTGTGAAAGGAATATTTTTTTAATGTATAAAACATGAGAAGAATTTACCATGCCCTGAATTTTATTCTTTAAAAATATTAATCTAATTTTATTAATGTTTTTTAAAAAACAAATGTCATATTTCTTGTTCTTGTGGGAGTTTTTTCAATTAATTGTCAAAGAAAAAGGATTCTTATTTTAATTTTTACATAAATCCCCAAAATGTTTTTTCATTTGTATTAAACAGAATATTTTATGATATTTTATGATATAAAAGAAATATTATGTGTGTTTTACCCATTTTATGGTACTTTTATGTTGATTATAATGATGGATGATCCTGATATAACACTACAATTCATTAGGTAATGATTATGTACTCTAGATAATTATGTTGGAATTAACTAAGTTGGTTATACCTTTTATGACGGCTCTTATAGGGGTTATGTAAATATGGTGTCCCAATGAACTTACAAGCCTTTTATATTATTTTTAATGATTTTCAATGGAAATATTTTGATTCCATAAGGTAATCTAATGGTATTTTTTTAATTTAATGATTATTCCATTTAGGGGTAAAAGGATATGCATATAAGAAAAATTTCATGGGATCTCATGATTTCCAAGAAAACCCTCAGGATTATGATTTTCACATTACGTTTTCATATTAATTTTCTTATGAAAAATATTTGGCAGTAAATCCAATTTCATGTGTAAGTAAAATATTATTTGATTTCCATATTTATTATTTCAAATGAAAACTCCCTTATATGATATCATGGTTTTAAAATGGAAAATCTGTTTTTTTCCTTATTTTTTTATGTCCCTTACTGATATTTTTGTGATTATACCATGTTTTCAAAAAAATTAGGGTTTATGTATGCGTAGGAATAACAACGAATTAAATTAGAAAATCATGAATATTATTCATGAAAATAAGAAGTGTTTCATTTTTAAAAAAATGTATTTTGGAAAAAATGGGCATTGAGTGGAAGTGTCCATTTTGTAATATATGGTTTTGTTACATAAGAGTTATGAACTAATTCTATGAAACTCTAAAATTTAAAATATATTTTGGATGAAAATTAAAATAATTGTTGTTAAAAATTAAATCACTATTCGAATGAGGATCAAGTCCTCATACACATTTTTTTATGTTATGGTTAACTTAATAGTACACATAGTTGATGAATTAATAGATGTTATTATATTAAAATTTTGGTATATTTATCCCTTTATGTTTTATTTTAATAAATTAATAATATACTTAAATAACATATCTCTTATAGAGTCATCAAAATCTAATGATTGTTTTATGGCTGAGTGAAATATTTTCTATGCATCGTATCTTACGAATTTTTTTAAAAAATATAATATGCCCTCTGAAATTCATGATTACCTCATGATAAAATCTAGGAAGGCATTCTCCCATCATAGTGGTGTGATTTGGTCACATATTGGTTTATTGTGTCATGACGCGTCCTAGTGGGGACCGTATCACAACTCCATAGGCCCGCCTCCAACAGGCCAGGTGCTGGTGACTTGCACCGGGTTAGAATATCACTAACATGGGAGGCATTGACTAAGTACCTTCACACATGCATACATCTCTAAGACAAAAATTGATGAATGTAAAAACCACTAAGAAAAAAATTCATGCATACAATAAAACACAACCAACAGAGTACAATAGAAAGTAAAGTACGAAAAGTAAACTGGGTGGGAATAAAAGCCCACAATAAACAAGAGTCTACAAACCACAAAGTCCAACATGTAATAAAAAACGAGGTATAAGGATTTCTGCTCATAGCCGTTGGAACACCTTAGCCTATAAATAACTCAGAAACCATGGAATTCTCCAGATCCTCCCTTGACTCCATCAAAAGCATGCTCATCTTCATAATAAATGACACATGCCGGCAAATCCCATGTAGGGGTGAGTATAACAATACATAGTAGAGGACCCTAAAACCACAAATAAATATAAAAAGTAAGGGAACAATCATCTCTACACAGTATATGACTATTTGATATATAACAAGAGAAACAAATCCATATGTACTGAAAACCCAGACCTATAGTCCACAACAACCGCATAACCACGCTAGGGATTCAGTTCAATGATTCCATAAATCACTAATCCAGGAGAACTCGCTACATGAGTCTGACAGGTTCGACGAAGTCCTTCTATGAATTATTGTTCCTTGGTAAAGGCCATGAGAGAGATAGATGCACTGATTGATCTAAAGAGAACACAAATACACTCATTCTGGGATAACACGCTCCAGAGTGGGAAAAGATTCTGATACATAGATGAGGATCACTACGAGGGCCTTTTTGGATATCATGACTCATCTAGATTCACCTACTAAGTAAGAGATCAACATCATGTTGTATTAGTCACGTCAATACATAACTCTATATAGGGCCTTGAATGGATAATGTATCGTTCTTTGTGCCTCTTAGAGGGATATGTGACTCTATATCCGAAAGTCCTACTGAAGGGATCATACTATTGTAGATGGAAACGATACCTGAACTTTAGGTGAACGAGAAAGGGGGGAACTAACCCAAATGAAAAATTTCCAAGGAACAGTGAAAAAGAGGATCAATCCATGTAGAAGAGAGTACATGGCGTATAAGAGTGGTCACAATCAGTGTGTCTTGACTCTGAGTACATCTACTGTATAACATCCTGGGACTGGAGGACATGCCATGTAAAAAGGAATATACACGGTGTGTAGGAAGTATCAAACATAGTGTTAAGGTATTCAGGGTCCCCTCAACTGTCCATGTTCCCATACACGACCTCAACCCGTGTAACCGGTACACTGGGTGACCCACGTAACTGGCCTCTTCTGCCTATGTGGTTGAGTACATGGCATGTACTCCACCTTGTGTCTGCGTATCGTCTAAGATACACACAGAGTCTTATGTAATGACCCACATGCCATGTGACAATGGTCACACATCATTTTTATGCTTCATGTCACCTAGAACTACATCCACTAATCGGTGGGGTCCACATGTTATTCCTTCCCAAGAGAACGTCATGACATTCACCATGTATAGTGATCAAGACTTGATCAGTGACATGCTGACCCCATATGGCGTGTTCTTCGGGATACATGTAATGTTTATCACGATTTTCTAGAATCACCATTCTTCATCATCATTCTTTGAGTGATCCTCTAATTTATGATTTAGCCATCCGATTACTTCAAAAATTATGGTTCATTGTCACCCCAACACTGCTTGTCCATTTCTGTTGGTTTTGGGTCTTCGGTCATCCACGAAATTAAGTCTTGATGAATCCATAAAAATAAAGCTCAAAGGTAGATTTTTTCAGAACCATGTTGATTCATCTGTTTCTATTGATGTCACACCTCTGTTAGGTCGTCACGATATCATATCTACACTTTGGGATCGTTGCAATGCAAAACGAATGTGCAACAAACTGATTATTTTTTCACCCCACGAAGAACGCAAAGAAAGTGGGAAAAAGGGTGAAGAAATCCAATAAAACAACTTGAGGAATGACCCTCTGTTGTCATTCATCACATCATTAATAGGCTCCTGTTATAAATATTAAATATCAAGAATCATAAACAATTAAACAATTATTATATGTCAATTCCTGGATCAAAACCCTTGAAGAAATGAAAATAATATCCCTCCTGTAAGAATGTATGATCTGTGGATCAACCTATTCATGGGTTGATCGGTTTTTGTTGATTAACTGAAGAACGGGGAAAAACAAATTGAAATAACAAAACCCTTACCTCGACAGTCGATGAAGAGGGAGATCAATCATCGTTCATGATTCAAACTCACTGCGTATGATCCACAAGTCGTCGTTGATCAGCGTTACTTAAAAATTCTCCAAGGGTGGCTCCACTCTAATCTCCAGGGGATTATTGGGAGTTTTCTAGGGTTATGAGCCAAACCCGAGGCTAATTCTTATTTAAAAATCAAATAAGTGTTGATGCATTATGGAAACATTTATAATGAAATAAATTATCAATTTATTTTATTTCCTTTAAAACATCCAAAAACTAACTTTTGAAGTCGACCCACGCAGGTGGATGTTAGGCCCCACCTAAGGTAATGTCACTTCTTTGAACACAATGGGGCCCTTATATTTCTGATCTGGGCACCCGTTTAAAATTTATTCCACTTTTTTAGAAAAACCACATGTGCGCCCTATTTAAAAGTTTAATTTATTTCAAATATTTATTTTGGACTCTCCGGGACTCAGAATCATATGTAATCGTAAAGCCTAGTCTCATACTAATTCCATATAATTTTAAAAATAATAAATAAGAAATTAGATACATTAAATTTTACCCACCATAAGGATTTGTGTCCACAAAAAGAAAAAACAAAAGGAAACACAAACAGATGTGTGTATTGTGCACAAATCTGAGCCTTCCACGTTCTCTCCTAAAGATTCTCGTGCTACGAACAGACACACACTAGGGGAATTGCTTGCCAATGAGGGACCCACTCCTATTAATCCTCGATATGTATTGGGTACTCTAGGAAGGTCACTCTGTCCTCAATGTCAAACTCTCCCTAGTCGATGACGTGCGATGGGTCATGCACGTACATCCTCATCTACAACACATAAAAGACATCATATAATCGGTGCAACTGCGATGGTAGAGTTGGGTGGTATTTCACCTCATTAAATCTTCTTAGTATCTGAAAATGGTCGATGAACATTGGTGACAACATACTGTCCTGACCAAATCTCTGCAACCCATGACGAGGTAAGACCCGAAGGAAGACATGGTCTCCCTCCTCGAACTCAGGTAGTCTCCAATGCCTATCAGTATAAGACTTAGGTCATATCTGTGCAGTGTTCATCTGCTCCTGGATGATTTGATCCTTCTCAATGGTAGCTCACACCATCTTTGGACACTTGAGTCCTGAATCATTGGGGTCATTCCATAAAAGTGGTGACCGGCAGGGTCACTCGTATAAGGCCTCGAACGGTTCCATCATAATAATGGAGTGGTGGATATTATTATACACAAACTACAGCAGTGGTAAGTGGTCCTACCAACTACAACCAAAGTCCAAGATACATGCCTTCAACATATCCTTCAAAACCTGAATTGTATTCTTTGTCTGACCATCTTTCGGGGGATGGAACGTAGTTCTCAAGCATAGAAGATTCCTAAAATCCTCCTGCAATCCCGTCCACAACCGGGATGTGAAATGAGTATCGCGATCTAAGAATATAATTGAAGGGACACCATGAAGCTGAACAATCTACTGCATGCAGAGGCATCCCAGGCTCTCCACAGAACTCTGATCCCTAATATCTTGGATGTTGGCTGACTTGGTGAGCCGGTCGACGATAACCCAGATGGAATCATGTCCCTTGGACATTCATGGTATTCCCGTCATGAAGTCCACAGATATTCCATCCCACTTTCAATCTGTCACTTCCAGGGGTGAGCTAACCTTGATGGAACCTGGGGCGCAGCCTTCACCTTCTAGCATGTAAGGCATAAAAAAACAAACTCTGGTACTACCTTTTTCATACTTGTCCACCAAAACTGACATCAGAGGTTTGAGTATATTTTTACCACTCCAGGACATACCACCAAGTGCGATGTATAAAATTCCCTTCAAAACCTCCTCCTACAATTCCACTTGCATGAATGTGCATCATATGAAAAGGACTACGTGCTCTCCACCTTGCGAATATCCATCAGGATCATTTCCTGTAGATAACAGAGAATGTAAAGTCTCATATTCAACATCCCCTAGTTGTGCCTCCATAATTTTCTATAAGAGTGGAGAGGTTAAATCCATCTATTGGAAATAATCTACATCATCTCTATCCATGAATAATAGATGTAGAAAGTCCAACTTATCTAACGCCTCAGTCAACAACTGCGTACTCGATCTCTTGTTGAGAGAATCTACCACAACATTCCCCAAACCAGGATTATAGATGATCTTGAAGTCATAATCTTGGTAGAACTCTAGCTGTTGCATATGCCTGATATTCAGATCCTTCTATGAAAAGATGTACTTGAGGCTCTTATGGTCAAAGTAGATGATAAATCATTCACCCATTAGGTAGTGTCACCAAATCATCAACGCAAATAATACCACTGAAAACTCAAGATCATGGGTTGTATAGTTATTCCCATGAATCCTTAGATAGTGAAAATCGTAAGTAATCAATTCTTGACTCTACATCAGGACACAACCAAGCCCAGTCCCTGATGCATCACAGAAAACTATGTACCTAACAGCATCCTCTTGAAATCTCAAGATCAGTGTGCTTATCAAACACTGCCTCAGCTATGGGAAATCATGTTTTCACTTATCTATCTAGATGAAATGCTACCCCTTCGGTTCTAGGATTTCAACAGTACTGATATCCAGCAAAAATCCGGGATAAATCTCTGATAGTATCCTTCCATACCAAGGAAGCTATGCACCGCTGTCACATTATAGGGTGGATCCCATGCTAACCCAGCCTCGACCATGGCAGGGTAAACTGCAAATCCATCAACTGAGATAACATGTCCGATATTGTGTACCTCCTGTATCTAGAACTATCACATCAAGAGATTCCAATAAAGCTAGTGCTCTTAGAGTACGTCTAGAACCATCCATAGGTGCCTTGTGTGATCTTTCTCTGACGTCGATTACATAATGATATTGTCCTTGAAGACCACTATGAACCGGTCTATGAAAGGCTAGAAGATACAGTTCACAACTCCCATGAACACTGTGAGGATATTCATCACACCAAAATACATCACCATGTACTTGTAGCGACCATAACAACATTTTAAAATTGAATCTGGCACGTCCTTGTTTCGTACTCAAAGCTGGTGATAACATGACTTGAGTTCATCCATCAAGAACCAACGTGACCCTATCAACTAATTAAAGAGTTCATTAATCCTTGTAAATGGATACTTTTTATTCACTGTCACCATGTTTAGGCGCCTATAATCCATGCACTACCTCGAAATCCAATATGCCTTCTTGGAAAAAAACTGGGGCTGCCCATGGTGAAACACTAGGTCTTATGAAGACCATACAATTAAAATCATCCAATTTCACCCTCATCTCATGAAGCTCGATGGGATCCATATGATACACTTGTGAGGATATCAGTGTTGTCCTCGGATTCAAGTTGATGAAGAATTCAACCACCCTACGGGGAGGTAATCCTAAAAAATCTTCTGTAAATACGTCCTCGTACTCCGTCACTACTGTTGGGAACTAGATTCTCAAAAAACATACTACTATGAGGTTAAGCCAAGCCAACTCATGAGTGATCAGATTCACCCTTCTATGCATGATACCATTATGTGTTGTCTGGGTCTCCCATTCACCAAAAAGGAAAACCTCATTCCATCAATGCGGACAAACCACACTCTTTGCCTGAAGCAGTCAATGTGGGCATTGACCCAAGATAACAAATCCATACCAAGAATAATGTCATAAGGACTTGAAACTTCCACTAAGAGGTTCCAATAGAAACTCTAAAGTCCAAGGGAAATATCATAGTATCTACAAAGATGAGTGATCACTGAGTCTCCTCTCATGGGTGTATCCAAGAATAATGTTCGAGTCAATGACATTACAGGAATCTCAAGGTTTCACACAAGACATGTGGAAAGGATGAAATGACTGGAAGTTGTGTCTATGAGTACGGTCACTATGGTAGAAAAGACATAGATCGTACCTCAGATCATTCTTAGAGTCCCTGGGTCATATGACTCAACCGCATAAAGATAACCTCGTCGATGTCCACCAGCTTCCTGAGCCTAGTGTGGACCTCCTGGGGAGGGGGTGGAAGTAGATAAAAAAATATTCCCCCACATTTAGCTCTCCTTTATCCTCTACAAAATCTTCCACCTGGAGAGTATGTCTATTCCAATCTCTGCCTCTACCATGGTGGTCCACGCACTTCCCCCCTATATGAAGCCTGACGGGTTAGAAAATCTCTAGAGATATGTACACTACCATCGCATGAGTATCATCGCCTCTCCTTAGGCTGACTGGATCCAAATTTAGAGCCTGGGACTATTGATCCCTGTCATGGGTCCTATAGTGACATCTCCCGCATTCTAAACCCTGTGCCTGATGTCCACTCCCTACTATCGAGGTCTCTGCACCTATCTGCCTCCTGCTGACTACCATTGGCAACCTCATCTCTAGTAACAAGGTCTCGACCACCAAATATATCTCGAGAACTCCATAATAAGTTGACATGTATAGAGGCACTAAAATAGATCAGATATCTCTTTATAGACCATGCTCTAAGGTTCGGGATCTGAAGTATTGATCCTAGACTATATCCATCAAGTACATGGAAAGGTTGTTAAACCTTTATGAATAGTCATCCACCGTCAAACTACCCTAATGGAGCCGAAGAAGCTCCTAGATACGCACTTCTCTCAGTGTAACTAGAGAGAACTCCTCCCTAAGGAATCTCTCAAACTCTGTCCATGAAATAGTCTCCTTGTCATGAGTCTGCGTGGTCAAACCCCACCATCGTCCCACTGAACCCTGAAGAAGGATAACTTCTAGGATTACCATCTGGTCGGATGGTTTTCTCATTAGATGGAAAATTGTGGTCACCGCCTCAAGCCATTCATCAACCACCTGTGGTTTGGGATCACCTAGGAACTTGAGGGGTATCTGTATCTAAAACTCATGGAGTGTGCTCAGCCTACACTCCTCTCCTTTTGGTATGGAAGGTACCACGTTTTTCCCCATTGGTGGTGGTATAGTAGGTGCACCACCTGGTGGTAATTCATGGGGAACCGGTCCCTAAATCGAAGCCTCATCACTGAGGGGGTCATCCTCTTAATCAAGATGATGAATCCTATTGGGTATGCATAACATAGGCATCCTATAAATAAACAATATGTATCGTGGTCAAGAGTTTATCTGGATAGCTGGCATTTACAAGACACGGAAAAAACAACCCATTCCTACATGATGCATGTACCATTATTTTATTCCCCCGCAACTTGTGCATTTATGTACCGAGTTGAAAAGTAGGTTATCAGAGTCCTGTTGTATGGATACGTCAGCAGACCGCACCAACACTGGATTCCTTAGCCCAAAATCTGAGCTCGTAACACTTAATATTTTTGCCCCAAACCAATCTCACATACTACTTTTCCTAATGTAAAACCAACCACCTCTGATACCTCTATGTCACAAACATTTCCTAGTGAGGCTCATACAACGACTCCCTAAGCCGGACTTCAATAGGCCAGGGGCTAGTGACTAGCACTGAGTAGGCATATCACTAACATGGGAGGCATTGCCAAAGTACATGTACACATGAACACATATCCAAGACCAAAAATGAAAAAGTAAAAACCACTAAGGAAAAAATGCATGCATAAAACTAAACCCAATAAACAAAGTTAAATAGAAAGTAAAGGGCAAAAAGTAAACTAGGACAGAATATAAGCCCAAAAAAACAGGGGTTTGCAAACTAAAAAGTCCAACCTATAAGCACAAAGAGGTTTTGGGACTACAACTTGTAGTCATAATAACACCTTGGCCGGTAAGGAACTCCGAAATATTGTTCCTGTCATGATCTTCCATTTCTTCATCAAAAGGGAACTCATCTGCAAAATACATCACACATGAGATCAAAGCATGTGCATGATTGAGTATAACAATACTCAGTAGAGGACCCCGAAAAGAACAAATCAATCAAAAAAGTAAAGGTACAATCATCTATACACAGTATATGTCTACTGAACATATAACAATAGAAACACATCTGAATATACTAAAAACATGGATCCGTAGCATAAAATTATTACATACCCATGATAGGGTTTCAGTTCAATGATTCCATAAAGCACTCATCTGGGAGAACTCACTCCATGAGTTTGACAGCTCTAATGTAATCTGTCCAAGAAGTATTGTTTGTTGGGAATGTCCATAAGAGAGATAGAAGCACTAATAGATCTTAAGAGAACATAGATACACTCATTTTGGGAGAATACACTCCTGAGTGGGAAAAGATCTCGATACACATATTAGGATCATGGCCAGGGACTTGGTGGATAATGCGACTCATTCAGATTCACCTGATATGTAGAGGATCACCATCCTGTATGATTAGTCACGTCTATAGAAAACTCTACCTAAGGCCATGAATAGATAGAGGATATCACTCTGGGCATCTCAAAGGGATATCTGACTCTATCTTAGAAATTCATACTGAAGGGTGCACACTCTTGTGGATAGAAATGATACCTAAACTTCAGTGGAATGAGAAAGGGGGGCACTAACTCAAATGGAACATGTCCAAGTGATGGTGGACAATAGGATAATGACATGCAGAAGAGAGTACATAGTGTGTACGAGTTGTCACACATCGTGTCCCTTACTCTGGGTACTTCCCATGTACAATTACACGATTCGGGAGGAGATGCAGTGTATAAACGCACATTCAAAGTGTGTAGAAGGGATCCCACCCTATATCAAGGTATCCAAGGTCTGCTCTTAGTATGCCAACCATGTTCCCGTATGAGGCCTCAACCCATGTATTCCAACCCATATAAGCGGTACACATGGTGACCCATGCAACTGGCCTCGTCTGGCCAGGTAGTGGAGTACATGGTGTGTACTCCACCCCATATATGTGTATCATCCGAGATACATGTCGAGTCTCATGTAATGACCCACACAACGTGTGAAAATGGTAACACACCGTTTATATGCTTCTTGTCACCCAGAAGAATAGCCGCCACTTGGTAGGGTCTATGCACCATGTCTTACTGCAATCACATTGTGTAATTCACCATGGGTAGTACACAAGACCTAGACGCCACCATTATGACCCCACAATTCATGTTCTTCGGCACACAAGAATTTTTTATCATGATTTTATAGAAGAGTTGTACTTCATTGTCTTGCTTCAGGTGATCCTCGGATCTTCGATTCGGTCATCTGATCACTTCAAAACTCAATGTTCAAGGTCACCCTGACACTGCAATCCCATTTATGTTTGTTTTAGGCCTCTGATTGGACCCAAAAATAATTCTCAATCCACCTGTAAGAAGAACGCTCAATGGTAGATTTTTGTCGAACCATGTTGATTTGTCCCCCACCATCGATGTTGCACCTCCTTTAGGTCATCATGATGTTAGATCTACCCTTTGGGATCGTTTCATTGCAAAAAATGTGCGCAAAAATCCATTATTCATCACCCTACGAAGAATGTGAAGAATACTAGAAGAAAGGGGGAAGAATTCCAATAAACCAAATTGAGGAACGAACCTCCACTGTCATTCTTCATAGCGTTGATCTACTCCCATTACAAGGATTAAATAGGGTGAATCAAAAACAATTTGACAATTATTATAAGTCAATTATCGAATGAAAACCCCCAAACAAAAAAAAATAATTACCCTCCTGCCAGAACACATGATATGTGGATCAACCTATTCATGGATTGATAAAGGTTCTTCATTTAATTGATGAATGGAGAAAATTGAATTAAAAAACCCCTACCTCGATCGCTGATGAAAAGGGATATTGGTTTTCAGTCAGTATTCGATCTTACTGCGCACAATCCACACATCAAAATTTGTCAGTGTTCATCAAAAATTCCCCATGGTTGGATCCTCTCCAAAGCTCCAGAGGATTATTGAGAGTTTTCCCGAGATATGAGCCTATCCCTGAGATCCTTCTTATTTAAAAAAAATAAGTTTTTCTTGATCATGGATACATTTAAAATAAAATAAATTATCAATTTATTTTATTTTCTTTAAAACTTATGAAAACTAACTTCTGTAGTCGACCCACACCAGTCGATGTTACACCCCGCTGAAGGTAAAGTTGATGCTCTGAATGCAATGGTACCCTCAGATTTCTAATCTGGGAAATAATTTAAAATTTGTTCCACTTTTTTAGGAAAACCACTGGTGAGTACTATTTAAAATTTTAATTTATTTCAAAAATTTATTATGGGTACACCGGGCCTCAAAATCACATGCCTTCACAAAGCATGATCTCATAATAATTCCATATAATATTAAAAAAAATAATACATAAAAAATTATAGACATTACATAGTGCGGGTAGGATAAAAAACCTATCTAATTTGGATTATAATTTTTGAATAATGTGTATCATTTTAAATGTTTATAATTTTAATTTATTGAATTAATTTAGTTCTAGTGCGTCATTTCAAGAATCACATGATGCAAGGACCTCCTAATAAAATTAGGACTCATCATGTCTCTCGAATTTTACATGATTTATTTATTATTTTCAATTTATATCATTTGTTTAATATGGTTTTTGATAGATTTATCATATTAGTATATATAAAGTTATGATATCAAGGTTTGATGATTGGTATAATGTCTGTATGGGTAAAACTCTTGATCAGAATGATCTTGAGGTTGTATCTCTTATAGTAAGTTCTTATATTAATTAATTATATTTTAATATATGTGTATATAAATAAATATATTTATATTTATATATTACATAGGATCAATTTTAGGTTGATTTAGCATTGTTTCTAGAGGACCAGCGGTATCTTGGTATGAAAAGGGATGAGATATTTCATCACATCATTGGTCATTAAATATATTTTCTACAACTTGACATATTCCAAGAGGATTATCCAATCTTTATTTTCATGTTTTTAGGTATTGGATCCAATTATTATTGTGATGAAATAATAGGTGATAGATTTAGAGGCATGAAGTTTTTTATTTGAGGAGGTAAATGCATATATGTTACCTTAAGTTAGAGAATTTGGTGGGTATATGCGTCGAGGTGATAGTGCACTGAATCCAACGATGCAGTTTTATACTATAATATTATTAAAATTATATAACATTCATTATTATTATCCTAATAATATTTATTTATCATATAACCCTACTACATCAAACACAGGTAGCTTCTATGGACATATATAATTCATAATATGTAGGAGGTATGTTTCAGTTTAACTTTCTATTTTCTCATTCAGATTGAACATGTCATTCTATATTCGTATTTTTATAAAATATACAAATATCCTTTATATTTTATGTAAAATAAATTCAGACCAATTATAGAGCCAAAACATGTAAATACATTTATATTATTTTGAAAACATAAAAAATATTAATTGAGTCATTTTTATCTTTATATATCAAATGATGTTAAATTGGATGCTCGGATTTGTAGGTATAATTCAATGTACATTTTAAAATTTATTATTTTTTAAAAATGAAATATCATCAGTATGTGAGTAAAAAACTAGGAAAAACACTTGGAATGGTGTAAAACATAATATAATGATGATTGAGTTTTTTAATATTTCATTGAGTAAACTAAATTTCAATCTGATTCATGGATTTCTTAATACTAATTCAATGTAAATTTTTACATTTAATATTTTATTATTTTATAATATCATCTATTAATTATTAAAATTAACTGGGTAGGGGTAAAAACTAATCAAATAATATTGGATTGAAATGAAAACATAATGTTATTATTTTTAAGAGTTGTGTGACACTTGCATGTGCAGTGGAGTGAAAAAACATGTAAAAGGGGTAAATACCAAGATAACTCACTTGGATTGTCATGAAAGATTGGGGAAATTATCAATGAGTCATTTATGATCTTTTTTAATCAATAATGTTTCAATAAAATTCATTTATTTCTTAGTATGAATGGAAACATAATTTAACAATGCGTGAATTTATTAAAATGTAATATCCCCCACTAGAGGGTCAAAACTAGTAAAATAACTTCCAATTGATTTTCAACTGGATGATAACATTCCATGAATCGTTTTTTTCTGATGGAATCAACTATGCTTTTATATGATGTCTAAACTCAATTGAAGGATGTAAATTATGATTCTATATTTAAAATAGTTTTTAATAATGGAAAAATCAATAGGGTAGGGGATACAACCAAGAAGAATATATTATAATATCTTATAAACATTGAAAATTTATCTTTAGGACATTTTTTATATGTATCAATCATCTACACATTAATCAGATACCTATGATTCTTGGTATAATGGAAATTACCATTTGTTTCTCGTATTTGTAGTTAAATGAAAAATCACATAAAATGGTTTGATACTAAGAAAAAAACATTATTGATTTCCAAATATGGGATAATAATCACCGAGTTATTTATGATCTGTAGGAATTGACCTCATGTAAATCGGATGTGTGTATCACTCGATATGATTGAAAGCATTTTTCATTATTATATACATTTATTAAAATAACAAATCTCCATCCAAGAGATCAATACCATGAAAGGAAAATTATGATGATATGAAAACAAAGGATAAAATTAATAAAATCATTTTTGATCATATATAATCAACCACAATTCAATTTTATGCCCAAATTATTTAGTAGGATATAAAGTACGATTCCAAAGTATTAACAGTTTTAATAAGGAAAAATCAACTATGTATGTGTAAAAACTGTGAAAAATTTATCAAATTGGATTGATAACATAGGAAAATTATATTTAAGTGATTTATAAACTATATGAATCATGTAAATGCCGATTGGATAATGTAATTTCTTGGTATATTCAAAAATATGTCTGAATTCCATATTTAAAGTTAAGTGACAAATCACCTAAAAGGGTGAAATACTATGTGAATGAACGTGGATTGAGAGGTAAACATGAAAGAATGATCATTGAGTTATTTATTATATATTCTAAAGAACCATGCATAAATTGGATGCATTTATTTCTCAATATGATTTAAAATGCAATTTAACATTAAGTACATTTCTTAAAATAACATTTCTCCCACCAGTGGTTCAAAACCAAGAAAATGACTTTTGATTGATGTGAAAATTCATTATAACATTCCTCTAATACTTTTTGGACTTATAGAATAAATTTCACAACAATGTAGTGAATTTATTAATCAGTAGGACATTAATTATGATATCATGTTTTTAATAGTTTTTCATAATGTAAAAAATCAACTAGGTGGGGTCAAAACTGAAAAAAGGTGATTATATTATATTGAAAACAGAAGACAATAATTTTATGTTCTATAAAATCTATATGAATAATTTACACATCAATCAGATACCTAAATTTCTCTTTATGATTTAATGTTACATTCTTTCCTTGTATTTTTAGTTAAGTGAAAAATCATGTAAAATAGGTCAATACCATTGAAACACACTTGAAATGAAATGAAAACTTGGGACAATGATCATTGAGACATTTATGATCTATAAAAATTAACCTCATGTTAATTGAATGCACATATCTCTTGGTATAATAGAAACCTCCATTAAAATTTGTGTACGCTTTTTAAAATGACTTTTTTCCAACCAAGGGGTCAAAACATAAAAATGAGTTTGGATTCATATAAAAATGAATTACAACATTCCTAGAATCATTTTTAATGTTTTTAATCAATGTTGATCCAATCTAATTCTCTTACTGATAAGTAAGATGTAAAGTATGATTCCACCTTATTAATAGTTTTTAATAATGTAAAAATAAACTAGGTAGGGGTCAAAACCCAGAAAAATAGCATAGATTGGGTTAAAATTTTAGAAACAATTATCTTTATCTCATTTATGATATATATGAATCATTTACACATAAATAAAATACTCAAATTTTTTGGTATGAATTAAAGTGTCGTTTGTCCCTCCAATTTGCAATTATGTGAAAAATCAAATAAAAGTGGTCAGTACCAAGTGAACAAACATGGATTGACATGAAAACATGGGAGAGTCATAATTGAGACATTTATTATATTTTTGAAAAAATATCACATAAAATTAATGTGTTTATCACTAATTATTATCAAAAAAACACTAATTTATATTTTTTAAACTTATTAAAATGTAATATCTCTCACTAACGGTTCAAAATTTGGAAACAACTTCTAATTGTTGTAAAAATTGTTAACAAAATTCATATTTATTTTCTTATTGAATCAATAACATGGTAATATGATACCCATATTGATTAGTAGAATTTAATGTATGATTTCATGTTATTATAAGATTTTAATAATTGAAAAATCAACTAGGAAGGGGAAAAACTGAGAAAAATAAATCATATTTTCTTAGAAAATATAATAATTATCTTTTAAGTAATTTATGATTTATATAAATCAACTAAACATCAATTGGAATCTTGAATTTATCAATATGATTAATAGTGTTGTTTTTCTCTCCCATTTATTGTTAAGAAAAAACTCATATAAAATAGGTTAATACCAAGAAAATAACATGGATTAACAAAAAAAATTGTATAATACACATCGAGTCATTTATGATCTTTCACAGTAAATTTTTTTTACAATCAGAAGTGTTCTTTACATGGCATGATCAAAAACACCATTTAAATTTTTTTACATTAATTAAAATGGAATATCTTCTTCATAGGGGGGGTCAAAACTTAGAAAATGAATTTCAATTGATGTGAAAATTTATGATAACATACCTATTTTAAATTTTTATCTTATGGAATTAATTTTTCATCGATATAATTCCTATATTGATTGGTATGATGTAAATTATGATTCTTCATTATTAATAGTTTTTAATAATAGATAAATCAACAATATAGGGTTCAAAACTGTGAATAATTGATTGAAATGTATTAAAAACATGGGACAATGATATTTAAGTCATTTAAGATCAATATGAATCATCTACAGGCCGATCAGATACCTAAATTTATAGGTATATCAAAAGTTATTCTCATCCCGCACATTTCTAGTTTAGTGAAAACTCACATAAAATATGTTAACACCAATCAAACACACTATGATTGAAATGAAAACTTGGTACAATAATCATAGAATCATTTATGTTCTTTTAGAGTCAATTGTATGTCAAGAAGATGTGTATATCACTCGATATGATCAAAAACACCATTTAATAATGTGCAGGTTTATTTAAATGTATTTTCTACCACTGGGGGTTAAAAATAATGAAAAAGACTTCCAATTAAATTAAAAATATATAAGAACACTCCAACAATAATTTTTGTTATTACGTAATAAATGTTGCATAAATAAGATACCTAAATTGATCAAAAACATGTAATGTATGATTCCACATTATAAATATTTATATTAATAATAATCTCAATTGTTTAATGGTAAAAATCGAGAAAGAGACCTTATACTTGATTTAAAACATAGGAAAATTATCTTTAATTTGTTTAAAATATATATAAATCATCTCTACATTGATCTGATACACAAATTTCTTAGTATGACTGGAAGTTTCATTTGTTCATGTCATTTTATGTTAAATGAATGTTCCCATAAAATGGGTAAATACTAAGAATATTTGCATGTATTGACATAAAAACATGGTAGAATGAGCATTAAGTCATTTATGATATGTATAAATCAACCATATGTCAATTGTATGTGTGTATATCTCTCTGAATAGCCCGAAGGGATTCTATTTTTATTCATTATTTGATAATCCCCCTTTTGAGGGTTGGAGGGGAACCCTATCATGGACCATAGGATTTATGGCATTACATGACCTTAAGGTCATATAGGTAATCATCTAGACTATAACTACTTGTAATTTCTCCTCCATATCATCTGCATCATGATGTAAGTTCTCCAACTTCTCATGTCTGTTTGGCTAGGCTTCTCATGTTTGCATAGTCTGGTCCCCATGGCATTTTAAATACCCTCCCATTCTTCCAAATTCGTTAGCTCTGCTCGAGTGAATGTTCCATGCTCTGAATACTCATCTGGAGCCTGCTCCATATAGAGTATGTATAGTCCTTTTATGTACAATTTTATGTGGCCTGAAGGCATTGAGTTGGCCCAAATGCATTGAGGTGGCATGATATCCTTAATATCCTGAAGGCCTTGGGTGGCTCGAAGGCCTTGGAGGACCCGAGGACCAAACCAGTTTCTTGAAAGCAGAAACACATTAATAGATCTTTCCACTATAGTACAAAATATTACTTTCTACATCTCGTACTATAGTAACCCAGAAATAAGTCTCCTCTCGGATTTTATCTACGGTCTCTTGGATGCACTTTCTTAGTCCTCACCAACCAGGCTGACAGTCTTTTGCATATGTGTTTACATCTCATTATGTGTTTTTGTGTCTCAATATGATCAGAAACACCATTTAACATTTTGTACATTTATTAAAATTACTTTTCTCTCTTTAAGTTTCAAAACTAGGAAAGATACTTCTGATTGATGTGAAAATGGGTGATAAAATTACACTAATGTTTTGTGACTGTATGGAATCAACAATGCTTTAATGAGAATACAATATTGATTGGTGGGATGTAAATTGTGATTCCATGTTATTAATAGTCTTTAATAATGGAAAAATCAACTAGGTATGTGTCAAAACAAATAAAAATTGATCAAATTGTCTTAAAAATATTATACAATGATATTTAAGTTATTTACAGTCTATATGAATCATTTTCACATCAATCAGATACCCAAATTTGTCTATGTGAACAAATTTTTGGTTTGCTCCTCCCATTTTTAGTTAAGTGGAAAATCACATAAAATGGATCCATTCCAAGAGAATTCAATTGGATTGACATAAAAACTTGGGAAAAAATATCAATACATTTATGAACTATCAGAATCAATCATACATAAATTGAATGTTCATATCACTTAGTATGATCGAAAACAGCATTTAACATTATGTATATTTATTAAAATATCATATCTCTCATGGGGATGTCAAAACATGGAAAATTACTTTATATTAACCAAAAAACATAATATAAAATTCCTCAAATAATTTTCTATCTTATAGAATCATCCTTGCATCAATCCAATTCCTAGATTGATCGGTAGGATTTAAAGATTGTTTTAATATTTATTATTTTTTAATGGATAATTAAATTGTTTAATTAGACATTTAATAATTTCATTGTAGTATTTTTAGAATTATTTTGAATTCATGTTGTTTTATGTATATCACAGTGTATGAAGTGCATTGAAAATATTATATAGACTGGTTAAATTCATTTTTAATTTAATGTTTATTTTTATTTATATTATATATTTATTTGTTTTTTCAAAATTTATACGCAGGATAATAGTGAATGAAGATGGGAACGGTCTGTTTAGATTTGTTTTATCACTTTTATTTTGTTTTTCTAATGTATTTGATATATTTATTATTTTAAAAAATTATATTTGAGCATTAGAAACTGCCTATGGAAGTTGATAATGATTTTTTTCTTTTCATGTAATAGTGATTGTCATAATAATTTTCTAATACATTAACTAATAAAATACTCCATTGGGGTGGTGGTTGAGAAGATTTAATGACTGTCGCTAGTGATAAATACTTCTCTATAGGGACGGGGCAATAGAGACCACCAAAAGCCGTCGTTTGGTGGCCGCAAAAGTGAAATGTATACCACTAAGAAAGATTTTTAATACTAATTTTTATATTAGTGATTCAAGAGGGAACCCGCCAAATATTCAATAAGAAAAATCAAAAGCAATAAAATACCTAAAAGAACAAAAATATCGAATAAACTTATTCGCCAGTCAAATTTATCAACAGAATGGTCCCCCAAGTACTTCAGTAGGCTTCAATAGTTTCTAATGAAGGTTTTGGGATACAGTAGAATAGGAAAAATGCCTTTAATCAATTTCTATGGATTTTTCATTGGTACTATAAAATTAATATCATTAAATAATCAGATTGAGAATATTTTCACATATAATTTATAATTAATTTATTTATACAATAATTACCTCTTCTTAAAATTATTTCTTTATTGTCTAGTTAGTTAATCACTCTTGTCCTACCATCATTGTGATTAGGGATCTGAGTAAATAATATCTCCAGTAGTATCCACACATGGAACATTAATATTGGAATTACATCATTAGAACATTGGGTGCTAGCTAGGAGGATCAAAACCACTTTTGTAGTTATTCATTGATCACAATAAGAATCATTTTATAGTTTAAAAACTATCTCTTATTTTCTTGAACTCTGTCATTATTAAGAGAATCATTGAGAATATCTCCATAGGATTGAGATAATTTCTCTAGATAATCAATTGTGTTCACATTCTCTATAATCCACTAAAATGATATAACGTTATTTATTTACTTTTTTCATTGAATTAGTTATTTTACAAAGGTCCTAAACTAATATATTAATTTCAAGTAAACCTCATGTAGAATAATAATGATATTATTATTACTATTTTCATAACGTGTGTAAAAAAATTGGATTATTTAAATAAAATTGTAAATAACCAAATTAATATTTTTTTTAAATGATATTAAATTAATATATCATTTTTTTGTTTCACCCCTTACTCGGCCTTTCAATCCTCTTCCGTATTAATAAAACATTGAAAAATAATCAATTATTTATATAAATAAATATCACTACATTATTCATTCAATCAGTAAATAAATATTATACTCACTAAAGTGGTAGATAAATATTTATTTAATATTAAAGAAACCAAATGAATAATTATTTATTACCTTATTAATAAATAATAGATAAATAAATTTTATATATTTATGTAATTATTAGTTACCTTGTGAATAAATTTTTATTTAATATTAAAATCACATATATATTCATTTAAAAAATCAGTGATTGAATTAATATAATCAACCATACCTAGATAAATATTAAACCAGAACTTGTGAATAATCGTATTCCAATTGTTAAATTCAAATAGAATTTAACTAACATTATATATACACATAATGTGTAACTCTCTAGGCCTCTTTCATAGTGGAATTAGGCTAAAAGGATAGAATACCAAGATCAACATCTATAAACATGTCAAGGAATATATATTGAAATAAATTATGAAAAAAACTTTATAAATATTTTCCAACTTTAATATATTCCTTTTTGTCTCAATATCCCATCAAGCAGGTTCTATACTTGTGTCATCAACCTATAGGTCAAATTTATCTTTCTTTGACTTTTCTGAAATAAACACATTAATATCCCACTATTTCCATGGATTTATTTAAAAACTCTAATTGAATCAAAGGTCCTGATATATATACTTGAATTAAACATAAGTGAAAAATTATTAATTGGCTTATTCATTCCTTACACATCATTCGTGACACAACAAACATATCCTACCGTGTCGTGAGTATATATCTTCATCGTGATTTTTATCGACACATAAATGCATATGACTTATGGTGTACATTAGTTTAAATATCATGTCTAAATACCAATGGTACCATCCCCATATATGAATATCCAATTACTTATATAACATGTATAATTCCTGCAAGTGATTCTATTCTTATAACCTCATCTCTTGAAGATAACTAAGTGAAAACCCGAGGAAAAGAATTCTCAATTTATTATGAGACCACTACACCTAATATACACCATCATATTTTTTCAATAATATATATTTCATTTCACCATAGAAATTTTTGGGAGGAGATAGGAAAAAAATAGTAAAGTCAGCATAAGCTAAACCTCCAGAATTCGTAGCCTCTAAACCACAATAAATTTACTCTTCTTTAGAAATTACCTGAAACCATTAAAAAACATCCCAAACTAAACTCTCTTAAATTTTTAAGGAAATATGTATCCTAAATAGTCTTAGATAAATTATACCATCAAAATATTACCAAATAATAAAAAAATAATTCAAAAATGAAAAGAGTCACATTGGTTTTATGTTGTTTGGATTTTCATCCTACATCCAGTGGAGAACAATTTATGAATTTCAATCCATAAAAAGTAAACATTTAGAATCACTATGAATATAAAACCATGTATATCAATAAATCATAATATTTCTCAACACCTCAACAAAGTTCTCCCACCCTACCCTGTGTAGAGGTTCTCACATGGTCATCCAGTAGCACTACCTTTCTACTTTTGCACGAGTCTATCTATTGCACTCTATAATGGATGATTCCTAATAGTATTCCCTCATCTTACCATTAATCACTATTTTAGAAATAGTTATCCCTACACATAGCCCTTTCTTTCATTATTGATAAATATAATAGTTTAAATATAGACTAAATATCCCTTTTGATAATCACAACAACTATTGTAATTTCAGTAAATCACCCATTATGTTGCATTCATAAAACAAATTTCATTATCCTACAACCTCACTATCACCCCCCCAATATGGGTGATAATAAATGAAAATCAAGCCAAAATTGAACTTCCTAGTACATTTATCATATGTTAAATTAACTTTTGAGAAAACGTTCTTCACATTCCTTATAATCTGTTACTTTGATATTGTTTTCAAGGAAAAATGGTAACATATTATCCAAAAAAGTGATCCTACCTACCTTATGATCCACACAGTGACGTTTTCCCTTCTTATTACATTCATAATATACCCACTGAGGAATTATATAGCCTCAAACTCCCTTGTTCCATCAACTTTGTGATCCTATCCAATGGGTTTTAATTAACAATATTTTTTTTGTAGATGAAACTCCCCATCCACAAAATAATTTTAGATGTAATGGTGCTTTTAGTTTATATATTATGTCCTTACATGAAAAATAATATTTTTCATCAAGTGAATGGAACTTTTAAATTAAAATTGATGTTTTCCTCTTTGTTTTACTCTTCTATATTCCTCATTAAATTACCCTAACCACACCATTTCCTTTCTTTCTTCTATTATATAAAAATATTCCACTTAAATTGATGAGAGATAAGAAATTAAATATAATATTGACATACAATTGAAATTTTTTCCTCCATAATTAAGAAAAAACCAGAACTAATACTTTGGGTATCATATTCTCCCCCAACCTAAGAACAAACATATCATTTCAAAGGTTCATTCATATTGAAGCTCATGGTGGTTTCTTCTGTTTCTCTATGATTCTGTTGAATAAACTTCATGAAGTCCCAATATTCTTTATTAAGATTTTCCATAAACTAGTAATAAACTATCAATAAAAGGGAAATATTCAAATGAGTGAATGTCATAAGTTACTTAAAATTTATGACAAAAAATGAAAAGAGAACTTTATCCATGTGACCCACCTCATCATACATTCAAAGTGTTTTCTCACTGAAAAAATTAAAATGTATGACAACAAGATTAGTAATATATTTTCATCCAGTCATTCCTAAACATTCAATAAATTTTTGAATGTAATCCTTCTAAGATAAAACCAAAATTCTGTAACTTTTATCCCTTTTAATCAGCATTCCTAAAATCTTCAAACTTTTATGAATATATTCATTTCAAAACATCCATAAAAATATTTCATATAAAAGATGATTCATTTTAAATTAATACCATCTAGAAACTTATCATACATATATAAGTGAAAGATAATGACAATTTCATTTTCAAAATTCTTCTGATAGAAATAATGATCTGAGTTTCTTTATAAGAAACATTTCTTTGAAATAAAATAAAAACTTTAGGTTCTACTACATTAGAACTTGTTTCAACTGATAAAGACTCATTTTATATATTTCAAATCTATAAAGGACTATTTTTATCTAAAAACAAATAATATTGATTCATATTGATTTCCACATCCAAATGTACATTAAGAAAAATTATCTAAACATCCATGTTTTTCAAATGTAGCCTATAGAAGAAACCATAATTACAACAATCCAGATTTTAGTTTCTCTTCAAAACTTGTGAAAATATTTTTGAAAAGTATATACCTTCCTTTAATTAGAAACCTTTCATCATGGGTCTAGCCTTATATCTCTTCCTCTTATTATCTTATTCCTTAAAAAAAACCCATTTATTACCCAATTCCCACTTTCTGTGAAGTCGTTTTGATAGCTCTCGAGTTTCATTAATGTAAAACAAATCCAACTAGTGAGTGAAAAATCTTCAATAATTTTAGGTTCTCCTATATTTTTTAATAGAAATAAGTGAATATTGGCACTATAAATTTATATTAGTCATCTAATTTTTTAATAGATTTTTAATTCTACTTGTGGTATAACTCTTTCAGAACCTAATACTTATTAAGAAAAGCATCATTTTGGTTATCTACATTATTCTTCACCAGTTACTTTTATTTTAAGTGTAACTACTACTACCCTACTATTATAACTTGTAATCCTAATTATTAACCACTCCAATGTAATTTGAGAACTTATAGAAGACATAATACCAAATGAAATTTGTTAAATATTAACTCCCCTAAAACATCATCAAAATTCAACTTGGGATTAATATGATTCTTTTTTCTCATTTTTCTTTTCCACCAAGTTTTAGTCCTATAAATAAATCTTATAATTAAGGATCACATCTCTACTTCTGATAAATTCCCTATTACTATCATCCCAATGTCAAAATCCAAAATCAAGATTGAAATAACCTATAATAAAACATGTGCAAGAAGTTTTTTCAATATTTTCTTGGTATGTGGCTTCCACAAGATCATAAGAAACATAGCCAAAGACTCTAAGATGATGATGTTATGATGTTTTACTAGACCACCATGCTCTAGTAACTCCTGAAAACTATTGAAGAAGGAATTTGGTTGATTAATAAGATATCAATGTAAACATCGTCATCCCAAAATCCCTTAGGCATTATAGAGTTATTCCTCATGCTCCATGTCTTTTCCATCAATGTTCAACTCATCCTCTCTACTACCCCATTATTTACTTGTTTCATGAAATTGTTTCTCATGTATGATTCAAATATGTATGGAAAAGTACAGCTGAAAAATAGATAATTTGTGATGGGTTATTTGCAACAATCCCTTATCACAAATAGATATTTGTGATATAACCCCTTTTCAAATAACATATCACTGAAAATGTTGTTGCAAAAGATAGTTTTTGTGAAAATTTGTTGCAAAAAAATATTTTATAATGGGGATTTTACCCATCACAAATAGTTTTTTAAACCAGTATCTATTTTTTATTCGTCACTAATCGCATTAAAAATGATTATTTTTGTCATGTGACAGGACTGTTATAAATAAGTTTAAAAAAAATAAAAAACTAAAAAAATTAAAAAATATCAAAATAAATTTAAAAAATGTAAACATTTAAAATAATAAAAACATTAAATAAAATATTTTCATTTAAATTTAAATATAATAAATATATCAATAATGTATCCATCAATGTAGAGGGAGAGTGGGAGGGGGGGTTCATATGTAAGTGGTGGGGGAGGAAACTCTATCCGTAAGCCCTAGACAAGCTGCCACATATACTCGTTATGCTTCTCTTTCCATTGTCACATCTCCTCCTCCTATTGATAATTCTATAGACAAAGATCATCCTGATCCCAACACATGGCCTCAATAAACTCACTTTGAACTCTCAACTAATTCTAATACTACGTTACCAATGATTAATACTCTCCATTAGATCCCCTTGAGTTGGATTTCGACCATTCGATGGCACCATAAAAACTGTCAGGCATCAGTTGAGAACTAATACCAACAACTCATCTATTCTCAAAATCATATTACATCACATGTATCATAACTACATCATCGAATCATGCCACATCGGTGGCCAGAAACTCATCTTAAGCCTAACTCTCATTATGTTTCTAAGAATTCATGTCCTCATATGACTCCTTCAATTGAAATTTGAAATTCAAATAGTTAAAATATTATTTTTAGTTAATTCTTAAACTCTAAAAAAGTATACTGACCACAATCTTACACATGCAACCAACAATATTTTCACTAGAGAGAGGATCATTTTACATCCTATTTTAAACATAAATCTCAATAATTTCAAGATGTTAAACTCCCTATATGAGTATAAAAAAATTCATTTAAAGTTATATAAATTATTTAAAAAATTATCTACCATATGTCATCGATGCATTCTAAATGCATGATTACCATAGTAAAGTGTCCCCTATTACATTCCCCAATTCTTCCAACATAGATACAATATCCTTTTAAAACAATCACTTATCTAGTATGAACCTAATCCACCCTAGACGTAAGATGAGATATAATAATGATTAATGGAATATGATGACTGATCAAAATCTATGACTCCTATATTCTTCATATATTTCCTCCTCAAACTGTGTAAAAACTGACAATAGTTCCCATGTATAAAAACCTTCCACACCTCCTTGAATGAACTCAACATGCTATCATCAATGATATACCATAAAAGATTCATTTTTTAATAATAAGATGTTAATAATTAAATAAATTTAAAAATAACTATTATTAATTTTGGTATCATCTAGTGATCAAACATGCATTGTCGAATGTCAATGGAAACCTGATCCCACACCACATATGCCTCATAAAAATAGTTCTTCAAAATATCACTCCCCATCCAAACAACTATATGAAAAAAATGTGAAAAAAATAGAACAAATAATCAAAAAATTAGTACATAAATAAATTAATGAAAAGTAATGGAAACTAACTAAAATAAAGAACTGAACATACCTCAACATGTGTGGATTGAAGTCAATATGTGGACATCGCTCAAGAATCAGGCCAAGAATCATCAATATCACAAGTATCTGAAACCTCAATGTCTCTAAGGAAATGCTAGGAACCAGAGTTATTTATAAAATATCATAAGGCTCATCACTAGGTAGTACAGCCTCCTGAAGTTCACGGAAGATGTCATCATAATTCTCGTCAACAATCTAAAACACAAAAACAATATTGTCAGAAAATAATTTTTGTTGAGTAATATATATATATATATATATTGACTATAACCAATATATAATTGTGTCATTATCCATATTAATCCTCATCTTCATAAATAAATGTTTCAATATATTCATCTTACTCTTCATTGTAATCAATTTTGATAGAAGTTTCAGATCCATCATCACTTGTTAATTCAAACTCAATTCTTACTCCATCAGCATAATTATTACTATTGACCCATAACTAGAGAGTTTCAAAATAAATATTGATTTATCTTCATTGAGAATATGTATTTGGAGTTTTCTCCAGAAAATTTTCAATTTCATGCACTTAAATTGAACAATACTCACTTTTCATAATCTTATTTTCATAGGATTTTATATTAATAATGTTCTAAAATCAATTAACTCTGTTGAAGTAGCAAAATAATTTACATGATATATTTGGTTTGTTTAATGATCTGATAAAAATTGTTCATTTACTGCAAGAAGACTTTAATATTTAATATCAATGATTCCATGGCACAGAAGAAGACACAAGCCTCTATCAGTATCAAACCAATGAAAATTTACCATCATTACATAACTTTTTTCCAAAACAACACACCTCAATTATTTCATCCATCATTCCATAAAAGGCAACATGACTTTCTCTATAATGATATCCTCTTAAGAAAAAACCACTATTTATAGTTTTTTTATTCACCATATGTATGTTTATGATATCTAAAATCATTCATCACATATGTAATTAAAGATTTAACAATTTATTATGGTGGGTTACTCAATACACACAATTGATTATCAATTTTATCAGCATTTTCTGATACCTACAAAATAAAAAAAATTAATGATATAAAAAATAATAAACAGGTTTCATATGTTAAACAATGAATAATTTATTATACAAGTCGTAGAAACCAGTAGGAAAAATTATGTTTCCAATGTTCTTTATGTGAAGCTACTGTAATTCATAGAAATGTTTTCTTAATATGATCATCATATAATATATAAATAAAATAATAATTATTTATATTTTAGAAAAATTAAAGAATATGTGGTACTATCACTCATTATATGAAATGTTTCCTTTTTTCATGGTTGGGTAGAACATATGTATGGGACTTGTGATGTTCATCATCAGAAATCCACCATTCATGAACTCCAACAAATCTTTGTTCAAGATGATTAATAACTAATAATTGAATATTTAGTGAATCATCAATATTTACTACATTAATACCGATTCAATTATGTTTTGAAGGATATTCTGGTTTAAAATAATGGGAGTAGAAAAAATCCTTCTCTAAATAAGCTGAGGCCAATTGACCCTTAAATTGTTTCTTTGTTGCATACCTTTTATTCAGTTTTTTCATACATCTTCTATATGGATAAATCCATCATAACTGTACTAGGCCACCATATTTTATTCATGTAGAAAATGTAATATCAAATATTTTATTGAATTAATTAAAGATAGAAGAATGTTTTTTCTAATTTACATAGAATTAAAATGAAATATTCATATAGTCTTATAATTGCATAATAGTCTATCATTTCCACATAGATATCTTAGAAAAAATATGATATTTCTTTTATCACATCCCAAATAGAATAATTCAATAATCTAATAAATCAAATTGGTAAAAATCATTCCTATATAACATGAAAATCATGACATTTTAATCTTTTAATATAACTTTTTTTGAAAAACCTAGAGAAAATCTAAACATAACGATCTATTCGCCTCAAATTCGCAATCCACTGAAAATAAAATAAAAAATTTATTTGGAAAGTCTATAAGATAATTTTATCTTCATTAAATTGAGTGCTCTGATATTTTCAAACATCTCAATTTCTGGTCACCATTATATTTGGGAAGGATATAATCATGCCTTTACATTATCTTTGGTCTTACCAAGTGTGTCCAAAACTATATAAAATATAATATCAAATCATTTCTTCTCAATATTCATGAAATCCAATATGTGACAGACCAATAAATCAGACCAATATTGAAGATACCAAAAAAAATACTACATTTTATCCAATTGTTTTCTTTCCCAAATACATCTGTTTTTTGATGGTTTATTGTATGTATAATGTTCATGGGAGGTAATTAAGATAAAATAGATTTTAAAACAATACCTGATATCAATGTTGGAGGTTCAAATCCTTCAACTATACCTTTTTTGAAATAATAATTGTTCTTTTGAAAAGGATGACTAGTAGAAATAAATCTTTGATGATAGTACAAAAAACATGGTTTTCTCTCATTAAGAACATAAATTATTTTCTGACACTCATACAGTGCAAATATGATTTTTGGACTATCCTTACTCCAACCAGATTACATTCCATATGCTGGGAAGTTAGTAATTTTCCAAATTAATGAAGCTTTCATTGTGAAATTTTATTTTACAACAATATCATATATTATGACACCATTACTACACAATAAATTTAACTCATCAATCAATGGATTCAAATAGAAATCAATATTATATTTTGGATGTCTTGGACTTAATAAGATCAAAAAGATATAAGGCTCATTTATCCAAATCTATGGAGGTAACTTTTATAGAGTTATAATGATATTCTAATAAGAATATTGACTTTAATTACAATTGAATGGATAGAAATCATCAGTAAAAAGACCAAATCATACATTTTAGGATTTTAAAGATAATGATATATGTACTTGGTCAAAATGATTCCATGATTCACCATCCTAAGGATGATTTAATATTTTATTGGTTGTAATATTTTTTCCCATGATGGGAGTATTTGTGATGGGACCCATTGAAAATACTACCATCATTATTAATTACAGCAATGGTAAAAAAGATTATTCTTGATGACCCCCATCGCAAATACTCTTTATTGAAATGTTATTTGGGATGAGATAAAATCTTGTCATAAATAACATAAAATGGTGAAGAGTGTTTTTCATTGGTCCCATCATAAATAAATTACTGCGAACAATTTATTTTCCATGCTAGTAAACTCCCATTACAAATAAAAAACATGATCATATTTGTGATGGGGATATTTTCCCATTCCAAAAGAAATCTTCCCGCAGTTTGGCATGCAATTCAAGCCGAAGGTATTTGTGATGGAAAGATATTATCTTCAAAAATACTCTTATTTTTATCAACTAGTAGCGATGGGATAGGATTCCCATTGCAAATAGTCACTATTTAAAGACTATTTGCGATGGGTGGATGAACCATTTTAAATAACTAACCGAAAAAGTTTTCTTTTACCATAGTGAATTTCCAAAAACTCATTCTAATGAAATCACCTCTCTTATTAAATATTAAACACCTTAATTTACATCTGGTATCTCTCCCCCAATTATATTCATTTAACCAAGATTACAAAGACTTCTCACTTTTTCTTTATGAAATAAACCCACATTTTCCTCATGGACTCATCAATAAAAGCCAAAATTTACTGTGATACCCCCATTTGATTTAACTGGAGCAACTCCCTAGACATCAATATGTATAATTTTTAACTTCTAGTTCATAGGAGTTATTTTGATAATATTGAAAAAAACCTTATGTTTGTTTCCAAGTATGAAACTTTAGGAATGTCCAAAGTCTGAATACTCATGCATTAAAATTCCATTCTTTTTCTAGAATCTTCATACTCTTCTCAGTAAGATAACCCAACCAACATTTAAATAAATTTTACCTTCAAGAAGATTACACTCTAGAAATTACAACTCATGTTGTTATTATAGTAAGGTATAGAGTTCCATCTTCCAACCCCTATAAATGACTAGGGAACCCTAATTGATTCTCCACACCCCATTAGAAAAGTTAGTTCCAAAACCAGCATCATCAAACTGATCAAGAGAAATAATATTATTATGAAGGCTGGGTATATATTAAACATTTCACAATGAAAGAAAACATCCATTGTTCAACTATATTTTAACATCTAAATTCAAAAAATATTTCAAAACAGTACCATCCACATGATACACTTTACTGAGATTTCTAAAGAAAAAATTTAACATGTATCTTATTTCACTTATGGATTTGAAGGATTCCTCCGAATCAATAATCTATGATTCCACTAGAACATTAACACTAAGAATCATAGTTCTACATTCATCCAATATGGAATTTTCGAAAATAGATATTCAGGAAGTTTTCCTTCAAATAAATTTCTAATATAGATTATCTTTTTTAATGTTCCCCCTCTTCCAATTATTCAAATATATAGGGTTGAGTCCAATTGATTTCCCTTGATTGATCCCTCTATATTTATCTATTATGCATCTCTAATTCATTATATGGGGTGAACATCTACTTCTATATACATGCATATCATTTTTAAAAGATCCCTAGACTTCCTTTGTCTGAATTTATTCAATAAAAATAATAATCTACACATCCATGAACACCAGATCAATTTTAATTTAATAATTTCTCACTATTTTCACCATCTCTTCACATGATTTTGGAAATGAGGACAGTAATAAAATCTCCCAAAACATCTTCCATAAATATTATCCTTACTTCATTGATTTGATTGTAAATAATGTTAAATTTGTTAACATGATAGACTTTTGATCTTATTTTTGATACTCTCATACTAAATAACCTCCTCATAATAAACAATTTTATGAGGGAAGTTCGCTTCTCATACATATATTTTAATTCTTTCATAAGTTTGGTAGAATTTGTATTCTCTCATATGTTAAATTACACCCTTCATTCCAACAACATCCTCACCAAACATAAATCCTTTTTATCCACCTTTTCATATTAATCCTTGTTTATCCTATTTTCTTGGTTTCAATTATTTGAACTTCAAATCCTTTAAGTTTAGATAATCTTACATTTTCATTTTATAGAAACCGAATTTGGGTCCATCAATCTTATCTACTCACACATTACCTTCTTCTCAGGGCATATCAATGACATAGTAACTTCTAAAAATAAAATCATTAAGCTAGATAAAGTTAACATTTTCTTGTATATTGAGATTACTATTCTTCATATTAGTTATTCGATACAAATTATTGGATTGAGATAGGTGAAAAATATTAAATTCACTAAAATTTAGACCACTGGAAGTTATTATCACCAAACCATCAGCAGTTCACTCTCCTTCAGATTTCATGTGTAGTGTTTCACAACACCTCCTAATATAAATGATTTAGAACTTCAAAAGTAAGATGCATCCTAAATAACTATACATAAAGTGTTCCACCAAAATAATACAAAACAAGAAAAAACATCAATGAAAAGTGAAACTTTTGTCTTATGTGGTTTGGATTTTCATCACACATCCATGAGAGAACATTGCAAGGATTCTATTCGTTCAAAAGTAAAATGTTGAAATCATCATGAGTGTACCAATTTATAGTTCACTAAATCAAAGTATAACTTAAAACCTTGATATATCAGTCCCATACTACCCTTTATAAATGGTCCCACCTAGTCATCGGGTAGCATTGACTAATTGCTATTGTTGGGGTACATCAATTCCACTATATAAATATCAATACCTAGTAGTATTCTTCTATATAATATTTAATTAACAATTGATAAATTGTGTTCCCCATTCCTTGATATTTCTCAAATTATTCATGAAGATAGTATTCCAAATGAATGTACAATACTCCTTTAGGTAATCACAATAAGTATTAGACTTTTGGTGAATCAACCACCATGCTCAATTCATCAAAATTTCTCACAATCCATCACTGTCACCCAACCAAATACTATTATTTTTTATATAATATCTTACCAACATTCAAATTTTTGTTACTTTCATCATCTACGTAACTTCAATTCTGGAAAACATTCTTCACCTTCTAAACAAGTACAAATATTTAAGAATTGTTTCATAGAACTTCAAGGTTGTTATCATGGTGGGATGCTACCATGACCTTCCGATGATACATATAGACTAAAACATTATCACAATGATGTTATGTAGAAGAACAATCATCATGTTATAATATTTTTATTAGAATTCAAGTCATAAAATATATTAGTAATCGAAATAATAAAGTTTTTGGTTCTAGGAAACTAACTCTAATATAATACCACTTGTGCTAGATAAAACTGCTAAAAAATTTCTAGTATATTATTTATCAAATGATATTCATTATTATATTGAGATATAGCTATATTTTTAGTACTACCATGTTTTTTTGGTTTTTTTGTTTATTGTGACTTCATCTCTATAAGAAAATATTTTAATAGGTTATATCACTTAGTATATATCTTTTTTTCTCTATTATCTTAGAAATCTAATATAATATCAGTCTAAAGTTCAAAATAATATGATTATACTTTACAATCTTTATATAATTCCAAAATCTAGAACAAATCATTACTAAACCATCTTGTTAATATATGTGATAATCCATAAAAAATGTGGTCTATATAGATATAGAAACCATTGATTGTAATAAGTTTTCTCTAATATATGACATTATATTTATTATGATTCTAAATGAAAATGATATATAATAAGACTATTTGTATATAACCTTGATAAATATAATTATATTTTCTCTAATTTACTAGGATCTCATCTAGTTTTACACTCTCAAGTACTATCAAACAATTCTGACTACCACCATTTTCTTCTTTCCTGGCCCTGCCCGATATTAGCTTATGATCCCTTGCACATAACAATATAAAACCTCTTTACATATCATGGAATGTGATATATATTTCCAATGAACACTTAAGAATATGTATCATATTCATCAAAAAATATTCTCATGTTTTTTCAAATATTAGCTATAAAATATTTCATTCCATGTGACTCTAACACCAATTTATTTCTTATTGTTCTATATTTTATTTTTTTAGTACATTTTCAATGTATGTACTATGATTTGGCTAAAAAACCAATAGATCTATCTCTATAGATAATGTTACCCTGGAACTGGGTTTCTATTATAATTCATTGTAGGAGAAATCATCTTTTTTCATAAATTACAGTAACACTAATTATCTATTTTCCATATGTTACAAAACATATTTTTTTGGTAAAACTACAGTGCTCCCACTACCCTACTGTAGACAATTATGACACATCCATTACGAACAATTATTCTATGATCATTGAGATTGTTTTGATCCAAAATGGGATCATTGGATATTTAATTGGCTTTCAATGATTTCACCAACCCTTTTTGGTCATGTCATACAACAATATTCCATAAATATTCCTTTAATTAAGGTGGTATAAATATCTAATGCCCAATTTAATGATCATAGAAATTTTTTATGACATGTAGAATCAAAATTTATTTAAGCATTATTGCACGGTTTAACCAATCAACCCTTATTGGTACAATGCCTTTAAAACCCATGTATAGTTTCTCTTGGATAAACTCTAACAGGTTTACATCAAATTGGGAAACCACCAAATTATAGAACTAAATATTTGTATATATAATTGAAAGAATATCACAAATTGTGAAAAACACTAATATAAGGGGTGAATAAATGTTTAGAAATTTTCTATAATTATCTTTTACTCTCATTCCTATTCAATGCCTATTATCTCAAGATACTAAATGAAGTGGACATATAAATGAACACAACAAAATTATAAATGAAAATTTCTTATTTTACGGATGTCTATGTCCCTAGTGTACCGCATTTTTTATCCCAAACACACTTCTCTCCTTTTATAATCTAGATGAACTCAATAACAGTGTATACTATAGACCTAATGCAATGTCTGAAAAAAATATTTCTTATCATAAATAATGCTCAATTTCCATCTAATGCAGGAGATTCCACTAGAGATCAAAATGTATCTTTTTTATTCCAAAATACAGTCCTCATTAAATTCTTCCCATTCCTAATCTATCCTTAGTGGTTGTCGATTCTTCTTCAATTGAACACAAATGGATTGTGAGGCTCTTTTCCTGAAGTAAAAAATTACCAACTGAATAGAATATGTGGAAGATATATCCATAACTCTTCGTCTTTCCTCAATTATTATTTACAAGGATTCACCAAGTATCCCTTTTAAAATGTTTCATCTAATCCATTTTCATGACACATCAAGACTCATTATAACCCCCCCCCCCCAAATACCCAAATATTTATATATATTACATATAGAATTGTGCCTCAAAATTACACATGATATAAAATATTTGTTTCCTTAAATATCACTCATTCATAAATTACTTGGAATTTCTACATCTCCATGCGGTTAGAAAAGACACAGTAAATTGACATATTTTAAATGGATAGATAGAAAATGGAAATGTGGTTGATATTGAACATTGGAGCTATTTCTGAAAATGATACATGTGAAAATGGATATTTGGATCTTAAAATTATTGTCTATAATATTTTTCTATGTGGATATATATTCGACTATATCATTAATCATCTATGTCATTCTGATCAGAATATGGCTATATGACTCATTAAACTATGTGAATTCTCTTTCTACCAAAAATGGATACATGAAGTATTATAAAAATTACTATATAGAATTATTGGATACATGGATCATTCAACTATATAGAGCATTTGGATACGTGATTCACCTACAAGAAAAAAATTACAATGTGAATCACTAGTTTAACTTTTCTTTACAAAAAATCAGATATATGGATTTAAAAAATTCTAAAATCTAATCAGATAAAAGTTGAACATATTTAGTTGAATTAAAAACCATCTTAATCACTTGAACAGATCTCAAAACTACAATAAACAATTGTCATTTATCCACCAACACATGTTTTTCACTCTTTGGAAGATCATACCATAAATCTTTCTAATATTTACTTTTCATAAAAAAGTACAGCATCATCCTTACAAGGGTTCAACAATATCCCCCTTTGGATTTGTTTTCATTACATCATCCATCACTTCTACCCATTATTAATAAGAAAAAAATTGAATTAATGGGTTAAATACCTACTCATGATCAATGAGTCGTGAATTGATCAACTCCAAGTCTACATGAACTAACATGGGGTATAAATGAGGATTGAACAATACTAAAATCAATGTTATCCATAAGAAACAACTCATATCAACAATTCTGTATAATCCACTATAAATAAATAGAATAGAGTTCCTTTCTTTCCCCACTTAATACACTAATCAAAAAATATCACAGGAAAATGGGAATAAATTTCTCCCCCTACATATGAAATCTACTCAAGAATTTTAACCTAAAGTAATAGTTGATAGAACTCAAGAAAAACATACCATAGTGATGGGAAGTAGAGTATACTCTGATTTACAACCATAAACTCTTAAAGGAATCTTTTGTTAGTGGTTTGGTGAGGATTTCAAAAATTTGTTCCATAGAAGGAAAAAATTCTAGTTTCAGGATACCATCAGCCACATTGTATTTTAATATATGATACTTGATATTAACATTCTTGGATCTAGAATATTGAATTGGGTTCTTTGATAGATTGATAAGAATTTGATTGACATATTCAATGATTATATGATGTTGAACTTTAACATTCAAAATCATTATTTTTTGTCTTCATCTATATCATGGGAGTACCTACCTGTGAGGTAGCCACATATTCATCTTTGGTAGACCTCAATATAATTGGCATTTATTTCTTTGATTTAGATGACACACAACTACTTCTAAAAAATAATGATACACCATATGTGGATTTTCTATCACAAACAGTTTCTACATAGTTATCATATGTAAACCCTTTTAAATATATTTTCTTCTTTTTCTTATACATCAATTTTTTATTATATATATTTGAGTTATATCTCAGGATATTATTTACTTCTAAGAGATGAGATTCTTTAGGATTAGATTTATATGATGTGCATAGAGTGACATCATAAAAAACATCAATCCTAGTTGATATTAAGAATAAGTATAATTCTAATATAACATCTAATTTTTTAATTAATGTATTCTATTTCATTATACTTTCAAACCTTTATACCCACCTATAGAAGAGTGGACAAAACACTACATTCCTGCATTTCAAACATCTTCAATCACTCCACTGCATAATTATATTGTGACATACCAGAAAAATATCCTATTTATGAACATCTATTACCACAATTTATTAATACCTTAGAAATAGTTTATCTAATTCCACATTTTATTTAAAATAGTGTACATGCTTATCTATTTTTATCCATTTCTGATTGATACCTCCCACCCTACATGTCTTCATGATCGATTTTGACTCTGTATATGCTCATTTATTATACTTACTTCCTTATGATTGAGCCCTAACTTCTGTGAATATACTCCAAGTGATCTTAATCCTCAAATGTGGCTCAAACTTAGCCTCCCCATATCCCAGATAACATAACCACCCCACCTCCCCAAGATCATCCTACTCTGATGTGGCTTAATGTGGATATTTCATGGCCAACCCACCTCCCTCAGACCTCAACCTCCCCTAAATCAATATTTTAATCTCCCCATTATTCTAGGGATTAATTTACCTATTATCTCTATTGTATTATTGGAAAAATTGGATTGGATCACCTCAACATCTCAATAGATGACTCTAGAAACTTATCATAGTATCAAAATTTTAGCCTGAAATTGAATTCATGGTATGTTTTGAATCGTTCAATTATTTATTTCATTATGCATACTATTTTTTTATTCTCGTTCTATATGAACTCTCTAATATGAAAACTTTCATCTTCCTAGATCCTCCATTTCATGGTAGACCAAATTCCAAAATTTGGTAGTGACTTCTCCCTCAATTCTAAATCATCCTCACCTTACTATGTTCAATTACATAATTTTTTTCCTTTTACTAAAATTTAAATTAATGATAACCATGATGGGTCAAAAAAAAATTCACCATTACATTTTTGTGATGCAACTTCGATTGAAGGTGTATCCACACCACCAAAACTCTAGGTTTTTATTTGGAACTTTTCAAGTTTTTTCTGCCACTAAAATAGGACTATCTATATTCTAAGAGACTACATAAAACATTTATCCTAATTATGATGTAAAATTCAATAATTTATGATAAATATGATTTTATATTAATATTTCTCGCACATTATATTAATTAAAAAGAATTCATTTCCGTATTCATTGTTTAGACTGAATTTCCAATACAATGACCCATTCAAATTGAACTACATACGTTGATTATACTAGATTCCTTATAAATATATTTTAAATATGTGGTACATAAATTTCCTACCATAATCAACTTCAAAAGAATAATGGTATTGTAGAATATTAGTAAGGCTTTGAATAGAAACTATTTTTCTTTAATGAACTTAATCACTAAACCTGGGTTTAAATTATTATTTTCAATTGTGAATAAATGAAAATAATTTCTATTAGTATTTTTTATTTCTTATATTTTGTATTAAATATTTTTATAGTGAAATTATTATATTAAATTAATTTAAAAGTAATTTTATCACACTAATGAAATGATACTTCATCAAAATGTGAAAATAAAATAGTGTTTGATCCCTTGATTACTGTACGACAACTGATTTTTTAGAGAAATTATTTTTCATGTTTGATTTTCTACTCATTTTTTCCTCACCATTTTATTTGAGAAATTTATTGTTTGTAACTTTAAAAATATCTAAGAAAATAGTTTCATTATATACTCTAATATATCAGTCATGGTGAATTTAATATTATTTAATTTTTTATAAGGTTTTTTCCTACTAAATATTTCACTTTCTAGAAATTTATAAGGGAGAATATTTTTTGGATTTTAATGTATTCATAATAAGTGATGAGATTTTTTCCATGCATGTATATTACACTTTTAGTTCAATGAATTTCAGTTTAATTCACTGTCCGTTTAAATATGTAAAATGAAATTTCAATATCATGTACATTGAATTTTTAAACACTTGTAATGGACTTTCAATTTATACATGTATAATTAACTTTCAATGTAATGAAATTTAAAATTATATACATGTGTAATGAAATTTTATTTTATAAGGAGTTTAGTTCAATGCACTTTCAACTTAGTGAAAAACAAAATGCCTATTTAATTTTTTTATCTTCATTAACATATTGTATCTATTTATTCACTATAATATATTTCAATACATATATTTTTCACTTTATGTTTAATAATTTTGTACTTTCATATATTAATTTTTATTCATTTATATTCAAATTGATGTTATGTATTTGCATATTTCTTATTTCATATCATACCTTTCTTGAAGTATACTATGTTTCTATAGGTATACAAGCCACTTTCCAATAAATGCTCTTTAATTTTCTATACTTGAATAATTTACATTCAATTTATTTATATATTTGTTTATATATATATATATATATATAATATCAAATGGTCACAACCATGGTTTATAAGTCCCCAAAGGTAAGATATCTTTTAAATACTTACCCTAATTTATTCTTTAAGACACAAACATTTGTGATTTTTGTTTTGTTCCAACCACATACATTATTATTTCATTATTTTCATATTTCTAATATTTATATTGTTATGTGCAACAATTTCTCCTAAATGTCTTCACTATATAACTTATTCCTAATTTATTCTTAAAAAAGACATTTAATGACCTAAAAAATGTTAGTATTGAATATCTTTTATGTATTGTTAATAATGAATTGAATTCAAGCATTAACCTAAAAAAATAGTATTAAATATTATTATAGTAAAATATAATAAATTAGAAATATGTTTCTAAATTTAATATACATAATGATAACAATTATAATTGATTCTGAAAAAAAGTATGCATTATTAATGAATATAATAATGAAATAAATATTATTAAATTTATAGGCTAAATATTCTTGCAATATAAAACATTCCATCTGGGGATGATGTATTTAGTATTATGCACTGAAAATGAATTTTATTTTCAATATTCATGAAATTTAATTTCATGAATATGAATAAAGTTTCTCCAATTGCATCTATTCTCATTTTCTGGATATACTTGCAGTTTCAACTTGAAACAATGTCATTACCGTGTCTACAATGAAATTTCATTCTATATAAATTATAATGCACTGAAATTGCAATTTATATTGAATATACATGTAGTTTTATTTTTTAAATATACTTGGAGAATCATTTTCAATATATGCATTAAATTTGAGCATGAATTTTCATTTTTTTAATAATTATTCATGTAGTTTCAATCACTTAATATACAATATGTTTTTGAATTATCATTAGCTAAATCATGTACATGTCATTTATATAGTAGTCTATATTAATATACAAGTTGTTTCATGAGAGAGAACACAATTTATTTTTAATTTTTTTTCATGATCGAAAACTTTTATTCATATTTTCATTTATATCATAGTTTATATTGAAATTTATATTACATTTAATATTGTAGTGAAATTTATATTTCTATTTATATTTATATCACCATCTAAGTAACACTTTTTAACAAAATTTATATTAAAGTTTCAATTTCATAATCATGTACTGCAATTGCAATTAATTTTATAAGTAGTAGTTTATATTATAGTTTATATAAATATACCAGTGGATTTATTTTTTTGAAGTCCATTTCCTTTTTTATTCATTTTCATATACCAAAATTGTAGCTTATTTAATATTCATTCAATTTTATTTATTAATAAAAATACTATTTTTACAGATAAATATTGTCCATTTTCTAAATATGTATGAAATATCATCAAATATGTATACTTGTAACACAAAATATGAAAGTAGTTTAAAATTTTGTAATCATATAAAAGTCTTGAAGGTATGTTCTTGAATATTCTCTCACTACTTTTTTTAAAAGTCCCTATAATTATTTTATTCTCTATATTAATAATGGTCTCAACTTAATAATCAAGCCCAATAATTTAAATTTCATATTTTATTCTCATGAATTCTCTCTCCCTATATTATTAAATATGAAAAAAAAAATAAAATCACAAATTGAAAAATTAAATCCCTGCAATCTATTAAAAAAAAAGATGAATAGGATCATGAATTTTCATGGGAAATGTATAAGTTCTTTAAATGTTTTGATAAATTCTTTAAAAAATGTTTAAAGGAAATAACATATTGATTTTAATGGGGAAAGGATATCCAGTATATGATAAACTAGAATGTGTGATGTTCCTTAACTGAGTTTTGTAAGGTGTGGATTACATACTATATTTATTAGTAATGAAGAAAAAAATGAATCATTAGATTGTTACATAAAAATAATAATTGGTTAATTATTGAGAAATTAACATTGGCATGAAAAATGGTATATTGAGACCTTATTTTATAAAAGTTTATGATTTGTATGTTTTAAATGGTTTTCTAAATGATCTGAAAAAATGATAAGTGGAATATGGTATTGATTTTAAAGGGTAAATAATTTCCACTTTATGTTAAACCAGAATCTCGGATGAATTGTTTAACTGGGTTTATTAAGGTTTGAGTTACATGTTGAATTTTTATGTAATAATTTCAAAAATAGACCCTTCAATGTTTAAATAGGAATAATAATTAGGTAATGGTTGGGTAATTACCCATGAAATGAAATATTAAATATTGAGACATTGTTAGATATTCATTATATATATTTGGTTACAAAAATTATGATCTTTAATATAATGAATGAATTTTTATTTCCATGTTGATTTCCATGCTATATAGGGGTTAAAATGACAATATGAGTTATCATGGGAAATAAATGATGTAATATGTTTTTTAGTGATGTATGTGTTGTTTATCACAAACCATGATTTGAAATGTTTGATACATGGTAATAATCCCTTACAGGTTGTTTATGGTCAACCGAGTTATAAAGTTCCATGATATGGAATAATTATCAATAAAGTTAATTGAAACTTTTATGAATTACAATATTATTTATATAAATGGAAAATGAACTTTAAAATTAATGCACTTTCAGTTTCTATACAGGTATAGTTCACTTACTGTAATGAATTTTTAGTTTACTCTGGACTGATTTTATTCATGATTCATTGTATTTAAAAAACTTATTTGTATGATAATGTTTTACAACCTTCATTTAGTATACTACATATATTTACATTTATAATTCACTTTAAATTTATTTATATTGTAAAAACCTATTTATATTTCACTACCACTGTATCAAAATCATTTTAATTTTAAATGTAAAAAATGTATAACTAATAAAAATTGATTTTTTACACGTTTTATTGTGTAATGAAATTACATAATAAACTTATTCTATAGTTTTAGTTTTATTGTATTATTTATCAATGTAATTGTAACATCCCAGTTAAATAAAGAATAAATAATTTTCATATTTATTAATATTTACGAATTAAATATTAATTTTAATTAAAAGGGGTTTCTACGTTCGATAGCGTACTCGGTACGCAACGATGAGTTTCTTTGAAAACTTACGTTGCACACAAGTAATAAAATAATATTATTTTAAATGTTAGTTAACGAGTAGCCGTTGTACTGGCAGGAATGGATAGAAATAACTAAAATATGATTATATATGTTTTTAAATGTTTTTACATTTACCCAATAAAATATAAAGGCTTAAAATATGGAAAGAGTTCAATTTTAGGCATTTATACACTAATTTTCACGAAAGGTCCACTTATCACCTTTTGACGGAAAACCGTCATTAAATATAGTTTTGATTGATCTTATAAATTCTATTGGACCAAATATAACTCTTCTTTATAATCATGACATCAAAATTTACTTTGTGTAAATTTTTGGTACCTTTCTGATAAAGTTCATTTTTTTAATGAATAGTGTAAAATGTTGTATTTTAATTCAAAACCTCTTTTTAATCTAATTTATTTATATGATTAGATTATCTTTTGAATTGGTTTTAAAGTGAAATTAGAAAAAAAAATTACCATTAAATCCAATAGTGGTCGTTGGAATTAATTTCACTTTGAAATCGGACTTAAACTAATGTCAATCTTTTGATACTTATTGTTTCATAAAAACATGCTATTTGCACTAACAGCAGGAAGTAATTATTAAATTAATTAATGTGACTTATATGTTTTGAATTTTGTAAAATATAATTCATTTTTGAATTCTTAATATCAAATATAGCTTAGGGTGAATTTTTGGTAATTTTCAGAAAAACTTCAATTTTTTGATGAATAGTGAAACCACTAAGTGGTACTTATAAAGACTGATTTTCCGTTTAAATAAAATTTTGCCATCATTGTGTTTTGAATTTCAAAAATCCGACATACATGGTTGTCATTAAGAAGTAAAATGTGGTTCAATGAGATTATAATAATTTTTTGGTGAATAGTAACTTATTAAGTTCTTAATCGCGATTAGTGGTAATTAGTGTAGTTTAAGGTAAAAATAATGCTTTAATAAAATAAGATGAGCTTGAAACATGTCCTACCCTCCTTGGTTGTGTCATGGCCGACCAAGACAAGCCATGGGTCAACTTGGGGACCCCATGGAGACACTTTGGTTGGGAAATGACATAAATAACTTTTTATTTAATGTAAAAGTAAAAATGACATAAACATAATATGTTTTACGAAAACACTTTTTACATGGGGTTATAAAGATCAGATTTTTTATTATAAATAGTCATTGGAAATCTAAAAAGATTTCCTACATCATAGTATTTTTTTATAATTTTTAGATTTTAAATAAATTAATTTATTTATGACATCATGATGATGCAGCGATGACTTCATTATTTAACGATTTAAATAAAATGAAAAGATAATGTAAAATATATGAACTACACATGTCCAAAACTTATTGGATGGGTGGATTTCGAACCCTTATCACCTTATCCACGAATTATATCAATGTGGGACTTTTTAAAACCGAAACACATTTTCAAATAAAGTAATATTTCTTTACTTTCCAAAAGTGCCCCTCCTCTCCTCTTATAAATGGCCCCCACCTCTACCTCATTTCACACACTCCTAAAGCCTTTGGCTCGGCCAAACCATTCACATTTACTCTATAAACATCCCTATCCTTATCCTATTGGATTCCCTTTGGGCAGAATCCTTTCAAAGGAACCCTTTAGGCTCAAATCAAAAGGAGTTACACTTTTAAAGGTAATTCATTCTCTCTTGTTCATTTGTTTTATTTTTCTTCTCCAACCCTATAAACTCTTTTTATTTACTTATTTTGTAACAAAACCTGTATCTTAAATATACTAGGATGTTTTTATAAGATTTATTCTAGATACACTCTCACACAACTAAATCAAATGGTTAAAGAACATACAGTTTCCGTGGATGGCGAAATTCTGCCTCCCGAAACGATGATTGTTCAATACTCATTTAACACCTTCAAGGGTGGCCATTTTGATGTCAATATTTTTATATATGATATATAATATGTTTATTTTTTCTTTAATCTTCTGTATTTTTCATTTTGGGCATACCTTTATGGTTCCCATTATGGGTAAACACAATATCTTCATTTAAGGAAGTGCGGACTACCGCCCCCTCAAAGTGATTTGATTAGTTAATGCCATATGTGGGACGTGTAAAGGATTGATTTAAAGTTATTATATATGATGTTATACTGGAATTATAATATACCTCTATATCATTATTATTTATTTCCATTAAAGTATGAGATAGAAATGAAAGTAGCGTTCATGCGTACGTACGACTTACCGTCTCCATGAACGGTGCATTTCATTTCTTATCCCCAAATGTAATGTACTATTAAATGTACATGTATATAATGGATATATATAATTAATGATATATCTAAATGATGAATATAATTCTGGAATTAAAATATACATACCTCTCATTTAGTTTTAATTATATTAATATGACAATGAAATGAAAGTAGCGTTCATGCGTACGTACGGCTTACCGTCTCCATGAACGGTGCATTTCATTTCTTACCCCTAAATGATTATGTAATATTATAAATACATGTATATTCTGGATATATATGATACATATTATATCCAAATCGGGAATTTCATTCTGGATATAAAGAACCTTTGACCACACGAACAACATGTAATTGTAAGAAGTCCACTTTCAACTTAAGAACCAAATATTGAGAAAACAAACATTATGAACTTAAATGGTTACATAATCTTTATAACATGGAAATAAGTGATATAAAAGGAATAATGAACTTTAAAAAGGTTCTTAATCAAGTATAAATTAACTCAAGTTTATTATTCAGGACGTTAAAGAACGATCGAGTCAAGTCGGACCTGAGGTAAGGGACTTCGTCTCAATCTCCTTTCATTGAGGCATATCTCATTTTATACACAACTTTCTTTTATACGGTGTATAAAACCCTTTGACTTTTACTTTTATACAAAAGGAATCTTTTTCTACGAATCATTTAACAAAACGACAAAAAGGAATGTTTCTTTTAACGTACGCGGCGACAATGACCTTTTCCGCCGCCGCGAGTATTATTTGGTCTTTGGATTTCTCAACAAGCCGTAATGTTTTTAGAATAAAATAAATACCATATACTCTTTTATGTATTTTGGTATTGAAAATGGTTTTAAAAAAGTATTCTATTATTTCAATATATTTATGATATATTGTGATTGAAATGTGGAAATGTTATCATTCCTTTATATTGGTTTTATGTTTTATGATTTTATACTGGTACTTGGACATTTTAACGGGTGGTTACGTTATAAACCATATGACGGGTGGTGCCGTGAATACCAGGATGGGTGGTTACGTTATAACCTCCAATGCATTGGGTATGGAAGTCGGCTGTATGGCTGTTCCATTAAGTATGTATGGAAATTGGCCGTATGGATATTCCATTAAGTGATATGTGTGGAAGTCGACCGTATGGTTATTCCACTTAAGTATGTTTATGTCCCAAGTTACCTTTATATATGTTATGTGTTCTTTTTATGGATTTTATGGTAATCCTTTCGTTACAAAAAGGTAAGTAATGATACTTTATTCAGTGAAGAGTTTTTACTACTTCATGAAGGTGAAGGTATTACATTGATAGAGTACATATGGTTTATTTGATGTTTGAAAAACTAACAGTTTTCATTCTTTCTGTATCCCTTACTGAGCTTTTTATGCTCACCCCAAGTTTTTTTTGAAATGTTTTCACAGGACTTAATCTAGAATAATGTCAAGGATGGGATCAAGGGAATGTCATCCTATATAAAACATGGAACTAGACACGTTTCTTTTTAAGTGCTTTTTTTATTATGGAAACTTAGTAGAAGTGACTACTTTGTAATCTTTTGTGATGTAATAGTTATGTTCTAATTCTCTAAAACTCTAAACATGAAAAGATCCTCGACGTAAATTATTCATTTAATTCAATATTAAGTATGGTTTAAGGTCGGGGCCTTATAGTTGGTATCAGAGGTCGGTTTAGACAACTTTAGGAGTTAGAAAAGTGTTAAATTATAATATGATTGAAATGATATAGCATTTACAGATTACCATGTTGCTTCACCTAAGATATTTCCATGTTCAGAATGGTTTTCCGCAGAGGAAACAAAGCATCTATGTTGGGACGACATCAGGAGAAAGATAACCTTCCAAATCAGCAACCTGAGATGGTCGGAATCGGAACTGAACAGTTTTTTACGGTGATGGCACAATTGACTCAGGCTATATATGGTGGTGGTATCCATGCACGAGATCAGCCAGATCAACCGCAGAGCAACATGTCAGTGGTGAAACATTTAATGAGGCAACATCCCCCATCATTCAGAGGATCATCTGACCCTGTGCAAGATGAAAGGTGGATTAAAGGACTAGAGAAGATTTTTGATGTCATGGGGTGTTCAGAACATCAAAAGGTTAGTCTTGATGTTTACCGTTTTGAAGGTGAAGCTGATCAGTGGTGGTCGATGGTGAAAAATATAAGGGATAGTGATGAGATTGAGGATCTTCACTGGGACGAATTCAAAGGTATGTTTCTTGAGAAATATTTTCCTAAGGTTGTTCATCTTAGGATGGAAAAAAGGTTCCTAGAATTGAGGCAGGGGGATGATTCAGTGGCTGCTTATGAAGAAAAGTTCACCCGATTGGCAAGGTATGCTCCAAACTTCATACGAGATCTTGATAGTAAAATAAACCATTTTTACTCAGGATTAAAGCCAAAATATCGAAGGGCATTAGCTTCTCGTGAGTTAAAAGATATGAAAAACTTGTTCGATGTGCTGAGAAGGTGGAAATGGAGTTTTCCGATGACCAAGTGTTCTATAGCAACCAGCATAAGAAGAGACCGAGGTGGCAGGAGAAAGGTAAGAATTCTTCAAAAAAGTATGATGGTAAGAGAACTAAGTTTCCATTTTGTGATAAATGTGGCAAAAGGCATGCTGGGGAATGTCTTTTAAATTCTGGAAAGTGATACCGATGTGGTAAGATGGGACATAAGGCTCGTGATCGCACTGAAAATGATCAAGGTGAAGGTAAGAACAAATTTGATTTACAGTTAGGGAAATGTTATAAGTGCAATGAGATGGGTCACTATGCAAACGAGTGTCCGACAAAGAGCTTGAGTGATGGGAAGCAGTTAGACTACAAGCAGAAAGGGGTGGTGAAATCCTTTGCAACTACTTCAGCAGATGTCGGTCCATCAAATAGAGATTCATAGTTTCCTTTGTTTGGCAGGCTATTACCGAAGGTTTGATAGAAATTTTTCACGGTTATCTATTGCAATGACTAAGCAAACTCGGAAGGGTGTTAAGTTTATCTGGACAAAAGAATGTGATGATTGTTTTCAGGAATTGAAAAGAAGATTGGTGAATGCTCCAGTTTTGGCACTACCTTCCAGGAATGGTGAGTTTGTTATATACAGTGATGCTTCATTGAAAGGACTTGGTTGCATCCTAATGCAGAATGATCAGGTAATTGCTTATGCTTCACGACAGTTGAAAACTCATGAGGTAAATTACCCTACACATGATTTGGAATTAGCTGCTGTTGTTTTTGCTTTAAAAATTTGGAGGCATCATTTGTATGGAGTAAAGTGTGAAATATATACCGATCACAAAAGTTTAAAGTATATATTCACTCAGAAAGAGTTAAACATGAGACAGAGGAGATGTCTAGAATTAATCAAGGATTATGATTGTACAATTCATTACCATCCGGGAAAAGAAAATAAAGTGGCTGATGCTTTGAGTCGAAAAAGTAATGCTTCATTAAAAATGTAGTGTTTGGAACGTGATCCTTTGGCTAAGGATTTGATGAACTTTGGAATAGAAGTTGTTGGTGCAGGAAGTCCTTCTTTTTTGTTTCAGGTATCAGTGAGATCATCTCTATCAGATAGAATCAAGCAAGCACAAAAGCAAGACAGTGAGTTGCAGAAAAGGGTAGAGCTGGTTCAGAAAGGTAAGTTTCCTGAATTCAACATTGATAATGATTGTGTTTTGAGATTTGGGAAGAGATTGTGTGTGCCTTGTGATTCACAGTTGAAGAGAGAGTTGTTATGTGAAGCTCATAGTTCTCAGTTTTCAGTTCATCCTGGCAGTACTAAGATGTACAAAGATCTGCGGGAGTATTACTGGTGGGATGGAATGAAAAGAGACATTGCTGATTTTACTGTGAAGTGTTTGACATGTCAACAAGTTAAAGCAGATCGGCAGTTACCGAAAAGGATGCATCATCCTTTACCAGTGCCAGAGTGGAAATGGGAAAACATATCCATGGACTTTGTTGTGGGATTACTGAGGACATCTCGAGGTAATAATGCAATCTGGGTTATTGTTGATCGCTTGACCAAATCTGCTCATTTTCTTTCTATACGAGATACTTTCTCTCTAGATCAACTTTCCTGTTTGTATCTTAAATAGATAGTCAGGTTACATGGAATTCCTCTCTCCATTGTATCTGATCGTGATCCCAGGTTCACATCTAACTTTTTGAAAGGCCTTCAGAAGTCGTTGGGTACTGAATTAAATTTTAGTACAGCTTTTCATCCTCAATCAGATGGGCAGTCAAAACGAACAATTTAGACCTTGGGGGATATGCTACGAGCTTGTTCGATGGATTATCAGGAAGTTGGGACCAACTTCTTTCTTTGGTTGAGTTTTCTTATAATAACAGTTTTCATTCCAGTATACAGATGGCACCATTTTAGGCATTATATGGGAAGCGGTGTCGAACTCTGGCTTTCTGGGATGAAGTGGGTGAAAGGAAGTTGATGGGACCAGAATTGGAAGAAGAGATGGTAGAAAAAGTTCATCTGATTCAGAAGCACATGAGAACAGCTCAGAGCAGGCAGAAGAGTTATGCGGATAACCGGAGGAAGGATCTATCTTTCGAGGTAGGTGATCATGTTTTTCTCAAGGTTTCTCCTTGGAAAAGTGTGATGAGATTTGGTAAGAAAGGAAAGCTGAGTCCAAGGTTTATTGGACCATATGAAATTCTGGAGAGAGTTGGATCTGTTGCATACCGAGTGGCTTTACTTCCGAGTTTATCTTAGGTACACAATGTATTTCATGTTTCAATGTTGAGAAAGTATATGCCAGATCCATCTCATGTTTTGAGTCCAGAGGTAGTTCAGCTGGAAGAGAACCTATCTTATGAGGAACAACCGGTCCATATTCTTGACCACAGGGAGCAGGTGTTACGGAATAAGGTGATTCATCAGGTAAAGGTTTTGTGGAAAAACCATGTGATTGAAGAGGCAATGTGGGAATCTGAAAATGCTATGAGGGATAAATACCCCCACTTATTTTGATAAGTGAATAAAATTGTGAGGACACAATTTCCAAAAGGGGGGAAGGATATAACATCCCAGGTAAATAAAGAATAAATAATTTTCATAATTATTAATATTTACGAATTAAATATTAATTTTAATTAAAAGGGGTTTCTACGTTCGATAGCGTACTCGGTACGCAACGATGAGTTTCTTTGAAAACTTACGTTGCACACAAGTAATAAAATAATATTATTTTAAATGTTAGTTAATGAGTAGCCGTTGTTCTGGCGGGAATGGATAGAAATAACTAAAATATGATTATATATATTTTTAAATGTTTTTACATTTACCCAATAAAAGATAAAGGCTTAAAATACGGAAAGAGTTCAATTTTAGGCATTTATACCCTAATTTTCACGAAAGGTCCACTTATCACCTTTTGACGGAGAACCGTCATTAAATATATTTTTGATCGATCTTATAAATTCTATTGGACCAAATATAACTCTTCTTTAGAATCGGGACATCAAAATTTACTCTGTGTAAATTTTTGGTACCTTTCTGATAAAGTTCATTTTTTAATGAATAATGTAAAATGTTGTATTTTAATTCAAAACCTATTTTTAATCTAATTTATTTATATGATTAGATTATCTTTTGAATTGTTTTTAAAGTGAAATTAGAAAATATTTTTACCATTAAATCCAATAGTGTTTGTTGGAATTAATTTCACTTTGAAATCGGACTTAAACTAGTGTCAATCTTTTGATACTTATTGTTTCATAAAAACACGCTATTTACTCTGACAGCGGGAATTAATTATTAAATTAATTAATGTGACTTAAATGTTTTTAATTTTGTAAAATAGACTTCATTTTTTAATTCTTAATATCAAATATAGCTTAGGGTGAATTTTTGGTAATTTTCTGAAAAACTTCAATTTTTGATGAATAGTGAAACCACTAAGTGGTACTTATAAAGACTGATTTTCCGTTTAAATGAAATTTTGCCATCATTGTGTTTTGAATTTCAAAAATCCGACATAAATGGTTTTCATTAAGAAATAAAATGTGGTTCAATGAGATTATATTAATTTTTCGTGAATAGTAACTTATTAAGTTCTTAATCGCGATTAGTGGTAATTAGTGTAGTTTAAGGTAAAAATAATGCTTTAATAAATTAAGATGAGCTTGACACATGTCTTACCCTCATTGGTTGTGTCATGGCCGACCAATAAAAGCCATGGGTAAACTTGGGGACCCCATGGAGACACTTTTTTTGGGAAATGACATAAATAACTTTTTATTTAATGTAAAAGTAAAAATGACACAAACATAATATGTTTTACGAAAACAATTTTTAGATGGGGTTATAAAGATCATATTTTTGATTATAAATAGTAATTGGAAAGATAAAAATATTTCCTACATCATAGTAGTTTTTTTTATAATTTTTAGATTTTAAATAAATTAATTTATTTATGACATCATGATGATGCAGCGATGACCTCATTATTTAACGATTTAAATAAAATGGAAAGATAATGTAAAATCTATGAACTACACATGTACAAAACTTATTGGATGGGTGGATTTAGAACCCTTATCACCTTATACATGAATTATATCAATGTGGGACCTTTTAAAACCGAAACACATTTTCAAATAAAGTAATATTTCTTTACTTTCCAAAAGTGCCCCTCCTCTCCTCTTATAAAAGGCCCCCACCTCTACCTCATTTCACACACTCCTCAAGCCGTGGGATCGGCCAACCCCTGCCCATTTACTCTCTCCACATCCCTTTCCTCATCCTAGAGGATTCCCTTTGGGCAGGATCCTTTCAAAGGAAGCCTTTAGGCTCAAATCAAAAGGAGTTACAATTTTAAAGGTAATTCATTCTCTCTTGTTCATTTGTTTTATTTTGCTTCTCCAACCCTCTAAACTCTTTTTATTTAATTTTTTTGTAACAACAACAGTATCTTCAATATACTAGGATGTTGTTATAAGATTTATTCGAGCTACACTCTCACACAACTACATCAAATGGTTAAAGAACATACGGTTTCCGTGGATGGCGAAATTCTGCATCCCGAAACGATGATTGTTCAATACTCATTTAACACCTTCAAGGGTGGCCATTATGATGTAACTATTTTTATATATGATATATAATATGTTTATTTTTTTCTTTAAGCTTCTTTATTTTTCATTTTGGGCATACCTTTATGGTTTCCATTATGGGTAAACACGATATCTTCATTTAAGGAAGTGTGGACTATCGCCCCCTCAATGTGATGTGATTCGTTAATGCCATATGTAAGACGTGTAAAGGATGGATTTAAATTTATTATATATGATGTTATACTGGAATTATAATATACCTCTATATCATTATTATTTATTTCCATTAATGTATGAGATAGAAATGAAAGTAGCGTTCATGCGTACGTACGGCTTACCGTCTCCATGAACGGTGCATTTCATTTCTTATCCCCAAATGTAATGTACTATTAAAAGTACATGTATATAATGGATATATATAATTAATGATATATCTAAATGATTAATATAATTCTGTAATTAGAATATATATACCTCTCATTTAGTTTTAATTCCATTAATATGACAAATAAATGAAAGTAGCGTTCATGCGTATGTACGGCTTACCGTCTCCATGAATGGTGCATTTCCTTTCTTTACCCTAAATGATTATGTAATATTATAAATACATGTATATGCTGGATATATATGATACATATTATATCCAAATCGGGAATTTCATTCTGGATATAAAGAACCTTTGACCACACAAACAACATGTAATTGTAAGAAGTCCACTTTCGACTTAAGAACCAAATATTGAGAAAACAAACATTATTAACTTAAATGGTTACATAATGTTTATAACATGGAAATAAGTGATATAAAATGAATAATGAACTTTAAAAAGGTTCTTAATCAAGTATAAATTAACTCAAGTTTATTATTCAGGACGTTAAAGAATGATCGAGTCAAGTCGGACCCGAGGTAAGGGACTTCGTCTCAATCTCCTTTCATTGAGGCATATTTCGTTTTATACACAACTTTCTTTTATACGGTGTATAAAACCCTTTGAATTTTACTTTTATACAAAAGGAATCTTTTTCTACGAAGCGTTTTACAAAACTACAAAAAGGAATGTCTCTTTTAACGTATGTGGCGACAACGACCTTTTCCGCCGCCGCGAGTATTATTTGGTCTTTAGCTTTCTCAACAAGCTGTAATGTTTTTAGAATAAAATAAATACCATATACTCTTTTATGTATTTTGGTATTGAAAATGGTTTTGAAAAAGGATTCTATTATGTCAATATATTTATGATATATTGTGATTGAAATGTGGAAATGTTATCATTCCTTTATATTGGTTTTATGTTTTATGATTTTATACTGGTACTTGGACATTTTAACGGGTGGTTACGTTATAAACCATATGACGGGTGGTGCCGTGAATACCAGGACGGGTGGTTAGGTTATAACCTCCAATGCATTGGGTATGGAAGTCGGCCTTATGGCTATTCCATTAAGTATATATGGAAATTGGCCGTATGGCTATTCCATTAAGTGATATGTGTGGAAGTTGACCGTATGGTTATTCCACTTAAGTATGTTTATGTCCCAAGTTACCTTTATATATGTTATGTGTTCTTTTTATGGATTTTATGGTAATCCTTTGGTTACAAAAAGGTATGTAATGATACTTTATTCAGTGAAGAGTTTTTACTACTTCATGAAGGTGAAGGTATTACTTTGATATAGTATATATGGTTTATTTGATGTTTGAAAAACTGACAGTTTTCATTATTTCTGTATCCCTTACTGAGCTTTTTATGCTCACCCCAAGTTTTTTTTGAAATGTTTTCACAGGACTTAATGTGGAATAAGGTCAAGGATGGGATCAAGGGAATGTCATCCTATATAAAACATGGAACTAGACACGTTTCTTTTTAAGAGTTTTTTTTATTATGGAAACTTAGTAGAAGTGACTACTTTGTAATCTTTTGAGATGTAATAGTTATGTTCTAATTCTCTAAAACTCTAAACCTGAAAAGATCCTCGACGTGAATTATTCATTTAATTCAATATTAATTAAGGTTTAAGGTCGGGGCCTTATAGTAATTTTTTAAATAATAGTGTTTTGACTAATAAAATTATATTTTGTTTACATGTGTTATTTTATAATGAAATTAAATAATTTTGGATCATGATGTCTAGTATTTACCTCACAGATCAGTTCTTGATGAAAAGAAATTCTACATGTTTTATTTTTGTTTGAACAAAATGCACAATTAGGCTTTATCTGTCAAATAATATATTGGTTGATGTCAATTGAAGTAAATTATTTTATATTTGTTATTGAAATTCTAATTTATTATTTTAAATCTTTATTGAGTGTTAAGTTTAAATGCATTTTGGTGTTACAGTGACATGTTTATTTCATTATTTTAATATTGGAAGCATGCATGAATATTAATTGGTTAAATTATTATAAACTATAAAATAAATACATATATACTTTTAGAAAATTATTTTATACTGATTTAATGCGGATTTAATATTAAAGATATATTATTTCATGTTAAATGTTGTTTGTTGGATAGAATCATGATATGTAATGATAACATAAAATTTTATCCATATTTGGTCTCTTTTCGTGGTTTTTTATAGGATTAATATTTATAATTCTTTTTTCTAAATTCATTTTTTGTATTATTGTCTTAACTATTTGAAAAATATATTTTTTTTTTCAAAAGGTTGATACTCATATCTTTGAGAAACAATTTCCAATCCTATGATTACCCCCCCCCCCCATAGACATGAGGAATCTCCAAAAATCACCATATCTAGATTGGAATATTAAATTTTCTTCACATTATTCTATAGTTAAACATTAGTTCTACTTTATGTAAATTTAAATTTCTAGGGTTTAATGGTAGATTCTAATTGATGTCTTAATGATTTTATAGAAGTAATCAGGTTTATTTTTAAAGATAAAGGTAAACATTTTGTATATAAATTTTGATGAGGACACCCACTTATCATAGGGGAGTGATTATTTTCATTTAAAATGATTTTTAGTATCCATAATACTACTTAATAATTTGTATTTTGTAGTCTATGGTTGACCAGATATCAATTTTATTGAGTTTAAAAAATAATAAATAAACTAATAGAATATTATTATTAAAAATTATTTGTAAACTATGGTTTTTAAGAGAAAGATTTGTTTTTATTGAAAATAATTGTTAAATTCCACTGATAACTTTCACTTATTTTCTATAAATTTAGTTGTTAATTTTTAGAACTGTTTTGCATGAATCAAATATTTAAATGGGTGTTACATAGTTTTATTTTTGAAATTCATCAGTTTTTTTTCATGATTTGGTTATATTTAATAGATTTAAAAATGTATTCAAACAAATCTAATACATTTTATAGCCTCATCATTGAAGTACTTTAACGAAAATATGAAAAAAAAGGATACAACATGGTTTATTATCACTCCTACTTTTCCCAAAACTAATTTGGGGACCTCAACACTTACCTTTCTCATTTATGTTCTCATTGAAATTGTAATTGCATTGAATTATTATTATTAAAGTTAAATCTACTTGTTTGGAAGGAACCTCAATTATGGAAACTAAATTATTTTCTTCAAGTTTGAATGGTGAAATTTGAAGGCTAAATTTACAGGACAATAATGATTATCAGGGGAGTATTAGTTTGTTTTTAATTTTTAAGTTGTTTCTAATTATTATTATTTTTTCATGTTTTTTAAAATAATTTGTATCCCAAAAAATTGAAAATTCAATTTATTTCCCTCTAGAAATAATAACATTCCTACTATTTTAAATTGTTCAACATGCTATAATAAGTCATTTATATTCCCATTTTTTGTTCTTAAAAATTAATATGATATGTTAAAGAAAAAATCCCTTTACACTATTAGATAATTATTTAATGTATATAGAAATATTAATTCCATGTTGGAGCTTTTAATATGATTTAAAAACTATAGTTTATATGTTAATGAGTGTTTCTTATGATTTCATGAGTTTTATTTGCATATTGGTGATTCGTGAAATTTTTTTAGCATCATTCATCTCATTATTTATAAATTTTACAGGAATTTATCTTATGATTGAATGTTAAATTTCACTCATGTTGCTGTTAATAATAATGGCTTTGTATATTAATGTTTTTAAAAAACTACCTCATTACTGGATTAATTTACTGCATCTCTTTTAATTTCAAATTGGTAATGTATAAAGATGTTACATTGACATTTATTTTTTTATTAATTCAATAAAAATAAAATTCAACATTCATTGATATTGTACATTTTAAATTTGTATTTTTACTTAAAATTATCACTCTCTTTTCTTTTTTAAGATAATTATACATAGTGTAGGACCATAGAAATTATTATTGGTGGAATAACTTATCAACATCAAATTATGTTCCTTTTTGTACAATATCATGTTAAAAAAAATTTGTATCAATTCACTTATAATAATTTAATAGGACAACCTATATGGTTAAAACTATAAAAAAGTGATTCAAATATTTTTTTATGGTTCTAATATTATTTCCACCCATTTTAGTTAATCTGGACTCTATGGTTTTCAACCATGGTGGGTGATAATTTCCTAGAATTTATTTCAATCCAATATCTTGTTAATGATATTTATGCTTCATCTTCTTGGGTGTTTCTTTTTCACTTGTTCTCAAATTTTTAATTTACTTTTTAGAAAAATTGATGAAATATGATGTCTAATTTTTATACTAGTAGGAAGTCTTTTAATGATAATATAGTGTTATTTATATAGTTAAATATATGTTTTTCTTACTATAAGAAATTTATATACTAATTTTCTTAATGTTAATGTTGAAACTTATTTTTTATACAATGAAATCTATCTTGTTCTTACTATAGGTTGTAGCAGCTAGAGGATCTGAGTTATGGATGCTATAGGTTGTAGTGTGTTTTTTTCTAGCATCTCAAAGATGTATGCACATTTTAAACCATGGTTGTATATTCCAACGTCCATTGTTTTAAATCATGGATGTAGTGTAAAATTTTTATATTTTTAACCATGAATTTAGCTAGAAATTTCAATGGTTTAAACAATGGGAATGTATTATATAATTTCGGTGTTTTAACCATAGTCCCAGGGTGTACATTCCATATTTAAATTGTTGATATAGCTAGAAATTTCCATGGTTTAAAATTTTCCTATAGATTACCTATGACCATAGTTTTAACCTTGGTTTTATGTTCCAATATTCGTGGTTAAATTATAGATAGAGTTAGAATTTTCTATAGTTTAAAATATGGATAAACATGACCTACTACCATAGCATAAATTTTGGAAATTGAGAAGGCTTGTTTTAATGGATCTAATAGCCATGGTTTTTAAACTAGTGGTCACAGGTGAATTATGTAGTTGTGTGGGATAAAAATGTGATCAGTTTCCTAGGTAATTTTTCGGACCAAGAAAATTTTGATTTCACCAGGAATTGAAATTTCAAACATGTCCTTATATTTATATAACCTTTCTTCATTTTTAGAAAAAAATAATAATTTTATTCCCATGCACAAATTTATAATGTGATGTGGTGTTGATATTATTTACATATAAGTTGTATAAACATATCCCTTATTTAATTCCATTCTTCTCAGGTATTTATAATGTTTAAAATACGAATACCATTGAACATAATTCAAACCATAAAGATTTTTCTTCATCTTAAATACCCTACTTCTATATGATTATGGATTTAATACCTCTGGTTATTCCATGTATTCTTATTTATTAAGATATCCATTCATAAATATTGACTTAACGTCCATTTAGACATTGTATAATCTTATATAATATGTTATATCTAATAAAATCCTAATGGATTTGTTTATATCCACTATATAAAAGTTTTCATCAAAGTCAATTCCTTTAATTTATGAGTATTGTTTACAAACCAGTTTGTCCTTATTTCTATCCACTTCTCCCTTTTGATTCAAATTATTTCTAAAAATCAACATTGTTCCAATTATATTCTCTTTTCTAGGTCTAAAAAATATTTCCCAAGTGTTATCCTTCTCAATATGTTTCAGTTCATCATTAATATCGGAATCCTACTCCTGGTTCTTAAAATATCCCTCAACCTTTATACGATTAATCTTTGAAAACAAACTGGTGTACCTAGTTACCATAATTTCCCATCTAGTTTTTACTCATTTATTTTCATCTCTAGTGATATTATTAATGTCAAAATGATTCTACCATCTGGTATTTCCTCCTTTTCATATTTTCTTTTCATCATTATCACTGGAGTAGGATGAATCAACATTATCAATTTGAATTTGTGTTCTTTCTTAAACATCTTCAAGTAGTTAAAAATTTATAACATCACCCTCTCTAGGAATAATTTTAGAATTTTTAATCTCTTCCTCTTTTTCAAAATATGTGTTTCCATCACTATTACCAATTCTATTTTATTTATTATTATAACATATGTATGATATTTAATTTTTTGTATGGATAAGAAAAATTACATCTTTGGTTTTTCAATAAACTTTTCCTACACTTTTATCCATATTATTTTTCAAACATGAACTCCTAAACACTATGAGGTGTTTAACATTTAGATTCTTATTGAACCACAATTTATAGGGAGACATTTCTAAGTCTATCGATAATTTAAACCTATTATAGATTATTTTTGTTGTTGTAATGGCTTGTGACTAGTAGTATCTTGAGGTATCAAGATATGAAAACATGGTTCTTTCCATATCAACTAGACTCTTATTCTTTAATTAAACCACTTTATTCTATTGAGAAGTTTATATATTACTAAACTCATGTATAATACCATGTTGATCAAGATATTTAATAAAATTTATGTTGTAATACTGACTACTATTTTATGATCTTAGTCTCTTTATGAATGATCATGTTTTCTAATTTAAATTTATATTTAAACTCTTAAATCTTTCCAAAGAGTATGAATTTTGTGAAATGAACATGATGCACATCATCCTTGTAAATTAATATATGAATTTAAGTTAATAATTATCTTTTCTTATTGATTTATTTCATAGGTATTCAAAGAACTATGTGAATTAGGAAAAGAGGTTCTGATGTATAAATTTCAACCCCTATGTAAGTCTTGTTCATCATATTTTTTTAAAAGGTTTGCCTACAGTGGTAGTATATTCTTTCAGAATATGTAGTTCATTTTTATATCATAAGTTTCATTATGTTATTTTAGACAATATTTCCAATTTTTCTATTCCATAAATTATTTCCTTATTGTTGGCATAAATATAAATATATGATGCCTTCTCCAAAGTGAAATAAATTACCTTGGGTTGTCAATATACTTAGTTATAAAAACAACATATATTATAATATTGACTAAAAACAAATTTTATTAAATATAACTACATTTAAATCATCATAGAGTTGTGATACACAAAAATAAATTGTGTTTTATCCCATCAATAAACAAGACATTGTTCAGAATGATTGGATTTTTCTGAAAAATTACTATTCTAACTCCTTTGTTTGATAGAGAATATTCAGTTCCAAATATCCTATCTCCTCTTTAATTATTCATAAGAAAATTAGATTTTTCAAATATCCTATCAATTGTGAGGAATATCAATTTCCATTATCCAAGTTCTTTTGGATTTACTAGATTAAAATCCCCCTTAGAAAACATTTCCTTGATGCTTGATCTGATTTTGATCTTGTTTATTTATAAAATTTCGATATAATTTCAACTAATATGGTATAAAATAAACACATACATATGATTAATGTCCTTTTTGATCACATCATCAATACTCCTCATGTAATATTTCAAAACTATTTCTCTCTTCAACTCTCCACTCAAGTTTCTCATGATTTTATTGGGTTCTAATCTGATTTTATATATATCCCCCTTAAATCATACTCCTTTCTCTAGCCTAGTAAATACTTGATGTTCCAATAGTTATAATATATGTGTCCAAATATACCACAAAATAAGTAGTGTCCTTAAACTCTTATTTTCTAAAATAATATTTACTATTAAACTCTATTTTCAACTCATAATTGTGTTTTTCAAATTTATTTTAATTTTGAACCACCTATTTGAACTTCAGAGTCTTATTATGAAGAAACTATGGAACCCCTTTTCTAACCTTGAGTTTTTTTTTCCATTCCATAATAATTTTTTATTATTTTATTATTTTTTTTTATTTTTTTTTGGTTTGAGTGAGTATCTCATGTGGGGGTAAATTGAGTACCTAATAAAAATTTATATTAAAACAAGTTCAAATAAAATCCCCAAACTAATTAAATCTTCCTAGTTAATCAAAAAAATAGATCAATATATATTATGATCTTTTAAAATATTTCTCAAAGTGTGATTAAGTATCAGTTAAAATAATATGAAAATTATTTTAACTTTTGAAATAAATTTACTTAATCTAAATAATATATAAAAACTAATTATGATTAACTATCAAAGTAGTGGTTTTATTCACAGTTTGAAATAAATTAATTTTAATGCAATGAAATAAAACAAAACAAAACACATAGTATAGTAAATAAAGAATATTAGATCTCAATCTACGACATAATCATCTCCACATGTAAATCACCTTCTTCCAAATAGATTATATAAAATAATCATGATCCACAGCCCAGATCGGGTATACACAATATCTAACCAATTATCCAATTCAAACAGGGACAACATCCATAACAACCTAGGGAAATAAAATATGCATAGTCCACATAATTACCACTTCAATAACACTATGGGATAAAAAATATAAAATAAGTTAAGAAGATATCATGTATCTTCTAGTTAAAGAGAAGTCAACATGTCTTCAAAATATAGGATAAACCCCACCCTTTGTTATAAGTAAAGTCAAAAAATAGAAATAGAAATTATAAAGATAAATAATGGATGATTTTTCTCAGTCTAATATTCTATTAATCTTTTAACACCTTGAATCTATCTTGTATAGAATCTTGAGTCGTTTCTAATAAAAACACATTAAAATAGTGTATCTTAAAGTCTTTTGTTATGTATTTAGGGAAGTTTTTGTCTATTTATTATACTCTAAATTATCATAGTCATGTGTAGATAAGAATTAAACATATTAACTCTATATAAAATCTCACACTTCAGAAAACTCTTATAGTTCTTTCGATATGGTTCCATATCACTCCATTCACAATTGTATGTGCATAGTATTTTACTTTATAATTTTAACATCATCATGTATGAGTATCTATTTGAAGAAAAATCATCTGGATATTCTAATCATTTTGCTAAATATTGACCCAAACCTTAATGAATGTATTATATAGTTTAAGAAAAATCATTAAAATAAATATATTCATTAAATTAAATAATATAGTCATTAGAAAATTTTTAATTTAAATATACATAGTAGCGATGGTGACTCAATTGATTGTGGGATAACTTTGGTAGTGACATAAGCTGGTGGTGAGTTGGTCCAATAGTGATTCAGGCTAATGGTTAGTTGTTCTCAAGGGTGACTCATCTCAATGGTAGGTCATATCAATAATTTTCCAAATTCCCTAATGGTAGTTAAATTCTAGATATAGATCATCTTGCAATAATTCATCCCCAATGGTGAATCATTTCTGATGATAAGTCTTTTCTATACTTTGCTGAAATTCCATTCTGAAGGTGACTCAACTCTAATGATAGGTATTTCTATTACTTTTCCAAAATTCCATTCTGACGGTTAATCATCACTGATGGTGGTTCTTTCTAATACATTGCAAAAATTTCATTCTGATGATGACTCATCTTTGAAATGGGGTCCTTCCATTCCTTTTATAAAATCAAATTCTAACATAGAGTCTTTATAGTACATTGGAAAAATTACATTTTGATGTTGAGTCTTTCTTGGTGATGACTCGTCTTCAATGGTGAGTCATTTCTGTACTTTGCCAAAATTTCACTAAAAAATACTTATAGCATAAAATGCTATCATAAAACATAAAACTCATTAATATCATAACATAAATGATTTTAAAACCATTAACACAATGGTTCCAATAATCTCCACCTTTTTTATGATTATAAATCATGGAATTCTATAATGATGGTAACAAAAATATTAAAACAAAAAGTATAGTATAATAGGGATAAATTTAAATACATATGGAGTAAAATATATTAAGTAAAAAATAGTAGTATAAGTTGTTAATGAATTAGATATCAAAGGAAAGGTATCAAGAAACAACATGAATGATGGTATCAAAATATAATGATATTATCAAAGGGTAAAATTACTATAAAAATAGTAAATAAATTCCATATTCATTATAAATTCCACATTCATTCTCCCCCATTTGAGATTATTAAAAAGTGAAAATAAAATAGGAAATAAAACGAAACCAAATATGAATAAAATGATAATTTCATTGAAAAATTAATCTTTGTACATCAAAAAAGATATAAAAGATATAAAACAGTCCCTATCAAATACAATACCTAATGTCAACGCTTATCAAGAAAGGTAGTAGAAGCAAGAGGTGACTTTCTCTTTCCCTTGACATGGGTAGAGGGAATAGTGATAGACGCTTAGGTAATTATAGGGACAGTAGTAGGGTTAAGAGTTAAATAAGGATTAATGATAATAATAATGAGCATGAGATTCTAGAAAAATTATTTTTTAGTCAGGATAAAAGACTAAAACTGATCAGGGAAGGTGAATTAGGATCATGGGTAACACATAGTCTGAAAAACTATGGATTAGAAGTTGGAGGAGTGAGATGAGAAGTTTCTTGAATGCCATCTCGAGCCACTACTTTGGTTATAGAAATATGGAGAAAGGGTTTCATCAAATTAATGAAGTCCATGATGATATTTCCTCCTTTTTGATAGCATTGAAAATTCATTTTCCTCCTCAATAAAAAAATTATTCCCTAGATTCAACACTTTCAATAGATTGAACTATTTTTTGAAGTCTTAAGTCACAAGACGCATCATGAGGTTCTCAACAAGTAACTTTAAATAATATTAGACCTCATTTTTAGTAAAAATATGAGACAGATAATATTTTATAAATTTTTTAATTATCTCTATCTAATATTCTATATCCTTTATAAATTATTTATTCATCATATTCCCATGAAAACTATTATATCATATCAGTCTCAAAATTTCCTAAGGAATTTATAGAACATCACCTACAAAACCCCGAATATCTTCTCTCACCACTGATATGATAAACTCAAACTCCAAATAAGGAGGTGGATCACTCAATGTAAAATCCATGGAAGATATGTTCTCCACCCATTCTAAAAAAGCATTCTTAGAATATAAAAAATAATATCTCATCTCATTCACTATATACTTAAATGTCTTTATCTCATTTTCTAACCTCATCCTCTCTCTCTATATCTAGAATGAGATGCATCATTTTGGGTTGGATGTGATATATCACAAACTCAAACAAATATCTATCATCACATTCACTAAAACTAGTGACATGAGGTTCTTGATATCTCAACATCATTCCAGACAGAGAGAGAAGCCTCTCTATGAAGGATTCTATGTCAGTTATAGATAAAATATTTATGAAATAGAAGAAACAGTTGGTGTAGAAAAGGATGCAGAGGTAACAGTAGGTGGTACAACAGTCTCTACTAGATCAGAGGTAGAAGACACAAAAAAAAAGAAAATATTTATAACTCCCTTAAAGCATCTATCTGTTCCAACATTGATCCCTTAGTATTTATCTCTTCATGAATAACAAGACTATCATCATTCGAGTTAGTGTATTCCAAACCAATTCTAACATAATAAATATAATTTTCCCATTCATAAAAGGATATAAAATATAACATAGATGAAGACCCAAATTAAGTATCAACAACTACTGGCTCGTCTACTATAGGCTAAATAACCATCTACTCAGTATATTTTTTCACAACATTTGTCTTCTCAAAAAATTAAGTTTAACCAGAGTCTCCATCGGTGGGTAAAAATGATGACCACAAAATATTAGAGGTTAATCCCCCTCGAGATATGCTTATAATATTTAGTGTATATATACACAAAATTAACTAATATTATTCTCTATTAATATCTATAAATAATTGATAAACCTAGAGAATAAATAACATGAGGGATCTTGGGAATATCTGGGTCACTACCCTTATCAAATGAAAACTCATCCTACTCGTCTCTTGATGCATCAACCTTCTATTCTTTATCATCTATGTAAAAACCACCTCATCCTTCTCCATGAAATGATCAACAACAGTCTATGGACTAGATGGGTGATCAAAATGATTCAAATCATCATAAATCCTATCACCAATATCAACTCATTTCCTTTTCCAGGGGTTCCAACTTATCTTCATTATTTTAAAAATGACCCTTTAAATTCAAAATATTCCACATTTTACTATGGTTTATTCTTCCCCATAAAGAAATACCTTGGCCTCAAGAATTTCTAAAATGAATTTAAGGTAAATAAGGGAGTCTGATATGGAATATGTCTTATACATCTCCATTATATGAGCCATTTGGTATTTGCAAAAATTAATATGTTCTTCTCTCTTTATAAGATATAAAATATAATCATATTGACACCTCATTATGGTGAAATCACCTTTCCTTGAACACATCGTATGCTGATTAAAATTAAAAATAAAATTAAATTCCCCATTAATATTAGTTTCAGATGGTCTTCGCACAATTCCATCCCAAATCAGTTCAACCAATTCATCCTCATATACAAAGTTATCACTATCACTTAGAATAGATCCTAGGTAGTCATTTGAGACACCTTTATGAGGGACTTTATTATATCTATCCCACTGTATCATAGAGAAATCAATATTTCTACAATCTATTCTACTTCAAACCCAGTCTTCACCTTCCTCAAAGATAAACTCAATATACTAATAGAAATGGTGAAATAACATAATATAGAATGGATGATTCTTATTATAGAACCACTATAATAATCCCTATTATTTCCAAACATTAAGGCCCAAATAATTTCTTGATAACAACCTATAAGAATGTACATCATTTTAGGGTACTACTGTTCGATTCACAAGCCATGGGTTCAATGTCTCAACAGCTGGATGAATCTACTATACTTTCTTTTTCTTTGAAGAGCATGAATTTTATAGAAAATATATTTTTATCAATTTATTCTAACCATGTTGAATGATTCAAAAGGTTTTAATGAGGCCAAGGGATGGCTAAAATTCAAGAGATAAATCTTTCAGCACAGTTAAAAGGAAAAGGAGTGAGGGAGTAAGTGTGCATCTAAATTAGAAATTTTCATAATTTATATCATTTTGGGATAAATAAAGTGAAAAATGAAATATCATTTGAAACATATTGAAAATAAATAAATAAATAACCCTTAAATAGAAATTATAAATCCTAGCACCAAAACCAATGGCGGGTTTTTTCAATAGTAGGTAAAACTCCAACAGTGGGTAAAACTCTAATAGTAGTTAAAACTCAAACAGTGGTTAAAACTCAAATGGTGGATAAAAATTCAATGGTGGGTAAAACTACAATGGTGGTTAAAACACCAATGGTGGGTAAATATAAAATGGTGGGTAAAAATACAATGGTGGGTAAAACTCCAATGGTGGGTAAAAATTTAATAGTGGGTAAAACACCATTGGGGGATAAAAATCCAATGGTGGGTAAAACTCCAATAGTGGGTAAAACACCAGTGGGGGATAAAAATCCAATGGTGGGTAAAACTCCAATAGTGGGTAAAACACCAATAGTGGGGAAAACTCCAATAGTGAGTAAAACTCTAATGGTGGGTTAAACACCAATAGTTTGTAAAACCAATGGAGGGGTTTCCAATAACGGGTAAAACTCCATTGGTGGGTTAAACTCCAACAGTGGGTAAAACAAAAATTTTAGGAAAAACCCCAATGGTGGGTAAAACTCAAATGGTGGGTAAACATACAGGGGAGGGAAAAATTCCAATGGTGGGTAAAACCACAATGGTGGGTAAAACTCCAATGGTGGGTAAAACTCCAATGGTGATTAAAACACCAATAGTGGGTAAAACTCCATCGGTGGGTAAAACTCCAATAGAGGGTAAAACACAAATGGTGGGTAGAACTAAAATTGTTGGTATAACTCCAACGGTGGATCCCAAAAAATTAATTTTAACCAAAAAAATTCATGCATAATTCATGTTTAATGTAGTTTATTCTCTTATAATACAATGGATTGTTAAAAATATCTACAAGATGATGTTCAATACCAATGTATTTCAGAGTTATATCACCCCTTTGAAAATAATATCTCAAGAATTTATGTATTAAATCAAGTTTTTTGTTCTATAGTTAGATATAGGGTTTTATAAATATTTATATAACTTGTGTTGTCACAATTTACAAAGACCTATTTTAATTGATATTCATAGTCCAGAAAAGTGTGTTTCATCCACAATATTTGAGAACAACAGATATCAATATATACATATTAAGCTTAATTAGTAAATATAGAAATAGAATTTTATTTCCCACTGCACCAAGAAACTTTTTATTTTCATAAAGGATGACATTTTCCAGAGGTTCTTTTTATATCAAACTTTCAACCACCAAAATCATCATATGAATAAACAACTAAGTCAAATGATTTTCCTCTTTAGAAAAAATCCCAAAATGTTTGTATATTTGAGTTGTTTTAAAATCCATTTAGTTGAAATTAATTGTCACTCTTTTTAATTTTCTTGAAAATTAAAACACATTTATGCACAAAACATAATGTTAGGTTGGATATCAGTTAAATAGAGAATACTTCCAATCATACCTCGGTAACTTCTTTGATCCACTAATTTCCCAGCTTTATCAAGATCCAATTAACATGTGGTACTCATAGGAGTGTCGCTACTCTTATTGTTATCTACCCCAAAACATTTTCAAATTTATGGAGTATATTTACATTGATTTAAAATAATTCGTTCTTTATTTTAAAAACTCTAAAAACCAAGAAAGAGTTTTAGTTCACCCATTAAAATCATTTAAAATTAATTTTACATCACTAATGAAAAATCAGTACATAAATAATTTATATATGATCCAAATATAATATCATCTTCGTATATTTGAACAACTAAAGCGTCTTTTGAAATTCTTTTTAAAAATTGGGTAGGATCAAGTATACCTTCTGAAAAACCTTTTGAAATAATAAAAGAGATAATCCTATCATACCACGCTCTATAATATTATTTTAAACCATATATTTTTTTTATAAAAATTAAAAACATGATTTTTAAAATGCTGGTTTTGAAGTCCTAGGGGTTATTCAAAAAATATATTAAACTATATACCCATTAAATAATTCACCTTTTTACTTCTATTTGATATACTTTGAAATATAGATGTGTTTCATGGGAAAGAATTATTATAATGGATCAAGTATGGATATGCGTGAAAATGTTTATTTATAGTCTATAACCTCTTTTTCAATATACCCTTGGGAAACTAATATAGCCTTATTCCTCACTATTGTTCTAGATTCATCAACCTTGTTTCTAAACACCCATTTAGTGCCTATAGTCAAGGTGTCTTTGGTTCTATAAAAAAGTTCCCAAAATTTTTTTATTTAAAAATTATTAGGTTCATATTTCATAAATTTTAACCATAATTCATCATTAATTTCAATATTTATGTTCATTGGTTCAAGCTGTGACAAGAAATAATAATGTTTAACCTAGTTTCTTAAAGACCTTATTTGTGTACCTGTATCTAAATCTCCAATAATGGTATATAAATTATGGTATTTAAGAGTCCTAATATCTCTATAAATATAGTTTTGGGTTACCTCATGGTTTTCTAAAGGTTCTGGTTTTTGTTCTAGAAGTTCCTCATAAGTTGATGATTTTTATGCATGTTTTATAGAATAATCATAAGGATTGGATTTTTATGGCCAATGTGGATAACTAATCCACAAGGTTTTATAAAAGATTATTAGTTTCAATTGGTTATATATCATAATGTTTGACATAGATACAGTCTTCTATATTTTTGGTTCTTTTGTTAAAAACTCTATTGGATTAACTTTATGACGAATAACCAATGAGAATTCCTTCATCGCATTTATAAGAAGAAATTTAAAGATTATCCTTAATGATAAAAATAAATACTTTGTAACAATAACAAATAAACTAATTAACCTTATGATTCATTTTATTCCATAGTTTATAATGTTTTATCATCAATATAGTTCTAAATAAATTTATATTAATTATATAAAGGGTTTTATTCAAAACCAATTCCCAAAAAGAGACAGGTAAGTAATATTAATTAGGCATTGTCTAGGTTATATATTTACGTGTTTTATTTTATTTTTCTATAACTCCATTATTCTAGGGGTCCAGAGAGTATATATGTTCTGGTTATATACATTTTTTGAACAAAATTATTCAAAGTCTTGAGTTTTTAAACACATATCCAGTGTCGCTTCTTAAGGTCTTAATTCTATGTCCACTTGGTCTTTCTACAGATTCAACATTCTTGGTAAAATAAGAGAAAGAGTCACTATTTTGAGATAAAACTAATTCCCAAGTATTCCTAGAAAATTCATACACAAGTACATATACATAATGATTCTCAAATAAACAAGAAACTGTATATGGTACAAAAAATCCATGTGATCCAACTCAAGAGTTTTAGAAGTTAAAACATCTATTTTTAATTTAAAATAAATTTTGGGTTGTTTCCCTTTTTGAAAAGGGTTATAGACTTTTTCATTTGAGAATTCATGTTTGGTTAGATCCCTAACTAACCCTTTTCTACTCGGTTTTCTAATAGAGTGGATTTTATATTTGCCTTCCATTATATGCCTAAGCTAATATTCTCTATGAAAATAACTTAACCAAGAAAATTTTAGTTAAATTAAAGAAAATATATTAACAGCATACACATTCTAATTTATAAATCTAGAAAATACTAAATCATTTTTAAAATTAAAAACATTACAAGAATTGTTTTCAAAATTCATATGAAAACCATCATCACATAGTTGTGAGGTTATAATAAGATTATATTTTATATATTCAACAAAAAGTTCTTTGGAAATTAAAAATGAATTTGAGTTACCAATTTGGAAAAGGCTAATGATTTTTCCTTTAGTATTGCCACCAAAGGAGACATGACCATAATCTACCCCTTTAATGTTGTTAAATCATTTGTAATATCTAATGATATGTCTACAAGAATCATTTTCCAAGTACCACATACTTCTACATGATATTTTCAAGTATTTTTCCTATAAAAATTTTTTTATACCAATAATGAATTTGGTACCCAGATTTTCATGAGTCTAGAAATTTTAGTGATGATAGCTTTAGGAACCAATATTTTCATGATGGGATTCCAATAATAAAATTGTAAACTATTTGAAATAAAAACATAATAAGGTCCACTTGAAAAAAAAATTAGCAGTTTAATTTCCATAATTAGACTTAGGAAAAAAAGTACTCTTAACAATTCTTCGAAATTCAGGTTCGTAACATAGAAAAGTTATATACTTAGGAGAAATTTTTTTACCTAGTATTTAATTAAGAGTTTCTCTTACATTAGTGAATCTCTCTATTTATTTCTTTAACTTCTCATTTGAAAATTTTATCTCAGTGTTTTCTTTTAATAATAGATTATTTCTATCTTTCTCTAAATAAAAATAAGATTTAATATTAGAAGATAAATAATTTAGATTCTTCAGAATTTTTTATTTTTTTAATCACATTAAATGTTTATTAAAGTATATTAAAATATTCAAACATTTCTTATTTTGAAATATCATGACTATTTTGTTAATTTTCAAAATGATAATAATTATGTTCAAGTGATATAAGAGGTACCTCATATTTGTTTTTCGTGAGGAACATATATTCTTTATCAGGCTTCTCTTCATGAGTTTAGTCGGAGTCACTGGAGCTATCTTCATAATCACTCTATGTGACAGTCTTATACATTCTATCCATATCATCGTTCCTCTTCTTGTACTTTAATTTGGTAAAGAAAACTATAACATGTCCTTTTCTATTACACTCATAATATGTAATCTTATTTCCATTATCATGTATTTTTTATTCCTTATTCCACTTACATATATTATAATACCTTAACATGTAGATTGGATTCCTAGATAAATTCTTCTTATTATAGAACTTATTAAATTTTATGGAAAGATGTCTATTTCCTCATACCCATCAGTAGGTGATTCCCCTTTAAAGGATATTTCATCTTAGACTTTTTCTTTTTCTTTCTATTTTGATGAAGTAGTCTTAAAGGCAATTGATTTTCTATTTGGTTCATTATCATCTTCACAATTATCATTAATCACTTGTCAGACATCATTATCTTCTCAATAAATTCCTTGACAGGTACCTCACTCATGTCACATGATTATATTACTGAAATTAATGTCTTTATCCATCTATCTAGAAGACATCTCAGAAGTTTCAAGATTTTATATTTGTATGACACTGGATTACCCAAGGATATCATTGTGTTCACTATCTCACTGAACCTGATATATATATATATATATATATATATACATCATCAATTTTCATTTTAAATGATTCATATTTAATTTTATAATTTTTCAATCTCATTTATGTAACATTAGTAATTCCTTCATGAGAAATAGATCATGTATCCCTAGTTTTATAAGATGATTTACTAGAAGATTTCATATTAAAATCTTCATCTCTTAAGGATTTATAAAGATAATTCATGGATTTTTCATTATTTTTGTAAGAAATTTTAGTAGCATCATTCCATTTATTCATTATAGTATTAGGTATTTCATAATTATTCTATATAGCATAACATATTTCAGAAATCATGTTTTCAAAATGCATTGTCATTATAATTTTCCATTGAGCATAGTAATTTCCAATAATTAAATGAGTTTTTTTGGTATCATAACCTTCTAGTCTATTATTATTTTATATAACTAAATTTAGAATTGATATATATTTAAAATCATTAAAACACAACTAAAATAATAGTGGAAATTATTTTAAAGACCCTATGATACCAATATTGGTCAGAGTGAGTATCTCAATAGGGGGTGAATTGAGTAACCAATAAAATATTCATTTACAAATGTTTAAATAAAATCCCCCAAATAATTAAAACATTCCATTTAATCAAAATAGTATATCAATATATGTTTTTGATCTTTTAAAATATTTATTAAAGTGTGATTAAGTCTAATTTAAAATAATATAAAAAATATTTTTACTTTCTAAAATCAATTTAATTAATCAACATATTTTCTAAACACTAATTAAGATTAATTTTAAAATTATTATTTTCACATTTTAAAAAAATCACTTTAATTCATTGAAATGAAACAAAACAAAACGCACAGAGTAATAAATACAAGAGGATTAGTCGTAATATTGGAACTAATCCTCTCGACATGGAAATTACCTATGTCTAATCATATTATATAAAATTATCTTCATTCACAACCTAGATTAGGTATTCAAAATAGCTAAACAGCTGTCTGGGATACATAGTGACCTCTTCCACAACAACCATGGGAAATAAAATAAATATAGTCCCCATAAGGACCTCTTCCACAACACTATGGGTAAAAAAAATATTAAAGAAGTTAATAAGATATCATGTATCATAGAGTTAAAGTTCAGGATTTGGTGAGTGTTTTATCATTAGGGTAAACCACACACTTCTCGAAAAGTAAAGTCAATAAACATAAAGTGAAAATATAAAGATAAATAAATGATTGAGTTACTTGGTAATATGTGATTTAAATATTATGAATCCTTGGATGTATATTGGATATAATCTCAAGTAGTCTCTTATAAAAAAAATTATTGTTATAATATTTCTTGTTCTATTTGTAGGAAATGATCTGTATGTTTGTTATGCTCTACTTTTTTATAGTCGTGTGTTGATAAGGATGTGACATGTAATCTCTATAGAAAATATCACACTTCATAACACTCTTAAAGTAATTTCAATATGGTTCCAGCTCACTTCACACACAATTGTAAACATAATGGAGTCCACTTCATTATTTAAAAAAAAATGTAGGAGTATCCAATTGAATAATATTCATCCAGATCTTCTGGTAATCATACTAAACACTTCCATACACTTTAATTCATTTATGAAATTGTTTAAGAATAATAATTAAAATAATTTTCATCATTGAATTCAATAATATATCTATTTGAATCAATTTATGTTAAATATATAGTGATGGTTTCTCTTATTATGGTGAGAAAACTCTAGAATTGAGTCATCCTAGTGGTGAATTAATCTAGTGGTAAGTGAGGACAATGGTGAGTCAAGATGATGATAGGTTATGCTCAATGGTGACTCATCTCAATGGTAGGTCATTTCAACACTTCTTAAAATTTATTAATAGTAGGTAAAGTTTGATGGTAGATCATATGGTGGTGATTCATCTTCAATGGTGACTCATTTTTAGAGGTATTTCTTTTACATACTTAGCCAAAATTCCATTATAATGGTGAGTCATATCTGATGGTGGGTCTTTCCAATACTTTTCTAAAATTCCATTCTGATGGTGACTCATATCGGAGGGATTTTATTTCCTATACTTTTCCAAAATTTCATTTTGATGGTCATTCATCCCTTATGGTGGTGGGTCTTTCTAGAAATTTTCTAAAATTAAATTCTAAAAATGAGTCTTTCCAATACTTTTCCAAAACATTTATTTTTACAGTGATTCTGTCCTGGTGGTGACTCAACTTCAATGGTAAGTCATTTCAGTACTTGGTCAAATTTTCACCAAAAATTCAAAATAGTATAAAATGTTATCATAAAATATAAAACTCAATAATATAATAATAAAAAAAAATTGATCAGTAAATAAATGTTTTCAATAGTTTATTTTGTAACTATTTATTTATTTTGAGGTTGATTTTAAGGAATTTACTCATCAGTACTTCTTATCTTATATGTAAAATTAATTTTCATAACTTATTATTTTCAATATTCTCCCACTTCTTTAATATCCTCATTGAAATCACACCTCAAATTTTATTTTATTTTCTTCTTTTCACCTATAATTTTCCCCATAATATTGAATTCATCATTGACATGATCAATATTAGAAGTTAAGTCTTCAATAATATTACCTTGTTTATTATTATTTCAGATTCTGAGTTTCTTTATCAAAATTATTCTTCTCAACTTGGTGTTTATTTTTCCTATTTGATCGTTCCTTGATTCAAGTATTATCATTTATTAACCTTCCAATATCCTTCATGAACATTCTTATTTCTATCTTTACAGTGTATTATCTGGAAGTCGCACCTTCCTCTTCATCATATTCACTATTTAATTGTGAGTCATCTTCCTAAGAGTTATTTTATTCTTCTTGTACCATAAGTTCACTTTTTGAGGTTAATATGATATTTTTTTCATCATAACTACTTTCTTCACTATTAGAAACACCCTCATCAATTGATATAAAATTTTATATAAATTTTCTCATTGATAATTTCTTACTTTCCTTTGATTGGTTTTTCTCTACCAAATCTCTCAAATTAATCACTTTTATAGAAGTTTCATCATCTTTAACATCTTCCCTAAATTTTAAGGTATTTTTTTGATAAGTTTTCAACCTTTACAAAATTAAAACATTTTAATGGATGTTTACCTATAGTCTTAACTCTCCCACATGTAAATATTCCTTTAATAACAGAAAGTATTCTATTATAGCCTTCCATACATCCATATTCATCATGGAAACTCTCATCATCTTTAATTTTATAATTTTATAAATTTTGTAAGGATTTTCATTCCTTTTTACCATTTTTTTATTTAGACATCTCTTATAATCACATAATATATGAGATTTCATTGAATTTTATCAATATTGAGTTCATTAGGATCTCTTAATTTAGGATATAATATTTTGGAAACAAATTAATCTAAAAATATTCTCATCAACTTCTTAACAACCATTGATTAATCAAGAGTTTCTATGAATCATCTGATATAGTTAAAAATTATATTACCCGTTGTGATGAAATCACCAACTAATTTACCTTCCTTCATTATGTTATATTCAAATTATTGTCTATATATTTGAATATTAAATTCTTTTACCATTTTTATTCCTTCTTAAAAACAATGAATCTTACTACAAATAGTATTGGTGATTCTGTATCCCATAAATTTTATTAACTACCTTTCAAATAATGAATACAATAATTCATTTCTAGATTTTCTATAAAATTAAATATTTCTTCTATCATTAAAATTCTAACTTGATTTTTTTCTTGTAAATGTAAATCCCTATTGAGGAAAATAAAAAACATAAATCCTAAGAGAGAGGAGGTAAGAAATCATTCTATATTTATATATACTAAATCTTGTTCCATGAAATGGTGTTATCCAAATTTTTTTGACTTAAAATAACCACATTATAGAAACACCATATAAAACATATCTCTGGTCCCTATTTAATGTATTACAAAAGGGTAATAAACAATAATAGGGGTGAATCAGTGTTTAATTTTTTTCAAAAAATACCTTATAATCTCATTCTTATTCAACACCTATTCTATCAAGATACTTACTAAAAAAGAGAAATAAATGAACATAGAAAAATTGTTAGTGAGGTTCACCTCATTTTATGATTAAGAAATCCTTATTGTTTCATGGGTTTTATCCAACACAAAATAGTCTCCATTTATATTTAGAATTCAGGAAAGTTAATGTCCTTGAACTCGAGAAATGTTTGATAGAAACATATACATATAAAAACAAATGATTATAAATTTTCATCGAATACATCAGATTCCATAAGATATCCAAATTTATCTTTTTTTTCATATACCTAAAAACAGTCCTCATAATATCCTTATTCTTCCTCATGTAGATTTTTTGGTACACATATTATTCTTCATGTGAAAAAATGATTGTGAGGATCTTTTTCTTGATGTAGATGAGAACTTGAACATAACAATAGGTATTAGCGATAACCCAAAAGCTAGGTCTGGACATAGTTATTCTTGATGAGGATTCTCAAAATCTCCCCTAGAAAGTTTTACATCTGGTCCACTTTTCATTCAGTGTCAAGACTCATATTAAAACATTAAAAACACTGATATTTTCATGTAAATATCTTAGAGACTCATGCTTCAAACATCCTTGTGATATATAATATCTACATCCACAAATCTCAGTCCTTAATAAATCACCTAGCATTTTCAATTCTCTTTGTTGTAAGAGAAGACACAAAAATATCCATATTTCAAATGGTTACATAGAAAATGAAAATTTGGTTCATATTATACATTGATACTATTACTGAAAAGGATAAATGGGAAAATGGATACATGGTTATCATAATTTATACATATCATAATCTCTTATGTGAATCTATATTTGAATACTCCATTAATCATCGATGTTGTTGTCCATGAATTTTTTTTACATAAATCATGTGGCTATGTGATTTCACTTTATAAAAAAATGGATACAAGAATTATTATCAAAAAATATACATAGAAGGAATTGATACATGGTTCATTCAACTATATGGAGAATTTGGCTACATGACACTCCTATATGGTAAAAATGGATATATGAATCACCTACATGACTTTTATATTTAAAAATTTGAATACATAGATCTAGAAAATCCTATACATTACTCAAATAAAATGAAAACATCTTAATTGAACATACATACATTCTATATCACTTCAAAGTATCTTAAAACCTTTGTAGAAAATTATTATTCATCCACTAACACATGTCATAAATTATTTTTAATATCATCTTAAATACCTCCATACATATTCTTGTATTGAAAAAAATACAACATCATCCTTATAGGGTTTTAATAGAAATATATATTTTAAATTCAAATAAACTTGTTAATAATGTATAGTTGTAACTTATTTCCCTCTATATGATTCATTATTCTTATCAAATAATATATCACCTATTTTGTTGAATATAAAACTATATTATTGGTTTTAATTTTCTTATACAGTATGTTCTTATGAAATAATTTATCGAACTAAGAATTGTAGAGTTTAGTGTTCCTATGCCAAATTCTATGCAACTAGAACCTAGAGTTCACTAAAGCCTAGCCGTATCTCACCATCTCAAAATAAATTTTATTTTCTCTCAGAAGGATAGTTTATTATGACCAATTCTTCACTAACATGAGGATGTTAATATCTGGAGTTGTTATAGGATAATTAACTAATGTTCAATTTTGATTTCCTTTGATGATTTATTATAGATATAACTAGTTTTAAACAATTATTTTTCATTAAACAACTATGGTTGTGAAATAATTTACTACCATCATTTCATAACTTATATGACATCCATTAGTCAGTGCAGCAATCGTATGTTTAGCTATTTCACTTCAATTTACAAAACATGTATTGAAAAAATGGAAATATATATAATAATCTTCAATGATTATAATTGTACTATCATCACATATTTTATGTGAATAAGGTAATATGATTTTTGTAAAACCCTTTACCTTTCCTTTAAATTATTGATGAAGACTTGGTTATGACATACTCAGACAAACCCACCTGTAAAATTTTGTATCTTTTACCATGTGTATTCATTTATCCACTGAGTATTCCAAAACTTTATTTAAATAAATATCATGATGTATATGTATTTATATAAACTTTATCCTTAGAATAATTCATATAGACAAGTTTAATTTAATCTAGAAGATTTTGGTATACCTTTATTTTTAAAGGGTTCGTTAGTAAAATAAATAATTATTTTTCTGTAACTATATATGAGTCTTATATTTTATCTTCATTATTAATTTCATATTATTTCAATATTAATGAAATAATATTTAAGTTTAAAAACTATATAAACATTAATTTCAAAATTACATAATATCTCATTGTGTCAAATAGAACACTATGAATCATGTTTTGGAAATGCTCAATACAAAACAATATTATAACTAGAATCAATCCATAATGCCACTTGAAGTCATGGGAATCTCATTCCTGGTATAAAAATCAACCTATATTAGAAATTAGAAGAATTAAAATTTAGGTAATGTTTCTGAACTTCTTTAGTTCTTTTATTATAATACAAATATTTTTTAATACCCATCAAGCCAAAAAAAATTACATACAATGATGAGTATATGATAAGTCCTCTTCCATTAACATTTACAACCACATGAGATGTAAAAAAGATTAATGTTTACCAATTTTCCTCTTAATATTTAATATTCTTAGAGGATTATAATAAGAAACTATTGAATTTGAACTAGTCATGTTTTTTTCAACCTATTATTTATTTTTTTCACTTTAAAGGGTGAGGATCCAAGTTCCCACAATCTCATATATTCTTGGTGAAGCGCAGTCAAAAGATTCCTAAGAAGAATATTTATACTACTTATTATTTTTTTTCTAGATGAATATGGAATATCTAGGTGATTAGGATGATAATATGATACTAATGGATAATTTCTTATCCAAATGGAATACCATGTTCTCTATTTGATCAATTTAATTTAAAATTTTTAATGATGGATTACTAGCTAGGTTCCCATATCCCACTTTTCACTTGTATAATATAGTGACAAAATTATTTATATTAAGCCTCTCTTTTTTCATATAATGACTTTGGAGATGAGATGTTATGGTATTCGCGTCCATGGATTTATGTTTAATCTTCAACTCTTTAGACATAGATGTTATCATGATACAATAGATGGTAGCATCATCCTCCATGTATCTCCCATAATAATTCTTTTCACCATCAAATTCTTGCTAAGAGGGATAATCTAGAACAAGGGACTCCAATATATAATATAAACTATCATATTGTAGTGCAATTTATAAAAAACTATACTACTCGTAGAAATTTATACCGGGGAGGACATGGTATTTCTCCAAAAATGATAAAAATATTCTTATTGTTTCGCTTAACATTTTCTACATTAAATGAAATAATATTTTATTATTTTCCTTGATTACCAAAATATAGAGATATAATAATTGTTTAATCATATTAATATCACACTATTTAATCAACTCATAACAACCCTCACCATTGAACTTTGATTATTTTATTTAATGGTTATTCTAGTGGAAAGGATCCATATTTCCCTTCTCAAAACCCATATTAGTGGCTGGTTAATTACATGAAGGTATTTATATAGAAAATATTACCAATAATATTAAGTATAAACTTCATGACTCATTGAGTGGACTCTCCAATCCTAAAATCATGGACTTGATTTCCTCAACTCTAGCCTCCATGTAACATCATTTCTATATAATGATTCTCCTTTTAATTATAACATGGATAATTCCACCCCAAAGTCTAATTATAATTCTCTAATAAATGAAATAATCTTGGGAAGGGCCACACTGACTCTTAGATCTATGGTTTCATTCTAAATCAAATAATATAAGTCATGCCTAACATAATATTTCCATTGGGGTTTTTATGTTTATGCATAAATATTTTTTATTTTATCATTTTAAATTCCTATTAATATTGTATAAATTTTAAATAATTGATTAAATATTTTTTAATAAGAATAAGTTTTCAATTTTATTCCATCATTGAGGCTGGATATTTCATTTATTTTAGGTGATCTTGATTAACCATCCAATAAACCAAAATAAATAACCATTTTATTAATTGAAATAAAATAAATATGTTTTAAGATCATTATCATTGATAATGGTTAGTTTATTTAGTGGATAATAAACCCACCCTTGACCTTAGGAATAAACTCCATTAGTTGGGATAGGCTCGAGTTGCATCATTCACTATTGGATCTAATGTATCTCATTGGTTGGTTTCACCGAAAATATTGTTATGAACTACCTCTTATCCATAAAAATCTATTCTTTTACATGTATTTACTCACACATCGGTTATGGGAACTATGGGTATGTGGTTAAATGAAAGAAACTATGGAAAAACAATCTTGTACATTATGGTGAGAGGGATGACTCATATGATATCATATTTAAAATGATAAAAAATTTATACAATAATAAACCCATGAAATAAATATTAAATTAAACAAAAAATAACACATACATTGGTGATTAAAACTCACGATTATACATGTATACAGTGATCACATGTTTAAAACTATTTATACTTCATTTCAATTTGTTCTTTATTATGAAAAAATCCCAACATCAATAAATTAAAAATTATTAAATATTTAATTTTTTATATTAATTTTTCATATAAACAGACTAGATGATTCCCATCTTTTAAAAGTTAAATTAAATAAAAATTAATATATAGACATTTTATTCTAACAAGGGACTATGTGTGTACCCTTTTGGTTTGTCTTAAAAATCTTATAGAATTTAACATGGCTTGTACTAGGGGAAACTCGACATGTACCCTTCTACATGAAGTTTATTATCACTCATAGAGAACATGATTATTCTATGTATAGTCATAATCATATATCATGTGATTGTATAATATATATCATACATGTCATGTCGTGATATTCCATGATGTGTAGTACTAGGATTCATGTAAAGTAATCAACTCATCTTTTATGACTCATAGAATACCTTTAGCATACAAGACATGTACATTAGGTAATTCCCATGTAGTTTATGTAATGTGGGACAATAATACTTTTCATGAAGTTACATCATCATGTGGAAATTAATTAATCATTAAATATACTGAAAACTCAATCCAACAACATGTTCACCAATAATATGTTGTGTATTTTTGTTTAATTATATAATTATTTTTGTTACACAATGTGTGAAACATGGTACCTGCTGGTTGTACCCCTCGCACTCCATGGGAATTGGCACCGGATCGAGTCCCACCAGGCTTGAACACTATTCGTATTATTAACAGGGTGATTCAATGACATTTCTTATCTGCGGAACATGGAGCACAGTTGGGCTGGTGGCAGCCCCCCTCGGGGAGTCGGTGTTAGCAAAACATGTTTTATCTGGACATGAGATCTTTCTCTCACAGATCTCCCCTCTTCTGCTCCACCTCGCCTAGGGTTCCCTCCAGAAACCCTACCATGCAGGCTTGGCAGCATAGTTATTCTCCTTCTTCCTCGGCCTCTCTTCCCCTCTTTTCACCTATTTCTCCTTCATCCTTCCCTATTTGGAGGCAAAACATTGGTGTCTGCATTGGAGCCCTTGGACACTCCCCTGCTCTGACCTCTGGTTCCCTTGCATCTTTCCAGGTTGGATCTGAAGCTGGGTTTCTAAGAGGTTTTAGGATTCTATGCTTTGGTGGCTATTGGTTCTCAAGGCACTCTGGGATCTTCCTTTCCTAGTTTCTGGTTTTCTGCCCCATCATCATGGCGTCGTTTGAGTTCCTCGTTCTCTTCGTTCCCTACTCTGGCATCATGTCTATCTGCTTCACTCCGAGGCAGATCGAGAACTGGGTGACCCATGGTTTTGGGATGTGGGTTTAGAGGTCATCAGAGTTCCAGGAGTGTATCCTTGGTCTGTGGTAAGTCTTATTTTCTCTTTTTCTTGGCGTTTTGTGATGGTTTGTGGGTTTTTTTCAACATTGGTCGGTGAGCTGGGGCTTTGCGGGTCTGTCCATATGGTTCTAGTGTGGTGATCTCATTATCATTCTTGTTCCTTCTTGGGCTATTTTCTTTAGATGGTCTCTGTTTCTATTTGCTATCTAGATTTGACTCTCTTTGGAGGATTTAGTGTGTTAAAGATGGAGTGTCAAGGTAGGCGATCTTCATCAGCTTCCATGGTATGTTTCAGTTTTTTTCAAAGGTGTTCATATTGTATGGTTGATATCTTGGATGGATACATAAACGGTGTGGTTCTAATTCTCAAAACTTCTTCATAATTATTCTATGATGGTGTTAGTGTGACAATTATGTTTTTTGGTAATTAAGAAGGTTGCGACATGACTTTCTCTGACGCACTGATCAATATATCCTCGGGTTTCGGTCTGGATTTGGTGGTTTGTATTCTGAGTTTGGAATCCCGCCTGAATTCCGGTTTTAAAAATGACTTAGTTCCTCCATTAAATTTTGAATTTTTGTTTGGGATGAGTTTGCTTTAATTTTTTTGTGTTTGTTTGTGTGGTTCCCACTAACCAAAAAAGTGGTTTATTTTGATAATGAAAAAAAGGATTTAGAGTGAGTCTGAAACATGGTACACACCATATATTTGATTCTCAGACCATCTGTGAAACATGACTAGGGACCCAAAATGTAATATGTTTGATCATTTATGAGTTATAGAACATATATTTCAAATACATGTCATGTAATCTTATCTTGAACATTATTTTTATCATTTAGTCGATATGAAATTTGTAATTAATATATGAAATATACATTAAACATGAAGTTTATTTTATTCCCATAGGGGAAAAGAATGTGGGGTTACATGGTGTGTATGCCAGCTACTTGTAATTTAACCTTTCTGATTGTGTTCTCTATGGATAGTCTATAACGGTGTGTAATGAGATCGCATACACTTCTGACAATGATGAGACATGATTAACTCAAGTTTGTCCTAGTGTGTTTTATTGAATTATAGGGTGTGTAATGTTCATTTACACATTGTGTAACTATGTCCCTCATCCAAAATCTCCAACACCCCCGGATGGTATCTTAAATTGTTTTTCATCTATTATTGGCCTTGTTTTTAGTCTTATAAATTGAAATATATATATATATATATAATTCAGAATAAATAATTCAAGAAAAGAAAAAATAAAATTCAAATGTGTAAATCAATTAATGATTAGTAAATATTTTTTAACTAATATGTGACCACTATGATACCACTTCAAGGATTCATGGTGTGTGGAAATTGGGTTGGGATTATAGCAACAAAAACTTTATATACATAAATATTACATCTTATTCGAGGAATATCATTGCAAATATTTAGGATCTATGTAATAACCATTGAGGTTTTGTGTCTTTGGAAACTGTAATACATAAATAACTAGTTCATAAAAAATATAAATCATCTCCCACTATGTTCTTCACTTCTAGTTACCTTCATAGGCATAACATACTTTAATCGATTCTTCATAAATTGTGGAAAATAAAACATGAGAAATAGTGGACTTAGAATATCAGTAAGGGTAAACATGTGAGATATCATTTAATGATAATTTGTAAGAATAACATGATCTTAAGGGTATAAAAACATGATCTTAACAATAAAAAACCATACCTAATAATTCATAGATCAAAATAATGTTTCATAACATATGAATATGGGATCAGAAGCATACAATATTATAATATTTTTAACAAAGATATCCATAATCATGTCCAAACATACACTTGTGAGCATAGATTGAATTATCTATACTCGAGCATTGAAATGTGAAAAAAGATATTCATAATCATCTCCATTCATAATCTTATGAGAATAGATATAAGCAATCATAATTACACATAAAAATTTAAAAAAAATATTCCCAATCTTGTCTATGCTTATCATTATCATCACCTGAGATAATAATATATCATTACCCTATAAATTTTATTACCCTAATGGACTCAACCATCACATAATCATAATTCATTCCTATTTATACGATATGTTTATACAGAAAATTATCATTTCATCATAGATTAATGTATGGAAAAGAAAACGAGTTTCATCAAGATTTCATCATCATAATCAATAATTATCTAGAGAAAAAATATGGATTTTATCATTGGATCATAACCCTATTGAATAATAATTAACATAAAAGGATGTTTTCATAGTTGAAAATACATTTAAAATATCACTAAAACTTTTCTTGTGTAAAATAACCTTTTTTGTTTGAAAAATCATATTTAAAATATAAAAAAATTCAAATAATTATGGGAAAAAGTTATTTAAAAAGAACTATAAAATTTTGAAAATGAATCATGAAATCATTGAGCGGTCAAGAATATGGTAAATTACATTCATATAGCAATTGTTTAAAACAAATATTATTTTCAAACCTTTGGTAAAATATAAAATGTTTATAAAATCATAAAAGATTATTTTTAAACCTCATTATACAAAATAAATCATGGATAAAAATGACTTTGAAAAATAACTAGAGCATGGGGAAATAATTATTTAAAATAATTTAAAGAACATGGATATGAAATAAAAGGTTTACCAACCAAAATGGAAATAATGATATTTTTTTAAAAAACATCTTCCTCGTCATTTTAAGTTCCAAAGAGAATATAATGAAATTATTACTTGATAATTTCATGAACAACCAGTTTATAAGAAAATATATATATTATAAATGGAAATATCCATATAATTTCTCTCTACTAAAATTTTTCATCAATAATCCTAAATAAAATGATATAGTAATATAAATTATTTATAATTTTTGTAATATATTAATAAAAATATAACAAAAGATAGAACCTTAAAAAGTTTTTTAAATCCATTTAATTTTCATGAAAATCATCAAAAAATAAATTCATGGGTAGTATATACACCACACAATGTGTAACATCACATATTTTAGATATGGTAGAATTTTTTAAGGAATTTGAATTTTCCCTTTTGGTGGATGGGTCAATTCATTAATTTAGATTTGAAAGATAAATTTGACCCATTTAACATTGAAGGTTTCTATTTTGAGATTAGTTTTAGGTCTTTTTATTTTTCCCAATAGTTCTTTTCAGTTTTGGATGCATCGGTCTATGAAGTCCCCTGTTTTTATAGGCTACATGAGGCACACAGTTGGCGCACAGTTAGTTTAACAATGTGGGTCAATATTAAGGCCCCAATTCATGATGATAATGGTTTTCATAAACCATGTTAGGGGATGGTATGTCCTGATGATTTTTTTAGTTTTCTATGTGGTTACCTGCATGGGCTACACATGGTTTTCCAAAATCATGTGCCTAGCCAAACCCCTTGTGCCACTTAACAAGAAGTATTGCATTATTGGCACACAGTTATGATAAACTATGTAACCTAACCATGTGGGGTGTGACTCTTATTATGAGGAGGCACATGGTTAGTGCACAATTTTCCAAATCCAAAAGATATTTAAATATAAGTAAAATACATTTTCCCATAGTTTATTTTAAATCCTCTTCTCTCTTTATTTCTTCTCCATGCATGTAGTAAGGGACTTTTTGAGATCCTCCTCCCCTCTTATTCTACGCATGGAGACATATCCTCCAAATGGTGTTATAATAACATTTTATTGGTCTCATTGGATGCATATAGGTATGTTCTTCATTCCCTTTTCTCCTTTAATAATTTTACTCACCATCTTCTGTGATATATTTGTGGGAGATAATTCACCCAGTTTTAAGGGTGTTTGTTTATTTCTTCATTTTATCCTAAACTATCTTGATTCAAATATTGATTTTGGATGAGGGAAGAATCCTTGGTATCAGGTAGGTTGTATCATTCTTTTCCTTTAAATTCTTACTTGTTTATAAATTACACCATTGGTCCACGTGCCAAATCTTCCGGGTGTCACCCTATAAAAGTGAAATTAGACATATAGAATCTAAATCCTTAAATTAAATAGTAATTTTGTGCTAAATTGAACCATTTGAGTATATTTACCTCAATAAAAACCACCCTTCTAGGTGATTTTTCCATATTCCATGGGCTTATGTATTTCTTATGAAATTAAATCACCCATATAAATGTTTCATTAAATGGTTAATTTATAATTACATGTCTTTTCCACTTTTGGTTTTATTTTAGATGCGATGAATGAATCCTATTATAATCATTAATGAAATTGAATTAGATGAACTTAATATGATATTATATCCCCATTTATAATGAAACCACCTTTGAGATGCGCTACCTTTACTAATAACATGAGACCATAAAATGGATTTAATTTAATGGTAAATTGAGTTCTTATGGGCATGGAATTATCTTTATTTATAATTGAATGATGAATGTCATGTTTATGGTTCTAGACTACATTATTATTTATAATTTAATGTTATTAATTCCTTATATGAACACATGGCCAATTTTTAAATGTTAAATGGATTATATTAACAAGGAACCATTGGGCCTTGAGTGATGTCGATTTCCTTTTTACAGAACATTAGGCTAAGGGATCATATAGAAAATATGATTACCTTATTCAACATAATTACTGACGGACCTTGAGTAGGTTCAGTTTATTTGACGTTTCACACCCCCTTGGTCGAGGATGTTGGCATGATGTTCACATCACATGGGTTGTTGGTAATGACGTTACATTCCCCCTTGGTTTGTAGGTTGTGTATAACCATCCTTGTTACTCATTATGATACTCAACAGGGAATCCTATATTGAATATGATACTTAGAAAGTAATACTGTATTGATAATTATACTCAGTCATGGTGACCTCTTTATAAGATGACTCTTGTGACTATGCTTGGAAGCTGGTGTTACGTCATGAGTTCTTACTAGAACTATGTATCTATACATATGGCTATATATGACCTTATATATTTAATTAATATTAATATCAAAATATATACATTTAATATGACTCACATTCATTGGTATTCCATTTTAGGCTAAAGAAGGTATTATCAGTCTGGTATCCTTCAAGAACCAGAGCCCACCTAGTTTATATTTGTTCACTCACTTTTTATTTATTATACCTGAACACCAATATATTCTATATTAAAAAATTACATATCATTAGACACTGTTTTTCATGGTCTATTGAGTATATCTCACACCATATTTGGTCCATCATTTCATTTGGGTAACCAAATAGACCTCAAGTTTATAGGTTCATGATTTCATATTCTTCTTGTGCGGTGACCCTTGTCCAAGAGAGATTAGGAGAACATGACTGATAAGATACACAAGATGTTTGTAGAGATATCCCTTAGGTATTTTTCCCTTTATTTATTTACTATTTATTTATTAAATGTTTTATATATTATTCATGTAAATCTTAGTCACATTTACATCCATTTATACGTATTTTTCATTGGCCATTTCTTATTTCTTCAGTTGTTATTATTCTTCCACGACCATTTTTTCACTTTTTTTCTATGAATAATGTATTATTATGATTATACAAATGTTCTGATCTGACCATAAGGGTTTAGTCTCCCCACCATAAAATCATTGGACCCTCGCTGCTAGTCAGTATCCTCTGGCATACCGGGCGGTGTGCATAAGGCCATGTGATCAACCAGCTTGGGGAACTGTTAGTGGATCCCAGGTTGGGAAGTTACAAAGTGGTGTCAGCAAAAGTTATTTAATTTTTATCTTACTATTTGGGAATTGATAAACCGGAGACTAGTAATGTTTCGGAATATAGTAAATATTTATGTCTATAAGTGATCAACCCATACACATGGAAAATACCAAGTCTATAGGGATTCATTATGACAGTTGATTATGATTTCACATTGAGCAAATGATTCACTTTAAATTGTTAATGAATTATAAAATTTAAATTATTTTACTCCTGGACCAGTATGACAAGTAAATAGATTTACATGTATCATTATAGGCACATAGATATTAACTTGCATGCATATGTTATTCAATGTATTTTCATTGATAAATGTGCCTTGGGTGATTTATTCCACATGCTTGTTTGTATAACTTTATGTGTAGTTTCTTAGCATATTTTCTTGTAAAACATGTTTTAGTGATTATTTTTCTATGTTTATCATTCTTATCAGTATAACATGTTAGGTGATTATTTATAATTCTTTGCCTCTATAAAATTATTTCAGGATTCCTTTATTACGTATTGTCTTATCATGATTAAGTAATTATTCTCTATGTTAACTTTATTTAATAATTTTTACAACATAAAATATTATAATTTCAGTAAATGTTTGGTTGAATAAAATTTCTACATCACTCTATACCATAAATTCTTGCATACCTTGATGGTGGTATTCTATTTGACAAGATGATTTTTACATGATTGAGACATAGACTACTGGTTCCATGGGCGGAAACATTTATTCTAATGATTAAATGAGGAACCAATAAGAAATTAATAAGGTGTATGGACCCTCTTAAATTATTATGGGAGACCAAAATAATTAAACAAATACATAAAAACTGATGATATTCTAAAATTAAAGCCGAAACCAGGTTGCTATTATATGAATTCCAATTTTAATTTATAAGGGTAAGTACCTTTATAACATGTAAAGGGTAATTTATCTTACTGAACAATGATACTTACTTATGTTCGAAAAAAAATTAATTCACGTTGGAAATTTGTTCCTCTATAAAGTCATGTAACTCTATCACTTGGGGAATGATGGAATGTATGACTAAATTCCTAAATGCAAAACTATACCTAAGTAAGTTAGTTGGGGCATGCTTCATATGAGATAGACTTTACTAGACCCAAGTAGGTCGATCATGGTGTATTGTTATTTTGAGATAAACCCACTAATGGTGCAATTAAATATTTTAATAATTGATGGTACCCTCATTGGTCGCTTTTGTTTTTTATATGCCTTAGTACTTAACCCCATGTAGGTTTGTTTATGTTATGATTATATGGATTCACATATACATGTATAGTAGAATATTACTTAACTAGTCTTGTATTTAATTTTTTACAAACCAGTTATATTCTTTTGAGTTGTTCATAAATGACGCATTAGTTAAATAAAATGCCAATTACAACCTAAAGGGTGTTTTCCTCTGTAGATTGGAATTAAAATTTTATTTAACTAAACCCAATTGTGAGATACTTATAGATAAATAAAATTGATAGTGGTAATTTATGTGATAAATTTCCTAATTATGATATGATTTAAGTTAAATGAATAATTCCTTAAATAAATATTTATAAAACTCAGTTGTGTTCTTTGTAGTGTCAGCTAAATAAATTTTCTAAGTAAAATTTTCGTTACAACCGGTACATTATGTTTAAATTAAGACGTAAAATGACAAATATAATATTTATATAAATTAATTGGATCAAATAAATCCTCAAAGTGGTTTTCTTTGCTTCAACCCTCAAGTAAGGTTTGTTTAAATCTTTCATGAGGTTTTACTTGGATGAGAAGAAGAGCATTGGACATAGGCTTCTTATAATGTAAGATAAATGTGGTAGAGACTAGTTATATTTTATTGTTTGACCTAGTAATAGGGTAGACCTTTCTTATTTGAGTAAGGGGACATCCTAGGGTTGGTAGTTCCTTTAGAAATTTAATCCTCAACTAATGCTTATGGTGAACAGTTTAAGATGAGAGGTTCCACTAATGTGTTGTTTATCCCTAGTAAAAGTCTTAGTTTCTAAAATGACACCAAAGATGAATATGAGTTTTTTATTAATTTTACCCTGTTTTAGGGGTTGATAATTAGGTAATGTTGAGTTTATGTGGCGTTAAACATGCCTAGGGTATGGTTGACCACATGGTGGGTTGGGTAGCTATTCTTTACCTCTTCCATGACAAATGACCAAGGAGGTCATCATTCAGATTTAAAGTCATATGGGATAATACGACTCCAAGATAGTTCTTTATGCAAGAAATTAGGTACTATAAATCACATGTATGATATTAATAGGGATGATATAAAGGATACGTTGTTGTGTTAATGAAATATATGGGTAGTATGAATTGATTCACATGATACCCATTGAGTTAATTAATTCTACAATGAACCTTATGAGTTCCATGATAATCATATAAATATTGAGATGTTATTATTTAAACACTGGTTATATCTAAAGTAGAAGGACCTAGGAGATAAAAGAAATATAACTTGTCCTAATTCATGAAATGATGTTATAAGAGGATCATGTGTTTTGGCATGTTGTTTAGTTTGTTTTGGCTTGCATGACTGATTCCAGTGATGTGCATGATCATGTTTCGTACAAGCATTACATGTACATATAAATTAAATATGATCTATTGTACATTTAAGTGGATTTTTTCCTTCATTTTTCATGCTGGATCTTAGCAATAGTACATTAGACAAGGACAAGACCTGCAGTTAGTGGACGATGAAGTGTGTGTCTTGGGAAGGGTTCAGTAAAATATGATTAGGACACTCCTACAGTAGGGATAATCACATAAAACATGTTTATCATATCCTTCGAAGTTGAGGGATCACAATAGTGAAATACCATTTTGGAAATGGTCAAAATTTCTTTAAAAACCCATAGGTCTTGTGTGTTTTGGAATATATCGGTGCTTATGAGGTAGCGCAATAATGATATCATTGGTCATGTACACAACCTCTGAAAATAGTGTTAGTCCGGTATAAAATTAGGTAGTTATTATTACATGACCATGGAATTTCTTATGTAGTAATTACATCGTGATAGGTTAATGATGATGCATCGGTAGTATTAGATGATCTCTTTTAAAATAAATTGACTAGTTGTGGTTTGACTATTCTTCTGTGTGCATTTGGACAATGGTTGGATGAAAACCCTACTAAGAAATCCATATTGGATATGATGGGATTGTCTTAGGTCTTCCTAGTAATTCATGATATCATCTTGGTGTACCCTTGTTTTAGTGAATATCATATCTCCTGTCATGATATCATCCATGATAGATTGAGAGAGCGGTGGTTATATGTCCCACTAAATTAAATGTCATTGGTCTTGATAAATGAACTCCATGGGAGCTATGTATCTGAAACATGGTATGTTTAAGAGATTTGGTAGTACTAAGTGATACCTAGGTTCCCATGTCAGAACACCTTGAATGGACTCAAAAACACAATCCGGCTCTTTTCCATGACTATTGTTGGGCTCAGTTAGTGTTTTGATGCGTCGATGTTTCGTCTATGTATTGATGTCTCACTTGTAAATGATGGTGTATGGACTAACTAGGATGAGATCCTCATACTTGAATTTATGATTCCATGGTTAACCTGGACATTGGTTAGGCTTATATTATATGATTTATGCATGATGAACCAAGTGTGTCAGATTAGATTTACACCCATTTCCGTGATGGAGAACATCAATTAAAATGGATGTTTTAGATTGATACATCACTAGAAGATAGATACAAGATTTGGTGGATGTTTTTGAAGTAAATTTTAGGTGACTTGGGAGAAAACCTCATTATTTGGGATGAGATACATCATTATTCTAAGCCGAGTGTTCAGAGAATAGTCTGTTTTATTTGTATTGATGTACATACTCTTATTTCATTAAATATGGTCAGTGAGAAAAAAAATGTTATGTAACGTTGTCGGGATGAGGAGAGTATAGTGTGAGTTAGCCAAATTTTTTCAGGGAATGTTCTCTTGACCTAGTTATATGATTTCTATTGTGATTCAACCATTATTTTAAGATGATGATAATTATAAGTGAATCCTTAGAATGCAAAGTGTATGTTGGAATAGACAATTCTGATAGTGGAGATACCTAAACATGAAAATAACCTTTATATTTGTTAACCTATGGTGTGAAGCTCCACATGATGGATAATTAAATATTTGATGACATGATCATGTCTCTAGTTTTATGTTCTTGGGTAAGTATCATCTCAATGTTTTAGTTCATAACAAGATTGTTGGATTGATTTTTAACAGATTATGTAACTTATAATTAAAGGGATGCTTCATGGTGCATTGGGAATTTATATATCTCACACACCAATTTGAAATAAATTTCATTACTTGAGAAAGTTTAGTTTTTTCTCTATTTCCCCCAAGGCTTTTTAAGGATGAAAAGTTCTATGTTATGAAGGCTGTAACGTCCCGTGTTTTGGACCTAGTGGAATTTATGAAGGAATTTAAATTTTCCTTTTTGGTGGATGGTTCAATTCTTAAATTTATATTTAGAATGTAAATTTAATCCTTTTAACACTTAAGGGTATTTTTTTGAATAGGTTTAGGTCTCAAGAGGTTTCCTAGCAGTTCAGTAGAGTTTCAAAGGTGTTGGGATCAAAAGGATCGGGATTTTGGACAGGCTTCTGGAGGCGCATGGATGTCTCATAGTGAGTTTAATCACACAGCTCAATCATGAAACCCCATGTCTTGAGGATAATGGTTTTTCTAAACCATGTGAGAGGTTGGTAGACTATGCATCTTGGTATAGGTGTTCAATGGGTGAATCACAAAAGTTGTACACAAATTTCCTAAATCGTGCACCTAGATTTCACACATAGTGTTACTAAACCGGTAGCATGGAATCACTATAAAATTGTTATATCAAACCATTATACCTAACCATGTGGGTTTTAGATCCTCGATTTAGAAGTTTTCACAATTGTTTCTTGGTTTTCCAAACCATGTGGCTCTTTAAAAAGATTTAAGAAGACGATTTTTCCCCTAGTCTCTTTAAATACACTTCTCTATTTTCTACTTAAACATTAACATATCAAGAGGTACTCTCATGATCCTCCTCCTCTCATATTCTAATAATTGAAATATATCGTCTATCCTGTGTCTAAATCACTTTTCATCAATCTTTCTAGATGTGTACTGATAATCTCTTCATTCCACTTAGTCATTTCACTGTTATCCATGCCATCACCTCTTCTATCTTTGTGGGAGATAATTTGACCTAAATTCATGGTGTTTATTTATTAATATGTTGTTAACACAAAGTAGATTGATTCAAATCATTATTTTTTATGATTGAATCATCCTTAGTATGAGGTAGGTGGTATCTTATTTTTCCTTTAAAATCTCACTTGTTTATAAATAACACCATTGTACAGTGCACCAGACCTTTATTATGTCTATTTATAAAAGATAAATTAAACATGTTGAACCTAAAGCCTCAAATTAAATAGTAATTTTGTTCTAAATTAGTCATTTTAAGGTTGTTTACCTCAATAATAACTTACCATTTGGGTGCATTGTCTATATGACTGTGGCCTATGTTCTCCTTAGGCAATTAAATCACCCTAATGGATGTTTCTTTAAATGATTAATTTATTATTCCTTGTCTTACTCACTGTTGGTTATCATTTTATATTTGATGAATGAATCCTCTTATAAGGTTTAATTAAATTGAAATAGATAAACTTATTATGGTAGCCTCACCCCATTTATTATAAGACCACTATTAAGGTGTTCTACCTTATTTAATGAAATGGGAAAACAAAATTGAGTTAATTTACCAGTAAATGGCATGATCATGGACATTGTATTATCATTATTTATAATTAAATTATGAATTACAATCTTATGAACATGAACTTATTTTTTATTTATAATGTAATGGTATTAATGGCATGGATGACCACATAGACTATTTTTAAAGTTTAAATGGATTATATTAAAAAGGATCCAATGCGACTTGAGTGTTATTGGTTACCTATTTATGGAACATTGGACTATGGACTCACATGGAAGTAATATTACCTTATTCTACATAATTACTAAGGGGCATTGAGTAGGGTCATTAGCCAATATGGGTCATATCCCCTTGGTCGAGGATGTTGGCATGATGTTCACATCACTTGGGTTGTTGGGCATAACATTCCACACTCCCTTAATTAGGAGGATGGGTATAACCCTCTTCATTATTGATTATGATACTAGATATGTAATCCTATATTGATTATGATACTCAACATTTTACCCTATATTGATTATGATATTTACTCATGATGACCTTTTCACATGATAACTCTTGTGACTATGCTTGGATATCAGTGTTACTCCATGGGTCCTTTCTAGCACTAAATATCTATGAATATGGATATATATTACCTTACATATATATTTCATATATATACATACATTTATACTTATAATATGAATCATAGTCATAGTTATTTCAACTAACTGTGAAGCAGGAATTGTAAGTCAGGAATCCTTCTAGTACCTGAGCCCGACTAGTTTACATTTTTTTCATTGAATATTTATTTATTATACCCACACACTAATGTATTTTATATTCACCCGTATTATATTATTTTACACCATTAGTGATGGCTTAATAATTATATCTCACACCCTGTTCAGGCTTCTATAAAACTAGGTTACCAAAACAGACCTTGTGTTTATAGGCTTAAGATTTTGGATTTTGATTATGTTGGCACCCATTTATATGATAGAATAAGAGGACATGACTAAGATAGGTCATAAAATGCTTGAAGGGATTCCCCACAGGTATTTTTCCATTCATTATGTTTTTTTATTTATTACTTATTATATGTCTTCTTCTTATACATTGTTACCATATGGACATGAACTGTGGTATATTTTCCATTCTCCATTACCTATTTCTTCAATTATTATTGTTCTTTTACTGGTCTTTATTTTCATTATTTTTTCTTCTACTGTTGTCTTATTATTATTTTATAATTGTTCTACTCTGTCCATGATGATTTATTCTCCCCACCATTACATCATCAGACCCTTACATTTAGTCAGAAGCCTTTGACATATATGGAGGTGTGCTTGAAGCAATGTGACCAAACGAAATAGGGAACTATTAGTGGTTATGGGGTCAAGATTTTATAAAAATTAAATAATTTTTGAATATGAAACATGTACCATAGAAATAAAGTTGTGATGAGAAACCCTTACATCATGCATGACATTCTTGATAAGATCTCTAACCTACTATATAATAAATTAAACTCTATTATAATTCTATAAAATAACCATATACATACTTATAATATCATATATTATCCCATTATAACATTTTAAAACATATTTTTTTTAATAATTATATTTAAAATTTGTCATTTCTGAGTGTTAACTATTTCATTTTTCATGTAAGTTTCAGTTTGGATGTTCTAGTCCTTGTAATTTGTTCATGGTTCCATCATCTGTAGAATTTTAATAATATCAATATTATAATATTTAATCATTGTATACACTTTCAAACTTTTAATATAAATAGGTGATGAAAAATTAATTACATCACTTCATGGAGATAGTAGTTTATACATAAGTATGATTGATGTTTCTATTTTTCAATGTATAAAATAAAATAATGGTAAATAATAATTTTCCTTTAAAAAATAATAATATAATAAATCTATTAAATATTTATTAAATCCATCAAAATAAAAATCTATTTGATTTGGTGATGGAAAATAATTTTTATTGCTTCATGAAGCTGGTAGTCCACACCTATGCACGAGCGAAAATTTCATTTCCCATTTAAAGGAAAAAGAGATGAATAAGTTTATTCCAATAAAATAATAACATATAAGTATATAGGGGAAACATATGATAATATATTTTAATTTTTTGGAAATAATTTAATGAGGTAGAAGAATAAGTAAATTAAAAATTCTCTGTTAATTGAATTACTACCTCTTTTAAGAACCTCTTTGGGATGTTTCTTTAAGACCATAAAGATAGTATTTTATGAATATAAATACATCTAAAATGCATATATTGAAGTTAAAAATGTTCTTATTAGGTTATTTGATATAATTGGTTCTTGAAGTGTGAGTAAGAGAGGGTATGAGGCATCCTTATATAAGAGAATAGAGTAGCACCCTCATAATTACTTAAAGTATTAAATTTATATAAATTACTTTTCAAATTAATGTAGATAAAAATTGATATAATTCAAATATATGATGTTGATAAGTCTAAATACTCTAATAAAATAATATTTCGACAAGTTTAGGTGATTTCTTAACCCTTATCTCTTAGTTTTAACCATCTTTAACCCTTTTGAGGATTACCATGATATCAAAGTTATTTACTCTTTAGGGATCAAGAATGTTACTATAAAAGGAAAAATGACACATAAATGGAAATTGGTTGATATGATAGACCATATTTCATTCACTTCGATTAATATAATGTTATTATGAAGTTTAAATTATTTAATAAAATATTAATTAATATAAGATAACATTAAAGTAATTTTTATGAATATTCACAGAGTTTGTCTTTAATGACCAAAATATAGAAATGAAATTAGAATATAAAACCTTAACATATCTGTAATAAGATATATTTATGTAAAAAATTCTTGTAAAATGATAATTTACCCCAATTATATTAATTTTAATATTTTTAAAATTATTAATCGGATTTTTCTAATACATTCATAAGCACAATGTCGGCATTACATAATAATTTAAGATAACTATTCCATCACTAAAAATTAATAATAAATTTATTAAATTTTCCAAAAAATTAACTAAAAAATAAACTCTTTTAACCCAATGAAAAAATATAAGAGTTATTACAACAAAGAGAGTGATGTTTTGTATTTATTTTTTAGTTAAAATCATATTATGGTCATTACCAAAGAAAAATTCACCAAGTGGACGTATTTTTTAATATTGTATGAGGATATCTAAACTAAAATCATACAATACAAATAATACAGGTGTTATATATATTTTTATAGCATTATCACATTATTTTTACCCTTAATTACCTTATTTATCCTTACTAAGTTGACAAATATTTACTATGGTAACTATTAATAATGACCAAAAATAAAGTTGATCTATGTAAAAAAAATTAAATGGTTATAATAAATATAAAATTCATTTTATTAATCTAATTTCATTTAATTGGAAAAATTATTTCAAAAATAAATCCATAAAATAAGTTGAAAAACAATTTTCTTGAAAAATATATATTTTTATATATAAGATGTTTTTATACAAAAATTATGCATTATAACAATTAAAATCGAATTAACTGAATTATTTTTAATATAAATGAACTAATTAAATTTTAAAATAAAATCAAAATAAAATGATACACTTTAAATACTTGAATGGAAAATGTATTCTTCTATAAAATTGGTATTTTTTCTACTCACTGAAAAATTAATCTTTCCAGAAAATTCCTAAAACTTCATCTTAAAATAATTTTGATATGATGATTTTAGAAATTATATTATTTTTATAAAATAAAATTTCAAAATTTGGTAGAAATGTAATATAATATTCTCTCATAAAAAATCAATAAAATCTATTTTTAAAGAAAATTTATTTTTAATGCGTAAAATTACTTTACTAAATCAATTGATTATTTATTTCAGAATAATTAATAAATAAATTTACATTTCGTAAGATAATTATAGATATATTTCATAATGAAATTACTCAAATTCATACCCTCTTATTCGATAGTTAGATTATAATTATCACATTTATATAATTTAATCTATATACTGAATCACAATTTTCTTATTGGTTATAAGTGCGTCTTAACTTAGATATCAAGCACATTTTTATTTTAAACTAAACTTTCATGTTGTTTCATTCTCCCACCTTAAATAAATTTCAACCTCATAATTTTATCTTGTTCATAAAAGTTTCAATATTTTAAAATAACTTTTTTGATAATTCACATCATACAATGGGATAATAATACTGTCATTGAAAAGGGGTAGTGGGAAACATAAAGGTTATCCAAAATAAAACATAATATGGTTCCTATAAAAGTATAAAATTGGTGGTATGTTTAAATTTAAAAATAGATAAGAAAAAACATCCAATTAATAATGTAGATTGATAGAGGACATGGTTATGGAAAATTTAATGACCAAAAAATAATTCATCTTTTGAGTAACAAGAAAATAAATTCTTCAGAAATGAAAGTAAAAGAATAAAATTTTTATTTCAAGATCATTTTCCTAAAGTTGATGGAATATTTTACTATCAAGATATAAAGTATTTGAAAATATAATTACTTTATTTCATTCTATTTCATAAGAATAATTTTTTCCTTTGGTCATACATTAATCAATTTAAACTTCATCTCTTACTCTAATAAATGAATATTCCAGATGAATTTTTCATGCCTGAAACACTAAAATTAACTTTTAACATATCATAAGATCTATGAAATAATGATAATTTATTTCATATACCTCTAAATATATACCAAAACTAAAATGGATAACACATGTTATCCAATATTGATAAATATAATACATTAATCTCTAAATACTCATAAAAACACACAATGTTTAACATAACCTATTTCATAAATAGTTTACCTTATGACTCCAAAAAAATATGTTTGACTAAATTAAAAACATAAAATTGTTGAAATAAGGTCATTGAATTTCCAAAAGTAACATAAATTTAATTCCTATACAGCATAATGTATTTCATAATTTCATACACCAAATACATGAATATGATGATTATATATTATCTTCAAACATTCTAAACATTTTCCAAAATAATTAGAATCACTATAAAACATGAATGAAAACATAACTTCTTCCAAAAATTAAATCTATGGTTATTATTTAAATAAGATCATAGATAAGAAGATATATTCTATAGATACAAAAATGAAGTAAAATTCACAAAACATAACATAAATCACTTTGTCATTAAATCCCCAATCAATTGTAGGGTCTTTAATATTATTTAATTTAAATTATCAATATCTACCATTTATTTATCCAAAAAAATATATTATCTCAACATCATGTTCATATTAAGGGTTATATATCCCTCAATCATGTTTTTTAAAAAATATCACCTTATCAGTAAAAAAATTTCTTTGTTATCAATACCATTAAATATATTCTTGTAAATACTTAATGAAAAATTAATTTATAATATTACATAGATATTTTATGAATATTATAACCATAATATCATTTATAAAATACTTATATAAAAAATTATTGAATCCTAAAATTTAAACACTTCAATCATCCCAAATAAATTATTCAAATGAAATAGGTCTGTAAATATATTACGATTTAACCCTTGTATTAAGGCATGGACTCAGATAATTACCAATTTCCCTATAGATAATGCATTGAACTACAAATGGTACCTTAGGATAAACATCATTTTCCTCCATTAAACATTTAATTTTTTCACATAAATTACATAATTTATGCCCTTATTTTATACAAATAAAACGTATTATAATTACTGTGATAAATTTATCAAGGTACTTTTCCCGTATAATTCACATACATGGAGCTAAATATTCTCTTATATATAGTTTTCACCAAAATAAATCCCTTAAAAATCTATTTATCTTTTATTAGGCATGTTAGGAAACTCTATTAGGTTACTTTTGTTAATCATATGATGTGATAACAGACTCGGTATAGTCATAAGGTTTCATTTTCCAGCTCTTGTTTTATTTGGTTTCTCATGAGAAAAATTAATCCATTGTTTGTTATATTAATATTTAACATTATTACTCCTATTTCCATTCATTGACTAAGACCAAAAATCATACAGTTAGAAACAATAATCATAGTGAGAAACTATATAATCATGAAAATAATTTATGGGTTTTATAAATCACGATTCCATATTTAAAATATATATCACCTTATGTTTAACCTAGGTCATCCATGTTTATTTTATATTCAAATACTTCATAATGGTTCATAAAGTGTATTCAAATTAACCAAATCACATCCCATTGGAGTTTCTAGCCATGTGTTCATTATTAGGCCAACTAATCATGCAATGGTGATGATCAATTTGATACCCAATTCACCACGTTCATTGTTATTACCTTAGGTTCATATATTCCCCAATCAAATCCACATTCATGTATCCATATAAGGATATATGTTTGTGGAAAACCATATTCCTTTATTTAAGATTACTTAAGATTTTCTCCTATACTTGGACTTGTCTTATGTGTTCTCACTAAGTTTTCCTAATCCTATTTTCCAAAAATAACCAAACCTTACTTTGTTACCAACTAAAGTGGCCCAAAATTCACATACAAAAATATTTCATCTTATTATATGAATGTCATTACATATAATTACAATTCATGACAGAACCATAATGTTTTAGTGTATTTTAAAACTTGAATACATAAAAACATGGTTCATTAAAGATCATAATCATATACCACTAAATTATTAAAATATATTACCCTTCTTAGGAATAAGATACTAAAAAACATTATTTATATATTTGGGAAAAGAAAACATAAGAAGGATTGATCTCGTATTTTACGTAAGGGTTTAAATGGGAGATATTAGTCAATGGTCATTTTTTTAAAGAACATAACCATAAGGATATGAGCACATGTGTATAACAATAAAAAATCATGCCCAAAAATCATATATCATAATAATTTGTCATGATCATAATTTGTAAGATTCTATTAAAAATCTAGATTCAATCATAATCATGCATCAAATTGTAACCAATCTTATTCACAGTCATGTCTATGCATAATCTTGTGATCACAACTAGAAGCAATCATGTTCCTTAAAATAGGGAAAACATTATTCAAAATCAATTCCACTATTATCATCATCATATCATGAGATATCAATATCATTTTATTCAATATATTAGAGGCCGATAACAAACCCAATTGTCACATAATCATAATAAATTCATATATATGCCATATGGTTATTAAAAAAATTACCATTTCATCATATCTTAAACCATAGAAATGAATATGATATTCATCAAGATGTCATGATTTTAATCAATAAAAATCTAGATAAAAAATGATTCTATCATTGTATCATGTACATAACGAATCATAATTAATACCAAAGGATTTTATCAGAGATGAAAATACTTTTAAAAGATCATTGAAACATTTCTTGATAATAATACCCTTTTTATTTTGAAAACAATTATATAAAATAAAAAAAATCTAAAATACTATGTAATATATATTATTAAACATAAACATGGAAATTTGTAATGGAAACATAAAATAATTTAATTTTCATTATAGTGGTAAATCTCATTCATGTTATATTCATTAAAAACATATATTCTTTTCATGGATTTGGTAAAACGAACCTTAATCTGAAAATAAAAAAAAATTTCTAAAAATTATATATATTTAAACATGATTAATGATGACATTATACAATCATTGTATCAAGTTAAAAAGAATCTTGAAATAATTTTAGAGACCATGTATATGGAAGAAAAAAATTCGTGACTAAAAAAGATAATAAAGTCTATTTTTCTTAAAAACGTTTTTTATCGTTTTAAGTATGAGAGTAAAATGAAAAGATAACTTAATAATTTCAATAATAAAAATAGGTTAATAAAATATTGAGTTTATAGGATAAGTTCCACATAATTTTTCTCAACGGAAATTTATCATTAATAATCCTGAAAAGAATTGAGATTATAACATAAATCCATTAAAAAATGGTAATCTCATAATCAAAACCCCATTAAAGAGAGAAAATTATATTTATTTTTAAATTACTACAATTTTCATGAAAATAATCATAAAAAATTCATGGTATTTATATACACCGCACAAAGGAAACTAGTGTTGAATATGGAATATGTCTCATAAGGATAAAAGTGAGACGAGAAACCCTTACCTCACATATAAATTACTTTTTAAGCACCAAAAAATCTGATATAATAAGTTTACATTTATTATTATAATATAATAGAATCATAAAATATTTATAATATTATATATTATCCATTTATAACATTTATATTCCCATTTTTTAATATTTCTTTATTAAAATCATCATTTTTGGGTGTTAATTGTTTTGTTTTTCATGTAAGTTTCAGTTTGGGAGTTCTAGTCCTTGTAATTTGATCACGTTTATATCATATTAAAAACATTAATAATTTAATTATAATTATATTTAATAATTATATTAAATATTATAAATTTTAATATAATTTGGTAATGAAAAATGATTTTTATCATTTTATAGAGATAATAGTCCGTAAGTACACATGAGTGATGTTTCCATTTTTTTATTGGTGAAATGAAATAAAGTAAAATAATTCTTATTATTTCAAGAACCTTAATAATATAAAAAATATAATATATATTTTTTTAAATCCCCCATTATAAAAAGTTATGTGAGGTATTGATTAAAATGAATCATAACACTTTGTGGAGGTTGTATCCATCACATACATTCAACTGATACATTTGTTTTTTATTTAATGGGAAAATAGATTAATAAGGTTACAAAATTTAAATAATAATATATAATTATATGTAAGATATTAAAATTATTATATATTAATGGATAGTAAAGAATATAATGAGGTATAAGAAGATGTTAAATGAAAATGATTGGTTAAGATGATTTCCTATTCTTTGAAGAACTTACTTTGGATCTCTCATTAAATGACCTAGGGATGGTATTTTAAGAATATAAGAAATTATAAAATTTATATAAGGAAGTTGAAAAGTGTTTTTGGTATGTTTTTGTGTAGATTACTGGCTCAAATATTGTAAGGAATAGGGGATTGGTGGTGTCCTTATATAAAAGTGGAGAGGACCACTAATGGAATTACTTAAAGTATTAAATTAATATAAATTAATTTTCATATTAATTTTGATCCAAATGGATATATTGATAATATATTATGAATATAAATCTAAATAATATCATTAAATTAAATTTATAAAATTTTATGTGATCTTTTAACACTCGTCACATAGTTTTAACCCCTATTAACCCTTTTAATGATCATCATGTTGTCAGAGTTTTTTCTCTTTAGGGGTCAATAATGTTAGTATAAAATGACAAGTGAACCATAAATGGATAGTTTTTGATATTATATACGATAAAACATTTCCTTTTTTGAATATAATGGTTTAATTAATTTTAAATCATTTAATAAAATGTTAATTATCATAAGATTCCAATAAAGTCATTTTCAAGACTATTCAAATACGTTGACAATAAAGAAAAAAATAAAAAAATAAAATTAGAATAAAAAACTTCAAAATATCACTAATATTTTTCATTTATCAAAAAATTAATTTAATAACAAAATTTATCCAAATTATTTTATATTCAATATTTTTAATATAAATTATTTTGTTTTTATACTACATGCATAATAACTATGTTGTCATTTCATAAGCATTTAAGATAATTATTACATCACTAATATGTAAAATAAAGCATTATAAAAGAAATAAATTAATATTTCAAAGAAATGATTATTAAAAAACATAAACTCTTTTTATTCATATGAAATACTATCATATATTAAAATAAATAGAGTGACATTTTGTATTTCTTCTTTAGTTAAAATAATATTATAGTCATTATCAAATACAAATCACACCAAGTTTCAATATATTCGAATATTAGAAAATTATTTCTAAAATAAACACATAATATATAAATGATATGAGTTTTATTTATATTTTTAAAGCCTTATCACATTATTTTTAACCTTAATTACCAGATTTAACATAACCAAGGTGAAAAATATTTACTACGGTTAATATTCATAATGGCCAAAAATAAAGTTTTATGGTTCATAAATTTTTTAAATTTTTAAAAAATATGGAAACTATTTTTCAATTTCAATCTCTATAAGTGGTGAAAATTAATTTAAAAATAAATTTTCAAAATAAGATGAATACAGTTTGCCAAAAAAATGCATTTTTAAATATAAATATGTTTTATACTACAATTAAGCCTGATGCCTATTATAATTAAATTAATTGTATTGTGTTCAATCAAATGGAACTGATGAAATATGAAAATTAATAAAAAAAAGGGTATTTGTAAATACTTTAATGGAAAAGAAAAATTTATATAAATTCTTTTTTTTAACTATTCAATAAAAAAGTTTTCTTTTTAGAAAATTAACAAACTTTTACCATTAGATAATTTATATATATATATATATATATTTTTAAAAATGATATCTTTTTTATGAAATAAAATTTCTACAGGTGGAATAAATTTGTTATAATATTCAGTCAGAAAAATCAATAAAACCCATTTTTTAAGAAAACATATTTTTATGCGAAAAAATGGCTTTACTAAAAAATTGACTAATTATTTTCCAAGAATAAATATATAATTTTACAATGATTAGGACCATAATATAGATTTTTTATAATTTATTTACTCATTAATACTCTCTAATTTGAAAATTAGGTTATAAAGGTTACATTTAAATTATAATATTTCTATAGTATATCACATTTTTCTTAAAGCTCGATGTTACATGTTAACAAATATATAAGGATTATTATTCTTATAAAATGAATTTTTAGGGTATTATAGGGTCCATGAACAATAATGTATTTCTTATATTTCTTTTAATGAATACTCGAAACCTGATGATAGCCACCAAGAAAAATCAAGCATTGGATCTTTTCATATACAATTTATAATTAATTTATATAGATAAGAATTAATTCCACCTCAATTATCAATTTGTTGTCAATTTTGTTAACCAATATTATCATGATATATTTCTTATGAATGGTACAAGGACATAATCCCTATAGTGGTATCGGAACACACTCCATGAATCTCTAAACATCACCATTATAACTTTGGGTCCTAGTGTATAGAATCCAAACCACTTATATTATTCATCATTGATCGAAATAAGAATCTTTCCACCCTAGAAAGACTCTCTATTATTCCTTCAATAATTGGAGAGGTGGGAGGTTGATTTCCACTCCATTTTCTCAAGATCATGCTAGATAATTTCCCTCTAGTTTTGATATAATTTCTCTAGAGAATACATTGTGTGAACATTCTATGTCATCCTAAATAATTATATTAGAAGAATATTATAATTATTCCATAAGATTAATTATTACATAAATTCCCTTAACAAATATTTTAATTCTATGTAAACCCTATATCGAATAATAATAATAATATTTTTTCCCTGTTTTAAAATTAATAATTATTTAAAAAGAGTTTTTAATTAATTAATTAATATATATTTAAAAGATATTAAATAAATTTATAAATTACCATAGACCCTTAACTAGCCCTATAAGTTCTCATTGGTATTTATTTAACCTTGTGTAATAAATATATATTTAAATAAATGTATATCATCATGGTATTCATTAAATAAGAAAATAAATTTTATATTCACTAAATTGGAAAGTAAATATTTATTTAATATTCATGCAACTAAATAAATAATTATTTGTTACCTTGAAAATAATAAAGATATAAATAAATATTATATATTCACATAGTTATTAATTTCATTACAAATAAATATTTATATAATTTTTAACACACATGTATATTATTTTTAATAATTTATGATTTTATTTATTTGATCAACCATACCTGAAAAATTATTAAACCATGATTCTTGAATAATAATTATTCAATTTATTAAATTCAAATGGAATTTAATTGAGATTCTGGATACACGTATTATGTACCCCTCTTGAACACTTTATAAGTGGAATTAGGCTAATTTTTCTAAAGTCCAAGATCATTATCTAACAACACATCAAGGCACCCTTAAAGAATGGAGTTAATATTACAATAACAACAACCGTCTAAATATTATCATTGTTAAATATAATATCTTTGTATCGATATCTCATCATGTCAGTTTCATAATTTGTGTCATCAAAATATCTAATAGATTTATCTTTCTTCAAATTTCCTAAATTGAATGCATCAATATCCTACCATGGACATGGATTAATCAAATAGTTCAATTTCAAACAAAGTTTATAAGATATCTACTTATAATAAATGGAATGGGAAAATCCTTTATTGACCTATCCATTATAGTCATGTCATTTATGATGCACAAAACTTATCATGTCCCAACATGAGCATATGTCTTCATGGTTTTTGTTAAAAAATTAAATTATGGGACTCTTGATATACATTAATAATAATATCAAGTATAATGACCAATATACATGTCTATATATATGAATATCCAATGAAACATATAAAATTAGTCATCTATGCCCCATTAGTTAAACTTCATAAAACCATAGAAAAAATATTTTAGGATATTTTCGAATCACTTCATGGTTCACATCATAACAGGGGATTGTTGTGATCATTAAATGTGAAAGATAATCTAAACACATTATCAAATTGATGTTACATAAAATAATAAGCAATATGTGATCATATTTTTATTATTATTCAGTTCTCTTAATATATAAGTAATCAAATGTATTACGTATTCTATTCTAGGGAACCAAATCTAGTATCAACAATTAAATAATAGGATTTCCTCGAAATTAGAATCCTAAAATATCCATTAGTGTAAAAAACTAGGGTTTGAACTATGCATAAATAATTAAGAATCCTGTAAAATCTATCAGCGAACAATGAAATCCCACATCAATGAAGAACAACTTTTTATTGAAATCCATATCTCTATATCTTGTCTAAAACTCAAAAATGTGGAAAATTTTCATAAAACAAAATCCATCAAAGCCAATTTTCTAGGGTAAAGGTAGAGACAAGTAGTAGAGGATTGATCTGATCGATCAGCGAAGATAAATAGATGTGAAAAACTCCACCATAACCACTCATATCTAAAAACTATGAAAATGAAAAAATCTTAAGTGTCATGAGGTAGTGATACATACTAGAGATGTGATGCCTGATGGTAATACATAAGGTTCACCATATATAAGTGTTACTGTATTAAATAAATATAATTCATATGGGTCACCATATATATGTGTTACTCTACTGAAGGCACAATATGTAAGGTTTAGTCTCTTTTCCATTATGCAATCCCAAGTCTGAGATTGAACAATTCATAAAGGTCACATGTTACAAAACAAAATAGTCATAGGACCAAACAAAAGGGTAACTAGGACTATATTTAAGGGTAGCTTGGGTGAGTAAAATAAAATAAAAAATTAAATAGGTAGAGAATATAATAAAGATCTAAAAACTGGAGACACAAACACTAATCTAAAAATGTAACGTCCCGGACCTAGGTGCCATGAAACAGGTGCCCCGAGTCCGGTTCGCCACGTGACCTCAAGCGCATTTCCCCAAATGCCAGAGGCTACCGACTAGCAGTGAGGGCCCAGGTCTAACTGTGGGGAAACTATGCCCTCATTTGTCCAAGTGTAGTGCAGCGAAATATAATAAAAACATACATCAACGGCGGAAGCAGTAAACCATACACAACTGAAATAAACAACAGCACTGGTTATAACCATCAATATATAGAAAATGATGCTATATGTCTCAAGTTCTAAGAAAACAGCCAGAACATGTTATACATCAATACAGTACAGCAAAAACCATAGAACATCAAAACAAAAAAAAAGAGCTGGCAGCTGCATCGCGAGCCTAGGCTCAGTCCCATGCCCTCCTACTCCACAGAAACAGTCAAGTACCTGTATAGGGACTCTTTCCCCGATCTACACCTACAGACACATAATCAGTTTGGGCCAAAAAGCGTGACCCAAACAGGGTGTGAGCAATATATCTCAGTAGGCACCCACCAAAGGCCCATGCCCAACGACATGTAATCATGCAACAACAGTGTGAAACAGTAAAATGAAATAAGGTAATCAGTACTAAAAAGTAACTAACTTAACAATTAAATTGTCATTTTATTATTCATTTAATTCTTTATATACTAGAAATCACCACTGTACATTTCTAAACAAACAGTCAACATCCTCAGACAAGAAAAACCTTACCCTTGGGTAAGCAGAACACAACCCGCAGGTAATTTCCCTCAGGCGTAATAGAATTTTTCCCTCAGGCGTAGGTAGTGTCTCCCTCAGGCACAGAGTCTATGTCCCTCAGGCACGGAAGAAGTTTCCCTCAGGCCAAAATAACTACAGCCCTTAGGGCTAAACAGTGCACTGCGCAAAGGCTAATCACAACAACGCCCTCAGGCTAAACAGGTAACTGGCACATGCCCAACATATCAAAATACTGTAAACAAGAAATTCATCTCAAGGAAATTCTACAATTACTACACTGAATGCATACCCTCAGGTATCATGGCCAAACGGCTAAATAGTGGAACCCACCCACGGGGTGGTTCCAGATCCAAGCAATGATCCCATCCATAATTTTATTATCAAAATTAAACACCTAATCAATTCTAGGATTTAAATATAGCAACAGCCTCAGCCACATGACACCCCAACATGGGTTCGTGGCACAAAAATGCACAAAAACGCACGACAATTGGAAAATAAACACAAAGCCACATGCCTCATGTGCCAATGAACGTTATACTCGAACACCGACTCCAGAAATGCCTAAGAACAGATTAGATCTGACGAAGAACAAAACCCATTCAAACATAAATACCATTACCTTAGGAAATAATTAGCAATAACAATACTAGGATAGGACATGTCTTACCCGTGCGGTTCCAACGGGATCGTCCGAGGCGGAATCCAATTCCAGACGAACCCCCGGCAGATCTTCAAAGGTCCGACGGTCCTCCTTGGCTCCAAAATGGCTCAAATGCCTCCTCTGCAAAATGAGGAGGCTACTGCCTATTTTAAGACGAAAAAACAAAGTACACGGCATGTACTTATTTAATTTAACTGTACATTTGGTGGCACCGCCATACTGTTCAACCATCTACATGAGTACACGACATTTACTCTAAAGTACACGGCATGTAATGTCGCCCAGCTGTCGGCTGCTCCACTACCTTACTGTTTAGGCATGCCGACTAACTACACGGCGTGTAAGGTACCCCTACATAGCGTGTAGTCAGTTCCTAAACACTTCGTCACAGGCATGAATACATGCCCCGTGTACTCATCCCCACACGGCCAGAAGTACACAGCGTGTGGAAAAATTACACGGCGCGTAGTTCAAAAATTCATGATTTTCCCCATTTTCCATATTTTCTCAAAAAAACACATAAGGAAAAGGGAAAAAAAGAAGCTCGTACCTCAATACTAAGAACCGAGTTCTTACAATCTTCTCCCCTTATAGAAATTCTTCCCTGAATTGCCCTTCCAAGGGTGGCAAAGAAAAAGCTCAAAACAGCTCTGGCCACTGAGGATGTACGTCGGCCTCCCGCTCCCATGTCTCATCCTGCACTCGACCATGCTTCCATAGCATCCGTACGAGAGGAACTGGCCGTCCTCAGAGAACCTTCGTGCTCCTGTCAATGATACGGATCAGATGATCTTCAAAAGACACATCACGCTGAAGCTCAACCTCCTCTGGCTAAAAGGAGTGAGATGGGTCTGAATGGTAGCAACAGAACTGAGACACGTGGAAGACGTCGTGCATATCTCGTTACCACTGAGGTAACTGCAACCGATAGGCTACCAGCCCGACTCTCTCTAGAATCTCGAATGGCCCCCCATACCTCGGTGAAATATTACCCTATCTCCTAATCCGCTTGTGTCTAGCCTCGGAGAAACATGTAGAAAAACTTGATCCCCGACCACAAACTCCAAAGGTCGTTTGCGGCGATCAGCATAAGACTTCTGACGAGACTACCCAGTAGACATCCACTTCAGAATCAACTTGACCTGCTTAGATGTCTCATGTACGAGCTGTGGACCTAGTAAAGCTGCCTCACCTGCCTCTAACCAATACAAAGGTGATCAGTATGGCCTACGATATAAAGCCTTGTATGGTGCCATATCGATAGTTTCCTAAAAACAATTTTTATAGGAAAACTCGAATAAGGGTATATGCTTCTGCCAAGAGCCCCCAAAGTTTACGCATGCACGCAGCATGTACTCTCGCACCTGTATCCTCTGCTCTGACTGGTCATCCGTCTGAGGGTGGTATGTTGTGCTCAGAAACACCTGTGTACCCAGCACCCTCTGAAAACTCTTCCAGAAATGGGATGTAAATCAGGCAACCCTATCTGAAATGATAGAACGAGGGACCCCATGAAGACGTACGATCTCTCAGATATATAGACTTCTGAGATCGTCAACACCTAAGGTCACCATGATCGGCAAAAGGTGAGCTACCTTCATGAGCATGTCCACAACAACCCACACGGCATCATTGCTTCGAGGTGACCTCGGCAATCCCATCACGAAATATATCACGACATCATCCCATTTCCACTATGGAATGGGAAACTACTGTAACAGCCCAGCTGGCCTCTGGTGCTCTTCCTTCACCTGCTGACAGGTGGAACACCTCGTATCAAAACCAGTTATCTCCATCTTCATACCCAGCCACCAGTACTGACGTCTCAAGTCTAGGTACATATTGGTAACCCCGGGATGAACTTCCCAAGCTGAAGCATGAAAATCTCGCATCAGCTCCTCGCGTATATCCCCTGGAACCCATACAAGTCCATGGAAACTCAAAACCTCATCATCGCATATCGTTCAACCAAGAGGAGGGTCCTCACCTGCCACCGACTCCCGTAGGACTTGGCCTTTTGAATCCGATAGCTATCTCATCCTCACTCTGTCCAGGAGGGTATAAGTCACAACTAAAGATGAAAGATAAGCATGCCCCTGACTGTTGTGCACCTCCAGACGCATCTTAGAGAACAAAGCCTTGATCTTCCACTCACCACTGGCTTCTTGCACAGCCTGTATCTGAGTCTTCCTACTCAGTGCATCGACTACTCCATTACCTTTGCGAGGTGTATAGGAAAACTCAAAATCGAAATATTGTAGGTACTCGACCCACCTTCTCTGCCTCAGATTCAGGTCACGTTGAGTAAAGATATACTAGAGGTTTTTGTGGTTGGTGAAAACCACAAAATGCCCTCCCAACAGATAATGTCTCCAACAACGAAATGCATGAACAACTGCAGCCAACTCGAGATCATGCGCCGGGTAATTCCTCTCATGTGGCCTCAAGTGCCGAGACCCGTACGCAACAACTCAGTCGCCCTGCATCAAAATGGCTCCTATCCCAACCCCTGATGCATCACAGTAAACTGTATAGCTCTTTCCCTACTCTAGGAGTATCAGGATCGGTGCTGATGTCAACCTTCCCTTCAGGTCCTAAAAATCTATCTCGCAAGCTTCTGACCAAATGAACATCACACCCTTCTTATTCAGACCCGTCAACAGTGCTGCTAAGCGGGAGAAGTCATGTATGTAGCATCTGTAGTAACCATCCGGCCCTAAGAAACTCTGTATCTCAAACATGTTCTTAAGAAGCTCCCGGGAAACTACATCTCTCACCTTCTCTGGGTCTACTGCAACTCCTGCCTCCGAGATGATATGACCCAGGAAGTGAATCTGGTCCATCCAAAAGTAGCACTTTGATAGCTTAACATGTAGTTGATGCTCTCTCCGTGTACTCAATACGATCTCAAGATGGGTGGCATGTTCGTGTCGAGTGTGAGAGTATACCAAGATGTCTTCCACAAATACCACCACAAAAGAATCAAGATACGGATGGAACACACGATTCATCAGAGCCATGAAAACCACTGGTGCGTTCGTGAGTCCGAACGGCATAACCAAGTACTCATATAGACCATATCTACTTTTGAAAGCTATGAGAGATATATCAGATGATCTAACATGCAGATGATGATATCCTGATCTCAAGTCAATCTTCGAGAACACTCGTTCTCCATGAAGCTGATCAAATATATCATCAATCCTCGGTAAGGGATATCGGTTCTTAACCTTCAACTGGTTCAGCTTCCGATAATCCACGAAATGTCTGAGGGTACCATCCGCATTCCTCGCAAAAAGGACCGGAGAACCCCAAGGAGAAGTACTGGGTCAGATAAATCCCTTGGCCTGTAACTCCTCTAACTGGCTCTTGAGATCCTGCAACTCAGGCATGTCCATCCTATAAGGAGAAATGGACACCATTGCTGCTCCTGGCACTAGCTCAATAGAGAAATCCACCTATCGCACCGGAGGTAAACCTGAAAAGTCGTCCGGGAAGACATCCCTGAAATGATCAACAACTGAAGGGAAATCAGTCTGAAAAGTCCCCTGATCATCCAGATACAAACTCGCAATATTGGATGTGACTCCACCTCTCCCATGATGCTCTGGTCCAGCTCGACTTGCCGGAACATCCCATTCGCCCCTGTATAGAAACTCTCCACCCTCTAGTGACGTGAAACACACCCTATAATGATATCAGTCTACAAGGGATCTAAAGGCAACCAACCAGTCCGTCCCGAGAATGATGTCATAGCTCGTCATCTTTATGACATAGAGGTACCAAAGTAAGTGACACCCACCAACCTCAAGGGGGGACTCCTTGCACTGACGCACACCAGCCGTCCAAGTCCCCAATGGAGTGTCTAGCATCATGACATCAGAAGAAGAAGAAACACAGAGCCCAAGACTCTCTACAATGGACACAGATATAAAACTATGTGTAGCACCCAAATTGGAAAGTACTGAAGATAAAACAGAAGATACTAGAATAGTACCTCTAATTGTAGAAGGTCTGGGATCCTGCTCCAGCTGGGTCTGTTGCACTGCATATTCCTACACAGTACCGCGGCCCTGCAACACAGCCTGGCTACCCTGAGTTGTCATGCCCAGCTACCTCTGCGATCCTGGCATCTGGCTATCACATCCATGACCACCATCTCTGCCTGCATGCCCTGACATATTCCTGTCCTCTGGCTGGTAAGAAGCAACGAGTCCTGCTCCCGCACGCGGAGTCTGCAAAGAACCCCTCTCACTAGCCACTGGTGGAAACGCCCTGCAAAAGTGCTGCAGATGACCCATCTTTCCACATGCTCAGAACTCCACTAGGTCTCGTGGACACTACGACATATTTTTTCCCTCTCTACCACACCGGTAGCACCTAACCAGTCCACCTGAAGAAGCTGCATGGCTAGTACTACCACCCTGAGAGATGTCCATCTGTCTATTCCTCTTTCCGGCAGAAATAGTACCAGTAATTGGTGTTGAACTGCCCTGGCCCATACCACTATATTCCTATAGGTTCCTCTCTATAATCGGTGCCTGGTTTACAATAGCGTGTACTAAAGGCAACCTGAAAACATTTACCAGCGCTCGGATGTCATACCGAAGACCATCCTCAAAACGTCTGGCTCTCAACGTCTCATCACCCACCAGCATGGGTGAAACGCTGAAGCTCTGTAAAACGAGCAGAATAGTTCATCACCAACATAGCGCCCTGTTGCAGATTCATGAACTATAGAGCTCTATCTGCCCTCATCATCTTGAGAAAGAAGAATTCATAGAAGACTGGCTGAAATTCTTCCCATGACATGTCCATGTGATGCTCTGTCTGGGTGGTAACGTCCCACCACCTCTTGGTCGAACCACGCAGCATGTAAGTCGCGAGCTTGACCCTCCACCCCGAAGGCGTCTCAAGATTCTCGAAAATAGTATGCATCGATCCTAGCCAAGACTTCGTAGCCTGTGGTCTGCCATCCCTTGAAAAAGTAGGTGGATGCTGCTGCTGGAAGATACGAGTCAGCTCAGCCATAGATTTAGCATCCTGCGGTGCTCCCTGAAAGGTCTGCATGAACCACATAAAGCCTTCACAGAACTATGCCTCCGCGCCTGTGTCTGGTATAACAGCTAGCGCCGCATCTGGCTCTGTTAGAGGATCAACTGGTAGCCCATGGCCCACCATCATTGGAGTATAATTGTCGCCGCTCTCCTGGTGAACAACTCACGGTCGTCTAGGCAGCATGACACTACATGGTCAAAAGCACGCCTCAGATTCAAGATTATTAAGATTGAAAAGTGAAGGAACCACAAAGAAAACAAGAGGAAGAAGGAATTCAAGATTGGAAAAACAAGACTACACGACATGTACAATGACTACACAGCGTATACTTGACTTCCCTTCCCCTACCTGGGTCCTTCTACATGGCTAAGCCACACAGCTTCCGTCAAACAAAACTCCACGGCGTGTATAATATCTACATGACATGTACGGTGTTATTTTCCAACTGCATGTGTCGTCTGTGACACGGCTGACTACTCGTCTCGACACTACACGGCGTGTTACACCCGTACATGGTGTGTACAGAACCCCATTTCCCAGCCACACGGCTAACTCCACACGGTCTGTCCTCGGACAAGATTACACAGCGTGTCCCACAGGTACACAGCGTGTTCAGGGAGAGGTGACACTGGACCGTGTTGTTAGTTACACGGCCGAGTCCCCAGGTCACACTACACAGCATGTTCTGTTAAGGAGTTAACTGACCCATGTTGTTAGTTACACGGCCAGACTCCGGGTCACACTACACGGCGTGTCCATTCGGTACACGGCGTGTTTTACCCAAGCCTTTCCCTACCCTATGTCGCCGCCCATATGGTTTGTGACATGGGAAAAGACTACACGGCGTGTCCTCAAAAAGTTCATTTTTCTTCCCGAACAGAAGAACATACATGGTGTGTATAAAAATACTACATGGCGTGTATACTAGGTTTCCGGATAGTATGCCTCAGAAACTTCCCCGGAACCCTGAAAATACTGAAACTAAAACCTAAGTGTCGAATTCCGACCCGTGGGGGGCCATACTCCCCAAGAATCAAATTTTGACATCTTATATGTGTTATAACCAATAACCTGTCAATGATCCACCAAATTCCGGTAAATGGGGGGCCCATACTCCCCAAAAACCAAAGTTTGGCGTCCATTCTATAAACAATATCCATCAAAATTACCATATCACAAGGTAGGTATTTATGAAGCAGTTATCACAACAGCATGCTTTACTAGAACAACAACTATCGCATCAACATGAAAATTCTAATGCACCTACATGGCATGGGAAACTATGCATGGAATGTGATTTCTAGCATGTTCCTATATGATGCATGAGACGGAATACCATCATCTCATCAGGTTGTAACTAAATAGAATCCATAGATAAAATATAAACTGCACAATCTCAAAGTGTGTCACCCAACGATGAAAACATATCAACCGTAAAATTGAAAAATCAAAAGAATGAAAAATACGAGGTAGACTGGCTTTTCCCTGTACACGGATTAGCTATTCCTGGGCACAACATATTACCAACTACCGTTTGTCCTATCCCTGACTACGGCTCCAAATAGTAAGTCAAAGAAAAGAAATCCCTTTGATACCACTTTGTAACGTCCTGGACCTAGGTGCCACGCAACGGGTGCCCCGAGCCCGGTTCGCCACGTGACCGCAAGCGCATTTCCCCAAATTCCAGAGGCTGCCGACTAGCAGTGAGGGCCCAGGTCTGAATGTGAGGAAACTATGCCCTCATTTTTCAAAGTGTAGTGCATCGGAATATAATAAAAACATACATCAAAAACAGAAGCAGTAAAACATACACAACTGAAATAAACAACAGTAGTGTTTATAACCATCAGTATATAGAAAATGATGCTACATGCCTCAAGTTCTAAGAAAATAGCCAGAACATTTTATACATCCATACAGTACAACAAAAAGCAGAGTACAGCAAAACAAAGCAAACAGCTGGCAGTGGCATCGCAAGCCTAGGCTCAATCCCATGCCCTCCTACTCCATAACAACATTCAAGTACCCATATAGGGACTCTTGACCCTATCTACACCTTTAGAAACGTAATATGTTTGGTCTGAAAAGCATGACCCAAACAGGGTGTGAGAAATATATCTCAGTAGGCACCCACCAAAGGCCCGTGCCCAACTGCGTGTAAGCATGAAACAACAGTGTGAAATAGTAAAATGCAAAAAATTAAGCAGTACTAACAAGTAACTAACTTAAAAATTAAATTTCCATTTTATTATTCATTTAATTCATTATATACTTGAAATCACCACAGTGCATTTCTAAACAAACAGTCCACATCCTCAGACAAGCAAAACCTTACCCTCGGGTAAGCAGAACCCAACCCGCAGGTAATTGCCCTCTAGAATAATAGAATATTACCCTTAGGCATAGGTAGTGTCACCTTCAGGCATAGAGTCTATGGCCCTCAGGCACAGAAGAAGTTTCCCTCATGCCGAAATAACTACAGCCCTCGGGCTAAATAGTGCAGTGCCCACAGGCTAATCACAACAACGCCCTCAGGCTAAATAGGTAACCGGGCCATGCCCAACATATCAAAATGCAGTAAACAAGCGATTCCTATCAATGAAATTCTACAATTACTACACTGAAGGCATACCCTTGGGTATCCTGGCCAAATGGCTAAATAGTGTAACCCACCCCCGGGGTGGTTCCGGATCCAAGCAACGATCCCAACCAGAATTTTATTGTCATAATTAAACACCTAATCAATTCTAGGCATTAAATATAGGAACGACCTCAGCCACACGACACCCCATAATGGGTTTGTGGCACAAAAATGCACAAAAATGCACGACAGTTGGAAAATAAACACAAAGCCACCTACCTTATGCTCCATCGAATGTTATACTCGAACGCCGACTCCAGATATGCCTAAGAACGGTGTAGATATGACGAAGAACAAAATCTATTCAAACGTAAATAAATTTCCCTCAGGAAATAATTAGCAAGATTGGTTCTAGGAGAGGAGAGGGCTTACCTATGTTCTTCCAACGGGATCGTCCGAGGCAAAAACTGATTTCAGACGAACCCCCAGCGGATCATCAAAGGTTCGACTGTCCTCCTTGGCTCCAAAATGGCTCAAACGCCTCCTCTTCCAAATGAGGAGGCTACTACCTGTTTTAAGATGAAAAAACAAAGTACACGGCGTGTACTTCTGAGTACACGTCGTGTACTTCTTTCCTTTAACTATACATTTGGCGGCACCGCCATACTGTTCAACTGTCGACATGAGTACACGGCATGTACTCTAAAGTACACGACGTGTACTGTCGCCCAGCTATCGGCTGCTCCACCTCCATACTGTTTAGGCCTTCCAACTGACTACACGGCGTGTAAGGTACCACTACACAGCATGTAGTCGGTTCCTACACCCTTCGTCGTTGTCATGGCTACATGCCCCATGTACTCATCCCCATACGGCCAGAAGTACACGACGTGTGGAAAAAGTACACAACATGTAGTTCCAAAATTCAGGATTTTCCCCATTTTCCATATTTTCTCAAAAAACACATAAGTAAAAAGGGAAAAGAAGAAGCCCGTACCTCAAAACTAATAATTGGGTTCTTACAAAAAATATATTAGTTTCATTTTTAAAATAAAAAATCAGGCTAAAATCTAAAAAAATAACACCATTTTTAAAATTAACTAAGGGAAATTCCCTTTGAATTTAATTTTATTCAAGTTAAACCTTGTTCATGAAATCTAAATAATGAATATATTTGGAAAAATCCACATCATTATTAAAACTATTGTTTGGGTTCTCATTGGTGTGTATCTTGTTAACACACACTATTCCACTTTAAATAACTTCTATTATAAAATGTAACATAACATTTATATTCTTGGACCTATTATGAAATACCATTTTTAGATAAATGTAAGGAAGATTGAGTATCACAATGAACTGTATTGATATAATCATGTAAATAAAGTTCAATAATAAAACCCTCAATCCATCTGTCAATGCAATATACACATCCTCACTTTTTGAGAGTTCCCAAACCGGTTACATTTTCATTTATAATAAATTGACCCCCCACCCCCCCCCCCCCACACACACACATACTATTAAAAAAAACAAAGAAGTGACTTTATAATGTCAATATTTCCAAAATAATCATAATCTACAAAACTAGGAACTAAGATTCCAGAATATAAATTCCTACTATAATATATTAAAAAAGATGTAGTCGAATAAATTTAACTTAATAGACACTTAATGGGATTCTATTGTTCCATACATAGATTTACCATAAACCTCCCCAATATGAACATAGATAAGGATGCAAAGTATCAAGTACATATCATTGCATAAATAATCCAACCCATGACATTAAGATATTGAATTATACTCATATAATAAATATTAGTAGTATTGGTAAGTGACTGAGAGTTATTGAAAACATAAAATGTTAAGAAACATTTATACATGAAAGTATCAATACATCAATCAGATATATCTTAAGTATATTAATCACAAAGTAATTATTAAAAAAATAAATAATCTTTGTTTTATATCCCATATAATTTATGTACCCAATATTTTTTTCATGAAACCTAAATCATTCACTTACACCGGAGATCAATTTCATATCACAATATATAAGTAACATATCATCAATGTATATAATAAATTAAACCTGATGCTTTTAATAGATTTAAAATAATCGCATTCATTAAACATACTCTTGTTAAATTTATTCCAAAACATGAATGATTCAAAATTTCGATATTATTTAATAAAATACTACTTCAAACCATAAAAATATTAATTTTAAAAAAAGTTATAGTTTGACTTTAATCCATGTAAAAAAACTGTAGTAGGATTCATGTATATTTTCTATTCAAGATCAGCATGAAGGAAAGTAAGTTTAACATTATTTTTTTCTATATATAGATGAAAATGGGATACATTACAAATTAACATTATAATAGAATAATTCTTAACTATGGAAGAACACGTATCAAATTCATCCACCTATTCTATTTGAAAGAAACATTTTTCCACTAATATGGATTTTACTTTAATTTTACTCTCTATAATGATTTATTCTTTTATCTTAAAGATATATTTACAAACTATCACCTAGGAAGTAGTCGGATTATTAACAATAGACCAAGTATGGTTTTTCTTATTAAATTTCATCTCTTCATCTGTATAATCAATCCAGTGGTTAGAGTATCTATTATTAATATCCTACTTATTACATTGTAGATCCACACTATAATCATTCTAGTAACATAGAAAGAAAAGTTATATATATCATTATGAAAAAATAGAACTAGGTAAAATAAGTCTAATCTCATTTTCCCTTTTGATATGGTAATTCCTGATAGCATCAGGAGGTTTACTTCCAAAAAATCATTTGAATGAGACTCAAAATCAGGTTTAATTTGAGGAGAAGGTTTAAGAATCTCAATTGGAGACTCTGATTTAGTTGAAGGATCAATATCAAAATATATCCTTTTGTGTTGTGTTTATACTTTAATTATTATATGTTTTCTCTCTAAAATTAATTTTAATTAACCCCACATCATAGAATATAATAAATTTTTTGAAACAAAATTTATTTATCCAAACATTATAACCCTTAACCCACTTACAAAACCTATGAAAAAAAACCTAATAACCATAAGATCAAGTTTGTTATACTTGAGATGATCATAGGTGGTGTAGTAAAAAACTATTAAATGACCATGGGATTGGGGTTGGTTACTCCAAAAACCTATTGGGTTTTTGAAATATTTAGTAGATGGTGGGAACCAATTGACAAGTTAAAATGTAATACTAGTAGTCTCAATCCATAAGGATTTGGGTAGGCCTATGCATGAATGAATACTGTATACCCAATAAAGAATTGCTCAACACATGAATTCATCCAAATCATTTTTCTATAGAGTGTAACTCATAGTATAGTAACTTATACTCTACATAGCCTCCCAAAATTCAATAAATTCAATTGATAGGTATTCAAGACCATTATCAGTCCACTAATCTTTAAATTTTCTCACATTTTGATTTTCTATATATGAAATAAACATCTTAAACACATTAAAAACATCACAATTATTTCATTATATAAATCCAAAATTTTCTAGAAAAAACATCAAAAAACATCATAATGTTGGACCCTCCACCATGTGAGGCAGTCCTAGAAATATATCATATGTTTGTGTGTGCATATTGAAGTGGGTAACTTGCCTTAAAACTAAATTTTTTAAGGATTAATCTTTTATAATTACCAAGAACATAGTATATGAGTTACTAGATATAGCTTGGGTAATTATCCATTGTTTATTGAGCTCCTCTAAAACATTAATACTCACATGCCCTATCAACCAACACCAAAGAATGACATTTTTACTATTGGTGATACAATTCCATCCATACTACCTAACATGATTCTTTCCATTTGAGACATACAACCTATTACCTAAGGAATTCTTGATGACTATGTGAGGACATTTATATATTTCAAGGAAAATAAAATAATTGATTGATGTAAATCAATTTTTGACCCAAAATACTTAGTGAATTGAGATTCTTATGAAAACAAGGAACCTATTTCACATCTATCATGGTGAAAATAGAATTTTCATCAAGATCTAACATAATCGAACCTATAACCGTGACATGAAACCTCTTGTTGTTACCTAACAAAATCTATCCTTTAACTACCTCAGTAAAGATATAAAAGGAATTCCCATTAGAGAATATATGGAAAAATTAGTCTAAGTCTAAAACCTACTCATCTACAAACGTGTTAATGGACAGTATCAACAAATTAACATTGGAATACCCTACATTCACAAATAGTGATTGATCTTTATATTCTTTAAGATTATTACTAGATTTTAACTTAAGACTCTTAAGTATAACGTGTCTTGGTTTTTAAAATGGTAGTAGGAATCCATGAAAAATTTAGACTTAGAATGATTATCCTAATTCCGATTATAGTTCTTTCCCTTATTCTTACCTTTACCTTTATTTTTTACTCTAAACTCTAAGTGACCCATAGTAGTTTAACCCTCAAACTTGATCTTAACATTAGGATTATAATGTAATTCATGTGAAAACATGGTCGATTAGAATTATTCTAAAGAAAAGAGGTATCTTCCATACATCATAGCATCATTTATATGTTTATATAAACCATCCATAATTATTAATAGTATATTTGTATAGACTTCATCCTCAAAATTAACTTTATTATTATCCATATCTAGCATAACCTTAATAAACACATCAATATGTTCCTAAATTGGTGTTCTAGGATGAATTTTGAAATTGTATGGTTTATTTTTCTTCTGAAAATTACTTATTAATGAATTTTTAATACATAGTTTTTCAAGGAAATAAAAAATCGACAAAAAATATATATTCCAAAGAGAACATAAGATAACTATGGGGTTTCATTAAAACGTTATGACATACAAAAGCATAGGTGGTCATAGTCTATCCATATGAGGACTATCCAATGTGAGGATTCTTGGGTCCATGAAGTAAATATAGTAGTCCTTTTTGGATTTGTAGTGATCTTATCTTGTTTTATGATAGGTTAAAGAAGTTATCACCATCACATTTATCAATATCATACTTATTGGATGCCATCATAATTTATGTGTGCCCTCACAACAACTATTGGGAAAAATAATAAGGGAACACCATCATGAAACTACCAAGATCCCATATTCATTACCATTTTCATGTTTATTAATGTGTTTGAGATTTAATAATAAATGAAAAATGAATAATATAAATGGAAGTGGCGATAATGGTGATTTATGATGAGCAATAAATAATATAAAGAAAGTAACAAATCAAAGTAAATAGTGATATCACATGGTTTAGAAAACCTTAGTACTACTCTATGAAATTAATTATACCTTATTGTAAATTTTAATAATAGTAAAAAATTAGAATATATAAAATATGATAGGACTATACAATAATCACTTTAAAAGAATAAGAAAAATCTACAAACTGCTTAAAAGAAGATAAAAAAGTAAGGAAATTTACTCATTAGTCATATTTACTAACCAACTACCACGCCATGTTATTCCATAGGATTTGGAAGCATCTTCAGTAGATGAATATGATTTCCTTATGAGTGGTAGATGAAAATATTCATTATAATAAAAAACTTTAACCTACTGCATGCTTATACGAAGGGGAAAAATTCACAATCCTTCAAGGAATCAAAAAATCCAACTCTTATGATGAACAACTTCTTCTTGATCTCTCTCTCTGGTCATAAATGTATAATAAAAACAAAACACTAAAAAATTGAATCCCTTGAAATTGATCTCTAGTGAAAAGATAATTCCCAATAATTGATTCTCGATTTAATGTGTTAGTAGAGATAGATAAACGTGATCAACTTTGTTGTAACTAATTGGATCCTATGATAATGAAAAAGGAAAAAATTTAAGGGTAATGAGATGATGATACATAAAAGATACCCATAACGAAAAGTAAATACATAAGGGTAACCATATATAAGGGTTACTCTCTTGAAGTAAGACAACATGTAAGGGTCATTATATCAAAGTTTTACTTCATCCAATAAACAAAATACATAAGGGTTAGTCCCTTTTCTTCTACACACTCCCATGTTAGAGATGGGAGCATAAATAGAGGTCAAAAGATATGGTATGTAGAGGTAAAAGTAAAAAATGTAATGGTAACCAATACCATATTTAAGGGTAATTAGGATGAGTAAAATAAAATAAAATTAATTTGGTATATCTAATAATGATTATCTAAAACATCTCAAAACAAACCATAAACTAAAAAAGTTTTTTTTTTCATTTTTAAAATCAAAAAAGCATTCTAAAATTAATAGGGTAATGGGATTAATGATTTGGGTCGTGGAACTTCTCCTTTGATTTTTCTATATATAGGTTCTTTTATTTTAAATTTTATTTGAATGTATGTTTACTTTTATATTTATATAAAAGTGACATTAATTTTCTCATTTATTCTTCAATCAATTGATATTCTTCATTTTCCACAATTTTTAATTTGTTACCACTTATTATTTAATCCATGAAGATAGAGAACTAATCTCGATTGATCTTAGTGAAAGAGTTTCTTTAGAGTTATAATCATTTATATTATTTTATTTTTAATTATTAAGTGTGATGATAGATTTTTGAGCATGGGTTGAATGTTTTTTCTTGTTCCCTAATTTTACACTGCCAACTTTAATTGGCTATCAAATAATTTTATTCTCTTTTCCCCCCTATTTGTATAGTATATTAATTATCTATGTAATGTGGGATAAAAATGGTTCATGGGATATAATGAAGAGATTGAATGATAAAATACTCTTTGTAGAGGTGTTTTTTTCTTCTTTCACTAATGATAAATCTAGTGATTGACTCAAATAGAAAGCACGTCAAGTGCACTGAATACCTAAAAATTAAAAGGAGGCAGAAAATTAGAGGATTATAATATAATATAGTTATTAAAAATATATAAAATTAATATTTAAATTAATTAAAAAGCACTAATTCCTCATTATAATTAAATTTTCTTTACCTAATATTTTTCTTTATTTACATTCCCTTTTAATTTTTTTCATTACAATTTTATTTTATTCATTTAAGATCCAATTTATTTTTCCACACTCACACATTTTTTATCCACGATTTAAATTAATTAATTAAAAATTAAAAATAATAATAAGTGGAAACTAATTTGTGAAGGGTGATTAATTAAGAAATATCCTTAAGAGATAACCCTTGGTCAGCCACTAGGCTACATATTCCAAGACAAAAAAATATATTAATGTGGAACTGGTGATATATCCACTCATCAATTTGGCATTGTTTCGAAATATATTTCTTATTTAGTTGTGTTTGAATCACCTTGAAAATATATTTCACATTCTTTTATTTTTTTCAATTTCATTTAATTATTTATGGTTTAATATTTCTCAATTTTCGATAATAAAAAAATGTGATTCATTCATCAATAATATATTACAAATTTTACTCCAAGCTATAGGGTAGGTTATATCACTATTAAGGTCAAAGTGTTAGTCCCAACCCATAAAAATAAATGAAACAACTCTTTTATCTTCCCATGGGTGATTAGATAAAATTTTCATTTTCCACTGAAATATATGGTATACCAAAGTGGATGTAATAATACAAGCTAGTAAAATAATCAATTCAAATTATATCAATATCAAAAAAACCCATAACACCAATAAGAATATACCAACTTCGTTGAGATACTTTTGGACATATAAATTTATAAGAATACGCAAGATGAGATAAAGGAGACAAAGGAAATTATAAGGATGTTGTCACCTTCATTAAAAAATTATATATTAAGGACCACAATAATAATAATATCAATAATAACTACTTATAATGATATTTTCTTATTAGTACATCAACTAGGTGGAGAACCAAACTCAAAATCCTTCTCTCATAACTACATTTGATCTATTTTATGAGGCACTTCAAGAAAACCATGTCCATAACCTAAAAATATCAAGGGAGTTGGCATAACTTTAAATTAAATTATTTTTTATGTTTTAAAAATGAATATATAAATAACTCCCATTTTTTATTTTTTTATTTAGCATAATATATATAATATTTTGATGAAGATGAAAATATAATGGATGAAAATAACTTCGAAAATATAATAGAGGAGACACTTCAAACTTCCATTGATCCTTTCTAAATTATAATGAAAAAAAGATCAATAGATCATGGTCAAACCATTAAATAGAGTATATATTTCCTTGAATTACATTCCATTTGATTATTCTATTCTTGAAATGGCATCTAACTCTCATTGGGATTTTAATATCGAGCCACTCATTGACCTAGAGAGTGAAGAAGAAGAATGTGAAGACGAAACCATTAAGGAGAAGTAGGTGTTTGAATTTGAAGAAAAAGAAACCATCATGGAAGATGTGGGGAAATTTTAAGAAGAAGAACCTAGGGAACATGTGATAAATTCAATACTTCCTAAAAAATGACGTGATAATCAAATTCAGAAGGATATAAAAACTACTAAGGATCTCCCCCTTTTTCATATTCCCTCTCCCACTATTCGATATTATATTTATTTATTTATTGTATATGTTTTTCTTATTTTCTTATGGGGTTCTCTATAGTTATTTTCCACTTATAAACACTAGGAAATCCATATATAGTGGTTTATGTAATTATGTAACCCTATACCACCGATCAATGTCCTAGATAGAGATCTACAAAGACCTCAAGTGTGCAACCTAATATTCCAGTAGAATCCTTATAGAAATATTGGTCTAGGGTGTTTCCATGGGGAGATGATACCCCCATTTCAAATAGTCAAATCCTAGGGGGATGGACATAATAAATCTAATAGTATCAAGCCCATAGAACATTCTTAGGAGAAATTACTAGGAATTTAAATGTAGAGAATACAAAAAATACCAAGGAGCATGTCCAAGGCAATCATATAGTCCTAAAGTCTAAATCCCAATGTCTTGGGCATTCTATATAAACTCAAAGGAAAAATACAAGGGTATTTCCCAAGGAATTTATATTCCATAGACATAACAACCATATCCAAGGGGATTTAGAAATGAATTTTATATCATTGGGAATCACTACCAAAATCCAAGGGGACTTACCAAATAATTCTATATCAATAGTTTCAGAAATATAATTTGAATCAAGAGTAACCACCCATGTATTTTTTATCTCATTAGAAATTCAACTGTCATGACTTGAGGGTAGTATGTCCCTCCTATAATATTTCAAAAATCTTAAAATAATAGTTGTCCATCAGCCCAACATTTATTACATAAAAATGTTAATTCTGTTCCCAACCTAACCATGTCATAACCATCCTAGGTTACCACCATTAATTTGGATTATAATGTGACATATAAAATGATTTATACTCATCTTTTCACACATCCTCTCTAGAATTAGCATATCTATGGGGAACTCACTAAAGTCCTTTAGGTCATATCATTTCACAGACACCCCACATGGGTTCTTTGATCTAAGTATCATATCTTAAGTTAACACCCATCACATGGAGGGAATAAAATCCCATGACTTGATTTTAACCATAACATGGCCTCATAATCCTCAAAGGAAATCCTACATCGGTGAAAAAATATTTTTATGGCCTCATTCCCATCCACTTTTCAAGTCAACCTTGGTCAATCCTCACGCACCCAACCAATCCATAATCTATATAGGGTCTACCCACTAATACATTCTTGTACTGGTGGGGGAGAAACACTCATCCCATGGTCATCTCATTTATCCCTCCGGCTATAAGGCATCTACAGCTCCATTGTGGCCTATTTAGGCCAATCACTCCAACCCATACAATTTCTCTACTTTGAGTTAACCAAGGAATATATTGTAAGGGACACAATAGTCACTTAATTAATTTATGTTTTCAATGATATTTGTTTATATATCTCAAGGCACATAATTATAATCAAGGCCTTAGCCATCAATGGTTGAGGAATCAATCCAGTGTAGGAGGATCTATCATTTCCCTCAACACTTTATCCATATCATGTGATTTAAATAAAAATACTTCATTTTAAATTTCAAGATACATTTTATCTAAAGGGAATGTTTAATCACCCAGTGTTTTGAAACTATGTAACAAATGGCACATATCAAAATTCATTTTCTAAATAGGTAAGATTTACAGTTCACTTACCTTATTTTTGAGTTACCCATTATAATAAATCCTTATAACTCACATATGATCTTGTCTAAGTCCAAACGTCCATTGTTAAAACTCAATAGAGCCTAATTCAAGAAAAAAAAATCCATGTTAATTAATTAAAATAAAATTATAATTAATTATAAAGTTTATAATTCATTTTAAAATTTAAAATGATTAAACATATTCATAGAATAACTAATCAAGAGACTTTGTCACACCAAAATAGTGACCAACCACTCATGGAAGGTTTATGGAATACTATTGAAACCATTACAAGAAAAATCCCCAAAAATCAGTACCAATTAATAAAAAAATATAATTTAATTTAATTCAATCAAAAAATACAAATAAATTCATCTAGTGACATACCTAAACCTAAATAGCATGAAACTATGTGAATTCATCACCTTGGGCTAGCCTTTATTCAGTGCACACAAAATCCCCATTATATTGGGAATATTCCAACCTGATCTAATGGAATATTCAAAGAAACCCTAAGAATAATCTCTAAAAATAGGGAGAAATAATGTGGAAGAAAACAAGGATAAATAAATATCATTACCCACCTTTAATCCTCCATGAAATTTATATAAAACATACTGAAATCTCCCCATATCATAGGGGAATAATAATGAGAGCCCCTAGACATGACCAAGGCCATGTTGACCGAGGCCAAGTTATGTCTCTTCTAGGAAAGCCCCCAAGAGCCCCTAGACATGGCCAAGGCCATGTTGATTCCCTTATCACATTTAAATTTCAGTACCCACCATGACATACTCCATGTCATGGTGGTTCTCACTGTTTCCATAAAGAGTAACCCCTTAAGTGCTATTCTTGGTAAAATTCCCCAACTTGTGTGTTTTTTCCTACGCATTTCGCATAGCAGGTCTCCCAAAGTTTCACACCTAAAAAACACATAGATCAAGTGTTATATAATATCGAATTGTTTTCTAGAAACTACACCCTCACCCAAGAATTATGAACACCATCATTTGTGTTTTACGGTCCACCATGATGTGGTCTTCCCAATAGTGGTGCACCTATAGCAAAATTTAACTATAGGATCACTTTGCATCACTCCCCCTTCCACCTGATCACTAAAAATACCAATCAGGCCTCCATTAACATTTAAAAAATATCGCCACGAGATATTCCAACACTATAAAACTTGATTGGAATCCTAGTTATCAAAACAACCTCCACTTATGAGAACAAAGATTCAAATTCACCTATAATTTCACAACCCATACAAACACAGATCATTAAAAACTCCCCCCCCCACACACAATACTCATTTTCCCAAGGATTCACTATCAATTACATTAACTTGACCTATCTTGGTCTCCAATTCATAATCAACTCATCATGTTTTATCTCGAAATGTCAAATGAGATTTGATTGTGAAACTCATATCTTGAGACAAACTTTTCATCAAAACTCTTGCCACCTGATTTACAACAATGCCAATACCGAGGCAACACTCATCCTTGCCTGTCTATCTCAAGTCTTACTAGGAATTAACCAGTTCATCTCTAGGATTATGGTTCTCCCCACCATAACACTTTTACAAATAGTTTAATTAAAATGCATTGTTCTCCCCACCATCAGTTTCTTTTACTACAACACAGTCTCAATAGTCCAATGGCAGGGTCAGTGAATTTTCCATCACAATACACCCAATTATGTATAATAATTTATTTGATTCTCCTCAAACTAACTATTCTAAAAAATGATCAGTTGCACCAAAAAATGCATCATCAAATCACGAAATCCCAATGTGTTTACTCTTGAATGAATCCTGATATTTTTAAACACCCACACTGAAGTCCAAACCCAACCCCCAATGTAATTCCATGGTTGGATCCTCAACAACCAAGTTACTTTTCATGGTATCACCCTGATCACTAATGCACCTATGATCTAAATCACCCTAATATCACACAAAAATAATCTTGATATCATTATGAAAATTTTAAATTCATCTAATACCTCATCTGAAACCCAAATTCTTTATTTACCACAAAAAAATATAAAAAAATTTCCATTAATATATGGACATCTAAATTCCATTACATTCATATAATGACTAGTATCATCCCACCCCTGACCCTTCCAATATGAGGTCCATTCCACTATTCCACATATCCTGTTCAATATCTCATGTAATTATTATATTCAATGGTATAACTCACACCCAAGGTTTAACAAAAAATATAAAACACCACAAATCCTAATTCACCAAGAACATCATTTTTAGAAATCTCCAATATTACAAGGTCAATGCCCTATAACAGCCTATGGGGCACTCCCCACCATATGACGTCAAAAATACCACTAGATGATTGAATACTCAACAAGTTTACTCATCTTTCCTTATTAGTAATCAATGTTAAGGAACACATTAAGTTAAACCATTTCACAAACAATTTATACATTTTGGATGTTACCTCTCACCATAGTGGGATAATTCTAATATAATAAAAATTATGGGAAATCATTCCCACAAGTTCTTCATTAAACCCATCAATCATGATCCCATGTATGTGTGATCATTGATCACAAATCAATAGGAACCATGCATAACTAGTACACACTACCTATATCTCTATCAAAGCACAATGTGTGCATTCTAGTACCACTCAACTTCAAAACTCAACTCATGCTTCCAGAAGTCACTCATCATGGAATTTGGGCTCACATACCTAAATAACTAACCATTATCACTACATTTAAATATCATTTATCTCAAATCACCCTAGGAAATTATATTCAAAATAGAGTATTTCACCGATTCCATTGTCTATTACACAATCACCCACCAAATCAAGAGTCATCCCTAATCAAAAAGTTTCTACTACACTCTCTCTACACTATTTTAAGTACATCCCAGAACAATAGTGTTAGGCATCCTACTAACCCTACCCTCTAAAACCAACCATGGTAACAAAAATGCCTTAATTATTTTTGTCACAAAAGACTAAAGTTTCCACATGATTATAACACATACCTGATAGAACCATCAATGCACTGATCTCATTACCTAAGGCATCTACCCATGTTTTTTATCTCTAAATTAATCATAAAACCTGGATAATAACCATCTCATTTTACCCCCATGAATATCACTTGGTTCACCAACATCAATAGTTACATCTTAAAGTAAGTAGGCTCTCCCACCTATCCCAAAAAAACATTTAACATAAGCCATCACTAATAAGAAACATCCTTGTTCACATCCTATATATCATAAGGTAACTCATATGACAAAACACCTAATGGAAGGTTCTCACATACATGCATGAATATAAGGAATAATATTATATTTAATTAGACGATTAAGGCACTAATACTCCCTAAGCACTAACATATGAGACTACCCCCTTAAGGAATAAAATCTAATTAATACATATTTATAACAACAACATCCTATAGTGACCCACATCAAGTAAACCATAATTATATGGTCTAATTAATTATAATTTCAATAAGAAGTTATATGGGAAAAAATATATAAGTTATTTTTGGAACATTAAATAACAAAAAAAATTGTATTTTCATAACTCATTTCAAATCTACCCATAATGGGTCTATTAATAAATAAATAATTGTTTGTACTGACCTACCTGGGTTACTATATGTCCATTACGTGAGTTAATATTCAGTGAAAATCCAAGATAGCCCCTTCATAGAATCAAAATTAACTTTCATAAAAAGTGAACACGTCGTGGTCTGGTAGAGTAGGATTCCAATTACAATTTATATAGGAAAAAATCATAGAATTTTTTGACACATTATGTAATTGAACCCTCATCTTCAGTGATATTAATCATAAGAAAGAATGTGTATGTCATGTGAATCCTAAATGTTGAATATGATGCATGTAAAATCATCTTATCAATATTCTAATATCAGAAAAATCAATCAATCATAAATACTAAACTCATGTTTGTAAAACAATGTGAAATTATATAATTGTAAAAATAGAAACCAAGAATAGTAATATCATATCAATATTAACAAAGACATCCAATAAAAAAAGGTGCTTGGGATTCACTAATATGATGTCCATCACATGATTTGGCGTCACCTGTCTACCATATCCCCAAATAGGAAAACAAAGTAAAATGATTCTATCATACATATTTTCAATTCCCCCACCCTTGACCACATATCAGTGACCTAGTTGGAGTGCTACTAGGACCACAATGTTCCTCATTGTATGAAAAAAGATGTTGAATAGTAATTGAGCTATAGGGTGTTACTGTGGGAAGACTATACCCCCATATCAGGGTGTTTCATAATTTAAAAATAACTAAACATCATACATGAGAAATAAATAGAGTTTGTGGAAATAACAAGTCACAAGCATATTATATTAAATAGAGTGAAACAACATATATAAAAATAGACTCATGATCATGATACAATACAATGACCCATTACCTATTGGACCAATCACAATAAACAAAAATAAATAAAAAATTTGAATGTAGATGGTATTATACTATTATCCTTGAGCCATACTATGACGTCCCAAACCAAACTCCTGGATCTTGTTCCATAAATAAATACTTTTCATACTCTCATTTATAAAAGTGTAATGTCCTAGATGTAACCATCCTTAATTAAAAAATAAAAAAACAAATAATTTCATATATTACATATCAAGGATCTATTTAGGTTTAGAGCTTTAGGGAATTGTAAAATATATATAAAATAATAAATCCCAATTCATTCTCAACTAATGGATTTTTTTACTAAATAAGAAACTACTTAACCTATAATAATTCTTTAACATCTCCCAAAAAACCTCCACATAAGATTTTTTTAGACATATCATGTGTACTACTTTTATTAATAACCTAGGGAAATGAATATATATGAAAGGGTGAACTCAAAAAGATCATTTAGGGAATCATATAACAAAATCTGATAAAAACATAACCATGGTATACATATTAAGGAAAAGGTAAATAGTTTGAATAATTCCATAATCAACTAAAACTGATTTCATGATATATCCATGAAAATAAATGAAAACATGCATTTCAATAATTACTAATCTCATATTCATGGAATGCATAATTTTGGAAATCAAAACCATGTTTTCAAGGACTTATAAAAATACACTATACTGGTATGGGGAGAGGTATGTCCCAAAACCAAATTTGTTTCATCTCATGAGACCTTATAATGATGGAATGAATAATTATGGAAATAAAAATCATGTTGTTAAGGCCTTATTCCAAGAAAGTATAATAATGTGGGGAGAGTTATACACTAATACCCAAGATGTTTTATCATGAGACCAATCGATGCATCAAGGATATATATAATTCCAAGTACCACATGTCACTTGTTTAAGTCTAATTCATTCCCCATAACAGTAAAAAATACATTTCATACAATTCACTATGGAACCTTTGGATGAATAAAAACATGGATATTTGTATAATAAAAGATACTTAATTAAAATACATAATCAACCTGTGATACCAATTAATAATCATCAAAATTATTAATACTTCATCACATGTTAATAAAAGGTATAACATGATCAAAACACATCAAGATAAAGAAGGTGGATATTCAAACAATATACTGTTTGTTTTCTAATAATAATCTCTATTGGAATAACAATATATGGAACTAATATAATTTTCAGCATGTTAATAAAAAAAATAACATGATCATAACCCATATGGAGGAAGAATAAGGATTGTTAAACAATACATATTCAACCTCACAATAGTCAACCATTTCATTATAACTAAATATGGAATGCCCTTACTTTTCCCCATGAAAAATGTTCATTTTGGTGAGTATCCTCCAAATATTTTTTTTTTAAAATTATATGTTCACACTGTTTTGGGTAACGATTATATGATTAAGTATGCGATGAAACAACATGATCATAATCCAACTTGGGAAAGAAATTGGATTTTTTCAAAATAATGTATCTAAAGTGAAATAAATGAAATATAGAAGGGTTTTGAAATATGTAAAAAAGACCCTCACACAAAGAATTCTTTTAATGGTATCAAAAAAGAAGGGACAAGAATAAAATTGTTTGATACCATGAATTTAATCCCCCAAATGATAATATATATATATATAAATATTTGAGGATGAATTATGAAATATAAATCTCATTATGGTAAATCCTTTTGAAAATTATATGGATAATGGAAGATAAAACTTATAAAATATTTTAGAAACAAAATAAATTTAATATAAAATACACATTTACATGTCCCTTTAAATGGTAACTTTTAAAAAAGTGATGTGAATTCTCTTGAAAACCATTTAAAAAAATATAATAATATTTCCTTAAAAATAAATAAATTTTATGTTGGATAAATGATTATAGGAACACAAAACCTATGATAGTGAAATGAAAAAAATATTTTTATTATTTTGAGAATAACGTATTTTGAAAAACACATTGTAAGAAGAGTAAAAAAACATTCATTTTTATAAAAAAAATAAATTTTTAAAAGAGGGTTATAAAATACTATATAATAAAATATATGGGTGTGAGAACCCATGTATGGAAAATAAATTTTTAAGATGAAACATTATGACTCAAAAAAAGATGTTTGTGCAATCAAAATCCCATACGAGCAATGTACTCTATGAATCATAATAAATTTGAAAATTATTTTATGTGGTAAAAACATAAATGGTCTAAGAATACCACATAATACTATAAAATTGAATAAATGACCCAACTTAAATGAAATAACATAAATTTAGTTACTATTAACTCTTACTAGTGGGGTAACACTTCAATCAAAATACATTTGAAGAAAAGAACATGATTTTTTTTATTTTATCCAATTAATTCCAATGAAAAAAATATAGAACATACATGAGACAGTAGCCATTTATACACAACATTTATAATCATTCTATATATATAAATATATATTAGTTAGTATTAATCTATTTTTTACACCATGTGTATGTAATCTTTATCTCTTTAAACTAGTTTCATAATAGTGGTGTTGGTATATTTTATTTTATAAAAATAAATAATTCTTAGATAATATAATACACAATAATAGATGTTTCAATTTATTTTATAAATCTAAAATCTCATTTCATTTTATTTCTAGTTTTGATTTATGAGGATGAAATCGACAATGAGCATGTTTTGATGATTCTTTGTGAATTAGGAATTATTTATTAATTAATGAGATAAATGATTATGTAACCTTGAAAGAACAAAAAAAATATATGCATATTTATACAATATTATAACAGTAAATAATTTCTCATAATCATCAATGATATAAATTCATAATACTATTTAAGTCTGTACTTAAATGACCCAAATATGAACCTACCACGATTAATGGATGATTATATGTGGTTTAGTTGTAATATCATTATACCAAAATCATAATAATTTTATTTTGTGTATATTATTGTTATATATCAAAATTTTAAGTAATTGGAAGAATAATTTAAAGATTTGGAACTATTACGTAATATGAATAAGAAGGTTTTCCTCTTAGTATGCTCGTATTAAATAACTAAATTAATGATAATAATTTGTTGATTATATAATTAATATGTCCCCGAATTTATTATTTAATAATATTAATGATATCATAAACATAATATTTATCAATGAAAATAATTATTATTTCCATCTATGAATGTAAATGAAGAAAATAAAAATAAAAATCAATCTTTTCATGGAGGGAGTAGTCCACAGATACACATGCACAATGATTTTGTTTTCAATAGAATATGAGAAATGTATAATATTTTTAGAATTTTAGAACCTAAAATGTGTTATAAATATTGTACTTATATATTAAATTCCCTACGAGTTCTATCCTTAGTGAAGGAAAATGAATCACATTTCATCCTAGAGGGAGTAGTCCGCACAACGCACGATTCATGTATTCATTTTTTTATGGGTAATAGGTGAAACTCCCCGAACCCAATTACCCAGAGTCCATGCATTATTTTAATACATTGGCATGATTACAAGGAATCAAATCCCAAAGCACTTATCAGTTTTTCATTCTTGGAAAATAGATTACATACATGAACATTACATTACACTTTCTAACATACATTACCGCATATATAGTTCTTCGAGAACGCCATTGGTCACTTATTTTAGTCCTGCATCTCAATCATAAAACACTTATTGGGATCTTTGGAAAATAAAACATAAGAAAGGGGTGAGATCATATGCTCGGTAAAGGAAAATAATTTAGTGGAGTCTATAAACTTTTAAGTGAAGATGTGTAATAAAAACAATATCCTTTTAAACAAAAACTTGAACATAATATGACAAAAATAAATCCAAAATTACAATATAAACATGCACATGGATATTATACTAGTCGAATAATCACATATAATAACTAATTTCATAATGAGGGATTGTAAAGCTCCAGACATTAATTTTTGTGTCTAGGCCTCGTGTCAAGACCTTGGGGATAACGGTAATCGGACCCCAAACCAGAGAGCCTCTATAACCAGACTCCAACCCATAGAGCATCTGTAAACGGACTCCAACCCAGAGAGCCTCTGTAACTAGACTCCGTCCCTGAGAGACTTTTTAACTAGACTCCATCCCAGATAGTCTTCTATAACCGGACCCCAACCCGGAGGGTTTACTTTTACCAGTCCCCAACCCGGAACAAACTAGTACAACACATTCATCTTAATAAGGGGTTGAAATATAACATAAACATTCGTATTAAAACTAGCATAAGAAATGTCAATACATTAACCATAAACCATGAATGGAATAAAAATAACTCATCCATAGTCAGAAATATCACAAAACCTTAAATACAATAAGGAATATTTGTATCATAACAAATCAACTTCGAACAACTGGAAAATTTATCAAAGGATGTTGACATAGATGAAATAAAAACTATTTGAGAGAAATATCTGTTTCTATTTTGAAATAATTTAAGAGTCACATAATTATAAAGAAAAAATTTATTTTGAAAATATTTTTATAAGATTTTAAGGGAAGCATCGATGATGTTATAACGGCGGAAAATAGCCACACCCATCGTATAAGTTAAAAAAATACATTCTTACCTTGATTTTGTCGAAAAGGTTATAAAGTACCTTATTTGAAAAAACAAGGAAAGATTCCTTTCAAAAAAATATAAGGTAAAATATAGGTATAAATGAGTTTAACCCATTTTCTAGTAAATAGTAAAAATGTTTTGAAATATATTATAATAAACATGGATGTGGATGATAAAGAGGTCCCAAAAGATAATTACATATAAACAACCTCGGATAATGAAGAGATTGTAGAATTAACCCTTACCTTGTACTTTTCCATGTTCGAGGGTACATTAACCTGCTGTATAATAGTTAAATCATTGTTATTAAATTATACAATAACCATATACATAAATAATATATCATATATGATCTTCAAATAATGCTTTGTTACTGATATTTTAGTATTATCGTCGTTTTGGGTGTTAACTAATTCATTTTCCTTTATATTATTTGTTATGTGAGTCATGTTTGTTTTGGATTGGATGTTTATTATTCATATATAGAATTATATCAAGTCATTAAACATTATTTTTAATCATCAAATGAAAATTAGTCTTGAATTGTTACAATGGCGAATGAATCTCTTCGCGTTCGTGGAGATGATAATCTGTACATATGCACGAGTGACAATATCATACTTTAGATATTAAAATCGTAAATAATGGGATATATATCATATATACAGAATATTTATCATTTTATATTTATTATTTACGTCAATTATACCTCATTATTATACCCATCAAAATAATAATGTATTGAATAACAACTACACCACGACGTAGAGATGGTAAGCTATACGTACGCAAATATAGTGACATATCATTAATAGGATGGATAGAATAATGAATATGGTTGTAAAATATTTATAATAACATCACATTATATATAGTATACTGAGAAATTATTTTAGAATGGAAACAATAAGGAAAGAATGATTGGATGAAGAAAAGAACTTGAAAGAGGTGATGAAATATTTACCTCTTCTTCAGGTTCTTCCTTTTCATTTGATAAAAAGGGATCCTTAAGTTGGTATTTTAACTAAAGAAAGGCCTCTAGGATGAAGGGAGGATAGTTGAAAGGATATTTGGGCAGGGGTTGGCCGATACAATTGGATTTTATGGTGTAAATTTGAGATAAGGGTGAGTTCCCTTTTATAAGAGAGGTGAGGGGAACCATTGGAAAAGATTGAAATATTATTTTAGAATAAAATAATTTTCGGTTTATAATGGCTCCAAAATGATTTATTTCTAGGATAAGGTGGTGAGGGGTAAAAACATACTCATCCAATATGTTTTAGACATGTTTGGGTCACTATATTAACCTCATCTTTTAGATTTTACTCTTATTTAATTAGTTTGACATTTACCCTGTCTCTTTGTATTTTTATATTATATGGTAAATAAACATACTATAAACTCAAAGAGAACCTCAAGTGGTTCATTAATAAAATATATAGTATTATTTAAGACATTTTTCTGAACCTTAGATTTTTAGGAATTTAATATCAACTATAATATAATATTTGTTTTAAAATATCTTTTCTATCAATTTTAACACTATTTGCTATTTTGTTTTTTTAAAATTCATAACATCATTATTACTTCTAAAGAATCATTTAATAAACTCTAAAATGTCATATTAACCTATTAAATTAGTTTCATTCATAAAAATTGTCAAATTAAATTAATTTGAATATTTATAATATCAATTATTTTAATATTTCATTAATAAGGTAATTGCTACATCATCATTGTGTCATAAATAAATTAAATTATTTAATGTATAAAAAATATAAATAAAATAATATTATGTAGGAAATAATTTTTGATTTCCAATTAATATTGATAGTCAAAAATATAAATTATATAAACCAATGTAAAAAATTGATTTAATAAAAGATATTTTTTTATGTAATGTTTGCCTTTACTATAAGTTAATTAAAATAAAGTGTAATTATCATTCATTAGTGGCTCCATGGGGTCCCAAAATCAACCCAAGCATGCCCTCGATTTTCCATGACTCATCCAATAAGTTTAGGACAAGTGTTAAGGTAATTTTTTATTATTATAATATTCTTTTTACCTTGGATTACCCTATTTACCTTTAACCGTGGTAAATAAAAGTCAAAAGTTACTATTCCCCAAAATTTATTTTCATCTTATTGAGAAAACTTTTACTTAATGAGGTTAACTATGTCTATTGTATTTTTGAAATTCAACTCAAAGAAATGGAAAAATTTATTTTTATGCAAATTTTCAAATTCTCCTAAGAGGTGGGTAAAAGACGGTAAAAAGCTTAATAAATTTTTATATATCTAAAATTATTAAAAAATGACACCAATGAATTATATTGAAAATATATAGGTATTATGTATCTATTTTTACATAAAATAAATTTTAATGAAATAAATAATTATTTAAATAAAAAGTCAGTTTTAACCAATAACTTAGTGTAGTTCACTATTCATCAAAAATTGAAATTCCCGTTGTGAAAATCAAAAAGCGTGTTTTTAAGAAATAATAACACCCAAAAGATTAATACTTGTTGATGTTCAATTTCAAAGTGAAATTACCTAATATGACCATCATTGGATGAAATGGTAAAAATATAATCTATTAACACTTCTAAACCATTAAAATTTATAATTTAACACTATAAATTATTTTGATTAAAAATGTTGTTTTCAGTTAAAATATAGTATTTTCACTATTCACCCATATATGAATGTTATTAGAAAAATACTAAAAATTTATTAAATCTAAATTCTTAAGTCCTGATTCTAAAGAAGAAGTTTATTTTTGTCAAATTTAATATATAAAAGTTTCAAATATTGGATTTAAAAAGGGTTCTCCATTAAAAGGCGGTAAAATGGAATTTTTTGAAAAATACTTCTTTTATCTGAGAAAAATGAATTTTTTCTTACATTATGTCTAAGAAACTCATAATATGGATTCTAAAATTATAAGTATTAAATGAAGTTCAAAATTCAGTTATTACTATTCATAACCGCTTTTGAACAACGACTTTGTTAAGTCTTGGTGCGCTGGAACTCTGTGTTGTGTGTAGTGAAAGTTATTGAATTACTTTTAAGAGCTAGCGTACTATGAAATCTGGGGTTGTTACATTCATCCCTCCTTCAATAAATTGTTTCCTCGCAATTTGAAATTGTTCTTTGAAAATAAAAGGTTGAAAATAGAAAATACCTTGGTGGGAAAACCCACATCGGAAATTGGGTTAATAAAATTTAGTCTCAATAAGAGGAAAAGGGAAGTGAAAGGGTCACCACAAAATTATGATCTCGATTAGGAAAACATTAGTGGAAATTAGAGACACATAATTGGAGAAAAAACGTAAATATTTATTGAGATTGATTGAGGTAATCAATCACAAACAAGTGTAAAATTGAGGACCTCAAATCCATCAATCAATGATGATTTAAAATACCATTGGTTCAACAAACCATAAGGTATTAGGATAACACATTTTTGGTTTTATGATCCCTTCCCTAAAGATTAATAATTAATTTTACTGTATAATAATAGGAAAAGAATTATATATATATATATACTTGACAAGTAGAGTTTCATCCTCCAACTAATTCCTACCACAAACTCATCTTTCACTCCAAAAGATTTAAAAAAAATTCTATTTATCCTAATAGTATAGGGTTCCAAAAATAATTAATTTATAATTCACTTATCAAACCCTTTAAAAAACTAGATTATACAATCCAGGGACTTCATATAGTCCAGTGGTAGGAGATAAATCCCAATCACACTATGGTTGTGGGTTCGATTCCCACAGCTTTGTCCGATGTGATGGATCATCCCACAGTCTACATGTTGTCCTTTTTATAACAATACAAAAATAACCTTAACAATAGTATCCAATTTCAAACTTAATCTATTCCATCCTTTAGACTTATCTAAAATTATTCTATCCAATCTCGCAGTCCAAAATTTATAAGTATGTTAAACACAATGAAGATCCATTTTTCCTTGTAATACCATGTGAACACCTTCATCATGCATTATTTTAAAACATGGTAACACCCTGAATTACCATAAAACCTTCTCGATTACATTCATTCTCTCTTATACTTTATATAATACTGGATATATTCCTTATATCCAAAATTTTTGAATATTTCAACAATTATGAAATAAATAAACTATTAATCAGTTCCAAAGAAGTCAAGAATATCCAATATATTTTATCCAAATCAACCATCTCTTATTACAAAATAACCACCTCATTATCAAGACCATATTAAGGATTACCTTTCCTTCAACCATGTATTTTCCAATAAATGTAGCTTACTATTAAGTGACTTTTATTAGAACCATATAATCTCAAATCCCTATTAAAATAGTATTGTAGTACAATCCTTATTTATCTCCATAATTCATTTAACCAGTATATTGTTGATACAACACTCAAATGAAATAATTATATAATAACAACATAAGAACACTAGTCATTCCTCTTTATATGAGGTAGTATCATAACTTGATTATTATCCAATAGCATCATTTGCGGTATACTCTGATGACTGGGACATTGATTCGCGTAGTGTCCCAACACCTTGCAGATGAAGCATTTCACATTTGAACCCTTTTTCTTACACTTGCAATCACATACTGGGTGTCCTTTTTCTCCATAATTATAACCAACTCCCATTCCCTTAAATCATTTACCTGTGTGATTATTTCCACATTTATCACATATGGATAAATCCTTCTTTCCCCTTTTCCCTTTATCTATCATTCTCTCTGCCATCATTTTATTCTCTTTCTTCCCTTCAAACCCATAGGACTCATAAAATTATTTACTTATCTTATTAACATGTGATATTATTTCATTATATAATGATAATATGTGGGAGACTATTTCGCTTTTAATTGTTGGATTAATACCATGAAATATATGATCCTTCTTAAATATTTCGGTCATGCGTATTCCTGGAATTTTCATTCCTTCAACTAGGTTCCATTTATAAACATTGGAATACACTAGGTCAGTTTATGAATCGCAATTCATAATTCCAAACTTATAAAATACAAAATGTATATTGAACAGTTTATTGATATTAATTAGAATCATAAAAATGTTTTCTTTGAAGAAATATTTACTCCTAAATCCTTTATAATGGCTTGTAATGAAAATGTGAATTATCCTAAACATGTCCCCTGGGAGTGTCGTAACCAAGAGTGCAGCATGGCTCGTTGTCGTGCACCAGTTCTCATTCGAGTCTTGATCAAAGAGGTGTTTTTGGGTTTTACCCCTAGGTGCATCTGTGCCAGAGCCGGCTCTACCTGCTCATATCCAGACAGAAATTTATTTGCTTGGAAAACTCACAAAATCTCTACATTACCAAAATTCTAGGAAGATATTTTATACTAATCATCAAAGTCTATCCTAGGGTAATGTTCTCTTATCAGAGTTCATCAAAATCTAAATTCCTAGGTTATTACTAAAAATTTTCTAATACCTACTGTAATGCCCCAAACCTAGAACCCAGAGTCAGTGCATTATTTTAATACATTGGCATGAAGATTAGGAATCAAGTCCCAAAGGACCAATCAGTTTAGAATTCTCGGAACATATATTACATACATGAACGTTATATTACAGTTTCTAACATACATTACAGCATAGATAGTTATTTGATAATGCCAATGTTCCCTTATCTTAACCCTGCATGTCAATCATAAAACACTTCTTAGGATACTGGGAAAATAAAACATAAGAAATGGGTGAGCTCAGATGCTCATTAAGGGTAAATAATTTAGTGGAAGCTAAAAACTTTTATGGAAAGATGTGTAATAAAAACAATAGCCTTTTAAACAAAAACATGCACATAATATGGAAAAAATAAATCAAACATTACCATATAAACATGCACATGGATATTCTACTAGTCGAATAATCACATGTAATAACTAATTTCATAATAAGGGAATGTATAGTACCAAACATTAATTTCTGTGTCAAGGACTTGTTCCAAGACCTAGGGGCTAACTGTAACCGGACCCCAACCCGGAGATCCTCTTTAACCGAACTCTAACCCGGAGAGCCTCTTTAACCGGACTCCAACCCGAAGAGCCTCTGTAACCGAACTCCATCCCGGAGAGGCTCTGTAATCGGACTCCATTCCAGAGGGTCTTCTGTAACTGGACCCCAACATGAAGGGATTATTTTTACTGGTCCCTAACCTGAAACATACTAGTCCAACACATTCATCATAAGAAGTGGGTGAAATATAACATAAAAATTCGTATTAAAACTAGCATACTAAATGTCAATACATTAACCATAAATAATGAATGGCATAAAAATAACTCATTAATAGTAAAAAAATATCATAAAACCTTAAATAAAATATGTAATATTGTTATCATAATAAATCAACTTCTAACACATGTAAAATTTATCAATGGATGTTGACATAGATGAAAAAAACTATTTGAGAGAAATATCTCATTCTATTTTGAAATCATTTAAGAGTCACATAATTATAAAGAAAGAAATTATTTTGAAAATATTCTTATAAGCTTGTAAGGTAAGCTTTTACGATTTTATAATGGTAGAGAATAGTCTCACCCGCCATATAATGTAAAAAAGGCATTCTTACCTTATTTTTGTCAAAATGGTTATAAAGTACCTTGTTTGGAAAACGACGGAAAGATTCCATTCAAAAAAATATAAGGTCAAATAAGGGTATAATTGAATTTAACCCATTTTATAGAAAATAGTAAAAATGTTTTGAAATATATTTTATGAAACATGGATGTGGATGATAAAGAGGTCCCAGTAGATAATTACGTATAAACAACCTCGGATAATGAAGAAATTGTAGAATTAACCCTTACCTTGTACTTTTCCTTGGTCGAGGGAATGTTAATCTCATGTATAATAGTTACATAATTGTTATTAAATTATACAAGAACCATATACATAATTATTATATCATATATGATCTTCTAATAATGCTTTGTTAATGATATTTTAGTATTATCGTCATTTCGGGTGTTAACTGATTCGTTTTCATTTATAATCTTTGTTACGTGAGTCATGTTTGATTTGGATGGGATGTTTCTTATTCATATACAGAATGATATCAAGTCATTAAGCATTATTTTTAATCATAAAATTAAAATTAATCTTGAATGGTTACGATGGGGAATTAATCTCATCGTGTTCATGGAGACGGTAATTCGTACGTACGCACGAGCGACAATATCATTATTTTGATATTAAAATTGTAAATAATTGGATTTAATATCAAATATACAGAATCATTATCATGTTATATTTATTGTTGACATCAATTATACAACATTATTGTACCCATCCAAATAATAATGTATTGAATAACAACTACACCACGATGTGGAGACGGTAAGTTGTACGTACGCACGTATGGTGACATGTCATTCAAAGGCCAGATAGAATAATGAATATGGTTGTAAAATTTTTATAATAACATCAAATTATATAGAAGATACTGGAGTTATAATTTTATAATGGAAACAACAAGGAAAGAATAAGTGGAAGAAGAAAAGATCCAGAAAGAGGTGATGAAATATTTACCTCTTCTTCAGGTTATTCCTTTTGATTTGATCAAAAGAGATTCTTAGGTTGGCTTTATATCTAAAATAAGGCCTCTAGGATGAATGGAGGATAGTTGAGAGGATATTTGGGTAGGGTTTGGCCAAGAAAAATGGCTTTGAAGGTGTGAATTTGAGAGAAGGGAGAGTGGCCTTTTATAAGAGGGGTGAGGGACACCTTAGGAAAAGATTGAAATATTATTTTTTTAATAAAATCATTTTCAGTTTATAATGGATCTAAAATGATATATTTCGTGTTTAAGGTTGTGATGTGTCGAAAACCACTCAACCAATAGGTTTTAGACTGGTTTGGGTCACAATATTAACCTAATCATTTTTATTTAACTCTTAGTTAATTAGTTTGACATTTACCATGTCTCTTTGTATTTTTATATTATATGGTTAATAAACTTACTATAAACTTCCAAGAGAAGCTCAAGTGGTTTATTAATGACATATATAATATTATTTAAGACCTTTGGATGAACATTAAAATTTTATGAATATAATATAAATTAATAATATAATATTTGTTTTAAAAACTCTTTTATGTCAATTTTGAAACTATTTGCTATTTTGTTTTTGTTAAATTCATTAAATCATTATTACTTTGAAAAAAATTCATTTAATCAACCCTAAAGTATAATATTAACCTTTAAAATTAGTTTAATTCATTAAAAGTCTCAAATTATATTTATTTGGATATTTATAATATCAATTATTCTAATATATCATTAATAAGGTAATTATTGCATCGTCATTGTGTCATAAATAAATTAAATTATTTAATGTCTAAAAATTATAAATAAAATTCCCTTATGTATGAAATATTTTTAGATTTACAATGAATATTTATAGTCAAAATGATGAATTATATAACCCAATGTATAAATTGATTTACTAAAAGATATTTGTTTATGTCATTTTTGCCTTTACTTTAAATTAATTAAAATAAAGTGACATTATCATTAATAAGTGTATCCATGGGGACCCAAATTCTACCCAAGGATGACCATGGTCGACCGTGACTTATCCAATAAGTTTATGAAATGTTTTAAGGTAATTTTGTATTATTATAATATTCTTCTTACCTTAAATTACCCTATTTACCTTTAACTAATGTAAACAAAAGTCAAAAGTTACTATTCACCAAATATTATTTCCATCTTATGGAGCCAAATTTTACTTACTGAGTTTAATTGAGTCTATCTTATTTTTTAAATTCAACTCACGAAAATGGTAAAATTTATTTTTATGTAAATTTGCAAATTCTCCTATGAGGTGGGTAAAAGACGGTAAAAAGTTCAATTAAAATTTTATATATCAAAACTTATTATAAAATTACTCCAATGAATTATATTGAACTTATATGGGTATTATGTATCTATTTTTATCTAAAATAAATTTAAATAAAATAAATAATTATTTAAATAAAAATTCGGTTTTGTCCAATAACTTAGTGTTTTTCACTATTCATCAAAAATTGAAAGTTTTCATAAAAATACCAATATTTAACCATAAAATAATTTTGATATTCTGAATTCAAAAATTAATTCTATTTTACCAAATTAAAAACAGAGAAGTTTAATTTATTAATTTAAAATTAATTCCCGTTGTCAAAACCAAAAGGCGTGTTTTTAAGAAATAATGACACCCATAAGATTGATACTTGTTTTTGTTCAATTTCAAAGTGAAATTACTTAAAATGAACAAAATTGAATTAAATGGTAAAAATATAATCTATTTATACTTCTAAACCATTAATATGTATAATTTAACACTATAAATTATTTTTATTAAAAAAGTTGTTTTCAGTTAAAATATAGTACTTTTCACTATTCACCCAAATATGAAAGTTATCAGAAAAACACCAAAAATTTGTTGAAACTAAATTCTTATGTCTCGATTCTAAATAATAAGTTTATTATGTCAAATTTAATATAAAAAAGTTTCAAATATTGGATTTAAAAATGGTTCTCCATTAAAAAGAGGTAAAATTGCATTTTTTGAAAAATACTTCATTTATCTGAAAAAAATTAATTTGTTCTTAAATTATGTATACGAAACTCATAATATGGATTATAGAATTATAAGAATTATATAAAGTACTAAATTCAGTTAAAACAATTCATAACCGCTTTTGAACAGCTAGTTTGGTAAGTCGTGGTGTGCTTGAACTTGGTGTGGCATGTAGTGCAAGTTATTGAATTGCTTTGAAAAAATAATGTAATGTGAAATCTAGGAGTGTTACAAAATGGTATGGTGGATAATGAGTGAACCATAACTATAAAAACATAAAATTATGATAATTATAATGATATTATCATTTAATGATGGTGAAAATAAATTTTAGGAAGAATAAAAGAATATAAGGAAATAGAAAAGAGGGGGAAATTGTTAGAAATCTATACCTTACTACTTGGATTATCTCCTTTATGAATGTGATTAAACTAATTAGGGATAGTATTTTGAGAATAATATAACCTCATTAATGTTTATATAATTTTTTAAGGGAGGTTTATATAGAGTTTGGGATGAGATAATGGGGTTTTGGGGTGAAGGGAATTTGGGAGAGGAGAGCCCATTTATAAGAAAATGGGATAACATTTTTGTAAATACCCAAAAAAATTAATAATGGGAAGTCACACACAAGAAAAGTGGCTCAAAAGTCTTCATGACCCATACCATAGTGGCCTATTCTATGACTCCCCAATTCCACCTCCAATAGGACAAGGGCTGGTGACTAGCACTGAGTAGTCATACCACTAACATGGGAGACATTTCCTTAGTACCTATATGAATGCACGCATATCCAAGAACAAAAATGAGAAAATGTAAAAATACTAAGTAAAAAATTTATGAAAACAACTATAACCCGCAAATAGGGTACACTAGTAAAAGTACTAGAATGTAAATAGGTCTAGAATACAAGCCCGCCCAAAATAATGTCTGTAAACAAGTTCTTGAAACTAATTTTCATAAAACCCTACATGAAGGAAAGGTACTATGGATACTATCTGAAGCCATAGGGACACCATGGTCTATCCTATTTCACAAGGTTCTATCAAGTCTTGGTCCACCATGGACTCTGTAAAAAGGATGCTCGTCGGCACTAGAAACAACATGTGCAGGTAAATCCTATATAGGAGCGAGTATAACAATACTGTGTAGGACACCCCACAACAACAAATATTTACACAAAAGAATGTATAGTCATCTCTACAAAATTATATGTCTACAACATCTAACAAGAATATCCAGATATACTCAAACCATTCCACACAGCCTAGGATAAGTCATTACCACTGCATACCACCACTAGGGATTCAGCTCTATGATTCCATAAAGCACTCATTTGGGAGAACACACCCCTAAGTATAATAGAGCTAATTATGTTCATATGAGAAGTATTGTTCATTGTAAACCATCATGATATATATACGCTAAAATATCAGAAGAGATATGATACAATAGATAAGGATCATAGCCATGGCCATGGGTTGATACCAACAACTCAATTTGTATTAACCCGCAAAGTATATGATCGATGCTCAGTGATCTTGGTCACGTCAATACCAAAAAATCTACCTAGGGCTTGAAGAAGGAATGTAGGATCCACTCTGTGACTTTGGTGGGATTCTTGAAACGTTATCTTGGAAATCATACTAAATGTATCATACTCTTGTGAGTAGAAAATGATTCAGATTATCCTTCAGGGAAACTATAAATAGAAATAACCCTAATGAAAATCATCCAAGATATGGTTTATGAGGGAATAAATTCACATAGAAAAGAGAGGGTGAATGATGAGAAGTATTCACACCCGCCATACCCCTTGACCCCAGGTACTGCCTTTGTACATGGACCATGTCACAAGAATTATATCTAAGTTTAAATCCACCATTAGTCTTATCAATACCGTATTGCCAGAAGGGTCCCAACTCCACTTAAAATGTGTCAAACTAACTCTCTATTTAAATTTTATGGTCATTTTAGTAAAAAGATCTAACATGGTCTGGTTGACCCAACTCGACCTGGTCGAGCTTGGTGGGATCGATCTGGCTCATCCCGTTGGGCCCACTTCCCACTGAACCACCTCGCTTTCTCTGCACCGGCCCACCTTGCCTACACGATCAGCCCTCCTAGCCTTCTGCTTGGCCCACCTAGCCTCCCACTCGGCCCACCACACCCCACAGCCTCTCTACATCCTACGGTCCCCATGTAGTCCATTGTCTCTGTACGGCCACTACAGCCTCTATGTCTTGCGGTCCCCATTTGGTCCCCTATCACTTCCATGTAGATCGGCATGCTCCACATGCCACAAAGCCTCCACCAATAACTTTTGCCTCTAGCCACCCCTCCCCACCTCCACATTCCTCCTTCGGCCGTCGCACCACTACCGCATCACCTCACTGGACCGCAATGTCGGACCCACATCATTGGTCCTTTTTTGAGACCATTGGGACAGCTCTAGTACCTGGATTTCTGAAGGGTTGATGATTTGGGTTTCTCAAGTCCCATTTTTCACATATCCAGCCTCTAATATAGATTTTACTTAAATCTAAGGGTACGTTCATGCTCAGAGCCACCCAGAAATGTCGATCTGTAGCCAAAGGGACCCAATGGTGATGAACATAATGAATATATAGATAAAAGAAAAAGAAATCCCAAAGAACAGACATCAGCCTTTGATCATTTTAGACTCGATTCTTTCTCATTAGAAAGATAAAAAAGAAAAACCATTACATCCAAATTAATCCTACCAAAGACACATTTGTCAATTCTTGTTCATTTAATTGATAAAATTTCATCCTAGATTAAGAACGGGATATAAAATAATAAAATAAACAACCTACCAAGAGTTTGGATTGATCATTCATGAATAAATGTTGCATTTATGTAATTGAAAAGATCCTCCAACTCCATTTGCATGATGATCCATGATTTGCACGATCTTTCATCATTATTTTCCAAGAGGGTTCCTCACCATGTCTTATAGGAATTCCAGGGTTTTGCTGATAACCTAGAATATCTTGACAATGATTATTTTAAATAAAATTCCATCATGACAAATGAAAATATTTGTATTAAAATATTTTTATTCCTATTACATCCAAAAACTAATTTTCACAGCCGACCCACAGTGGCTGATGTCAGGCCTCACCTAGGTTAAAATAGATTCTCTGAAAACAATAATTCCCTTGGATTTCTGATATAGGAAACGTTTTATAAGATATTCCCATATTTTAGGAAAACTTCTTGTGTGTGCTATTTGAAGTTTAATATTTTTTAAAAATTTATTCTAGTCACATCGGGCCTCAGAATCACACTCCATCTCAGTTCCTGGTCTCAAAATAATGAAATATAATATTTCAAATAATAGAAAACAAAACTAAAAAACATTAAATTCTCCCCGCATTAGGTTTTTACCTCCCCAAGAATCCAAAAACAAGGTTACTCAAAAATATGTGGGTATTACACATGAATATGAGCCTCCCACTTCCACATTCTCTCCTAGTGATTCTCGTGCTTCTACCAGACATGTACCAAGGGAATCACTTTCCCCTAATGAATATTCTCCTACTAATCCTCAATCTCAGTCGGGTACTCAAAAATGGTTCATCTATCCACTATGTCCAACTCTCCCTACTCGACGAAGTGTGATGAGTCATGCACGTACCTCCTCAGGTACAACACATGTAATACATTGTGTAACCGGTCCAACTGTAAGGGTAGATCTAGTCGGTACGCCACCTCGCCATCTCTATGAAGTATGTAAAAATGGCCGATGAACATTAGAGAAAACATTCCACCCCATACAAATCCCCACAACCCGTGTCGAGGTGAGACCCAAAATAACACATGGTGTCCCTCCCCAAACACCATGGATCTTTGTATCCTATCTTCCTATAACTTCTTCCATATCTGTGTAGTCTTCATCTACTCATGGATGATCTTCACCTTCTCAATAGTATCTCTCACAAACATTAGGCCCACAAGTGCTGACTCTCCTGGGTCTGCCCAGCAAAATGGTGACCTATAGGGTCGCCTGTATAGAGCCCCAAATATAGGCATACCAATAGTGGAGTGGTAGATATTGTTGCACATAAACTCCAAAAGTGGCAGGTGATCCTCCCAACTATGACCTAAGTCCAATATGACAGCATGTATCATGTCCTCTGAAACTTGAATATTCCTCTCCATATGGCCATCCATCTGGGTATGAAATATCTTTCTCTAGGGTAACTGATTCCCAAACACCTCTTACAATCCCTACCACAATGGGGATGTGAAATGATCATATTGATCTAAAACAATTGTCTATGTAACTCCATGAATCCGAACTATCTTTTGTACATAGAGGAACCAAATTCTCTCTACTAAACTCTACTCTTGGATAGGTGGGAAGTGGGCCGACGTGGTGAGTCGGTCAATGATCACACCGATGTTATTGTGTCCCTTAAACGTGTGTTGTAAACCCATGATGAACTCCATCAATATCCCATACCACTTCCACCTTCACACCTCAAGTGGTTGAGCTAATATTGTTGGAACCTAGTTCTAGGACTTCACATGTCGGAACATAAGGCATCAATAAATGAACTCTTCCACTGCCTTCTTCATCCATGGCCACAAAAACTTACACTGCATGTCCTGGTACAACTTTTACACACTAGTTTGTACCTTAAAATGGGATGGGTGAAACTCCCTCAAAACCCCCTCTTACAACACAACTGGTACAAATGTGCATCCTCTCAAAAGAACTAAGTGCTCCCCACCTTTCAAATATCAATCAGGAGCATACCATATGGGTAACTAAGCATATAGAGTCTCACAGTCAGTATCCCCAATTTGTGCCTCCCTGATTATCTATAAGAGTGTGGGGTAATGACAATCGACTGGAGGTAGGTTTCCCCATCTCTATCCATAAAGGATAACTACAACGACGCCAACTTCTATGATCCCTTATTCAGCAACACTGAACTAGATCTCTTGCTGAGAGCATCTACCACTATGTTCCCCTTCCCTAGAGTATAAAAAATCTCAATGTTATAATCCTAGAGGAAATCTAACCACTACATCTTTCTCAAGTTCAGATCCTTATGATATAATATATACTTGGGACTCTTTTGATTATAGTATATGATAAACCACTCACCCATTAGGTAGTGTCACCCCACCTTCAATGAGAAAACTACCACTACAAGCTAAAGATCATGGGTTGTTTTGTTCTTCTCATGTGATCTCAAATGGCATGAACCATATGCAATCACCACTTGAATATTCATCAGTATTCAACCAATCCCAGTTCCCAATTCATCACAAAACATTATGTACTTGACACCCTTCACAGGAAATATCAAGATTTGAGTTCTTTTCAAACTCTGTCACGACTGCTAGAACACCTACTGGCACTTCACTATCCACACAAAAGGCTACCCCTTTCTATTCAAAGATATTGTAGGTTTTGATATCCTATGGAAATCTGGTATGAATATATGGTAATATCACACCAACCCAACGATGATTTTCACCTCCGTTTTTCTTCTAGGTGGCACCAATTTTAACACTACCTCGACCATGGCTAGGTCCACTACAACTTCATCTGTCAAGATAACATGTACCAAAAACTGGACCGCCGGAATCCAAAAATGGCACTTCGCGAGTTTTCCATAAATACGGTTCTCTCAGAGTATGATTATAACCATCCTTCAGTGTCTCTCATTCTCATATTCAGAAGCTGAGCACATAAGGATATCATCAATGAATACTACCACAAATCGGTCTAAGTAAGGATAAAAGATCTGGTTCATAAGTCCCATGAACACTAATAGAGACTTTTTCCCACCAAATGGCATCACCGAGTACTCATAATTAGAAAAGCGGAATATAAAAGCCATATTTGGTATATCCTCATCCTAAGCTCATAGCTGGTGATAGCCTGATCAAAGTTCATCCTTCAAGAACCATTGTGCCTCTCTCAATTTGTTGAAGAGGTCATCGATCCTCGGTAGTGGATACTTCTTCTTCAAGTTCAGGCACAAGTAATCCACACATAGCCTCAATCTCTCGTATTCCTTTTTGGAAAAAAAATATTGGGGCCTCCTAGAATGAAACACAGGGTCTCATGAAGCCCTTATTCTATAAATCCTCTAAATGCACCCTCATCTCGCGAAGCACTATAGGGTCCATATGATATGTGTCTGAAGATATAGGTGTCATCCCGGGGTGTAAGTTGACGTATAAGTTTATATCTCGATAGGGAGGTAATTCTAGAACATTTTTGGGAAGATTCCATCATAAACGACCATAACTACTGGGAACTGGAAACTCGTAAAATCTGATATACTAAGGGTTAGGCTAGCCAAGTGGTGAGTGATCGGTTGCACCCTCTTATGCACAAGTCCATCTGGTGCTTCTTGAGTTTCCTTTTCACTGAAAAAGGAAAACCTCATTCTAAAACTGGGATCACATTACATGCTTCACCTAAAATATTTAATATAGTCATGGACTAAAGATAATCAATCCATACCAAGTATGATTTCCTAAGGCCTTGATGTTGCCACCAAGAGGTTCCAACCCAATCTATCACCTCCAAGGTTAAGTTCACACTATCTTCATAGATGTGTGATTATCAAGTCTCCTCTTGTATTCGTCTCAATGTGTAAGGGTCGAGTCAATGGTTCTACTGAAATCTCAAGGTCTCATAAAAGATATGTGGTGATAATGGAATAACTATCACCTATGTTTATCGATACTACATCTAAAGTAGAAAATACATAGATCATACCTCGAATCATCTCTAGAGCCCCTGGGTTATAATCCTTAACCACATGTAGTTTTCCCTGCCCCTGTCTTCCAGCTCCATGATCCTAGCATAGACCACCTGGGGGTGGAGGCGGTAATAAGTCAAAACATCGACCACCTCCTATTAATCTCCCATATCCTTTTTCTATTTCTTCCACCTTGAGAATATACATACTTCTACCTCTGCCTTTGGCTTGGTGGATCATCCACTATCTCCCTATGAGTAGCATGACATGTTGGACAGTATTGAGTGATATGTCTTCTTCCATCACATGAGTTGCACCACCTCTCTCTAGGATGAAAGGATCCACCCTGTGAACCCTGAACTTCAGATCCTCTTTCTTGGGACCTCTTCTAAAAAATGTCTCCCAAATTTGGATCCCTGAGACTGACATTGAATCTCTACTTCTAAGGTCTATTAACATTCTTGTATTCTACTTACTATCACCAGCTATCTTTGTTTACCCAGGAATCTCTCCACCACCAAGGCCCACTCAAGAACCCCAACATAAGTAAGAATTCATAGAGGGATAATGTTGGCTTGGAAGTCTCTTTATAGACCTCTCTTCAAAGACCATAAGTATTGATCCCTAACCATATCAATTGAGTACCTATTATGGTTGGTGAACCTAAATGAATAATTATCTGTTGTCATTATACCCTACTTGAACTGAAGAAGCTTCGGTATACGAACATCTCTCAATGTAACTGGTGAGAACGTCTATCTGAAGAGTCACTCAAACTATGTTTATATGAGCATCACCTCATTTTGATTCTGGGTAGACAAACTCTACCATCGCTCTATAGAGACCAACAAAAGTCTCACTTTCAGGACCACTATCTTCTATATGGGTGTCTTGAATAGATAGAAAACATGCATCATCACCTCAATCTTGTCCTCAGTCGCGTGAGGGTCAGTCTCTCCTCGAAATCTAAAGGGTCTCTATCTATAAAACTCAGGAAGCATGCTCAGCATGTGATCCTCATCTACTGGTACTACAGGAACTGTGGGTATCTCTATAGGTGGAGGTATAGCTGTTTCACCACCTGGAGGTCACATATGGGAAACTATTCCTCATAATGAAGACTCATCACTGAGGGTGTCATCCTTGTGATTGAACTACTGAATCCTAACTGGTATGCATCTCAAATTTATCTTGTAAGGAAACAAGATGTACTATAGTAAATAAGTATATCTAAATAACTGACTCAATAAAGAACTGGAAATCGCAACCCACTCCAATATGATTCATATAACATTATTTTTCCTTGAATCTAGTGTTCTCATGTACCGAGTCGAAAAGCAAGTTATTAGAGTCTTGTTGTATCGATACATCGGTCACCGCACCAACACTGGAGTCCCTATCCTAAAATCAGAACTTGAAACACTTTACACTATTTCCCCAAACCAGTCTCATAGACTCTTGGTCCTAAGATAGAATTGACCACCTCTAATACCACACTGTCATGACCCATCCCAGAGGGGCACATGTCTAAAATCCCCATGCCTTCCTCCAATAGGCCAAGGGCATGTGAATAACACCGAGTAGTCATATCACTAACATGGGAGGCATTGACTTAGTCCCTATACACATGCACACATCTCCAAGAGCAAAAATTCAAAAATAAAAAAAAAAGTAAACAATGAATGCAGACCACTATAACCAATAACCAGAGCATAACAGTAAAAGTGTTAGTAAGTAAATAGAGATGGAATATAATCCCACTAAAAATAAATTTTGTAAACAAGTTCCAGAAACTTATTAATAGAAAACCCTACCTGATGGAAAGGTACTAGGGATAATGTCTGAAGTCATAGGAACACCACGGTCTGTCTGGTCTCACAAGGCTTTGTCTGCTCCTGGTCCACCCTGGACTTTTTCAAAAGGTTTATTTTTTACACAAGACATGCCACATGGGGGAAATTTCCATGAAAGGGTTGATTATAACAATACTCAGTATGACACTATGAAACCAAAAATATGTACAATAAGGAAAGTACATCCATCTATACACAATTATATGTCTACAACATATAACACGAATATCAAGATATACTCAAACCATACCACACAGCCTATAGTATGTCACAACCACCACATACCACCACTAGGGGTTCAACATGAATATTACACAAAGTACTCATCTAGGAGAACTAAATCATAATTCTGATAGCACTGATTAAATCCACCTGAGAATTATTCTTCGTTGGAAATCGTCATGATATAGATATGCTAAAAATATGAAGAGATACAATACATCCGATAAGGATCACAGTCAGGGCCATGGGTTGATACCAACAACTCAATCTGGATTAACTCTCTAAGTAGTGGATCGGCTCCTAGGGAAGTTATTCACATTAATAGAAAATACTCTACCTATCGAACAAAGAAGGAATAGAGGATCCTCTCTAGGACTCTCGGAGGATTCCAACAACTCTATATTGGAAATCCTACTGAAGGGATCATACTCTTATGAGTAGGAAATGATACAGAAAACCCTTCAAGGAAAACCTAAAGGGAAGAAACATCATTAAACTAATCTAAGATACAGTGGATTATGGAGTCAATTCATATAGAAAAGGAGGGTTCACGGTGAGTAATATTCACACATGTCATACCCCTTGACCTTGGGTACTGCCCATTTAAACAGCCTGTATCACTAGAAATATTTCCAATTTAAAACATACTATTGTTCTCACAAGGACCGTATCATCGCAAGGGTCCCAATATCACTGATAGTGCATCAAACATAAGCTTCATTTAAAAGTTATGGATGTTTTAGTAAAAATATATGACCTCGTTTGGTCAACCTGACCCGACCTGGTCCGGCCTGCTGAGCCCAGTCCAGCTCAGCTCACTGGGAACGCTACCCACTGGGTTATCTAGCATAGTATATTTCCTCAAGTCCATCCTACATGACCTCCCGCCTGACCCACCATACCCCACGGACTCCCATTGTCCAGCGGTCCCCATGCAGTATGCCGCCTCTGTTGGACCACTCAGGTCTCAACATCTCGTGGTTCCCATGAATTCATGTAGAAACATCCTCGCAACTCCACTTTCTATCCATGCCACCTCCAACCACCATCTCCTCCATTAAATGATCTACACAACCACATGCCACCTCCATTCACTATCGCCTCCAGTCGTCGCTCCATGCCACTAGACGTAGCCTCTAACAGTTGCACCGCCACTTCTTCAACTTGTCAGACTACCATGCCAGACTCACACTGGTTGGTCCTATCCGCAGACCACTGGGCCACCTCTACTACACATATTTTGAAATGGTTGAAGATCTGGGTTTCTCAGGTTCTGATCATCACAGATTCATCCTGTGATATCAATTCAACACAAATCTGGGGGTTCGATCATGCTCGGAGCCACACGGAAACCTAGAGTCAGGGCGATGGGGGCCCAATAGAGATGAACATGATGAATAGAGGGGAAAATAATAATAACTCCCAAATAATTCATCTTTTTCTTTTTTTGTATCATCCTCAATTCGTTCTCATTAGAATGGTGAATAAAGAGAAACAATTCCATCTAATTTAATCATACCAACGATGCACGTGTCAATTCATGTTCATTGAATTGATCCAGATTCATCATATATTAAGAATAGGATAGAAAATTATAAAAAAATTTCCTACTAGGATTTTGGATTGATCGTTGATGAATAATTGTTGTGTTGTTTTATTTGATGAGATCCTCCAACTTTGTTGGCACGACGATCCATGATCTGCTCGATCTGTCATTGTCAATCGTCGAGAGGGTTCCTCGCCACGCCTAAAAGGAATTCCATAGTTATGGTGATAACCCTAAATTTCCTAAAAAGAATTATTTTAAATAAAACACGACTGTGTGAAGAAAAAAAAAATTATTAAAATATTTTTATTCACATTACGTCCAAAAACTACTTTTCACAGCCGACCCGGGCTGGACAACGTTGGGCCTCACCTAGGGTAAACTCACTGCTCTGAACAAAAAAATTCCCTCAAATTTCTGATCTGGGTATCCATTTATAAGTTATTTCTCATTTTCCGGGAAACATCTTTCATGTTCAATTTAATGTTTATTATTTTTCAATCTTTTATTCTGGGCACACCGGGCCTCGAAATCGCACACCGTCTCAGCACCTGGTCTCAAAAAATAATCCTTATAAAATTTAAAATAAAACACAAAAAAATCTGATACATTACAAAAAATGATAAATAATGGAGAAAAATGTGATGTAGACAATAAATCTCTCAACCACACCTTCCAACAAATGTTTCAAACATGTTTGAGATCTTTTTCTCTTCAGTTCTTTAATTTTATCATTTTAGATTTTATGGTGGTAACTAGTTTTTACCTAAGTTATTTTGTATTTATACCTCAAATAAATATACTAATTACATAATTTGGATGTAATTATTTCAAATTTTAAAACAATTTTATTTTATTCTATTTCATTGTGAGATAAAAATTAAATTTAAAATAATAAATGCTATAAATCAATTTTTCAAAAAAGCCCAACTGAAGTTTAAAATTATCAAATATAGGTTTTTAAATTAAAAATAATATTTTAAATCATATAATGTAACTTATAAAACATAAAATTTTCATGAAATTTTTTCACAAATTTATATTTCATACATATATACTTATAATGTCATTAAAGCGGTGTTATTTTTGTAAAAACAGTTTTTTCACTATTCACCTAAAAGACATTATTTTTAAAAAAATACCACAAATTAATATTATGATAATATTTACATGATATATAGAAAAAATAAGTTACTTATTTTATATTCAAATTATAAAATTTTGAAATTTTAATTTTAATTAAAAACCTAAAATATAAAGAAAATATTTTTTATATGAAAATGGATTTTGGTATATTAACTATACTTTTTCTAAAAATTAATTATTAATCTATTTTTAACTTTTTATTAACTTTTAAATTATGTATTATTATTATTAAATCATAATAAAATTAGTTCCATGAAATAAAATGCTTATTTTTTTAAATTTGATTTGATAAGTATAAAGTGAATTGGGACAAATGACTTCTAAAAAAATACAAAAATTCATGATATATCTATATGTATAAATATTCTATCACATAATTATATATTCATAATTTTTACTTACATAACCCCTTATTATATTTACATAAGACATAATCATCAGATAATCTCCAGTATAAGTCAAGGGTGGTGATTCCACTAGCATATATCTCATTGAAATTTCAATGAGTTTGAATTTCTCTAACTGTTTTTTTTTTCATACCATAATTATTTGTGTTCATCCTTGTATTAGTCAGGATAAAACCATATAAATTAAATATAATTTATTTTATTATATAAATGGAATTCATAAGGGATACTTCCACTACTCAACATTATTTCTCTCCTTTTGTAGATTTCATAATATGATTACTTCCTTTTATACCAACTAATTTAATGGTTATATTATAATGGTAAATTTTTTATTTAAAATGTCACGGTTTCATTTTATTTTTTTGTTTCATTCTAAAAATTATTTTAATCTATTTATTTAATGATAATTTATAGTGAAATGTTGAGTAATTATATTCTACACCCATAAATAAATTTCATCCTCATAATTTAATTTTTCACTTAGTGGTGAAAGTATGTGAGGTTAATATTAACATATCCATAATTTAGGATATAACCTCTAATATGACATATACCTTACTCTATTAGTATTTGTTAAGTTACGTATCATTCATCAAGAAACATTAATCATCCATATAATCATGTACCCAAGAATGTATATGCCCTAATAATGTATTCACAATATAAAACATTACATAAAACCATTTGAATCTCTAATAAATTAAACCACAATAAGATTATATATTATTCAAAAAAATAATTCTATCATTAACAATAAAATGTATTAATCACTAGTTCATTAATTCATAAACAATTAAATATATATCATAATCCTAAAAATTATTTAAGCATCACTAAAAATATAATGGATTTCTTTTTATTTAAACCAATAATAAATTCCAAGGGTATCAATACTATTCAGCTCATATTTATCAAAATCAATCAACCTTGTATTACATTAATATCAATAATATATTAAACATAATAGTTATTTATACTTCAATAATTTTTTATTAAATAGTTATCCCAAAAATTATACATCTTTCATTAAATTAATTTTCAAGTTTATTGATATCATTAATTATATGTTTCCAAAATTTAAATACAAACTACAAAACAAAAATAATTAGATTTTTCAAATAATTCTCATAACATTCACAATATAATATAATATCATTCATAAGTATCAATCAATAATGAAAAAATCTAAAATTATTAAATTTTTTTTATTTAGATATTAACTTCACTAATTTGATTATGAAACGAAAACTCCCCTTTTTCTACCATAACAATCATATCCTAAAATTCTCAACCATTTAAGTATGCTCCCTTATTCTATTGTAAGACATGGTGGTTTATGGATACTATCCTTTCTCAGCATAATTTTTGTGATCTTGTTTCAACCATACATTAGAACCAAAATTATTATGAAAACATCTAAAATATGAATATAAAAACATCAATATGATTATTTCTTCCGTTATTAGGCCGTTGTTTTTATTATATGACACTTTTGGATCAACCTATGACTATCATTAGTCCATAATTTGTTATAAATTTTCATTTTTTCATTAAGTTGTCTAACCTAAAAAGTTAACATCATTCATAAATCATTCATAATGGTCCATTAATAGATTTTTATTAAACAATGAATATCCGCCAAGAGTATCAAACTAGGTGTGTTGTCATGCCTCTTTATCATGAACCAGGTGAATATATATTTATTACCTAATCATCCTATTTTAAGTTTATTACCCGTAGGTACTTTTTTTCCAGATACTACATCCCCTTATAGTATATATATAGGGATATAATTTCTAGGAAAACCAAAAACTCAATATTTTACAAAAACATCGAGATGTCATATTATACATAGAGTTATTTTTGGGATTTTTACTAAAGTTTTATTATATTAATCCAAAAAATATTCAATATTACCTACTCTATCATCAAGAGTTCTCTATACCCTTGATATTATGATCAACCCTAACTTTTCAACCCTTAAATTAACCTCAACAAATACCATAATCTCTAATGTCATCTAAACCCACATCTAATACAAAATGTGACTCCATGAACTGCAACTCCTAGATCTCATTCCATAAATTCATACTTTACATACTCTCTTTGATAATAAGTGTAACAGATTTGATGTAACCATCCTTAATTATGAATTAAAAAAACATGTCTTACATATCAAGGATATATTTAGGTTTAGAGAATTATAGAATTATGAAAAAACATAAAATATTAAATTTTAATTCTATAGAAACTAATGAATATTTTTTCACTATATAAGAAACTACTTAATCAATAATAAGTCTTCAAAATCTCCCAAAAATCATTCACATAATTTATCCTATTTAAAATTTCATATATAATACTTTTCTACGTATCCTAGGGAAATGAAAGTATAAGAATAGTTGAGATAAAAATATCAACAGGTGAAACATATAACATGTTCTATTAAAAACATAATCATGGAATACACTTTATGGTAGGAGTAAATAATCTGAATAATTCTATAATCATCTAAAACTTATAGCATTTTAAATCTATAAAATAATTGAAAACCTATATATCAATAATTAATGATCTCATTCAAATGTGATAAATAATGTCATACATAAAAAACATGCTTTCAAGTCCTTGTTCCAAGACACTATATTGATATGGGGGGAGGTATAAACAAAAACACAAGTTATTTTTTTCTCATGAGACCTATCTTTTCATTATGGGGCTATATAATTATGGTCCTAACTCATGACTTGTTAAAACCAATTCATTAACCATATGAGTAAACTATAAAATTCATAACATTTCCTAAGGAACCTATTTCTGAATAAAAACAAGGAAATCAGTATAATAGATGATATGGAATGTCGATACATAATCAACCTATTTTAGAAATCCATAATCATCTTGAATGTTAATATTTTCCCCCATGTTAATAAAATGAATAACATGAAAATAACCCATATTTAAAAAAATATGGATAGTTAAATAATATAAATATAACTTTCCCATAACCATCTATATTGGAATGAAAACATACACAATTACAATAAATTTCCCCATTTTAGAAAATAAATTTTCTTTCTTAGTGAACTTCCTCTAATTTGAATTTCATAAAATGAAATGTTCACACTATATAGGGTAATTAGTATACAATTAAGTAAATTTTTTAGTAACATGATCATAATCCATCTAGAGAAATAAATTGGTTGGTCACAAAATAAAATATCTCTAATGAAATAAATAAAGTATATAAGGGAGTTGACATAAATCAAAAACACCCTCGTAAAAATAATTCCTCAAAGAGTATCATAAAATAAGGGAGAACGAATATAATTGTTTGATTCCATGAATTAAATCCCAAAAATCATAATATGTATATTATAGGATAAATCATGAAACATAAATCTCATTAGGGAAAAATATATTTAAAATGATAATAAGGTAAATGGAAGAGGAAATTTAAAATGGTTTTTAGAATAAATTTTTAACATTCACTTAAAATACAATTTTTTTGATTCTTTCAAAGATAACTTTTAGAAAATTGATGTGAATGATTTTTAAAAAAAAATATTTTAAAAAGAATTTACAGTAATAAATCATTGAAAATAATGAAATTGGATGTTGGATAAATTATAAGAGTAAGGAAAAACATATGAAAGTGAAAGGAAACCCCCTTTTTATTATTTCTGAAATACATTTCCTTAAAACTCACATTGTAAGAAGAGTATGAAAAATTAATTTGTGTTAAAATTAATTTTAACCAATAGCGTTAAAAAAATACCACATAATAAAATATTTCAGTGGGAGAACCCAAACAAGGAAAATCAAAGTTCAAGATGAAAGATTATAACTCAAATAAATGAGATTTGAGTTATCAATGTCATTTATGAGCAACATTCTCCATGAAGCATTAAACATTTGAAAATGGTTTATATGGTAAAAATGAAAAAAGTGTAAGAATACTACATAATATAATAAAACGGTTGAAATTTCCCAACATATATGAAAAGATTACAAGAAAACAGTCATAACTTAATGGATTAAAATTGAGTAACCAAAAACACATATGAGTGGGGTAACACTTGAGTCAAAATACATTTGATGAAAAAAATATGATTTGGATTAGTTAATCCAATTAATTAAAAGAAAACAAATTATTAATTATTAATTTTACATTAAATTAATTTAAAAACAGAAATAGGAAATATGGAACATAACATTTAACTTTTCTCAAACAATTATATTTGGGACCAAGAAAACCCTTTGTGGCCTGAGAAACATTTTAATCAAAATACCTTGAAATAGAGATATTATAATTGAAATTAAAATACTATTATTAAATAATAATTTGAGAAATTATATCTAAAATATATAAACCACATTATTTTAATTAGTTTCATAATTCCAAACATGTCTTAATGAGAGGAATTTGAGATGAAACCCCTTGCCTTGGTCTAGATTCATTCTACACTTGCACCAATGGTATTGAATAATTAAATTAAGTTTATTAAATATATACTCAAGAAAAATATTTATAACTATAAACATTTGTACTCTTAATTTATAATCATTATATGTTTAAATATATATATATATATATATATATTATTTAGATTTAAATTATTTTTAACATCGGGTGTAAGTGATCATTATCACTTTGAACTAATTACATAAAAGTTTGTTGATATCTATTATTTTCTAAAATTACATTATTATTAGATCATATAAGTAACTTTTGTAGTTTTTAAAATAAATTTTTTATAGATATAATCTCATTTCATGGAACTTTTTTATATGATATATGAGGATAAAATCTGTGATGAGAATGTTTCGGTGATTCTTCCTGAATAAAGGGTGATAAAATAATTAATGATTTAAATATTGATATAAACATAGAAAAACAAAAAAAAAATATTTAAATATTTATATCATATTATATCATTAAATAATTTCAAACATCCATCCATGAAATAAATTCATTATATTGTTAAATTATGTGGTTAAACGACCCAAACATGAACCTACCATGATTAAAGGATGATTATTTGGTGCTTTAGTTATAATAATGTTATAAAAAAATTTATGATATTCTTTAGTGTATATTAATTTTATATATCATAATTGGATGGAATTATAAGAATAAGTAATGGAATTGAAAATATTTCATAATATGAATCAGAATGGTTTCCTCTTGTACGCTTTTTTTAAATGATTGAATTTACATTGATCATTTGTTTATTATATCATTAATAGGTTCTTCAATTTATCATACTAAACCATTTATTATATAATAATTATTATTATAAATTAAAAAATGTTCTTAGCTCTATATATAAATGGAATTAATGAAAAGAAAAATGTAAATCCATCGTTCCATGGAGGTGGTAGTCCACACTTATGTATGGATGATGATTTTATTTTCCCTAGAGTAGCACAAATGTATAATATGTTTTATCATTTCATAAATTAAAATATGTAATAAATATAATAATTATATATTAAATTTCCTATTAGTATCATCATTGTAATGAAGTGATGGAAAATGAAACATGTTGTGTCATGGAGGTGGTAGTCTACACAATGCACAATTCACATTTTCATTTTTCTTAAGGGAAAAGGGGGAATGTGGTTAAGGATTATGTAATAATTATAATAACATAAAATACAAATAATTATAATGATTTTATCATTTTAATATACTGAAATTAAATTCTATAAGAAATAAATTTATATAAATAAATAGAAATGAGAGGGAAATGGTTTGAAATATATACCTTAGTACCTGGATTTTCTCCTTTTCCAAGGGGATTAATCCTTTTAGGGATGGTATTTTTAGAATAACAGAACCTCCTTAATGTGTATATATGTGTCTAAGATATTTTTGTGTAGTTTTTTTCTTCAAATAAGTGGATTTCTGTGTGAGGATAAGTGAGGAGAGGATACCCCCTTTTATAAGTGAAAAGGCAGGCATTTTCTATAAATACACAAAACTTTTATATAATGGGAAATTAATTCCAAATAAAGAGGCCCCAAAATTGATAAATAATGGAGATTATAGCTTATAAAGAAAAAAAATTCCTCAACTAGACATTCCCACAAATTTTTTAAACATTTTTGAATCCTTTTATTCTTATATTCTTTACTTGTAACATTTTAGATTTTACAATGATGACTAGTTTTTACCTAATGTAACATATATGTATGACTAAAAATAAAATATTCATTATTATATAACATTGAAATAAGGATTCCATAATTTAAATACATTTAATTAGATTTAATTTTTAAATGTGATAAAAAATAATTTTAAAATAATAAATACATTTAAACAATTATTGAGAAAAACATAACTCATGTTTTAAATTGAAAAATATAGGTTTGTAAATTAACATTCATATTTCACCAAATATAATTTCACTAATAAAAAAATATATTTTTCCATGGAAATGGTTCATGGATTTATATTCCAAAAATATATAATAATAATTTCATTAATGTTTTGATATTTGTAAAAAAAGTATTTTTCACCATTAAACTAAAAATCATTCTTTTTATAAAATACCAAAAATGTATATTAAGATAATATTTTCATGAAAATTAAAAAATTAATTTATTTTTTTAGATTAAAATTATAATTTTTTTAAAAAAATTTAATTAAAATTATAAAATATAGAAAAAAAATTGTTTTTATAAGAAAGGGACTTTTGATAAATTAACTATATTTTTTGAAAAATTATAATTTAATCTAGTGTTGAATTATTATTAATAAAATAAATATATATTTTTATTATTAAATCATAATAAACTTAGTTCCCTGAAAAAATTATAATTTCTAGAAAATATATTTTTTATGTATAAAGTAAATTAAAGAAAAATAAACTTTCGAAATGTTCAAAAGTTCCTGATATATCTATACATATAAATATTTTATAACATAATAATATAATACATATTTATAATTGAATAAAACCTTATTATATCTATGTAAGTTCCAAGCCTAGTATAATATCTAGTTGAAGTTGGGGGTTGTGATTCTGCTTGCATAGATCTCATGGAAATTTCTACAAGCTTGAATTTCTCTAGCATATAATGTTTCTCATATTTTTATTATTCGTGTTTGGTTTGGGCTTGGTCTAAAGAAAAAATTAGAAAATATACCTTATTTAAAATATCATATAAATGGTCTTCATAAGTGATACTTCCACTACTTGACATTATTTCTTTCCTTAATAGTTTTCATGATACGGTTACTTCCTTTTATACACGCAAATTGAACAAGCTATATTATAACTATCAAATTTTATTTTAACATATCATGGTTTTTTTAGTATTTTTACATTACAAATAGACTATTGAAATATTTATTTATGTATAATATATAGTGAAACCTCATGTTGTTATATTATACCCCTTTTAATAAATCTCATCCTCTGAATTTTAATTATTAATCACTAACAAAAATACGTGTGGGAAATATTTACATATCCATAATTCAGGATATGATATCTGATGTGAATCTACCTTACTCTCTTAGACTATATCAAGTTACTTATATTTTTTGAAATATATTAATCATCCATAAAATCATTTACCCAATTATTTATATACCCTAATCATATATTATCAATAACAAACCTTTCTAAAAACCATTTGAATCTCCAAGATATTAAACAACAATAAGATAATATATTCATCAAAAAATAAATATATATTTAAACCTTGAATGTATTAGTCACTAGTTCATAAATTCATAAACTATTCAATATATACAATATTCCTAAGAATTAGATAAACAACAACAAAAAATATCATTCATTACTATTTATTTAAAACAATAATCAATTTGAAGTGTATAAATACTATCTAAATCACTTTTCTCAAAATCAATAAACCCTTTATTGCCTTTATATCAAGCATATTTTAAATATGAGAGCTATTAATACCTTAATGGTGTGTTCTTTAATAGTAATTCCAAAAATACTGTTTCATAAAATCAATTTTCATGGTTATTGATACCATTTAATAAATATTTCCAAAACATTAAATAAAAACTATTTAAGAATAATCCTTAGATGAATTAAATAGTTCTCATAAATTTAAAAATATACTAGAATATCATTTATAAATGTAGATAACTAATTAAAATATCTAATATTATCAAGATTAATTTTTTTATAGACATCAATCTCACTACCTTGGGTAAGATAAGGAAACACACATTTTTTCATCATAATAAGCATATACCTAAATTCACAACCATTTAAGTATTATACCTTATTTAGTTATAAGGCAAACTATTTTCTAGATACATAACTTTTTCAGCTTCATTGTGTGATCTAATTTAACAAAAAAAATACAAAAACAAAAATGGTTGTTATAATATCCAAAATTTTAGTATGAAATCATCAATTTGAATATGTATTCCCTAATAACACCCTTTTTATATTTGGTACATTTCAGTTATCCTAATAATCTATTTGTTTAGTCCTTGGTTATTTATTTTCATTTTTATATTAGGAAATATAACCTAATTATCTAATATCATTCTTTAAATCATTATAATGGTTGGTAAAAAGAATGTGATTAACAAAATCATATCCCCTAGTAGTGTTAAACTTGATGTGAATTCATGCATTTGTCATGCACAAGGTGAAGATAGAGTTATTACCCTGTTTTCCCTTTTGGGATTATTACCCCGAGGTTCATTTATTTTGGAGCCTGTATCCACTTATAGTATCTACATAGGGATGTAATTTATAGGAAAACCATATAATTAAGACTTTATAAAATATTTAGGATTTCATCATATACTTATATTTATTCCTGTTATTTTTATTGAAGTTCTTTTATCTTAATCTCTAAAATGTTCAATATTACCTCAAATAACATTAAGTGTTATCTAAACACATGAAATTAGAACCAAATATAATATGTCGACCCTTTAATTTTCCTCAAAAAAATATTAATCTATAAATTTATATAAACCCTCCACTAATAAAAAATGTGACACTCTAAACCCAAACTCCCAGATTTAGTTCCAAAATACATACTTTACATACTTCATATGATACTAAGTGTAACAGATTTGATGTAACTATCATTAACTAAAAAATAAAAAATAATAATAATAATTTCATCTCTTTTATCTCAATAATATTTTCTGGATTATAAATTTTAAATAAATTTGAAGAAAAATAAACTAATAAACCACATGTCTTTCTCAACTAATAATCCTTTTTCACTATATAAGAAATAACTTAATTCATGATAACTCTTAAAATCTCCAAAAAATACTCCAAACAAGCTATCGTGTTTGATATATAAACTATAATACTTTTTCTTTATAACATGGGAAAATGAAAACCTAATAAGGGGTGAGAAGAAAATATCAGTAAGGGAAACATATAACTGAAGTTGTTAAAAAAAATGAATTCATATTATGATAGGAATAAACAATCTGAATATTTATATAATAAAATAAAACATAGAGCGTGATATATCCATGGAAATAAATCAAAACATAGATATCAATAATACATGATCTCTTACTAATGGAATCCATAATGTCAGACATAAAAACAAAATGATGGTAGGACTTGTTCCAAAACACTACGTTGATATAGAGAGAGTTATATAAAAATACCCAAGTTGTTCTATCTAATGAGACGCGTCGATGCATCGAAGGTATATATATTTCTAGGAACCACCCAACACTTTTTTAACTCTAGTTAATTCACCATAATTTTCATCAATACATTTCATACCATTCCCTAATAAATATCTCAATGAATAAAAAAATGGGTATTTTTTTAAAATGTTGGGGTTGAAGCCTCATTTTATTATATAAATCAAAAACCTCTTTAGACTGTGTAGAGGGAGACCCATTACATAGCCCGAAGTCCCAAGGCTAAGTGGCCTAAATACTAGTCTTGAAAGCCCATTTTTTGTCTCAAATATCCCCTTGGTGAATAGTACTTCTACAGTACCCAGGCTGCTACAGCACCGGAAATTAGTCCATGCCCGGATTTGATCCTGGGTCATTTGGATGCCAAGCAGGAGCATGTACCACTAGTGTACAAGCCCGTTGGAAATAAAAAAATGAATATCCATATAATGAAAGATACATAATTTCAATACATAATAAACTTATGATATAAATAAATAATCATCAAAAATTTCAATAGATTTTCATATGTCAATAAAAGGGATAATATAAATCCCTGAAATTCTAAAGTAAGAACATTGTATCTAATAATGTTTAAGAAATGCAACAACAGGCCTGGAAGGGAAAATAACATCCTGAAAATTTAAAATATACTTATTATTTTAAATAAATTTAATCTATTTTATATATTTCAAAGCATGTTACATTGAGTTATCTAGCCTTACATGTAAGAATAACTTTGTTCGAGAGCTTGCATTACAAGGAAGACTTAGTTTTATCCAACAATATATTATAAAAATATTATTATTTAATGTAATAATAGTTAATCTAGATATTAAATTAAAAGTTATTAATAGTATTAACTAAAATATTAAAATATATGATTTAATTCATTGTTTAACAATTAATTATAAATGAATATAAGAACCAATTGAAAATAAATGATATTTTTTAAAAAAACTATTATTATGTGCCAAAGATGTTTTATCATCATACATTAAATTAATTACTATTAGTTAATTATATTAATTAAATATAAATAAATATATATATTATATTTCATAAAATATTTTTTATATTAATCCAACATATTTGATAGGCAGAAGATAAGAATAAATCTGGTTTTATACTTAAAATTTTTATATTTCTACAAAGTCAATTATGATGTCGTTTAATGGAGCACCAATTTCAAAACAAATTTTTTTAAATTTTTTAAATTTTATTTTAAAAAATAAACTTTACTTTTTAAATAAAGATATAAAAATTATCTTCTGTTGATTTTTTTATTTTTCTGAGAAGTTTCATTTTTTATGAATAGTGAAAAATAATGGATTGTAATTGAAAACTGACTTTTCGCCTCAATAAGTTTTAAGGTTAAATTATATATTAAATTAGTTTTAAATTAAAATTAGTTAAATTATTAATTAATTAATCCTATTTAGGTAATTTTAATCAATTTCACACAAAAATTGGATATAAAATCATGTCAAACTTTTGAACATTTTAACATTAAAAATGTTCATTCTTATCTCATTTGCGGGATTAATTTTAAACTAATATCTTCCAATTTTTTGATTGAATTTTTTTAAAATGGTTCTATATTTAGAATAAAAATTATTTATTATTTATATTATGTTCAACATAATTTTTTACCCTGAAGAATAATTAAAGTGATTGAAATTAATTACAGCGATTAAGGGAAAAATGAGTTCACTTTGAAATAAAACTTTGATATTAAGGGGGGAATGACCTAAAAACTTATCCAAATCCCATTTTTTGGCCATATTTAGACCATATAATTCATTTTATACAATTTTTTTGTTATTTTAGTTGCATTATTTATGGGATACCTCTTTATAGTGTTTACCTTTTTATATTTACTAGAATATCACTCTTCCTCCACTATAAAAATGCACTAAAACCTCCCAGTTATTCACACATATCAAGACATTTTTCTTATCAAAAACCTTCCCTAATATTCTCCCAAAATCTATCCCCTCATCCTAGAATCCTCACTTTAGGAATAAATCTAACCCGGGAAGTCTTTTGATATAAACCAAAAGGAGTTACCAAAAAAGAGGTAACGTTCTTCAATGATCACTTTTGTTTCATTTATTTCAATTTAATTCTCCTTATATATTTTATATATAGTAAAATAAGTATTAGAAATGTATTGTAATTTTTTTATTTAAATGGTATGACTTACACACACACACACAACCAAAAAATGGGATATGAAATCATTATTCTTTTGTATGGCATATTACTGCCTCATGAACTGATTTGTTCATTCTTACATTACCTCCTTTCAAGTATAGTATAAATGGTTTTTGTTTAGTTTATATATGATATATATTATATTTATTATGTTTTTATTATTCTATAACTTTTATAAAACACATTCCTTTATTCGTTTCATTTTTTTGAAATATAATAACATCGTCTGTGGACCTGTGGACTATTGCCTCCTCAGAGTGATGTGATTAATTCATGATATACATGGAATGTATTAAAGATGTTTTTAATAAAAATATGTTAAATATATTATTAAATATAATAATTTAATTTTACTATACATATATATATATATATCACATACGTTTTAAATATGATAATGAAAGGGAATTAACATTCATGTGTACATATGACCTACCGTTTCCACGAACGGTGCATTTCATTTCCTATCTCCAAATTTTATAGATTATTATAATTACATATTTAATGAATATATATGATATTTAAATATTTTTTTAAATAATTTATATTATTAAATCCTGGACTAATTAATAAGAACAAAAATAACAAGTCAAGACATACTTGAAAAACGAAGCAATTAACATCCGAAATTATGAAAATAATGAACGATTATTAATGAACATATTATAAAATGTTAACAAAAGAAATATATATTATATTAAAGACATTAATATGGGTCTAGTGTAATTTAATAATATCATTAAAACCAATATAAAAGAGGTTAAATATCGTTCAACCAGAATGAAGTGTAAGGTGAGGGAATTTTATCTCACTTTTTACATCTATGAGATAAATGTCATATTCACCAGTTACTTATTTTTATGTGGAATATCAATTGACCCTTTTAATATATTATATCATGAATCATTTTATATTCATTTTATTTATGGTTTTACATTTAATTATCTCATCTAATGGGTTTTTACTTCAAAATTACCAAGTTGTAAAAGTTATCTTTACAATATTGCTTTCTTCACTAATTATTAACCCTATCTTGAACCAATCACTTCCTTATGACCATTTTCCATTCGACATAACATTTTTTAGATATCCATACTATTAAGTTATGGGTATAATTATTTAATAAATCTTATACCATTTGTACATTTGGTACGTACTTGATAGTTATTTGATTCACTGGGGAAATATTTGTAAATTCATATCTTTTACTGAATATGAATATTTGATAAGTAAATTTTCTCGTGAATTAAAATAAATTAAATAATATATGAGTAATGGTTTGTACTATAAGTGAAGGGTGGGTTCCAAACTTTATATATTCCTTCAATGCATTGATGGGTTCTGATGAGGCAAATTAGTTGTCCAATTTTAACAGGTGCTTACCTATAGTTTTAAACTATCTTGTAAACTGTCTTGACGGTATATGTTTTTATATTCCACATACATTATTTCCAATAATTAATAATTATATTAATTGAGAATTTAGTTATTATTTTTATTATTTATCCATGATGTTTTGTATTTAACATTATCTATGGATTCAGTTCATTCTCATCTTACTGATTAAATTGAATATGTTTCCGTTATTTACCTTTCCATATTAATTATTCCTTATCTAATTATTTGAATGGAATGAGTTATTATTTTATTATCATTAAATTTTTATTTATTCTAATTTATTCATTATTAATTCTATTATAGTTACCCTTAATGATCATTTAATCTCACCCTTATTGTGTTTCTTTTTCCCAAGTTATGATGAGGAATTTTAAAAATGAGTGTAAAGGATACGGTTTATTAGTATATATTATGTATTATTCTTTATTTTATATTACCAATATAAAATTTGTATCATGTATTTAATCTAGTTTTTCCTGAAAATTCTAAATTGGTTAGTCTGTTGGGATTTAATTCCTTGTAATCATGCTAATGTAATTAAGTAAAGCACTAACTCTTGGATTCTAGGGACGAGTCATTATAGTTGGTATCAATGGAAGTTAAGTAGAAACCTTGGAAACTATATTTAATAATAAATATATTAAGAAACATAAACCTAAGATATAATTTTTTGATAAGTATATAAGATCATTCTAGAATTTTGGTAAGGTAGAGATTGTGTGGGTATTTCTAGAAATACATAATTTTCAGGATGCTAAAAGTGGACATGATTCTAGAATAAATGTACTTATCTGAAAAAACTCTAAAAAGTATTATTAGTCCTGACTCATTTCTAACTTGGTACAACATGCCTTACTGTTCCCCTGGTTTGATACTTCTTAAGGATACGCTTCAGATAATTCAAATTTTCTTTACAAACCACTTTAAAGGATTTGAAAGTTAAGATATCCCCAAAGAAACCATGTTTATAATTATGAGATTAGTTATGCATAAATTTTTCAATTGGTTTTAATTGTTACACCATATTTATAATTATAAAAATTTTATAATTTTATGATCTAATCTAGTATATTTCATTGTTTATAAATGTCTCTTGTAATGAAGATGTTTATAAATACTTGTGGCCAATATAGAGTTTTTCCTACTAAGAAAGTAAATATATATGGTATTGATGTTTAGAAAAGATTGGATATATTAAGGAACCTTAATCAAGTAGTGATAAATAACCTTTACTAGATAGAGAAACCTATTATACAGTGAGAATATTCTATTTTGGATCACTTTATGTGTTAAAGTGCCCCATCATTTAGTGGGACTACTAATTTAATGGTAGCTGAGTAATAAATTAAATATTTGGAGAAGATATTCATAGAATTGAGATGTAGGGAAAAGGAAAATCTTAATTTTGTAGTGTATTTTATTTATAGAGATGATTATCAATGTTAGTCTCTAATCTAGAATACTAAGTAAGAATACGAAATAGAACTCATGTATTGGAATTATTTTAAAGACACATTTTTTGAAAAATATTTTCCTTCTGAGAAATAAATTTAGAGGAATATAATGTGCCTTATATTAAAGAAAAATGGGATAGAAAATGTTTCAGAGTATGAAGATAAATTTATAATGTTATCCATGTATTTTAGGGATTTAATATATAAAAGTAGTAAAATATTTACCACTTCTTTGAATGGATTAATCCAAGTCTCTAAAAGGAGCTACTGTCTCAAAATTTTTATTTATATGGTGAAATATTTTTAGTTGCAATCAAGACATAAAAATAATTCTCCAATTATTATGGATTAAAAGGGAAGAAAGATAATAATATGACAGAATAGAAAATAATAGGTAAATGGAAGATGGTAAAGAAGGATTTTCCCACATTTTTTAACTGTGGAAACAATCACCTTGGGAAATGCTTTAAAGGATTAGGAGTTTTTTAAAATTGTATGGAAAGGGGACACCATATAAGAGAATGAAAATAGATGATGTTAAACATTTTTTTTCAGTGTTAAAACTACAAGGAGATACGGAAACATAAGAAAGACCACCCAAGTCATCAATGGTATCTACCATAGAAAAATACAAGAGATCGAGGTCAAGCTTTTGTTTTTGATACGACCGAAGTGAAATGATTAATGTACTTATGTATTTGGATCCTTTAGTAAGGTTTTCAAATGATTTTATTAATGATATCTTAGTTTTATGTAATATGGAAAGTAATGTATTGTACTATATTAACTTTTTGTTAAGAATTTTAAATCATATGTTAAACGGTGGCGATGACCAAGAAAAGTGATTCTTTGGAAAGTTGAACTTCTTGGAAAATACATGACTCAAAATTCATAATATGTTACTAATATTGAGAAAATGATTATTGGATAAAGAGATTATTTATTTTAATAATGTAAATTATATAACACTAACTACTATTTAAATGCTTCTAAAGTGTTGGATCATAAGATTTTGAAAGGTTAACCATTTATCAAATAGTTTAAGTTGAGCTTTGGAAGTGGTTTGAGAGGGTGATGTATTATTTAACCCTATGATACAACATATCCTAATAGATAACATATAAATAGTTCAACTCACAACCAAAGGATAATATTTTTCTTATAAAATCGAAACGTATCAAGGAACTATTATAGAGTGAAATAATTCATTAACATTAAAAAAAGCATTTGAAGCAAAAATGTTATCATAATATCATCATTATTGATGATTTAAATTACCATTTTCACACCTCTAGTACATTTATTTCTGGTAAAAACTTTCTCATAAACATGTTCTCTATCACAAACCTTCTGAACTTGATAGTTATATTTTTCTTCCTTGTCCATGTTTTCACAGTATCCAAATATAAGGAAAGTAAGGTTATATGGTAACCATCACATTTACCTTTCAATGTTATTTTGATGATGTGTTATTAACCCTATTTAGAATGTGGGTTTTTAAATAATATTATTTTCCAATATTACACCCTTGATAACTGAGATCAAGTTTAAATTATGAGGACGAAATTTAATTAAGGTTGGGAAAATATAACACCATGAAATTCTAAAGTAAAAAAATTGTATCTGATAACATGTATGACATGAAACACCAAGTTTGGATGGGAATATAACATCTCGAGACTTTAAAATAAATTTACTATTTAAAATAAATTAAATTTTTTCTATATATCTCAATTTATGTAACACTAAGTTGTCTTTATTTTCACATATGAATGGATTTGTTTGATTACTTTCATTACACTCAAGACTGAGTATTATTGAACAACAATATATTATTAAAATATTATTATTTAAAATAATAAAATATAAACTAGTTGTTAAATTAGTATTTATGAATATTATTAAATAAAATATTTTTTATATTCATCCAATATATTTGTTAGGTATAAGATAAGAATAAATCAAATTTTACATTGTATTTTTCTACAAAATCAATTTTATCAACTTTTAATGGAACTCCTTTTTTTAAAAAATGGAACTATTGTAAACTTTATTTTTCAGAATAAACATTATTTTTTATAGTATAACATCAAAATTATAATAGGGTAAATTTTTGAAATATTTCTGAGAGGTTTTATTTTTTGATGAATACTGAAAAAGATTGAATTTTAATTCAAAACTATTTTTTGTCTCAACGATTTTAAAGGTTAAATCTTATTTTAAATTGGTTTTAATGAAAACATAGATCCATTTTATATAAATTAATCCAATTTAGGTAATTTTATTCAATTTAAAATTGAAATTGAATATAAAACCATTTCAATATTTTGAGCATTTTTACTTTAAAAACCTACTTTCTCATCCAATCTGTGGGATTAATTTTAAATTAGTTTATACAACTTATATGATTGGAATTTGGTAAAATGGTTTAAATATTTTTAATAATAATAATTTATAATTTATAGTATGTTTAGAATATTTTTTGACCAAACATTTTCATGAAATAGATTAACATTAATTAAAGTGATTAAGGTAAAAATGATGTTACTTAGTGGTTAAACATTAATCATAAGGATCCAAATGACCTAGAAAATTTTCCAAAACCCATTATATATCCATATTTCAACCATATATTCCCTTTTATCTAATTATTTTCATTTTTTTTTGCACATTATATAAGGGAGGACTCTCAATAGTGCTTACCTTTTTATATTTATAAAAATGCCACAACTCCTACACTATAAAAAGGAATTCACCCCTCCCACTTATTCACACCATTAAAGATATTTAGATATTAAAAAACCTGCCCAAATAAGATCCTGTAATTTATACCCTCATCCTTGAATCCTCACTTTGTTCATAAATCTATCCATGGAAGTCTTTTGGTATAAGCCAAACAGGGTTACCCGAAAAAAGAGGTAGTGTTCTTCAACGATCACTTTTTTTTCATTTCTTTGTCCACCCCTTAAATTAATATTATATATTTAATATATAATAAAATCAGTATCCTAAATATAATTTAATTTTTTATTTCAATTTTATGACCTAAACTCACACACACTTCCATCAAATGGGATAAATAATCCTTCTTCGTGTGTACGGAGGACTACCACCTCGCGAATCGATGTCAGTAGCTCTTCCATTAAAACATTTTAATGATGGGAATAATGATGGATTTATAGTTTATATATGATATATATGATATTTAATATTTTTTATTATATTTTAATTTGTATATAACATATAACATTATTCTTTAACTTCTTTAGGAATTTGATAATTTCGTTTGGGGATGTGTGGATTACCACCTCCTCAAAGCAATGTGATTCGTTCACGCTATGCATGGAATGTATTAAAAAAAATTTAAAAAAAATGTGACATATATAAAATAAATATGATAATATAATCATAATATACATATATATATCACTTGATTTTTAAATACAAAAAATAAATGGAAGTAACGTTCATACATATTCACAACCTACCGTTTCCATGAACGGTGCATTTCATTTCCTAAATCCAAGTTTTAAGGATTATTATAAATTCATATGTATTGAATATATATATTATTTTTCAATCATTTTTTACATCCTTTATATGATTAAATAATTATCTAATTAATAGGAACAAAAATAACAAGTCAATACATACTCAAAAAATAAGGAAATTAACACCTGAAATGATGAAAATGTGGAAAGATTATTAATGAATGAGTTATAATATGTTTTAAAAGAACTCTATATGATATAATAGATATTAATGTGGTTATATTATAAGTTAATAAAATTATTAAAACCAATATACAAGACATTAAAGATCATTAAACCAAAAGGAAATGTAAGGTAAGGGATTTTAATCTTACTTTTTAAATATATGGGATAAATGTCATATTCACCACTTACTTATTTTTGTGTGGTGTATATACAAAACCTTTTGAAATATTATATCCATAATCTTTTTATATTCATGGTATTTAAGTATTTAATTTGAATTATCTCATCCAAGAGTTTTTGATTTGATTATTACCAAGTGGTAAAAGTTATCTTTGGAATCTCACTTTATTTTATGATTGTTAACTTTATCTAGAAAAAATCACTTCTTTCGGACTACTTTACATTGTAAATAACATTTATTTTAGATATCCATACTATTATGTGATGGTTTTAATTATTTTTAAACTATATAACATTTTTTATATAGTGTTTACTTGACAGTAATGTGATTAATTGGAGAACTGTTAGTAAATCTATATTTTTACTCAATATGGATATTTTATAAGGAACTTTGTTCATGAATTAAAATATATTTCTCAATATATGAGGAATGATTTGGAATAGTATTTATATGAGGGGCTCGGAATTTATATATCCCCTCGATGCATCAAAGGGTTCTTATAAGACAAATTAGTTCGCCAAATTAAATGGGTTTCTACCTGTAATTTTAAAAATTCTTGTTAATGGTATTGAAGGTATAGGTTTTCATGTGCATCATACATCAATTCTAATAATTAATCATTTAATTTATTGATAATTCATTTGTTATTATTATTATTTATCCACAATATTTTCTCTTTGGCATTATCTATGGATGCATTTCATTATCATCTTATTGATTAAAAGTCAGGTTTTTCAGTTATTTCCCTTTCCATATTGATTATTCTCTATCCAATTATTTTAATGTCATGTGTGCGTAGTTATTTACATTTTCATGTTGATTTATTCTAATTTATTTGTTATTTATTCTGATGTACTTATCCTTACTAGTCATTTGAGCTCACCCTTAGTGTATTTACCTTCCCTAAGTTATAAAGAGGAATTATTGGAATGAGTTTCAAGGATGTAGTTTATTAGTCTTTATTATTTAGTATGTTCTGTTTTATATTACCAATGTAAAATGGGTATCATATATGTAATCCTTTTTCCAAAACTACCGAACTGATTGGTCCTTCGGTATTTGATTCAATATAATCATGTCAATGTAATAAAGTAAGTTAGTTACTTCAGTCTTCTGGGGTTGGGGTGTTACAAATAACATGATCATAACTCATCAAGATAATTAAGTTGGATGGTCAAAAAATATATTTTTAGCTTTCCAATAATCATCAATATTGAAAAAAATATTATAAATTCCAATATTTAACACATTTGAATAATAGGGATAATATGTTCTTAGCCCATCTTGTGGAATAAATTGGATTGTTAAACAATACATAGTGAACTTTACATTAATCATCCATATTGGAATAACATAAAAAACTGTAATATATTTCCCCATACAAATAAATAAAAATTATTTATAGGTGAAAATAATTCAATATGAATTTAATAAAATGATATGTTCACACCATATTGGGTGAAGAGTGTATGTTACGTCAATTATGGCATAACATGACCATAATACATCTAAACAAATAAATTGTATATATTCAAAATAATATATACCTAGTGAAAAAAAGGAAACATAAATGGGTGTTGACATAAATGAAAAACACCCTCCCAAAAATAATGCTTCAAATGATTTCACAAAAGAAGGGATCAAGAATCGAATAGTTTGATACCTAATTTTTAATACCACAAATGATAATATATATATATATATATATATATATATATATTATAGGGTAAATCATGAAACATGGATCCTATTAGGATAAATCATTTTGAAAATGATAAGGTAAATGGATGGAAAAACCTAAAACTCTTTTAGAAAATAAAATTAACATTAACAGAAAATAAAAATGTATATGTATCTCTCAATGTTAACTTTTGGAAAAATGACAAGAAATATTTTGAAAAAATTTACTTTTAAAAAAAATATCCAACTATATATCCATGAAAATACATGATTATTTTGAGAAATTAAGTGATAAAGACAAAACATATTAAAGTGAAAGGAAAATAGCATTTTAATTATTTTGAAAATACCATTGATTAAAACTCACTTTGTAAGAAGAGTGAAAAAACATTCAGTTTTATTAAAACAAAAATTTATTAAAGGGGGTTTTAAAATAGCATATAGTAAAATATTTTGTTGGGAGAACTAAATCATGGAAAATAAGAGTTAAAGATAAAACATTATAACTCAAAGAAATGATATTTGAGTTATAAATATATCTTATGGGAAACATACTCCATAAAGGATGAAAATTTCGAAAAGGGTTTAATTTGGTAAAATTATAAATAGTGATATAACACCACATAATATAAAAAAGTGGTAGAGTATACCTAACTTGTATAAAATAAGATTATGTGAACGATCATAAATCAAAGAATGAAAATTGAGTTACTAGAAACTCTTATGATAGGAGTAACACTTGTATCATAAAAAATAAGAAAAGGAGATGATTTTTCTTATTTTATCCCATTTATTATAATGAAATAACGTATAGAACATTACTGGCATATAAAATAAATAGAATTCAAAAAAAATGAGACATCTCACATAACATGTAACATGTATCAGTGAATCTGAATTGAGACCAATAAAATTATTATATCTTTAGTAAAATTTTAATAAAAATAACATGAAATATATGGTTATGATTGACCTTAAAATAATTTTTTTAATGATAATTCATGATATGATATCTTAAATAGGTATTATATACAATACATAATTGAAATTGAGTTCAGAATAATGAACATTTCTCAAAGAGGTAAATTTCGGATTAAAAACATTGCCTAGGTCAAAATTCATTTTATACATGCCAAAGTTATTAACTTAAACCATTTATACTCTTAATTTATGATTATTATATACATATATATAAGTTAGTTTTTACCAATTTTCAACATCGAAAGTAAGTAATCTTTAGCGTTTTAAAATGGTTTTGTAAAAGGTATGTAGGTATCTACTAATTTCCCAAAGTTCATAATTATTAGATAATATAATGTACTATAAAATATTTCACAATATATTTTATAAATATATAATATCATTACACGATAGTTTTGGTTACATTCCATGATTTTTAAATCAACAATGATAATGTTTCGATGATTATTCATAAACAAAGGGTAATTTCATAATTAAGGAGTAAGATATTGATATAACCTTACTAGAACAAAAAAAACATTATTTATATAATTTTAAAATATTATACCAGTAAATAAATTCTCCTATTCATCCATAATATAAATTCATATTATCTTTCACGTAGGTCGGTAAACGACCCAAACATGAACCTACCATGATTAATGGATTATTATGTGGTGGTTTAGTTTTAATATAATTATACCAGAAGAACAATGATATTATATATTTTATATTAGTTTTATATATCATAATATTAATATATTATAAGAATAAATAATGTATTTGAAAATATTACATAATATGAATAAGAATATTTTTCTCTTAGTATAGTTTTTTTAAACGATTGAATTTTATATTTTCATTCATTGATTATATCATTAATAGGTTCTCAAATTTATCATATTATAACTTTAATTATATCATAAAATCATATTATTCCATTAAACCAATTCTTATGACCATCCATGAATAGTGGTAATGAAAATTAAAATATAAATCAATCATTCCATGGAGACGGTAGTCCACACATATGCATTGATGATGATTTCATTTTCCATAATATTGGATAAAGGAATAATATGTTTTGTAATTTAAGAATATAAAATAGTTTATAATTAAAATTATTATATATTAAATTTTTTATTATTACTATGAATATAAGGTAGTGAAGTAAAATGAAACATGTTGGCTTATGGAGGCATTAATATGTACAATGCATGATTCAAACTTTTGTTTTTATTATGTGAAAAAGGGGTGACTGGTTAATGATAATACCATTATTATAATAACATAAAAATATAATAATAATACTTATATTGACATTTTAAGATGTTGAAAATAAATTTTTATAAGAATAAAAGTGTATAGAGAAATAGAAATTATGGGGAATTAGTTAGAACTCTATACCATACTACTTGAATCATATCCTTTGAAAAGGGGATTAAATATTTGAGGTATGGTCTTTTTAGATATCCAAAACCTATTTAATGTGTATATAAGTGTTTAGAAAAGTTATTTAAAGATTTTTGTCCAAACTAAGGGGTTTGGTGTGAAGGTGAGTGAGAAGATGGGGACCTTTTATATGTGAAATGGGATGGCGTTTTTAAAAATACCAAAACAATTAAATAAGGGGATGTAACTCTAAAGAAAAATAGATCCAAAATTGTTGAATAATGGATAATATAAGTGGTAAAGTTGATAAATTACTCAAACACTCATTCTCACACATTTTTTAAAAATTTATGAGGTGTTTTACTCCTATATTATTTAATTTTACCTTTTTAGTTTTTACAGTGGTAACCTGTTTTTACCAAAGGTAACTTATATTTATGACTAAAAATAAAATTAACTATATGAAATAAGTTGTGGGTAATGATTCCAAATTTAATTTCTATTTTATTTGATTTAATTTCTAAATTTCATAAAACTTAATTTATAATAATTAATGTATTCAAACAATTCTTGAGAAAAACATAACTTAAGTTTTAATTTTTTTAAATATAAATTTGTAAATTAAAAATAATATTTTAAACAATATATTTTCAATTATAAAAACAAATATGTTTTCATGAAAAAAATATCAAATATTTATATTTTATACATATATACTAATAATGTCATTAAATAAATTTTATTTGTAAAAATAAGATTTTTCATTATTCACACAAAAAATCATTATTTTAAAAAATCATATTAAAATAATATTTAAATGAAAAATAAAAAACTAGTTTAATTATATAAAATTATCATTATAAAATATATAAATTTTATTTAAAAAAAATATAGAAAAAATTTGTATTATAGGAAAACAGATTTTATTACATTAACTATTCTATTCCTATAAATTACTAATTAATCTAATGTTAAATTATGATTCTTTAGATTAATATATATTGTTATTATTAAATCATAATAAACACATTTCCTTGAAATATAATTCTAATTTCTAAAAAATACATTTTATAATATAATATGAATTGATATAAAATGACCTTTCGAAATGTACAAAACGTCATGATATATCTATAATTATAAATATTTTATGAGACATTGATATAATTATAATTTCTACTGGCATAAACCCTTATGATATCCCTGTATGACCTAAGTATCAAATAATATCAAAAGGAATTTTAGGTTGGTTATACCGCTAGCATAAATCTCATGGAAATTTCTATATGAATTAATTTCTCTCACACCTGATTCACCTCAAATAATAATTATTCTAGTACTTCTTGGGCATGGTCTAGAGAAATCCCTATAAAATCAAAATCCTTCTAGATATTGGAAAAATTATCTTTATAAGAGAGACTTCTACTACTCTATTCTTTTTCTTTCCTTCATGGATTTCATAATATGGTTTTCTCCTTTTATAACATATAATTTTATGGAAATATTATTATGGTAAATTTTTATTTTAACATATCATGTTTTTTTGTTTTTTTTTTGAAAACTCATTATTAAAATGTTATTTAAAGATAATATATAGTGAAATCTTTGATCTGATTAAAGCCTTTCACTATTTATTACTAATATAAATAAGGTATGTACACCGTCTATAATAAGTTTCGCACAATGACCCCCATGTTTTATGTTATGGGCATAGAATCTCATAAACCACAAGTGTGATATGAGTATAGAATCCCTATATCATGATTTGGGTAGGGTGTCCCTATATCGTGATATGGGCAAAGAATCCCTATATAATGACACTCACGCATGGAGGCCCATATGAATAATAATGAATGGGCATGGTGGCCCTATATTGTGATACGGGCATGGAAACGCTTATGGATTATGATACATAGGAATGAAAAACCTATTATTATGATAAGGTAATGGTGACCCTTAAAAATATGATTCGGACATAGTGACACTTACTTTTATATATGGTAATGATGAACCTTCTTGATATGATATTGGTCATGGAATCTCTAATATTAGGATTCATGCATGGAGACCCTACTACTGTGATGTTGGGTTCAGCATACCTTAATACTCATGAGACTCATATTACATCCTATGGAAACCTGAGTTAAGCCACAGGTCCAGTCTAGTATTTCTATCCATATATATGGTTGTATATTTCAATACGTATACAGACCATATACGTGTATACACCAAGTTACTTATTCATAGACTATTCATCTTAGGTCAAAGTTGGTTTAGTTATCCCGATATACTTCTGGAACCATAGCTGACCATTTACAACATTCATAATTACTTATCATTATATCTAAATTCTGCCATATTATATGCACTGAATGGATATTTATATAAATCATTTTTTGTGGCCTAATGAGTTTATCTCACACCCTATCCCAACAACCGATGGTACCTAGGTAGATTATGTGGATGTGAGTTGGGATAGGGGAAATCACCCAGTTGTTGAGTATTAAGTTGCTTATAGCATGGGAGTGGGGAATCACATGACTAAGTTATGTCTTGTGATGATTTTGCAGATATACTTTTAGTTCCTTTTGTTATTTTGTTTCATTTATTATATATCATGAATGCATATTCCTTTTTGTTTAACATGTGAAATTACCTCATTCTTGATAAGATACTAGTTATGGTTGTTATTTATTATTTATTACATTTGTATTTTTACATTCCACTAACAGTTGATATTTTTCTTCCTCTACTAAACTATTAACTTCACCACTGTGTTACTCAAATCATGAGAGTATAGTCTCCCCACTATACCACCATAGACCCTCGCTACATGTCAAAAGCCTCTAGCATATAGGGAGGCACACTTAATCCATGTGGCCCACCGTCTCAGGGCACTGTTTTTGTAGTGTCCTGTTTGGTACATAAAAATTCATTGATGAATTATTACTCATGATTCAAGTAACATATCCTACATCTCTGTGAACATCTTTCATCCTAGGTTTCATAAATACATCAAATTATGCATCTTATAATATCCATTGATAATAATATTAAAATATAAGGACCAATAAACACACTTGTAGATAAGATTATCTAAGGACACATATAAATATATATTTCTTACAGGCGAGTATTGTTTTTATAATCTCATACACTGAAAATTACTAAGGGCATACACCATGAGAACTGAGCAGGATGCATTCCCAGATTCCTTATGTGCCTAGCTTAAAACATCACGTATGAGATGGCTAGCAGGTTTTCTGGCCTTCATCAATGATTTCCTAAACAAGGAACAACAATCCTCCTTCCACCTTATCATCACTAATAAGGAACCCGATTGGTATGTTTTTCCCATCATCCTCAGGATCCTTTTCTTCAAGGGATTGTCGTCATATCTTGGATCCTCATCTGTTTGATGCCCAATGGAATGGTACCCTCTAGACCAAGAGTATCCCAATCAAGATGAACTTTCTCACTTAGATGATTATCATGGTTTAGTGGCCATGGACCAAAACATCCAGAAATGGGGAATCTCTATGGCCTCCAACTACTTGTTTTGTTCTATTCATAAAGAGGATAGTAATGATCACCTCTTACTCAAGGGTGAATGGTCTCGGGAGGTTTGGCTATCCTTTGTCAGTTTTGTTGCTATCCAGGTGCACTACCTGCCAGTTATCCCCTTCTTTAATCATTGGTTTAGTGGTTCAGGAAATATAGGGGTTGAATGTCTGGCCAGAGTGATCATTTTTCATGTGGGATTTTCAAATCTCTGGCAGACATAGAACAGAGTGAGGTTTGAGGGAACTGTTTTTACTGGGAGAGCCATTATTGCTCATACCCAAAGTCTACTACTTGATCTAACCAGGCGTATTTATAATTTGCAGGATGCTCCCTCCCTCCAACTCTTCCAAACAGAGTCCCAGGAGAATCCTGCTCCTCCTATTGCTAGTGGACAATGGATCATATGGAAACCATGCCACTCAGGTCTAAAACTGAATATCGAAGTTTCTTATATTGTAGGTTTCATGCAAGGAGGGGATGATCCATGACCCTAGTGTCACTTTTGTGATTGCGCTCTCGGTGTATCTTGGATTTGGTTCATCCCTGCAGGCATAGGCCCTTGCCTTTCTGGCAGGCCTTACTCTCTCCAGTCAAGGTGGCATTGATATAGTGGAAGTAGAAACTGACTCTAAAATTCATTACAAAGCGCTTCTGGGCACCGGACAATTTCCCTGGTCGATCGCATATCCCATCAGTAAGATTCACACTCTTCTTTCCAACAGAATCCAGTTGAGTCACACACGTCGTGAGGGCAACATGGTGGTTGATCATATGGAGAATATTGTGGTGCATGAGCCAGGTATGTCCTATTTCTATAACATTAACCATTTTAATCCTGACGGGGTTAATATTATAAGAGGGGATTACCTCAGTCTCCATTACTTTTGGCCCCCATAGGGCACTCGCTCTCGATGTACACTTTGCATCTTGACTTATTTTTAAATAAATAATCAATGATGATCAGAAGGTTCCTCAGGGTCCTATGAGTCTCCACATTTGATATTCAGTATCATTTGTGTCCCTCAAAATATTTCTTCTAGTTGTAGAACAAATATTTAAGAATAATATCTTGACACTCTTGGGTTCTCATCATAATGGGTAACTTCTATGATCTTTTAGTTTGACAGCTACTCTTAGTACATTATCACATGCCATGTTACACAAAACAAAAATTATAATGTGATAAGGAGTTTATTAAAATTCAAAACTAGGAATACACATAATCATAAAGTACACAAAAGTGGGTTTTAGGGATCCAACTCTAACAGGAGTGTCTCTGAGCATGTAATGGTGACCACACCAACCATAATAACAACTTAGAGGGTATTTCAACTTGGTTTACAAATAATGGCCTAGGGTTTACACTCACCCTAGTATATAGTATATGGACCTAGATAATTCTACATCCTAGTATCAAAACATAGGGAATGATCAATACCATTATACAATGGTTTTTGTAAACTGATACATGAAATCCCAAAAGGCTCAACCACACCCACTGGAGACCCCATATAACATATAAAGCTATAATGTGGTTGGAATTACCTCCTCTAAAAATATAGAACATTCCCCCAAATTCCCCCACAATCCCCGTGCAACTATCATGTTGTAGGAGTTCCCTTATTTACATAAAACCAATAATACCATCTCCAAACCCATGGTAGCCCCAACATAAGTATAATGAACCATGATTAACATACATGGATATTTCATATGTTTATATTAACATTCATCACATTAAAGAAGTACATTCTCAAGGTCTATAATGTTTTCGTGTCTTTGTAAACATGGAAATATATTATTCTATCTTGGAAAATATTTTTAACATCTCCCTTAAAGATCTTCCCTTTTAATACTCATACTTAAAAACATTCTTCATAACTTAGGGAAAGGAAACATAATAAAGGGGTCAAATTAGATGATGAGTAAGAGTAAATAAAGGAGATATGTAAGAATAACATGAGAATAAGGGTATAAGAACATGATCATATCATTAGAAGATAATATCCTGTATATCAGATATCATAATAAAGAGTCATGGCATAAATATTGGCAGTTTACAAGACATGAATCATAAGATAATTAATGAACATGAGTCCTAAGAGCATAACTGTAACATTCCAGGTAAATAAAGAATAAATAATTTTTATATTTATTAATATTTGCGAATTAAATATTAATTTTACATTAAAGAGGTTTCTATCTTCGATATCGTACCTGATACGCAATAAAGAGTTTCTTTGAAATCTTACGTTGCACACTAGTAATAAAATAATATTATTTTAAATGGTAGTTAACGCGTAGCCGTTGTATTGGTGGGAATGAATAGAAATAAATAAAATATTATTATATATGTTTGTTAAATGTTTTTACATTTATCCAATAAAGGATAAAGGCTTAAAATATGAAAAGAATTCAATTTTAGGCATTGATACTCTAATATTCACTAAAAGGTCAAACTGTCCCCTTTTGATGGAGAACCGTCAATAAATATAGTTTTGGTCACCCTTATACATTCTATTGGACCAAAAAAAATTCTTATTTAGAAATGGCACATCAAAATTTACTTTTTGTAAATTTTGGGTATTTTTCCGATAAAGTTCATTTTTTAATGAATAGTGAAAAATGTTGTATTTTAATTCAAAAATTATTTTTAACCTAATTTTTTTGTATGATTAAATTATATTTTGAATTGGTTTTGAAGTTAAATTAGAATATATTTTTACCATTTAATCAAATGTTGGTCATTGGAATTAATTTCACTTTGAAATTGGACTTAAACTAACAGCGGGAATTAATTATTAAATTAATTAATGAAACTTATATGTTTTGAATTTTTTAAAATAGACATCATTTTTAAATTAAGAATATCAAATATAGCTTAGGGTGAAGTTTTGGTATTTTTCTGAAAAACCTTAATTTTCGATGAATAGTGAAACCACAAAGTGGTAGTTACAAAAACTGATTTTTCCTTTAAATGGAACATTGCCACTTCTGTGATTTGAATTTCAAAAATCCAATATAAATGATTTTCATTATTAAGTAAAATTTGGTTCATTAGGATGAAAATAATTTTTGATGAAAAGTAACTTTTAAGTTTTATTAATCGCGATTAAATGTAATTAGTGTGATTTAAGGTAAAAATGATATTATAATAAAATGAAAACATATTTACACTTGTCATAACCCTATTGGATGAGTCATGGCCGACCAAGAATACCCATGGGTCGATTTTTGGGACACCATGGAGCCACATGGGTAAGATAATGACATTAATGCCTTTTATTTAACGTAAAAGAAAAAATGACGCAAACATGTATTGTTTTACTAAAACAATATTTACATGGGGTTATACAAGTCAGAGTTTTGACTATAAATAGTAATTGGAAAGATAAAAATATTTACTACATCATGATATTTTCTATAATTTTTAGACATTAAATAAATTAAATTATTTATGACACCATGATGATGCAGTGATTACCTCATTATTTAACGATTTAAATAAAATGAGACGATAATGTAAAATCTAAGACCTACACATGTCAAAAACCTATTGGACGGGTGTATTTCGAACCATTATCACCTTATCCTAGAAACAAATCATTATGGGACCATTGAAATCCGAAACTCATTTGAAAATAAAGTATCATTTTGCACCTTTCCAAGAGTGCCCCTCCTCTCCTCTTATAAAAGGCCCCCACCTCTACCTCCTTACACAAACATCTCAAGCATTTTTCTCGGCCAAGCTCTGATCATTTTGTCTCTCCACATCTCTCCCTTTATCCTAGAAGCCTTACCTTAGGCAGTAAGCTCTTCAATAAACCCTTTTGGTTCAAACCAAAGGGAGTTACCCGATTTTAAGCTAAAGTCTTCTCTAATGTTCTTTTGATTCATTTTGCTTCTCGAACCCCTTAAACTCTTTTGATTCATTTATTTTGTAAAAAAACACAGTATCATAAATATAATCTGATGTTGTTATAATAAGGATTCGAGCTACACTTACACACACCTACATCTAATGGTTAAAGAACATACTATTTCTGTGGATGGCGAATTTCTACCTCACGAAACAATGATTGTTCAACACTCATATAACACCTTCAAAGGCGGCCATTAAGATGTCACCATATGTGGGATGTATAAAAGATGGAGTTAAAGTTATTATATATGATATTATACTGGAATTATAATGTACCTTTATATAATTATTATTTATTTCCATTAAAGTATGATATAGAAATGAAAGTATTGTTCATGCGTACGTACGGCTTACCGTCTCCATGAACGGTGCATTTCATTTTTATCCCCAAATGTAATGTACTATTATAATTACATATATATAATGGAAATATATGATGTATGTTACATCTAAATTATGAATATAATTATGTAATTAAAATATACATATCTCTCATTTAGTTTTAATTCCATTAATATGACATAGAAATGAAAGTAGTATTCATGCGTACGTACGGCTTACCGTCTCCATGAACGGTGAATTTCATTTCTTACCACTAAATGTTATGTAATATTATAAACTCATGTATATAATGGATATATATGATATATATGATATCTACATAATGAATATAATTCTGGATATAAAGGATATTTTACCCCATGAACAAACCTGTAATTATAAAGAGTTTATTTTTGACTCAAGTACCATTGATCGAAAAAACAACCATTATTAAATTAAATAATTACATAGTGTTCATAAAATGGTAATAAGTGATATAAAAGGAATAATGAACTTGAAAAAGGTTCTTAAGCAAGTATAAATTAACTCAAGTTTATTATTCAGGACGTTAAAGAACGATCGAGTCAAGTCGGACCCGAGGTAAGGGAATTAATCTCAATCTCCTTTCATTGAGAAATATTTTGTTCTAATACAAGGATTTCTTTTATATGGTGTATAAACCCCTTTGAATTTTAATTTTATTCAAAAGGAATATTTTTATACGAAGCGTTTTACTAAACGACAAAAAGGAATGTTTCTTTTAACGTACATGGTGACAATGACATTTTTCGCCGCCGTGAGTATTATTTGGTCTTTGGCTTCCTCAACAAGCTGTAATGTTTTTTAAAATGAAATAAATACCATTTACTGTTTTATGTATTTTGGTATTGAAAATGGTTTTTATAATGTATTTTTTATGTCAATATATTTAAGTGATATATTTTGATCAATGTGTGGAAATGTATTCTTTCCATTATATTTGTTTTATGTCTTATGATTTTATAATGGTACTTGGACATTTGATGGGTGGTTATGTGATAAACCATATGACGGGTGGTTCCGTGAATACCGGGATGGGTGGTTACGTTATAACCTCCAATGCATTGGGTATGGAAGTCGGTCATATGGCTATTCCATTAAGTGATATGTGTGGAAGTCGACTGTATGGTTATTCCATTTAAGTATGTTTATGTCCCAAGATACATTTATATGTTATGTGTTCTTTGTATGGGTTTTATGGTAATCTTTTGGTTACAAAAGGGTATGTATTTATCTTTTATTCAGTGAATAGTTTTTACTACTTCATAAAGGTGAAAAGTATTACCTTGATAAAGTATACATGGTTTACTTGTTGTTTTGAAAAAACTAATAGTTTTCATTCTTTGTGTTTCCCTTACTGAGCTTTTTATGCTAACCCCAAGTTTTTTTGAAATTTTTTTCACAGGACCTAATCTTGAATAGTGTCAAGGATGGGATCAAGGGAATGTCAAGCTATATAAACCATGGAATTAGACATGTTTCTTTTTAAGAGTTTTTATTTTATGGAAATTTAGTAGAAGTGTCTACTTTGTAATCTTTTGAGATGTAATATTTAAGATCTAATTCTATAAAACTATAAACCTAAAAAGATCATCAATGTGAATTTTTCATTTAATTCAATGTTAAGTAATGTTTAAGGATGGGGCCTTATAGTTGGTATCAGAGGTCGGTTTAGACAACTTTAGGAGTTATAAAATTGTTAAATTATAAATTAATTTATGTTATGATTGAAATGATATAGCATTTAAATATTACCATGTTGCTTCGCCTAAGATATTTCTGTGTTAAGAATGGTTTTTCATAGTGGAAACAGAACATCTTTTCTGGGAAGGCATATAGAGGGAAATGACCTTTCAAATCAGTATCCTGAGATGGTCAGAATTAGAACTAAACAGTTTGTTGTAGTGATGGCTCAGTTGACTCAGGTGAAAAATGTTGGTTGTTTTTATTGATGATATTTTGTTGTTTTCTAAAAGTAAAGAAGAGCATGAAAGAAATTTAAGAGTTATTTTCCAAACATTAAAAGAAAAGAAATTGTATGGGAAATTCAGAAAGTGTGAGTTTTGGTTGCAACAAATTTCTTTCCTTGGTCATATTATTTCTAAAGATGGGATAACTGTTGATCCTGCAAAAACAAAGATTGTTGAAGAATGTACAAGACCCACAAATGTAACCGAGATCCGTAGTTTTCTTAGGTTGTCAGGATACTACTGGAGGTTTGAAAATTTTTCACTGTTATCTAGTCCAATGACTAAGCTAACTCGGAAGGGTGTTAAGTTTATCTGGAAAAAATAATGTGATGATTGTTTTCAGGAGTTGAAAAGAAGATTGGTGAACGCTCCAATTTTGGCACTTCCTTCCAGGAATGGTGAGTCTGTTATATACAGTGACGATTCATTGAAGGGACTTGGTTGTGTCCTTATGCAGAATGATCAGTTAATTTCATATGATTCACTTCAGTTAAAAACTCATGAGGTAAATTACCCTACACATGACTTCGAATTAGCTGTTGTTGTTTTTTCTCTAAACGTTTGGAGGCATCATTTGTATGGGGTAAAGTGTGAAATATATAATGATCACAAAAGTTTAAAGTATATATTCACTCAGAAATAATTGAACATGAGACCGAGGAGATGGATAGAATTAATCAAGGATTATGACTGTACAATTCATTACCATCCGATAAAATCAAATAAAGTGACAAATGCTTTGAGTCGAAAAAGTAATGCTTCATTAACCATGCTACGTTTGGAACAAGATCCTTTGGTTTTTGATTTGATGAAATTTGGCATAGAAGTTGTTGGTGCAGGAAGTTCTTCTATTTTGTTTCAGGTATCAGTGAGATCATCCCTATCAAAAGGAATTAAGCAGGCGCAGAAGAAAGACAGTGCGTTCCAGAAAAAGGTAGAGCTGGTTCAAAAGGGTAAGTTGCCTGAATTCAACATTGATAATGATTGTGTTTTGAGGTTTGGGAAGAGATTATGTGTGCCTGGTGATTCACATTTGAAGAATGAGTTGTTATGTGAGGGTCATAGTTCCCCATTTTCAGTTCATCCAGGCAGTACTAAGATGTACAGAGATCTACGGGAGTATTACTGGTGGGACGGAAGGAAAAGAGATATTGCTGATTTTACTGTGAAGTGTTTGACTTGTCAGCAGGTTAAAGTAGAGTGGCAGTTACCTAAAGGGATGCTTCATCCTATAACAGTGCCAGAGTGGAAATGGGAAAATATATCCATGTACTTTGTTGTGGGATTACTGAAGACATATCGAGGTTTGCTTTTAACTTTTGGAAAGGCCTTTAGAAGTCGTTGGGTACTGAATTAAATTTTAGTACATCTTTTCATCCACAATCAGATGGGCAGTCAGAATGAACAATTCAGACTTTGGAGGATATGCTACGTTCTTGTTCGATGGATTATTAGGGAAGTTGGGACCAACATCTTTCTTTGGTTTAATTTTCATATAATAACATTTTTCATTCCAGTATACAGATGGCTCCGTTTGAAGCATTATATGGGAAGCGGTGTCAATCTCCGGATTTTTGGGATGACGTAGGTGAAAGGAAGCTGATGGGACCAGAATTGGTAGAAGAGATGGCAGAAAAAGTTCAGTTGATTCAGAAACACGTGAGAACAGCTCAGAGTAGACAGAAAAGTTATGCAGATAACTGGAGGAAGGATCTATCTTTCGAGGTAGGTGATCATTCTTTTCTCAATGTTTCACCATGGAAAAGTGTGATGCGGTTTGGTAAGAAAGGAAAGCTGAGTCCAAGGTTAATTGGACCATAAGAAATTCTGGAGTGAGTTGAATCAGTTGCTTACCGAGTGGCTTTACCTCCAAATTTATCTTAGGTACACAATGTTTTTCATGTTTCGATGTTGAGAAAGTATATGCCACATCCATCTCATGTTTTGAGCCCAGAGGTAGTTTAGTTGGAAGAGAATCTCTCTTATGAATAACAACCAGTCCAGATTCTTGACCGAAGAGAGCAAGTGTTGCGAAATAAGGTAATTAACAGGTAATGTTTTTTGGAAAAACAATATGGTTGAAGAGGTAACATGGGAATCTGAAAATGCTATGAGAGATAAATACCCCCACTTATTTTGATAAGTGAATAAAATTGCGAGGACGCAATTCCTAAAAGGGGGAAGGATGTAACATCCCAGGTAAATAAAGAATAAAGAATTTTCATATTTATTAATATTTGCGAATTAAATAATAATTTTACTTTAAATGGGTTTCTATGTTTGATAGCGTTCCCAATACGCAACAAAGAGTTTCTTTGAAATATTATGTTGCACAATAGTAATAAAATAATATTATTTTAAATGGTAGTTAACACGTAGCTGTTGTATTGGAGGGAATGAATAGAAATAAATAATATATGATTATATATGTTTGTTAAATGTTTTTACATTTATCCAATAAAGGATATAGGCTTAAAATACGAAAATAATTCAATTTTAGGCATTGATACTCTAATATTCACTAAAAGGTTGAACTATCCCCTTTTGATGGAGAACCTTCATTAAATATAGTTTTGGTCACCCTTATACATTCTATTGGACCAAAAAGAATTCTTCTTTAGAATCTGGACATCAAAATTTACTTTGTGTAAATTTTTGGTATTTTTCCGATAAAGTTCATTTTTTTAATGAATAGTGAAAAATGTTGTATTTTAATTCAAAACCTCTTTTTAGCCTATTTTTTTTATATTATTAGATTATATTTTGAATTGATTTTGAAGTGAAATTAGAATATATTTTTACCATTTAATCCAATGGTGGTCATCGGAATTAATTTCACTTTGAAATTGGACTTAAACTAGTGTCAATATTTTGATACATTTTGTTTCATAAAAACAAGCTATTTGTTTTGATAGTGGGAATTAATTATTAAATTAATTAATGTAACTTATATGTTTTTTATTTTTTAAAATAGACATCATTTTTAAATTCGGAATATCAAATATATCTTAGCGTGAAGTTTGGGTATTTTTCTGAAAAACCTTAATTTTTTATGAATAGTGAAACCACAAAGTGGTAGTTACAAAAACTGATTTTTCGTTTAAATGGAACTTTACCACTTCTGTGATTTGAATTTAAAAAATCCAATATAAATTATTTTCATTATTAAGTAAAATGTGGTTCAATGGGATGAAAATAATTTTTGATGAAAAGTAACTTTTAAGTTTTTTTAATCGCGATTATTGGTAATTAGTGTGATTTAAGGTAAAAATGATATTCTAATAAAATGAAAATATCATGACACTTGTCCTAACCCTATTTGATGAGTCATGGCCGACCAATAAAACCCATGGGTCAATTTTTGGGATCCCATGGAGCCACTTGGGTAAGATAATGACATTAATTCCTTTTATTTAAAGTAAAAGTAAAAATGACACAAACATGTATTGTTTTATTAAAACAAATTTACATGGGGTTATACAAGTCAGAGTTTTGACTATAAATAGTCATTGTAAAGATAAAACTATTTACTACATCATGATATTTTTTTTATAATTTTTAGAAATTAAATAAATTAAATTATTTATGACACCATGATGATGCAGCGATTACCTCATTATTTAACGATTTAAATAAAATGAGACGATAATGTAAACTATAAGACCTACACATGTCAAAAACCTATTGTATGGGTGGATTTCGAACACTTATCACCTTATCCTCGAAACACATCATTTTGGGACCATTAAAATCCGAAACTCATTTGAAAATAAAGTATCATTTTATACATTTTCAAGAGTGCCCCTCCTCTCCTCTTATAAAAGGCCCCCACCTCTACCTCCTTACCCACACTTCTCTAGCCTTTTTCTCGGCCAAGCTCTGATAATTTTGTCTCTACACATACCTCTCCTAATTCTAGAAGCATTGCCTTAGGCAGTAAGCTCTTCAATAAACCCTTTTGGTTCAAACCAAAGGGAGTTACCCGATTTTAAGGTAAAGTCTTCTCTAATGTTCTTTTGTTTCATTTTGCTTATCCAACCACCAAAACTTTTTTTATTCATTTATTTTGTAACAACTACAGTATATTCAATATACTAGGATGTTTTTATACGAATTATTAGAGCTACACTTACACACACCTATATCTAATGGTAAAAGAACATAATGTTTCTGTGGATGGAGAATTTCTGCCTCACGAAACGATGATTGTTCAACACTCATATAACACCTTCAAAGGTGGCCATAAATATGTCAAAAATATTTATATATGATATATAATATGTTCATGTTTTACTTAAGCATATGTATTTTTCATTTATGTCATACCTTTATGGTTTCCATTATGGGTAAATGTGATATCTTCATTTTAGGAAGTGCGGACTACCGCCCCCTCAAAGTGATTTGATTCGTTAATGCCATATGTGGGATGTATAAAATATGGAGTTAATGTTATTATATATGATATTATACTGGAATTATAATATACCTTTATATAATTATTATTTATTTCCATTAAAGTATGATATAGAAATGAAAGTAGCGTTCATGCGTACGTACGGCTTACCATCTCCATGAACGGTGCATTTCATTTCTTATCCCCAAATGTAATGTACTATTATAGGTACATATATATAATGGATATATATGATGTATGTTACATCTAAATTATGAATATAATTCTGTAATTAAACTATATATATCTCTCATTTATTTTTAATTCCATTAATATGACATAGAAATGAAAGTAGCGTTCATGCGTATGTACGGCTTACCGTCTCCATGAACGGTGCATTTCATTTCTTACCTCTAAATGTTATGTAATATTATAAATGCATGTATATAATAAATATATGTGATATATATGATATCTACATAATTAATATAATTTTGGATATAAAGGATATTTTACCCCATGAACAAACTTGTAGTTATAAAGAGTTTATTTTTGACTCAAGTACCATTGATCGACAAAACGACCATTATTAACTTAAATAATTACATAGTGCTCATAACATGTTAATAAGTGATAAAAAATGAATAATTAACTTGAAAAGGGTTATTAAGAAAGTATAAATTAACTCAAGTTTATTATTCAGGATTTTAAAGAATGATTGAGTCAAGTCGGACCCGAGGTAAGGGACTTCGTCTCAATCTCCTTTAATTGAGGAATATTTTGTTCTAATGCAATGCTTTCTTTTATACGGTGTATAAACCCCTTTGACTTTTAATTTTATTCAAAAGGAATATTTTTATATGAAGCCTTTTACTAAACCACAAAAAAGGAATGTTTCTTTTAATCTACACGGTGACAATGACATTTTCCTCCGCCGTGAGTATTATTTGGTCTTTGGCTTCCTCAACAAGTTGTAATGTTTTTTAAAATGAAATAAATACCATATATTGTTTTATGTATTTTGATATTGAAAATGGTTTTTATAATGGATTTGTTATGTCAATATATTTAAGTTATATATTGTGATCAATGTTTGGAAATTGTTTCTTTCCATTATATTTGTTTTATGTCTTATGATTTTATAATGGTACTTTGACATTTTATGGGTGGTTACTTGATAAACCATGTGATGGGTGGTGCCGTGAATACTAGGACGGGTGGTTACATTATAACATCCAATGCATTTGGTATGGAAGTTGGTCGTATGGCTATTCCATTAAGTGATATATGTGGAAGCCGACCATATGGTTATTCCATTTAAGTATGTTTATGTCCCAAGTTACCTTTATATGTTATGTGTTATTTGTATGGGTTTTATGGTACTCTTTTGGTTACAAAAGGTTAAGTATTGATCTTTTATTCATTGAATAGTTTTTACTACTTAATAAAGGTTAAAAGTATTACATTGATAAATTATACATGGTTTACTTGTTGTTTTGAAAAAACTAACAGTTTTCATTCTTTGTGTTTCCCTTACTCATCTCTTTATGCTCACCCCAAGTTTTTTTGAAATGTTTTTCACAGGACTTAATGTGGAATAGTGTCAAGGATGGGATCAAGGGAAATTAATTCTATATAAAACATGGAACTAGAATTTTTTTTAAGAGTTTTTATTTTATGGAAACTTAGTAAAAGTGTCTACTTTGTAATCTTTTGAGATGTAATAGTTAAGATCTAATTTTCTAAAACTCTAATCCTGAAAAGATTCTCAATGGGAATTATTCATTTAATTCAATATTAAGTAATGTTTAAGGATGGGGCCTTATAATAACACAGGCATAACACATGGAATTTTTTAAATACTCATAAATACAAAAAATGGTTTCCATAGTTTACAAGTCTTACTTCCATGGCCATCTTAGTAGAATGGGTTTACTCCCCAAACCATCAATGTAACCAAAGTCCTTTACTAAACCAAGTTCACTACTAATTCTAGTCATGTATTGATGATTTCGTTTCACTTCCCATTATATTTGTGTATTACATAACCATGTTTACTCATCATTCAATCCTTTTATTAATGAACTAAGTTCACTCCTTGTTATAGCCCAGTCATACTGAACTGTTTCACTCCACATTCTAGCCCTATCATACTGAATTAGGTTTACTTGTCATTATAGTCCTATCTATCTCAACAGATATAAATATTTAATCAATGAATTTTATGTATATGTAGGTCCCACCCGTCACATAATTAAATCATACATATCTGTTCCACAAGATAAAAAAACATTCAATATTTCAGGACCCCTAAAAATAGATGAGTTTCATAAGCATCATATCATAACCCATGAAATGAAATGGGCACTTTAAAAAATTTATCATATAATAACCTATTAAAAATAAATAGGTTTTATTATCATTTAGTCATATAAAAATCCATTAAAGGAACTGGGTTTTATGATCATTTTATCATGGTATAACACATGGAAGGGAAATTGGTTTCATAAACTAATTATCATATTAAACATAAATCATTCAAAGAAAGAATAAGAATTGTGTAATTGGATCATATACCTAATAATTCATAAAATATAATAAATTATGTTATCTTATTTGGAGAATTATTTTGAAATATCATTTAAAACATTTCTTTATAAAAAATTCATTCCAGCTTTCAAAAATGATTTCTAAAACATAAACAATTTTAAATACATTTTTTCTTATAAAATAAATTTGAAAACCTAAAAAAAGAGGTTTTGGAGACCATAATAAATTTTTAAAATCCATTCCTTTAATATCATCTTAAAATATCATTTGAAAACATTTTTGAAAACATTTTTAAGAAACATGGTTTTTGAGTAAAACATATTTCCTACTGAAGAGAGAAATAAAGTCAGATTTTCTTAAAAACATTTTCTTATTTATTTGAAGAACCAAAGAGAGTAAAAATGGTACCATTAAAATAAGATATAATTAATAACCATATGAGAGTAAAATTCATTATATTTACTTATATATGTATCATAATATTTCATCTATGGAATCATAATCAAAAAAACCATTGATATGATGAGATTGTAGCAATAAACGGTTACCACTAGGATAACATTGAATTATGATCCCCATGAAATAATTAAATTAAATGAAGTGTAAAATAACATTAGAAGAATTATATTCATGATACAACATTCCAAAGGGTAGTATATACACCTTGTAAAATAATATAGGTGCATAACATAATAATGTCTGAGAGATAAAAAATTGAGATAAAATTACCTTATTGATTTGGTAACTTTTGAACCATAACCCCATAAAAGAGATATCAAATAATTGATATATGAAAACCATAAATTTAAGGATAATTATCATATAATACATTTATGTTCATTAAATAAACTACACCAAATAAATGAGTGGTAAGTCTCATAGAAAGAAACGTGAGACTAGAAATCCCCTTACTACTTGAGTAACTTTTGAATTGTGAGACCCATGAAAGAATTAAATCAGTTAAAACGTTTCATATAATTAAATAAAATAAATTAATGATATAATATTTTATATAGATGTATATAAACTACACAACCAAAGTAAGTGGTCAATATATCATATATCTCATAGAAATAAAAGTAAGATGATAAAACCCTTACCTTAAGTCTTGACTTTCATCATACAAACTAAAACCTCCTATATAATAAGTATAATTTTATTATAAATCTAAAAAAATTACCATATTAATGTATATCAGACCATATATTTTTTATTATGACTTTATATTACCCGTTAATTAACAATTTCATGTTAAACATATCTTTCAGGAAATAACCGCTTTGTTTTTCATATATGTTTTGACTTGTTATTCATGGCTCGCTTACTTAGATTATGATTATTATTTAAATATAGTAAAAAAATTATATAAATATCATATATATTCAGTATATATGTATTTATAATAATCTATAAAATATCTATATATGAAATGAATTACACCATTCATGGAGACGGTAGGTCGTACGTACACATGGGCACTGTTTCTATTTTCAGGTCGTATTTTTAAAGAAATAATAGTAAATGATATATATATATATATATATATTTTATAGTAGAATTATTATATAATATATATATATATATCATATTTTTATTAAACTCATCATTAATAAATTTCATTTAAATTGTCAACGATTCATGTCACTTTGAGGAGGCGGTAGTCTACACATCCACAAGCAAAGTTTTTATATTCCCAAAAAATGGAAATCATGATGGTATGTGTTATATAATAATTATAGAAGAATAAATACATCATAAATATCATTAATATCAAATAAAAACATTAATTTTATCATTATTACCAACCTCGATAGGTGGTTATAGAAAAATGAATGACATTTGTTCGTGAGCCAGTAGTTTGTCGTCCACATGAATGATGATTGTGTATCCAATTTGATGGAAGTTTTTTTTGAGTATAGGTAGAACCATTAAAATAAAAAACATATTGGTATATTTAGGATACTTATTTTATTATATAATCCTAGAATAATAATAATTTAAGTACTGGAAAAATAAATTAAACAAAAAATATTATTGAAGGATGTTATATCCTATTTGGGTAACTCCTTTTGGTTAGAACCAAAGGGATTCTTTTGTTGGATTTATGACCAAAAGTAGATATATAGGGTGATTAAAAAAATTATGGAGGATATTTTGATGGGGTTTTTTTGAGACAAAGGGCTTTATATGTTTGAAGAGAGGGGAAGAGGTGGTGGTCTTTTATAAGTGGGGAAAAGGACACACTTTGTATTTTTAAAAATAATTGTGCCTTCCACGTGTTTTACATGGCCAAAAAATACCAAAAATGGAAAAATATAGATCCACATAGGTTTAATGGTATAAATATGGATAGAAAAAAAATCATACAAGTGTAGGGTCTTTTTTACACTTATAGTTTATGTTTAGACATTAATTAAGCTCGTTTTTACCTTAATCGCTATAATTAAATTTAACAACATTCACTAATAACATTGTTAAAAAATAAATTTGACCTTAATAGAAATTATAAATTATTTTTAATCAAGATATGGAATCCAATTATCTAAATTTCAATCATTCAAGTAGCATAAATTAATTTAAAATTAATCCCACAGATGGGATGAAACAATGGGTTTTTTAAAGTAAAAAAATTCAAATATTTAAAATATTTTTATATCCAATTTAAATGTGAAATTTTTTCCAATGATATAATTATTATTAATTTATATTTAATTTATATAATTATTCTTTAAACCCAACTTAAAATAAAATTTAACTATATAAATAAATTATATGAAACAGAAATTTTTAATTAAAATTCAGTGTTTTCAATATTCATCAAAAAATTGAAACTTCTCGTAAAAATAAAAAAAATCAAACCAAAGTAAATTTTTATATTCCACTTTCAAAAATTAAATTTATTTTATCAAATGAAATTGTAAAATGTTTTGAAAATTAGTTTTAAAATAGGATAACCATTAAAATGCTATAAAATTACCTTTTAGAAAAATATATATCTTTATGCATAAAATTAGATTTATTATTATCTGTTTTCTTTAAACACATAAGATAAATGTAACACCCCAAGCATCTAAGGTATTATTCTCTTTGAATAATACAGTAGTGTGTGTTATACGCATCTTCGAGATTCTAACACACAGTGACCAATCAAAGTAGCCGTTATAAATAGTAATACCCACTTTTTGAAATTTTATAAGTTTTATCTCTCAAAATGGACTTCATTTTTTGATTCAGAATATCGAAATTATCCAAGGGTTAAATTTTGGTACTTTTCGAATAACTTTTATATTTTTATGAATAGTGAAATTTACTAAATTTTACATAAAACAACTTTTTTAATCAAAAATATTAATAATGATAAATTTTGAATTTGAGTGGTTTTAAAGTATATTTATAATATATTTTTACTATTTAATACAATTTTGTTCATTGGACATAATTTCACAATTAAACCGAACATAAACAAGTGTCAATCTTTTGTTAGTTATTATCTCTTAAAAACACGCTTTTTGTTTTAACAACGAGATTTAATTTTAAATTAATTTCTGCCACTTCTGTGTTTTAAATTTTGACAAATGGATTCCATATTTGGAAACAGGATGTACAAATTGTGTAAATAGGTAACTTTTATTTGTAGACATTTTGAATAATTATTTCGGTAAATATTTTATTTACCATGGTTAAAGGGTAAATCCGGTAAATAAGGGTAAAAAATATTATAATAATAATATATTACCCTAAAACGTGTCCTAACCTTATTGGATGATCTATGTCCAATTGTGGGCATCTTTGGGTCGATTTTGGGACCCCATGGAGCCACTTGTAAGTGATGACGACACTTTATATTAATTAAGTTAAAATAAATACAAAAATGACATAAACATATATCTTTCAGAAGAACAATTTTTACATAGGGTTATATATGTTATATTTTCTACTATAAATATTAATTAGAAATATAAAAAGATTTAATACATAATTTTATTTTATTTAGAATTTTTAGACATTAAATAATTTAACTTATTTATGAAACAATGATGATGCAGTAATTACCTTATTAGTGAAATATTAAAATAATTAATATTATAAATACCCAAATAAATATAATTTGAGACATTTCATAAATTACACTAATTTTATAGGTTAATATGACATGTTATAATTGATTTAATTTACTTTTTTTGAAGTAATCATGGTGTTATGATTTTCATAAAAATCAAATACCAAATAGGGTCAAAATTGACATAAAAGAGTTTTTAAAACAAATATTATATTATTAATTGATATTAAATTCTTAAAAATCTAAGGTTCAGATAAAGGACTTTTATCATGTTATATGTATCATTAATGGAACACTTGTAGGTCTCTTGTATGTATATAGTATGTTTATTAACTACATAATATTAAAATACAATGTGACATGGTAAGTGTCAAACTAATTAACCAAGAGTTAAAATTAAAAGATAAGGTTAATATAGTGACCCAAACCTATCTAAAACATATTGGTTGAGTGTTTTTCGACCTATACCCACCTTAACCTTTATATAATCCACTTTTAAGCTATTAGAAACCGAATATTAATTTATTATAAAATATTATTTCTAGCTTTTCCTAAGGTGCCCCTCCTCCCTCTTATGAAAGGACACCAATTCTAAGAAATTATTCACACCATAAAATCCTTTTGGTTCGTCCAAAACCTACCCATTTACTCTTCAACTTCCCTAACTTCAACCTAGAGGCTTTAGTTTGATCATAACGCCAACCTACGGAGCCCTTTTGATCAAATCAAAAGGAAGAACCCGAAAGGAGGTAATGTTTTCACCACCCTCTTTCAAGTTCCTTTCTTCCTCCACTACTTCTTTATTTGTTATTCCCATTCTAGAATAATAACCCTAGTATATTATATATACTGTGATGTTATTATAAATATGGTACAACCATATTCAGTATTCTATCTATCCTTTTAATGACATGTCACCATACGTGCGTACGTACGGCTTACCATCTCCACGTCGTGGTGTAATTGTTATTCAATATATTATTATTTTTATGGGTATAATAATGATGTGTAATTAATGTAAATAATAAATATAACATGATAATGATTCTGTTTATATGATATACCATCCAATTATATATTATTTTAATATCAAAAGAATGATATTGTCGCTCGTGCGTACGTACAGACTACCATCTCCACGAACGCGATGAGATTCATTCTCCATCGTATCCATTCAGGTATAATTATCATTTGATTATTAAAAATAATGTTTAAGGACTTGATATCATTATTTATATGAATAATATACAACCTATCCATAACAAACATGGCTTATGTAACAAAACATATACGAGTAATTTAACACCCGAAACGACGATAATACTATGATATTATTAACAAAGCAATGTTAAAAGATCATATATGATATCATATTAATGTATATGATTATTGTATAATTTAATAACAATTATTTCACCATTATACAGGATGTTAACCTACCCCAACCATGGAAAAGTACAAGGTACGGTTTATTTCCCAATCTCTTCATTATCCGAGGTTGTTTATACGTAATTATCTACTGGGACCTCTTTATCATCCACATCCATGTTTCATAAAAATGTTTATCAAAACATTCTTTCTATTCTACAGAATATGGGTTAAATTAATTTATACCCTTGTTTTACTTTTTATAAGAGGTTTATAATGGAATATTTTCGTTGTTTTCCAAACAAGGTCCTTTTTAACCTTTTCAACAGAATTAAGGTAAGAATGTTTTTTTAACTAATACGGCGGGTGCGGCTATTTTCCGCCGTTATAAAATCTTATAAGCTTACCTTACAAGCTTATAAATATATTTTCAAAGTAATTTTTTTATTTTATGATTATGTGACTTTAAATGATTTCAAAAAAATATATATTTATCTCAAATAGTTTTGATTTCATCTATGTCAACATCTTTTGATGGATTTTAAGCTTATTTGAAGTTTATTTATTATGATACAAAACTTCCATATTATATTGAAGGTTTTGTGATATGTTTGACTGTGGATGTGTTATTTGTATACCATTCATGGTTTATAGAGAAAGTATTGAAATTTTGTATGCTAGTTTTAATACGAATGTTTATGTTATGTTTAAACCTGTTCATATGAAGAATGCATTAGACTTAATATGTGATGGGTGGAGCCCGCTATAGCTCCTCGATGCATCGGTAGGTCTCATGATACAAACTAGTGTCTTGGAATAAGGCCGTGACAAAGTCTTATTTGTAGTCTTGGCACGAGGCCTTGACTATGTGATTATGATAGTCTGGCATTATGCATTCCATTCTTATGAAAGTGTTTATTGATATCGCTTGTGATTATTCGACTAGTAGAATATCCATGTGAATAAGTATACGTCATTATTTTATTTTATTTCTGCTATATTATTCTGAAGTTCAAGTTTTAAATGGATATTTTTTTAGTTATACATTGCCTTAAATGTTTATGATTATTTATGAAAGTTTCCGCTATATTGTTATCCTTACTGGGCATTTGAGCTCACCCCTTTCTATATTTTATTTTTCCTAGCATGTGAAGAAGTATTTTATTAATGACCTGCAGGGATAGTATGATGGGATAAGAGTGTGGACTATGGAGACTATATTGTTGTAGTTTTCATTTTATGATGTAATGTAAACTATACAAATGTATCTAGTTATTCCAAGTCTACTAAACTAATTGGTCTTTCGAGACTTGATCTTTCTTATGATCATGCCAATGTTATGTAATAATGCACCGACTCTTGGTAACTAGGGTCGGGGCGTTAGAGTTGGTATCAGAGGAATTTTAGTACAAACCTTGGAAGCTAGATTTAGATATACTCTGATTAGAGCACATAGAACTAAGATGGACTTTGAGGATTAGTATAGAAGAACTTCCTAGAATTTTGGTATTGTAGAGATTTTGTGAGTTTTCTGAGAAATACATCCCTATCTAGATACGAGCAGGTAGAGGTAGCTCTGGAACATATCTACCTAGGGGTAAAACCCGAAAACACCGCTTTGAGCTAGACTTGAACAGGAACTAGTGCACGACAATGGGACTTGATGCACTCTTGGTTACGAAACTCCCGGGAGATATGCATCGGATAACTCTCATTTTCTTTACAAATCCTTATGAAGGGTTTATAAGTATATACTTCCCCAAAGAAAACATTTTTATTATTATTGATTATATCCATTAATTTTTTAATTTATGTTAAGTTTTTTGATTCATAAACTGATCTAGTTTATGCCATTGTTTAGAAATGGCACCTAGTGGAAGAAATGGAAACCATATCAATACACTCACTCCATGTAGAGATTTTCCTCATGCTCAAGATAATTATAGTGGAGATGGTGATGCAACTAGTGCTGATCAGCTAATCACCATACTGGGACAACTCACTCGGGTTATGAATAATAACCTTACCCGTATGGAGCACCCTGATCCGCAGCATGGAGGATCAATGTTAGATAGCTTCATGAGGAAACAACCACCAACATTCAATGTGAGTACAAATCCCTTAGTAGCTGAGCAATTAATAAATTCCCTAGAGAAAATATTTCAGGCTTTGGGGAGTAGTGAAACGGAAAAAGTTATCATGGCAGTTTACCTCCTCACTGGAGATGCTGATCAGTGGTGGTCATTGATTCAATACATGAAAGAAGATTATTAAGTATCAAATATGGAATGGAGGGAGTTCAAAGATCTATTTTTAGAAAAATACTTTACTCATGACCATCGAGCAGATACGGAAAGGCAATTTCTAAGTCTGACACAAAAGGAGGATGATAATGTCTCAAAGTACGAGGCTAACTTTACAAGGTTAGCAAGGTATACTGGAGATTATATTTGCAACCCAAGAAGTAATATTGATCATTTCATTTATGGGTTAAAACCATTTCTCCGTCGAGCATTAGTCTCACAATCCTTCTCATCGTATGAAGACATTGTCTCAAGTGCAATTAAGACAAAAAAAAGGAATTATCTATGTCTTATGACTTTAAAGAAAATCAAGAGAAGAAGAGATCTACTGATCAATCTGGGAATGGAAATAAGGGGATGAAAGGAAAATTTGAATGTCCATCCTACAGTAAATGTGGGAAGAAACACCCTGGTACTTGCTTAAAAGGAATGGGAGTCTGTTACAAGTGTGGTGAAAAAGGCCACCAATCTGGTGATTGTAAGGGGAAGAAGGAAGCTACAGATGTCCAATGCTATAATTGCAGGGAGATGGGAAATTATGAAAATGAATGTCCTAAGTATTAGGGGAACATACCTCAGAAAAGGCCAAGGGATCAAGGCCAAGCTTATGTTATCACTACCTATGAGGTAGAAGCTCCGAATGACGTGGTGGCAGGTAATTTAATGGTTTCCTCAAGTTTAGTAAATGCATTATTTGAATCTGGATCATCGCATTGTTTCATATCTTCCCAGTTTTTATAAGAAAATTATATATTCCCAATTTGATTTAACAAAGGAGTTTTCAGTTAAAACTCCCAAGGGAAGTATCATTGCAACAAAGTTTTGTGAATCAGTCCCTATTAGAGCAGAGAAATGTTTTTTATCCTTTGATGTCATCATCATACCTATGATTGAGTTTGATATAATCTTCTGTATGGATTGGCTTTCGGAACATGATTCAAAGATTTATTGTAAGAAGAAATAGGTTACGATTTTTGATGTTGATGATAAGGAACCCCTTATCTTTAGAGAAGAATCGTCACCACCTAATTCTTATCGAGATCCACCCCCAGTAGCTCAACTAAATTCAATTATTGGGGAGGAGGATAATGAAATGACTTTGGGCGAGGAAATTAATGTTCAAATAGAGGATGTACCTATTGTGAAAGAATATATAGATGTGTTTCTGGAAGATTTACCCAGACATCCTCCAGAACGAGAAGTTGAGTTTTCCATTGATTTAATTCATGGATCAAGGCCTATATCGAAGACCCCTTATTGAATGGCCACTGTTGAATTAGTTGAACTAAATAATGAACTAGAGTAATTGAGTAATAAGGGATTTATTTGCCCTAGTGTTTCTCCATGGGGAGCCCCTTTTCTTTTTGTTAAAAAGAAATATGGATCTATAAGGTTATGTATCGACTGCAAGCCGATCAATGCTATAACAATAAGGAACAAGTATCCCCTACCTCTCATTGATGATTTATTTGACCAACTGCATGGAGCTCAATACTTCTCAAAGATTGACCTTTGATCTGGATACCATGAGTTGTGTGTGAAGAAGGAAGACATTCTGAAGACAGCATTTTGAACCAGGTATGGGCATTACGAGTTTATGGTAATGCCTTTTGCATTGACTAATTCACCCTCTGTATTCATGGATCTGATGAATAGATTTTTCAAGGAATATCTTAATGAATTTGTGGTGGTATTTATTGATGATATCTTGGTATACTCTAAAAGCTACGAAGATCATGAAAATCACTTGCGCATTATCCTGAAGACTCTGGGAGGACATGAATTATATGAGAAGTTTAGAAAGTGTGATTTCTGGCATCATGAGATTTCTTTTCTTGGACATATTGTATCTAAAGATGGAATCTATGTTGATCCTTCTAAGACCAAGGAAATCCAAGAATGGCTTGTACCGATGAGTATAACTGAGGTACGCAGTTTTATTGTTTTAGTAGGTTATTATCGACGTTTCATCCAGAATTTTGCTCGGTTGGCTAACCCATTAACAAAGATCACACGCAAATGGGTTAAATTTGTTTGGAAAAAAGAGTTTGAATAATGTTTTAAAGAATTGAAGATAATATTAGTCAATTATCCTATATTGAATCTACCATTAGGGAATGATGGGTTTGTTATTTATAGTGATGCATCGAAGAAAGAAGTCGGTTGTGTCCTTATGCAGAATCATAGGGTTATTGCCTATGCATCATGACAGTTGAATATTAATGAGCAGAACTATCCTACTCATGATCTCGAGTTAGCAGTTGTGATATTTGCTTTGAAGATATGTAGACACTACCTCTATGGTGAAATATGTGAGATTTATACTGATCCCAAGAGTTTGAAGTATATTTTCTCACAAAAAAGAACTCAAAATGAGGCAAAGGAGATGGCTTGAATTACTCAAGGATTGTGATTGTACGATACACTACCACTCGGGGAAGGCAAATAAGGTGGCAGATGCTTTGATCAGAAAAGATCATGGATTTTTTGAACAATATGAGAATTGAAAGGGATCCAATTTTCATGGATCTAGTAAAGATAGACATGGAAATAACCATGGATGGTGAAACATCAGTGATTTTTCAAATGGTTTCCAAACCATCTTTACTAGAAAGGATTAAGAGTTCTTAGATCGATGATGAAGAATTTCAAAAGAAGATTAAAGCTGTGAATGATGGGAGATTGAGAGACTTTATGTATGAAGAATGAATTTTGAAATTCAGGAAGAGACTTTGTGTTCCTGATATACCTGATTTAAAAAGGGAATTGTTAGACGATGATCATAGTTCCAATTTCTCTATACACCCGGGGAGCACCAAAATGTATAGAGATTTAAAGGAACATTTTTGGTGGGACAACATGAAGAGGGATATTGATGATTTTATGTCAAGATGTATGGTTTGTCAACAAGTGAGAGTTGGAAGGCAACAACCTAGAGGAGTCATGCATCCTCTTCCCATACATGAGTGGAAATGGGATAATATCACTATGGACTTTGTCATGGGACTACCAAAGACTCCTAGAAGGAATGATGTAACATGGGTCGTTGTTGATCATCTTACCAATTCAGCACATTTTCTTGTTATAAGGGAAGATTTACCACTTTAACATCTAGCAATAATATATATTAATGAGGTTGTGAGACTTCATGGAGTACCCCTATCGATTTTTTTGGATCAAGATACTCGTTTTACATAGAGATTCTAGAAGAGTCTTTAGAAGGCCTTAGATACTGAACTTCATTTGAGCACTGCTTACCACCCTCCAACAGATGGACAATCAGAATGGACTATTCAAACCTTAGAAGACATGTTGAGATCTTTCTCACTTGACTTTCAGGGTATGTGGGATCAATATTTACCTATGGTAGAATTTTCCTATAACAATAGCTTCCATTTCAGTATTCAGATGGCACCATATGAATTGTTATACGGAAAGAGATGTCGTACACCAACCTGTTGGGATGACGTTGGAAGAAGAAAACTTGTAGGCCTATAACTGGTGGAGGATACGATGGAAAAGGTGAAGGTAATCCAAAACCATATCAAAGGAGCTCAAAGTAGGAAGAAGAGCTATGTTGACAACTGAAGAAAGGATTTGGAATTTCTGGTGGGAGATCTTGTTTTCTTGAAGGTATCTCCATGGAAGGGAGTTATACGTTTTGGCAAGAAAGTTAAATTGAGTCCCAGGTACATTAGTCCTTTCGAAATTCTAGAATGAATTGGGATTGTAGCTTACCGTTTGGAAATGCCTCCAAATCTCTCCAAAGTTCACGATGTGTTCCACATATCGTTGTTAAGAAAATACATGCATGACCCAACGCATGTACTCACCTATGAGGAATTAGAACTAGAACCTGATCTGTCTTATTGCGAAGAGCCCGTCTGGATTCTTAATACAAGAGAACAAGTGCTGAGAAACTGAGCGACTTGTCTGGTAAAAGTTCTATGGAGAAACCATAAGATGGAAGAGGAAACGTGGGAACCTGAGGAGCTTATGATGAAGAACCATCCGAGTCTTTTCAAGTGGTAGTATTCTAGAAATTTCGAGGACAAAATTATTTGAAGGAGGGGAGAATGTAACACCCCAATCTTCTACGGTATGCTTCTCCTTGAATAATACAGTAGCGTGTGTTGTATGCAACTTCGAGATTCTAACACACTACGGCCAATCAAAGTAGCTGTTATGAATAGTAATAGCCACTTTTTGAAATTTTATAAATTTTATCTCTCAAAATGGACTTCATTTTTGGATTTAGAATATTGAAATTATCCTAGTGTGAAATTTTTGTACTTTTCAGATAACTTTTATATTTTGATGAATAGTGAAAATTACAAAATTTTAATTAAAAACAACTTTTTTAATCAAAATAATTAATAGTGATAAATTATGTATTTGAGTGGTTTTAAAGTATATTTAGAATATATTTTTACCATTTAATACAATTTTGGTCATTGGCCATAATTTCACAATTAAACCGGACATAAACAAGTGTCAATCTTTTGATAGTTATTATCTCTTAAAAACCCGCTTTTTGATTTAACAACGGGAATTAATTTTAAATTATTTTCTGCCACTTCTGTGTATTGAATTTAGAAAAATGGATTCCTTATTTGGAATCAAGATTTTCAAATTGTGTAAATAGGTAACTTTTATTTTTAGTCATTTTGAATAATTATTTCGGTAAATATTTTATTTACCATGGTTAAAGGGTAAATCTGGTAAATGAGGGTAAAATAAATTCTATTATAATAATAATAAATTACCCTAAAACGTGTCCTAACCTTATTGGTTGATACATGTCCGACCATAGGAATATTTTGGTCAATTTTGGGACCCCATGGATCCACTTGTAAGTGATAATGACACTTTGTATTAATTAAGTTAAAATAAATACAAAAATGACATAAACATATATATTTTAGAAAAACAATTTTTACATAAGGTTATATATGTTATATTTTCGACTATAAATATTAATTATAAAGCTAAAAATATTTCTTACATAATTTTATTTTATTTATAATTTTTAGACACTAAATAATGTAATTTATTTATGACACAATGATGATGCAGTAATTACCTTATTAGTGAAATATTAAAATAATTGATATTATAAATACCCAAATAAATATAATTTGAGACATTTAATGAATTTAAATAATTTTATAGGTTAATATGAAATGTTATAATTTCTTTAATTAACTTTGTTAGATGTAATCATGCTGTAATGATTTTCACAAAAATCAAATACCAAATAGTGTCAAAATTAACATAAAAGAGTTTTTAAAACAAATATTATATTATTAATTGATATTAAATTCCTAAAATTCCAAGGTTTCTCCAAAGGACTTTTATCATGATAGTAGTATCATTAATGGACCACTTGGGGGTCACTTATATTTATATAGTAATTTTATTAACTATATAATATAAAAATACACAGTCACATGGTAAGTGTCAAACTAATCAACCAAGAGTTAAAACTAAAAGATAAGGTTAATATAGTGACCCAAACCTATCTAAAACATATTGGTTGAGTGTTTTGAGACCTATACCCACCTTAACCTTTAAATAATTCACTTTGGAGCTATTAGAAACCGAATACAAATTTATTATAAAATATTATTTCTAGATTTTCCTAAGGTGCCCCTCCTCCCTCTTATAAAAGGACACCACATATAACAAATTCTTCACACCTTCAAAGCCTTTTGGTTCGGCCAACCCCTTCCCATTTACTCTATCAAATTCCCTAAATTAAACCTATATCCCTTAGTTTGATCATAAATCCATCCTAAGGAGCCCTTTTTATCAAATCAAAAGGAAGAACCCGAAGAAGAGGTAATGTTTTCACCGCCCTCTTTCAAGTTCCTTTCTTCTTCCACTTATTCTTTCTTTGTTATTACCATTCTAAAATAATAACTCCAGTATATTATATATACTATGATGTTATTATAAATATGGTACAACCATATTTAGTATTCTATCCATCCTTTGAATGACATGTCACCATACGTGCGTACGTACGGCTTACCGTCTCCACGTCGTGGTGTAATTGTTATTCAAAGTATTATTATTTGGATAGGTATAATAATGATGTGTAATTAAAGTAAATAATAAATATAACATGATAATGATTCTGTATATATTATATACCATCCAATTATATATTATTTTAATATCAAAAGAATGATATTTTCGCTCGTGCGTACGTACGAACTACCGTCTCCACGAACGCGATGAGATTCATTTTCCATCGTATCCATTCAAGTATAATTGTAACACCCCAAGATTTTATGAGAAATATTATTTTTAATTTTATTGATTTCTTGTGTTGTACGTTACAACAGAGGAGTCTTGCACAACACGCAACCCTAACTTGGCTGCATTACACGCAATCGCGACATTCCTCGATAGCGTGTGTAGTACGCAAAATCAGGTTTCACTAAACAACGATATATGGTTATAATATTATTATGAACTAGTAGTTATGAATAGTATCAACTAAATTTTGAATTTTATAACATTATTATTCATCTTACAAATTTTCTAGAACATGGTATGAGAACAAAATCAATTTTTCGAGTAAAATAAGTATTTTTCAAAAAATGTAGTTTTGCCGCCTTTTGATGGCACACCCACCTTAAATCTTGTTTTTGACATGTTTATAAGGTCAATTTGACAAAATAAAATTATTTTTTGGAATCAGGGTATAAATATTTACTTTGGATAAAATTTTCATATTATTCTGATAACTTTCATATTTTAATGAATAGTAAAAACATGCTAAATTTTAATTAAAAACAACTTTTTTCATCGCAATAATTTATATGGTTATATTATCTTTTTAATTGGTTTTAAAGTATATTTAGAATATATTTTTACAATTTAATACAATTTTGGTCATTGTATGTAATTTCACATTTAAACCAGACATAAACAAGTGTCAATCTTTTGATAGTTATTATCTCTTAAAAACATGCTATTTGTTTTGACAACGGTAATTAATTTTTTAAATTAATTATCGCAAATGATATGTTTTGAATTTGGTAAAATAGAAATCATTTTTGAATTCATAATATCAAATATATCTTAGGCCTAATTTTTGGTATTTTTCTGGAAACTTTCATTTTTTGATTAATAGTGAAACCACTGAGTGGTAGTTAAAAAAACTGAATTTTTCATAAAACCTAATTTTACCTCTTCTGTGAGGGGAATTTCAAAAATCCGAGAGACACAGTTAATATCAAAAACTATAATTTGGTTTAATGAGATGAAAGTAATTTTTGGTGAATAGTAACTTTTTACTTTTTTTACCACGGTTAAAAGTAAATAGTGTAATTAAGGCTAAAAATGATATTATTATTACCCTAACACATGTCCTAATTCTATTGGATAAGTTTAATTCGACCAAAAACAACCTTAGGAATAAAATATTACCATATAGGCCTACTTGGATTAGATTAGGACTTTTATTATCAATTTATTCAAAGAAGGGTTAAAATGGTTAAAATCAACATTTAATAACTAAATAATTTTTAATATAGTGTTATACATAAGATAAATTCGACTATAAATATTCATTGGAAAGCTAAAATGATATCCTAAATAATGTTATTTTATTTATAATTTTTAGACTTAAAATAATTTAATTTATTTATGAAACAATTATGATGCAGTAATTATCTTATTAATGAAATATTGACATAATTGATGTTATAAATACCCAAATAAATGTAATTTGAGCCTTTTTATGAATTAAAATAATTTTCAACGTTACTATGACATGTTATTATTTATTTAATTAATTTTTTTCGAACTAATCATTCTTTTATGATTTTCACAAAAATCAATTACCAAATAGTGTCAAAATTGACATAAAATAGTTTTTAAAACAAATATTATATTATTAATTGTTATTATATTTCTAAAAATATAATGTTCTTCCAAGATACTTATATCATGATATATGTATCATTAATGGACCACTTGGGGGTCTCTTGGATGTATATGGTATGTTTATTAACTATATAATATAAAAATACAAAGTGACATGGTAAATGTCAATCTAATTAACTAAGAGTTAAATCTAAAAGATAAGGTTAATATATTGACCTAAACTTGTCTAAATTATATTGGATGAGAGGATTTCGACCCATCCCCACCTTTGATTCGAAATATATCAATTTGGAGGTATTAAAAACCGAATTTGACTTTATAATAAAATAGTATTTTTAGTTATTCCAAAGGTGACCCTCTCCTCCCTTATAAAAGGCCACCTCCTCCCTCTCTTCCTCACACCACATTGAGACTTCAATATCGGAAAACCCCTAAAAAATATCTTCTCCACTTCCATATAAACATACTAGAGGTTCTGTTCTTCTTCATAGACCAATTTTAGTGCCCTAAGAGGAGGTCTCAAAGAGGCGCTTCAAAGAAGAGGTAATGTCCGTTACCGATTCTTTCACTTTTATTTATTCTTCCACTTCTTCTTCTTAGGTTGTTTCAATATGAATTAATGAAATAAGTATCACTAATATACTGATATGTTATTATAAGTATGAAACAACACTATCTCACCATATATCCGTCCTACGAAAAACGAAATCACTGCGCGTGCGTACGTACGGAATACCGTCTCCACGCCGTGGTGTAATCTATTTTCCACCACAACCTTACTTGGATGGGTATAATGGTGTAAATAAAAACTATATATTATTATTGTAAATTGATATTGATTATTTAATAGTATACATACTCTCCAATAAAATTCTACGATCATGGGAACGATATCATCGCTCGTGCGTACGTACGGAATACCGTCTCCACAACGCGATGAGATTCATTCTCAGTGATTAACCATTCATAAATGATTATAAAGTATATATAATAAGTAATCATGAAATATATTACATAATAATGATACGGGATTTATGTATATATATATGTATGTCATCCAATTAATTCCATTCAATTCAATGAGGAAACGAAAACAACGTTCATGCGTACGTACGGCCTACCGTCTCCATGAACGGTGTATTTCTTTCCATTTATCAATCTATTATATATATGTATATTATGAATATATATTATATATAAATCATGTTTTATATTCTGGAATTAAGTAATAATGATCTAAATAATAATATGAATAATTACAAGTCAAATACGGACGATAAATGAAACGATTTTACCCAAAACGCCCTTTAACATGGAATTTACAAAACAACGGGTAATATAAAGTCATAAGTGAACCATATATGATATCATAACAATGAATATGATTCTGTAATAAGTAAATGGAATTATTTAAATCATTATACAGGAGGTTCGGATGTGTACGAAGCATATCGGACCAAAGGTAAGGTATAATGTTGCAATCTCAATTGTTTTCTATCCGAGATTGCTTATACGTAAGTATTTACTGGGGTTATATTTATCATCCATGTCCATGTTTTATAAAAGAGTTTTCATATATGTTTAAATTCATTTTTACCCATTTTTGACTTTTACTACATGGTATGTAAGGAATCTTTCTTTTTTTTACGTTACGAGGTACTTTTTTGACTTTTCCGGCAAAAGTACGAGAAGAATGTTTTTTAACGTATACGGAATGAAAGGATTTTTATGGTTTTATAAAGCCTTATTTTCATGAAGCTTCCTAAAAAGGATTTCATGACTATTTTAAACAAAATCCTAATCTTTTAAAATTTCATGGCATTTTGTGAAAAGAAAATTATTTTGAAGAAGAAAGGATATTTTCCTCAAGAATTCATTTCAAGTGTTTTATCAAAAACCATTTTTGATCTAAGATAACATTATTTCATATGTTTATGTTTCAAGTATAATGTCCATATTATTTATATGGTTTAACTATTCTTATTATGAAATCATATCCATTTATTTTATATAGATTATGTGATGATGGGATGATTTTTATGAAACACATTTTATTTATTGGGTTTTTATGAATGATGTATGTTTATTTTGTGGCACAAGTAAGAATGATTTCATTATGAGATGGGTGGGACCTATATCTCCCTCCAATGCATTGGGTAAAGATTTATATATCATGAGATACACATGGCTGGAACAGTAAGTTAATCCGGTTCAGTATTACAGGACATAAATGAGGAGTGAACTCTATTCCGAAAGGGACTTTGTCCACTAAGATGGTCATGGCAGCAATGCCTTGGCTACTATGGAAATCATTACATGTGATTAATGGATTCCACAATTACATTTTATATTACCATGTTTTTTTATCATAAATTATGTTCCATTATGATCTATGTCTTATGTACTTCCACGATTTATGTCTTTGTTCAAGATTTTGATGTTTAAACATTATGTTCATGTTTTTATGTTCAAATGTATATGATATGTTTTATTTTATCCATGATTACCCTTACTGAGCATTTGAGCTCACCCTTTTTATGTTTTATTTTCCCCCAGGAATAAAAGAGAGGTTTTAGGTAAGGAAACAAAAAGTTTAAGATCTTATGGAAGATGTTGAAGATCTTTCACCACAATTAGAAGATTATATTTCGAGTTTCCAAAGACACAAAACTATTACGATCCTTCTATGTATGTTTTTGTTATTTATTATGTATTCCGCTAAAGAAATGTAATGTCTATGTACTTCAAGATTTGGGTCTCTACAGTTGGTATCAGAGGAAAGGTTTAGTCAACCTTTGAAACTAGGATGCGAAAACGTTAGTAAGATCCCTAGAGATATTTCTAAGGTATGTCTAGGGATGTCCCTAAGGATAAGTATACGTATAGGATATAGTCCTAGAACTACGATAATGATCTTAGAATTTAACCTAAGATGTCAGATATTGAGGGAACTCCCCCTTTACATTGTTGTTTTCCCTAGCATGATTTTTGCCTCTCACAATATTCTTTTTGGGTTTTAGAAAATGGCTGGAAACCAGAAGATTCACTATAATGGAGGATATGACAGATAATGGAATGATATTCTTCATGAGAAACCAAATGAAACGGGATCTGGAAGTCCAAACATCGTTATTATGTATAATCATAAATATCATAATATAATCAATAATCTCAACTTTGGTAAGTTTCCTGACTCAGATAATAAGAGAAAGATGGAGTTTCAGGATGATCATAGAGGAAAGAAAGTTCAATTTCCCTCATGTTAATCATGTGGGAAGAGGCAACAGGGAGATTGTTTCAAAGGAACTAGAACATGAGTTGGGAGTGGAAAATAAAGACACAAAGCTAGTTAGTGCAAAGGAAAAGGTTCAGTTAACACCATGGACAAGGATAATTGTATTGCTACAACATCAACAATGATTAAATGTTTTAAATGTGGAATGTACAGGCATTATGCAAACCAATTACCTAAGGGAAAATCTCATGAAGAGAATAATCATGGTCATATGGGTAGTATTTATGTGGATGATGATGAGGAGACTACAAATTATATATGATCTGAAAGAAGTGTTGAAGCTCAGTCAGTTGTTTTAGAAGGTAGTGGAATGATTGTATGTTTATCGAGAGTTATGTTGTATAGTTAATGGTACTATGGAATAAAAAATCATCTAAGGATTGTTACACTATTGTTTTTCCTAAAATTATTTGAAATTATATGTTTAATGGTACCAGTAACCATGTAATGTTATTCAGATATTTTTGGAAAGTAGATGATATGCGCATAATGAAGGAATAAGAAGATAATGAGATGTTTGATGGTATTCATGAGCTCATGACTGATATAAGGACTAAGTGATATCATGGTTTGAGTATATAGAATTTTGAGAATTTTGGTATGTGGAAAGTGTTAACTTTTAACTGCATTCATGTTTTCACTAAGGTTCAATGGGTATTCATTTTTCAAGAGAATACATGATTAAGGCCTTCGAATGTTTGGAATGTGACCAACAAGACATATCTTATGATCAAGGATGGTATTAACATGCTTGTTATATGAAATCTCTGGTAATTTATTTCACTATATTATAAGAGTGGACCGAAGTATTATGGATAATCCTAAAGATTGGAATAGATTATGTTGGACATAAGTTAGTATTATTTAGGGATAGATGTTTTTTCGATATTATTGATGGGATGTTATAGTAATATGGTTTTAGAAAAGGACAACCTGCAGAATGGGAGATGGCCCATCGCGTCGGACAAGGCTGTGGGAATAGAACCCACAACCGAAGTGTGACTGGCCTTTATCGCCTACCACTGGCCTACAAGAAGTCCCTGGTTAGTAGAAACTAGTTTTATTTTATTAAGCGGTATGATATATGAAGTATAAGTTCATTTTTGGAACCATATACGATTAATCTAACCATAAGATGGACTTATAACTTTTGCTAACCTTTTGTTTGAAATAGATGGAATGACCCATCATTCTATCACATGATCTGCTAACACATCACGAATAACAAATTCAACTTCATTTCTTTAAGGGATGAAGTGTAAATTTTTCAATTCACGAACAATAGTGAGATTGTACCAAAAAACATGTAAGTATTTCTTTTAATTCATCAACTTTAGGGAAATGATCTTGAAAACCAAAAATGTTGTCCTAGTTCCCTTATATCCGATGAATCAGATGGTACCTTAGATCATCTCAAATCTATAGCTTTTTTATTGTTGGCTTTTTCATAGGCATGTTCTCTACCACTCTCCATCAGAACATGATGGTTAGGTTTCTCTTCCATATCCATATTTTCACCTATGTTCTCCTATGTGGAAACCCAGTGATTAGTTAATTTGGGTAACTGTTATGTTTCATACTTTATTTTTTAAAGATTGGTTTTGGTATTCCTTTTTACGATGTGGGTTTCTATTAAATAAACTTTCGAGTAGTAAACCATTTATAACCCCGACGAATTTCGAGGGTGAAATTCATTTTAAGGGGGGTAGAATGTAACACCCCGAGATTTTATGAGAAATATTCTTTTTAATTTTATTGATGTCTTGTGTTGTACGTTACAACAAAGGAGTCTTGCACAACACGCAACCCAAACTTGGTTGCATTACATGCAATCGCGACCTTCCTCGATAGCGTGTGTAATACGCAATTCCAGGTTTCACTAAACAACGATATATGGTTATAATATTATTATGAACTAGATGTTATGAATAGTACCAACATAATTTTGAATTTTATAACATTATTATTCATCTTACACATTTTCTAGAACATGGTATGAGAACAAAATCAATTTTTCGAGTAAAATAAGTATTTTTCAAAAAATGTAGTTTTGTCACCTTTTGATGGCGCACCCAACTTAAATCTTGTTTTTGACCTGTTTCTAAGGTAAATTTGACAAAATAAAATTCTTCTTTGGAATCAGGGTATAAAAATTTACTTTGGATAAAATTTTCATATTATTCTGATAACTTTCATATTTTAATGAATAGTAAAAACACGCTATATTTTAATTAAAAACAACTTTTTTCATCGCAATAATTTATATGGTCAGATTATCTTTTTAATTGGTTTTAAAGTATATTTAGAATATATTTTTACAATTTAATACAATGTTGGTCATTGGATGTAATTTCACATTTAAACCAGACATAAACAAGTGTGAATCTTTTGATAGTTATTATCTCTTAAAAACACGCTATTTGTTTTGATGACGGAAATTAATTTTTTATATTAATTAATGCAACTGATATGTTTTTAATTTGGTAAAATAGAAATCATTTTTGAATTCATAATATCAAATATATCTTAGTCCTAATTTTTGGTATTTTTCTGGAAACTTTCATTTTTTGATGAATAGTGAAACCACTAAGTGGTAGTTAAAAAAACTGAAATTTTCATAAAACATAATTTTACCACTTCTGTGAGTGGAATTTCCAAAATCCTAGAGACACGGTTAATATCAAGGACTAAAATTTCGTTCAATGAGATTAAATAATTTTTGGTGAATAGTAACTTTTTACTTTTTCTTACCACGGTTAAAAGTAAATAGGGTAATTAAGGGTAAAAATGATATTATTATTACCCTAACACATGTCTTAATTCTATTGGATAAGTTTAATTCGACCAAAAACAACCTTAGGAATAAAATATGACAATTTAGGCCAACATGTAATAGATTAGGACATTTATTATCAATTTATTTAAAGAAGGGTTAAATTAGTTAAAATCAAAGTTTAATAACTAAATCATTTTTAATATAGGGTTATACATAAGATAAATTAGACTATAAATATTAATTAGAAATATAAAAATATTTCCTACATAATGGTATTTTATTTATAATTTTTAGACTTAAAAAATTTAATTTATTTTTGAAAAAACTATGTTGTAGTAATTATCTTATTAATGAAGTACTGACATAATTGATGTTATAAATACCCAAATAAAAGTAATTTGAGACTTTTTATGAATTAAAATAATTTTATATGTCAATATGACATGATATTATTGATTTAATTAATTGTTTTCGAACTAATTATTCTGTTATGAGTTTCACAAAAATCAATTACTAAATAGTGTCAAAATTGACATAAAATAGTTTTTGAAACAATTATTATATTATTAATTGTTATTATATTCCTAAAAATCTAAAGTTTGTCCAAGATACTTATATCATTATAGGTGTATCATTAATGTACCACTTGGGGGTCTCTTGGATGTATATGGTATGTTTATTAACTATATAATATAAAAATACAAAGTGACATGGTAAATGTCAATCTAATTAACTAAGAGTTAAAACTAAAAGATAAGGTTAATATAATGACCTAAACTTGACTAAATTATATTTTATGGGAGTATTTAGACCCATACCCACCTTAGCTTCTAAATATATCAATTTGAAGCTATTAAAAACCGAATTTGACTTTATAATAAAATAATATTTTTAGTTATTCCAAAGGTGCCCCTCTCGTCCCTTATAAAAGGGAACCTCCTCCCTCTCTTCCTCACACCACATTGAGCCTTCAAGATCGGAAAAACCCTGACAAATTCTCTTATACAATTCCATAGAAACATCCTAGAGGTTCTAGTCTTATTCAAAGACCAATTTTAGTGCCCTAATAGGAGGTCTCAAAGAGGCGCTTCAAAGAAGAGGTAATGTCCGTTACCGATTCATTGACCTTTATTTCTTATTCCACTTCTTCTTATTAGGTTGTTTTATTATGAAGTAATGACATAATTATCACTCATATACTGATATGTTATTATATGTATGAAACAACCCTATTTCACAATCTATCCATCCTATAGAAAATGAAATCACCGCGCGTGCGTACGTACAGAATACCGTCTCCAAGCCGTGGTGTAATCTATTTTCCACCACCACCTTACTTGGATGGGTATAATGGTGTAAATAATAACTATATATGATTATTGTAAAGTGATGTTGATTATTTAATAGTATACATACACTCCAATAAAATTCAACGATCATGGGAACGATATCATCGCTTCTGCGTACGTACGGAATACTGTCTCCACGACGCGATGAGATTCATTCTCAATGATTAACCATTCATAAATGACTATAAAGTATATATAATAAGTAATAATTAAATATATGACATAATAATGATACTGGATTTATGTATATATATATGTATTTCATCTAATTAATTCCATTCAATTCAATGAGGAAACGAAAACAACGTTCATGCGTACGTACGGCCTACCGTCTCCATGAACGGTGTATTTCTTTCCATTTATCGATATATTATATATATGTACATTCTGAATATATATTATATATAAATCATGTTTTATTTTCTGTAATTAAGTAATATGATCTATGTAATCATATGAATAATTACAAGTCAAAACACGGACAACAAATGAAACGATTTTACCCAAAATGCTCTTTAACATGGAATTTACAATAGAACGGGTAATATAAAGTCATAAGTGAACCATATATGATATCATAACAATGAATATGATTCTGTAATTAGTCAATGACATTATTTAAATAATTATACAGTTGGTTCGGATACGTACGAAGCATATCGGCCCTAAGGTAACGGATAATGTTGCAATCTCAATTGTTTTCTATCTGAGATTTCTTATACGTAAGTATTTACTAGGGTTATATTTATCATCCATGTCCATTTTTTATAAAAGGGTTTTCATATATTTTTAAATTCCTTTTTACCCATTTTGACTTTTACTACATTTTATGTAAGGAATCTTTTTTTTAATGTTACGAGGTACTTTTTTGACTTTTCCGGCAAAAGTACGAGAAGAATGTTTTTTAACGTATACGGCATGAAAGGATTTTTACGGTTTTATAAAGCCTTATATTCATGAATCTTCCTCCAAAATATTTCATGACTATTTTAAACAAAATCCTATTCTTTTAAAATTTCATGGCATTTTGTGAAAAGAAAATGATTTTGAAGAAGAAAAGATATTTTACTCAAGAATTAATTTCAAGTGTTTTATCAAAAACCATTTTTCATCTAAGATAAAATTATTTCATATGTGTATGTTTCAAGTATAATGTCTCTATGATTTACATGGTTTCAATTTTCTTATTATGAAATGATATCCATTTCTTTTATATGGATTATGTGATTATGGGATGATGTTTATGAAACCCATTTTATTTATTGGGTTTTTATGAAAGATGTATGTTTATTTTGTGGCACAAGTAAGAATTATTTCATTATGAGATGGGTGGGACCTATATCTCCCTCCAATGCATTGGGTAAAGATTTATATCTCATCAAAAAGACATGGATGGAATGGTAGGTTAATCCGGTTCAGTATTACAGGACTGAAATGAGGAGTGAACTCGATTCAGAAAGGGACTTTGTCCACTAAGATGGTCATGGCAGCAATGCCTTGGCTACTATGGAAATCATTACATGTGCTTAATGGATGACACAATGACGTGTTATATTCCCATGTTTTTTTATCATGAAGTATGTTCCATTATGATCTATTCCTTATGTACTTCCACGATTTATGTCTTTGCTCAAGATTTTTATGTTTAAACATTATGTTCATGTTTTTAAGTTCAACTGTATATGGTATGTTTTATTTTATCCGTGCTTACCTTTACTGAGCATTTGAGCTCACCCTTTTTATGTTTTCTTTTCCCCAGGATTAAAAGAAAGGTTTTAGGTAAGGAAACAAAAAGTGGAAGATCTTATGGGAGATGTTGAATATCTTTCACCATGATTAGAAGATTATATTCCGAGTTTCCAAAGACACTATTCTATTACGATCCTTGTGTGTCTGTTTTTGTTATTTATTATGTATTCCTCTAAAGAAATGTAATTTATATGTACATAAAGCTTTAGGTATCTACAATAATTATCATTTGATGATTAAAAATAATGTTTAAGGACTTGATATCATTCTGGATATGAATTAGATACAACCTATCCAAAACAAACAGGCTTATGTAACAAAACATATACGAGTAATTTATCACTCGAAACGACAATAATACTAAGATATTATTAACAAAGCAATGTTAAAAGATCATATATGATATCATATAAATGTATATGATTCTTGTATAATTTAATAACAATTATTTCACCATTATACAGTATTTTAACCTACCCCAACCATGTAAATGTACAAGGTAAGGGTTATTTCAAAATATCTTCATTATCCGATGTTGTTTATACGTAATTATCTAGTGGGACCTCTTTATCATCCATATCCATGTTTCTTAAAAATGTATTTCAAAACATTATTTCTATTTTACAGAATATGGGTTAAATTCATTTATAACCTTGTTTGACTTTTTATAAGAGGTTTATAAAGGAATATTTCTGTTTTTTTTTTCAAACAAGGTCCTTTTTAACCTTTTCGACAGAATTAAGGTAAGAATGTTTTTTAACTTATACGGTGGGTGCAGCTATTTTCCGCCGTTATAAAATCTTATAAGTTTCCCTCATAAGATTATAAGGATATTTTCAAAGTAAGTGTTTTAATTTATAATTATCTGACTTTAAATGATTTCAAAATATATATATATATTTCTCTCAAATAGTTTTAATTTCATCTATGTCAACATCCTTTGATGGATTTTAAGATTATTTGAAGTTTTTTTATTATGATACAAAACTTCCATATTGTATTGAAGGTTTTTTAATATGTTTGATTGTTGATTTGTTATTTTTATACCATTCATGGTTTATGTAAAAAGTATTGACATTTCGTATGCTAGTTTTAATATGAATGTTTATGTTATGTTTAAACATGTTCATATGAGAAATGAATTGGACTTAATATGTGACGGGTGGAGCCCGTTATAGATCCTCGATGCATTGGTAGGTATCATGAGACAAACTAGTGTCTTGGAAGAATGCCTTGACAAAATATTATTTGGTCTTCACACGAGGCCTTGACTATGTGGTTATGATAGTCTGGCATTATGCATTCCATCATTTTGAAAGTGGTTATTGATATTGCATTTGATTATTCGAATAGTAGAATATCCATGTGAATAAGTATGTGGAATTATTTCATTTTATTTCTGCCATATTATGATGATGTTCAAGTTTTAAAAGGCTATTGTTTTAGTTATACATTGCCTTAAATTTTTATGCTTATTTATGAATGTTTCCTCTATATTGTTATCATTACTAGGCATTTGAGCTCACCCCTTTCTATGATTTAATTTTTCCAGGATGTGAAGAAGTATTTTATGAATGACCTGTAGGGATAGTATGAGGGGATAAGATTGTGGACTATGAAGACTATATTGCTGTAGATTTCATTTTATGATGTAATGTAAACTTTATGAATGTATCTAGTTATTCCAAGGCTATTAAACTAATCAGTCATTCGAGACTCGACCTTTCTTGTGATCATGCCAATGTTATGTAATAATGCACCAACACTGGGTAATTGGGGTCGGGGCATTATAATAAAAATTAAATATTTGAATGCATATAATATATATATATATATAATTAAAATCATTTATGAAAAGTGCTTTAATTAATTTATTGAGTTAAAATGTGTCTGATTTCATAAATATAGTTTTCCTGCAAAATATTTCCAAAATTGTTAAAAGGGTTTTATTTTTATTTATAGTAAATTGGTATCCAAATAATTCTTCTTATACACTTTTTTAAATTTCTTAATTTTAATTAACATTATTCATAACTTCCATTCAAATGGATAAGTGATAACTATAATAACTGTTTGATAATATTATTACTCGTATACTGTAGTTTGGTAAAACTTAGACTTCCATGTCACGAAAGTTTTCAAAGGAACACAAAATTGTTTGTAATACAATCCAAACATATTGTTTCATTTACTTCAAGCTAATATATGTGTTTTATATAGAACGTACTTAATTTTTTTGCATATAAATAAAGCATAACTTGGTGTACTGTGAAATGCAAGCCATCAATGAAATTTAATTTATTCAAAAAATAATAATTCATAAAAAATAGTGGGGTTTCATTATACCCCCACCCTTACCCCCCTAAAATTAATTTTTCCCTCAAAATTAGTATGGGTCATCAAAGATTTAATACTTGAAAGTTCCTTTCATAGAAACCCACATTGTAAAAATGAATAATAAAGTATCCACTAAAAAAATAATGTTGGAAATATAATGTTTAACCAAATTAACTAATAATTATGTTTCCACATAGGATAATATAGGTGGATTGTGAAAACATGTACATTGAGGAGAAATGTAGCTATCATGTTCTGATAAAGAGCGATATAAGACATGGTTAGAAGAAAGTTAATGATCACAAATCTATAAACCATAGGCTTGAAAAAGGTCATTAATATCATCCTAATTGATGATAATGGGACAATAGTTTTTTTCAAGAAACATTTCCTAATGTTGAATAATTTTTCACAATGAGGTATTGTTACATGAATTAATTCTATTTCATATTCACAGTCTCACCTTTTGGTTGTGCCTTGACCAATTTAAACTTCATATCTTACTTCCAAAAAGTAGGTGAATTTGTTATGACTGAAGAACTAATGGGTCAGAATATCTATAAGTATAAAAATAATTCATACCATCTATCTTTAGTTATCATCATATAAAAATGGTTATAAGGGTTATCAAATATTCATAAATCCTTATATGGTGAGAGAATACTTTAATCCCTAAAACATAATCAAAAGTTGTACATAAAGCATTCCTTTAATGGTTAACCTTATAACACTTCCAAAATATAAAAATTCAAAAAAATTATAAATAAGGATACTAAATTTCTAAAAATCAACATTTTTTTAATCCACATATATCATAAAGTATTTCATAGTTTCACATACCAAGCATGTGAATACCTTTATCAAGTATTCTCTTGAAACATAGTAATAATGTGAATTTCCATAAATCCTTATTGAAAATATGCATAATTTCTTATTCCAAATATTATTGGATATATTCCTTACATCCAAAAAAATTAAACCTCATCTATGATATCATAGACCACTTCTTCCACAAATAAATAATTATTTCTATGGTAATGAGTACTATCCAATTTATATCATTCATCTCTTTATCTAAGATAAACACAATTTTCTCAATATCAGAGAAACATTAAGGGTTGCCTTAACTTAATAAAATTATTGCATTTCTATTAAATAACTTTTCTAGGTCGTCATCACCATTAAATATATTTTTAAAAGTCCTTAATAAAGAACATATATTTCATGATTCATCTAGCATAAATCTTGAATTCCAATACAAATACACTTCAATCATCCAACGATATTATTAAACCATTACATAGTTTTTTTAGCATGATTAAACCATTACATAGTATTAATAATATTATTCCTTAATAACCCATTACAATAATATAACATATTAACCATTTCTTAAGGTTCCCCAACCTAAATTTAATCATTCTTCTTACATTTAATGTAAAAAATACTATTAGAACATTCCATACCTTTCACATGTCATTCATGGTCTATTTATCTTCAGAAATATAACTAATAATAATGCCACATTCCTAATTATATTCATGATATTCTCACTTAGTTAATCTATTTTCATAATTCCCATACTTTCAAAATCTAAAAAATTCAATTTTAACCCATTTCCTTCTAGTTTCCACAATTGACCAAGACTAGAAAGCATACTGTGTGCAACACTTGTCATAGCAACAAACCACATAATAATGAAAAAATACTGATATTATGCTTAAATCATGACACCTTATTTTAAATCTAAAACACCTTAGGCTTATACTTAGATACATCCATAGAGATATCCTTTGAATTATCCCTAGGGATATTATAAAATGTTTCTCATCCTAGTTTCCAATTTTTTAATAAAACATTCCTTTAATACCAACTATAACGACCCAGGCTTAACATTAATATATATTACATATTTTTAATATGAATATTAAAATTCCAAAATTACATTCCCAAGGACCATAATATTTTGGTTTATTTTGAAACTTGGAAACATAATCTTCGATCATTTTGAAAGATCTTCAACATCTCCCATAAAGGTATTCCCCTTTAGTAGTCTTACATGAAACCTTTTTATAGTTTGAGGAAAGAAAACATAAGAAATGGTTGAGATTATATGCTCATTAAGGCTAAATAAAGGATATATGTAAGCATAACATGATCATAATGGTACGAGAACATGATAGTATCATTAGAAAATATTACCCTGTATATAAAATATCATAATCAAGAGTCATGGAATAAATATTAGAAATTCATAAAACATAAATCATATGATAATTAATGAACACAAGTCATGATATCATAAAATAGGCATAAGACATGGAATTTTACACATACTCATAAAAAAATAAAATTATTTCCATAGTAGTAATGGCTTACTGCCATGGCCATCTTAGTGGAATGGGTTTACTCTCCAAACTATTTTATTAGTCATAGTCCTTTACTGAACCGCATTCACTCCCCATTCCATCCATATATTACTAAACCAAGTTAACTCCCCATTCCAATCCTCTATTACTGATCATAATTCACTCCTTGTTCCAACCCTATATTATTGAATCGAGTTCACTTCTTATTCTAGCCCTGTCATTATGAACGGAGTTCAGTTCACATTATGTCCTTTTCATAATAAACCTAGTTCACCCATCATTCCATTCCATTCTATATCATGATATTTAAATATTTATCTAATTAATTTGAGTGATATATATGTCCCAATCATCATATAATGAAATCATACATATGTGATCTATAAGATAATTGAACATTCATCATTTCATGACATATAAAAAGATATGGGTTTCAAAAACATCATATCATAACCAATGAAATGAAATTGGTATTATAAAATCTATTCATCTTATATCCTATGTAAATTATATATGTTTCATGATCATTTCATCATAGAATAACCTGTTAAAGGAAGGGATGTTTTATAATAATTTTATAATGGTATAACCCATGGAAGAGAAACAGGTTTCATAAACAAATTTTCATATTAAACATAAACCATTAAAAGAAATAATATGAATGGTGTAAATGTATATTATCCATATTAAATAATAAACTCTATAAATTTATGTCATATTAGGTGGATAAATATTTTTAAAGATACATTAAAACCTTTCTTGTGGAAAAAAACATTTTTTCTTTGAATTTTCTTTAAACATAAAACATTTTGAAAACCTTTATTATTTTCAAATATCATTGAAAATATTCAAAAGAATATTTGAGACCCATAATTTTTTTTAAATCATTCAATTTATATGATATTAAATGATCATTTAAAAAACATTTTTAGAAGGCATGGTTTTGAATAAAACATATTTCCAGCTGAAGAGGGAAATAAATTCGGATTTTCTTAAATAAATATTATGTATTTTAAGTAAAATGAATGTAAAAATGGAACCATTACATGAATATACCATGAATAACTAGTGTATAATAAAATTAATGAGATTTATTGAGATATGGATCATATGATTTCAGTAATATAATAATAATAATAAATAATCCCAATATGATGAGATTGTAACAATAAACTGTCACCACTTTGGTAACATTGAATTATGATTTCCATAAAATAATTACACTAGATGAAGTATAAAATATCATGGTAATAAGTATATTCATGATAAAACATGTCAAATGGAAGTATATACACCTTGTAAGAGAATATAGGTGGATAACATTACATGTGTCTCAAAGAAGACAAATTGATACAAAATTTTGTTTACAGATTTGGTAACTTTTGAGCCATAACCACATGAAACGGAGATCATCTAACGGATAAGAAATAAATGATAACTTTAAGTATAATAATAATATAATACATTCATGTTATGTATATACACCAGAAAAAATAAATGAGTGGTGAATATGGCATAAGTCTCACAGAAATAAAAGTGAGATAGAAATCCCCTTTCTACAAGGGTAAATTTTGAATCGTGAGCCCCATGAAATAATAAAATAAATTGAGACTTTTAATATCATTAGTAAATTAAATTCATGAAATAATATTTTTTATGGAAATATATACACCACACAATAAGAATAAGTGGTGAATATATCATATATCTCACAGAAATAAAAGTGAGATGAGAAAACCCTTACCATAAGTCATGACTTTCTTTCTAAACCTTAAAAACTAATTTATAATAATTATAATTGTATTATAAATCTAAAAAATAACCATATTATTATATATCAAAATATATATGATTTTTTTATGATTTTATATTACTCTTTTATTAACAATTTCATGTTACTGTTATGTTTCGGGTAATAATCGCTTTGTTTTTCATATATGTTTTGACTAGTTATTAATGATCATTTTACTTAGATAAGGATTTACTTATTTAAATAATGTAAAAATTTATATGAGTACCATATATATTTATTATATAATTATTTATAGTTATCTATAAAATATATAAATGTGAAATGAAATCCACCTTTCCTGGAGATGGTAAACCATACGTACGCATGAACATTTTTTCAATTTTCTTTTTATATTTTTAAAGAAATAAATTAAATGATATATATATTAATTTATAGTAGAATTATAATATCATATATATCACATATGGTTATTAAACTCAACCTTAATACATTCCGTGTAAATGGTGAAAGATTCAAATTACTTTGAGAAGGTGGTAGTCCACACATCCACAAGTGAAGTTATCATATTTACAACTTTTAGAGGTTGTAATGTAAGCACAAACAACATTACTTCGCAAGGTGGTAGTCCATCATACACAAAAATGATGATTGTGTACTTAATTTTATAGAAGTGTGTGTGAGTGTAGGTAAAACCTTTAACATAACAACATCTAAGTAAATTGATTATTTTTTTTATATAATCATGGAATAATAATAATTGAAGTGGTGTAGAAAGAAATAATACAAAATTACTTATTGAATGATCTTACATCTTCTTAGGGTAACTCTTTTTGATTTTCACCAAAGGGATTTTTTTTTGTATTTATTCAATATGGAATGATTCTAGGGTGATGTGAGGGAACGTTGGGAGGATATTTGGTTAGGGTTTTCCTAAGACAAAGGGTTTGATATGTGTATAGAGGGGGAATATTTAGCGGACTTTTATAAGTGGGGAACATGACACACTTGGGATTTTTGAAAATAATTTGGTGCTTCTCATGTTTTCTTCTCTTTAAAGGGTAAAAAAATTGACCATTTTAGATATATAGATGTTTAATAGTCAAAATATTTCTATAAAATATTTTTTATACAAGTGTATGGTTATTTTTACACATTATTTCTTAACTTAAGTTATTAATTAAAATCATTTTTAACTTAATCATTTAATTAATTTTAATTTATTTCACTAATCACTTTGGTAGATAAAAATTGACTTTACTAGAAATTATAAATTATTATAATTCTAAATATGTAATCTGTTTTTCCGAATTTGAATCATATAATTGGAAAAAAATAATTAAAAATTAACCCCATAGATGAGGTGAAACAAAGGGTTTTTAAAGTAAAAAAGTTCAAATGTTTTAAACATTTTTACATTCAATTTCAATTTTAAATTGGTTAAAATGACCTAAATTGTATTAATTTATGTATAATTGATATAATTATACTTTAAAACCAATTTAGAATATAATTTAACTATATAAATAAATTATATGAAAAAACAGATTTCAATTAATATTCAATGTTTTTAACTATTCGTCAAAAAGTGAAACTTCTTATAAAAAAATCCCCCAAAGTAAATTTTTATCTTCCACTTTCAAAAAAATAAGTTTATTTTCTCAAATAAATGTTATAATAGATTCAAATTTTTTATTTAAAATATGTGTGCAATCAAAAGGTAGTAAAATTAACTTTTAGAAAAAATATATATCATTATGCGTAAAATTTGATTTATTATTATTTACTATTTAGAAAAAACATAAGATGAATGTTAAATAGTTGACTAAATATAATATATATTTACATATTTCATTAAAATTATTTATCAAAAGTTATTTAATTTATTTTATTATGTGAAACGTGTTTGATTGTGTGAATACAATTTTCCAGAAAAACATTTACTATATTTTTTAAAAGGTTTTATTTTCATTTCTAGTTAATTAGCCACTAAATAATTATTCTTATATACATATATAAACCATATATTCATAATTTTAATTAATTTTATTCATAAATTCCATTCCAATGTCTTAGTGATAACTATAATAATATTTTAATTAGAATATATATATTGTATTGTATTTCGGAAATACTCGGTATAGCGTGTCAAGCAAGTTATCTAAGTAACTAGGAATTGTGTGTAACAATAAGAAAATATAGTGTTTCATATACCAAAATATAATCTATTTGTTTCATATAGAATAAAAATAACTTGTTTTTTATAAATAAAGCACAACTTGGTTTATCATGCAATGAAATCCATCAAAAAAATTAATTTATTTGAATCATAAAAACTCAAGGTTTTATAAGAAGTATCATTGATCACCCTAAAATGGGTGTTTTATTTAGTATCAATGAATTCTTATATGGACTTTTATGACCACTACAGAGGGATTATTCATAACCTCCCCATATTTAATATTCACAACCACCCCATTGGGAATACTCACGACCTACACATAGGGAGTATCAATGACCACCCAAGAGGTTGTTTTCCATTTACAACAAAGGATCATCCAAATGGTGTTTTTCATATAAAACATCAAAAACCACCCACTAGTGCATTTTCCACAGAAAACATATATACCAAAACCCCATGTATGTTTTCTATAAATATCATAACTTCTAAGAGTGTCGAGGTCAAGTCACAAAATTTCACCCTCTATATAATATTCTATAGTGTCACAACCACCTCATAGGAATGATCTAGATAATTTATAAAATAAAAGGAAACAAGAGTTCGGAAAATGTCAAAACCCGTCATCATTTTCCAAAAATCATCGACTCGTGTGTAGGTATATGTTCTAAGGAGACACCCATTAGTGTCTCTACACATTTCCCAACACATGACTTCATGAAGAACCTCGTATCATTGGGAACCAACTAGGGTTATTTAAACCTCATCATAATGAAACCATGACCTAATTGGCCTCACCAAATATTCCATACTATAATTCCTATGGAGATATAGTGTAAGGACCATCTTAAAATCCATTGTACATATTTGGTCAATACTCACAACAATATCATCATAAACTCCACAAGTATACCCACTCAGATAAAGGATTTTCAATGGAGGAAAAATGCTTAACCCACACTCCTCTTAACCAAGGTCATTATAACTATATTTCCAAGCTATATATCACTTTCAAAACTCATACCTAGGACTCAAATTACCAATACCTTTATATTATTTTTCAGTTTACTATCTATAGGGAATAACTCTCCATTATATCTTCTCAACCCTTACCCGTAAGAGGATTCTAGATCACACCCACAGGAAAATACTCCTAATGTTTTCCTAGCATAAAACACCATCAAAAATACCTCTTCATGGCTAAAATATTTTATTATCATAATTTTGGTTGAAAGGCACTCAAAATTTAATTATAACAATTACCGTTCTAACTCTAGGATGAGAAAATAGGTATAGATCCTCAAAATAGAAATTACATTGTGTGTACCTCATGTACAAAGATTTCATCTCTAACCCTTAGTCTAGGTCGTGTGCCTCTAACCAACCATGCATATACTTCCCAAGTACATGAAATGCACCAACCCTACTTGTAGTTCACCTTAGATAGGGGTACCTAGCCATGTACCCTACATGGGGTCGGTCTATGCACACCCAACCCGAGGTCTATCCATGTAAACCCACACACCTTATTCCCTAATACGAGGTTTCTAGTTGAGTATCCAGCCACACCCCTAAGTCACCCCAACATAGTACATCCTAAACACACATGTTGTGTACCCTTAATCTTCAAACCTCCACCCAAAATAAGAATAAATAATGTATGATCATAAAATACACGTCATATGATTCTTTTTTCACCGATGGAAAACCCCTATAAATACCTTGAAAACCTCATTGTCCCCCAAAACACTATAAATCGATCTTTTAGGGGTCCTCATAAACTATAAAAGGTATTTATAACTTAGAAAACAATTATACAAGGATTAGGGATAAAAACTAAAAATATTGTCCTAACTCATGTGAAATTCACTGTATTTTCGGTATGATTCATACTCTACAACTATAGTATCTTTATTTGGCTCCCCAGAGAACTGTGGATGCACCTCCCTTCTTCCCTCCCACCCCCTGAATATCCTTCCCCAAGATTGAAAAAGATAATAATTCAAGTGTTTTGTGTGAGAAGGAACCGAAAGGGAAAGATGGAAGAGAGAATTAAGAGAGAAGAGAGGGAAAAAGAGAACGGGCTCAACCTCGGTGCCTATGATGGGTTTATGAATATATTAGGAATCCCCCCCACCCCCACACACCCACCCCAATTAAAAAATCAATGGTAGAGTCAAAATTTAAATTTGAGACTTTTTTCTCATGATATTTATAAACAAACACTCGTTACTAATTAATATTTAATTAAAGAAACAATAAATATTATACGAAAATTTCAACAGATCGTATTTCTATAAAAATTCTATCTTGGGGTAAACAAATTTTAATGGGACCAGAAGCATAGTCAAAAAAATTCAAGATCTTCTTTAAGGATAAAATGGCCATTTTCTCCATCATAATCATTCAAAACTAAAAGAATCCTATTTTCTATGAATTCGCATTTCGAAAAAAACATGGGGATTTTTAACCTCTCCACTATAGAACTTCATGTCACTTAAAAGTATTTAGGGTCATATATCTATAAACCTCAACCTATCCCAATAATTTATTCATAAATAACTTGTTGTGTTTCTATTTGGAATGATAATCAAGTTTTCCCCTGTTTAACTCCAAACACGAGGAACATTATCCATCAAAAATCAATATATATAATCATATCCATATCTAAACAAGAAAAATGGGCATACGTTTCCTACTCAAATTCGAGAACCAGCATTAGATATAAATTAATATATTGTCCTTAAATTAGAAAAAATGGTAATCTTTTCAATAATAAAAATTCTATTGCTATCAATGGTCACACCACTGAATAGGTAATTATTCACTCCCCACCATATGGATTCACTTATACCACACCAAGAGTGTATCCTATTTAGGTTTTTCACCAAAAACATGTTTCAATATTATCAAGACGCACTCATTTCATTATAGTAAGCACTTTCCTTTAACCAACTCTAGGATTGACCTTTCCACTTCACCCAATACATTTCCAAAATAGTCCCCACACATGGCACTTCTCATTTCATAAAACCTCTTAATCTCATCCAAGGGAAATTGGTGTATTCTCCCCTACCACCATATCTCTCATTAGGATTTTTCTCCCATGTGTCATACATTACCAAAACTAGGCTCAAGCACCTGACCACTGACCATGGTCATGCACAGGTTAGTCACATATAACTAGAACTCCATCGGAACTCTACTTCAAAATTAATAATAGTTCATATTTCAAGATTTAACACACATTTATCCACTATCTAACACCATAATACAACAAAAATCATCTAATTTATATCCTACCACATATATAAATGCATCCCAAAACAATAGTTTTATGCATCTAGATGATCATACCCATCGAATTCAACCTCAAACCATAGATCTAGCACTCAACGTCTTTCCCCATAAGAAACTAAAAGGCATCCAATATGCATTTTCCTCAAACCCCTCTATGGGTGTTTGCATTCTCTAGATAAATCATCTAATAGGTTTCCTTCGAATATCATTAAAAACATACTCACTAAGGTCTAATTAAAATATTAGGGTCTCTAGTTCACCCACCTATCCTTAAGTTGAGTTTCACATAAAGGTCACAACTCATAAGATGTGTTACATGATCCTGTATCAACAAAGTTTTGGAATCCAACATGTCAAAAACAACCAATCTAGGGTCCTCAATAGATGCATTTTTCATCCTATTATAACACCATCATCCTACTATGGAACTTATCCTCACCATGAATCCATATACAGGACTTAAAACTCAATAATAATGATCTCATCAGTCATAAAAACCATAAACAATGGAATAATTGTAGATAATTTTTATAAAGAAAATCATAATCACTATCACCATTAATTTGAATTCCATTTCAATCTATGTGGTAATATATTAACTAATTTTATCTTTACACTTTAAATAATCAAACCTAGAGAATAATCACCCCAAGGGGTCTATCGCTAGGGAATATAATGCCCAATCGAGCCTACTAAGGTCATTGCATCATCATTGCATAAGGGAATACATCATCTTTGTTAATAGGAAACTCACCATGGATCCACATGACCTACCATCGAAAATAAGTATATGCATGTTCATTCAGCTGAGATGAATGAAACCAAGAAATTACAAGAGAAAATTCTATTTGATTTGTTGATGTTTTAAATAGTTGATCCTCTATTTTTAGTGATATAATCACACACTAGAAATCCTACTTGTCATGTGAATCCAACATGCCTAATCATGATGCCTAATATTCCTCTTAACACTATGGGCCAAGAGAAAAAATATAATATAAATCATAATATCACAAAACATCTAAGTGAATCACTCAATGTGAAAACCATATAACTATAGCAACACAAACAAAGAACATAAATCCCCTCCCCTCATAACCTGGAATTCCCATCATAAATAGAGTTCACGGTGCCCCAGTATAAGGTACACCATAGGCTTTACCACATTCCTATATCACCTATCTACTATACCCCAAATAGTAATATAAATAGAAAAACTCATTCCATACCACTTTGTAACATACCATCCTGGCTAAATATGAACAGTAACCATACTTGTTCTGCAACATAACCTCAGGAACACCTCCTTATGCACCCGAGGCTTTTGATTGGCAGCGGGGGTCTAGGGTTGTATCGTGGGGAGACAATACTATCATATTAACTTTCACAATAATAGGAAAGTAAACTAAACATCATACATAATAATAAACCATAAGAGTAAATGATAATAAATAAACATCCCAACCAATAATAATATGAAAAGTTGATGCATGCATACAGTCATATAAACTCAATCACCCAATGGGATAATCACATATATAGAATAAAAAAATGAATAAATATAAAAGGATCCACTACTAACTCTGAGCCAAACCAAATACCCAAACTCAATGACAGATGAACTACTATAGATCAATCCAATACTCTACATGTGTAGTACTACTTGATCAAGAAACATTAGGCCTCTACCCTGATCATCATGCATTTTTCCTCAACATAAAATAAGTAATAAGGAATGCACAACAACCATCATTACCATTTAAGGGATGATGATATAATCCTTCATAGGCCACCCCCAATGGAGGACCTATTATATTCTTTTATAAGTGAATATTCATGAAATATTCCCATCCTAGTTGATATAGATTTGAAGGAAATAAATAAATAAATATACCACCACCTAAAGGGATCAAGTCCTACCCTAAAACCAATAACCAATTTCAATACTCAGGTATGCAACCCTAATTGGCCATACATACTTTGGCTTGTTTTAGATTGTCTTTGACCACATTGTGATGACCATTCCAACCATAATGATAAAATATGGGACTTTCACCCCAATATGCATATAAAAACCAAGGGATATACTCACCCCGGTATATGGTATAATGACCTAGATAATTCTCTATCTAGATATCACTACATGAAGAATGATTTATACCAGTATACTACAGTTCCTAGAAGTTGATCCTAGGTAGACCAAAAGGCTTATCCATGCCCACAAGAGACCCACAAGCCTGAGGAAGCTAGTACATGGTAGGAATACCCTACTCTTCCTAAAACTAATAATATCAGCTCTAAATGCATGGAAACCCCACAACTAGTATCACCAACCACCCTATAAGCCTGAGGAAGCTAGTATATTGTAGGAATACCCTACTCTTCCTAAAACTAATAATATCAGCTCTATGAGGGTGCATGTCAAGTCATGACATAACATACTCTAAGGAATACGTTATTGGGTCATGACCACCATATATGCATGCTTCAAGTCATTTATTAAAGTAAATGAAATTGGGGTTCGTTGAGCAGTAAAACCCATTATAATTGTTCAAAGAACATTGGATTACATACAATGTACATTTTTTGAGGTGTCACACTAACTTTATCTACCCATTTCCCAACACACACCCTCATTAGGGTCCTCACATAACTGGGAACCTACTGGGGTTCCTTAAACCTCATTATAATAATACAATGTCCTATTTGGCCTCACCAGATATTCCATACGGGCATCCCTATAGAGAGATGGTGAAAGGGCCATCTCAAAACCAAAGGTAAATCTTAGGTTGATCCTCACACAAAACCCACGTCCAAATAATTTTTTTTCAATGGGGGAGTAATTCTCAACCCATAATCATCTCAACCAAGTTCTTTAGAACTCTCCTTCCAAGTCATCGATCATTCTTATATCCCATACCTGGGTATCAAATCACCTCTAACTTTGAAATAGATCACATTTACCTATTAATAGGGAATATATATCCATCATATCTCCTCTCCCCTAATATACAGAAGTATTCTAGATGAAACCCTAAGGAAAATATACCAGTCTAAGATCACCAAATCTAAAACACCATCCAAACATCCTCTTCATGATGAAAGGATTTCACCATCATGGTGTATATAGAAGGGTACTCAGAATTGACTATTCGCAAGTATAATTCTGAATCTGGGGTGATAAAATAGGCATAGTTCCTCAAAAGGGAATGTACAAAACATGTAACTCATGTATACGGTATGCATCCCCAACCCTTGGTCTTGGATTTATACCACCGTCTAGCCTGGGATGTACTTCCTAAATATACAACTTTCACAAACCATACATGGTGTGAACTTAACATGGGTGTACCTAGTAATGTAACCTATATGGGTTTTGGCCATGTGCACCCCACCCAGGGTCTCTCCATGTGAATCTACATGCAAAGAATCCTAACATAGGGTTTGGGTGTGAACCCCCAAATGCTATGTTCCCCGAAATGGGGTGTCTGGATGAGTAACTGGATACAAACCCAAGTCACCCCTATACATAATGTCCCAAACACACATGTAAGGAACCCTTAATCTTTAACAATCTACCCAAAATAAAATCACATGACATGTTTTCAAAAAATCGGCATCATTTTACTGGGTTTTTTCTTAAAGGAAAATCCCTAAAAAGTCTCTAAAACCCCTTCTATCTCCCAAAAATACATAGATCAAACCTATAGGGGTCCCCAGTAACCATAAAAGTTTATTAAAACTTTATAAAATTATTATATGAGGATTATAGATAAAAATAAAAAAATCATCCTACCTTGGATTAAATTCACTATTGCTCTAGTTTGATCATTGCATTACGACTACAGTAACTTGATCCAGCTCCCCCCAAGCTCTATGACGGAACCAACCTTCTTCCCTAACTCCCTCTATCTCTCCCAATCACCCTCCTATCATGAATATGAAAAGGGGAACCCCCATAGGGGTGTTCACAAGAAGTAACCAAAATGGAATTGAAGGAAAATAAAATGAAAAGGAAAACAAGAAAAGGAAAAATAAAAATAAAAAAGGAGAATGGGCTTGGGTTGGACCCTAGCACCTACAATGTGTTTATGACTCACCTAAAAACCCCTCTATCCTATCTCAATAGGAGATTTATAATTATAATTCGATACACCATTCTCAAGATATATCCAAAAAATTGATAGTTTATTTAATTAATTAAATATTTAATATTCTAAGAAGATTCAAATGACTTGGATTTCCACCAAAAATATTTCCTATGGTAAAAAAATAAATCTAAGAACAACCTAGTGGTCATAAAATTTTTCCAATATTATTTAATTTAGGAAAATGAAAATTTTACCCCTTATAAGAATCCAAAACCAAAAATTCAAATTTAATATGATTTTTAATCCTATAAAAACATAGGTTTTTAATCTTTCTAAAATAAATATTAAGAATAAAAATATAATAATTAAGTAATATCAAATTTGGGACCTTGAACTTTCTCTTAAAATTATCCTTAGAAATGAAGGAAATATGAAAAATTATGGTGACCAAGGGCTTTAGGATATGTAAGGGAATTATTGGGAGCTAATGTGGAGTAGGTTTCAAAGGGGATAGGTAACTTCTATATGGTGGAAGTGATACCCTTTAATAAGTGAAGAAAATGGAACTTTTTTTAACACCCATTATTTTTTTAATAATGAAATTACTCTATTCAAGGTTTACTACTTCCAAAAGTTAGAAATATTGGAGTGTGGGGTCATATTATACTGATAAATTCTATAACTCTCATTTTTCAACATGTTTTAAACATTTTTATTGTCATTTACAATTATGTTTTTACATTTTACTATTTTTTACCTATAAGTAATTCACTTTTTTATGCCTACAAATAAAATAGACCATATTAAAAAATTATACCAATTAATTAAAAATAATTAATCTATTTTTATTGATAAAATTTCAATGTGTAGTAAAATTTAATTTTAACATTAGTGCATGTAACGTGTAAAACCCCATTTTTTAGAAAAGTGTAGTTTTAAGACTAAAAATTATGTGCCGGATAAAATTATAAATGTCATTGACTTTCCTAAAATAAATTTGATTATTATAAAAAAAATTATGCGGCTTTCATAGAAAACCAAAACTGAATTTTTCTCAAATTATATATAACAAAAATAAAAGACAAAAAAACTTCTTTTATTGGAAAATATTAATTATGTTCATAAAATGTTAGACATAGGTTTCATAAAATCATAATAATATTTAAAATTTTATAGTTTTATTTATTAAAAATATATTTTATCAATTAATATTTTTTATAAACTTATAGGTTTTCCTTATAATGATAAAGTCTTAAAATTTATACTTTTGTTTAAAACTATATTTTTTTACTATTCACAAAAAAATAAACTATTTTAGAAAATTCCAAAAATTTAATCATAACATAAAATAACATGATTAATATAAAACTGGATTTTATTTTTTAAAATTCAAATTCTAAATTTTTATAATTTATTTTCTAAATAAAAAAAATTATAATGAAAACTTTTTTCATAGGAAAATAACTTTTTAAAAATATTAACTATTCTAATCTATATCTCTTACCAATTACAAATATAATTTCTGTTAATATATTATTCATATAAACAATAAATGTTGTCTATAATATATTTAGTTTCTTAAAAACACATTAAATCCAATTTTTATAAAGGGTGCATTTTAAATCATAAAACATTCTTATTAGTTATTTGGCAGCACTAATTGAATTTTCATCAATTAATTGGTTTTAATAATAACCTTTGTTTTATTTCAATATATGTTTCATAATTTAGTTACCTTTATTTTTACTCAACAATTATATGAGTATATTATAATGGTTATATAATGTTATTCGGTTTTCTTTGGTTAGTGTTGGGTGTGAACAAATCTATTAAACACATTATGTTTTAAAATAAAATATATAATTCAAAATCTAAGGTTGTTACATTCTAACTCCCCTAAATAAATTTCACCCTTTAAAATTTAATTATCAATTAATAATAAAATTAGTCAAGGGTATCTAAAATATAGATATAAATCACGATATAGTTCTTCATAGGGTGTCTACCATAATATATTAGGTATGAAAAGGTTACACATATTTTTTATTCATCATCTCAAAAAATTCTTTCTTTCTTCTCACAAATTTTTTTTCTATATTCTCTTCTTTTTTACATATTAATTATATTCTAGTTACGATGGGAAATTCCCTCCAGTTTATTATCACACATTTTTGAAAAGTGGGAAATTAAATCTCCCTTTTTTCATAATCTTTTTCACCAGAAAATGAATAAGACTCCATCCTTATGATCTTTAATTTTTTTGGGAAATCAAAAAAAATTACATTGTTAATCAAAATTATTGATAGATGATTTTTCAAAATCAAAAGGTTTATAACTTAATTTCATATCCTATTAGGTTTCTCATTGGGATGGTCTTTTTATTCTCTATGGCATCTATTTTTTACATGATTCCTTCAGGATTCATCCATTACTAAAATTAAAATGAGTTAACTTGAGGTATTAACACCAAAATATAATTATTTTAAGATGATTATATGTTAAAATTCGACCTAAAGATTTATTACTCTTAATAAATTATTACATTAGATTTTAGTTGTATATAAATTACTCTTGATTCAATTTAGATTTCTTTAGGTGGGGTTTTATCATATTCCCTAACCTAATTCCTTAAAATAATAACTCATTAATAATGGATTATATATAGAATTTTATTAACCAAATCACATATCCAAGTAGTTTCTATCCATGTGTATAGTCTTAGGCATAATCATTGGGCACCTAAGGAATATTAAGTTGATACTCAACCAACCTTTTTCAGAGTGATTTAACCAAGGTAAATATAATCCACAACCACGTCAATTTTCCAATATCCTGATATAGATGTAATTACTAGGAGGACCCCACAATCTATACTTTACCAAAACTTTAGGATGCTATCTTATATGTAGATTTATCCCATATACATAACCCTAGGGTTTTCACTAAAGTTATCTTATCCCAATCCATAAAATATTCAATATTTACTAAATTAAAATAAAGTGTTATCTATACCTTTAAAATTATGATTATACATAAATCATAACTCCTTAATATAATTTAGATCCTAAAATTATAATATCCAAATCTCTAAATTCATCTGTAATATGTTTTGATTGCAATAGTAATACCATGAACACGCACTCCTAAATCCAGTGCTAAAAACACATACATTACATACTATCTTTGATAACAATAATAGATTATTAGACATAACTATCCCATAATCATATGACTTAAAAAAATATTTCATTACAATACATTTACCATTACTTTTTAAGTTTATATATTTAGAGAATTAAGAAAAAAAATAATTAAAAACGCATGCCTTTTAAACTAAAGTAATTTTCCCACTATATAAGAAACTAATAAATCCATAACAAGATTTAAACATCTCCCAAAAATTATACCCCCGTGATATTTTAATTTAAAAATATCATGTGTAATAATATTCTTCATAAACTGGTTAAATAGAAACATAAGAAGGGTGTAACAATAATAGATTTTAAAAAAAGAACATTTTGTATGATAACATATATAACATGCAGTACTGAGAAAAAATGAACCATGTAATATTATTATTTAAATATTACCATTAATATATCCATTAAATTGTAAGGTATTAATATTTAACATGTGTATGAAATATATATTCAATTCCTACTCAATATTAATGTATTGATAAATGATTAGTAAATAATCCATAATTTTTTGTAGTTGGGGTGGCACCTAAGTGGTAAACCCAATAATCTTGTATCAAAAAGACCAATGTTTTAATCATAGAAATACCATTTGGGGATATACATTGTATGAAATGGTGTAGAATTGACACTATTAGGTGGTGACGTAGGTATGATGTAGACATGCAGTGATGTAGGCCTGGTGATATAGGTAAGATGAAGCATGCATGAAACTGCACTGGGCCTTTAGGCCGTGTTTAGGGAAAAGATGGCCTTGGTCTTATAGGATATGTAATGGGTATCCCTATAACCATATATAAAGAGGAATTTTCTTTCATAATAAATATAGGCTTCGGCTAGAACTTTTCTTTAAAAAATCCATCAATTTTGGGTAAATTCATTTTATGTTTCAAAAATAAATTTCGTTCAAAAATTATTTTTATTTATTTTTATGTGAGGATAATAAAATTAATTTATTCCAATTTTGAAACTTTATTTTATAAAATGGATATAATTTTTTGTAATCATTATATCAAAATTAGCTTATTGTGAAATTTTAATATTTTTCAGAAAAGTTTTTTTTCAATGAAAAATGAAAAATACTGATGTTTATTAAAAAATTATTTTCTTTTAATGTTTTTATGATGTTATATTTTATTTTGGGTTAGTTTTAAAATTAAATTAGTTTCTTTTTGGTTAAATATAATCCAATTATAAACATTTGTATACTTAAAATGCATTTTTCTAAAAACCCACTTTTCGTCAATTTTTGTAGGTTAACTTTTAAAATAATTTATGCAAATTCTGTTAATTGTGTAAGATAATAAATTTTTAGAGATGTATGGATATTTTTAAACTCTACCTAAATATCTTTTTTAATATATATGATAATTCATAAAGTCATATGGAAGGGTTGAGAACATATGGGGCTTCATTAGAACCCTAAGATCCTATTTTTTGAGTAGATTGAGGTGCATGGTCAGCGCACAGTTAGTGATAACCATGAATCATAAACATATGAACCAAAGTTGAGGTGAAAATTTATTCTAAACATGTTATGGAGGATACATTTCCATGAAAATATGTAATAAATTTCAGGTATGTTGAGAATGGTAGGTGCAATATTTTTTAATCGTGCGCCTAACTGTGCGAGGGAGTGGACAACATGGACAGTATGCATGAATTGGTTGTAAATGAATTGTTTACATGTATGAATATCAATGTGAATTATTTACACATTAGTTATTGGGTTTACATGGTTGGTGTACAGTATGACCAATCATGTGTCCAAACTGTGTGCCACTAAAAATGAAGAGATTAACAAATTTCCCCTAATCCCTTTAACCTTTACTCCCCTATTTTTATCCTCCATTTTGATAGCATATATTCTCCCCTTGAGCTCCTCTTACCTATCAATATAGTTTTTTAGATATCTCCTTATAATTGTATCTAATTAAAGAATCTCTTATCTCCTCAAATTCCCCTCAGTATGACTAAGTTTCCTCTTGGTTATTTTCCTATTTTCTCTCTCCATATTGAATGATATTTACATGAAAACTAATATTCCATATTTTCATGTCATTTATATATTTATATGATTTATTCCATTATATCCTAGATTAAAACCCTATACTAGATAATGATTCAATTAAAATTATAAGTTAGGTGGTCTCACTCTTTTCCCTAAATATTTTTACCACAAACTCATGCATTGTTTTGTCATGCGACAGACTTTCTGTGTGAATCCTTTAAAATGTTTAATTAAAATTAATATATTGTTAGTAACTTGGTTTGCTTATTTTTATACCATATATTTAATTTTCATAGGATGATTACTTCTATATTAACCACCCCTTAGGATGCATTGTTCATTTTTTTTAAAATTATATACCTCATCGTGTGAATTAAGCCACCATTTTAAGTGTGTTGAGTTAAACCTTTAGAATAAAATGGTTTAATTAAATTGAATAAAATGATGTGATATCTTGATAGACCCATAAGTATTATCTATGTTATTACACCAAATTCTAAGGTGTTTTGGGTTACCTTTATAAATTTTAATGGCTAAATGATTTTAAATGAAATGAAAATGGTACGACCATGTCACCAAACCCTTGTTTAAGTTGAAAGTGTGATCATGGTTATTAATATTATTATAGTAAATTGATCAATTTTTTATTATAATTCACTATGTACATATTACATTAATTACCTTAAATGAGTGGCATTAAATGAGTGATACTTAGACTCCCATTGGGGTTTCTCTTGGATGGACTCATGAGACACCAACTAATTCACCGATGCATCTTCCAAGTGGAAGATCAAACTTGGATTCAGTCATTGTCTTATGAACTTGAATTCCTTAGTTTAACACTGAGGGTTCAACTATATTTCTATAAATTTAATATTAATGTCTTGGATAATTTCCTTGGACTCTAATTGATTTTATAGACCACCATGGTCATTACCTTGGGATCCTTTCATGTTTTGAACTGAGGATACTTAGGGCGTGACCTTAGTGCTTGGGTAGCACTTTTCCCTTATGGTGGATTGAAAATGGTACACCCTTATGGACATAAACCATATTATATAACATAAATTTCATGTTATTATTTAACTATATATGATAATCACTACATATGGATTCCTTGGTTGTATTTCTCAAGTATCGACTTTTAAATGTAAATTTAAAATATAACATGTTCAAAGGAATTCTCAACTTAGGATGAAACAAATTGTATCAATCATGTGTTCTATGGGTAACCTAGAATAAAAGATTTATTTATTATTCTCTCACACTTCTCACTGTATATTTATAGACTATATAGTGTTAAACATCATAGGTGGTGGCCTCATATGTTTTAATCACACCATGTTCGGGTCGTCGATTGGTGGCCCAGAATTCTTCATAGATGAAACTAGGAAAAGGGGAAGATCTAATCTATGGATCCTTGATTTTTATTCTATGATGGAGTATGAGAGTAAAGAACTTATATTATTTTCTCAATTATATTTAAGATAGTTTTTTCTATTTTTTTATTTTGTATAGCATGTAATTTGTATAAATACTTCCCCATTCCCTTATATTCCCCATTTTTTGTATATCATCATGATATCACCTTTCTATATATGTATTTGGACATTGATTTGGCTTGATTATATTTATATGGATTTTTTTATTATGTTTTTTACATTATATTTTTTATACTTCTTACAATTATTATTCATTATTCTACACCACTCTAATAAAAGGGGTATTGTATCCCCACCATACCATCATAGACAAATGATGCTAGTTGGAAACATCTGGCATATAGGGAGGCAATCTTGAGGCCATGTGCACATCCAGATTTAGTTAGTTATGAGTGCACTAGATTCATGATGTTACAAGTGGCGTAAGAGATCTTTTTTCTTTGTCCTGCAGTCTTAGGTTGGTAGGCAAGAGACATGGAATGTGTCATAGTTTGGTAATGATCATATTACTGGGAGTAATTAACCTGCATATAGGGAAAAGGCCACATTACCTAGGATAATAATTTTTTCTCTAGATTATACCAGTTATAGTTGTACTAATTTACCGATTGTGTGACGCACATGACTTGTAGTTTTTTATATCATTATGGATTTCCTTCTACCATTTTCCTAGTATGGAAATGAGGTATTGTCTCATGGGTCATTATAGGAACCTGAGGATTTATATGTCATGTATATGTCATGCCATATCTACTTGTTGATTTCATTTCCTGTAGCATGTTGGAGTTCCATAACTACTATATTTATTATTTTAATATCATTTCTGTAGGATGAATGTGATAAATAATTGGTTAATTAATGTTTTTTTACTAACATAAATGGTTTTTACCACATATCTTGATGGTGTCACCTTGACTACCCCATTATCATAGGTTTGAGACATGATCCATTGGTTGCATGGGATGAAACATTAGTGGTTGACATTAAATGGATATGAATTTCAATTTAAAAATTGTATAAGCCTCTATAAATTAAGAATAGTGATCCATATAACAAAACCATTATAAAAAAAGTCTGATTGAAGTTACATGAAATTCCAATTAAAACTTATAAAGCATGTGACTTTATAAATTGGGAATGGAATTGGCATCTAACTATACCATGGTGTGTGTATATATAACTTTTGAATTATAAATTCTTAAATGAAATGGTTATTGTTAAATAGGGATTACAATTGAAACTTAAAGTTTTTTTCATCTAAAACATTAAATTGACAATCCATATACCAAAACCACTATTATAAAATATGGGAACTTGAACCTAACTCAACCTTAGTAAAAGGAAGTTTGGAGTGTCTCTTATAACTTTACCTAGGTTTATTTATATTATCAATTATTATTATAAGGCATGTTTTTGTAATTTTAAAAATATGCCTCTATGAAGACCACAAGTCATGCACCAAGAGGGTGGTGATGACTAGGCCCAGTAGGTGGTGGGACTTGAACCACCGATATTACCTCCTGTAGTAACACATATAGGACCTCTTATTATTACTAGTCTAGGAATAAATTATAAATTTTGAGAGGGTTTCTTACACCTATTATATACTATAATGTGATTCCAACATTCCATCGATTCTATGGTATAATTGACTATGGAGTTTTAGTAGTAGAACTCTCCAACCCTTTCAGGGATGGTAGCCCCTAGTAAGATGAATCATGCATAGAAGTCATTCTATTTAAATTTTAGAATTTAGAGACACCTCTAGAATGAATATTGAATCTCACATCTTACATTATTAGAGGGTATTCCAAGAGATGGAGGGATGTTCTAGCCTAGGAAGATCATCATTGAAATATGGTCTTTAGGAACTTCAAGACTTCCTTTTATGACTATTTATTTACTATTACAATGAGTAATGACTGATACATAGATATTATAAACTTAGAGTAGGGAACTTTATTTTTTATGGACTACTCTACTCATTTAACAGAGTTTCATCATTTTTTCCTACTCTTCTAGGTGATGAGTTATCCAGGGCTAGGATATTTGAGGATCGGCTCATTTTTTCCATTTGATCACAGGTAAATGTGTTCCATTTGACTACCTACCCTGAGAAAGTGAACTCGTATCTCCTCTCATATCATAACTTATGGTAAGTTGAAGGTGTGGGATACAGTTTTTCAGTGCTTAGACAGGGTGGAAGCTCATCCAATGGGAAAAAGCATTACTTCCAGCATTCCCATGGAGGAATCATTAGTCATAGAGTGTGACCAGATATCCATGATTTGTTCTATCATAGTGGTTGGATGAGACACCCAACGACTCACATTATTAAATACCCATTCAAGATTCATGATTGGGGAAATATGGGTCACCTTCAAAAGTTTTTTAGATATTTCCTCTAGAGTCCAATGAGAGGGGGTTTCCACCAACCCTTGGTTCTGTTGAAGGATCAGTAACTATAAATCAAGAAGTGATCTGGAGTACCATTGGACTTACAAGTTGGGGTGGGGGATGAGGCTAAGGAATTGATACTTCAAATTTATTATTCCACCAGAGAGAACCTACTCAAGTAAGTATGGTTGTGACTCAGGGGAGCATATCGGTCCAGGTATATACAATATAGCCTACAACTAAAGAGAAGAGTGTTGGGCGTTCTATAGTTTGAGGTGTGGTTTTAGTAGCCTCTACTTTAGAATATACCTTATTTGATATAGGTTCACCAAACTCCTTTATAACTATTTATATTGAGAAAATTGATGGGATTTAAATTTAGTACCTCTTTAGATTGATGACCCTCGATACTCTGTTGGGAGTGAGATTAGAAATTGTAAACCAGTGTAGGGAGTTACCCCAGGATATTGAAAGATAGTGTTTATAATGGAACCACTTAATCCTTGTGATTAAAGGCTTTTATTTCATTCTTGGAATGGATAGGTGGGTTACTTTTCAAACCCATATTGATTGTTATCATCATAGGGTCTTCTTATCACCTCTTGAAGGTGGTAATAGTCACGAACCAGCCCGGGTACACTGGTAACTTGATAACCAAGCCAACCCTGACATAGTCCAAAGGGCATTACTGATCCCCATGGGTCGAAGACTATAACCTATCATCATACAACATACAAGTGTGAATGATTTTTCAACAATAATATGGAATCAAAATAAAAAAATCAGTATGAATAACAAAAGAAAATCCACTTGGAGTGATGTACCAGAATACAACATGGCATAAAAATCCCAAACTACTAAAACCCATTTACTAAAATGGGAAAAACAACCCCATGTTTTCTAAGGACACAACTCACCAAGACCAACTCTCAGTAGCTAGATCCACCTCCAAGAGATCCCTTCCCTTTTCTCAAACCTAGAAGAAGAAAGTCTACAAACACCCTAAGGAGAAAGTAGGGTGTGAACCTAAGCCCAGTAGGATACCACCAATGATTCCATAACATATGAAAAATATAGATTATCCAAAAAAATCATTCAATTTTAAAGTAAACAGATTTGGAAATTCCAAATAATATTTAAAAAACATGTTATACATTTTCAAATGATGGAAATAAATATTTTATGCAAAGATTTTACAAATGATGGAATATTTATAAACTAATGGCTTATGTAAAACACTTATACAAAATAGTTTATATAAATTCAATAGGCTTGTATGTAGTTCCAAAAAACTTTGTTATACATTTATATGTCAAATCTAAATAAACAAGCAAGAAACATGGTCATCTTCCAAAAGGTATGATAGTATTAACCAGCTATAGGATTCCGCACTCTCTATGTGAACTTAGAAAAATTTGTATACACATGTCCATATGAAACTGGACAAAGAAGAATCATCACCAACCCATCAGGGATGTGACCCACCGCAAGTATGTGTTAGAACATTATCGTAGTGTAGAATGTATCCAAATAACTCACTAACTATGCAAGGATTTCATGCACTCTTACATGGTGGGTGAACTATTTTAAGACTGCTTAAATACTATCAATCCCATTCTTCCATTTCAAATGTGACAATTTCATTATATTTAAAACCAAAACAGTTTTTATTAAAAAAACATGCATTTTCCACAAGATAAAACCAATGGGTTTCAATCAAATCATTTTAAGCCATTTTCCCCAGTTTGAAATCCATTCAAAACCAATTCTATCAGTACATAATTTATTTCACAATTAAATTAAAAAATTTAATTGAAATCATTTCTATCAAATTAAAAAGTTAAATTAAACAATTTAAATTAAAAAATTTAAATCGTCCAATTTCTATAAACACACCCAATTCAATAGAATTGGGTGTTTTCCAAATTTACATGCCAAAACCATTTCAAATATCCCGACTCACCAGAATCGGGTTTTTATCAATTTAATTGAATGAAAATTTGATCAATTTAATTCAAATAAATAATTTAAATAAATCAACTAATACAAGGATAACAAAATTTGAATAATCAGAAAGGAACCACCTACCTCAAGGTCGCTGATGTCAACAATAATGATAATCCACCCATTTTGGTTTAATACACCTACTCACGATAATTTTATCATATGTTTCGCCACACCAATGCTCAATGCTCTTCAAGGGTTCCTAGAACTAGAACTAGATATTTTATTCCAAAAGGAAATAAAATATCACATGCGATAATATTTTATCTCTCTTGGATTATTTCTAAATTATTATTTTATATTTATAATAAGTATCCTTTGACAAAATACGTGATTATCCCATGATAATTTTGATAATATTGTCAGATGATAATTACCTCATAATTATCCTTTATAAAATTGACATAAATTATATAGATAAATTCATAAAATTATCCTTATATAATTCTTTATAACTATATTTAGAAAATTTAATGAAATTATCAATTGATATTTTTCTTTATAATAACCTTCCAATAATCTTGTGCAATTATCCCCATAAAATTTCATGTAGATATCCTTTATAATTTTGAAAAAAAAATATCCTTCGATAAATCATTAAAATTATCATTTTCTAATTTCATTTAATTATACATTGATAATCCCATGGGATTTTCATTTCATTTAAAAAATATTATATTTTGATAATTTTGTGTAATTAAATTTTGATAATTATTTTTCATAAGACATGGAATTTCCCTTTAATAATTTAAAGTAAATATCATAAGACAATTTTATAAACTATCTCTAGATAAAACCATGAGATTATCTTATTACAATTATTCTATTAATTATATTTTGATAATACAGATAATAATCCTATGAAAATTTATTTAAAATAATCCATTTAAAATGAAAAAAAAAATAGATTAAACGATAAATTGGTTCCTTCAATTTAAAAATATGATTTAGATCCTTCTTGACGATACGAAATAAACAAAACTGATGGTGCGTAAATCCGATCAACAACATTGAAGATATTGAATTTAGAAGATTGGAAGTTAATTAATAAATAATTAAATAAAAGAAAACACACCAAAAAAATTAAACCTCTTGTGTGAAGCATAGAGGAAGAACAAAATCAACCACTTCTAACTTCAAACACCTCCAATAAGATCTATTGAGCTTCACAAATCGTGTGAAGTGAGATTTCAGGTTCAATCGGACTCATCCAGATCAACTACAGCGGAACCCGAACGGTTTGGCCATTTAAAAACTCAAGCCGCGTATGATATTTTAAAACTATAAATTAATCCACTGTTTTAACCCGAGTTTAAACATAAACTTCAATGTGGACTCATTGATTTCAATTTATTTGGGTTTTTCTAATTTATTTATGGTCAAATTGTGCTATTAATGATGGTTTTGAAACTTCTGAGCATTAGAAATGGTGGGTTTCATGTATAGAAGTGATGATGAATAGTAACCTCTGACTTTTTTGAATTAAATTAATAATTAAATTGAAATAATAAATTTAATCATTTAATATAATTATAACTAAATAAATTTAAAAAGCAGACAGACCAAACACATGTTGCGGATGAAAGTTATACTCTGTCTAGAGCAAACACCCCATTCTGGACACAATAGTGGTTTTGAATTTCTCAAACGATGAACCTTTTGAGAGATATTAAAGAATTATTAATTGAAAATCAGAACAATTAATTGATTAAAATAAAAAAGGGTTATTCTTGTGAGCGAGGTGTCCAAATGTCTGACTCTAACAAATGTTATACCTTTTCTATGGTAAACCCTTCATTCCAGACCCATCGGTGGTCTCAGATTTCCCATATGACACACCATTTGACATATATTTAATTATTTTAATAATTAATGTATCAAATATTATTTAATAACTTTATCTCATGAGAAAGAAATCCAAATGTCCAGTTCATTCGATTGTTATAACTCTCCTACGGTAAACACCATATTTCAGACATAAGAGTGGTCTCAGATTTCTCAAACGACACATCATTTTGGATTTTTTCAAATATTTTTGAATAAAATGTTCGCAATTAATATATTCAGTTTAATAATTTTATTCTATATTTTCTGAGATTTTTTGGGCTTCAGAAACTCATACCTAATCGGTGTTTAACTCCAAAAATATTTAATTGAATATTTCAGAGTGTTAATTGTGTGTTTTAACATTCGGCGTCGTGTTCAAAAAAACAATAAAAATTCACTGATAAACCATTTTTTCCCACTTAACATAATAATAATTTAACACAAGAAGGTTTTGGAATACCTAGAATAGTAACGAAATGTTACAATCTCCCCACCATAGGAACTTTCTAGCCCTAGAAATCCTATAAAGAAGTCTCTACTTCAAAAAGACAAAGCTATTATTCTCCCATCAGTGACTCCCTCTCTCACGTCTCATGTGAATTAGAACCAGGCTTCCATATCTTATGGAATAGAGATATCATCCCCCCATTAAGTACCTTGGTCTCAAAATCAACAACCATGATTGGTCGTTCAGTCACAGATAAAACAGGTTTCACATCAAAATCATGCTAACTCAGAACATGAGATGAGTTAGATAAATGATTTCGAAGCTAAGATACATGAAACATATTATGTATAAACAACAGTTATGCTGGTATTTAAAAATTTTAAACAACTTTCCAAACCTATTCAAAAACCTCCAAGGATTTCATAAAACAGGGAGTAAGCTTTCCTTGCCTCCCAAGCCGTCGATGACCTAACTGGGGTGAAACCATCAAGAATACACTATCACCAAAACTACTACTTTAATTAAAAGAATGTATTAGGTGTTCCTAGGTGAACAAACATATGTAATTTATGTAAATCCATATTATATACTTCCTTGTCTCTGATGGTGCAACATAACAGTTTCAATAACACAAAACACCCTCTTTGGAGAACGACCACTAGGCATCAATCTCCCCATCATAAAGAGAGTCTCTAATGCTTGCAGAATTTATCAAAAATATTATATTCCTAAAGAATCATCTTGAGAAGAGAATATTTTAGAAAACAACTATCTTTCATAGAGGAGAGAACTAATGCCTCCCAAGGTGACACACTTGGGTGAATAAAATCTTTCTCAAGAAGATCGTCTAACTGGGACATTAGTTCTTTCAGTTAAACTGAAGCTATTTGGTAGGAGGAAAAAGAAACTGGTTGAGTAATAGATATTGAGTCAATAGAAAACATGACCTATCTTACAAGTAGAAGACTAGATAAGTCAAGAGAAACAAATTGTGAAACTCAATGATGATTGGAGGGAGACCACCACTCCTTGAATCTCGATCCAGATCAAAAGTAAACATTGATATCACTTTCCCCAACTTTGGATAAGAAGGTCAGACTCTTCTCGACCTTGGGTCACATTCTTCTTGAAGGAAAATAGTAACACCACTGGGTGTAGTAATATAGACACATCGAAGATAACAATCAATCCATGATTTATTGGTACCGAGCCATTCCATCCCAAATATGATGTTTAGATATTTCATGTCAAATACCCCAAAAACATCCAAACAAGTTTGAAAACTAATAGAGAGAAGACATAAGAGAGATTATAGAGCCCTTTATCTTTATTTATACCAAGGGGTATACTAATATCCATTGAAGAAGATAAAATATCGATAAAGAGATTAAGCAGATTAATAGTATGGGTTGAAATAAACGAGTGAGATGCACTCATATCAAAAATAGTAGTCTCTAACAACAAAAATATAGTAATGGCACCACATACGATCATTGGACCGGTATCTTCTTCCTTTTAAGACTCTTCCACTGCATGAAGAAGCTTTGTTCCGGATACCTATGGCTGGAACCCTTTGTATGTAAATCATTTGATTGCCCCACGTTTTTTGAAGGTTTTGATGATCTTGTGCAGCTGCATGGAGTGGAAAAGTTGTGGCAGAACTAATAAAAGTCCTCTAAACGTCTGCATGTTCCATAGTTATTTTATCCTACTCGGTCTTGAAAAACATCACATATTTGGATAACACCATTTAATTTAGATAGAAATATTCAGTGAAAAGAACCTTGAATTCCCTCAAATCTAATCCCTCGTGTTTCTTTGTCATCCCTATCATGTCCCACCATCTTCTTCTTGGTCCCTCCAATACAAAGGTGGAACACTTTACCTTCATCTCATTCAATGTCTAAAATAACTAAAACACAAGTTATATCCTGACCAACCATTCCTCATCATGTTAATGATCACAAGAGCCTTTGAAAACTAGTGGTTTTTTGTGAAATAACTCTTGATAAAAATTTCAAAGATCACCCCTAGGTTCCACAGATGGAGCCTAAATGGGGACTAGAGGTGGTGCATATCCCAGAGCATGGAAAGTACGCACAATCAATGAGGATCAGGTCCACTAGAGGATTCGCTCACTGAGGTTCAGCAGTACCCCCTTCCTAGATCTGATTCGCACGTCTTCTCAAAGTCATGATGTTAAAAAACATCAGTAGACAATTAGGAAGACATTAAAAAATTATCAAACATAGTAATGAGGGAAACATGATCCCAACTGGTAGAACATACATGATTTGGATTTCACTCTATCCAAAAGAAAATAGTAAAAATACTAGAACTAATCCACCAGAAATCATTCCCTGACTACCCCTAGTGACTTAAGGTTCATTACAGTTAGAGATGGATAGGCACTCAATTGAAACTACCTCCTAAGTCCCAAAAAGATTTCACAAATGCATACTGACTTCAAGAAAAAATCTCAATCTTCCTTTGATACCACTTTTTCACAAACCATCCTGGGTACCTTGTTAACCCGATAACTGAGTCGGCCCCGACATAGCCTGAAGGGCATTCCCGATCCCTATAGGTTAGCAACTAGCACCTGGTATTGTACAACATACATGTGGGAATAATTTTCCAATAAGAATTCAGAAGAAAAAGAAAAAAAAGCAGTATTCATAACAAAAGAAACTCCACTGGGAGTGATGTACCAGAATACAACATGGCATAAAAAGCCCAAATCACTACAACTAATGTACTAAAATGGAAAAAACAACCCTGTGGTCCCTAATGACACAAATCACCATGACCAAATCTCAAAATTTGGATCCACTTCCAAGAGATCCCATCCTTATTCTTGAACCTAGAAAAATAAAGTCTATAAACACCTGGAAGAAAAAGTAGTGTGTGATCCTAAGCCCAGTAGGATACTGCAAAATATTCCATAACAGATTCCAAATATAGATTATCCAAATAAAAACTTTCAGTTTAAATGTAACCATATTTGGAAATTCAAAATAATATTTAATCAAAACATGTTACACATTTTCAAATGATGTAAATAAATATATTTATCAATGATTTTACAAATGATGGAATATTTAAAAAATAATGGATTATGTAAAACAATTATATAATACAGTTTTTGTAAATTCAAAAGGCATGTAAGCACTTCAAGAAAACACTGTAATACATTTATATCACGAATATAAATAAACAAGCAAACAACATGGTAATCTACCAAAAGATATGATAGTATTAACCAGTTATATGATTCTGTACAATCTATGTGGACTCAGAAAAATGTGTACACACATGTCCCTATAATACTGTCCAAAGGAGACTCGTCACCAACCCGTCGAGGATGTGACCTGCCGCAAGTATATTTTATAATGTTTTCATAGCGTAGAGTGTATCCAAATAATTCACTGACTACCTAAGGCTTGAATGATCTCTTATATGATCGGTGAACTATTTTAAGACTTCTTAAAAATATGATCAATCTCATTATTCCATTTCAAAAGTGATAATTTCTTTCCATTTAATGCAAAAATAGGTTTTATTCAAAAACATTCATTTTCCCAAGATAAAACCAATGGGTTTATATGAAATCATTTTAATCCATTTTCAGTAGTTTTGAAATCCATTAAAAACCAATTACATCATTACACAATTTTTTCCCACAATTAAATTCAACAATTTAATTGAAATCATTTCCATAAAATTCAAAATTTAAATTAAACAATTTAATAATCCAATTTCCATAAACACACCCAATTAAATAGAATTGGGGGTTTTCTAAATTTCTATGCTAAAAACATTTCAAATATCTCTATTCACTGGAATTATGTTTTTATCAATTTAATTGAATGAAAATTTGAGCAATTGAATTTAAATCAACAATTGAAATAAATCAAGCAATAAAAGTATAATAAATTTGTCTAATCAAAATGGAACCACCTAACTCTAGGTCGTTGATGTCAGTGGAAATGATAATTCACCCATTGTGGTTCAATAGAACTCCTCATGACATTTTTTCGCAAGCATCAACACACGAATTCTAGACATTCGTCAAGGGTTCCTAGAACAAGAACCAAATATTTTATTTCAAAAGGAAATAAAATATCACATTCGATAATATTTTATCTCTCATAGATAATTTCAAAATTATGGTTGTATAATTATAATATGCATCCTTTGACAAAATACATGATTATCCCATGATAATTTTGATAAAATTATCACGTGATAATTAGCTCATAATTATCCTTTTAAAATTGACTTAAATTATCTAGATAAATTCCTGAAATTATCCTTATATAATTATTTATAATTATATTTTGATTATTTGATGAAATTATCAATTGATAGTTTTCTTTATAATAACCTACCAGTAATCTTGTGCAATTATCCCCATAAAATATCATGTAGATATCCTTTAAAATTTTGAAATAAATATCCTTCGATAAATCATTAAAATTATAATTTTCTAATTTCATTTTATTATAAATTTATAATCCCATGTGATTATTATTTTATAAAACAAAGAGTATCTTTTGATAATTTTGTGCAATTACATTTTATAATTATTTTCAATAAGATGTATAATTGTCCTTTAATAATTCAAATCAATTATCCCAAGGCATTTTTATAAACTATCACTAGATAAAACCATGATATTATCCTTTTAAATTTATTTTAATAATTATATATTGATAATACACATAATAATCCAATGATAATTTTTTTTAAAATAATCTATTTATAATGTGAAAAATCATATTGGACAATATATTTTTTCCTTCAAATTAAAAATATGATTTAGATCTTACTTGTTGATACGAAACCAATGAAATAGACGGTGCATAAATCTGATCAACAACGTAGAAGATATTGAATTTAGAATATCAGAAGATAATTAATATATAATTAAATAAAAGAAAACATGCTTAAAAAAACTAAACCTCTTGTGAACAGCATGTAGGGATGAACAAAAGAAACTTCTTCTCACTTCGAACACCTCCAATCAGATCTATTGGACTTCACATATCGCGTGAAGAGAGGTTATGAGTTCAATCGGACTCATCCAGAACAACTACAGTAGAACCCGAATGGTTCGGCCATTTAAAAACTCAAGCCGTATATGAGATTTTAAAACTTAAAATTAATCCACTGTTTTAAACCGATATTAAACATAAACATGAATGTGGAGTTATTGATTTCAATTTATTAGGGTGTTTTTAATTTATTTATGGATAAATTGGGTTATAAATGATTGTTTTGAAACTTACAAGTGTTAGAAATGGAGGGTTTCATGTATCAAAGTGATTATGAATAGTAACATCCTATTTTTCTGAATTAAATTAATAATTAAATTGAAATAATAATTTTAATCATTTTATACAATTATAAATAACTAATTTTAAAAACAAAACAGATCAAACACCTATTGCGGAAGAAATTTATAGCCTTTCTACGATAAACACCCCATTTTGGACACAAAGGTGGTCTCAAATTTCTCAAACAATAAACCATTTGTGAGATATTAAAGATTTATTAATTAAAAATTAGAATAATTAATTAAAATAAGAAGGTTTATTCTAGCAAGCGATGTGTCCAAACGTCTGACGCTGAAAAATGTTATACCACCTTTATGGTAAACCCCTCATTCCAGCCCCATAGGTGGTCTTGTATTACCCATACAACACATTGCTTGAGAGATATTAAATTATTTTTAATAAATAATATATTAAATATTATTTAATAACTTTATCTCTTGAGAGAGACATCCAAATTTCTGGCGCCTTCAAATTTTATAACCCCACTAGGGTAAACACCATATTTCAAACATAACAGTGGTCTTGGATTTCTCAAACAACAAATTTTTTGGAGTTATTCAAATATTTTGAATAAAAAGTGTGCACTTAATATATTCTATTTAATAATGTTATTTCATCTTTTTTGAGCTTTTGTGGGCCTCAAAACCACATACCTACTCAGTGATTAACTCAGAAAATATTTAATTGAATATTATGGAGTGTTAATTTGATGTTTTACCATTCGACGATGTGTTTAAAAAACAAAATATTTCAATTATAACCCATTTTTTCCCATTTAATGTAATTATAATTTAACACAGGAAGGATTAGTAATACCAAAAACAATAATGGAATTTTACAGTAACTACATATAACAAGGAGAATGGTATGTCTAGGTGAGTCAGTATTGACATAATAATTAGGGGATTGGTGGAGTGATTGCCCAAACATTTAGGGTTTTTATGAGAGATGGGGTAACATGTTAGACATATTCCCCTCCTATGGTGGATCATATTGAGTATTTCTTCCCAGATGAATTTTTTATGTTACCTCCTGATAGATAGGTGGAGTTTTATATTAAGCTAGTGTTAGGATTGGTTCCAACATCTATTACTCCTTAAAATATGGATCCAAATGAGATTCAATAACTCAAGTGTTAGATAGAGGACCTGGAAGTAAATGTTTTTTATGAACCATTGTGTCTACTTGGGTTTCCCTGATCCTTTATTCTTAGAAGGTGGATGGTAACATAAATATTTCCAAATATTACTAGAAATTAAACCAACTAACATTTAAGAACCGGTATCCACTACCTCATATAAATGAACTTTTATATTAGCTCCAAGGATCTCAAGTATTCTCAAAGTATGACTTGAGGTTGGCATATCATTAGGTAAGGGTTAGAACCTCAAATGCACCACATATAAAATTATATAGTAGATAAAGTTTGTATGAATATTTGGTAATTTAGTTCAGTCTCACAAAGATGATAGTAGTTTTTATAGATATGATGAATCATGTTTTCTACCCCTATCTTGATACATTTTTTTTGTTTTCATGGTTGACATATTGGTGTACTTAAAAACTCTACAAAATCATGCCAAACATCTTGATATCATACTGATCACATTGATACAACATTGGTTATATGTAAATATCACAAAATGACACTTCTGGATTGATAAAGTCAACTTTCTGGGTCACATTATCTCAAAGGAAATAGTGTTTATAAACCTAGGGAAGGTGAGATTCATAGTTTATTGGTAGAATCCGAAGAACTTATTTGACATTCTATGTTTCATGGGATTGGATAGATATTATATGTGTTTAATTTAATATTTTTCATTCCTTCCAAAACCTCTTATAGTATTCCAAAATATTGGTGTTAAATTCTCATGGTCTGAAGCCTGTGAAAAAAAATTTAAGAGAAGAAATTAGGACTTAACTCATCACCAATTATGATTCTACCTAAGCCCAGAAGAGGATACATTGTTTTTTGTGACGCATCAGGCATTGGGTTGGGAGAAATTTTTATGAAAGGGGATCGAGTCATGGTATATAGTTCTTAGAATTGAAGGCCTCATGATTGTAATTACTTGATGGAAAACCTTGAGCGAGCGGTTATGGTTTATTCCTTGCATTGTTAAAGGCATAATTGGTTATGATATTGGTTTGTAGTTTACACAGACCATAAAATTATCAAATACATATTTTCCCATTGTGAATTGAACCTAAAATAGTGATTTTGGTATGAATACCTACGGTCCATTTATTTTGATCTTGGTTATATTCTTGGGAAGGTTAATGTAATTAATGATTCTCTAAGTGATAAGACTCTAACACAATCTATTTAGGAAGCCTGTAGCGAGTAGAATTTTATAGATATGTTTTTTAAGGTGCATATTCTGATTAAGAAGTTTCATGAGTTTCTTGTACTTTAATCAATATCAATGACCTATTCACTACTGGATAGAGTGAAGATAACACAATTTTTTGATCCTAAGGGCTTAGTTATAAGGGAGAGTGTTTTAGGTGGGGACCCACCACATGGTTGGGTCATTAATAGGGATGAGAGCTTGTAAATTCATGGGAATATCTAGGTTATTGAAGAAATACAAGAGGATTTTATGTGAGACACTCATGCCTCTTTTTGGGAAGTAAATCTTGGAATTACAAAGATGTACCATGATATATGGTGGTAGTATTGGTGGTTGGGGATAAAAAGAAGATATTGGGTTTTGTTACTCGTTGTTCCACCTATCAGTAGGTGAAGCCATAACACCAGCGGCCTGATGGTATTTTATAGTTAATATCCATTTCAAATAAGAAATGGTATTATTTCACAATGTATTTTATAATTTTCTTACCTAGGTCACCTTGAGGTAATGACACTATATGGGTGATTATGTAAAGGTTGATGAAGGTCTCTAATTTCATTCCTATCAAGGAGACCATCTTATTAAAAGATCTAGGAAGGATATATGTTATAGATATTATATGCCTTCACATTCTTCCAGAGACAATCATATCATATATAGACACTTGTTTTATATCATGATTCTGGGAGGTCTTGAAAAAGGCTTTGGGTTCATGGGTACTTCTGAGTATATCATATCACCTATAGACTAATGGTTAGTCTGATTATACTATACAGGTGTTAGAAAAAAATTTCTAAGCATGTATACTTAATTTTTTAGGTTCTTGGGAGAAAAATTTACCTCTTTCTAATTTCACTTATAATAATATTTTCAAAAAAAACATAAAATAGTCCATATAAGGCCCTATATGGTAGGTCATTTTGTTAACCCCTATACTGGTTAGAGGTAGCTCTACAAGGACCTCATCCCATTTAGGATATATATGAGTAGGTAAATCTTATCAATAATTGTATGGATATAGATTATTCTATAAAGAAGTCATATATTAATCACCATTTATGACCTCTAGAGTTTGATTTTAGGGATCGAGTCTTCTTGCATGTTTAAACTAGACTGGGGAATTGATGGTTTAGGTGGAAAGGTAGATTACACTGAGATTCATTAGACCTTTTTAGGTTTTGGAGATATTTGGACCAATTTCTTATTATATATGACTCCCATATAGATATAGGTATATTCGAAATGATTTTCACATTTCTCAATTAAGTCATTATCACTCATACTCGTTTCATGTCCAACTTGATCAGGTTTAGTTGGATGTTGATTCTTCTTTTGAGCAATACCTAGTTCATATTATTGATCATATCATGAAGGCTCTGTGTGGATGGTTAGATTATTTAGTATGTTTTTTATGGAATAATGGACATATATAGTATATTTACTGGGATCAAGACGCTAATTTATGTTCTTAGTGGTTGTAGTTCTTCTCAGATGATGATCAGCCACCATCAGAAATTAAACTCGGGGATGAGTTATTTTATGAAGGGGAGGTTGTATGATTCACGATTTTTAGAAAGGCTCAAATTATTTTAAATCATATCTAAATCTCTTTTTTAATTTATATGAGAATTCTTAAATGGATAAGGAATGGTTTGGGAGTTTTTTGGGCATGATTAGAGCCCAAATCTCCAGTTTTTGTAAAAGCGGAATGAAGCGCATGGTTGGTCTATGGTTAGTTGTAACCATATGGATCAATCATGGAACCCAAAAAGAAGGTGAACGGTTATTCTAACCATTTAAGGGATTCTAAATTTTCATTAAAACCCTATAATAAATTGTAGACATATTGAGCATGGTTGGAACATGGATTGTTTAACTATTCACCTAATCTGGTGAGGGAGTAGAAAAACATAGACAGTAAGCATGCATAGGCTTCACATAGATTGTTTAACTATGAACCAAGACGTTCAAGGGGTTTTCCACTTTAGGTTTAGGTTTCACATGGTTTTTGGATTTTTTGGAAAACTATCTCTCCAAACCATGTGATGCTTTAAGAGTGGTAAAATTACAGAATTTTCTATAATTCCTTTAACATTTACACCCTCTTTTTTCCTTCTATTTTCACATTAGATCTTCTAAAGAATAGATAATCCTCCCTATATATCCAAGATTTGAGACAGTTTCTTTATTCTACATCTAATTCTAGCATCATTCATCTCATTAGAACCCCCTCGATAAGTCTATAATTTCTCTTGGTTTTTTTCTCATTTTATCTCATCGTATAAAATGTTAATTATATTCTAGCTAATATAACTAATTTTCATGGTGGTTGAATACTTCTCTAATTTATTCTATTCTATCATGAATTAACCCAATATTGGAGAAGGATTCGACTGTCGGTATAAGGTATGTGGTCTCACTCTTTTACCTAAAAGTTTTGATTTCTATATCATGCATTGTTTGTTGTGCATATGAATTTCCCTTTGAGACCATTAAAATTTAAAATTAAAATTATTTTATTATTAAGACCTTTATTTGGTTGTTCTAATATCCTAGATTTCATCTTTGGAGGATTTCTACCTCGATTTGAACCACCTCTTAGGGTGAATTAATCATTTTTACTAAAATGATATACCTCATTATGAGAATTATACCATATTTTATGTGTGTTGAGTTAACCCACATGAATAAAATGGTTTAATTAAACTGAATAAAATGATATGATATCTTCTTAGGCCTCTAGTACTTGTCTATTTTACACCACCTTCTAAGGTCTGTTGATTTGACTTTATAAATTAGAATGGCTAAATTATTTTAAATGAAAGGAGAATGGTATAGCCATCTCACCTAGCCCTTGTTTAATTATAAATTTTGATCATGGATATTAATATTATTTTAGAAACTTGATCACTTGTTATATTTTGATTAATTATGGTCACAAAACATTAATTACCTTAAATGTGAGGCATTCCCTAGTGATACTTGTACTCCCATTGTGGTTTTTCTTGTACAAGCTGATGGGATTCCAACTAATTCATTTATGTGTCTACCGAGTGAAATACCACACTTGGATTTGATCTTTGTATTATGATTGTGAATTCTGAAGCTTAGCATTGTGGGTCCACCTTTATTTTTGGAAATTTAAAATGTGTTCCTTGGATGATTCTCCTTGGATTCTTCTTGATGTTACATACTACATGTTTTATTACCTTGGGCTCCTTTTAATACTAGTACTTAGGATACTTAGGATATTCTCTTAGGGATTGGATAGCACTTTCCCATTATGGTGGATTTATAAGGGTAAACCCCTATGGATTTCACCCATTATATAAAAACATAAATTACATTGAATTATTCAACTTTACATGACAATCACTATATATGGATGCCTTGGTTTTATACCTTGGGTCTCAACTTGTAAACATAAATTTAAAATATAGCATGTTCATACGCATTCTTCTCTCAAGATTAAGTAGAAAATATCATTCAGATGTTCTACAGGGAACTCGAACTGATATGGTTTATTTATTTTATCCTTTATTTATTATTCTATCACACAAGCCAGTGTATATTCAATTATGTGATGATGGGATAATGTTTATGAAACCCATTTTATTTATTGGGTTTTTATGAATGATGTATGTTTATTTTGTGGCACAAGTAAAAATGATTTCATTATGAGATGGGTGGGACCTATATCTCCCTCCAATGCAATGGGAAAAGATTTATATCTCATGAGAAAGACATGGCTAGAATTGTAAGTTAATCTGGTTCAGTATTACAGGACTGAAACGAGTAGTGAACTCGATTCAGAAAGGGACTTTGTCCACTAAGATGGTCATGGCAGCAATGCCTTGGCTACTATGGAAATCATTACATGTGCTTAATGGATGCCACAATTACATGTTATATTCCCATGTGTTTTTATCATGAATTATGTTCCTTTATGATCTATGACTTATGTACTTCCACGATTTATGTCTTTGATCAAGATTTTGATATTTAAACATTATGTTTATGTTTTTAAGTTCAAATGTATATGGTATGTTTTATTTTATCCATGCTTACCCTTACTGAGCATTTGAGCACACCCTTTTTATGTTTTATTTTCCCCTAGGATTAAAAGAAAGGTTTTAGGTAAGGAAACAAAAAGTGGAAGATCTTATGGGAGATGTTGAAGATCTTTCACCACGATTAGAAGATTATATTCCGAGTTTCCAAAGACAATATTCTATTACGATCCTTGTGTGTCTGTTTTTGTTATTTATTATGTATTCCGCTAATGAAATGTAATGTCTATGTATTTCAAGATTTGGGTCTCTATAATAATTATCATTTGATGATTAAAAATAATTTTTAAGTACTTGATATCATTCTGGATATGAATAAGATACAACCTATCCATAACAAACAGGCTTATGTAACAAAACATATAGGAGTAAGTTATCACCCGAAATGACAATAATTCTAAGATATTATTAACAAAGCAATGTTAAAAGATCATATATTACATCATATTAATGTATATGATTCTTGTATAATTTAATAACAATTATTTCACCATTATACAGGAGTTTAACCTATACCAACCATGTAAATGTTCAAGGTAAGGGTTATTTCACAATCTCTTCATTATCCGAGGTTGTTTATATGTAATTATCTACTGGGACCTCTTTATCATCCACATCCATGTTTCTTAAAAATGTATTTCAAAACATTCTTTCTATTTTATAGAATATGGGTTAAATTCATTTATACCCTTGTTTGACTTTTTATAAGAGGTTTATAAAGGAATATTTCTGTTTTTTTCCAAACAAGGTCCTTTTTAACCTTTTTGACAGAATTAAGGTAAGAATGTTTTTTTAACTTATACGGCGGTTACGGCTATTTTCTGCCATTATAAAATCTTAGAAGATTCCCTTAAAATCATATAAGGATATTTTCAAAGTAAATGTTTTATTTTATAATTATCTGACTTTAAATGATTTCAAAAAATATATATATTTCTCTCAAATAGTTTTGATTTCATCTATGACAACATCCTTTGATGGATTTTAAGCTTATTTGAAGTTTTTTTATTATGATACAAAACTTCCATATTGTATTGAAGGTTTTGTGATATGTTTGACTGTGGATGTGTTATTTTTATACCATTCATGGTTTATAGAGAAAGTATTGACATTTTGTATGCTAGTTTTAATACGAATGTTTATGTTATGTTTAAACCTGTTCATATGAGAAATGCATTGGACGTAATATGTGACGGGTGGAGCCCGCTATAATTCATCGATGCATCGGTAGGTCTCATGAGACAAACTAGTGTCTTGGAACAAGTCCTTGACAAAATATTATTTGTAGTCTTCGCACGACGCCTTGACTATGTGGTTATGATAGTCTGGCATTATGCATTCCATCATTATGAAAGTGGTTATTGATATTGCATGTGATAATTCGAATAGTAGAATATCCTTGTGAATAAGTATATGGAGTTATTTCATTTTATTTCTACCATATTATACTGATGTTCAAGTTTTAAAAGGATATTGTTTTAGTTATACGTTGCCTTAAATATTTATGCTTATTTATGAATGTTTCCACTATATTGTTATCATTACTGGGCATTTAAGCTCACCACTTTCTATGTATTATTTTTTACAGGATGTGAAGATATATTTTATGAATGACCTGCAGGGATAGTATGAGGGGATAAGATTGTGGACTATGGATACTATATTGCTGTAGTTTTCATTTTATGATGTAATGTAAACTTTATGAATGTATCTAGTTATTCCAAGGCTACTAAACTAATCGGTCTTTCGAGACTTGATCTTTCTTGTGATCATGCCAATGTTATATAATAATGCACCGACTATGGGTAACTGGGGTCGGTCCATTACAATAAAAATTAAATATTTTAATGCATATAATATATATATATAATTAAAATCATTTATGAAAAGTTATTTAATTAATTTATGGAGTTAAAATGTGTCTGATTTCATAAATATAGTTTTCCTGCAAAATATTTCCTAAATTGTCAAAAAGGGTTTTATTTTTATTTATAGTAAATTGGTATCCAAATAATTCTTTTATACACTTTTGTAAATTTCATAATTTTAATTAACATTATTCATAACTTCCATTCAAATGGATAAGTGATAACTATAATAACAGTTTGATAATATTATTACTCGTATATTGTAGTTTGGTAAAACTTAGACTTCCATGTCATGAAATTTATCAGAGGAACTCAAAATTGTTTGTAATACAATCCAAACATATTGTTTCATTTACTTCAAGCTAATATATGTTTTTCATATAGAACGGACTTAATTTTTTCATTTAAATAAAGCATAATTTGGTGTACTGTGGAATGCAATCCATCAATGAAATTTAATTTATTCAAAAAATAATAATTCATAAAAACTAGTGGTGTTTCATTATACCCCCCACCCTTACCCCCCTAAAATTAATTTTTCCCTCAGAATTAGTTTGGTTCATCAAAGATTTAATACATGAAAGTTCCTTTCAAAGAAACCCACATTGTAAAAATGAATAATAAAATATCCACTAAAAATAATGTCAGAAACATAATGTTTAACCAAAGTAACTAATAATTATGTTTCCACATAGGATAATATAGGTGGATTGTGAAAACATGTACATTGAGGAGAAATGTAGCTATCAAGTTCTGATAAGAAGCGATATAAGGCATGGTCAGAAGAAAGTTAATGATCACAAATCTATAAACCATAGGCTTGAAAAAGATCATTAATATCATCCTAATTGATGATAATGGGACAATAGTTTTTTTCAAGAAACATTTCCTAATGTTGAATAATTTTTCACAAGGAGGTATAGTTACATGAATTAATTCTATTTCATATTCACAATCTCACCTTTTGGTTGTGACTTGACCAATTCACACTTCATATCTTACTTCCAAAAAGTAGGTGAATTTGTTATTACTGAAGAACTAATGGGTCATAATATCTATATGTAAAAAAATAATTCATACCATCTATCTTTAGTTATCATCATATAAAAATGGTTATAAGGGTTATCCAATATTCATAAATCCTTATATGGTGAGAGAATACATTAATCTCTAAAACTTCATCTAAAGTTTTACTTAAACCATTCCTTTAATAGTTAACCTTATAACACTTCCAAAATATGAAAATCCAAAAATTTATAAATAAAGATACTAAATTTATAAAAATAAACTTTTTTTAAATCCACATATATCATAAAGTATTTCATAGTTGTCACATACCAAGCATTTGAATACCTTTATCATGTATTCTTATGAAACATAGTAATAATGTGAATTTCCATAAATCCTTATTGAAAACATGCATAATTTCTTATTCCAAAGATTATTGGATATATTCCTTATATCCAAATAAAATTAAACTTCATATATGATATCATAGACCACTTTGTCCACAAATAAATAATTAGTTCTATGGTAATGAGTACTATCCAATTTATATCAATCATCTCTTTATCTAATCTAAACACAATTTTCTCAATATCAGAGAAACATTAAGGGTTGCCTTAACTTAATCAAATAATTGCATTTCTATTAAATAACTTTTCTAGGTCATCATCACCATTAAATATATTTTTGAAAGTCCTTAATAAAGAACATGTATTTTATGATTCATCTAGCATAAATCTTGAATTCCAATACAAATAAACTTCAATCATCCAACATTGTTATTAAACCATTACATAGTTTTTTTAGCATGATTAAACCATTTCATAGTATTAATCATATTATTCCTTAATAACCCATTACAATAATATAAAATATTAACCATTTATTAATGTTCCCCAACCTCAATTTAATCATTCTTCTTACATTTAATGTAAAAAATACTATTAGAACATTTCTTACCTTTCACATGTCATTCATGGTCTTTTTATCTTCAGAAATATAACTAATAATAATGCCACATTCCTAATTATATTCATGATATTCTCACTTAGGTAATATATTTTCATAATTCCCATACTTTCAAAATCTAAAAAACTCAATTTTAACACATTTCCTTCTAGTTTCTACAATTGACCAAGACTAGAAAGCATACTGTGAGAAACACTTGTCATAGAAACAAACCACATAATAATAAAAAAATACTGATATTATGCCAAAATCATGACACCTAATTTTAAATCTATAACAACTTAGGCTTATCCTTAGATACATCCATAGAGATATCCTTTTAATTATCCCTAGGGATATTATAAAATGTTTCTCATCCTTGTTTCCAAAACATTCTTTTAATACCAACTATAACGACCCAGGCTTAACATAAATATATATTACATATTTTAATATGAATATTAAAATTCCAAAATTACATTCCCACGGACCATAATAGTTTAGTTTATTTTGAAACATGGAAACATAATCTTCGATCATTTTGAATGATCTTCAACATCCCCCATAAAGGTATTCCCCTTTAGTAGTCTTACATGAAACCTTATTATAGTTTGAGGAAAGAAAACATAAGAAATGGTTGAGATTATATGCTCATTAAGGCTAAATAAAGGATATATGTAAGCATAACATGAGAATTATGGTAAGAGAACATGATTGTATCATTATAAAATCATACCCTGCATATAAAATATCATAATCAAGAGTCATGGAATAAATATTAGAAATTCATAAAACATGAATCATATGATAATTAATGAACACGAGTCATGATAGCATAAAATAGGTATAAGACATGGAATTTTACACATACTCATAAAAAAATAAAATTATTTCCATAGTAGTAATGGCTTACTACCATGGCCATCTTAGTGGAATGGGTTTACTCTCCAAACTATCTTATTAGTCATAGTCCTTTACTGAACCGCGTTCACTCCCCATTCCATCCATAAATTACTAAACCAGGTTAACTCCCCTTTCCAATCCTCTATTATTGAACAGAATTCACTCCTTGTTCCAACCCTGTATTACTGAATCGAGTTCACTTCTTATTCCAGCCCAGTCATTCTGAACAGAGTTCAATTGACATTATGTCCTTTTTATAATAAACCAAGTTCACCCATCATTCCATTCCATTCTATATCATGAGATATAAATATTTATCTAATTAATTTGAGTGATATATATGTCCCAATCATCATATAATGAAATCATACATATGTGTTCTATAAGATAATTGAACATTCATCATTTAATGACACATAAAAAGATATGGGTTTCAAAAACATCATATCATAACCAATGAAATGAAATTGGTATTATAAAATCTATTCATCTTATATCCTATGTAAATTATATATGTTTCATTATCATTTCATCATAGAATAACCTGTTAATGGACTGTATGTTTTATAATAATTTTATAATGGTATAACCCATGGAAGAGAAACAGGTTTCATAAACAAATTTTCATATTATAAATAATCCATTAAAAGAAATAATATGAATGGTGTAAATGTATATTATACCTATTAAATAATAAACTGTATAAATTTATGTCATATTAGGTGGATAATTATTTTTAAAGGTACATTAAAACCTTTCTTGAGGAAAAAATCATTTTTTCTTTGAATTTTTGTTTTAAAACAGAAAACATTTTGAAAACCTTTATTCTTTTCAAATATCATTGAAAATATTCAAAAGAATACTTGAGACCCATAATTTTTTTTAAATCATTCACTTTATATGATATTAAATGATCATTTAAAGAACATTTTTAGAAAGAATTGTTTTGAATAAAACATATTTCCAGCTGAAGAGGGAAATAAAGTCGGATTTTCTTAAATAAATATTATGTATTTTAAGTAAAATGAATGTAAAAATGGAACCATTACATGAATATATCATGAATAACAAGTGGATAATAAAATTCATGAGATTTATTGAGATATGGATCATATGATTTCAGTAATGTAATAATAATAATAAACAATCCCAATATGATGAGATTGTAACAATAAACTGTCACCACTTTGGTAGCATTGAATTATGATTTCCATGAAATAATTACACTATATGAAGTATAAAATATCATGGTAATAAGTAGATTCATGATAAAACATGTCAAATGGAAGTATATACACCTTGTAAGAGAATATAGGTGGATAACATTACATGTGTCTCAAAGAAGACAAATTGATACAAAATTATGTTTACAGATTTGGTAACTTTTGATCCATAACCACATAAAATGGAGATCATCTAATGGATAAGAAATAAACGATAAATTTCAGTATAATAATCATATAATACATTCAGGTTATGTATATACACCAGAAAAAATAAATAAGTGGTGAATATGGCATAAGTCTCACAGAAATAAAAGTGAGATAGAAATCCCCTTTCTACAAGGGTAAATTTTGAATCGTGAGCCCCATGAAATAATAAAATAAATTGAGACTTTTAATATCAATAAATAAATTAAATTCATGAAATAATATTTTTTATGGAATTATATACACCACACAACAAGAATAAGTGGTGAATATATCATATATCTCACAAAAATAAAAGTGAGATGAGAAAACCCTTACCATAAGTCTTGACTTTCTTTGTCAACATTAAAAAATAATTTATAATAATTATAATTGTATAATAAATCTCAAAAATAACCATATTATTATATATCAAAATATATATGATTTTATTATGATTTTATATTACTCGTTTATTAACAATTTCATGTTAATGTTATGTTTCGGGCAATAATCGCTTTGTTTTTCATATATGTTTTGACTAGTTATTAATGATCATTCTACTTAGATAATGATTTACTTATTTAAATATTGTAAAATTTTATATGAGTATCATATATATTTAGTATATAAGTATTTATAATTATCTATAAAATATATAAATGTGAAATGAAATCCACCTTTCATGGAGATGGTAAACCATATGTACGCATGAACGTTTTTTTAATTTTCTTATTATATTTTTAAAGAAATAAATTAAATGATATATAAATTAATTTATAGTAGAATTATAATATCATATATATCACATATGGTTATTAAACTCAACCTTAATATATTCCATGTAAATGGTGAATGAGTCACATTACGTTGAGGAGGTGGTAGTCCACACATCCACAAGTAAAGTTATCATATTTATAACTTTTATTGGTGGTAATATAAGAAAAAACAACATTACTTCGCAAGGTGGTAGTCCATCATACACAAAAATAATGATTGTGTATCTAATTTTATAGAAGTGTGTGTGAGTGTAGGTAAAACCTTTAACATAACAACATATAAGTAAATTGATTTTTATTATTATTATATAATCATGGAATAATAATAATTGAAGTGGTGTAGAAAGAAATAATAAAAAATTACTTATTGAATGATCTTACGTCTTCTTCGGGTAACTCTTTTTGATTTTCACCAAAGGGATTTTTTTTTTATTTCTTCCATATGGAATTATTCTAGGGTGATGTGAGGGAACGTTGGGAGGATATTTGGATAGGTTTTTTCTAAGACAAAGGGTTTTATATGTGTAAAGAGGGGGAATATTTAGTGGCCTTTTATAAGTGGGGAACATGACACACTTGGGATTTTTGAAAATAATTTGGTGCTTCTCATGTTTTCTTGTCTTTCAAGGGTAAAAAATTGACCATTTTAGATACATAGATGTTTAATAGTAAAAAAATTTCTATAAAATATTTTTTATACAAGTTTATGGTCATTTTTACACATTATTTCTTAAGTTATTAATTAAAATCATTTTTAACTTAATCATGTAATTAGTTTTAATTTATTTCACTAATCACTTTGGTAGATAAAAATTGACTTTACTAGAAATTATAAATTATTATAATTCTAAATATGTAATCTGATTTTCCAAATTAGAAATATATAATTGGACAAAAATAATTAAAAATTAATCCCATATATGAGATGAAACAAAGGTTTTTTAAAGTAAAAAAGTTCAAATGTTTTAAACGTTTTTACATTCAATTTCAATTTTAAATTGGTTAAAATGACCTAAATTGTATTAATTTATGTATAATTGATATAATTATACTTTAAAACCAATATAGAATATAATTTAACTATATAAATAAATTATATGAAAAAACAGATTTCAATTAAGATTCAATGTTTTTAACTATTCGTCAAAAGTGAAACTTCTTATAAAAAATCACCCAAAGTAAATTTTGATCTTCCACTTTCAAAAAAAATAAGTTTATTTTTTCAATGAAATATTATAATAGATTCAAAATTTATATTTAAAATATGTGTGTAATCAAAAGGTAGTAAAATTACCTTTTAGAAAAAATATATATCATTATGCGTAAAATTGGATTTATTATTATTTACTATTTAGAAAAAACATAATATGAATGTTAAATAGTTGAATAAATATAATATATATTTATATATTTCATTAAAATTATTTATCAAAAGTTATTTAATTTATTTTTTTATGTGAAACGTGTTTTATTGTGTGAATACAATTTTCCAGCAAAACATTTACTATATTTTTTAAAAGGTTTTATTTTCATTTCTAGTTAATTGTCCACTAAATAATTATTATTATATACATATATAAACCATATATTCATAATTTTAATTAATTGTATTCATAACTTCCATTCCAATGTCTAAGTGATAACTATAATAATATTTTAATTATAATATATATATTGTATTGTATTTCGGAAAAACTCGGTATAGTGTGTCAATAAAGTTATCTAAGTAACTAGGAATTGTGTGTACCAATAAGAAAATATAGTGTTTCATATACCAAAATATAATCTAAGTGTTTCATATAGAATAAAAATAACTTGTTTTTTTATAAGGAAATCATAACTTGGTTTATCATGCAATGAAATCCATCGAAAAAATTAATTAATTTGAATCATAAAACTCAAGGTTTTATAAGAAGTATCATTGATCACCCTAAATGGGTTGTTTATTTAGTATCATTGAATTATTATGTGGACTTTTATGAACACTACATAAAGAGTATTTATAACCTCCCCGTATTTAATATTCACAACCACCCCATTGGGAATACTCACGACCTACACATAGGGAGTATCAATGACCACCCAAGAGGTTGTTTTCCATTTAGAACATCGGACCATCCAAATAGTGTTTTTCATATATAACTTCAAAAACCACCCACTAGTGCATTTTCCACACAAAAAATATACACCACACCCCCATGTAAGTTTTCTATACATATCATAACTACTAAGAGTGCATAGGTCAAGTCACAAAATTTCACTCTCTATATAATATTCTACAGTGTCACAACCACCTCATAGGAATGATCTAGATAATTTATAAAATAAAAGGAAAAAAGAGTTGGGAAAATGTCAAAAACCATCATCATTTTCCAAAAATCATTGAATCATGTGTAAGTATATGTTATATGGTGACACCCATTAGTGTCTATACACATTTCCCAACACTTTCCTTCACTAAGAACCTCGCATCATTGGGAACCAACTGGGGTTCTTTAAACCTCATCATAATCAAACCATGACCTAATTGGCCTCACCAAATATTCCATACTATAATTCCTATGGAGATATTGTGTAAGGACCATCTCAAAACCCATGGTACATATTTGGTCGATACTCACACCAATATCATCATAAAATCCACAAGTATACCCACTCAGATAAAGTATTTTCAATGGATAAGGAATGCTTAACCCACACTCCTCTTAACCAAGGTCATTAGAACTATATTTCCAAGCTATATATCACTCTTAAAACTCATACCTAGGACTCAAATTACCAATACCTTTAGGTTATTTTTCAGTTTACTATCTATAGGAAATAACTCTCCATTATATCTTCTCAACCCTTACCCGTAAGAGGATTCTAGATCACACCCACAGGAAAATACTCCTAAAGTTTTCCTAGCATAAAACACCATCAAAAAGACCTCTTCGTGGCTAAAATATTTTATTATCATGATTTTGGTTGAAAGGCACTCAAAATTTAATTATAACAATTACCATTCTAACTATAAGATGAGAAAATAGGTATAGATCCTCAAAATAGAAATTACATTGTGTGTACCTCATGTACAAAGATTTCATCTCTAACCCTTAGTCTAGGTCGTGTGCCTCTAACCAACCATGCATGTACTTCCCAAGTACATGAAATGCACCAACCCTACATGGAGTTCACCTTAGATAGGGGTACCTAGCCATGTACCCTACATGGGGTCGGTCTATGCACACCCAACCAGAGGTCTATCCATGTGCACCCACACACCTTGTGCCCTAATACGAGGTTTCTAGTTGAGTATCCAGCCACACCCCTAAGTCACCACAACATAGTACATCCTAAACACACAAGTTTATTACCCTTAATCATCAAACCTCTACCCAAAATAAGAATGAATAATCTATGATCAAAAAATACACGTCATATGATTCTTTTTTCACCAATGGAAAACCCCTATAAATACCTTGAAAACCTCATTGTCCCCCAAAACACTATAAATCAATATTTTAGGGGTCTCCATCAACTATAAAAGGTATTTATAACTTAAAAAACAATTATACAAGGATTAGGGATAAAAACTAAAAAAATAGTCCTAACTCATGTGAAATTCACTGTATTTTCGGTATGATTCATACTCTACAACTATAGTATCTTCATTTGGCTCCCCCCGAGAACTGTGGATGCACCTCCCTTCTTCCCTCCCACCCCCTGAATATCCTTCCCCAATATTCAAAAAGATAATAATTCAAGTGTTTTGTGTGAGAAATAACCAAAAGGGAAAGATGGAAGAGAAAAGTAAGAGAAAAGAGAGAGAAAAAGAGAACGGTATCAACCTCGGTCCCTGTGATGGGTTTATGAATATATTAGGAATCCCCCCCCACCCCCACACACCCACCGCAATTAAAAAATCAATGGTAGAGTCAAAGTTTAAATTTGAGACTTGTTTCTCATGATATTTATAAGCAATCACTCGTTATTAATTAATATTTAATTAAGGAAACATTAAATATTCTACGAAAATTTTAACAGATCGTATTTATATAAAAATACTATCTTGGGGTAAACAAATTATTATGGGACCAGTGGCATAGTCAAAAAAAATTAAAGATCCTCTTTAAGGATAAAATGGCCATTTTATCCATCATAATCATTCAAAACTAAAAAAAATCATATTTTCTATGAATTTGCATTTCGAAAAAACATGGGGATTTTTAACCTCTCCACTATAGCACTTCTTGTCACTGAAAAGTTTTTGGGGTCATATATCTATAAACCTCAACCTATCCCAATAATTTCTTGATAAATAACTTTTTGTGTTTCTATTTGGAATGATAATCAAGTTTTCCTCTGTTTAACTCCAAACGCAAGGAATATTATCCATCAAAAATCAATCTATATAATCATCTCCATATCTAAACAAGAAAAATGGGCATATGTTTCCTACTCAAATTCGAGAACCAACATTAGATATAAATTAATATCTTGTCCTTAAATTAGAAAAAATGGTATTCTTTTCAATAATAAAAATTCTATTTCTATCAATGGTCACACCACTGAATAGGAAATTATGCACTCCCCACCATATGGATTCACTTATACCACACCAAGAGTGTGACCTATTTAGGTTTTTCACCAAAAACATGTTCCAATATTATCGAGACGCACTCATTTCATTATAGGAAGCACTTTCCTTTAACCAACTCTAGGATTGACCTTGCCACTACACCCAATACATTTCCAAAAATAGTCCCCACACATGGCACTTCTCATTTCATCAAACCCCTTAATCTCATCCAAGGGAAATTGGTGTATGCTACCCTACCACCATATCTCTCATTATGATTTTTCTCCCATGTTTCATACATTACCAAAACTAGGCTCAAGCACCTGACCACTGACCGTGGTCATGCACAGGTCAGTCACATATAACAAGAACTCCATCAGAACTCTACTTCAAAATTAATAATAGTTCATATTTCAAGATTTAACACACATTTATCCACTATCTAACACCATAATAAAACAAAAATCATCTAATTTATATCCTACCACATATAGAAACACATCCCAAAACAATAGGTTTATTCATCTAGATGATCATACCCATCTAAGTCAACCTCAAACCATAGATCTAGCACTCAATGTCTTTCCCCATAGGAAACTATAAGGCATCCAATATGCATTTTCCTCAAACCCCTCTATGGGTGTTCGCATTCTCTAGATAAATCCTCTAACAGGTTTCCTTCAAATATTTTTAAGCACATACTCACTAAGGTCTAATTAAAATATTAGGGTCTCTAGTTAACCCACCTATCCCTAAGTTGAGTTTCACATAAAGGTCACAACTCACAAGATGTCTTACCTGATCCTGTATCAACAAAGTTTTGGAATCCAACATGTCAAAAACAACCAATCTGGGGTCCTCAACAGATGCATTTTTCATCCTATTCTAACACCATCATCCTACTATGGAACTTATCCTCACCATGAATCCATATACAGGACTTAACACTCAATAATAATGATCTCATCAGTCATAAAAACCATAAATAATGTAATAATTTTAGATAATTTTTATAAAGAAAATAATAATCACCATCACCCTTAATTTTAATTCTATTTCAATCTATGTGGTAATATATTAACTAATTTTATCTTAACATATTAAATAATCAAACCTAGATAATAATCACCCCCAAGGGGTCTATCGGTAGGGAATAAAATTCCCAATCAAGCCTACTAAGGTCATTGCATCATCATTGCATAAGGGAATACATCATCTTTGTTAATAGGAAACTCAACATGGATCCACATGACCTACCATCGAAAATAAGTATTTGCATGTTCATTCCGCTGAGATGAATGTAACCAAGAATTTACAAGAGAAAATTCTATTTGATTTGGTGGTGCTTTAAATAGTTGAACCTCTATTTTTATTGATATAATCACACACTAGCAATCCCACTTGTCATGTGAATCCAACATGCCTAGTCATGATGCATGATATTCCTCTTAACACTATGGGCCAAGAGAAAAAAATATAATATAAATCATAAGATCACAAAACATCTAAGTGAATCACTCAATGTGAAAACCATATAACTATAGCAACACAAACAAAGAACATAAATCCCCTCCCCTCATAACCTGAAATTCCCATCACAAATAGAGTTCACGGTGCACCAGTATGAGGTACACCATACGCTCTACCACATTCCTATATCACTTATCTACTATACCCCAAATAGTAATATACGTAGAATAATTCATTTAATACCACTTTTTAACATACCATCCTGGCTAAATATGAATAGTAACCATACTTGTTCTGCAACATGACCTCAGGAACAACTCCTTATGAACCAGAGGCTTCTGATTGGCAGTGGGGGTCTAGGGTAGTATCGTGGGGAGAGTTTACTATCATATTAAAGTTCACAATAATAGGGAAGTAAACTAAACATAATACATAATAATAAACCATAAGAGTACATGATAATAAATAAACATCCCAACCAATAATAATATGAAATGTAGATGCATGCATACAGTCATATAAACTCAATCACCCAATGGGATAATCACATATATAGAATAAAAAAATGAATAAATATAAAAGGTTCCACTACTAACTCTGAGCCAAACCACATACCCAAACTCCATGACAGTTGAACTACTATAGATCAATCCAATACTCTACATGTGTAGTAATACTTGATTAAGAAACATTAGGCCTCTAACCTGATCATCATGCAGTTTTCCTCTACATAAAAGAAGTAATAAGGAATGCACAACAACCAATATTCCCATTTAAGGGGTGATAATATAATCCTCCATAGGACACCCCCAATGGAAGACCTATTATATTCTATTATAAGTGAATATTCATGAAATATTCCCATCCTAGTTGATATAGATTTGAAGGAAATAAATAAATAAATATACTACCACCTATGGGGATCAAGTCCTACCCTAAAACCAATAACCTATGTCAATACTCAGGTCTGCAACCCTAATTGGCCATACATACTTTGGCTTGTTTTAGACTGTCTTTGACCGCATTGTGATGACCATTCCAACAATAATTATAAACTAGGGGACTTTCACCCCAATATGCATATAAAAACCAAGGGATATACTCACCCCGGTATATAGTATAATGACCTAGATAATTCTCTATCCAGATATCACTACATGAAGAATGATTTATACCAGTATACAATAGGTCCTAGAAGTTGATCCTAGGCAGACCAAAAGGCTTATCCATGCCCACTGAAGACCCACAAGCCTGAGGAAGCTAGTACATGGTAGGAATTCCCTACGCTTCCTAAAACTAATTATATCGTCTCTAAATGCATGGAATCCCAAAAACTAGTATCACCAACCACCCTATAAGGGGTGTCTTTTTAATATAGAAAACCTCCTATGGGGAGTATTCATAACCTCATGACATAGAGTATTCACAAAATACCCATAAGTATTATTCATAAAATTCGTATATGGAGTATTCATGACCACCCAAGATAGTGTTTTCTAATTAAAAAATCATCCACCTAAAAGAAATTTCATATATAACATCAAAAACCACCCCTTATCGATTTTCCATGCCAAACATATGAAAACCACCTTAAGGTCATTTTCATAGATATCATAACCTCTATGAGGGTGCAGATCAAGTCATGACATAACATACTCTAAGGAATATGTTATTGGGTCATGAACACCATATAGGCATGCTTCAATTCATTTATTAAAGTAAATGAAATCGGGGTTTGTTGAGCAGTAAAACCCATTATAATTGTTTAAAGATCATTGGATTACATACAATGTACATTTTTTGAGGTGACACACTAACTTTATCTACCCATATCCCAACACACACCCTCACTAGGGTCCTCACATAACTGGGAACCTACTGGGGTTCCTTAAACCTCATTATAATCATACCATGTCCTATTTGGCCTCACCAGATATTCCATACGGGCATCCCTATAGAGAGATGGTGAAAGGGCCATCTCAAAACCAAAGGTAAATCTTAGGTTGATCCTCACACTAAACCCACTTCCAAATAAATTTTTTTCAATGGGGGAGGAATTCTCAACCCATAATCATCTCAACCAAGTTCTTTAGAACTCTCCTTCCAAGTCATCGATCATTCTTATATCCCATACTTGGGTCTCAAATCACCTCTAACTTTGAAATACATCACACTTACCTATTAAGAGGGAATATCTATCCATCATATCTCCTCTCCCCTAATATACAGAAGTATTATAGATGAAACCCTATGGAAAATATACCAGTATAATATCACCAAATCTAAAACACCATCTAAACAACCTCTTCATGATGAAAGGATTTCACCATTATGGAGTATATAGAAGGGTACTCAGAATTGAATATTCTCAAGTATAATTCTGAATCAAGGGTGATAAAATGGGAATAGTTCCTCAAAAGGGAATGTACACAACATGTAACTCATGTATACGGCATGCATCCCCAACCCTTGGTCTTGGATTTATACCACCGTCTAGCCTAGGATGTACTTCCTAAATATACAACTTTCACAAACCGTACATAGTGTGAACTTAACATGGGTGTACCTAGGAATGTAACCTATATGGTTTTTGTCCATGTACAACCCACCTAGGGTCTCTCCATGTGGATCTACATGCAAAGAATCCTAACATAGGGTTTGGGTGTGAACCCCCAAATGCTATGTTCCCCGAAATGGGGTGTCTGGATGAGTAACTGGATACAAACCCAAGTCACCCCAATACATAATGATCCAAACACACATGTCAGGAACCCTTAATCTTTAACAATCTACCCAAAATAAAATCAAATGACATGTTTTCAAACAATAGACATCATTTGACTGGGTTTTTTTCTAAAGGAAAATCCCTAAAAAGTCTCTAAAACCCCTGTTCTCACCCAAAAATCCATAGATCGATCCTATAGGGGTCCCCATTAACCATAAAAGGTTATTAAAACTTTATAAAATTATTATATAAGGATTGTAGATAAAAATAAAAAAGTCATCCTAACTTGGATTAAATTCACTATTGCTCTAGTTTGATCAATGCATTACGACTACAGTAACTTGATCCAGCTCCCCCCAAGCTCTATGACGGAACCGACCTTCTTCCCTAACTCCCTCTATCTCTCCCAATCACCCTCCAATCACGAATATGAAAAGGGGAACCCCATAGGGGTGTTCACAAGAAGTGACCAAAATGGAATGGAAGGAAAATAAAATGAAAAGGAAAACAAGAAAAAGAAAAATAAAAATAAAAAAGGAGAATGGGCTTGGGTTGGACCCTAGAACCTACAATGTGTTTATGCCTCACCTAAAAAACCCTCTGTCCTATCTCAATAGAAGATTTATAATTCTAATTCGATACATCATTCTCAAGATATATCCAAAAAAATGATATTTTATTTAATTAATTAAATATTTAATATTCTAAGAAGATTCAAATGACTTGGATTTCCACCAAACATATTTCCTATGGTAAAAAAATAATTCTAAGAACAACCTAGTGGTCATAAAATTTTTCCAATATTATTTAATTTAGGTAAATGAAAATTTTACCCCTTATAAGAATCCAAAACCAAAAATTCAAATTTAATATGATTTTTAGTCCTATAAAAACATAGGTTTTTAATCTTTGTAAAATAAATATTAAGAATAAAATTATAATAATTAAGTAATAAAAAATTTGGGACCTTGAAATTTCCCTTAAAATTATCCTTAGAAATGAAGGAAATATGAAAAATTATGGTGACCAAGGGCTTTAGGATATGTAAGGGAATTCTTTGGGAGATAAAGTGGAGCAGGTTTCAAAGGGGATGTGTAACTTCTATATGGTGGAAGTGATACCCTTTTATAAGTGAATCAAAGGGAACTTTTTTTAACACCCATTATTTTTTTAATAATGAAATAACACTATTCATGGTTTAGTACTTCCAAATGTTAGAAATATTGGAGTGTGGGGTCATATTATACTGATAAATGCTCTAACACTCATTTTTAAACATGTTTTAAACATTTTTATTTTCATTTACAATTATGTTTTTACAATTTACTATTTTTTACCTATAATTAATTCACTTTTTTATGCATAAAAATAGACCTTATTAAAAAATTGTACCAAATAATTAAAAATAGTTAATCCATTTTAATTGATAAAATTTCAATGAGTAGTAAAATTTAAATTTTACATTAGTGCATGTAACGTGTAAAACCACATTTTTTAGAAAAGTGTAGTTTTAAGACTAAAAATTATGTGCCGGATAAAATTATAAATATCATGGATTTTTCTAAAATAAATTTGATTATTATAAAAAAAATGATGTGGCTTTCATAGAAATCCAAAACTGAATTTTTCTCAGATTATATATAATTAAAATAAAAGACAAAAAAACATTTTCTTTTATTGGGAAATACTAATTATGTTCATAAAATGTTAGACATAGGTTTCATAAAATCATAATAATATTTAAAATTTTATAGTTTTATTTATTAAAAATATATTTTATCAATTAATATTTTTTATAAACTTATAGGTTTTCCTTATAATGATAAAGTCTTAAAATTTATACTATTGTTTAAAACTATATTTTTTTACTATTCACAAAAAAATAAACTATTTTAGAAAAATCCAAAAATTTAATCATAATATAAAATAACATGATTAATATAAAACTGGATTTTATTTTTTAAAATTCAAATTCTAAATTTTTATAATTTATTTTCGAAATAATAAAAATTATAATGATAACTTTTTTCATAGGAAAATAACTTTTTAAAAATATTAACTATTTTAATCCATATTTCTTACCAATTAAAAATATAATTTGTGTTAATATATTATTCATATAAATAATAAATGTTGTCTATAATATATTTAGTTTCTTAAAAACACAAAAAAATCCAATTTTTATAAAGGGTGCATTTTAAAGCATAAAACATTCTTATTAGTTATTTGGCAGCACTAATTGAATTTTCATAAATTAATTTGTTTTAATAATAACCTTTGTTTTATTTTTATATATGTTTCATAATTTAGTTACCTTTATTTTTACTCAAAAATTATATGAGTTTATTATAATGGTTATATAATGTTATTAGGTTTTCTTTGGTTACTGTTGGGTGTGAAGAAATCTATTAAACACATTATATTTTAAAATAAAATATATAATTCAAAGTCTAAGGTTGTTACATTCTAACTCACCTAAATAAATTTCACCCTTTAAAATTTAATTATCAATTAATAATAAAATTAGTCAAGGGTATCTAAAATATAGATATTAATCATGATATAGTTCTTCATAGGGTGTCTACAATAATATATTAGGTATGACAAAGTTACACATATTTTTTATTCATCATCTCCAAAAATTCATTCTTTCTTTTCACAATTTTTTTTCTATATTCTTTTCTTTTTTACATATTAATTATATTCTAGTTACTATGGGAAATTCCCCCCAGTTCCTTGTCACACATTTTCGAAAAGTGGGAAATTAAATCTTCCTTTTTTCATAATATTTTTCACTAGAAAATGAATAAGACTCCATCCTTATCGTCTTTAATGTTTTTGGGAAATCAAAATATTTCACATTGTTAATCATAATTATTGATAGATGATTTTTCAAAATCAAAATTTTTATAACTTAATTTCATATCCTATTAGGTTTCTCATTGGGACGACCTTTTTATTCTCTATGTCATCTATTTTTAACTTGATTCCTTTAGGATTCATCCATTACTAAAATTAAAATGAGTTTACTTGAGGTATTAACACCAAAATATATTTATTTTAATATAATTATATTCTAAAATTAAACCTAAAGATGTATTACTCTTCAAAAATTATTACATTAGATTTTAGTTGTATATAAATTACTCTCAATTCAATTTAGATTTATTTAGGTGGGGTTTTATCATATTCCTTATCCTAATTCCTTAAAATAATAACTCATTAATAATGGATTATAAATAGAATTTGATTTACGAAATCACATATCAAAGTAGTTTCTATCCATGTGTATAGTGTTAGGGATAATCATCGGGCACCTATGGAATATTGAGTTGATACTCAACCAACCTTTTTCAGAGTGATTTAACCAAGGTAAATATAATCCACAACCACGTCAATTTTCCAATATCCTGATATAGATGTAATTACTAGGAGGACCCGACAATCTATACTTTACCAAAACATTAGGATGTTATCTTATATGTAGATTTATCCCATATACATAACCCTAGGGTTTTCACTAAAGTTATCTTATCCCAATCCATAAAATATTCAATATTTCCTAAATTAAAATAAAGTTTTATCTATACCTTTAAAATTATGATTATACATAAATCATCACACCTTAATGTAATTTAGATCCTAAAATTATAATATCCAAATCTCTCAATTCATCTGTAATATGCATTGATTCCAATAGTAATACCATGAACACGCACTCCTAAATCTAGTGCTAAAAACACATACATTACATACTATCTCTGATAACAATAATAGATTATTAGACATAATTATCCCATAATCATATGACTTAAAAAAATATTTCATTATAATACATTTACCATTACTTTTTAAGTTTATATATTTATATAATTAAGAAAAAACAATCATTAAAAAACTCATGCCTTTTAAATTAAAGTAATTTTCCCACTATATAAGAAACTAATGAATCCATATCAATATTTAAACATCTCCCAAAAATTATACCCCCATGATATTTTCATTTAAAAATATCATGTGTAATAATATTATTCATAACCTGGTTAAATAGAAACATAAGAATGGTGTAACAATAAAAGATTTTAAAAAAAGAACATTATGTATGATAACATATATAACATGCAACACTGAGAAAAAATTAACCATGTAATATGATTATTTAAATATTACCATTAATATATCCATTAAATTGTAAGGTATTAATATTTAACATGTTTATGAAATATATATTCAATTCCTACTCAATATTAATGTATTGATAAATGATTAGTAAATAATCAATAATTTTTTGTAGTTAGGGTGGCACCTAAGTGGTAAACCCAATAATCTTATATTAAAAAGACCAATGTTTTCATCATAGAAATAACCTTTGGGATCTATATTGTAGTAAATGGTGTAGAATTGACACTATTTGGTGGTGACATAGGTATGATGTAGACATGTAGTGATGTAGGCTTGGTGATATAGGTAAGATGAAGCATGCATGAAACTGCACTAGGCCTTTAGGCCATGTTTAGGGAAAAGATGGCCCTGGTCTTATAGGATATGTAATGGGTATCCCTATACCCATATATAAAGTGGAATTTTCTTTCATAATAAAAATAGGCTTCGGCTAGAACTTTTCAAAAAAAATCCATCAATTTTGGGTAAATTCATTTTATGTTTCAAAAATACATTTCCGTCAAAAATGATTTTTATTTATTTTTATGTGAGGATAATAAAATTAATTTATTCCAATTTTGGAAACTTTATTTTATAAAATGGATATAATTTTTTGTAATCATTATATCAAAAATTATCTTATTATGAAATTTTAATATTTTTTGGAAAAGTTTTTTTTCAATGAAAAATGAAAAATACTGATGTTTATTAAAAAAATTTGTTTCTTTTAATGTTTTTATGATGTTATATTTTATTTTGGGTTAGTTTTAAAATTTAATTAGTTTCTTTTTTATTAAATATAATCCAATTATAAACATTTGTATACTGAAAAATTCATTTTTCTAAAAACCCACTCTTAGTCAATTTTTGTGGGTTAACTTTTAAAATAAATTATGCAAATTCTGTGAATTGTGTAAGATATAAAATTTTTAGAGATGCATGGATATTTTTAAACTCTACCTAAATATCTTGTATAATTTATATGATAATTCATAAATTCATATGGAAGTGTTGAGAACATATGGGGATTCTTTAGAAACCTAAGCTCCTATTTTTTGAGTAGATTGAGGTGCATGGTCAGCGCACAGTTAGTGATAACCATGCATCTTATACATATGAACCAAGGTTGAGGTGAATGGTTATTCTAAACATGTTATGGAGGCTACATTTCCATGAAAATATGTAATAAATTTCAGGTATGTTCATAATGGTAGGCGCACTATTTTTTAATCGTACGCCTAACTGTGCGAGGGAGTGGACAACATGGACAGTATGCCTGAATTGCTTGTAAATGAATTGTTTAAATGTATTAATTTAAATGTGAATTATTTAAACATTAGTTATTGGGTTTACAAGGTTGGTGCACAGTATGACCAATCATGTGTCCAAACTGTGTGCCACAAAAAATGAAGAGATTAACAAATTTCCCCTAATCCCTTTAACCTTTACTCCCCTATTTTTCTCCACCATTTTGACAACATATATTCTCCCCTTGATCTCCTCTTACCAATCAATATAGTTTTTTATATATATCCCTATAATTTTATCTAAATCATGTATCTCTTATCTCCTCAAATCCCCCTCAGTATGACTAAGTTTCCTCTTGTTTCTTTTCCCATTTTCTCTCTCCATATTGAATGATATTTACATGAAAACTAATATTCCCTATTTTAATGTCATTTATATATTTATATGATTTATTACATTATATCCTAGATTAAAACCCTATACTAGATAATGATTCAATTAAAATTATAAGGTAGGTGGTCTCACTCTTTTCCCTAAAAATATTTACCACAAACTCATGCATTGTTTTGTCATGCGACAGACTTTCTGTGTGAATCCTTTTAAATGTTAAATTAAAATTAATATATTTTTAGTAACTTGGTTTGGTTATTTTTATACCATATATTTCATTTTCATAGGATGATTACATCTATATGAACAACCCCTTAGGATGCATTATTCATTTTTTTTTAAAATTATATACCTCATCGTGTGAATTAAGCCACCATTTTAAGTGTGTTGAGTTAACCCTTCAGAATAAAATGGTTTAATTAAATTGAATAAAATGATATGATATCTTGATATACCCCTAAGTATTAGTTATGTTATTACACCAAATTTTGAGGTGTTTTGGGTTACCTTTATAAATTCTAATGGATAAATGATTTTAAATGAAATGTAAATGGTACGACCATGTCACCAAACCCTTGTTTAATTTGAAAGTGTGATCATGATTATTAATATTATTATAGTAAATTGATCAATTTTTTATTATGATTCACTTTTTCCATATTACATGAATTAACTTAATTGAGTGGCATTACATGAGTGATACTTAGACTCCCATTGGGGTTTCTCTTGGATGGAATCATGGGACACCAACTGATTCACCGATGCATCTTCCAAGTGGAAGATCAAACTTGGATTCAGTCATTGTCTTATGACCTTGAATTCCTCGGTTTAACACTGAGGGTTCAACTATATTTCTATAAATTTAATATTAATGTCTTGGATAATTTCCTTCGATTCTAATTGATTTTATAGACCACCATGGTCATTACCTTGGGATCCTTTTGTGTTTTGAACTGAGGATACTTAGGGCGTGACCTTAGTGCTTGGGTAGCACTTTTCTCTTATGGTGGATTGAAAATGGTACACCCTTATGGGCATAAACCATATTATATAACATAAATTTTATGTTATTATTTAAATATATATGATAATCACTACATATGGATTCCTTGGTTGTATTTCTCAGGTATCGACTTGTAAATGTAAATTTAAAATATAACATGTTCAAAGGAATTCTCAACTTAGGATGAAACAAATTGTATCGATCTTGTGTTCTATGGGTAACCTAGAATAAAAGATTTATTTATTATTCTCTCACACTTCTCACTGTAAATTTATAGACTATATAGTGTTAAACATCATAGGTGGTGGCCTCATAAGTTTTACTCACACTATGTTCGGGTCGTCGATTGGTAGCCCGGAATTCTTCATAGATGAAACTATGAAAAGGGGAAGATTTAATCTATGGATCCTTGATTTTTATTCTATGATAGAGTATGAGAGTAAAGAACTGATATTATTTTCTCAATTCTATTGAAGATAGTTTTTTATATTTTTTTTATTTTATATAGCACGTAATTTGTATGAATACTTCCATATTCCCTTAAATTCCCCATTTTTTGTATAGCATCATGATATCACCTTTCTATATATTTATTTAGACATTGATTCAGCTTGATTATATTTATATGGATGTTTTTATTAAGTTGTTAAAATTATATTTTTTATACTTCTTACATTTATTATTCATTATTCTACACCACTCTAATAAAAGGGGTATTGTATCCCCACCATACCATCATAGACCTATGATGCTAGTTGGAAACATTTGGCATATAGGGAGGCAATCTTGAGGCCATTTGGACATCTAGGTTTAGTTAGTTATGAGTGAACTAGATTCATGATGTTACAAGTGGCATAAGAGATCCTTTTTCTTTGTCCTTCAGTCTTCGGTTGGTAGGCAGGAGACTAGGAATGTGTCATAGTTTGGTAATGATCATATTACTGGGAGTAACTAACCTACATATAGGGAAAAGGACAAATTACCTAGGATAGGAATTTTTTCTATAGATTATACCAGTTATAGTTGTACTAATTTCCCCATTGTGTGATGCACATGACTAGTAGTTTTTAATATCATTATGGATTCCCTTCTACCATTTTCCTAGTATGGCAAGGAGGTATTGTCTCATGGGGAATTATTGGAACATGAGGATTTATATGTCATGTATATGTCATGCCATATCTACTTGTTGAGTTCATTTCCTATAGCATGTTGGATTTTCATAACTACTATATTTATTATTTGAATATCATTTCTGTAGGATGAATGTGATAAATAATTGGTTAATTAATGTTTTTGTACCAACATAAATGGTTTTTACCACATATCTTGATGGTTTCACCTTAACTAACCTATTATCATAGCTTTGAGACATGATCCATTGGTTGCATGGGATGAAACATTAGTGGTTTAAATTAAATGGATATGAATTTCAATTTATAAAGTGTATAAGACTCTATAAATTAAGAATAGTGATCCATATAACAAAACCATTATAATAAAAGGCTGATTGAAGTTACATGAAATTCCAATTGAAACTTATAAAGCATGTGACTTTATAAATTGGGAATGGAATTGGAATCTAACTATACGATGGTGTGTGTATATATAACTTTTGAATTATAAATTCTTAAATGAAATGGTTATTGTTAAATAGGGATTCCAATTGAAACTTAATGTTTTTTTTCATCTAAAACTTTAAGTTGACAATCCATATACCAAAACCACTATTATAAAATATGGTAACTTGATCCTAACTCAACCTTAGTAGAAGGAAGTTTGAAGTTTCTCTCATAACTTTATCTAGGTTTCATTATATTATTAATTATTATTATAAGGCATGTTTTTGTAATTTTATAAATATGCCTCCATGAAGACCTCAAGTCATGCACCAAGAGGGTGGTGACGACTAGGCATTGTAGGTGGTGGGACTTGAACCGCCGATATTACCTCCTATAGTAACACATATAGGACCTGATATTATTACTAGTCTAGGAATCACTTCTAAATTTTGAGAGGGTTTCTTACACCTATTATATACTATAAAGTGATTCCCAAATCCCATCGATTCTATGGTATAATTGACTATGGAGTTTTAGTAGTAGAACCCTCCAACCCTTTCATGGATGGTAGCCCCTAGTAAGATGAATCATGTATAGAATACATTCTATTTAACTTTTAGAATTTAGAGACACCTCTAGAATGAAGAGTTTAGCTCACATATTACATTATTAGAGGGTATTCCAAGATATGGAGGGATGTTCTAGCTTAGGAAGATAATCATTGAAATATGGTCTTTAGGAACTTCAAGACTTCCTTTTATGACTATTTATTTTCTATTACAATGAGTAATGACTGATACATAGATTTTATAAACTTGGAGTAGGGAACTTTATTTTTTATGGACTACTCCACTCATTTAATAGAGTTTCGTCATTTTTTCCTACTCTTCTAGGTGATGAGTTATCCAGGGTTAGGATATTTGAGGATCGGCTCATTTTTTCCATCTGATCACAGGTAAATGTGTTTCATTTGACTACCTACCCTGAGAAAGTGAACTCGTATCTCATCTCATATCATAACTTACGGTAAGTTGAAGGTGTGGGATACAGTTTTTCAGTGCTTAGACAGGGTGGAAGCTCATCCAATCGGAAAAATCATTGCTTCAAGCATTCCCATGGAGGAATCATTAGTCATAGAGTATGACCAAATATCCATGATTTGTTCTATCATAGTGGATGGATGAGACACCCAATGACCCACATTATTAAATACCCATTCAAGATTCATTATTGGGGAATTATGGGTCACCTTCAACAGTTTTTTAGATATTTCCTCTAGAGTCCAATGAGAGGGTTTTTTCACCGACCCTTGGTTCTATTGAAGGATCGGTAACTCTAAATCAAAAAGTGATCTGAAGTACCATAAGACTTACAAGTTTGGGTGGTGGATGAGGCTAAGGAATTGATACTTCAAATTTATTGTTCCACCAGAGAGAACCTACTCAAGGAAGTATGGTTGTGACTCAGGGGAGCAGATCGGTCCAGGTATATACAATATATCCTAAAACTAAAGAGCAGAGTGTTGGGCGTTCTATAGTTTGAGGTGTGGTTTTTCTAGCCTCTACTTTAGAATATACTTTATTTGATATAGGTTCATCACACTCCTTTATAACTATTTATATTGAGGAAAGTCTTGGGATTTAATTTTAGTACTTCTTTAGAGTGATTACCCTCGATACTCTATTGGGAGTGAGATTAGAAATTGTAAACCAATGTAGGGAGTTACCCCTGGATATTGAAAGATAGTGTTTCTAATGGAACCACTTAATCCTCATGATTAAAGGCTTTGATTTCATTCTTGGAACGGACAGGTGGGTTCCTTTTCAAACCCATATTGATTGTTATAATCATATGGTCTTCTTATCGCCTTTTGATGGTGGTAATAGTCACGAACCAGCCTGGGTACACTGGTAACTTGATAACCAAGTCAACCCTGACATAGTCCAAAGGGAATTCTTGATCCCCATGGGTCAAAGACTAGCACCTATCATCATACAACATACAAGTGGGAATGATTTTTTCAACAAGAATATGGAAGAAAAATAAAAAAAATCAGTACGAATAACAAAAGAAAATCCACTTGGAGTGATGTACCAGAATAAAACATGGCATAAAAATCCCAAACTATTAAAACACATTTACTAAAATGGGACAAACAACCCCATGTTCTCTAAGGACACAACTCACCAAGACCAAATCTCAACAGTTGGATCCACCTCCAAGAGATCCCTTTCCTTTTCTCAAACCTAGAAGAAGAAAGTCTAAAAACATCCTAAGGGGAAAGTAGGGTGTGAACCTAAGCCCAGTAGGATACCACCAATGATTCCATAACATATGAAAAATATAGATTATCCAAAAAAAACATTCGATTTTAAAGTAAACAGGTTTTTCAATTCTAATGAATATTTAAAAAACATGTTATACATTTTCAAATTATGAAAATAAATATTTTATCAAAAGATTTTACAAATGATGGAATATTTATAAACTAATGGCTTATGTAAAACACTTATACAAAACATTTTATATAAATTCAGTAGGCTTGTAAGTAGTTCCAAAAAACTTTGTTAAACATTTATATCTCAAATCTAAATAAACAAGCAAGAAACATGGTCATCTTCCAAATGGTATGATAGTATTAACCAGCTATAGGATTCCGCACTCTCTATGTGAACATAGCAAAATTTGTATACACATGTCCCTATGAAACTGGACAAAGGAGACTCATCACCAACCCATCAGGGATGTGACCCATCGCAAGTATGTGTTAGAACATTATCGTAGTGTAGAATGTATCCAAATAACTCACTAACTATGAAAGGATTGCATGCACTCTTACATGATGCGTGAACTATTTTAAGACTTCTTAAATACAATCAATCCCATTCTTCCATTTCAAAAGTGAAAATTTCATTCTATTTAAAACAAAAACGGGTTTTATTAAAAAAACATGCATTTTCCACAAGATAAAACCAATGGGTTTCAATCAAATCATTTTAAGCCATTTTCCCCAGTTTGAAATCCATTCAAAACCAATTCTATCAGTACATAATTTATTTCACAATTAAATTCAAAAATTTAATTGAAAACATTTCTATCAAATTAACAATTTAAATTAAAAAATTTAAATTAAAAAATTTAAATCATCCAATTTCTATAAACACACCCAATTCAATAGAATTGGGTGTTTTCCAATTTTACATGCCAAAACCATTTCAGATATCCCGATTCACCAGAATCGGGTTTTTATCAAATTAATTGAAATAAAATTTGATCAATTTAATTCAAATAAACAATTTAAATAAATCAACTAATACAAGGATAACAAAATTTGAATAATCAGAAAGGAACCACCTACCTCAAGGTCGCTGATGTCAATGACAATGATAATCCACCCATTGTGGTTTAATACACCTCCTCACAACAATTTTATCATATGTTTCGACACACCAATGCTCGACGCTCTTCAAGGGTTCCTAAAACTACAACTAGATATTTTATTTCAAAATGAAATAAAATATCACATGCAATAATATTTTATCTCTATTGTATTATTTCCAAATTATTATTTTATAATTATAATAAGTATCCTTTGACAAAATACGTGATTATCCCATGATAATTTTGATAATCTTGTCACATGATAATTACCCAATAATTATACTTTAAAAAAATTGACTTAAATTATATAGATAAATTTATGAAATTATCCTTATATAATTCTTTATAACTATATTTAGAAAATTTAATGAAATTATCAATTGATATTTTTCATTATAATAACCTTCCAATAATCTTGTGCAATTATCCCCATAAAATTTCATGTAGATATCCTTTATAATTTTGAAAAAAATATCCTTCGATAAATCATTAAAATTATCATTTTCTAATTTCAGTTAATTATACATTGATAATCCCATGTGATTGTCATTTCATTAAAAAAAGATTATATTTTGATAATTTTGTGTAATTACATTTTGATAATTATTTTTAATAAGACATAAAATTTCCCTTTAATAATTTAAAGAAATTATCATAAGACAATTTTATAAACTATCACTAGATAAAACCATGAGATTATCCTATTACAATTATTCTAATAATTATATTTTTATAATACAAATAATAATCCTATGAAAATTTATTTAAAATAATCCATTTAAAATGAAAAAAAAATTATATTGAACAATAAATTGGTTCCTTCAATTTAAAAATATGATTTAGATCCTGCTTGACGATATGAAATAAACGAAACTGACGGTGCGTAAATACGATCAACAACATTGAAGATATTAAATTTAGAAGATTGGAAGATAATTAATAAATAATTAAATAAAAGAAAACACACCAAAAAAATTAAACCTCTTCTGTGAAGCATAGAGGAAGAACAAAATCAACCACTTCTAACTTCGAACACCTCCAATAAGATCTATTGAGATTCACAAATCATGTGAAGAGAGATTTCAGGTTCAATCGGACTCATCCATATCAACTGTAGTGGAACCTGAACAGTTTGGTCATTTAAAAACTCAAGCAGCATATGATATTTTAAAACAATAAATTAATCCATTGTTTTAACCCGAGATTAAACATAAAATTCAATGTGGAGTCATTGATTTCAATTTATTTGGGTGTTTCTAATTTATTTATGGTCAAATTGGGTTATTAATGATGGTTTTGAAACTTCCTAGCATTAGAAATGGTGGGTTTCACGTATAGAAGTGATGATGAATAGTAACCTCTGACTTTTTTGAATTAAATTAATAATTAAATTGAAATAATAAATTTAATCATTTAATATAATTATAACTAAATAAATTTAAAAAGCAGACATACCAAACGCCTGTTGCGGATGAAATTTATACTCTGTCTCGAGCAAACACCCCATTCTGGACACAATAGTGGTTTTGAATTTCTCAAACGATGAACCTTTTTAGAGATATTAAAGATTTATTAATTGAAAATCAGAACAATTAATTGATTAAAATAAAAAAGGGTTATTCTTGTGAGCGACGTGTCCAAATGTCTGACTCTAACAAACATTATACCTTTTCTAGGGTAAACCCTTCATTCTAGACCCATCGATGGTCTCAGGTTTCTCATATGACACACAATTTGAGATATATTTAATTATTGTAATAAATAATGTATCAAATATTATTTAATTACTTTATCTCATGAAAAATAAATCCAAATGTCCAGTTCCTTCGATTGTTATAACTCACCTAAGGTAAACACCATATTTAAGACATAAGAGTGGTCTCAGATTTCTCAAACGACACATCATTTTGGATTTTTTCAAATATTTTGAATAAAATGTTCGTAATTAATATATTCTGTTTAATAATTTTATTCTGTATTTTATGAGATTTTGTGGGCTTCAGAAACTCATACCTAATCAGTGTTTAACTCCGAAAGTATTTAATTGAATATTTTAGAGTGTTAATTGTGTGTTTTAACATTTGACGTCATGTTCAAAAAAAACAATAAAAATTCACTGATAAACCATTTTTTCCCATTTAACATAATAATAATTTAACACAATAAGGTTTTGGAATACCAAAAATAGTAACGAAATGTTACAATCTCCCCACCCTAGGAACTTTCTATTCCGATAAAGCCTATGAAGAAGTCTCTACTTCAAAAAGACAAAGCTATTGTTCTCCCATCAGTGACTCCCTCTCTCTGGTCTCATGAGAATTAGAACCAGGCTTCCATATCTTATGGAATAGAGATATCATCCCCCCATTAAGTACCTTTGTCTCAAAATCAAAAACCATGATTGGTCGTTCAGTCACAGATAAAACAGGTTTCACTTCAAGATCACGCTAACTCAGAACATGAGATGAGTCAGATAAATGATTTCAAAGCTGAGATACATGAAACATATTATGTATAAACATCATTTATGGTGGTATTTATAAATTTTAAACAACTTTCCAAGCCTATTCACCAACCTCAAAGGATTTCATAAAATAGGGAGTAAGCTTCCCTTGCCTCCCAAGCCGTCGATGACCCAACTGGGGTGAAACCATCAAGAATACACTATCACCAAAACTACTGCTTTAATTAAAAGAAGGTCTTAGGTGTTCCTAGGTGAACAACCATATGTAAATTATGTAAATACATATTATATACTTCCTTGTCTCTAATAGTGCAACATAACAGTTTCAATAACACTGAACACCCTCTTTGGAGAATGACCACTAGGCATCAATCTCCCCACCATAAAGAAAGTCTCTAATGCTTACAGAATTCATCAAAAAGCTTATATTCCTAAATAATCAACTTGAGAAGAGAATATTTTAGAAAATCACTATCTTTCATAGAGGAGATAACTAATGCCGCCCAAGGTGACACACTTGTGTGAATAAAATCTTTCTCAAGAAGATCGTCTAACTGGGACATTAGTTCTTTCAGTTCAACTTGAGCTATTTGGTAAGAGGAAAAAGAAACTGCTTGAGTAATAGATATTCAGTCAATAGAAAACTTGACCTGCATTACTAGTAGAAAACTAGATAAGTCAAGGGAAACATATTGTGAAACCTAATGATGATTGGAGGGAGATCACCACTCATTGAATCTCGCTCCAGATCAAAAGTAAACATTGATATCACTTTCCCCAACTCTGGATAAGAAGGTCCGACTCTTCTCGACCTTGGGTCACATTCTTCTTGAAGGAAAAGAGTAACACCACTGGGTGTAGTAATATAGACACATTGAAGATGACAATCATTCCATGATTTATTGGTAACGAGCCAATCCATCCCAAATATGATGTTAAGATATTTCATTTCAAATACCCCAAAAACATCCAAACAAGTTTGACAACTGATAGAGAGAAGACATAAGAGGGATTATAGAGCCCTTTCTCTTTATTTATACCAATGGGTATACTAATATCCATTGAAAAAGATAAAATATCGATAAAGATATTAAGCAGATTAATAGTATGGGTTGAAATAAACGAGTGAGATGCACTCATATCAAAAATATTAGTCGCTAACAAGAAAACTATAGTAATGGGACCACATACGGTCATTAGACTGGTATCTTCTTCCTTTTAAGACTCTTCCACTACATGAAGAATCTTTGTTCCGGATACCTATGGCTGGAACCCTTTGTATGTAAAGAATTTGATTGGCCCACATTTTTTTGAAGGTTTTGATGATCTTGCGCAGCTGCATGGAGTGGAAAAGTTGTGGCAGAACTTCTAAAAGTCCTCTAAACATCTTCATGTTCCATAGTTATTTTATCCTGCTCGGTCTTGAAAAACTTCACATATTTGGATAACACCATTTAATTTAGATAGAAGTATTCAGTGAAAAGAACCTTGAATTCCCTCAAATCTAATCCCTCGTGTTTCTTTTTCATCACTATCATGTCCCACAATCTTCTTCTTAGTCCCTCCAATACAAAGGTGGCACACTTCACCTTGATCTCATTCAATGTCTAAAAGAACTCAAACACAAGTTATATCATTCGCAACCATTCTTCATCATGTTGATGATCACAGGAGCCTTTGAAAACTAGTGGTTTTTTGTGAAATAACTCTTGATAAAACTTTTGAAGAGCACCCCTAGGTTCCACAGATGGAGCCTAAATGGGGACTAGAGGAGGTGCATATCCCAGAGCATGGACAGTACGCACAATCAACTAGGATCAGGTCCGCTAGAGGATTCGCTCACTGAGGTTCAGCAGTACCCCCTTCCTAGATCTGATTTGCAAGTCTACTCAAAGTCATGATGATAAAAAACATCAGTAGACAATTAGGAAGACATTAAAAAATTCTCATACATAGTAATGAGGGAAACATGATCCCAACTGGTAGAACATACATGATTTGGATTTCACTCTATCCAAATAAAAATAGTAAAAATACTAAAACTAATCCACCAGAAATCTTTCCCTGACCACCCCTAGTGACTTAAGGTTCATTACAGTTAGAGATGGATAGGCACTCAATTGAAACTAACTCCTAAGTCCCAACAAGATTTCACAAATGCATACTGACTTCAAGAAAAAATCTCAAGCTTCCTTTGATACCACTTTGTCACGAACCATCCTGGGTAACCTGGAAACCCGATAACTGAGTCAGCCCCGACATAGCCTGAAGGGAATTCCCAATCCCTACGGGTCAGCAACTAGCACCTGGTATTGTACAGCATACATGTGGGAATAATTTTCCTATAACAATTCAGAAGAAATAGAAAAAAAAAGCAGTATGCATAACAAAAGAAACTCCACTGGGAGTGATGTACCAGAATAGAACATGGCATAAAAATCCCAAATCACTACAACTGAAGTACTAAAATGGAAAAAATAACACCGTGGTCCCTAAGGACACAAATCACCATGACCAAATCTCAACAGTTGGATCCACCTCCAAGAGATCCCTTCCCTGTTCTTGAACCTAGAAAAAGAAAGTCTATAAACACCCGAAGGAAAAAGAAGTGTGTGATCCTAAGCCCAGTAGGATACTGCAAAAGATTCCAAAACAGATTCCAAATACAGATTATCCAAAGAAAAACTTTCAGTTTTAATGTAACCATGTTGGGAAATTCAAAATAATATTTAAGAAAAACATGTTACACATTTTCAAATGATGTAAATAAATATTTTTAGCAATGATTTTATAAATGATGGAATATATAAAAAATAATGGATTATGTAAAATAACTATATAATATAGTTTTTGTAAATTCAAAAGGCATGTAAGAACTTCAAAAAAACACTGTAACACATTTATATCTCAAATATAAATAAACAAGCAAACAACATGGTAATCTACCAAAAGGTATGATAGTATTAACCAGTTATAAGATTCTGTACAATCTATGTGGACTCAGAAAAATGTGTATACACATGTCCCTATGACACTGTCCAAAGGAGACTCATCACCAACCCATCGAGGATGTGACCCGCCGTAAGTATGTTTTAAAATGTTTTCATAGCGTAGAGTGTATCCAAATAATTCACTGACTACTTAAGGCTTGAATGATCTCTTACATAATCGGTGAACTATTTTAAGACTTCTTAAAAATATGATCATTATCATTATTCCATTTCAAAAGTGATAATTTCTTTCCATTTAATTCAAAAATAGGTTTTATTCAAAAACATTCATTTTCACAAGATAAAACCAATGGGATTATATGAAATCATTTTAATCCATTTTCACTAGTTTTTGAAATCCATTAAAAACCAATTCCATCATTACACAATTTTTTTCCCACAATTAAATTCAACAATTTAATTGGAATCATTTCCATAAAATTCACAATTTAAATTAAACAATTTAAATAATCCAATTTCCATAAACACATCCAATTAAATAGAATTGGGGGTTTTCTAAATTTCTATGCTAAAACCATTTCAAATATCTCTATTAACTGAAATTAGGTTTTTATCAATTTAATTGAATGAAAATTTGAGCAATTGAATTTAAATCAACAATTGAAATAAATCAAGCAATAAAAGTATAATCAATTTTTCTAATCATAATGGAACCACCTAACTCTAGGTCATTGATGTTAGTGGAAATGATAATTCACCCATTGTGGTTCAATAGACCTCCTCATGAAATTTTTTTCATAAGCATCAACACACCAATGCTAGACATTCATCAAGGGTTCCTAGAACAGGAACCAAATGTTTTATTTCAAAAGGAAATAAAATATCACATTCGATAATATTTTATCTCTCATGGATAATTTCAAAATTATGGTTTTATAATTATAATATGTATCCTTTGACAAAATACATGATTATCCCATGATAATTTTGATAAAATTATCACGTGATAATTAGCTCATAATTATCCTTTTAAAAATTGACTTAAATTATCTAGATAAATTCCTGAAATGATCCTTAGATAATTCTTTATAATTATATTTTGATTATTTGATGAAATTATCAATTGATAGTTTTCTTTATAATAACCTAGCAGTAATCTTGTGCAATTATCCCCATAAAATATAATGTAGATATCCTTTAAAGTTTAAAAAAATATATCCTTCGATAAATCATTAAAATTATCATTTTCCAATTTCATTTTATTATAAATTGATAATCCCATGTGATTATTATTTTATAAAACAAGGAGTATCTTTTGATAATTTTGTGCAATTACATTTTGATAATTATTTTCAATAAGATGTATAATTGTCCTTTAATAATTCAAATCAATTATCACAAGGAAATTTTATAAACTATCACTAGATAAAACCAGGATATTATCCTGTTAAATTTATTTTAATAATTATATTTTGATAATACACATAATAATCCAATGATAATTTTTTTTTAAATAATCTATTTAGAATGTGAAAAATCATATTGCACAATATATTGGTTCCTTCAAATTAAAAATATGATTTAGATCTTACTTGTTGATACGAAACCAATGAAATAGACGGTGCATAAATCTGATCAATAACATAGAAGATATTGAATTTAGAATATCGGAAGATAATTAATAAATAATTAAATAAAAGAAAACATGCTTAAAAAAACTAAACCTCTTGTGAACAGCGTGTAGGGATGAACAAAAGAAACTTCTTCTCACTTCGAACACCTCCAATCAGATATATTGGGCTTCACTTATCGCGTGAAGAGAGGTTATGAGTTCAATCGGACTCATCCAGATCAACTCCAGCAGAACCCGAATGGTTCGGCCATTTAAAAACTCAAGCCGCATATGAGATTTTAAAACTAAAAATTAATCCACTATTTTAAACCGATATTAAACATAAACTTGAATGAGGAGTTATTGATTTCAATTTATTAGGGTGTTTTTAATTTATTTATGGATAAATTGGGTTATAAATGATTGTTTTGAAACTTCCAAGTGTTAGAAATGGAGGGTTTCATGTATCAAAGTGATGATGAATAGTAACATCCTATTTTTCTAAATTAAATTAATAATTAAATTGAAATAATAAATTTAATCATTTTATACAATTATAAATAACTAATTTTAAAAACAAAACAGACTAAACACCTATTGTGGATGAATGTTATACCCTTTCTACGATAAACACCCCATTTTGGACACAACGGTGGTCTCTAATTTCTCAAACAATAAACCATTTGAGAGATATTAAAGATTTATTAATTAAAAATTAGAATAATTAATTAAAATAAAAGGTTTTATTCTTGCGAGCAACGTGTCCAAACATCTGAACCTGAAAAATGTTATACCACCTTTATGGTAAACCCCTCATTCCAGCCCCATCGGTGGTCTTGGATTAACCATACAACACATTTCTTGAGAGATATTAAATTATTTTTAATAAATAATATATTAGATATTATTTAATAACTTTATCTCTTGAGAGAGACATCCAAATTTTTTGGAACCTTCAAATGTTATAACCCCAGTAGGGTAAACACCATATTTCAAACATAACAGTGGTCTTGTATTTCTCAAACAACACATTTTTTTGGAGTTATTCAAAAAATTTGAATAAAAAGTGTGCACTTAATATATTCTATTTAATAATTTGTTTTCATCTTTTTTGAGATTTTGTGAGCCTCAAAAACACATACCTACTCAGTGATTAACTCAGAAAATATTTAATTGAATATTAGGGAGTGTTAATTGGATGTTTTACCATTTGACGATGTGTTTAACAAAAAAAAAATTCAATTATAACCCATTTTTTCCCATTTAATGTCATTATAATTTAACACAAGAAGGATTAGGAATACCAAAAACAATAATGGAATGTTATAGTAACTAGATATAACAAGGAGAATGGTATATCTAGGTGAGTCGGTATTGACATAATAATTAGGGGATTTGTGGAGTGATAGCCCAAACTTTTAGTGTTTTAATGAGAGATGGGGTAACATTTTAGACATATTCCCCTCCTATGGTGGATCATTTTGAGTATTTCTTCCCAGATGAATTTTTTATGTTACCTCCTAAGAGATAGGTGGAGTTTTATATTAAGCTAGTGTTAGGATTGGTTCCAACATCTATTACTCCTTACAATATGGATCCAAATGAGATTCAATAACTCAAGTGTTAGATAGAGTACCTGGAAGTAAATGTTTATTTATGAACCATTGTGTCTACATGGGTTTCCCTGATCCTTTATTCTTAGAAGGTGGATGGTAACATAAATATTTCCAAAGATTACTAGAAATTAAACCAACTAACATTTAAGAACCGGTATCCCCTACCTAATATAAATGAACTTTTTTATTAGTTCCAAGGAGCTCATGTATTCTCAAAGTATGAATTGAGGTTGGGATATCATTAGGTAAGGGTTAGAACCTCAGATGCACCACATATAAAATTCTATAGTAGATAAAGTTTGTATGAATATTTGGTAATGTTGTTCAGTATCACAAAGATGATAGTAGTTTTTATAGATCTGATGAATCAAGTTTTCTACCCCTATCTTGATACATTTTTTTTTGTTTTCATGGTTGACATATTGGTGTACTTACAAACTCTACACAATCATTCCAAACATCTTTATATCATACTGATCACATTGAGACAACATTGGTTATATGTAAATATCACAAAATAACACTTCTGGATTGATATAGTCAACTTTCTAGGTCACATTATCTCAAAGGAAATAGTGTTTATAGACCTAGGGAAGGTGAGATTCATAGTTTATTGGGAGAAGCCGAAGAAATTATTTGACTTTCTATGATTCATGGGATTGGCTAGATATTATATGTGTTTAATTTAATATTTTTCAATCCTTCCAAAACCTCTTATAGGATTCTAAAATATTGGTGTTAAATTCTCATGGTCTGAAGCCTGTGAAAAAAAAATTTAAGAGAAGAAATTAGGACTTAACTCGTCACAAATTATGATTCTACCTAATCCTAGAAGAGGATACATTGTTTTTTGTGATGCATCAGGCATTGTGTAGGGAGAAAGTTTTATGAAAGGGGATCGAGTCATGGTATATTGTTCTTAGAATTTAAGGCCTCATGGTTGTAATTACTTGATGGAAAATCTTGAGCTAGCGGTTATGGTTTATTCCTTGCATTGTTAGAGGCATAATTGGTGATGATATTGGTTTGTAGTTTACACAGACCATAAAATTATCAAATACATATTTTCCCATTGTGAATTGAACCTAAAATAGTGATTTTGGTTTGAATACCTACGGTCCATTTATTTTGATCATGGATATATTCTTGGGAAGGTTAATGTAATTACTGATGCTCTAAGTGATAAGACTCCGACACAATCTATTTAAGAATCATGTAGCGTGTAGAATTTTATAGATATGTTTTTTAAGGTGCATATTGAGATTATAAAGTTTCATGATTTTCTTGTACTTGAATCAATATCAATGACCTATTCACTACTGGATAGAGCGAAGATAATACAGTTTTCTGATCCTAAGGGCTTAGTTCTAAGGGAGAGTGTTTTAGGTGGGGACCCACCCCATGGTTGGGTCATTAATAGGGATGAGATCTTGTAAATTCAAGGGAATATCTAGGTTATGGAAGAAATACAAGAGGATTTAATGTGAGATACTCATGCCTCTTTTTGGGAAGTACATCTTGGTATTACAAAGATGTACCATGACATATGGTGGTAGTATTGGTGGTTGGGGATAAAAAGAAGATATTGGGTTTTGTTACTCGTTGTTCCACCTATCAGTAGGTGAAGCCATAGCACTAGTGGCCTGATGGTATTTTATAGTTAATATCCATTTCAAATAAGAAATGGTATTATTTCACAATGTATTTTATAATTGTCTTACCTAGGTCACCTTGAGGTAATGACACTATATGGGTGATTATGTAAAGGTTGATGAAGGTCTCTAATTTCATTCCTATCAGGGAGACCATCTTATTAAAAGATCTAGGAAGGATATATGTTATAGATATTATACGCCTTCACGTTCTTCTAGAGACTATCATATCATATATAGACACTTGTTTTATATCATGATTCTGGGAGGGCTTGAAAAAGGCTTTGGGTTCATGGGTACTTTTGAGTATATCATATCACCTATAGACTAATGGTTAGTCTGATTATACTATACAGGTGTTAGAAAAAAATTTCTAAGCACGTATACTTGATTTTTGAGGTTCTTGAGAGAAAAATTTACATCTTTCTAATTTCACATATAATAATATTTTCCAACAAATCATAAAATAGTCCATATAAGGCCCTATATGGTAGGTCATTTTGTTGACCCCTATACTGGTTAGAGGTAGCTCTACAAGGACCTCATCCCGTTTAGGATATATATGAGTAGGTAAATCTTATCAAGAATTGTATGGATATAGATTAGTCTATAAAGAAGTCATATATCAATCACCATTTATGACCTCTAGAGTTTGATTTTAGGGATTGAGTCTTCTTGCATGTTTCAACTAGCCAGTGGAATTGATGGTTTAGGTGGAAAGGTAGATTACACTGAGATTCATTAGACCTTTTTAGGTTTTGGAGATAGTTGGAACAATTTATTATTATATATGAATCCCATAGAGATATAGGTATATTCGAAATGATTTTCACATTTCTCAATTAAGTCATTATCACTTATACTCGTTTCATGTCCAACTTGATCAGGTTTAGTTGGATGTTGATTCTTCTTTTGAGCAATACCTAGTTCATATTATTGATCATTTCATGAAGTCTCTGTGTTGATGGTTAGTTTCTCTAGTATCGTTGTTATGGAATAATGGACATATATATTATATTTACTAGGAGCAAGATGCTAATTTATGTTCTTAGTGGTTGTAGTTTTTCTCAGATGATGATCAGCCACCATCAGAATGGAAACTCGGGGATGAGTTGTTTTATGAAGGGGAGGTTGTATGATTCAAGATTTTTAGAGAGGTTCAAATTATTTTAAATCATATCTAAATCTCTTTTTTAATTTATATGAGAATTCTTAAATGGATAAGGAATGGTTTGGGATTTTTTGGGGCATGTTCAGAGCCCAAATCTCCAGTTTTTGTAAAAGCGGAATGAAGCACATGGTTGGTACATGGTAAGTTGTAACCATATGGATCAATCATGGAACCCAAAAAGAAGGTGAACGGTTATTCTAACCATGTAAGGGAGTCCAAATGGTCATTAAAACACTATAATAAATTGTAGACATATTGAGCATGGTTGGAACATGGATTGTTTAACTATGCACCTAATTTGGTGAGGGAGTGGAAAACATAGACAGTAAGCATGCATAGGCTTCACACAGATTATTTAACTATGAACCTAGACGTTCAAGGGGTTTTCCACCTTAGGTTGAGGTTTCACATGGTTTTTGGATTGTTTGGAAAACTATCTTTCCAAACCATGTGATTCTTTAAGAGTAGTAAAATTACAGAATTTTCTATAATTCCTTTAACATTTACACCCTCTTTTTTACTTCTATTTTCACATTAGATCTACTCAAGACTAGATAATAATCCCTATATATCCAAGATTTGAGATATTTTCTTTATTCTAAATCTAATTCTAGCATCATTCATCTCATTAGTACCCCCTCGATATGTCTATGATTTCTCTTGGTTTTTTTCTCATTTTATCTCATTGTATAAAATGTTAATTATATTCTATCTAATATAACAAATTTTCATGGTGTTTGAATACTTCTCTAATTTATTCTATTCTATCATGAATTAATCCCAATATTGGAGAAGGATTCGACTTTCAGTATAAGGTATGTGATCTCACTCTTTTACCTAAAAGTTTTTATTTCTATATCATGCATTGTTTGTTGTGCATATGAATTTCCCTTTGAGACCTTTAAATTTTAAAATTAAAATTATTTTATTATTAGGACCTATATTTGGTTGTTATAATATCCTATATTTCATCTTTGGAGGATTTTTACCTCGATTTGAACCTCCTCTTAGGGTGAATTGATCATTTTTACTAAAATGATATACCTCATTATGAGAATTATACCATATTTTATGTGTGTTGAGTTAACCCAGATGAATAAAATGGTTTAATTAAACTGAATAAAATGATATGATATCTTCTTAAGCCTCTAGTACTTGTCTATGTTACACCACCTTCTAAGGTCTATTGAGTTGACTTTATAAATTAGAATGGATAAATTATTTTAAATGAAAGGAGAATGGTATAGCCATCTCACCTAGCCCTTGTTTAATTATAAATTGTGATCATGGATATTAATATTATTGTAGAAACTTGATCACTTGTTATATTATGATTAATTATGGTCACAAAACATTAATTACCTTAAATGTGAGGCATTACCTTGTGATACTTGAACTCCCATTGTGTTTTTTCTTGTACAAGCTGATGGGATTCCAACTAATTCATTTATGTGTCTACTGAGTGAAATACCACACTTGGATTTGATCACTGTATTATGATTGTGAATTCTCAGGCTTAGCATTGTTGGTCCACCTTTAGTTTTGGAAATTTAAAATGTGTTCCTTAGATGATTCTCCTTGGATTCATCTTGATGTTACATACTACATTTTCTATTACCTTGGGATCAATTTTAATACTAGTACTTAGGCTACTTAGGATATTCTCTTATGGATTGGATAGCACTTTCCCATTAGGGTGGATTTACAAGGGTACACTCCTATGGATTTCAACCATTATATAAAACATAAATTACATGGAATTATGGAACTTTACCTGACAATCACTATATATGGATGCCTTGGTTGTATACCTTGGGTCTAAACTTGTAAACATAAATTTAAAATATAGCATGTTTATACGCATTCTTGGCTCAATATTATGTAGGAAATATAATTCAGATGTTCTACAGGGAACTCGAACTGACATGGTTTATTTATTTTAGCCATTATTTATTATTCTAGAACACAAGTCATTGTATATTAAATTATGTGATGATGGGATGATGTTTATGAAACCCATTTTATTTATTGGGTTTTTATGAATGATGTATGTTTATTTTGTGGCACAAGTAAGAATGATTTCATTATGAGATGGGTGGGACCTATATCTCCTTATAATTAATTGGGTAATGATTTATATCTCATGAGAAAGACATGGCTAGAATGGTAAGTTAATCCGGTTCAGTATTACAAGACTGAAATGAGGAGTGAACTCGATTCAGAAAGGGACTTTTTCCACTAAGATGGTCATGGCAGCAATGCCTTGGCTACTATGGAAATCATTACATGTGCTTAATGGATGCCACAATTACATGTTATATTCCCATGTTTTTTATCATGAATTATGTTCCATTATGATCTATGCCTTATGTACTTCCATGATTTATGTCTTTGCTCAAGATTTTGATGTTTAAACATTATGTTCATGTTTTTAAGTTCAAATGTATATGGTATGTTTTAATTTATCCACGCTTACCCTTATTGAGCATTTGAGCTCACCCTTTTTATGTTTTATTTTCCCCCAGGATTAAAAGAAAGGATTTAGGTAAGGAAACAAAAAGTGGAAGATCTTATGGGAGATGTTGAAGATCTTTCACCACGATTAGAAGATTATATTCCGAGTTTCCAAATACACTATTCTATTATGATCCTTGTGTGTCTGTTTTTGTAATTTATTATGTATTCCGCTAAAGAAATGTAATGTCTATGTACGTCAAGATTTGGGTCTCTATAGTAATTATCATTTGATGATTAAAAATAATGTTTAAGGACTTGATATCATTCTGGATATGAATAAGATACAACCTATCCATAACAAACAAGCTTATGTAACAAAACATATACGAGTAAGTTATCACCCGAAACGACAATAATGCTAATATATTATTAACAAAGCAATGTTAAAAGATCATATATGATATCATATTAATGTATATGATTCTTGTATAATTTAATAACAATTATTTCACCATTATACAGGAGTTTAACCTAAACCAACCATGTAAATGTACAAGGTAATTGTTATTTCACAATCTCTTCATTATCCGAGGTTATTTATACGTAATTATCTACTGGGACCTCTTTATCATCCACATCCATGTTTCCTAAAAATGTATTTCAAAAAATTCTTTCTATTTTACAGAATATGGGTTAAATTCATTTATACCCTTTTTTTACTTTTTATAAGAGGTTTATAAAGGAATATTTCCTGTTTTTTTCCAAACAAGTCCCTTTTTAAACTTTTCGACAGAATTAAGGTAAGAATGTTTTTTTAACTTCTACGACGGGTGCGGCTATTTTCTGCCGTTATAAAATCTTAGAAGTTTCCCTTACAAGATTATAAGGATATTTTCAAAGTAAATATTTTATTTTATAATTATCTGACTTTAAATGATTTCAAAAAATATATATATTTCTCTCAAATAGTTTTGATTTCATCTATGTCAACATCCTTTGATGGATTTTAAGCTTATTTGAAGTTTGATTATTATGATACAAAACATGCATATTATATTGAAGGTTTTTTGATATGTTTGACTATGGATGTGTTTTTTTATACTATTCATGGTTTATGGAGAAAGTATTGACATTTCGTATGCTAGTTTTAATACGAATGTTTATGTTATGTTTAAACCTATTCTTATGAGAAATGCATTGGACTTAATATGTGACGGGTGGAGCCTGCTATAGCTCCTCGATGCATCGGTAGGTCTCATGAGACAAACTAGTGTCTTGGCATAAGGCTTTGACAAAATCTTATTTGTAGTCTTCGCATGAGGCCTTGACTATGTGGTTATGATAGTCTGGCATTATGCATTCCATCATTATGAAAGTATTTATTGATATTGCATGTGATTATTCAAATAGTAGAATATCTATGTGAATAAGTATATGGAATTATTTCATTTTATTTCTTCCATATTATGCTGATGTTCAAGTTTTAAAATTATATTGTTTTAGTTATACATTGCATTAAATTTTTATGCTTATTTATGAATGTCTCCGCTATATTGTTTTCATTACTGGGCATTTGAGCTCACCCCTTTGTCTGTTTTATTTTTTCCAGGATGTGAAGAAGTAATTTATGAATGACCTGCAGGGATAGTATGAGAGGATAAGATTGTGGACTATGGAGACTATATTGCTGTAGTTCTCATTTTATTATGTAATGTAAACTTTATGAATGTATCTAGTTATTCCAAGGCTACTAAACTAATCGGTCTTTCGAGACTTTATCTTTCTTGTGATCATGCCAATGTTATGTAATAATGCACCGACTCTGGGTAACTGGGGTCGGGGAATTACAATAAAAATTAAATATTTGAATGCGTATAATATATATAAATATATATAATTAAAATCATTTATGAAAAGTGTTTTAATTAATTTATTGAGTTAAAATGTGTCTGATTTCATAAATATAGTTTTCCTGCAAAATATTTCCAAAATTGTCAAAAGGGTTTTATTTTTATTTATAATAAATTGGTATCCAAATAATTCTTCTTATAAACTTTTGTAAATTTCATAATTTTAATTAAAATTATTCACAACTTTCATTCAAATGGATAAGTGATATCTATAATAACAGTTTGATAATATTATTACTCATATATTGTAGTTTGGTAAAACTTAGACTTCCATGTCACGAAAGTTATCAAAAGGAACTCAAAATTGTTTGTAATACAATCCAAACATATTGTTTCAATTACTTCAAGCTAATATATGTGTTTCATATAGAACAGACATAATTTTTTTGCAAATAAATAAAGCATAACTTGGTGTACTGTGCAATGAAATCCATCAATGAAATTTAATTTATTCAAAAAATAATAATTCATAAAAACTAGTAGTGTTTCATTATACCCCCCACCCTTACCCCCCTAAAATTAATTTTTCCCTCAAAATTAGTCTGGGTCATCAAAGATTTAATACTTGAAAGTTCCTTTCATAGAAACCCACATTGTAAAAATGAATAATAAAATATCCACTAAATAAAATAATGTCGGAAACATAATTTTTATCCAAAGTAACTAATAATTATGTTTCCACATAGGATAATATAGTTGGATTGTGAAAACATGTACATTGAGGAGAAATGTAGATATTAAGTTATGATAAGGAGAGATATAAGACATGGTCAGAAGAGAGTTAATGATCACAAATCTATAAACCATAGGCTTGAAAAAGGTCATTAATATCATCCTAATTGATGATAATGGGACAATAGTTTTTTTCAAGAAACATTTCCTAAAGTTGAATAATTTTTCACAAGGAGGTATAGTTACATGAATTAATTCTATTTCATATTCACAATCTCACCTTTTGGTTGTGCCTTGACCAATTTACACTTCATATCTTACTTCCAAAAAGTAGGTGAATTTTTTATGACTGAAGAACTAATGGGTCATAATATCTATAAGTAAAAAAATAATTCATACCATCTATCTTTAGTTATCATCATATAAAATGGTTATAAGGGTTATCCAATATTCATAAATCCTTATATGGTGAGAGAATACTTTAATCTCTAAAACTTCATCTAAAGTTTTACTTAAACCATTCCTTTAATGGTTAACCTTATAACACTTCCAAAATATGAAAATCCAAAAATTTATAAATAAGGATACTAAATTTATAAAAATCAACTTTTTTTAAATCCACATATATCATAAAGTATTTCATAGTTGTCACATACCAAGCATGTGAATACCATTATCATGTATTCTCTTGAAACATAGTAATAATGTTAATTTCCATAAATCCTTATTGAAAACATGCATAATTACTTATTCTAAAGATTATTGGATATATTCCTTATATCCAAAAAAAATTAATCTTTATGTATGATATCATAGACCACTTTTCCACAAATAAATAATTAGTTTTATGGTAATGAGTACTATCCAATTTATATCAATCATCTCTTTATCTAAGCTAAACCCAATTTTCTCAATATCATAGAAACATTAAGGGTTGCCTTAACTTAATCAAATTATTGCATTTCTATTAAATAACTTTTCTAGGTCGTCATCACCATTAAATATATTTTTGAAAGTCCTTAATAAAGAACATATATTTCATGATTCATCTAGCATAAATCTTGAATTCCAATACAAATACACCTCAATCATCCAATATTATTATTAAACCAGTACATAGTTTTTTTAGCATGATTAAACCGTTACATAGTATTAATCATATTATTCCTTAATAACCCATTACAATAATATAACATATTAACCATTTCTTAAGGTTCCCCAACTTCAATTTAATCATTCTTCTTACATTTAATGTAAAAAAAATACTATTAGAACATTCCATACATTTCACATGTCATTCATGGTCTATTTATCTTCAGAAATATAACTAATAATAATTCCACATTCCTAATTATATTCATGATATTCTCACATAGGTAATATATTTTCATAATTCCCATAATTTCAAAATCTAAAAAATTCAATTTTATCCCATTTCCTTCTAGTTTCCACGATTGACCAAGACTAGAAAGCATACTTTAAGCAACACTTGTCATAGTAACAAACCACATAATAATGAAAAAATACTAATATTATGCCTAAATCATGAAACCTTATTTTAAATCTATAACACCTTAGGCTTATCCTTAGATACATCCATAGAGTTATCCTTTGAATTATCCCTAGGGATATTATAAAATGTTTCTCATCCTAGTTTCCAAATTTTGACTAAAACATTCCTTTAATACCAACTATAACGACCCAGGCTTAACATACATATATATTACATATTTTAATATGAATATTAAAATTCCAAAATTACATTCCCAAGGACCATAATAGTTTAGTTTATTTTGAAACATGGAAACATAATCTTCGATCATTTTGAAAGATCTTCAACATCTCCCATAAAGTTATTCCCCTTTAGTAGTCTTACATGAAACCTTTTTATAGTTTGAGGAAAGAAAACATAAGAAATGGTTGAGATTATATGCTCATTAAGGCTAAATAAAGGATATATGTAAGCATAAAATGAGCATAATGGTACGAGAACATGATTGTATCATTAGAAAATCATACCCTGCATATAAAATATCATAATCAAGAGTCATGGAATAAATATTAGAAATTCATAAAACATGAATCATATGATAATTAATGAACACGAGTCATGATAGCATAAAATAGGCAAAAGACATGGAATTTTACACATACTCATAAAAAAATAAAATTATTTCCATATTAGTAATGGCTTACTGCCATGGACATCTTAGTGGAATGGGTTTACTCTCCAAACTATATTATTAATCAGAGTCCTTTACTGAACCGCGTTCACTCCCCATTCCATCCATATATTACTAAACCAGGTTAACTCCCCATTCCAATCCTCTATTACTGAACAGAATTCACTCCTTGTTCCAACCCTGTATTACTAAATCGAGTTCACTTCTTATTCCAGCCCTGTCATTCTGAACTGAGTTCAATTCACATTATGTCCTTTTCATAATAAACCTAGTTCACCCATCATTCCATTCCATTCTATATCATGAGATATAAATATTTATCTAATAAATTTGAGTGATATATATGTCCCAATCATCATATAATGAAATCATACATATGTGTTCTATAAGATAATTGAACATTCGTCATTTCATGACACATAAAAAGATATGGGTTTCAAAAACATTATATCATAACCAATGAAATGAAATTGGTATTATAAAATCTATTCATATTATATCCTATGTAAATTATATATGTTTCATGATCATTTCATCATAGAATAACCTGTTAAAGGAAGGGATGTTTTATAATAATTTTATAATGGTATAACCCATGGAAGAGAAATCGGTTTCATAAACAAATTTTCATATTAAACATAAACCATTAAAAGAAATAATATTAATGGTGTAAATGTATATTATCCCTATTAAATAATAAACTATATAAATTTATGTCATATTATGTGGATAATTATTTTTATAGATACATTAAAACCTTTCTTGAGGAAAAAAATAATTTTTTCTTTGATTTTTTTTTAAAACATAAAACATATTGAAAACCTTTATTCTTTTCAAATATCATTGAAAATATTCAAAAGAATATTTGAGACCCATAATTTTTTTTAAATCATTCACTTTATATTATATTAAATGATCATTTAAAAAACATTTTTAGAAAGCATGGTTTTGAATAAAACATATTTCCGGCTGAAGAGGGAAATAAAGTGGGATTTTCTTAAATAAATATTATGTATTTTAAGTAAAATGAATGTAAAAATGGAACCATTACATGAATATATCATGAATAACTAATGGATAATAAAATTAATTAGATTTATTGAGATATGGATCATATGATTTCAGTAATGTAATAATAATAATAAACAATCCCAATATGATGAGATTGTAACAATAAACTGTCACCACTTTGGTAACATTGAATTATGATTTCCATGAAATAATTACACTAGATGAAGTATAAAATATCATGGTAATATTTAGATTCATGATAAAACATGTCAAATGTAAGTATATACACCTTGTAAGGGAATATAGGTGGATAACATTACATGTGTCTCAAAGAAGACAAATTGATACAAAATTATGTTTACAGATTTGGTAACTTTTGATCCATAGCCACATGAAACTGAGATCATCTAGTGGATAAGAAATAAACGATAACTTTCAGTATAAAAATCATATAATACATTCATGTTATGTATATACACCAGAAAAAATAAATGAGTGGTGAATATGGCATAAGTCTCACAGAAATAAAAGTGAGATAGAAATCCCCTTTCTACAAGGGTAAATTTTGAATCGTGAGCCCCATGAAATAATAAAATAAGTTGAGACTTTTAAGAACATTAAATAAATTAAATTCATTAAATAATGTTTTTTATGGAAGTATATACACCACACAATAAGAATAAGTGGTAAATATATCATATATCTCACATAAATAAAAGTGAGATGAGAAAACCCTTACCATAAGTCATGACTTTCTTTGTAAACATTAAATAATATTTTATAATAATTATAATTGTATTATAAATCTAAAAAAAAGAACCATATTATTATATATCAAAATATATATGATTTTCTTATGATTAGATATTACTCGTTTAATAACAATTTCAAGTTAATGTTATGTTTTGTGTAATAATCGCTTTGTTTTTCATATATGTTTTGACTAGTTATTAATGATCATTTTACTTAGATAATGATTTACTTATTTAAATAATGTAAAATTTTATATGAGTTTCATATATATTTAGTATAAAAGTATTTATAATTATCTACAAAATATATAAATGTGAAATGAAATCCACCTTTCATGGAGATGGTAAACCATACGTACGCATGAACATTTTTTCAATTTTTTTTTATATTTTTAATGAAATAAATTAAATGATATATATATTACTTTATAGTAGAATTATAATATCATATATATCACATATGGTTATTAAACTCATCCTTAATACATTCCATGTAAATGGTGTATGAGTCACATTAATTTTAGGAGGTAGTAGTCCATACATCCACAAGTGAAGTTATCATATTTCCAACTTTTAGAGGTGGTAATGTAAGAACAAAAAACATTACTTCTCAATGTGGTAGTCCATCATACACAAAAATGATGATTGTGTATCTAATTTTATAGAAGTGTGTGTGAGTGTAGGTAAAACCTTTAACATAACAACATCTAAGTAAATTGATTAATTTTTTTGTTATTATATAATCATGGAATAATAATAATTGAAGTGGTGTAGAAAGAAATAATACAAAATTACTTATTGAATGATCTTACGTCTTCTTTAGGTAACTCTTTTTTATTTTCACCAAAGGGATTTTTTTGTATCTATTCCATATGAAATGATTCTAGGGTGATGTGAGGGAACTTTGGGAGGATATTTGGATAGGGTTTTTCTAAGAAAAATGGTTTGATATGTGTAAAGAGGGGGAATATTTAGTGGCCTTTTATAAGTGGGAAACATGACACACTTGGGATTTTTGAAAATAATTTGGTGCTTCTCATGTTGTATTGTCTGTCAAGGGTAAAAAAATTTACCATTTTAGATACATAGATGTTTAATAGTCAAAATATTTCTATAAAATATTTTTTATACAAGTGTATGGTCATTTTTACACATTATTTCTTAACTTAAGTTATTAATTAAAATCGTTTTTAACTTAATCATGTAATTAGTTTTAATTTATTTCACTAATCACTTTGGTAGATAAAAATTGACTTTACTAGAAATTATAAATTATTATAATTCTAAATATGTAATCTGTTTTTCCAAATTCGAATCATATAATTGCAAAAAATAATTAAAATTTAATCCCATAGATGATATGAAACAAAGGGTTTTTATAGTAAAAAAGTTCAAATGTTTTAAACGTTTTTACATTCAATTTTAATTTTAAATTTGTTAAAATGACCAAAATTGTATTAATTTATGTATAATTGACATAATTATACTTTAAAACCAATTTATAATATAATTTAACTATATAAATAAATTATATGAAAAAATAGATTTCAATTAAGATTCAATGTTTTTAACTATTCGTCAAAAAGTGAAACTTCTTATAAAAAATCCCCCAAAGTAAATTTTGATCTTCCACTTTCAAAAAAATAAGTTTATTTTTTCAAATAAATGTTATAATAGATTCAAAATTTATATTTAAAATATGTGTGCAATCAAAAGTTAGTAAAATTACCTTTTAGAAAAAATATATATCATTATGCGTAAAATTGGATTTATTATTATTTACTATTTAGAAAAAACATAAGATGAATGTTAAATAGTTGACTAAATATAATATTTATTTATATATTTCATTAAAATTATTTATCAAAAGTTATTTAATTTTTTTTATGTGAAACGTGTTTGATTGTGTGAATATAATTTTCCAGCAAAACATTCACTATATTTTTTAAAAGGTTTTATTTTCATTTCTAGTTAATTGGCCACTAAATAATTATTCTTATATACATATATAAACCATATATTCATAATTTTAATTAATTGTATTAATAACTTCCATTCCAATGTCTAAGTGATAACTATAATAATATTTTAATTGTAATATATATATTGTATTGTATTTCGTAAAAACTCGATATAGTGTGTCAAGCAAGTTATCCAAGTAACTAGGAATTGTGTGTACCAATAAGAAAATATAGTATTTCATATACCAAAATATAATCTAAGTGTTTCATATAGAATAAACTTAAATTGTTTTTTTATAAATAAATCATAACTTGGTTTATCATGCAATGAAATCCATCGAAAAAATTAATTTATTTGAATCATAAAAACTCAAGGTTGTATAAGAAGTATCATTGATCACCCTAAATGGGTGTTTTATTTAGTATCAATGAATTCTTATGTGGACTTCTATAACCAATACATAGGGAGTATTCATAACCTCCCCATATTTAATATTCACAACCACCCCATTGGGAATACTAACGACCTACACATAGGGAGTATCAATGACCACCCAAGAGGTTGTTTTCCATTTACAACAAAGGACCATCCAAATGGTTTTTTCATATATAACATCAAAAACCACCCACTAGTGCATTTTCCACACAAAAAATATATTCCACACCCCCATGTAAGTTTTCTATACATATCATAACTACTAAGAGTGCATAGGTCAAGTCACAAAATGTATCCCTCTATATAATATTCTATAGTGTCACAACCACCTCATAGGAATGATCTAGATAATTTATAAAATAAAAGGAAACAAGAGTTGGGAATATTTCAAAACCCATCATCATTTTCCAGAAATCATTGACTCATGTGTAGGTATATGTTCTAAGGTGACACCCATTAGTGTCTATACACATTTCCCAATACATGCCTTCATGAAGAACCTCGCATCATTGGGAACCAACTGGGGTTCTTTAAACCTCATCATAATCAAACCATGACCTAATTGGCCTCACCAAATATTCCATACTATAATTCCTATGGAGATATAGTGTAAGGACCATCTCAAAACCCATGGTACATATTTGGTCGATACTCACACCAATATCATCATAAACTCCACAAGTATACCCACTCAAATAAAGGATTTTCAATGGAGAAGGAATGCTTAACCCACACTCCCCTTAACCAAGGTCATTAGAACTATATTTCCAAGCTATATATCACTCATAAAACTCATACCTAGGACTAAAATTACCAATACCTTTAGGTTATTTTTCAGTTTACTATCTATATGGAATAACTCTCCATTATATCTTCTCAACCCTTACCCGAAATAGGATTCTAGATCACACCCACAGGAAAATACTCCTAAAGTTTTCCTAGCATAAAACACCATCAAAAAGACCTCTTCGTGGCTAAAATATTTTATTAGCATGATTTTGGTTGAAAGGAACTCAAAATGTAATTATAACAATTACCATTCTAACTCTAGGATGATAAAATAGGTATACATCCTCAAAATGGAAATTACATTGTGTGTACCTCATGTACAAAGATTTCATCTCTAACCCTTAGTCTAGGTCGTGTGCCTCTAACCAACCATGCATGTACTTTCCAAGTACATGAAATGCACCAACCCTACTTGGAGTTCACCTTAGATAGGGGTACCTATCCATGTACCCAACATGGGGTCGGTCTATGCACACCCAACCAGAGGTCTATCCATGTACACCCACACACCTTGTGCCCTAATATGAGGTTTCTAGTTGAGTATCCAACCACACCCCTAAGTCACCACAACATAGTACATCCTAAACACACATGTTGTGTACCCTTAATCTTCAAACTTCCACCCAAAATAAGAATATATAATGTATGATCATAAAATACATGTCATATGAATCTTTTTTCACCAATGGAAAACCCCTATAAATACCTTGAAAACCTCATTGTCCCCCAAAACAATATAAATCGATCTTCTAGGGGTCCCCATCAACTATAAAAGGTATTTATAACTTCAAAAACAATTATACAAGGATTAGGGATAAAAACTAAAAAAATAGTCTTAACTCATGTGAAATTCACTGTATTTTCGGTATGATTCATACTCTACAACTATAGTATCTTCATTTGGCTCCCCCCGAGAACTATGGATGCACCTCCCTTCTTCCCTCCCATCCCCTGAATATCCTTCCCCAATATTGAGAAAGAGAATAATTCAAGTGTTTTGTGTGAGAAGGAACCAAAAGGTAAAGATGGAAGAGAAAAGTAATAGAAAAGAGAGATAAAAAGAGAACGGGCTCAACCTCGGTGCTTGTGATGGGTTTATGAATATATTAGGAATCCCCCCCCCACCCCCACACACCCACCCCAATTAAAAAATCAATGGTAGAGTCAAAATTTAAATTTGAGACTTTTTTCTCATGATATTTATAAACAAACACTCATTATCAATTAATATTTAATTAAAGAAACATTAAATATTCTAAGAAAATTTTAACAGATCGTATTTCTATAAAAATACTATCTTGGGGTAAACAAATTATTATGGGACTAGTGGAATAGTCAAAAAAATTCAAGATCTTCTTTAAGGATAAAATGGCCATTTTCTCCATCATAATCATTCAAAATTAGAAAAATCATATTTTCTATGAATTCGCATTTTGAAAAAACATGGGGATTTTTAACTTCTCCACTATAGCACTTCTTGTCGCTGAAAAGTATTTGGGGTCATGTATCTATAAACCTCAACCTATCCCAATAATTTCTTCATAAATAACTTGTTGTGTTTCTATTTGGAATGATAATCAAGTTTTCCTCTATTTAACTCCAAACATGAGGAACATTATCCATAAAAATCAAACTATATAATCATATCCATATCTAGACAAGAAAAATTGGCATATGTTTCCTACTCAAATTCGAGAACCAACATTAGATATAAATTAATATCTTGTCCTTAAATTAGAAAAAATGGTATTCTTTTCAATAATAAAAATTTGATTTCTATCAATGGTCACACCACTGAATAGGTAATTATGCACTCCCCACCATATGGATTCACTTATACCACACCAAGAGTGTAACCTATTTAGGTTTTTAACCAAAAACATGTTTCAATATTATCGAGATGTACTCATATCATTATAGGAAGCACTTTCCTTTAACCAACTCTATGATTGACCTTGCCACTGCACCCAATACATTTCCAAAATAGTCCCCACACATGGCACTTCTCATTTCATCAAACCCCTTAATCTCATCCAAGGGAAATTAGTGTATGCTCCCCTACCACCATATCTCTCATTATGATTTTTCTCCCATGTGTTATACATTACCAAAACTAGGCTCAAGCACCTGACCACTGACTATGGTCATGCACAGGTCAGTCACATATAACAAGAACTCCATCAGAACTCTACTTCAAAATTAATAATAGTTCATATTTCAAGATTTAACACACATTTATCCACTATCTAACACCATAATAAAACAAAAATCATCTAATTTATATCCTAACACATATAGAAACACATCCCAAAACAATAGGTTTATTCATCTAGATGATCATACCCATCGAAGTCAACCTCAAACCATAGATCTATCACTCAACGTCTTTCCCCATAAGAAACTAGAAGGCATCCAATATGCATTTTCCTCAAACCCCTCTATGGGTGTTCGCATTCTCTAGATAAATCCTCTAACAGGTTTCCTTCAAATATCATTAAACACATACTCACTAAGGTCTAATTAAAATATTAGGGTCTCTAGTTCACCCACCTATCCCTAAGTTGAGTTTCACATAAAGGTCACAACTCACAAGATGTGTTACATGATCCTATATCAACAAAGTTTTGGAATCCAACATGTCAAAAACAACCAATCTGGGGTCCTCAACAGATGCATTTTTTATCCTATTGTAACACCATCATCCTACTATGGAACTTATCCTCACCATGAATCCATATACAGGACTTAACACTCAATAATAATGATCTCATCAGTTATAAAAACCATAAACAATGGAATAATTTTAGATAATTTTTATAAATAAAATCATAATCACTATCACCCTTAATTTGAATTCCATTTCAATCAATGTGGTAATATATTAACTAATTTTATTTTAACACTTTAAATAATCAAACCTAGAGAATAATCACCCCAAGGGGTCTATCGTTAGGGAATATAATGCCCAATCGAGCCTACTAAGGTCATTGCATCATCATTGCATAAGAGAATACATCATCTTTATTAATAGCAAACTCACCATGGACTCACATGACCTACCATCGAAAATAAGTATATGCATGTTCATTCAGCTGAGATGAATGAAACCAAGAAATTACAAGAGAAAATTATATTTGATTTTTTGATGATTTAAATAGTTGAACCTCTATTTTTAGTGATATAATCACAGACTAGAAATCCCACTTGTCATGTGAATCCAACATGCCTACTCATGATGCCTGATATTCCTCTTAACAATATGGGCCAAGAGAAAAAAATATAATATAAATCATAAGATCACAAAACATCTAAGTGATTCACTCAATGTGAAAACCATATAACTATAGCAACACAAACAAAGAACATAAATCCCTTCCCCTCATAACCTAGAATTCCCATCATAAATAGAGTTCACGGTGCACCAGTATGAGGTACAACATAGGCTCTACCACATTACTATATCACCTATCTACTATACCCCAAATAGTAATATAAATAGAATAATTCATTTAATACCACTTTGTAACATACCATCCTGGATAAATATGAATAGTAACCATACTTGTTCTACAACATGACCTCAGGAACACCTCCTTATGCACCAGAGGCTTCTGATTGGCAGCGGGGGTCTAGTGTAGTATCGTGGGGAGAGTATACTATCATATTAAAGTTCACAATAACAGGAAAGTAAACTAAACATCATACATAATAATAAACCAGAAGAGTACATGATAATAAATAAACATCCCAACCAATAATAATATGAAATGTAGATGCATGCATACAGTCATATAAACTCAATCACCCAATGGGATAATCACATATATAGAATAAAAAAATGAATAAATATAAAAGGTTCCACTACTAACTCTGAGCCAAACCACATACCCAAACTCCATGACAGTTGAACTACTCTAGATCAATCCAACACTCTACATGTGTAGTACTACTTGATCAAGAAACATTAGGCCTCTAACCGGATCATCACGCATTTTTCCTCAACATAAAATAAGTAATAAGGAATTCACAACAACCAACATTCCCATTTAAGGGGTGATAATATAATCCTCCATAGGCCACCCCCAATGGAGGACCTATTATATTCTATTATAAGTGAATATTCATGAAATATTCCCATCTTAGTTGATATAGATTTGAAGGAAATAAATAAATAAATATACCACCACCTAAGGGGATCAAGTCCTACCCTAAAACCAATAACCAATGTCAATACTCAGGTCTGCAACCCTAATTGGCCATACATACTTTGGATTTTTTTAGAGTGTCTTTGATCACATTTTGATGAACATTCCAACCATACTGATAAACTAGGGGACTTTCACCCCAATATGCATATAAAAACCAATGGATATACTCACCCCGATATATAGTATAATGACCTAGATAATTCTCTATCTAGATATCACTACATGAAGAATGATTTATACCAGTATACAATAGTTCCTAGAAGTTGATCCTAGGTAGACCAAAAGGATTAGCCATGCCCACTGAAGACCCACAAGCCTGAGGAAGATAGTACATTGTAGGAATACCCTACGCTTCCTAAAACTAATAATATCAGCTCTAAATGCATGGAATCCCCACAACTAATATCACCAACCACCCTACAAGGGGTGTCTTTCTAATATAGGAAACCTCCTATGGGGAGTATTCATAACCTCCTGACATAGAGTATTCAAAAAATACCCATAAGTTTTATTCATAAAATTCCTATAGGGAGTATTCATGACCACCCAAGATAGTGTTTTCTAATTAAAAAAATCATGCACCTAAAATAAATTTCTCATATATAACATCAAAAACCACCCCTTATCGATTTTCCATGCCAAACATATGAAAACCACCTTAAGGTCATTTTCATAGATATCATAACCTCTATGAGGGTGAAGGTAAATTCATGACATAACATACTCTAAGGAATACGTTATTGGGTCATGACCACTATATAGGCATGCTTCAAGTCATTTATTAATGAAAATGAAATCGGGGTTCGTTGAGCAGTAAAACCCATTATAATTGTTCAAAGATCATTGGATTACATACAATGTACATTTTTTGAGGTGACACACTAATTTTATCTGTCTATTTCCCAACACACACCCTCATTAGGGTCCTCACATAACTGGGAACCTACTGGGGTTCCTTAAACCTCATTATAATCATACCATGTCCTATTTGGCCTCACCAGATATGCCATACGGGCATCCCTATAGAGAGATGGTGAAAGGGCCATCTCAAAACCAAAGGTAAATCTTAGTTTGATCCTCACACTAAACCCACGTCCAAATAAATATTTTTCAATGGGGGAGGAATTCTCAACCCATAATCATCTCAACCAAGTTCTTTAGAACTCCCCTTCCAAGTCATCGATCATTCTTATATCCCATACCTGGGTCTCAAATCACCTCTAACATTGAAATAGATCACAGTTGTCTATTAAGAGTGAAGATCTATCCATAATATCTCCTCTACCCTATTATACAAAAGTATTCTAGATGAAACCCTATGAAAAATCTACCAGTCTAAGATCACCAAATATAAAACACCATCCAAACAACCTCTTCATGATGAAAGGATTTCACCATCATGGTGTATATAGAAGGGTACTAAGAATTGACTATTTGTAAGTATAATTCTGAATCTGGGGTGATAAAATAGGCATAGTTCCTCAAAAGGGAATGTACACAACATGTAACTCATGTATACGGCATGCATCCCCAACCCTTGGTCTAGGATTTATACCACCGTCTAGCCTGGGATGTACTTCCTAAATATACAACTTTCAAAAACTGTACATGGTGTGAACTTACCATGGGTGTACCTAGTAGTGTAACCTATATGGTTTTTGTCCATGTACACCCCACCCAGGGTCTCTCCATGTGAATCTACATGCAAAGAATCCTAACATAGGGTTTGGGTGTGAACCCCCAAATGCTATGTTCCCTGAAATGGGGTGTCTGGATGAGTAACTGGATACAAAACCAAGTCACCCCTATACATAATGTTCCAAACACACATGTCAGGAACCATTAATCTTTAACAATCTACCCAAAATAAAATCAAATTACATGTTTTCAAAAAATTGACATCATTTGACTGGGTTTTTTCTTAAAGGAAAATCCCTAAAAAGTCTCTAAAACCCTTTCTCTCTCCCAAAAAACCATAGATCGATCCTATAGGGGTCCCCAGTAACCATAAAAGGTTATTAAAACTTTATAAAATTATTATATATGTATTATAGATACAAATAAAAAAATCATCCTACCTTGGATTAAATTCACTATTGCTCTAGTTTGATCAATGCATTACGACTACAATAACTTGATCCAACTCCCCCCAAGCTCTATGACGGAACAAAACTTCTTCCCTAACTCCCTCTATCTCTTCCAATCACCCTCCTATCACGAATATTAAAAGGGGAACCCCCATAGGGGTGTTCACAAGAAGTAACCAAAATGGAATGGAAGGGAAATAAAATGAAAAGGAAAACAAGAAAATGAAAAATAAAAATAAAAAAGGATAATGGGCTTGGGTTGGACCCTAGAACCTACAATGTGTTTATGCCTCACCTAAAAAACCCTCTATACTATCTCAATAGAAGATTAATAATTATAATTCGATACACCATTCTCAAGATATATCCAAAAAAATGATAGTTTATTTAATTAATTAAATATTTAATATTCTAAGAAGATTCAAATGACTTGGATTTCCACCAAACATCTTTCCTATGGTAAAAAAATAATTCTAAGAACAACCTAGTGGTCATAAAATTTTTCCAATATTATTTAATTTAGGAAAATGAAAATTTTACCCCTTATAAGAATCCAAAACCAAAAATTCAAATTTAATATGATTTTTAATCCTATAAAAACATAGGTTTTTAATCTTTGTAAAATAAATATTAAGAATAAAATTATAATAATTAAGTAATAACAAATTTGGGACCTTTAACTTTCCCTTAAAATTATCCTTAGAAATGAAGGAAATATGAAAAATTATGGTGAACAAGGGCTTTAGGATATGTAAGGGAATTATATGGGAGATAAAGTGGAGTAGGTTTCAAAGGGGATGTGTAACTTCTATATGGTGGAAGTGATACCCTTTTATAAGTGAAGAAAAGGGAACTTTTTTTAACACCCATTATTTTTTTAATAATGAAATAACACTATTCAAGGTTTAGTACTTCCAAAAGTTAGAAATATTGTAGTGTGGGGTTATATTATACTAATAAATTCTATAACACTCATTTTTAAACATGTTTTAAACATTTTTATTGTCATTTACAATTATGTTTTTACATTTTACTATTTTTTACCTGTAAGTAATTCACTTTTTTTATGGCTAAAAATAAAATGGATCTTATTAAAAAATTATACCAAATAATTAAAAATAATTAAACCATTTTAATTGATAAAATTTCAATCTGTAGTAAAATTTAATTTTAACATTAGTGCATGTAACGTGTAAAACCCCATTTTTTAGAAAATTGTAGTTTTAAGACTAAAAATTATGTGCCGGATAAAATTATAAATGTCATTTATTTTCCGAAAATAAATTTGATTATTATAAAAAAAAATTATGCGGCATTTATAGAAATCTAAAACTGAATCTTTCTTAAATTATATATAACTAAAATAAAAGACAAAAAAAAATTTCTTTTATTGTCAAATATTAATTATGTTCATAAAATGTTAGACATAGGTTTCATAAAATAATAATAATATTTAAAATTTTATAGTTTTATTTATTAAAAATATATTTTATCAATTAATATTTTTTATAAACTTATAGGTTTTCCTTATAATGATAAAGTCTTAAAATTTATACTTTTGTTTAAAACTATATTTTTTTACTATTTACAAAAAATAAACTATTTTAGAAAAATCTAAAAATTTATCATAATATAAAATAACCTGATTAATATAAAACTGGATTTTATTTTTTAAAATTCAAATTCTAAATTTTTATAATTTATTTTCTAAATAAAAAAATTATAATAAAAACTTTTTTCATAGGAAAATAACTTTTTAAAAATATTAACTATTCTAATCCATATTTCTTACCAATTAAAAATCTAATTTGTGTTAGTATATTATTCATATAAACAATAAATGTTGTCTATAATATATTTAGTTTCTTAAAAACACATTAAATCCAATTTTTAGAAAGGGTGCATTTTAAAGCATAAAACATTCTTATTAGTTATTTGGCAGCACTAATTGAATTTTCATCAATTAATTGGTTTTAATAATAACCTTTGTTTTATTTAAATATATGTTTCATAATTTAATTACCTTTATTTTTACTAAATAATTATATGAGTATATTATAATGGTTATAAAATGTTATTAGGTTTTCTTTGGTTAGTGTTGGGTGTGAAGAAATCTATTAAAAACTTTATGTTTTAAAATAAAATATATAATTCAAAATCTGAGGTTGTTACATTCTAACGCACCTAAATAAATTTCACCCTTTAAAATTTAATTATCAATTAATAATAAAATTAGTCAAGGTTATCTAAAATATAGATATAAATCACGATATAGTTCTTCATAGGGTGTCTACCATAATATATTAGGTATGACAAGGTTACACATATTTTTTATTCATCATCTCAAAAAATTTATTCTTTCTTTTCACAAATTTTTTTTCTATATTATATTCTTTTTTACATATTAATTATATTATAGTTACTATGGGAAATTCCCCCCAGTTCCTTGTCACACATTTTTGAAAAGTGGGAAATTAAATCTTCCTTTTTTCATAATCTTTTTCACCAGAAAATGAATAAGACTCAATCCTTATCATATTTAATTTTTTTGGTAAATCAAAAAATTTCACATTGTTAATCATAATTATTGATAGATTATTTTTCAAAATCAGAAGGTTTATAACTTAATTTCATATCCTATTAGGTTTCTCATTGGGATGGTATTTTTATTCTCTATGGCATCTATTTTTAACTTGATTCCTTCAGGATTCATTCATTAATAAAATTGAAATGAGTTAACTTGAGGTATTAACACCAAAATATAATTATTTTAAGATAATTATATGAAAAAATTCAACCTAAATATGTATTAATCTTAAAAAATTATTACATTATATTTTAGATGTATATAAATTACTCTCAATTCAATTTAGATTTATTTAGGTGGGGTTTTATCATATTCCCTAACCTAATTCCTTAAAATAATAACTCATTAATAATGGATTATAAATAGAATTTGATTAACCAAATCACATATCTAAGTAGTTTCTATCCATGTGTATAGTATTAGGCATAATCATCGGGCACCTAAGGAATATTGAGTTGATACTCAGCCAACCTTTTTCAGAGTGATTTAAACAAGGTAAATATAATCCATAACCACGTCAATTTTACAATATCCTGATATAGATGTAATTACTAGGAGGACCCCAAAATCTATACTTTAACAAACTTTATGATGTTATCTTATATGTAGATTTATCCCATATACATAACCCTCGGGTTTTCACTAAAGTTATCTTTTCCCAATCCATAAAATATTCAATATTTCCTAAATTAAAATAAAGTGTTATCTATACCTTTAAAATTATGATTATACATAAATCATCACTCTTTAATGTAATTTAGATCCTAAAATTATAATATCCAAATCTCTAAATTCATCTGTAATATGCTTTGATTCCAACAGTAATACTATGAACACGCACTCCTAAATACCATGCTAAAAACATATACATTACATACTATATCTGATAACAATAATAGATTATTAGACATAACTATCCCATAATCATATGTCTTTGAAAAATATTTCATTACAATACATTTACCATTACTTTTTAAGTGTATATATTTAGATAATTAAGAAAAAACAATCATTAAAAAACTCATTCCTTTTAAACTAAAGTAATTTTCCCACTATATAAGAAACTAATGAATCCATAACAAGATTTAGACATCTCCCAAAAATTATACCCCCATGATATTTTCATTTAAAAATATCATATTTAATAATATTCTTCATAACCTGGTTAAATAGAAACATAAGAAGGGTGTAACAATAATAGATTTTAAAAAAAGAACATTATGTATGATAACATATATAACATGAAACACTGAGAAAAAATGAACCATATAATATTATTATTTAAATATTACCATTAATATATCCATTAAATTGTAAGGTATTAATATTTAACATGTTTATGAAATATATATTCAATTCCTACTCAATATTAATGTATTGATAAATGATTAGTAAATAATCCATAATTTTTTGTAGTTAGGGTGGCACCTAAGTAGTAAACCCAATAATCTTGTATCAAAAAGACCAATGTTTTAATCATAGAAATACCCTTTGGGGATATAAAATGTAAGAAATGGTGTAGACTTGACACTATTAGGTGGTGACGTAGGTATGATGTAGACATGCAGTGATGTAGGCCTGGTGATATAGGTAAGATGAAGCATGCATGAAACTGGACTGGGCCTCTAGGCCATGTTCAGGGAAAAGATGGCCTTGGTCTTAAAGGATATGTATTGGGTATCCCTATACCCATATATAAATATGAGTTTTCTTTAATAATAAATATAGTCTTTGGGTAGAACTTTTCTTAAAAAATCCATCAATTTTGGGTAAATTCATTTTGTGTTTCAAAAATACATTTCCTTCAAAAATGATTTTTATTTATTTTATGTGAGGATAATAAAATTAATTTATTCCAATTTTGGAAACATTATTTTATAAAATGGATATAATTTTTTGTAATCATTATATCAAAATTATCTTATTGTGAAATTTTAATACTTTTCGGAAAAGTTTTTTTCAATAAAAAATGAAAAATACTGATGTTTATTAAAAAAAAGTATTTTATTTTAATGTTTTTATGATGTTATATTTTATTTTGGGTTAGTTTTAAAATTTAATTAGTTTATTTTTGGTCAAATATAATCCAATTATAAACATTTGTATACCTAAAAATGCATTTTTCTGAAAACCCACATTTCGTCAATTTTTGTGGGTTAACATTTAAAATAAATTATGAAAATTCTGTGAATTGTGTAAGATATAGAAATTTTAGAGATGTATGGATATTTTTAAACTCTACCTAAATATCTTGTTTAATTTATATGATAATTCATAAATTCATATGGAAGGGTTGAGAACATATGGGGCTTCTTTAGAACCCTAAGCTCCTATTTTTTGAGTAGATTGAGGTGCATGGTCAGCGCACAGTTAGTGATAACCATGCATCTTAAACATATGAACCAAAGTTGAGGTGAACGGTTATTCTAAAAATGTTATGGAGGCTACATTTCCATGCAAATATGTAATAAATTTCAGGTATGTTGAGAATGGTAGGCGCACTATTTTTTAATCGTGCGCTTAACTGTGCGAGGGAGTGGACAACATGGACAATATGCATGAATTGGTTGTAAATGAATTGTTTAAATGTATGAATATCAATGTGAATTATTTACACATTATTTATTGGGTTTACATGGTTGGTGCACAGTATGACCAATCATGTGTCCAAACTGTGTGCCACTAAAAATGAAGAGATTAACAAATTTCCCCTAATCCCTTTAACGTTTACTCCCCTATTTTTCTCCTCCATTTTGACAGCATATATTCTCCCCTTGAGCTCCTCTTACCTATCAGTATAGTTTTTTAGATATCTCCCTATAATTGTATCTAATTGAAGTATCTCTTATCTCCTCAAATTCCCCTCAGTATGACTATGTTTCCTCTTGGTTATTTTCCCATTTTCTCTCTCCATATTGAATGATATTTACATGAAAACTAATATTCCATATTTTCATGTCATTTATATATTTATATGATTTATTCCATTATATCCTAGATTAAAACCCTATACTAGATAATGATTCAATTAAAATTATAAGGTAGGTTGTCTCACTCTTTTCCCTAAAAAGTTTTACCACAAACTCGTGCATTGTTTTGTCATGCGACAGACTTTCTGTGTGAATCCTTTTAAATGTTTAATTAAAATTAATATATTGTTAGTAACTTGGTTTTGTTATTTTTATACCATATATTTCATTTTCATAGGATTATTACATCTATATTAACCACCCCTTATGATGCATTGTTCATTTTTATAAAATTATATACCTCATCGTGTGAATTAAGCCACCATTTAAAGTGTGTTGAGTTAACCCTTCAGAATAAAATGGTTTAATTAAATTGAATAAAATGATATGATATCTTGATATACCCCTAAGTATTAGCTATGTTATTACACCAAATTATAAGGTGTTTTGGGTTACCTTTATAAATTTTAATGGCAAAATGATTTTAAATGAAATGTAAATGGTACGACCATGTCACCAAACCCTTGTTTAATTTGAAAGTGTGATCATGGTTATTAATATTATTATAATAAATTGATCAATTTTTTATTATGATTCAATATGTCCATATTACATGAATTACCTTAAATGAGTGTCATTACATGAGTTATACTTAGACTCCCATTGGGGTTTCTCTTGGATGGACTCATGGGACACCAACTGATTCACCGATGCATCTTGCAAGTGGAAGATCAAACTTGGATTCAGTCATTGTCTTATGACCTTCAATTCCTTGGTTTAACACTGAGGGTTAAACTATATTTCTATAAATTTAATATTAATGTCTTGGATAATTTCTTTGGATTATAATTGATTTTATAGACCACCATGGTCATTACCTTGGGATCCTTTCATGTTGTGATCTGAGGATACTTAGGGCGTGACCTTAGTGCTTGGGTAGCACTTTTCCCTTATGGTGGATTGAAAATGGTACACCCTTATGGACATAAACCATATTATATAACATAAATTTCATGTTATTATTTAACTATATATGATAATCACTACATATGGATTCCTTGGTTTTATTTCTCAGGTATCTACTTGTAAATATAAATTTAAAATATAACATGTTCAAAGGAATTCTCAACTTAGGATGAAAAAAATTGTATCGATCATGTGTTCTATGGGTAACCTAGAATAAAAGATTTATTTATTATTCTCTCACACTTATCACTGTATATTTATAGACTATATAGTGTTAAATATCATAGGTGGTGGCCTCATAAGTTTTACTCACACCATGTTCGGGTCATCGATTGGTAGCCCGGAATTATTCATAGATGAAACTAGGAAAAGGTGAAGATCTAATCTATAGATCCTTGATTTTTATTCTATGATAGAGTATGAGAGTAAAGAACTGATATTATTTTCTCAATTCTATTGAAGATAGTTTTTTCTATTTTTTTTATTTTGTATAGCACGTAATTTGTATGAGTACTTCCATATTCCCTTATATTCCCCATTTTTTGTATATCATCATGATATCACCTTTCTATATATGTATTTGGACATTGATTTGGCTTGATTATATTTATATGGATGTTTTTATTATGTTTTTTACATTATATTTTTTATACTTCCTACATTTATTATTCATTATTATACACCACTCTAATAAAAGGGGTATTGTATCCCCACCATACCATCATAGACCTATGATTCTAGTTGGAAACATCTGGCATATAGGGAGGAAATCTTGAGGCCATGTGTACATCCAGATTTAGTTAGTTATGAGTGCACTAGATTCATGATGTTACAAGTGGCATAAGAGATCTTTTTTCTTTGTCATGCAGTCTTAGGTTGGTAGGCATGAGACTAGGAATGTGTCATAGTTTGGTAATGATCATATTACTGGGAGTAACTAACCTGTATATAGGGAAAAGGCCAAATTACCTAGGATAGGAATTTTTTCTCAAGATTATACCAGTTATAGTTGTACTAATTTCCCCATTGTGTGATGCACATGACTTGTAGTTTTTAATATCATTATAGATTTCCTTCTACCATTTTCCTAGTATGGCAAGGAGGTATTGTCTCATGGGTCCTTATAGGAACCTGAGGATTTATATGTCATGTATATGTCATGCCATATCTACTTGTTGAGTTCATTTCCTGTAGCATGTTGGATTTTCATAACTACTATATTTATTATTTGAATATCATTTTTGTAAGAAGAATGTGATAAATAATTGGTTAATTAATTTTTTTGTACCAACATAAATGGTTTTTACCACATATCTTGATGGTGTCACCTTAAATACCCCATTATCAAAGGTTTGAGACATGATCCATTGGTTGCATGGGATGAAACATTAGTGGTTGAAATTAAAATGATATTAATTTCAATTTATAAAGTGTATAAGCCTCTATAAATTAAGAATAGTGATCTATATAACAAAACCATTATAAAAAAAGGCTGATTGAAGTTACATGAAATTCCAATTGAAACTTATAAAGCATGTGACTTTATAAATTGGGAATGGAATTGGCATCTAACTATACCATGGTGTGTGTATATATAACTTTTGAATTATAAATTCTTAAATCAAATGGTTATTGTTAAATAGGGATTCCAATTGAAACTTAATGTTTTTTTTTCATCTAAAACTTTAAATTGACAATCCATATACCAAAACCACTATTATAAAATATGGGAACTTGACCCTAACTCAACCTTAGTAGAAGGAATTTTTGAGTGTCTCTCATAACTTTATCTAGGTTTATTTATATTATTAATTATTATTATAAGTCATGTTTTTGTATTTTTAAAAATATGCCTCCATGAAGACCTCAAGTCATGCACCAAGAGGGTGGTGATGACTAGGCCCTGTAGGTGGTGGAACTTGAACCGCCGATATTACCTCCTGTAGTAACACATATATGACCTCCTATTATTACTAGTCTAGGAATCAATTCTAAATTTTGAGAGGGTTTCTTACACCTATTATATACTATAAAGTGATTCCCATATCCCATCGATTCTATGGTATAATTGACTATGGAGTTTTAGTAGTAGAACCCTCCAACCCTTTCAAGGATGGTAGCCCCTAGTAAGATGAATCATGTATAGAAGACATTCTATTTAACTTTTATAATTTAGAGACACCTCTAGAATGAAGAGTGAAGCTCACATATTACATTATTAGAGGGTATTCCAAGATGTGGAGGGATATTCTAGCCTAGGAAGATCATCATTGAAATATGGTCTTTAGGAACATCAAGACTTCCTTTTATGACTTTTTATTTACTATTACAATGAGTAATGACTGATACATAGATTTTATAAACTTGGAGTAGGGAACTTTATTTGTTATAGACTACTCCACTCATTTAAAAGAGTTTCATCATTTTTTCCTACTCTTCTAGGTGATGAGTTATCCAAGGCTAGGATATTTGAGGATCGGATAATTTTTTCCATTTGATCACAGGTAAATGTGTTTCATTTGACTACCTACCCTGAGAAAGTGAACTCGTATCTCCTCTCATATCATAACTTATGGTAAGTTGAAGGTGTGGGATACAGTTTTTCAGTGCTCAGAGAGGGTGGAAGCTCATCCAATGGGAAAAAGCATTGCTTCCAGCATTCCCATGGAGGAATCATTAGTCATAGAGTATGACCAAAAATCCATGATTTGTTCTATCATAGTGGTTGGATGAGACACCCAATGACCCACATTATTAAATACCCATTCAAGATTCATGATTGGGGCAATATGGGTCACCTTAAATAGTTTTTGAGATATTTCCTCTAGAGTCCAATGAGAGGGGGTTTACCAACCCTTGGTTCTGTTGAAGGATCAGTAACTCTTAATCAAGAAGTGATCTGGAGTACCATAAGACTTACAAGTTGGGGTGGTGGATGAGGATAAGGAATTGATACTTCAAATTTATTGTTCCACCAGAGAGAACCTACTCAAGGATGTATGGTTGTGACTCAGGGGAGCAGATCGGTCCAGGTATATACAATATAGCCTACAACTAAATAGCAGAGTGTTGGGCGTTCTATAGTTTGAGGTGTGTTTTTGGTAGCCTCTACTTTAGAATATACCTTATTTGATATAGGTTCATCACACTCCTTTATAACTATTTATATTGTGGAATGTCTTGGGATTTAAATTTAGTACTTCTTTAGAGTGATGACCCTCGATACACTGTTGGGAGTGAGAATAGAAATTGTAAACCAATGTAGGGAGTTACTCCTGGATATTGAAAGATATTGTTTCTAATGGAACCACTTAATCCTCATGATTAAAGGCTTTGATTTCATTCTTGGAACGGACAGGTGGGTTCCTTTTCAAACCCATATTTATTTTTATCATCATAGAGTCTTCTTATCACCTCTTGAAGGTGGTAATAGTCACGAACCATCCCGGGTACACTGGTAACTTGATAACCAAGCCAACCCTGACATAGTCCAAAGGGCATTCTTGATCCCCATGGGTCAAAGACTAGCACCTATCATCATATAAAATACATGTGGGAATGATTTTTCAACAATAATATGGAAGCAAAATAAAAAAATCAGTATGAATAACAAAAGAAAATCCACTAGGAGTTATGTACCAGAATAAAACATGGCATAAAAATACCAAACTACTAAAACCCATTTACTAAAATGGGAAAAACAACCCCATGTTCTCTAAGGACACAACTCACCAAGAAAAAATATCAACAGCTGAATCCACCTCCAAGAGATCCCTTCCCTTTTCTCAAACCTAGAAGAAGAAAGTCTACAAACACCCTAAGGAGAAAGTAGGGTGTGAACCTAAACCCACTAGGATACCACCAATGATTCCATAACATATGAAAAATATAGATTATCCAAAAATATCATTCAATTTTAAAGTAAATAGATTTGGAAATTCTAAATAATATTTAAAAAACATGTTATACATTTTCCAATGATGGAAATAAATATTTAATCAAAAGATTTTACAAATGATGGAATATTTGTAAACTAATGGCTTATGTAAAACACTTAAACAAAACAGTTTATATAAATTCAGTAGGCTTGTAAGTAGTTCCAAAAAACATTGTTATACATTTATATCTCAAATCTAAATAAACAAGCAAGAAACATGGTCATCTTCCAAATGGTATGATAGTATTAACCAGCTATAGGATTCCGCACTCTCTATGTGAACTTAGCAAAATTTGTATAAACATGTACCTATGAAACTGGACAATGGAGACTCGTCACCAACCCATCAGGGATGTGACCCACCGCAATTATGTGTTAGAACATTATCGTAGTGTAGAATGTATCCAAATAACTCACTAACTATGCAAGGATTGCATGCACTCTTACATGATGCGTGAATTATTTTAAGACTTCTTAAATACAATCAATCCCATTATTCCATTTCAAAAGTGACAATTTCATTCTATTTAAAACCAAAACAGGTTTTATTAAAAAAAACATGCATTTTCCACAAGATAAAACCAATGGGTTTCAATCAAATCATTTTAAGCCATTTTCCTCAGTTTGAAATCCATTCAAAACCAATTATATTAGTACATAATTTATTTCACAATTAAATTCAAAAATTTAATTGAAATCATTTCTATAAAATTAACAAATTAAATTAAAAAATTTAAATCATCCGATTTCGATAAACACACCCAATTCAATAGAATTGGGTGTTTTCCAAATTTACATGCCAGAACCATTTCAAATATCCCGATTCACCAGAATCGGGTTTTTATCAATTTAATTGAAAGAAAATTTGATCAATTTAATTCAAATAAAAAATTTAAATAAATCAACTAATACAAGGATAACAAAATTTGAATAATCAGAAAGGAACCACCTACCTCAAGGTTGCTGATGTCAACGACAATGATAATCCACCCATTGGGGTTTAATACACCTCCTCACGACAATTTTATCATATGTTTCGACACACCAATGCTCTACACTCTTCAAGGGTTCCTAGAACTACAACTAGATATTTTATTTCAAATGGTAATAAAATATCACATGCGATAATATTTTATCTCTCTTGGATTATTTCCAAATTATTATTTTATAATTATAATAAGTATCCTTTGACAAAATACGTGATTATCCCATGATAATTTTGATAATCTTGTCCCATGATAATTACCTCATAATTATCCTTTAAAAAAATTGACTTAAATTATATAGATAAATTCATGAAATTATCCTTATATAATTCTTTATAACTATATTTAGAAAATTTAATGAAATTATCAATTGATATTTTTCTTTATAATAACCTTCCAATAATCTTCTGAAATTATCCCCATAAAATTTCATGTAGATATCCTTTATAATTTTGAAAAAAAAAATCCTTCGATAAATCATTAAAATTATTATTTTCTAATTTCATTTAATTATACATTGATAATCCCATGTGATTGTCATTTCATTAAAAAAACTTATATTTTTATAATTTTGTGTAATTACATTTTGATTATTATTTTTAATAAGACATGAAATTTCCCTTTAATAATTTAAAGCAATTATCATAAGGCATTTTTATAAACTATCACTAGATAAAACCATGAGATTATCCTATTACAATTATTATAATAATTATATTTTGATAATATAAATAATAATCCTATGAAAGTTTATTTAAAATAATCCATTTAAAATGAAAAAAAATTAGATTGAACAATAAATTGGTTCCTTCAATTTAAAAATATGATTTAGATCCTGCTTGATGATACGAAATAAACGAAACTGACGGTGCGTAAATCCGATCAACAACATTGAAGATATTGAATTTAGAAGAATGGAAGATAATTAATAAATAATTAAATAAAAGAAAAAACACCAAAAAAATTAAACCTCTTGTGTGAAGCATAGAGGAAGAACAAAATCAACCACTTCTAACTTAGAACACCTCCAATAAGATCTATTGAGCTTCACAAATCGTGTGAAGAGAGATTTCAGGTTCAATCGGACTCATCCAGATCAACTGCAGTGGAACCCAAACGGTTTCGCCATTTAAAAACTCAAGCCGCATATGATATTTTAAAACTATAAATTAATCCACTGTTTTAACCCGAGATTAAACATAAACTTCATTGTGGAGTTATTGATTTCAATTTATTTGGGTGTTTCTAATTTATTGATGGTCAAATTGGGTTATTAATGATGGTTTTGAAACTTCCGAGCATTAGAAATGGCGGGTTTCACGTATAGAAGTGATGATGAATAGTAACCCTTGACTTTTTTTAATTAAATTAATAATTAAATTGAAATAATAAATTTAATCATTTAATATAATTATAAATAAATAAATTTAAAAAGCAGACAAACCAAACGCATGTTGCGGATGAAAGTTATACTCTGTCTAGAGTAAACACCGCATTCTGGACACAATAGTGGTTTTGAATTTCTCAAACGATGAACCTTTTGAGAGATATTAAAGATTTATTAATTGAAAATCAGAACAATTAATTGCTTAAAATAAAAAAGGGTTATTCTTGTGAGCGAGGTGTCCAAATGTCTGACGCTAACAAACGTTATACCTTTTCTAGGGTAAACCCTTCATTCCAGACCCATCGGTGGTCTTAGATTTCCCATATGACACACCATTTGAGATATATTTAATTATTTTAAAAAATAATGTATCAAATATTATTTAATAACTTTATCTCATGAGAAATAAATCCAAATGTCCAGTTCCTTCGATTTTTATAACTCTCCTAAGGTAAACACAATATTTCAGACATAAGAGTGGTCTCATATTTCTCAAACGACACATCATTTTGGATTTTTTCAAATATTTTGAATAAATTTTTTGCAATTAATGTATTCTGTTTAATAATTTTATTCTGTATTTTCTGAGATTTTGTGGGCTTAAGAAACTCATACCTAATCATTGTTTAACTCCGAAAATATTTAATTGAATATTTTAGATTGTTAACTGTGTGTTTTATCATTCGGCGTCGTGTTCAAAAAAATAATAAAAATTCGCTGATAAACCATTTTTCCCATTTAACATAATAATAATTTAACACAAGAATGTTTTGGAATACCTAAAATAGTAACGAAATGTTACAATCTCCCCACCATAGGAACATTCTATTCCTAGAAAGCTTATGAAGAAGTCTCTACTTCAAAAAGACAAATCTATTGTTCTCCCATCAGTGACTCCCTCTCTCACGTCTCATGAGAATTAGAACCAGGCTTCCATATCTTATGGAATAGAGATATCATCCCCCCATTAAGTACCTTGGTCTCAAAATCAACAACCATGATTGGTCGTTCAGTCACAGATAAAACAGGTTTCACTTCAAGATCACGCTAACTCAGAACATGAGATGAGTCAGATAAATGATTTTGAAGTTGATATACATGAAACATATTGTGTATAAACATCAGTTATGGTGGTATTTATAAATTGTAAACAAATTTTCAAACCTATTCAAAAACCTCAAAGGATTTCATAAAACAGAGAGTAAGCTTCCCTTGCCTCTGAAGCCGTCGATGACCCAACTTGGGTGAAACCATCAAGAATACACTATCACCAAAACTACTGCTTTAATTCAAAGAATGTCTTAGGTGTTCCTAGGTGAACAACCATATGTAAATTATTTAAATCCATATTATATACTTCCTTGTCTCTAATGGTGAAACATAACAGTTTCAATAACACAGACCACCCTCTTTGGAGAACGACAACTAGGCATCAATCTCCCCACCATAAAGAGAGTCTCTAATGCTTACAGAATTCATCAAAAAGCTTATATTCCTAAATAATCATCTTTAGAAGAGAATATTTTAGAAAATCACTATCTTTCATAGAGGAGAGAAATAATGCCTCCCAAGGTGACACACTTGGGTGAATAAAAGATTTCTCAAGAAGATTGTCTAACTAGGACATTAGTTCTTTCAGTTCAACTAGAGCTATTTGGTAAGAGGAAAAAGAAACCGGGTGAGTAATATATATTGATTCAATAGAAAACATGACCTATCTTACTAGTAGAAAACTAGATAAGTCAAGGGAAACATATTGTGAAACTCAATGATGACTGGAGGGAGATCACCACTCATTGAATCTCGCTCCAGATCAAAAGTAAACATTGATATCACTTTCCCCAACTCTGGATAAGAAGGTCCGACTCTTCTCGGCCTTGGGTCACATTCTTCTTGAAGGAAAAGAGTAACACCACTGGGTGTAGTAATATAGACACATCGATGATAACAATCAATCCATGATTTATTGGTAATGATCCAATCCATTCCAAATATGATGTTAAGATATTTCATGTCAAATACCCCAAAAACATCCAAACAAGTTTGACAACTGATAGAGAGAAGACATAAGAGGGATTATAGAGCCATTTCTATTTATTTATACCAAGGGGTATACTAATATCCCTTGAAAAAGATAAAATATCGATAAAGAGATTAAGAAGATTAATAGTTTGGGTTAAAATAAACGAGTGAGATACACTCATATGAAAAATAGTAGTCACTAACAACAAAACTATAGTAATGGTACCACATACGGTCATTTTACCGGTATATTCTTCCTTTTAAGACTCTTCCATTGCATGAAGAATCATTGTTCTGGATACCTATGGCTGGAACCCTTTGTATGTAAAGAATTTGATTGCCCCAGATTTTTTGAAGGTTTTGACGATCTTGTGTAGCTGCATGGAGTGGAAAAGTTGTGGCATAATTTCTAAAAGTCCTCTAAATGTCTGCATGTTCCATAGTTATTTTATCCTGCTCATTCTTGAAAAACATCACATATTTGGATAACACCATTTAATTTAGATAGAAGTATTTAGTGAAAAGAACCTTGAATTCCATCAAATCTAATCCCTCGTGTTTCTTTGTCATCACTATCATGTCCCGCCATCTTCTTCTTGGTCCCTCCAATACAAAGGTGGCACACTTCACATTGATCTCATTCAATGTCTAAAATAACTCAAACACAAGTTATATCATTCCCAACCATTCTTCATCATGTTGATGATCACAGGAGCCATTGAAAACTAGTGGTTTTTTGTGAAATAACTCTTGAGAAAAATTTCGAAGAGAACCCCTAGGTTCCACAGATGGATCCTAAATGGGGACTAAAGGTGGTGCATATCCCATAGAATGGACAGTACGCACAATCAACTAGGATCAGGTCCACTAGAGGATTCTCTCACTGAGGTTCAGCAGTACCCCCTTCCTAGATCTGATTCGCACGTCTTCTCAAAGTCATGATGTTAAAAAACATCAGTAGACAATTAGGAAGACATTAAAAAATTCTCGTACATAGTAATGAGGGAAACATGATCCCAACTGGTAGAACATACCAGATTTGGATTTCACTCTATCCAAATCAAAATAGTAAAAATACTAGAATTAATCGAGCAGAAATATTTCCCTGACCACCCCTAGTGACTTAAGGTTCATTACAGTTAGATATGGATAGGCACTCAATTGCAACTACCTCCTATGTCCCAACAAGATTTTACAAATGCATACTGACTTCAAGAAAAAATCCCAAGCTTCCTTTGATACCACTTTGTCACGAACCATCCTGGGTACCCTGGTAACCCGATAACTGAGTCGGCCCCAACATAGCCTGAAGGGAATTCTCGATCCCTACGGGTCAGCAACTAGCACCTGGTATTGTACAGCATACATGTGGGAATAATTTTCTAATAAGAATTCAGAAGAAAAAGAAAAAAAAAGCATTATGCATAACAAAAGAAACTCCACTGGGAGTGATGTACCAGAATACAACATGTCATAAAAGGCCCAAATCACTACAACTGATGTACTAAAATGGAAAAAATAACCCCATGGTCCCTAAGGACACAAATCACCATCACCAAAGCTCAACAGTTTGATCCACCTCCAAGAGATCCCTTCCCTATTCTTGAACCTAGAAAAAGAAATTCTATAAACACCCGAAGGAAAACGTAGTGTGTGATCCTAAGCCCAGTAGGATACTGCAAAATATTCCATAACAGATTCCAAATATAGATTATCCAAATAAAAACTTTCAGTTTTAATGTAACCATATTTGGAAATTCAAAATAATATTTAATCAAAACATGTTACACATTTTCAAATGATGTAAATAAATATATTTAACAATGATTTTACAAATGATGGAATATTTAAAAAATAATGCATTATGTAAAACAATTATATAATATAGTTTTTGTAAATTCAAAAGGCATGTAAGCACTTCAAACAAACACTGTAATACATTTATATCTCCAATATAAATAAACAAGCAAACAACATGGTAATCTACCAAAAGGTATGATAGTATTAACCAGTTATAAGATTCTGTACAATCTATGTGGACTCAGAAAAATGTGTATACACATGTCCCTATGACACTGTCCAAAGGAGACTCGTCACCAACCCTTCGAGGATGTGACCCGCAGCAAGTATGTTTTAGAATGTTTTCATAGCGTAGAGTGTATCCAAATAATTCACTGACTACCTAAGGCTTGAATGATCTCTTACATGATCGGTGAACTATTTTAAGACTTCTTAAAAATATGATCAATCTCATTATGCCATTTAAAAAGGGATAATTTCTTTCTATTTAATGCAAAAATAGGTTTTGACAAGATATTACCAATGGGTTTATATGAAATCATTTTAATCCACTTTCACTAGTTTTGAAATCCATTAAAAACCAATTCCATCATTACACAATTTTTTCCCACAATTAAATTCAACAATTTGATTGAAATCATTTCCATAAAATTCACAATTTAAATTAAACAATTTAAATAATCCAATTTCCATAAACACACCCAATTAAATAGAATTGGGGGTTTTCTAAATTTCTATGCTAAAACCATTTCAAATATCTCTATTCACTAGAATTAGGATTTTATCAATTTAACTGAATGAAAATTTGAGCAATTGAATTTAAATCAAAAATTGAAATAAATCAAGCAATAAAAGTATAATCAATTTGTCTAATCATAATGGAACCACCTAACTCAAGGTCGTTGATGTCAGTGGAAATGATAATTCACCCATCGTGGTTCAATAGACCTCCTCGTGACATTTTTTTCGTTAGCATCAATACACCAATGCTAGACATTCATCAAGGGTTCCTAGAACAAGAACCAAATATTTTATTTCAAAAGGAAATAAAATATCACATTCGATAATATTTTATCTCTCATGGACAATTTCAAAATTATGGTTGTATAATTATAATATGTATACTTTGGAAAAATACATGATTATCCCATGATAATTTTGATAAAATTATCATGTGAAAATTAGCTCATAATTATCCTTTTAAAAATTGACTTAAATTATCTAGATAAATTCCTGAAATTATCCTTAGATAATTATTTATAATTATATTTTGATTATTTGATGAAATTATCAATTATTAGTTTTCTTTATAATAACCTACCAGTAATCTTGTTCAATTATCCCCATAAAATATCATGTAGATATCCTTTAAAATTTTGAAAAAAAATATCCTTTGATAAATCATTAAAATTGTCATTTTCCAATTTCATTTTATTATAAATTGATAATCCCATGTGATTATTATTTTATAAAACAAAGAGTATCTTATGATAATTTTGTGCAATTACATTTTGATAATTATTTTCAATAAGATGTATAATTGTCCTTTAATAATTCAAATCAATTATCATAAGGAAATTTTATAAACTATCACTAGATAAAACCATGAGATTATCCTGTGAAATTCATTTTAATAATTATATTTTGATAATACACATAATAATCCAATGATAAATTTTTTTTAAATAATCTATTTAGAATGTGAAAAATCATATTGGACAATATATTGGTTCCTTCAAATTAAAAATATGATTTAGATCTTACTTTTTGATACGAAACCAATGAAATAGACGATGCATAAATATGATCAACAACGTAAAAGATATTGAATTTATAATATCAGAAGATAATTAATAAATAATTAAATAAAAGAAAACCTGCTTAAAAAACTAAACCTCTTGTGAACAGCATGTAGGGATGAACAAAAGAAACTTCTTCTCACTTCGAACACCTCCAATCAGATCTATTGGGCTTCACTTATCGCGTGAAGAGAGGTTATGAGTTCAATCGGACTCATCCAGATAAACTGCAGCAGAACCCGAATGGTTCGGCCATTTAAAAACTCAAGCCGCATATGAGATTTTAAAACAGAAAATTAATCCATTGTTTTAAACCGATATTAAACATAATCTTGAATGCGGAGTTATTGATTTCAATTTATTAGGGTGTTTTTAATTTATTTATGGATAAATTGGGTTATAAATAATTGTTTTGAAACTTCCAAGTGTTAGAAATGGAGGGTTTCATGAATCAAAGTGATAATGAATAGTAACATCCTATTTTTCTGAATTGAATTAATAATTAAATTGAAATAATATATTTAATCATTTTATACAATTATAAATAACTAATTTTAAAAACAAAACAGACCAAACAGCTATTGCGGATGAAAGTTATACCCTTTCTACGATAAACACCCCATTTCAGACACAACGGTGGTCTCTAATTTCTCAAACAATAAACCATTTGAGAGATATTAAAGATTTATTAATTAAAAATTAGAATAATTAATTAAAATAAAAAGGTTTATTCTTGCGAGAGATGTGTCCAAATGTCTGACGCTGAAAAATGTTATACCACCTTTATGGTAAACCCCTCATTCCATCCCCATCAGTGGTCTTGGATTACCCATACAACACAATGCTTGAGAGATATTAAATTATTTTTAATAAATAATATATTAAATATTATTTAATAACTTTATCTCTTGAGAGAGACATCCAAATTTCTGGCGCCTTCAAATGTTATAACCCCACTAGGGTAAACACCATATTTCAAACATAATAGTGGTCTTGGATTTCTCATACAACACATTTTTTTGGAGTTATTCAAATATTTTGAATAAAAAGTGTGCACTTAATATATTCTATTTAATATTTTTATTTCATCTTTTATGAGATTTTGTGGGCCTCAAAAACACATACCGACTCAGTGATTAACTCAGAAAATATTTAATTGAATATTAGGGAGTGTTAATTGGATGTTTTACCATTCGACAGCGTGTTTAACAAAAACAAAAAATTTCAATTATAACCCATTTTTTCCATTTAATGTAATTATAATTTAACACAAGAAGGATTGGGAATACCAGAAACAATAATGGAATGTTATAGTAACTACATATAACAAGGAGAATGGTATGTCTGGGTCAGTCAGTATTGACAAAATAATTAGGGGATTGGTGGAGTGATAGCCCAAACTTTTAGTGTTTTTATGAGAGATGGGGTAACATGTTAAGCATATTCTCCTCATGTGGTGGATAATTTTGAGTATTTCTTCCCAGATTAATTTTTTATGTTACCTCCTGTGAGATAGGTGGAGTTTTATATTAAGCTAGTGTTAGGATTGGTTCCAACATCTATTACTCCTTACAATATGGATCCAAATGAGATTCAATAACTCAAGTGTTAGATAGAGGACCTGGAAGTAAATGTCTTTTTTATGAACCATTGTGTCTACTTGGGTTTCCCTGATCCTTTATTCTTAGAAGGTGGATGGTAACATAAATATTTCCAAAGATTAATAGAAATTAATCCAACTAACATTTAAGAACCAGTATCCACTACCTCATATAAATGAACTTTTTTATTAGCTCCAAGGAGCTCAAGTATTCTCAAAGTATGACTTGAGGTTGGGATATCATTAGGTAAGGGTTAGAACCTTAGATGCACCACTTATAAAATTCTATAGTAGATAAAGTTTGTATGAATATTTGGTAATGTAGTTCAGTCTCACAAAGATGATAGTAGTTTTTATAGATCTGATGAATCATGTTTTCTACCCCTATCTTGATACATTTTTTTTGTTTTCATGGTTGACATATTGGTGTACTTAAAAACTGTACACAATCATGCCAAACATCTTGATACCATACTGATCACATTGAGACAAATTGGTTATATGTAAATATCACAAAATAACACTTCTGGATTGATAAAGTCAACTTTCTAGGTCACATTATCCCAAAGGAAATAGTGTTTATAGACCTAGGGAAGGTGAGATTCATAGTTTATTGGGAGCAACCGAAGAACTTTTTTGACATTATATGTTTCATGGGATTGTCTAGATATTATATGTGTTTAATTTAATATTTTTCATTCCTTCAAAAACCTCTTATAGGATTCCAAAATATTGGTGTTAAATTCTCATGGTCTGAAGCCTGTGAAAACAAATTTAAGAGAAGAAATTAGGACTTAACTCATCACCAATTATGATTTTACCTAAGCCTAGAAGAGGATAAATTGTTTTTTGTGATGCATCAGGCATTGGGTTGGCAGAAATTTTTATGAAAGGGGATCGAGTCATGGTATATAGTTCTTAGAATTTTAGGCCTCATGATTGTAATTACTTGATGGAAAATCTTGAGCTACTGGTTATGGTTTATTCCTTGCATTGTTAGAGGCATAATTGGTTATGATATTGGTTTGTATTTTACACAGACCATAAAATTATCAAATACATATTTTCCCATTGTGAATTGAACCTAAAATAGTGATTTTGGTTTGAATACCTACTGTCCATTTATTTTGATCTTGGATATATTCTTGGGAAGGTTAATGTAATTACTGGTGCTCTAAGTTATAATACTCCAACACAATCTATTTAGGAAGCCTATAGCGAGTAGAATTTTATAGATATGTTTTTTAAGGTACATATTGAGATTAAGAAGTTTCATGAGTTTCTTGTACTTGAATCATTATCAATGACCTCTTCACTACTGGATAGAGTGAAGATAATACAGTTTTATGATCCTAAGCGCTTAGTTCTAATGGAGAGTGTTTTAGGTGGGGACCCACCACATGTTTGGGTCATTAATAGGGGTGAGATCTTGTAAATTCATGGGAATATCTAGGTTATGGAAGAAATATAAGAGGATTTTATGGGAGATACTCATGCCTCTTTTTGGGAAGTACATCTTCGTATTACAAAGATGTACCATGACATATGGTGGTAGTATTGGTGGTTGGGGATAAAAAGAAGATATTGGGTTTTGTTACTCGTTATTCCAACTATCAGCAGGTGAAGCCATAGCACCAGTGGCCTGATGGTATTTTATAGTTAATATCCTTTTCAAATAAGAAATGGTATTATTTCACAATGTATTTTATAATTGTCTTACCTAGGTCACCTTGAGGTAATGACACTATATGGGTGATTATGTAAAGGTTGATGAAGGTCTCTAATTTCATTCCTATCAGGGAGTCCATCTTATTAAAAGATCTAGGAAGGATATATGTTGTAGATATTATACGCCTTCACGTTATTCCAGAGACTATAATATCATATATAGACACATGTTTTATATCATGATTCTGGGAGGGCTTGAAAAAGGCTTTGGGTTCATGGGTACTTTTGAGTATATCATATCACCTATAGACTAATCGTTAGTCTGATTATTCTATAAAGGTGTTAGAAAAAAATTTCTATGAATGTATACATGATTTTTGAGGTTCTTGGGAGAAAAATTTACTTCTTTCTAATTTCACTTATAATAATATTTTCCAACAAATCATAAAATAGTCCATATAAGGCCCTATATGGTAGGCCATTTTGTTGACCCCTATACTGGTTAGAGGTATATCTACAAGGACCTCATCCCATTTAGGATATATATGAGTAGGTAAATCTTATTAAGAATTGTATGGATATAGATTAGTCTATAAAGAAGTCATATATCAATCACCATTTATGACCTCTAGAGTTTGATTTTAGGGATCGAGTCTTCTTGCATGTTTCAACTAGACTGGGGAATTGATGGTTTAGGTGGAAAGGTAGATTACACTGAGATTCATTAGACCATTTTAGGTTTTGGAGATAGTTGGACCAATTTCTTATTATATATGACTCCCATATAGATATAGGTATATTCGAAATGATTTTCACATTTCTCAATTAAGTCATTATCACTCATACTTGTTTCATGTCCAACTTGATCAGGTTTAGTTGGATGTTGATTCTTCTTTTGAGCAATACCTAGTTCATATTATTGATCATATCATGAAGGCTCTGTGTGGATGGTTAGTTTCTCTAGTATGTTTTTTATGGAAGAATGGAAATATATAGTATATTTTTTGGGAGCAAGATGCTAATTTATGTTCTTAGTGGTTGTAGTTTTTCTCAGATGATGATCAGCCACCATCAGAATGGAAACTCGGGGATGAGTTGTTTTATGAAGGGGAGGTTGTATGATTCAATATTTTTAGAGAGGTTCAAATTATTTTAAATCAAATCTAATTCTCGTTTTTAATTTATATGAGAATTCTTAAATGGATAAGGAATGGTTTGGGAGTTTTGGGTCATGTTCAGAGCCCGAATCTCCAGTTTTTGTAGAAGCGGAATGAAGTGCATGGTTGGTCCATGGTTAGTTGTAACCATATGGATCAATCCTGGAACCCAAAAAAAAGGTGAACGGTTATTCTAACCATGTAAGGGAGTCCAAATGGTCATTAAAACCCTATAATAAATTCTAGACATATTGAGCATGGTTGGAACATAGATTATTTAACTATGCACCTAATCTGGTGAGGGAGTGGAAAACATAGACAGTAAGCATGCATAGGCTTCACACAGATTGTTTAACTATGAACCTAGACGTTCAAGGGGTTTTTCACCTTAGGTTGATGTTTCACATGGTTTCTGGATTGTTTGGAAAACTATCTTTCCAAACCATGTGATGCTTTAAGAGTGGTAAAATTACAGAATTTTCTATAATTCCATTAAAATTTACACCCTCTTTTTTCCCTCTTTTTTCACATTAGATCTACTCAAGACTAGATAATCCTCCCTATATATCCAATATTTGAGATAGTTTCTTTATTCTACATCTAATTCTAGCATCGTTCATCTCATTAGAACCCCCTCGATAAGTCTATGATTTCTCTTGGTTTTTTTTCTCATTTTATCTCGTCGTATAGAATGTTAATTACATTCTAGCTAATATAACAAATTTTCATGGTGTTTGAATACTTCTCTAATTTATTCTATTCTATAACTAATTAAACCCAATATTGGAGAAGGATTCGACTGTCGGTATAAGGTATGTGGTCTCACTCTTTTACCTAAAAGTTTTGATTTCTATATCACGCATTGTCTGTTGTGCATATGAATTTCCCTTTGAGACCTTTAAAATTTAAAATTAAAATTATTTTATTATTAGGACCTTTATTTGGTTGTTCTAATATCCTATATTTCATCTTTGGAGGATTTTTACCTCAATTTGAACCACCTCTTAGGGTGAATTGATCATTTTTACTAAAATGATATACCTCATTATGAGAATTATACCATATTTTATGTGTGTTGAGTTAACCCACATGAATAAAATGGTTTAATTAAACTAAATAAAATGATATGATATCTTCTTAGGCCTCTAGTACTTGTCTATGTTACACCACCTTCTAAGGTCTATTGAGTTGACTTTATAAATTAGAATGTCTAAATTATTTTAAATGAAAGGCGAATGGTATAACCATCTCACCTAGCCCTTGTTTAATTAGAAATTGTGATCATGGATATTAATATTATTGTAGAAACTTGATAACTTATTATATTATGATTAATTATGGTCACAAAACATTAATTACCTTAAATGTGAGGCATTCCCTAGTGATACTTGGACTCCCATTGTGGTTTTTCTTGTACAAGCTCATGGGATTCCAACTAATTCATTTATGTGCCTGCCGAGTGAAATTCCACACTTGGATTTGACCTTTGTATTATGATTGTGAATTCTCAAGCTTATCATTGTGGGTCCACCTTTATTTTTGGAAATTTAAAATGTGTTCCTTGGATGATTCTCCTTGGATTCATCTTCATGTTACATACTACATTTTTTATTACCTTGGGATCCTTTTAATACTAGTACTTAGGCTACTTAGGATATTCTATTAGGGATTGAATAGCACTTTCCCATTAGGGTGGATTTACAAGGGTACACCCCTATAGATTTCACCCATTATATAAAACATAAATTACATGGAATTATGGAACATTACGTGACAAACACTATATATGGATGCCTTGGTTGTATACCTTGGGTCTCAACTTGTAAACATAAATTTAAAATATAGCATGTTTATACGCATTCTTGGCTCAAGATTAAGTAGGAAATATCATTCAGATGTTCTACAGGGAACTCTAACTAACATGGTTTTTTTATTTTAGCCTTTATTTATTATTCTAGCACACAAGTAATTGTATATTCATAGGCAGGATAGTGGTAGACACTATTGGTGGTGGCCTACTGAGTTTTACACATACATTGTTTATACTACCAATCAGTACCTAGACATACTTCATGGATCCAAAAATGGAAAAACGGAAGTGCCCAAATATTTATGTTGATTTCTATTCCAGGATAGAGTACGGGAGTACCAGACTGAGTCTAAGCTCCCAATTCTATTTAAGATAGCTTTTACCTTTTTATTTATTTTTTATCACATGTACTGTGAATTCTTGCTTCTATATTCCCTTATAATCCCTGTTTTGTATAGAATCATGACATACTCTTTCAATATATGAATTTTTTTATTTATTTTGATTGATTATATTAATCCGGATGTTTTTCTTCAACTTTTTCCATTATATTGTTTCGGTTGATTACTATTATGATTTACCATTATACTTCACTTTGATAAAGGGGGTATAGTCTCCCTATCATATCATTGTTGAGAATGTATTGTTTCAATAATACTCTATATTTTAATGATGATTTTGATGCTCACAAATACCATTATTTGTTATTCTAATTATTTTACTTTAAGTATATTTCAAGAAATTAATATTATTTAAATTCCAAATATTGGAATAATATTAGAGCATATGATTTGTGTGAAATATTTTTCAAAGTGTTCAGAAATCTATTCAGTGTGTTCTGGAAACACTGTTCATATAATACATTGGAGAGCATAGCATAAGGATTATATCTTACATTTATTTTACAGGAGTTTAGAAAAGTATGTTTAATCAACCTTTCATTTACAGAAAAGTATTGTAAAAGAACCTTACGTTTGGACGGAACCTTACATTTGTTATATGAGAAAAGTATGGATGAAGTACCTTACGTAAGTATGGAACCTTACATTTTCTTCACAAAAATAAGGATCATCAACCCTACTTTTGTGATGAACCTTACGTTTTTTCAAAAGTATAGATCATGTACCTTACATTATGAAAAAGAGAAAAGTATGGATCATATATCATACGTTAGAAAGTTGATGACAAAAGTATTCATTATAAAACTTATCTTTGTGATCAACCTTACATTTGAGATTTGGATTTCTTCTAAAAAGAACCTTGTGTTTTACTTCCTTAAGCATCGGAGATTTGAAGTTTCTACTTTATCGTGCAATGGTCTTTTGCGGATTATCAGTCCAATTTCAATCTAGATTCAAATACCTATTTTAAATCCCATATTTAACCGATTAAAATTCATTTATATGTGATTCAAAGGATCAATTTAATAAGAGGATTTTATGTTGATTATTAAGGGAAGTTACGACTACTCTTTTATTCAAACATTTTCATTTTGTGATCTATCATACGACTTTTCTAGATATAAATTTATGAATAAGTTGCTCATATTTATTATATAACTAAAGAGTATCTAAATTTTTTGAAGTATATATGTGAAAATATATCTCTTGAAATCATTATGATTACAAGATTAAAATCTGTAGATATTCATGCTTCAAAGAAAAACAGAGATATACCGATTCTTTAAAAATATCTTTTACAGATTCATTGCTACAAAGAACAATCAGATTTTGTTTTATATCAGAAAGAGAAATGTTGAAGATTTACTTGTTCTAAATTTAAGATCTATCATGAATCTACTGCTGATTTGTTTTTAAATATATTTCAAGACAAATTGTAACCTAATCAATTCATAACTGCTCTTACCTGAAGAACATCCCTTCTGGATATGATGATCTATTTACTATTAGTTGTGTATTGTTGTAACTGTGAAGATCAATAGGAAAGTATTTATCAAGACAATACTCTTTTATTTTGAGTATTGGGTTCTCGTACTAAGTTGTTTGATCAGTTCTATGTTTAAAACCATAAGAATTTGTTTCAGCCTTAAATTTTAAAGGTTTCAACTACCTACACTGAATTGTGGATGGTCTTGTGAAAAGAGGACCAACTAGTGAAAATTTCTAAACTCGTGGAGAAGAGCGTTGGTGGAGTGGACTAGGGGATTTTTGTTCCCTAAACCACTATAAATCTTTGCATCCTGATATCTATTTATTTACACTATAAAAAATCTGATAAATATAAAAGGATAGAGTTGATTATCATCAATATTTCTCAAATAAAATTTGATAGATGCAATTCACCCCCTCCTGTGGATATTTCGTATAACATGATCCAACAACCATCACAGACACTCATTACTTGTTGATATCCTCTAGCTTACGAAGAGGAATTCTTGAGGCCACATGACCAACCAGGTTTGGTTTCTTATGAGTAAAACAAATATGGGATGTTATAAATTTAATCTTAAAAAATAAATTATATATCTCAAATCAAGAGGTCCAAATTTTTTAAATAGGTCCCTTTTATTTTTGGCTATTATGAATAGAAACCATAGTAAATAAATATCATCAAGCTATGGGTAAATTGGGTAATTATGGTTTAAAATAATATGATAAGAACTAAAAAGGTAACCCTAACACCTGTCTTTGTCTTATTAGATGAGTAGAATTTGGCCTTGTCAATCCTAGTCTCAAATATATGGCCACTTGGTGCCACATTTCTTTGATTTGGACCATTATAATATCAAATTAAAAGATATAAAAATTAACACTTTCTTTCTTTTAATAACTATAATATTTTGTTATATAGATACAAATAACTTATGTTCAGTAATAAATATTTATTTGAATGAAAATTTATTTCTCTATCATTATAATTTAATTCTATTTATTAGAAATTTAATAATTACCTTAAATTATTACGAAATGATGACAAAGTTTTTATTTAATTAATAGAAAAATAAAATAAATTATTCTAAAAATATTAAAAGTAATATAATTTGAATAATTTATTATGTTCCGCAAAATTTGTAGATAAATAAAAACATATTAGATATGTGTGAATAAAATATATTCTAATTCCATTTATTTATTATTATTTTCAAAGTCAGATTAAATGAATGGTTCCAAAATTGACATTAAAGATATTTTATAATAAATAATGTTTTATTAAATGATTTAAAATTCCTAAAAACCCTAAATTTGTCCAAATGATTGGTATATAGTTTAAAATATGACCCATGTTTTATTTATGGTTCAATTGTTTTATAGTAAATATCTTAATCCCTAAAGAGTAGAAAAACTATAGTATCACGCTAATTATCAAAAAAGGTAACAAGGGGTTAAAACAAAAAGATAAGGGTAAAAACATAGACTAAACATGAAAAAAATAAATGAGATTTTATCAACCCATAATCATCTTATATTATAAATATATCATTTTGGATCCATTTTCTTATGGGAAATAATTTATATTAATTTAATACTTTTTTATATTCCAAAGGTGGTCCTCCCCTCACTTATAAATGGACACCCACTATCCTCTTTTCTTCAAACTTCAAGAACCATTTAGTTTAGCCAATAAATGAACAAAAAACTCCCTGCCATCCTTCCCCATGTTCTATAGGTCTTATTTTTGGTATAATACCAACTTTAAATGGATAAATGTGTAATGAAATAAAGGTTGTCTAAATAACAGGTATAGATTTTAACCGAATGTTTTAGATTTATTTATTATCCAACCTCCTTCAAAAAAAATTCATAAATTTTGAAATAATAAAACTAGTATATTAAATATAATTATATTTTTAATTTTAATTTCATGACCTATATCCATCTCCTCTTCAATCAAGATGGAAATTAACCCATTGTTCTAGTGTACGAAGGACTACCGCCTCGCAAGACCATGTAATTTGTTTCCCATCACCGCCTCTCAAGGATGGTAGTAATGATGGATTTTATTTATTTATATGATATGAATTAAATAATTATCATTTTTCAAATTTAATATATCATAAATTTTCTTACCTTTACATCTATTAATGAATAATAACATCGCATGTCTGTACATATGGATTACCACCACTATAAAGCGATGTGATTAATTTTTTATAATCATGACACAAGGCTTCTATATATGACTATATTTAAAGAAATTTAATTTTATTTATGATTTAATTATAATTATATAAATATAAAATAATTCTTATATTCTTTCCATAATTATCATTGAAAAATGGAAATTTTACTCATGTGTACGTACAACCTATCATCTCTATGGTTATTACATAGTTCATTTTTGAAAACCATCATTCATGATTGATTTTAAAATCATAATTGATGTATAAAAATGATTATTATTTAATTATTATTATTATATATATGATTAATTAATGATATTTTTGAACATATTCAGTTCACTTAAGTCATTTTGGACATATGATTCGAATATCATCAAAACATCCAACATGAACCTAAATGATTATGTAATTGAATATAAATTAATAATAAATAAAATTAAATGGATAATAAACATTAAAAAGGTTATTTATAAATTAGATAACTAATATAAGTTCATTATTCATGAAGATAAATAATGTATGTAACTATTAAAACTCAAGGTAAGGGACTTTCTTTCAAAAAATCATCTTTAAAAGTTTTCCATACACCTCTTTTTATTCTATGTCGCTGTTCTTATAAATGTTTCAAGAAAAATTTTATTTATATTAGAAGGTATTTTAAAGGTATTTTTTACCACATTTTACTTTTTTAGAATGTTTTTAAAAATAATATTTTTAATGTTTTATGTAATGTACATTTTACATTGAAAACCTATGTTTTGAAGATATATTTTTTTTAAAAACATTCTTCCACCTTCATATTCTCAAAATGATTTTATTGATATATTTATATGGACATAAATGAATTATAAATGAAATTATATGTTGATTTTTAATTTCTTTCAAAGTTTTTCAAAATTAATCTTTTTACATATTATATACGGAATGTTTTGACTTTATTTATAAAAGTCAAAAAAATGTTCTATTTTGATGCAAACAACGTCAACAGTTTTTCTCGCCACTACAACCATTTTTTGATATTTGTATTTATTTATAATATTAATTATTTTATTTAAATATAAACACTATTTCCCATTTTTTGTTAATTTTAAAATAAGTTTTAAAATGGAATGGATATTTTGATATCTAGAAATGTTTTGCATATGGGTGTAAGAGAAATCTATGAACAACCCCTTTTCTTTAGGTTATGATATTTCTCCCTCTAAATAAATTTTAATATCTATTTCAGGTTTTTTAATTATTATAAATTAAATATATATGTCTCTCATATATTTACTTATCTCATTTTACCTTACATTTATGGGGTAATTCATTCCATATATTTATTTCACAAATTCCTTCTTTGAGAAATCCCTTTTAATTATGACATGAGGAAAAATTATCCAATCCATTTATTTTCATGGGTAGTTTTTTTATTAATTATTATTGATTTCATTTATTTGGCACACATAATCATGAACATGTTATTATGGGTTCTCACAAATAGTGCCTTAATTAATTGTGTAAATATTTTGTCACATAGTACATTATGTATGGGATTGGTGAGTAAAAATAATCCAATATGGAACTCTTCCCAACATGTGATTTTGTATTGGAATTCAGACTTGAATTATGTTTCCACCATTTTATATGATTCTTCTTCATTTACTATGTTTACATGATCTTATGATTCCATTTTATTTATGTTTGAATTTCATTTGATTATTCACGATCTTATTTTTAATGGAAATTATATGCTACTTCTTAAGGGTAAAGTGTATATTTTTTTGAAAGAAATCATTAGTTTTTCATGATTGAAAAAGAAACATGATGAGATTTATTTTTCATTTAATATTTCTCATGAAATGTTTTAAAAAAATATTTGGGAATAAAAGATGATTTATTGGGTAATAAATTTTTATATTGATCCCAAAGTTTAAATTTGAAAAAGAAAAATATTGTATAATTATTCAGGAACAGATAGGTTTCCTTCTTTATTGTTATACATCCCTTATTGATATTTTTGTTTTCATGTCATGGTTTAAAATATTTTTTACAGGGTTATAAGGATGAGTTGGTATAAGAATGAGGTCAAGATTAAATTTTTTTAGGATATTTCATTAAAATAAAACATTATATATCATAAAAAATTGTTTTATGGGAAAAATAGAAACTAAGTGGATGTGTTAACTTTTTGGTGATGTAATATTTATATAAATGTGATGGAATGATTCTCTAACACTATAATCCTTAATGATCCTCATATTTAAGAAAATTAATTCTTGACTTATGACTCAATATTTTTTAATGTTTAATAGAGGTTCCTTAAAAAGGGTGGGCCTAAAAATCAGTAAGTGAAATGTATATGAGACTTTATCATGGCCTGAATAATATGGTATGAAGAAATGAGATTCAAATAATGTTATATAACTGAGCATATTATCTTGAAATAAATCCATGGATGACATAAAAATATAAACAATCACATGGAAAACAATAACTGAATTCATGGTGATATAATACCTAATAATGGGAATCATTATCTATAACATCTAGGCCTAAACCAAGAAATTATTCTTGACATCAAGTCTTTAACACAGACATAATTCTTTCTATAAAGGTCTTAATGAATCTATCATTATTTATTTTGGTTTTCATACACCAAATAACCGAACCTTTTGTCTTGTGATAGCAATTGATGCATCAAGGGGTTATAGGATACCTTGCCCCACTCAGAACTTCTTTAAGTCTAGTGCGATCACATTATCAAGGATATGAATATCAATATAATGAAAAACAAATTACTTAAGAATAAATAAATATAAATATTTAGATACCAACATATAGAAAAGAAATACCTTCCTGATCAATAAATGGGAAATCATGGGCACAAGTCATCTAGAGAAAGAAGATGGATGGTTAAACCATACATAGTCATCTTACCTTAGTAATCCATATTCATATGTATAAAAATATATAGTTTTTAAATACATTCCCTAGTCAAAAAATAATCACAATCCATATAGATAAATATGGTATAGGGTATCATTTTATGAATTACCTCAATAAAGCATAAGATATGTCAAAAGGAAATTACTTATATGAGGAACATTTTTTGGAGTTTCGATAAAATCACTTTATAAATAAGAAATATCCTTGACCATTGGAAATAATTTTAAAATAAATATTTTATAAAATTATGATATGAATAATTATATTTATAAACTATGAAAATTTTGAGATAAAATGTCATATAAAATGAAAAAGTATGTTGAAAGAAATGTTCACATGGAAATGCTAGAAGAGATTATTTTGTTGAAAATGACCTATAAAAAAATTTAAAAAAATTATTTTATTTAAAAACATTTTCAAAGATGGTCAAGGTATTTGAAAATTACCTTTTTTTATTTTCAAAAAAAATATAGGGATATATACAAAATGTTCAATCAAAGATAAAATATGAGTGAAAATAATTTCCTTTTTATTATATTAAAAATACATTAGTTGAAATCCCCATCATTTAAAATGATTATACAACATAAAATTTAAAATAATATTAATAAAAAAATATCACTAAGTATAACTATATGATAATAAAATTATCTAGATATTGGAATGAAATACATCAGAAATTCCATAAATATTTTATCACATTTGAGATATACTGATTTTAAAATGAGGTTTGGAAAAGAATCCTTGCGGCTTAAGTATCATCTAAATAAACACACATTAAGATTAAAAACTATAAACTAAAATTTAAATAACATGAAATATAATTCAAGATATAATATAAATATAGGTGGTATATACACTATATAAAAATAAATTTATGCATAACAATAAGCATGCCTATAGAAAAAGGTATTAATACCAAGAAAACCCTTTTATGTAATATAATATTTCAGATAAGAATAGGTTGATAATGAGTTTATAAGTAAGAATTATAGAATATTATAAAATAATTAATAAATGAAATGAAAATTATTCATTTTTTAGAATAAATCAAATTTTATCAATAGAGCTTAATAAGAAATTTTGTAACTCAATAGAAGAAAATTTAGTTAACACAAACTCTTTTCTTGGTCCATATTTGCATTGTACATTCACCTAACTTCCTAAATAAAAAAATTATGTTTATTAGAAACATTATAAAAAACCTTATTCATCTATATTTAATTTATTAAAGAAGATTGATTATCATATTCTATTAAATTATTATATAGTTTTTTCCCTTTTTATGATTATTTGAGGTTGATTAGTCAATTTCAATATAACTCTTTCGGTATGTTTAACATAGTTAAAGGAATAGTAAAATAACTTCATAATATATATAATAATATGTTTTTATTTAATTTATTATTCTTTTAGCATAAAATTTTTACAGTTATATTTGTTTTTACACAAGAAACTCAGATTAGGAAATGTACTCTAATGGGTTTATTTTATGTGGTTAAGTTTACTATTACTATTTATTATTAATATAACATATAAAATCTACAATATTATATTTTTATAAAATTAATACGGTTATATAAATCATGTGTGTGACTTAAGAAAATTTTTAAATTCATCCATGTTAGTTGTCTATGTAAAACATAACATGTCTCTCCATGGATAGGATAGTCTACATGTATGCATGATCGATATTATTTGGATTTTTTAGTTGATGGAAAGGAATAAATAAATGTTATTAAATTAATATAATAAAATTTCAGTATAATAATTATAATTAATTTATTATATTATAATTATTAGGAAAATTTTAGAAAAAAATTCGGAACAAAAAGGATAAGAATTAAGTAATACTCACTTTGATACTTTGAACTTTCTCTTTAATGTCTCAATATAAATGAATGGATTGGGCTAAAATATGGTGATAATAGGCTTTAATATGTGAAATGGAATTATATTAAATTATAATTGGGTATATTTTCAAGTAAATTTCTAATTTTATGTGTAAATTTGAGTGGATAGACGTGATACCCTTTGAAAAGTGAAGAAAATGGATCTTTTGTAAACACCTATTATTTTTTGATAATAAAATGACATTATTCAATGATAAATTCTTCCTAAATTGATATGTAATAATGTTTGGTGTAATATAAGGTTTATAAATCCTATAAAACAAATTTTAACACATTTATTAAACATGGTTTAAGTCATTTAACAGTGTGTCTCTATATTTTACCATTGTCATTTTTTCTTAACTAGTTAGTTTTTTATCTCATTAGTTCAATTTTTTATGAATAAAAATAAAATGGTACATATTACATAATATGGAAATACACATTCCAAATATAAGATCAATTTTATCATATGAAATATCTATTTGTAATAAAAAATTTAATGTTAGTGCATGTAACAGGTAAAACCCCATTTTTAGAAAAGGTGGTTAAGATTAAAATTTATGTGGGGGATAAACTTATAAATGTCTTTTATTTTAAGGATATAAATTGGTTTATTATAAAAAAATAAAATTTATATGACTTTCAAAGAAATCCACAACTGAATTTTAATAAACGTTATTCAATTAAAAAAAATACCAGAAACAGTTTCTTTTGTTAGAAAAAAATACTTCTCTTCAATAAATGTTAAACATTGGATTTATAAATTCATAATAATATTTATAAATGTATATTTTTATTTCATAAATACATATTTTTTAGTTAAATTTTTTTATAAACTTATTGGCCTTTCTTATATTATGATAAAGTTATAAAATTTAGAGTTTTAAAAAAATATATATTTTAACTATTCACCTAAAAATTAAATATTTTAGAAAAAACAAAAAAAAAATCTTAATTTAATATTTACATGATGAATATAAAAATAAATTTTATTATTTAAAATTAAAATTCTCAATGTTGGTAATTTAACATTTAAATAAAAACAAAAAAAATATAATGAAAACTATTTATATAGGAAAATAAGTTTTTAAAAAGAATAATTTTTCTTATAATTATTTTCTATAAATTACTAATAAAATTGGGGTTAAAATGTTATTCAAATAAAAAATATATTTAATCCGTAAAATATTTAGTTTCATAAAAAACACAAAAAAATATATATATAACTTTTTGAATGGTTTCATTTTAATGAAAAAATTGATCTTATTAGTTATTTACCTACAATGATTGAATTTTCATCAATGGTTTAGTATTAATAATGAATATTATTTTTATTTGTACATATAATTCATAATTATGTTACCTCAATTTTTACCTACCAATTTTATGGATTCATTTTGACAATCATATAACATTATGTGGTTCATTTTGGTTCGGTGTTGTGTGTGAAGAAAATTATGGTACATGTTATATTTTAAAGAAAAATATATAATAAAAATATTGTGGTGTTATATTATTTCCCTTTAAGTAAATTACTACCTTAGAATTTTTATTATCACTTAATAATAAGATTTTTCAAGGGTATCTAAAAGATATGTATAATTCCTAATGTGGTGTCTGCCTTAATTTCATAGGTATAACTAGGTTTCACATCTTTTCCCATCATCATGTCAAAGGATTGATTCATTTTTCTTATAAAACATATTTCTCTATACCCCCCATTTCCACAGATTAAGCATATTAAAGTTCCTTTAAGACATTCTCTTGAGTACCTCTTTGCGCATTATTGACATATAGGAAATCAAATCGTATTTCCCTCATCTTTACCACTTAAACTTTCATGAAACTCCATCCATATCTTATTTAGTACATTGGAGAACGTATCTAAGTTCATATATTAATAATAATTATTGATAACTAGTTTGGAATAACCACATAGTTTCTCACTTTAGTTCTTATCCTATTTGGTATTTTGTTGGGAAAATCTCTACATTGTCCATGCCATCAATTATTAAATTGATTTCCTAAGGATTCAGTAATTATTAAATCCAAAATTTTTTAACATGAGTGATAAAAACCAAAATATAATTATTGTAAGATAATTACATGAAGATTTCATCCTAAAAATGTCTTACTCTTTGAAATTATTATATAATCTTTTAGTTCATCCTAAATCACTCAGGATTCAGTCTGTTTTTCTTTAGGTTGGGTTATCTCATATTTCTTAACCTAATTCATTAACATAATAAAACCTTTATAATTGATTTTAAATAAAAATTGAATAATCAAATCATATCCCTCGGGAGTATCTGTCCAGGTGTGCAGTCTTAGGTCCACCCATCGTGCACCAAAGTGAAGATTGAGTTGATACTCAACCAACCTTTTTAGGTTAATTTCCCCTAGGTGCTTCTATTCCACAATCCTATAAACTTTCTAGTATCTTGATAGGTATTTAATTTCTTTGACAACCACACCATCTCTACTTTAGTAAAACTTTGGGATATTATTTTATACATATATTTATCTATTAGAATTTTCCATAGGGTTTTCACTAAATATATGTTATCCTAATCTCTAAAATATTCAATAATGACTCAACTAACCTATATTATTTTCTATACCTTTGAAATTAAGATCAAACTTAAATTATCACTCCTTAATAACATTTACATCCTCAGCTGATAATTTACTAATCTCTAAAGTTATTTAAACCCTGCTCTGATTCCAACTATAACACCCCAAACCCACACTCCTGGATTTTGTTCCAAAGCTACATACTTTATATATTGAATTTAATACTATTTCTAGATTATTGGACATAACTATCCCATAATAACATGACTTAAATCAAATATTTCATTTGTTGACCCTCCATTTTTCAATTGAGGATGAAAATTTTCAAATAAAAATATATTAAATATATAGAGGATGAAAAGGCATTCAAGGTGGAAAAACACCTTTTGTATGTTTTCCCTAGTGAATATTTTGCATGTACATCATGTATAGTCCAACATGATCATCCAACCCCTCATGCAGGTCACACATACATGAGGACCTTCACAAGTAACATGTGTGAACCAAATCCTTCACTCAGGGTCCCAAGATTTCATATAAATATGACTCTTACACTCCTAATTTGAGATGAATATAAGAAGAGAAGATAGTATGAAGCTTCACTCTCCCTAGTCCTATACCCAATTCCTCAAAACCATCCAGGTAGCTCTCCAAGATTTAAAAGTACGGTAATTAATGGGAGTGCAGGGATTAGAGTTATTATGAAGATTAAGACACTAAATACCTATGCAAGGACCCACTTCCCCCTAGTCCATAAGTACTAGGGTGAAATCCCCTTCCAAAGCTTAGGACATTCATGATTCCATTCCAAGATCACTTGAGGAGACCCTTGGAGGCCCAAGAAAGTACTCTCCCATGATTGGTTTCCTATATTGATATTTTTTCACATTCTCCCAAAGTAATAATTGTGTGAGGTGAATCCAAATTTTCCCAATTAACACATAGTTGAAGAAGTGGTATCCATTCCCACCTATGTATTACCTAGGCTAAGCTAAATCTGGATTACCTTGGTATCACCTAGTCAAGGAACCCTTGAACTCACCTTGGTATCACTTGGGAAAAGATCCTTATTGGCCCTCTTTTAAGATCTCCAATAAAGATTCCCTCCCCTTTGAATTCCAATTTAAAGGCATCCAACACAAAACCTCCACTAAGGCCCCTAGATTTGGATAATCAGAGCATATGATACATCAGTGTGTCTCTCATTCGATTTTACATTCTTTTAGTAAAATATGTATCGTTCTTATCTTTCCAAATATATGGGGACCTCAGGGTGTTTAAAATTGTAAATCCCCTCAGTAACGATGACCCAAACCTTATAGTAAATACAACAGACCTCTCTATTTTGGATAGTGATGGGAACCACTTCTATTTCCCTTTGATGAGGGATAGTTTTGAATCCTAGGGAATCCCTCCTGTAGTAATCCCTTAGTATTTATTTCATGATATCTTCAACCTTTTAAACCCTCACCCTTATCCACTAGCAGATAAATGAGATTGTTCAGATTTTAATATCTTCCACTTCCTCTATTTTGTCACACCGAACATGAATCACATGGGATTAGAGGTCTGTGTTGATCATGTGACCATCACAATCAAATGTCTACCATGTGGACCTCCAACTCGGTATAATCCCCAACCATTTTTTCACTATCTCAAAATTATATATTCCCTATGATTAAAACCATCAAAGGGATGTATTACCAATGGAACAATTTCATGGGCCTCATCCATAGGAGTAAGCTCCAAACATTCTGAATTACATGGTTTTTTATTCCTTTCCAAGTAAGATACGTAAGAATCCTCCTTGAATTAGAACCCAACACCCCAAAATCACCAAAATATTATATAGGTCATATTATAAATAGGATAATTTCTTAACTGAAGGTTTTTATTCATTTTAGGTCACTCCATTTCCAAGTTTATAGGGACATATTCCTAGTAAGATCATACCTGGGAAACTGTATCCCTTCCCGGTCCCATGGGCCCTTTGGGAGTAATCCACATGCCATATTTTTTCAAGCATCTTCCACCTAGATTTCCTAACAATGTGATGTAAAACTACTAGGTAAGATACCTTTTACATGACCCAAAAAGTTATGATATGTCTTTTTGTGTGGTACTAAACTATGTGGGTTCTTATTCCTCTCAAAATTATATGTTGGAATCCCCTATCACAGGCCCGATCCCAACATCAAAAAAACTCATTTCTCCCTAGATGATGATAAATTTTAGAGTTCCAATAACCAATAATACATACAGATGGTTTCCCATCAACACATATATCTAGATTATTTTCAATAAATAGGCATTACTGGTAATATATTGAGAATTTAAAATGGATTCATGAATATGTATTAAATCTGTTAGAGAGCCCTGGAGTAGGAAACAGTTCCCCCCAAAAGGGTGTGATGAGTTGAACTCCAATCTTCTCGACCAATGTGAGTTTTAAAGTATCATTGGATAAGTTCTCCAATGAACACATGCCTTTGGAAATCATTTCCATGATCCATCATGGATATGAGAGTCATTATGTATTTTTGGTTCCAAGAATAAACCTTCTTAGAAACTGACCATCCATGAAAATGAGCGATGAAAAACAAAAATGGTGAACCCAATGTGAATCCATTAATTTACAAAAATAAATTTGTCACCCACACATTAGGTCATTTTCTACTCTCAAAAATTGAAAAGTGGTCATACATGGATCTTTTAGATAGTCAATTGTGGATGTGCTCATTTAATATAATGTTTGTTTGATGATTTTTCCTTTTTTGTATTTTATGTAAAATATCCAAGTTATTTTATAAAAAATATCTTAAATTCAATGGATTATTACCAACTAAAACAAATTTATGCCTTAATTACCACACAATATGGGTCCATGTATAACCGAAGGACACTATCACTAACCCAACATCTTTAATCCTGGGTTTTCAATGCATTGGTTTGAGATTACCATCTTAATAGTATTGTCCCAACCTTAGAGGTTTCATGCGTATCCCTCCAATATACTAAGATCTACCAACCACCCACTTAGTGATAGATGGTGTCCAAAAAGAAGATAACACCCATCACCATCTCAAACCATTTTGGGAGCCTTTCCAAGAATGCAACAACAGGTTACTTCTATACCTTAAGGAAGTAGACCAAGAGGTCTGTGATGGCATCATCTCAATATCACAAGATTATATACAAAGGGATCCTACCAATAATATCCATTTATAACATTATACGATACCAAGTCCTCAATATGTTGAGGATGTCACACTATGGGCTCCAGATCAGGTTACTCAAACCCAGGTGCTCAGGACAGCCCACCGAGGGTGGAAATGAAAGAACCAATAACAGGATCACATCCGTACTTTGGATAGAGAATCCCACCCCCAATATTCATTTTAATCCAACAAGAAAAACCATATAACACCTCTTTCACATCAAACCTATCAACATAGTTTTGAAGAAACAAGAGAAACTTGTCAGAACTCCCTATCAGAAAATAGTGGGAAGACCCACATCTATTCCCCCACATATGATGATTAAATGTATATCTAGGCAAGAAATTGAGGATAGGAGTGGGGAAACATCCCTACTCCAACTATGAAATGGGTATATATTCATAGTCTAGATACATAATCCACCCCTTTACATATTGTAAATAAAATAAGTACAGACATCAATTCCTTTCCACATTCCATATGTATATAATGATATAATTATTGGATCTTTAATTATGAGGAGTTAGGTACTCAACCTTTCCTCCACATTTTAAGTGACCCTTCAACATGATTATACAACCACTCAAGAGTATATGGGTATTCTTACTCCCATTCAGGAGGGTCATTAGAAAAAACCCATGATATATGGATGACAGGATCAAGAATACACACCCATTCCAACTAGAGGAAAATAGAACCCATCAATGGAAACTCCATGGTAAGAATATATCTCTACCAAAACTCTAGAATCATATCAAAATATTCTAAAATAAATATGATATTTACTCAATGTATCTTCTATACTTGAAATTATCTATCCACAGCATGAAAATCCAGCTACTCGAAGAAGATCGCCCAAAAATATGTCTCAAAAAATTAAAATTAAAAAAATGGCATGTTAATAATACTTCTATACATAAGACTGTAACTATTGAGGCCATCAAACATCTATCAGTGGTGAACTATAATCTTTTTGATCCATTACAAATTTACAGAAGAAGTTATTGCAGTAAAAAAGGTCCTCCTCACAAAATTTATACTATAAACTCTGAAGGTCCTCCTAAGAATATATACCATGAAGGACTCCATCATGTAAATTAAATGATTAATCATGAGAATCCATCTCTTTATGAGTACCATGGAAACCCACCTCATGGTCAGAATATCAAAAGGAAATAAGGTCCTCCCCTTGCCATCATCCACCCTGATGTTCCTCTCCAAGGTATATGCTATATAAATTCTCATTGTAGTCAAATTTCAAACCATGATAGTAATACATCCCATCATGAAATTTTCTAAAAAGTCCCACATCATGGTAATATATTGTTTTGATAAGAAGTTATTCCCCTTTCCAAACCAATAATGAGAAATACCTCATATCATGAGGTACTTGAGAAGATGAGGATAGTCATGTGTGATGCTTTCTCATTAACAAGTAATATAATTTTTCAACCTGGAGATAGTCCAAGTAAATATTCACTCTATGAACCACCCTTGGATCTCCTCCCACTAAAAGAGTGGAGGATATTCCCTATAACCCCACCACTTACAGAAAAGAAACTGATAAATTATCTCTTTGGACAATCTATATGGAGTAATACTCTAATGAAGAAAAAATAAATGTATTTAATATAAGGAAAAAAAATTAAGATAATATAATGTTCATTTTTAGGCCCTTATCCAACCCTCAAAATGGAATTCTGGAAGCATTTTTGAGATAATGTGTGAATGAAATTATCCTGAACATATGGATGAATCTTCATCACCTAAGGACTAAATTCTTTCCTTATGATGGATATGAAGATTGTGTCATGGTAATTGAATAAATAATTCATAAAATTGACTTATAAATCCTTTCATATATGTGATTCCTTAAAATTAGGTAAAGAGTCAGAGGGCCTCCAACACAAATGTCTTAATACATTACGAAATATATTCCAATTTATCACCAACACCCCAACCGATATATGGATTGGAGGGTGGTAAAATCGGGAATAATTTAATTTTACCCACTCCCCAATAAGTATGGCTCACCAAAAGTGATTTCATGAAACTATGTTACTTCAATCCAACTCTCAAAAGAAAACTATTCTTCTGATAGATGGAATGCTTAGCCAAAATAATCCCTAAAAACCTCAGAAGCATTGGTCCTAATAAGGGAGATTCATTGAAAGACTCTTTCACAGGGAATATGATAAGGTTGAATAAGATTATCATTTAAGGAAGGTCAATCATCAAATAATAGTAAGGCATTCCAAAGAAAGTAGATCACATGAAGATCATATGATGCACCCAACTCATGCTCGAACAGAGATCCTCTAGATCAATAGTGAAGTCATAGAAACTGCATTTGTAGAGATATAGAATCAGTCCAAGCCCATAGGGAAATGGTAATTGTTAACACAACTCATCCCCATTATTCTGATTAATCAGATCTAAAATGTTTTAGTAGTAGATCAGGAACAGCCCTAGCCTATAGGGCTAGGGAATTTTTTACCTCAACCTCATCCCCAACAGTTTTCAGTCTTTTCTTGATTAGGAAGAGTAATAAAAGAAGAACCATCCCTGTTATCCTATTTCATGACATAGATTACTCAATCGGAACATATGTGAAGAAATAGTCAACATATTCCCTTTGGATCACCCTTCCCCAAACATCCCCAAATATATCACTAAATTAGAAGATTATTCCTCATAGTGACCAAAAACAAGAATGATTTATCAAGTGTATAACTGCTCATGAAGATCATTTTTTTTTCAACATATCTTATTAAGGAAATTGGACCTCCTATCATTCCAATTCTAATGTGACACCTTAATGAATTATGCATTAGTGAACTTCCTTAGAACTACCCCGGTAGATGATACATAACATGAATTTGATAAATCGGAAATAGAGGAGGATATTTTCCTATAAAAAATATCCTAAATGGAAAAAAAATAAATAATTTTAATTTATTAGGAACCAGAGACTCACTAAAAGATTTGGGAATCCCTTAACTACTCCACTACCACCTCCTTGATGAGAATATTCGAAGGAAAAGTGTAATGGTGCAGCCACATCTCACCTATTTCTTGAAGATTTTGATCCTCTCACACTTGAGGAAATATTTTCTCTATATGTGTAAGAGATCAAGGGGATAAGAAATATTAATGTGGAACTACTACAAGGCAATATCACTATGGTATATGTTCTTCTATAAGAGCCTCATCTCTTACTCGAAGATGATGTACCTCAACAAAGAGGATTCATCACAATAACTAAAGTAGAGTCAGAACAACTATTTAATATGGTACACTTACAACAAATAAACATGGAACTCATGATAGTGAGATATCAAAAGTTAACTCTTTTAGGTATTCAACTAGAGAAAGGTCAAACACATCCTCATAGGACACCCCTCGTAGGTCAACTACTTTGAGTATAGGTAGAACTGTCACAACAATCTCAACCCAATGTTCCCCTCATTTTGGATCCTACTTGATAAGTTATTCCTCCCCATATCATCCATACTATTGATTCATTGGTATCTTGATTAGAAGATATGGGGGGATGACATGAACCAGTATAACCAAAAATGAATCCATTACTTAAATGGGTGGATACAACTTTTCCCCATCCAAAATTTGGGAATCCTATATTACCAATTTTCAATGGTCCAATGGATCAAGAACAACATTTGATGCACCTCATGTCTTGATGTGGTCCCATAATGGAATCCATCAAACATAAAAATGTATCCAAGATCAATTGTTTCATTCAGACCTTAAAGTAAACATCCTTCATTGGGTATACCAGTTTACAATCCATATCAATAAATGGGTGAGAAGTTCATAATTTAAAATTAATCTATTAATTCGGATATATGATGCAGAAAATGATAGTCATCAACCTCTAAATTTGAAAGCAGTGAGAGAATGAAAGGGTCTAAAATTTTATTTCTAGGAGAAAGGTTTTAACTTACTACCTAAACCTATAACTCCCTTGAGATGACTTATTGAGCCTTTTCAATGAGAACCTTCATGATTAGATGAAAAAACTGCTTATCCTAGTAAAGTATCTGGGTGGGTTTTAGGATCTTTATGTGATTTCATAGAGCTTAAAATATCCAATTATTTGAAATAGACCCAAATCCATACCAATGTCAACAAATCAAGGAAGGAGAATAGTAAAAGTGTAAAATGTGGTCATCACCTTAAAACTGGCCTCTACACCAGCTCCATCTCCAAATCCCTCACATACTTTCATGAAACCACCTCTTGAATGAACACATCAGTAATAATACACCCATCTAAATGGGAGAATAAAACCTAAATTCTCTTAATTTGAATACCAGAAGAATAAAGTCTATTCTTTATAATATAAACAAGTTATAGGATACTTTATATCAATTATTTAAAATAAACTACTGAAATTTTCAAATCCTAAGAGTCCCAAACAATTGGGTCTCGATGATTTCATGAATTATTTCCCCTTTCATTGAATGTTAGTCTACACCATCCAAGAGTTTTTTGTTTTTAAATAAATCCTGAAAATGATGGTTGACTACCATAAAGTGAATGTGGGTAAAACACTAGCACAAGTGGTGTATGTTTCCACCGCCACTTCTAGAAAATATAGATAACAGAATGAAGTCATAAGTAATAGCACACAAAAGTAAATTTGATGATTAGGAAAAAATCAACTAAACACATGAAATCCTTCGTACATAGTTAAATAAACCAGTTCCACCCTCCTTTTCCTCTACCATAATGTAACCATCATTTTTGGAATCGTAGTATTCCAAAATTCAACCATCTAGGAAATAGCATAGCCAGAAGAACAAAAATCATGTATAGGAGGATGATCGAGCACATATGTTAAAGCTAGTCCTAAATATCTTAGATTTTATGCCTCCGACCACATGTCATGGTAACTTCCCCACCAAATGGAACCACAATATTTTCATATATGGGAGGAATTTTTATTAGAAGAAGAATTAATATTTGTTTCAAATAATTTCATTCAGTTAATGGATCCCTTCTTTAATGATAAACAGGATTACAAACCTGATTTCTAGATTCAACGAACCATAGGTATAGGATGTAGGATCTGAGGAAGAAGGGGAAGATAAATTCATGGCTAAATCCAATATTCTATCCATTTCCCTGCCAGAGTATTTTACACTAGTGACACTCAAAAAAAGGGCCCTTAAATGAGAATGGGAAGAGTATATAATTGAAACCATATTCTCTAAGAGTTTTCTAGACCTAATTATCTGGGAGGATTTTTTGTAAGGGTTGTTATAGTCCTATCATCCCAAACATGTAGTTATTTTAAGACAAATGAATCCAGTAGTAGAAAAGTACCTTCAAAACTCGTTCATCCATCCTACTAATCTACCCCAAGAACCCCAAATTCAAAATTTACAATTAATAAATGGTTCCTCATAGGGAGACACAGAGCAAAGACTAAAAAATACAACATCTTGAAGCTTCTTTCTATAATTCTGGTGAAACTTTTAATACTGTATGCTCTTAACTATTCAAAGGATCTTAGAGAAGTGCAGTTAGAGTTAATGATAATCCCTTAGAAACTAAAGTAGAGGTCACTACCACTAAGATTTAATATGCAGTGATAGACCCTATATAATGTCATTCAATTATCTATTTTGTTGAACATGATAAGTATTATGTGACATAGGGACACATTTTTCCCTTACATGCATCTGAAAGGCTAGAAAACATCAATATATGTCAATATTTCATCAATAATGGCTAGAGAGTCAATCTCATTCCAATCCAAAATAATCAACTAGTTGGGCTAAGTAAATCAAACTCATCTCCCTCTCTTATGACACTTCAAGGGTGTGATAAAAGAAAAAAATCCTCTTTGTCTGATCAGTCTTAGAAATCAATTTTGGGGACATAATATCCAACTATATGGTCATATAGTAGTATGTATCCTTCAATGAACTACTGGGAAGGGATTCGTTGTAATGACACATAGAAATATCTTCATCATATCACAAATGTCTCAATTACTAAATCAATGTGAAAAATGATACATTATACGGTGATAAATCTCAATTTAATCTTTGTGATTTCCAATACAATGATGTGGGATTTTATCATAGATAATATAAGAAACCAATGAATGATGATGTCTCCTAAGTTACCACCCCAAATAGTCTATAAATTGCCCCATCCAAAACATTCAAGGATCTAGGTGATGAATATGTGTTACCCATCAAATGAATTAAAGATGTAAGTACAAAATTGGTCATGTATTCATCAACCCTCATGATATCAGTCATGAATGATGAACCTAGAAGTTATGAAAATGATTTTTATCCTTAATTCAATGGTGACTCTTTGGGTGAAAATTACCTCACTCTATTCCCAATAATTCTGCAGACCCCAATGTCATCATCTGAATCTAGAAGAACTTTCATATCGCCATTAGGGAACAGATATATATTCCCCTCTAAATTTCAGAATATCTATCTTTCAACTAAATATAAATATTTCCATTCATCAATAATCCAAACCAATGTTGGAATGAAAGGAGGAGATAAAGATGAAGAGGAATGCAAAGAGGAAGAGGAAGAGGAGGATGATGTTAAAGACACTTATCCAATATTTGAGGAAGGGGTCTCTTCTAATTTCAGTAAACTCCGAAAAGAAATTATGGGCACATAATAAGATCCATGACCTATGTTAATCATTATAGGTATTCCCATTAATTAAAAAGAGGTATATACCTATTTCTAAAAGTAGAATCCAGATGTACCCACCAAGAATTACAAATAAATTCTAGGTCTTGATCTTGATGTGGTCTCCCAGCACTTGGGTCTTCCAGAAGGTAATCATGGCTACAAACAGATAGTCAAGAGAACATATCTGACCCATGCTTCCAAGTAGAAGGAAAATTTGATCAGATAATTAGATCAAAATTCATTTGGGAAGTTAATTACCCAACATGTATCTCTAATATAGTCCCAATTAAGATGAAGAATGGTAAGATTAGAGTGTGTATCGACTTTAGTGATATCGACTGGTATTGTTTGAAAGATGGCATCCTAATCCCAATTAAAGAAATGTTAATTGATCTAATGTCTAACTACTAAGTCCTATCATTCATGGATAGATACTTAGTATATAACCAAATCTGAATGGACCCCACATTCAAAAAATACACTACCTTCTGGGAACTCCGTGGAGTATATTTCAATCTGGTTATGCCCTTCAGATTGAAGAATTTTGGTGCTACATACCAGTATTCTGTGAACCAAATTTTCAAACCTTTTCTAGGAAATTCTTTTAAGTGTTGTTTCAATGATATGTTGGTGAAATATAGGAAAAATTCTAAACATATTTATGACCTTGGGATGGTTTTCAACAAACTACAATAGAAAAAACTAAAAACGAGACCCATGAAATGGTCTTTCATTATAACCTTGGGAAATTTTCTTGGATTCATAGTACAAAATCATGGAACTGAGTTCGATTCCGAGAAGAAAAAGGTTATCCTTGATATGTTACCTCCTTTATACACCATATCTTTGAGAGGACTATAAATAAACCTTTCCAACATTTGACTCTTTATAGAAAACCATAAAAGAAATTTGTTTCCATTCACTATGTTGATGAAAAAAAAGGTCTTGTATAAATAGAACAATAAATGAAAGGAATCATTAAATATTCACATGAATTATTTACTCAGTCCACCAGTAATGATGCCACCTATTTAAGTAATGTTTATAATATTATATATGATAACCTTAGAGCGATCGTTATGTGTTTTCCTCACACAAAATAGTGACATCAGAAACAAAAATAGTCTATATTATTTAATCCAGACCATTCTCAATACTGAGACTCATTATTTAGGTATCGAGAAGATCCATCAAGAATTAATAATTTTATTTTATAAATTGAAGCACTACTTGTAGCATCAGGATGTACAGTTGGTATCTTAAACTGACTGGCTCAAGTGCTTCCTCAACCCCCATATATTGATTGGGTGTCTGGCATGGAGGGAAATAATAATGTAGTAGTTTAACATCTTGTTCATACCACATGAGGATATAAACAGGAAATATTTGGTATATTTTCTCAAAGAGAACCCTTCATTAGAATAAATTCCTATGAATTCCAAACTATCAGACAAAGAAATATTATATGTCCCAGACTCCCCCAAAATATGGGAGATATAATTTGATGGAATGTCCATAATACCAATAATAAAAAGGATGTAATACCCCAATATCAATAAATTCAAGTTATGAGTCATACTTATCTCTCATTCAAAGGCAATTCTACCATATTCTTTCCTATTATCAAAAGGTTCCACCAACAATGATTCAGAATACTGGGCCCTAATTTTCAGTTTTGAACGCTCACTAAAAATACTAGTTCCACATATGAATTTCAAAGATGAATCAGAGATGGTAATCAAGCAGGTTAGTAGTAATTATGTTATCAAGATAAAAGATCAGATTCCCCTACATGATAATTTATAAGGATTGATGATTGAATTTCTCGAAAATCCAATGTTGACCTATATAATGTGCTTGTAGAATGATCAGGTAGATTAACTAGAAAATTCATCTATATATTTGGTAAATACATATAGAAAACAAAAAATCATTTTCATTGTACATCATATAATGGTATCATTGTTTGATCAGAGTAACATAGAAGAGATCAATGAGGTCAATTCTACCACTAAAGCAGATAATCTAGTGGATGTTTGGATGTCACTCATCCTAGACTATCTCCAAAGTGGGAATATTCTATTAGACATATCTAGAATATACAATATCCAATAGTTGATGGTTTACTATATCCTCTATTACAACCCGAGTCATCAAAAGGTCCTCTATAAATGAGTCTTTGATGTAATCCTCCTCATATGCATTGATAGAGAGGTGACTAATTCCATTATGCAATAAGTCCATGTTAGTGATTATCGCACTTAGGAGTTAGGAACCAATATTTCTTACCAAATCAGAAGGCTTAGATATTTTTGGCCTTAGATGACGTAGGATTGTAAACAATCCACCCAAAAGACTCAACCTTGTCAAGTGCATACTAATTTCATCTATAAACCCCTGTAGTTTTTGCAAACTTCTAAATAATCATATCCATTTTCCATATGTGGAATGGATTTTATATGACCATACCCTCCCACTACATCCAATCAATTTAAATATATCCTCACTGTCACTGAACTCTTCTCTGAATGGGTTGAAGAAATACCCCTCCAAGAAGTTGGGACGAAAATCATTATCAATATCATGAAGTCTAACATCATCATCAAGTTTTTTGTTTCTCATACAATGTGGAAAAAAAGGAACCAACATCTATTCTTCCTAATTGAGGAGGTTATAATAAGAATATAACATTGAGTCAAACTATTCATCTCGCCATCATGGAGTGGAAAATGAATAGAAAGAGAATTTCAAAAAAATCTTATCAAACATACTTCATAAAATGGAGGACATGGATAAGAAATCCGAGCCCAATAATATTCTACATCCCTTGTGGGACTACCATACCAAAACCCATACCACTACATAGGAGACCCCATATTCATTGGTATATGGGAAAAAATTATTTTTCTCCATTGATTTTTAGTTTCCTTCACTCTATATTTCCATCTACGATCAACTATTTATATATGAGTAGTTCTAGTAGAATTTAGATGAATTATATCAACTGTATGAGAAGATACATCATAATTTTTATCATTTAGAGGTTCACTAAAACCAAATAGCTCAATCTTTCAATAAGGAAGTTCACCTTTATTCATTCCTACTACTGGAACTAGTTTTGTTCCTCAGGAACCCAATGATACCTGGGGATAAACCTCCAAATCTTGAACTAAAATGGGAAGGTACTTTTTTCATCCATAAAGTCTATTCCAATGTCTCATATTTATTGATCACTATGGATTGTGAGCTTACAATGCCCCCTAACAATGGAATATTTCTCACGAAATATTTCATGTGATTAAAAACAAATGGTCCTGGTCAAATGACCCAAAACTACAAGACACCACTCATCTTCAAGACACAACACTAAACTTCATGGAGTGGTCCTTGTCACACAACTCTAAAAGGTACAACCCATATCATCATAGTCATGAGATATTAATTTTTATGACAAAATATTCAGAACATGATGTTAAAATGTATTCTTACCCTATAAACCAAGTATAGGATGCACTGGGAGATAAGCCTAGGAATCCTCATACAATAATCATTGGATGATTCTTATGATATGATTTCCCAAACACTTAGGAAACTCTTTTTATGATATGATTTCCTTAACTCCTGAGAAACTCCCCTTATGAGATAATTTCCCAAACTCCTGGGAAACTCTTCTAATGATATTCTTTCCCAAACATCTCGAAAACTCTTCTTTTGAGATGATTTTAAAAATTCCTAAGAAACTATTCTAATGATATTATTTCTTGAATGCATGGGTATATTTTAATACATAATCTCCACATCCATTATTTTCACTCCTCCCATGGAATAAAAATCCTAACATAATGAAATTAAATTGAATGGAATGCTAAGAACTACATGTGTCTTGAATATCACTTGGGTGACCTATGTAGTAACTCACAAATAATGCATCTTGGTCCAAGCATAATATGATATTTGTTTCCACATTACCATCATATGATTGAGATTCGTTCAAGTAATCCTTACACATAACTATGTACATCTTGATTTTTATTTCCACATGATACGTAGCAATGCCTAGACTTTTTGTCATTGGCCCAGCCACATATTATATACCTAGGTATGATTTTCTTCACTGGTATTTGACTATATGACATTCATTTATATCAGATTTCCCCTCACCAACTAATGAATTCACTACATACCCAATGGGGTTTGTATTCTTATTTACTATCTTTCTTCAAATACCCTTTGTGATAAAGGAAACCCTCAATATTCCTTGTTTCTCACATTGATCGTACATTATATGGGCTTGGGAATCTTGATAAGGGCCTCTTCACATTATTAGGTCACTTTGTAGTCCAAGAACCTACAACCTTAAATTATGTGTCATTCATTCCAAATGAATTTTAGTAATGAAAGACCACATACCAACTCTTTAAATTGGGTAACCTACATCCTTTCTGTATGATGTTATGATTCATGGTTTATATCCCTTTCATACAATGTTAAATTTTCCATTATTATGGCTCTCACCTAATAGATCCATCATTATAAGTGGTGGTGCCTTACCATACCTATATCATAGAACTAAATATGACTTCATTTTCATCCTAATGAGGTACATAGTGATGCCCATACTCTATATCCTATCCCAGAAACAATATGTTAAAATTCCCCTTTCTATATACAAGAACTAGATTTGTATGGGGAATCTATCCTAGAAATATTTGTGGCTTGATTCTCATCTCAATGAGGTATATATAAATTCCTAGATTCTGTAAATTGGACCTAGAAAAAAAATCCCCCAAACTCTTGTGTATAAGAACGATCCAAATGAAATATTATAGGGTGGTTTCTCTTCTTATTCATAAACTATTTTTCATAAAAACATCCCTCACTGCATATGGATCACCCCTGCATAACGAACACACTATCGAACTATGTGTGTCTTGATTCCTATTAACATAAGATATGTAGTGAAACCTGAATCTCAAATCCTGGGTCCAGTCAAAAATGTTCCCTTCATTACATACAATTCATACCTATGTAAGGAACACTCTACCCATTCTTATTCAATTATGGACTAAATTAATCCTTCATACTCAAGAATATTTCTTTTAGAAAACATACTTTGTACCCTGTGAAATTAATATCTCTATAACATTTCCTTTGTATATTGGTAATAAGTGCATCTAACATTGAAGGACCCTTTGTTTTGACTATTCATAGTATGCCTCAATCATGTATTTTTATAATATGGCTCTAAACATGGCCTGTCAATTAAAGTAAATTTTTTCCCATGAGAAAATCCTCTGATCTTCATACTCTTTAATGAAGTCATAATGGAAACAGCTTTTCATACTTGGTTAATATTCATCCCTTACATGCCTATTCCATCCCACTCCTTCAGATCTGGAAACCCCAAGGCCATGTATTACAACATTCCCCCTTCACACTCAGATATTTTTTGAATAATTATTGGTTGGATCACCATTAAATAGCTAATCCTAGATGTAAGACCTTAAAAGGAACACTATACATCCTTGTTTCAGGATGTTCAAGTGTAGGTAAACTTCATCACTATAACACCCCAAGCTTCCACGATACACTTCTCTTTGAATAATACAGTAGCGTGTGTTGTACGCAACTTCGAGTTCTAACACACACCACAACCAATCAAAGTAGCCGTTATGAATAGTAATACCTAATTTTTGAAATATTATAAATTTTATCTTTCCAAATGGACTTAGTTTTTGGATTCGGAATATCTAAATTAGCCTGTGTTGAATTTTTGGTATTTTTCTGAGAACTTCCAATTTGCTTTGAATAGTGAAAATTACTTAAAAACAACTTTTTTAATCAAAATAATTTATAGTGATAAATTATACTATTGAGTGGTTTTAAAGTATAATTTGAATATATTTTTACCATTTTATCTAATGGTTTTCATTATAATTAATTTCACTTTGAAATTAGACATAAACAATTGTCAATCTTTTGATATATATTGTTTCTTAAAAACACACTATTTGTTGTGACAGCGGGAATTAATTATAAAATTAATTAATGGAACTTTTATGTTTGGAAATTTGTAAAATAGACATCATTTTTGAATTCGGAATATCAATTATATCTTAGGGTGAAATTTTGGCATTGTTCTGAAAAACTTCAATTTTTGATGAATAGTGAAACCACTAAGTGGTAGTTAAATAACTGATTTTTCATTTAAATGAAATATTACCACTTCTGTGATTTGATTTTCAAAAATCTGACATACATGATTGTCATTAGGAAGTTAAATGTGGTTCAATGGGATGAAAATAATTTTTTGGTGAATAGTAACTTTTAAGTTTAATTAATCGCGATTAAAGGTAATTAGTGAAATTTAAGGTAAATATAATGTTATAATAATAGGAAATAGCCTTGAAACTTGTCCTACCCCTCTTGGATGAGTCATGGCCGACCAAGACAAACCATTGGTAAACTTGGGGACCCCATGGAGCCACTTTGGAAGGAAAATGACATTAAAAACGTTTTATTTAATGTTAAAATAAAAATGTCACAAACAAGAGTTGTTTTACTAAAAAAACATTTAAATGGGGTTATACAAGTAATATTTTTGACTATAAATATTAATTAGAAATATAAAAAGATTTTATACATAATGATATTTTTTTTATAATTTTTAGACATTAAATAAAGTAAATTATTTATGACACCATGATGATGCAGCGATTACCTCATTAATTAACGATTTAAATAAAATAAAAAGACAATGTAAAATCTAAGACTTAAACTTGTCAAAAACCTATTGGATGAAAATATTTCGAACCCTTATAACCTTATCCTCGAAATATATAAGTTTGGGACCTTTAGAATCCTAAAAGGCATTTCATAATAATGTAACATTTCAATATTTCCAAGAGTGCCCCTTCTCTCCTCTTATAAAAGGCACCCACCTCTAACACCTTATTCATACCTTCCAAGCCATTTGGATCGGCCAACCTCTGACAAAATACTATCCCAACTTCCCTCCCTTACTCTTAGAAGCCTCACATTGGGCAAAAGTCTTCCCAAGGAAGCCTTTTTCTCAAATCAAAATGAGTTACCAGATTTTAAGGTAATGTCTTCACTAATGTTGTTTTGTTTTATTTTGCTTCTCCAACCCCCTAAACTCTTTTTATTATTTTATTTTGTAACAACACCTGTATCTTAAATATAATAGTATGTTTTTATAAGAAGTATTCTAGCTACACTTACACACACCTACATCTAATGGTTAAATAACATACTGTTTCTGTGGATGGCGAATTTATGCCTCACGAAATGATGATTGTTCAACACTCGTATAACACCTTCAAAGGTGGACATTAATATGTCACTATATTTATATATGATATATAATATGTTTATGTTTTACTTAATCTTATGTATCTTTCATTTATGTCATACCTTTATGGTTTCCATTATGGGTAAACACGATATTTTCATTTTAGGAAGTGCGGACTACCGCCCCCTCAAAGTGATTTGAATGGTTAATACCATATGTGGGATGTATGAAGGATGGATTAAATGGTATTATACATTATATTATACTGTAATTATATTATACCTTTATATCATTATGTTTCATTCCATTAAAATATGAAATAGAAATGAAAGTAGCGTTCATGCGTACGTACGGCTTACCGTCTCCATGAACGGTGCATTTCATTTCTTACCTCTAAATGTTATGTAATATTATAAATGAATGTATATACTAGATATATATGATATATATGATATATACATCATGAATATAATTCTGTATATAATGGATATTCTACCACATAAACAACTTGTAATTATGAGAAGTTTATTGTTGACTCAAGTTCCAAAGATCGACAAAACGGCCGTTATTAACTTAAATGACTACATAATTTTCATAACATTGTAATAAGTGATATAAAAAGGGTTAATGAACTTGAAAAAGGTTCTGAAGCAAGTAGAGATTAACTCTAGTTTATTATTCATGAGGTTAGAGAACAGTCGAGTCACGTCGGACACGAGGTAAGGGAACTTCTTAACCCAATTTCCATTCTTTGGGTTAATCTCCTACTTTCAAATTATGTCATGATATTATTATGTCCTATATTGTATTTTTAAATTATTTATGTGTACTTATAGTGAATACACATAATATATCTATTTTATTTAAAAATAATGATCTTTTTAAGGGACTTCGTCTCAATCTCCATTCATTGAGGCATATTTTGTTTTATACAAAAATTTCTTTTATACGGTGTATAAACCCCTTTGACTTTTACGTTTATTCAAAAGGAATATTTTTTATATGAAGCATTTTACTAAATGAAAAAAAGGAATGTTTTTCTTGCCGTACATATGCGGCGACAACGACTTCTCCACAGTCGTGGCCATTATTTGAGTTTCGGCTTCCTCAACAAGCCATAACCTTTTTTTAAATGAAAAATAAATACAAAGTTTTAATTTTCTTTTATTTTGGTATTGAAAATGGTTTTGAAAGTGATTTTATTATATCAATGTGTTGTATTGATATCTTGTGATTGAAATGTGGGCATTTTATATTTCCTTTATGCATGTTTTATTTGATACGATTATGTTATGGTTTATGATATGTTTAAACCTGTTCATATGAAGAATGCATTGGACTTAATAAGTGACGGGTGGAGCCCGCTATAACTCCTCGATGCATCGGTAGGTCTCATGAGACAAACTAGTGTCTTGGCACGAGGCCTTGACAAAATCTTATTTGTGGTCTTGGCACGAGGCCTTGGCTACGTGCTTATGATAGTCTGGCATTATGCATTCCATCATTATGAAAGTGGTTATTGATATTGCATGTGATTATTCGACTAGTAGAATATCCATGTGAGTAAGTAAATGGCATTATTTAATTTTATTTTTGCCATATTATGCTGAAGTTATAGTTTAAAAAAGATTTTGATTTAGTTATAAATTGCCTTAAATGTTAATGTTTATTTATGAAAGCTTCCGCAATATTGTTATCCTTACTGAGAATATGAGCTCACCCCTTTCAATGTTTTAATATTTTCCTGGATGTGAAGAATTATTTTATGAATGACCTGCAGGGATAGTCAGAAGATGATATAAGTGTGGACTATGGAGACTTTGTTATTGTAGATTTTCACTTTATGATGTAATGTAACATTTATGAATGTATCTAGTGTTTCCAAGGCTACTAAACTAATCAGTCATTCGAGATTTGATCTTTTGTGATCATTCCAATGTTATGAAGTGATGCACCGACTCCGGGTAACTGGGGTCGGGGCGTTACAATCACTATAATACATTAAACTACATTTTTCATTTCCCTGTCGTATGACGTAAAACAATGCATTGATGTGGCCCTCACCTAAGAGGACCACAATTCTAGGTGTTGGTATCCTATCACACCTTTATTTCAGAACTACATGTGGATTGACTTTTATCCCAATGAGATACACAGTGATGCATGAATCCTTTATCTCAGGCATAGACATAAACATAATGCCAATCATCATATCTTATGGGTAATCCAAGTCTATGAAGAATATCCTTTTCTCATCCATAGCCATCATTAGTCTAAATTAATCCATTATAATCCAGACACATTTCAATAATCACACTTCATGTTTCAAAAAACTCAGATCCCCATAAACTTTCTTTAGCTATCAGTGATAAAAGAATCCAAATATAAAGGAAACCTTTTCTATGACTATTCATAATATTCTTCAAACATGGATTTTTATAATATACCACTAAATATGTCCTATAAATCAAATGAATTTTCATCCCCAGGAGAAAATCCTCTTGTATTTATATTATTTGAATACATCATAATGGAAAACTATTTTCAAAAATGGACTTTGGTCATTTCTTTTGTACTTGTTCCATGTCATCTATTTAGGTCTAAAAATTACCAAATCATGGCTTAAAATTTTCCCATCCTCATATTCAGAAATTTTTGGATCATTTTTATCCAGAAATTCCTACTTGGGTCATTATCCTCACAACTCATGGGAAAATTTGTTCGACCAAAAACATTTTTTCATCGGTCTGTCTTGTGAGACCATAAACTGCCAATTAAAGAGACACAATTCTAATCAAGATGAAAACCTATAAAGGGAACCCTAGACAAGATTCAATTTCATCATGCTAAACATGCACTCTTCAAAATTTAATCAAAATTAAGAAATTGAAATTAAGAAGAGAAAAAACATTTTAGTTCAAAAACCCATAAAGGGATTCCTGAGCAAAATTAAAGTCTCACTCACTAAGCCATATTATAATTGACTTAGGAAAAGATTTAGGAAATGATGAAAAATACATAATGTTTTTAGGTTCTTTCCTACGGCTCTAGAAATAGTCATACTACACCCATAGGATACCAAAACCCTATAAAAATTAGAGCATCTTCCTATTCTTATAATTTAAATTAAAAAAATTGACACAAGGGAGTTCATAAAAATGGGACATATTAAATGTTACGTAATAATTATAGGGAAATGGGGATGAAGAAATAGATAGTTGAGGAAAAATTCCTTTCATTCATGGAGAAAATGTCATAGGATAATCCACAAGTTGGATTCACTCTGTAATACTTTACAAAATACAATCAACATAATTTTTGAATTATTAGAGGGTGTTTTGATCCTTATCAACAACATATCTAAACCTAGCTAGATCAATAGTCACATCCTCCTTATCAAGGTATAGCTCCTCTGTTGTAGCCAAAATGGAAGAATTTCCCTCATCTTGAACCTCTTCCATTGAATGGTGAAGTTGTACAAACTCCCATATAGAAGTATCCATCACTTTTTAGAGATTTAATATTTGAACGGATTTCTCATCAACCCATTTCATACACACCGTCAACTTTTTTCATGATTGATCTCTACCTACGATTGTCAATCTCAATGATCATCAGTTTTTGTGAGTATTTTTTCATTATTGAGGAGGTTGTTGTGACTCATTTTCTTTCTCTCATCAGTGAAAATTTTTATTCAAAATATATTGGATCAAATGGTATTTCACCATCATCATTTAATTTATTCTATGAAAATTACATGGCACACGAGGAAATAAGGAAACAACATGACCAATAAACAAAACATTCCCCACCCTAGGGAGGCCTAAAATAGTGAAGTCCAAGGGAGATCCCTTGGATCAAATTGACTCCCTCTAGAGTAAGTAATGTAATGTTAGACGGACAAGTGACATTGGACCCATGAACTTCCAGAGAAGCAAGGTGGTACGAAACCTTCTTGCCTTCTCTCCATGTGTGAGTGATCTGAATGTTCATAGAGAAGAGGGACTTATATTTCCTGATGTGGTAAAAAATGGACCAAGGGATTGACCCTCTACTGAGCAGGGAATCATGGAGAATTATATATTCAGTTTCCAGTTGAGTCCGAACTAGGTTCTTCTGGTTGCAAAGCTCGAGGCCGGTAAGAGCGGCATTTGCCTCCGCCATAACCACAATGTCACTGCCATAACCCATAGTGAAGGCCAAGAGTACACTCCCCCCGGTGTCGCGCAACACCCCTCCTCCATGCATAAAACCCAAAAATAGGATCCATAAGTGTTTAATTTCTGACCATTTGCAAGGGGAATCCAATGAACCCAATGTCCCTGCTTCATGGGCTCCGCAGGGATGGCTAGGGGCAGACTATAGTACAGATGTCGCAGTAACGGGGCCTCCCGCTAGTTCCTAATGAGATTCACCAAATAAACTAGAAGGCACTTAGTTCTCAAAATAATGGACCTACCTATGGAAAGGGACCCCTCGTATCTGGCTTGGTTCTTCACTTTACAAAGGAACCTGCAACCGGAACTCATAATTAATGAACACGTTGATCATTCCAGGATTGATTCTGACGACCCCTGGAACCATTTTTCCAAGAACGTTGCATCACAAGGGGTGGTGGATGAGAAATCTGTGAAGGCACCGAAGAAACTCCACACCGCGCTGGCCAAAATTCCCTTGAAGAAAACATGATCAATGATTTCTTAACTTTTAACTTTGAAGCAGCTGTAGAAAGATGCGAGACTAATCCCCACTTTCTTAATGTTTTCATATATAGGTACTAAATGATGTCGGATCCTCCAAATAAAGAAATTATATTTGGCTACATCCCTCTTGCACAACAGAATCTCGCTCCCTCTATCATTTGGATCCAGAGGTGAGCAAAGACTACGAAAATCCTTCATCGAGAAGTTCCTTGAGGTAGATAGCGTAAACACACAATTTTCCATCTCCACATTAATGATTTTTGAATAAAAAAAATCTTTTTGGATCTTATCCAACACTAACCTGATGAAATGCTGGTGTATGATCACCTCTTTGAATGAGATGGAAGGGGAAGGACACCCAGGATAACCAGTCACCGACCCTGCCCAGTTCTGAGACCAGAAGAGAATAGCACCCTCGCCCATAATCCACCAAGCATGCTGGTTAAGCATCTGAATGAGGGGTAAATCCTAGACCAAAGGGGGGAACCCTGAAAGATCTTGTCACCTGTGCTGCAGCCATAGTTGTGGGCCATAGTTCTCCCCCACATAGTTCTATTCTCAATCACTTCCCATGCCAATTTTTTGTGCATTCCTATAATCGTGGTCCTTAAACTTCATACATTAATCTCGCCCTCAGGTATGGGTTGGTTCATCCTCTCCCAAGAGACCCAATGCCTCTTTCCTTTGGCCAAAGAATTCCAAATACAACTAGCCAGCACCTTATCAATCACTTTGATCACCCCTTTCGGCACAAGAGTCGCAACCAACGCATGCACCGGAATAGCAGACATGACACTATAAACCAAAGATATTCTCCCCAAAAAGGATAAAAGGTAACTTTTCTATTTGAGAACATGTCCTGTAATATTACTCACCACATCATCAAAGTCCCTGATGTGCATACGACCCAAAGATTTAGGAGTGTCTAGGTACTCCAGTAGGAACTGGACTCGTTGCATGTCTAACCTACTACACAGGTGATTGACTCTATTGATAGCACACTTATTAGAGATATACAGATTACTCTTAGAGTGGTTGATAAGTTGTCCGCTCCAGAATAAATACTCCTCTAGAATCTTTTGGATTCCAGATTCATACCTCTTTCCAGCATTAGAAAAAATGATTGTGTCATCTGCAAACATCAAGTGAGAGACGGTGGGCATTCTCTGTTTCCTCTTATATGGAAGGATCCTCCCACTCGATACTTTTTTGTTGATCAGGCTTCTTAGAGTGTCCTTCAATAGACTGAATATGGTCGGGGAGAAAGGGTCTCCTTGATATAGACCTCGGACCGCCTTGAAGAAGTCGTGGCTTCTCCCCATGAAGGTGAAATCCATCCACATAGAGCTAAAACATTTGAAAAAAAATATCAACTTCCTTGGAAGAAAAACCCATGCTGGTCTGGACCATGTTAATAAACCCCCATTCCACCCTATCATATGCCCTATTCACATCTAGCTTCATAGACATATTGGATCCGTGAGGCTTACAGTTGATATCTCTAAGAAGCTCCTACGCTAGGGAAATAACTCCATGTATGGGTCTCCCCCTCACAAAGCCATGTTACTCAGTAGATATCCACCGGGGAAGGCGCATGGACAACCTCATGTTGATGGTACTTGCAAGCATTTTATAGGGAAAATTTAACATGCTAATAGGTCTATAATGTGTGAGAGAGGAGGGGTCCTTCACCATTGGAATGAGAACTAGTGTTTTGGAGCTCGCAACCCGTGGCAGGTAACCCCTGCGAAAGAAGTCCTGGATGGCCGAAACTATGTCCTCCTTAACCACCTCCCACTACCCTCTGTAGAACGAGCCCAGAAAGAAGTCGGGACCTGGTGCACTCTTCGCATTGAGGTTAAGCATCATCGAAAAGATCTCAGCCTTTCCGGGGATCGCCACCATGAGGTCGTTGTCCACTGATGAAACACAGGTATGGATTGCCTCCCAGATCTCTACACTCCCATTGGGGTACCCACTGGCCATCCTCACATTTGTACCTGCAAGAAGGTCTTTAAAGAAGTTCAGCACCATGCTACCAACTTCATCTCTATCATCCGTGTATGACCCATCCTCGCACATTGTATTGGGATTAGTGGGACAACGCTTCTCCTTGATACAAGAATGAAAGTACGTCGTGTTCTTATCCCCCTCATTCAACCATTTAATCCTTGAGCTTTCCTAATCCTTTCTCTCCTAACCAAGGATCATTTCAGCCATCCTATTCTTCTTGTCCACCAGATCATTGAATATTGTTTCATTCCAAATATCAACCAAGCTACTTTCCATATTCTCAATCTCCTGTTTGAGGACATCCATGTTTTGGTCGATTGGAGGGAGACCTCTTTACCATGACTGGAGCCCCTAATTCAATCTCTTGAGCTTGTTATGTATGGAAACCCATGTATGCCCACAGACCAGTTATCCCCGTGAAGAGAAAACCAGTTGGATTTAATCCGGATTACAACACCAATGGGCCTGGAACCTAAATTTACTATTTGTCTCCTGCCAGGTGGACAAGTGAACCAATAACAGGGAGTGATCCGAGATTCCTCAAAATAGATGATTTACCTTTTCATTCGAATATGCAGTGATGGCGTGGATGTTAGCTAAGAATCAATCAATCTAGCTCCGACATCGTCTTCTCCCCTTCTGGTTATTACACCACGTGAAGAGGTCCCATGTGTCCCCCAAGTCCAACCAACTGCTGGCTTCCATGAACTGATTAAAATCCATGCTCACCCTTTGAGGAAATCCTCCTCTGCCTTTCTTCTCTTCCAAATTTTCCACACTCAACTCTGGCCACAATGATTCCCTCCTTTGGCTATCCCAACTTCCATACACAAAGGTCACATAAAGGGTACTCAACCCCATATTCACCCTCATGGAAATGAACTGATCACCCACTTGTGCTTTCTCCACCAATACATCCTTCATCCAAAAGATCTATATATAGCGATTGGCAGGGTTAGCCTGCATGGATGCATGCATTCTTATTTTGAGAGAGAACTGTTTCAGTTTAGCAGGATCCTGCGCTTGTTCCAGGAATGCAGCGATCTGCACCTTGTTCTTCTTGATTTCCAATGTGAGGAACTCAGTATTAAATTGTGCTCTGAGGCCATGAAAATTCCATATAATCATAGGTAACATTAATCAAAGTTAAGCCCGGCTTTGGCCCCAAGCATCTTGGTCCCCTTATACTGGGAGAAAGAACACTCCCTATTCCTACGGAGCTTCTACTTTGATTTTGAATGAGTGAAAACGCCCAGGCTCAGGTTCAGGGGGTCCACAACTGGTGAGGATCGTCAGAGATAACCCTTTCACGATATTCCACAACCACCGCTCATAGGAGAAAAGGACATAGATGGCTGACCCTGCTCCCAGATTACTGAACGAATTGGCTCACCCCACCAGATAGCCTCCCCACTCACTTTTTCAAGGACACCATCCTGATGGGGGAAAGGGTGAGCCACCTTACCACCACACACCAGAAGCTCAGTGTTTCACAACGTCAATACACTGGGGAGGGACATATAGAGGGGGTACTTGCAGGTAAACCTCATGAAGAACACCAGCTGGTCACCTTCCAAAAATATTTGGAGGGGGCTAAGGGCTCGGGCGAAGACATCCGACATCCATGAGGGGCAACCCGTGAGCCACTTGGAACCAACTCCAGCGCCGAGTTTGAGTAGACATCATGCAGATTAGGTCGATCCAGGTAGGGGCCGACATTATTCTTGGGGCCTACCCATGAGACCTCACTCCCTGTCGATGACAATTCTTCCCCTACCCCACCCCTTCTTCTCTTGGGGGAGACAACATCCCTAACCGGGGAAACTCTTCTAGCTTGGTCGTGCTCCCCAAAGGAATGACTCCTAAAAACCTACAGGGAGTCCCCCTAGATAAGGCATGAAGAGAAAACCCATGGGAACACGGGATACAGAATATCCTGGGACTAGTCGGCCGAACCCTGCACCTTCAGAAAGAGTCTATCCGGGGGGATCTGAAATGTACAGCTCCACCCAAATCCGAGCAATAGACAAATCCTCCCAGCTACGGGTATGATCATCCACACAGAGGAGGCCTCCTAGGGAGTCCCCAATTTCCTTGAGGAAGGAAATATTATGATAGGGTAGAGGAATGCCTGGGAGGTGGATCCACACAGCCGCCTTGGGATTTTATTTCCCCTTGTGAACCTCCATCGACCACCGTGACAGGTTGTACCACCAACGACCTACACACTGTGGGGCTTGGAACCAAGAATGGATGAAGTCTGATTCCAATAGAAATACCAGGAAGTAAGAGAGGCGATGAACCACAATGATGAAAACTGGCTCCTTCAACCCCTTAGGATTCCACAACCCTCCTAAAGAGCCAGAGAGGAGGTTTCCTGAAACCAAAACGAGCCAAGAGGGACCATTTTAGGCCGGCAACGGCCTCAAAAAAAGCTTCTATCAGGACCTCTAGGGATAGGTTGGGACCTTCCCTCAACTCTCTTGTTGCCACTGGGGTAGGAATCAGGAAACAAGGTTGTTGAGGGGTTTGCAACAAACCAAACAAATCTTCCTTGATGGAGATCCTAGAGACGCTTTGCCTGGGAAAAGATTCAGAGGTCACCAGGGGATGAGACAGGGCATCTCTGACCGAAGACGAGCTGGGGTTGAGGGACGATGGAACCATATATGGAACCAAAGATCGCACCACCACAGGGGTAACGGTCAAAAAAATTGAAATCCATCAGGCGCATTCAGCGCATTGTATTGCACAGTAGGAGAGTGATCCATTAAATTATCAAATGGTATTTAAATCCACCATAACCTAACATATTTAATATTCTATGGATATGATTATGTTGTGAGGTTTTATCCTTCATATGTTTCTTTAAGACTAACTCCTAGATTCCTTTCCATATAAACTAGTGACATGCCCGAAGAGCATCTTAATCCTAATGGTTTTCTAATGAGATGGTCTCAAGAGGAGAGGTATAATATTGGATTAAATTGATTATAGAAGTAGCTTTAATTGTAATTTCTGGAGTAACTTCACCCCCTCCTTATAGAATTTGTTTGGTTGAGGTAGAGGATTCCCCTTCAGGTTTGACTAGTGATGCTGATGACACTAAAAAACAAATGAAATTAGTCACCGATATTGGGATGCAGTAATGAAAAAGGAAAAAGGTGATCAAAATGACTAATGAAGCTCACTCATTAATGGATTATCTACTTGTATTGATTCCTTCACATAATACAAAACCTCGAGAGTTTTATCCAAGATCGGATGAGGAGGTGAATCTTTTTAAGATTTCTTGATACCCACTATGGAAGGATCATTAGAATTCCACACCTCCGAACCTTGAGCTAGTATTCCCTCAATAATGGGAATGAAGGGACCTCGGAGACCTTATCATTGATCACTTTGGAATTTTTTTCTTCAAAAAAATCTATAAAATTCAAGATCTTTTATTTAATACATAATACACAAGGATGTTAGTCATGTGTGAAAATATAAAAAAGGGAAAACGCATGTCAGTCCAATTCCTTATCAATGTACTTGAACTCCTCTAGAGAGCTAAGAATATTAATGTTTTTGAAAACATATTCAAATTACATTAGTTTATTATATAATTCCATACATCTCACAGTATCCTCATCAGTAATGATATTTGAGATGCTTAGATCAGGACCCAAATTGGCACTACCATCAACTTCATCCACCAGTTTCTCGGAAGGCATAGCCTTTTCAAGTCCTAATGAATCTAGATCAATATCAATCCCTTTATTGTATGTCCTACGATCTCTAGAAGCTGCTTCTAGGGATGTGAAATGGCCAAAAATGGTTATTGAAGGGTACTTGGGTGTATGTAGTGGATCTGAAACACAATAATGGGAAAGAGTTATTGATTTCCACATAACACCTTATGATACAGATTTTACATTACTAGGATTCTCCTCTCCCTCTTTTGTAGTAGGAACTGATGTGGTCTCATCCATTGAAACTCCTTCTATCAGGGGTATATACTTACCAATAATAATTTGTGCCTCATCTAGATAATCCCCCTCTGTTCATAGGGGATCATCTCTAAGCTCCTTGAGAGAAGAGAGGGGATCATATTCTATAACATACAAGATGGATCAAACGAATGTTTTAGACAACTTAAAGAGAAAATGATGTTGTAGAAACTCACCACAACTAGAGATTTACTTGTACAATGTATTTATTCTCCACTATCACATTGCCTTGGACCTCAAAATACTGGCACTTGATCAGAAAAATACCAATACTGGAGGAAAAAATAGAGAGAATTCCCCCAATATCTCTTCTTTCGTGAGTCTCTATCCTTGGTAAAACTCCCCTAATTCATGGGTGGATCCCACTACCCCGATGGGGGTTCCTGGCAGCCAAAATTTTGGTGACTCCACCATCGATTCCTCTTCCTCCTCCCTCTTCAAATTAAAATCATATATTTTCTCATTGACATCCCCGTACTCCAAAAATTTAATAATGAACGGAAATGGAGGAGAAAAGGGGTATTAATCATCAAAACTAAGAAATTTGTTCCATTTATTAGTTTCTTGATGATCCACCCCTCAGTATCTCTCCATTTCTTCATATCTTTCACCCGATTTGTGGATTTAATCTGATCATTATATGAATATACCCGCATCTCTAGTTTCCAAAGGTACTTTTTCACTTCAGTAGGATTAGTATCATAGTGTAATATTGAAGGGTCTTGAATATATCCATGTTTTAGGACATGTATTCCATATTTGATAAATATTCATAAATCATTGATGATAGAGTTCATATCCTACTATAATTAAACCAACTTATGATGCATGTAATCTAAGGCCACCATGGATGGTTATGAAGAGAAATTACCATCTCTTTATTTTATTTATTTTCAAGGCCTCTATGTCACAATAGGAGGTTGGGAAGCTAGAGCCTGAGTTTCCTCCCAGTGATGAAGACTAGACCATCGGGGTTTGATAAGTTTGGTCTCCTTAACAATATATTACTGTGTGGATTTCATCCAAGATCATTTAGAAGATTTTGGATACCATTAATCACCATCCTTGGGTTAATACTTATAATCATGCTTTCCCCATCTAGTAATTATCACATATTCAACTTGGGGGATGCTTATTGTTAACAACCCATGAGGGTATGATGAAATCCAAGCATCAACATACCTAAAATTCAACCCAATGGGCACTCCTGATGGATATCCATGAGTATCCAAATCTATTGGGCCACCATTAGCTTCTTCTCTAATCATACATGAATTAGAGGGGATATAATAGGTTGTTATATGCACTTAAATTGGCATAAAAATCTATATAGCATGTAAGCTTCGCAAATGAAATCACTATAAACCTGGGTTTCTAGTATGTTATCTCTAAAATATATCATGTATGACCTCATCTCATCATCACAAAGACCGTTTTTATTAAATTTCCTATTTGGTGGATCCCAATATGGGAAGAAATTAAATTCCCCTAATATGTTTAGTTTCTTCAAAGCTTCACTTTACATCAAGGAAAGAGGTTGGGTTATTGAAAATTCTTAGAAAAATAGTCAGAACCGACCTCCAAGAAACCCAACTTTACTCATAATAGTGTAAGAACTAAGTTATATTGTGATCCATCGCAAAAACACTTGAAATAGACCTAAAATATAGAAGGGGGTCTTCCCAGTATACATGTGAAATAAAGACTAGTGGGTATTTTCCAAGATAGAGGATTCCAACCCCACATTCTTTCCTTCATCCAACCTAGATACCATAGTGAACATCCCCAACCTCACACCACCATTGTATTCATGGACTGAATGTATGTAGATACACTACCAAATAGCAAAAAACCTAGCGAGATAGTTTTTTTATGTAAAACTTGACTATGTACCCCCACCAATCATATTGTACCTTCTCCATCATTGGAAAAAAATGTGTTGGGGATACCCCGCCTTTCTGATGAGGGGCATCCCTTCAGGATCTAGAAAATATGACCTTCTCCTTTTGGATCTAGGAAAACCATTATCCGTGCCTCCGAATGGGAATTTCCACTTGTTATAGGATCTTCCTTCCTAATATAATAGGATATATATAATAGTTTATGAGCCAAAATAGGTGTTTGTTCAGCATTACTCCATGTCACTTTAATTGGAATGAACTCATCATACATCTCTTTGAGGATGGGATCTCCCAATATCTTATATATGTTATATAAAATTATTTTAACTTCTCTATGTGTCATATATAAAGTATTTTTTTGTGGGACTCATTAGCTAAGAAGCTTAGAAATGATGTCCTAGTACATGTACACTTATGTATGAGCCACTCAAACAGCCTCATAAATGAAAACAAGATTCAATTCATCATTCAATTTGTAAAAATTGTTTCAAACCATTACACCCACATCGACTCTAGTTTGAAACCTCCTCCAGTGTGGAAGTCCCTATCTTCCTTGAAACATTTTGATTAATATATCTTGGAAGCATGAAAAATAGATGGGCAGTAGTGTAGTTTTGATTCATTAGTATGAGGCTTCATATTTAGATAAAAACTATAATGGTTCATAACACATGTGGGGGGTTCCATTCCATCATTCATAAATACACCCAGAGATGAGTTGTTGGAAGTGGTAAATTCATGTACTCATAGAACCAAGAAAGTTAAAAATAATTCATCAGCTTCAGAATGAATATGTATCTCAAAATTATGTTTTTATAAAGAAAAAACAGTTCACTTTATGGATATTATGGGAAGTGATTCTAGAGATGTGTCAGTAGATCTAGAAGAGTGGAGTCTCATATTTCATAATAATTTGACATGAAAATGTTCAGCATTTCCATGATGTATTCACTAGCTTGTTAATTAGAAACTCAAACCTTTTGAGAATCCATTGAAATTTTTTAAGGAAAAACCAATATTTTCATTAAACCCTAATCTTTAGTTTGAGAGATTTTATGAAAAAAAAATAGAAAATGAAGTGATATCGCATAGGTCACTCACCCAAGTGATCTTGCACTGGTCACTCACCCAAGTGACCTCGCACCGGTCACTCACCCAAGTAACCTCACATGGGTAACTTCACCCAAGTTACCTCACTCAAAACACTTATCCCAAGTGATTGGCTAGAGGTGCCTTGCTGAAGTCACATTGCAAATGATTCTCATGCTAGTGAAGGCATACTATGAGTACAAAAGGATAATGTGAATGGAAAGTATTATAGGAATGCATTTCACAATGATAGCATCTAGGTGGCTTAAAAGTGTGAGTTAGGGAAGACTAATGGGCATGAAATGATATTTATAGATTATTGGGTACCTTTATGGATTCCATATATGACCAACCTACATGGTATAACTGTGCAACCAACCTATGCAGTCCACCAGCACGACCAACCTATATATTCCATCCGCTCACCTATACTTTGCATGATACACAAGATGTAATGTTTTACAAAACCAATAATTAATGTTTAATAACTTGCAGAGGACAATTAATGAAGGATCCATCAACATATAGGTTTATCTCAACCTCAAGAATATCCCATATTATTTCAATTAGATCCCATAATAAGGTGGAATTTGTTGACACTCCCTTTTTTAATTGAGGATGAAAAGTTTCAAATAAATTATCCTAAGTATAGGGAGTTATAAAATACATGAAATGTGAAGAAAAAAATTCTCTCATATGTTTTCCCAATTGAATCTCATGCAATTCCAACCTGTATAGTCCAACATTCATGGTCAATCCCTCACATAGGCCACATATGCATGAAGAGCTATGAGAGTTACCTGTGTAAACTACATCCTTCACCTAAGGTCCTAATATTTCTTATAAATATGACCCTTGGAATCCTAATTTGAGATTATTGGAAGATGAGAAGATAATTGGAATCTCTTCTCACATTAGTCCCTCACCCAAGTCCTCAAAACACTCCATGTTTCTCTTCTAGCTTCAAAATGATATTTAATTATTTAGAGTCCATGTATTAGAGTTTCTAAAAGTTTTAAAATAGAAAATGCCTACATAAGGAATGACTTTTTCCTATTCCAAAAGTACTAGGATGAAGGCCATTTCATAATCTTATGACTTTCACAATACTATTCCAGGAGCACCTAATGAGACCCTTGGAAGTCTAAGAAAGATCTCACCCAAGTTTGGTTTTCCAAGTTATCACTTAGGAAAATTCAAATATAGCTTGACTAAGTATCACCTAGGGGAGGCACCCTCCAATTTTATAAGGTATCACCCGGGTGAAGCACCTTATGGGCCCTCTTTTCACATCTCCAATGATAGTTTCCTCCCATTTTAAGGAAACCAAGTTAAAACCTCCACTGAGGCCCCCATATTTTCATGATCAGTGTATAGGATACATCATTGTGTCTCCCAGTCAATTGTGAATTTCCCTTGTTAAAATATTTATCACAGTTATATTAATTAATAGTTAGTTTTATTGGGGTTTTACAATTTTGAATCACCTTAGTAATGAGGGAAAAAAACCATGGTGGTTGTTTGGAGTACCTCCCAATTTTAGGAAGTGATGGAAATAATGTTCTTTTCCCTTTGATTAGGGGTAGGATTTTATCCTTCTCTCCTCCTCCCAAAAACCAAGAATAGGGAATCCCTTCGAGAGTAATCCCCTAGTCTATCTTGTAGGATATCTCTTATCTTCTATACCCCTACCCTTTAACACCAAAAGATGAAAGAGATCATATATATTTCTAGATATTCCACTTCATGTTGTTTCTCACACCAATAATGACTAACATGGGATTAATGGTTAGTGTATATCAAGTTATCAGTATGATCAAATATCTACCATGTGATCCACCAATTTGGTGTAATCCCCAAAGATGTTATCACTATCTTAAAGTTCCATATAACCTATGTGATAAACCTTAAATGGACCATATTTCTAATAAAGAAACTATATAGTCCTCCTCCATATGTATAATACCCAGTCATTCCAAACTATATGGGATTTAATTCTTATCAAAAGTGTATATGTAGGAAGAATCTCTAAGGATCAAACCCAACACCCAGAACTCACCCCATTCTTCTCTAGAATATATTCCCAATAGGTTAATTTCCTACCATAAGGTATATATATTTTTTGATTCCCTTAATTTCCAACCTTATTTGGAGATATTATTAGTATGATCATACCTTGGACGCCATATCCCATTTAGGCCCCTTAGGTCATTTTGGTATAAGTCTCACACCATATTTTTCTAGTTCTCCTCCTCCTAGATATCCACACAATATGAAATTAAAATACATGGTATGTTTCTTGTCACATTACCTTAAAAGGTATGATATTTCATATTAAGTGGACCCAAACTATGGGGGTTTTTATTCCTCCCATAAAGATATGTAGGAAACCTCTATCATGGGCCGGATCCCAACATCAAAACAACTCTTGTCTCCCTGGATGAAGATAAATTCTAGAGTGCCTAACTATGTGTCTTAAAACTAGAAACAAAAAACAAAAAACATAACCAAGATGGATAAACTTTCATACACATAGATTTTTTCCCATAAACAAATGTCTCTAGTGTATTATAAATACATAGGGTGACTGGTTCCATATTTTAGATTTAAAATGGAATAATGAAGATGTATTAAATTTATAATAGAGACCTTGATTAGGAAATAATTCCACTAAAAGGGTTTGATGATCCATAACTCCCACCCTCTTGACCAATGTGATTTCTTATGAATTGTTGGTTAAGTAACCAAATGAACACTTTCCTTTAAAAATATGGCCTATGCACTATCATGAATATAAGAGTTGTTGGGTGTTTCTAGTTCCATGAGTAGGCCCCATTGGAAAATAACCTACCACAAAATATAGTAGTGAAAACAACATTACAATTAATTCCTTTTACATTTTAGTTTTATAGATTTTGACAATTGGTAAAAAAACATTAACTAAAAAACCCATGTACTTTTTAACTAAAAAAATTTACACTATATAAGCAACTTATTAATCCATAACAAGATTTCCACATCACACTAAAATTCTACACACATGTTATTTTCTTCAAGAAAATTCATATGTATTAAATTTATTCATGACATAAGGAAATGTAAATATAATAAAGGTGAGATCATATTCTTGGTAACATAAAATGTATATTAGAAGTTATCATGGAATGAATAATATTGTAGGAATTTCAAATAATTATATACAAATGAACACATGAGGTTGAAATAAATGCATGGATTACATAATCATATAAACAATTACATGGATAAAAATAACTAAATTCCTGGCATTGGAATGTATAATGAAAGAAATCTTGATCTATACCATCATGGCCACAAATAATACATTATTCATGCCATCAAGACCGCACCCAAGACATTGTTCTTATAATTAATGTCCCAACTAAGGCATAATTCTTACATTAGTGAGTAATATAACAAATACCAAAACCTTTTTTCCCATAATACCAACTGATTCATTGATGGGATATAATATCATGCACCACCCATCACTTCTTTAAGTCCAATGCATTCACAATATGAAATATCTGAATATCAATACAATGAATAGTCAACATGCTTTGGGAATCAATAAACATTAACATTGAGATAAAAATATATGGAAAACAAATACTTTTCTAGACAATAAATGGGATAAAAAGAACATAATCCATCTAGATAAATAATATAGATGATTAAGAGATACACTATCAACGTTCCTTAGGAATTCATAATCACCTGTATAAAAACATAGAGGATATTAATACCTTGACCTATCAATAAATACATAGAAATAAATTAGGTGTATGGTATCATTTAAATAATTTCATTTATCAAGCATATTATATTTCAAATGTTAATTAATTAAATGAGAAACACTTTTTAAGAGTTCTAGAAAAATCACTCTGGAAATATGAAATATCCATGATATTTTGAAATCATTTTAAACAAAATATTTTTTTAACTCTGACAAAAATAGCTAATTTTTGAAACCATGAAAATGTGGAGATAAAATTTCATAAATAATGATACGGGTAGATGAAGGAAATTTTTATATAGAAAATTTAAAAGAGATTCTTTTTTCATAAACAACTGATATAGAAAATGGTTAAAAGTTATTTTCTTTGGAAACATTTTAAAATAAGTTCAATGTGATTTAAATTGACCTTTTTAAGTTTTAAAAAATAAATAAAGGTATATCTAGAAAATTTGGATTCAGAGATAAAATATAGGGGAAATGTAATTTCATTTTTATTATATTAGAAATTTCTTGGATGAAAGCCTCATAGTATAAAAAGCTTTTATAAATTACAATTTAAAACAAGATAAATAGGAAAAAAATCTCCCCAAGGATAACCAAATGATAATTAAGTGGTTTTAATATTGGAAATTCATACTATAAAAATTCCCCATATGGGTTGTCACATTTTATAGATCTTGGTTTTAAAATGAGGTTAGAAAAATAAACGATATAGCTTGAGTATCATCTAAATCAAAACCATTGAAGGATAAAGGGATTGAAAATAAACTTCAAATAAAATGAAATTTAATTATAGATATAATATAAAAAATATGAATTATATATACCATACAAAATTACGTTGGTGCATAATAAAAATAATGTCTCAAGAAATAATAATTGAGACTAAGAAATAATTTTCAAGTAACATAATATTTGAGGTAGGAATCATTTTAAAATGAGGATATAAAGAATAATTATAGAAACCTATAAAGGTAATAGGTAATAAAATAAAAATTATTCATTATTTATAGTAAATAAAATATGGAACATTATATTTTAATAAGAAAGTTTTTGACTCAATGGAAGAAAATTGAGTTAGCACAAACTCATACCTAGTTACTGATTTGCTCTACGCATGCACCTAAATTCCTGAATAATAAAATTATATTTATTAGATACCTTATTAGGAACATTATTAAACTATATTTAATTTAATAAATATCATTTATAATCATATTATATTTATTTATTATATTATTTTTTCGTATCATGTTTATTTGAGGTGGTTTAGTTAATTTATACATAACTATTTTGGTATGTTGTCTATGGATAAAGGGGTTGTATAATAACATAATAATGTCCCAAATTTTAGGGTTTTATGTCATTTATTTTTATATTGGCATAAACTTTATATAGTTATAGGTGTTTTTAAAAAATTAACTCAAATTAGGAATGGTACTCTGATGTGTTAATTTTAGGTGGTTATGTTTACTTTGACCATTTATTATTTATATAAACTATAGAATGTATAATATTATATAATATTAATAGGATCATAAACATAATTTTTTTACCTTAAATACATTTTTAAATTCATATATATTGGGTGGTGTTGAAAAAAATGCACACCACTTCATGGAGGTGGTAGTCCGCATGTATGCATGATCGACATTCTTTTGTTTTTGTTAGTGGAAAGAATGGAATAAATAAGGTTCATTATAGTGATATAATAAATCCTAAGTATACTAATAATACTTAGGTAATTATATTACTATGGGTAGGAAAGGGTTGAAAAATAAATATTAATAATAAAAGGATAAGAATTAAGTAATACTCACTTTGGGACTGTGAACTTTCTCTTGAATGTATCCTTGGAACTGAAGGGATTAGATAAATTATGATGACTAGGGGATTTATGAAATGTAAGGGAATTATAGGAGAGAAAAATTGGGTAGGTTTTCAAGAAATATCAAAGTGGGTGTGAAACTTTTATAAGGTGTAATTTATCTTCTTTTATAAGTGAAGAAAAGTGCACTTTTTTGAACACCCATTATTTTTCAATAATTGAATGAAACTGTTGAAGAGTAAATGATTCCAAAAATTATAAATAACAGATTTTGGGGTGATATAAGGTCCATAAATCCTCCAACACTCATTTTGACACATGTTTTAAACATGTTTCTATTATTAAAGTGGGTTTTCTAGACCCATCTTGAACAATTATTTTCCATTACCATATCATGTATAAAGAGTGTTATAAATGATATTATTTTACCATAATAGTGTTGACACTTATGTGTCCACTATTTATATGTTAATTTCATTAAACCATTTTTTGTATCAATGGGATAGATTATTTCCCTACTATAATGAGAACATTTAGATACTATAACAGTAATATTAAACATATGTATTATGGTCTAGATACATCATACTAACAAGACACAGATGGTGTCGGACTATAATGTTTTGGGGTCTTATAATAATTTAGATGAATTATTGGGAAGTTTTTACTTGGTGATCTCTATTAAATAAGATCATTAGGATGGACCTTCCAAAATAAACACTACATATTTTGGGTGTCATTGGATGTTATTATCTATGAGTAAGTGTATTGGTATCTATACATGAGATTTTTATCAGTGTGTATCATTTTATCATGTACTTTGATGAAAGATAAAAATTGTGACATTTATTTTGTGGAAAGGTAGATTGTGTTGGGTTTGTCATTGGTGTTGTGACATTGATTGAATTATCAAGATAGAATTTGTTGCTTCTGAAAGGAATAAATATCTCAGGCCTAATTGACCATGATAATAGTACTTTTTTAAATCAATTTTCATAATGATTAAAGTTAAGTCTCTATAGAAAGGTCATGAATAAATAAATCAATAAAGGACAGTGACTTATATCTTGAGTCCTTTATAAGATATATCAAGATAAAGAAATTATATTACATGGTGTGTGTTCAGAGGAGGTATTCATTACTATGAATAAATTTTATCTCATTAGGGGCCTTGATGGGTTTCTAGACTATACTTTTGGTTTATGAGTAAAACTCACTTCTATTGAGATAAGGGCCTAAAAGGTTACACACAAACTTTAATCATAAGCTTGGTAAGTTCTAACAAATTGGAATTTATAACATGGTGGTCCCTGTGGTGGGGGTTCATATATGTTCGAGTTTTATTGATCACAATAAATAATTAAATTAAATTTTATTCGTGTTTATAATAATAATGTTTTAATTTATATACTCATTGTATTCTCAAGTGTTAAGTGAATATGTGGAAAATTTATTTATAAGCAAAAATATTTTATTTATGTAAAGACTATACCCCAGTTTCCCAGAGACAGTGCCTTAATTCATTACATGGTAATGATTACAAGAAATTCATATCTCAAAGGAAAGAATAGTTTAGTATATTTTTAAAAAAAAATAGACATAAGTTCAATATTACAACATGAAAGGAAATACAATATAGAAATTCCTTTTAAAATATCCATAACTCCTAGGTTATACCTTCATTTCATTCATAATATACCTCTTCATGTCTTGGGAAAATGAAAAATAAGAAATGGGTGAGCTCAAATTTTCATTAAGGGTAAGAAATATAGAGGAAGATATCATAAACATAAACATTAGGCATGGTGAATAACTAAAAATTCAAGCCTTCAAAAATAAACTTGAATACATTATGGTAGAAATAATAGATGATTAAATAATGCCACAATAAAGCATAATCATGGATATTCTACTAGTTGAATAACCACATGAAATTTTAATTACTGGTTTCATAATAAGGGGATACATAATGTTAGACAACATAAGCATACCATCAAGGCCTCATGCCAAGACCATAAATAACCATTTTTTGAAGGTCTCATACCAAGACCATAGTTGGTCTCATGAGACCTAACGATGCATCAAGGGGCTATAATAGGCCCCACCCATCACTTACTAAGTAAAATGAATTTTAATATTAATGGGGATAAACATAAACAACATATATATTCATATTGAAACTATCATATGAAATGTAAATAACTTTCCCCGAACATTAAGCATAAACACAAACCATTCAGAGTAAATTGGTGAATGGTTTTAAGATAGAACATCCACATTCAAACTAATCATAAACCATTAAATTAAATATGGTAGATGATATCATAAAATATTAATCCAAATAATACATAATAATCAAAAAGAGTGTTGAAATATATGATGGTACTCTAATAAAATCATCGAGTAATTCTTGAGATAAATACTCTTTTACTTTGAAAAGAAGAATTATTTTGGAAAAGTCTTTCTATAAAATCATAATTGAATTAAGTTATTATTTTAAAAATAAAATGAGTAATTTTATAAATATAATGGTTTATAAAAAAATAGATTTTAGAGTTCCCATGAATATAGGTAAGAATTGGAGAAATTCCCTTGAATAGGGCTTGTATTTCAGGAAGAATTTTTAAAATATCCTTTTAAAAAATATAACTCCCCATAAATAAAGGTAGGATTATAGTTGGTATATATATATAAATAATTTACATAGAATATATGAGGATTAAATATCAATAAATAATAATTTAATTGATGTAGGTAGAGAATAAGAGTGACCCGAATGAAAATGGAGGTTCAGGTAGAAAACCCTAACCTTAAGTCTGATGGTGTTCTTCACTTGATCTTAGTATCATGTATAACCAAATTAAATTCATTAATTTATATTTACATAACCTAATATTTATTTATTTTATTTATTATATCCGTATTAACTTCATTCATGGACTTTCTGATGGGTTTAAGAGGTTTAATTTTATTGTTTGGGAGCATTTTCTTCATTGGTATTCATGACCGGTTTACTTATATAAATGTAAGGATAAAACTGTAAGATGATAATGGTTGTGGAAAATGGAAGTTGTATTTTTTTTAACATCCAAAATATTAAATTTTTGTAAAATTCATTTACTTATTGAGAGTGAAGATGAATCATTATATAAAACTATAATGATAATTGTTTGGGTTAATTGGTGGTGTTTGATCACAACGAACTCATTTTGATTTATAAACTAATATCATGTCTAAAAAAGACTTCCATAACCTTAAATAGGTTAAAATACATATATTATAGTCTTTTTCAACAATAATAATGGTTTCATGACCATAATTTAAGATGTTAATAGAAATTTAAAACACATCGTCCTTAAATGTGATAAATTAACACATCCTGGTTGGTGTTTTCATATCTAGTATAAAAGAAGGGAAAAGGAGAGATGATGATGAATTATTCCATTATCATAACAAGATTCCAGTACATGTAATCTATTGGATTTATCATAACGTTTGGAAGAAAGGAGGTGAGAAAAGAAAAGGAAAATAAAGGAACTTGAAATAAAATAAAATAAAATTGGAATTTTCCTCTTGAAGTTATCTTCCTTGAGAGACTATTTAGAGGAGATGTTTTGGTATTTTTATGAGGCCAATGGATGCTAGACATGTGGGAGGATATTTTAGCTTAATTTTGACAAGTAAAAAGTATTTATAGGAGTGAATAGAATAGGGAGTGAGTTGGGTTTTATAGTGGAGGAGAAGGGTGATTTTTGAATATATTTTTCATTATTTTATTATTTCCCTCAAGACAACCAATAGTGTTGATTAATGTGACCCATAATAATAATAATTTCATATGATATTGAACCAAGTGTTCTTAAAACATCCATGATACTAAGAATAGTGAATTTAACTGATAATGTATATATACAGTAAATTACCATATTTTACTATTCATCAACAATTCAAGTATTTCAGAAAAATCCAAAAAATTCACCCGAACCAATTTTTGATGAGTAGAATTAAAAAATGAGATCCATTTTTTTAAAATAATTTTCTAAATAATATTACTTTATGTTTTAAATAAAATCATACATTATTCGAAAAATAATAATTTTAAAACAATAATTCATTTTATATCATCTTGAAAAATTAATCAAGATATCATTATCTTATAAAATTATGAAAATAAAAAAAAATATGATTTACTATTCATATAACTATTCATAAGTCTATGTTACTATTCACCAAAATTATGTTTTTCTTATTAAACTCTAAATATCTTAGAAAACGCAACTGTGTATGTCAGTCTTCAGAAATTCAAATCACAGTGGTGGAAAAATTATGTTTACTGGATAGGTTATAACAAAGTGGTGTTTTGTAGATACTCAGTGTTTCATGCATTAAATATTAAATTTATTTATAAATACTTAAGTTGTTACATTCCCCCCTCTTAAAAAAAATTCTTCCATAAAATTCATAGAATGTTACCTCATAAAAATATTTGGGTAGGTCTTCATCATAAGCTCATTAGGCTCCTATGTTGCCTCTTTGATTTTATGATTTTTAGAAAGTATCTTTTTTTGTCAATTCATCTGATTCCTCAACATTTATTCTTTTGTAACCATAATCTGAAGAGTCTCTTCAGAGTAAGATAAGTCAAGTTCCAATTCTATACATTCAAAATTGAGGACATGTGTTCGATCTAGAATGTACTTTCTCAAAAATGATACATGGTACACATTGTGTAATTTAGAAAGTATTGGTGGTATTTACAAATGATAAGCCGCATCTCTAAATCTCTCCATAATTTCTAGAGGTACAATATACCTAGGGCTTAGTTTCCCTTTTTTCCCAAATATTATAACACCTTTCTATAAAGATACCTTTAAGAAAACCTAATCTCCTACTTGAAATTACAAATCCTTATTTAATTATTAGCATAGATATTTTTCCTTCTTTGAGCTTCTTTAATATGGGTTTGAATAGTCTTTACCCTCGCTGTTTTTTCCTCCACAATCTCTAGTCCCACAACCTTCCTTTCACCAACATCATCCCAACATATTGGTGTACGACATCTCTTTTCATACAATGCTTTATATGGTGCAATTTGAATGCTATAATGGAATCTATTATTGTAGGAAGACTCTACCAAAGGTAAATATTGATCCCACGGACCTTGAAAATCAAGTGATAATGATCTCAACATATCTTTTAAAGTTCAGATCATCCTTTTTGATTTCCCATCATTTTGAGGGTGATAATCAGTACTCAAAAAAAGCTCAGTATCCATAGATTTCTACAGACTTTTCCAGATTTTTTATGTATATTGAGGATTGTGATCAGAAACTATTGAAATAGGTTCTCCATTAATTCTTACAAATTCATTGATATAGAGTCGTGGAAGGCACTCTAGTGGAAAATCCTCCCTTATAGCAAATAATGTGTAGATTTGGTAAGTCGGTCCAAAATTACCCATATTTCAAAATTCTTTCTTGGAGTTTGTGTAATCTAGTGAAAAAATCCATGGTGATGTCATCCCATTTCCATGTATGAATAGGTATAGGTTCTATGACTCGTCTAGGATGTTTTCTTTTAGCCTTCACCTGTTGATAGACTAAACATCTTGATACATAATCAGTAATTTCCCACTTCATGTTGTCCAACCAGAAATGTTCCTTCAAATATCTATACATTTTATTACTATCTAGGTGTATAAAGAAATTCGAGCTATGGGCATCATCCAACAACTCCATTTTCATCTTGGGTATAGGGGAACACATAGCCTCTTACCAAATTTTATAATTCCATCTTCACACATGAATTCAGCCAACATCCCATCTTTCACAGCATTAATTTTTTTTTAAGGGTTCTCATCCTTAGGCTGAGAGCTTTTAATACTTTCTAATAAAGATAGTCAAGCAAAAAATTTAAAAAGTAATGATGTTTCACCTTCTTTGATAATAATCACATCCATCTTTACTAGATCCATAAACATGGGATCCCTTTCAAACCTCATTTTGTTTATGGATCCATGATCCTTCCATCTTAATGAATTTTCCACATTATTCTCCTTCCCTGTGTGGTAGTGTATTGAACAATCATGATCATTGAGTAGTCTGAGCCATCTCCGTTTTCCTCATATTGAGTTATTTATGTGAGAATTTATATTTTAAACTATTGTGATCTGTATATATCTCACACCTTTCTCTATAGAGTTAGTGTCTCCATATCTTCAAAGCAAATATTATAGCTGCTAACTCAAGATCATTATTTGGATAGTTATGTTCATGAATTTTTAACTTCTTTGAGGAATATGTAATAACTTTATTATTTTACATAAGGACGGACACAACCAATTTTTTTCTTCGATGCATCACTATAGATCACAAATCCACCATTCCCTTATGGTAGATTCAGGATCGAAGAATTCACTAATAACCTCTTCAATTCTTTGAAACATTATCAAATTATTTTTTAAATATGAACTTAAACCCTTTACATGTAAGCTTGGTCATTGGGTTGGATAAACAAGTGAAGTTATGAACCAAATTTTGATAATAACCTGCTAAACCAATAAAACTGTGTACCTCAGTTATGTTCGTTGGAGTATACCATTCTTGAATAGACTTTGTATTCATAGGATCAACATATATTCCATACTTAGATACAATTTTGCCATTAAAGGAAACTAAATAAATCTAAAATTCACACTTGCTAACCTTCCCTTATAATTCATTTCTTCTAAGAGTCTACAGAATAGTGTGCAAGTTATTTTCCTGATGTTCGTAGATTTTGGATTATACTAAGTAATATTAATAAATTCCATCACAACTTCATCACGATATTCCTTGAAAATTATATTCATTATATCCATAAAAACATAGGGTTTATTAGTCAGACTAAAAGGCATTACTGTAAACTTGTAATGCACATACTTTGTTCAAAATTTTGTCTTTGGAATATATTCCTTCCTCAATCATGACTGATGAAATCCAGATCGAAGTTCAATCTTCAAAAAATATTGGGATCTATGAAGTTAATCAAATAAATCATCAATGCAAGGTGGGGGATACTTGCTCTTTATTGTTATAGCATTGATCTCTCTGTAATCAATGCACAAACTCATTGATCAATGTTTTTTCTTAACAAAAAGAATAGGGTATCCCCATATAGAGATAGTAGTGAGAATAAATAATTCATTACTCAATTCCTCTAGTTATTTCATTAATTATACTAAATCTATAGTGGCCATTCTATAAGGATTCTTTGATATAGGCCTTGAACCAGGAATTAAATCAATAGGGAACTCAATTTCCCTCTCTTGAGGATGTCCAGGTAAATCCTACGGAAAAACATCAATATATGCTTTTATAATAGGTACATCCTCAATTTTAATATCCCTTTCCTCACTCATAGATATTGATTTCTCATCCTCCCCAATAATTTCATTCAATATAGCTACTAGGGGGGATCTTGATAAGAATCAGATATTGACGTTTCTTCTCTAAAGATAAGTAATTCTACATCGTTCTCAAAAATTGTAACCTCGTTCTTGCAATAAATTTCCATATCATGATTATAAATCCAATTCATACAAAGGATTATATCAAATTCAATCATGGGTATGATAATAAAATCAACATATAATGCCTGTTTATATTCTATAATAGGGACTTCCTGACATATCTTTATTTCAATGAAACTTTTCTTAGGACTTTGGACTAAAAACTCCCTTATTAAATCAAATTTCAAATATCTAATTTTCTTGGAAAACTGGGAAGATATGAATAAATGTGATGATATAGAATCAAATAAATCACTGGCTAAGTTTGAGGAAACATTTAAATTACCTTCCACCACATCCTTAATAACTTCAATATTATTAGTTGTGATCGCATAAGCTTGTTCTTTCTCCATTTTCCTTTTTTGGGTAACATTTACTTTATGCCTAGAACAATCATTTTCATAATTTCTCCTCTCCTTTCAATTTTATCATTGAACATTAGTATCATCATTCTTCACCTTAGAATCTTGGGATAGGTGACCTTTTTCTCCACACTTGTAAAAAACACCCATACCCTTCAGGAAAGTACCATGGTGTCTCTTCCCACAGTTATCATAGGGTGGAATTTCAACTCTTAACTTATTACCCATTTCCTTATTTCCTTTTCTACAGATTTTTTCATCCCTCTTATTCACTTTCTTTCCCTTAAAATCATAATACTTAGAGAATTCATTTTTTGTCTTGATAGCACATGAGAATATATCTTCATATGATGAGAAACTTTTGGAGACTAGATCCTTTCAGAGGAATGGTTTTAAACCATCAATGAGTCGATAAATCATGCACCTTGTATTACATATGTAGTCCACGGCATGTCTTGATAACCTTGTAAAGTTAGATTTATACTTTCAAAATTCTCATCCTCTTTTTTCCTCAAATTAAGAAAATTCCTTTCCATATTTTCTCTATGTTCATGTGGAAAGTATTTTTCTAAGAATATTTCCTTAGAAAACCTCCATTCCATTTATTCTATTTCTTTATCCTCCATTGTGTTTTGAATTAAAGACCAACATTAATATGTATCTCCCAATAGATAATAAAATTCCATGACAACCTTATCTCTTTCGTTACATCCCAAAGCGATAAATATCTTCTCTAATGAACTTATCCATTGATTCAATAGAAATGGGTTTGTAGTCGCATTAAATGATGGAGGATATTTTTGCATAAAGCGGTCTAACATAGCTCCTCCATGTTGTGGATCTGCATGCTTCATATGGGTAAGTTTATTGTTCATAACCTGATTCAGCTATCCTAGTATAGTTATAAGTTTCTCAGCACCAATAATAACACTAGATCCAATATCATTATATGGAATCAGAGGAAAATACCTACATGGGCCACGGGCATTCATGCAGTTTCCATTACTTCCACTAGGATCCATTTACAAATAATTAAATACACTATATTAGGTTATTAATCATAATGTATAATCTCAACATATAAATATACTTAGAAAAAATTTAAATCCTATACATAGCTAATCTCATAATCATAAACATGGTTTCTTTGAAAAAAAATATTTACATTTAAATCCTTCAAAATAGCTTGTAAAGAAAATGTGAATTATCCTAAGCATATCCTCTGAGAGTGTTAAACTATGTGCGTAGTAAGTCACATTGTCATGTACTAGGATACCCCAGGTCAAGCCCAAAACTCCTTATCGGAGTTGTTACACCTAATTATATCTGTTCCAGAACCACATACACATTTAGTATCTAGACCGGGGTGTATTTTCTAGAAAAATCCACATAATCTATTCCTTACCAAAATTTCAAGACATTCTTGTATTTTTATTCTAAAAGTCTATATTAGGGTTTCTTCCCCTAATCTACGTTTTCTAAATCTATTTCCCATGTTTTCTACTAAACTTCCTATGATACCAACTATAAATACCCGACCCTAGTTTCATGGAGTTGGTGCCTTAATTAATTACATTGGCATGATTACAAGAAATTTGTATCCTAAAGGAACTAATAGTTCAGTAGATTTGGAAAAATGGATACATATATAAGTTCAATAATACAACTTGAAAGTAAATACAATAAAAAAACTCCTTCAAAAACATCCATAACTCCTAGGTTATCCTTGAATGTCATTCATAATATACCTCTTCATGTCTAGGTAAAATGAAACATTAGAAATGGGTGAGTAAAAATTATCAGTAAGGGTAAGAAATATAGTGGAATATATAATAAATTTAATATTATTCATGGTGAATAACTAAATACACTTTCCTTTAAAAATAAACTTGAACACATTATGGAAGGAATAAAAGCTGAATAAATAATTTCATAATAAAGCATAATCATGGGTATTATACTAGTTGAATAACCACATGAACTTTCAATTAATGTTTTCATAATAAGGTAATGTATAATTCCAAACATCATAACCATACCTTCAAGGCCTCATGCCAAGACCATAAATAACCCTTTTGTCAAGGCCTCGTGCCAAGACCGTAGTTCGTCTCAATAGACCTACCGATGCATCGAGGGGATAAAGTGGGGTCTACCCATCACTTAGTAATTAAAATTAATTCCTAATATTAATGTTTATAAACATTAAAAACATATACATTCATATTGAAACTAACAGATGAAATTTAAATATCTTTCCCAGAACATTACTCATAAACACTAACCATACGGAGTAAATTGATGAATAGTTTTAAGATAGAACATCCACAGTCAAACTAAACAGAAACCATTTAATTAAATATTTTATATGATATCATAAAATATTAATCCAAATACAACATAATAATCAAAAATATTGTTGAAACAAATGAATATAATCTTATAAAATCATCGAGTAATTCTTGTGATAAATACTCTTTTACTTTAAAAATAAGAGTTCTTTTGGAAAAGTATTTTTATAAAACCATATGTTAAGTAAGATAATATTTTTAAAATAAAATTATTTATTTTATAAAGATAATGGTTTCTAAAAAACATATTATAGATTTCCCTTGAATATAGGTAATAATATGAGAAATTCCCTTAAATTTGGTTTTATTTCGGGAAGAATTTTTGAAAGATACTTTTAAAACATATAAATTCCCATAAATAAAGGTAGTATTATGGTTGGTACAGATATATAGATAATTAAAAAATAATTTATGAAGTTTAAATATGAATAAATAATAATTTAATCGAGTTACGTAGAGAATAAGAGTAACCCGAATGAAAATTGAGGTTCCAGTAGAAAACACTTACCTATGTCAGATGGTGTTCTTCACTTAATCTTAGTGTCTTGGATAGACAAATTAAATTAATTAATTCATATTTTCAGAACCTATTATTATTTAATAGATTTATTGTAGCCTTATTAAGTTCATTCATGTCCTTCCTGATGGGTTTAAGAGGATAAATTTTATTGTTTGGTAGCATTTTCTTCCTTGGTATTCATGATCGGTTTACTTATATACATGTAAGGATAAACATCTAAGATGAGAAGGTTTGTCCAAAATATAATTTTTATTTTATTTTTTGACATCCAGAATATTACATGGTTATAAAATTCATTTGGTTATTTTGATTGAAGATGAATCATTATATAAAACTTTAATGATAATTGTTTGGGTTAATTGGCAGTTTTTTATCACAAAGAACTCATTTGGATTTATAAATTAATATAACATGTAAATAATATTACAAAACCTTAAATAAGTTATAATAAATATATTATAGTATGTTTCAAACATAAAAATGTTTTCATGACCAGAATTGAAGACGGTAATAGAAATTGAAAACCTGTCGTCCTTGAATGTGATAAATTATCACATCTCCGATGGTGTTTTCGTCTCTAGTATAAAAGAAGGGTAAATTAGAGATGATGATGAATTATTCGATTATTATAAAAAAAAGTATGGTTAAATTAGGTTACTAGAGTTATCATAACATTTGGATGAAAGGATTTATGGAAAGAAAAATAATATAAAGGAACTCAAAAAAAATAAAAAAGGAATTTACCTCTTGAACTAATATCCCTTGAGAGCCTCTTTAGGGGATATGTTTTAGTCTTTTTATGAGACAAATTGACAATAGAAATGGGGGAGGATATTTGGAAGATATTTTATTAGTATTTAGGCAAGGAAAAAAGGGTTTAATCGAGTGAAGAGAAGAGGGAGTGAGGGGGGTTTATAGTGGAGGAGAGGGGTGATTTTTGAATATCTTATTCATTATCTTATTATTTCCCACAAAAAAAACCAATATTATTGATTCATGTGACCCATAATAGTAATAAGTGCATGTGAGTTCAAACCAAGGGTTCTTACATCATTTATTTTGCTATAAATAGTGAATTTAACTGGTAATGTATATATACTGTAAATTACCATATTTTATTATTCATCAAAAATTTGAGTATTTCAGAAAAATCCCAAAAAGTCACCAAAAACATATTTTGATGATTTAATTAAAAAATGAACTCCTTTTTTTAAAAATAATTCTCAAAATATTATTACTTTAATTTTTAAATAAAATCATAATTTATTTAAAAAATAACAATTTTAAAACTATAATTTGTTTTATATCATCTTGAAAAATTAATCAAGATCTCTTTATCTTATAACCTTAAGATGATAAAATAATAATATGATTTACTATTCATAAGGGGTATATTACTATTCATATTACTATTTATAAGGGTATGTTACAATTCACCAAAAATTAAGTTTGTCTTTTGAGACTCTAAATATCTTATTAAACGCAACTATGTATGGCAGTCTTTCAAAATTCAAATCATAGAGATAGAAAAATTGTGTTTATTGGCTAGGTTATAAAAAAGTGGTGTTTTGTAGAGACTCAGTTTTTCATGCATTCAATATGAAATTTATTTATAAATCCTTTGGGTGTTAAAATTTAAGGTTCAGTAAGATATTTATGGGAGAAGTTACTCTATTTTATGGCTTGAATTTTATTACATACATATTTGGATGTTACAATTATGTGATAAAATATAAATGGAATCTATGACACAATTACTTAGTTATTAATTTTATCTAGTGCTTATTTATGTGGTTAATTGTATTTGAGGGGGCTAAGTTTCATTTCCAAGATTTAAACCAACCTATATAAGTCAGCAGATGATCAAATTTGAGGTAAGTATTTGCAACTCAATATTGAGAGCTTATCTCTCCCCACTATCAAGATCTAAAGAAAGGAGAGATATATTTGAGCATCCCGGTCAAAGAACTCCCTCCCAGATTGAATAATCAATTCTTTCATGATCATTTCAACATCAAAATTTCCTTTTTTTTCTTTATTCTCACACCCATAGATCAAAGATCAAAAATTGAGCAAGCTTATGGAGTGTGTGTGGATGATCTAGAGGGTTCTGACATCAATTACTTATAGTAATGATCACCATCCATGAGTGGAAACACATTTGATGAAAATAGGATGAGTTACTGTTTTAATTTTTTGTTCTTTTTCATATTGAAATTAATTTTTACATGATCCTTATGAGAATCCGAGTAGGCGTATCCAGAATCAATGCTAAAACATGAATCTAGAACCCAAAAAAATAAAATAATAATCTTTCATGCTTCCAAAATCCCTAGTTCCTTCAATTAGTATCAAAAGTTCATGAAATATTTAATTCCAAATTTTGATTAGATTTTCTAAAATTTATATATATGGTTTTGATACAGTCCCAACACCTCTAATGGTGCATCTATCAGAGTTATAATGACCAATTTATGGCCATTTAAAGATCAAATGATTTTTGGGTTAATATTTGTTTTAAAATCTTAAAATAAAAAAAATCAAATTACTATACATATTAATAATAAAATGGAAACTATTCCCATGAATAGTAGCATGAGGTTATTGTGAATTGTCAAAGGGGGATCCATCAATAGAGTGTTTCCCACACCATTGAAAAAACATATATATATATATATATACATATATTAAACATATTTATAAATCTGTATTTATATATTTATATTTATCATGAATAGTAACCATGATTTACTTTTTACATGAATAGTACATGTGAGATACTTTTCCATTGCACTTGAAATATACTCAAAACCCATCCGAGGGGCTTTTAAAAACCTAGAAGCAATAAAAATTCTAGAAAAACTTCCAAAAAAATATATTTAAAAAATATTTAGAATTTAAATAATGTATTTTATGTGTCATTGGATGTATCGATAATTAATTAAAATAATTTTAATTTAACTTTATACCATTAAAATATCCTCAAATGGAATTTTATCTTATTTAGTTTTTGTAATGTGATATTGCTATATTTTTACTAATCAGGAGCTGATACAAACCTATACAAGTTTGGTTTATTTAATTATTTTATTTTAATTATTACAATTATGTTGTTTTTTGTAATAATTAGTTATTAAATATTATTTTTAGACATTATGAACATTTTCATTACATATTTAAATGTATAAGGATCTATTTTCCCACATTTTGAGTGATAAAAATGTAATTACACATCTCAGGTACCCCCTCACATGTTCATGAGTCTGAATTTTAAAAATGGATGATTTTTTTATGATGTGGTTTGAGTCAAGAGTCGGTGTAGAACCAAAGAAGAAGAATGCATAAAAGTTTTATGGGTGTTATAACATGAGTTGGTGTTTAGATAAAGGAGTTCCCCTAGGGTCTCTGTTAATCTATCATCCACTATATGGATCGTCTAGTAGAAAAAATCATGATCACATCATTATTTATATATTTTATTTTCCATGGTTAATTTTTTGGGAATGTGTGGATGATATGTGATCACATAGAATAGTTAACAAGAATGAATAGATAAAATAACTGAACATATGCAATGAATACAATCTATTTATTATTGGTTGGAGTTGTGAGTGAAATCACATAAAATAAGAAATATAAATAGAGTTATATTTTAGTCAAAAACCAAAAAAAATCCCTAAAAGGAAATATTAATTCATTTAACATCCTCCATCCATTGAGATTAAACCAAACAATATGTTCAAGGTGATTATTAGCCTTGGTTAAGGGTTCATATTACAATTATGGAATTCTAATGATATTGTCAGGTCTATTTAACTAAATTATGTATTAAATAAGTGTACACAGTTAGCTTGTTGCAAATTTAGAGGAAAATCATTGAAAAATGAATCTTCACACTTTGTAAGAGATGGGACTCCACTCAACAGATCAAGTATTTGTGAGTTAATGTGGTCAGATAGCTAAAATAATACCTTGAAACTCTCTAGGTATTATTGTATACATATATTGTATTATTTTCACTGGTTTTTAATATTATTTCCATTAGAATACTCAAGAAAATGAGTATTTTAAATATAGTAGTTTAGGGCTACTTGGATTTGATAAAATAGTGGGAGAAATTTAAGATTGATAAATCTTTAAGATCTAAAATCAGTAATCAAACTGGAAGTACTAATATTTTTATGTTTTTTTAGAAAATTTAAAGTAATACAACATATTCACTGTGATAAATTTTGGATAGGAAATATTTCCTAATAAGCACTAATTTTCTAGAGTATTTTGGATCTTGCATATAGTATTACGAGATAAAAGGAATTTATATGCACCAAAGTCCCCACAACGAGTTGACCCACCTCAAGAAGAAAGCAAGGGTGACAAGGGAGATTATAGGAGACACATGGATATCACATATAATGTTTACTTCATAATGTTATCATCAATGTCCATTTATTTTCACAAGGAACCAAATGACTTGGATGATATACAATGTTGTCTTATCTCCAAGATTTTTACAAGGAAAAAGTGAATCAAGAAATAAATGAGATTATGATTACACTTAATATGTGTAAATTGAAATATGGATTCATATTTAATCATGATCATTCAATAAGTGTCACTCTTCCATCTCTTTAACAAAGTTACTCTAGATTTATTGAGTGTTATAAAACTAATAATATGGAGAAACTGATTCAGTATCTTTTGGGTAAGGTTATCTATGAATATAAGAACTTAAAGAAAGTTAAATCCTAAGTTTTTTGTAAAGACCTGAAAATTCCATGGAAATTTTTTTATTAAATACATGGGATTTTTACGAGTCCGTGAAAATTTACGGCACTTGATTCCAAGGCCCGATGTGCCCGGAATCAATTTCTGAAGTTTTGTTCGGGTACGTTCAATAAACATACGAGTGGGTTTTTATAAATTTTGAGCTGATTCTCGAAACTGAAATCTGAGGGCACTGTTGAACTCACAGGGATGGTATTCTCTTAATAATACTTTCACCTCGACGGCAGATGATCGGGAATAAAAGTTAGTTTTTGGCTTTTTTATAAAAAAATAATAAAATAAAGTGAAATACTTTATTTTTTTTAAGCTACCATGTGTTGAGTGCGTTGGTTAAAACATCCCCTTGCGAGTTGGTGGTGGGACAGCCACACCCTAAACTCCCATGAGAGGTTATGGTGGTGGGGCCCACCCGAGCATAACCTCCCATGGGAGGATAATTGGGGTGGGTAACCTTCACCTCACCAGCAAGAAGGTAACATTTGCGGCAGAAGACAGACTTACTTGGTGGAGGGTACAGCCGATCACTCACCAGTTGGCCTGCCTTACCCTCGGAGTAGTAGATGTGGAGAGTCACACTTATCCTGTAGTGGTGGACCATTATGCAGATGTTTTCCTAAATGATGTTCCAGGACTACCTCCTCTAAGAGAGGTGGACTTCTACATTGACCTATACCTTGGGATGACACCGATATCTACTCCAGGATATCAGATGGTTCTCACTGAGCTTCGTGAGCTGCAGATATAGCAAGAGGAATTGCAGGGAAAGGGATTCATCTGACCCAGTGTTTCTCCCTAGGTAGCTCTAATTCTGTTCACAAAGAAGGCAGATGGGATCTTGAGGATTTGTGTCGACTACCATCGCCTAAACCAGTTGACTGTGAAGAACAAGTACCCACTCTTGAGGATTGACGACCTCTTTCATCAGGTAAAGGGATCTCGGGAATTCTCGAAGATAGACCTCAGATCAGGCTATCACCATCTCAAATTTTGAGATGAGGATATGTATAAGATGGCCTCTAGGTGTCCTTACAGCCACTACGAGTTCTTGGTTATGCCCTTTGGTGTAACCAACGCTCGAGCAGTGTTCATGAGTCTCACGAACAAGATCTTCCAGTCATACCTCGATCGCTTTGTCATAGTCTTCATCGACAAAATTTTGATCTACTCGACTACTAAGGAGGAGCATGCCTACCATTTTCGGGTAGTACTGGACACACTTCGAGAGCACCGTCTTTATGGTATGCTCTCAAAGTGCTAGTTCTGGATTCGATAGGTTCACTTCTTGAGACACGTCATCTCGGAGGTTGGATTTGTTGTGGATCCAGCGAAGATTGAAGCGGTACTTTCATGGGAGTCACCCAGGAGCATGATAGAGGTGCGGAGTTTCTGGGGTTTGGCTGGCTACTACTATAGATTCGTTCCAAACTTCTCCAGAGTTGCATCACCACTATCATCCTTGAAGAAGAAGGGGAAACCCTTCGTGTGGTCGGAGAGATGCCAGAAAATCTTTCCGGAGCTGAGGTAGATGCTGACTAGTGCCCCCATATTGAGGCTTCCAGAGGAAGGCGTAGGGTACGTAGTCTACTGTGAAACATTAGGGGCCGGACTCAGGTGTGTCTCATTGAAGTAGTGAGCTGTGATCGCATATGGTTCTGGGAATCTGAGATATTATGAGCGGAACTACGCAACCCATGACCAAGAGTTAGCTGCAGCGGTCTTTGCCTTGAAGATGTGGCAGCACTATCTGATGGGTGAATGTTTTACTGTGTACTCTGATCAAAAGATTCTCAGGTATATCTTCTCTAAGAAGGACCTGAACCATAGGCAATGTCATTGTCTTGAGTTCCTCCAGGACTATGACTTTGAGATAGTCTATACTCCTGGGATGGGGAATATTGTAGCAGATTCTCTTAGTAGGAGATCTGGTATACAACTGCTAGGAGAGGTGACAGAGTAGCTGGATGCTTTACAGATATCCTTTGTTGATAGAGATAGAGCAACATTCCTTCAGTATCTTAAAGTCACACCCCCACTTCTTCAGCGAGTGAGGGAGGCACAATAAGGGGACACTGACTACGAGACATGACGTGCTCAGATATCCACAGGGCGGGCACCTGATGAATCTTATGATGGTGGGGACCATTTCATTCTCTTCAGAGGACATACCTTGGTACCGGTGGCAATTTAGGAGGAAATTTTGAGGGAGTTCCACACATCCCCTCTAGTGGTATATCCAGGAGTGGTGAATATGTACCACGATATTCTATGACAGCACTGGTGGCCACCTATGAAGAAGGAGGTAGTGGAGTTTGTCTCACGATGCCTCACTTGTCAGCAAGTGAATGCGGAGCACTAGGTACCAACAGGCTTGGTTCATCCCTTAGAGGTCCCAGAGTGGAAGTGTTATGGTATATCCATGGACTTTGTGATGGGTCTTCCACGTACATCCAGGAGTCACAATTCAATTTGGGTGATCTTCCACCGACTCACCAAGTCAACCCACTTCCTACCGATCAGAGAGTAGGGCGTATTAGAGAGCTTGGGATTTCTTTATGTACATGCGATTGTGCGTTTTCATGGATTACCTTCTTCTATAGTCTCTGACCGTGACACACGGTTTACTTCCCGGCAATGGAAGGGGTTGTAGGAGGCTTTCGGGACGTAGCTGTGTCTGAGCACCACCTTCCATCCTCAGACAGATAGCCAAACTAATAGAACCATTCAGACCCTCGAGGACAAGCTATGTGCATGCATCCTTGAATTCAGTCGGATCTGGGAGGATCACATACCGTTGGTGGAGTTTTCCTACAACAACAGCTATCACTCCACCATAGGGATGGCACCTTTCGAGGCGTTGTACGGGCGACCTTACAAATCACCCCTATACTGGAAAGACCCTAGGGAGTCATCACTAGTGGGACCAGAGATGGTACGGGCTACCACGGAGAAGGTACATATCATCCAGAAGTCGATGAAGACTGCACAGAGCAGATATAAGTCATTTGATGACAGGAGATGGAGACCTCTAGAGTTCGAGGATGGCAACCATGTCTTCCTACGGGTCTCACCTCGACGAAATCTACGGAGATTTGGCCTAGGAGTCAAGTTATCTCTGAGGTTCATCGGACCTTTCCAGGTCCTCAGTAGAGTAGGCGAGGTGTCTTACCACCTATCTCTTCCACCTCAGTTGCACCGGGTGCGTGACGTCTTCCACATATCTCAGCTGAGGAGATACGTGCACGACCCTTCTCACATCATCGACCATGGGGAGCTGGACATCGACGATGGGGCGAATTTCATGGAGGTTCCAGAGGAGATTTAGGATCTACAGAAGTGGGTCCTATTTGGACAGTCGATACCTCTGGTGCGCTTTCGTTGGCAGCACGGGAACCTCCAGGAGAGCATATGGGAGCGGGAGGCTCAGATGCGTTCTCAGTATCTCCATTTGTTCTCTTAGTGTGAGTTGTAGCTTACAGGGACGTAAATTCTTGAGGTGGGGAGAATCTAAAGACCTAAAAATTCAGTGGAAATTTTTTTATTAAATACATGGGATATTTACGAGTCCCTGAAAATTTACGGTGCTTGATTCTGAGGCCCGGTGTGCCCGAAATCAATTTCTGAAGTTTTGTTCGGGTACGTTCGATAAACGTATGAGCGGGTTTTTATAACTTTTGAGCCAGTGCTTGAAACTAAAATTTGAGGGCACTATTGAAATTGCACCACTGGTATTCACTTATGAAGACTTTCAGCTCGACGACAGATAATCAGGAATAAAAGTTAGCTTTTGGATTTTTATAAAAACTAATAAAATAAAGTACAACACTTTATTTTATTTTTATGCTTCCATGTGTTGAGTGTATTGGTTAAAACATCCCCTTGGGAGTTTGTGTTGGGACCCCAACACCCTAACCTCCCATGAGAGGTTATGGTGGTGGGTCCCACCCAAGCATAACCTCACATGGGAGGATAATTGAGGTGGGGACCACCCGAGCCACATAACCTCCCTATTAATGATAGGGGTGGGACCACCCGACCCCTATTGATGGTGGAGGATGAAACATCTCCATTCTCCCTCATTAATAAGGGAGAGCTTCTTAACCTCCCTGTGAAAATTAACTGCACCAACGCATGTGTTTTATTAAGGAGAGCCTCTTGGAATCCTCCAAATTAATGAGACAACCCTCGTGCATTTAATTTGGTAGAGCCGGGTTTTTAATTATCCTTTTTGAATTGGTGTGCCAACATAATATTAGACGACTAATCTAATAGTATTTCATTGGAATTTCTCTTTTGGTGGAACTTATACGAGCTTGGGAGAAAAGTTCTCCCAACAAAGAACGCTCCTCCCAACAAAGAACTTGAAGAACATCGTATTTATTCTTCGACTTCTTTCCTCAAATCCTACCGACATGGAGCGCCTTCCGCGGCCGACTCAACTCTGGATTCAGAGAGTGTGGCGGATGCAACGAATGACGAATTATTTCATCTTCTTCCCACAACTTCAAACATCAACAAATGACGAATGACAAATAATAAGGTAGGGGGTTTATTGATTGATATTATTATACCCTTTTCTTATCTTCCTCATCAGAAAAAAGGGATTGTTGAGGACGTGTTATTGATCATCTACTTTTCTTGATGAGAAAAATGATACCTCCTTAAACGCGGAGGGTGAGGCCCAACCTAACATGGCCCGACACCCTCGGTCGGTTTTCTTCCTTGTGGTGATCTTCGAAGCGGCAACGAGGAGACGAAGGAGGCAACGACAGAGGCCACGATACCTGCGGCCTCCGCGAACCGCGCCACCCCTCAGCACACTGGTGTTCCCGGCCAAACACCGCAGGCCCGCCCCGGGCCGAACCGGCCTGCCCGGCCGCCACTGGCCTGCACTCTTCCCAGCCACCGCCGGTAGTCGTCCCGTGTGCTGCACTACCGCCCCCATCCGCCTACCCGTGCGCTGCCCGCTCACCTCGGGGCCTACCCACGCGCTGCATGTGCACCCCTTGGCCTGCCCACGCGCCCCATGGCATGCCCTCACATTGCTCGCCCACCACGCCGGCCTGACTGCTCCCCGTACGCCCTGCCTGCATTTTTTTCGGTGCCCTGTCGGCCTGCCCACGCCCCACACACCCTACCCGCGGCCTGCCCGCGCCCCATGTGCCTTGGCCGCGTCCTGCCCGACGCCCCGCCAGCCTGCCCAGGCCACCAGCTGGCCTGCCTGGTGCCCTTCTGGCTACCTTCCATCCTTCCCGGCCACCCTACCAGCCTACCCAGGCCACACCTTGGCTCCCGGCCGAACCGTCCGAGCCGTGCCGGCCTCCCAAGCCGACCTGCAACGTGCCGCGCTGCGTTGCTAGCCGAACTGGGCCGACCTTCCAAGCTGAGTTTCCAAGTCGTGCCCCTCGCGGCGCTGGCCAAACCGAACCGGCCCCGGCCTCTGGGCTGATCTACCTACGCGGACACCTCCTGACTGAACTTCCCCCGCAGTCCTCTGGGCCGGGCCCAGCGGACCGAGCCGAACCTGGCGGGCTGACCTGCCCAACGGGCCTAGTCAGACACAGCGGGTTTGACTGGGTCGACCCAGACCAGGTCAGCCCCAGACTGGGTTGGGCCAGGTCGGTCCGACCGGGTCGGACCGGACCCAGGCCCACTACCGACCCTTTAAATTCATTGGCCATATCTTTGGCATCAGATGTCCGTTTGACGAATCGCCAGCAGCGCTGGTATTCTTGAAACGCGATAGTACCTTTGAGAATACACCACTGATGTTCAGGGTATATTTGATATATGGTCAGGTTGGATCGTACATGAATCCAACCAGGCCTCCGGAACTAAAAGGCCAATAACTTACAGACTGGGCGTTCGGTTGATGCACAGTCTATTGCGTTGATACCCCTATGACATGGTAGACCTTTGGGATACTTCTTCATGGGACTCTGTGGCAGTTAAAGTATCGACTCTTGGATTGAGGAGAAGACCCTCCCGGAATCAAGCATGCTTGTGGAAACCCTATGTCAGGTTGTGCTCTGACGATTGTTCCTAGATCCTGTGTGGGTCCGACAGTTCTAGCTACTGGTCCTAGATCCTGTGTGGGTCTTACAGCATTGACTAATATTCTTGTATCATGTGGGGGTCCGACAGTTCTAACTGCTGGTCCTAGATCCTCTGTGGGTCTGACAGTACTGACTACTGTTCCTGGATCATGTGAGGGTCTGATAGTTCTAAATACTGGTCTTGGATCTTCTGTTCGTCCGACAGCACTGACTACTATTCCGGGATCTTGTGTGGGTCCAATAGTTCTAATAAGTGGTTCTGGATCCTGTGTGAGTCTAACAGCTCCGATTACTGTTCCTGGATTCTGTTTGGGTCTGACAGTTCTAACTGCTGGTCCTGGATTCTATGTGGGTCTGACAGCTTAGATGATTCAGTGACTATATCTAATCATCTATATCTCTCTATAAAAGTTGTATACATGTTTGAGCTGAGTCTTTGAATTTTTTGTTTTCCTCATGATTGAGATTGGTTACTAGATAACTTAGGTATATGTATGGGCATATACCTATGTAATGGTTATCTGTTGATTTTCGTACTTTGTGATTTATCCTTGTTGGATTTTGTGAGACCTTGAGGGTATCAGGGTCCCTACTGAGTATCATTATACTAACCGCTGCATGAGCTATGCCCACACCTCATTGTGTTGAATGCAGACGATAGACAGCGCTGACGGAGGCCGAGAGCGCCAGGACTGGACGGTACCCAGAGGTGGACCTTACGACGAGTCGGTACACAGAAGAGTCTGACGGACGTGGAGTGCTGAGATGGCCATCTGTACCTACCCTTCAGGTATGAACCTCGTAGGATGATCCAGGAGCTACTCTTTACCTTTCACCTATTTTTCCCTTTTTTCATTTGTACTTGTACTTTACAGTTGGGATTGTATTTCTGTCCCCTTTTACTTTTCATCACACTTTTTGTATACTTTTTTGCATACTTTTTTGCTTCCAGATTTGTACTCTGCTGTGTTTTTTTTCAATTATAAAGGAAATGCCTTCCCAATTTAGGGATATACGACTTTTTTGCTAGTCTCCAGCCCCTACCCTATGGAAGGCGGGCTTGGGGTAGTTACGAAACAATCCTCAGGGGGCGGGTCGTGACAATTATGCTGAACAAGTTGGAAGATAAGGTTAAAAGGCGAGTTCCAAGTGTATCACCAAGGAACATTCATAGTTTCCTTTTAAGAAACCAAAGATAAAGAGAGTGAGCATCAAGTAGTATTCTATTTTCATCACATAAAGCATTATAATTCAATGGAAGATAAATTTCAATGAACTAAAAAATAAGGAAGTATAGGCCTTTAATTCAATAATATTCATCATTGATTTTAATATTTATATTTTATTTCATTGGTTTTAGATACTATATTTGTGTTACATATTATTATACAAATATAAGAACCAAGTAATTTTAGAAACATTAATAGAAATAAGGGTGCATTCTCTATGAGGCTGAGAAAGGGTGATTCCAATGTTAGTGGTGAGAAGAACAATATTTTTATTTCTAAGTGAATGATTATTATATAACTATAATTGTGTAATAAAATCTACCAAAACATGTATACCAGTGTTATTCATACACAAAAAACATTATTCCTTTTATAATGAATGTTTTCTATAGTGTCTCATACTAAATTATTAGTTTAGTAATACTTGAAACATTGAAAATGAATAATGAATAAAAAATGTAATACTCGATCATACCCAATTATGGTAAGATAATTATTTTTCAATTAAAACTAAAATATACTATCAATAATATACATAGTATGGCATTTAGACTCATTGGAGATAAAAAAAACTTATCTACTATTGACACACTTACTTATCATGTTTTATAAAAATAATCCTTTGGAAATAAAGGTAAGAATTAATGCTTCTAAGACTAGTTCAACATGATACTTTTGAACTATTTCAATTAGAATTTAGGGGTAAATTTACCTACATTATGTGATTATGTTTGGAGATTTAAGAATATAATAGTGAATTAAGGAACATGAACGTTTGAAGATATGAGTTGCTTCAAACCCATTAACCAAATAATATCTTAGCCTAGAATTCATCAATAATGAAAATATAGAGTAGATTAATTCCTAAACACACATTTCCTTATACACATCAAATACAAGATGATAAAAAAAGGAATATTGATGATGATTTTTATAAGAGTTTATTGATCATTAAAATGTATAGTGACGTAATTCTTAAACTAACATTTCCTTATACACATCAAAGCCATAATATAAGTAGAAAGGAGGATCAATAATGATTCATATATTCCTTGAAAATTATTTCATTATATTTCAAGATATTCTTCACAAATTGTGGGTTAAACCAATAACCATATGTAAAATATAATGAAAAATGGATATCATATGGGTTATAATATAAAAGAAATCCATTATGACCCAAAAAATGTGTTTAGATGCTAGGAGTTTGTTAATATTACAACAATAAAAAAACTTGCATCAAGAAAAACACAAATTGAATATAAGGTAATTATCATAATGGTTTTTTGGATACTGAATAAATCTATAAGATAGAATAAATATAGTCAATTGATGGGATATGTTTCTATAAAAGGGTGGACATATCTACTTGAGATAGTGGGAAAAATATTTCCTTATATATATTCAAAGATTAAGATTCAAGAATAGTTGGAATAAGAACATGTTCCATAAAAACTCATGGAAAAGGAATTTTCTAGAGACACATACTATGTAGGAATGATAAAACCAAGATATGTGCTTTTATATTCATTATGGTGGATGATACATTATTTGACAAGAATAATTATTCATTTATGAATTAATAAATGAAAATAAGATAAAATTATAAGTAATTTTGAATTCATAAAAATTGATTCCATATAGAAAAATAAAGTCTTCATTTTGGTTGTTTCTCTAATTTATGTAAATCCATTGGTGGTTATTCAAGAGAAATTATACATGGTTGGTACAAGAGTATTACCAATAAGGCTTGATTTGTTTTACCAAATCATTTTTCTAAAATCCATTATAATTATTCTTGTTATATATATTTTCCATGATCATTATATTGGGCTATTTAATATTAAAACCAGCTTACATAACAGGATTACTTATAGAAGATGTTTATATGACATGACTAGGAAAGGTTAGTGACATAAAATAAAGTAAATAAGGGATGAATGTTATCAAGAACCAGTTTTTGATTAAATTAAGAATCATAATAACAGAATATTCAGTTAGAATGAATTGTTGTCATTTTTTATAGATATCAGTGGGATCACCACAATTTTCAAATTGAAATATGTTGAAAACATATGGAAAACAGCTATAAGTCTTATAGTTAGTAAAGACTGTGTTGAAAGTAACTCAATAAATATTAACTAAAATTATTAACCCATGTTATAGAGAATAATATCTGCTGAGGTCTATCTAAATAGTTTCTTTTAACCAGACAAAGTATACATATTGACGATGTTTTAGAAAAAATCAAGAGAAAATATTTTCCAATGTCACATGCCAAAAATCTTTCTAAGAATACATGTATGAGAAATAGGATGAGATTATAATGGTTATTATAATTACATATGCTTATGTGATGGATATATAAAATATTTCCTTCTATGTACTAGATATGATATTTCTAAGATGTGTATTAAATTAGGAAAATATTATATAAATCTAAGAGAATTGCTTGACAAGAATTTAGAACTATCCAATGGTACTTTTTGAAGTACGAGGTATTTGTACCAGGTATATGGAGGTGAAGGAACACTAGTAATAAAAGGGATACAAAAATTGGTATTCCTATGGATAAATTTGATTTAATATCACTATAGGAATATGTGAATGATCAAGATATGATCATTGAATTTAGTGGTATCCATATTTTACAAATACTGATTATGTTGTAACTTATGATGCAGCTAAAGAATCAATATAAAATATGAATGAACATGTTTTGGTTCTTGGAATCATACTAAAGGTACTAGAAAATATGTATAGTCTATTATAGGGATAAAAGGAATATACTCAGAAATATCATCTCTTGATGGATTTTATTCAATGAGGTGAATTCACTGATAGTAGAGTAGCCATGCAATAATACATGGTAGGACTAATGGGTAAATCTTTTACTGGGAAGAAGTGTGATCGTATCATGTGAGAGAGAATATGGATAGTTATTAAGTTGGATATTTTTCAAGTGGGAGTGTTGTGAAATTAGGTTCCATAAACCCAACTTAAATAGTACTTTTCAATTACAATATCATGTATATAGAGAGTTAGGCATGATGTTATCATAACATAATAGTACTTATACTTATATGTACATGATTTATATGGTAATGTAATTATATTTTTTTCATATCAATGGGTTGTATATTTTCTGATCTATAATAATAACCTAGAGAAAATATAATAATAATCTTAAAGATATCTCATATGGTCTAGACACATCATACTGATAGGAAACAAATTATTTATGGCTATAAGGTTTATGGGTCTCATAATCATTGATACTTATTCTCATTAAGCTCACACTATGTGATATTTAGTAAAGTAGATCATAAATATTGACCCACCAACAGGAACACCACTTGTTTTGGGAGTCAATGGATATTTATATCTATGAGAATGTGTATTATTCTTCAGAATTTATATCATTATTAGTGTGTATAATTTGATCACATACGTTGATGCAATATAAGAATCATGAAATTTATGTTTCGGTGAGGTGTCTTGCATTGGGTGTATCGTTGGGGGTATGAAATAGATTAAATGGTTAAGATAGAATATGTCACATATTAAAGGAAGAGATATATTGAGCCTAATTGATCAGTTTGGTAGTATCATTATTAAATTAGCATCTATGGTGACTGATGTTAAGTCTATACAGTAATTCCAGAATAAATAAAGGATGATGACATGAAGTATGCATCCTGTTTTATGTGGTATCATGAGATAGAGATTATATTACATGGTATGTGGTCATGGGAGGTTGTCATTTATATAGATAAACCTAACCTCCTTAGGTTTCTTGATGGGATTCTCTAATCCACACTTGTTCTGTGACTATAACACACTATTATCGAGATAAGGTTTTAGAGGGTCTCACATAAAGTGTGTTCGTAAGTTTGGTGAATTCTAAAGAATTAATGTTTAAAAGTAGTTGGACCTATGTTGGGGTTCGGGATATGTCTGAGTTTAATCGATCACCAAAAATAAAAAAAAATTAATATTATTCAAGTAATAATAAAAAATTTTGATTTTATATTTTCAAGGTATTCAAAAGTGTTAAGTTAATATGAGGAAAATAAGTTTTATAAATGAATAATATTTTATTCAAGGTTCATTGTTATATTTATGGGAGAAGATAGTTGGTTTAATGGTTATTAATATATCACATAACATATTTTATATGTTACAAGAAAGTGATAAAATATAAATGACACATATGACATGATTATATAGTTATTAATTTCATTTAGTTCTTATTCAAGAGGTTAACTATATTCAATGTGACCAAGTGAAATTTCTAATAATTAACTCTACCTATATAAGCCAAGAGATAACCAAATTCAGTATAACATTTCATTAATTGGATTTGAGATCTTTTATCTCCATGATCTCAAGTTTTAGATATTTAATAGAGGTATTTGGGCACCTTGGTCCAAGAAATCCATTTTGGATTAGAGAATTAGTGTTGGCATGAACATGTTGATGTCAAAAGTACCTTCGTCTCTCTGCGCTAACACCCAAAGATCGAACATCGATCATAAAGTAGGATTATGGAGTGTTTGTGGATGGTTTATAGGGTTTCTAATTTGGTTCCTTTGAGAAATGATTACCAATAGTGAGTACACACGCATTCGATAAAAATCAAATGAGGTAGAGTTTTGATTTGGTGTTTTTCTCATACTTAAAATTAATTTTCATTGGATCCTAAGGAAAATCCAAGAATATATATTTGGAATCAATGTTAGGGAAATATAATAACCTAGAAAATTTTTAAAATACCAATTTTTAAACTTCTTCATTCCCTGAGTTCCATCAGTTTCAAGTCATTTACCATTATGTTTTTTCATTTTATCATTATTGTTTTTACCGAACCAGTTTTTAACTAAGTATATCATTTATATGCCTAAAAATGGATATTATTACATAATTTGGAACTAATGATTCCAAATATTAAATCCATTTTATCATATAGAATTTATTTATGTAATAAAAATTAACATTAACATTAGTGAATGTAACCTATGAAAACCCTTTTTTAGAAATGTGTATTTTCAAGATTAATATTTATATATAGGATAAAATTATAAATGAAATAGTTTTTAATCAAATAAATTTGTTTATTATAAAATAAATAAATTTTATGTGTGTTTAAAAGAAATAATAAAATGAATTTTATAAAAATAAACTTTCAATAAAAGAAAATACCAAAAATAGTTTCTTTTATTGGAAAATATTACTTATGTTCATAAAATGTTAAGAATGGGTTTTATAAATTAAAAATAGTATTTAAAATTTTTTATTTTTATTCATTAAATAAATATTTTTTCAATTAAGAGGTTTTATAAACTTCTAATCCTTGATTATATGATCATAAATTCATAAAATTTACATTTTCCTTTAAATCTGTATTTTTCAATATTCTCCTAAAAATCAACTATTTTAGAAAAATAATAATAATTAATCTTAAGATAATATTATCATTTTGAATCTAAAAATTATGTTTAATTTTTAAAATTAAAGTTCTAAATTTTTAGAACTTAAATTTTATATAAAAAACATAAAAATATAATGAAAATTGTTTTTATAGGAAAATAACTTTTTTTAAATATTAACTATACTTATTTTAATTTCCTATCAACTACTAATAAAATTTTTGTTAGTATGTTATTAATATTAATAATATATTTTATGAAGAATATATTTATTTTCCAAAAACACACATAAAAATATAATTTTTAAAAATGTATCATTTTGAAGCAAAAATCAATATTATTAGTTATTTAGCTACACTAATTAAATTCTCAGCAATTCCATAGTATTAATAATGACATTTATTTTTAATTATATATATATTATAATTTGGTTACATATATTTTTAATGACTAATTATAAGAAAAAATATTATATGTTACATAACATTCTGTGGATTGCTTTTGTTTGGTGTTGATTGTGAACCAAACTATTAAACAAATCAGATTTAAAGGAAAATATATAATTTAAAATATAGGGTGTTACATCCCCCCCCCCCCTCTAAATAAATTACATCCTCATAATTTTAATTTTCACTTACTAATAAATTTTTTCAAGGTTATCTAAAAGATAGATATAACATAATATATAATTCCTAATGAGGTTTCTACCTTAATATCTTATGTATGAATTGGTTATACATATTTTCAATTAATTATGTTAACCAATTGATTCATTTTTCCTCTAAAACTTGTTTCATTATTCCCACTTTTTTCACACATGAATAATATTATAGTTATTTTGAGTCATTACCTTAAGTTCCTCTCTATACATTCTTGAAAAGTGGGAAATTTAATCTTCTTTCCTCCATCATATTTGTCACCCAAAATTCCATGAGACTTCAACCACTCTTGTTTAGTTTGTTTAAGAGATCAACTAAGTCACAGTTGTTAATCATAATTCTCGGTAGCTGGTTTTGAATAATCATAAGGTTTCTCACATTGGATCTTATCCCATTAGGATTCTCATTGGGAGAATATCTTCATTGTACATGGAATCCACTGAAAACTTGATTATTTTAGGGGTCATATATTACTAAAACAAAAAGGATTAAACATGTGTGATGAGCATCAAAAGTGAATTATTTTATAATAATTATAGGAAAAATTAAATCTCAAAATTTCTTTCTCTTAAAATTATTAAATTTGATTTCATTTCAACCTAAATCACCCATGTTTCAATCTAGGTTTATTTGGGTAGTGTTATCACATATTCATTAACATAATTACTTAACATAATAAATCACCGATAATCAAATTTAAATAGAATTTGATTAAAAAAAAGCATGTCCCCTGGGATTATCTATCTTAGTTTACAGTCAAAGACCCACTCATCGTGAACTAGAGTTAAGATTGAGCTAATATTCAACTATAATTTTTCAAGTTTATTTCCTCTAGTACATCTATTTCATATCCTAATAAACATTCCATTATCAATATAAGGATATAATTTCTAGGATAACAATACAATCTCTACTTTACCAAAACTACAGGATTTTATCCTATACTTAGAACTACCCATTATAATTTCCATAAGATTTCCACTAAATTTATAATATAAAAATCAAAAAAAATATTACATATTGTAACACCACAATATTTTTAAATAATGTTATGTTTGATAGAATACACAACATACAACATCAATCCTAAATGAATAATGAAATATTATTATTTAAAATGAACATTATAACCTAATTGTTTAATTAGTAGACATGAATAGTATTAAATTAATTATGATATATATATATATATATAAATTAAATAATAAATAAAAATTAATTTATTAATTATTTTTAAATAAGTAATCTATTTTTAGAAAAGTTATGTTATGATTCAGAAATACATTTTCTTTAAAATAATTTTTATTACTTTTTGTCAGAAAATATTATAATTAATTTATATAACTTTTATAAATTATATTTTATAAAAATAATATAATATTTTTAAATTCATGTATCAAAATTATCAAAGGGTGAAATTTTTATATTTTTCTAAAAATATAGATTTTTTAGTGAATAATGAAAAATACAATTTTTATTGAAAAATGTATATTTATTTAAATAATTTTCAAAGTTTTATTTTATTTTAAAATAATTTTAAATTAAAATTAGTTCAATTATATTATTAATAATCCAATTATAGTTTTGGAAATAGTTTTATACTTGAACTTAGTATAAAATATTTTTTATACTAAAAAAGGCATTTTTTTAAAAACTGTTTTTTATCCCATTTTCTGTGTTTCATTTTAAATTAAATTTCAAAATGTATAGAAATTTAATTTTATAAAATGTATTCAATATTTTTAATCATTATTTTAAAAAAAAAAATATTCCCCTTTTATTTTTGGGCATTATGAATAGTAACCACGGTAAATTTATCACCTCGGTAATTGGTAAATCAGGTTAATCTAGGTTAAAATTACATGATAATGTCATATTTTTCATAATTATTATTATTGTTTGAGTTTAATTAGAAAATTATAACATTATTATTTAAATTTATTGTTTAATAGATATTTTTCTATGAAAATGACCTATATAATATTTAAATAAAATAAAGTTACAAAATGTCACTCTATTTTAAATAACTATTATGTTTCCATGTGGGAAAAAATTAAGTTATGAATGAATATAGATATTAATTTTGTGCATAAAAAAATTATATTCATGATGATATTTTATTTATAATTTATTATGAATATATAATTACATTAAATGTTTGGGAACTGTTAATACTTTAATTATTCAATGAATAAAAAAATAAAATATATGAAATTAAAAACACTTAGAGTGATATAATTTGAGTGATTTTTAGTGTTAAGAAATTTTTTAGATTAATATGAAATATTAGTGATATTTAAATTATTTCTATTATAAACAAAAATTTTACTTGATCTATTTGAAATCAAATTAAATGAATAGTGTCAAAATTGACATTAATGATAATTTATAAAAATAATATTTTATTATATTATTTTAAAATAAAAAAATATTTAAAGTGGAAAATGTGGATAATATATGGTCTAAAAGTTCATATATTTTTTACTTATTATTCAATATTTACATTATATGTAAAATTATAAGCTTTTAAAAGTGAAAAATATGTTATCGTGGTTTATGGTAAAAAAAGGTTAACTAAGGGGTTAAACCAAAAGATAAAGTTTAAAATACCACATAAACCTGTAAAATAATATTTTTTAATGATATTTAAACAATATACTACCCTAGGTTATAATACCTATCCATTTGGATTCATTTTTATTATGATATACTTTATTATGATTTTATCTTTTAAGACATTCCAATAGTGTCTCTCCCTCAATTATAAAAGGGAACCTATTTCTTCACTTATTTACACCACATTGAGCCTTATATCTTGAAAAAAAACCAAAAAAAATCCTTATAAACTTTATTTTACACATTAAATAATTTCTTTCATCCAAAAAGACCAACCCTTGTACCCTTAACCTGAGTTTTAAATGAGTTCTTCCGAAGGAGAGGTAATCGGTTTAACTAATCACTTTCTTTTTACTTATTATTTAACTTTTCTAAATCGATATTATTTATCATAAAATAATTTCTTCAATATCCAACATAAATATAAATGTTATTATTATTATTAAATCACCATTATACACTATATTTCCCTTGAAATGGGAGGTAAATGTATCGCTCGTACATATGGATGTCTTACTATCTCCACGTAGCGATACAATTCATTTTTCACCACCATATTTAATGGCTAGTTATTATTATGATTTTTATGTTTATATGTAATAACTATAACACAATTATATGAATTTAATTATAATAACACATCTACCTTTTTATATTCCAATCTGTTGGAATACAATAACATCACTTGTGTGTACATGTGGACTACCACCTCCACAAAGTGATGTGATTTGTTTTTCATTTCCATTTTACTTGGATGGTAATAATGATGTATTTTATGAATATATATGATTTATATTATATACAAATTTTTATTAAATGATAAATTATATTTACATTTATTTCATTCCACCCGTTTAAAATTGAAAATAATGTTCATACATATGTACGGCCTACCATCTCTATGAAGAGTGTAATTTATTTTTTTATCTATAACTTCTATGGATGAATATAAATACGTATATAATGAATTTATATGAAATTTATATCATGATTAAAATTAAATATACTATGTAACCATGATCATATTACAAGTACCAAAAATAATGAACTAAAACATATAAGAAAAACATAGTAGTAACAACTCAAAACAATTATTTTTATAAAGAATTATTAATAAATGGGTGATATAAGGTTATAAGTAAACAATATAAGGTATTTATGTGTATATATCAATAATATATGTATAATAAATTTATATTTATTATATTGTATTTTCGGATTCATACGAAGGAAGTCAAACCTAAGGTGAGGGTTTCTCATATCACTTTTACTTCTGTGAGACATAAGTCATATCCACCATTTTTTTCTTTTAGGTAGTGTATATCCTGAACCTTTGATATATTATATCATGAATCTATTTATATTCATGGAATTTAAAATTTTAATTTGAATTTAATTATTTCATGGGGATTATGATTCAATAGTTACCAAAGTGGTAAGGGTTGATTTCATAGTCTTATCACTTTTTGGGATTGTCTCCGTTATGGGAGTCTTTTCTTCCACATCCATATTTTATCAAAAAAATTAAATAATAATTTTAATATCCTATATTTATTTATTAAATACATTTTTATCTATGTTTTACCTTCTTAGAAAATTAAGGAATCATCTTTTTGTTTTCCGAACATGGTTCCTTCTGACTTTTCTTGAAAGTATAATGGGAATTTTTTAACTTATATAGCATGAAAAAAATTTCACACCATCATGAATGTGAAATTATTTTAATATTAATTTAAAATTTTACAAGGTTATTTTAAAATAAAATGGTTTCTTTAATATTTGAAAAAAATATTAAATTTAAAAAATTATTTTTAAAGTGAAAAGGGTATTTTTCTTAATAAATATTTCAATAATATATTTAAAGATTTTTAATATATGTCAACATTTCTTGCTGAATATTTTATTGTGGGTGTAATATAATTATAACATCCAAAATATTTCTATTTATGGTATATGATCAGCTTGATTAGGTGTCACGAACCAACTCGGGTTGACCCAAAACCGGTCACCCAAGTTGATCTGCGATAAGGCCCGAGAGGCGTTCCTGATCCTCCTAGGTTGGCGAAAAGCGTCAGGGCATCAGTAGAGAATGAATGGGAATGATTTGTCCCAATGAAAATAAATAAGTTAGAAGAAATAATAAATAGAATCACAGAATAAATAAACCAAACACACAACTAAACAAGAACTGAATAAGATAGCACTAACCAAACTCGAAGACCGAACTATCTCCGTGTGACCTTGCAGGTCACTCTCCAACTCAATGATCAAGCATTTCCCAAGGCAAGCACACTTAATATGGATCCTACAAAAACACTAAAAAATAGAAAATAACTATAGGCGTGCGTATTAAAACTTAGTAGGCTAGCCTGATATCTATTCCCAATGCACTACCTTTAAAATAAAAGAAGCATCATTTCAAGTTTGAACTACAATGTATAAAAGTAAGTTTTCGAAATATTTTACTTAAAAGAAAAATATGAACTATTTCCCTTAACCATTTTCTAATCTGGATTCATTTCATTAGAGTCAGTGGAATCTTATAAAGGGAATGTGATGCTTATATTTTCATATTTGTACAAAGAGGATTAAACACTTTCATTTGAAAACCATTTTTAGAAACCTAATCAAAACTATTTTACCACTTTCCAAGCAAAACAACACACGAAAATGCACAATAGTAAGTACAAAAAAAGGGAAATGAAGATATACATACAAGTACCAAATTCATCACTGTAAGTAACTGATAGTCAATAAACATGGGTGAACCTTGGAGATCTATAATAACCCAGAAGATACCAATACATGATATCTCATCCTCATTGACATGTCACACATGATGAAATCAAAATGCCCTAAACACTCGGCCATCCTTTCTCAGGAAGGCCGAGGGAAAATCCCATAGAAATAAACCCAAACATATCTGCCTACTATGGGAAACTATTTAGTAATATAACCTACCAGTGCGGTAATCAATCTAAGAATATTCTCTCAATATACCAAGTTCCCTTGTCTCGAGTATTTAAAAAGGGGGTGAGCCAACCGATGCCAGCCAAGCATCCAATCACGAATATATATATATATATATATATCTGTGTGTGTGTGTGTGTAATAAATAAACAATAACAATTATCACACTGAGCTACTCCATGAAACAACCCCTTTCCTTTAAACCATTTGAGCACCGAGGAGCCTCTAAGCGTGGGCCTCCCAAATAAATAATTGCAATGAAGGAAAGAGAGTTATCCAAGGAGAGTTTTCATGAAAAAATAATTCAAAAATTTCATAAAGGATCCAAACAGGCCTCAAAAACAAATCACAAAACGCCATTCTTAGAATGACCAAGTTTACTTCCCCAAAAAGGAAAAAATATCATTTTATATTCCAAAAACATTTATAAAATTACATTTGGGCATTCACACCACATTTTCAAACCAATACCACATTTATTAAAATACCAGATGATCTACACATTTCAAAATATTTCAAACCATTTCCATAAGACAAATGCACTCTTCTTTCCACTTCAAACCACTTGGAAAACTTATTTAAGAATGCTAAAAATCATTTCATGTCATTACCCATTTACTAAACCATACCATTTTTATAAGATGTTAAAAGATTTTGGAAACTGATACTCATTTCTTTGTAAAAAAACTAGCACACTTTAGAATCCACATAATGAACTCAAAACATTGTTTCCCACACTACCACTACATTTATAAATTCAAACAAGTTATTTTATAACATATTTAACCTTAAAAAGCCAACTGGGAAACTAACCACACATAAGGGTTGTAAAATCTAATAAAACAATTTCAATTTATCACTCAACATGGAATAAACACCCGTTTGAATGCCATAAGTTTATTTAAATTACTAAACAATGTTTTAGATGACATAACCTGCGTACAAAGACTAGCAGGACATATTTCCAAACAAACTGTGTGTATACTTTTTAAGAAATCTATTCTATTTATCGCAATGCAGGGCTTAAAACATTATTTTCACAGCAAAGAAAATATTTTGAAGATAAAATAACACTAATTATTATGGAAAAAAAAGAATGAAATTAATGGTTCTTAAATGAAAAAATAGATTTCACGGGATAACCTACCTCGAGAACAAAGTGTGACGACAATGAAATCTTGGAACAAAGTCACGATGACAGCACCCACTTGGAAATACCCCGCGTGGGTCCTAAAATATAAATTCTATTAATAAAATCTATGAATCTATAAAAACATATAACAAATAAAGATAAAAACAAGAATAAAATAAAATAAGTTGGATAGTATACCGACGGGGGGGTGGTTGCGACTGGAGACAGACTTATGGAGGGTTGGTCGGGGCAACGCCGGCAAGGTGGGTTGGTCGGGGCAACGCCAGGAGGGTTCGGGCATTGAAATAAGGAAATTCCAAAATGGTGGTTGTTGTGAACACTAGTAGTCTACTGGGGTTGTGCACGCCGGACAGGATCTCCCCATGGTGAGATGAGGTGGGTTGGCTAAGTTTGCGGGCTAGTCGAAACAGCTCCGATAGAGAGTGGACTGGTCGGGGTGGCATTGGCCGGATGAGTCACGCTAGCAGGGGTGGCCAGAGTTGGAAGTGGTGTCGATGATAGGGGTGGCCGCAAGGAGATTAGAGGTATTTGGCTGGAGGTGAGTGTGGCTGGGTGGAGTGCATAGGGCATGGGGCACGCGGGGTTGTGTGGAGAATAATGGATAGAATGAGGGGAGTGTTTCGGCATCAGCTGGCCAAGGGAAAGGGTGAGATAGGCTACTGTGGATAGGCACTGTTGAGGTGCTGGAAGGATTCTGAGAGGGAGTTCAGGTTCAGGGAGGTGCTATAGGGGGAAGGCACGGGGGCTGGTTTGCTCGAGCACAACAAGGGGGAGCTGAGGGCCGGAGTGAGGTGGAGAGGCGTGGTGCATGGGAGAGAAGCAGGCTGGAGCAGCCGGAGGTAGCGACGAGGCCTGCTCACACCGAAGGAGGGATGTTTTGGGAGGATCCTTGCTTGCGCCGCACACACAAATAATGGGGGGCTCAAATTGGAGATAGAAGTAGGTTTTCTAGAAACCCTAAATAAAAAACCAACTAAAAAAATAAAAAAATCAATAAATTCATAATAATACTAATAATAATAATAATAATAATAAAATAAATAATTATAATAATAATTCATAATGATAGAAGATAAAAATAATAAAAGGAATAATGAGAATAATAATAATAATAACAAAAAAATAAAATTAACAAGTCTAGTTTTCACCAAAAATAAATATAATAAAATTCTTAATAACAATAAAAAATTTATATAACATAATAAATTAACATTTATTTATTAACTTTAATTATTCGAAGATGAAAAGGTCATGCGGTTGTTTGGTCAAAACTGCACGACATCGCGCTCTGCCCATGTGTCCAATGACGTCGAACCCAAAACATGCACTTTTTAACATAAACTCAGAAACTTCATTTAGGACACACCCCGGACCCCAGTAAAAATATTTAAAGGCATAAAAATAATTAAAAAAATTACACACACGGGTCGGGGTGTGTCAATTCTCCCCACCATAACGCCTTCCTCCCCAAGAAATCTACGACACTATCTAGCTAATCTATCAACACCTAAGAATTTCACATATACATGATCAAACCTCTTAATCCAAGGACATTCACTCAACCCACAATGAGACTTAACCCTATTGCCCGAAAGAAATCACCAGCAGAGGGGAGGCCAGAACAAACTCCCCACCATAAAGAACCAACCTATATGTGGCCAAACAAAAATCCAACTTAGACCTGTACCAGGCCATACTCAAGCTAAAGGAATCACAAAAAGAACATTTAAACCAATCCCTCCTTCCTGAAAGGGACCAGAGATGAACTGAAAAATCCGCATGAACCAAAAACCCTCACCCCATGGGTGGGGAGTGAGGGTCCAAGGATTGGATCAATTAAACCATGATTGAAAACTACTCACGAACCATCACTTTGGGATAGACACAAACCAAATTCACAACCGATTGACAAGAGGGGTTCAGGCCTGGACACTAATCGGAAACTTGCATTCAAAAAGGAATAATTACTAGCATTGCATGGGGGATAAGTCCATCACACTCTTTGTAACAAGAGGATAATTACAAAAACAGAGAAACCACAATAGAAACACTAAAACTATCTCACCGCAATGATAGTGGTACAACCTTAAACCAGACTCCTTAAAATACCTCGGGGTTCCTGACTACGTTCTAGATTCACTCTGAGGCCTTTTGGTTGGAGATTTTATGGATGAAGCATCTCCTTCCTCCCAGTCAGGTTCTGGTAATTCCAATAAGAAACATACAACTTTTTATCTGACAGATGAAAGGATGGAATTTTGAAATGAACCCACGCTAGCATTGAAACTCGGAGTTCATCATAAGACCCATGACATTCCCATACATTTCTAATCCCAAAACACCTTCAGTACACTGCAACTATAAGAGATGTACTTACACTGAAAGGAAACATACACATGAAACTTTAAACAAAAACCAAACAACACATCACATATAAGAAATTCCCCCGCGACGCTTTCTAGAAATGCCCTGAAAAAATCATTGTAAGTGACCCAAACATCCACATGCATGTCAAGTCTTATAAGTACATGGGTTCTTGACTTTTCTTATCCATAGGTTGTCCCCTTGAAGCATTTATGGGTGATCATAGTACGGTTGATCAACCTAAAGATTTTATTCTTGAGTTTTGAAAGCTAGATCCACCTCTATTTTATGGTCAAGAAGAACCCTCTATAGTAGAGGAGAGGATGAGGAAGATTGAAAAGGACTTTAACCTTCTTGAGTTTCCCAAGTCATTAAAGTTCAATTTGGAAACCATCATGCTTGAAGCTTCACTGTGGATGTGGTGGAAGTTAGTGTCCCTGGGTAAGCCCCATAAAGAGCTTACATGGGAGTTTTTCAAGGCTTTGTTAATTTTTCAGTATTTCTTTGAAGAGGAAATACTAAAGCAGGGCGAAAGAGATGTCTTCTCTGTAGCAGGGTGATAGATCTGTTTTGGAATATTTCCAGCTTTCTATGGATCTAGTCCCTTATGATACATGGTATGTCACAGATAAATCCATTATTGCTTGACATTTCGAGGCGGGTCTTTACCCAGATGACCGACCTATCTCTATGTGACCCTGCAGGTCACTCTCCGATTCAATGATCAAGAATCTCCCAAGGTGAGCTCACCCAAGCTAGAGCCTGTACAAACACTAAAAAATAGAAAATAACTATAGGTTTGAGTATTAAAACTTAGGATTCTAGCCTGAAATCTATTCCCAGTGCACTACCTGAAAAATATAAGAAACTTCATTCAAAGTTTGAACAACAATTTATAAAAGTATTTTTTTCTAAATATTTTACTTAAAAGAAAACTATGAACCCTTTCCCTTAACCATTTTCAAATCTAGATTCATTTCATTGGTGTAAATGGAATTTTATAAAGGGATTCTGATGTTTATATTTTTAGATTTATACAAATTTGATTAAACACTTTCATTTGAAAACCATTTTTAGAAACCTAATCAAAACCAGTTTACCAATTTCCAAGAAAAATAACACACAAAATGTGAAAAAGTAAGTACACAATAAGGGAAATGTAAATATACATACAAGTACCAAATTTATCACTGCAAGTAACTGATAGTCAATAGACATGGGTGAACCTAGGAGATCAAGAATAATTCAGAAGACACTAATACTTGAGATCTCATCCTCCTTGAAATGTCACACACGATGAAATCAAAACTCCCCAAATGATTGGTCGTCCATTCTCAGGCAGGCCGAGGGTAAATCCCATAGCAATTAACCCAAACATATCTGCCTACTATGGGACACTCGTCGGTAGCATAACCTACCAGTGTGGTAATCACTCTCAGAATATTCTCTTAATATGACAGGTTCTCATGTCTCAAGTATTTAAAAAGGGGGTGAGCCAATCGATGCCATCCGAACATTCAATACCTAATATATATATATATATATATAAACAATAACCAGCATCACCCCAATCCACTCCATAGAAAAACCCCTTTCCATTAAACCATTCGAGCACCCAAGAGCCTCTAATCATGGGCCTCCCAAAAAAATAATTTCAACAAAGGAAAGTGAGTTATCCAAGGAGAGTTTTCACAACAACATTTTTCATAAATTTCATAAAGGTACAAAACGGGCCTCAAAAAAACTTCACAAAAATCCATTCTTAGAAGGACCAAGTTTACTTCCCCAAAAAAGAAAAAACATCATTTTATATTCCATAAACATTTATAAAATTTCATTTGGGCATTCACACCACATTTTCAAACCAATACGACTTTTATTAAAATTCCAGATGAGCTACACATTTCAACATATTTAAAACCATTTTGAAAAGCCAAATGCACTCTTCTTTTGACTTCAAACAACTGGGAAAACATATTCAAGAATGAAAATCACCATTTCATGTCATTACCCATTTACCCAACCAAACCATTTTTATAAGATGCCAACAAAATTTGGAAACTGATACTCATTTATTTGTAAAAAACCCAACACACTTGAGAAACCACATAATGAACTCAAAACAAAGTTTCCTACACTACTGATACATTTATAAATTCAAAAAATATATTTTATATCACATTTAACCTTCAAAATCCAATTGGGAAACTAACCACACATAAGGGCTGAAACATATAATAAAACAATCTTAATTTATCACTCAACAGGGTATAAACACCAATCTGAATTCCATAAGTTTATTTAAATTACTAAACCTTGTTTTAAATGACATAACCCGCATACGAAGACTAGCAGGACGTATTTCCAAACACACGGTGTGCATACTTTTTAAGAAATCCATTCTATTTATCGCAATGTAGGGCTTAAAACATCACTTTCACGCCAAAGATAATCATTTTTGAGATCAAATAACACTAATTATTATGGTAAAAAATGCATGAAATTATTGGTTCTTAAATTGAAAAGTAGATTTCACGGGAGAACCTACCTTGAGATCAAAGTGCGACAATAACATAATCTTAGAACTAAGGCACAATGACAACTCCCACACAGAAACGCCCCGCGCAGGTCCTAAAATATCAATTCTATCAAGAACTTCTATCAATCGAAAAAAAACCCCTAACAAAAAAATATAAAAAAAAGAATAAAATAAAATAATAAGGATGGTATACCGACGGGGGGTTGCGACTAGAAACGGACCACTGGAGGGCCTGTTGGTGCAATGCCAGCAAGGTGGGTTGGTCGGGGAAATGTCGGTTGCGTGCGGGCGTCGAAACGGGGAAACACCGGGAAGGTCAATTTTTTTCACATGGGTAGGCCACTGGGGTTGTGCGCGCCTGATAGGAGGTCATCGTGGTGAGAGGAGGTGGTCCATCCATGTTTTCAGGCTAGCCAGAATAGCATCGGTAGTGAGTGGACTGGTCGGGACAGCATCGGTCGGACGAGATGCACCATTAGGTGCCGCTAGATTCAAAGGTGGAATCGGTGAGAGGGGAGGCCACAGGGAGAATAGGGGTCCACAGCTAGAGGCAAGTGTGTCTGGGTGAAGTGCGCAGGGCAGGATGCACGCATGGTCTGGTAGAGCATGCTGGACATGAGGAGTGGCGTGTTTCGGCATTAGATGGCCAGAGGCGATGGGCGAGGGGGGGCTGGTGCGGACAGGTGTTGTCGAGGTGCCGGTAAGAGGCGGAGAGGGAGGTCAGGTCCAGGGCAGTGCTACAAGGGGAAGGCATGGGTTCTGGTTTTCTCAAGCACAGTAAGGGGAGAGACAAGGGCCGAAGTGAGGTGTAGAGGTGTAGTGCATGGGAGAGGAGGAGGTCAAAGAAGTTGGAGGTAGTGACGAGGAATCCTTGCACCAATAGAGGGAGGCACTGGGAGGAGCCCTACTTTCGCTGCACACACAAAGAATGGGGTACTCAAATTGGAGAGAGGAGTAGGTTTTACAGAAACCCTAAATAAAAGACCAACTAAAAAAGAAAAAGAAAACCAATAACATCATAATAATAGTAGTAGTAATAATAAATGAAATAATAATAATAATAATAATGAATAATGATAAAAAATAAAAATAATAAAAGGAATAATAATAACAATAATAATAATAAAATAAAAAAATTAACAAGTCTAGTTTTCACCAAAAATAAAAATAATAAAATTATTAATAACCATAAAAATTTTAAATGACATAATAAATTAACAGTTATTAATTCACTTTAATTATTTTAAGATGAAAAGGCCAAAGAGTTGTCTAGGAAAAGCCATGTGACGTCGTTCTCTGCCCGTGCGTCCAACGACGTTGAACCCAAAACATGTACTTTTTAACATAAACTCAGAAACTTCATCTGGGACTCTCCCCGGACCCCAGCAAAAATATTTAAAGTCGGAAAAATAATTAAAATAAACTTATACACACATATAGGGGTGTGACATTAGGGAATGTATTGATATTTCATATGTTATTTTTTTGGATATTGATAGTTATTTATTTTTAAGGAATGTTGATTAAGTAGTGTTATTTATTAATATTAGGAATTCATTGGACTTAGTATATGACAAGTGGGGCCTATTATAGGTCCTCAAAGTATCGGTAGGTATCAGGAAACAAACTATATTGGGTTTTATCTGAGGCCTTACCTATTTATTTGTATATTTCTTTCAGAATGACTCAATGATATGTCTTATATGTCTAGAATTAAAAATTCTGTCATTATGAAATCATTTATTGATGTCCACGTGATTATTTTATTTTTCATAATATCCATGGATAATTTTCTATCACATGTGATTATTTATAATTAATTATTTTCTAATAATTTATTCTAATCATGTTGTTATTCATTCTCAAGTTATTGATTAGTGGCATGTGTTTTCATATATTTATCTTTCTATGTTGACTATGCATTATTTATTCATGATAGCTTCAACTGTATGCACACCCTTACTTGGAATCTAATATCACCGTAATATTTTTTTATTTTCCCTAGGATATGGAAAAAGTTATTATGAATAATATTAAGGATTTATGAATTATTTTATTCTATGTATGTTATATTTAAAATGTAACATGGTAATCATGTTTATATATGGTTCTTCAAGACTACTAAACTATTCATTCCTTTGGGATGCGATTACTTATATCTGGTTCCAATGTAAAAAGGTAACCATTGGATCTGGGCTACTAGAGTTGGGGGTTTTTATAGTTGGTATCAAAATAAGTTTAGTAAAAACTATGGGAATTATATTTATGAAAACATAGATTAGGAAATGGAACCCTATGACGGACTTTGAGAATATTCCCAAAGAAACTAAGTTTAGGATTTTGAGATTAGTTACGTATAAATTTTCATTTTGTGTTAATTATTTCACAAGTTTTGGGATTATAAATTATGTTCCATATTTTAATGATCTAATATAGTGTATTTCATTTTTTAAAAATGGTTCCTAGAAAAATAAATGGGAACTATATCAATGCATGTAATCCATATAGGTATTTCCCTCTTGTGAAATAAAGCAAGAGATGGATCCAAAAATATATAAGATAAAATTATAACTATATTGGGGAATTTGGATAATTTTGTGACCAATAAACTTGAATGTATATGGCATCATAATGATCCAAAATTCATTGTAACAATGTTAGACCACTTCATACGTCAGCAAACTCTATCATTAAATGGGACTAAGATCCCCTTTGTAGCTAATAAATGGATATGTTCCCAAGAGAAAATATTTTTTTTCTTTGCTAAGTATTAAAATGGAGAAGGTTATCATAGAATTTTATCATCTCCCATGGTATGGGGATCGATGGTGGTACTTGATTCAAAACACTAAGGATGAGGAGCAAATAACAGGTATATAATATAAGGATTTTAAGTAACTTCTCTTGGAAAAATATTTTCCTCATTAACAATGAGAAAATATAGAGATAAAACTCTTGAGTTTAAGTCAAAAGGAAGAGGAAAATTTTACTAAGTATAAAGATAAATTTACTAGTTTATAAAGTCATGTTGTAGACCATGTACATAATCAAAAGAGTAATATTGAATGTTTCTTTGATAGTTTAAACACAATCCTTAGAATGGTACTAGTATCTCAAACATTCTCATAATAAGAAGATATAGTATCATGTTCTATCAATATAGAGAAATAATTATATAAATATTATGGATATAAAGGAAATGAATAGAATAATATGTTGGAAGAGAAAAAAGTAACTAAGAGGAATAAGGAATAGAAGGATTTTTTCAAATGTAATGATTATGGAAAGAAACACCCTAGTAATTTTTTAAATTAAATGGGTGTTTTATATATGTTTGGAGAGAAATTCCACAAGTATCATGATTTAAAGGTTAATAAAGAAGCATTAAATGTGCAATGATTCAAATATAAGGATATGGGGAACTACAAAAATGAATGGCCCAAGAATCAAGTGAATATACCTCAGAATATGTTAATAGATCAAGTTCAATCCTATACTATTACTACTGATAAAGTAGAATGATTGAAGTGATTGTTTATTTGGATCTAAGAATTATATTTTCGAATTATTTTATCAATTACATTTTATTTATAAGAATCATGAAATGTTTAAGTATTATATTGTATTATTTTTCCTTTAAAGACTTGAAAGTGTGTGTTAAATGGTATAGATAACCAAGAAAAGTGATTTAGTTGTAAGGTATGAATAAGGTAAATATAACACTTAATATTCTTATGATGTTTAATTAATAATGTTTTTTGGGATAAATAAAATATCTTCATTGAATAAGTGAATGTGATAGCATTAGTGACCTTGAAAATAGATCATGGTTTGATGAAAAAGAAATTCATGATGGGGTTTACTACATTTATGAAATATATTAGATAATATGATATTTTGTTTAAGGAATAAGGAGAGAGTTAATTCTTGGAAGCAAGCATGTTTTTATTAAGTTTTTGTAGTGATTCAATTTTTTACCATGTTTTAGGAAAATATGTGATCAAGGTATTTAAATGTGACATTAAGCAATTCTTTATGGTGGATTGATGATAAGTCGATTTTTTAAATTTAGTGAACTTATTCTTTTTTTTAAAATTTTTTCATACATATTTTGGAGGATCCCTTAGGTTAACTATTTATATAATTGATTAATTAGAACTTTGGGTGTTATTGGATAACTTTTGCTAACCATTTTGGTTATGGTAAATATTTATAGGTAGAAGGGATGAATTATGGATCTTATTATTCATTAAAAGTTAATTTTAGTGCTTCATGAATAAAAAAGTAATCTTGAGTATTCATTTCTTGTAGTAAGATAGGAAGTGGAAATAGATTGAAGAATAACAAAAGAATGATATTATAATTATAACATTAAAATAAATCAGGTAAGCTTATTTTATTGAGTTATTTTTTTGGATGGTAAAAAAATACATCAAGTTTAGAAAAAGGACCTTGAAATAATAACATTATCTATTTACTTTTCCTTCTGAAAAATCAATGGCCTTTTAACCCATCATATATTTACGATTTACTGATAGTTAACGTTCTCATGACCATGTTCTTTATCACTATCTATTAAACCTTGGGAATCATTTTTCTATTTCATGTCCATATTTTCACTTCCCAATTATGTTATCCTTTTTTTAAACCTAGTTTGGTGGTGACCATCATGCATCCATTTAGCACTTTTTAAAGGGAATTTCTATTAACCCTTTTTACGATGTGGGTTTTTCATAATGGAATTTTCAAATGAAAACACCTTGATTATTAATCGCATGTTCAGATTGATAGGATAAAATTTATTAAATGGGGGAATGTAACACCTTTATATTTTAATGGAACTCTATTTTTGATAGCATACAAAACAGATACCATAGAACCTAAACGAACCTTGAAATATTATTATTTAAATATAGTTGGTATAACCTAGCTATTGAATTGGGTGATATGAACAGAATTAAACAAATTTTGAAATATATATATACATATAAAAATGACCTACTCAATAAAAATTCATTGATTATTACTTTGTAAATAAGTACTCAATTTTCAGTAACGTTATTTTATGCTTCAGAAATAAGTTTTCTTCAAAATGATTTTTATTAATTTTTGTGAGAAAATGTTATATTTAATTTCCATAACCATTATAAATTTTATTTTATAAAAATAATATCATTTTTTAAATTAATATATCAAAATTATCTTGAGGTGAAAGTTTCATATTTTTATGAAAAGATTGATTTTCCAGTGAATACTGAAAAAATCTCTTTTTATTGAAAAATTATTTTTTATTTCAAGGATTTACAAAGTTTTATTTTAATTTAAAATTGATTTATAATAAAATTAGTTATATAATTTTATTAATAATATAATTATATTCATTGGAATGAGTTTTATACTTAAATTTACTATATAAAATTTTGTACATAAAGATGTATTTTTCTAAAAAAAATTGTTTTTCATCACATTTTGGGGATTTTACTTTAAATAAAAAATTTACATATATATAAATTAAATTTGATAAAATGTATTCAATGTTTTTAATAAGTATATTAAAATTTGGTAAATATTTCCCTTTTATTTTTAGGAATTATAAATAGTAACTATGGAAAAAATTATCACCTCGGTAAAGGGTAAATCAGGTTAATCTAGTTTAAAACTAAGTGATAAGGTTATTATTATTCATCCTTATTCTTATTGGATGAATTTAATTATACTCATATCACATTAGGTTCAAATTTTATTTTTTTAATGGGTACTTTTCTATGAAAATGATCAATATAATATTTAAATCAAATAATGTTACAAAATGCCACTCTCTTAGTTTTAAATAACTATTATGTCTCCACATAAGGAAAAAAGAAAGTCATTAATGAATATAAAAGTCAATTATGTGAATAATGAATCTATAATCATGATTATAATTTATTTTTTATTTTTATTGATTATATAATTAATTTAAATTCGTTTGCAATGCTAATACAGTATTTATTCAATCAATAAAAAACAAAATAAATGATATTAAAAATATTAAAGTGATTTAATTTTAGTGATTTATAGTATTTCAAAAAAAATTATATTAATATGTCATATTATTTATTTTTAAATACATTATATTTAAATTCAAATTTTTATTGATGTATTTGAAGTCAAATTAATTTAATAGTGTCAAAATTGACTTTAATGACAATTTATCAAAATCATATTTTATTAAATTATCTAAAAAACATAAAAATATTTAAATAGGAAAAAGTGGATAATATATGTTTTAAAATTCCATCATCTTTCCATTTATGACTAAATATTTACCTCATATTTAAAATTATAACCCTTAACAATGAAAAATAGTTTACCACATTTAATGTTAAAATAGGTTAACTAAAGTGTTAAACCAAATTATAATTTTTTAAATACCACTTAGACTGGTATAAATTTTATTGTTTGATGATTTTTAAACCATATACTACCCTAGGTTATAATACCTTTCCATTTTGATTCATTTTTCTACATAATGAGTTTATTATAATTTAATCTTTTAAAAAATAAAAAGTGTCATCATCCCCTCATTTATAAAATGGAACCCCTTACTTCACTTATTTAAACCAAATTGAGCATTATATTTCGACCAAACACTACAAAAATCCCTTATAAACATCATTATCTAAATTCTATAGGTTGTTTTAATCCTTAAAGATCAACCCTTGGACCCTTAATAGGATATTTAAAGGAGTTATTTCAAAGGAGTGGTAATTTCCCTAACTGATCACTTTCTTTTTATATCCTATTTACCTCATTTAAATATATTGTATTTATCATAAAATAGTAAATTAATTATTATAAATATAATTAAATGGTATTATGATTTTTAAATCACCATTATCCACCCTCTTTCCCATCAAATGAGAGGACAAGGTATCGCATGTCTGTTTGTACAGATTATCATCTCCACACATCAATACAATTCATTTTCAAACCCCATATTTCATATATGGTTATTATTATGAGTTTATTATTTATATGTGATACTTATGAAATAATTATACCCATATAATTATAATATCACATCTAACTTCTTACCTTCCAACCTGTTGTAATACAATAAGATCACGTGTACGTACGTGTGGACTACCACCTCCAAAAAGCAATGTAGTTTTTTCCATTTAAATTTTACTTGGATTATAATAACGATTTATTTTAAGAATATATTTTTTTTATATGATATAATAATGATTCTATAAATGATGATTATTTTTTACCTTTCTTTCATTACATATATCAAAAAACAAAAATAGTGTTCATGCGTACGAACAGCCTGCCGTCTCCATGAATAGTGTAATTCATTTTCCTATCTATAACTTTTATGGATTAATATAAATATGTATATAATGAATATATATGATATTTATATCTTGATAAAAAAATATTATATTATTTAACCATGATCAATGTATAAGGACCAAAACAACTGAACCAAAACATATATGAAAAATGAAGTAATTACCACAAAAAATAGTGATTTTAATAATGAATTGTTAATAAACAAGTGATATAAAGTTATAATTAATTAATATAAGGTATATATGAGTATTTTTCTAGATTATATTTATAATAAATCTATATTTATTATATAGTAGGTTTATATACAAATAAAAAAAATGGACTTTAGGTAAGGGTTTCTCGTCTCACTTTTACTTTCATGTGACACATGCCATATACACTACTTATTTATTTTGTGTTGTGTATATACATAACATTTTATATTTTATATCATGAATATATTTACCTATTTTAATTAAAATTTTCATTTTATTTTACTTATTTCATGGGTATTATGATTCAAAAGTTACCAAAGTGGTAAGGTATTATTTCACAATCCCATCACTATTCAGGATTGTCTCTATTGGGGGAGAACTTTATTCTATATACTTATTTTATTATCATGTTTTAAAGAATATTTTTAATAGACTCCAATGATTTATTAAATAAATTTTTATCTATTTCTCATGATGATTAGTTCTGCTCTTTCTCGTAGTTACCTTTTCCTACTTCAGAGGCATAACTGCTTTTCCTCTTTATGTTCACATTCTTACGGAAGTTTGGTTTTATTGGTTCCATGTCTGCTAGATGTTCCCTACCGCTTCTTTTCCCATAAACACTACTACCACATCTCTTATTGCATGAATTTTGTGATAAACCCCCATATTGGTTAGTCACAAAGATACTTCAGTGGTTTGGGTTTTTTGTGGTAGCAGTGCCATTTGGCTTCTCCTCGCGGGATCGATCAACCTCCTCTGCTCTTGCTACCCAAACTGTTGTCATAGACCTCTTCTCATGTCAGTATTTAGGTGTTTGTGATGGATTTGGATGGTTTTCGGGATTTTGTTCAGTGTCTAGGTTTCATGGCATCTGGTTTTGTTCATCACTATGGTTGTTGGTAGAATTGAACGATCTGGTGGAAGTTTAGTGTTCCAACTTCATTGACATCCTTTTCTACTGGTTAGTGTTCCTTTTAGGTGTTCCTTCAATCCATCCCTCATTTTATTCTTTACGAATCATTGGTCGCAATCTACCTATTGGTGTCTCTAAATAAATTAGTTTGTGATCCAACCGATGGTCACCTTTCCATGATTAGGCCTCCCCTCTCCAAACTCTACCCTAGCCTTTAGATTCTTCTTGCCAAGTCAGGTAGGCATGGTGCGATGGATATTGGTGAAATTTTGGGATGGTGTTGTTTGAGCGGTGGTTGTCGATTCATGTGGTACGAACTGGAATTCGGTGTTTCAGTTGATATCGTTTTGGTGTATCTGCCTGCTGTTGATGTTTCTTGTTGGAAGAGGTGCTCGTGGACTGTCTGTTAATAATGGTGATGGTGGTTTTTAGTGGATAAGTTTTTGTGTATTTCTAATTCATAATAGTGATGTCGTTGATCCTTTTATGGGTCCTCACTGACAGTGGGGTAGGGATGCTCATGGATGGTTTGTAGGGTGTGCAGCTCGAGATGGTTCATCTTCTATAATGATATATGATGATTTTGTATTGTTTTTGAATTTGAATCAGTTGGCTGTGTACAGGGTTGTTTGGAGCTCATTTTTATTTTGGTATGATGTATGAATGGTGGTATCTATTAGGTTCCCACTCAGCCGTAAAAGTGGTTTTTATTAAAAATAAGAAAATAGATTGGTGGGGAAAATAAATGTTTTTGTTTAATTATAAAGTATGAATAGAATTTCCCACCATCATGACCACTAAATGATTTGAAGATTAATTTATAATTTTACAAGTTTATTTTCAAATAAAACGGTTTATTTAATTTGTGTGATGTTATTAGATTTAAAATAATTATTTTTAAACTGAAAAGGGTATTTTATACAAGAAATATTCTAGAAATCTCTTTAAATTATTTCCATATTTATTAACAACCTCTATTAAATAATGTATTGAGGATGTACTATAATGATCCCATTAAACATATTTCTCGGTATGGTTTATCATCATCTTTACTTGGGAAATTATTGATATTTAGTATGATAGTTCTTCTAATACATTTAGTAATTTATTTTTAAGTCGTGTTGATAAAGTTGTATTGTTTATTAATATGAGGAATGCATTGTACTTAATAATTGATTGGTGAGCTTGTTATATCCATTTGATGCATATGTGGGTCTCATGATACAAACTATATGGGATTTTTGTTAAGACCTTACCCATTTATTTCCAGATGTCATGTCCAAGTCCTTGATGTTAAGTTTCAAATGTCTACAATTATGTATTCCATCATTATGAAATCATTTTTATGTCTACGTGATTATTGGATTTGTTATGATATCCATGTATAAGATTCTAGATTATGTGATTATTTATATGGCATTATTTTATCATCATTTATTCCTAACATATTATTATTCATGATAAAGTTATTGATTAAATGGAATTTGTTTTCAAATATTTACTTTTCCATGTTGATTATCCCTTATTTATTCATGGTATATTCCTCTATACACATACCCATATGAGCATCTAATATCACCCTTCTATTTGTTTTCTTTTCCCCAATATATGAAGAAGGTTATTAAGAATAATATTAATGATTAAATAATGATTTTATGCTATGTATTTTATATTTCCAGTATGATATGGGAATCATTTTTGTATCTAGTTCTTTAAAACTACGAAACTCTTTAATCCTTTGGGATGTAATTACTTGTATCTAGTACCAATGTAATAATGTATCCACTAGCTATGGGCTACTATACTTGGAGTTTTAAAAATATTACATCAACTAACATAAAGGTTTATTTATACCTTTGCAATTATTATTAACCTTAAATTACACTCCTTAATGAAATTTAGGTCCACAATAAAAAAAATCTTAATCTACATAGTTATCTAAACCCTATTATGATACCAATTGTAGCACCCTAAACATGCACTCCCAAATCTAGTTATAAAAAAACATTACAAACTGTCTTCGATACTAATAGTTGATTAACTGACATAACTATCCCATGACCACATTAATTTAATTAAATATTACATTATAATACATTTCCATGACCATTTAGGTTTATATATTTAGATAATTTGTAAATAAACATTAACTAACAAAACACATGCCTTTTTCAATTACGGGACATTTTTTCTTCTATATAAGAAATTTTATAATCAATAAAAATATTTCAAAATCTCTAAAAATTTCTCCAAACATGAAATTTTATTTTTATAAATGTCATTTGTAATAATTTTACTCAAAACCTGTGGAAATGAAAACAAAATAAGGGTGATATAAAATGATAAGTTAGGGAAAATGTATATCAAAACCTATCCTGGCATAAATAATAGGGTAGGAATAAATAATAGTCAAATAATTCCATATAACTAGATACATGACCTTAAAATAAATCCATGGAATACATAACAATATAAAAAGACATATGGATTAAAATAATTGAATTCATAGTGATGGAAGGAATAACTATGAACATCTTGATCTTTATCATCAAGGCCTAAACCAAGGCATCATTCTTACCATCAATAATGTTGCCAAGACATCATTATTTTCATCAAGGTTGTAAATAATACATCATTCTTTCATTGGGTAGGCATAGACTAAATTACCAAACCATTTTTCTAATGAGACCAACCAATGCATCAAGGGCCTATATAAAATCAGATCCCACCCTTCACTTATTTAAGTCCATTTAATTCACCGTATAATGATATGAATATCAATAAAATGCATAATTAAATTCACTTTGAAATAAATAAACACTTCTATTGAGATAAAAACATACAAATAATTAATAATTTCCAAGTATATAAATGGTATCACATAGATTTAATTCATCCAAAGAAAGAAGGTGGATGGTTAGACAATATATATTCATCTTCTCTTAGTAATCCATAATCATTTAGATAACAACATACAGGTGTAAATACTATTTATAGACAATAAATAATCATAATAAATCTAGGAAAATAAGTTATATGGTATCATTTTAACAATGACCTTGATCAAGGATAAGATATTTCAATGGGAAATGACTAAGATAAGATGCACTTCTTAAGATTTTTATAAAAAACACATTGGAAATAAGAAATTTCCTTACACTTTTACAATTATTTTAAAAATAAATATTCTATAAAACTATGAGTAGAATAATTCCTTTTAGAAACCATTAAAATAGGGAGAAAAGAATTCATATAAAATTAAAAATATATCTAAAGGAAGTGTTCTCATAGAAATGTTATAAAATTTCTTTTGTCAAAACATCCTGTATAGAAAATGATAGAAAATTATTTTCATTCAAAAAACATTCAAATAAGGGAGAGGTAGATGAAAATGATCTTTTTCAAATTTTGAAACAAATATAGGGATACCCAAAAAATGTAGAGTCAGATATAATACATGAGATAAAAAAAATCATTTTTACTATATTAAAAATACCTTTGTTGAAAACCACATCATTTAAAAATATTATATAAAATCCAATATAAAACAAGATAAAGAGAAAACAATGATCACAAAAGATAACTAATTAATAATAAAATGATGTTGATATTAGAAAAAAATGTTATAAAAATTCAAAGTATGGTTTTTCGTAATTAAAATATCTTTCTTTTAAAATAGGGTTAGGAAATGAAACCTTATAGCTTGAGTATCATCAAAATAAAAACCCTTTGTAAGAACCCGTGTTTTTCGGGACTTTCGTTTTCAGTAGAAAATTGAATTTTTGTTATTGGATGATCGTGTGGGGTAAAATGGTCATTTTAATCTACCATATGATCTTAGATAATTATTATGACCACTCTGTTTGTCCTGAAATAGGGTGTTTACCCTAAGAAAAGAGTTTAGTGGTAATCTGAGCAGTTCGAATTTTAGCGGAATATTTAATATTTAGTATTATTAAAATAAATATTAAATTATTTGTGCAGGTTTTTTTGGAAATAAAATTTAAATTGCGCATCATATTGAGATTTTTTCTGCGTCATTATGTCTATAATGGGGAGTTTTTCTAAGGGAAGTCATAAACTCATGTCGGGTGCTGGGGCTAACTCGGACCCCTTTTTCTCCTTTTCTTTTCCATTTCTTTTATTTTCTTCCTTCTATTATGTCCTCCAACTCCTTGTGCACGTCTCCTATGCCTCCTCCTTGGATTTTTCTTTTGGGAGGATTTACATATTGATAAAGAGAGAGATTTGGGAAGCGAGAGGTGTACCAATTCGTAGCTCTCGACACGCTGAGTCAGCGTGCAGCAACCGTGAGTCGTGAAATCGACCGATGCTTCAGCGATTTCCACCCGAAGGTAGGTCCATTTATGTTTTTTCCATATATCCCCTTTAAACATGTTTTTGAAAGACTTTATAGCCTTATATTTCTTACTTGTGTCCCTTTGAGGCTGGATATGTTGTTTTGGGGGAGAAAAAGAGCGATTTGAGCATTTTGAAGAATTTCCCATCAAAAAACCCAGAATACACAGCTTGTGTTTGACGGGAACATGTCATGTGTTCTTACCATTTGTTAAAGATAAATTTTTCCAAATTACACGCTATGTACTTTTATTACACGTCGTGTAATGGATATCCGTGTGACCGACCGTGTGAATTAAGACACGTAATAGTGGTTTTTAAGGAGTACACGTCGTGTACTATAAGTACACACCGTGTAGTAGAACACGGGCATGTGTTCGGGTGAAAATACACACATAGTGACTTTTTTTGAATATCACATGTTTTTTACAGTAAAGTACATGTCGTGTGCTATTACACAGGCAGACCCCATGGGTCTGGCCATGTGTTCTGGCCATGTACTACTTCAGTTTACTAGTTTTGGGATAACTTATGCCCTGGATGTCAGAATTGGGCATGTGAGTAGTCCATTTTGAGCGTTATTTCATTTATATGAAAATTTTGGAATTACCTTGAAAATTATAGGTTATATAAATGGGGTTTGGGGGGTTTCTATGTAAAAAAATATCCTCTTTCTCCAGTTATCTAGTTATTTAGTCACCTGAGAGTGAGACTTGGTGTGGATGATAGTTTGGGTGTTCAGACCAACATAGTTTATATTTTTAATGTGACTTTATTTGTGAAATATCTCATGTAACCTATGCTATATATTACGTTCCCCTTGTGAGGCGTTCCCTTTTGGCCTATGATTCCATGAGACCGGGAACTTCTAAGGATCCCCTGAGGGATGACTTTACTTGTGTGCTGACCTTGGGAGTCCCTTGTATGATATCTCTCATGTGTTTCCTTTGAGAGGACCCATGTTATATAATTCCTATTTTTGTACTTAATTTGAGGATCCCATGTAGGATTCCTCCCTTACTCATCTCTATGGATCCTGTGTAGGATGCATTTGCTCGTGTTTACCTGGAGGATCCTGAGTATGATGCCTCCTCAGTGTTTGACTTTATAGACCCAGCGGGTGCCCATTGTTTGACTGAATCTAACTTGTTAAATCGGGTTTGGGTAGATATGGTGTTCAGTTTTCACCCAGAACCCATACCAAACTGGTAATCCCATGGGGCTGTGGATCTAGTGTTGGGTTGGGCATTCGGGCCACCCTCACTCCTTTGTTTATATCTGATTTGTTTTTCTTATGCAGTAGTAGTTACCATAGGTGCATCATGGTTAGTGGATATTGAGACTAACGCAAGGTGTCTTCTAGTTTTTTAGTATTCCTATTATGCCTTTTGTCCCTGATTAGAGGTGGTTTGATTGTAAATAGGGTTATTTACCTTGTTGTGGATGTGTTTGCCCATGTTGCATGATATTGACTGCTTGGTCTAGCTTCTCATGTTAGGATGCTTTGTTTTCTATGCCTAGTATTGTTAGGATTTATTTTTTTTATCTGACATGTTGTGATATGTTGTATACTATTAGCCAAGTAGTTCTTGAGATTTACTTTGGCTTCCATATATCATTGTGCATGTTTGACTTACACAGGGCTGTGACAACCCGGTGTAGTAGACCATAGGGGGGATTGATGTTGATTACTCCCTCAGAGTGTCTGTATTTATCATTAAAAGACTAGAGGGTGAATTGACGTTGAGTGCTTCCTTATAGAGTCTGTAGTTATCGTTACGAGACCATAGGGGGGATTGACGTTGAGTTCTCCCTCAGAGTGTCTGTAGTTATCGTTAAAAGACTATAGGGGGAATTGACATTGAGTGCTTCCTCAAAGAGTCTGTAGTTATCATTATGAAACCATAGGGGGGATTCACATTGAGCTCTCCCTCATAGTGTCTATAGTTATCATTGAAAGACTATAGGGGTATTGACGTCGAGTGCTTCCCCAGAGTGTCTGTAGTTATTTTTACGAGACTGTAGGGGGAATTGATGTTGAGTGCTTTCTCAGAGAGTCTGTAGTTATCTTTATGAGACCATATGAGGTATTTTCATTGAGTTCTCCCTTATAGTGTGTATATTTATCATTAAAAGTCTATAGGGGGAATTTATGTTGAGTGCTTCATCAGAGAGTATTTGATAAAACTAAACCAGAGGGGTTAAACTGTGAGTACTGCTCAGAGGGTTGCATGTGTTTGATTGGTTGAGCCAAAGGGGTTAGACTGTTAGTACTACCCAGAGGGTTGCTTATGTTTGATTGTTTGACCTAGATGGGTTAGGATATGAGTAATTTCAAGAGAGTTACATGTTTGTGTTTAGCTTTTCAAGAGACATAATTTAGGAATTGGCCGAAGCAGGTATATGTCCATGGGATTACGGACCCAGAGACCGACTTAATGATACATGGCTTGAGTGGTACGACGTCCAGATCAAATCCCTTTCACAAGATGTGTAGTAAATTGGTATTATGGTCCCAAGGATCAACTTCTGATGTGGTTTCTTATTATTTTATTCACCTAATCATGAATATTCAAATTTATGTATATGTGTATAGGTATGGGACTATACATGTGTATGTATATAGATATACAAGTCCATCGTGTCACTTTCCCAGTTGACATGGATTACATATGCTTAGTTCGACTGTGGTTGCACATTTGTTTTACTTCCTTTTGTTGTGTTCCAGCTAGGCTGAGCACATTGCTGATGCATACACTTTTAGCAGCACAGTTATAGGTTTCTTATCGGGGTGCCCTGTTGAGATTATTTCTCACCCCTTCAAGTGAAACTCGGTGTACATGTAGACCTTATGTATGCCTTTCAGCTTGAGCATGAGTTTCATGGTGGATAGGGCTGAGGCCCAATGTTGCATGATTGACCAGAGCTGCTTGAGTGGTTCTACTGATCGGGATGCTACAGTTCGACAGTGTCTAGAGATCAGGTACATGGGTTTTATTGGAGTTAGTAGTTGATCCCTGTACTTTTACATTTATTTTCTTTTATACTTGTATGTGTATGGTCGAACCAGTGTGTGACCGGTGTTGTATTGTATTGCATAGTTGTTTGGGATTTTACATCATTTTACTTTTACAGCTTTTTCTATTTCCATTGTTTATTGCTTCTGTACTCTATTTACTTTCTAATATGTATGATACATAGTTATTTCTATTGTTTCTAACTCTGGTATGATAGAATAGTCTTCCCGCTATCACACCCTAGGCTCTCGCTGCTAGTCAGCAGCCTCTGGCATATGGGGAGGCGCGCTTGAGGCCTTGTGGCGAAACGGCTCGAAGTACCAGTTTAGTGGCTTTCGGGTTGGGACGTTACAAAGTGGTATCAGAGGAGTTTTCTTTTCCCTATATTTACTATTTGGGATATGGTAGATAGAATTATTAGGAATGTGTCGGAACCTGTGATGGATATCAGACTGGTGTGTCGAGAACACTTTTTCCGGTAAGAAGTTCTGGTTTCCAGGGTTTGGGATTGCTATTTTGATTTTGCGATGTTACAGTTGTACATGATTTTCACCTTGAGCGACGCACATGTTGTGTGATGTTTTGATTTAATATGGATATCTGGCTCTTGGACATTGGTAATATGCAATGGATGGTTTTTGACTCTTGGCTAACAAAGGAAAGAGGCGTCTCATACATCATACTAGGCACATAGGATTCACAGCATATTGGACTGCTAGTGTGTTTTTTTACTGATGATTGAGACATTTTGGTCTGCTTAAACATACTTATTACACTGATGGTAGGTTATGTGTATCTACATTGAGGAGTTTGTGGGAGTATGATGACTCGGTCTTCATGCACAGGTGGTGTAGTGACCCCTATTGGTCGATATGGCATGTGATGACTTTCTGTTTAACCCCTTATGGGGTGTTGTTTCTCTAGTCTGTGGTTAACTAGTTGGATCGCTGAGTATGATGTCAATAGATACCAAGGATTTTCTTATGAACTGGACCTCATTGTGGTATTTCTTTATACAGATACCAAATGAGTGTTAGTTTTTCTTTTCTCTTCAGTTTTTTGTTGTGACCTCCAAGGAGCAGTTCCTTTTGAGGATGCTCGGAGAGGATCAAGTCCCATGTTGGTTGTGTTTTGGTTTTAACTTTCTTTGGTCGTTGTGATATTTACCGTCTTCTGAGAGGTTTTGGATCTTTTGGGCTAGGTGGTTAGACCTTGTGACCCAATTTTGAGGTGTTTCTTATAGGGCTAGGTGGTAGACCTAGAGACCCTTGGTTTTTACTCAAACCCTTGTAGGTCGATGTCTTTCCGGATCTAGGGAAACTTGTTTGAGAATGGTTGGAATGTGTTTTCCAATGCCTTTTGGCGGTTATTGTTTTTTTTAACTGGATTCGACGGATAGGATTGTTCGGGTGCCTGGCCTGGTCGACTAGTGTTTCTGATGTTACTGTTGCGGGTGGAATCACTCGAATCTAAACCGATGAGTGGATAGGAATAATCCAATGAATGTTGTTTTAAGAAATTTCATAATTTTGGACCTCGTAAGTAGTGTTGGAATTTCCCTTTGTTGTAGATGTGACTTTTTGAAATGGCGGGTTACCATGAAATGGTTGACCCGTGCTTGAATCCTGGTCATGTTTTGGAAGGATGTTAGTGTGGCATAGAGGGAGCTAGACATGCCTTCGGTGAAATATTAGTATACTCCATTTAGAGACTATCATGTGCTACCTTGATTTGTCTTGAGTATGATGAGAGAGCTTTGACCCAACATCGAGCTCCTTTTTATTTCTTAATTTTCACCTATGTTGAGGATGGAACATGTTTTGGTTGTGCTCTTGAAGCGGTGTAAGGAAATCCATATGGTGGGGAGTAAATCATTGGCCGTTTGAGGGTGTTTCTCCTCATCTCAGTTAAACTTCATTGTTTTCCATGATCTTTTCAGCTCAGAGTTTTCTTTTGAGATAACGATAATTGTATTCCTATGGTGGGGAGTACCAGATCGGTCATAGTTGAGTGTCTTCTGTGTAGAAGGTAGTTGTTAACACTATTTTATTGGTCGTTCGACAATCTAGAGAGATTTTTTGTGAAAATTATTGGGTTGGAATCATGGTTGTTGGTCCTTTTACTAGGCTTCTCAGGGATTAGAAGGTTTATGGTGGGTAGTTTGTAAGAAACTGTGTTTTTCCGGACTGTCGTTTTGAGCAGAAATTTGAATTTTTGATGTTGGATGCTCATGAAGGGTAAAATGGTCATTTTCCACTACCATCTGATCTCAGATAATTTTTTTTACCACTATGTTAGTTCCATAATAAGGTGTTTACCCTAGGACATGAGTTTGGTGGAAATCTGAGCAGTTTGAATTTTAGCAGAATATTTAATATTTAATATTATTAAATTAAATATTAAATTATTCCCACAAGTTAATTTGGAAATAACTTATAAATGGATCATTGGATTTATATTTTTTATACGTCTTTGTGTCTAGAATGGAGATTTTATCCTAGGGAAGGCATAAACTCAAGTTGGGCGTTGGGGGTGGCCCAGACCCCTTTTTCTTCTTTTCTTTTCCTTTTCTTTTCTTTTCTTCCTTCTCTTATTTCCTCCTCCTCCTTTCGCATGTCTACTATTCCTCCTCCTTGTTCGTGTATTTTCATAGGATTTGGAAATTGATAAATAGAGATATTTGGGAGGAAAGAGGGGTACCGATTTGAAGCTCTTGACGCACTGAGTCGGCATGTGGTAATAGTGAGCCGTGAAATCAACTGAAGTTTCGGCGGTATCTGCTTGAAGGTAGGTCTATTTATGTTTTTGTCATAGATACCCTTTAAACATGTTATTTAAAGTATTTAAAGCCTTATATTTCTTACTTGTGGCCCCTTAAGGCCGGATCTGTTGTTTCGGGGGCAAAAAGGGGCAATTTGGGCGTTTTTTAGGGATTTCCCGTCGGAAAACCTAGAATACACGACGTGTGTTCTAGGGGAACACGTCGTGTGTTCTTTCCATTTGGGGAAGATGAAGTTTTCCAAGTACACGCCGTGTAGTGGATGTCTGTGTGACCGACCTGGTGAAATAATTCAAGGAATAGTGGTTTTTGAGGTGTACACATCGTGTACTATAAGTACACACTGTGCAGTGGCACACAGGCGTGTGTTCAGGTGAAAACACACATGGAGTGACTTTTTGTGAACAGTAAATTTCGTGTACAGTAAATTACACACCATGTACTATTACACAAGTAGACCCTATGGGTCTGGCCATGTACTACTTCATTTTACTAGTTTTGAGATAACTTATGCCCTCAAAGTCAGAATTGGGCATGTGAGTAGTCCATTCTGAGCATTTTTTCACATAGATTGAATTGGTGGAATAATTTTTAAAATTAGAGGTCATATAAATGGGGTTTGGGGGTTTCTATATAAAAGGATAGGTTCTTCCTCCAGTTATTGAGTTCTTTAGTCACCTGAGAGTGAGACTTGGTGTGGAAGATGGATTGGGTGTTCGGACCAACTTAGTTGAGGCCTTTAATATGAGATGAGTTATGAGCTATCTCATGTAACCTATTCTACATAGGACTTTCCCCTTGTAAGATGTTCCCTTCTGGCCTATGAGTCCATGAGACTGGGCACTTCCAAGGATACCCTAGGGGATTCCTTTACTTGTGTGTTGACCTAGGGAGTCCCTTGTAGGATATCTCTCATGTATTTACTTTGAGAGGAATCATGTTATGGAATTCCTATTTTGGTACTTCATTTGAGGATCTCATGTAGGATTCCTCCCTTACTCATCTCTAAGGATCCTGTGTAGGATTACTTTTCTCGTGTTTACCTGGAGGATCCTGAGAATGATGCCTCCTCAGTGTTTGACTTGAGGGACCCAGCAAGTGCCCATTGTTTGACAGAATCTGATTTGTTACATCGGTTTTCGGTAGATATGGTTTTTGGGTATCACCTAGAAACCGTTCCAAACTATTAATCCCATGGGACTGTGGATCTAGTGTTGGGTTGGGCATTCGGGCCACCCTCACTCGTTTTTTTATATTTGACTTGTTTTTATGATGTAGTAGTAGTTACAAAAGGTGCATCCTAGTTGGTGGCTATTGATCCTGAGTCAAGTCATCTTATTGTTTTTTAGGATGCCTACTATTCCTTTTTTGCCTGAGTATAGGTGGTTTGATTGTAAATAGGGTTATTTACCTTATTGAAGATGTGTTTTCCCATGTTGTGTGATATTTACTGTTTGTCCTAGCTTTGCCTGTTAGGATGATTTGTTTTCCATGACTAGTATTGTTAGGATGGAGTGTTTTTATCTTAAATATTGTGATATGATGTCGAATATTAGCCAAGTAGTTCTTGAGGTTTACTTTTTCTGCCATATATCATTGTGCACGTTTGACTTACACAGGGCCATGAGAACCTGATGTAGTAGACCATAGGGGGGATTGACGTTGAGTTCTCCCTCAGAGTGTGTGTAGTTATTTTTAAAAGACTATAGGGGGAATTGACATTGAGTGCTTCATCAAAGATTCTGTAGTTATTGTTATGAGGCCAAAGATGGGATTGACGTTGAGTGCACCCTCAGAGTGTCTGTAGTTATCGTTAAAATACTATAGGGGGAATTTACATTGAGTGCTTCCTCAGAGAGTATGTAGTTATTGTTATGAGACCATAGAGTGGATTGATGTTGAGTGATCCCTCAGAGTGTGTATAGTTATCATTGAAAGACTATAAGGGGGGTTGACGTTGATTGCTTCCTCAGAGAGTCTATAGTTATTGTTATGAGACTATAGGTGGAATTGATATTGAGTGCTTCTTTAGATAGTCTGAAGTTATCATTACGAGACCATAGGAGGTATTGACGTTGATAGCTCCTTTAGAGTGTCTATAGTTATTGTTAAAAGGATATAGGGGGGATTGACGTTGAGTTATTCCTCAGAGAGTCTTTTCTAAAGCTGAACCATAGGGGTTAGACTGTGAGTACTGCCCAGAGGGTTGCTTGTGTCTAATTGGTTGACCCTGATGGGTTAGACTGTGAGTACTGCCCAGAGGGTTTCTAGTGTTTTTTTAGAGACCTGAAGCTTTAAGTACATAGATATTACATTACTTTTGAATAATACTTAATACATAACAAAAATAGACACACAAGGACCATAATAGTTTGGTGTCTTTGGAAACATAGAAATTAATATTCTAATCGTGGTGAAAGATCTTCAACATCTCCCATAAAGATCTTCCACTTTTTTGTTTCCTTACCTAAAACTGTTCTTTTAATCCTGGGGGAAAATAAAACATAAAAAGGGTGCACTCAAATTCTCAGTAAGGGTAAGCATGGATAAAATAAAACATATCATATACATTTGAACTTAAAAACATGAACATAATGTTTAAACATTAAAATCTTGAGCAACGACATAAATCATGGAAGTACATAAGGCATAGATCATAATGGAACATAAATAATGATAAAATATCAAGGGAATAAAACATGTAATTGTGGCATCCATTAAGCACAAGTAATGATTTCCATAGTATCCAAGGAATTGCTGCCAAGACCATCTTAGTGGACAAAGTCCCTTTCTGAATCGAGTTCACTCCTCGTTCCAGTCCTATAATACTGAACCGGATTAACTGACTGTTCCGGCCATGTTTTTCTCATGAGATATAAATATTTACCCAATGCATTGGAGGGGGATATAGGTCTCACCCATATCATAATTAAATCATTCTTACTTGTTCCACAAAATAAACATACATCATTCATAATAACCCAACGAATAAAATGGGTTTCATAAACATCATCCCATCATCACATAATCCATATAAAAGAAATGGATATCATTTCATAATAAGAAAAGTGAAACCATTTAAATCATAGAGACATTATACTTGAAACATACACATATGAAATAATGTCATCTTAGATGGAAAATGGTTTTGATAAAACACATGAAATGAATTCTTAAGGAAAATATCCTTTCTTCTTCAAAATCAATTTCTTTTCACAAAACTTCATGAAATTTTAAAAGAAAAAGATTTTGTTTAAAATATTCATGAAATCATTTCGAGGAAGCTTCATGAAAATAAGGCTTTATAAAACCGTAAAAATCCTTTCATGCCGTATAAGTTAGAAAACATTCTTCTCGTACTTTTTCCGGAAAAGTCAAAAAAGTACCTCGTAACGTAAAAAAAATAAAGATTCCTTACATAACATGTAGTAGAAGTAAAAAAAGGGTAAAAAGGACTTTAAACATACATGAAACAATTTTTAGAAAATAGGGACATGGATGATAGATATAACCCCAGTGAATACTTACGAATAAACAATCTCAGATAAAAATGAGATTGGAAAAGTTATCCCTTACCTTTGGTCTGATATGCTTCATATGTATCCAAAACTCCTATATAATGATTTAAATAATGTCATTGACTTATTAAAGAATCATATTCATTGTTATTATATCATATATGGTTCACTTATTACTTTATATTACCCATTCTTTTGTAAATTCATGTTAAAGTAGCGTTTTGGGTAAAATCGTTTCATTTGTCGTTCATGTTTTAACTTGTAATTATTCATACGATTACTTAGATCATGATTACTTACATCCATAATGTAAAACATGATTTATATATAATATATATTCGTAATATACATATATATAATGGATTGATAAATGGGAAGAAATACACCATTCATGGAGACGGTAGGTCGTACGTACGCATGAACGTTGTTTTCGTTTACTTATTGAATTGAATGGAATTAAGTAGATGACATAAATATATATGTACATAAATCCAGTAGAATTATTATGTCATATATTTCATGATTACTTATTACATATACTTTATAACCATTCTTGAATGGTTATCATGGAGAGTCAATCTCATCGCGTCGTGGAGACGGTATTCCGTACGTACGCATGAGCGATGATATCATTCCCATGATCATGGAATTGTATTAAAGTGTATGTATAATATTAAAAAAAATATCACTTTACAATAATCATATATATTCATTACTTTCACCATTATACCCATCCAAGTAAGGTGGTGGTGTAAAATATATTACACCACGACGTGGAGACGGTATTCCGTACGTACGCGCGCACGGTGATTTCATTTTCCGTAGGATAGATAGATGTTGAAATATGGTTGTTTCATACTAATAATAAAATATAAGTATATTAGTGATACTTATGTTATTACTTCATAATGAAACAACTAAAGAAGAAGAAGTGGAAGAAGAAATAAAGTTGAAAGAATCGGTAACGGACATTACCTCTTCTTTGAAGTGTCTCTTTTAGACCTCCTCTTAGGGCACTAAAATTGGTCTTTTAAGAAGACCAGGAACTCTAGGATGTTTCTAGGAAAGTGTATAAGAGAATTTGTCAGGGTTTGGCCAAGCGTGAAGGCTCAAAGTGGTGTGAGGAAGAGAGGGAGGAGGTGCCCTTTTATAAGGGAGGAGAGGGGCACCTTTAGAAAAACTAAAAATATTATTTTATTATAAAGTCATATTCGGTTTTTAATGGCTCCAAATTGATTTATTTCGAAGATAGGGTGCGGATGGGTCGAAATCCTCTCATCCAATAGAATTCAGACAAGTTTAGGTTTCTATTTTAGCCTTATCATTTAGATTTAACTTTAAGTTAAATAATTTAACTTTTACCGTGTCTTCTTGTTTTCTTACACTATAAGGTTAATAAACTTACTATAACAAGCCAAACGAACCCCAAGTTGTTTATTATTAATATATATAAACTTATCTAAGTCATATTTCCGAACCTTATATTTTTAGGAATAAAATAACAATTAATAATATAATATTTGTTTTAAAAACTATTTTATGTCAATTTTGACACTATTTGGTAATTGATTTTTTTGAAAATCATAACAGAATTATTACTTCTAAAAAAATTAATTAAATCACTAATAACATGTCATATTAACCTATAAAATTATTGTAATTCATAAAAAGTCTCAAATTACATTTATTTGGGTATTTATAACATCAATTATGTCAATATTTCATTAATAAGATAATTACTGCATCATCTTTGTGTCATAAATAAATTAAATTATTTAATGTCTAAAAATTATAAATAAAATACCATTATGTGAGAAATATTTTTATCTTTCTAATTAATATTTATAGTCAAATTTATCTTATTTATAACCCTATATTAAAAATTATTTACTTATTAAACTTTGATTTTAACTATTTTAACCCTTCTTTAAATAAATTAATATTAAATGTCCTAATCTAATACAAGTGGGCCTAAATGGTCATATTTTATTCCAAAGGTTGTTTTTGGTCGAATTACACTTATCCAATAGAATTAGGACATGTTTTAGGGTAATAATAATTTCATTTTTACCCTTAATTACCCTATTTACTTTTAACCATGGTAAAAAAAAGTAAAAAGTTACTATTCACCAAAAAAAATATTTTCATCTCATTGAACCACATTTTAATCCTTGATATTAACCGTGTCTCTCAGATTTTTGAAATTCAATTCACAGAAGTGGTAAAATTTCATTTAAATGAAAAATTCATTTTTTTATCTACTAATAAGTGGTTTAACTATTCATCGAAAATTGAAGTTGTTCAGAAAAATACCAAAAATTCAACCTAAGCATTATTTGATATTACAAATTAACAATTGATATCTATTTTTTCAAATTCAAAACATAGAAGTGGCATTAATTAATTTTAAAATTAATTCCCGTTATCAAAACAAATAGCGCATTTTTAAGAAACAATAACTAACAAAAGATTGCTACTTATTTATATTCAATTTCAAAGTGAAATTAATTCCAATGACCAAAATTGGATTAAATGGTAAAAATATATTCTAATTACACTTTAAAACCAATTAAAAATATAATCTAACCATATAAATTATTTCGATGAAAAAAGTTGTTTTTAATTAAAATATAGCGTGTTTTTACTATTCATTAAAATATGGAAGTTATCAGAATAATATGAAAATTTTATCCAAAGTAAATTTTTATATCCTGATTCCAAAAAAGAATTTTATTTTGTCAAATTAAACTTATATATATGTCAAAAACAAGATTTAAAGTGGGTGCGCCATCAAAAGGCGGCAAAACTACATTTTTTTTAAATACTTATTTTACTCGAAAAATTAATTTTGTTCTCATACCATTTTCTAGAAAATGTGTAAGATGAATAATAATGTTATAAAATTCAAAATGTAGTTGATACTATTCATAATGGCTAGTTCATAATAATATTATAACCATATATCGTTGTTTAGTGAAACCTGGTATTGCGTAAAACACACGCTATCGAGGAAGGTCGTGATTGCATGTAATGCAAGCCAAGTCAGGGTTGCGTGTAGTGCACGACTCCTTTGTTGTTGAGTATAACAAAATACATTGAATATATATATATATATATATACTCAATGTTTTTTAGAATAACTACTATCAAACAAACATGAAATTTTGTGTAACACGATCCAAGATCAGTGTTGTGTATACTGCAAGCCAATACAGTGTTGCGTATAGTGAAAGATAATCATGGTGTAGAGTACAAAAGAAGATATGAATGAAATTAAAACGAATATATCTTATAAAATTTTGGGTTGTTACATTCTACCCCCCTTAAAATGAATTTTTCCCTCAAAATTCGTCGGGGTTATAAATCATTTACTATTCATAGAAACCCACATCGTAAAAAAGAATACTAAAACATAATTTTAAAAACTAAATTATGAAATGTAAAGATTACCCAAAGTAACTCATCATTGGGTTTCCATATAGGAGAACATAGGTGAAAATATGGATATGGAAGAGAAATCTAAACATCTTGTTCTGATGGAGAGTGGTAGAGAACATGGCTATGAAAAATCCATCAATAACAAAGCCATAGATTTGTGATGATCTAAGGTACCATCTGATTCATCGCATATAAGGGCACTAGGACAACATTTTTTGGTTTTCAAGATCATTTCCCTAAAGTTGATGAAATTGGAATTAGAAGAAATACTTTCGTGATTTTGGTACACTCTCACCGTTGGTCGTTCTTTGGACAATTTTCAATTCATCTCTTAAAGAAATGAAGTTGAATTTGTTATTCATGAAGTGTTAACAGATCATGTGATAAAATGATGGGTTATTCCATTTGTTTCAAACAAAATGTTATCAAAAGTTATCAAATATAAATAAGTCCATCTATGGTGAGGTTAATCATATACGATTCCAAAAATAAACTTATAATTCATATATAATAACACTTAATATAATAAAACTAGTTTCTACTAAACAGGGACTTCCTGTAGGCCAGTGGTAGGCGATAAAGGCCAGTCGCACTTTGGTTGTGGATTCAATTCCCACAGCCTTGTCCGACGCGATGGGCTGTCGCCCATCCTGTAGGTTGTCGTTTTTCTAAAACTACATTACTATAACATCCCATAAATAATATTGAAAAAACTTCTATCCTTAAACAATACTAACTTATGTCCAACATAATCCATTCCAATATTTAGGCTTATCCATAATACTGCAGTCCACTCTCATATTATAGTGAAAACGATTACCAGAGATTTCATATAACAATCATGTTAATACCATCGTTGAACCCCATATATCATAAGATATGTCTTGTTGGTCACATTCCAAACATTCAAATTCCTTAATCATGTATTATCTTGAAAAATGAATACCCATTGAATCTTAGTGAAAACATGAGTGCTGTAAAAAGTTAACTCTTTCCACATACCAAAACCCCAAAATTATATATACTCAAACCATGATATAACTATTTCCTTATATCAGTCATTAGCTCATGAATACTGTCAAACATTTCATTTTCTCCTTATCCCTTCATTATGCGCATATCATCTTCTTTCTAAAAATATCTCAATCACTTTCCATGGTTACCGGTACCATAAAATTATTGAAAACCACAATAGACCAATACATAAATATTCCAATATTACACGATACTATATACAACATTATTTTCGAATCCCATTACATAAACACTTAATCATTCCACCACATTGTTGTCATATTCAACATCTACAATAGTGATCACATGTGACTTCCCTTTTTCCTTCGCCTTAAGTGGTTACTCATGTCGATCATCACTAACCCTTGGATTAGGGCATTTATTAGCATAATTCCCCATTTCCTTGCACTTGAAGCATTGAAGTGTTAGTGGTGCGTTCTCGACAGTCTTTTCTTTATTCACATCATTAGCAACCCTTTTTCCATTACTTTGACACTCAGCCGATCGATGACCTTCTTTTCCACACTAAAAACATTTTCTAGTCCCTTTAATACAATCTCCACCATGCTTCTTTCCACACTTTGAGCATAAGGAAACATTAATCTTCTTTTCACCATTGTTCTAAGATTTCTCCTTGAACTCCATCTTTCGTTTATTGTCAAAACCATGAGATGGATATGTTACACCAACTTCCAGTTCTACCTTGATAGCACAAGACACAATTTCTTCATAGCTACTAAATTCTCTTATAGCTAATTCCGTTCGAAGACTTGGTTTTAAGCCAGTAAAAAATTGATCAACTTTACTTTCAGGTTGGATGATAAAGCCAGATGCATACCTTGCAAGTCTTGTAAAATTCGCTCCGTATATACCAACAGATTCATCATCCTTCTACTTAAGCTCAAGAAACTCCTTTTCCATCTTTGTTTGAAGAATAGAAGGGATGTTCTTACTGAAAAACAAGTTCTTGAGCTCGTCTCATTCCATGGACTCAATTTCATCTCTTTGCCTCGTATTCTTGATAAGATTCCACCATTGACCAGCATCACCTTCCAAATGATATACTTCTAAGATGACTCTATCATGCCCAGAACATTTTAGAACTGAAAATATCTTTTCCATAGTACTAATCCATTGTTCATCCACTAAGGGATCATAAGACCCGCTGAATGAAGGTGGATGCTGCCTCATGAAGGATTCAACAGAATGTTTCTCCTTTCTCTGCTCATTTTGAAATCCAGAATGATTCATAGCTTGTGTAAGTATAGAAATAAGATTGTGCACTCCAATCCCATGACATTGGTTTGGTCAGGAGGACAATCATTGCATTGTCCATTACATTGATCAACACAGTTCCTTCGGGTTCCAGCCATCATCTAAAACCCAAAAAGAATAGTGTGAGAGGAAAAAATCATTCTAGAGAAAACAATTTAATAAAGGGGGATTACCTTCAATATCTAACATCTTAGGTTTAATTCTAAGACCGTTAGCGCAATTCTAGGACTATAAACTATACGTATACTTAACCTTAGGGACATACATAGTCATACCTTAGAAATATCTCTAGGGATCTCACTAAAGTTTTCGCATCCTAGTTTCCAAAGTTTAACTAAACCTTTCCTCTGATACTAATTGTAGAGACCCAAATCTTGACGTACAAAGATATTACATTACTTTTTCGGAATACTTAATACATAACAAAAACAGACACACAAGGACAGTAATAGTTTATTGTCTTTGGAAACTTGGAAAGTAATCTTCTAATCATGGTGAAAGATCTTCAACATCTCCCATAAAGATCTTCCACTTTTTGTTTCCATACCTAAAACCTTTCTTTTAATCCTGGGGGAAAATAAAACATAAAAAGGGTGAGCTCAAATGCTCAGTAAGGGTAAGAATGGATAAAATAAAACAAATCATATACATTTGAACTTAAAAACATGAACATAATGTTTAAACATCAAAATCTTGAGCAACGACATAAAACATGGAAGTACATAAGGCATAGATCATAATGGAACATAAATCATGATAAAATAGCATGGGAATAAAACATGTAATTGTGGAATCCATTAAGCACGTGTAATGATTTGCATAGTAGCCAAGGCATTGCTGCCAAGACCATCTTAGTGGACAAAGTCCCTTTCTGAATCGAGTTCACTCCTCGTTCCAGTCCTGTAATACTGAACCGGATTAACATACCGTTCCAGCCATGTCTATCTCATGAGATATAAATATTTACCCAATTCATTGGAGGTAGATATAGGTCCCACCAATCTCATAATGAAATCATTTTTACTCGTTCCACAAAATAAACATACATCATTCATAATAACCCAACGAATAAAATAGGTTTCATAAACATCATCCCATCATCACATAATCCATATAAAAGAAATGGATATCATTTCATAATAAGAAAAGTGAAACCATGTAAATCATATAGACATTATACTTGAAACATACACATATGGAATAATGTCATCTTAGATGGAAAATGGTTTTGATAAAACACTTGAAATGAATTCTTGAGTAAAATATCCTTTCTTCTTCAAAATCAATTTCTTTTCACAAAACGTCATGAAATTTTAAAAGAAAAATATTTTGTTTAAAATATTCATGAAATCATTTGGAGGAATCTTCATGAAAATAAGGCTTTATAAAACTGTAAAAATCCTTTCATTCCGTATAAGTTAAAAAAAAATTCTTCTCGTACTTTTGCCGGAAAAGTCAAAAAAGTACATCGTAACTTAAAAAAAATAAAGATTCCTTACATACCATGTAGTAAAAGTAAAAAATGGGTAAAAAGTAATTTAAAAATACATTAAACAATTTTTATAAAATTGGTACATGTATGATAGATATAACCCTAGTGAATACTTACGAATAAACAATCTTGGACAAAAATGAGATTGGAAAAGTTATCCCTTACCTTAGGTTTGATATGCTTCGTACGTATCCAAACCTCTTGTATAATGATTTAAATAAAGTCATTGACTTATTACAGAATCATATTCATTGTTATTATATCATATATGGTTCACTTATTACTTTATATTACCCATTCTTTTGTAAATTCATGTTGAAGTAGCGTTTTGGGTAAAATCGTTTCATTTGTCGTTCGTGTTTTAACTTGTAATTATTCATATGATTACTTAGATCATGATTACTTACATCCAGAATGTAAAACATTATTTATATATAATATATATTCAGAAAATAAATATATATAATGGATTTATAAATGGAAAGAAATACACCATTCATGGAGACGGTAGGTCGTACGTACGCATGAACGTTGTTTTTGTTTCCTTAATGAATTGTATGGAATTAATTAGATGACATAAATCGGTATATAAATAAATCCAGTAGCATTATTATGTAATATATTTCCTGATTAATTATTACATATACTTTATAATCATTCTTAAATGGTTATCATGGAGAGTGAATCTCATCGCGTCGTGGAGACGGTATTCCGTACGTACGCACGAGCGATGATATCATTCCCATGATCATGGAATTTTATTAAAGTGTATGTATAATATTAAAGAATAAACATAACTTTAAAATAATCATATATATTCATTACTTTCACCATTATACCCATCCAAGTTAGGTGGCGGTGGAAAATAGATTACACCACGGTGTGGAGACGGTATTCCGTACGTACGCACGCGCGGTGATTTCATTTTCCGTAGGATAGATAGATGGTGAAATATGGTTGTTTCATACTTATAATAACATATAATAATATGAGGGATACTGATGTTATTACTTCATAATGAAACAACTAAATAAGAAGAAGTGGAAGAAGAAATAAAGTTGAAAGAATTGGTAACGGACATTACCTCTTCTTTGAAGGGCCTCTTTGAGACCTCCTCTTAGGGCACTAAAATTGGTCTTTGAAGAAGACCAGGACCTCTAGGATGTTTCTAGGGAAGTGTAGAAGAGAATTTGGAATGGGTTGGCCGATCTTGAAGGCTCAAAGTGGTGTGATGAAGAGAGGGAGGAGGTTCCCTTTTATAAGGGCGGAGAGGGGCACCTTCGGAAAAACTAAAAATATTATTTTATTATAAAGTCATATTCGGTTTTTAATAGCTCCAATTTGATTTATTTAGAAGCTAAGGTGTGTATGGGTATAAATCATCTCATTAAATATAATTTAGAGATTTTAGGTTTCTATTTTAACCTTATCATTTAGATTTAACTTTAAGTTAAATAATTTAACTTTTACTGTGTCTTCTTGTTCTCTTACACTATAAGGTTAATAAACTTACTATAACAAGCAAAAAAAACCCAAGTTGTTTATTATTAATATATATAAACTTATCTAAGTCATTTTTCAGAAACTTATATTTTTAGGAATAAAATAAAAATTAATAATATAATATTTGTTTTAAAAACTATTTTATGTCAATTTTGACACTATTTGGTAATTGATTTTTTTGAAAATCATAACAAAATAATTAGTTCTAAAAAGGTTAATTAAATAAATACTAACATGTCATATTAACTTAAAAAATTAGTTTAATTCATAAGAAGTCTCAAATTACATTTATTTTGGTATTTATAACATCAATTATGTCAATATTTCATTAAGAAGATAATTACTGAATCATCTTTGTGTCATATATAAATTAAATTATTTAATGTCTAAAAATTATAAATAAAATACCATTATGTAAGAAATTTTTTTATCTTTCTAATGAATATTTATAGTCGAATTTATCTTATTTATAACAAAATATTAAAAATTATTTACTTATTAAACTTTGATTTTAACTATTTTAACCCTTCTTTAAATAAATTAATATTAAATGTCCTAATCTAATCCAAGTGGTCCTAAATGGTCATATTTTATTCCTAAGGGTGTTTTTTGTCGAATTACACTTATCCAATAGAATTAGTACACGTGTTAGGGTAATAATAATATAATTTTTACCCTTAATTACCCTATTTACTTTTAACCGTGGTAAAAAAAGTAAAATGTTACTATTCACTGAAAAAATAGTTTCATCTCATTGAACCAAATTTTAGTCCTTGATATTAACTGTGTCCCTTGTATTTTTTAAATTCAATTCAAAGAATTGGTAAAATTTCATTTAAATGAAAAATTCAGTTTTTTTTATCTACCACTAAGTGGTTTCACTATTCATCGAAAATTGAAGTTTTTCAAAACAAATACCAAAAATTCAGCATAAGCATTATTTGATATTCCGAATTCAAAATTGATGTCTATTTTTTCAAATTCAAAACATAGAAGTGGAATTAATTAATTTTAAAATTAATTCTTGTTATCAAAACAAATAGCGTGTTTTTAAGAAACAATAACTATCAAAAGATTGATACTTATTTATATCCAATTTCAAAGTAAAATTAATTAAATGACCAACATTTGATTAAATGGTAAAACTATATTATAATTACACTTTAAAACCAATTAAAAATATAATCTAACCATATAAATTATTGTGATGAAAAAAGTTGTTTTTAATTAAAATATAGCGTGTTTTTACTATTCATTAAAATGTGAATGTTATCAGAATAATATGAAAAATTTATCCAAAGTAAATTTTTATATCCTTATTCCAAAGAAGAATTTTATTTTTTCAAATTGAACTTATATACATGTCAAAAACAATATTTAAAGTGGGTGCGCCATCAAAAGGCAGCAAAACTGCATTTTTTGAAAAATACTTATTTTACTCAAAAAATTGATTTTGTTCTCATACCATGTTCTAGAAAATGTGTAAGATGAATAATAATGTTATAAAATTAAAAATGTAGTTGATACTATTCATAACGTCTAGTTCATAATAATATTATAACCATATATCGTTTTTTAGTGAAACCTGGTATTGCGTACAACACACGCTATCGAGGAAGGTCGGGATTGCGTGTAATGCAAGCCATGTCAGGGTTGCGTGTAGTGCACGACTCCTTTGTTGTTTCATATAAAAAATACATTGAATATATATATATATACTCAATGTTTTGTAGAATAACTACTATCGAACAAACATGAAATTGTGTGTAACACGATCCAAGATTAGTGTTGCGTATACTACAAGCTAATACGGTGTTGCGTATAGCGCAAGATGATCTTGGTGTAGCGTACAACAGAATATATGAAAGAAATTAAAATGAATATATCTTATAAAATCCCGGGTTGTTACAGTTTGATTGGTTGACCTAGAGGGGTTAGGCTATGAGTACTTTCTAGAGGGTTACTTGTTTTTGTTTAGCTTGTCCAGCGACATAATTATATCATTGGCCGAAGCAGGTATATATCGATGGGATTATGGACCCAAATATTGACTTAATGATACACGGCTAGAGTGGAATGAAGTCCAACTCAATTCCCTTGCACAGGATGTCCAGGAAATCAGGATTATGGTCCCAAGGATTGACTACTGATGTGGTTTCTTATTATTTGATTCACCTAATCATGAATTTTTATATTTATGTATATGTGTATGGGTATGGGACTATACATGTGTACGTATATAGATATGTAAATCCTTGGTGGCACTTTCCCAATTGACAGGGATTACATACACTGAGTTCGACTATGGTTGTACATTTGTTTTACATCCTTTTTTTGTGTTCCAGCTAGGCTAAGAACATTGTTGTTGCATACACTTTTAGAAAAAAAGTTATAGGTTGCTTGTCAGGGTGCCCTACTAAGATTATTTCTCACCCCTGCAGGTGAACATCAATGTACGTGTAGACCTTATGTCTTATATTTAGGTTGAGAACGAGTTTCATGGTGGATAGGGTTGAGGCCCAGTGTTGCATGATCGAGCAGAGTTGCTCGAGTGGTTCTACTGATCGAGCTGCTGCAGTCCGAAAGTGTCTAGAGATTGGGTACGTGGGTTGGCTCAGAGTTATTATTTTATCCCTGTACTTTTACTTTTAGTTTCTTTGGTACTTGTATCTGTGTGGTAGGCCCTGTGGATGACCAGTGTTTTATTGTATTGCATAGATGTTTGGGCCTTTACATCATTTTACTGTTATAGCTTGTTCTATTTTAGTTGTTTATTGATTTTTCACTCTATTCACTTTCTATTGTGTATTATACTTAGTAATTTCGGTTGTTTCTTACACTAGTATGAGAGAATAGTCTCCCCATTATCACACCTTGTACCCTCACTACTAGTCAGTAGCCTCTGGCGTATGGGGAGGCAGGCTTGAGGCCTTGTGGAGAACTAGCTTGGAGCACCGGTTTAGTGGCTTCCGGGTCGGGACGTTATGTCACGACCCGTCCTCGAGGCCCGTGTCGTGACTACCCCAAGACCGCCTTCCATAGGCCAGGGGCTGGCAACTAGCACCAAGGCGTAAATCCTGATAAAAAGGGAAGGCATTGCATTTGTAAAGTAAACAAGCACCATAGAGTAAACAAGCGGAAAAGTAAACACTATGTAAAAACAGAGTACAACTGAAAGTGCGGAAAAGTAAATGGGCCAGTATACAAACCCAAACTGAAAGTAAAGTACAACTCGAAAGGGAAAACAACAACTATAAAGTAAAAGCCGCTACACCGAGCTGTCTACTGGAAATCCCACCTGAAGGGTGGGTACATATAGCACCACTTCTCCTCGGGTCCCGCCGTCTGCTCCGAGCACGGCTCGCCCAGTGGTCCACCTCCAGGTACTGTCCTGCTCTGCGAGCCTCAACCACGATAAACGTTGTCTGTCGTCTGCAACCAACACAACGTAGTGCAGACATAGCCCGTGCAGGGGTGAGTATAAGCTACTCAGTAGGGACCCCGAGACCCCCGAAGGTCTCCCAAAATCCACAAAAAATAAACCACAAAATAAAGATACAATCACTAAGTAACAACCTACACTGCTTAGGTATATGCCCATACATATACCTAAGTCATCAATTCCAATACGCTCCAACCTCCGAGTCCAAGTACAACTTAGTCCACACAGGAAAGTATACGTATTCCACACAGGAAAGAAAAACGTAATCCACACAGGATAGCACAACACAATCCACACAGGAAGGTAAACAGGATTCAGCTCACACAGGTATACATCTTCGAAGACGATAGAGATGATCACTGATCCATCTAAGTCGTCAGACCCACAAAGGATCGATAGGTACTAACCCCCGCAAAGACCCACACAGGATTGGACCCACACAGGATCTGTAGGCGCTGGTTCACACAGGACCGTTGAGCGCTGACCCACACAGGATCGGTAGCACTGATCTACACAGGATCGGTGAGTGATGTAGTCGTCGTCGTCGAATCCATTGAGGATCTGTGCACAGTCGTCGTCGCAGTCACAGTAGCAGTCGCAGCCAGCTCTAGGGTTCCCGCACACAGCATGCTCGTTCGGGAGGGTCCGCTCCACGAGCCGAGAGGCTGATACATCAACTGTCACATAGTCCAGAATTGATGTATCCAAAAGTTCTGTATCGTCAACAGGAACTCAACGCAATAGACGGCGCGTCAATCGGACGCCCGGTCTGAGAGTTATTGGCTTTTTCGTTCCAGGGGCCCGGTTGGTTTTTAAGGCAAAACCAACCCGACCGTACTCCACCTGCGTCCAAACCTTGGGCAGAGTATGCCAAAAGATCCGTCTCACTAAGAGGAACTCAACAAAGCTGAAGGAAGGTCAATCGGACGTCCGTAGCTCAAGATATGAGTGTTTCCGCTCCGAGGGCCCGGTTGGTTTCGTGTACGAACCAACCCGGACGAACTCAAAGTATTCCGAAACCTTGAGTGCGATATATCGAAACGACCGTCTCGATCGAAGGATCGCATCCCCACTAACGGTACGTCGTTTGGAGGTCTGTAGCCCGAGTTATGGGCATTTGAACCTCAACAGTTCGGTATCGGGGGTTTCGGGCCCGGGTTGACCCACCCCGAACCGGATCGGCCCGGCGCGTCCCGGTCCGGCTGGGCTCGGCCCGGCCTGGCCGACCGGCCAGGTGCCGGTCCAGCTTAGCGCAGCGCGCTGGGCACGCTGCCAGCTCGGCCTTCGGCCGAGCTATTGGAAAAACAGGGGGCGCCTGCCCCCCCTTTGTAACGGCGGCCCCCCCTCAATAATGGGGGTCCGTTCAAGCTGGCCAGGGGAATTTAATTCCCCCGGCTTTCCCCATTTCCGGCTGGCCCGACCTGGTTGGTTGGCTCCTCCTCAACGGGACCGGCAAAGGCTAGTCCCCTTCCGGCTCCGACACCGGTGGCCCGGCTGGCCGCCGGTCACCATGCTCCGTCGCGGCCCGGAACTGGTCGCGGCCCTTGTCATCCGGCGTGGTGCGACGGCACCGTGTCCCTCTGTCGTGGCTCCGCTCCAGCCGCGGCACCTTCGACTTCCTTCAACGCGGCATGACGGCGTCGCGTTCTTGAATTTCTTTCCACGGCGCGGCGCGACGGCGCCGCGCAATACTTTCCGTGTGATTTCCGTGTGGTGCGACGTCACCACGCCATCCCATTCCATCCGCAAGGAAACAAACATGAACATAGGAGGGGGTTAGGCCGTGTTTGTGCGGTCCGCCCCCCTCTCATTAAACTATAACATTTAGTCGATTAACCACGAAGTTCGATATTCTAGAATCAAGAACGGAAATAATTAAATAAAATAACAATAATCCCCTACCTCGGCTTCAAGAGCGGTGTTCATCAACGACCCGCGGAAGACGAGCGTCGCGGAGGTCGGGCGTCACGGGGAAAGAACGTCGACGTCGCGAAGCGAGGATTCGAAATTCTTTGACGGCGATTTCGTCGCGGAAAACCGTCGCGGAAGAGACGACGCGGAAGAAGTACGTTGCGTCGCGGATATGGCGTCGCGGAAGGACCGTGTTCTTCGGTGGAGAAGTTCTTCGTTGAAGAACGGTGTTCTTCACGTTCTTCGTCGAGGTTGAAGAAGATGAAGAAGAAGAAGATGCTTTCCCAAATCTCTCAAGGAGACAAAACTCTAACAAAAATAAAATAAGACTCTTTCTTATTTTATTAACACAACAACACACTTGAATTTCAAGAGTTTGAAATTCAATAACCACACACAACTCACCTCATTAAACTCATAACAATTAAGTCATAGGTTATAACTTAAGTTAACTTAATTAAAGTGGGAGTTGAGAGGGGTTTTAGAGGATATGAAGAGGTGGGGTTCGTGTGGGCCCCACCACCCTCATAACCTCCCAAGGGAGGTTGGGTGGTTACCCAACTCCCATCATGAACTACACTTAGAGTAAAATAATAAAAATTGTAGTGTCATTATATAATAAACTTCCACAATTTTTTATTATCAACACTCGTGTAAACGAAACTCCGGAACAAGAGTTCCTAAGCAATTACCGGCGATGCGGTTCTATCGGTGCCCTCAGAATTTGATTCCGGGCACCGGTTCAAATGTTAGAAATTCCCGCTCGTTCGTTCACTAAACTTACCCGAGCCAAACTTCAGAAATTGATTCCGGGAACACCGGGCCTCGGAATCAGGTTCTGTCAGAAACCGCGCTCTTGTAAAATTCCAAAGAAAATTAAGAAAAAATTTCCCTTGAATTTTACGGGTCTTTACATTACTCCCACCTCAGGGCTTTACGTCCCCGTAATGATACATCAAAACTAGGGAAACAAATGAGGGTACTGATAACGCATCTGAGCCTCCCGCTCCCAAGTGCTCTCTTGGAGATTCTCGTGCTGCCATCTAATGCGCACTAGAGGAATCGACCGTCCACGTAGGAACCGCTCCTGTCGATCCTTGATCTCCACCGGAACCTCCGTAAAAGTCACCCCATCGTCAACGTCAAGCTCCTCGTGGTCAATGATGTGCGTCGGGTTGTGCACGTATCTCCTCAGCTGAGATACGTGGAAGACGTCGTGCACCCGGTACAACTGAGGTGGTAGAGCCAGACGATAAGCCACCTCGCCTATCCTACTGAGGACCTGGAATGGTCCGATGAAGCGTGGAGACAACTTTCCGCCTCATCCAAATCTCCGTATACTACGTCGAGGTGAGACCCGCAAGAAGACGTGGTCGCCATCCATGAACTCTAGTGGCCTCCGCCTCCTGTCAGCGTATGACTTCTGCCGGCTCTGAGCTGTCCTCATCCGCTCCTGGATGACCTGGACCTTCTCTGTCGTGGCCTGGACCATCTCCGGTCCCACAAGTGCTGACTCCCCAGGGTCTGTCCAGCACAAAGGAGATCTGCAAGGTCGGCCGTACAACGCCACGTACGGTGCCATCCCGATGGTGGAGTGGTAGGTGTTGTTGTACGCAAACTCCACCAAGGGTAGGTGGTCCTCTCAGCTATGACCAAAGTCGAGGACACATGCACGGAGCATGTCCTCGAGAGTCTGAATGGTCCTCTCCATATGACCATCCGTCTGAGGATGAAAGGCTATACTCAAACATAGCTGCGTCCCAAACGCCTCCTGCAACCCCTTCCAAATCCTGGAAGTAAAGAAAACATATCGATCGTAGATGATAGATGATGGAACACCATGAAGCCAAACAATCTTCTGAATGTAAATACGTCCCAAACTCTCCATTGAGCCCTGCTCTCGGATGGGTAAGAAGTGCGCCGACTTGGTGAGTCGGTCGACAATCACCCAGATGGAGTCGTGACCTCTGGAAGTGCGTGGAAGTCCAGTCACGAAGTCCATATATATCTCATCCCACTTCCACTCCGGGACCTCCAAGGGCTGTACCAAGCCTGCTGGTACCTGATGCTCAGGCTTCACCTACTAGCAGGTGAGGCATCAAGAAACGTACTCTGCCATAGCCTTCTTCATGCCCGGCCACCAGTGCTTCCATCTGAGATCCTGGTACATCTTCGCCACTCCAGGATGTACCGCCAAAGGAGAAGTGTGAAACTCTCTCAGTACCTCCTCCTGTAAAGTGAATGGTACCATGGTACGTCCTATGAAAAGGATATTGTGCTCTGCTCCAAAGGAGAAACCATCAGGTGCATGTCCTAAGGATATTTGTGCACGCCGCGTCTCACAGTCAGCGTCCCCACGCTGGGCCTCTCTGACCTGCTGTAGAAGTGGAGGAGTGACTGTGAGAGACTAAAGGAAGTCTTCTCCATCTCTATCCACGAAGGATATCTGCAAAGAGGCTAGCTGCTTCGTCGCCTCCTCAAGTAGTTGAATGCCCATCCTCCTGCTGAGGGCATCGGATACTACGTTCCCCTTCCCAGGAGTATAGACTATCTCAAAGTCATAGTCCTGGAGGAACTCGAGCCATCGCCATTGTCTCATATTCAGATCCTTCTGAGAGAAGACGTACCTGAGACTCTGGTGGTCATAAAAGACTGTAAAGCGCTCGCCCATCAGATAGTGTCGCCACGTCTTCAGGGTGAATACCACTGCTGCTAACTCCAGGTCATGGGTAGCGTAGTTTTGCTCATGTGGCCTCAAATGACGTGATCCATAGGCGATCACCGCCCGCTCTTACATTAGGACACATCCGAGTCCGGTCCCTGATGCATCACAATAGACTATGTACCCTACTCCCTCCTCAGGAAATCTCAAGATAGGTGTGCTGTTCAGTCTCTGTCTCAGCTTCTGGAAGCTCTGCTGACATCTTTCGGACCACACGAAGGGTTTCCCCTTCTTCGTCAAAGCTGAGAGTGGTTCCGCAACTCTGGAGAAGTCTGGCACGAATCTCCGATAGTATCCGGCTAGTCCCAAGAAACTCTGAACCTCCGTCACTCTCTTGGGTGGCTCCCAAGCTAACACTGCCTCGATCTTTGAAGGATCCACTGCAACTCCTGCCTCGGAGATAAAGTGTCCCAAGAAGTGGACCTCACGTATCCAGAACTGACACTTCGAGAGCTTACCATAAATCTGGTGCTCTCGGAGTGTGTCTAGTACAACCCGTAAGTGGTAGGCGTGCTCCTCCTCAGTCGTCGAGTAAATCAAAATGTCGTCGATGAAGACCACGACAAATCGATCGAGGTATGGCTGAAAGATCCTATTCATGAGGGCCATGAACACTGCTGGAGAATTGGTTACACCGAATGGCATAACCAAGAACTCATAGTGGCCATACCGACATCTGAAAGTCATCTTCTGCACGTCCTCGTCTCTAACTCTGAGCTGATGATAGCCTGACCTGAGGTCTATCTTTGAGAACCACCGTGCTCCCTTGAGCTGATCAAATAGGCCATCAATCCTCGGTAGTGGATACTTGTTCCTCACTGTCACCTGGTTTAGGCGACGATAGTCAACACAAAGTTGCAAGCTCTCGTCCGCCTTCTTGGCGAACAAAATCGGGGAAGCCCAGGGTGAAACACTGGGTCGGATGAACCTCTTGCCCTGCAAGTCCTCCAACTGTACCCGTAGATCTCGAAGCTCAGCGGGGGCCATCCGATATGCTGGAGTCGATATCGGAGCTGTCCTGGGGTACAAATCAATATAAAAGTCTACCTCTTTGCGAGGAGGTAGCCCTAGAACATCGTCGGGGAAGACGTCCGCAAACTGATCCACCACTGCAGGATAACAAGGACTCCGCACGTCAACTGCTCCTAGGATGAGGCTAGCTAACTGATGAGTGATGGGCTGTCCTTTCCTCTACGAGTGTCCATCCTGTGCTGAAAAGGCTCCCTTCTCACTGGTGAAGGTGAACCTTCTCCCGTCAGTGCGTACACATCGCACCTTGCTCCTAAAACAGTCAATCTGCGCATGGACCGTAGATAACCAATCCATGCCCAAGATGACATCGTAAGGCCTCGACGCTGATACGAGAAGATCCCAGCCGAAGCTCTCGCCTCCTAGAGTAAGCTCACACTGCCGGCACTAGTGCGTAATCGTCGAGTCTTCTCCCATAGGAGTCTCTAGCCGTAAGGATCGAGCCAACGGCTCTATCGGAATTTCTGAGCTCCGAACAAGGGCAGCGGCTATGAAAGAGTGACTCGCTCATGTGTCTATAAGTACTGCAGCAAGGGTGTAATAGACATAGATAGTACCTCGAATCATCTCGAACATGCCGTGGTCGTAGGCCTCTGCTGCCTGGAGCTGTGCCTGTCTCTGCCCGCCAGCTCCCTGTGGTCGGGGCGGACCTCCTGGTGGTGGTGGTGGTAGAGCCTCAAAGCGTCACCCACCACCTGCTGCTCGGCCAGCTCCTCTGCCTCGTTATCCTCCTCCCTGTGGACCGCCATAGTCGACCTTATGCCTCTGCCTTGGTGGTCCCTCAACCGTCTGTTGCTCCTCGGCACGACGGGTCGGGCAGTCACGAGCCATGTGGCCCTACCCGCCGCACGAGTAGCACTGTCTGCCTCTCGAAAGACTAGCTCCGCGCTGTGTGCCCCGCACTGCTGAGCCAGTGTCCTGAGGTCGTCTACCTGAGGGTCTGGTCTGCCTAGACCCCTGGGTCATCCGTCGACTGCCTGCTGCAGAAGACTCTGCTACGTGTCGTCCTGCGGTGGGTCTCGGCGCTGGTGTAGACTCAGCAAGAAAACTCTCGATCAAAAGGTCCCACTCCAGTACTCCTGTCTGAGTCGGAATGCTGAGGGAGATCAGCGATGCCCTGATCTCATGTCTCAATCCCTTCTCAAAGGTCTGGGCCAGGAAGAATGGGTCCCGTACCATGTCGGTCGAGTAGCGCGAGAGATCAGTAAATCTCGCCGAGTACTGAGCGACCGTCGTGTTGCCCTGCCGTAACTGAAGAATCTCCTGAATGCGCACCGCATGGAGGGTGGTTGGGAAGAACTCCGAGCGGAAGAGGCTCTCAAAGTCCGTCCAAAGTAGAGATGCCTCATCGTGCACTTGGAGCATCAAGCTCCCCCATCGGCCCGCTGCTGCGTGCAGTAGGCTCGCAGTGAGGATCACCATGAGGTCTGCTGGTGTCCTCACTAGCCTGAAAACTCGTACGACTGCCTCCAGCCAGTCCTCGGCTGCCTGGGGGTCCGTCTCCCCACGAAACCTGGGTGGTTGTTGGCGCTGAAACTCATGTAGTGCGCTGAGGCGACGTGCATCGTCAGCGGCTGGTGCAGGAAGTATCGGTGGCTCGGCGGGTAGAGCTACCGCCGGTACCACTACTGACAAAGGGCCCTGCACCGAGGCCTCATCGCTCGGTGGGCTGTCATCACACTCGACTCTTGGAACCCTAGCTGGCTGCCGTCGTGGGGCCATCCTGAAAAGGAAACAGGTGTGCCACTGTCAGAACAGAATACCTGGTGAGCTGATATAAAGTAATCACAAAGAAAACTTTGAAACACACAGGCAATCAATGTTTTCGTGCATTAAGTCGGAAATTAGAAGTCAGGGTCCTGGTGTACGGATACGTCGGCCGCCGCACCAACACTGGACTCCCAAGACTAATAACCACACTCAATACGCTAAACACTACTGATTCACATATAAAAGATCAGAGTTCGAGGTAGAATCGAACTCCTTTGATACCAATTTGTCACGACCCGTCCTCGGGGCCCGTGTCGTGACTACCCCAAGCCCGCCTTCCATAGGCCAGGGGCTGGCAACTAGCACCAAGGCGTAAATCCCAGTAAAAAGGGAAGGCATTGCCTTTGTAAAGTAAACAAACACCACAGAGCAAGCAAGCAGTAGAAGTAAACACTAAGTAAAAACTGAGAACAACAGTAAGTACGGAAAAGTAAGTGGGCCAGTATACAAACCCAAACTGAAAGTAAAGTACAACTAGAAAGGGAAAATAGCAACTGTAAAGTAAAATCTGCTACGCCGATCTGTCCACTGGAAATCCCACCTGAAGGGTGGGTACAGATAGCTCCACTGCTCCTCGGGTCCCGTCGTCCGCTCCGAGCACGTCCCACCCAGTGATGCACCTCCAGGTACCGTCCTGCTCTGCGAGCCTCAACCACGATCAACGCTGTCCGTCATCTGCAACCAACACAACGTAGTGCGGGCATAGACCGTGTAGGGGTGAGTATAAGCTACTCAGTAGGGACCCCGATACCCCCGAAGGTCTCCCAAAATCCACAAAGGATAAACCACAAAAGAAAGATACAATCACGAAGTAACAACCGACACTGCTTAGGTATATGCCCATACATATACCTAAGTCATCAATTCCAATACGCTCCAACCTCCGAGCCCAAGTACAACTCAGTCCACATAGGAAAGTATATGTATTCCACACAGGAAAGCAAAACGTAATCCACACAGGATAGCACAACACAATCCACACAGGAAGGTAAACAGGATTCAGCTCACACAGGTATACATCTTCGAAGATGATAGAGATGATCACTGATCCATCTAAGTCGTCGGACCCACAAAGGATCGATAGGTACTAACCCCCGCAAAGACCCACACAGGATCTGTAGGCACTGGTTCACACAGGACCGCTGAGCGCTGACCCACACAGGATCGGTGTAACACCCGAGATTTTTATGAGTAATATTTTGTTTTTATGTTATATATATATATCATCAAAGGAATCTTTCACTACACACTAGCTTGACTTACTTTACATGCAATCGTGACCTTCCTCGATAGATTGCGTTGTACGCAATACCGAGTTTCACTAAACAACGATATGCTATTAAAATATTATTAAAACTAGCCGTTATGAATAGTAATAACCACTTTTTGAAATTTTATAAATTTTATTTTTCAAAATGGACTTTATTTTTGGATTCGGAATACCAAAATTAGCCTAGGGTTAAATTTTGGTATTTTTCTGAAAACTTTCAATTTTTGATGAATAGTGAAACCACTAAGTGGTAGGTTAAAAACTGAATTTTGCATAAAACTTAATTTTACCGCTTCTGTGAATGGAATTTTGAAAATCCGACAGACACGGTTGATATCAGTAAGTAAAATGTGGTTCAATGAGATACAAATAATTTTTTGGTGAATAGTAACTTTTTACTTTTTTTACCGCGGTTAATAGTAAATAGGGTAACTAAGGGTAAATATGATATTAATATTACCCTAACACATGTCCTAATTCTATTGGATAAGTGTAATTCGACCAAAAACAACCTTATGAATATAATATGACCATTTAGGTCCACTTGGATTAGATTATGACATTTAATATTATTTTATTTAATGAATAGTTAAAATAGTTAAAATTAAAGTTTAATAACTAAAAAAATTTTAATATGGGGTTATACATAAGATAAATTAGACTATAAATATTCATTAGAAATATAAAAAGTTTTCCTCCATAATTATATTTTATTTATAATTTTTAGACTTTAAATAAATTAATTTATTTATGACACAACGATGATGCAGTAATTACCCTTTTAAGGAAATGTTAACATAATTGATGTTATAAATGCTCAAATAAATGTCATTTGAGACTTTTTATGAATTACACTAATTTTCTAGGTTACTATGATATATTATTGTTGATTTAATCAACTTGGTTCGAACATATAATTCTGTTATGACTTTCACAAAAATCATATATCAAATAGTTTCAAAATTGACACAAAATGGTTTTTAAATAAAATATTATATTATTAATTGTTATTTTATTCATAAAAATCTAAGGTTCGGCCAAATGACTTAGATAAGGATATATATATTAATAATAAACAACTTGGGGTTCGTTTGGCATGTTATAGTAAGTTTATTAACCATATAGTGTAAGAAAACAAAAAGTCACGGTAAATGTTAAATTATTTATCTTAGAGTTAAATCTAATTGATAAGGTTAAAATAATAACCTAAACTTGTCTAAATACTATTGGTTGATAGGATTCCGACCCATCCCCACATTAACTTCGAAATAATACCCTTTGGAACCATTATAAACCGATTTTGACTTTAATATAAAATATTATTTTGAGATATTCCTAAGGTGCCCCTCTCCTCCCTTATAAAAGGGCACCTCCTCCTCCTCCTCCTCACACCAATTTGAGCACTCAAGCTCGGCCAACCCCTTCCAAAATCCCTTCTCCACTTCCCTAGAATAATCCTAGAGGTCCTGGTCTTCTTCAAATATCAATCTTAGTTCCCTAAGTGGAGGATTCAAAGAGGCGTTTCAAAGAAGAGGTAATATCCATTACCGATCTTTTCAATTTCTTTCTTCTTCAATTTCTTCTTCTTTAGTTGTTTCATGATAAATTAATAACGTCATCATTACATACATACTGATATATTATTATAAATATGAAACAACCCTAATTCACCTTTTATCCATCCTACGGAAAAATGAAATCACCGCGCGTGCGTACGTACTGAATACCGTCTCCACGCCGTGGTGTAATCTAATTTCCACCATCACCTTACAAGGATGGGTATAATGGTGTAATGAATAACTATATATGATTATTATAAAGTTATATTGATACTGAAATAGTATAAATACACTTAAATACAATTCCACGATCATGGGAACAATATCATCGCTCATGCGTACGTACGGAATACCGTCTCCACGATGTGATGCAACTCGTTCTACATGATCATCATTACATAGTAATTATATAAATGAATTTAATGAATAAATATGATATATGTTACACTAATACCATTCTGTATATAAGATATCTATAACCTTAAAAGAAGAATAATAATTTATTCGGCAAAACACGCATAAGAACAAAAGGCAATAAAGACCCGAGTAACAAGTATCAATGAAATATTACTAATAAGAAGCTAAGAATATGACAATATATGATATAATATCAATAATTATGATTCTGGAATAAGTCAATAACATTATTTAAACCATTATACATGAGCTTTGGACACGGACAAAGCAAATCGGACCTAAGGTAAGGGAAATATCACAATCTCATTTTTATCCAAGATTGTTTATACTTTGGTATTTACTGGGGTGTATTTTATCATCCACATCCATGTTTCCTCAATATGTAATATTATTTCCATCCACCTACAATTTTTTAAATCCAATTTTACCCTTCGGTGAGTTTTTAGTAAAAGATATGAAAGGAATCTTTTGTCGTTTTTCGTACGAGGTACTTTTTTACTTTTCTGACAAAAGTACGAGAAGAATGTTTTTTAACTTGTACGGCATGAATGGATTTTTAAAACATTATTTCCAAGAAGCTTCCTTTACAAGTTTTCAAGTTTATTTTTAATCAAATTCTTTTAGTTTAAAGTTGTATGACATGTTAAGAAAGGAAAAATGTTTTTGAAAAAGAAAGGATATTTTCCTCAAGAATGAAGTTCAAGTGTTTTATCAAAATTATTTTCCATCTAAGATAATAAAGGGTTCTGTTTCTATCCCTATTATTACATGGATTTGATTATGTTGTGATGGAAATATTTTTATTCCTTTATCTTATATGAATTGTTTTATGATGACATGTTGTTTAAGAATCCCATTTTTACTACATGGGTTATGCAATGATGTATGATTTATGATTTTGTGGCACACATAAGAATGGTATCATTATGAGATGGGTGGGACCTATATCTCCCTCCAATGCATTGGGTAATGATTTTATATCTCATGAGATAGACATGGCTGGAACGGTAGGTTATACCGGTTTAGTGAAATAGGACTGAAACGGGGGTGACTCGGTTCAGAAAGGGACATTGTCCACTAAGATAGTCTTGGCAATGAGTCTTGACTAACAAGAAATGATTCTATATGATTATGTGTGAATGCCACAAAGTTTCATGTTTTAAGTTATGATTATTGTGATTACATTTCACTGCCATGATTTATCCCAGGTTATGAAATTATGATCTCTTTTGCAGGTTCAGATTTCCAAAAGTTATGTGCTTATGTATATGATGTGATTGATATTTCTTTTTTTTACCCTTACTGAGCATTTGAGCTCACCCTTTTGTATGTTTTCTTTCCCCAGGTCAGGAAGAAGGTTATTAAGTAAGATATGCCAAAAGGGACTATAGATATGATGAAATAAATGGGAGACAGTGTAGACGCTTTATGAACCAGTTGTTTATGTTTCCCAGTTTCTAAAGAAACTATACCTATATGGTACTTCCGTGGTTTTGTTATATGTTGTAATAAGTATGCTTCAATTTTGAATTATTAACAATGTATGTAAAGTATGGGTCGTTATAGTTGGTATCATAGGAAAGGTATAGTCATCCTTTGGAAACTAGGATGTGAAAGCCTTAGTAAGAACCCTAAGGATAAGTCTAAGCATAGAACACAATCTTAGTGTTTTGGAAATGCCCATGAATAACCTAAGATAATACCTTAAGTGTGAAATTTTATTCTTGATTATGTGTTTTTTCTATTATAATTAGTGTTTCTCACACTATTCTTCTTGGTTTTAGTCAATGGTTGGAACCCGAAGGAACCGTGTTAATGCGGAATGCGATGGGCAATGCAATGATTGTCCCCCTGAGCAACCAAACAACATGGGAGCTGGAATGAAAAATCTTTTAGCCATGCTCACACAACTTTCTCAAGATATGAATCATGCAGGACTTCCAAACGAGCAAAGGAAGGAGCAACATTCTGTTGAATCCTTCATGAGGCAGCGTCCACCTTCTTTCAGCGGGTCTACTGATCCATTAGTTGCTGAACAATGGATTAGTACTACTAAAAATATATTTTCAGTTATTCAATGTTCTGAACATGATAAAGTCATCCTAGTAGTGTATCGTTTGGAAGGAGATGTTGATCAATGGTGGAATCTTATTAAGAATACGAGGCAAAGGGATGAAATTGAGTCCATGGAATGGGACGAGTTCAAGAACTTATTTTTTAATAAGTACTTCCCTCGTATTCTCCGAACAAATATGGAGAAAGAGTTTCTTGAACTAAAGCAAAAGGATGATGAATTTGTTCGTACCTATGAAGCAAATTTTACAAGACTTGCAAGGTACGCTTCTGGTATTATTATCCAACCTGAGAGTAAGATCGATCGATTCTTTAGTGGCTTAAAACCAAGTCTTCGAAGGGCATTAGCCATAAGGGACTTCAATAGCTACGAGGAAATCGTTCGATGTGGTCTCAAAGTAGAGATGGAGATTGGAGTAACCCATCAGTCATATGGGTTTGATAAGAAGAGGAAAATGGAATTCAAAGGAAAATCTAAAGAGCACACTGAAAAGAAGATGAGCTTTCCCTTATGCTCAAAGTGTGGAAAGAAACATGGAGGGAGTTGTCTTAAAGGGACAAGTAAATGTTTCAAATGTGGAAAGGAAGGTCATCGGGCATTTGAATGCCGCGATGATGGGAAGAAGATGTCTAATGATGCAAACAAAGGAAGGGATACACAGAATGAACCTACTACACTTCAATGTTTCAAGTGCAAGGAGAAGGGGCATTATGCCAATAAATGCCCTAATACAAGGGTTGATGATGATGGTCGACGTCAACAAACTATTAAGGCAAAAGACAAAGGAAAGTCACATGCAATTTCTATCAGCGATGTGGAGTACGATAAAGATGTGGTGAAAGGTACACTTACCATCCACTCTAAAGTAGCAAATGTTTTATTTGATTCTGGATCCACCCACTCTTTTATTTCTGAAGAATTTTCTAAGGGTATCACCGTATTACCTCAACAATTAGATGTTGAGTTAGGTGTGACAACACCTAATGGCACAACAGTCGCATCAAAAGTTTATAATTCTTCTCCGATCGAAGTTTGTGGGAAAGTGCTTCTTGCAAATCTTGTGATCCTTCCTATAGTGGAATTTGATGTGATTCTTGGCATGGATTGACTTTCTTTATATGGAGCTCATATCAATTTCCAAAGAAGGGAAGTCACATTTCATATTCCAGATCAATCTATGATCGTCTATCAATGCAAGGATGAACATAACCTTCCAGTGGAAATTTCTTCCATATTATGGGTATTGATTCCACTAAATGAAGGTTATTTATCTCAAATGGTTGTGAGAAAATCACGATTAAGAATATTCCCATTGTACGGGAGTTTGATGATGTCTTTCCGGAGGAATTACCGGGTCTTCCACCAAATCGTGAAGTTGAGTTTTCAATAGAACTCGTACCTGGTGCTTTGCCTATTTCAAAGACACCTTATAGAATGGCCCCAATTGAGTTGTAGGAATTGAAGAAGCAAATCCAAGATAATCTTGATAAGGGATTCATACGCCCTAGTGCGTCACCTTAGGGAGCACCTGTTCTATTTGTTAAGAAGAAAGATGGATCAATGAGACTCTGCATTGATTATCGAGAACTTAACAAGATCACTATCAAGAACAAATATCCTCTCCCATGCATTGATGACTTATTTGACCAACTACGTGGAGCTCAATACTTTTCCAAGATTGATCATCGTTCAGGGTATCATCAATTAAGGGTCAAAAGGGAGGATATACCAAAGACGGCTTTCTGTACAAGGTATGGACACTATGAATTTATAGAGATTCCATTTGGTCTTACTAATGCCCCTGCTATCTTCATGGATCTGATGAATAGAGTCTTTAGAGACTATCTTGATCAATTTGTGGTAGTCTTTATAGACGATATTCTTGTCTATTCAAAGAGAAAGGAAGAGCATGAAGATCACTTGAGAATTATATTTAAGACCCTGAGAAAGGAGAAGCTTTATGAAAAATTTACCAAGTGTAAATTTTGGCTTCAAAAAGTTTCATTTTTGGGTCACATAATCTCAAAAGAGGGGATATCTGTGGATCCAGCAAAAACAGAGGTTATCGAAAGATGGTCGAGACCAACAACAGTAACTGAGATCCGAAGTTTTCTTGGTTTGGCTGGATATTATCGACGTTTTGTGAAAGATTTTTCATGATTATCTAACCCACTCACCAAGTTGACTCGGAAAAGAGTTAAGTTTGTCTGGATGGAAGAATGTGAAGAGAATTTCAAGGAGTTGAAAAGAAGGTTATCCAGTGCACCTGTGCTCACACTACCTTGTAGTGGAGAAAGGTTGGTGATCTATAGTGATGCATCCAAGAAGGGATTAGGGTGTGTTCTCATGCAACATGATATGGTGATAGCTTATGCCTCACGACAGTTGAAAATCCATGAGCAAAATTACCCAACACATGATTTGGAGTTAGCTGCGGTAATCTTTGCATTAAAGATTTGTAGGCATTACCTTTATGGTGAAAGGTGTGATATTTATACTGATCATAAAAGTTTAAAGTATATTTTCACACAAAAGGAGCTGAATATGCGTCAAAGAAGATGGTTGGAGCTGATTAAGGATTACGACTGCTCAATCCATTACCACCCTGGGAAAGCAAACAAGGTGGAAGATGCATTAAGTCGACAAGACCATGCTAGTTTATCCATGATGAGGATCACAAAAGATCCAATATTTATGGATTTACAACGGATGGATCTTGGAATTATAATGGAAGGGGAAAAATCTTATCTTTCTCAAATGAATGTTCAACCATCTATACATGTGAAGATTAAAGAGGCACAGAAAGAAGATGTCGACTTACAAAAGAAGGTGAGAAATGTTCCTGAGTTCAACCTTGATTGTGATGGGATAATAAAGTTCAGGAATCGGGTTTGTGTTCCTCCCATCCCCGAATTAAAGAAGGAGCTGCTTGATGAGGCTCATAGTTCTTCATTATCTATTCATCCTGGAAGCATGAAGATGTATAGGGACCTGAAAGAGTACTTCTGGTGGGATGGCATGAAAAGAGATGTTGCTGAATATGTCTCTCGATGCTTGGTTTGTCAGCAAGTTAAAGCTGAGAGACAGAATTCTAAGGGGATGTTACAACCATTACCCATACCCGAATGGAAATGGGAAAACATTACTATGGACTTTGTCACAGGACTTCCTAAAACATCCAATGGCAATAATGCTATCTGGGTCATAGTTGATCGTCTTACAAAGTCTGCACACTTCATTGCTATTAGAGAGGATTTCTCTCTAGATCAGCTTGCCAGGATATATGTAAAGGAAGTGGTAAGACTGCATGGAGTACCACTTTCTATTATATCTGATCGGGATCCGAGATTTACCTCGAAGTTCTGGCGAAGTCTTCAGCATACTCTGGATACAGAGTTGAGTTTCAGCACTGCTTATCATCCTCAGACAGACGGTCAGTCTGAGAGAACAATTCAAACCCTAGAAGATATGTTGAGAGCTTTCTCTATAGATTTCAAAGGAGGTTGGGATCAACACCTACCTTTGGTGGAATTTTCTTATAATAATAGCTTTCACTCCAATATTCAGATGGCTCCTTATGAAGCTCTCTATTGAAAGAAATGGAGGACTCCAACTTGCTGGGATGAAGTTGGGGAAAGAAAGCTATTGGGACCTGATCTCGTTGATGAAATGGCAGAAAAGGTCAGATCTATTCAACAACACATAAGAGCAGCTCAGAGTCGACAGAAAAGTTATGCTGAAAACCGAAGAAAAGACCTAGAGTTTGAAGTGGGTGATAAAGTGTTCTTACGAATATCTCCCTGGAAGAGGGTTATGAGATTTGGAAAGAAGGGGAAGTTGAGCCCTAGATATATCAGTCCTTTCGAAATACTGGATCGTGTTGGGAAGGTAGCTTACCGATTGGCACTTCCACCGAATCTCTCTCAAGTTCACAATGTGTTCCATGTATCTCTCCTAAGAAAGTACATACCAGATCCTTCATATGTACTCAGCTCAGAAGTTGTACCGCTGGAGCAAGATCTTTCTTATGAAGAACAACCGATAGAGATTCTGAATCGTAGCGAAAAAGTCCTATGAAACAAGACCACTCGATTGGTGAAAGTTTTATGGAGGAACCACCAACTTGAAGAAGCTACATGGGAGCTTGAGAATATGATGAGGGAGAAGTATCCTCATCTGTTTGTTATAAAGTGACGAATTTCTAGGGCGAAATTCTTTTTAAGGGGGGTAGAATGTAACACCAGAGATTTTTATGAGTAATATTTTTTTTATGTTATATATATATATCATCAAAGGAATCTTTCACTACACACTAGCTTGACTTACTTTACACGTAATCGAGACCTTCCTCGATAGCTTGCGTTGTACGCAATACCGAGTTTCACTAAACAACGATATGCTATTAAAATATTATTAAAACTAGCCGTTATGAATAGTAATAACCACTTTTTGAAATTTTATAAATTTTATTTTTCAAAATGGACTTTATTTTTGTATTAGGAATACCAAAATTAGCCTAGGGTGAAATTTTGGTATTTTTCTGAAAACTTTCAATTTTTGATGAATAGTGAAACCACTAAGTGGTAGGTTAAAAACTGAATTTTGCATAAAACTTAATTTTACCGCTTCTGTGAATGGAATTTCGAAAATCCAATAGACACGGTTGATATCAGTAAGTAAAATGTGGTTCAATGAGATAAAAATAATTTTTTGGTGAATAATAACTTTTTTCTTTTTTTACCGCGGTTAATAGTAAATAGGGTAACTAAGGGTAAATATGATATTACTATTACCCTAACACATGTCCTAATTCTATTGTATAAGTGTAATTTGACCAAAAACAACCTTATGAATATAATATGACCATTTAGGTCCACTTGGATTAGATTATGACATTTAATATTATTTTATTTAATGAATAGTTAAAATAGTTAAAATCAAAGTTTAATAACTAAAACATTTTTAATATGGGGTTATACATAAGATAAATTCGACTATAAATATTAATTAGAAAGATAAAAATATTTCCTACATAATGATATTTTATTTATAATTTTTATACTTTAAATAAATTAATTTATTTATGACACAACGATGATGCAATAATTACCCTTTTAAGGAAATGTTAACGTAATTGATGTTATAAATGCTCAAATAAATGTAATTTGAGACTTTTTATGAATTCCAATAATTTTTTAGGTTACTATGATATATTAGTGTTTATTTAATCAACTTGTCTCGAACATATAATTCTGTTATGACTTTCACAAAAATCATATATCAAATAGTGTCAAAATTGACACAAAATAGTTTTTAAATCAAATATTATATTATTAATTGTTATTTTATTCCTAAAAATATAAGGTTCGGCCAAATGACTTAGATAAGGATATATATATTAATAATAAACAACTTGGGGTTCTTTTTGCATGTTATAGTAAGTTTATTAACCATATAGTGTAAGAAAACAAAAAGTCACGGTAAAAGTTAAATTATTTAACTTAGAGTTAAATCTAATTGATAAGGTTAAAATAATAACCTAAACTTGTCTAAATCCTATTGGTTGATAGTATTCCAACCCATCCCCACTTTACCTTCGAAATAAGACCCTTTGGAACCATTATAAACCGATTTTGACTTTAATATAAAATAATATTTTGAGATATTCCTAAGGTGCCCCTCTCCTCCCTTATAAAAGGGCACCTCCTCCTCCTCCTCCTCACACCAATTTGAGCACTCAAGCTCGTCCAACCCCTGCCAAAATCCCTTCTCCACTTACCTATAATAATCCTAGAGGTCCTGGTCTTCTTCAAATACCAATCTTAGTTCCCTAAGTGGAGGATTCAAAGAGGCGTTTCAATGAAGAGGTAATATCCATTACCGATCTTTTCAATTTCTTTCTTCTTCAACTTCTTATTCTTTAGTTGTTTCATGATAAAGTAATAAAATCAGTATTACTTACATACTGATATGTTATTATAAATATGAAACAACCCTAATTCACCTTCTATCCATCCTACGGAAAAATGAAATCATCGCGCGTGCATACGTACGGAATACCGTCTCCACGCCGTGGTGTAATCTAATTTCCACCACCACCTTACAAGGATGGGCATAATGGTGTAATGAGTAACTATATATGATTATTATAAAGTGATATTGATACTGAAATATTATAAATACACTTAAATACAATTCCATGATCATGGGAACAATATCATCGCTCGTGCGTACGTACGGAATACCGTCTCCACGATGTGATGCGACTCGTTCTACATGATCATAATTACATAGTAATTATATAAATGAATTGAATGAATAAATATGATATATGTTACACTAATACCATTCTGGATATAAGGTATCTATAACCTTAAAATAATAATAAGAATTTATTCGGCAAAACACGCATAAGAACAAAAGGCAATAAAGACCCGAGTAACAAGTAACAATGAAATATTACTAATAAGAAGCTAAGAATATGACCATATATGATATCATATCAAGATGTATGATTCTGGAATAAGTCAATAACATTATTTAAACCATTATACAGGAGCTTCGGACACGTACAAAGCTAATCGGATCTAAGGTAAGGGAAATATCACAATCTCATTTTTATCCGAGATTGTTTATACTTTGGTATTTACTGGGGTGTATTTTATCATCCACATCTATGTTTCCTCAATATTTAATATTATTTCCATCCACCTACAATTTTTTAAATCCAATTTTACCCTTCGGTGAGTTTTTAGTAAAAGATATGAAATGAATCTTTTGTCGTTTTTCGTACGAGGTACTTTTTGACTTTTACGACAAAAGTACGAGAAGAATGTCTTTTAACTTATACGGCATGAATGGATTTTTAAAACATTATTTCCAAGAAGATTCCTTTACAAGTTTTCAAGTTTATTTTTAATCAACTTCTTTTAGTTTAAAGTTGTATGACATGTTAAGAAAGGAAAAATGTTTTTGAAAAAGAAAGGATATTTTCCTCAAGAATGAAGTTCAAGTGTTTTATCAAAATTATTTTCCATCTAAGATAATAAAGGGTTTTGTTTCTATCCCTATTATTACATGGATTTGATTATGTTGTGATGGAAATATTTTTATTCCTTTATCTTATATGAATTGTTTTAGGGTGTCATGTTGTTTAAGAATCCCATTTTTACTACATGGGTTATGCAATGATGTATTATTTATGATTTTGTGGCACACATAAGAATGGTATCATTATGAGATGGGTGGGACCTATATCTCCCTCCAATGCATTGGGTAATGATTTTATATCTCATGAGATAGACATGGCTGGAACGGTAGGTTATACCGGTTTAGTGAAACAGGACTGAAACGAGGGTGACTCGGTTCAGAAAGGGACATTGTCCACTAAGATAGTCTTGGCAATGAGTCTTGACTAACAAGAAATGATTCTATATGATTCTGTGTGAATGCCACAAAGTTTCATGTTTTAAGTTATGATTATTGTGATTACATTTCACTGCCATGATTTATCCCATGTTATGAAATTATGATCTCTTTTGCAGGTTAAGATTTCCAAAAGTTATGTTCTTATGTATATGATGTGATTGATATTTCTTTTGTTTACCCTTACTGAGCATTTGAGCTCACCCTTTTGTATGTTTTCTTTCCCCGGGTCAGGAAGAAGGTTATTAAGTAAGATATGCCAAAAGGGACTATAGATATGATGAAATAAATGGGAGACAATGTAGATTCTTTATGAACCAGTTGTTTATGTTTCCCAGTTTCTAAAGACACTATACCTATACGGTCCTTCCGTGGTTTTGTTATATGTTGTAATAAGTATGCTTCAATTTTGAAGTATTAACAATGTATGTAAAGTATGGGTCGTTATAATCGGACCCACACAGGATCGGTAGCACTGATCCACACAGGATCGTTGAGTGTTATAGTCGTCGTCGTCGAATCTACTGAGGATCTCTGCACAGTCGTCGTCGCAGTCACAGTAGCAGTCACAGCCAGCTCTAGAGTTCCCGCACACAGCAAGCTCGTTCGGGAGGGTCCGCTCCACGAGTCGAGAGGCTGATACATCAACTGTCACATAGTCTAGAGTTGATGTATCCAAAAGTTCCATATCGTCAACAGGAACTCAACGCAATAGACAGCGTGTCAATCGGACGTCCGGACTGAGAGTTATTGGCTTTTTCGTTCCAGGGACCCAGTTGGTTTTTAAGGAAAAACCAACCTGATCGTACTCCACCTATGTCCAAACCTCGAGTGGAGTATTCCAAAAGATCATTCTCACTAAGAGGAACTCAACAAAGCTGACGGCACATCCATCGGACGTCCATAGCTCAAGATATGAGTGTTTCCGCTCCGAGGGCCCGGTTGGTTTCGTATACAAACCAACCCGAACGAACTCAAAGTATTCTAAAACCTTGAGTGCGATATACCGAAACGACCGTCTCGATCCAAGGATCGCATTGCCGTTGACGGAGAGTCGTTTTGAGGTCCGTATCCCGAGTTATGGGCATTTGAACCTAAATAGTTTGGTATCGGGAGTGTCGGGCCCGGGTCGACCCGGCCCGACAACCCCCGGCTGGCCCGAACCGGGTCGACCCGCCCCGGACAGGGTCGGCCCGGCCCGGTCCGGCCTGGAAGACCGGCCAGGCACCGGTCCGACTCAGCGCAGCGTGCTGGGCGCGCTGCCAGCTCGGCCTTCGACCGAGCTGTTGGAAAAATGGGGGGCGCCTGCCCCCCCTTTGTAACCGCGCCCCCCCCTCAATAATGGGGGGTCGTTCGAGCTGGCTGGGGGAATTTAATTCCCCCGGCTTTCCCCATTTCCAGCCGGCCTGACCTGGTCGGCCGGCTCCTCCTCAACGGGACCGGAAAAGGCTGGTCCCCTTCTGAATCTGACACCGGCTGCCCGCCGGTCACCATGCTCCGCCATGGCCCGGAACCAGCCGCGGCCCTTGTCGTCTGGCGCAGTGCGACGGCACCGCGTCCCTCCTCCGTGGCTCCGATCCGGTCGTGGCGCCTTCGACTTCCTTCAACGCGGCGTGACGGCGTCGCGTTCTTGAATTTCTTTCCACGACGAGGCGCGAAGGTGCCGCGCAATACTTGCCATGTGATTTCCGCATGGTGCGACGACACCACGCCATCTTGTTCCATCCGCAAGGAAACAAACATGAACATAGGAGGGGGTTAGGCCGTACTTGTGCGGTCTTCCCCCCTCTCGTTAAATGATAACATTTAGTCGATTAACCATGAAGTTCGACATGCTAGAATCAAGAACGGAAATAATTAAATAAAATACCAATCATCCCCTACCTCGGCTTCAAGAGCGGTGTTCGTCAACAACCCGCAGAAGACGAGCGTCGCGGAGGTCGGGCGTCGCGGGGAAATAACGTCGATGTCGCGAAGCAAGGATTCGAAGTTCTTTGATGGCGATTTCATCGCGAAATACCATCGCGGAAGAGACGACGCGGAAGAAGTATGTCGCGTCGCGGATACGGCTTCGCGGAAGGACCGTGTTCTTCGGCGGAGAAGTTCTTCATTGAAGAACGATGTTCTTCGCGTTCTTCGTCGAGGTTGAAGAAGATGAAGAAGAAGAAGATGCTTTCCCAACTCTCTCAAGGAGACAAAACTCTAACAAAAATAAAATAAGACTCTTTCTTATTTTATTAACACAACAACACACTTGAATTTCAAGAGTTTAAAATTCAATAACCACACACAACTCACCTCATTAAACTCATAACAATTAAGTCATAGGTTATAACTTAAGTAAACTTAATTAAAGTGGGAGTTGATAGGGGTTTTAGAGGATATGAATAGGTGGGGTTCGTGTGGGCCCCACCACCCTCATAACCTCCCAAGGGAGGTTGGTTGGTTACCCAACTCCCATCATGAACTACACTTAGAGTAAAATAATAAAAATTGTAGTGTCATTATATAATAAACTTCCACAATTTTTTATTATCAACACTTGTGTAAACGCAACTCTGGAACAGGAGTTCCTAAGCAATTACCGGTGCTACGGTTCCATCGGTGCCCTCGGAATTCGATTCCGGGAACTGGTTCAAAAGTTAGAAATTCCTGCTCGTTCGTTCACTGAACGTACCCGAGCCAAACTTCGGAAATTGATTCAGGGCACACCGGGCCTCGGAATCAGGTTCCGTCAGAAACCGCGCTCTTGTAAAATTCCAAAGAAAATTAAGAAAAAATTTCCCTTGAATTTTACGGGTCTTTACACATTACACCCTCGAATGAGAAAAATATTGAAACTAAACTTAAAATACCATGAAATATAATTCATGGTATAACATAAAAAATAGGTAGTATATATACCATATAAAATTAATTTAGTGTATAATAAGAAACTTGTTCCAAGAAATTCAAATTGGGACCAGGAAATCTCTTTCAAGTAACACAGTATTTGATGAAATTTTATTAGATACCTTCTTATAAATATTCTTCATCTATATTTAATTTACTAAGGATTATTTATTATCATATTCAATTTATTTTTTATATTGTTTTTTTTTCTTATGTATTTTCTTGTTGGTGGTTTGATCAATTCCTACCAAAGTCTTTTGTTATGTTGAACATGATTATATATATTGTCAAATAACTTCATAATATCCAGAATTGTATGGGTTTATGTCCTTTATTATTATATTTTCATAGAATTTATATAGTTTTATAGTTTTTTATAAAATGAACTCATATTATGAAAGGTGCTCTGATGAGTTTATTTTAGATGGTTAAGTTATTATGACCATTTATTATTAATATCACTTAGAGAATATACAATATTATATTATTATAATATTAATTCGGTTATAAAAATAATTTTTTACTTTAAATAAAATTTTAAATTCATCCATGTAAGGTGGTGATGAAAAAAAATGCACGTCACTTCATGAAGGCGGTAGTCTACACACACTCACGATCAACGTTATTTTGTTTCATTAGTGGATATAATGGAATAAATAATAATTGTTACATTGACATAATAACACTTAAATACAATAATGATGTTTATTTAATTATATTACTCTGGTTATTAAATTTTAGGAAAATAGATATTAAGAATAAAATGATGAGAATTATGTAATACTCACTTTGGTACCTCAATCTTTCTCTAAAAAGTCTCCTTAGAAATAAAGGGACTAGGAGGAAATATGGTGAGAATGGATTTAATAAGTGCAAGGGAATTCAAGGAGGATAAAAAAAATTAGCTATTTAAGGAAATTTTGAAGTGTATCTGTAACTTTGAAATAGCTAATGTGATCCCCTTCTATAAGTTAAGAAAATGGTACTTTTTTAAACACTTGTTATTCTTCAATAATGGAATGACACTATTCAATGTTCAATGGTTACAAAAGTGATAAATAATGGATTTTGGGGTGATATAAGGTTGTGAAATCATCTAATATTCATTTTAACACGTGATTCACACATTTTTCAAGTCATTTACCATTATTTTTTTACATTTTACAATTTTCATTTTTGCCAAAGTAAATATATTTTAACTAAGTAATTAATTTTTTATGCCTAAAAATAAAATAGCCCTTATTAAATGATTTTGAGCTAATAATTTTAAATATTAAATCCATTTTATCATATAAAATCTATATATGTATGTAAATTTAATTTTAATATTAGTACATGTAATGTGTAAAAACCCATTTTTCGAAAAGTATATTTTTAAGCTTACTAATTATGTGGAGGATAAAATTATCAATGCCCTTGATTTTCATGATATAAATCTATTTATTATTAAATAAAATAATATTTATGTGGCATTAAAATAAATCTAAAACCTAATTTTAACAAAATTATAATTATTTAAAAGAAAACACAAAAAACAGTTTCTTTTATTGGAAAATATGTCTTAAGTTCATAAAATGTTAAACATTAGTTTTATAAATTCATAATATTATTTAAGTATAATTATTTTTTCTTTAAATACATATTTTATCAATTAATATTTTTTATAATATTCTAGTTCTTTATTATATAATGATCAAGTCATAAAATTTATATTTTTGTTAAAAAATTTATTTTCACTATTCACCTAAAAACTATTTTATAAAAATACCAAAAATTAATCTTAACATAATATTGGAAAGAAGAATCTAAAAATGGATATTATTTTTTTAAAATTAAAAATAATAATGAGAATTTAACTTTTAAAGAAAAATATAATGAAAATTTTTTTTATTGGAAAATAAATTTTTAATAATATTTACTATTCTTATTATTACTTCCTATAAATTAAAAATAAAATTTATGTTATTATATTATTAATATAAACAATATATTTTATCCATAAAATATTTATTTTCTCAAAAACATATATAAAAATCCAATTTTTAAAAAGATTCCATTTTAAAGAAAAAAATCAGTCATATTAGTTATTTAGATACAATAATTAAAATTTAATCAATGTATTAATATTATTTATGAAATTTATTTTTATTTATAAAAATATTTCATAATTTTATTACCTTTATTTTTACCCACCAATTCTATGGCTACATTTTAATGGTTATATAATATTCCATGGTTTGTTTTGATTCGGTGTTGTATGTGAAAAAAGTTATTATACCCATAAGAATTTTAAGGAAAATATATAATTTAAAATATTATGGTATTACATCCCACCATAAATAAATTGAATACTAAAATTTTTTTTTATCACTTACTAATAATTATTCAATAATATCTAAAAGATAGATATAACTCAAGATATAATCCCTAATGAGGTTTCCACCTTAATCTCTTAGGTATGATGAGGTTACACATTTTTTCCTTCATCATGTTAATAGATTTATTTATTTTTCCTCTAAAATAGTTTTTCTATTCCCTCATTTTCCACAAAAAAAATCATAATCATCCAGTTCCTTTGATACATTCCCCTGAGTGCCTCTTCGTGCATTCTTGACACATGGAAAATTGAATATTCTTTCCTTCATTATGTTTTTCACCCAAACTTCCATGAGAATCTGTCCTTATATTCTTTAGTGTTTTTGGGAACTCAACTAAGTTCATGGTATTAATCATAATTATTGAAACCTAGTTTTTCATAATAATAAGGTTTATCACTTCAGTTCTTATCCCATTAGATTTTTCATTGGGACAATCTCTACATTGTCCATAACATCCATTGTTAACTTGATTCCTTCAGTCTTTAGTTATTACTAAAACCAAAAGGATTTAATGTGAGCGATGAAAACCAAAAGATAATTATATGTAAAATTAAAAATCAAAATGTATTACTTAAAGAAATTATTAGATTATCTTTCAGTTCAACCTAAATCACTCTTGATTCAATCTAGGCTTATTTTGGTTGGGTTCTCTTATATTTCTTAACCTAATTGTTTAACATAATAAATCCTTCATAATGTCATGTAAATAGAATGTAATTAACCAAATAATATACCTTAGGAGTGTCTATCCAAGTGTGAAGTATTAGGCCCACTCATCATCCACCTAAGTGAATATTGAGTTGATACTTAGCCAACCTTTTTTCAGGGTGATTACACCTAGGTGGATATGTTTCACAACCACATAAACATGAAAGTGTATAGACAGGGATGTAATTTCTATGATAACCACACAATATATAATTTACCAAAACTTCAATATTTCATCCTATACTTAGACATATATATTAGACTTATCCTTAGGGTTTTTACTAAATTTCTCTTATCCCTATCCTTAAAATATTCAATGGTACCTCAACTAAACTCAAGGGTTATCAATACCTTTAAAATTATGATCCACCGTATTTTATCACTCCTTAATGAAATTTAATTCCTTAATTGAGAACATAATAACCAATAAATTTATCTAAACCATGCTTTAATACCAATTTTATTTCCCTAAACCAGCATCCCCAGATCCAATATCGAAAAAACATACCTCACACATTTGATTTGATACCAATAGTATATTCTCAAACATAAATATCCTATAATAACATGAACTAAAGAAAATATTTTATTTCAATGCATTCCCATGACCATTTAGGTTCAGAGATTTAGAGAATTATGAAAAACCATTGACTAACAAAACACATGTATTTTTTAATTAAAGGACATTTTTTCTAATATATAAGAAAATTATTAATACATAATAATGTTTCAAAAACTACGAAACAAATATCCACACATAATATTTTCTTATATATATATCATGTCTAATACTTTTATTAATAACTTAGGGAAATAGAAACATAATAAGGGTGATCTCAAATCCACATTATGGGAAAATGTATATCAAAAACTACCATGGAATGAATAATATGGATGGGATAAATAAGTTTCAAATAAATCAATATAATTGAACACATTATCTTTAAATAATATCATGGATAACCTATTAATATAAAAAATCATATGGATAACAATAATTTGATTCATAATGATGGAATTCATAATGATAGACATCATAATATTTATCATCAAGGCCTCAACCAAGAGAATATTCTTGTAATTAAGGCTAATGCCATGACATTATTCTTATCGTCAAGGTTTCAACCAAGACATCATTCTTGGATTGGGTAGGCATGAACCAAATACCCAAACCTTTTCCCTCATGATATGAATAGATACATTGATGGGATATCTAATATCAGGCCCAACTCATCACTTATTTAAGTCCAATACATTCACCATATAAAAGATAATAATATCAATAGAATAAATAATAAAATTTCCTTATAAATCAATAAAAATCCATATTGATATACCAACATATGGAATGTAAATACATTCATGGTCAAAAAATGGGATAACATATGAATAATTCATCTTAATAAAGAATTTGGATGGTTGAATAATTCATAATCAACTTCCTATAGTAATCCATAAGAATATGTATGACAACATACATGATTTTAGTACATTAACTTGTTAATAAATATTCATAATACGTCCAAATAAATAATTTTTATGGTTTCATTTTAATAATGTCCTCAATAGATCATAATATATGTCATAGGGCTGTGAATTAGATGAGGAACAATTTTTAGGAGTTTTAGAAAAATCACTTTAGAAATAAGAAATATCCTTGATCTTTTGAAACTATTTTAGATCTTTTGAAACTGTTTTAAAAGAAATGTTTTATAAAACTAGAAAAATAATGATTACTTTTATAAACCATGAAAACATAGAGATAAATTTTCATATAAAATGAAAAATTCAACTGAAGGACATGTTCACAAAGACACCCTAAAAATATTCTTTTTTCAAAAACAGCCCTGAAAAAAAAATGTTAAAAAATTAATTTTATATCAAAAAATTAGAAAAAAAAGGTCACGATTGTTGAAGATGGAATTTTTTAATTTTCAAAAAAAATATAGTGATATCTTCAAAATATGGAGTCAGAGATAAAATACTTGTGAAAAATAATTTCATTTTTATTGTATTAAAAATAAAATTGTTGAAAACCACATCATTTAAAAAGATTATATAACATCCAATTTAAAATAAGGTGAAGAGGGGAGAAATATCACCATGGATAACCTTAGTATGATAAAATTATTATGATATTAGAAATAAATACTATAAATTTTCCCCATATGGGTTATCACATTTTGAGAGATCTCAATTCTAAAATGGGATTGTGGAAAGAAACCTTACATCTTGAGTATCATCTAAATCAGTACCCATAAAGGAGAAAGATCATGAAACTAAAATTTAAATACTATAAAATATAATTCATGGTATAATATGACAAATAGGTAGTATAGTCACCATATAAAATTAAATTGGTTTATAAAAAGAACCATGAATCAAGAAATATGAATTAAGACAAAGAACCCTCTTTCAAATAACGTAATCATTGAGGTAAGAATCATTTGATTGGGTGGTTATAAGGAATAATTATAGATCCATATAAAATAATTATGAAAAAAATATTAATTATTCATTAGGTAGAATAAATCAAACTTATAATAATAGAGTTCAATAACAAAGTTTGTAACTTAGTGGAAAAAAATTAAGTTAGCACAAACTCTTACCTGGGTCCTGGTTCACTCTGTCTATACACATAACTTCTTGTATAATCAAATTAAGTTTATCATATGAATTATTATAAACCTTATTCATCTATATTTCATTTACAAAGGACAATTTATTAGCATTTTCTATTCTTTTATTATATAATTTTTTTTATTATGTTGGTTATTTGTGGTAGTTTGGTCAATTTCTACTTAACTCTTTTGGTATATTGATCATGGTTAAAGGTGTTGTAGAATAACTTCATAATATAAAAATTATAGGAATCTATGAACTTTATTATTCTATTAATATAAAATTTATAATATAATATAGGTTTTTATAAAATGAACTCAGATTAAGAAAGGTGCTCCTATGTGTTTATTTTTTGTGGTTAAGATTACTATGAAAATTTATTATTAATATAACATATAGAATGTATAATATTATATTTATATAATATTAATAGTGTTATAAAAATCATTTTTACCTTAAATAAATTTTAAAATTAATCCATGTTATGTGGTGATGAAAAACAAATCATGCTTCTTTGTAGAGGTTGTAGTCCAAACATATGCACGATCAATGTTATTTTGTTTTTATTAGTGGATGGAATGGAATAAATAAGGGTTGTAACATTAATGTTAAAAAACATCAGTATAATAATGATACAGAAGTCATTATATTACTATGGTTTGGAAAATTTTCGAAAATAAATATTGAGAATAAATGGATAATAATTAAGTAAACTCACTTTGGGACCTTAAACATTCTATTGAAAGTCTCCTTAGAAATAAAGGGTTTATGATAACTTACAGTGAATGGAGACTCCAGGGAATGAAAGGTACTTCTATGAGACAAATATTAGAATGGGGTTCAAGAAAATTTTGAAGAGTATGTGTAACTTTTAGAGTTTCAAAGTGATCCCCTTTTATAAGGGAAGAAAATGTCACTTTCATGAACATCCATTATTTTTCCATAATAGAATGACACTATTCAAGGGTCAATGGTTCTGAAAGTGATAAATAACTGATTTAGGAGTGTTGAAACCTTCCAAATGAGAATCATAAAATCTAAAAGGGAATAAATACCCAAATAAATGGTATTATTTTCCCCATAAATCAAATGAATAGAAGGTATCCAATACACACGGATCACATAAACCCCTACAGAAAACACAACTGCATGAACTTTGGAAGGTCATGAGAATGATTCATGCATGGAATGTAACCTATTGAATATCACATTAGTCCCCTTTTGACAATCCTTTTTTCTTTTGTGAAGGTTTCTGAGACACTCATTGGTCATAAAGAGGTTGCGAGATGAGTCCCTATGAGTCACGCAACATGTCATCTAATAGGTTCTTGACAACCATAATTTTAAAATAAAGGGTGAAAATATGAAAAAGGAGGAATCCTTTTCCAGTCATTGATATTTTTGTGATTCACCCATGCTATTTGCAAGACACTATATATTCCATGGAGACATCTCCTCCTTGTTGCATAAGATCTCGTGGGCATGTCGGATTCATCATGTGAAGGGTTTAAGACATGTCTATTCAACTCTATGTTTCCATTACTAGATACAAAGACAAAAAGAAGGGTTTCCATGACAATGCTCACACATCACCACAAAACTCTTTATTGGTCACATGAAACATTTTAGACAGGGAGGGTGATTGTCTTCGATAACACCCTTACAATCGTGTGAGATCCTGAACCTTTGTAAAATAAAGAAGGAAATAAAAAAGAGAATAAATGAAGCTTGTTATATGGTGAAGATATAATGATCATAATGTGAAAGGTTTTTTCACCCCAGGACATCACCATTGATCCTTCGGAGGCCCCCTTGACATGTCAGCATGATCCCATGAATGCCCTTGGCAAGCCACCTTTGTCTTGTGGAAGACCCCAGACAAGTCACATACGATCACACAAAAGCATTAACACAAGAATTTTGATCTTGTGAAGGCCCAAATACATGTCGTATTAACCCTGTATAATCCATTTATCATATCAATTTCATCTGGTGAAATTCCTTTGATCAGCTTGGATCCAATAAAAGTTAAAATGTCTAAATATTTTTGTGGTCATTGATCATCATGTAATGCCCCACCCCCCCAAATGACCCATGGTAGGATCATGCGAAGTGCGTAAAAAAAGATCTCTACATTGAATCCATCCTAAATCTATGAGATATGTGCCACAAAAAGTGACATATAACTGGGGTGGAAAGGCCTATAAATACCTCCCCCACAGCAAAACAAATGCATCTAGAATCCATCTGCGACCTATCACACATGGGTTGTCAGGATCGGACTTCTATGAGTGTCCAATCAAATGATTTAAAAGGTATTAAACTAGGTAAACCCTATGGAATGTCCTAAGGGATCACAAACATACATAGTCATTCTGCATTATCACTTGATGGATCACGCAAAGGACTTCAGGTGTGTTGGTCAGGTTATGTGAAGGAGGTCTTGCATATTGGATGGATTATGTGAAACATAGACAAGATAACACTGTACAAATCTAAGGCACAGATAAAAATAAAAGGTTGGACTAAAGACTAAAAGATGAGAGATTATGTGAAGAATATATATGTTGATCCTTGTATGCTTCACATGACTTACCCAGATCATGCGACAACACTAGTCCATGTTGATTAAATAATGTGATTCTCACTTGACCTGTATTGAGGATCATGTTATATCCCTTGGAAATTTCAAAAACGTTATGTGGCACCCTCCGATCATGCCACCCGAGTCTTGGGAAACCATATGGGATTTCCATCCAAATCTTGTGATGTCCTCCAAAAATATCACACAAGTTATGTTGAAACCCCAGGGCAAGTCATCTAGGTCTCACGGTGACACCAAGACATGTCATCCTGGAGCATGAAATATCCTCTGGACAAGTTATCCAGGTCTTGCAGTACCCTCTAAACATTTCATCTTGTATCATGTGACACCCTTCATACATGTCAACCTTGATCGTTCAATGGTCTTCAGACATGTCATTCAGATTATTCGACGTCTTTTGAAAAATTCAATGGGATCATTCGATTTACCTTGTACATGTCCTCTATGCAACTAGGACATGTCTAGTCATCCTCAGACATGTCATAAAGACAATCAAAACATGTCAAGTTGATAATCAGGTTGTGTCAAGAAGACATCTTGGGACATGAAATTTTTTTACAATGGATGTATATGCGAAACCATAGTGTGTATGGCCCAATTGATGGCATGATATTAATGCCCCAAAATATGGGAAACCTCAATGTGTAATCCTCAATTAGTGGAATGATATTAATTCCCCTATATAATGGAAACCTCAGTGTGTAAGACCCAATCGGTGGCATGATATGAATTCCCTTGTATAAGGGAAATGTCAGTGCGTAATCCCTAATCAGTGGAATAATATAATATTTCCCCCATATTAGGGAAACCTCGGTGTGTAATACTATATCAGATTGAACTATGAGAACTCTAATTCCTTCCATAACCAAGATATGCAAGATTCCTTCTTGAGGCCCAAATTCAAATAGGCATCAACTTCGATGTAAGTCCCCCCATGTCTCCAACATTCTAACCATCGGGATCTAATCTCTCACATGGGCTGATTATTCTCCCACATCCACTAGTGGATTGAGAAATTAGTTTTACTACAATAACTTTGATTCCTTCCATAACCAAGATATGTAGGATGTCTTCCTAAGGCCTAATCTCCATATTAGACATCCAAAGGACTTCACCAACACATTAGTCCTACATCCATATGTAGTGAGATTGATTACTTTTTATCCCTTGTTTCTCACACCAATAATAGGTCATGTGGGCTTAGGGAGTTGCAATTATAATATCATTTTCATCATGGATTTCCACCATTCATGGAAACCTCAGTGTATAATCCATGATCAATGGAATGATGTAATTACTCCCATATAAAGGTATCCACCTCAGGGAAAGTCCCAAGGGAATGACTAAACTAAAATGACTCTAATTCATACTATAAATAGGATATATTGGATTCCTCCCCATGGCTCGAGATCAAAACTCGGTGCCTTAATTGACCTCATATATATCATTTCCTCATGATGTTAAACTGTATGGGTTTAATGAAATATGTGGGTTTTTATTCCTATAATAAATAGGATACATAGAACGCTTCATAATAGATCAATACCTTCCCTGAAATATTAATTATTGCGACCTTATACTTTTACACAAATTATTACTTGATTTTAAGAGTAATTAACCAATAATTTCAATCCAAGAATCATAAATTCTAGTGTATTTAGAAGATTATATACATAATTAAAAATAATGAAACCAAAATAAACATATATTTTATTTAATATTAATAAATAGCTCCTAACTTACTTTTAACTCTTACATATTCATAAGATAAATTAGGGAATACATGAACAAATGGATGATCTAAAAAGCCCAGTAAGGGAATAAACATAGAAATAAATCATAGAACATGGGTTAGAAAGCATAACATGATGACATAAAAAGGAATAGAACATGAATAAACATAAGGATGAATAACATGTATAACATGGGATCATGTAATCATTGGAAAATAGGAATTTTTAAACAACATGCAACATGACATAAGCATGATTCAAGTCTAATTGCCAAAAATATTGCACATGGTGGAGAAAGTCCCATAAAGGAACCAGGTTTACTCCCTATCCCAAAATGATGTCTCATGAGACTAAAACACTACCTAATTCATTAGATAACTATATGGGAACAAACATAATAACATGTTCATGCATATGTGTTTCACATGAATAATTTATCATAATGAATAAACATAAGGGTTACCCATAGAAAGAAATGGTCATTGTAATCATGTCATATAACATAAGAAATGGGTGTATCATAAAAGTGTCCCTGAAATAATGGATTTAAATCATAAATGGAGATTTATAAGTTAAAATAGTCATATATTGTATAAATTATGTCCAATGGAAGTGAAAAAATGAAAAAATTGACTTTAAGAACCTTTAGTAAAAATCCACTTTGGTGCGGTTTAAGAAAAAATAAAAAAAAAATTTAAAGAAGACAGAGCCATAATTGTTTTCATAAAACTAGAAATAATCTAAGATATTTTTTCATGATAAAATTTTTTATTTTATAAAAATAATGGTGGATTAAAATAGATTATGTATGGTACTTGAAAATGGGTAAGAAATTGGGAAGTTCCCTTTAATTGGGCTTGCTTATCAAGAAGAATTGAGAAAGGTGCCTTATGAAACATGTATTTCCCCATCAAATAAAGAATAATTGAGATATATACATATGTTTGGAACATAAAAAATGATTTAGGAGGAGTAAATAAGAATAATTAAGAATTAAATTGTGGTAAATATAGAAAAGGCGTAACTCGAAGAAAAAATGTAGGTTTGTAGAAAATCTTTTACCTTATGTATGAAAGTGTTCTATACTTGCACTTAATATCATGAATAATGAAATTAGATTCATTAATAATTCAATTAATAAACTATTAAACATTTATTTTATTTATAATAATTTTATTAAGTTCATTTATTATCCTTTCGATAAGTTATGAAATTCATTTTCATCGTTCATGGGTGTTTGTTTCCTTAGTTTTCATGATTGGTTCACTTGTATACATCTATGAAAGGTCATGTAAATGGGAATAGTTGTTAATAATTAAAATTATATGTTATTAATAAACATATATAAATTAAATGATATTATATATAATTTTTCATATATGATTATGATTCATTAGATAAAACGTGAATAATAACTATTTATATTAATTTGGTATTTTTTCAATCATCACGAACTAGTTTTGTTTTATTAATTACTATTATGTATATATACTGGTGAAAAAACACTAAATAAGATTTAATATACATTTTAAAAAAATTAACAATTATAATTTTTTACAACCATCCTTGAAAATGGTGTTAGAAAATAAAAAATTCACTGTCCATGAAGGTGGTGAATCGACACCTCACATACGATGTTTTTATTTTTTGAACAAAAGGGGAAGAGTAAATAATTGATGGTGTATATACTATTAACATAAAAAAATCCATTTGTAAATAATATTTTAATTATCATGTGACTTTTTATAGTGTATGTAATGTAAGGATAAGAAAATAAAAGAGATTTTAAGGGAAAGAAAGAGGAATTTACCTCTTGAAGATCGTCTCTATGAGAACCTCTTGAAGACACTTTGAATTGGGCTTTTGGTGAGACCATCCTGACTAGAAAGTGTGGAAGTGGTTTGGGAGATTAATTGGCATTAATATAAGAAATATCAAAGGGTTTAGAAGTTTTGATGAGGTGAGGTGGTGAGGTGTATAATTTATAGGGGAGAAGAGGGGTGTTTTTTTGTTTTTTTATTCCTTTGTTTATTATTTTGGATCAAGACTATGAATAATATTTATTCTTATGACTAAATATAGTAACTGTTTCATGTGATTTTTAACCAAAGGTTCTTACATTATCCATTAATCATCTATGACTCAATAATTTATGTATTTAGCTTATACTGTAAATTATTGTATTTCACTATTCGCCAAAAATTCGACTATTTTTGAAAAATCCTAAAAATTAACCCCAACCATTTTTCAATGTGTTGAGTTAAAAAATGAAATTCATTTTATGAAAATAATTTTATAAATATGATAAAATTAGTTTCTAAATAAAATCATCATTTAATTTAAAAATATCGATTTTTAAATTATAACTGATTTTATAACACTTGGAAAAATTAATTAAGGTCTCATAAAATTATCTTATAATCATAAAAAAGAAAATATTAATTTATGAATCTATTTTATGAAAATAAATTTTATTTTAAATCTTTTTATTAATTATATGATTTTAAATAAACATTTAGGTTTCAAAAAAATACCAACACTTAATTTAACATTTTTAAAAAAATTACTTATTCCAGAATATAAATATAGCATATTTTAATTTATAAGATATAAAAATTTTATTTATACTTTTATAGGTGAGGCTATTATTTTATTTTCTAGTTTACTATTCCTAATGGTCACATTACTATTCCAATGGTCAAGTTACTATTTCATTGGTATATGTTACTTTATTTCTATAAATACCTTTTATTTCATTCATTGTTCATTTATAAAGTTTTCATTGTATTATTTATGTGACTTTATGTGATTTACACTATGTGAAATAATTATAAGAAGGTAAATTTCATTGATAAAATTTTGGGTCATTACATTCTTCCCCACTTATGAAATTTTGTCCTTGAAATTTTATTTTACACACTAAGTTGAAAATAGGTGAGAGTACCTCTCTTTCATTTATTAATCTAGTTCCCATGTCACCTCTTCATACTTATGGTTTTTTCAAAGTATATTGACCAGGTTAGTGGTCTTGTTGTGTATAACTTTATATCTATGATCCAAAATCTTCACTGGCTGCTCCTGATAAGAGAGATCATTTTCCAATTGTACAAACTCTGAATTCAGTACATATAAGGGATCTAGTATGTACTTTCTCAAGAGGGATATGTGGAACACATCGTGTATTTGAGACATGTTTGGGGAAAGAGCTAGTCGACAAGCCACAACTCAAATATGATCAAGAATCTCAAAGGGTTCGATGTACCTAGGACTCAGCTTCCCTTTCTTCCCAAATCTCATGATCCTATTCCATGGAGATATATATAGGAATACCATTTCACAAACCATAAACTCTAGGTCTTATCGATGATTTTATGTGTAGATCTTATGCTGAATTTGGGAAACCATGATGTTTTGTTAAATGGTTATAACCTTTTCTACTATTTCTTCAACCATTTTAGGTCTGAGTAGATTACGTTCACCAAATTCATCCCAATATGCTAGTGTTTTTCATATTTTTTCATAAATGTAATCACATGGAGCAATTTATAATATCGAGTAGAAACTATTATTGTATGAAAACTCGAACAAATTTAGATGTTGTTCTCATCCTCCCTTGAATCCCATAGAACAAACTCTCAACATGTCTTCCAATGTCTGAATAGTCTACTCAAATTGGAAATCAGTTTGAGGATGATAATCAATACTGAACTTCATCTCATTGTTTAGAGGATATTAGAGAATTTTACAAAACTTGGAGGTAAATCTCATATCTCAATCAGATAAAACTGATAGTCATACTCCATACATCCTCACCACTTCTCTGATGTTTATTCATGAATTTTGATAGATTGAGAAGTCCTCTAAAATTTAGATAAAGTGAGATGTCTTTGTAAGACTGTCCATAATGACCCATATAGCATTATTTACTCTAGATTTCTTTGGAATTCTGGTGAAAAAGTCTGTGGTGATGTTTTCCCACCTCTATGTTGGCATGAGTAATGTTTGCATCATCCCCTTAGACTTTTTCCTTTCATAATTCACTTTCTGATATACCAAGAACCTTTTTGTATATTATGTGATCTCCTTATTTATATTTTCCCACCAATAGTGCTCTCAGATATCTCAATACATATTTGTGCTTCCTAAGTGAATAGATAAATTTGAGCTATGTTCATCATTTGGGAGCTATTTATTTATCTCTTGATTGTATGGTACACATAATCATTACCCAAATCTTATGACTCCTTCCTCATCCATTTTTAACTCTAAGGATTTCCCATTTCTAATAGCTTTCACCTTTTTATGAATATCCTCATCATTTATTTGAGCATCCATTATTTTCTCCATAAGGGATGGTTGAGAAATCATTTGAGAAAGGATTTATGATGTTCCATCATTGAAAATTCCTATGTATATCCTTTGTAGGTCTAAGAATATTGGATCCTTTTCAATTCTCATTATTTATAAAGTTGCAAGATCCTTTATACTTAGGGAATCTGCCACCTTATTTTCTTTACTAGGATGGTAGTGGATTGATCAATCATAATCTTTTGTGAGCTCTAACCATCATCATTGGGAAATATTAATCTTCTTCTATGTGAATATATATTTGATACTCTTATGATTAGTATATATCTCACAGTTCTCCCCATAAAGATAATGCCACCATATTTTCAATGAAAATATTATAGCTGCCAACTCTAGATCATGAATGGGATAGATTTTATCATTAATTTTGAAGTTACTTGAGTAATAGGCTATAACGTTATCATTTTTCATCAACACAAATCCTAATCCCTTCTTTGAAGGATCACTGTACACTACAAAGAGTTCCCCACTCTTCAGAAGTGTGAGTACTAGTGCAGTGATAAAACTCTTTTTAAACTCCTTGAAATAGTCTTCACATTCACCAGTCTAGATATACTTTAATCCCTTCTAAGTCATCTTGGCTAGTGTGTTTTAAAATTATAATAAGTTCTTAAAAAATCATCTGTAATACCCATCTAGACCAAGTTAACTATGTATCTCTATTACAGATGTTGGTATAAACCACTACTCACTTTCCTTTATTTTAGAAGGCTGTACATATATCCATTTTCTAGTGATAAAATTCCCCAAGAATGATGCTTCCTCCATACATAACTCACATTTAATATAAGTTTCATTGATTTTATCCCTTAATAAAGTATTTAGCAAAGTATTCAAATGCTTCTTGTGTTTCTCCTTTCTCTTGGAGTATATTAGAATTTAATTGATAAAGAATATAAAAAAATTGTCAAGGTAGTTTCTAAAGACTATATTCATCAAGTCCAGGAAAACTTATGGAGCATTAAAGATTCTAAAGGTAATCACTATGAAATCGTTGTTTCCATACCTCATTCAAAAGGCATTCTTGGGAATATCTTCCTTCCCCACCTTTAATTGTTGATATCTCAACTGAAGGTCCACCTTAGAGAAATACATGGCCCCACGTAGTTGATCAAACAAGTCATATATCAATGGAAGTGGATACTTGTTATTTATTTTGATTTTGTTGGTCTCATAATAATCAATACAGAGGCACATTCATCCATCCTTATTCTTAAAAAAGAAGACCGCTGCACCCCACAGTGAAGCACTTGGGCATATAAAACCCTTTTCTAGATTCTCCTGTAACTGCTTCTTCAGTTCCTCCAACATGATAGTGGACATTCTATAAGGTTTAATTGATATAGTTATATATATTTGTATAATATAAATTGGTAACTCAACCTCTTATTTAGGATGAATACTAGATAACTCTTCAAGGAACACATCAGTGTAGTCTCTCACAATGGGAATTTATTCAAGGAAGATTCTCTCCTTTGTCTCAATCATTTGAGCTAGATATTCTTTGTCATATCTCAATAATATGCACAATTGAGATGATGATTGTGATGGATATTCATCATCCTCATTACAATTTTACATAATTATGGGATTCCTCATGATGTGAAGAGTGATTTATCTTTCTTGATATTTGATGTTGTATTTGTATAAAGATAACCAATCCAAACCAATGTATCATTACACTCCACCAAAGGATGTAAGAAAAAAATTTATAAGAGGTTCAATCCAAAAACATTAATCAGGTAGGAGTTATGAACTTTGGATGCAACAATATCCCCATTTTTTACTCATATATAACTATATATATATATTGAGGTAGGTTTTGAAAATTTCTACTAAACATTCATGATATGAAAGAATGTGTAAAAATATAACCAAATAGTACATTATCTATTCTTGAATGAATAACTAGTATACCTATCACCACATCATTGTCGGGATTCACCTCAGTAGTAGTGATGGAATATGCCCTTGATTTCTTCCTTAGAGGTTGTTGTTGTTGTATATTTCCTCCAACAACCTAGGTTTGGGGAAATAGATCGAATAATTCCCATGTTCCTTAAAATTGAAACACTGTATTACAGGTTGAGTTTTGATATAAACATTTCTTTCTTATTCCACATTTTTTAGCTTCTTCGTATCCCTTAATAAATTATTATCTAGATTCCCCTCTCTTAAACATTTTAAGCATATCTTGGTTCCCTTTAGAAAATTCCCTGGACACTTCTTCCAAAAAACATGACATGTGGGATGTTGTTTTTTATTTCCATTCTGTGATTTTTCAACTGTTCCTCCCACATTAAACTCCATTTTATGCTTTTTATATTCGTGCCCATGAGACCAATAAGAGTCTCCAATCTTCATTTCAACATTAAGGGAACAACATATAATCTCTTCATAGACATCAAAGTCTCAAATCGATAATGATTTGTTTAGAGTCTTCATCAGTCCACTAAAGAGGAAATCCAACATGATTTCGATGTTTATGAAAAATCTAGAGTCGTGTCATGAAAGTCTTGTGATGTTTTCTTTATACTCCGTGATATACTCATCTTCCTTTTTATCCAAAATGAGGAACTCCCTCTCCATTTTAAGTCATAGAGTTCATGATAAATATTTATTAAAAAATAATTTCTTGTAATCTTCCCATACCATGAAAACAATTTCCTCCTTGTACTTTGTGTTCTTTATAAGTTTCCACCACTGATCAGCTTCCCCCATCAAAATTATAGAATTCCATCACAACTTTCTCTTATTTTGAGCACTGTAAGATAGATAATTTCATCTCAATAGAGTTAATCCATTGTTCCACAATGAGGGGATCAAAAGATCCACAATTAGGGGGGCTTTAATACTTAGCTAATAATAATATAAAAAGGGAAACTTAGAACATAGAAGGATAAACTTGTAAATAAAAAGTATATCCTAACATGTGATTCCCTAAATTTTAATCTAGGTTATCTATGATGATAGAAATATCTTAATGTTTATTACTAAAGTTTTCTAGTCTAAATATCCAAAAATAACTAGACAATGCTTTGATACCGACTATAGTGACCTTATCCTTTTACAAAAATTATTACATGACTTAAAGCATAATTAACCAATAATTATAAGAAAAGGATTGTAAATTCTAGTGTCTTTGGAATATTAGATACATAATTAGAAAGAATGAAACAAAAAAACATCTTTTATTTAATATTCATAATTATCTATAAACTTCTTTTTATCTATTACATCCACATAGTACATCTTGGGGAATACAAGAACAAATGGATGAGCTAAAAATCACAGTAAGTGGATAAACATAGAAATACATCATAGCACATGGGTTAGAAAGCATAACATGATGATATAAAAGGGCATGGAACTTGAATAAACATAAAGAAGATTAAAATGTATAACATGGGATCATTTAAGCATTGAAATATGTAAATGTGGAAACAATATTAAACATGACATAAGCATGAGTCAATGCTAACTTCCAAAACCATTTCACATAGTGGACAAACTCCCATAAAGGAATCAGGTTTACGCCCTATCCCAACATGATGTCTCACAAAAATAAAACATTACCCAATGCATTGGATTGATATATATGTGAACCCCTCATCACATGTTCATTCATATCTATTCCACATGAAGAATAAAGCATAAGGAATAAACATAAGGGTTACACATGGAAAGAAATGGGTATCGTAATCATGTCATAGAACATAACAAATGGGAATATTATAAAATTTTCTATGGAATAATGGATTTAAATAATGCATAGAATTTTATAAGTTAAATTAGTCAAATATCATGATAAATTATATCCAATGGAAGTGAAAACACATGAAATAGTGTATAAAAAACTTTATTTATTATCCACTTTGGTGCGGTTTAAGGGAAAATAAAAAAAAATATTTAAAATAGAAAAAGGCATAATTTTTTTCATAATACCAGAAATAAAATAAGATATTTTTTCATGAAAAAAATATTTATTTTATAAAAACAATTGTATATTAAAATATATTATGTATTTTACTTTAAAATGGATAAGAAATTGGGAAATTTTCTTTAATTGGGCTTGCTTATCGATAATAATTGATAAAGAAACCTTATAAAACATGTATTTCCCAATAAAAGGTAGAAGTATTGATCTAGGTACATATGTTTGGAACATACACACAGAATGGAGGATGATTATATAAGAATAATTAAGAATTAAATTTGGGTAAATAGAGATAAAACATAACCCAAAGGAAAAAATGTAGGTTTAGAGAGAATCTCTTACCTTATATACAAAAGAGTTCTTAACATACACTTCAAGTCTTGGATAATGAAATTAGATTAATTAATAACTTAATTTAGAACATATTATACATTTATTTAATTTATTAAAATTTTATTAATTTTTATGGCCTTTTTTATGATTTATAATATTCATTTTCATCATTTAGAGGTGTTCATTTCCTTACTTTTCATGATTGGTTCACTTGTATACATGAATGAGAGATCATATAAAATGGGAATAGTTATAATTTTTTGTAGATTACTTTTGAATTTTTTCGATGATCACAAACTAGTTTTGCTTTATTAGTTAATAATATGTACATATATACTGGTTTCAGAATACTAAATAAGTTGTAATATACATTTTAAAATCTTTTATAACCATTATAATGGTTTTATGAACATACATGAAGGTGTTCTTAGAAAATGAAAAATAATCATCCACAAAGGTGGTCAATCGACACCTCACAGATGATGTTTTCATTTTTAGAAAAAAAAAGGTTGAGATAATAGAATTGATGGTTCATATACCATTAACATAATAACATTATAGTATATAAATAATACTGGGTTTATCATGTTACTTTAAATAGGTTAGGTGAGTAAATGATAATAAAATAAAAGAAATTGAAAGGAATGAAAGATAAATTTACCTCTTGAAGATCATCTCCTTCCGTCCAACGGCCTTAAAGCCTTCAAATTTTTATTATTATTAAAATCTACCCCCCTTTTTAAGGGAAGAAGGTGGGAAACCCTAACAGACATCATCGACTTAAAATTTATAACACGAACCGAAGGTCTAGCAAGAAAAACCAAATTGACAATATGGAGAAACCCCTCCCCAGCAATTAATCGTGATACAACTCTCCATCGGTGCAAAGATAAATGGCCGGCAAGTGTCCTATGTCAAAGCACAGGCTCGATCCGATGGCACACACCATACCCTCTCAAACATCCAAATCCATAAAGCTCTGTAATGATGAGTAGCTCGCTTTGAAACCTCCTCTAGGGCCAAATCTTCATGGTCACGTCCGGGTGCATCACCATACCAACAGACCTCAGTAACTGTTTCACCATTCCAAGAATACTGAACCAAAAAACATCAAAAATAAAACATCCTTAATCAACCCCATGATCCTCCACCCCTCCACCACTGCCACAGAAGCCCAGAAGACAATCCAAAGAGATAAATTTCAACCATTTTCACCACGATTGGAAGGCCCAACCCACGCCAAGGGACTGCCACCAATGAGGGGATTGGGGTCTTCCTGAAATAGAAACGCCTCTCTGGGAATGGATCTGTTCTGATCAGAACTGTAGATGAACCCTCACCAGGTTCCAGCACAAACCACACGATGACAAGAACGAAAGACCATCTACGTCGAAGCAGGATCACCCAACCAAATCAAACCATATAAAAAATCCACAACTCATCAAAATTAAATGCTTGTAGAAACTCACAGAGACCGGATACCTCCCCCCTCTGGAGCACTTTATATCTGACCCTAAGATATGCTGGAAATGCTGTAAGCAAACCTTGATCCCTCCATACAATCGTACATCTGAGAAACCAGCCAAGCGGAAGAGGGAAAAGAACCCTGGTCACGCTGGACAGCCGATAGCTTAGCCCTCTCCATTGCCTGTGCGCACTAGATGATCCGACCACCCGAAACAAGAACGGGCCACCCCAAGCCTCGGCGCCACCGAAAGGAGAACCACCGAGTTGACCTCCAAAGCTCCACTGAGAGTAAGAGACGCCAAAACGTTGTCATCATCATCAGAAGAACCAAGGCAAGCCAACCGCCAAACCTTCTCTGAGAAGGGACACCGTCATCTAGAAATGGAGCCCACGCTGAGTCAAAACTGCCGCCGTCACGATCAAACCCCAGCCCGAAGGGGGAAGGTACATTGAAATGGGAGAAAACCCTAGGTACCGCATGGAGAGTCCCGACGCCTATCCGAAGCTCCAATTTGCAATAAGATCATCTCTTTGAGAACCTCCTTAAGGCACTTTCAATTGGCCTTTCGGTGATACCATAAAGACCAAAATATGGGTAAGAGTTATAGGAGAGGAATTCTGCATAATATAATTAGGCTCCAATTATTAGAAGTTGTGAGGAGAATGGGTGGTGAGGGGTGGGATTTATAGGGGAGGAGAAGGATGTTTCTTGACAATTTTAATCATTTGTTTATTCTTTAGAATCAAGACTATGAAAAAAAAATTATTGTGACTAAATATAGTAACTAGTTCATTTTAGTTCAAACAAATGGGGCTTACAACATCAATACATCATCCACGCACCAATTATTCATGTATTTAGCTTATACCGTAAATTACTATATTTCCATATTCACAAAAAATTCAAAAACTTTAGAAAAATCAAAAAAAATAATCATACTAACCTTTTTTGACATATAGATTTAAAAACTGGACTCTATTTTTTTAATATATTTTAATAAATATGAGAAATATAATTTCTAAATAAAATCATTATTTACTCAAAAAATACCAATTTCTAAATTATAATTTATTTTATAATACATTGAAAAATTAATTAATGTCTCATAAAATTATCTTATCTTCATAAGATAAATAATTATTAATATATTTTATGAAAATAAATTTTATTTTAAATCATTTTATTAATTATAAACTTATAGATATACATTTAGGTTTCACAAAAATACCAAAACCTAATTTATCATTTTTAATACATTTATATACTTATTCCAAGATATAAATATATCTAATTTTCATTTATAAGACAAAAAAAATTATGTATACATTAATTGGTTAGGTTACTAATCTATTGGTCATTTCACTATTCCTAATGGTCATAATAATATTACAATGGTCAAGTTACTATTTCATTGGCATTGGTTCCTTAATTTATATAAACACCTATTATTTCATTCATTATTAATTTATAAAGTTTGTATTATGTTATCTATGTGAATTTATGAAATTTATACTATATTAAATAATTATCAGAATAGAAAATTAATTAATAAAAACTGATTTTGTTGCATTAATTATCTCTCTAGAAAATCATAACTCGTATCATCATTTTATTCTAGAGAATTTCATTGAAAAAGAGGTTTAACAGTCAATTCCCTTCAGATTCAACAATATGTGGACCACACTTCTGAAATGTTCTAAAATTTTCAATGAAACATGGGTAGCGTATGACCACATTGGTAACACTCTATCTTGTATATTCAAACTCAAAATGCTCAAGGATAAAATGATATAATGGACAAGAAAAATTTCAGCTTCCTTGATGAAGAGATAAATGCTCTGGAATGGTCTCTGCCTGACATCCATGAATCTATAACCAAAATCAATTTCTCTGGGGATATTAGTCAGGAATCCATGAGGTCCTCTAAACTGCAACATCTTATCATGTTGGGGGATAAAAATCAAAAGGATCTTTTCAAGATCTAGTGGATTACTAATGGGGATAGAAACACGAGGTTCTTTCATGATATTAAATGGGTAAGAAGGGATAACAGACCCCTATCTCTTCTTAAGGATGGAGACACATTTCTAGTTTATAGGTTAGCCCTCTTAAATCAAATTTTCTCTTTATACATGAATCATTTCAATGGTACACTAAGGAGTGTATAAATCATGGAAGGCATAATAATAAAAATGATTATTGACGATGATAATAACTTACTCACCTCTATTCTCATGGAATTTGAGATTAGGGATTTTGTTTTTTGTCTCAATAAATGAAGTTCCCTAGGTCCGGATGGCTTCACCAATAATTTCTTTCAATTATACTGGGATATAATTTAAAATGATGCTTGCAGGATGGTCAAACATTTCTTCGCAATGGGATCTTTCTCCCAGGGATTCAATGCTCAGTTCATTTCTTTAATTCCAAATGTAGAGAATGTATGTGATATCAGTCAATTTAGAATAGTTTACCTTTTCAACACTATCCACAAATTTATCACCATAATTCTTGCAAATCGGCTTGCTCATGTGTCTGATAAAATGACTTCATGGAATCAATTTGTATTTTTTGAAGGGAGGAAAATATAGAATTTCTTTCCCACTATTTCTGAATGTGTGAATCTACTTTAGAAAACCACTAGTGGAGGAAATATAGCTCTTAATATTGACATAAAAAAATAATTTGACACTATGGACTGGGGTTTTATTGGGAATATTATTTATGAATTTGGAATTAACATGTGGTACATTCATTTGATTAAATACTTACTTAGGTCTTCACACGTATCTATTCTCATAAATGGATCCCCAAAGGGATACTTAAAATGCTCAAGGGGGTGAGACAGGGGGATCCCCTTTTTGATATCATATTTTCCATTTCTAAGGACTATCTTAGAAGGCTTCTTCTTCATATGGCGTGCAAGGGTGATCTTAAAACAATAAAATCAAATCGATGTATCTATGATCCTCCTCATCTTCTCTTTGATGATGACATTATAATATTTAACTAGGGTGATAGGAGGAACATCAGAAATAGAAAAAAGACCTTATCACACTATGAAATTGTTTCAAGATAGAAAATTAATTAGAGAAAATCATTCACTTACTTGGGAAAGAAAATATCAGCTTCCAAAAAATATTGTATGATGAATGAACTGGGAATAAGAGAAGGCTCTATTCCATTTATTTACCATGGAATTCCCATGTTTTGTGGAAGAAATAGGTCCTCATACTTTACTAATTTGTTAATCCAAATTAGATGAACCCTTTCCTCCTAGAATGGAAAATCACTCTCAATGGCAGGAAGAACATTATTGGCCAATCATGTGGTGGTCTAAAAGATGGTGTACTCATTCATGGTGTACTCATGTCCTACCTCAGTCATTAAATCCATCAACACTATGAAGAGGAACTCTATGTGTAGTGGTAGTATCTTGGAAAGGAAAATCATCGTAACTACTTGGAAATAGTGTTTTATGCCTCAGGCTCTCGGAGGTCTTCGCATAAAAATCCTTGAGTTTTTCAACCAATCCTTATAAGACAACTTTTTTTGGAGACTCATAAATGAAAATTATGATTCCTTGGGCTTCCTCAGAGCACAGTACTTATTCAAACTGATTTAAGGAAGGCTAATATACATTCAATCCTCTATTTGTCCTTTTCTGAGAATTTTTTTTTAGAAATTTAACATGAACTCTCATTGTCTTGTAAGTGTAAATTACTCCCTTCAGTTCTGGAAATATAACTAGTTCAGAACTCCACTTATTGATGGTGTCATCACCCCTAATATAGAAATTGAATACAACATTTCCATCATAGATCAGTTGAGTAATATGAATATGCTTCCACCTGATAATACTCTTTTTTATCTTTATATGAATTTCTGAACCAAGAAGACATGATTATCTAGGAACCAAACCCAAATAGAATGTTGGATTATAAGAGATTTTACAAGAATCTGATTCAAGGTAACCACAAGTGGATTGGGACCTTTAAAAAATGGATATCACCATCAAGATTCATGTCTCTTTGGAGACTCTTCCTCAATAAAATGCCTATTGATTCCAATCTTCAAGGAATTGGAATTTCTCTCTACTCGCACTGTGTGTTATGTCATCAACATCATGAAGACATTGATCATTTACTCTTGTTCTTCAACACTGTCTCCTCTCTTTGTAGAGCATTTTTTGACTTGTTTGAGATTTATCCCTTGCAGAATAACAATTTCCAAGATTTGTTTCTTTCCATGATGGAGGTTAAACTATCCAGCAAACTCAAAATCCTTTTCAAGGTGGCCTATGTGGAGATAATCCATGTCATATGGAGAAGTATAAATAATCACATACATGAAGGTGTTACTTAAAACTCTAAGATTTCCCTTTTAAAGATTGTGTTAACCATTCATAGTTCCAACTCACTGCATGAGACATACTGCAGTAAATTATTTAGGGAATTCTACGTTATAAGAAAACTTAAAATCAGTGGAAATTATCCTAAACCCCTTGGAACTCTTGAGGTTTTATGGATTCCCCCCATTATGGTATATATTTAATACTACTCTAGCGGTGCTTCATGGGGGAATCCAAGACCATAAGGTTATGGAGTTGTGTTTATAGATCATAATGGTGATGTTATGTAATGCATAAGTTGTCCTTGTGGTTAGGTTACTATGCTTGAGGTAGATATGATGGGTTTTATCAATGTTGTCTTGGTTTCACACCAAATACATTGAAATAACATATGGTTCGATAGTGATTCCACTACCATCGTTCAGGCTGTCAGACTGGTACTGACTCATCTTTCATAGAGGTTGACATCTAAATGGGCCAATTTCCTTTGCATGACTTCTTTAAATAATTACATTTTAATGCATATCTTTTATGATGTGAATCAAATCACCAAAATCCTTGCAAACAAAGGTGTTTCTGATGAGGTTTTCATCCTTTATTCTAATCTTCCTTGTGAAATTATACCTATTTTTCAACATGAAAATTGTAAAATTATTTCCCTCAAACTCATGTAGCCTTTATTTTATATAACAAGAGCCTCAGATCTCACTTTTCTCAAAACAACAACTACCTAATAACGGGGGATAGATAAAGAACCTCATAAACATATAGATAGACACATTGATAGGCCCTCCTTTATACATGGAAGGATATGGTAATTGATCACTTTTTTGGGTGACTGGTATCATATCTTGATTAGGAATAGATTCATGAACATATCTTAAATCTATAAGAGAGTCTCATAGTAGGAAATAATTCCCCCCAAAATGGTGTGATAAACTCGGCCCCCCATCCTCTCAACTAATGTGAGTACCTAAGTGATGTTTGTTTTGAAACCCCAATTGGCCCATTTAGATGTCAACCTCTATGAAAGTGGAAACCATTGCAAGTTTATATAAAAGATAAACATGAATGGAAAACCCAATTTGAATGATTGTATATACATCACCCCCCCCCCCCACACACACACACATAATAAAATCGTCGAACCATTTTTCTTAAACCATGCGTGCGATATTTTTTCTGATGAAACAAAAGTAGTAAACCAGACATTAAAACATATAACTACAGTATCTTCCTTACAAGATAAAAAGGATAGACTTCCTAGTTTTCATCAAACCATTTTGTTCTCACCGCATGTGTGATCAGATCATAACAAATGTATGTTCAGATGAAAGAAGTATTTATATAAGGTTTATAATTCTTTTACCACTCATTTTTACACAAGTTATAAACAAGTTTCAAGTCATTTACCATTAGGTGTCAACATTTTACCATTTTCATTTTTACCTATATAACTAGTTTTTAACTATGTAATTCAATTTTTATCAATAAAAAAATGGTACATATTAAATAATTTAGACCTAATAATTCCAAATATTAAATCCATTTTATCAAATAAACATTCTATTTGTAACAAAAAATTAATTTTAACATTTGTGCAAATAACATGTAAAAAAATATTTTTAAAACTTTTTTATTTTTAAGAATAAAATTTTTGTGTTGGATAAAATTATCAATGTATTTTATTATCATGATATAAATTTGTTTATTATAAAAAATTAAAAGTTATGCAGATTTAAAAGAAATCCAAAACTAAATTTTACCAAAATTATATTTAATTAAAATAAAATACCAAAATATTTTTTTATCGGAAAATATTAATTAAGTTTATAAAATTTAAAACATGGGGAATATAAATTCCTAATAATATTTAAAAATTTATAGTTTCATTATTTAAAAAAATGATCAATTATTAGGTTTTATAAAATTCTAGGTCTGTCCTATATGATAATAATGTCCTAAAACTTACATTTTTTGTAAAAACTGTATTTTTCACTATTCACCTAAAAACATTATTTAAAAAAATACAAAAAATTAATCTTGATATAATATTGAATGATGAATCTAAAAATGTTTTTTATTTTTTCAAATTAAAATTATAAATATTTAGAATTTTATTTTTAATTAAAATATAAAATTATAATGAAAAATGTTTTCATAGGGAAATAGATTTTTAAAAATATTAACTATTATTATTATTATTTTTTATCAATTACTAAAAAAATTGGTGTTAATATATTATTCATATCAAATATATATTTTATCCATAATTTATTTAGTTTCTCCAAAAACACATATAAAAATCTAATTTTTCGAAAGGTTGCATTTCAAAGCATAAATCAGTCATGTTAGTTATTTAGCTACACTAATTGAATTTTCATCAATATATTTGTAATAATAGTGAGATTTATTTTTATTTATACGTATATTTCATAATTTTTTTACCTCAATTTTTATCCTCTAATTCTATGGCTACATTTTATGAGTTGTATAACATTATGTGGTTTAGTTTGGTTCGGTATTGCGTGTGAAGCATGTTATTGAACGCATTTTATTTTAAAGGAAAATTTAAAATTTAAAATTTTAGGGTATTGAATCATCTCATTGTCATCCACACACATGCAATGAATATACATTTTTAATTGATCTATCATTTACTCTAATTCATTCTTTAATAAAGATAAAGCACCACAAATTAATCTAATTAATAATTTTATTGAAAAATTACTTTAATTTAACCTAATTCAATCCAAACCATCCAATAAATATTCATCATCCATAATTTTAAACTAATTAAATTTATTGAATTTATTTTAAATTAATAAAGTACGCATGCATACTTGGAGTCAGCACATATACTCATCCAATTTACCCTTCATGGTCCTTGTATTGTGCACTCACATGGAATCCATCAAACATGGTGTGAAATGTAATTACAATGAATTTAATATAAATAAATGACACCGAGACACATGTAACTTTCACATCATGTATTTCTATTAACACACGTGGAGTACACTACAAGTAAAGACCATACACACCTTTTAATTTAGAATTTTACATGAAAATTAATTTAATATATAATTAATAATCATATCACATGGCATGTAAAATCAATAAATGTAACACAGACACATATTTAATAGTTTTAATTATAACATAAATTTTTTTCTGCAACAAATTAATCACCTGAGGCACAGTGGGTTACACGACATGTACTTGGGCTACACGTCGTGTAACATCTTCTTCCCATGTATGTGACACACGCCAAGGGATAGGGAATGTTTGTCACCCGAAGACATGTATGCGGTGCACAACATCTATCACCCTAATATTTTAAATTAAATTTTCCTTTGAAACCTAATGTGTTTACTAGATTTATTCACATGAAACATTGAACCAAAATGATCCGCAGGACATTATATAAACATTAAAATGTTTTAATCAAATTGGTGAGTAATAATAGAGGTAACTAAATAAGGAAAAATATGTACAGATAAAAAATAATAATTTTCATTATTAATAATATGGCACTGATAAAATTTAATTAAAGTAACTAAATAACTAATAGGACTAATTTATGGTTTAAAAATTAACCTTTCTAAAAAATGGATTTTTTATTAGATTTATTTTAAGAAAATAAATGTATAATAGATAAAATATACTTTTCATGTGAATAATATATTAACACATATTTAATTACTAATTGATAATAAATAATAATAAGAACATTAAATATTTAAAAAAGTTATTTTCTTATGAAAATAGGTTTTAGTGTAGGTTTTTTTATTTAAAAGTTAAATTCTAAATTTTAAGAAATTTAATTTTATAAAAAAATTAATTTTTGGATTTATCTTATTAATATTATCTTAATATTATTTTTTTGGTATTTTTCTTAAATAATTGACTTTTATGTGAAAAGTGAAAAATACAGCTTTTAATGAAACCATAGCATTTATGACTATATCAAGAAGTATAAATTAAAAACTTATAAAAGTGTCTCATGTTAAAAAATTTATTTATGTAGTGAAATGATTCATTTGAAAATACTATGTTGAATTTATAAAACTCATATATAAATGTTTGAAAATTAAATTATATTTTTTTAATAAAAATTATTTTTAATCCTTCCCTTTTAATTAAGTTTTCACTGGGTGAAATAAAGTTTTTTATTCTTATTAAAGTAAAACAATATATCATTTTGTTAATAATAAACTAATAAATTTAAATAAAATCAAAAACATTGATAGTTTTTTCCTAAACATAACATTTATGCTGAAAAATACACTTTTTCTAAAAAGGGTTTTTATGTGTTACATGCACTAATGTTAAGTTTAATTTTTCTTAAACCTAAAAATTTTATTTGACATAATTGATTTAATTTTTGGAATTATTATGTCCAAATTATTTAATAATACCAATTTTAACTTTATTAATTAAATATAAATTACTTTGGTAAAAATTTGCTACCACAGTAAAAACCAAAAAATTGTAAAAAAGAAAAATCTATTTGTAAAATACTTTAAAACAATGTAAAAACATGCATGAAAAATTATTTATAAGGAATTATAGAACATAAACCATCCCCCAATCCATTATTTTCCATTATTAGATCCATTTGACCCTTGAATAGTGACATTACCTTTTATATTGTTACAAAATTTCACTCCCTCCCCTTATAAAAGGATCCCTCACCACCCCACCTCTCCTCACACACAAGCCTCTTATATTTAACCAAAACCCTACCAAAATCCATACCCAACATCCCTATTCACATCTTAGTTTTTATTTATTTCTCAAAAAACCACCCTTAAAGGGATTTATACTTTTTTGAAAGGAGTTTTCCCAGGGTTAAGGAAACATTTTCTAATTACTCCTTTTCCATTTCAATTATTTTATTTCTTCTTCCAAATCATTAAGATATATTTATCCATTATATTATAATTATATAAGTACTATTAATATACCATAATTTTATTATGATTATGCAATAATAATCAACTACCCTTTCCCTTTCACGTAGAAAATTTAAAATGACATCATACGTATGTGTGAAATGCCACCTCCATGAATGATGTGTTTAATTTTTTATCACTACCTTGAAAAGATGGTTAAAAAGTGGTATTGAATGGATTAATATTAGTCTAAAATTATAAAATAATACCTTTTCCCTCCTATATATGGAAAATTAATGTGTCTTCTATGTGTACATGTGGACTATTTCCCCATGAAAGTGGTGTATTGGATTTTTCATCTAGACTCTTATTCTTTATCAGAATCTCTTAAAGTATGATACATCACCTTAAAAACATATAAATAAAATCATTATTATTATATAATAATTATATTATTCCAAAATAATAACTTTCTTAAATATACTCATTCATTGATTATAGCTTGTTCTTGTTTTGGTCAGTTTAACCACCTATATGAACAATGATATCAATTTTTATCATGAATGAATATAGGAAATTAACAAATAGTTTTATTAGACACTAATGAAAAAAGAAATATTTTATGTCTCTATAATGGTTATATTAATATATAACTTTTAATAATGTACTATCCTTTTTCCATTAAAAATTACCAAAACAAGCTTGTTGCTAATTTTTTCACCAAAAAATAATAATGTAAATATGTATGAAATAAAAATTATAAAATTATAAATAATTATAGAACATATATACTAGTACAAATAATTATATAGGAATGATAAAATGTAAATAACTCAACCTCAGTGTCCTAGATCTGGTTCCTTACTTTACTAAATTGGTATGATTACAATGAATTCATATCCCGAATGATCGAATAGTTTAGTAGTTCTGGAAAACGAGATACAAAAGAAAGTTTTACATTGCAAATTTGAAAGGAAAAACAATATATAGATTCCATTGGAAACATACATAACTCATATATTATCCCTATAATTCATTCATAATATTCATCTTCACATCCTGGGGAAAAATAAATCATAAGAAATGAGTGATTTTGGGTGATCAGTATGGGTAAGTAATACAGTAGAAGTTATCATAAACATAAACATTAGGCATGGTGAATAACTAAAAACACAAGACGTTAAAAATAAACTTGAGCATAATATGGTAGGAATGAAATATGAGTAAATAATGACATAATAAAAAATAACCATGGATATTGTACAAGTTGAATATTCACATGCACTATCAATTACTAGTTTCATAATGAGGGAATTCATGATACGGGACATCATATCCATACCATCAAACACTTGTGTTAAGACCGTACATAAATGGGTAAAAAAATCTAAATATTTTGTCTCATAAGACCTAACAATACACTGAGGGTCTATATTAGTCCCCACTCAACACTTACTAACTCCAATACATTCCTCATATAAAATGGGTGAAACATATACAATATAACCATTCTTATTGAAAAAATAGCATACGAAATGTGAATACTTAAACCATAATCTATGAATGGTATTAATTATCACATCCATAGTCAAATTGAACAGAAACCCTTCAAAATCATATTGTAGATGATATCATAAGAGATAAACCTCAATTATGTACAAGATTCAACAAAGGAAGTTTACATACATAGAGATACAAAAAGAAATTAATCTTTAAACATTCCAAAGTGTCTCATACCCCTTTGAAAAATTCATATAATAATTCCATAGAATATCATGAGAATAAATAGAATCATGATATGATATATCAAAGAGTATTACATATACCACACATAAGGAATAAGTGGTGAACGAGGCATATATTTTCATAGAAGTAAAAGAGAGACTAGAAAATCCCTTTTTACATTGGAAAGAAGAGTTATTGTGTAAAATCATTTTCATTTATCATAAAATCATATTGTAAACATGTATATCCCAAAAAATTAAAGTTTAGGAGATTTAAATTATATTTTAGGCATAAATTATGTCCTGCTGAAGTAAAATCATGTAAAACGACTTTAAGAAACTCCAGAAATAAAACATTTTGGGGTTGTTTAAGGAAATATACTATAGAGATTTTAAAGTAGAAAGGCATGTTTGATTTAATAAAATTTGAAATGAAACAAGATATTTTTTCATTATAAAATGTTTGATTTTGTAAAAATAATTATGGATTAAAACATATTATATAGTGCACTTGAAAATGGGTAAGAATTTGAGGAGTTCCATTGAATCAGGCTTATTTATCGGGAAGAATTGAGAAGGGAACCATTTTAAAACATGTATATACATAAAAAAATATGAATAATATGATATTTATATATTATTTTTGAACATATAAACATAAATTATAAGAAATATACAAAAATAAGTAAGCATTACATTTTATTAAAGGAAATGAAAGAGTAATCCAAAGGAAAAAATGGGGGTTCGGGCAGAATCTGTTACCGGTTTATAATCAATCGAATTATATGCCCCAAAAATAATAATCATCAAATGATAAATTTAATACCATTAAAATAAATATATTTATGATATGATACATAAATTTTTAGTATATATACAACATACACAATAAATAGTAGTGAATAAGGAATATCTCACAAAAATGGAAGTGAGATAATAAAACTCATACCTTATGTTTGAATGTGTTTTGTAGTTGACCTTAATGTCATGGATAATAAAATTGAATACATTAATTAATTAATTAATTAATTTTTATATATTTAATTTATTTTTTATAATTTTATTAATTTCATTTATGTTTTTTTTTGATGATTTATAAGATACAATTGTTTCATTCATGAATGTTCGTTTCCTTGGTTTTCACGATCGGTATACTTGTATGAGTATGGAAGTTCATATAGAAAGGGTATAATTGTCCAGAATTGAATTTATATTATATTAATGAACATAAATAATTTTAAATAGTTATATATATCATTTTTTATATGTTATTATGATGAATCATTAGATAAGACGTTTAGTCACAATCATTTACATTATTATGGCGGTTATTGATCATAATGAACTCATTTTGTTTTATCATTTAGTATTATTAAAATGTTTTAATTATAGAAAATAAGAAAGGTTTTAATACATATAATTTAGTCTATTTTAACCAAAAAATAGTTTCATTACCATCTTTGAAATATAAATTAAAGAACAGAAATCTGTCGTCCATGAAGGTTGTAAATCGGTACCTCTCAGATGATGATTTTGTTTTAAAAAAATAAAAGAGAGAGATATAAAAGAGTTTGAGTAAGGATATTACATTAACATGATATAATTATGGTTTATAGATGATACTAGAGTTATCATTCTCATTTTTAACGAGTAGGTGAGGAGATGATAATAAAAGAAAAGAACATGAAAAGAAACTAAAAGGAAAAGGAAGATGATTTTACCTCTTGAATACTCCTCCTTATGAACCTCCTTAAGGGTAATGGTTTTGGTCTTATAATGAGACCAAGAGCTCCTAGTCATGGGTAAGGGGATTTTGAATAGTATTGGGAATAAATTTAATAATGATAAAATCTTGGAAGGTGTGAACATAGGGGGTGGTGAGGGTTGTATTTATAGTGGATGAGAGGGGTAATTTCTCATTATTTTATTCGTTATTTTATTATTTTTCTCACGATAAGAAATAGTGTTTATTCTTATAACTAAATATAATAATACTTTCATGTAATTTCACACCAAGGGTGATTAAATCATCAAAAGATCACCTATGACACAATAAATCATGTATTTATCATTTATCATAAATTATCTTATTTTACTATTCACCAAAAATTTAAGTATTTTAGAAAAATACCAAAAATTGATCCTAAAAATTTTTAATCATGTAGAATTAAAAAATAACACCATTTTATGAAAATAATTTTCTAAATATGGGAAATCTAATTTTTAATTAAAACCATCATTTACTCAAAATATATAGATTTTAAATCTATAACTGATTTTATAACACTTTCAAAAATTAACTAAGGTCTCATAAAATTATCATAAAATAATAAGACAAAAAAATGTTAGTTTATGAATATATTTTATATGAATATATTTTCCTTTAAACCATTTTACTTATTATAAAATTGTAATTAAATATTTATGACTTACAAAAATACTAACACTTAATTTAACAATTTTTAAAATATTCATTTACTTATACTATGATATAATTGCATGATACTTTAATTTATAAGGTGAATTAATTTTATTTATACTTTCATTGGTGGTGTTACTATTCATTAGGTTGGTTTACTATTCATAAGGGTCATATTACAAGTTATAAAGGTAACATTACTATTCAAAAGGGTCGAGATACTATTCACCAAAAAAATAAAGTTGATCCTCTTAGACTCTAAATATCTTATTGATCGTAACAATGTATGTCCATTTTTCAAAATTCAATTCACAGTAGTGGAAAAATTATGTTTAATGGTTGGGTTATAACTATCTTGTTTAAATAATTAAAAAAAAATCACAGAGACTCGGTGATGAGTGCATTACATTCTATATTAAATTTTTTTGTAAAACCTTGTGGAGTTATGTTCTCCTCTCCTTCAATAAATTGTGTCCTCAAAATTTTATATTTCACATTTAAAAAATAGAGTTTTATTTTTTAAAATACCATTGTGGGAAACCTACATTAGAATTAGGGTTAATAAAACATCCTCTTAATAAGAGGGAAAGAAAAAAATGGGAAGTTCACCGCAATATTAGATTTTTGAATAGGATAATATTATTAGAAAGTGAATAAATAGAAATAAATGAGAAATATAACCATAAAGTTCTGATGTAGAATGATATATCACATGGTTATTATAAATTTAATCATCACAAAACCATAAATCTTGTGATCGGTAAAAAGACCACTATTATCTTAGTGAAGAAAGTTAATGGATAAAGTTTTTGTATCAAAATATTTTTCCTAGAGTTGAGGGATTCCTTTACTATTTATACAAGCAGTTGAAAAATTGAACTTACTAGCTTATATTCCATGTCATAAGAGTAATATAATCCTTTGGTTGTTCTTTGATCTATTTTCACTTCATTTTTTATATATGTAAATGAACATTCAAGATGAATTTTTCATGCCTAAAGAATCCAAATCAACTTCTATAGATCACAGTTCCCATAAAAGTACAATTATCTATTCCTTTTGTCTTTATACATTATCCAAAACCAAATTGTTTAGGATGTGATAAGATAATTCCCAAAAAATAATAAACTTTTATATGATTAAAAACAACATTAATCTCCAAAATTCAAATGTAAAACTCAAGGTTCAGCATACATCATTTGGAAAATTACTATCATTCCTCAAATAACATTATAGACTATGAACTGAAAATCAGAAGGATTTGTTCACATAGTCTTTCAAATTACATAGATTACAATTAATGACTTATAAAAAAATTAATTTCCCTTATCACATAATCTATAATATATTCTATCCATTTCCAAAAATAACCTGGATTGCCATAAGTTCACAAAAAAATCAAATTTGACTCTAAAATACAATTCAACATTTATTCCTCACAATATACTATTTACCAAAATATTATTGGATTCCCAAAATTGAAAATTTATTCCAAAATAACATCATTCTTTTAATGACCAAATCATTTTTAAATCCCAAAGTTATCTATCTGATAAATCAAAAACTCTTTAAAATTCAAATAACATTTATCCATTAGATTTTTTACCTAAAAATAATTCATGATAAATAAGACTTTACGTAGGCTAGTAGTAGGTGTTACACTCTTATCTCCCTTCAGTTGTGGTTTCAAACCCCCTTTCTGGATGCAAAGGTCTATCACTCAGCATGTGGATTGTCCTTTTTCTAAAACCATATAACTTCCAAAATAAATATGATGGAAGTACTTGAAATAATTTCAATCACTAAACATTATTTTAACTAGGATTTTCATTACACAACAAATACATAAATACTTCATAAATTTATTCCCACATAGGTCCTTTCTTTTTCTAGAGGTTATCTTATAAAACAGGGCATTGACTTATGTAATTCTCAGGTCTTCTATATGTAAGGAAAATTACTAAAAATGGATTCTTTGGATCAGTTTTATTTCCTTTCATTGTACTCTTCATTTTTAATGGTAAATTATTTTCTTTATATCCTTATTTCCCACACAAAAAGCATTTATACATTCCTTTGAGACACTTTCCTGGATTTCTTCTTCCACATTTATTGCATGATAGAAATTTTTATTTCTTTTCTTCATTCTCTCCACCATTAGAACTCTTAGAAAACTACATTCTTTTCTTCTTTGGTGGGTTCAAGAGTTGGTTAAGGTGTATGTTATTGATAATATTTTGGGAAATATGATTAGGCATGAACAATATATCTTTAACCCCTATTATAATCTCATTTGGTTTCTCATCACCACCACCTTTTCCATCATGTTCAACATTAACATGACTCCTTTGGATTCAATCCATTGACTAAAACTAGAAAGCATAGTGTGAGTAAAATATTCATAGTGAGAAAAATATATAATCATTTATAGAATATCATGACACCTTATTTTCAACCTAAGACACCTCTGGTTTTACCTAGGTTATTAATATTCATTATATATTCAAATAATTGATAATTTTATTTAAATAAAATGTGAATTTTCCTAAGAATATCCCATAATAGTGTCAAAATAGGTGCATAGTAAGGCTCGTTGTCCTGTACCAGGATACCCTAAGTCACACATGGGATACCTTTTCAGAGTTGTTACTCCTAGGTACATTTATTCCATAAACATGTCCACTTGTAGTATCTAGATAGTTATGTATTTCTAATAAGACCCACATAATCTCTACCTTACCAAAATTCTTGGATTTTCTTTTATTCTAATCCTCAAAGTCAATCTTATGGTTATGTTCCCTATTCTATGTTTTCTAAATCTAGTTTCCAAGGTTTCTAATAAACTTCTTCTGATACCAACTATCAAGACCTTTACCCCAGTGGCCTTGTTCCAGTGCCTTACTTTATTACCTTGGTATGATTACAAAGAAGTCATTTCCCAAAGGACCGATTAGTTTAGTAGTTTTGGAAAACCATAGGAAAACATAAGTGTTACAATAAAAATTTTAAAGGAAAAAATATATCAATTCCATTGGAAACATACATAACAACTACAATATATCTAAACGTCATCCATAATGATCATCTTCACATCCTAGGTAAAAATAAAACATAAGAAAGGAGTGAACTCAGATGCTCAGTAAGGGTAAGTACTACAACAGATGTTATCATAAACATAAACATTATGAATGGTGAATAACTAAAAACACATGAATTTAAAAATAAAATTGATCATAATATGGTAGTAATAAAATATGGTTAAATAATTTCATAATAAAACATAAACATGGATATTCTATTAGTGGAATATTTACATGGACTATCAATTACTAGTTTCTTAATGAGGGAATGCATAATGTAGGACATCATAATCATACCATCAAGGCCTCGTTCCAAGACCATACATAAATGAGTAAAAACTCAAACTATTTTGTCTTATGAGACCTATTGATACACCTAGGGGCTATAGTGGTCCCCACCCAACACTTAATAAGTCTAATATATTCCTCATATGAAAATATTGAAACATAAACAACATAACCATTCATATAGAAAAACTAGCATACGAAACGTGAATAATTTGACCATAATCTATGAATGATATTAATTAGAATATCCATAGTTAAACTAAACATAAACCCTTCAACATCATATGTTATATGGTTTAATAAGATATAAACTTCAATGATTTACAATATTCAACAAAGAAAGATGACGTAGATGGACATAGTAGAGGAAATTAATCTTTAAACATTCTAAAGTGTCTCATACCACTTTGAACCATTCAAATAATAATACCTTATAATATCTTGAGAATAAAAATAATCATGATATAACATTTCAATGGTTATTACATACACTACACACACAAGTAATAAGTGGTGAATGAGGCATATATCTTATATAAGTAAAAGCAAGATGATAAAAACACTTTTGTACTTGGGAAAGAAGAGTTCTTTTGGAAAATCATTTGTATTTATCATCAAATAAGATTGTAAACATTTATATCCCAGAAAATAAAATTTAACGAACTTGAAATTATATTTGAGGCAAAATTATGTTCCACTAAAGTTAAATCATGTAAAAAGAGTTTTTAAGAAACTCAGGAAATAAAACATTTTGGTGCAATTTAAGGAAAAATACTAAAGAGATTTTAATGCATAAAGGAATGTTTGTTTTCTTAAAACCAAAAATGAACCGAGATATATTTTCAAGATAAAATTTTTGATTTTATAAAAATAATGACGGATTAAAATATATTATATAGTGCACTTGAAAATGGGTAAGAATTCGAGAAGTTCCCTTGAATTGGGCTTGTTTATCGGGAATAATTGAGAAGGGAACCATTTTAAAACATTTATATCCCCATAAAGGAAGGATGATATGATATTGATATATCATTTTATAACATATAAATGTAATTTATAATAAATATAAAAAAAATAAAGAAGCATTAAAATTTATTAAAGGTAGTGAAAGAGTAATACAAAGGAAAAAATAGGGGTTCGGGTAGAATCCCTTACCAGTTTGTAATCAATCGAATCATATACCCCAAAAATAATAATCATAAAATGATAAATTTAATAACATGAAAATAAATAGATTAATGACATGATACATCAATGTGAAGTATAAATACACCATACACAAGAAATAGTGGTGAATAAAGAATATCTCCCAGAAATGGAAATGAGATGAGAAAACCCTTACCTCATGTCCAAATGTGTTCTACACTTGAAGTTATTTTCCTGGATAGTCAAATTGAATCCATTAATTAATTAATTAAGAATATTTTATATATTTAATTTATTTTTTATAATTTTATTAATTTAATTTATTGTCTTTCTGATGAGTTATACGATGCAATTTTATCATTCAAGAGCATTTGTTTCCTTGGTTTTGACGATTAGTATACCTGTATATGAGTATGGAAGTTTAGGTAGAAAGGGTACAATTACCCAGAATTTAATTTATATGATATTAATGAAAATTTATATGTTTAAATGGTTATATATATCATTTTTATATATGGTATGAGGATAAGTCATTAGATAATACATTTAGTGATAATTTTTTTCATTATTATAGAGGTTGTTGATCATAACGAACTCATATTGTTTTATCATTTAGTATTATGAAAATATCTTACTTCCAGAACATTATAAATTCATTAATACATATATTGTAGTCTTTTTAAACATAAAAACGGTTTTATTACCATCCTTTAAGGAAAATTTTAAGAATATAAATATTTTTTCTATGAAGGTTATAAATCGGCACCACTCAGATAATGATTTCGTTTTAAAAAAAATAAAAGAGAGAGAGAAATAAAGAAAGGAGTTTGAGTAAGGATATTCCATTAACATGATTTAATTATATTTTATATATGATACTAGAGTTAAAATTATCATTTTTAAATAGTATGTTAGTAGATAATAATAAATGAAAAGAACTTTAAAAGAAAATAAAAGGAAAAGGAAGAGGATTTTACCTCTTGAATACTCATCCTTATGAACCTCCTTGAGGGGATTAGTTTTGGTATTTTGATGAGACCAAGATCTCTTGGAAATGGGTTAGGGACTTGGGAAGATTATTGGGTAGAAATTTAACAAGTCTCAAATATTGAAAGGTTTTAGGAGAAGGGGTGGTGATGGGTGGTATTTATAGTGGAGGAGAGGGGTGATTTCTCATTATTTTATTCAATATTTTATGATTTTGCTCAAGATAAGAAGTGGTGTTGATTCTTTTGACTAAATATAGTAATAGTTTTATTTTATTTTAAACCAATGGTTATTAAATCATCCAAACATCACTTATGACTCAATAAACCATGTATTTATGATTTATCGTAAATTATTTTATTTTACTATTCAACAAAAATTCAAGTATTTTAGAGAAATACAAAAAATTCACCCTTATAATTTTTTGATGTGTAGAATGAAAAAATTAACTCTATTTTATGAAAATAAGTTTCTAAATATTATAACTTTAATTTTTAATTAAAACCATCTATAACTCAAAAAATACATATTTTAAATCTTTAACTGATTTTATAACTTTTTTAAAAATTAACTAAGATCATGTAAAATTATCCTAAAATCATAAGTCAAAAAAATGTTAATTTATGAGTACATTTTATATGAATATATTTTCCTTTAAATAATTTTATTGATTATAAATTTGTAGAAAAATATTTATGACTTACAAAAATACCAACACTTAATTTAAAAAAAATTAAAATATTCATTTACTTATACTATGATATAATTACATGATAATTTAATTTATAAGGTGCCTAAATTTTATTTATACTTTCATGGGTGGTATTACTATTCATTAGGCCGGTTTACTATTCATAAGGGTTATATTACTATTTATAAGGGTAACATTACTATTCAAAAGGTCCAAGTTACTATCAACAAAAAAATTTAATTTGATCATGTTAGACTCTAAATATCTTAATGATCGCAATCATGTATGTCCATTTTTTTAAAATTCAATTCACAAAAGTGGTAAAATTATGTTTAATGGATAGGTTATAACTATCTTGTTTAAATAATTATAAAAAAGTGTTGTTTTTTAGAGACTCAGTGTTGTGTTCATTACATTCTATATTAATTTTTTTTAAAACCTTGGGGTGTTACTTAAACTATGAATCCATAAACAAGAATCGACACCACCATTACAAAACTAGTATTTAACAAACAATTGAAACTAATATCATAAAATCATGAAAATAAAATTTAAAAAAAACATATTTATAATTAAAAGTTTTAAATAATGTTTATAAAAGGTTATAGGTATGAATAAGGTTTTAAAATAGGTTATTAACATGGTTATTTTTGTTATATAGGTGTTTGGAGTACATTCAACTAAGAGAGATTAAATGTAAGTGATTCTTAGTCTTGATTCTAACTCATTGATACATGTTATGTGCAAGGTATCAGACTCTTATAGCCCATTAATTTTCCTATTTCTGAAGTGTGAGGTACTTGAGGAATCTTGGAGTAAGTTTATTGTAGTTTAGTAGTTTAAATCTAGTTGTATGAGGAATTCATGGTGTAAAGTATTTTCCAAATAATGGGATATTAGTTCATGGCCTTAGTGGGGGTAGTTTGCAGGGTGTGATTCATGGAGTGAACCATTAGTTCATGGTGTGAATGGATAAGGGGTTGGATTCTATGAATTATTCATCAAAAATTCATTGTCTGAATATTTATTTTATGATATGATATGATCCCAGAATTATATGATCTTGATGATTCTTTTTTTAGCAATCCTTAGACTCAATTCATTCACAATGTGAATAGACCATTCATGTCATGAATATACATCTATAATAATTTATATAAATTCTATTTCACCCTAAGAATATCTCAAAATCTTCCATTTTCCACTAAAACTTTAGCATCAAAAGGTCCTTCAATGTTTTTTAATACCTCTCTACTAGGATTGATTCTCGAATTCCCATGATCAATCTATGGTGATCTGAGTTGAGTTTCCCATATTTATATTATGGTTTATTCTATTTTAATTTTTTTATACTTATATCATTCCATTCCATATTAATTCATCTCCTTCATTTATCATGGAGTTATCTTGATGATTTTGGGCACTTTCATGGAGTGGAATCCTTGAATGGTTGTATATTCCTTGCAAGAAAGGTGATCAATGCTTGTTGTTCTATTCTTTTTCAATTAATGTTAAAATCCCTTAGGTTTTTGATTCATTGATTCTATTATTTTAATTGTAATTTTGAAGTTACAAAACCTTAAATCAATGGGTAACAATGGAATTAACCTTAATGAATATTATACAAAAATTAAATAATGGATTCTGGTTTTTAGTTATATAGATTTCATGTGTTTACACTGCATTGATAATTTTCCTCTTGATTTTCAAAATAGTGTGATCTTTCTTATTGGTGGTGTGGTTTAACATATTTTTTATGCTTTTAAATTGTATAAATAATGTAAATTTATTAAATCTTGATGACTAAATATTGGATTCATGTTCAATTATTTTTTTTCAGACTTTTAATTGATGGAAATTAAATTTATACTTAAAGCATGTTTAAATAATTTATTATTCGTTGATTGATGATGCCTTGTGATTCCAATGGTTGTAACTTATGTTAAAGGAATCATCTTATTCAAGATGGTAAAATTTGGTTTTTTGTTAAAGATAATCGGTTGGAGTTGAGCAAGACCGTTTTATTATCAATTTTGTATGCCTTGGCTCTTATTCCTATATGATGTGTTAACTATTTGATATTTGAATTATACCTTGCGTGATTGATCTAGACATGGAGCCTTGTTATGCCACATGATGTGTGCCTATTATGGTTGGTGATTTGGAGAGAACTGGGCAGGGGTTCCCAAGGTTATAGAAGTAGTTTGTGTTAATGACGGAAGGATGTGTGGTGATATTAATAGTGGTGTTTAGGATGGCACTAAGACTGATAGAGCAAGTTGAATCTGAGATATTATGTTATTTATTACATTAAAAGCTGGCTTTCTTTCTTCTTAAATATTTTATTACAGTGAGGGTTTATCACCTGAGTTTCTTGTTCCTACATTCCTTTCCCCACTACTTAATGAATATATTTGTGCTTAGTTTATGCATATTTTATGGTAGATTAAGATGATTCATAAAGTACCTATAATTATGGAATGGTAATGAATATTTTATTATTTAACCCATAGGTTTAAGAATTTGATAGTTAAATTGGGATAATTGTTTGGTAATTATGTATTATGAAATTTTTAATAGGTTGAATTAATTATTTTTATTGTATACTTATAAGTTATCTAGTCCTTAGTGGTAGCATTTTGTTTTCCTGAGAGGTGATAGTTACAGTTGAGGTTAAGGCTAGGTAGTTTCTCTTAGTGTGGTTTGTGAGATATATATATATATATATATATATATATTATTTTATGTGAGTTAATACACTACCCCACCAATGTCTATTGGGAAACCAATTCCTATTGGTATATGGGGGGTGTTTTCCCCAACATCTAGGTTAGATAGGATGGACAACGGACTATCCTTATATCTTATCTAGAAGTAGTATTGCATGTTGGTATGCATGGAGGTTACCTTCATGTATATGTGTGTAAAGGGTTGTGATGTCTTGTGGTTATTTCACACACATGTATCTCTATATATAGTATCTTAAGGACTATTATAAGTATATTGTTTATGGATTATGATGTCTTGAGGTATAATACATGATGTAGAGGTTGTGGTGGATTCTAGAAAACTACATAGTTATTATCTAGTAGTGGTGATAATGATGATATTATGTGATGAATAAGGTGTGTATTATTATACATTTTCCTTTGATGTATGTGGATTAATAGAGAGATATGGATAAAGATGTGTGATGTTGGGGAGAGAGTGGAAAATTAGTGGATAAGTGGTAGTAGGGTTTCTAAACTTTTATATTATGTTGGGTATTATATTTTTACTTGTATATGACACTTAGTGAGAGATCCATGGTGAGGCTAGGAACTTAAAAAAACTGATTATATAAAGAGATAGTTTCATTTTTTATTCATTGGGATTTAGTATTCTTTCTTCACATTTTCATGAGAAGTTTTGGAAGGATCCTACATAGTATACTTATTCTCAACCTTATCTATATAAATTTTTTTAGGCCTATAAGAGCTAGTTAGTGATTGGGATGGACATTAATAGCTCATGTATTTTTTTAAAAGTTTTTTGTTCTTCAAGGTCATTGTCAAGGTCTTTCTTTTAGTACATTTATTTTAATTTTTATAGTTAATCTGGTAGTATGACATCACATGCATATATTGGGATCTTTTTTCTATTATGAGTAGGATTTGGTTGGTAGTCACATCTTTTATCTCATTTCTCATATTTTTATTAGAGGGTAATGCCTCCCATTTATATGTATGGTATCCCCCTAGTGCTAGTTATAAACCTATGTCCTATAGGATATGGGATACGAATTTCACCATCCCTCTTACTTCATTATTGGACCAATAGGGGTACCATTGGGGAGGGGGATCATGAAATAGTGGTATAAAAGGGAAGGTTTTGGGTTAGGATAGAGTTTTTAAATAGGGACTAGTGAGTACTACATGGTTTGATAGGTAAAAAGGTTTCAATTGAGCTTATTATATGATGTAAACATAGGATACTAGCTAGGAAATGGGTATTTAGGGACCCTTGTGATCTAAATCAAGAACCTTCAAATTTACTAAGACTATTAAATGAAGTGATACTAGTTCCTCAGTAGATACATAATAAAGGATCATGCATCGTTCTTTTTTTCACATATGTTTGAAATGGGTAGAATTTTGGTTTAGGATTAACATTAATTAATTGATCTTAAATATTATATATTCTAGGTTTAGGAGTCCTTAACCTTTTTTTCTTTTATAAGAACGGATCCAAGTTGACATCCTCATCAGGTTTGTATCAAATATGTTCAGCATGATTTAAATAGATCATTATAGAGTCATGGTTGAAAATGTGAAACTTGGAGAAGAAAAATAAAATAGTTTTAGTGTTGGAGTCTTCAGAAGTATGAGGGATCTATTTTAGATTTAGTGACAGAGTATTGGTTGGAGGAGGTGGAGATAACCTTCATTTTAATCCATACTTGGAAGGACCATAAATTTTAATTAATAGTGATGATGATGCATGGGGAATCTAAGAAATGGTAGTTCTTATTCCTTGGGGATAGAGATGATTTGGCTATTTCAGGGAAAAAGTTCCAATATCAGTCCTAAGCTAAGTTCATTTCTTTAACCACAATAGTGACCAACCATCATGATATTCTTACCCTTCGATAGGTAATTTCCAGCATTCAATAGTTTGGTATCCGTTTCAAGAACCTTCTTTGATATAATTTAGACCTTCCAAATATTAGGAGGTAATGGAGAAGAATTTTTAGTATGTATTATGTCCAGAGATCTAGTTTCAGGATTCTCTATGTAAGAGTATTGGTCTGGGGTTCCTAGTTTCCTAGATATAATGGTTTTTGGAGAGATGAGGGTAGGTCTTATCCCTCTCCATATTATTTAACTAGGGATGGTAGATCTTATGAACCTACAAAGGTATTAGATGTTTTTTTATTGGGGATTTCATGGTCATCAATGGTTAGAGTGTTTGAAATTTATGAGAAGAAAACATGCATGTAGTGGTCTACTTCAAGTTCCACCATTGCATAATTTTTAGCTAAGGCAGTAGTAGTAGGGTTCTCTACCCTATTACCAACAAAGGGGAGATGGATTAAGAATAAGAGATACCTGGGATACTCTTAATCCTCAAAGAGAAGAGTGTGGTTATATATGTGTTCCATCATCAAGTCTAGAGAGATCATGGGGTAGGTTTTGGTCAAATATATGCTCTATACTTTCTAGGTCGAAGAGATTCAGACTTTATTTTAGGTACTATTTTTTTTCTACTTGTTACATTCCTTATTTGACTTTGGAGATATGCACTCCTTAATTTCACCTACCTTGGATTGTGATTTAGGACTTGAGGTAGAGAGGATTTTGGTACCCTTAGCATTGACTATACCAGTTGGAGATCAATCTAATTTCTGTGAATTGTGTATATATTTTGAGCTAGTTTTAGGGAATCACCACTCTCGGGAGTAATTTCTATGTTTGAGTATATAGCCATATGACATAATCCTCAACATGGATTAGTTTTATTCGATGTTGGATAATATGGATTGCATCAAAATGTGGATTTTGTTTTATGATACGGATGGAGAGTCTGCCATGTTAGTTGGTGAGAAAGATCCTTGAATGGGTTATAAGAATACCTGATCCTTATCTTCCTTGATAAATGATTTGATGTTAATTAAATTAGAGGTTCATATAGTAATTTTCCCTAGGGTTTTGTAAGGGTAACATGATGTATTTCACTGAAGAGGTTTTGGAGTTACCCCCTAGATGTGGGATTGAAGTTTGGGTAGAGCTACAACCTGGAACTTTTTTGATTTTGATTCCTCAATATAGGATGGTTCCTTTTGAGTTATGGGAGATAAGGATATAGATTTATGATCTCTTATAGTGAGGTTTTATTCAGATTACTGTTCCAGCTTGGAGAACTCTAGTTTTTTTCACAAGGAAGGTTGGTGGTGGTCAACATCTATGTATTGATTATCATCACTTGAATTAAGTGACAGTGAAAAATCTCTACCCTATTCCATATAATGATGATTTATTTGATCGAATGGATATATCTATTTGGTTTTATGAGATCAATCAATGGTTGAGATATCATCAGATGTGGGTGAAGGATAAAGTTATTCTAAAGACTACTTTCTGATGTTTATTTAGTAATTATGAGTTCATTTTATTATTGTTTAGTGTGATTAACTTTTCAAATGTATTCATGGGACTGATTAATGTATCATTTTTGAGATTTTCTAGAAGTTTTCATGTTTTTTTATCGATGTCATCCTTGTGTACATCATGTCTAAAGTGGAGAACGTAGAGAATCTATGGGACATTTTGGGGGTTCTTCATTGTAAATAGATGTTCAGAAAGATATCTAAGTGTGAATTATATTTTCATGAAGTTATTTTCTTGGGTAATTTTGTGTCCCAACATGGATTATTCTTGTATCACTTGAATATTGAGGAGGTCATTTCATGGGAATCACCCAATAATTTTTCATAGGTGAAACGTTTCCCTGATCTTATAGGCTATTATAGGAGGTTTATACCAAGATTCTCTCAGATTGTGTCTCCTATGATATCATAGTCCAAAATGTATCATGTGTTCTTATAGACTGACCATTGTTAGGATTATTTTTATTATCTAATGGATAAGTTGTTCAATTATCCATTACTTTATTTTTCAGAATAGTGGTTTCAATTTGAGGTTTAATATGACACTTTGAGTCTTGGATTGTGAAGTTTTTTGAGTAAGTAGAGGGTAGTTGTTTCTTATGGGACTCAACAGTTATGAACCCATGAAAATAACTATTCCACCCAAGATCTTAAGTTGTAAGTGGTTATTTTTTCCTTGAAGTTTTTATGACACTATCTTATCAATGAATTTTTTTCGGTTTCATTGATCACAAGATCCTAAGGTATGTATTCTCTTAGAATGACCTAATATTATAATAGTGATGGTGGATGGAATTATTATAGGACTATGACTTTGAAATTTCTAATACACTGAGTAAGGGTAATGTTATAGTTGATTCACTAAGCATTACTTCACACAGGTATGTTGTGTGTGAGTCTATAGATTCTTAGAGGGTAATAGATGAGATCTACATGATGTACCTTGAAATGGTTGAGGTTGGTGGTAGAGGATTCCTTTTTCAAATAATGGTGTAGTTATATTTAGTGAATTATATAGTGGATTCCCATTTTGTGGATTCAAAGGAGGTTGTCTTATGAGATCGAGTTGTCCATATTGATTCCCTTGATGGATGGTTTGAGAATGATAAAAAATTAGTATTTTTTAGTGAATGATTATCATTCATTCAGTTATCTGTGATGTGTTCCTATGTAGGTTCCACAAATATACCTTACATACACATCCTATCATTAAAATATAGGTATTATTCTTTGAGAGGACAGTTTTGGTGTCTTGGGTTGTAGCGTTCAATTGTAGAACGTGTGTCCTGATGTGTAGTCTTCCATGAGGTGAAGGTTGAACATCATGTTACAAGTGGTTTTCTACAACCACTATATGTTACTCAGTGGATGTGGGAGGAAATCTCAATGGACTTCATCATCGATTGACCTTGATCTCAGAGAGGTTGTGATTATATATGGGTAATAGTGGATCGTTTAACAAAATCTTCTCACTTCATGGAAATCATGTATTTGATCTCAGTTGAGGTTTTTTGGGGAAATATTTAGAGGAGGTGGTGAGGATTCATGGACTCCTGAGTATAATAAGATGTAATCATGATTCTAATTTCACTTATAGGGTGTTTAGAGGTCTTTATCATGCTTTTGTATCTTGGTGTTTCTTTATCAATTCCTTTCATCTGTATAAGGATGTTCAGATAGATCAGACCATCCAAACTCTTGAATTCATGTTACACACTTGTACCAATGATTTTGGAGGTTCATGGGTGAGGAACCTATCTTTGGTTTAGTTTTCTTACAATAATATTTTTCATTCAACCATTGGTATGAAACCATTTGAATCCTTGTATGTTCATCATTTATATTATTTTTTGTGCTAGACAGGAGTCATAGATTCAGAAATTTTGGGTTGGAACTATTGTGGAGCACAAAAATAAAGGGTGCAGGTGATTCAAAAGTGAATGAAGGTGGTGAAGGATTTTCATAATTCTTATGCTAACCATAAGAGGATGACTTTGTAATTTAACTTTATAGATCGTATATTCTTGAAGGTGAATCATCATCATCGGTAGAAAAGGTTTGGTAAAAGAAGTAAGCTTTATCCTTGGTTTTTTGGGACTTTTAAGGTTTTGGAAAGTGTTGGAGTTTTCAAGTAAAATTTATCACTTCATCCATATATGTTCTATATTCGTGATGTCTTTAATGTGTCATGGATTCCACTATATCTTCACAATGACTCTCACATCATCGATTATGGAGAGATTTATGTTGATTGTAATGTTCCATTAGAGGAGAGGCTCATGGAGATCTGGGATCACTTGGAGAAGGTGTTTCACAGATGTGTTATTCCCTTAGTTTGTATCTTATGGTGATACAGTGGTATGGAGGAGAGAACCTAGGAACATTATATGTAGATGCATGCTCATTATCCCAAGTTTTTTTATTTTTTATTATTATTTTGTAATGATGTTTTGATTATGTTGACCTTTATCTATCTTATGATAGAGTTATATCTTCTTTAATTCGTTATTTATGGTCTTGATCCTATTTGAGAGGTATATTCCATGTGAGAGTGTTGTGTAGTTTTTTTGCCTTGTCCCTCTAGGTGAGATGGTTTTTCTCCTGGGATGGAAACATTCTTGAGAGATATCTCATGGGGTGGTTCTTTGTACAACCATTTTTACTTTCCTTCTCTCCGAGTTTGGTTTTAATTTATAAGGTTGAGCAATGTTTGAGAGGAATATTATGTAATGGATCAGACCCTTCTATACCATTCCTTTTCATGTTTCTGAAGTCTGAGGTGCTTTTAAGAATCCTGTAGTAGTTTTGGTGGAGTTTGGAAGTTGAAATCTAGTTGAAAGATGTATTCATGGAATAAATTTTTGTTTACTGTGTGAGAGAGTGGTTTATAGATTGAGTGGGGTTAGTTCGCAGGGTGTGATTCATGATGTGGACCATTAGTTCACAACAAAAATGGATTAAGTGTTGAATTTAGTTACTCTATCCCCAATAATTCATTATGTGAACATGTATTTTCTGAGGTGATTTGATCCTATAATTATAGGATCTAAGAAATACTTTTTTTAGTGATCCTTAGAATTGATCGATTCATGATGTGAATGAACCATTCCCATTGTGAATGTGTTTTAGACATAATTCCTATATACTCTATTATACTCTCAAAATCCTTTATTTTCCTACAAACCCTAGATAGCCAAAGGTTTATTTCAGAGTGTTTTAAATCCCTTTAAAATATTATTGATTCCAAGATTCCCATGATTGATCTATGGTGATCTGAGGTAATTTTTCCGTCTTTATCTTATGGTTTCTTATCATTTTAGTTTTTTATCTCATTCTTTCTTTTCATTCCATGGTGTCTCATCTCCTCCATTTATCGTTGAGTTTTATTGATAATTTTTAGTTCATTTGTGGTACAGTGTCATTGAAGAGTTGTGGATTCCTTGTGGGAGAAGTGATCAAAGATATTTTTTTGTTCTTCTATTCTTTTTCAGAGAATGTTGAAATAATTAAGCTAGTAGATTCATTATTTTCTTATTTTAAGTGAAATTGTGAATTTATCATTATTTATCTCATTAGGAAATGGTGGAATCGGCTGTAATAAATATTAAACAATAATTAGAGAATGACTTTTGGTTTTAGGATATAGAAATCACATGCGTTTATGTCATGTTGATGGTTTTCATCTTGATTTTATATATAGTGTGATTTATTTTATTGGTTTTTTATTTTGGGACATGTTTTATTCTTGAAAATTAGATTAATAAAAAAACAGGTATCTCTTGATGAATAAATATTGAAGGGGCATGTTTAATTGTTATCGTTATTCCTTATAATTGATAGAAATTAAATTTATGCTCCAAGCATGTGTAAATAAATTATTACTTGTTGATAGTTAATTCCTTAGGTTTTTTATGGTTATAACTTATGTTAAATGAATTGGTTAATTTAAGATGATATCAAATTGGTTTTTTGTTAAAGATAATCATTTGGGGATGAGTGAGAAAGTTTCCTTATGAAGGATGGATGCCTTGGTTCTAGGGCCTACTGGCCCTGTTAACTATTTGATATTTTATTGTTGCATTGTGTGATTACTCTATATGTGGAACCTTAATATACGATATCATGTGAGCCTAGGATAGATGGTGGTTTGGTGAGAAATGGGTGGGGTGCCTGAGGTTATGGAAGAAGTTGGAATTAGTGATGGAAGTATTGATAGTGATATGTGTAGTGGTTTCGGGGATAGACCAAAGATTGATGGAGTGGGTTGAAGCTAGTGTTTCCTATTGTTTAGTTTATTGAAAGCTGGGTTTCATTCTTATTATTGATTTTATTTCATAGAATCCTAGTCGGTCAAGTTTCTTGTTTCTTTCATTCCTTTCCCCGCTAATTAACATGGATAATAGTTTATAGTCAATGAGTCTTTTAAAGTATCTTAGAATGATTCTTAGAGTTCCATGAATTATAGAATAATAATGAATATTAAATTATTTAACCTGTGGGGTTGGGAGTTCAATGGTTAACTTGGGATAATTGGATTGTAATTATGTAATATGAAATATTTTCATGGGAAGAATTATTTGTTTCACTTGTGTGATTATAGGTTATTTATTCCTTAATGGTGGCAGATGGGTGTCCTGAGAGGAGATATCTATAGTTGAGGTTAAGACTACGTACTTTCCCATGTTATGGTTTGTGATCACTCTCTCTTTATATCTTTCCCTCTCTATCTCTCTCTCTCTCTCTAAATATATATATCTTATGTTATGTGATTTCATACGCTACCCCACCAATTTCAAAAGGGAAATCGATACCCAATGGACTCTGAGGGTATTTTCCCCAGTATCTAAGTTGATGAGGATGGATGGATGACTACCCCCTCTCCCATTCTATCTTATTCGAGAGTATTATTATATGTTGGAATACATGGAGGTACCTTCTTTTATATGTGTGTGTAGGGATGTTTGGATTTTGGTTGTCTTATAAACAAGTATCTCTGGATATAGTTACCTAAGGACTATTATAGGTATATTGTGGACAATTTTTGATAGATCGAGGTGTAGTACATGGTGTACGGGTTGTGGTGACTTTCATAAAACTACTCAATTATTATCTAGTGGTGGTGATTATAATGAGATTATATAATGAATAGGGTTTGGATTATTATTAAGATGACATTGACACATGTGCATTTTGGAGAGAGATGGATGAGGATGTTGGATGTAGGGGAAAGATTATAAAACCAATGGGGAAGTGTTAATGAAGTACCTTCACTTTTATATTATATTTTTTATTATATTATTACTTTTATGAAATACTTGTTGAGATATCCACAGCGAGGAATTGAGATTATAATACCATATTACATTCTGAGTTAGTTTCATTGTTTATTCAATGAGATTTAGTATTCTTTCTTCACATTTTTATGAGAGATGTTGGGAGGACCCTACTAATTTTACCTGTTATGCTCACCGTTATCTATATAAAATATTTTTAAGGTCTAAGGGAGCTGGTTGGTAATCAAGCTAGAAATTTATATCTCATATAGTTTTTTAGGACTTTTTTGGTCTTTGGTATCACTACTGTGGTTTTTCTTTTGATACTTTTGTTTCTTTTTTTCAATTATTCTAGTTGTGGGACAATAGATGCATGTATTAGGATCTTTTATTTATTATGATCATGTTTTTTGGGGTGTTTTCATCTTATCTCTAATTTCTCATATTCTTTTTAGAGGCTAATTCCTCCCATTTGTGTGTATGATATCCCCTTTTTTCTAGTTTTCAACCCTTGGCCTATTGGAGATGGGCTTCAGGAACCATCATCCCTATTCCTTCATTGTTGTCTTAGGAGGGGAACCTTTGGGGGGAGGGGTCATGAAATTATGTTTTATGCACTATTTTTCCTTATATATGGAGTTCTTTTGATTTACCATAAAATAATTTTTAGTATTTTTCAATATAATTTATGGGATATAAAATCCAAATCTATTTCCTTTTTCCATTCGTATTTCGATTCATGTGTTACCCAAGTCATAAGGATTTGTGTATCTCAATTTTGATTCATTGAGATATGATGTGTACTCACCACTTGTTTCCTTTTGGTGGTGTATATATTGGTCATGGATTTTTTTTGTAATTTTAAAACAATCTAAGGGATTTAAAAATCCAAATAATGTTCTACCTTTCAGGGGTTTTTAATTATAATGATAATGACAATGTAAGGGTTCTTATTACTTAATTTCCATTATTTGAGTTATATTAATATTATTGAAACCCATTATTCTAAGTTGAATTATTTTATTCTATGATTGTATGAAATTTTATTTCCAATTTTATTTCTATGGATTTAAAACTCTTTCTAGTGAATTATTTTCTAAAAGATTGTTACTTCAAATATTTTTATATTCTTAATAGTTTTCATCTCAATCCCCCTTCATTGAGACATGTTTTCATATTATGATATCAATATTATTTTATAAGGTGTACCTAATATGTAATGGTCCAAGCCTTCATGGACCATTAATTTGTGGGTTTTTTGGTTAAAGAGTGCTTAGAGGAGGGTGGAGGAGGTTTGGTGGAGGATGGAGCTACAGTAGAACTGCGAAAGGTTTTTTACACAGTAAAAGAGGTGTTTACGATATAATTTTGTGGTGTATGGCTTGTAAGGCCATATTTTTTATGGCTTGTATATGGTTAGGGTTTGGGCATGAAAAAGGGTTTATTCCATAAGATAAAGATCTATAGTGTAATTTAATTCTATCCTAATGAGCCATATTTTTCATCAGAAAGGGTTTTATGTCCTAAAAAAATGTTTTAAGGAATAAGTCTTTTTAGGACCATGATATTTATAGTGTAAAATGGTAATTTATTCAATATATTGGGTGAGTTATGGGTTTTTTATAAACCTAATTCTTGTGATTATTTTATCGTTCAATCGTTTCTATCTCTCTCTCTCAATTGTGGTAAACCCTAGATGATTTTAGGAGATCTTATATCCCTCTTATATGTACATTGATCATTGGGTTCTAGTGGTTTTTCATTGGTGATTGGTGGTGATTTATCCTCAATCATGGCCTTTTTCCCCTCATTATTCTCTTTTTAATTCACTATAGTGCTATTAGTTTTGTTTGATATATTTTGAGTGTCTTTTTTTACAACCCTTCGGTGCAGTTCTGGTTTATCCAATGTTTTCTTGTCCATTTGTGGTTTTTAGGTAGTTTCTTCTTCACCCAGTAGTGTTTAGTAAGATCGAATATCTTTTTTGAGGTAGGGATTCCTCATTCTATTTATTATTACATTCTATATGTGATATCTTCAGGGTTTTATTTCCTTTGGGTAGACTATAAGGGTTGGTATAATAAGAAAATAAATTAACATAATTGAAATTGATGGGTATAGGGAGATATCAAATGTTTTGAATACTTTGATATTATTTATAATGATATTATTCCATGTTGATTCCTTTTTAAAAATAGAATCTATTGAAATCCTAGATTTCATTGTATGTGATATGTTGTGATAACCCATGCTATTTTTTGTCTAATCGCGCACTGAATAAAAGGTTAAGAATGTATATTTTTCAAATGAATTGGTTTCACATGGAATTTGGTTGTGTTATAATATCCATTCTAATAAAGAAGCAATGAAATTAAATCCCAAGATTAAATTGTGGAATTCAGTATGTGTTTTTGTTTTGTATTCTTGTACTTATTGTGTTACATTGCATGGTTTGGGCTATTGTGCAGTGATGGAGGTGATTGGATGGTATGTGTGATGTGTGGGGTTGTGATAAATGGTTGGTGGGCATGGATATGATGTGGTAAGTTCTATAAGGGTGATTTTTTGTGGTGGTGGTGTTCCATGTGGTAGCATTGTGTGATAACGATGTGGTATATGATTTGATTAGCAGTAGTTGTGATGTGTCATAGTTTTAGTGTATGGTGGTTATGGATGTGCATCGATTGTGTTGTGTGGTTTTTTTGGATAGATGTCTCGGTTGATGTGGAATAACACGGATGGTATTTGTGGGGTTTTATAAATGGTTGTTGTGATATTGGTGAGTTTTTGTGTAGTGGATGTGTTAGTTTCACAGTTATCCATAGAATAAATCATGATGAGAAAACTAAAAGAATAGGTAGTTAAATAATTGAGATGGGTTAGAGATAGTTGTGTGGTGAATGGATTAATTAATTTAACATTTAATTAATGGGATGTGTAAATGTTAATGAAGTGTATTAGTAATGAAATTTTTTGGAAATTTTTTTATTTGGAAATTAGTGAACATGTAAGTGCAATTTGAAAATGTTGTGTTGCTTGTGTGGTGGTGGTGTGTTGTGTTGCATATAGTAGTGGCAGTAGTTATGATAGTTGATGTGTGGTACGGTGTTGGTGATGTGTTATGCTCTAGTGAAATTGATGTTAACCCATAGGATGGGTATTATTTTATATCTATATATCATGTATTTTATGTCACTTATGTACATGCCCAACCTAAGTGTTACGTCCCGAGTCCGGAGCCCCTCCACTGGTGCCCCGTACCCGGTTCGCCACATGACCTCAAGCGCGTTTCCCCGAACGTCAGAGGCTGCCAACTAGCAGTGAGGGCCTTGGTGAGTTGGTGGGGAAACTATACCCTCATTCGGTAAGGTATACAAGGTAAGAAAACAACAATAAACAGCAGAAGCAGTAAACCCCATTCATAACTACAGAATCCAAACAGCGGAAACAAAGTAGATATATAACTATGATGACAATGATGCAGCAGGTACAAGTATCTAAGGAAAATAGAAAACACAACAACCTGATGAAATACAACTGAAACCAAGTGAAAAATAAAAACAAAGTAAGCTCCTCAGCATCGCGAGCCACGGTTCGGTCCCATGCTCCCCAGCTCCTAGTGCAGTCAAGATCCTGAAGAAGAAGGGCGCTTGCCCTTGTCTATACCTGCAGCAACATAGTCTTCTTGGGCCCAAAATCATGGACCAAACAGGGTGTGAGATACAATCCCAGTAGGAAATCACCCAAATATTTCTGTCTAATAGTCAATGAATACATGGCAGTAATAAAACAAGAAGTAGTAAACAGAAAATCACAAGCAGCTACAATCCACAGTTCTAACAAGTAAAGCACACAAGAAAGCCGTCAGCAACAAGAAGAAAATAGGTAACCCTCTGGGTAGCTCTCACAGCCTAACCCCTATGGTTTAACCTCAAAGTACTAGCACCCTCTGGGAGGCACACACAGTCACACCCCTCTGGTTTAGCTACGTAATTAAGCAGATTCTCTGGGGAAGCACTCACCGTCAATTCCCCCTATAGTCTCGTATCGTGCTAAAGGCTCTCCGGGGAAGCACTCAACGTCAATTCCCCCTATAGATCGCGTCGTAATTAAAATAATCTCTCGAGAATCCCTTCCATCAATTATCCACTTCATCTCACATCGTGATTTAAAAGACACTCTGGAGAATCCCTTCCGTCAATTCTCCCTTTGGTCTGCTACTCTAGGTTCTCATAGTCCTGAGTAACTAAACATGATCAGGGTGTGTGTATCGTCCAAGTAAACCTCAATAACTACTTGGTTATCAACTAAGGCTCAATAGTACAATAAAACAACAGTTCCACTATCCTACGACTAGGCATGGCAACTGGAAAATTCCAAACAGGCAGAACAAGAATGGAAAAACAATCTGAGCACAAACAAATTACTCTAATCACAAGAAATAACCTCTACTAAAGCAATCAAGCAAAGAAGGAAAGAAACAAGGGCAAAACAGGAAACACGCAATACCCCATTCAAGGGTATTGGTGGAATTTGTACAAAATACTCAAAGACTTTCTACAGAAAGGCACAAACCACCTACCTCGATCCTAGTAGATTGATATACGTGAACCTAGACGACAGATTCCCCTTATAACGACGTAGATCTGAGAAAACGCACAAAACGTTCATCCCACGATAACTTTAAAACGAGGAGGAATCAAGAAACAAGGCTCAAGAAGAAGGAAGAACTCACCGCTGCGATTCCAACGCAATCGACCATGATCGAATCGGAGAACGGATGGCGAGGCATGACTCCATCAAAGATCCGGTCGTACGAATGCTCCTGGATGGTCGAAAACTGGAGAAGAATATGTATTTGGTGGTTAGGCACGACCCCGGTCCGTTTAATGAAAAACAAAGATAGTACATGGCGTGTACTTTTAGAGTACACGACGTGTAATTTGAATTTTCCATACTCTGAAATAACTGGCCTCCACCTCAACCTTACACACCGTGTGTGTGGCTCAGACATGGGCAACACACAGCTTCGAGCCGGAACAGAGTACACAGTGTGTACTCAGAAAGTACACGGTGTGTACTTTGAAAATTTCCAGAAAAACCATTTTTCGTAAAAACTCCTGAAAACGGAAAAACATGCCTGAACGAAGGTCCAGGTTCTTACAAACTTCCCCCCTTAAAGAAATTCATCCCCAAATTTCCCTAACGAGGTGGAGAAGAAGGATCCCCGAATAGCTCCGGCCACTGTAATCGTACATCAGCCTCCCTCTCCCAGGTCCCGTCCTGTACTCGCCCGTGCGGCCATAGCACTCGTACTAGAGGAACAGACCGCCCACGAAGAACCTTTGTATTACGATCAACAATCTGGATAGGATGCTCCTTGAATGATGCATCTGCTTCAAGCTCGACTTCCTCAGGCTGAAAGACATGAGACGGGTCTGAAAAGTAACGTCGGAGCTGAGAGACGTGGAAGACGCCGTGCATGTCCCGATACCTCAGAGGTAGCTGTAACTGATAGGCAACTAGCCCCACTCTCTGCAAAACCTCAAACGGACCGACGTACCATGGAGAAAGCTTACCCTGTCTCTGAATCCTCTTGGGTCCCAACCTAGGTGCGACACGTATGAAAACCTGATCCCCGACCTCGAACTCCAGAGGTCGTCTCCGCTGATCCGCATAATACTTCTGCTGAGACTGCGCTGTAGCCATCCTCTTCCGAATCAGCTCTATCTGCTCTGAAGTATCCTGAACAAGACGAGGTCCCAGCAAAGCTGCCTCTCCGGCCTCCAGCCAGCATAAGGTTGATCATCATGGCCTACCATACAAAGCCTCGTATGGTTCCATCTAGATGGTCGCTTGGAAATTTTTGTTATAGGATAAATCCATCAGAAGAATATGCTTCCCCCAAGAACCGCCAAAGTCAAGGATGCAAGCTCGGATCATATACTCATACACCTGGATCGTGCGCTCGGACTGGCCATCAGTTTGGGGATGGTATGTTGTACTCAAAAGTACATGTGTACCCAAGGCCTTCTGAAGTCCCTGCCAGAACCAAGAGGTAAAGCGTGCATCTCTTTCTGAAACAATAGAGCATGGAACTCCATGTAGACGAATGATCTCTCTGATGTAAAGTTGTCTTAGATCATCGACACTGAAGATCTAATTGATCAGAAAGAAGTGAGCGACCTTCATAAGTCTGTCGATGACAACCCAAACAGCATCGTTCCCTCGAGGTGATCTCGGCAACCCAGTCACGAAGTCCATCGCAACATCAATCCAATTCTACTCTGGAATGAGTAACTGCTATAAGAGACCTTATGGTCACTGATGCTCTGCTTTCACCTGCTGACAAGTAGAACATCTCATGAAAAAACCAGCAACATCCTTCTTCATACCTGGCCACCAGTACTGGCGATGAAGATCCTGATACATCTTGGTGATGCCAGGATGAACTGCCCAAACTGAGGAATGGAAATACCGCATCAGCTCCTCGTGTATGTCTGCTGGCACCCATACGCGTCCTTGGAAACGCAATATCTCATCCTCTCCCACTGTCCATCCAGGAAGAGGGTCTTCTTCTGACACACTCTCCCGCAGGACTAAGCCTTCCGAGTCTGATAGCTGACTCATCCGTACTCAATCAAGTAGCGTGGAGGTCACAGCTACAGAAGATAGAATAGTCTATCCCCGGCTGTCGTGCACCTCTTGATGCATCTCAGAGAACAGAGCCATCAGCTGCCACTCACTAATGGCCTCCTAAACTGCCTGAATCTGAGTTCTCCTGCTCAACGCGTCTGCTACGGCATTTCCCTTTCCCGATGTATAAGCATGATCGAAGTCAAAAGACTGTAGATACTCAACCCACCTACGCTGCATCAGATTCTGATCACGCTGAGTGAAGATATAATTTAGACTCTTGTGGTCAGTGAAGACCACAAAGTGCTCTCCCGGAATATAGTGTCTCCAACAGCGCAAGGCATGAACAATAGCTTCCAACTCCAGATCGTGCATAGGTTAGTTCTTCTCATGTGGCCTCAACTGCCGAGACCCATACGCAATGACTCCATCTCCCTGCATAAGCGCAGCTCCTAGCCCGACACCTGAAGCATCACAGTAAATAGTGTAGCTCTTTCCTGGCTCTGGAAATACTAGTATCGGTGCTGACGCCAACCTCCCTTTCAGCTCCTGAAAGGATGACTCACAATAATCCGACCATAAGAACTTCGCCCCCTTCTTGGTCAGACCAGTCAGGGGTGCTGATAAACGGGAAAAGTCCCGAATGAAGCGTCTGTAGTATCCAGTCAGCCCTAGGAAGCTTTGTACCTCAAAAACATTCTTCGGATACTCCCCGGAAACTACAGCTCTCACTTTATCTGGGTCCACATATACTCATTTCTCTGAGATGACGTGACCTAAGAAGTGAATCTGATCCATCCAGAAGTGGAACTTCAAGAGTTTATCATAAAGTCAATGCTCTCTTAGTGTACTCAGAATGATCCCAAGATGGGTGGCATGGTCATGTTGAGTGTGAGATTACACCAAGATATCGTCCACGAAGACCATGATGAAGGAGTCCAAGTAAGGATGGAACACTTGGTTCATCAGCGCCATGAAAACTGTAGGTGTGTTCATGAGACTGAACGACATGACTGTATACTCGTAAAGACCGTACCTTCTCCTGAAGGCTGTCAGAGGTATATCTGACGGTCTAACGCGCAACAGATGGTAACCGGAACTCAAGTTGATCTTCGAGAACACCCGGGCTCCTCAAAACTGATCGAAAAGGTCATCGATCCTCGATAAAGGATATCGGTTCTTGACCGTCAACTGGTTCAGCTTCTGATAATCCACAAAAATCCAAAGGGTACCATCTTCCTTCTTCGCAAACAGAACAAGAAAACCCCAAGGAAAAGTACTGGGTCAGATGACACCCTTAGCCTGTAGCTCCTCCAACATCTTCTTGAGCTCCTGAAACTCATGTTTGGCCATCCTATAGGGAGGAATGGACACCGGTGCCGCTCCTGGCACAATCTCAATAGAAAATTACACCTCACGCTCTGGAGGAAAACCTGAAAAGTCCTCTGGAAAGACATCCCTGAAGCGATCCACCACTGGAGTAAAGTCCAACTATGGAGTCCCCTGGTCATCCTGATAAAGAATAGAAATCTGGGCTGTCACCCCTCCTAGCCCAAGATGCTCGAGTCCCGCCCGACTCACCTGAATGTCCCATTCACCTCTATGAAGGAAAGATTCACCTTTTGGTGAGATGAAACTGACTCTGCGGCGACAGCAGTCGACGACTGCCCGGAAGGGAATCAACTATTCCATGTCAAGGATGACATCATAGCATGTCATCTCTAGGACATAGAGATCCCATAAGAAGTGATACCCTACAACCTCGAGAGGGCACTATCTACACAGACGTACACTAGATGTCTTCATTCCCAAAGGTGTGTCTAGTGTCAATGAGTCGGCAGAAAAAAAAGATGCAGAGTCCAAGGCTCTCCACAATGGCAACAGAGATAAAACTATGTTTATCACCCATATCGAAAAGGGATGAAGATAAAACTGAGGCTACTAAAATCGTACCTCTAACAGTAGAAGGGTCGGGATCCTGCTCATGATAAGTCTGCTCCATGGCGAAAGACTGGCCTGCATCGTGGCCCTGCACCCCTGACTGACCACTCTGAGATGAACCTCCTTGCTGGTGTTGAGGGACTGGTGGCTGACCGCCACGGCCTCGACCTCCACCTCGGCCCGAACGGTCGGAAGAACTCCAGTTCCCTGACTGGTGAGAGACTGGTGGGGCTGGTCTTGAACAAGGAGTCATGGAAGAACCCCGGTCACTGGGTGCTGGTGAGAAAACCTGGCAGAAACGCTAAAGGTGACCCATATTGCCGCAAGATCGGAACTCCACGGGGTCTCTCTCGCAGTGCGGCCTCGTGTGCCCTGTCCGGACACACTGGTAGCATGTCACCTGGCTGCCTGATGATGCGTCTCGCTTCCTGTAATCACCGCCTGTAGGCTCCCTACGGCGCTTCTTGCTGTCATCTGAAGGAAATCTAACTCTGGAAGCAGAACCGCCCTGACTTGCAGCTCCAGAGTCTCTCAGATTGCGCTCTATAATCAGTGCCTGGTTGACAATGGAAGTAATGAATGTCAGCTGGAAGATGTTCACCTGTGAGTGAATCTCCCGTATGAGTCCATCCTCAAACTTCCTCGCCAAGAACACCCAACTCCCATCCCGAAAGGGTGTAAAACGATGCAGCTCAGTGAAACGGGAGGAATACTCCATGATAGATAGAGTACCCTGCTCTAAGATCATGAACTCCCGGGCTTGATCGGCCCTCAGGGTCTCCGGGTAGAAGTATTTGTAGAACACGCACTGGAACTCCTCCCAAGTCATAGCCTTCTGTTGACCCGCTTGTGAGATCACGTCCCACCACCTCTTGGTGAAGTCTCAGAGTATATAGGTGGAGAGATTGACCCGCCTCTCTAGAGGCATCTCCAGTTTCTCGAATATAGTCATCATGGCTTCCATCCATGACTCTGCAGCCTGAGGTCCTCCCTCCCCCGAGAATGTGGAAGGATGCTGCTGCTGAAAGACCCGCGTCAAGTCTGCCATAGATGAGGTAGGAGGCGGTGCTCCCTGGAAGGCCTGCATCATCCTCATGAAACCTTCCCTGAACTGCGCATCATCACCTGCGACTGGTACAACAATCGGTGCCAAGGTTGGCTCGGCTGGGGGATCAACAGGAAGTCCCTGATTAGCCATTTCTGGCATCTGATCACTGCCTAATGATAGACATACGACCGGAGCACGTCTCAGAGGCATAGCTCTGAAAGATCAAAAGCACACCTTAGATCAGGAAAACAATGACAGAGAACACAAGGGTACAAATGGGAACAGGGGAAGAAAAACACAAAATTTTAAAAAACCCGACTACACGGCGTGTATAAAAACTACACGGTGTGTCTTTTAAAGCTACAGACATGGGCATGTACTCTCACCCTACAAGTCGTGTACACTTCAAACTACACAGCATGTTGACCCCCACACACGGTGTGTACGAGAAACTATTCCCCTTCCCGAGTCTCCTTACATAGCTAACCCACACGGTCCGACTCAACCCGATACTACACGGCGTGTTCAAATAAAACACGGTGTGCACTAGATGAGGCTTTGGCGGTCTGTGTTGCCGAATACACGGTCGTCTACACGGCATGCTCCGAACAAGCACGGAGTGCATTGGCGAAGGTGACACCATCCTGTGTTGTTCGTGACACGGTCGGGTACCTGAGCAAGACTACACGGCATGTTCCCTACAGACACGACGTGTTCTACCCGAGCTTCCTCGGCCCGTGTTGCTAGTGACATAGTCGGGTACACGGATCCGAACTCACACGGCATGTACCAATGGTACACGGCGTGTTCCCAAAGTTACTCCCACGACACTGTGTTCTGCTCAAACGGTCAGTGACACGGCCTGAAAACTACACGGCATGTATCTAAAAAGTACACGTCGTGTATTCTGGGTTTTTCTGGGCATTAGCTCAGAAACTGCGCAGAATTACAGAAACACTAAAAACAAGGGAAAAGATGTCAAATTCCGATCCGTGAGGGCCCATAACACCTAAAGAACCAAAATTTGGCATTCATTTTAATCAAGGAACAAAACAACAATTTTCTAACATAACAACAGAGAATCTATCAAGCATCTATCACAACAGCATGCATAATCTACACAGAGCCTATCACAACAGCATGAAATTTCTAATGCATCCTAGATGGAATGTCAAGAATGCATGACATGTGATTCCTACAAGTGTCTATATGATGCATGAGACGGCATACCCACATCTCATCGGGTTGCGACAGAAATAGAACTGCAATATCAAAACAGTAATAGCACAAGCCATGTGAATCACTCTCGGTGAAATCAGATCAACTATAAAATCTCAGAATCAGCAACTACAATTAATGAGGTAGTATGGTTTTTCCCTGTACATAGGTTATCTACTCCCGAGCATAGCTTAATTCCAAGTACCAAATCCATCCTATCCTTGACTAAGGTCTCCAAATAGTAAAGCAAGAGAAAAGAACTCCTATGATACCACTTTGTAACGTCCCGAGTCCGGAGCCCCTCCACTGGTGCCCCATACCCAGTTCGCCACATGACCTCAAGTGTGTTTCCCCGAATGCTAGAGGTTGCCGACTAGCAGCGAGGGCCTTAGTGAGTCGGCGGGGAAACTATGCCCTCATTCGGTAAGGTATACAAGGTAGGAAAACAATAATAAATAGCAGAAGAAGTAAAAAACATGCATAACAACAGAAACCAAACAGCGGAAACAATGTAGATATATAACTATGATGACAATGATGCAGCAGGTACAATTATCTAAGGAAAATATCAAACACAACAACATGCTGAAATACAACTCAAACCAAGTGAAAAAGAAAAACAAAGTAAGCTCCTCAGCATCGCGAGCCATGGCTCGGTCCCATGCACCCCATCTCCTGGTGCAGTCAAGATCCAGAAGAAGAAGGGCGCTTGCCCTTGTCTATACCTGCAGCAACATAGTCTTCTTGAGCCCAAATCATGGCCCAAACAGGGTGTGAGATACAATCCCAGTAGGCAATCACCCAAAGATTTGTGTCTAACAGTCAATTAATACATGGAAGTAGTAAAACAAGAAGTAGTAAACAGAAAAGCACAAGAAGCTACAATCCACAGTTCTAAAAAGTAAAGCACACAAGCAAGCAGTCAGCAACAAGAAGAAAATAGGTAACCCTCTGGGTAGATATCACAGTCTAACCCCTATGATTTGACCTCTAAGTACTAGAAACCCTCTGGGAGGCACACACAGTCACACCCCTCTGGTTCAGCTATGTAATTAAGCAGACTCTCTGGGGAAGCACTCACCGTCAATTCCGCCTATAGTCTCGTATCGTGCTAAAGGCTCTCTGGGGAAGCACTCAACGCCAATTCACCCTATAGCCCACGTCGTAATTAAAAGACTCTCTGGAGAATCCCTTCCGTCAATTCTCCACTTGGTCTCGCATCGTTATTTAAAAGACACTCTGGAGAATCCCTTCCTTCAATTCTCCCTTTGGTCTACTACTCTAGGTTCTCACAGTCCTGAGTAACTAAACATTCTCAGCGCGTGTGTATCGTCCAAGTAAACCTCCAGAACTACTTGGCTATCAACTAAGGCTCAACAGTAAAATAAAACAACAGTTCCACTATCCTACGACTAGGCATGGCAACTGGCAAACTCCAAACAGGCAGAACAAGCATGGAAAAGCAATCTGAGCACAAACAAATTACTCTAATCACAAGCAATAACCTCTATTAAAGAAATCAAGCAAATCAAGCAAGAAACAAGGGAAAAACAGGAAACACGCAATACCCCGTTCAAGGGTATTGGTGGAATTTTCACAAAATACTCAAATAATTTCTACAGAAAGGCACAAACCACCTACCTTGATCCTAGGAGATCGATATACGTGAACCTCGACGACAGATTCCCCTTAGAACGATGTAGATCTGAGAAAACGCACAAACTGTTCATCCCACAATAACTTGAAAACAAGGAGGAATCAAGAAACAAGGCTCAAGAAAAAGGAAGAACTCACCGCTGTGATTCCAACGCAATCGACCATGCTCGAATCAGAGAACGGGCGGTGAGGCAGGACTCCATCAAAGATCCGGCCGTACGGATGCTCCCAGACGGTCAAAAACTGGAGAAGAAGATGTATTTGGGGGTTAGGCATGACCCCAGTCCGTTTAATGAAAAAAAGAAAGTACACGGCGTGTACTTTTATAGTACACAGCGTGTAATACGAATTTTCCGTACTCCGAAATAACCGGCCTCCACCTCAGCCTTACACACCGTGTGTGTGGACCGGACATGGCCAGCACACGGCTTCGAGCCGGAACAGAGTACACGGCATGTACTCAGAAAGTACACAGCGTGTACTTTGAAAATTTCCAGAAAAACCATTTTTCTTAAAAACTCCAGAAAACGGAAAAACATACCTGAACAAAGGTTCGGGTTCTTACACTAAGTTGGATAAACTTACTAACACTCATAGGTTCTATGTTCCAGGATTTTTCCTTAACATCTAGGATGGTGGTGATACAGATGGATAGATACACCCTCTTCCCTTCTCTTCCTTCATCTATGATGGATCAGGTGTATTTAGTCAAGATGTGGTGTGATGGACTAGGTTGGTGGGATGAGATGTGATGATGTAGTGATCTGATGGGATATTTGGCGGGGGTCATTCATGGTAGGAGGATGGAATAAGGTTGATATCTTTCACATTCATAATACATTACTACCTTGGTTATATGATGAGATGAAGTGTGATGGACTAGGTGTCTTCAGATGAGATGTGGTGTGGTGATGCCTGATAATAGCATAGGATGCTAGACCTAACGAAGGTGGGGTGTGTAGGGATGCATCCCAGTCCACATTAAATATGGACCAGGTGTCTTTGGGCGAGATATGATGTGATGTTGTATATAATGTGATATTTATAGAAAGTATGGGAGAACAGGATGCTTGATATTGGGGTGTGAGAGCTTAATATTAGTGGAGAATCAATAATGTGGTTCCTTTATTTGTTATGATCTCAATTCTATATTACTATATTTGATTCATGATTTAGTGAGTGTTTCATGGTAAGGCTGGGATGGTTTGTTGACCTTTCTAGGTTTTTATTGGTTCTGTTGTTTGTTCACTAGTGAATTAACATGCTCTTTTCACATGTACATTTTAAACCTTAGTTATTTCCCTACTGAGTATACATTTTATGCTCACCCAACATATATAAACTTTTTTTAGGTTTCCGGAAAGACATTGGGGACTGATCTGGAAATTACTATCTAGGATAGAGTTTTTTATGTCACTGCAATAGAATTTACTTTTGGTATATATATATATATCAGTTTTACTTTATTAATGCATTGTGGGGTAGCTTTAGGTTTATTTGGTATTATCTTATGGAGTTTTTTTGTAGTTTTGTATCTTATCTCACAATGTTGTTTCATTATAGAGGTTAATCCCTCCCATATTATGATATTTTTATACCCCTGGTGATATTCACCAACCTGAATCCTACTGGAGGTGATACTTGAGGGTCATTATCTCTCTCCCTTCATTGTGGAATCCTTGGTGAGAGGGGGTCATTATAGAGTAGTATCATAGTTTTGGTTGAGAGATAGGATGGAGTTTGAATTTAAGAATTATGAAGTTTTCATAGGTTGGTATGTAAATAATTTTAGTTAATCATGGTATGTGTAATAGGCCAGAGATACTAGATAGGACAAGGGATTTAAGGGCCCCTTGTGATCTAGTGCATGAACTACGAGCTTATTGGATGACCAAGTGAGGAGGGCATGTGTGTAGGGTAGAGACCAAGGAGAGTTAAATGCATCATGATTGATTATTTTAATGTATTAATTGGGTTTTTTAGGAAAATAAAATGAATTAATTAAATAATATTTGATAAAATTCCATGTTATCGGGCTTAGTACATCTCCTTGTTTTTTAGGAATGGCCCATGTTCATCTTCTCTGAGTGACTCAGATTGTTGAGGTTTAGTGGGATAATCTAGTTGATCATTAGAAGGATAAACTTATATAAAAGTCTAAGGTTTTTTAGAGATCCTTTTGTGACTTTTGGTGGTAGATTTTAGGTAAGTATTAAGGGAGATTCTCAGATCTAGAGATATAGTACAGCTGGCATAGCATGAGATCTCTTTCGGTCTGATCTAAGTACATGATAAGTTCTAGGTATTGTTGGTGATGAGTCATATGTGGGGACATATGCATCAATAGTGGACTTTGTTTCTTTGTGACCATAAGGATTCAAATATGTTGTGGACTTACTTTCATATGGAGCTTCAGGAGGAGTTTCTATCATCAATAATGAGGTAAGTCAATAGGCAGGGGATTATATTCTTTCAGTAGGGGAGTTTGAGTGTAAGGGATCTTGGGATTAGTTTCAAGGACCTCCTGCACTTTTCTCCATATGTTTTCCCAAATGAGAAGTCTATAGTATGGTGTTTATAGGAGGATTTTCATCCAGTGATCAGGTATGCAGTCACACCATTTATAGTCCTGGAATATCTTGAGGTGTAAAAAAGGATGAGGTTATCAAGAATCTGATTTACTTGTGATTTGAGCCTCAAGAGAGTCTAAAGTAGGGTGTCTTGAGAAGCATGTATTTAGGTAGTGGTTCATAGGCGCTTGGGTAGTCGGGGTTTTGACCAATGGGGAACTAAACACATATGATCTCTTTTTTTATTCTGGGTTAGGTCACTCCCAAGCACCTGCCAGGGGTCCCCTATTTTTTTATATCTATAGAGTACATTGGAACCATCAGGCTCGGTGTCTGACTACTTAGTGAGGCTAGTATCAATTGGGTTTTCATACCCCTTTTTGGAAGCAATAGTAGTTTCCTCCAAGGCAGTTCCAGCAGCAGGCACCATCGGTGCTTGTTCAGCAGCTGAGGGAATGTGGTGTTAGAAGAGTCATCCTAGTGATGGTCCCCATTCATAGGGACATAGTCCATATCATGGTCATGTAATCCAATAGCAGAGATTCATAGGAGCTATTTGTGGTCATATTCACGTGTTATAGGTGGAAATGAAAGCAGGTCCAGGATTTTTTCAAGGTATTATTAGTTTATTGTCAACATTGTTTGTGCTTCATTTGATTCAGTATCCTTGCACTTCATTGTTTCTCCTAATTTGTTATGTACTTATGGAATGGATGTGAAGAGACTTGAAGTTACCCTAGGGTTATTGACATTGGTCAAAGGACATTCTTCTTTGTTAGATTTGTTTCAGGGATGTAGTATGGTGATGGGGTGGAACCAGTCATTGGGAGACTTCTTTTTACTGTAGATATATATGTGTGATGTTATCCTTGGCATTTATTAGTTATATGTGATAAGGGTAGTAATCGATTGCTTCTGAATGAAAGATTTTTTTCAGTGTGGAGGGCCAATGAATTCCATTCATTAATGGGAAAGATTATCATATGGGTGGTAGGAAATGAGATCTTATTTTATCTTATTTGGAATAGTTGTCAATGGAATCTCAGGCATAGGTTGTTCCTAGGGTTTTGTAGGAGTTTCTGCATATTTTCCTAGAGGATGTAATGGCACTTCACCCTCAAAGTGACATCAAGTTAATTATAAATTTATAGTCGAGTGAATATTTGATTTTGATGAATGCCTATCATATAGAACCTATATAGCTATGTGAGTTAAGGTTTAGGTTGATGAAATGATGTAGATTGGTTTCATCTAACCCAATATTTCATTATGGGGTGCTTCTATATTGTTTTCCAAGAAGGCATGTGGTAGTCTGAAGTTATGTTTAGACTACCTGAGGTTGAATCTAGTGTTATTCAAGAACTGTTACCCTCTTCAGAGTAAAAATGATCTATTCAACTAGTTTATATGATCCACAGGTGTGGGCACTTTAAGTTTGTATTCATACAGTTCATTTTTATGAACGCATCATACATGTTCATGGGGATTGTGAACTTAGTGTTCTATGAATTCCTATATCGTTTTTTCACTGTATTCATTGATGATATCTTAATCTACTCAAAGTCAGAGGAGGATCATGTCGATCATCTCAATGCTATATTGCAGGTCCTTTGACACCACCATCTCTATAGGAATTTTTCGAAGTTTGAGTTCTAGATATGAGAGGTGTGTTTCCATAGACATATGGGGTCTCAACAAGGTGTGGTAGTAAACCCGTCAAAGATTGAGGAATTTGTTTCTTAGTAAGCACCCAAAAATGTGGTATATGTTCGTAGTTTCCTTGGTCTCACAGAGTATTATTAGAGGGTTTTTTTAAAATTTATATAGAGTTGTATTCCCACTAAAAATGTTTAATAGGAAGTAATAGACTTTTGTGTGGACTTATCAGTACTAGGAATTGTTTGATTAACTGAAGGAGAAGATATTTAGTGATAAAGTGCTTTAGTTTCCTAATGAGGGTGTGTTGTGTATGGTATTTTGCAACACATACCATCTGGGATAAGGATTAATGTTGACGTATCATAGAGTGGTGATAAATTATAGATCTAGATAGTTATTTTCCCATGAGCATATCTAATCTACCCACGATTGGGAGCTATAGAAATATTTTTTTAATTAAATTTGTAGCATAATTACCTCATTGGAGAGAACTTTGTGGTTTTCATGGATCAAAAGAGCCTAAAATATGTTTTCTTTCATCCAAATATGAATCTATTCTAGTAGAGGTGGATAGAGTATCTTTAGTATTATGATTTTGAGATCTCCTACACCCTGGGAATGGGGAATGTTGTTTCCAATGTGTTAATTTTAAATTCCTATGGATATGTGGTTCAGGAGTCTATCAATGTTTTGGAAAAGGTTGAAGGAGCTTATAGTGATTTATCTTGATTTTGGAGAGAGTATTGGTTGTGGTTGTATTTATTATATAACTATAGAGTCATTCGTGATGTGGAAGGTGGAGGAGTCTCAGTGGGGATACTCAGAGAAAAATGTGATGTGTGACCATGTTTTACATGTTAATGTCCCTAAGGGGTGTTCAAATGATAGTCATAACTGGGTTTTGTTCCAAGGGATATTTTTTGTTCCAAATTTGATGTGGGAGGAAGGAATCCTTGAGTTTTATAGCTCTATTTTATTGGTACATACAAGGGTGGAAAATATGTATCATAGTTTGAGGATACAACTTTGGTGGTTGGGGATGAAAATTTTAGTGGTAGAGTTTATAGCGAGGTGTCTGGTATTCCAGTGGGTGAAAATGGATAACCATGATCCTTGAGGTTTTTATTGTACTTGGATGTTCCCAAGTGTAAATGGGAATACATCTTGATGTATTTCATCATAGGGTTACCCTGGTCTTAGTGAGGATGTAAGGACCCGACCCCAGTTTCCTAGAGTTAGTGCCTTATTTTATTACATTAGCATATAACAAGGAACTCATATCCTGAAGGAAGGAATAGTTTAGTATCATTGGAAAACCAGATACATTTATAAGTTCAAAATTTCAACTTGGAATGAAATAAAACATATCAACATCTTTTGAATCACACATAAACTTCTAGATTATCCCCACATGTCATTCATAATACACATCTTTGCATCCTGGGTAAAAATAAAACATAATAAAGAGGTGATATTTGATGCTCAATAAGGGTAATTATAACAAAATAATCATAAATAATAAGTAATGGTGAATAACTAAATGTACACATGACATTAAAACATAATCTTGAGCATAATATGGCAGGAATAAAATATGGTTGAATAATTACATAATAAAACATAACCATACATATTCTAATAGTCGAATAATCACATGGATTATCAATTACTAGTTTCATAATGAGGGAATGCATAATGTGGGACATCATAACCGTTCTGCCAATGCCTTGTGCCAAGACCATACATAAACGGGTAAAATCCCAAACTAGTTTGTCTCATGAGACCTATCGATGCACTGAGGGGATATAGAGGTACCCACATGATACTTAATAAGTCCAATGAATTTCTAAAATGAAATTTTTTAAACATAATCAACATATAAATACATATTGAAACTAAAATATGAAATTTAAATAACTTTCCCCAATCAGAAAACATAAATACTAACCATTCGGAGTAATATGGTGAATGGTATCAAGATATATCATCCACAGTAAAACTATTCATAAACCATTAAATAAAATATGGTAGATGATATCAAAATATATTAATCCCAATTAAACATAATAATCAACAATAGTGATGAAATAGATGAAAATACTCTTATAAAATCATCGAGTAATTCATTAGAGAAATACTCTTCTACTTTGAAAGAAGTGTTATTTTGGAAAAATATTAGTGTTGATTATTTTGAAAAAAACAATAATAAGGGCATGTGAGTTCAAAATAATGGAGTTTACTCCATCTTTACATCAAAAATGACTCAAATATTCTTGTATTAAATATTTAGTATTTTATTATTCTCCAAAAATTAAACTATTTTAGAAAAATTACAAACATTCACCCTAATCATTTTTTTGAAGTGTATAATTTAAAAATGAACTTAATTTTATGAAAATAATTTTATAAATATGAGAAATTTAATTTTTAATTAAAATAATTATTTACTCAAAAAATAAAATTTTTAAAATTATAACCGACTTTATAACACTATGAAAATTATCTAAGGACTTTTAAAATTATCCTAAAATCATAGGAAAAAATTTTATTTACGAATAAATTTTATGAAAATGAATTTTATTTTAAATTAATTTATTAATTATATAATTTTAATTCAATATATACCAACACTTAATTATTAATTTTTAAATTATTTACTTACTTATACAATTATATCATAATTTCATTCATAAGGTGCCTAAATTTTATTTATACTTTTATGGGTGAATATACTTTTCATAAGGGTCATACTACTATTCATAAGGTTAACATTACTATTCAAAATTGTAAACTTACTATTCACCAAAAAATTAAGTTGATCCTATCAAACTCTATATTTCTTACTGATCGCAACCATTTATGTCAGTTTTTCGAAATTCAAATCACATAAGTGGAAATATTATATTTCATGGAAAGTTTATAAATATTATAATACCAAAAAAAATCACAGTGACAAGGTGTTGTGTGCATTACATTCTATATTAAATTTATTTGTAAATCCTTGGGGTATCACACTCTTCCCTCCTTCGAAAATTTCATCCTCAAAATTACTAGAATGATACCTCATAAAAATATTTGGGTAGTTCTTCATCATAAGTTCCTCAGGCTCCCATGTTGCCTATTCAATTTTATGATTCTTCTAAATTAATTTTTCCAGAAAAGTCATTTGATTCCTCAACACCTGTTCTTTAGTGTTCAGAATCCAGATATGATCTTCATAATAAGATAAGTCAGGTTCCAATTATATTCCTTTGAAAGTGAGGATATGAATTGGGTTTGGAATTTACTTACTTAACAGTGAGACATGGAACACATTAGGTACTTTAGACAGGATAGGTGGCATCTCCAAATGATAATCCATAGCTCTAACTCTCTCTAGAATTTCAAAAGGACCAATGTACCTGGGGATCAGTTTTCCTTTCTTCCCAAATCTTATCACACCCTTCCATGGAGATAATTTCAAGAAAACGTGATATCCCACTTGAAATTATAAATACTTCATTCTATTATCAACATATCTCTTTTGTCTACTTTAAGCTACTTTGATATGGGTTCGAATAGTTTTTACCTTCACTGTTGTTTCCTCCACAAGCTCTAGACCTATAAGCTTTCTTTCACCAAATTCATCCCAACATGTCAGTATATGATATCTCTTTCCATATAATGCTTCATATGGTGTCATTTAAAGACTATAATAGAAATTTTTGTTATAAGAAAATTCTATTGAAGGTAAATACTGATCCCACATACCTTGAAAATCATGTGAGCATGATCTCAACATGTATTCTAATTTATGGATCATCCTTTCTGACTGCCTGTCAGTTTGAGGTTGATAAGAAGTAATCAAATGAAGCTCAATATACAAATATTTCTGAATACCTTTCTAGAATTTTGATGTGAATCTTGGATCATGGTTATACACAATTGATATAGGTTCTCCATAAAGTCTTGCAACTTCCTTAATATAGAACCGTGCAAGGTGCTCTAGTGTAAAATCTTCCCTTATAGTAAGGAAATTTGTAGATTTGGTAAGTCGATCAACAATCACCCATATTGCATCATTCCTTCTTGGATTTTATGGTAATTCAGTGAAAATATCAATTGAGATTTCATCCTATTTTCCATGTAGGAATAAGAAGTGTTTTCAAGAGTCCTTTAGGATGTTTTCTTTCATCCTTCACCTATTGACAGACTAAACATCTTGATACATAAACAGAAATTTCCCTCTTCATGTTATCCCACCAGAAATGTTCCTTTCAATATTTATACGTCATATTGATACCATGGTTTATAGAGAAATTCAAGCTATGATAATCATCCAATAACTCCCTTTTTATCTCAGGTATAGAGAGAACACAAAGTCTCTTCCCAAATTTCATAATTTTATCCTCAGGCATGAAGTCATCCAACTTCCCATCATTCGCACCTTTAGTTTTCTTTGAAAAATTATCATCATCAAACTGAGAAATTTTAATCATTTCCAATAAATATAGTTGGGAAAACAGTTGAAAAATTAATGATATTTCACCTCCCGTTATAATTTCCATATATATCTTTGTTAAATACAAGTACACAGAATCCATTTAGAACTCCATGATCATTCCTTATTAATTCATCAGCAGCCTTATTTTCCTTTCCTAGGTGATAATTCATTGAACAATTATAATCCTTGAGTATTTTGAGCTATCTCTTTTTCCTCATGTTGATTTATTTTTGTGAGAAGATATATTTTAAGCTCTTGTGATCTGTATATATCTCACATATTTCACCATAGAGATAATGTATCTATATCTTTAGAGAAAATATTAAATCTACTAACGCAAGATCATGAGTTGGAAAGTTTTTTTTCATGAGTTTTCAACTACCTTGATGCATAGGTAATAACTTTATCATTATGAATGATGACACAGCCAATTCCTTTCTTTGATACATCACTATATATCACAAACCCACCATTTCCCAATGGTAGTGTCAAGATTGGATCATTCAATAACCTTTTCTTAAATTCATTGAAACATTCTTCACATTCTTTTCTCCATAATAACTTAAACCCTTTACACATAACCTTGGTTAATGGGTTAGCTAATCGGGTGATGTTCTGAACAAAGCACTGATAATAACCTGCTAAACCAATAAAACTATGTACCTCAGTTATGTTCATTGGTGTAGTTCATTACTAAACTATCTTTATCTTCACTGGATTAACTAACATTCCGTCCTTAGAGACAATATGGCCAAGAAAAGAAACTATTTGAAGACATAATTCACACTTGATAAACTTTCCATATAACTCATTTCTTCTGAGATTTTTTATAATAATGCGCAAGTGATTGTCATTATCTTCATATATTTTGGAGTATACTAAGATATCATCAATAAATACCACGAAAAAGTTATTAAGATATTCCATGAAAATTATATTCATTAGATCCATTAAAACATTGGGTCTATTAATCAGTACAAAAGGCATTACTCTAAATTCATAATTCCCATACTTGGTTCAAAATGTTGTCTTTGTAATATCTTCTTTCCTCACATGCAACTGATTATATCCAGATTAAATTTCAATATTTGAGAAATATTGGGCTCTATGAAGTTTATCAAATAAATCATCAATCTGAGGAAGAAGATACTTTTTCTAAATCGTAATAACCTTGATCTCTCTGTAGTCAATGAAAAACCTCATAGATCCATCTTTCTTATTAACAAAAAGAACAGAATATCCCCTTGGAGAAACACTAGGGTGAATAAGCCCCATACTTCTCAACTCTACTAGATGTTTCTTTAGCTCCAGTAATTCCACTATGTCTATTCTATAAGGATTATTTGATATAGGTCTTAAACCACTAATTAAATCAATATAAAACTCAATTGTTTTCTCTTGAGTATTTCTAGGTAAATCATCTGGAAATACATCAATGTATCTGGAATAATAGTTACATCCTCAATTTAAACATTTCTTTCCCCACCCATAGCTATTTCATGCTCTTCCTCCCCAATAATTGAATTCAATAGAGCTACTGGGGGTGGATCTATATAAGAATCATATAGAGATTTTTCTTCTCTAAAGATAAGGGACTCTACATCATTCTCAAAAATTATAACTTTTTTCTTCTTAAAATAGATCTTCACATCATAATTTGAAATTCAATCCATACTAATAATTATTTCAAAATCAATAATGGATATAATGATAAGGTCAGCAACTAAATCATGTTTATGTGTTATAAGGGAGACTAATCGATACATCATTGTTACAATGATACTTCCTTTAGGAGTTTTGACTGACAACTCCTTTATTAAATAAAATTGGAAATGTATAATTTTCCTGAAAAATAAGGAAGATATGAAAGAATGTGATGATCTATAATCAAATAAATCATTGGAAAAATTTGATAAAATGATTAAATTACCTGCCAATACATCATTAAGAACTACAACCTCAGCATTTGTGACCACATAAGCATGGAATTTCTCCCTTGGCCTTATTTTGGGAAATTTTCTTTAATACATAGGGAATTTATGTGCATAATTTTTCATATCTTTAAAGACATAACATTGAACATTGTAGTCTTATTTCATTACCTTTAAATCAAGAGATTAGTGACCTTTTTCTCCACACTTATAACAAACACACATTCCCTCCAGGTAAGTAATAGGGTGTTTATTCCCACAATTACTATAGGGTGGAAGGTAAAATATTCCATTCTTCCCTATTTACTTATTTCCTTTTCCATAGTTTTCAGCAGCCCTCTTATTCTCTTATTTTCCTTTAAAGTCATAATATTTAGGGAATTATCTTTCTATCTTGATAGCACATGAGAATATATCTTCATATGATGAGAAATTTTCAGAGATGGGTTCCCTTTGGAGGAATGGTTTTAAACCATCAAAAAAATGATCAATATTTCTTCTTGGATTACATATGTAGTCTGCAACATGCCTTTCTATCCTTGTAAAGTAGGCTTCATACTTTGCTACATTTTCATTCTATTTATGTCTTAGAATCAATAATGGCCTCTCCATATTCACTCTTTGTTTAAAAGGAAAATATTTTTATAAGAAAAATTCCTTAAAATAACTCCATTACATATTTTCAATCTCTTCCTCCTTATTTGTGTTCTGAATTAATAACCAACACTGATCAGCATCTCTCAATAAAGGATACACTTCCATGACAACCTTCTCCCTTTCGTTACTTCCCAAAGTGAAAAATATCTTCTCTAAGGAACTTATCCACTGCTCTTCTATGAATGGGTTTGGAGTCCCATTAAATGATGGAGGATGTTATCACATAAAGTAGTCTAACATTGATCCTCCATGTCGTGTATTAGGATGCTCCATACAGGTAATGTTGTTATTCATAACATGAGTCAGTTGTCCTAGTATAGTTAAAAATATCTCATCACAAATTCCAGATCTAGAACCAACATCATTATCTTTAAGAGGATGAAAATACCTATATGGGATATGTGTATTCATGTGGTTTTCATTCATTCTACTAGTCACCATTTCTAAATAATGGAATACACTAAATTGGGTTATGAATCATAATGTATACTGTAGAACTAAAAAAACACTTAACATAAATTGAAATTTTATACATATATAATCTCATTATCATAGGTATGGTTTCTTTGGAGACATATTTACATTTAAATCCATCATAACGATTTGTAAATAAAATTTTAATTATCATAAGAATATCCCTTGGGAGTTTCAAACTAGGTGCACAGTAAGTCTCCTTGTTGTGTACCAGGTTACCCTGGGTTAGGCCTAAAATTCCTTATTGGAGTTGTTACTTCTTGGTATATATGCGACAGAACCACATCCACTTGTAGTATCCAGATAGGGATGTATTTTCTAGGAAGTTACACATAATCTATAACTTAACAAAATTATATGATGTACTTATATGACTACCCCCAAAGTATATCTTAGTATTTTTTCCCTAATATATAATTTCTAAATCCAGTTTCCAAAGGTTCTGCTAAAATTCCTCTGATACCAACTGTAAGGACCCAATCCTAGTTTCCTGGATCTAGTTCCTTGTTATATTACATTTTAATACAATAAGGAATTAATATCCTAAAGTAAAAAAATAGTTTAGTAGCATTGGAAAACCAAATAGATACATTCATAAGTTCAACATTATAACTTGAAATTAAATACAACATATAAACTTCTTTTGAATGACATATATACTCCTAGATTATCCCTGAAGGTCATTAATAATACAAATATTTGCATATTGGGGGGGGGATAAAACATAATAAAGGGGTGAGCTCACACACTCGGTAAGGGTGAGTATAATAGTGGAAGTATAAATAATAAGGCCCAATGAATAACTAAATGTACACATTCCATTAAAACATAATCTTGAGCATAATATGGTAGGAATAAAAGCTAATTAAATAATTAAACAATAAAACATTAGCATATATATTATACTGGTCAAATAATCACATGGAATATAAAATAATAGTTTTATAATGAGGTAATTATATTGTGTTAAAACATAACAATTCTTTCAAGGCCTCGTGCCAAGACCATACATAAATGGGTAAAAACCAAAACAAATTTGTCTCATCAGACCTATTGATGCACCGAGGGGCTATAGCAGGCTCCACATGACACTTACTAAGTCCAATAAATTCCAAAAATTAATGGTCTGAAACATAATAAACATATAAATAAATATTGAAACTAACATATAAAATGTAAATAACTTTTCCCAGTCAATAAACATAAATACTATCCATTCAGAGTAATATGGTGAATTGTATCAAGATAGAACACCCAAAGTCAAAATAACCATAAACCATGCAATAAAATATGGTATATAAAATCATAAAATATTAATCCCAATTTAACATAAGAATAAACAAGAGTGTTTAAATAGATTAAAATGATCTTATAAAATTATCGAGTAATTGTTGAGAGAAATACTCTTTTACTTTGAAAGAATAGTTATTTTGGAAAAATATTTTCATAAAAACATCAGTGATCTAAGGTGTTTTTTATAATAAAATGAGTAATTTTATAAAAATAATGGTTTCTTAAAATATATTATAGATTTACCTATAAAATAGTTAAGAATTCTAGAAGTTCCCTTGAATAGGGATTGTTTATCAGGAAGAATTTGAGAAAGATCCTTTTAAAACATATAACTACCCATAAAATAAATAAGGATTCTTATTGGTACACATATATATATAAAATTAACACATAATTTATGAAGATTAAATAAAAATATTTAATAATTTAATTTGTTTAAATAGAGAAAAAGCGTAACCTGAAAGAAAATGGAGGTTCGGGTAGAAAAATATTACCTTCTGTCTGAAAGTGTTTTTCACTTGACCATAAGATCCTAGGTAATAAAATTAAATCCATTAATTAATGAATTAATAACCTTATATATATTTATTTTATTTATTATAATTTTATTAAGTTCATTTATGGCATCTTTGATGAGTTATAATATACAATTTTATTGCTCTACAGCGTTCGTTTCCGTGGTTTTCATGATCAGTATACGTGTATAGGAGTATAGAAGTTCATATGGAAAGGATATAATTCACCAGAATTGAATTTATATAATAATAATGAATATAAAAATTAATAAATGGTCATATAATTAATTTTTTTGTATGGTGTGAGGTTGAGTTATTAGATAAAACATAGTGATAATAGTTTAGATTATTATGGTCGTATTTTGATCATCGTGAACCAGTTTTGTGGTATGAATTAGTATTATGTATATATATTGGTTAAAGAACATTTAATGAGATATAATACATATTTTATAATCTATTCCAACCATAAAAATGGTTTCATGACCAGCCTTTAAGGGTAAATTGAAGAACGAAGGTTCTTTGTCCACAAAGGTTGTAAATCGGCACCTCTCGGACGATGATTTTTGTTTTTAAATTAAAATAGAGAGAGTAAGGATATTGATTATGGATCTTACATTAACATGATATCATTATAGTATATATATTATAATAGATTTATAATGATCATTTGTGAATATGAGGTGATGATAGTATAATAAATTAAAGAACTTGAAAATAAAATAAAAGGAAAAGGAAGAGGATTTTACCTCTTGAATACTCCTCCTTGAGAACCTTTTTAAGGGAAGGGGTTTTGGTATTTTGGTAACAGAAAGAGCTCCTAGATGTGAATTGATAATATTTAAGAGGATTTATTCTGAAATTTTACAATCTTCAAGGCTTATAGGAGTGAAGATGTGAGGGGGTGAGGGTGGTTTTTATAGTGGAGGAGAGTGGTGATTTCTCAATATTTTATTCATTATTTTATTATTTTTCTCAACACTAGATATAGTGTTTATTATTGAGAAAAATATAGTAATATGTACATTCTAGTTTGAAATAATATTTCTTACCTTAACCTTACCTCAACAATTACTCAAAAATTCTTGTATTTAACATTTATCGTAAATTATCGTATTTTACCATTCACCAAAAATTAGAGTATTTTAGAAAAATCCCAAAAATTTACCCTAACCATTTTCCAACATGTAGAATTAAAAAATTAACTCTGTTGTTTGAAAATAATTTTATAAATATGATAAATTAAATTTTTAATTAATATCATTATTTACTCAAAAAATACAGTTTTTGAAATTATTACTAATTTTATAACACCCTGAGAAATTAACTAAGGTCTAATTAAATTATCCTAAAATCAAAGTATAAATAAATTTTATGAAAATGAATTTTCTTTTTAATAAATTTATTAATTATATAATTTTAATTAAATATATACCAACACTTAATTATTAATTTTTAAAGTATTCACTTACTTATACCATTATATCATACTTTCATTTATTAGGTGCCTAAATTTTATTTATACTTTCATGGGTGAGGTTACTATTCATAAGGGACATATTACTATCCATAAGGGTAACATTAATATTCAAAAGGGTGAATTTACTATTCACCAAAACATAAGTTGATCCTATCATACTCTAAATTTCTTACAAATCACAATAGTGTATGTACATTTTTTAAAATTCAAATCACAAAAGTGAAAAATTATATTTCATAGAAAGGTTATAACTATTATAATAAAAAAAATTGTTTCATAGTTACTCATTTTTGTGTGAATTACATTCTAAATTAAATTTATTTGTAAATCCTTGGGTTGTTACAAAGGATGTGATGTAGTTTGGGTGATAGTGGACTTACTGGTGAAGTCGGCCCATTTTCTAGTAATCTGTGAGTCGAGTGTTGTGGATGTTTTGGCAAGGTAGTATGTAGATGATGTGGTTATACATAATGGTATATTTAGGAACATCATAACTTATTGGGATCCTCATTTTAGATCATGAGTATGGAGGGTATTTCAGTATGATTTTGGTTCCCAATCATGCCTTAACAATGCTTTTCACCCTCATAAAGATAACCAGATAGATCGGATCATAAAGACATTGGAGGATATGTTGTGAGATTGTGTATTAGACTTTGGTATATTATGTTTAAGGTTCCTTCATATGGTTGAGTTTTCATATAACAACATCTATCACTTGTCCATTGGCATGGACCCGTTTGAGACATTGTGTGGGTAGTTATCTCATTCTCTATTGTGCTTGATGGAGGTTAGGGAGTTAGTAGTTCATGGTCATGGTGTAGTACAGAGCATGGATAAAAAGATATTGTTTGTTTTAGAGTTAATGTGGGTGTATTAGGAATGTAAAAAAGGTCGGTGTTGATTGTAGGTGGAGGCCCCTAGAGTTCAAGGTTGGAGACCAGTGTACTTGAGAGTCCCTCCTCAATGTGGGAAGTGGAGTATTGGTAGTGGGAGTAAGCTTTATCCTTGGTTTATTATAATCTTCGAGATGTTTGGGTGAGTTGGTGAGGTGGCGTATCAGTTGGTATTTCCACCATGGTTGGAGAGGATCAATAACATCTTCTATGTGACTCATTTTATTCAATAACTTCATGATGACTCTCAGATAATTTACTAGAGAGAGTTAGATATCAAGGATGACCTTATGTTTGTGGAGAATACAATATATATCTAGGATCATCAAAAGAGAGTGTTTTATGGATGAAACATGCCATTATGTTTTGTTTTGTGGAGGCATTGTGGCTTGGGGGAGAGTACTTGGGAGTGAGATACGAAGATACGTGCCCAGTACCTAGATTTGTTTTGAGTTTTTTTTTTCTTTGTTCTATTTTTATGATTTGGTTCTTAGATCTTAATATTTTATGATATGTGTTGTTTATCTTGATTTTTTATGTGTGATATGTGATAAATCTTTTGTCATATTAAAAAAGGACGACCTGATTCCTAATTAAGATGTGTTATACCTTGACATGGTTAAAACTATTCGGGTGAGTCAGTGTTTCCCAAAGTAGTTAATATATTAACATGGAAGATGGAATTCCATAATTTATGTGCTTGGTGCAGTGTTATGTCTTGGTTGTTCTAGTTTTATTCTTGGGATGTGTGGTATGTGGTGGCTTATGGTCAATATTGGATGATGTGGGGTTGTGCCCAGTGAGAGGTTATGTTGTGGTTGTGTAGTGATGTGGTTGTGAGAGGTGTTTTGTGGGTACCTCAGTTGGGTGTGTTTGGTTGGTGGTATCATTTGAGATATAATGAGATCCTTGAGGGCTATCTCACAGGGTACTTCTAAAAACCCCTTTCCTTTCTTTTTTTAGTATTGATTCTCAAGGTAAATAATCATTTTATAGGTATCTAATGTAACTTCTGGTGCCTTCCCGAACCATTACTTTTCTGGTTTTAAGGTTGGAGAGTTCTCAGAGGAAGATAGATGGGGTTTGGTGGAGTATGAAGCTAAAACAAAACTACAAATATCTTTTTACACCGTAAAATAGGGAATTATAGCATAATCTGGTGGTTCACAATTAATAAGGTCAGATATTTTATGACTTGTATGTGGAAATGGGTTGGGCATGAAAAAGGGTTTTACACTATAAGATAGTGATTTTGAACATAAGTTAATTCCATCACAAGGTGCCATGTTTTTTGGGGAAAGGGGTTTACAACCTAAAAAGTGGTTTTATGGCATATGAATTGGAGGCCTGTGGAATTTATGATGTAAACATGTAATTTACATTATAAAGTGGGTGAGTTGTTAGTTTTTTATAAACTTTATTTGGATTATTCTTTTATCATTTGACCGTAGATCCTTATCTTGGTTGTAGAAAACCCTAGATGATTTTGGGAGGTTTTACATCCCTCTTCTCCCTGCATTGATATTTAGGTTATGTTGGTTGGTTATTGGTGATCAGTGGTGAGTTATCCAATCTTATCTACTTTTTCCATATTTATTGTCTTGTGTATTCATTACGGTGTTGTTAGTTTTTTTGAGATATTTTGGGCTGTGTTTTTTATAACACTTTCGTACAGTTCAGGTTGAATAAAGGTTTTCTTATTTGGTTGTGGTTTCTAGGGCATTTCTTCTTCAACCAATGGGGCAAAATGATATCAGAAATATTCTTTGAGGTAGTTTATCCTCATTCTCTCCCTTCTAGCATGTTATGTGTGATATCTACATGGTTTTTATTTCATTTGTATGGATATTAAGTATTATAATAATAAGATAATAAATTTCATTAAATTAAATTGATGGGTATGGGGAGATATCACATGTTTTGACTACTTTGATATTGTTTCTAATGATACTATGAAATGTTGATGCCTTACTGAAAATAATGGTTATTGGGAGCCTTTTTTCATTTTATTTGATATGTTGTGATGACCCCTGTTATGTTGTTGTGTGATCAAACCCTAAATAAAAGGTTAAGAACATATATTTTTCTAATTAATTGGTTGCCCATGGAATCTGGTTGTGTGATAATATTCATGCTAATAAAGAAGTAATGAAATTAAATCCACTGAATAAACTGTGGAATCTAGTGTGTGTTATCATTGTGTGTGCTTGTGATTATTTTTTTTACCTACATGGTTTGGATTGTGGTGTGGTGATGGAGTTGAATAACTAGGTTGTGTGATGTGTGGGGCTATGATACAATGGTTGGTTGGCATTGTTGCAATGTGGGAAGTTGTGTGATGGTGATATTGTGTGGGTTTGTTGTGTCATGTAGTGGCGTTGTGTCATGATGATGTGGTATATGATGTGGTGAGAAATGGTTTTGATTCATAGTAGTTGTGGTTCATGGTGGTTATAGTTGAGAGTTAGTTGTGATGTGTGGTTTTTGTGGATATATGGCTTGGTTAATGTGGCATGACAAAAATGGTGGTTGTGGTGTTTTGATTATGGTTGTTGTGAGATGAGTGAGTTATTTTGAGGTGATTGTTTTAGTTTCCCAATTATCCATGGAATAAATCAAGTTGAAAAAACCAAAAAATAGGTTGTTAAATAAATGAGATGGGTTGTCAAAGGTTTTGTGGTAAATTTATTAATTAATTAAACATTGAACAAATGGGATGTGTAAATTTTAATGAAGTGTTTTATTGATTAAAATTAATGGAACTTTTTATATTTGGAAAGTGGTGAACTTTTAGGTAAAAGTGGAAAATGTTGTGTGGCTTGTGTAGTGGTGGTGTGGTATATTTCATATAGTAGTGGTAGTGGTTGTGATGGTTTATGTGTGGTACGGTGGTGGTGAAATGTTGTGTGCTGGTTTAATTAATGTAAACCCATACATTGGGTATTATTTGTTATCTATATATCGTATATTTTATGTTATTTCTATATGCACCCTACCCAAGTTGGATAACCTTACCAATGCTCATAGGTTCTAGGTTCTGAGAGTTTTCCCCAACATCTAGGGTGGTGGTTATATAGATAGATAACTACCCCCTCTTCTTTTATCTCTCTTCATTAGTGATAGACCTAGTATATTTAAGTGATATATGGTGTGATAGCCCAAGTTGTTTTGGGTAGGATGAGATGTGATGAGGTGTTGATGTGATATGATATGTGGTGGGGGTCATGCCTAGTAGGAAGAGGGGATGATGTTGATGTACTTCATGTTCATGATACCCTACTACCCTAGTTATATGATGATATGAGGTGTGATGGTCCACGTGTCTTCATCTGAGATGTGGTGTGGTGATTCCTGATGCTAGCATAGGGTGCTAGATCTTAAGAGGGTGGGGTAGTTAGGAAGCATCCTGACCCACATCAGAGATCACCCTAGTGTCTTCAAATGATATTTGATATGATATGGTATGTGATGTGATATATATAGAAGGTATGAGAGCACATGATGTTCGACATTGGGGATTGAGATTAGTAAATCAGTGGGGAAGTGGCAGTGTGGTGCCCTTCTTTTCTATGATCTCAATGCTTGATTTGGTGAGTGAGCCATGGTGAGGCTAAGATGGTTAGTTGGCCTATTTAAGTTCTTGTTGGTTATATTGTTTGTTCACTATAAAATTATCATGATGTTTTCACATGTACACTTGAGATAATAGTTATTTCTCTATTGAGTATACATGTTATGATCACCCTATATATATAAACTATTTTTCAGGTTTCCATGAGGGCTTTGGGGGCTAAACTAGACATTACCAGATGGGTTGGGGTTGTTGTTGAGTTTATTCCATAGACATTCCATTTGGTATATATATTGAAAAAAATTATATGTATCAATTTTACATTATTCATTAATTGTGGGATGGATTTAGGATTATTTTTTATAATATACAACAGTTTTTGTTATGGTTTTTTATCCTATATTATGATCCTATTTCATTATAGAGTGTAATTCCTCCCATACTATGAGACTTTTATACCCATGATTCTTGTCAACAACATGAGGCCTACTGGATGTGGGACTCGGGGGGTCATTATTTATCTCCCTTCATTATAGAATCTTTGGTCAAAAGGGAACATGACATATTACCCCATTGGATTATATTATTTCTATTAAATTTTCTTCCATGGGATTTACAAGTCTTTTTAGTAATCTCTCTTTCAAACCATTTTTATCCAAGTGCTACCAAATCAGTAAGGTTTTTGATAACACAATTTATATTCTATGAGTTATTATCATTCTTCTTGAAATTTATTCTTCTAATTTGGGTAAATTATACCTTATGGTTAAATTATATTATAATTCAACTTCCTTTTCCACGGATTTACATTTCATCCACATGAACTCCTTTTTAAAGGATCATGTCCTATTGATATCCTTATGCTATGAAAGTACACCCCACTACTAACTTATTATCATTCCTTTGATAAGGATACCTTCCATTGCATTATGAATATTACTATTTTTTAATATTCTCCTAGTTAGCCACATTATTTCATTGAATGGAGAAATATTGAGAATCTATATATCTATTATTTCTATATGGATAATCATTGACTACTTATCCATGATTATGTATGAGGTTCCTTAGTAAATATTAAGATATTTGTTATTTAACCATTTTACTTCTTTGTCTGGATGGATTATGATCATGTTGTTCCAATTATTGAATTAGGAATGTATTAACATCCAATATTTTTATAATTTCCAATATGTATTTTTATTTACTACTAAGGAAATATGACTATGCATTATATTTTAATTCATTTATGGCATATGATGAATGCATTAGACATAGTAAGTGATGTGTGGGGAATGATATTAAATATCCCCTTAATTAATTGATAGGTCTCATGAGAGAAACTATCCTAGTTATTAGGTGTATGCATGCCCATTTATTTATATGTCTTGGTTGCAATCTTCAAAACAAATGGATGTCTTAGAAAAAGACCTTGGGGTCATGTAATGTCTTGTAAAAAGACCTTGAAAAATATCTCATTATGAAATATGTCACTATGAAACATGTTATTTATGTCCATGTTATTATTTATATTATTATTTCATCAATTGATTTATTTCAAACTCATCTGATCAATTATATGGAATTATTTGATTATACTTTACTTAATACCATATTATTCATTCCTTGTTTATTCTATGATAGATTTTGGTATATGATTTCACTTACTGCGTGTTTGAGATCACCCTTCTTATGTTTTAATTTTTCTAGGTTATGAAGAAAATTATTACACATTATATGTCTAGAATCATATCATGTGTGAATAATTTATTGTAGATTTTGAATAATTCTTATGTATTTATTAGTTCCTAATATAGTGGTAAAATTTATATTTTATGAGAAAGACATGAGATATATTAGTTAATAATATGTTCTAATTCTCTAAAATTCAAAACCTAAATGGACGTGGGATTGTATGTAATGTAATATTTTCTATAAATCATGTAATTATGGGATAATTATGTTCTAAATGGTCACACTTGGTATCATATAAGGGTTTATATAAGATTATAGATTAGGATATTATAGGTTTAGGATAATTCAAGAGTCATAAATACCATCATGGGATGATAAGCTAAGGTTGATCATAATTTCAAGTCATAGGTAACCCTATGGGTAGGTATAAAATTTTATGTTAAGTTAATATTGAATATTTATATTTTTTAGGGATTAAGATAATAAAACATTATATAAATCCCTAGGGATGAGTATAATTATAGTAAAACATCCTAAATTTTGGAAATGTATAGAGTTTTGGGTTTTCCTATAAAATTTATCTCGATCTTGATACTGGAAAGAGGATATGGATATGACATAAATTCACCTAGGGGTAATCATCCTAAAAAGGGTAGTTGAGTATCAACTCAATATTCACTCAGTGCATGATGAGTGGCCCTAAGACTATACACCTCACTAAATACTCTCGATGGATATTATTTGGATAATACATATGATATCTATGAACCATTATAATATATTTGAATATATTTATGTTAGAACACCTAATATGTAAATAACCATTGAAAACCAAGGAAAACATAAATGACTTATAGGTTGATCCAATAATATAATAGTTGAACCAAAAGTGTTATAGGTTAAAATAAAGGTGTCATGGTAGAATAAATCATAGGATTTAGTTTTCAAAATCGAATGATAATGTACTCTAATTTTATGTGATATTATGATAACCATTTTGGTTTTTGTATTTGGTTGAAATCAGGATCATGAGAATGAATAAATGAAATGTATGCCTCTAAAACCCCTATGTCATATCATCCACCTAAGGAAGCATATTTGGAATAATTTTTGTGACAAATAAAAATCAATAAATAGGTTTATTAAGAGTAAAAAAGATGAAGTTCCTAGTCTTTCCTAATATTGTGAGGTTGATGTATTATTTTAAATTTTATCTTACATCACGAATATCTTATAGATACCTTTAGCTATTTTATTAGTAAGTGATAATTAAAATTATAAATATGAAATTTATTTGGGGGGGTTATGTGATAGACTAAAATTTTAAATTATATTTTCCTTTGAAACGTAATGTGTTCACTAGATTTATTCACAAAAAACAACAAACCAAAATGAATAGTGAAACATTATATAACCTGTAATAGATTGTTCTTTCTTAGCCCAATACATTGTCATTTTGGGAGTTGGGGGTGATTTATAGGAGGCTTGAGGTGGTTCTATGGAATTTGGGAGTTTCAGCATAACTATAGTATGAAATTCATGTTGTGAAAGGGGGATTCATGACATGAGTCTATGATTTGTGGATTGTGTGGTTGGTGGTTCGTGGTTTTTATGTGGCGATGGAGTAGTGAATTAAAAATTCACGATGTGAAAATGTAATTAAAGATGTGTATTAAATTTATATGAGGAGCCATGAAACTCATTAAATTTAGAAATATGATCAATTTATTCATTAAAACCATTTCATGACTTGTATTTCATGAACCCCATGGAATTAAAATCAAGAATATGAAATTCATGGCGTAAATTAAGAAAGTTATACACTGTTTATAAATATAATGTTCGACTTTATTTTTACTTATTGCCCTCATTTCTCTCACTTTTTGGTTGAAACCTAGACCCCATCAAAGGATTTTGAATCCCTTTCCTCCAACATTGATTCTTAGGTTCTATCAGTTGACTTTCAGTGATTGGAGGTGATTCCTTAAACATTTTCTCCATGATTACATTTTTTGTTCATTTAGGGATTATAGTGGTGATGTTTCTTTGATTTGGGGTGTGTTTGGGTTGTGGTTTTGATGATATCTTGGTTCAGGTTAGGTTGATCTATGGTTTCCTAATTTGGTTATGTTTTCATAGTCTTTCCTTCCATTCCTTATGGTACGTAGTGAATTGAAAAACTTCTTTGAGGTAGGATACTCTTGTTCCCTCCCTATTTATGTGAAATTTGTGTGGATTTCATGATTTTTATTTTCTTTGTGTGGATAGAAATGGGTGACTTAATAAACATAATTAATTAGCTAATCTGAAATTAATGGGGATGAGAAGAAATCACATACTTTTACTTATTTGATGTTATTGTTGATGTTTTATGTATTATTGTTGACATTACTAAAATTCATGGTCAGTGGGATCCATATGTGTGATGTGGTTGATATGTTTGTGAGACCCTTATTGTTTTGTTTTTTATTACCACCGTGAATGAAAAGGATAAAAAACATGTATATGTATAATGAATTTTTTTCCCAAGTAAATCTTGTTTGTATGAGAATACCCATTCTAAAAAGTAAATAAAGTGTTGAAATCCCTTGAATATAATTTATGGAAGCCTCTATGTGATGTTTGGTGTGGTTTTTCTTTTTGTGTAATCCTTGTGTGGTGTGGGATGTTTTTCAGTGATAGTGGTGACTGGATGGGTTGTAAAATAATTTGGGGCATTTATGCAATGGTTGGTTGTCATGGGATGTGATGTGGGTGGATGAGTGATGTGGTTGTGTTTCACAGTGATGATGTTTGATGTGGTTGTGTTATGTGGTGGTGGTGTTAAATGTGGTTGTGATGTGTAGTGGTGATGTGTGGTGGTTGATATGTACTATTATTATGGTAAGATGGCTTGGATAAGGCATTGTTGTGGTGATAGTTGATGTGTGATGGGCGAGTTGTTGTGTGGTGAGTTTGTGTTAGTTTCTTGGTTAACCATGGAATAAATTATAATGATTGAAATGAATGTCAAGGGGTGGGTATATGAATAATAATGGGATGAGATTTATATATGGTAATTGGATAAATGAATTGAATAAATTTCTGGGTTGTGAAAATGTGAAATGGAATACCTTAGTAAATGGGAGTTAGTGGAAATTAATTAAATCTAGAAAATGGTGGGTCTAGTAATTAAAAGTGGAAATGTGTGGCCTTATGTGGTGGTTCTGTGGTGCATTTCATATAGTGGTGGTAGTAGTGGCGATGGTTGACATGTGGTGTGGTTTGGGTGGTGTCGTGTGTGCTAGTGTTGTGGTTGTGAACCCATAGTTTGGTTATTGTGTGTTATCTATATATCATGTATTTTTATATTATTTATATATGCATGACACCTGAGTTAAATAACCTCACCAACATCTAAAGACTTTGGGTTTTAGTTGTTTTCCCCAATATCTAGGATAGTGGTGATATGAATGGTTGGCTACCCCCTCTTCCCCACTCTTCCTTTGGTAGTAGTTCCAATATGAGTTGGTGTTGGAGATTACCCAGTAGTGTTGGCCTAGGTATTTTCAAGAAATATGTGTTTTGATAAGGAATTGATGTGATGTGATATGTGGTGTGGGTTATTCATGGTAGGAGTAGGGAACAAGGTCTATTTCAAACACATTTACAATACCTTAATTCCCTAGTTATGTGATGAGATATGATGTGATGACCCAAGTGTCTTCGAGCAAGATGTGGTGTGATGGAACAGGTATTTTTAGGTGAAATTTGATGTGATAATGACTAATGTTTACACTAAATTCTAGGCCTTATGAGTTAGGGGTAGGTAGGTATATCTCCCAACCCGCATTAGATATTATTGGGTGTGTGGTGTGATATGTATCGAAGGGATGGGAGCACAGGATGTTCGATGTTTTCGTGTGATCATAAAATCAGTGGGGAAGTGGCATTGAAGTGCCTTATTATATTCTTGATTAATATGTTACTATATTGGATTTGTTTTTTGGTGAGTGAGCCATGGTGAGGATAGGTTTGGTTAGTTGACTTTTTTAGGTACTTGTTAGTTCTGTTATTTGTTCGCTTTCCCATTAGCATGCTATTTTCACATGTTCCTAGAGACCTTGGGTATGATTCAACTCAGTATACTTTTATTATCACCCTATGTATATAAATTTTTTTGAAGGTTTCTAGGATGAATTTATGGATTGATCTAGACATTTATAGCTTGGGTTGGAGATATTGATTCACTACTATTGGACTTTTCTTTTTGGTGTTTACTTGTAGACTTTTATTTTTGTTGACTTGTTCATGAATTATGGGATGGTTTTGGGTTTACTTTTAATTATATACTAGAGTTTCTTGGTGTATTTTTATCCTATCTATTGATCCTATATTTTCTTAGAGGGTAATGTCTTCTATATGTGATATTTTTATACCCTAGTTTCTTATTTCCAACCTTGGACCTATTAAAGGATGAAATTGGGGGTAATTATCTTTCTTCCTTCTTTTTTGGCCTAGGAGGGATACCTTTGGAGGTAATGGGTCATGATAGAGTAGTATCAGAGGTTTTGGTTGAGATATAGATTATATTTTTGAGTTATTAACTATAAGGATTTAAAGGGTTGGTAGGTAAATATTTATAGTTAAACATGGTGTGTGATATTGGTGAGGGAGACCTTTCGGGATATAAAATTTTATCCCCCCCATGTGATCTGGTGCATGGACTCTGAGATTATTGAATGACCAAGTGATGTGGAACTAATTTTAGTGTAGAGACCTAATATAGTTAAATGCCTCTTGATTGATTTTATTCATGTCTGAATTAGTTGAATGGGGAAATTAAGTTGAATAAATAAGTTAATTAAATGAACTAGTGATAAATTACATGCTATTAGGCTTAGGGTTCCTATTTAATTTTAAAGAATGGCTCTCGGTATTTATCCACGAGTAGCTCAAGAAGTTTAGGTTCAACAGGATGATCTAGTTTATCATTGCAGGATCGACCTGATAGATGAGGATGAGGAATATAAGAGGGATTTGTTTTCCTCTCAGTGGTAGAATTTGGGAAATTATGATGGGAGAATCTTGTATATAGAGATAGAGCACTAGTTGGAGGATCTACAGATTGCTTTTTTATAATTTGATCTTGGGATAAGTTTTGGGTTTCATTTTTATTTATTTAATTATGGTGTGTTGCACATCAGTGGTGGATGTTTTACCTTCATGAACAAAAGTACGTATATGTGTTTTGGAAAAACTTTCAGAAGGATTTTTTTTCAGAATTACTATTGTCCATGAAAAATGAAGAGAATTGGTAGGAATTTCTCTACCTTTAGTAGAGAAGGATGATTTTTCATGATCATGGGATCATGTTCATGGAACTCTTGGGATTTACCCTAGATTTTTTTCTATATTATGAGTCCATAGTGTGGTGTATGCAGGAGGTTTTTTACCTAGTGATCTAGTATGAAGTAACCCCATTTACGCTTTCTACGTACTGGGAAGTATAGAATAAATTAGAGGTTATAAAGAGGATGATTTAATTGTTAGTTGATAGTATAGAGAGTGTAAATTAGGGAAAATTGAGCAGTACAGTTTCTGGAAGTGGTCTTAAGATGTTCAGGTAGTTGGGTTTTCGACTAGTGGGTAGCCGACCACGAGGGGTGTTTTTTCATCCATCTAGGACATGTGTATTTCAATCACCTATCAGAGGCTTTTGGTTTACATGTTAATTTTGAACTAGAAATGGCCACCACTAGGATTAGTGTCTATCCACTTAGGGAGGCTAGTTTTAAATTGGTGTTTCGACCTCATTTTAGAAACAGCAATAGCAACTGCCTCCAAGGCAGTTTCAATGATAGAGACTATTGGTGCTTGTTTAGCAGTTGAGAGTAGATGGTGTCGGTAGGGTTCAACCACGTGATATTCTCTATCCATGTGGACCTAAGACATATAATGTTCATGGATTAATATGGTAGAAATTCATAGGACTTGGGATCAGTCAGATGCATGCATTAGAGGCAGAAACACTAGATGAGCCATAGGTTTTCTGAGGTATGATTAGTTTATAATATAATCTTTTTTTAGCCTTTTTTTATTTTAGATCCTTCAACTCCTTTTTTATTATACTTTGGTCTATTCCTTAGGACTAGATGTGGATAGGAATTTAATTCCCCTGGTTTTATCTACACCGGTTAGAGGTCAGGATGCTTTGCTTGATGTGTGATGAGGATGTGACAGGTGATAGGGAAGAACCAATCGGTGCAAGATTTATTCTTGTTGTAGATATAGCCATATTATTTTATTAGTGGAATATATTGGCTTCATTATATGTGTTTATCCATCAACTATTTTGAGTGTAAGGTTTTGTTTTTGAGGTGGAGGTCCAGTCAGTGTCATTTGTTGGTGAGAGAGGTTATTGGATCGGTTGAAGGCAATTGGAGGCTCTTTTGACACACTAAGTGGATCTTCCACCAGAAGACCAAATGGATTATGTTCCCAGATTTATGGATGATCTCATGGATGTTTTATTGGATGATGTTTCAACACTACCCCGAAAATGCAATGTCAATTTTGGGATAGAATTGCAACCAGGTTCATCTCTAATTTCAATGGTTCTTTATCGAATGGCCCCTATAGAGCTACGAAAGTTGAGATTGCAAGTGGGTGATATAAGTAAAAGGGGATTCATCTGGATGAGTATGTATCCTTAGGGTGATCCATTTTTTTCCAATAATGAAGATGATATTCTATGGTTTTTTATAGATTACCAGAGGTTTAATCAAGAAATTTTCAAGAACCATTACCCATTCCAAGGATCGAGAATCTATTTGAGTAGTTGAGGGGAGCCATTTGGTTTTAAAAGGTAGAATTTTGGTCTAGATATCACTATATGAGGTGAAAGATGAGGATATACTAAAGAATACCTTCAGATGTAGGTATAGGAACTTTGAGTTCATGTTTATGTTGTTTAATGTCATGAAAGAACCTGTTGTGTTTATGGAGATCATGAAATCCATCTTCCATTGTAAAACCTTGATATTTTGTGATTTTTTTTAAATTAATTTAATCTTTTTATATTTTCACTTCACGAAACACTGATTATAGATTTTTATTATTATATAATTTCACTACGTTTGGATTAGGTTTTACAAAACACCAAGGGATGTTTGCACTACACGCAAAACCAACTTGACTTGTGTTATACACAACACTGAGTTTCTATGAAACAAAACTTTACTATTATAAATATTTAAATAATATGGTTATAACCTGGCCATTAAACTTGTAATATGAATAGAAATATATAATTTTTAATATTATTTCTAATGGTTTTGATTAGGAAAAATTTTAATTTTTTGTAAAGACTTTATATGTTCAAAACTAATATTTTCTAAAAAGAACTACTTTTTATGTCCTTTTGTGAAAAATAATAAAATTAATTTTAGACAATCATTGAAATTTATTTTGATAAAATAAACATTATTTTCTAATTCTTAATATCAAAATTATCTTAGGGTGAATTTTTGGTATTCTTCTGAAAAGTTTCAATTTTTTGATGAATAGTGAAAAATACTACATGGTAGTTGAAAACCAACTTTTTAATTTAAATAATTATTTAAATTTAAATTTATTTTAAAGTCATAATATATAAATAATAAATATATAAATCCAATTTATTTCATTGGAATAATTTTTATAATAGAATTAGATATAAAAAAATTATTGAACTTTTGAACGCCTCTTTTACCTGCCTTCTAGCCACATTTGTGGGATTTACAGTAAATGTAATTTTACTGCTTCTGTGAATTGAATTTAGAAAAATTGATATACATGGTTGTAATGAGTATAAAAAATTTGGTCTAACAAGATCAAAATATTTTTTGGTGAATAGTAACTTTTGAATTTTATTTACCGCGATTAAATGTAAATAGGGTAATTATAGGTAAAAATTATATTATTATAATATAAAATTACCCTAAATAAAGTCCTAATTTCATTTTATAAGTGTTTTTAGACCCAATTGAACCTTAGGTCTAAAATCAGATCCTTTTTATTCCACTTGTGTTATATTAAGACGTTTATTATATTTTATTTAAAGAAGAGTTAAAAATTCCATATTCAAACATTAATAACTAAATAATTTTTAATATATTATTATACATCATAAAAATTAAACTGTAAATTTTAATTATAAAGATAATAAATTTATCTAAATCATCATAATTTATTTATAATTTTCAGACATTAAATAATTCAATATAATTTTGACACAATGATGATGTGGTAATAGATTTATTAAAGGAAGAATCAAATAAATTATTTTAATAATATTAAGACAAATATCATTTCAGCTATTTGATTCCATACAAGAATTTTTTGTATGAATATGAAATTTCAGAGATGATTTAATGTATCTTTTTTATGGAATCAAGTTTTTATGATTTTATAAAAAGTAAAGTAATAGATAGTGACAAAATTGACATAAATGTGATTTCAAAATAAATAATATTTTATTAAATGTTTTAAAATTCAAAAAAAATATAAGGTTATGAAAACAAGATTTTATAGTGTAAAATATGTCATAAATAATCCAATTGGGGATCTTTTTTCATTTTATAGTAACTATATTAACCCTATAGTGTCAAAAAACAAGTTGTCACAATAAGAGTTAAATTATTTAACTAAGGGTTAAAGCTAAAATATAACATTAATTTTGTGACCTAAAAATGTATAAAATTCATTGGTTGAGAGGATTTAAAACTATTATCATCTTATACTTTTAATAAATCACTTTTTATCTATTTTAAATTGAGAATGAATTTATAATAAATTAATAGTTTTGGAGTTTCCAAAAGTGACCATCCTCCATCTTATAAAAGGGCACCTCTCCTTCCTTTTTATTCACACCTCTATAGCATTTTTACTCAGAAACATCTTAACCATTTCTCCTAAAAACTTCCTTACATTCCTATTATAATCCTTCATTTGGTTATAAAGAAAATCAAGGAATCATTTTGGCACAAACCAAAAGGAGTTACCCGATTTAGAGGTAGAATCTTCTCTTAAGATCCTTTCCTTTATTTTCCTTCACCACCCCCTACACTCTCTTTATTCCATTATTTTATGAAAACACCAGTATACGCAATATAATATGATGTTTTTATGATATGTTTTAGACCTAAAATTACACACACCCCTATATAATGTATATCAAACATACTATTTCTGTGTACGGAGAACTACTGTCTCACGAAATGATGATTGTTCATTTTTTTCCATTACCACAAATAATGGTGGCCATTATGATGGAAACATTGTCTATATATGTTATATATAATATTTATTATTTATTTAATCTTTTTTATTCCTTTTTACAACTCATACCCTTTTACTTTCAATTTGGTGTTAATATGATAATCTTGTTTGAGGAAGTGTGGACTACTGCCCCCTCAATGCGATGTGATTCGTTCACACACCACATTAAATGTATTAAGTATGGGTTTAGTGAAATTATATGATATATATTATATAATCATGATACTTTAATAATTATATATTTATATTAAAATATTTAATTTACATTCTTTATTTCAATACGATAATTAAAATGGAAACAGTGTTCATGCATATGTAAGCCTTACCGTATCCATAAACGGTGTATTTCATTTTTTACTTCTTTATGATATAGATTATTGTAATATAAATATACAATATATAGATATTTATATTATGATTTAAATTCTATAATCATTATATAAGTATAAGGACCAATGATATGACAAATTAAGACACATGTGAAGAACAAAGCAAATATTACCCAAATTGAAACATTAACATAATATCGTTAACAAGCGAGTAATATAAGGTCATAATCAAACCATTTGTGGTATTAGATATAAGAATATTATTATTTAAAATATTTATAACAAAATTATATTTATTATATAGGAAGCTTGTTCAAGTATGAAGAGATTCAAGACACAAGGTAAGGGGTTATTTTGTCTCACCTTTATTTCTGTGAGGCACATGCCTCATACACTACTTGGTTATTCTATGTGGTGTATATGCATCCCATTAATGTTTTTTTGAGTATTATAGAGAAGATTATGATATTTCCATATTCTTCTAATTTTATTTTTATATGGGTAAAATTATTCTATTAATTATAATGTGATTTCACAATCTCTTTTGTATTTGGTACTGTTTTGTTTTAGGTCTCTATTGGGTAATATTTATCATTCATGTCCATGTTTTCTAAAAATGTTTTCATAAAATGTTTTATTATTATCGTATGTATTTTTGAAGTCATTTTTACCAATTTTTTTACTTTTTACTAAAAAATTTGAAAGTAATATTTCTTTCATTTTTCAAATGATGTACTTTTTGACAGTTCCATCAAAAGTACAAGATAAATTTTTTTTTACATTATAAGGAATGAATGGATTTTTAAGCTTTCATGATGCCTCATTACCTTGAATCTTCCCATAAAAACTTACAAGGTTATTTTCAAATAAAATTTTTTCTTTTAAAATTTCATGGAATTTTAATAAAAGAAAACTATTTCAGCGAAGAATGTATATTTTCCTTAAGAACGGATTTAAATGATTTTCATTATTATTTTATATGTTTTCAAAGTAGTTTCAAATAAAATGGTTTTGAAAATATTTTATGTTTTAAAAATATATTTTTAAGGAAAAATCATGTTCCAAGTGATCTTTCAAAATACTTATCCACCTATTATAATATACTTTATTATATTTCAAGAATACCATTCATATTTCTTCTCCAAATAGTTTAAATTTCGATGGAATGATTTTTAAGAAATCCAATTATTTTCATGGTTTATTCTTTTGATGAAATAATTATGAAACCTGTCTCTTTTTAATAGGTTATTATATGATTACATGTTTATGAAACCCATTCCATTTATGGCTTGTGATTTTATTTTTCATGATCTTGTGGAACATGTATGTATGATTTCATTATGATATGATTGGGAACTATATCTCCCTCCGATGCATTTGTTAAATATTTATTTCTCTTGAGATAAACTAAGATGTTATTGGGAGTGAACCTTGAATACTAAGATGTCCATGGTAGTGAACCATGACTACTAATATGGTATTAGGAGTGAACGCAAGCAACTAAGATGGCCATGGGAGTGAACCATGACTACTAAGATGTTATGAGAAGTGAAGTCATGGTACTAATATGGTCCTGGGAGTGAACCATGACTACGAAGATGGTATGGTGATTGAACACATACTACTAAGATGGTATTGGATGCAATTTATTACCTATTATGGAAATCATTTTATACTTATGTGTCTACCACAATTCTATGTTTTATTCCAATATCAGGATTTCTTGGAATATGTTATTTATTTCCTTATGATTCTTGTCTTATGAAATGTCATTATTTATGCCATGTTTCGGGTATATGATCTTTCATATGCATGGTGTGATATTCTATTTGCATGATCATGTTCTCATACCCTTATTGTAACACTTCAATCTTCCATGGTATGTTTCCCTTTGAATAATGCAATAGCTTGCATTGTACGCAACTTCGAGATTCTAACACACCGCGACCAATCAAACTAGTGGTTATGAATATTAATACCCACTTTTTGATATTTTATAAATTTTATTTTTCAAAATTTATTTCATTTTTGAATTTATAATATCAAAATTATCTTAGGGTGAAGAATTGGTATTTTTCTAAAACCATTCAATTTTTTATGAATAGAGAAAAACACTGCGTTATTGGTTAAAACTGTATATTTATTTAAATAATTATTTATTTTATTGAAATTTATTTTAGGTCAAAATAGATACATAATACCTATATAAGTTCAATGTAATTCATTGGAGTCATTTTATAACAATTTCACATATATATAATTTTTATTGAACTTTTTACTACCTTTTACCTGCCTCCTAGGACCATTTGCAAATTTGTATAAAACATAATTTTACCACTTTTGTGAGTTGAATTTCAAAAATATAATAGACACAATTAATATCAGTAAGTAAAATTTGGTTCAATAAGATGAAAATAAATTTTGGTGAATAGTAACTTTTGACTTTTATTTATCACGGTTAAAAGTAAATAGGGTAATTAAGGGTAAAAATGATATCATAATTACCCTAACACATGTCTTAATTCTATTGGATAAGTATAATTAGATCAAAAAAACCTTAGTAATAAAATATGACCCCATTTGGTTCACTTGTATTAGATTAGGACATTTATTATTATTTTATTTAAAGAAGAGTCAAAAGTGTTAAATTCAATGTTTAATAACTAAAATATTTTTAATATAGAGTTAATCACAATATAAATTAGAATATAAATATTAATTAGAAATATAAGATTATTTCCTACATAATCATATTTTATTTATAATTTTTAGACCATAAATTATTTAATTTATTTATGACACAATGATAATGCAGTAGTTACCTTATTAATGAAATATTAAAATAATTGATGTTATAAATATCCAAATAAATGTAAATTGAGACTTTTAATGAACTAAACTAATTTTATAGATTAATATTACATGTTTAGATAATTTTTATTCTATGTGATAAAGTTTTAATGGATTTAAAAAAAATCAAATACAAAATAGTGTCAAAATTGACAAAATTGAGTTTTTAAAACAAATTCTATATTATTAATTGATATAAAATTCATAAAATTCTAAGGTTCATCCAAAATACTTATATAAGGTTATATGTAATAAAAATAAACCACTTGGGGTTCTCTTGGTAGTTTATATTATGTTTATTAACCATAAAATATAAAAATACAAAGAGACAGGGTAAATGTCAAACTATTTAACTAAGAGTTAAATATAAAAGATAATTTTAATATGGTGGCCTAAACCTATCTAAAACCTATTTTTTGAGAGTTTTTTGACCCATAACTGCCTTATCCTCTAAATAAATCATTTTGGATCCATTAGAAACCGAAAATTATTTTATTATAAAATAATATTTCAAGTTTTTCCTAAAGTGACCTTCACCTCTCTTATAAAAGGGAACTTCCTATTCTCTCAAAATCACACATCCAAAGCCATTTGTCTTGGCCAAACTCTGACAAAATATCCTCCCAACTTTCCTCTCTTCATCCTATAGTCCATCCTTTGGTCATAAATCCAACCTAAGGAGCTCTTTTGATCAAATCAAAAAGAAGAACCCGAAGAAGAGGTAAATATTTCATCACCACTTTCAAGTTCTTTTCTTCTTCCACTTCCTCTTTCTTTGCTGTTTCCATACCAAAATAATAAATCCAGTACCTTATACATACTATGATGTTATTATAAATATGTTATAACCATATTCATTATTCTATCCATCCTATAAATGACAAAGTCACCATACGTGTGTACGTACAGCTTACCGTCTCCACGTTGTGGTGTAATTCATTATTCAAACACTTAATTATTTGGATGGGTATAATAATGAGTATAAATAATGTAAATAATAAATATAAATGTTAATTATTATGTATATATGATATACTGTCCAATTACAAAATATTTTCCATCAATATAATGATATTGTCGCTCGTACGAACGTACGGATTACCATCTCCATGAACGTGATGAGATTCATTTCCCCATCGTAACCATTCAAGAATAATTTTCATTTTATGACTAAAAATAATGTTTATTAGAATAATATAATTTGGTATATAAATTAAATACTTCCTATCCATAACAAACATGGCTTATGTAACCAAGCATATAAAGGAAAACAAATCAGTTAACACCCGAAACAATGATACTACTAAAATATTATTAACAAAGAAATATTAGAGGACCATATATGATATAATATTTATGTATATAGTTATTTAATAATTTAATAACAATGATTTAAATATTATATAGGATTTTAACATACCCTCAACCAAGGAAAAGTACAAGGTAAGGTTTAATTTCACAATCTCTATTATCTGAGGTTGTTTTTACGTAAGTATCCACTGGGACCTCTTTATCATCCACATTCATGTTTTCTTAAAAATGTATTTCCAGAAATTTTTATTATTTACTATAATATGGGTTAAAGCCATTTATACCCTTATTTTACCTTATATGTTTTGAAAGGAATCTTTCCATTGTTTTCCAAACAAGGTACTTTATGACCTTTTCGACAAAATTAAGGTAAGAATGTTTTTTTAACTTATATGGTGGGTGCGGATATTTTCCAATGTTATAAAATCATCAAAGCTTCCCTTACAAGCTTATACGAATATTTTCAAAATAAATGTTTTCTTTTATAATTATGTGACTCTTAAATCATTTCAAAATGGAATGAGGTATTTCTTTCAAATATTTTTCATTTCATTTATGTCAACATCCTTTAATGGATTTTAAACTTTTTTTAAGTTGATTTATTATGATACAAATCTTCCATATTGTATTGAACGTTTTTTGAAATATTTGACTATGGATGTGTTATTTTTATACCATTCATGGTTTAGGGTAAAATTATTTTCATTTCTTATGCTAGTTTTAATACGAATGTTTATGTTATGTTTCAACCTTTTCATATGAGGAATGTATTGCACTTAGTAAGTGACGGGTGGAGCCCGCTATAGCTCCTCGGTGCATTGGTAGGACTCATGAGACAATTAGACGTGGAATTGGCCAAGGCCTTTTCCAATTTTGATATATGGTTTTGTCCGAGGCCTAAATCATTTTTAGACGTCTTGGACGAGGCCATGACGAGATGTTTCAAAATGTACGACATTATACATTCCCTCATTATGAAAATAATAATGATAGTTTATGTGGTTATTTGACTAGTATAATACCCCTGACTATGTTTTATTATGTAATTATTTACTCAGCTCATATTCCTTCCATAAAGGTTTCATGTTTATTATTTGTAAAGGAATTTGTTTTTAATTATTCATCATGCCTAATGTTTATGTTATCTTCCGTTGTATTTATTACCCTTACTGAGCATTTCATCTCACCCCTTTCTTATGTTTCATTTTCCCAGGATATAAATAAGTTAGTTATGAGTGACTTTTAGGCATAATCTAGGAGGCTTGGATGTTTTTAAAGGAAAACATTAGTGTTGTATTTCTTTACAAGTTGGAATGCTAAACTTATGTATGTATCTTGTTTCCAATAATACTAAACTGATCGGTCTTTTGGGACATGATTCCTTGTATCATGACAATGTTATGTAATAAAGCACCAACTCTGGGTAACTGGGGTCGAGGCATTATATTTGGTGTCAGAAGAAGTTTAGTACAAACCATGGAAACCAGATTTAGAAAAAACTCTGATTAGAGAACATTACCCTAAGATAGAATTTAAGGATTAGTATAGAAGAACATCCAAGAATTTTGGTACTATAGATATTTTTTGAGTTTTACTAGAAATACATCCATGTATGGATACGAGAAGGTAGAGGCGGCTCTGGCACAGATATACCTAGGGGTAAAACCCAAAAACACCGCTTTGAGCTAGACTCGAACGAGAACTGGTGTATGAAAACGGGCCTTGATACACTCTTGGTTATGACACTCCTGGGGGATATTCTTAGGATAATTCTCATTTTATTTAAAAACTATTATGAAGGATTTATGAGTATATACCTCCTCAAAGAAAACATTTTTATGATTATGGATTATATCCATAAACTGTCCAATTTATGTTAAGTGTTTTACAAGTTCAGAATTATGTATTGTGATTCATAAACTAATCTACTGTATGTTATTGTTTAGAAATGGCACCTAGTGGAAGGAATGGAAATCGTATCAATGCACATAATCCATTTAGAGATTTCCCTCCTACTCAACATAATTATAGTGGAGTTGGTGATGCAACTGGTGCTGATTACCTTATCACTATACTGGGACAACTCACTCAGGTTATAAAGAATAACCTTACCCGTATGGAGAACCCTGATCCACAATGCGTAGGATCAATGTTAGACTGCTTCATGAGGAAACAACCACCAACATTCAATGGGAGTACAAATCCATAAGTAGCTGATCAATGGATAAGTTCTTTATAGAAAATATTTTATTCTTTTGGGAGTAGCGAAAGGGAAAACGTTTTCATGGCAGTTTATCACCTCACAGAAGATGCAGACCAATAGTGGTCACTGATTCAAAACATAAAGAAAGATAAAGAAGTATCAAACATGGAATGGAGATAGTTTAAAGAACTTTTCTTAGAAAATTACTTTCCACGTGACCATTGAGTGGATATGGAAAGATAATTTATGAGTCTGAGGCAAAAGAAGGATGATAATGTCTCAAAGTATGAGGCTAACTTTACAAGGTTAGAAATGAATGTTGTAGATTATATACATAACCCAAGAAGTAATGTTGATCATTTCATTGATGGGTTAAAACCATTTACCTATCGAGCATTATTCTCGCAATCCTTCTGATCATATGAAGATATTGTCTCATGTTCTATCAAGACAGAAAAGGAATTCTCTAAGTCTTATGACTTTAAAGAAAAGTAAGAGAACAAGAGATCTGTTAAACACTCTAGGAAAGGAAATAAAGAAACAGGGAATAAGGGAAGAGTAGAATTTCCACCCAATGATAATTGTGGAAAGAAGCGCCTTGGTGCTTGTCTAAAAGGAAAAGGATTACACTACAAATGTGGACAGAAAGGAAATCATTTTAGTGATCGTAAGGGGAATAAATAAGCTACCAATGTTCAATGCTACAATTGCAGGGAGATAGGAAATTATGAAAATGAATGTACTAAGCGTCAGGGGAACTTACCTTAGAAAAAGGCCAAGGGATCAAGTCCAATCTTATGTGATCACTACTACAGAGGTTGAAGCACTGAAAGATGTGGTGGTAGGTGATTTAATGGTTTCCTCAAGTTTAGCCAATGCTTTATTTGATTCTGAATCATTTCATTATTTCATATATTTCCAGTTTGCTAAGAAAATTAGATATTTCTAATTTGATTTAACAAGGGATTTGTCAGTCAAAACTTCTAAGTGAAGTATCATTGCAACAAAGTTTTGTGAATCAGACCCCATTAAGGAATATAAACGATATTTATCTACTGATCTAATCATTATACCCATGATTTAATTTTATATAATCCTTGGTATGGGTTGGCTTTCGGACCATGATGCGAAAATTTATTTTAAGAAGAAGGAGGTTGCAATTTCCAATGATGATAAGAAGTACCTTATCTTTAGAGTAGAAACGTCACCATATGATTCTTATCTAGATACAACCCCAGTAGATCTACTAAATTAACTTATTAGGGGGGATGAGAATGAAATAATTATGGGTGAGGAAAAGAATGCTCGAATAGAGTACATACCTACTGTGCAAGAATATGTTGATGTTTTTTCAGAGGATTTACCTGGACATCCTCCAGAATGAAAAATTGAGTTTTCCATTGATTTAATTCCTATTTCAAGGCCCATATCGAGACCCCTTATAGAATGGCCACTGTGGAATTAGTGGAACTAAATAAACAACTAGAAGAATTGAGTAATAAGGTATTTATTCACCCTAGTGTTTCTCTATGGGGAGCCCCTATCTTTTTTTGTTAAGAATAAAGACAGATCTATGTGGTTGTGCATTGACTACAGGGAGATCAATGCTATAACAATAAAGAACAAGTATCCCCTACCTCGCATTGGTGATTTATTCGACCAACTTCACGGAGCTTAATATTTTTCAAAGACTGGCCTTCAATCTGGATAAAATCAGTTTTGTGTGAAGAAGGAAGATGTCCTGAAAATAGCATTTCGAACCAGGTATGGGCATTACGAGTTTACAATAATGCCTTTTGGATTGACTAATGCACCCTTTGTCTTCAATGATCTAACGAATATAGTGTTAAAGGAATATATTCATGATTTTTAGTGTTATTTATTGATGATATCTTGGTATACTCCAAAAGCTATGAAGATCATGAAAATCACTTGCGAATTATTCTAAAGACTCTTAGAAGAAATGAATTATATGGGAAGTTTAGCAAGTGTGAATTCTGGATTCAAGAGATTTCTATTCTTGGTCATATTGTCTCTAAGGATAGAATCTATGTTGATCCTTCACAGACCAAGGAAATACAAGAATGGCCAGCACTGACGATTATAACTAAGGTACATAGTTTTATTGGTTTAGTAGGTTATTATCGACATTTCTTCTAGAATTCCATCCGGTTGGCTAACCCATTAACCAATCTCACACATAAAGGGGTTAATTTATTTGGGAAAAAGTGTGTGAATAGTGTTATGAATAACTAAAGAGAAGATTAGTCGATGCTCCTATCTTGACTCTACCATCAGGGAATGATGGGTTTGTTATTTATAGTGATGCTTCAGAGAAAGGAATTGGTTGTGTCCTTATGAAAAATGATAGAGTTATTTCCTATGCATCATGACAGCTAAACATTCATGAGAAAAACTATCCCACTCATGATCTTGAGTTAGCAGCTGCAATCTTTTCTCTGAAGATATGGAGACACTATATCTATGGGGAAAAATGTGATATTTATACTGATCATAAGAGTTTGAAGTATATTTTCTTACAAAAGGAACTAAACATGAGGATAATGAGATGTATTGAACTAATAAAGGATTATGATTACACAATACACTACCACTCGGGGAAGGAAAATAAGGTGGAAGATGCTTTGAGCAGAAAGGATCATGGAGTTTTGAACAAGATGAGAGTTGAAAAGGATCTTATATACATGGATCTAGTAAAGATAGATATGGGAATAACCATGGAAGGTGAAACATCAATGCTTTTTCAAATGGTTTCCAAACCATCTTTACTTGAAAGGATAAAAATTTCTCATACTGATGATGAGGAGTTTCAAAAGAATATTAAATCTATAAATGATGGGAGATTGAGTGACTTCGTATATGAAGATGGAGTTTTGAAATTTGGGAAGAGACTTTGTGTTCCCAATATACCTAATCTAAAAAGGGAATTATAGGATGATTCTCAAAACTCCAATTTCTCTATAAAATCAGGGAGCGCCAAGATGTATAGAGATTTGAAGGAAAATTTTTGGTGGGATAACATGAAGAGGGAGATTGCTGATTTTGTGTCAAGATGTATGGTTTGTAAACAAGTCAAAGCTGGAAGGTAACATCCTGGATGATTCATGCAACCTCTTCCCATACCAGAGTGGAAATGGGATGATATTACGACATACTTTTTCATGGGGCTACCAAAGACTCCTAGATGGAATGATGCAATATGGGTCATTATTGATCGTCTTACCATGTCAGCACATTTTCTTACTATAAGAGAAGATTTACCACTTGAACGTTTAGCAAGATTGTATATTAATGAAGTTTTAATACATCATAGAGTATCCCTATCGATTGTTTCTGATCATGATCCCCATTTTACATCAAGATTCTAGAAAATACTTCAGAAATCCCTAGATACTGAACTTCGTTTGAGCACTACCAACCACCCTCAAACTGATGGACAATCAGAACAGACTATTCTAACATTAGAAGACATGTTGAGATCTTCCTCACTTGACTTTCAAGGTATGTGGGATCAATATTTACCTATTTTATAATTCTTCTATAATAATAGCTTTCATTCAATTATTCAGATGGAACCATATAAAGCGTTATATGGAAAGAGATGTCGCACACCAACTTGTTGGGATGATGTTGGTGAAAGAAAACTCGTAGGACTAGAAGTTGTTGAGGAAACAATGGAAAAAGTGAAGATTATCCAAACCCACATCAAAGAAACCCAAATTAGGTAAAAGAGATATACCGATAACCAAAGGATTTAGAATTTCAAGTAGGAGACCATGTTTTCTTGAAGGTATCTCCATTGAAGGGTGTTATACGTTTCGGTAAGAAGGATAAATTGAGTCCCAGGTACGTCTGACCTTTCGAAATTCAAGAACAAATTAGATTTGTATCTTATTGTTTGGAAATTCCTCTAAGTCTCTCCAATGTTCATGATGTGTTCCATGTATCACTATTGAGAAAATACATGCCTGACCCAACGCATGTACTCACCTATGAAGAAATTGAACTGGAACCTGATATGTCTTATTGTGAAGAGCCTTTCAAAATTCTTGATACCGGGTAACAGGTGTTGAGAAACTAGACGACTCATATGGTAAAATTTCTATGGAGAAACCATAAGATGGAAGAGGCAATGTGGGAACCAGAGGAACTTATGATGAAGAACCAACTAAATCTTTTTGTGTGGTAGTATTCTAGATATTTTGAGGATGAAATTATTTGAAGGAGGGAATAATGTAAAACCCCAAGCTTCCACGGTATATTTCCCTTTGAATAATGCAATAGCTTGCATTGTACGCAACTTCAAGATTCTAACACACTGCGACCAATCAAACTAGCTGTTATGAATAGTAATATCCAATTTTTGAAATTTTATAAATTTTATTTTTCAAAATGGACTTCATTTTTGAATTAAAAATATCAAAAATATATAGGGTGAATTTCTGGTATTTTTCTAAAAACATTCAATTTTTTATGAATAGTGAAAAACACTGCGTTATTGGTTAAAACCGAATTTATATATAAATAATTTATTATTTTATTTAATTTGTTTTGGTCAAAATAGATACATAATACTTATTTATGTTCAATGTAATTCATAAGAGTCATTTTATAAAAAGTTTAGATATATAAAAATTTTATTTAACTTTTTACCGTTTTTTACCCACCTCCTATGAGCATTTAAAAAATTGCATAAAACATAATTTTACTGCTTTTGTGAGTTGAATTTCAAAAATCTAAAAGACACATTTAATATCAGTAAGTAAAATGTGGTTCAATAAGATGAAAATAATTTTTGGTGAATAGTAACTTTTGACTTTTATTTACCACGGTTAAAAGTAAATAGGGTAATTATGGGTAAAAATGATATCATAATTACCTTAACATATGTCCTAATTCTATTGGATAAGTATAATTCGACCAAAAACAACCTTATGAATAAAATATGACCCCCTTTGGTTTTCATGGATTAGATTAGGAAATTTATTATTATTTTATTTAAAGAAGAGTAAAAAGAGTTAAATTCAAAGTTTAATAACTAAACCATTTTTAATATAGGGTTAAAAACAATATAAATTAGACTATAAATATTCCTTATAAATCAAAAAAAATCCTATATAATGGTATTTTATTTATAATTTTTAGAAATTAAATAATTTAATTTATTTATGACACAATGATGATGATGTAATTACCTTATTAATGAAATATTAAAATAATTAATATTATAAATATAAAAATAAATGTAAATTGAGACTTATGATGAATTAAACTAATTTTCTAGGTTAATATTACATTTTATGGTTGGTTAAATAAATTTTATTTTAAGTGATAAAGTTTTAATGGCTTTTAAAAAAAATCAAATACTAAATAGTGTCAAAATTGAAATAATTGAGTTTTTAAAAAAATACTATATTATTAATTGATATAATATTCATAAAAATAAAGTTTCAGACAAAAGAATTATATAAGTTTATATATATTAATAATGAACCACTTGGGGTTCTATTGGCAGTTTATAGTAAGTTTATTAACCATATAATATAGAACTACAAAGAGACATGGTAAATGTCAAACTATTTAACTAAGAGTTAAATATAAAAGATAATGTTAATATGGTAACATAAACCTATATAAAACCTATTGGTTGAGTGTTTTTATACCCATACACTCCTTATCCTCTAAATAAATCATTTTGGAGGCATTAAAAACTGAAAATGGTTTTATTATTAAATAATATTTCAAGCTTTTCCTAAAGTGGCCTTCACCTCTCTTATAAAAGGGAACTTCCCATTCTCTCAAAATCACACCTCCAAAGCCATTTGGATCGGCCACCACTGCCTAAATATCCTCCTAGATTTCCTCAATTCATCCTAGAGGCCTTCCTTTGTTCAGAAAGCCTACTTAAGGATCCCTTTTGATCTAATCAAAAGGAATAACCCGAAGAAGAGGTAAATATTTCATCACCTCTTTCAAGTTCGTTTCTTCTTCCAATTCCACATTGTTTATTGTTTAAATACCAAAATAATAAATCCAGTATCTTATACATACATTTATGTTATTATAAATATAGTACAACCATATTCGTTATTCTATCCATCCTATAAATGACAAAGTCACCATACGTGTGTGCGTACAGCTTATCGTCTCTACGTTGTGGTGTAGTTTGTTATTCAAACACTTCATTATTTGGATGGGTATAATAATGAGTATAACTAATTTAAATAATAAATATAACATGTTAATTATTATGTATATATGATATACCTTCCAATTACATATTATTTCACCATCAATATAATGATATTGTCACTCGTGCGTATGTACGGATTACTGTCTCCATGAACGTGATGAGATTAATTTCCCCATCGTAACCATTCACAAATAATTTTCATTTGTTGACTAAAAATAATGTTTATGAACATAATATAATTCTGTATATGAATCAAATACATCTTATCCATAACAAACATGGATTATGTAATCAAGTATATAAAAGAAAATGAATTATTTAACACCCAAAACGATGATACTACTCAAATATTATTAACAAAGAAATATTAGAGGATCATATATGATATCATATTTTTGAATATAGTTCTTGTATAATTTAATAACAATGATTTAACTATTATATAGAAGTTTAATGTACCCTCTACCAAGGAAAAGTAAAAGGTAAGGGTTAATTTCACAATCTCTTTATTATTCGAGGTTGTTTTTATGTAAGTATCTACTGAGACCTCTTTATCATCCACATCCATGTTTTCTTAAAAATGTATTTCAAAAAAAATTAATATTCACTAGACTATGGGTTAAATCCATTTATACCCTTATTTTACCTTATATGTTTTGCAAGATATCTTTCCATCATTTTCCAAACAAGTTACTTTATGACCTTTTCGACAAAATTATGGTAAGAATGTTTTTTTATCTTATACAGTGGGTGCGGCTATTTTCCACCATTATAACATCATTTAATCTTCCCTTACAATATTATAAGAATATTTTTAAAAAAAAATCTTTTATAATTATGTGACTCTTAAATGGTTTCAAAATGGAAAGAGGTATTTCTTTCAAATAGTGTTCATTTCATCTATGTCAACATCCTTTGATGGATTTTAAACTTGTTTGAAGTTGATTTATTATGATAAAAATATTCCATATTGTATTGAAGGTTTTGTGATATATTTGACTATGGATGTGTTATTTTTATACCATTCATGGTTTAGGTTTAAAGTATTTACATTTCGTATGCTAGTTTTAATACGAATGTTTATGTTATGTTTCAACCTTTTCATATGAGGAATGTATTGGACTTAGTAAGTGAAGGTTGGAGCCTGCTATAGCTCCTCATTGCATCGGTAGGTCTCATGAGACAATTAAACATGGAATTCGTCAAGTCCTTTCCCAATTTTGATATATGGTTTTGGCCGAGGCCTAAATCATTTTTATACGTTTTGGCTGAGGCCTTGACAAGATGTTTCAGAATGTCTAGAATTATACATTCCCTCATTATGAAAATAATAATGATGGTTCATGTGGTTATTCGACTAGTAGAATACCCATGACTATGTTTTATTATGGCATTATTTAATCATCTCATATTCCTTCCATAAAGTGTTCATGTTTATTATTTGTAAAGGCATGTGTTTTTAATTATTCATCATGCCTAATGTTTATGTTATCTTTCACTGTATTTTTTACACTTACTGAGTGTTTGAGCTCACCCCTTTCTTATGTTTCATTTTCCCAATATATGAAGAAGTTATTTATGAGTTACTTTCTGGAATAATCTAGAAGGCTTGGATGTTTATAATGGAATAAAATAGTGTTTTATTTCTTTTCAAGATGTAATGTTGAACTTATATATGTATCTTGTTTCCAATAATAATAAACTAGTCGGTCTTTCGGGACATGATTACTTGTATCATGCTAATGTTATGTAATAAAGCACCGACTCTAGGTAACTGGGGTCGGGTAATTACACCTATTCTCATGATTATACATACATATCTCCCTTTTTTACCCTTACTGGGAATTTGAGCTCACCCCTTTCTTATGTTTCTTTTCCCTAAGTTACAAAGAAATTTCATAGGTGGAAGTACTAAAGGTGGAGATATTTATGGGAGATGTTGAATATATTTCACCATGATATAATATTTTGTTTCCAAGTTTTCAAATACACTAAACTAGTATGCCCCTTAAGCGTGTATTATTTTAATGTACTAAATATACATCTAAAATTATGTAATATCCATGTATATTAACCTTGGGTCACTATAGTTGGTATCAGATGAAATCTTCAGTCAAACTTTGAAAACTAGGATTAGAAAACTTTAGTGATATACCTAGTTATATTTCTAAGGATATATATAGGGATGTATCTAAGGATAATTATAAGGATGAATCAATATTTAAGAAATTTTTTTAGAATTTTGTTGAAGGATAGAGTGAGTGGTTTCATATAAATACATATTTGTCTGGATACTACACGTGGATGTGGCTCTGTAATAGATGTACCAAGGGGTAAAAACTCTAACAATATTCTTTGGTCTTGACTCGAGGTAATTCAATACATTACAAATGGCCTTGTCGCACACCTAGTTTGAAACTCATAGGGGATATGCTTTGGGAATTCACAAAATCTTCACAAAACATCTTATTGGATTTAAATAGGAATTGATTATGAATAACCTAGGATAAACCTAAGGAGTTATATTTTAAGAAAGATGTCATAATTTAGACATCATATAATTTTTTTTCATGATTATGTGATTCCTCTCTATGATAATCGTTTCTTACTCAATTCTTCTTGGTTTTAGACAATGGAGGGAAATAGAAGGAACTGGATTAACATTGAGTATGATGGAAAATCTGTTGATAGGAAGTCAAATGGGATGATCACTAGAGTGAATTTTGTTGTGATCATGCCTAATAAGTTTTCAAGGAACGTGATTAACAATGTGTACCTTAACCAACTCTCAGATTCACCAAGGAAGATAAATAAAGATATCAATAAAAGTTAGGGTAATGGAGACCATGGAGGAAAGAATATTTTGCTTCCTTTATGTCAAGAATGTGGAAATAATAACCTACATGATTGTCTTAGAGTAACAAAAAGATGTTTTGATGATGGAAAACAAGGTCCCAAGGCATGTTATTGCAAGGGAAAATGAAGAGTTTGGTTAACAGAATGAATTAGAATATGGGCCTCCATGAGATATCATCAAAGTTTAAGTGTTTTAAGTGTGGATTAAATGGTCATTATGCAACCCAATGTCCCAATATGAAAGCTCTTAATGGGAACCAACAATGTGGTGTGAGTAATGGTTAAATTTCTGATGATGAAGTGACTAGATATAAAATGTGAAAAGAAAGATGAATTATGTAATAGTATGAGGTAGCCTTGTTAAAGGATTAAGGATGAAGTAATCAAAGTTTTTATGTATTTTAATTTAATAAAAATGTTGTAGAAGTACTTTTATCATATTAATGAATAATGAGACATCTATGGATTGGTCCACTATAGTTTTTACTTAAGGATTTAAGAACAAATGTTGAATGGTACTAGTAACCATGAAAAGTGATTGAGGTAATATGGTGATATTTTTGGAAAACACATGATTAAAAGAAGGATAACCCTTAATATGATCATGATGTTGAGATAATCATATTTGGATAAAGATATGTTGGATATGAATAAGTAAATTTGATGATACTAGTTACCTTGTAACAGATTAAGGATTTATTTACATGTGGGTTATGTTATCATGGATGAAGTTTAATTCATTTTGGACTTAAGAATAAAGAAACATGCATGTTTTCAATAAGGTTGTATTCCATGTTTCAAGAGAATGCATGATTAGGTTATTCACATGTTTGGAATTTCAAAATCATGAACTGCCTTATGATATAAGGGAGATTAATGTTAAGATGATTTAGCGGACTTATTTCTAAATTTTTGTATTTTCAACCTTTGTAAGGATGTTGGGCTTATCCATTTAAGGAAAGTTTAAGTTAAAATTTAGATAAGTTTGTGAGATTAAAGTATTAACTCACCATAGGTGGATTTATGCATATTTGATAACATGTGATATCTTTTTTGTTGTGATAAAGATAGATGGAATGAACAATCAATATATTTATGGATCACATGATGTACTAACACTTCAAGAATGAAAAATTCAACTTCATTTCTTAGAATATGATATGAAGTGGAAATTGATCTAGCAAAAAAAAATATGCTAAAATCAAGTAAGTATATATTCTCTTGAAAATTCTTCAACATTAGGGAAAGAATTATGATGTAAAAGGGTATCTTATTATCATAAATTTGTATGATATTAAGGACCTATTTCACACTTCTTTAGTTTATGGTTTTTTTATTATCAAAATTCTTTGGATCACCCACTTTCTTGTGATTAGTGATCTTTATAAATATCTATGATTATTTACCCTTTTCCTTCATGGCCAAATCATTACCTATGTTCTCCTACGTAAAGAACATGTCATGATTTACTTTGAGCAATTTTTATTTTTCAACTATTCCTATTAAAAAATAAAGTTTCATGCTTTGTTTTAGTTATGTGGGTTTCTATATTTTTTATAACCCCGATGAATTTCAAGGGAGAAAATCATTTTAAGTGGAGTAGAATGTAACACCCCGAGATTTTTTGAATTTTTTTTTTCAAATTAATTTAATATTTTTATATTTTCACTTCATGTAACACTGGGTATAGATTTTTTTATTATATAATTTCACTATTTTTGGATTATGTTTTATGCCACACCAAGGGAAACTTTCACTAAACGCAACACCGACTTCTCTTATGTTACACGCAACACTGAGTATCTTCGAAACAACACTTTACTATTATAATTATTTAAATAAGATAGTTATAACCTAGATGTTAAAATTGTAATATGAATATTAATATGTAATTTTATAATATTAGTTATAATGGTTTTGATTATGACAAATTTAATTTTTGGTAAAGTCTTTATATGTTTAAAACTACTATTTTCTTAAAAACCTACTTTTTATGTCCTTTGGTGAAAAATAATAAAATAAATTTTAGACACTCATAGAAATTGATTTTGATAAAATAAACATTATTTTTTAATTCTTAATATCAATATTAGCATTGGGTAAATTTTTGGTATTTTTCTGAAAAGTTTCATTTTTTGATGAATAGTGAAAAATACTGCATAGTAGTTAAAAACCAACTTTTTCATTTAAATAATTATTTTACTTTAAATTTATTTTAAAGTAAAAGTATATAAATAATAAATATATTAATCCAATTTAGTTCATTGGAATCATTTTGATATTATAATTATATATAAAAAAATTATTGAACTTTTGAACGTGTCTTTTACCCGTCTTTTAGTCATATTTGTGGGACTGGCAATAAACGTAATTTTACCGCTTCTGTGAATTTAAATTTTAAAAAGTAACATAAATAGTTGTAATAAATATGAAAAATTTTGTCTAACTAGATCAAAATAATTTTTTTTGAATATTAACTTTTGAATTTTATTTACTGCAGTTAAAGGTAAATATGATAAATAAAGGTAATAATAATATTATTATAATATAAAATTACCCATACACATGCCCTAATTTCATTGTATAAGTTTTTTTATACCCAAATAAACATTAGGTCAAAAAAATATCATCTTAATGCCACTTGTGTTAGATTAGGACATTTATTATATTTTATTTAAAGAAGAGTTAAAAATGTCATATTCAAACTTTAATAAATAAATAATTTTTAATATAGGGTTATACATCAGAAAAAATTAACTATAAATATTAATTAAAATATTATAAATTTATATACATCATGATAATTTATTTATAATTTTTACACATTAAAATTTTCAATTTAATTGAGATACAATGATGATGTAGTAATAGATTTATTACAGGAAGAATCAAATAAATGATATTAATAATATTAAAAAAAATATCATTTGAGCTATTTGATGCCATACAATAATTTTTTATATGATTATGACATGTTATATATGATTTAATGTATCTTTTTTATGGAATATATTTTTTAGGATTTTAGAAAAGTCAAGTAATAAATAGTGTCAAAATTGACATTAATGTTATTTTAAAACAAATAATATTTTATTAAATGTTATAAAATTCATAAAAATATAATCTTTGGAAAAATAACTTTTATAGTATCAAATATTTTATAAATTATCCAATTTTTTTTCTTTTGTAATTTTATAGTATCTATATTATCCCTATAGTGTAAAAAACAAGTTTTCACGGTAAGAGTTAAATTATTTAACTAAGGGTCAAATCAAAAATCTAGGTTTAATTTTGTGACCTAAACATGTATAAAATTAATCGTTTGAGAGTATTTATACCTATAATAATCTTATACTATAAATAAATCAATTTATATATATTTTAAATTGTAAATAACTTTATAATAAATTAATGGTTTTGGAGTTTCCAAAAGTGTCCATCCTCCCTCTTATAAAAGGGAACCTCTCCTTCCTTCTTATTCGTGCCTATAATTCCTTTTGGATCAGAAAAAACCTGCCCATTTCTCCTAAAAAATTAACTACCATTCTCCTAAAATCCTTCCCTTTGGTAGAAGGCAACTCAAGGAAGAATTTTGGTACAAACCAAAAGGAGTTACCCGATTTATAGGTGACATCTTCTCTCAAGCTCATTTCCTTTATTTTCCTTCTCCACCCCCTACACTCTCTTTATTCAATTTTTTTTTATGAAAAAACCATTATAATAAATATAATATGATGTTTTTATTTTAAGTTTTATACCTACACTTACACACACCTCCATCTAATGGATATCAAACATACTATTTCTATGTATGGCGAACTACTGCCTCACAAAACCATGATTGTTCATTTTTTCCATTACCGCCAATCATGGTGGCCATTATGATAGAAACTATGTATATATATGTTATATATAATATTTATTATGTCATTAATATTCTTTATTCTTTTTTACAACACATACCTTTTTACATTCAATTTGGTGTTAATATGATAATCTCGTTTGAGGAAGTGTGGACTACCGCCCCTTCAAAGCGATGTGATTCGTTCACACACCTCATAGAATGTATTAAGGATGGGTTTAGTGAAATTATATTATATATATGATATAATAATGATAATATAATAATTATATATATATATATATGTCATTTACATACTTTCTTTCAATACGTCAATTAAAACAGAAATGGTGTTCATGCGTACGTATGGCTTACCATCTCCAAGAACAGTGTATTTCATTTCATACTTATTTATGATATAGATTATTTTAATATAAATATAGTGGATATATATGATATTTATATAATTATTTACATTCTTGAATTATGATATAAGTATAAGGACCAATGATATAACAAATTAAGTCAGATGCGAAGAACAAAGAAAATATTAGCCAAATTGAAACCTTAACATAAGATCATTAAAAAGTAGGTAATATAAGGTAATAATAAAACAATATGTGGTATTATATATAATAATATTATTCTTTAAAATATTTATTAAAAAATTATATTTATTATATAGGAATCTTGTCCGAGTATGAAGAGATTCAAAACACAAGGTAAGGGTTTATTTTTTTCTCACCTTTATTTCTATGAGACACATGCCTCATACACTACTTGTTTCTTATAAGTGGTGTATATTCTTCCCATTAATTTATTTTTTGAGTCTTACACAGAATATTATGATATTAAAATATTCTTATAATTTTATTTTTACATGTGTAATATGATTCTATTGATTTTAAAGTGATTTCACAATCTCTTTCGTATTTGGGATTGTTTGTTTTAAGTCTTGGTTGGGTAATATTTATCATCCATGTCAATTTTTTTCTAAAAAAGATTCATAAAATATTTTATTATTCTTCTATGGATGTTTCAAGTCATTTTTACCCATTTTTTTACTTTTTACTTCATAGTTTGAAAGGAATATTTTTTTTATTTTTCAAACGATGTACTTTTTGACAGTTCTAAAAAAAGTATAAGAAGAATGTTTTTTCTAACTTACATGGTGTGAATGGATTTTTATGCTTTCATGATTCATTATTACCATGAATATTACCCTACAACATTACAAGGTTATTTTCAAATAAAATGTTTCATTTTAAAATTTCATTTCATTTGGATAAAATAAAACTATTTCTACGAAGAAAGGATATTTTCCTCAAGAACTAGTTTAAATGATTTTCATTATTCTTTTATATGTTTTCAAATGGGTTTTAGAGAAAATGGTTTTGAAAATGTTTTATATTTTAAAAAGTGATTTTTAAGGAAAATTCATGTTTCAAGTGATCTTTCAAAATCTTTTCCCACCTATGATGACATACTTTGTTATAGTTCCAGAATACTATTCATATTCTTTATCTTAATGGTTTATGTTTTGATGTCATGATGTTTAAAAACCCCACTTCTTTTCAAGGATTATTATTTTGATGAAATTATTATTAAACCTGTCTCTTTGGTATAGGTTATTATATGATTACTTTTTTATTACACCCATTCCATTTATGGGTTATGATTTGATTGTTCGTGATATTGTGGAACATGAATGTATTATTTCACTATGAGATGGGTGGGACCTAAATATCCCTCTGATGAATTGGTTAAAGATTTATATCTCATGAGATAAACTAAAATGGTCTTGGGAGTGAACCTTTACTACTAATATGTCCATGGGAGTGAGCCATGACTACTAAGATGGTATGAGTAGTGAACTCATGCTACTAAGATGGTTATAGGATTGAACCATGACTACTAAGATGTTATGAGGAGTGAACTCAAGCTACTAATATGGATATGGGAGTGAATCGTGACTACTAAGATGGTATGAGGAGTGAACTCATGCTACTAATATTGTCATGGGAGTGAACCATGGCTACTAAGATGGTATGGAGAGTGAACCCATACTACTAATATGGATTTGGAAGTGATGACTTGTATACCATGGAAATAATTATATACTTATGTGTCTTCCACAATTTCATGTCTTATTCCTATGTTAAGATTTATTAGATTATGTTCTTTATTTCCTTATGATTCATGTCTTATGAACTACCATTATTTGATCCATGTTTCATGTATATTATCTTTAATATTCCGAGTATGATCTTCTATTTTCATGATCATGTTCTCATACCCTTATGGTCATGATTATACTTACATATCTCTCTTGTTTACCCTTAATGGTCATTTGATATCACCCCTTTCTTATGTTTCTTTTCCCCAAGATATAAAGAAAGGTTATAGGTAGAAATGCTAAAGGTGGATATCTTTATGGGATATATTGAAGATATTTCACCAGGATATTAGATTTTGTTTCCATGTTTCCAAAGACACTAAACTATTACGGTCCTTAGGCATATATTATTGTAATGTATGAAATATACATCTAAAATGATGTAATATCCCTGCATGTTAAGCCTGGTTCACCATATCCATGAGTTCCTAGACTGGTTCATCATCATTTTTATTGATGATACCTTGATATATTCAAATTCATAGTAGGATCATTTCAAGCATCTTAGAGTTGTTTTTAAATTCATTCGACACTTCCATCTCTATGTAAAGTTGTCCAAGTTAATGTTCTAGGAATGAGAGGTGTATTTCCTAAGGCATGTGGTGTCTTAGTAGGGTGTAGAAATAGACCCATCAAATATAAAGGCTATAATTTCTTTGTAATAACCCTATAATGTGGCAGAGGTTTGTAGTTTTTTGGGTCTAACTAGCTATTATTAGAGGTTTTTGTTGGAACCACTTTGTGTATAAGGTTGTATTTTTTGTCAATATTTGTCAATGATGATAAAAATGAAGGAGATCAAGAAGTAATCCAATGAAGTGGAGGAATGGAAATTTAGACGATTGTTGTACTGATCATAAGTTCAAAGAACATGTGTCAAAGGTTACACATTGTTTACAATAATGAAGAATGTGAGGTTTAATCCATCTGAGGATGATTAAAGAAGAATGGGGTTTTTTATGAAGACCATGCAATTCCTCATTATTTCATGAGAGCCATGGGTTTTGATGAAGACCATTCAATTCCCCATTATTGCATGAGAACCATGGGTTTTGACGAAGACCATGCAATTACTCGTGATTGAATGAGAACCATGCAAGAGACTTCTTGACAAATTGAATCATATGCTTGGTATGAGTTAGATCATGACGGTTGAAGAAGAAGAAAATGTGCAAGTGAATGGAATTCTAACATGTCCATGCAGGGATTGGAACTCTGAGATTCCCATGCACATCACATTGTCACAGAAGATGATGATGTTAAATCTGTTCCTTTAAAGAATACATATCACGATAGTGGAGTTTGTGATGAAAGCAGATATGTTTCTTAAGGATACAAATCACCGAGAAGAAGTGTTTTTGAGGTGATTGTTCTTGTTGACAAAGAAAACAAAAGACTTACAAATTTGTTGACAAAGGAGATTCCATGGTGGCATGTTGAGTTCAAGGGTTGTGGTTAATGATCCATGTTTTATTCAAGAACTTCGAAAAAGGAATGGATGATCTGGAGGCAGTACAAAAATAGAAGATACAAGGTCGTGTCGTTTCCCAGTGTTTGCCAAAGTTTTAGGCCTGAAAATTGAGAAATGGAGAAAAGTGTTTTTGGAAAAGAGACTTGTGCGTCGTGTACTTGAAGAAGAGGAAACTTGGGCGCCATATGTTTTTCAATATCAGAACATCAATTTATGGTAAAGGGATTAGGGTCATGCAAGTATTGGGTTGGTCGTGTAAGTGACTTGCGTGCCGAGAGAGGACTTGCGTGCTAGTTCCTAGGAGGATTGGAACTTGCGGGTCTGTTGTTTTTCAAGAACAGAACTTCAAAATATGGCAAATTCAAGAGGATCACACAACTGTTAGTTTGGTCACGTAGGTGAGTAGCGCGACAGAGATAAGCACGTCAGAGATATGGGCGGCAGAGACTTGCATGCCGAAACTTGCGCACTACGTAGAGACTTGCGTGCCACCACACAAGTGGTCCAGTTTTACTATAAATAGAGGACCACCCCTCCTCATTCTGGATGAGCTCAACCCTTAGAGAAAATCATAGCTCTCGTCGTGTAGGTGTATTGATCACGCAAGTTGTGAGTGGTCGCGCAAGTGGTTTGTAGAGACTTGTCCGCCATCTCTTAGAAGTTGCATGATGTTTGTTGGTTTCATGCCCAAGGTGGTTTCGGCGAGAAAGGAAGTGAGTCGCACAGGTTTGAAGTTCAAGAAGGCAGTGTTGTGCAGGTGCTTTGGTGACACTTGCACGCCAGTTTAGACTTGCGCGCTGAAGACTTGAACACTGTATTGGGACTTGCGCGCCAGGCTTGAAAAGGAGTTCCAGGTATTGTTGGAGCACGACCGTCTTTCTGAAGCTGCACGAAGGCTGGAAGATTGCCTGATACCTTTCAGTGCAAAGTGAGATTAAAGAGGAAATCTAAATGATACATTCATGATCTCATGCATACATGGTGAACTGATTCTGACAATTCCAAGTAAACTGAGCTTCACTTATTGAGTAATCACATCAGTGGTTGTGATTCAGGCAAACTAAGTAAAGAGGATCTAGTGCATTAGTCATTGCACTAAAGAAGAAGGTTTGAACTGAAAAGATCATCAACTCTCAACTCTGATGAAAGCAAAGTCTCATGCTGAACAAGAGACAAAGACTTCAATAAAAATCTATTGAAGAGACCTTCACGTCTATAAACTGAGTGGGACATCACCAACGGCAGTGAGCCAGAGGGAGTCAACGGGAGTGACCCAAGGGACGCAGTGAGATATCCCTGAACTTTTGTAAAGGTAGTGAGTCTGGGACAGAGTGACTGTGCCCGAACCATTGTAATCTACAACTAGGGAAGATTAGTGAAATTTGTTACGACTGGAAACTTTTCGGCGTATGCTCCTTGGACGTAGCCCTTAGTGGTGAACCAAGTAAAATTGTTGTGTTATCTCTTTGAATTTGAATGTTTCATTGCTGATCATATCCATCATATAGGTTTAAGTAGTTCCTACCAACGTGGGAACAAGATCCAAAACTTTAAGAAGAAAAATTTGACACCCTGATTCACCCCTCCCCTCTCAGGGTATCCCGAGGTCCTACAGTTTTCATTTAATTTATCTAGGTTTGTATCCCCTTGAAATCCTTGACAAGGAAGGTCCAAGCCTTTGTCTGGAATGATCAGTTCTAGGAAGCATTCAGTTACCTGAAATAGAAGTAGGTTAGTGCTCCAATGATTTGGTTCCATAGGGGAGTTTGATTTTTGAGGTTTTTTATGACAATTCCCATATAGTATCTGTGATGACCCTAACCCTAGAAGCCTAGAGTCGGTGCCTAAAACATGGTGTGTAATTTTTTTTACAAAAACATGAAAATAAAAATTACACATCTCATTTCATCATAGAGAATATTTTCAGTTTAGGTTCTGGAAAACTAGACACAGCTAATACATTTCCTCAAAAACTTGACAAAGATAAACTTCATATTGTTTCCATCGCATAGGAGTACTCAAAGCTTGAAAAATCTACTAACCCAGTAAAAATACATTCAAAAAGTATGGTGAGAATTTAAAACACACAGTAATGGGTTTTAAAAAAAATAACAAAATTCATTTTTAAAACAAAAAACCCTTGTAATAATAACAAAGCATTTTCTTAAAAAGAAAATAACACTTCTTGAAGAACATCATCAACATTTTTCAAAGGTTACTTGAAGACGTTTTCAAGAAAACTCTTACACAAGAATTATATATTTTCTTAAAAGCTCTAGGTAAAACATATATTATAGTGTGCATACATGTAAAAAATGTATGGGATTCTACATAATCTAGAAATTGTTCAAACAAATTTAAAGGTGACATGCAAGGTTATAGGTAAAAATTAGCACATGAATTAACACTTTCTTAGAATTGCATATGTAGAAATATCATGATTCACTTTAACACTTAAAATTAAATTTATAAAATTATATATGTAACATCAACTTATGTATCAAAATTCAAATAATATATTCTAGACTTTCCCTATACAAACTTTCCATGTACATACTTCATTATTCCATATGCATTTATCACCGTTATCATACATAAAATATTCATAACCAAGGGATATTATACTAGTCTAATAATCACTTAGTTTATTATATAGTAATACATAATTAGGGAATGTATAATTATAGACTTTTTCATGGCCTTATTTCATAACCGTACATAATCATTCTGTCAAGGCCTCATGCCAAGACCATACGGGTAAAACCCCAACATAATTTGTCTCATGAGACTTAACTTTACCCAATGAATTGGATCTCTTTCTGAGTGCACCCATCATATCATATAATTATAATACATTCCACATATGTCTAGTGTAGTCTTATATTCAAATTTTCCCATACCACCTTGGAAATTTAAATTCTTAATTTTGGAGTTATCAATAGAGATAAATTTAATTCTTGAATTAATTATATACATGTTCATAAATGAAGTGAACTGTGCAATAAATGTAGAAATGGATAGGTTTGTCAGTTTTAGGTTATGGAAAAATAAAATTTAACATTGTCATGCATGGACTAAAATGACATTCTTTTTCACATGTGATAATAACTAGTGCACATAAAATAATTGATTATTTCATAAAATAATAACTCTTTCATTCAAACCCTTGTCACATGAATGTGAAAAAAATTCATAAAACAATTTACATGTTTTTTTTAATTTGTGATACTTTTTATTCTTGTTATTCTTGAACCTTTTTCATATAATAATTTTCATCAGATGGTGTGCAAGAAATGATATCAGATTAATGCTCCCACTTAAAAATTTCAGGCATAAAATAACAAAACAAGGTTTTGATATTGTTTTCCATTTTCAATTTGTACTCATATTCACAAATACATTTAGGTCAAGTAAATATTAACATCATATTCATGGATTTACTTATGAATGTAAAACATGTAAAAAGAGAGTATAAATATATTTATGATTAAATGTGAAAACAATGATACAACTTACTAACATAGCTAATACCATTTAGAAACTTATGAAATCAAGATTGAAATACTTATATATATATTTTTTTCATAATATAATTAATCCTTAAGTAAATTATGTTGGTTGAAAAACACCCTTTTTAAAATGACAGTTCGCCCTTAAAATAGGTCGAGTATGCTGTTCATACAAAAACACATATTTACCACTAAAAATATATTATTGTAGAAAACCCCAAAATCATTACCTAGAAAACCTCCACAAACACTATATGAATTATAAGAATCACATAAATACTAGTAATAAATATTTAGAAAATCCAAAATAATTTAGGATTTTTGAAATTTGTATAAATCGTAGATACAAAAAGTGTATATAAGGGACTTCATATCTAAAATAAAGTTTAATTAAATCCCTAAAAGACATTCATACCACAAAAACATTTGTTAAACATTTATATCAACCTAAGGAAAACCCAAATTGGATTAGGATCAAAGTATATATATATATGTACACAAAGTGTATATAAGTGTTTTGCATAAGTAAAATAAAAGAAAAATAACCCTTATATGTATAACATTCATTAAGAACACCATTTAAAAAACAAATGTCCTTAATTAGAGAATCATAAAAATAGTATAGGTTTGTTTTTTAAATTAACATATATACCTATATAAGTATATAAATAGGTTTTCATTAAACACTAAACAAAGTAAACCCTTTCATGTGTTATACACATTAAAAACATCAGTTACACACTCATAATCACTTTTAGATAACCTAAATCGAGTTAAGATTGAATGTAATATAAAATTGTGTGTGTATATATATACTCGTAAAAAAATATGTATAAAAGTTTTTATAAAGAAATCAAAGAAAAATAATCCCTTATATGTCTTCAGGGATGAGATTGAGTCGAGCAGAGTCTTGGAGAGGAATTGAGATGAGAAAAAACCATTGGGTTAAGGTGAAAAAGAGAGTTTATATAAACTGTAAATATATATTTATATAATTTTATATACCACAGTTCAGTGTAGAATTTTGAACAATGAAACTTAATAAAATATGAATCTAACTATTCATATAAATAAAACAAAGACCAAGATTGGCTCATATCTCAAATGGATCGATTATTGATAATAATATATTTATTTTTTGTAGAAAAACTTGCATGGAAAAGGTTCAGTTCAATATTAAAATAACCTACCTTGAAAACTTGTGGAAATGAGAACATGGACAACTGGGTGCTGGGAGAGATAGGAAGACTTCTCAAGAGGAGGAAGATATGGTGGAGAAATGGTGGTGGATACTAGTGTGGTGCGAGGAAGAAGAAGAAGAAAAGGTAAATGTGGAAAATATTGGATTGTCCAGATCGTTCGAGGCCGATCAGACGACTACGGTGACATTTGAGGGTTTAAAAAAAAGAACATATGAGATTAAGTCACGGTTTTGATTGGACGACCATGAATTGATTCTTCATTTAAAAAAGGATTTATGTATGAGATCTCACATGACAAGATCAGACAGTCGAGGAAAAACACAGAGGGAAAGTTTTGGTAGTGGGATTTGAAGGCTAGACCAAATCATACGGTCCATATCTTGCATGGTGAGATTGAATGATTTAGATTAGATCTCCATTAAAAAATCGCATCCCACATCAAAACGGAAAGGGTTTTGATTCTGCCTTATAAACCTCAGTGCGCCAGCACTCAGCAATTAACTCTCTTTCCCCCTCCCCAGTACCGCCCTATACCGGTTCTCCCCTACGGGCATGCTCTCCTCCCACCCTATGCCATCGTGCCGCCCCGCACTGTGGGACCTCCTTGCAACACCCATGCTACCCAGTGGGCATGTGTACCCTCAATGTCAGCTTGTGCTGACTGGGGAGTGAAGGATCAGTCACTTCACTCTAAGGAGTAGTGTGAGCTGCCTCCCTCGGCTGGCAAAAGGCCAGCCCAGGGTTACACATTTTTTTATATATCCCTTGATTAAAAAAAATTAAATAATATACATAAGTACATCTATATTGGAAAACATGTTTTTAGATACATTTTAAGTTAAAAAACTTTCAAAAATCAAAATATACCATATAACTTCATCTAAAACCAAAGAAATCAAAAAATGAAGTAATAAATATTTATTTTTATTAAAACACAAAATTTCATTAATTTTATTAGTCTAAAACATGATTTCAACTTAATTTTAAACTTTGAAACTTTAGAATACACAATCTATCATATAAATTATACAGTATCATCAATTAACCAAAAGTATAAATTGTAATTATTAAGAGTATTTTAAAAGATGATTTCAAATTCAAATACGTATTTTTTAATCAAAAACAATATGTATACTTATCTTAAAATTTATATAAGTAAACAATATGTACTTTTCTTTGTATTTTCATTAAAACACAAAAGTCATGATTTCAAATTCATTTTAAGCTTTAAAACATTATACTTTCAAAATCTAAAGATATGTTCAATTAAAAACATGTTCAAAGATATAAATTTAAAGTATTTTAAAATATTCAGAATTCTTAATATACATAAATACTTAGAATTCATTAAATAATCAAAATACATAAAATACCCTAAAGTTATAAGATTTTATAACTGTTACAAAAACAAATAGTCACCTAAGGACCATAATATCTATTAACAGTCACAAAAACCTTATAAATACGTGTTTATGGTATTCCAAACTTCAAAAACAACTCGTTGAATATTGTTCTCTATATCCCCTTGATGATTAGTACGGTTTCCATTGTTCTTTCCATACTATTTTTCATTGTGAAAAATTCGAAGGACTTCCACTATTTTCTTGGTCTGTTTGTGGTGTTTGGGGGGCTCCTGGTGATTCTGATAGGTCTCCTAGTATGCATTCTAGGTTAGTGAGGTTCTTTTGGCCTTATGGAAATGTAAAGTTTCATAATTACTATTGAATAAATCATGTCTTTATTTTTATTCTGCAAGTATTTATTTTAGATGAACCATTGTTAAAAAACCAAAAATAATAATGACACTAATAATTATCAAAATATTATTATTACATCTTAAATATGTTCAGGGTATTACATTATCCCCCCCCCCCCTTAAAAGAATTTCATCCTCACAATTCCATTCATACTCATAGGCACTAGCCTTCTGTCATCCACTGCGATGTCCCTTCACAAGTACCACCGGTGTCGGCATTTTACACAGTTTCCAGTTATATGAATTCCTAACACATTTTCAAAACCCTTGATTTCTCTGGTCCAGATGCAACATGAGAAACTTGGGTCATACTCTTGTAGACATCTATAGTTTCTCGGGAGTGAGGCATGAGGGTGTGATGCTGGGATACATTATATAAGGCCCCGACCTTAAACATTACTTAACATTGAATTAAATGAATAATTCCCATTGAGGATATTTTCAGGTTTAGAGTTTTAGAAAATTAGATCTTAACTATTACATCTCAAAAGATTATAAAGTAGACACTTCTACTAAGTTTCCATAAAATAAAAACTCTTAAAAAGAAACATGTCTAGTTCCATGTTTTATATAGAATGAATTTCCCTTTATCCCATCCTTGACACTATTCAACATTAAATCCAATGAAGAACATTTTAAAAAAACTTTGGGTGAGCATAAAAAGCTCAGTAAGGGAAACACAAATAATGGAAACAGTTAGTTTTTTCAAAACAACAAGTAAACCATGTATACTTTATCAAGGTAATACTTTTCACCTTTATGAAGTAGTAAAAACTCTTCACTGAATAAAATATCAATACTTACCATTTTGTAACCAAAGGATTACCATTAAACCCATACAAAGAACACATAACATATAAAGGTAACTTGGGACATAAACATACTTAAATGGAATAACCATACGGTCGACTTCCACACATATCACTTAATGGAATAGCCATACGGACGACTTCCATACCCAATGCATTAGAGGTTATAACGTAACCACCCATCTTGGTATTCACGGAACCACCCATCATATGGTTTATCACGTAACCACCCGTCAAATTTCCAAGTACCATTATAAAATCATAAGACATAAAACAAATATAATGGAAAGAAACAATTTCCACACTTTGATCACAATATATAACTTAAATATATTGAAATAACCAATCCATTATAAAAACCATTTTCAATAACAAAATATATAAAAGAGTATATGGTATTTATTTCATTTTAAAAACATTATTGCTTGTTGAGGAAGCCAAAGACCAAATAATACTCGCGGCAGCAGAAAATGTCATTGTCACCGCATACGTTAAAAGAAACATTCCTTTTTTGTTGTTTAGTAAAACGCTTCATATAAAAAGATTAATTTTAAATAAAATTAAAATTAAAAGGGGTTTATACACCATATAAAATAAAACCTTGTATTAGAACAAAATATGCCTCAATGAAAGGAGATTGAGACGAAGTCCCTTACCTCGGGTCCGACTTGACTCGATCATTCTTTAACATCCTGAATAATAAACTCGAGTTAATTTCTACTTTCTTAAGAACCTTTTTCAAGTTAATTATTCCTTTTATATCACTTATTACCATTTTATTAACAATATGTAATTTTTTATGTTAATAATGGTCGTTTTGTCGATCAATGGTACTTGAGTCAAAAGTAAACTCTTTATAATTACAAGTTGTTCATGGGGTAAAATATCCATTATATCCAGAATTATATTCAAGATGTAGATATCATATATGTCATATATATCCAGTATATACATGCATTTATAATATTACATAACATTTAGAGGAAAGAAATGAAATGCACCGTTCATGGAGACGGTAAGTCGTACGTACGCATGAACGCTACTTCCATTTCTATTTCATATTTAATGGAATTAAAATATAATGATACATAATAGTATTATAATTACAGTATTTTATCATATATAATATCATTAAATCTATCCTTTATATGTACCACATATGTTATTAACGAATCAAATCACTTTGAGGGGGCGGTAGTCCGCACTTCCTAAAATGAAGATATCGCGTTTACCCATAATGGAAACCAAAAAGGTATGACATAAAAGAAAAATACAGAATATTAAGGAAAAAATAAACATATTATATATCATGTATAAATATAGTGACATCTTAATGTCCACCTTTGAAGGTGTTATATGAGTTTTGAACAATCATCGTTTCGTGAGGCAGAAATTCACCATCCACGGAAACAGTATGTTCTTTAACCATTAGATGTAGGTGTGTGTAATTGTAGCTCGAATCCATCACATGACAACATCCTAGTATATTAAAGATACTGGTTTTGTTGCAAAAGAAAGGAATAAAAAGAGTTTAGGGGGTTGGAGAAGAAAAATAAAACAAAAGAGCACAAGTGAAGACGTTACCTTAAAATCGGGTAACTCTCTTTGGTTTGAACTAAAAGGGTTTATTGAAGAGCTTACTGTCTAAGTTAAGGCTTCTAGGATGAGGAGAGGGATGTGGAGAGACAAAATGATCAGAGCCTGGCCGAACATAAGGCTTTAGAGGTGTGGGTAAGGAGGTAGAGGTGGGGGCCTTTTATAAGAGGAGAGGAGGGGAACTCTTGGAATGTTTAGAAAAGATACTTTATTATAAAATGAGTTTCGGTTTTTAAAGGTCCCACAATTATATATTTTGAGGATAAGGTGATAAGGGTTACAAATCCACCCATCCAATAGGTTTTTGACATGTGTAGGTCTTAGATTTTACATTATCTTTTCATTTTATTTAAATCATTAAATAATGAGGTAATCACTGCATCATTATAATGTCATAAATAATTTAATTTATTTATTGTCTAAAAATTATAAAAAAATACTATGATGTAGTAAATCTTTTTATATTTCCAATGACTATTTATAGTCAAAAATCTTACTTGTTTAACCCCATGTAAAAATTGTTTTAGTAAAACAATACATGTTTGTGTCTTTTTTACTTTTACTTTAAATAAAAGGCATTAATGTCATTATCTTACCCAAGTGGCTCCATGGGGTCCCAAAAATCAACCCATGGGTTTTCTTTGTCGGCCATGACACATCCAATAAAAGTATGACATGTTTCAAGGTTATTTTATATTTTTAAAACATTATTTTTACCTTAAATTACACTAATTACCTCTAATCGCGATTAAAAACTTAAAAGTTACTATTCACCAAAAAAATATTTTAATCCCATTGAACCACATTTTACTTCTTAATGAAAATAATTTATATTGGATTTTTGAAATTCAAATCACAGAAGTGGTAAATTTCCATTTAAACGAAAAATCAGTTTTTGTAACTACCACTTTGTGCTTTCACTATTCATCAAAAATTAAGGTTTTTCAGAAAATTACCAAAACTTCACCCTAAGCTATATTTGATATTCCGAATTCAAAAATGGTTTCTATTTTACGAAATTCAAAACATATAAGTTGCATTAATTAATTTAATAATTAACTCCCACTGTCAAAACAAATAGCGTGTTTTTATGAAACAATATGTAACAAATGATTGAAACTAGTTTAAGTCCAATTTCAAAGTGAAATCAATTCCAATGACCACCATTGGATTAAATGGTAAAAATATATTATAATTTAACTTTAAAAAAATTCAAAATATAATCTAATCATATAAATATATTATATTAAAAAGAGGTTTTGAATTAAAATACAACATTTTTCACTATTCATTAAAAAATGATCTTTATCGGAAAAATACCAAAAATTTACACAAAGTAAATTTTGATGTCCCGATTCCAAAGAAGAGTTTTATTTGGTCTAATAGAATGTATAAGAGTGACCAAAACTATTTTTAAAGAGGGTTCGCCATCAAAAGGCGATAGTTCGACCTTTTAGTGAAAATTAGAGTATATATGCCTAAAATTGAATTCTTTTCTTATTTTAAGCCTTTATATTTTATTGGATAAATATAAAAAAATTTAAAAAACATATATAATCATATTTTAGTTATTTATATTAATTCATGCCAATACAATGGCTACATGTTAACTACCATTTAAAATAATATTATTTTATTACTAGTGTGTAATGTAAGATTTCAAAGAAACTCTTTGTTGCGTATCGAGTACGCTATCGAACATAGCAACCCCTTTAAAGTAAAATTAATATTTAATTCGCAAATATTAATAAATATGAAAATGTATTATTCTTTATTTACCTGGGATGTTACATCCTTCCCCCCTTTTGGGAATTTTTTCCTCGCAATTTTATTCACTTATCAAAATAAGTGGGGGTATTTATCCCTCATAGCATTTTGAGATTCTCATGTTGCCTCTTCAACCATATGGTTTTTCCACAAAACCTTTACCTGGTGAATTACCTTATTTCGCAATACTTTCTCTCTTCGGTCAAGAATCTAGACTGGTTGTTCTTTTTAAGAGAGATTCTCTTCCAACTGAACTACCTCTGGGCTCAAAACATGAGATGGATCTGGCATATACTTTCTCAACATCAAAACAGGAAAAACATTGTGTACCTGAGATAAAATCGGAGGTAAATCCACTCAGTAAGCAACTGATCCAACTTTCTCTAGAATTTCATATGGTCCAATGAACCTTGGGCTCAGCTTTCCTTTCTTACCAAATCGCATAACACTTTTCCATGGTGAAACTTTGAGAAAAACATGATCACCTACCACGAAAGATATATCCTTCCTCTGGTTATCTGCATAACTCTTCTGCCTAATTTGAGATGTTCTCATGTGCTTCTGAATCAACTGAACTTTTTCTTCTATCTCCTCAACCAATTCTGGTCCCATCAGCTTCCTTTCACCCACTTCATCCCAAAAATCTGGAGTTCGACACCGTTTACCATATAATACCTCAAACGGAGCCATCTATATACTGGAATGAAAACTGTTATTATATGAAAATTCAACCAAAGAAAGATGTTGGTCCCAACTTCCCTGATAATCCATCGAACAATCACGTAGAATATCCTCCAAAGTCTGAATTGTTCGTTTTGACTGCCCATCTGACTGAGGATGAAAAGATGTAATGAAATTTAATTCAGTACCCAATGACTTCTGAAGGCCCTTCCAAAAGTTAGAAGTAAACCTGGGATCACGATCGGATACAATGGATAGTAGATCTCCATGCTACCTGACTATCTCATTAAGATACAAACGGGAAAGTTGATCTAGATATAAAGTATCTCGAATAGGAAGTAAATTAGCAGATGTAGTCAAGCGATCAACAATAAACCAAATTGCATTATTACCTCGAGATGTCCTCGGTAATCCCACAACAAAGTTCATGGATACATTTTCCCATTTCCACTCTGGCACCAGTAAAGGCTGAAGTATCCCTTTTGGTAACTGGCGCTCTACTTTAACCTGCTGACAAGTCAAACACTTTACAGTAAAATCAGCAATATCTCTTTTCATTCCATCCCACCAGTAATACTCCCGTAGATCTCTGTACATCTTAGTAATGCCAGGATGAACTGAAAATGGGGAACTATGAGCCTCACATAACAACTCATTCTTCAACTGTGAATCACTAGGCACACATAATCTCTTCCCAAATCTCAAAACACAATCATTATCAATGTTGAATTTGGGCAACTTACCCTTCTGAACCAGCTCTACCTTTTTCTGCAACTCACTGTCTTTCTTCTGCGCTTGCTTAATTCTGTCTGATAGAGAAGATTTCACTGATACCTGAAACAAAACAGAAGGAAATCCTGCCCCCAACAACTTCTATTCCAAAGTTCATCAAATCAAAAACCAAAGGATCTCGTTCCAAACGTATCATGGTTAATGAAGCATTACTTTTTTAACTCAAAGCATCATCCACTTTATTTGCTTTTCCCGGATGGTAATGAATTGTACAATCATAATCCTTGATTAATTCCAACCATCTCCTTTGTCTCATGTTCAATTCTTTCTGAGTGAATATATACTTTAAACTTTTGTGATCAGTATATATTTCACACTTTACTCCATACAAATGATGCCTCCAAATTTTTATAGAAAAAACAACAGCAGCTAATTCCAAGTCATGCGTAGGGTAATTTACCTCATGAGTTTTCAAGTGACGTGAAGAATATGAAATTACCTTATCATTATGCATAAGTACACAGCCAAGTCCCTTCAACGAAGCATCATTGTATATAACAAACTCACCATTCCTGGAAGGAAGTGCCAAAACTGAAGCATTCACCAATATTCTTTTCAAATCCTGAAAACAATAATCACATTATTTTGTCCAAAAAACTTAACACCCTTCTGAGTTAGCTTAGTCATTGGACTAGATAACCGTGAAAAATTTTCAACAAACCTTCAGTAGTAACTTTCCAAACCAAGGAAGCTACGAATCTCAGTTACATTTGTGGGTCTTGACCATTCTTCAACAGATTTTGTTTTAGCAGGATCAACAGTTATGCCATCTTTTGAAACAATGTGACCAAGGAAATAAATGTGTTGTAACCAAAACTCACACTTGCTGAATTTTCCATACAATTTCTTTTCTTTTAAGGTTTTCAAAATAACCCTTAAATGAATTTCATGCCCCTATTTACTTTTAGAAAACACCAAAATATCATCAATGAAAACAACCACAAACTTATCCAAGAACTCATGGAAAATTATATTCATAAGGTCCATGAATACAGTAGGTGCATTGGTTAACCCAAAAGGCATAACTACAAATTCATAATGGCCATATCTAGTACGGAACGCAGTCTTCGGAACGTCTGCTTCTTTTACTTTCAACTGATGGTACCCCGACCTCAATTCAATCTTCGAAAAATACTGAGATCCCTGGAGCTGATCCCACAAATCATTGATATGAGGCAAAGGATACTTGTTCTTAACAGTAATGTTATTCAAGGCTCTATAATCAATGAAAAGTCTCATTGAATCATCTTTCTTTTTAACAAACAAGACAGGATCACCCTATGGTGATGTGCTAGGTCGAATGAAACCTTTATCTAATAACTCCTTCAATTGTTTCTTTAACTCTAAAAGTTCACCTTGAGCCATTCAATAAGGGGGTTTTGGAATTGGATTAGAATCAGGAACTAAGTCAACAGTAAATTAAAATTCATGATCATGAATAATACCAGGAAACTCCTCAGGAAAAACATCAAGATACTCATTTACCACTAGCACATCATTAATCTGAACAGTTCCTTTATTTTCAACAACATGTGCAAGGTAACATTTATTTTCATCTTTTACTAGTTTCTCAACTTCCTGATATGTCATAAAAAACAAGGGTTCATTCTTGTACACAAACTGAAAATATTTCTGAAATGAAACCATTTTAGCTTTGCAGCCAATCTTAGCATGGTAAATAGAGATCCAATTCATACCCAGGACAACATCAAACTCTACTAGAGGTAAAACAATAAGGTTTGATGGTAGATTCTTTCTGCACCCAAGGATAGGAAGGTTCAAATAATTTCTTTTTGTCTCAACGTTCCCTTTAGGTGTTTTTACCATAAGTTCAGGATTCATATATTGAGATGGAATTTCCAATTTATTAGAAAACTTCTCAGAAATGAAATAATGTGTATACCTTGTATCAAACAACACATTGGCATAATCTGAACAAACAGACAGTGTACCTGATACTACTTCATTCGATGGCCCAACATCTGCTGAAGTAGTTGAAAAGGATTTCACCACCCCTTTCTTCTTGTAGTCTTGCTACTTTCCCCCAGTTGAGTTCTTCATTAGACACTCATTTGCATAATGACCCATTTCATTACACTTAAAACATCTTACCGCTGGCTTTTCATTGCCTTCTTGTTCATCTTACTTACAGTTACAAGCAATATGACCAGACATACCACACTGAAAGTACTTTCCAGACTTTGATAAACATTCTCCAGGATGCATTTTACCACACTTGTCACTGGATGGATATTTGGTTTTCTTACCTCCTTGTTTCTTTGATTAATTCTTCCCCTTTGCCTGCCAAATGGACCTCTTATTCTGTTGTTTGTCAAAGATCACCTGATCATCGGCAAACTCCATTTCCACCTTCTCCTCACATCAAACAAGTTTTTCATAACTTTTTAACTCACGAGAAGCTAAATCCCTTCGATACCTTGTCTTTAACCCTGAGTAAAAACAGTTGATTTTAATATCAAGATCTCGTATGAAGTTTGGATCATACCTTGCCAGTCGAGTGAACTTTGCTTCATAAGTAGCCACTGAATCATCCTCCTGCCTCAATTATAGGAAATTTTTTCCATCCTAAGATGAACCACCTTAGGAAAATATTTTTCAAGAAACATACCTTTGAATTCATCCCAGTGAAGATCATCAATCTCATCACTATCCCTGATATTTTTCATCATCGACCACCACTGATCTGCTTCACCTTCAAAACGGTAAATAGAAAGACTAACCTTTTAATGTTCTGAACACCCCATGACATCAAAAATATTCTCCAGCGCTTTAATCCACCCTTCAGCTAGCACAGGGTTAGATGATCCTCTTAATGATGGGGGATGTTGCCTCATGAAATGTTCCACCACTGACATGTTCCGTTGTGGTTGATCTGGCTGATCTCGTGCATGGATACCACCACCATTTATAGCTTGAGTCAACTGTTCCATCACTGCAACAAACTGTTCAGTTCCGATTCCGACCATCTCAGGTTGCTGATTTGGAAGGTTGTCTTCCTCCTGATGTCGTCCCAACATACCTGCCTGGTTTCCTCTGCGGAAAACCATTCTGAACATAAAAATATCTTAGGCGAAGCAACATGGTAATCTTTAAATTCTATATCATTTCAATCATACCATAAATTAACTTATAATTTAACAATTTTCTAACTCCTAAAGTTGTCTAAACCGACCTCTAATACCAACTATAAGGCCCCGGACTTAAACATTACTAAACATTGAATTAAATAAATAATTCACATTGAGGATCTTTTCAGGTTTAGAGTTTTAGAGAATTAGATCTTAACTATTACATATCAAAAGATTACAAAGTAGACACTTCTACTAAGTTTCCATAAAATAAAAACTCTTAAAAATAAACATGTCTAGTTCCATGTTTTATATAGCATGACTTTCCCTTGATCCCATCCTTGACACTATTCCACATTAAGTCCTGTGAAGAACATTTTAAAAAAACTTGGGGTGAGCATAAAAATCTCAGTAAGAGAAACACAAAGAATGAAAACTGTTAGTTTTTTCAAAACAACAAGTAAACCATGTATACTTTATCAAGGTAATACTTTTCACCTTTATGAAGTAGTAAAAACTCTTCACTCAATAAAAGATAAATACTTACCCTTTTATAACCAAAATATTACCATAAAACCCATAAAAATAACACATAACATAAAAAAGGTAACTTGGGACATAAACATACTTAAATGGAATAACCATACGGTCAACTTTCACACATATCACTTAATGGAATAGCCATACGGCCGACTTCCATACCCAATTCATTGGAGGTTATAACATAACCACCCGTCCAGGTATTCACGGCACCACCCGTCATATGGTTTATCACGTAACCACCCATCAAATGTCCAAGTACCATTATAAAATCATAAGACATAAAACAAATATAATCTAAAGAAAACATTTCCACACTTTGATCACAATATATCACTTAAATATATTGACATAACCAATCCATTATAAAAACCATTTTCAATACCAAAATACATAAAAGAGTATATGGTATTTATTTCATTTTAAAAACATTACTGTCACAACCTGTCCTCGGGGCCCGTGCCGTGACTACCCCAAGACCGCCTTTCATAGGCCAGGGGCTGGAGACTAGAACCAAGGCATAATTCCCGGTAAAAAGGGAAGGCATTGCCTTTGTAAATTAAACAAACACCACAGAGCAAGCAAGCAGTAGAAGTAAACACTAAGTAAAAACTGAGAACAACGGTAAGTACGGAAAAGTAAGTGGGCCAGTATACAAACCCAAACTGAAAGTAAAGTACAACTAGAAGGTAAAACAGAAACTATAAAGTAGAGCCACAGCGTTGAGTCTTCCACTGGAAGTCCCACCTGAAGGGTGGGTACAGATAGCCTCTACTGCTCCTCGGGTCTAGCCAGCCGCTCTGAGTACGTCCCGCCCAGTGGTCCACCTCCAGGTACTGTCCTGCTCCGCAAGCCTCAACCACGATCAGCGATGTCTGTCATCTGCAACCAACACAACGTAGTGCGGGCATAGCCTGTGCAGGGGTGAGTATAATCTACTCAGTAGGGACCCTGAGACCCTCGAAGGTCTCCTAGAATCCACAAAGGATAATCCACAATGGAAAGATACAATCACGAAGTAACATCCGACACTGCTTAGGTATATGCCCATACATATACCTAAGTCACCAATTCCAGTCCGCTCCAACCTCTGAGCCCAAGTACAACCCAGTACACACAGTAAATCACAACCCAATCCACACAGGAAAGAACAACACAATTCACAAAGGAAAACAAAACAGGATTCAGTTCACACAGGTATACTTCTTCGTATGACGATAAAGATGATCAGATATATCCACTGATTCATTTAATTCATCGGACCCACAAAGGATCAATAGGTACTAACCCCCAGAATGACCCACAAAGGATCGATCATGAAGTTGAAACCATAGCTATTGGGAAACTCCTTCTATATCAAGTACAGTGGGTATGCCGCTACAACCAAGCACTTCCCTCTAACCTTGGACTGTTGTAGTACTCCACCTATCAAGTATTGTGGGCCTGCTGCTATAACCAAGCACTTCCCACCATGGGTCTGCCACTACAACCAAGCGCTCCCCCTCATAGCCTCTAGAGGTACTCCTTCTGTTGAGTACCATGGGTCTGCCGCTACAACCAAGCGCTCCTCTATCTTGGGTTTACTGCTACAACCAAGCGCTCCCCCGTGCTGCTACAACCAAGCGCTCTTCCGTCGTAGGTCTGCCGCTACAACCAAGTGCTCCTCCATTGTGGGTCTACCACTACAACCAAGCGCTCCCCCTCATAGCCTCCAGAGGTACTCCTTCTGTTGAGTACTATGGGTCTGCCGCTGCAACCAAGCGCTCCTCCGCCGTGGGTCTGCTGCTCCAACCAAGCGCTTCCCACTAGGATATCCGTAACACACCGAGTCGTTCGATCAGAAGTCGTCAAGTCTCAACCGGCTCTAGGGTTTCCGCACACAGCATGCTCATTCCGGGAGGGTCCACTCCACGAGACAAGAGGTCGATGCATCAACTGACATGTATTCCGGAGTTTATGTATCTCAAAAAGTACCATAGTGGTCTCTACCGAACCCACAGAGGATTCCCGTACTGTCTTCATTGTCGTCGCAGAAGCAGCCAGCTCTAGGGTTCCCGCACACAGCATGCTCATTCAGGAGGGTCCGCTCCACGAGCCGAGAGGCTGATACATCAACTGACACAAAGTCCGGAGTTGATGTATCCAAAAGTTCCGTATCGTCAACAGGAACTCAATGTCGCAGACGGCGCGTCAATCGAACGTCCGGTCTGAGAGTTATAGATTTTTTCGTCCCAGGGGCCTGGTTAGTTTTTAATCAAAAACCAACCCACCCGTAATCCACCTGTGTCCAAACCTCGGGTGGAGTAATCCAAAAGATCTTTCTCACTAATAGGAATCCAGCAAAGTCGATGGTACGTCAATCGGACGTCCAGAGCTCAAGTTATGAGCATTTCCGCTCCGAAGGCCCGGTTGGTTTTGTGTACGAACCAACTCGGCCGAATCCAAAGTACTCTGAAACCTTTAGTGCGATATACCGAAATGACCATCTCGATCCAAGGATCACATCTCCGCTAATGGTGCGTCGATCGGAGGTCCGTAGCCCAAGATATGTGAAAAAGACCGAAAGAGGTCCGAAAACGGAAGGTCTGGGCCCGGACCGACCTTGCCCAACCCCCCTGGGTCGGCTCGAACCGGGTCGACCCAACCCGGGTCCAGGTCCGACCCGGCCAGCGTGGCCTGGCCCGGCCTGGGCGCGACCCAGCCCGGCTGGCGCGGGCGCAGCCCGGTCGCCAGGTGGCTCGACCGTAACGGCCGAGCGGTGCGCAAGGGGGCATCGCCCACTTGAATGATCCGCGACCCCGCGTGGGGGGCCACCTCTCACCAACGGACGCGGCCGGGTTTCCGCGTCCCACCTTCGCCAGTCCCGTGCGGTCGTGGGACTGCCGGCCCACCGCCGTGGCTTCAGTCGCGGAGGTTCTTCCCGGCGGCGCGCCGGCGGGTTGCTCCGCGGACCACCGGACGAGTTCTGGTGGTCAGAATTGCGCGTCGTTTTCGCCAAAGGCCCTCCTGAGGTTCTTATTTCCCTGCAAGGACCCCACATCGCCTGTGCGGCTTATTTTTTCATTGTCCGCCATTTATCACACCACGAACGAAAGGGCGGTGGGTTCAGACTTGTTCGTTGGTCCGCACCCACCGCGTTAGCGGTTTTAAAAGTCTTCCAACAAGTATTTAATCATACGCCGCAGGTATAAAAAAAATCAAAAGATTTAAAATTCACCAAAAGAATCCATGCCGAGAATATAATTCACAAAGAATTAAAATAACTGCAACCTCCTACCTCAATCGGTTGTTGATCGAAGATTGTCGCGGGGAAGGAACGTCGTGGAAGAAGCGTCGCAGAAGGAGGATCTTCGGCGTCGCGTCGTCGATCTCCGAGGGTTTAGCACTCTTCATCTCCTTTCATCATAGGCTAGAATTCTTCATCGGTGACGATGCGTTCTTCGTGTTCTTCGCATTCTTCGCGAAGGAGGATGAAGATCTTCAAGCTTTAGAGTTTCTCCAAATCCTCTCAACAAGCCACCCTCAAGTAAAACAATTTTTGGTATTACTTTATTCCCGATGCCAACAATTAGAAATTCAAATTTAAGAAACGAACAATTAATTCGATGAATTAATTGTAACGACTTAACTGCCCAATTAATAGGGGCGTTTAGAATTTAAGTAAACGCACCGGTAGACTTTATTTAAAAGAGGTTTTCATGGGTGCGTTACTTAGAGGGGAAGAAACGGTGGGGCTTATGTGGGCCCCACCTCATAAATATCCTACCAAGTGGGTAGGATATTGTGGGTCCCACCTTATCTACTTAACATGGCTTAAGTGGCTTTAAGTGAATAAAATAAAGTGTCGCACCACTTTTATTTTATTTCTTAACTTAACCCCAAAAATTAAAAACCACACCCGAGCAAACGCAACTCCGGAAAAGTCGTTTCAAAGCAAATATCGGCGCTGCGATTCCATCAGTGCCCTCGGAATTCGATTCCGAGCATCGGTTCAAAAGTTAGAAAAACCCGCTCGTTCGTTCACTGAATGTACCCGAGCCAAACTTTGGAAAATGATTCCGGGCACACCGGGCCTCAGAATCAGGTGCCGTCAGAAACTGCGTTCCTGTAAAATTCCAAAGAAAATTAAGAAAAAAATGTCCTTGAATTTTACGGATCTTTACATCACTCCCACCTCAGGGCTTTACGTCCCCGTAAAGATACATCATAAACTACAGAAACAAATGTGGGTACTGAGCGCGCATCTGAGCCTCCTGCTCCCAAGTGCTCTCCTAGAGGTTCCCGTGCTGTCATCTGATGCGCACTAGAGGGATCGATCATCCACGTAGGACCTGCTCCTGTCGATCCTCGATCTCTACCGGGACCTCCACAAACGTCGCCCCATCATCAATGTCTAGCTCCCCAGTTGAGATACATGGAAGTCGTCGTGCACCTGGTGCAACTGAGGTGGGTGGGTCAAGTGGTAAACCACCTCGCCTACCCTGTCGAGGACCTAAAAAGGTCCGTTGAACCTCAGTGATAACATGTCACCTCGGCCACATCCCCTTAACTCACGTCGAGGTGTGACCCGTAAGGAAACGTGGTCGCCATCCTCGAACTCTAGTGGTCTCCGTCTCCTATCAGCACAAGAATTTTGCCGGATCTGATCTATCCTCATCCGCTCTTGGATGACTTGGACCTTTCTGGTCCTACAAGAGCTGCTGAGATTTCTTCTTTTCCGAGAAGAGAAATCTTTTCTCATCCCCTGGATGAACCACGTTCTTCACCTAATATAGTCAATCTCATCTTGGATGATACTAACCCATACCAAGGATGAAGTCGTAAGGCCTCGATGCTACTACCAAGAGATCCAACTGTTACTCTCGCCTCCATGGGTTGAGTCACACTGTCGGCATCAGTGTGTGGTCACTGGGTCTCCTCCAGTAGGTATCTCAAAGTGAGGGTCAAGTCAACGGTTTTTAAACTGGAACCTCTTAGTAACAACATAAAGAGAGGACAGGAAGGTAAACACCAAAAGAATGGTGTCTTTTATTACTGCAGCTAAAAGTACAAAGACACAAATCATCAATGAACAAACATCAACAACGCTAGAAGTAGCATAAACAAAAGTCTCCAGGTCTGGAGCTAGTCCCGCTCCTGTACATCTGCTCCCAGAGCTCCATGATCTTAGGCCTCAGCTGCCTGAAGATGAGCTCTCCCATGTCCACCAGCTCCCTGCGGTTGGGGTGGACCTACTGGTGGTGGGGGTGGCAACACCTCGAAGCGTCGTCCACCTCCAGCTGCATGGCCAGCTCCCCTGCCACGGTCTCCTACTCCATGTGGTCCGCCTTGATCGAACCTCTGCCTCTGCCTGGGAGGTCCTTCATTCATCTGTTGGTCATCCGTATGGCGGGTCGGACAGTCACGATCCATGTGACCAACCCCGCCGCATGAGTAACATTGTCCGCTCATGGTAAGTCATTGTCCACCTCGGGTGCCTCGCACAAACGATCATGTGTCACGCGGTCGACCACCTTTAGGTCTAGTCCTCTTGGACCCCTGCATCATCTGTCTACTGCCCGCTGCAGAAGACTCTGCCGCATGCTGGCTAGTGGTGGGTCCTGCTGCTGGAGACTTCTCAGCAAGGAAACTCTCCACTAAGAGGGCTCGCTCCAACACTCTTGTCTGTGTCGGAATGCTGTGAGAAACAACTGAAGCTCTGATCTCTCTCCTGAGCCCCTGATCGAAGGTTTGGGCCCTGAATAATGGGTCTCATACCATGTCCATAGAATAGCATGAGAGATCAGTAAACCTCGCCACGTACTGGGCTACTGTCATGCTGCCCTGCCATAGTTGTAGAAGCTTCTAGATGTGCACCGCACGGAGGGTAGTAGGGACAAACTCTGAGCAGAAGAGGCTCTCAAAGTCCGTCCAGAGGAGAGATTCCTCATAGTGCACCTGGAGCATCCAGCTCCACCATATGCCTGCTGCCGCGTGCAGTAGGCTCGCTGCGAGGATCGCCATGAGGTCTGCTGGTGTCCTCACTAACCTGAAAACTTGTACCACTGCCTCCAGCCAATCATCGGCTGCCTGGGGGTCCGTCTCCCCGCGGAACCTGGGCGATCGCTAACACTGGAACTCATACAGTTCACTAAGGTGACGTGCATCGTCAGCAGCTGGGGCTGGTAGCATCGGTGGCTCAGCGGGTAGAGGTATCGTCGGTGCCTCTGCTATCAAAGGGCCCTGTACCGAGGCCTCGTCGCTCGGTGGGCTGTCGTCCCGTACAACTCTCGGAACCCTAGCTGGATGCCATCGTGGGGCCATCCTAAAAAGAAATAGGTGTTCCACGGTCAAACAGTATACCTGGTGAGCTGACATATAGTAATTTTAAAGAAAACTTGAAACACACATGCAATCAATGTTTTCGTGCATTAAGTCATAAATCAGAAGTCGGGGTCCTGGTGTACGGATACGTCGGCCGCCGCACCAACACTGGACTCCCTGGACTGATAACCAAACCCAATACACTTAACACTATTGCTTCACATATAAAAAGATCAGATTCCAAAGTTATACGGTAGAACCGAACTCCTCTGATACCAATTTGTCACGACCCTTCCTCGGGGCCCGTGCCGTGACTACCCCAAGCCTGCCTTCCATAGGCCAGGGGCTGGCGACTAGCACCAAGGCGTAATTCCCGGTAAAAAGGGAAGGAATTGCCTTTATAAAGTAAACAAACACCACAGAGCAATAAAGCAGTAGAAGTAAACACTAAGTAAAAACTAAGAACAACAGTAAGTGCGGAAAAGTAAGTGGGCCAGTATACAAACCCAAACTGAAAGTAAAGTACAACTGGAAGGGAAAACAGCAACTGTAAAGTAGAGTCACAGCGTCGAGTCATCCACTGGAAGTCCCACCTGAAGGGTGGGTACAGATAGCCTCCACTGCTCCTCGGGTCAAGCCGACCGCTCCGAGTACGTCCCTCCCAGTGGTCCACCTTCAGGTACAGTCCTGCTCTGTAAGCCTCAACCACGATCAACGTTGTCCGTCGTCTGCAACCAACACAACGTAGTGCGGGCATAGCCTGTGCAGGGGTGAGTATAAGCTACTCAGTAGGGACCCCAAGACCCCCAAAGGTCTCCCAGAATCCACAAAGGATAATCCACAAAGGAAAGATACAATCACGAAGTAACATCCAACACTACTTAGGTATATTCCCATACATATACCTAAGTCACCAATTCCAGTCTGTTCCAACCTCTGATCCCAAGTACAACCCAATCCACACAGGAAATCACAACCCAGTCCACACAGGAAAGCACAACACAATCCACAAAGGAAAAAAAATAGGATTCAGCTCACATAGGTATACTTCTTCATATGAAGGTAGAGATGATCAGATATAGCCACTGATTCATCTAAGTCGTCGGACCCACAAAGGATCGATAGGTACTAACCCCCGCAATGACCCACAAAGGATCGATCATGAAGTTGAAACCATAGCTATTGAGAAACTCCTTCTATATCAAGTACAGTGGGTATGCCGCTACAACCAAGCACTTCCCTCTAACCTTGGACTGCTGTAGTACTCCACCTATCGAGTACTGTGGGTCTGCTGCTACAACCAAGCGCTTCCCACCATGGGTCTGCCGCTACAACCAAACGCTCCCCCTCATAGCCTCTAGAGTTACTCCTTCTATTGAGTACCACGGGTCTGCCGCTACAACCAAGAACTCCTCTATCGTGGGTATGTTGCTATAACCAAGCGCTCCCTTGTGCTGCTACAACCAAGCTCTCCTCCGTCGTAGGTCTGCCGCTACAACCAAGCGCTCGTCCGTCATGGGTCTGCCTCTACAACCAAGCACTCCCCCTCATAGCCTCCAGAGGTACTCCTTATGTTGAGTACCGTGGGTCTGCCACTACAACCAAGCGCTCCTCTGCTGTGGTTCTGCTGCTACAACCAAGCGCTTTCCACTGGGCTATCCATAACACACCGAGTTGTTCGATCAGCAGTCGTCAAGACTCAACCGGCTCTAGGGTTTCTGCACACAGCATGCTCGTTCCGGGAGGGTCCACTCAACGATCTAAGAGGTCGATGCATCAACTGACATGTATTCCGAAGTTGATGTATCCCAAAAAGTACCGTAGTGGTCACTACCAAACCCACGGAGGATTCTCGTACTGTCTTCATTATCATCGCAGACGCAACCAGCTCTAGAGTTCCCGCACACAGCAAGCTCGTTTGGGAGGGTCCACTCCACGATCCGAGAGGCTGATACATCAACTGACACAATGTCCGGAATTGATGTATCCAAAAGTTCCATATCGTCAACAGGAACTCAACATCGCAGACGGCGTGTCAATCGGACGCCCGGTCTGAGAGTTAGAGGCATTTTCGTCCCAGGGGCCTGGTTGGTTTCTAAATCAAAACCAAACCGACTATACTCCACCTACATCCAAACCTCGGGCCGATTAATACAAAATATCTGTCTCGCTAGGAGGAATCCAGCAAAGTCGATGGTACGTCAATCGGACGTCCGGAGCTCAAGTTATTAGTGTTTCTGCTCCGAGGGCCCGGTTGGTTTCATATACGAACCAACCTAGCAGAACCCAAAGTACTCTGAAAGCCTGAGTGTGATATACCGAAATGACCTTCTCGATCTAAGGATCACATCGCCACTGACGGTGCATCGATCGTAGGTCTGTAGCCCAAGATATGGGCAAAAGACTGAAAGAGATCCGAAAATGGGGGGTCTGGGCCCGGACCGACCCGGCCCAACCCCCCTGGGTCGGCCCGAACCAGGTCAACCCGACCCGGGTCCGGGTCCGACCCAGTCGGTGTGGCCCGGCCTGGCCTGGGTGGCCCGACCCGGCCTGGGCGCGGCTCGGTCGCCAGGCGACTCGGCCGTACCGGTCGAGCGGTGCGCAAGGGGGGCGCCGCCCCCTTGAATGATCCACGCCCCCGCGTGGGGGCCGCCTCTCGCCAACAGACATGGCCGGGTTTCCACATCCTACCTTCGCCAGTCCTGCGCGGTTGCGGGACTGCCGGCTCGCCGCCGCCTTCCGCCACCGCACCGGCGTGGAGCGCCGGCAGGTTGCTCCACGGACCACCGGACGAGTTCCGGTGGTCGGAATTGTGCGTCGTCTTCGCCAAAGGCCCTCTCGAGGTCCGTCCTTCACTGCGAGGACCCCACATCGCCCGTGGGTCTTGTTTTGTCATCGTCCGCTGTTTCGCACACCAAGAATGAAAGGGCGGTGGGTTCGGACTTGTTCGTTGGTCCGCACCCACCGCGTTAGCGGTTTTAAAAGTCTTCCAACAACTATTTAATCATACGCCGTGGGTATAAAAAATCACAAGATTTAAAATGCACCAAAAGAATCCATGCCAAGGATATAATTCACAAAGAATTAAAAGAACCGCAACCCCCTACCTCAATCGGTTGTTGATCGAAGATTGTCGCAGGGAAGGAATGTCGCGGAAGAAGCGTCACGGAAGGAGCATCGTCGGAGTCGCGGTACACGGAGTCGCGTCGTCGATCTCCAAGGGTTCGATGCTCTTCGTCTCCCTTCGTCGGAGGCTGGCATTCTTCGTCGATGACGATGCGTTCTTCGTGTTCTTCGCATTCTTCACGATGGATGATGAAGATCTTCAAGCTTTAGAGTTTCTCCAAATCCTCTCAACAAGTCACCCTCAAGTAAAACAAGTGTTGGTCTTACTTTATTCCCAATGCCAACAATTATAAATTCAATGTTAAGAAATGAACAATTAATTCGATGAATTAATTGTAACGACTTAACTGCCCATTTAATAGGGCCGTTTAGAATTTAAGTAAATGAACTGGTTGACTTTATTTAAAAGAGGTTTTCGCGAGTGTGTTACTTAGAGGGGAAGAAATGGTGGGGCTCGTGCGGGCCCCACCTCACAAATATCCTACCAAGTGGGTAGGAAATTGTGGGTCCCACCTTATCCGCTTAACCTGGCTTAAGTGGCTTTAAGTGGCTTTAAGTGAAATAAAATAAAGTGCCGTACCACTTTTACTTTATTTCTTAACTTAACCCCAAAAATTAAAAACCACACTCGAGAAAATGAAACTCCAGAAAAGGATTTTCTAAAAAAATACTGGCGTTGTGATTCCATCGGTGCCCTTGGAATTCGATTCCGAGCACCGGTTCAAAAGTTAGAAAAACCCGCTCATTCGTTCACTGAACGTACCCGAGCCAAACTTCGGAAAATGATTCTGGGCACACCGGGCCTCGGAATCAGGTTTCGTCATAAACTGCGTTCTTGTAAAATTCCAAAGAAAATTAAGAAAAAAAATTTCCTTGAATTTTACGGATCATTACAATTACGGCTTGTTGAGGAAACCAAAGACCAAATAATAATCGCGGTGGCGGAAAATTTCATTGTCACTGCGTACATTAAAAGAAACATTCCTTTTTTTCATTTAGTAAAACTCTTCGTATAAAAATATTCCTTTTGAATAAAATTAAAATTCAAATGGTTTTATACACCGTATAAAATAAAGCCTTGTATTAGAACAAAATATGCCTCAATGAAAGGAGATTGAGACGAATTCCCTTACCTCGGGTCCGACTTGACTCGATCGTTCTTTAACGTCCTAAATAATAAACTTGAGTTAATTTCTACTTGATTAAGAACCATTTTCAAGTTCATTATTCCTTTTATATCACTTATTACCATTTTATGAACACTATGTAATTTTTTAAGTTAATAATGGTCGTTTTTTCGATCAATGGTACTTGAGTCAAAAGTAAACTCTTTATAATTACAAGTTGTTAATGGGGTAAAATATCCATTATATCCAGAATTATATTCAAGATGTAGATATCATATATGTCATATATATCCAGTATATTCATGCATTTATAATATTACATAACATTTAGAGGTAAGAAAAGAAATGCACCGTTCATGGAGACGGTAAGCTGTACGTACGCATGAACGCTACTTCCATTTCTATTTCATATTTAATGGAATTAAAACATAATGATACATAATAGTATTATAATTCCAGTATTTTATCATATATAATATCATTAAATATATCCTTTATACGTACCACATATGGTATTAACGAATCAAATCACTTTGAGGGGGCGGTAGTCCGCACTTCCTAAAATGAAGATATCATGTTTACCCATAATGGAAACCATAAAGGTATGACATAAAAGAAAAATACAGAAGCTTAAGGAAAACATAAAAATATTATATATAATATATAAATATAGTGACCTTTTAATGGTCACCTTTGAAGGTGTTATATGAGTGTTGAACAATCATCATTTCGTGAGGCAGCAATTCTCCATCCACGGAAACAGTATGTTCTTTAACCATTAGATGTAGGTGTGTGTAAGTGTAGCTCGAATCCTTCACATAAAAACGTCATAGTATATTTAAGATACTGGTTTTGTTGCAAAATAAAGTAATAAAAAAGAGTTTAGGGGGTTGGAGAAGAAAAATAAAACAAAAGAGCACAAGTGAAGACGTTACCTTAAAATCGGGTAACTCCCTTTGGTTTGAACCAAAAGGGTTTCTTGAAGAGCTTACTGCCTAAGGTAAGGCTTCTAAGATGAGGAGAGGGATGTGGAGAGACAAAATTATCAGATCTTGGCCGAACCAAAGGCTTGAGAGGTGTGGGTAAGGAGGTAGAGGTTGGGGCCTTTTATAAGAGGAGAGGAGGGGCACTCTTGGAAAGTTAAGAAAAGATACTTTATTATAAAATGAGTTTCGGTTTTTAAAGGTCCTAAAATTATATATTTAGAGGATAAGGTGATAATGGTTCTAAATCCACCCATACAATAGGTGTTTGACATTTGTAGGTCTTAGAGTTTACATTATCTTTTCATTTTATTTAAATCGTTAAATAATGAGGAAATCGCTAGATCATCATGATGTCATAAATAATTTAATTTATTTAATGTCTAAAAACTATAAAAAAAATAATATGACGTAGGATATCTTTTTAGATTTCCAATGACTATTTATATTCAAAAATATAACTTGTGTAACCCCATGTAAAAATTGTTTTAGTAAAACAATACATGTTTGTGTCTTTTTTACTTTTACTTTAAATAAAAGGCATTAATGTCATTTTCTTACACAAGTGGCTCCATGGGGTCCCAAAAATCTACCCATGGGTTTTCTTGGTCGGACATGACACATCCAATAAAGGTAGGACATGTTTCAAGGTCATTTCATATTTTTAAAACATTATTTTTACCTTAAATTACACTAATCACCTCTAATCGCGATTAAAAACTTAAAAGGTACTAATCACCAAAAAAAATATTTTAATCCCATTGAACCAAATTTTACTTATTAATGAAAATAATTTATATTGTATTTTTGAAATTAAAATCACAGAAGTGGTAAAGTTCCATTTAAATGAAAAATTTGTTTTTGTAACTACCACTTTGTGGTTTCACTATTCATCAAAAATTAAGGTTTTCAGAAAAATACCAAAACTTCACCCTAAGCTATATTTGATATTCTGAATTCAAAAATGATGTATATTTTAAAAAATTCAAAACATATAAGTTGCATTAATTAATTTAATAATTAATTCCCGCTGTGAAAACAAATACCGTGTTTTTATGAAACAATATGTATCAAAAGATTGACACTAGTTTAAGTCCAATTTCAAAGTGAAATAAATTACAATGACCACCATTGGATTAAATGGTAAAAATATATTCTAATTTAACTTTAAAACAAATTAAAAAGAAAATATAATCATATAAATATATTAGATTAAAAAGAGGTTTTGAATTAAAATACAACAATTTTCACTATTCATTAAAAATGATCTTTATCAGAAAAATACCAAAAATTTACACAAAGTAAATTTTGATGTCCCAATTCAAAAGAAGAGTTTTATTTGGTCCAATATAATGTATAAGAGTGACCAAAACTATATTTAAAGAGGGTTTTCCATCAAAAGGCGATAGTTCGACCTTTTAGTGAAAATTAGAGTATATATGCCTAAAATTGAATTATTTTCTTATTTTAAGCCTTTATCTTTTATTGGATAAATATAAAAAAATTTAAAAAACATATATAATCATATTTTATATATTTATATTCATTCCTGCCAATACAATGGATACATGTTAACTACCATTTAAAATAATTTTATTTTATTAATAGTGTGCAACGTAAGATTTCAAAGAAACTCTTTGTTGCGTATCAGGTACGCTATCGAACATAGCAACCCCTTTAAAGTAAAATTAATATTTAATTCGTAAATATTAATAAATATGAAAATGTATTATTCTTTATTTACCTGGGATGTTACACATTAGAATATACTTGATGTCTATCCAATGAATGAAAGGACTCGACCTCAAGAATTTCAAATTCCCTTTCTCATCCAAAATTACAATAGGACATGATCTGACACATATATTCTTAGCAGAGGTCACCAACTCTTGTATCTTCTTGGAAATCCTCTAGGGATAAAAATCCTTCGACTAGAGTAAAACATTTAAAAAGGCCCTCAAATTACTTCTCCCAATGTGAATTGGATGGAAATTGGGCTTGCATCATGAGGAAATAATCAAAGCCTAATCCTCAATGGATATGAAGTATACAAGGAGAGTTGGATATGTGGTAGATATGTTTTCATGTCAAATGAAGATTTTCAAAGGTCTTATAGTCTTATAAACATGAATTTGAAATTATGGTCTCTATAATCTCAGTAGTAAGAGACAAAAGATTTGCTGGTGTTCTTTCATCTTCTATAAGAAAATTTTAAGAATGAATTATACTTATCAAGGTGTAAATAAATTTTTAGTCTTGTTTTAATTTTACATAGTTATCTAAACCAATCCACTGTTACCAATTGTGACAAACCTGACCCCAAAATCCCAGATTCGGTGCCTAAAACATGGTGTTTAATTTTTTCTATAAAAACATATAGATAAAAATTACACATCTCATTCAATCAAAGAGAATATTTTCGGTTTAGGTTCTGGAAAACCAGACACAGGTGATACATTTCTTTAAAAACTTAACAAAGATAAACTGCATATTGTTCCCATCACAGAGGAGTTCTCAAATCCTAAAAAATATACTAATCCTGTAAAAATACATTGAAAATGTAGGGAAATCATTTAAAAATCTCAGTAAGGGGTTTTAAAAACAAATTAATAAAATTTATTTTTAAAACAAAAAACCTTTAAAATAATTACCAAACATTTTCTTAAAGGGAAAACAATACTTATTGAAGCACATCATCAACATTTTTCAAAGGTTACTTGAATACATTTTCAGGAAAAATCTTACACATGAAATATATATTTACTTAAAAGTTATAGGTAAAACATATATCAGAGTGCCCATAAATGTAAAAAAATGCATGGGATGCTGCATAATCCAAAAATTGATCAAACTAATTTAAAGGTGACATGTAAGGTTGCAGGTACAAATTAGCACATGAATTAATACTTGCTTATAATTTCATACGTAACAATATTATGATTCACTTAACACTTAAAATGAAATTCATGAAATGACAGACGTAACATTAACTTCTGTATAAAAATTATGATAATAGATGCTACACTTTCCTTATAAACCCTTTCTAAGTACATACTTCATTATGCCATATGAATTCTTCACCATTATCATACGTAAAATATTCTTAACCAAGGGATATTATACTAGTCTAATAATCACTTCATTGGTTATATACTAATATATAATGAGGGAATGTATAATTTCAGACTTTTTGAAGGCCTTATGCCAAGAATGTACATAATCATTCTGTCAAGGCCTCGTGCCAAGACCATACGGGTAAAAACCCATCATAATTTGTCTCAAGAGACATAATTTTACCCAATGCATTAGAGTGTTATTTAGGTGTACCCATCATATCATATAATTCCAATACATTAGTCAGATGTCTTGTATTGTCTTATATTCAAAGTTTCCTATACCACCTTGAATATTTAAATTCTTAATTCATGAGATATCAATAGAGATAACTTTAATTATTTCATTAATTATAAACATATTCATAAATGAAGTGAATTGTGAAATAAATGTAAAAATGGTTAGGTTTTTCAATTTTAGGTTATGGCTGCATCAAATTTAACAGTGACATGTATGGACTAAAACAACATGCTTTTTAACATGTGATAATAACTAGTGCACATAAAATAATGGATTATTACATAAAATAATAACTCTTGCATTAAAACCCTTGTCACATTAATGTGAACCTTTTTTATACAACAACTTACATTTTTTTGAATTTGTTATACTTTTTATTCTTATTATTATTGAACCTTTTTCATACAACAATTTTCATTGGATGGTGTGCATGCAATGATATCAGGTTAATGCTCCCTCTTAAACATTTTGGGAATATAATAACAAAACAAGGTTTTTTTATTGTTTTTCATTATCAATTTGTACTCATATTTAAAAATACATTTCAGCCAAGAAAATATTAACATCAAATTCATGGATTTACTTATGAATGTAAATCATGTAAAAAGAGAGCATAAATACATTTGTGTTTAAACGTGAAAATAATTATTCAAATTACTGACATGGATAATACCATTTAAAAAATTATGAAATAAAGATTGAAATACTTATATATATATAGGTTTTTCATAATCTAAAGAATCCTTAAGAAATTATGTGGGTCAAAAAACACCCTTTTTAAAATGGAAGTTCACCCTTAAAATAGGTTGAGTATGCTCTTTATACAAAAACACATATTTAACACTAAAAATATATGGTTTGGAAAACCCCAAAATCATTACCTATAAAACCTCCACAAATACTATACGTATTATAAGTATTAGATAAATACTAGTAATAAATATTAATAAAACCCAAAATAATTTATAATTTTTAAAATTTGTATGAACCATGTATACCCAAAGTGTATATAGGGGACTGAATACCTAAAACAAAGTTTAATTTGATCCTTGAAATCCTTTTATACCTTAAAAACGTTTATTAAACATCTATATCAACTTGAGGAAAACCCAAATTGGATTAGGATCAAAGTGTGTATATATATATATATGTAACTGTATGTATGCAAAGTGTATATAAGGGTTTTTCATAAGGAAAATAAAAATAAAATAACCCTTACATGTATAACATGCATTAAGAACACCATTTAAAAAACAAATTTCCTTCATTCAATAATCATTAAAATAGTATTGTTTTGTTTTGTAAATGAAAATATATACCTATATAAGTATATGCATATGGTTTCATTAAACACAAAACAAAGTAAACCCTTTCAAGTGATATAAATATTAAAAACATCAGTTACACACTGATAAACACATTTAGAAAACCTAAAATGAGTTAGGATTGAAAGTTATATAAAATTGTAGATATATATATATATATCCATAAAAACAAAAAAGTATATATAAGGGTTTTCATAAAGAAATCGAATCAAAATAATACCTTAATTGTATTTAAGGGGGAGATTGAGTTTAGCAGAGTCTTAGAGAAGAATTTAGAGGAAAAAAATCCATAGGTTTAAGATGAAAAAGAGAGTTTGTATAAACTATAAATATATATTTATATAATTTTGTATACCAGAGTTTAACATGGAATTATGAACAATGAAACTTAAAAAATCCAAATCTAACTATTCAGATAAAGAAAACAAATATTTATATTTTCTCATATCTCGAATGGATCGATTATTGATAATATATATATATATATATATTGTGGAAAAACTGGCATAGAAAAGGTTTGGTTTAGTATTAAAATAACCTACCTTGAAGACTTATGGAAAGGATAACATGGACAACCAGGCGCAGATAGAGATAGGAAGACTTCTCGAGAGGAGGATGACCCAGTGGAGAAATGTAAGTGGCTACTGGTGTGTCCCAATATAGAAGAAGAAGAAAAGGAAAATGTGGAAAATATTGGATGATCTGGATCATTTGAGGCTAATCAGATGACTGTGGAGATATCTGTGGGTTTAAAAAAATAACAGATGAGATTAAGTCAGGGTTTTGATCATATGACCACAGATTCATCTAGTGTTTTAAAAAGGATATACATTTGAGATCTCACATGGTGAGATCGGACGGTCGAGGAAAAACACAGAGGAAAAGTTGCGGCGGTGGGATTCGAAGACCAGACTGGATCATACGGTCTAGATCTTACTCGATGAGATTGAATGGTTGATATTAGATCTCCATTAAAAACTCTCATCCCAAATAAAAATGGAGAGGGTTTCAAGTCCGCATTATAAACCTCAATGTGCCAGCACTCAGCAATTAACACTCTCTCCCCCTCCCTAGTACCACCATTTACTGGTTCTCCCTTGTGGGCGCACTCTGTACCCACCCTAGGCCACCATGCCACCCCACACGGTTTCACCGCCATGCAACACCCTTGCGCCCCTATGGGCGCGCATAACCTCAATGATAGCCTGTGCTGGTTGGGGAGTGAAGGCTCAACCGCTCCACTCTAAGGAGTGGTGTGAACTGCCTCCCCTGGCTGGCTAAAAGGCTAGCCAAGGGTAAAACATTTTTTTCTATAATCCCTGATTTAAAAAAAGTAAAAAATGTACATAAGTACATATTAAATGGAAAACAAGGTTTTAGATGCATTTCATGTTTAAAATCTTTCAAAAATCAAAATATACCAAATAACTTCATCTAAAACCAAAGAAAGAAAAAAATGTAGTAATCAATATTTATTTTCATTAATACACAAAATTTCATTAATTTTATTAGTCTAAAACATGATTTCAACTTCATTTTAAACTTTGAAACATTATAATACAGAACACAATATATAAATTATACCATTTCATCACTTAACCAAAAGGATAACTTGTAATTATTAATAGTATTTTAAAACATGATTTCAAAAAAAATATGTATTTTTGTATGAAAAACAATATGTATACTTCTCTTCAACTTTATTGAAGTAAACATTATGTACATTTCATTTTATTTTCATTAAAACACAAAAGTCATGATTTCAAATTCATTTTAATCTTTAAAACATTATACTTTTAAAATATAAATATAAGTTCAATTAAAAACATGTTTAAAGATATAACTTTAAATCATTTTAAAATATTCGAAATTCATAATATACATAAAATCTTAGAATTTGTTAAATAGTCAAAATACTTAAAATACCCAACAATTATAAAATTTTATGACCATTACAAAAACCAATAGTAACTTAAGGACTGCAACAGCTATTAACGGTCACAATAGCATTATAAATAGGTGTTTAGGGTATTCCAAACTTCAAAAACAGCTCGGTGAATATGGTGTTCTATATCCCCTTGATTCTTAGTATGGTTTCCATTGTTCTTTCCATACTGTTTTTCATTATGACAGACCTGAAGGACTTCCACTATTTTCTTGGTCTGTTTGTGGTGTTTGGGGGTCTCCTGGTGATTCTAATAGGTCTCCTAGTATGTATTCAAGGTTAGTGAGGTTCTTTTGGCCTTATTTAAATGTAAGGTTTCATCATTCTTATTTAATAAAACATGTATTTGTTTTTATTCTTCAAGTATTTATTTTAGATGCACCATTGTTAAACAAAACCAAAATAATACTAATACTAATAATAATCAAAATATTATTATTACAACTTAAATATGTTTGGGTCATTAAATTATCCTCCCTTAAAAGAATTGTGTCCTCACAATTCCATTCGTATGCCATCCATCGTGATGTCCCTTCACAAGTACCAATTGTGTCGGAGATTTCCCGGATTTCCAGTTATACGAATTCCTAGCACAGTTTTAAAACCCTCGATTTCTCTAGTCCAAATGAAACATGAGAAACTTGGGTCATACTCATATAGACATCTATAGTTTCTCGAGAGTAAGGCATGAGGGTTGTGAAGCTGGTAGACATCAGTATGGCCTTTATGTCTATACGATGAACGAAAGGACTCAATCTCAAGAATTTCAAAGTCCCCTACTCGACCAAAATTTCCATTGGAAAAGATCTAACATAGATATGCTGCGTAGAGGTCACCCACTCTTGCAACTTCTTGGAAATCCTCTAGGGATAAATATTCTTTAACTAGAGTAAAATATTTAAAAATACCCTCAAAGTAAATCCCCTGATGCGTATAGGATGGAAATTGGGCATGCATCATGAGGAAATAATCAAATCTTGGTCCTTGATGGAGATGAAGTATAAAAGGAGAGTTAGATACATGGTAGAGATGTTTTCATGTCAAAAGAAGATTTTTAAAGGGATTATAGTATTCTAGACATGACTTAGCAATTATGGTCTCTATAATCTCAATATGAAGAGACAAAAGAATTGTTGGTATTCTTTCATCTTCCATCTGAAAATTTTAAGAAAGAATTATACTTAGCAATGCATAAATAAATATTTAGTCTTGTTCTGATTTTCCAGATCTTTATAAACCAATCCTATGATACAACCTACGACGTCCCTTCCCCTAGAAGCCTAGAGTTGGTGCCTAAAACATGGTGCTTAATTTTTTCTATAAAAACATATAGATAAAAATTACACATCTCATTCCATCAAAGAGAATATTTTCAGTTTGGGTTCTGGAAAACCAGACACAGCTGATACATTTCTTCAAAAACTTGACAAATATAAACTTCATATTGTTTCCATCACATAGGAGTACTCAAATCTTTAAAAATATACTAACCCTATAAAAATACATTGAAAATGTAGGGAGATCATTTAAAACTCTTAGTAAGGGTTTTTAAAAACAAATTCATAAAATTATTTTTTAAAACAAACAACCTTGGAAATAATTACATAACATTTTCAAAAAAGGAAAACAACACTTATTGAAGCACTTCATCAAAAATTTTCAAATGTTACTTGAAGAAATTTTCAAGAAAAATCTTACACATGAAATATATATTTACTTAAAAGTTATCGGTAAAACATATATCAGAGTGCCCATACATGTACAAAAATGCATGGGATGCTGCATAATCCATAAATTGATCAAACTAATTTAAAGGTGACTTGTAAGGTTGTAGGTACAAATTAGAACATGAATTAATACTTGCTTATAATTGCATACATAACAATATTGGGATTCAATTAACACTTGAAATGCAATTCATGAAATGATAGATGTAACATTAACTTCTGTATCAAAATTATAATAATAGATGCTACACTTTCCTTATAAAAAATTTACAAGTACATACTTCATTATGCCATATGAATTCTTTACCATTATCATATGTAAAATATTATTAAAAAAGGGATATTATACTAGTCTAATAATCACTTCATTGGCCATATACTAATACATAATGATGGAATGTATAATTGGAGACTTTTTCAAGGCCTTATGCCAAGACCATACATAATCATTCTGTCAAGGCCTCGTGACAAGACCATATAGGTAAAAACCCAACATAATTTGTCCTGTGAGACTTAAATTTACCCAATACATTGGATCTCTATCTCGGCACACCCATAATATCATATAAGTCCAATAAATTCCACATATGTCTAGTATGGTCTTATATTCAAAGTGTCCCATACCACCATGAATATTTAAATTCTTAATTCATGAGTTATCAAGAGAGATAACTTTAATTATTTCATTAATTATATACATATTTATAAATGATTTGAATTATGAAATAAATGTAAAAATGGATAGGGTTTTCGGTTTTAGGTTATGGATGCATTAAATTTAACAGTGACATACATGGACTAAAATGACAGGCTTTTTCACATGTGATAATAACCAGTGCACATAAAATAATGGATTATTAAATAAAATAATTACTCTTGCATTCAAACCCTTGTCATGTGAATGTGAACCTTTTTCATACAACAACTTACATGTTTTTAAAAAAAAAATTGTGATACTTTTTATTCTTGTTATTCTTGAACATTTTTCATACAACAATTTTCATTGGGTGGTGTGCATGCAATGATATCAGGTTAATGCTCCCTCTTAAAAAATTTGGGCATACAATAACAAAACAAGGATTTTTTATTGTTTTCCATTATCAATTTCTACTCATATTCAAAAATATATATAGTCCAAGTAAATATTAACATCAAATTAATGGATTTACTTATGAATGTAAAACATGTAAAAAGAGAGTATAAATATATTTATGCTTAAACATGAAAAAAATTATACAACTTACTAACACAGATAATTCCATTTAAAAACTTATGAAATCAATATTAAAATACTTATATATATATATTTGTTTTTAATAATCTAAAGAATCCTTAATTAAATTATGTGGGTCAGAAAACACCCTTTTTAAAATCACAGTTCACCCTTAAAATTGGTTGAGTATGTTGTTTATACAAAAACACATATTTACCACTAAAATATATGGTTGTTTCAAACCCCAAAATAATTACCTTGAAAACCTCCAAAAATACTATACGCATTATAAGTATCACATAAATACTAGTAATCAATATTTTAAAAACTCAAAATAATTTAGGATTTTTGAAAGTTGTATGAACCGTATATATAAAAAGTATATATAAGGGATTGAATATCTAAAACAATGTTTAATTCGATCCTTGAAATCCTTTCATACCTCAAAAACATTTTTTAAACATTTATGTAATCCTGAGAAAAACCAAAATTGGTTTTGGATCAAAGTTTATATATATATATAACTGTATGTAAACAAAGTGTATATAAGGGTTTTTCATAAGGAAAATAAAATAAAAATAACCCTTATATGTATAATATGCATTAAGAACACCATTTAAAAAAATATCCTTCATTAAAGAATCATAAAATTAGTGTAGGTTTTTTAAAATGAATATATATACCTATGTAAGTATAAATATAAGGTTTCATTAAACACCAAACAAAGTAAACCATTTCAAGTGTTATACACATTAAAAACATGACTTACATGCTGATAAACACATTTAGAAAACCTAAAATGATTTAGGATTTAAAGTTATATAAAATTTTATATATATATCCCTAAAAACACAAAAGTATATATAAGGGTTTTCATAAATAAATCAAAGAAAAATAATCCCTTACTTGTCTTCAAGGAAGAGATTGAGTTGAGCAGAGTCTTTGAGATGAATTGAGATGAGAAAAACCCATAGGGTTAATGTGAAAAAGAGAGTTTATATAAACTCTATATATATATTTATATAATTTTATATTCCATTTTTCAACATGGAATTATAAACAATGAAACTTAAAAAAATTCAAATCTAACAATTCAGATAAAGAAAACAAAGACCAATATTGGCTCATATCTCGAATGGATCAACTATTGATAATAATAATAATAATAAATATATTGTGGAAAAACATGCATGGAAAAGGTTTGGTTCAGTATTAAAATAACCTACCTTGAAGACTTGTAGAAAGGATAATGTGGAAAACCAGGCACAGAGAGAGATAGGAAGACTTCTTAGGATGAGGAATACTTGGTGGAGAAATGGTGGTGGCTACTAGTGCAGCGTGAGGAAGAAGAAGAAGGAAAGAGAAATCTGGAAAATATTGGACAGTCAAGATCATTCGAGGCAGATCGAACGGCTGGGGAGAGATCTATGGGTTTTAAATAATAACAGATTAGATTAAGTCATGGTTTTGATCTGAAAACCAAGGATTGATCTGGTGTAATAAAAAGGATGGACGTCTGAGATCTCGCACGGAGAGATTGGATGGTCGAGGAAAAACATGAAGGAAAAGTCACAGTGGTGGGATTCGAAGGCTAGAACGGATCATATGGTTCAGATCTCATGCGGTAAGATTAAATGATTGAGACTAGATATCCATTAAAAACTTGCATCCCACATTGAAATGGAGAGGGTTTCAAGTCCGCCTTATAAACCTCGGTGCGCCAGCACTCGGCAATTAACTCTCTCTCTCCCTCCCCAGTACCACCTCGTACCAGTTCTCCCCTACGAGTATTCTTTTCTCCCTCCCTATGCCATCATTTTTTCCTGCATGGTAGTTCCTCCTTGCAACACCCATGCACCCTTGTGGGCCCATGTACCCTCAATGTCGGCATGTGTTGGTTGGGGAGTGAAGGCTCGACCGCTCCACTCTAAAGAGTGGTGCGAGCTGCCTCCCCCATCTAGTTAAAAGTCTATCTAAGGGTAACACATTTTTTTATATAACCCTTTATTAAAAAAATTAAACAATTTATATAAGTACATAATTAATGGAAAACGTGGTTTAGACACATTTCAAGTTTAAAAACTTTCAAAAATCAAAATATACCATATAACTTCATCTAAAAATAAAGAAAGAAAAAATGAAGTAATTAATATTTATTTTCATTAAAACACACAATGTCATTAAATTTATTAGTCTAAAACATGATTTGAACTTCATTTTAAACTTTGAAACATTATAATACACAATCCAACATATAAATTTTACAACATCATCACTTAACCAAAATTATAACTTGTAATTATTAAGAGTATTTTAAAACATGATTTCAAATTCAAATATGTATTTTTGTATCAAAAATAATATGTATACTTATCTTTAAATTTATTTAAGTAAACAATATGTACTTTTATTTGTATTTTCATTAAAACACAAAAGTCATGATTTCAAATTCATTTTAAGATTTAAAACATTATACTTTGAAAATATAAAGATAAGTTCAATTAAAATCTTGTTCAAAGATATAACATTAAATAATTTTATAATATTCATAATTCTTAATATACTTAAAAACATAGAATTCATAAAATAATCAAAATACTTAAAATACCCAACAGTTGTAAGATTTTATGACTGTTACAAAAAACAACGGTCACCTAAGGACCGCAACGGCTATTAACAGTCACAAAAGCCTTATAAATAGGTGTTTAGGGTATTCCAAACATCAAAAACAACTCGGTGAAGATGGTTCCCTATATCCCCATGATTCTTAGTAAGGTTTCCATTGTTCTTTCTATACTATATTTCATTGTGACATACCCAAATGACTCCTACTATTTTCATGGTCTGTTTATGGTGTTTGGGGGTCTCCTAGTGATTCTAATAGGTCTCCTAGTAAGAATTCTAGGTTATTGAGGTTCTTTTGGCCTTATGGTAACGTAAGGTTTCAGCATTCCTGTTGAATAAAATATGTCTTTATTTTTTATTTTGCAAGTATTTATTTTAGATGCACCATTGTAAAATAAAACCAAAATAATAATAATACTAATAATTATCAAAATATTATTATTACAACTTAAATATGTTCGGGGCGTTATAGGATTGGAATGTGTGTTATTACAGAAGAGGATAGTGATATATTATGGGTCTAGGTAGTTACGTCCTCATGATAATGTTGAAATAGTGGGTGCCCTAGACCCAACTATTCAGTGCTTTTGATTACCATATCATGTATAGAGTTAACTATGCATGATTTCATCTTACCATTATAGTGTATACTTTTCTGCGTCCACTATTGAAATGGAAATTTCCAAAGATTAATTGCCGTATCGAAAGGTTATAGTAGTTCCCAGGCTATAATGAGGAACTCCAGATACTATGACATTAATCTTAAATATATGTTCTATGGTCTAGATACATCTTACTAATTGGACATAGTAGATGTCTGACCATCAAGTGCTGGGGGATCATAATCATTGAGACTCATTCTCATTAAGTTCGCACTTGGTGATCTCTAGTAGTGAGATCATGAGTACTGACCCGCCAATAGGAACACCACATGTTTCAGGTGTCATTGGATGTTCCTATCTACGACCATGTGTAATGGTCTCTTGACTTGAGATCATTACCAATGTATGTCATTTGATTGTGTACTTTGATGCAAGATGAAAACCATGGCAATGAAGTCGTGGCGAGGTAGTTTTTGTTGGATGTGTCATTGTTGGCATGAAATTGGTTGAATGGTCAAGAAAAGATTTGTCTCTTTCAGGTTATGGAAGTAATATATCTCTGGCCATGTTGATATGGATGGAAGTACCTTTATAAGACCATGGTCATGGCAGTCGAGGGTAAATCCATCCAGTTATATCAACAAACAATAAAGCAAGAAAAGGGTAATGACACGAGAGTGCGTCCTGCTTCATGAGATATTATATACAAAGAGATTATATTACACAGTGTGTGTTCGTAGGTTGGTTGTCGCTACTATGACAATCCTTATTTCTTCAGGGGCCATTATGGGTTGCTAGATCCCGCTCTTGGTCTGTGAATACTATTCACGGCTGTCAAAATAAGGGCCTAGAGGGTCACACACAATAGAGTATTCAATAATCTTCCCTATTCAGTTGAATAGGAGTTTTGGACATGGCAGGCCCCTCCATAGGGTCCGGGATTTGTCCAGAGTTGAAGGACCACCAATGAAATAAATAAATTCATATTATTCGAGTTTAGAATTATGAGTATTGAATTTATTTATTAAATGTATTTACGAGTTTTAAGTAAATACATGAAAATATATTAATTGATGAATATTAAATTATTCAAGGTTCAATTAATATTCATGGGGGCAAGGAGTCAGGTTAATGACTTAATTATTATCATGTAATATATTTTAATATATTACAAGTAAATGATAATAATATTTATGGCTTAGTGTAGTAGTCATAAATGTCGTTGATAGTGCGTTAAGTATTCGGGGGCTGGCGAGGTGATACCGGGTATTTTAATTGTGCACTATAAATATAAGAGGAGGGGCAATTGCCAAATATTATTCATGGAGCTTATCTCTCTTATCCTCTCTCCCAAATTCTAGAGAGAGATGCTCTAGATCCAAGGAGCTCGGATGAAGCTCTCTCTCAAGCATCGCTAGCGATGCGATGCGGTGGCTGTTGGAGCGTTGAAGGCATCGTCGCAAATCCGCACTAGCACCCAGATTACGACGAACGGCGCTCCCGCATATTCCTTGAAGCGCGTGTGGACGATCTAGAGGAATTCGTCTTCGGATTCTTCGACCAGCGATCGCCAACAATGAGCAGACGTCGTGTGCGGATTCGGCTCTAAACCAGGTATTTTACGGTTTATTTTTGTGCTTAATACCCTCCACGCATGGTCCTCAGCTTTGATCGGGCTGCTTTGCACCGACGTCATCAAGTTCACGCCGAACGGCAGTGGAAATTTTTTAAAAATCCACCTGTTTGGGGCTTCTGCTGCACGCCCGGTTCCAAAAAGTGGTATCAGAGGGAGCGCGTGTCGATTTTAAGCAAAAATAAATTAAATTTGCATTAATTAATGATGAGGGAATCGTTCTGGTTCCAATGCCACAAACCGTATCTAAATCCAATATCGGATGACCAATCTGCGGCCATCTGAAGTTTTAAATTGGAAGATCTCCATCACCCCGATGGAATTCCGATCACTGGAATAGTGTTTTCCGGGAAATGATTCTTCTTAAGAATCATAATTATTATTATCTTTATAATAATTTTATTATAATAAAATTGTCTTATTATAATAATTATTATTATAATATCTTATTATAATAATAATTATTATAATATCTTATTATAATAATATTATTTAATTTATCACAATGATAATATTCTTATAATAAAATGATAATATTTTTTTTCTAAGGCTAGTAGATAGGATTTAGTTAAAAAAAGGGGGGGAGTGACCTTGACCCAAGTAGGTCAAGTTTATAAAAAAAAAGAGGAAAAGACCTGCCTTTGCAAGTCAATAAAAAAAATTAATGAGTAAGGGTGGAGGGGGCGAAATTTTTTAGGGGCGCTTCCTCTACCCAGCACACCACCAGCTCGCACAAAAAAAAGTTAATTATAATAATTAAAAAAAGGGTTTTGTGTGGGGGCCGAGCGGCCCCCTGTTCATGTGCGGCAGCCACAAGGCCGCCTCCTCCCTCCTTCGGCCGGTCGTGGCGGACTCCCAGCACAGGGAGGACGACCCGCTCAGAACCCCACGGTAGCAGCCCCTCATCCTAGCCTCGCGACTGGCCTCCTCCAGTTGGGAGCCTCCTCCCACCCTGTATACTGCAGTGAATCCAGAATAAGCTGCACACAGGCACAGCACCCGGCAGGCCACCTTGGCACCTCGTTTTTCTTCCTCTACCGCGCAGCAAGGGCGATGCCTGCACCCCGTCCTCCTTTTTTCCCGAAACAGGCATCCCCTGTACCGATCTCACATGATCCTCCTCCTCCCCTTGGAAGCACAGTAGGAGAGTCGTCCTGGCCAACCCTCTCCAGGCGCCTGCACCTCACCAGGTCGCCGGACCAGCAACCAGTCGCTTCCCGCGCATGTCAGCGGCTCCTCCCTGTGGAGACCCAGTGCATAGAACTAGTAGCAGTCCGCTGCTCTTCCCTAAGGAGCTGAGCTGCACGGCCAGCTGCCTACTCCCCTTCACGACCAGGTGCAAGCCCACACCAGAGCAATAGAGAGCGGCTGCCCGCACGGGCCACGGTCGCCTGTTCCACGCCGCAACAGGTTAGTAAACCAGTGCGCCGGCCAGCCCTCCCCCTTTTTCCGACAGGTTATGACTGAGCAGGTCTGCCCAGCCAAGAACGAGCGTGGGCAGGCCTGCTCAGTCTAGAACAAACTCGCACGGGGTCGGCACAACCCGGGATGGGCCTGCGCAGGTTCGCCCCGACCCGCACAGGCCCTGTCCGGGGTTTAAGGGGCTCGTGTATTTTATTTTAATCAAAAATTAATTAAAACAGTTAATTTAATTACAGATGATAATTAAATTAATTAGATATTATTTTTGGTTGTTGCGGCATAATTAATTAATTGGGAAATTAATTAATTAATTTAATTTTTAGTTTTTTTAAAATTAAATTAATTAAATCGAGACCGAACGATGTTAAATTGAATTAAAAATAAGATTGATGTTTTAATTCAATAAAATTCCCTCAAGTTTATTTTTAATGCAAGTTTATTTTTAATGCAAGTTTATTTTTAATGCAAGTTTAATTTTTATTCTGCACTTATTTTATATACGCGAGTTAAAGCTTATACTGGTCATGAGTCGTAGTCCGCCCAATGTATGTCTGGTTTTTATTTATTTAATTATTTATTTAATTATTTCATGGTTTGTAATAATTATTTTAATTAAATAAAAGACGATCTACGTGTCATCTCAAGGGTTGTTAAATGTATAAGGGCCTGCGCGCCCATTCTCAGAGTTGTATATTTATACCCCGAGACCCCCTCACCTACATGCGAGTATGATTGTATAATGACGAGACGACCAGTGACATATTACGCACCAAGTGAGGGCGACACACCAGATAGGAGTTGGATACATTGGATGAGCAGACATTGCTATTCAAGTTTCAAGCCACGCGACTAAAGGTATTTACCCCTAGGGTTTCGGTTGGTCTGTTATTAACTCAACGGATCAACCAATTGTACTGGCTCATGATCTGGTGTTCATTTTATTTCTACATGGTTTATTATTTTTGTGCATTTGTAATTTATTGTGTGATCTCATAGTTTAATAATAAACAAGCATGCAAGATAAAATGAACATGTGACGCGATGAAATTTATATTTCTTGCATGGTCAGTTGTGAGTGCGATCACATAGTACGTGCTAAAAAAAATTAGAAAATGATTTCTTTCGTCGCACTAAAAATAATAAAGACCTCAAAAATAAATTAAGTCTAAACAGCCTTTTGTCATTAAAATTTGGACAAAACCAGCTGTTTGAGGTGTCGGTTCATGCCTTAGTTGGGGGTGCCTCTTACTACTAGGGAGTCCTTATAATAATGATGGGTCGACTTAACTAAAGTGATAGTAAGGATTAGACCTAGCTAACTTGCTATCATTTTAGAGTCAAGAATTGAGTAAATCAAATTTTGATTTTAAGAAGCTGGGACTTCACTCAATAGATCAAGGAACCGCAAGTTAAAGTAGTCGGCCTGCCAAAAGCCTACCTAGAACCCTCCAAGTAGTGGCGTAGCCTTAGCTTGTAGACTATGAGGGGTGGTTTCGGGATCCTTTCCACTAGAATAATCAAGCGACAGAGTATTCCAATTCTAGCCCAGAGGGTTCCTAGAACCCGATAAAATAGTGGGAGACATAAAATGATTTAAGTAATTAGTCAAAATTTCTAAAACGGTAATCCAGATAAAAGGCACTTATCAGCTAAAATTTATTTTTGTAGAAAAATGGAAAGTTTTACCACAAGATTAAAAATGCAATATTATAATGGACAAAGTAAATGCCCATAGTGACACGAGTATCCATGAATAGTACAGGCACGTGCACATAGTACTATGATATAGGAAACTCAAGGTGTCAGTGTCCCCAACACTGTTAAACTACCTCAAGAAGCGATGGTGAAAATTGCTTACAGGAGACTAATATACAAATCATATGATAGTTATATCATTATGATTTCATCAACGTCTGGTGTCAGTTGCGGTCGCTACACCAGGACATATATGATATAACATAAAGTCTCATCTCTGATATGTTTGCAAGGAGAAAGTGAAGCAATGATATGAATAAGGTGAATTTTACATCGGCATGTGTAAATTTAAACACTGATTATGATCTTTAAATATCATTTTCACCACATTACTCAAGTCTTGTTTTAAGTTACAAAACAAACAAGTATTGAGTAAATGCTTCATTACCTATCTTGGTAAGGTTCTCCAAGTGAATAAGAATAAAAGACAATTAAGCTTTAATTATTATGGCGGATAAATTGAAAGACAATGTGAAAAGGTCAAAGGCATTTAATTCCAATGACACATTCGCGACATCCTTAAATTAATGAGGTATTAACAATGGTTATATGAATTTCATATTATAAAATAATGCTATGGAATTTTAAAAGAAATAACCTGATTTAAAAGAGCAAGTTGCCGCTTCTACATCAGGCATATTCATCAATGTAATGTTTCTGTTTTACTACTTGGGTATTAAATAAAATATGTTGGTAACATATGTGTATTATAATATGATAAACAAGTTAGTATAGAAAACTTACTAGAATTCAGGTGTATTCTCCAAGTGGCTGTGAAAGGGTCATACCTAGGCCAGTGGTGAGAAGTACACGACTTCTTTAATTTCCAAGTGAAAGATTCATGTTGAAATATTGTTGAGTATAACCAAATACATTAATCTCATGTGTCCTTGGATGCAAGGAGAAATTATTTCAGTTTCTGGAGTGAATGTTGTTTTTGGTAAACTCAATCACTAGTTTAGTGATACATGAATCATAGGCAATTAGTGATGAATATAAATGTAAGACTTATACCCAGTTGTGACAGGATAATTCTTTTTCAAGTAATACTAAAAATGGACGTCATGAATATACCAAGTATGATATTTTGTCTCGGCACAGCTAAATACTTTTGGTATTATCGATGTCTTTAGTTTGGACAAAGGATCCTTTAAAAATAAAGGTACGTCACAAAGCTTTTGGAAATAGTTCAACATGATAGTATGAACTATTCCATGTATAAGCTAGAGGTATATATACTTCATAAGATTTTTTTAAGTAATTAAGGAATATCAAAGTGAAGTATTTTCATGGTCAGGAGATATGAGTTGTTTCGGGTTGGGATACCGAATAATATCTCGACCAAGCATTCATCAATCATAATAATGTACCGTGGAGCAATTCATAAACGCACGTTACCTTATCGACATCATGCCATTGATGTTGATGGGGAGGATTGATTATGAAGTCTTACATATCAACATTGATTAAAAAAATTTAGTATGGATTAATTCCTAAACGCACATTTTATACATCAAAGTATTGATGTAAGTAATATCAATGTTGGAACTGGCAGAAACTTCCATTATATTTCATGAAATTCTTTGCAAATAACAGCGATATCCCACAACCATATTCCAACTATAATGAAAAATGGATATCATATGAGTCGTAGTATGATGTAAACCCATTATTTCATAAGAACATGTGTTTGGATGCAAAGAGTTTGTTAGGACATAAACAAACTTGCGTCAAGACAAACACGTTGCACATTTAGTGTAATAATCCTAACAGTTGTTTAGGATGTTCAATAAATCCCTAAGATAGAAGAGTAGGTAGTAAAGCAATTGACTACACTTCTATATAAGGGTTCACATCTCTATTAGAGATATTGGGAGCTATATTGAATTTTTTTTATTCAATGCTCAAAATGCACAAGTATTTGTCATAGGAACTAGTTCCACAAGCGCATGTGGAAAAAATAATATTCCGGAGACACATACTATGTAGGAAGGATAAAACCATGGTGATGGTTTTTATATTCACTGTGGTCGGTGATCTATTATTCAAAGTAAATAAAATTTCCTACAAGTAATCAATGTATGGAAATTAGCTAAAATTGATAAGACCAACTAAAATTCAATTAATGTATTCCATGTATCAAAGTGAAAATGGGCTATTATTTTGAATATTGTGGTGGGTATTCAAGTGAGTTGATACATGGATGGTGCGAGCTTAGTACCAATAAGGCTCGATTTGTTTCACCAAGTTGTTATGCCTAAATCTGTTATAATTTTACTTATCATAGATAATATCTATGATCTATTTATTTATCATTGGATGTCATGACCACCAATTATGGATGGTGTCTATACGACGCAACCAGAAAGGGATGGTCACTTCACAGAATGCTAATAAAGGTTGCAAGTTACTGAAATACGGTTTAGGATTAAAGTAAGCAACATGATCATAGAAAACACTTTTGCAAAAATATTTTCCATGTGTCTATGCGAGGTTAGTGGGAGTATCAATGTTTTCTATAGAAATATGTTCGGAAACATATGGAAAATAGACATTGGTCTTACAAGTAGTTAAGACCAAAATGAAATTTACTCTCCAATGATTGACTTAAAGTAGCAACCTAAGTTCTAGGGAACAGGATCTACTAAGGTAGATCTATAGGGTGCTTAGTCCTAGTAAATCGTACATATAGTGACATTGTATTGAAAAATACATGTTGGAACAACTCGAGAGATGAATTTTTGCCTATGTCATAGGGCATAATCTCTCAATGTTCACCTGTCCATGACATGGGAATAAATAAATTCGGTGAGTTGAAATCCATATGTCGGAGCAATGGATCAATCACGTATGCCATGATATGTACAAGAACTGATATTGACAAGGTATATTTTACAATAGGAAAATATCAGTCATATCCAGGAACACTACAAGGGATGTAGTCAGAACAATCTAATTGTACTTCGGCAAGTACAAAAGATATGTATCTGGTAAATGGAGAAAAAAGAATACTAGTTTTTAGGGATACAAACTAGTCTTCTATAGATCAATGTGATATAGTATTTCAGTTAGGCGAAAGGTGATGAGAGATTCAAGCTCATATCATCCTATGGTGGCCATATCTATAAGACCGAGTACATTGTAGCTTCTAAGATATCTAAGAAGTAGTTAAATGCAATGATTTGTTCCAGTTATTGGAATCACACCTGGTGAGAAAAGTATTATCATAATGTAGATTATGATATTCTTATTAGCCAAGATTTCAAGTTTTGACAGTGGAAAAAAGGGTATATACTTGGGATACCATCTCTTGAGAAGTTTTACTCAAAGAGATAAGTTCGCTATAGCAGAATAGCCACGCGGCGGAACCGTGGATGACCCAGTATCTAAGGCCTTTACTCAGCAGAAACATGATGTTCATCATGTGGGTAGCTAACAAGTTTGGTTAGAAAGTTGGCTCTACTGCAAGTGGGAGTGTTGAAATAGTGGGTGCCCTAGACCCAACTATTCAGTTCTTTTGATTACCATATCGTGTATAGAGTTAACTATGCATGATTTTATCTTACCGTTATAGTGTAGAATTTTCTGCGTCCACTATTGAAATGGTAATGTCCAAAGATTAATTGTTGTATCGAAAGGTTATAGCAGTTCCCAGGATATAATGAGGACCTCTAGATACTATGAAATTAATCTTAAATATATGTTCTATGGTCTAGATACATCTTACTAATTCTACATAGTAGATTTCTAACCATCAGGTGCTGGGGGCTCATAATAATTGAGACTTCTTCTCATGAAGTTCGCACTTGGTGATCTCTAGTAGTGAGATCATGAGGACTGACCCGCCAATAGGAACACCACATGTTTCGGGTGTCATTGGATGTTCCTATCTATGATCATGTGTAATGGTCTCCTGACTTGAGATCATTACCAATTTATGTCATTTGATTGCGTACTTTGATGCAAAAATAAAACCATGGAAATGAAGTCGTGTTGAGGTAGTTTGTGTCGGGTGCGTCATTGCTGGGATGACATTGGTTGAATGGTTAAGAAAGGATTTGTCGCTTTCAGGTTATGGAAGTAATATATCTTTGGAGATGTTGATATGGATGGCAGTACCTTTATAAGACCATGTCCATGGCATTCGAGGGTAAATCCATCCAGTTATATCAACAAACAATAGAGAAAGAAAAGGGCAATGACACGAGAGTGCGTCCTGATTTATGAGATATTATAGACAAAGAGATTATATTACACAGTGCGTGTTCGTAGGTTGGTTTTCGCTGCTGTGACAATCCTTATTTATTCAGGGGCCATGATGGGTTGCTAGATCCTGCTCTTGGTCTATGAATACTATTCATGGATGTCGAAATAAGGGCCTAGAGGGTTACACACAATAGCGTATTCAAGAATTTTCCCTATTCAGTTGAATTGGAGTTTTAGACATGGCGGGCCTCGCCATAGGGGTCCGGGATTTGGCCATAGTTAAACAACCACCAATGCAATAAATAAATTCCTATTATTCAAGTTTAGAATAATGAGTACTGAATTTATTTATTAAATGTATTTATGAATTTTAAGTAAATACATGAAAATATATTAATTGATGAATATTAAATTATTCAAGGTTCAATTAATATTCATGGGGGCGAGGAGTCTGGTTAATGACTTAATTATTATCATGTAATATATTTTAATATATTACAAGTAAATGATAATAATATTTATGGCTCAGTTTAGTAGTAATAAATGTCGTTGATAGTGTGTTAAGTATTTAGGGGTCGGTGAGGCGATACCGGGAATTTTAATTGTGCACCATAAATAGACGAGGAGGGGAATTTTCCAAATATTATTCATAGAGCTTATCTCTCTTCTCCTCTCTCCCAAATTCTAGAGAGATATGCTCGGGATCCAAGGAGCTCTGATGACGCTCTCTCTCGGGCATCACTAGCGATGCGATGCGGTGGCCGTTGGAGCATCGAAGGCATCGTCGCAAATCCGAGCTAGCACCCGTATTACGATTAACAGTGCTCCCGCGGATTCCTTGAAGCACGTGTGGACAATCTAGAGGAATTCGACTTCGGATTCTTCGAGCAGCGATCGCCAACGACGAGCAGACGTCATGTGCAACTTCGAATCTAAACCAGGTATTTTACGGTTTATGTTTGTGCTTAAAACCCTTCACGTTTGGTCCTCGGCTTTGACTGGGCTTCGTTTCACCGACGTCGGCAAGTTCACGGCGAACAGCAGTGGAAAATTTTGAAAAACCCCCCAGTTTGGGGCTTCCGCTGCACTCCCAGTTCCAACAGATAAAACTATTCCATCGATGATCTAGAGCTAGAGACAATAGTTTTTTTACTTAATTTATGGGGGAATTACCTCATTAGTGAGCGCATTGTAGTTTTCACAAACCATGAGATATTAAAATATATATTTTTTCAATGGAATTTGAATCTACATCAGTAGATATATATGTATTTTATTCAAGGTTGTGATTTTGAGATATTTTATACCCTGATAAAGGAGAATGTTTTTGTTGAGGATTTGAGTCAAAATTCACAAGGCAATGTGTTTTGGTAGTTTACTAACTTTTGGTAAGGGGTGGAGGAGCTTATAGTAATGAATCTTTATGTGGGGGCGAGTAGTGGTTGATTTGTTCTTCATCAGATGGTTATGGAGTCATCCTTGATGTGGTGAGTGGAAGAGTCTTAGTGGGGAGACTCATAGGTAGAGTTCATGTGTGTTCGTGTTGTTCGTGGTTATGCTCTAGTGGGATGGTGAGAGTTTGGTTAGAATTGGGTGTTGTTTCAAGTGAAGTTTTTTATTTTGTTGTTAGTGCATGAGTAAGCTCTCTATGAGTTTCATATCTCACCTTTAGTGGTACATCCTAGTTTTTCCAATATGTAATATATTTTGAGGATACATCTTTGGTGTTCAAGGATGATATGTCCAGTGGTAGAGTTTTTGGAAAAGTTTCTATTTTTTAGTAGGTAAAAGTGGATCATCAAGTTCATATAGGTTTATTATAGTCCTTGGATGCTTCTAAGTGTAAAATAAAGGATATCATGATGGACTATGTCACTATGTTACCCCGAGCTTAGGGGGGGTGTGATGCAGTTAGGTTGATAGTGGACTAACTAACAAAGTCAACTCATTTTATAGTGGTCTATGAGTTGAGTTTTGTGGATGTATTAGAGAGGTGGTATGTGGATGATTTGGTTAGGATTAATGGGTTACCTTGGACCATCATCTCTGATCAGGATATTTATATTACCTCATGAATATGGAGGGGGTTGTTGCATGCTTTTGGCTGCTAGTTTCTCCTTAACACTACTTTACACTCTCATATAGATGGGCGGATGGAGTAGACCATCTAGATGTTGAAGGATATATTGAGAACTTATGTCTTAGAATTTGGTGGTTAGTGGGTAAGTAACCATACTTTGGTTGATTTTACCTTCAATAATAGTTATCACTCATCCATTATCATGGGCCCATTTTAGGAATTTTATGGGTGATCATGTCATTATATATTTTACTATAAAGAGGTTGGGGAGTTAACAGTTCTTGGTCCTAATGTAGTAAGGAGAATGAATAAGAATATCGAGTTGGACCGAGAGAGGATGAGGGTGACACGGTACCTTTAGAGGGCCTATACTGATCAAAGTCATAGGTCCCTGGAGTTTGGGTTTGGAGGCCATTTATTCTTGATGGTTTCTCCTCGATAAGGGAAGCATAGGTTTAGTAGGGGTAAGTTTTCTCCCCAATTAATTGAGACTTTTGAGGTGTTGGAGCATCATGGAATGGTGGGATACTAATTGGTGATTCCACCACTACTAGAAAGGATCCATGAAATCGTACATGTATCTCATCTTAATTAGTATCTTCACAATGATTCCCATGTCATTAACTTAGGAGAGTTGGATATCAAGGATGACACGACGTTCATGGATGAACTATTATATATAAAATATATTTAAGATAAGGTGTTGTGTTGATGAACCATCCCTTTGGTTCATGTATTTTAGACACATTGTGTCTTGGAGTAGAGTACTTGGGGGAGAGAGATTCAGATGCAAGCCTAGTACCTTGAGTTGTTTTGATCTTTTATTGGTTTTATTTATCTTGATGATATGTTGTTTAGATCTTGTTATTTTATGAGATGTTTTATTTCCTTGATTTTATGATGTGTGATAAAGATTTTCACATGTAAAGAGGGAAAAACATAATTTCTAATCAAGAGGTGCTATACTATGACACATTTAAAATAGCGTGGTCAAGTTAGTTCTACCAAAATTAGATAATATCTTGATATAAGAGAAAAAATTCATTAATTTTTTTACTCATATAAGTGTTGTGTGTTGTTTGTGTAATTTTTTGTTTTGGTTTGTGTATAGGTTGATATGTTTATGTGGATGGTTGTGTAGAAAATTACATAGTGGCTTGTGGCTAGTGTCAGGTGTTGTGCTCAGTGATAGATGGGGATGTGGTTGTGTGAGGTGTTTTTTGGGTGTTTTAGTTACATGTATTTGGTTGGTAGTATTATTTGAGGTGTAATGAGTTCCCTAAGAGGTATCTTGTGGGAAAGTTTCTTGGGAACAATCCTTTTTTTGGTTTTGATTATCAAGGATGAGAATTTTTTGAGAGGTATATAATGTAAAATTTTGTTCCTTATCATCCTGTTACTTTTTAATTTTCATAGTTGGGGGTGTTTTAGATGAGGCTTGAGGAGGTTCTATGGAAGTTTGAGTTGTAGAAAAACTATAGTAGGAAATTCAAGTCGTGAAAGGGGGATTCATGAAATGAATCTATAATTCACAACTTATTTGGCTGGTGTTTCAAAGGTTATTTTCACTGGTTTAGAAATGCATAAAAAATCATGATGTGAAAATGGAATTCCTGATGTGTATTAAATTGGGAATAGGTACCACAAATCTCAGCAATAGTTAGAAATGTGATTAATTCATTCCTTATAACTAGTTCAAAGATTGTATTTTATAAACCCCATGAAATTCATAGGATGAATATGTAACTCACAAAGTAAATTGGGTTAGTTATAGCTTGTTTATAAATATGATGTTTGGATGAATTCTTCCCTACAGCCCTCATTGCTCTTGGTTTGTGGGTGAACCCTATACATCATCAGAGGATTTTCTAGCTCCTTTCCTCTAGCTTTGATTCTTTAGTTTCATCATTTAATCATTGTAAATTATAGTTGAGTCTTTCTAGGGATCTCATCAATGATGTTTCTTTGGTTTTGTGTGTGTCTGGGTTGTGCTTTTTATAATCTCTTGGTGTGATTCAGGTTGATCTAGGGTTTCATAGTGCATTTTTATTTTTTGAGTTGTTTCTTATTCTCCATATGGTTCATAGTGAATTGTAAAGAATCTTTTAGGAAGGTTATTCTTTTTATCTCCCTATTTATGTTCAACATATGGGGATTGTATGTTTTTTATTTTGTTTGGGTGGATAGAAAGGTTATTCTTTTTATCTCCCTATTTATGTTCAACATATGGGGATTGTATGTTTTTATGTGCTGGCCCAAGTGTATTTTTGGAAGATGTGGTGTGATGACCTAAGTGTTTTTGGGAAACATGTGATGTGATGATGATTGATGTTATCACCGAATGAGAGACCTTGCAGAGGGTGGGTAGGGATGCATCTCGACCCACATCATATATTTATGTATGTTCTATGGGATATATATCGAAGGTATGGGATCACAAGAAGTTCAACATTGGTTAGTGAGAGCAGAAAATCAATGGGGGAATGACAGCGGGGTGCCTTGCTATATTCTTGATTACTTTGTTACTATATTAGATGTGTGATTTATTGAGAGATCTATAGTGTGTCTAGGTTTGGTTAGTTTACCTATTTAGGTGATTTTTTGTTATTTTTTTGTTCACTGTCACATTAGCATGCTCTTTTCACATGTGCACTAGAGACCTTGGGTATGATTCTAATGAGTATACTTGTATTCTCACCCTACATATATAAAATATTTTTAAGGTTTCTCGTAGGACTTTGGGGACTGAGATTGACATTTCTATCTTGGGTTGGAGCTGTTGTTAAGTCACTACTATAGGAATTTTATTTTTTTCTTTTACTTGGAGACTTTTATTTTTATATTTTGAATTTTTCAGGCATTATGGGATAATTTTTGGTTTTTTTATATTATATATTAGAGTTTCTTGGTGGTTGTTTATATTATATCATAATACAAAATTATTTTTAGAGTTTAATGTCTTCCATATGTGATATTTTTATACCTTTGGTTCTTTTGGTCAACCCAGGGCCTACTGGAGATGGGACTCATAGGTCATTATCTCTCTTCCTTTTTTATCAACCCATGAGGGGTATCTTTGGAGGGAGGGGGTCATGACATAAACATTAAAATGTAGTTATATAATTGGCCAGTAAAAATAGAGGTAACAAAATTATGAAAATATTTATAAAAAAATAAGCTTCATTATTAATATTAGATCACTTATAAAATTCAATTAGTCCATCCAAATAACTAATAAGACTCATTTACGATTTAAAATGTAACCATTCTAAAAACTGAATTTTGTATGTGAATTATTTTAAGAATATAAATATATTATAGATAAAATATATGGTTGATATTAATAATATATTAACACCATTTTATTTAGTAATTAGTTCGAAATAATAATGAGAACAGTTGATATTTTAAAAATTTGTCTCTTATTAAAACAATTTTCATTATATTTTTATATTTTTATTTACATGTTAAAATATTAAATTTTAGAAATTTACTTTTACTAATTAAACTTAATTTTTGGATTTATCATTTCAATACTATCTTAAGATGAATTTTTTGTATTTTTATTAAATAATTGGTTTTAGGTGTATAGTGGAAAATACAGTTTCTATTAAATTGTAGCATTTATGACTATATAAATAAGTAAATTTAAAACTTATAAAACATTTTTCATGATCAAAATTTTATTTTTGGACTGAAATTTATGCATTTAAATATACTATTTTGAATTTAGAAAACTCATGTTTAACATCTTGAAAATTAAGCAATATTTTTTTTAATAAAAACTATTTTAGTCCTATTTTAATTAAGTTTTTTATAAGTAAAATTATTTTTTTGATTTATTTTAAAGTAAAATAAATATCCTTTGGTTAATAATAAACTAATTAATTTAATTAAAATCAACATCATTGATACTTTTTTCCTAAACATAATATTTATACTTAAAATACACTTTTTCTAAAAATGGGTTTTTACATGTTACATGCACTAATGTTAAAATTAATTTTTATTAAAAATATAATTTTTATATGATAAAATTTATTTAATATTTGAAATAAATATTTATAAATTATTTAGAATTATTATTTTATTTTTAGTCATTAAAATTAAATTACTTAGGTAAAAATTAAATACTATAGTAAAAACCAAAAATGGAAAAAGTGAAAAATCATAGAGTAAAAGACTTACAAAATGTTTAAAACATGTGTTAAAATTTATTTTTGATGATTTATAGACATTAACCATTATAAAAATTCATTATTTTCTATTATTGGTTTCATTTGACCCTTGAATAGTGACATTACCATTTATATTATTTCAAAAATGCCACTCCCTCTATTTATAAAAGGAGTCTTCACAACCCCACTTCTCCCACACTCAAACCTATTAGATTCAACCAAAAATATTTGTAAATACCTCCCCAAAATTATTTTCCATATACTAGTGGTTTTTTTATTCTCAAAAAACCACCCTTCAATGTATTAATCCTTTTTTCAAAGGATTTTTTCAATGAGTAAGTTGAAACATCCTAATTACTCTTTTTCTATTTCAATTATTTTCTTTATTCCTATTCCTTGTTAAGATCTATTTTATCAATTATATTAGAATGGAATCGATATTATTAATATTATTAAATTTTATTATGATGATGTAATAATCATTAACTACTATTTACCTTTTACTTAGAAAATCAAAAATGGCATCATGTGTACGTGAGGACTACCACATCCATGAATGGCGTGTTTGATTTTTCATCATCACCTTCCATGATTGGTTAAAAGGGGTATTTAATGGATTAATATTATATTTATAAAATTGTTAAGATTCTTGAATTATAAATCATTCCTTATTTTCCTCATGTTCTATGAAAAAATGAATGCTCGTGCGTACGTGCGGACTACCTCCTCCACAAAAGTGGCATATTTTGTTTCTTATCTAGTGTTTTATTATTTATAAATATCTATTAAAATATAATTTAACACCTTAAAAAATATAAATAATATCATTATGATACTTAAATAATGATATTATTACATGATAATCGTTTTATTAACTGTACTCACCCATATATTATAGTTTTTTTGTTTGGGTCGGTTTAACCACATATATAAAAATTGATATAAATTTTTATCACACACAACTATGGAAACCTAAATATTAGACTCATTATAAACTAATGATAAAATATTTTTTGTTTTTTGGTCCTAGAAATGTTATATTAATATTTAACTTATTATAAATGTATCATCCTTTTGTTCATTAAAATTTACCAAAACAAGCTCATCGCTAATTTTTTCATCAAGTGTCATATTTAAAATAATTATGAAATAAAAATTAAAAAATTATAAATAATTATAAAACATAAATTACAGTACCTATAATTACATTTTAATGATGAAATTTTAATCTATAATTATTAATTGACACCCCATTATGAAACTAGTACTAAATAAATAGTTGAAACTAATAACATTCATTCATGAAAATAAAATATAAATAATTTATTTATAATAAATTATTATAAATTAATTTTATAAAATTTTATATGTATAAATAAAGTCTTGGAATAAATTATTAAGATAATTATTTTTTTATACATGAGATTAGATCATGTTTAACTAAGCAGGATTACAGGTAAGGGTTTTTTGGTCTCAATTTTGATACTTTGAGACATGTTATGTTTTGTGCATCATTTTTCCTTATATATGGTTTTATTTTGATTTAAATATTAAGAAATTATTATACTATATTTTTATGTAATTAATGGGATATAAAAACTGATTATAGTTCCTTTATTTATTCATATTTTGATTTAAGTGTTACCTAAGCTGTAAGCGTTTTTACATCTCAATTTTTCTTTATTAAGATATGATTTGTAATCAGAGATTTTTTCATTTTTGTGGTGTATATATTATTCATGGATTTATTTTATCATATTTTTTCATGAAATATATGTTATTTACAAATATAATTCATTTTATACCTTTCAGGGGTTTTCAATTCAAAAGATCACAACAATGTAAGGGTTTTTCATAACTCAATTTCCTTTATTTTGATTTATAATGATTATTCTTGAACCTCATTATTATAAGTTTAATTATTTTGTCCTATGATTGTATAAAATTTTATTTACACTTTAAATTATTTTTATTTATAATTATTTCTCATTAATTCCTTTCTAAAGGATTTTTACTTTAAAGATTGTGATATCCGTAATGGTTTTAGTCTCAATTACCTTTTATTGAGTCATGTTTTCATATTGTGCTCATAATCTTATTTTATATGTTGTACCTACGGCCCCATTTTATCCTATTATTTATATTAAATTTTATTTCATTTTATTTAAAATACTTCTCATGAATCCCTCCTTTTGACACTTTTGATCCAAGTGCTACTAAATTCATAATTGTTTTGATAACTCAATTTCCATTTTATGAGTTATAATCATTCTTCATAAATATTATTCTTATAAGTTTATTAAATTATACCATATGGTTTAATTATATTTTAATTTCACTTCCTTTTATATGGATTTAAATTTTATCCTCGTGAACTTCTTTTTAAAGTACCATTTCTAATTGATATCCTTATACCATGAAAGTATTCCTCACTACAACCTTATTTTCGCTCTGTTGATAAGGGTATTTTACATTTCATAGTTAATATTACTATTGTTGGATATTCACCTAGTTATCCACATTATTCCCTTGAATGGGGAAATATTTATAATATTTATATCAAATATTTCTGTACAAATAACCATTGAATACTTAGCAATGATTATGTATGAGGTTCTTTAAAAAACATTAAAATATGTGTTATTTAACCATATACCCTCTTTCTCTGGACGAATTATGATCATGTTGCTCCAATTATTGACTGGATAAAGTATTAATATCCTATATGTTTATTATTTATAATATATACATTTATTGAATACTAAATAAATTCGATTATGCATTGTATTGATATTCTTTTCTTTCAAATAGTGAATGTATTGGACTTAGTATGTGATAGGTGGGGCTCGATATTAGATAGATCCTTGATGCATCGATAGGTCTCATGAGAATAACTAGACTTCATATTTTGTGGATGTATACCCATTTATTTATATGTCTTGGTATAAGGCCTTGATGATATGTAATGTATTTCCACAAAACCTTTACATGTCTGGCATTATGCATTCTATCACCATGAAACCAGTTATTTCTATCCATGTGATTATTTAAATTGTTAGATCATCCATGGATTTATTTCAAAATCATGTGGTCATTTATATGGAATTATTTCATAATGATTTACTTTCTTCCATAATAATCATGTCTTGTTTATTTTAAGATAGGTTCTGGTATATTCTTTCCCTTATTGAGCTTTTGAGATAACCCTTATTATATTTCCATTTCCACAGGTTATGAATAAAAGTATTACATGTGATATGTATATAAAAATAGCACGTGTGGAGAATTTGTGGGATATATTGAATAATTATTATGGGTTAAGTATTTTATGATGCAGTAGGAAAAATTTCCTTTTGATGAGAAAGTCATGGGATATATTAGTTAATAATGTGTCATGATTCTTTGAAACTCTAAACCTAAAAGTTTAGGGGAATGTATGTAATGAAATATTTGATATAAATCATGAAATTATGAGATAATTACATTCAAGGTTGTCACATAGTGATTACACTAGCTAGATAATGTGTGACCATGATGTTTCATTGTTCTTCAATCCCTATCATGACCCATCCCCCCAAAGAGTACCCCTCCTAGCCAAATAATGAGGGAAGATATATGGTTACTTCTTGAATCCCACCTTCAATATCCATGGGTTGGTGACAAGAACTGAGGTTATAATGAACATACAATGGGAGGAATTAACCTCTATGATAACATGTGGAAGAGAGAGACAAGACAATTAAACCAATAAAATCCTACTCAGATAGATAAAATAAATCTCAATTACATTCATGTAATTTCATAGAAGACAAAAACAACTAGATATGATATCTACAAGTTACAAAAAAGAAAACTCAATAGTGACCAAGAAACCCAAATAGATCCTACAAAACCATAATCTATTAATATCCAGCTCAATCTTCAACCTTCTCTTTCTAACCTAAAAAATAGTTTATATATACATAGGGTGAGTATATGGGTACACTCAGAGCCTCTCGTACAAAAGATAATTAAATAATGATAAAGCTTAGTGAACAACAGTGAAATAAACTCTACATATAAATAGGTATACTAATTTATCAGCCTCACCATGGTTATATCTCACCAAGTATCACATATAAGAGATCATATATTATAGTAACAACAAAAAGGGTACCCCACTACCACATCCCCACTGTTTTTCCACTCTACCAGAACATCGTATGTCCTGAGCCATCTCTCAATAAAAGAACTCATCCCAAATATACATAGGATAAAATATCACAACATGAATATCATGTGTCACATCATCCTATCATATCATTCCACATCTCTATATAGTAACCAAGTAGTTTATAGGAGCCACCATAGCTTGTATATTGTGTATCATACATCAGTTATTATACCTCAAGTCATCATAGCTCATACACCGAGTATGTACCTCGAACCATCACAGCACATACACATCATATATATATTAATCCTTTGGATACTATATTTTTATATGCATATGTTTGAAATAACCATAATTCATTATATCCCTCTACACACATATATAGGGAAACTAACCATCACACATACTAGCACATAATACTACTAGGATAAAAGAGTGGGGCTATATGGGGTAGTCATCCATCCATGTAAATACCCCAACCCTAATATATCAGAGTTGGTGTCTTACTTTATAACATTGATAATATTAAAAAATGATCATATCCCAATGTACCGTGTAGTTTAGTAGATTTGGAAAACCAGATACAGTCATAATTGTTACATTACATATTAAAATGAAATACAACATAGAAACTCCTTTGGAAACTATCATAAATAAAAATAAATAATAAGGTAAGGTGAATAACAAAAACACATGTCATTAAAACATAATCTTGAGCATAATACGATAGAAATAAAAGTTGATTAAATAACACCATATAAATAATCACATGAGAAATATACTTAAATATGGATATTCTACTAGTTGATTAATCACATGGATTATCAATAACTAATATCATAATGAGGTAATGCATAATGTGGGGCATCACAAACATACCATCAAGGCCTTAGCCAAGATAGCTACATAAATGGGTAAGGCCTCATCCAAAACATGGTCTAGATTGTCTCATGAGACCTACTGATGCATCGAGGGTCTATAGCGGGCCCTTCATCACACTTACTAAGACTAATGAATTCCTAATATGAAAGTTGTGAAACATAATCAATATAAACATTCATATTTTAACTATCATATGAAATTTAAATATGTTTCACATACAATAAACATAATCATAAACCATCCAGAGAAATATGATTAATGGTCTCATAATAGTACATCCCCAGTCAAGCTAATCATAAACTATTCAGTAAAATATGGTAAATAATATCATAATATATAAACCTTAATGAATAATAGGATTCAATAAAGGATGTTTTCATAGATAATATCATTGAAAATTTATTGAGGAAAATACCCTTTCTAACTTTGAAATCACTTATTCTTAAAAAAAAGTGCAATCATAAAAACAAAATTCCTTGAAAATAACCTTATAATCTTGTAAAGTTATCTTAGAAAATTATAGTGTCATGAAAGAGGTAAAATATTCTCGTTCCTTTATAAGTCAAAAAACATTCCTTTTAAATTTTGAAAAATATTCCGTATAAAACATGTAAAAATACTCTTTTAAGAAACCTTTGAATGAAATAAAAAATAGACATAAAATTTCCTTTATAATCATTTTATATACATATAAATAAATATGTAAAATAATATCAATAATATTAACAAGGAGAAAAGGGTTTTTAAATTTAATCTTTAAACATTCAAAGGGTCCCATAACACTTTGAACATTTAAATCATAATCCCCATGAAAGAATAAAATTTAAAAAAACATTAAATAAAATGAGAATAAAAAATTCGTTATATGATAAGTAAAAGGTTCTATATATACACCTAATAAAAAATGTGGGTATATAACATCAAAATATTCCTTAACAAAAGGATATTGAGATGAAATCCCTTACCACTTTCTAATCAGTCGAATTGCCTGCCCTATAAAATTAATTATCATCAAATGAAACATTGAATACCATGAAGATAAATAGATTCATGATATGATATATCAAAAGGTGGTATAAATAAACCACACGCAAAGAATAAGTGGTGAATGAGGAATATCTCATAGAAATAAAACTGATATGATAAAACTCTTACTGTCATGAACTAGCTCGGGTACCCTGGTAACCCGATAACTGAACTGGCCCAGACATATCCCAAAGGGAATTTCTGATACCCATGGGTTGGTGACTAGAACCTAGAATCATACAACATGCAAGTGGGAATTAATTTTCAACAAATCATAGTGGAAGCAAGACAAACAAGTCAATATGCATACAAAATAAACTCCACTAGGAGTAATATACCAAAAGTCAACAAGGAATTAAAGCCCAAAGTAATAAAACCCAAGTACCAAAATAGGGAAAAACAACCCAAGTCCCTAAGGACAAAACTCACCATATCCAAGGTTTAACATCTGGATTCACCTTTGATAGATCGTTTACCCTTGCTCGAACCTAGAACAAGATAATCTACAAAGACCTGAAGGCACAAGTAGGGTGTGAGCTAAAAAGACCAGTAGGTTCTCAAAATGGATTCCATATTAGATTCAAATAATAGATTAACCAAAAGAATGGTTTCAATTTTAGAATAAAAAGGATTAGTATTTTAAAGCATATTTAAACAAATCATGTTATACAATTCAGATGATGGAAAATACCTTATACAAATGATTTACAGGTGATGGAATATTTCTAAAATAATGGATTAAATAAAAAAATTATATAAAATAGTTTATATAAATCCATAAGGCATGTGAAGCAGTCTAAAAACATTGTCATATATTTATATCTCAAAAATAAAACAAGTGAGCGACATGGCCATCTTCCAAATAGAAATGAAAGTTATAGGATATAGGACTCTTATCTCTCTTTGTGATCATGGTAATATGTGTATACACACATCCCTTGAATACTAGACAAAGGGTACTCATCAACATCTCGTCAGGGATGTGACCTGTTACATTTATGTTTAAGAATGTTGTATAGGTGTAGAGTGTGTCCAAATAAATCACAAACTACCTAAGGCTTGAATGTTCTCTTACACAATAAATTATGGGAATTTTATTTTAATACTTCTTAAAATATAATTAAATCTCATTCACCCATTTTAAATTAAAATTTTCTATTTAAAACAAAATAGGTTTTAATAAAAAACATGCCTCTTTGACATGATAAAATCACTAGGATTCTATCAAAACTTTTTAACCATTTTCACTAGTTTAAAATAAATTAAGAATAAATTTACATAATTAAATTCAAAATTTTAATTGAAATTGATTCCATAAAATTTAAAATTTAAATTAAATAATTAAATCAACCAATCTCTACAAACTCTCCCCAATTCAATGGAATTGGGGGTTTTTCCAATTTTTATGCCAAAACCATTTTAAATATCCCAATTCACTGGAATTGATTTTTATCAAATCAATTGAAATAAAGTTTGAGAAATTGAATTTAAATCAAAATTTGAAATAAATCAATAAAATCAAGGTTAATAAATTTGTCCAAATGGGGTGGAATCACCTACCTTTTTCCTAAAACTCACACTCAAAACGAAGCTCTCCAATGAGAATGATGGTATATAAGACCTCAAAACTTGAACTAGAAATGATATCCAATATAATATAGAATAGATCCATCAATTTCATGATGATATGTTAAAATATCAAATGAGGAGAAAGAGAGAAAAAATAATAATGACTAGATTGCTTACCCGAGAATCCACACCGCAAGTGCAACGATGATCAAATGTTGAAAAAAGAAACTTGAAAGGGTTGAAGGGATCCAAGATCTCTTGGGGAAGGATTTGGGTTGAGAGAAAAAAACTAGAGGATGGGAAAAGTGGATCTCAGCTGTGATGCCTATTTAAAAATTTTAGTCAGGGTATTAATGATGTGTAATCCCACTACACATCATGAAATAGTTAAGTTTCATAATCACCAAAAAAATGCATCGATTTAAAATGAAAAATCATTCATTAAATGACTCAGGATGTTTAAAGGATAATCATTTCATGTAACCCTTCATGGTGTGAATATTATCATGACATGAACCTTCTCACAGTTGAAACCTAGAGACCATTACACGTGTAAACTAGTTTTACAATGTGTAACCCACCAGCAGCCGACAGAAAAGGCCGCTTAAAGATGAGAGTCTAAAAAATATATGAATTCACCATCATAGGTATCCTCCCAATTCATTCTCAATCCTACACTATCAAAAAAATGAAAAAACATGATAAGGTTAAATACATACCTATCATATCAGTAATGGGATGTTACAATCTCCCCACCATAAAAAATTTCTATCACCATAAAGCCTATGAAGAAGCTTCCATGCCAAAAATATGAGGCCACTGCTCTCTCATCAGCACCTCTCATTCCCACATATAATGATTATCAAAACCATTCTATCATAGAACACAAACCAAAGGTATCATCCTCTCATGAATTACCTAGGTTTTAGAATCAACTATCCTGACTGACCGCTCAATCAAATATAAATCAGGGTTAATCTCAAGATCACTACAGCTCAAAACATGAGATAGATCAGATAAATACTTTCTCAACTGTGATACATGGAATATTTTATGTATCAACATAAGCTATGGTGGAAGTGCTAAATGGTATGAAACTTTCCCCACCTGTTCAACAACCTTAAAAGGTCCCAAAAAATAAGGAGCAAGTTTCCCTTGCTTCCCAAGGCATCGATGACCCAACTGAGGTGAAACTTTCAATAACACGTGGTCACCAATTGATAATTCCAAAGGTCTATGGTGATGATTGTAATAAGACTTATATTGACTCTGTTCCATCAACATTATCTGACGAATTAACTGAATCTTTTTCATTGTCTCATGGACCAAACTTAGTCCAACCAAGGAACTTTCAACAATCTCTAACTAACACAACAGATATTTATATGGACAATCATACAAGGTCTCAAAAGGTTCCATTCTAATTTTAGACTGGTAACTAATATTATAAGAAAACTCAACTAGCCCCAAATGATTATCCAAAACCCCACTAAAGTCTAAAAAAAACACAAGGATCATATCTTCAAGAATTTGTATAGCACTTTCTATCTAGACAACAGACTGTGGATGATAGGTCATGTTCAAATAGACCAAAGATCCCAATGCCTCCTCAAGGCCTTTTCAAAAGTGAGAATTGAACCAAGGATCCTTATAAGAGACTATAACAGATGGAAATCCGTGAAAATGGACAATCTCTTTCATATAGATATTTCCAAACTCCTCAACTTTGGTTGTATCAAAAATGAGTATAAAGTGAGCCTACATGGTCAGCCTTTTGATCACAACCCATATCGCATTCCTTTTTCTCAGGGTATAAGGCAACCCAACCACAAAGTCTAGAGAGATATCATCTAACTTCCAAGTAGGTAATAAAATTTTGTGAAGTAAAACTAAAGGTTTTTTATACTTTTCCTTAACCTGAAGGCATGTATAATAGTGGGAAACAAACTCGGCAATTACATGTTTCATACCTAGCCACCAGGATGTCCATCGCATGTCATAGAACACTTTAATGGTTCCTAAGTGAATAGCCCATTTGTAATTATGACAGTCCCCCATCATAGCCTTCTTTTCCACTAACATCATAACAAAGTGCTTCTAATAACATAGAACACCCTATTTGGAGAATGACCATTGGGAAGCTATCTCCCCACCATAAAGAGAGTCTCTAATTCTACAGAATTCATCATCATGTTTTTATCCTAAATAATCATATCAGGAAGAGATTAATTCAACTAAATATTGGATAAAAAACTTCATCCCATTTCTATTGAACTCCGATATAAAACTTTTCAAAGAGATCCATAAAATTTTACTCTTTCGAATATTCTTTCACTACCTAGGTTGGAATTTTCCTGCTCAATGGATCTGCAACGACATTCCCTTTCCTTGGGGTATAGAAGATTTCAAAGTTGAAATATTGCAAGTACTCCACCCAATGCCTCTAGTGGAGTTTCAAATCTTTTTTATAGAATATATAACTCAAGATTTTGTGGCTTGAATACATAGTAAACCTTTTTACAAAAAAGTGATTCCACTAACTCTTAGGTGTGTTGGTCACAGTTGAAATTTCAAGGTCATAAGTAGGATAATTCTTCTCAGGTGGCCTAATTTAATGAGATCCATAAGACACTACATGATCATCTTGCATAATAACGCAGCCCAACCCTGAACCTGATACATCACAAAAGGCCACATAACCCTGCCAGGACTCTAGAAGAGTCAACATTGGCATAGTAGTAAAAAGACATTTCACCTCAACAAAATAATTTTGACATATATATTTCCAAGAAAACTTCAACCTATTCCAAGTTAGAGAAGTCGTTAGAGAATCCAACTTTGAGAAGTCCTTCATGAAGTGGTGATAATATTCATCTAAGCCCAAGAAGTTAAAAATTGTGAAGACATTACATAGTGTATCCCACGTCATAACAAAATTCACCTTCTCAGGAACAAATGATATTCTTTGTTTTGACACTATGTGTCCCAATGATTTAACTTCTTGAATCTAGAAATCACACTTCGAAATCCTGGCATAAATTCAGTGATTTTTTAGCAAAATCAGAACTATTCTAGGATGACTCACATGATCCTCCTCAGATTTAGAGTAAATGAGGATGTAATACACAATGACTACCAAAAAGGTATCCAAATATTCATAGAAAACCCTATTCATTAATGTAATGAAAATTATGGGATCATTTGTTAGACCAAAGGGCATGATAAGGTACACATAATGGTCATACCTATTCTGGAAGGTATTTTTCTAAATGTCAGATTCCTTTATACTCAAATGATGGTAACCAGATCAAATTTTGGTCCTTGAAAACCACTTCACCCCATTCAAATAATTAAACATATCATCAATCCATGGAAACATATACTTTTTCTTTACCGTAACTCAATTTTGATTCCAGTAATCATCACATAAGCAAAGAGAACCATCAGCCTTCTTGGCAAAGAGAGTCAGTGCTGCCCAAGGTGACACACTCGGGTGTATAAATCCATTATCAAAAAGATCATTCAATTGGTACTTCATCTCATTCATTTTAGATTGATCCATATGGTAAGTGGGAATAAAAATTGGTTGAGTACCATACATTAATTCAATGGAGAACTCAACCTCTCTTACTGGTGCCAAACCATAGAAATCAAAAGGAAACACATCATAAAACTCAACAAAAATTGTAGGGAGATAATCACTCAAAGATTCCCTCTGTAGATCAAAATAAAACACTTATATTACTTTCCTCAGTTTTGGATAATAATTTTTATCTCTACTCGACCTTGGGTACCATTCTCCTCGAAAGATAAGTGACACACCACTAGGAGTACTAAGGTAGACCCATCAAAGATAACAATCAATCTTGGATTTATTTTCCATGCACCAATATCAAATAGATCATTCACTAATGATGGAGTTATAGTAATGGTACCTCTCACAGTTGTTAGACCCATGTATACTTCCTCTATAGACTCTTCCACTATGTAAAGTAGCTTCGTTTTGGATGCCTTTGGCTGGAACCCTTTTATACATGAAGCATCTGATTGCCGCATAATTTTAGGAGGATATGATGATATTGTTCCACTATGAGGAGTATAAAATATATGTAAGAATCTCTGTAAGTGTCTTGGATGTCTGTAGGAGCTACAGTTTTTAGGTGCCTCAGTGATAACCCTCTTATAATTTCCTAGTTTTCCACACTCATAGAAAGTCAAAGGACTTTATCTTGGAATTGTAGGAGGTATGAAATGACCCTAACGTAGATAACTATTATGAAAATCATAATGCTTCCTATTTACCTTGAATGAACTAACACTTCCATTATGAGAAAAAGGAACTCCCGTCAACCCTGACTTTCCAGCTAGGTCCATATCAACTATCCTCGCTCTATCCATCACATTTTAATAAGTGATAAGATTCTGAAAGAATACCTTAGAATGAATATCTGATTGAAGTCCTAACTTGAGCTGTCAATCCATTATCCTCTAATTAGATACAATCTCACATGAAAACTGCACAAGCTCATTAAAGCGATTTGAATACTCAATCATGGTTCTGTCGACCTTCTCAAGATTGAAAAACTCCAGATCCTTGGCCAATACCATTGACTCTAGATAGAACTATTTAGTGAAAATAACCATGAATTCTTTACACTCTAATACATCATGTTTCTTTTTCATCACCATCATGTCCCACCATCTCCTACTTTTTCCTTACAACATGAAGGTGGCACACTTTACTTTGATTTCATCTAATGTCTACAAGAACTCAAACAAACATTCTATCATGCCAAATCACTCCTCATCATGTTAAGGATTAGTGGAGCCTTTGAAAACTAGTGTCTTATGGAGAAGTAACTATCGAGAATGATTCTGAATAACATCCCCCTGAGGATCTACAGTTTTAGCCTAAATAGGGACTGGAGGTGGTGCCTATCCCAAATCTTGGATAATGTACACAATCACCTTGACTATATTCGGGTCTACTAGAGTATTCACTCATTTAGGTTTATCAGCAGCTTCCTCTTAGTTCTGATTCACATGTCTTCCCAGAGGCATGATGCTACAAAACATCATCAGACAACAAGGAAGACATCAAATTCACACTCAAACTGAGCAACAAAGGAAACATGATCCCGACCAATAGAACAAATAAGATTTGGATTCCACTCTATCCAAATCAAAATAGAGAAAATTCCAGAACTAATCCACAATAAATATTTCCCTAAATGCCCCTAGAGACTTAAGGTTCATTGCGGTGAGAGCTGGCTAGGCACTCAATCGCAACTACCTTCTAAGTACCGACAATATTTCACAATGCATACTAACTTCAAGACAAGAAGTTAAATAGCCTCCTCTGATACCACTTAGTCACAAACCAGCTCAGGTACTCTGGTAACTGGATAATCAAGCCAGCCCAAACATATCTAGAAGGGAATTCTTAATCCCCACAGGTCAGTGACTAGAACATAGAATCATACAACATGCAAGTGGAAAAAAAATTTCCACAAAACATAGTGAAATCAAGACAAGAAAGTCAATATTCCTACAAAAGAAACTCCACTGGGATTAATGCACCAAAAGTCAACAAGGAATTAAAACCCAAAGTAATGTAACCCAAGTACCAAAATAGGGAAAAACAACCCAAGTCCCTAAGGAAACAACTCACCATGTCCAAGGTTAAACAATTGAATCCACCTCTAAGAGATCATTTTACCTTACTCGAACCTAGAAGGAGATAATCTACAAACACCATAAGGCACAAGTAGGGTGTGAGATAAAAATCCCAATAGGGTATAAAAAATGATTCCATATCAGATTCCAATAATAGATTAACTAAAGTAATGCTTTCAATTTTAGAATAAACAGTTTTGTCATTTTAAATCATGTTTAAACAAATCATGTGATACAATTCAAATAATGGAAAATACTTTAAGAAAGGGCATTAAAAGTGATAGAATATTTCAAAAACAATGGATTAAATAAAACATTCATGTAAATTAGTATATATAAATCTAGAATGCATGTAAATTAATTCAACAACATTGGCATATATTTATATCTCTGATATAAAACAAGTGATAAACATGGTCATCTACAAAATAGTCCTGAAAGTTCTAATATATAGGACTCCACACTATCTAAGAGATCATATCAATATTATAAGGACCCACACTTATTTCATACATAATCTTTAATTTAATCAAGAAAACACTTCATTTTACATTGAGGATCTTTTCAAGTTTAGATCTTTAGAGAATTAGGACAAAATATTCATAACATTACACATTTTTACATAGTGGATACCATAAAAACAGTTTCCATTTTCCTCAGAATATAAAACATTAAAACATAAAACAAGACTCCTTGACAATTCTTCAACATTTAACATGTCTTCCTTCCTTGTATTATTCATCCATTAACCTGTGAAAAATCATTTAAAAACTTGGGATGAGCACAAAAGCTCAGTAAGGTATGAAAAAGAAGGAAAAAATCTCATTAGTCCATGAATACACAAGACATATGAAAACATTTTTAAAATACATGATTTACACCCATAAAATCTTACTTTGTGTAACATGAGATTTACACAAGATCCATACAAACATAATTATAATCATAAAGGTATATTGGGGCATTACTTACATAATCTTGTAACCATCTTGGCTACCTTAAAATTTGTAACCCTCACGGCTACCTTACTTTGTGTAACCATCACAGTTACACTTGGAGTAACCATACGGCCGACCTCCAACTTACTCATACCCAATGCATTGGAGGGAAATATAGGTCCCACCCTTCATCATAAACAATGCCCAATAGCCAAAACATAATCATTCAACATAAATAATAGCATAAAAACATTGCCTTTGAATCTTATAAAACAGAATTTTAAAAGAGGATTTTAGAAGAAAAGTCCCTTATAAACATCATATACTTGAAGTGATACTTAATTGAGTGGATAGAATATGTATATACTCTGTAAATACACATAATTAAACATAATATAAACAGAACCCATCACACAAACAATTTAAATAGCACATAAATTATAAAGTAGAAGGTTAACCCAAAGAATGGAAATCGGGTTAAGAATTCCCTTACCTTGGGCTTGTCCTTACTTCAAAATTGTTTGAACCTCCTGTATAATGGTTAAAGGAGTGTTAATAGGATTTTAAAGAAACGTGTTCATGTTTATAACATCTTATATGGTCATTTCATAACCTCATTTCACCCCTTATTTGTTAGTATTTTGTTCCTTGCATTATTTTGGGTGAGGTCTTTTGTGATTTTCACGATCGGTTCATGATGAATCGTTCTTGTTGATTGGAAGTGAAACTCCAGAATTGGAATGGAGTATTATTTACATAATTCCAGTACCATAAATTATACCATTTATCACTTTGATGCTTTATATGATGATGATTTATAAGTTAAAACATTAATTATGTTTACTTAGATAATTTAAGTGGTTCTTTGATAATTACAATTTCATTTAGTCTTATAAGTTTGAATCATGAGTACAAAAGAATTACAGAACCTTATATGATTCATAAAACATATATTATAACCTGGTTCAACCATATAAATGGTTTCATGACCATACTTGAAATAATTAATGGAAATTGAAAATACATCGTCCACGATATCGGTAATTCGACACAAATGGACAATGTTTTTTGATTCTTTAAATAAGTGAAAGAGGAGAGGAATAATGATTTGTAATTTTCCATAAACATGAAAACATCCAGAATATACATGATTCTGGAGATTTCATGCCTCTTGGATAAGAGGGGGTGAAGAAAGAAGTGGAAGGAATCATGAAATAAAGAAAACATGGGAAATTTCTTACAAAAAATTCGGCAGCCTAACGGCGCCTCTAAAAATTTCATAAAAACAAGATTGATGAGAGGAATGGAATATCTCATCAATCATACAAAATTTGGACTGTAAGGGAAAATATTTAATGAAATATCCCAACAAAAGACAAAGGGAAAGGAAGAGAATAACATAAAATGGATGGAAAGAATGAAAATGAAAGAGGATGTTTACCTCTTGATCTCTTCTCCTTGAGATCCTTCTTAAGGGCTTTGATTTTGGTCTTTTGGTGAGACCAGAAGCTCTAGGACGTGGGGAAGAAGATTGAGGAGGGAATTTGGCAGAAATTAGACAATGCTCAAGGCTTGAGAGGTGTGGGAGGAAGAGGGGAGTGAGGGTGGTATTTATAGTGGAGGAGGGGAGGTATTTTAGATTATTTTAATTATTATTATAATATTTTTATCAAGACTATGAATAATCTCAAATCAAGTGGCCTTAATTAGTGAAAATATCATGTGATTTCGAAGCAAGTGGCCTTGCATCACTTATGATGTCATAAATAGTGCATTTTTACTGATAAATTGATTATACGGTATTTTACCGTATTTCACTATTCACCGAAAATTCAAGAGTTTCAGAAAAATACCAAAAATTTACCCCAACCATTTTTCGACGTGTAGAATTCAAAAATGAACTCCATTTTTCAAAAATAATTTTCTAAATATTATTAATTTAATTTTAAAATAAGGTCACAGTTAATTCGAAAAATAACAAAATTGAAGTGCAATTAGTTTTATGTGACATTGGAAAATTAATTAAGATCCCATTATCCTATTTCCATGGGAAAAATAAAATAATAATATTATTTACTATTCATGAGGTCATATTACTATTCCTATTACTATTCATATTACTATTCATAAGGGCATGTTACTATTCACCAAAAAAAAAACAAGTTTGTTCCATCAGACTCGAAATAACATACTGAACACAATTGTAGATGATAGTTTCTTGAAATTCAAAACATAGAAGAAATAAAATTATGTTTAAAGGATACTTATAAATATATACCTTAAACAAAATTTCAATCATTTTCAATTTATTTTTAGAAAACCTTGGGATGTTACATTATCCCCACCTTCTTGAAATTGCGTCCTCGCAATTTTATTTACTTATTAAACAACTGAGGGTACCTTGATCAAGGTGTCCACTCGGTTTCATCATCATCTTGTTCACGTAGGTAAAAGTCCCATGCATTACAACAATGATTTAGAGATCCTTCAAAATCATTTGCTTCCTCCATCCAAATACACCTCGTACAACATGGGTCATATGGGTGTTCACAGAAAAACAGTTTTGGAAAATAATCATGTAGGACATATAATTCCAAAACATCTGATAAAACATGATTTCTATAAAATAGTCGGACCGAAATTGAGTTGAAACTTTCTATCATTGGTCCTTTTAAAATACCATAAGTATGTGATGTGAGACTATAGTTTAAAAGCAAATATAAATAGGTTGCACAAGGGTCTCCTTCCTCAGCACCATTTTTAAAATCATAATATGCTTCAAATTCTTGTGATAAGGTAAAATATTTGAAAATACCTTGATAATATTTACCTTTCTTGAAATTATGTGAATATTGTGAAAATAGTATTTGTCTAAAAACAACCCATGATCCACGATGATAACGAGGTATAGAGGAGGTGTTTGATATCTCAAAAAACTGCTTGCAAGTGAGTTGTATGCTAGAAAAAGTTTCACAATCATCCGAAGATGACTTTGCAATAATTATTGCAAGCATGTCATCAGGAAGAGATAGGAATGTCGTTTGAGATCCTTCTCCTTCCATTCGTAACCGACTTTACTTGACCTGAAAAAAAAGTTATAAAACAAGGATTTAACTGAAATAATAGATATAGGGACTAATCACGTGTCTCACAAGAACTCCTAATCCCTAAAGTTGTCTAAACCGACCTCTGATACCAACTATAAGGACCCACACTTATTTCATACATAATCTTTAATTTAATCAAGAAAACACTTCATTTTACATTGAGGATCTTTTCAAGTTTAGATCTTTAGAGAATTAGGACAAAATATTCATAACATTACACATTTTTACATAGTGGATACCATAAAAACAGTTTCCATTTTCCTCAGAATATAAAACATTAAAACATAAAACAAGACTCCTTGACAATTCTTCAACATTTAACATGTCTTCCTTCCTTGTATTATTCATCCATTAACCTGTGAAAAATCATTTAAAAACTTGGGATGAGCACAAAAGCTCAGTAAGGTATGAAAAAGAAGGAAAAAATCTCATTAGTCCATGAATACACAAGACATATGAAAACATTTTTAAAATACATGATTTACACCCATAAAATCTTACTTTGTGTAACATGAGATTTACACAAGATCCATACAAACATAATTATAATCATAAAGGTATATTGGGGCATTACTTACATAATCTTGTAACCATCTTGGCTACCTTAAAATTTGTAACCATCACGGCTACCTTACTTTGTGTAACCATCACAGTTACACTTGGAGTAACCATACGGCCGACCTCCAACTTACTCATACCCAATGCATTGGAGGGAAATATAGGTCCCACCCTTCATCATAAACAATGCCCAATAGCCAAAACATAATCATTCAACATAAATAATAGCATAAAAACATTGCCTTTGAATCTTATAAAACAGAATTTTAAAAGAGGATTTTAGAAGAAAAGTCCCTTATAAACATCATATACTTGAAGTGATACTTAATTGAGTGGATAGAATATGTATATACTCTGTAAATACACATAATTAAACATAATATAAACAGAACCCATCACACAAACAATTTAAATAGCACATAAATTATAAAGTAGAAGGTTAACCCAAAGAATGGAAATCGGGTTAAGAATTCCCTTACCTTGGGCTTGTCCTTACTTCAAAATTGTTTGAACCTCCTGTATAATGGTTAAAGGAGTGTTAATAGGATTTTAAAGAAACGTGTTCATGTTTATAACATCTTATATGGTCATTTCATAACCTCATTTCACCCCTTATTTGTTAGTATTTTGTTCCTTGCATTATTTTGGGTGAGGTCTTTTGTGATTTTCACGATCGGTTCATGATGAATCGTTCTTGTTGATTGGAAGTGAAACTCCAGAATTGGAATGGATTATTATTTACATAATTCCAGTACCATAAATTATACCATTTATCACTTTGATGCTTTATATGATGATGATTTATAAGTTAAAACATTAATTATGTTTACTTAGATAATTTAAGTGGTTCTTTGATAATTACAATTTCATTTAGTCTTATAAGTTTGAATCATGAGTACAAAAGAATTACAGAACCTTATATGATTCATAAAACATATATTATAACCTGGTTCAACCATATAAATGGTTTCATGACCATACTTGAAATAATTAATGGAAATTGAAAATACATCGTCCACGATATCGGTAATTCGACACAAATGGACAATGTTTTTTGATTCTTTAAATAAGTGAAAGAGGAGAGGAATAATGATTTGTAATTTTCCATAAACATGAAAACATCCAGAATATACATGATTCTGGAGATTTCATGCCTCTTGGATAAGAGGGGGTGAAGAAAGAAGTGGAAGGAATCATGAAATAAAGAAAACATGGGAAATTTCTTACAAAAAATTCGGCAGCCTAACGGCGCCTCTAAAAATTTCATAAAAACAAGATTGATGAGAGGAATGGAATATCTCATCAATCATACAAAATTTGGACTGTAAGGGAAAATATTTAATGAAATATCCCAACAAAAGACAAAGGGAAAGGAAGAGAATAACATAAAATGGATGGAAAGAATGAAAATGAAAGAGGATGTTTACCTCTTGATCTCTTCTCCTTGAGATCCTTCTTAAGGGCTTTGATTTTGGTCTTTTGGTGAGACCAGAAGCTCTAGGACGTGGGGAAGAAGATTGAGGAGGGAATTTGGCAGAAATTAGACAATGCTCAAGGCTTGAGAGGTGTGGGAGGAAGAGGGGAGTGAGGGTGGTATTTATAGTGGAGGAGGGGAGGTATTTTAGATTATTTTAATTATTATTATAATATTTTTATCAAGACTATGAATAATCTCAAATCAAGTGGCCTTAATTAGTGAAAATATCATGTGATTTCGAAGCAAGTGGCCTTGCATCACTTATGATGTCATAAATAGTGCATTTTTACTGATAAATTGATTATACGGTATTTTACCGTATTTCACTATTCACCGAAAATTCAAGAGTTTCAGAAAAATACCAAAAATTTACCCCAACCATTTTTCGACGTGTAGAATTCAAAAATGAACTCCATTTTTCAAAAATAATTTTCTAAATATTATTAATTTAATTTTAAAATAAGGTCACAGTTAATTCGAAAAATAACAAAATTGAAGTGCAATTAGTTTTATGTGACATTGGAAAATTAATTAAGATCCCATTATCCTATTGCCATGGGAAAAATAAAATAATAATATTATTTACTATTCATGAGGTCATATTACTATTCCTATTACTATTCATATTACTATTCATAAGGGCATGTTACTATTCACCAAAAAAAAAACAAGTTTGTTCCATCAGACTCGAAATAACATACTGAACACAATTGTAGATGATAGTTTCTTGAAATTCAAAACATAGAAGAAATAAAATTATGTTTAAAGGATACTTATAAATATATACCTTAAACAAAATTTCAATCATTTTCAATTTATTTTTAGAAAACCTTGGGATGTTACAAATATGTCTATACAAACATCCCTATAAAACTATAAAATAGATACTCATCACCATCCCATTGTGGATATGGCCTACTACATTTATGTTTTAGAATATTGTATAGGCATAGAGTGTGTCCAAATAACTCACAAACTACCTAAGGCTTGTATGTGAACTTACACAATCAATGATGGGAAATTTATTTTAAGACTGCTTAAAATACAATTAAATCTCATTCCCCCTTTTAAAATTCAAATTTTCCATTTAAAATTGAAACAGGTTTCAATCAAAAACATGCACTTTAATAGGATAAAACTATTGGGTTTATATCAAAAAAATTAAGTCATTATTACAAGTTTGAAATCAATTCAAAACCAATTCCATCAATTTCACAATCCATTTTCATAATTAAATTAAAATTTTAATTGAAATACCATCCATAAAATTTATAATTTAAATTAAACAATTTAAATCAACCAATTTCCACAAATGCTCCCCAATTCAATGGAATTCAGGGTTTCACTAATTTGTATGCCAAAACCATTTCAAATCTCTCAATTCATAGGAATTAGGTTTTATAAAATCAATTGAAAGAAAGTTTGAGAAATTTAATTTAAATTAATAATTGAAATAAATCAAGCAATTCAAGGTTAAACAATTTGGACAAATGGGGTGGAATCACTTACCTTTTTTCTGAAACTCCCACTCACAACGAAGACCACCAATGAGAATGAAGGTGAAGAAGACCATGAAACACAACCTAGAAATGAGATCCAATATCATGAAGAATAGATCCATAAATTTCAGGATGATCTATTGAAATCCCAAAGGAGGGGGAAAAGAGAAAGATGAAGAACAAAGATAATTTTTACCCAAGATTCCACACCGCAAGCACAACGATGATCGAACACCGAACGAAGGAACTCAAAAGGGTTGGAGGGATCTAATATAAACTGAGTAAGGATTTGGGTTGAGATAAAAAAATATGATATGATGGGAAAAGAAGATATCAGCTATGATTCCTGTTTAAAAACTACAGTTGGGTTATTACACGATGTGTAATCCCACTACATTTCATAAAATAGTTAAGTTTCATAATCACTGAAAAACACATCTATTTAAAATTAAAAATCATTAATTAAATGAATCATGACATGTAAATTCTCATCATTTCATGTAACCTTTCATGGTGTGAATCTTCTCATGACATGAACCTTCTCACGGTATGCACCTAGAAATCATTACACATCGTGTAACCTAGTTAAACAGTGTGTAACCCTCCAAGAGCCTGCTGAAAAGGCCAGTTAAAGCTAAGAGTCCAAAACATCTTTGAATTCACCATAATAGGTATCCTCACAATTTTTTATCAACCCTAACTAGTCAACAAAAAGTAAAAACCACAATAATGTTAAATACATGCCTATCTAATCGGTATGAGGATGTGACACTTACCTTATATCTGAAAGTGTTCGGCACTTGTAATTAATAACCTGGATAATCAAATTAGATTCATTAATTAATAGGTTTAAAACCAATTAAACATATTTTTTATTAATTATAGTGTTATTAAGTTAATTTATTTCATTTTTTATGAGTCATAATATTCAATTCCATTATTCTGGTACTATTAATTTTCTTGGTTTTTAATTATTGTTTCACTTGTATAAAAGTATGGAAGTTCATGTAAAATGGGAATAGTTCCCAAAAATTGAAATTATATTTCATTAATGAAATTAAATAATTTTAAATGATCTCATATATCATTTGGTTATATAGTATGAGAATTATTCATTAGATAAAACATTAATAAAAATGATTTAATTTATTTTGGTGGTTTTTTCAACCATCATGAACTTATATCATTTTATTAAATATCATGTTTATATATTAGTTCCAAAACATTGTATAATTTATAATATGTATAATAAAGTCATATTTAACCATTATAATGGCTTTATGACCATTACTTAAGGTGTTAATAGAAAATAAAAATGCATCATCCATGACAGTGGTAAATCGACACATTGCGGATGGTGTTTTTGTTTTTAGAACAAAAGGGAGAGGAGAAGGGGTGTGATGATGGATATTCCATTAACATAATAAAATTCTAGTATGTAAACAATATTAGATTTATCATTTATTTTTGGGTAAAATAGGTAAGTATAGGATAATAAAATAAAATAAATTAAAATGAATTAAAAGAAAATGAAAGGGGATTTTATCTCTTGTATAGCGTCTCTTTGAGAACCTCTTTAAGGAACTTAGAATTGGTCATTTTTTGAGACCATCAAGAACAGACCATGGGGAAGATGTTTGGGATATGTATTGGTTATAATATAAGTAAGATAAAAATCTTATAAGGTGTGAGGTGAATGTGTGGTGAGGGGTGGTATTTATAGTGGCGAGATGGATGTTTTTTTATTATTTTAATCATTATTTATTATTTTAGCTCAATACTATCAATAGTATTGATTATTGTGACTAAATACAATAAATATAGAATTTGATTTTAATATAATGGCCACTTACATCATCCATGACTCAATCGTGACTCAAAAATTTATTTTTTTTACTTATAATGTTAAATACTATAAATTATTGTATTTCACTATTCACCAAAAATTCAATTATTTGAGAAGAAAAAAAAAATTAAACCTAACCTTTTTTAAACTTGTAGATTTCAAAAATAAACTCTATTTTATGAAAATAGTTTTCTAAATATCATAAATTTAATTTCAAATAAAATCATCATTTTTTCAAAAAATACTGATTTTAATATTATAACCAATTTTACGACACTTTGAAAAATTAATTATGGTCTCATAAAATTATCTTATAATTATAATGAAAAATATATATTATTTTATGAATATATTTTATGAAAATAAATTTTCTTTTAAATTTTTATATTAATTATAAAATTGTAAATAAACATTTACGCTTCACAAAAATACCAACACTTAATTTATCATTTTTAGAACATTTATTTACTTATTTTATGACATGAATATATCATATTTTAATTCATGATATACCTAAATTTTATTAATAATTTTATAGGTGTGGTTATTATTCAAATGACCACATTAATATTCATAATGATTACATTACTATTCTAATGATCATGTTAATATTTAATAGTATATCATGGTTCATTTAAGCTCAATTTTTCATGTAAGTTATTGGATAAATTGAATTTATTTAAGAAGATAGATACCATAAAATATTAGGGTGTTGTAATTAATCCCCCACCAACCTAGATTTTGGGGAAAACACCCTCCTATAGTCCACTGGGGGTCAGTCACCCTAACCGACATGGGTGGGGTCGCATATGAAATCACAAAACATACAGGACATAATATAGCTCACAAAAACACAATGGGTATAACCTAGTCCTAGGATCAACTGTAGTTATCATCACTTGAAAATTTAAATCATTATAACTTTATGATTTTATATAAAATAAAGTAGAAGCAACTAATCCCCTACCTCAAATATTTTTACGTTCTTTAAACAGATCAGAATGTCAATATAGATCTTTGATCACCTCTCAAGCATTGAAACTATGATTTCCAAGGATGTCATGCCATGAATTAACCTAAAAAAATAATTAAACTCCATTATAACTATGGATATCAAATTCTATAACATGGAAATAAGGAATGGGAGGAAAAAAATGAATAGATGGGAAACTGAAAGAAACAAAGGAATAACTTACCTCAGATCACCATGGATCAAACACAGGAAAATAAGGATCAATCCCTATCAAAAGGGGATTTAAATCCTACAAAAATAACTCTAGGGAACCTAGGGTTCAAGAGTAATTTTTTTTAGAAATGTGGGTTTGGATGGGGGTTTTTGTATTTATAGACATTCTGAAAAGCAGAGGACCATGACGTAGCCCACTTGACTATGCCACAGAACTGGCTAACATGAGGCATACTATAGTGCAATGAGAGGGACTATGTTGCAACCACCCAATCAAACCATGTCCTAAGAACACAGGGTGGACCATTTCACAGGTACTATTAACCCATAGAGATAACCACAATGTAAGGAAACCCACAATGTCGCAGAGCTCCATTTCCAAAAAGGGTGGCTACGCTATAGCATAATCCATATCACGCACCTACCCCACATTTGGTAGAACACCCCTTGGATCACTATGTTGTAATGGTGATCTCTACGTTGTATCCACTCAAACCCCAAGTAATTTCCCACACCACAACCTTCCAATATGGAATATCCATGCCTAAAATGGCAGTGGGTCCAAATCTCCCACCTCCAAGATCCTACATTGCAGCCAACTCTGCTATAACATAGTAACCACTATTACGGCATAGCCTAGGATCCACAACATAAAATTTATTTAAATCACCATTTTCCTTCCAAAATACCTTATAAGCTTCTCCAAAATCCTCCAACACCCAAAGTCATAAAGGAAATGGTTACTAAGGTCTGGAACCTTACATCAAATAAATATCAAACTATTCTCATCTTCATGAATCCAAAACCAATCCCAGAGAGGTAAGAAGAAAAGAAGGGTTTTCTGAAAAACAACCCCATAAGAAACCTCTCAATAACCTCCCCATAATAGGAGATCAACAACCTCCATTATATTAACAAAATCCAAAACCATGCAACACCAATAACCAGATCCTAAACTCTATCCCGAGGGAGATGGCTCTCAAAAAAATCATGGTTACTAAAAAAGAAACAAGATGAAAGCATCTCATAAACTAAATAGTGGTCTACATCTAAAAACAATTAATGCTACAAGATAAGAGATAAACATCATGAATCTTGGGATACTGAGTGTGTATCTATGACTCGCATTCCTAGGTACTCTCCTCCATGCCATAGTTCCACCACAAGACACAAACTAAGGGAATATCATGCATGTGAAACACCTTCTCCTAGAGATCCTGGATCTCCACAGGCTACTCCTTGAAGGTTGTATTATTGTAAACATTGATATCACCCCAAATAATGATGTGGCAGTCATCATAAAGATAACGGTGGATCTGTGACACATGGAATACATCATGCATCTAGATCATCTTCATGGGAAGTGTTATCTGGCATTCTATAGCTTCAATGTGATCCAACACCTTAAAAGGCCCAACAAACTAGGGCGAAAGCTTCATCCCATGACCAGACCTTTGATTACCACAATGAGTAATCACCTTCAAGAAAAAATGATATCCAATGTTGAAATTTTAAGGTCTCATCCTATGATTGTCATAGTACTTCTAACAAACATGTTCTTCCTTGAACCTCTCATGAATTACTTGAACCGTCTATGGAATGTTCTATACTAGATCAGACTCAAGAACTGTTGAATATCTAAACCCAGTCCATCAAAATGGATAATTCCAAGGTCATTCATACAAAAATATTCAAACGGTTTCATATCGATGGTTGATTAAAAACTATTGTTGTAAAAAAACTCAACTAAAGGTGGGTGACTCATCCATGAACCTCCAAAATCTAGAAAATAAGAGTCTAGATGGTCTTCTCTATATGATTATCTATATGTGAATAAAAAGTGGTGCTAGGGCATAACTGAGGTACAAAATCATGTTAAAGACCTATCTATTCCCTTGAGGTAAAAATAGGATCACGATCAGAGATGATTATCCCCATGCCTCTATGAAGTCTCACCACCACCTCTGGATACTTCTTGGAAAAAACCGCTACTAATCGTTACTCCTTAACAACTATAAAGTGGGATGATTTTATCAAAAAATCCACTATCACCCATATAGCATCAAAGAATACCTAAGATTAAGGTAAACTTGTAATAAATTCCATTGATATTTTCTCCCACTTCCATTGGGGAACATCTAAGGTATGGAGTAAACCACTAAAAACATAGTGTTTTTCCTTCACCTTCTGGAAGACCAAACATTAGAAAACAAACTCTACAACTACATGGATCAACCTAGGCCACCAAAACTACCCTCTCAAAGCATAGTACATATTATTTATGTTAGTATGTAACACCAAGGGTGATCTATGGAACTCATGGAGAACCATCCCACGCATCACCAAAGGGATGAAAAGCCTACCCTAAAACAACACCCAATGTTTTCCATCCTCTTACGATCCATCAGGGGCATTACCAAAGACCACCCGATATCTCCAGACCTCCAACTTAATATCCCCTAGTCAAAACTCTTCCACTTTTTACACCAAATATGACTACACTATCATCTGAAAAACATGACCTTTGTCACCAACCAATCCCATATCAAGATGCATCATGGAGATATCTTCCATCACTCTCTGAGAATATTCTGATTCATACACGACATAACTGTGTGACTTCCTACTCAACACATCAGCTATAATATTTTCTTTACTCAATTTATATAAAATTTAAAAGTCATATTCCTATAATAATTATGTCCAACATTATTTTTATAAGTTCAAGTCACATTGTGAGAATACATACCTTAGGCACTTATGATCAGTATAAACCAAAAAATGTTTGTTTGATGAAGTAATGTCTCCACAACTTCAGAGAAAACACAAATGTTTCCAACTTGAGATCATGGGTGACATAGTTGAGATCATGGGAATGTAACTCTTGATACCCATAAGAAAAAATTGATCTATACTACATCAAAACACAACCTAAACCAAGACATGAAGTGTCATAGAAAACCCCAAAATAAACTCCCACTTCTGGAAAATGAAGAACTGTAGCACTAACCAAATTCTTCATCAAGTACATGAAAGATGCCTAACACTAATCAGTTCACAAGAATTTCTAATCCTTCCTAGTATAGGTTGTCATAGGATTCACGACATGAGAAAAAACATCTAATAACCTCATATAATATCTTGTAAGACTAAGGAAACTTTTCACCTTTGTAACTGCCTTAGGGGATACCCAATAAATGAATACCTCGATCCTTGAAGGATCCATAGAAACTCGTTTCTAAGACAATACATGACCCATGAAAAGAACATCATGATCCTAGAACCCACACATCAATAACTTCCTGAATAACTATTGGAAATGAAGAATTCCGAAAAATACAGGTAGATTTTATGCATGCTTCTCCTCTAATGTGGAGTACATAAGGATTTTATCAATGAAAACTTCGACGAACTGATCCAAGAAATCATTGAACCCTGCGTTCATCAAACCCATGAACATGGCTTGAGAATTTTTTACACCAAATAGAATCACAATGAGCTCATAATTCTCATGATGACATAAGAAATTAGTCTTAAGAATATCCTCATATTTCACTCATATCTATTGATATCCTTACTACACATAAATCTTCTAGAGCCAACTAGATCCTTTTATTTGATCGAATAAATCATCAATCCTTAGAAGATTATGGTGGTTTTTAACTGTCCCATGGTTCAAGTGATGATAATCAATATAACGACATAGACTACCATTGGCCTTATTCATAAACAAAACCGGTGCACCCCAAGGTGACACACTAATCCAAACAAAACCCCACTACAAAATATCATTGATTTGTACTCAAAACACTCACAACTCAGAAGGCATCATCATATACAAATACATCGAGATCAGATAAGCACTTGTCCATAGCTCTATACCAAATTTGATCTCTATTAAAAGGGGTAATTCCACAACCTCTTCATGGAAAACATTAGGGTACTCTTCTACAACCCTAGGAAACACCGTAGGTTGAACCTCTGATAAAGTAAACATCAGCTCATCCATCAAGGAAGACATAGATCGAACATGCCTCAGACCCATCTAGGGATTTCTCTCACAAACAAACACTGTTGAATCTCTATCAACATCATAGAACACAACTTTTCTCTTGAAGTAATCCATTAAAACCTATAACGAATACAACCATTCCATACTAAGGATTATGACATATGGCTATATTCATAAACTTAAGAAATATTCCCAAGAGTTGTGTTGCCCTGGAACTAGCTCAAAATATTTACATAGTTCATATAGATAATCTCAATCTCCAAATGGAATAGTTAATTCTAAGAGAACTAGAATCATATACACCTAAATTTTCAAATAATGGAATAAGGAAGGTGATATGAAGGATTATATATCTTCCAAATCAAACAAAGCACACACCCAAGTAGAAAATAAGAAAACGGTATCTATAATTATGTCTGAATCTCTTGACACTAGAAATACCAGGGCATGTAATTGTCCATGGATTGCTCTATAGACTCTTGGACCCTGATGATATCCAACTAAATAGTCTCTCTTTACTCTCTATGTAAGAGGATCATCTCAAGTTTATACTATTATTTCCATATCTCCTCTCTGCTAATCCCAAGCTGTAGCATCTTGTTATTTCTACCCCAAATAAAAATGTCTCAATATTAAAACATGAAGTGGAACAACTAGAACATACTTCCTACTCAGAAAGGTTAGCACTTTATATGTTGATGACCTCAATCTTCACACACAAAAACAAGTTTATGGTCTCGGAGTTTAGGACTCAGATCCACCACCCTAGAAGAAATGAGATGATGAGGTCTGAGACCTACCCCTAACTGTCCAAAAACTCTTCGGTCCATGAAATTGGAAACCTCAGACCATATCCCTACTTCATGAGGAATCCTAACAAATCACCTCTCATTATGAACAAGTTTTATCTAACATCCTCTCAACAACCTCTAATCTCTTCAACACTTAAAGATACATCAAAAACATAAATGGGGTAACCTAATGTTTGATCTCTAGATGCAAAGCCTTCGGGAAATGTCTCACCCTAACCTCCTCATATAGACATATTTTTGAATCATATCTAAGAAGGGTCTTAAAAAGGATCATGAATAATCACACACTAGAACTCCCTTGTCGAAGGGTAGACAACTCCTGGTGATTGGTCATCATCATGGTTGAAGAATGAAACTCTACTTAGAACTAGTCTCTAAACTTTTCCCACAAGACAAATAACTCCTCAGAATCCTTGAGAAAAAAGACCCTCTACTACCTCACTGATCCACATAGAATCGTTGTGACCAATAAAACTCAGTGCCCCTTATTAGCATAGATCGAAATGAAAGTTATCTCAACCACCTCCTAAAAATATTTTTTCCCTAGTCTGAAATAAAACCCTCATATATCTACAGACTCTGGTGGTGAAAATCTCAAAGTTTTCACCCCTAAATTCATTCATTAACCTCTACTCTATGGAAATTTTTTGGCACATCATGTAGAACATCTTCAGCACGAACCTAATGGGGACATCAACCTAGATCCATAACTACAAAATAATAAATGGATAGAGACTACTAAAATTGGAATATGGAATATTTAACATTAATTTATTATTTATTTATTTGTTTGTTTAAGGTTAACTGAATCCTAAGGTCTACTTGGTTCAAACATAAGTATAAAGAAGAATGATGCATGATTATTTCTTAGGTATCTACCCTGTAACTAGTATCACTTCATTTATCAAGATTAGTAAACATATATGGTTCATACATCAGATCACATGGGGCCCTAAATACTCATGTCTTAGTCGATCTCCCTTTTTACATCAATTACTAAACTTATATGACACTGTTTCCCTACCAACCCATGCATTATCACCTGTGAAAAACTTCAAAATTCATCATATACCTCAACTTAAACCTTATATACCACTCTATCATGACCCCTACCCCCAAAGAGTACTACTCCTAGTATGAAAATGAGGGAAGAGAGATGATGACCTCCCAAAACCCGCCTCTAATATGTCACTTGTTGGGGAAAAGCACAAAGGTTATAATGAATATAAAATGGGGGGTATGACCCTATATGAGAACATGAGGAAGTGAGAGATAAGATAGGTACACAAATCAACTAATTCTTAGATATATAAAAGAAATCAAAAAGTACATACATGTAATTTCATATAATACTAAAACAACTAGAATGAAAAACTACAAGTACCAAAAAAGAAAACCCAGAAGTGACCACGAAGCCCAAAAAACTCCTACAAAACCATGAGCTGGTAATATCCATCATGATATATAACCTATTCCTGCTAACTTGAAACATAGTTTATATATATATAGGGTGAGAATATGGGTATACTCAGTAGGATCCCCCTGGGAGCCTCTCTTGCAAAAGATAAAGAAATCATGCTAAATCCCAATGAACTACATTAAAATAAAATATTCACCTAAAAAGGTATACTAAGTTCTCAGCATCACCATGGATATCTCTCACCAAGTATCACATAAAATAGATCATATATTATATTAAAAATAATAAGGGTTCCCAATTATTTCTTTCCCGCTAGTTTTTTACTATTCCCCAACTTTGTAAATCCTAAGCCATATATTGCCAAAAGAATCCAGTCTGAATAAACCTAGGATAAAGTATCACAATATGAATCTCCTACATCACATCATCCCATCATCCCATATCACATATCCATATAGTAACCAAGTAGTTTCTAGGATCTACCACAAACCATATTTCATGTATCACGCATCATGTATTATACATCAATCCCTCACAGCTTATATGCTAAGTATGTAACTTGACCCATTAGATCTCATACACTTCATACCTATAATAATCCATTGGATACTATATCTAGAGATGAGTGTGTGTGAAATAAACACAATCCATTACATCCCTCTACACACATATATGGGGAAACTAACCATCATGAATACTAGTACATAATACTACCAAGAGAAAAGAGTGAGGCCAAAGGGGTTAGTCAGTAATCCATCACTGTCAGCATAAATATTAGGAAAAACACCCTCCCAAAGCCCATTGGTTGTCAGTTTCCCTAACCGATATGGTTGGGGTATTGTATGAAATCACAAAACATATATGGTATAATATAACCCAAAACCACACTATAAGAATAATCTAGTCATAGGTTTAACTAAATATATCATCACTCGAACACCAGGATGCCACTGCTATGGACTAGATATCCAATAAGAACACTGTCATTTAAGAAGACTTGTATTAAATTACTTCTTTCCTTTTAACAATCAACCTTGCATCAATTAATTCATTAACCATTAATCAAAATTATTCCAAGTTACATTTTATTAAACACCAATAAAATTATGTTCCCTCTATGCATGATCCAATCGAGTCTATAGTTTCTCAAAATTAACATTAACATTTCCATTACAATAAGAACCAACCTCATGGGTTATGTAATTTATTAATCATTTACCATTCTATAATTCCAAAAACTCTAGGAAACATCCTAAGATACCATCCAGAGATGTATAACCAAGCATATCCAGCTACCTTAAGCAGTTGGAAAGGAATTTAGATAAATAAGCAACTCAGCCATCCTACCTTTAAATAGATCATAAACAAGAAATCATCCCATATTTCAGTACAATGGGTAAGACCAACTTTGACCCATTCCATCATATTGGTTTCATCCCCAAAACCACCATGAAAATCACCATACATCATACCACCATAGGGGTCACCTACTTCCACAAACTCTAGGCCTCCTAACTTATATCTCATCAACCATCCCAGGATCACATCGCATCGCATAGCAGGGATTACATCTAGAGAAACAGAAAAGGAAAAAAACAACCAATAAAGGTAAATGGGGAAACTAGTCCCTAAAAACAATTCATTTAGCCTTATCATGCAAATGGGCTCACTCAACCCCAAACACATGTCATTTATCCTTCATTAGAAAATGGTAACTCTCATCCCTAAACAATTAACTTTATCAAACAATTAGTTGTATTCCATATTTTTTAGCCTGAAGGCCTCATTTTTATTGATTTTTGATAACCCCCATTTCAAGGGATGTGGGGGAACCCTTACAAGGCCTGTAGTCTTAGAGATTACATGAACCATAGGCTTAAGATACATTACATGACCTGAAGTTATTTTAGGGAATTCAACCAGACTATAACTATAAGGAACTACCCCTTCACAATATTTGCATCATGTTGGTAGCTCTCCACCTTCACATAGTCATCAGGATAAGCATCCCGTGCAAGCACAAGCTGGTCCTGATGTCTTATCCATACCCTTTCATTATTTCCCAATCCATTGGTTCTGATCTGGTGAGTACACCTACTCTGAATCCTCCTCTAGGGATGCACTTTTTTTGTAGAATATGTCTGTGGAAAATACATGTGGCTCGAAGGCCTTGAGGTGGCCCGAAAGCCTTGAAGGTGGCCCAAAATCCCTACTGACCTGAAGGCCTAGGTGGCTTGAAGGCCTTAAGGACTCCAAGACCAAACTGGTGTCCCAAGGTTAATAGTTCCTAGATTCTATAGTACTGAACAGTACCTGCTACAGTAACTGCTACAGCACCCACACAGTTCTGCAATAGTACTTCTATAGTACCTGCTACAGTACTGCTACAATAACCCAGATATATGCCTCTTCCTGGTTTCGAACCTGGGTCTTGTGGATGCACTTAAGAATAACTCACCCATGGGTAACCTAAGGCATCATCTCTAACAAGTTATTAAACTATTAAATGTATTATTCAAGCATATCTTTGAGTTTCATTAAACTTTAGGGAAGAATAAAAAATTAAAATTTATTTAATTATTATCATCACTAAGCATTACCAGCTTCAAGTTATTTATCCAGATCCATCGAAACATGGAATAGGATATTTAATTTAAACATGCATGAAGCATCAATTTGACTACCATAAAATTACAAGAACAATGGTTTCATTAAACATGTCTTTTTTAGTTCTTTATCAAACCAACAAATTACCAACTTTACATTATTTAACTAATTTCATCACTTTAAAATGATAAACCCAAGCATAATAACAAGATAAACAAATAATAACATAGATAGAACACTATATATAAAATCAAGAGGTATACCATTGGCATGCGCATCACAACACATGAAAATTTTCAATATTTATTTACCTACTAACTGCTGTAGAAGTGGCGAGCAGGGTCTAACCACAGAGAGAATGTGAGCAGACACTAGAAATGTCCTTATGTAGAAATGTTCAGGCAGATGGAATTTAATTCTGTGATTAACAACTAAGTTCTAAAAACTAAATTACTATTTTAATAATGACTATTTAAATTAACTAAAACTATCTAAGTGAACTAAGCTATGAAAGAAACTAGCAGAGATGGAAGTGTCAGAGTCATGATGTTTGTTTAGGTGCATGCAATGTTAGTTATTTAATTCCCACATTTAAATATTTATTTCTTCAATTATCACTGATTCAAAATTTAATCAAAATACTATATGGTCTCGTTCTCTTATGTTAGACAGTATTCTAATGTTTACACAAATTATCTGGCATTTCATTCTCTATACTGAAGAATAATCTGTGTGTCATTATAGCACTGAATTACTTGGTGAAATACGAAGACCCATTTCTCACAAAGTTGAAGTATCTACCTGTGTTGGGTTCGCTCACATGATATCACTTATTTAGTATCACTCACACAAGTTTGAAGAAGCGCACACACAAAATATTAATTTTTCAATTAATATATTTATTTATTAATAATTCACTCACGTGCTTGATCGAATTCTGGATAAATAAATTTTCTGATGAACTCCCATTTGTGATTACTTATTAGGTATCACACGAACGGGCACCAAAGCATGTGTGCAGAGCCCAAATGAAAATTAATTTCAACGTAGATGTAATTAATTAAATAAGCATCCAATTAAAATTAATTTAAAAGTCAATCAAACATGAGGATAAATTAAAGACATGCAATTATCGTCACTTTCGTCACAACTACAACACAAAAAGGATTAGCTAGCCACCGCGATGACACAAAACATAAAATAATAAATAGAAGATATCATTGTGATCATGTCGTTGTTTTGGTCTCCGCGAGACGCCGTCAATGATCGAAAAATAATCATTATCACTCTATTCTGTGCCGTCGCAGACGCCATACCTAAATCAAACCACTACGCCGCTGAAAAGATTATCTGATCTACGCTCACTCTCGACGTGCGATTTTAATATCTGAAATCCCAAGAAAACCCTTGTGCATGTCGATGATGTGTCTAAATGATTGTTGCACTCCCAAAATGGAGAAGGGGTGGTCACTGGAAGTTGTGTTGATCAGCGGAGGTGGTCAATTCGTCCGTATGTTGAAGCCGGGGATTATTTGTTGTTGGTTCAGACAGAGAAGGGTTGCTTGCCGCACACTGTAGTTGATGAGAGGAGATATGGGGCGGAGGCTGGCTGTGGGTGCGCTGGGTGAGTGGGGTGGGTGATTGAGGTGAGTTAGGGCCAGGTGTATAAGGGGGGAAAGGGGCGGTGGGGATCAGAGGGAGGATGGAGTGGTGGGATAGAAGGGGAGAGGAGAGTAGGGGTGCGTCAAGTGATTGGGTAGGCACTGGCTAAGAGGGATGAACAGATTAGGGGTGTGAATGGGGAGATCCACTAATTGAGGTAGTGGGTAGGCAGGGTAGAGGGAGTGGGATTGGAGAGAAAAGGAAAGGTTGGCAAGGGAATAGAAGAGGAATGGGTCAAGGGAATATGGGATTGGAGAGAGAGTGTGGGGTGGGGGTGATGTGGGTAGGGGTGGCATGGAGGGATAAGGGGATGAGGGGTATATTAGAGAAAGAAGGGGAGAAAATGGGGAGGGGATGGCGTGGAAGAAGGGAGGGGTTGGTTAGATAGTGGAGAGAAAAAAATATGAAAAATAAAAACAAGTTAAATTCAAATTCAAATTTACAAATTAAATCTTATTATTTAAAAGTTAAATAATAATAATAATAATAATAAAATAGTAATAAGAATTAAAATACATATACATATACATACATAAAAATATTTATTTATTTATTTATGCACATGTAAATTAAATATAACACTACTATTAAATATAATAATAACTATTAAAAAATACTATTTTATTAATACTATAAAAATAATGAACTAAAATAAAATATAAATAGATTATTAAAATATATACATACTAATAAGAATTAATAAAATAAAATAAAATAAATAGTGAAACTAATAATAATAATATACTATTAAATATAATATATAAAATTAATATAACTAATAAAAATACTAAATTACTAATATAAGTATATAAATTAACTAAAAATTATCAAAATATCTAAACTACTACAAAACTACAAAATAAACTAAAAATATAAAATGGTTAAACTAATTAATTAAAACTAATTTAGAAAATTATAAAAATACATGAAAAATCCATGTACATCAAATCCCCCACACTTAAAATTTTTCACTCCTGGGAAAAACAATCAGAAAGAAAACTCCAGTGGTCATAGACAAATCAAAACATCAAAATTACAAGTTAAAAAATTTTCAATATCTTTTACCCATAAAATATCATGCTTCATTTAAAACTCCAATTTTCAAAAACCATTTTTCTTCTACTCACAATATTTTCAAAAAAAGTACATGCACTCATGTATCATGTGACCTACCTAGCCATCACTCTCATCTCTCAGAAAATATTTGATCAAAGTCATGCTCACTTCTCATACACATGCACGCTTACCATAGGCTTGCCATGAATTTCACATCTCTATTATTGGAAATTAAAATAATGCACCAATCTCAAGAACTTTATATGAGGTTCAAATGTCTCTAAGGTTGCGGGATGGTGGGTCATAAAAAAAATTGTGACAGTTTTTTGGCAAAAAGGAGGGTTGAATCTTGAAATAAATGCATGATAAATGTCAATCCAATTGTCCCCGTCAAATTCTCTCTCCCCTACACTTAAAACAATGCTTGTCCCCAAGCATATTATAATTCAATATTTCGCCCTCTTTTTTTCTTCTTCTTCTTTTTTTTAGACACAACTCAGTCAAATAATATGGTCAGGAAAAACTGGTGAGTATTAACTCTAAAACCCCATGAAATAAATGACAGACAATAATCCCAAATAATGGTACAGAAGTAACATATACGCTGTAACATCTCAATGAAATTAGGTCATATAGAAAACTTCCTAGCTCCTAGAGTAATGAATCATCACTTTTATAGGTATCCCCAAAGTTGAGGGTTACCGCGTAATGACCACTAATGTACTCATTGTTAGAACCAAAATGATTCTATATTCTTATATCAAAATACATGTAATGAATGTGGCTACTGGGAAAAATAAATCGTATGATCAGGATGAGAGAATGTCTATCCATGTTCATCAAATGACTCACTACCCCTCAAAGAACCATCTCCATGAGTAAATCTCTCCCCCACACTTAGATTGAAAATTATCATGCAGAAATTCAAGAAATGGGTAGGGAAGGGTATTAGTTATAGGCTTATCCTAAAAAGGATTCTTCATATATTCTAAGGGCTACATGATGGAGAAAATATATGGGTGTCTCAATGGGTCAATGGGGCTAAAATATCAAACAGATTCCTCAATCATTTTAGTGAAAATTTCAAAATTCCTATCGTTTTGATGGAAAAACATGGAAAGTTATAGAATACATAACATGGTTGAGATTACCTCAAGAAGAAGATAAATAAGAGATGATTTAAAGTGACTTAGAGTCCTCACAGGTATGGAAATATAATTTTGGGCAGCACAGATGAGCATGAGTGAAAATATGTGTCTCAATAATATACAAGATTTTGAAAAACATTTTCGAAGCATTAAATAATATCATCAATAATCTAAGTCATGAGATCAAGGATCAAATAATTCCAAACAATAATCGGGTGCTCAAACTGCCTAGGGACACAATTTGTATGTACCAAACTATGTTAAAAAAAATACAGTGGATTTCATGTGGATTATTCAATGATAGGAATGTTAGTTTTTTTAATTTTTCAAAATTTTCTTGTTTTTTTTTGTTTTTTTTTTGTTTTTTTTAGTTTACATGGTGTTTCTGGAAGCATAAAATATGGAAAAAATAAAACACTTCCCTGTGTAAGTGTAGATAGACACATAGAGGTTGTATGTATCCGATGAAGCTCCAGAAATGGTATACTTATAAAATCTACACATTAACAACACATACTCGCATCATATCAAATAATTCACACCATAATCAAAAGCATGTGGATGATAAAAATATGTATGATGAATTCAAATCCACTAAATTTTCAGGAGAAAGCAGATTGTGGGAAATGCATGCCTTTTATTTTAATTTATTTTTAAATAAAACTAAATGAAATTAAATTAAATGCAGTAAAAAGAAAACAAAAAAATGATGGGTTGCCTCCCATTGAGCACTAAGTTTACTTCGACTTTATCCAAACGTTGTTGAAACTCCGCCAGGATTGAATGGAAATATAAATCATGCATCTGCTTCTTTTTCAGTAGAAGTGTGGAATCCATTATTTGAAGATGAATTTATCTTGTAAGCTATACAAAATCTCAGCAAAATCTTGTTAAAAAAATTGATGTGTGGAATGAAGTGAAAATATTCCAAATCACAAGGGAATGAATATACCTCGCTTGAAGAAATACTCATTGAATAATTGAATTTTGGTAAAAGTTTTTCAGTAAAAAGATCAAGAAGATTACCTCCTTGAATATACATAGGTGAAAATGTGTCTTTACTAGACTCCTTCAGTGGTCGGCTTATATCCATCACATCCTTGAATGCAGTATTTGGGTTGATGATGTATACTAATTTATTTTCATACCCAACCAATAGCACAGGGAAATCTACTGGTTCCCAACTCAATTCATTCTCAATGGTTTCATTGATTATACCATGGTCAAAAATATTATTAGCATATCTATATTTTTAAAGTGAATTTTTTTTAACCTCGATGCATGGAGCAAGTGGTGCAGGATCAATTGGAGAAAACGAATCCATTGTGTCAAGAATGATATATTTTTCAAAATTTTCTTCTATACCACCCTCCTCATATTTCTCTATTGGTACATGTTTCACCACAAACTCAGGATCCTCCAGGAGATCCCATTCTTCCATTGTTTCTAAAAAATTATGAGTGTTCTCTACCACCAATGCTGATTGATTCTCCGACTCCAGAAACGTTTCATAAGCCTCCATTTTATAAAAAGTTTCAGACTCACAAATATTTTCATAAAGAAGTGATTAGATTTTATTTGAAGTGATGTCCTATTGAGTATGGCAATCCATTTTCTCTTGGTTCAATCCTAAATCTATCATGGTAAAGAATGGTCCTAGTTCAATTTCCTCTTCATCCTCAAAAGGTGTAATTTGATAGACATTTAATGTGTCCTTTTTCACTTTGGGGTGACTAGGTTGTGAATTCATAGAAGAAGGACTTGAAATCACATTTTCCAAGGGACCATTATGTTCAACGGGGCTGAAGACCAAGCTCTCATATTCTTCAAATGTGATTAGATTGGAAGAATTATATTGTGACGGATATGAGTCATCACTGGTATGACAAGAAGAAGGAACGATCTCATTATCAGATTTGGTAAATTAATGTTGTTCGAATGGAACCTCTACTACACTCTCCTCAAAAGAATTGTTTTGAATTAGATCATCAAGTGGTAATGAGGTAGCTAGTTCAGAAATATGATTCATTTGATTTATTAAATTCTTCAATTTATTTTATAGATCTTTTGTTGAGGAAAACAACTTTTCATTGCTTTCATCTTGAAGTTAAAACCTTTGATTTGTCTCAATGATGGCACAATGCAACATGTGATCAATTATTGAATCATTTGTTTGACATGAATTATCAAGTTCTAAATTTTTAGGAATGCATTGACTTTGAAAATGATCAATGGATGTATAAGGACTTGTTTCATAGCATGGTGAAATATTCTCATATGAATCATAGCATGGAATTGAATAAAGATCATTGAAATAAATGGGATTACCTGGATTTCTCATGTGCGGTGAATCATTATATGTCATACCTTTAGTTGGGGCTGTATAGGGATGGTACTGGTAGTAATTGTGTGGTGCGGCCCAAATCATTTTTAACTTCTGGGTGTCTTGAAAATTATTGCAATAAAAAATTCCCAGAGTAGTAAACTATTTTTTTTGTTGGTTTAATTTTTTTAGTTTTTTACCTAAATCACTCTTTTAAAGGAACTCCTAGTGATACTATTCTACCCGGCAACGAAACTAGAAATTTGGCACGTGCATCGCAACGCGTGAAAATTTGAAATATTTATTTACCTATTAAATACTGTAGAAGTGGCGGGCAGGGTCGAACAACAGAGAGAATGTGAGTAGTCACTAGAAATTTCCTTATGGAGGAATGTTTAGGCAGATGGGATTTAATTGTGTGATTAACAACTAAGTTCTAAAAACTAAATTACTATTTTAATAATGAATATTTAAATTAACTAAAATTATCTAAGTGAACTAAGCTATGAAAGAAACTGGCAGAGATGGAAGTGCCAGAGTCGTGACGTTCGTTCAAGTGCATGTAATGTCAATTATTTAATTCCCACATTTGAATATTTATTTATTCAAATATCACCGATTCAAAATTTAATCAAAATACTATATGGTCTCTTTCTCTAATGTTAGATAGTATTCTAATGTTTACAAAAATTATCCGTCATTTTGTTCTCTGTCCTGATGAATAATGTGCGCATCATTATAGCACTGAATCACTTGGTAAAATACGACGACTCGTTTCTCACAAAGTGGAAGTATCTACCTGCGTCGGGTTCGCTCACATGAGATCACTTATTCAGTATCACTCACACAAGTTTGAATAATCACACACACAAAATATTAATTTTTTAATTAATATATTTATTTATTAAGAATTATCTCGCGCGCTTGATTGAATTCCGGATAAATAAATTCTCTGATGAACTCTCGTTCATGATTAATTATTAGGTATCACACGAACGGGCACCAAATCATGTGTGCAGAGCCCAAATGAAAATTAATTTCAATGTAGATATAATTAATTAACTAAACATCCAATTAAATTTAATTTAAAAGGCAATCAAACATGAGGATAAATTAAAGACATGCAATTACCATCACTTTCGTCACAACTCTGACACAAAAAGGATTATCCAACCATCGTGACAACACGACACATAAAATAATAAATATAATATATCACTATGCTTGTGTCATTTTTCTGGTCTCCACAAGACGCCATAAATGATAACATAATAATCATCATCACTCTGCTCTTTGCAGTTGCAGATGCCACACCCGAGTCAAACCACTTCGCCGCTGAAAAGATGATCTGATCTAAGCTCGCTCTCGTCGTGCGATGTTAATCTCTGAAAGCCCAAGAGAACCACTGTGCACATCGATGATGTGTCCGAACCACCGTTGCGCTCTCAAAATAGAGGAGGGGTGGTCGCTGGAAGTTGTGTTGATCAGCGGAGGTGGTCGGTTCGGTTGTATGTTGAAGCCGAGGATGATTTGCTGCTAGTTCGGACTGAGAAGGGTTGCTTTCCGCATATTGCAGTTGACGAGAGGAGATAAGGGTGGAGGCTGGGTGTGGGTGCACCGGGTGAGTGGGGCGAGTGATTGAAGTGAGTGGGGGTCGGGTGAGTGAGGGGAGGAAAGGGGCAGCAGGGATCAGAGGGGGGATGGGGTCATGGGATAGAAGGGGAGAGGAGAGTAGGGGGTGGCGGGTGATTGGGTAGGCGCTGGCTAAGAGGGGCGAACGGGGTAGGGGTGTGAATGGGGAGAGCCGATGATTGAGGTAGCGGGTAGGTGGGGTAGAGGGAGTGGTATTGGAGAGAGAAGGGGAGGTTGGTAGGGGAATAGGAGAGGAATGGGTCAAGGTAAGATGGGATTGGAGAGAGAGTGTGGGGTGGGGCGGGGTGATGTGGGTAGGGGTGGTGTGGAGGGATAAGGGGATGAGGGGGAGATTGGAGAAAGAAGGGGAGAAAATGGGGAGGGGATGGCATGGAAAAGGGGAAGGGGTAAAATGGGGAGGGGGTTGTTTAGATAGTGGAGAGAAAAAAATATGAAAAATAAAAACAAGTTAAATTCAAATTCAAATTTACAAATTAAATCTTATTATTTAAATGTTAAATAATAATTAGAATAATAAATAGTAATAAGAATTAAAATACATATACATATACATATATACAAATATTTATTTATTTATTTATTCACATGAAAATTAAATATAACACTACTATTAAATATAATAATAACTAATCAAAATACTATTTTATTAATACTATAAAAATAATGAACTAAAATAAAATATAAATACAATATTAAAATATATACATACTAATAATAATTAATAAAAAAATAAAAGAAAATTAGTGAAACTAATAACAATAATATACTATTAAATATAATATATAAAATTAATATAACTAATAAAAATACTAAATTACTAATAATAGTATATAAATTATCTAAAAATTATCAAAATATCTAAACTACTACAAAACTATAAAATAAACTAAAAATAAAAAAATGGTTAAACTAATTAATTAAAACTAAGTTATAAAATTATAAAAATACATGAAAAATCCATGTACATTAACCATTATCATGATAGAGGAACAAAAATGTTCACTAACCATAAACCATTAATTTATCAATCCAGTTTATCATTTATTATGATTAATTACACCACCACTGAAAAAGATACATCATGATAACTTTATGATTTCACATAATATAAACGATAAACAATGAATCCCCTACCTCAAATATTTCTATGTTCTTTAAATGGGATGGAATGTCAATTTGTATATCTGATCACCTCTCCCGCAAGGAAATTATGATATCCCAAGGACATTGTTCCATGAATGCACTAAAAACAATTTGGAAACTCCATTAGAATGATAGAGATCAAACTCCATAACATGGAAAGAATGGATGGGAGGGAATAATATTGAATGGATAGTAACTGTAAGAAACAAAGGAAGAACTTACCTTGAATCACCATGGATCGAACACAGGAATTTGGAGATCAATCCTTGTCAAAAGGGGATTCAAATCCTTTGAAAATCACATCAGGGTGACAAGGGGTTGAGAGGAAAGCTTGAGAGAAAAGTGGGTTTGTATGGGGGTTCATGTATTTATAAAAATTCTGAAAAACAAAGGACCATGTCATATCTCTCTTGACTACACCGCAAAAGCAGCTAGCATGGGGCATACTACAGTGCAACGTAAGGGATCGCGTCGTAGCCAACCCGGTCAAACTACGTCCGAAGAACATGAAACCAACCACATTGTGGATCTTATTAAATTAGGGATAAAACCATGGAATGGGAAAACCCACTACGTTATAGTGATCCATCTCCAAAAAGGGAGGCTACGCCACAACATAATCCCCATGGAACAGCTACCCCAAATTTGGAAAAACACCCCTTTAAGCACTAGGTCAGAGTCGAGACCTCCACGTTGTAACCACTCGACTAATAAGGAAGGCCTTATAATGCATCTTAACTTAGTTAAATATTAATTCCTAACATGGAAGTAGATCTGAATATCCCACCTCTAAGATCCTACAATGTATCCAGCCCCACTATGCCTCAGCAACCACCATTACGGAACAGCCCAAGGCTCCACAACACAAAAATTACTTAACTCCTCATTTTCCTTTTGAAATACCTTGGAAACTTCTCTATACATATCCTACACCCAAACTCACAAAGAAAAAGGATACCAGGGTATGAGGCCTTACAGTACCCATATCATGTAATGAATTCACAACATGGATTTGACTCCAGGTTTTCTATAGTAAAAACACATGGAATACACATTATATAAGTGAGTTGCATGGGGTGTGGAATAACAAAATTTGAGTTAAACTTCCTTAGTTACCATGTAGTGTGAATTTAATACATACCACATATACTTATTTCATAGAGACCCATATTTATCATGGTTCATCTTGGTGAAAAGAACACAGGTACATGGCATGTAAAAAAGGCCTACACATCGTGTAGTCTTGGGTTATCCATCTAGAAACCTGGGAACCTTCTAATGAGGTATTTTAATTTTCTTTGTGTAATTTTAACTTATTCATAGTTATATGAGAGAGAAAGAATAAGGAGAATAGAAAATTTCAATGTTCGTATTTAAAGAATGAATAATCAAAAAATGAAAACTAAAAAAATGTGTATTAGTGATAAATGATTAATAAATAATGGTGATTTAATTATGTGACTACTTTGATACCACTTTAAGGTCCCAGGAACAACGGAAGTGCCTATTGGGCAGTATCTAACTCATCATTTAGTCATAATCAATGAATAGTCTATGATGTACATGATGAATAACACCATAATCAATAGAATTAAGTCAAATATTAATTTTCTATTATACTGAAACCAAGAATATAGTATAGAAACTCGTGCTATAAATACATATTTCTTTAATTATTTTACATGAATAATCATTCCATCTTACAAATAGTTTCATAAACTAGATAACTGAAAGTTTAGTGTACTTTAGGACTAGCTATATAAGAAACGCATGTGAACATTTCATTATAATCAAACCACACTAGACTCCCTTTTAAACTTCTCATATGTTCTACTCATATTCATAACCTGAGTAAGGGAATCATAATAATGGGGTGATCTCAAACACTCAGTAAGGGAACACATATAAACATTTCCTCAAGAGTTAAACCATAAACATGTGAAGAAACATGATCATAATATAAATATCTTATTAAAAGATCATAAAATAGTAAGTGTTGTTCATAAGTCATGATAGAAAAAAATGAAGTCTCAAATGAAAAAGAATACACAATAGAAAAAGTGTATGGAATTATGAGACATTAAGTATGATTTAATGAGCATAATAATAGGCACAATATTATGACATAAGAGTGTGGCATAAAAATAATTACAAAAATCATATTTCAAGGCTACCCTCCAAGAAATTAATCACATATTAGACTTAGGATAATCACCTGTTTACCTTCTTAGGATTGGGATAAATCCTCTGATGTACCCTTTAGATTGGGATAAATCATCTTTCTTACCTTCTTAGTCTTGGGATAATCCTCTCATTTATCCTTGGTATTGGGATAAAACCTCTCATGTAACCCATTTACTTTGGATAATCATCCTTCATACCCTTGTTCATGGTATAAAACCTCTCATGTATCCCTTTGTATTAGGATAAATCCTCTCATGTAACCTTTTTCTTAGGATAAATACTCCTATATGCCCTTTTTCTTGGGTTAAATATTCTTGTATACCCTTTGTCTTTGGATAAATCCACTCATATACCCTTTTGAGCTCATGAGATATAATTATTACTAATGAATTGGAGGGATATATAGGACCCCACCTATTATTAATCCATAAATATGGTTCCACTTAAAAAAATTCATTAAACACATCATAAAGAACCCATGAATGGAAAAATTATTTTCACAACATTTCCTGGTGGTATCACCAAAATTTTCCTCAAGAATGTAAATGATAGATACCCAAAATTCAATCATCCCAAGATATTATTTCATAAGAACATTTACTAGGTTATTAATGAAAAATAACCTCTATGTAAACAATTCCTTTAGAGATAAATATAAAATGGTAATGAAATTGTAAGAGTTTTTAGAAAATTATTTTATCTTTGGCATAAAATAAGTTAGGATCACTTTAAAAGGACATTTTTAAATTGTAGTGAAAATAATTTGAAATTTTTTACTTTTTTTAAATAATATTCAATAATGGAACCTTGAAAATGATGCAAAGGTTTCAAAAAAGGTTAAGTGAAAATACTATAAAATCATTTACTTTTAAAAATAATTTTCAATAATAGAGTTTTGAAAAAACAAAAAGGTTATCAAAAAGAAATGTGCAGTGGAAGATAAAACATTTTATTTAAAATTATGGAAAACCATTTAAACATTTTCAAGTACTTTAGTTAAAAATATACATCAGAAAGAAGTAACCAAATATTACTTTTTAAAAAGGATAAGGGAAACATGTAGGTAAAATGACATAAAATAAAATTGGATTTACAAGTATAAAAGAGAAAATATCTAGGAAAGTAAATATGGATGATGGGAAACCATCATTAAATAGGATATGGATAATTCTCAACAATTATATACTTTTTATGGGGAAGAAATTCATCAAGTAGTAATATTTGAATCAAATATCTCATTTCCCCAAAGATAAAGATAAATTCCATGAAATAAAATCTTTAGGTGGAAGAAACCAATCTTGTAAGAAATAAGTTCAAGAAGATGCGTTATAGGTCAAAAAAGATATTTGAGTTAGCAAAAACCCTTACAATATTAATATCTTTTGAATCGAAGGATATTTAAATAAAGAACATGATATGGCTCTTAAAACCCCAAAAATTATATAAATAATGGTAAAATATATCAATTATAAAGTAATAACATGATATCAAAAATTTCATGGTGCATAATAAGAAATATTTCTCAAGAAATTAAATTTGGAACACAAAACCCTTACCTTGAATTCCCGCTTAGTTTATCACACTCTAACCATCTGTATAACAAACATAACCATATTAATCACATATTTAAAAACCTTATTAATGTATATAAACTTTTATAATCTTAATTTTCAATTATTACCTATATTTATATTATTTATTTACTATCTATTTCCAATATCAGGTCTGAGTTATCATGATCGTTTTGAACTAGTTTCATAGTAGTGGTGTTGTTCTTCGTTATTCTCCAAAAGTTCATCATTACAAGATTATAAAAGGAACTATAATTGATGTTTTATAATTATTTATAATCTTATAATTTCATTATATGGGATTTTTGGTTAAGATCCTTAAATATTAATTTGCTGATGAGTATGTTTCGATGATTCTTAACAATCGAAAGATTTTTATTAAATAATGAGTTAAATTTTTATATTACTATTACAGAACTAAAAAAACTCATTATTTACTTATATATATCATATATTACCCTAAATTAAATTCCCATAATCATCCAAAATGTAAATTTATATCACTGTTCAAGTAGGTGGTTAAAACAACCCAAACAAGAGCATACCATAATTAATGGATGATTATGAATTGATTTACTTGAAATATCAATATATCATAAGAATAATAGTTTTATATAGTGTTTATTAGTGTGATAATTTTTAATTTAAAATAATTAAAATAATAACATAACTTATAATAATTTATTATGTAATATGAATAAATTGTTTTTTCTCTTAGAATGCTTTTTTGGATGGTGGAATTTACCACGGTTGTTTATTACTCATATTTTTAATAGGTTGTCCATTTTGTCTTTCCATAACCTTAATAATTTCATAAAAAAATATTTATCCATCAAAATAATTCTCATGATCATCCATGTAATGTGATAATGAAAATAAAAATGGAAATTGATCCTTCTATGGAGGAGGTAGTCCATACATACGCATGGATGCTGATGTAATTTTCCATAAAATGAGTAAAATGATTCATATGGTTTATCATTTTAAAATATAAAATATGTCATAAATTTCATACTTATATATTAAATTCATTATTAGGGAAATCCTTGTAATGTAGTGAAGGAAAACAAAACACATTGCCTCTTGGAGACGGTAATCTGCACAATGCAAGAATGATGGTTAATTTTTTCTTATTAGAAAAGGGAAATTTGGTAAATGATTGTATCACCATTATAATAACCTTATAATATAATTATATTTTATCATTTTAATATGTTGTAATGGAATTTTAGAAAAAATAAATTCTCATAAAGAAATAGAAGGTATAAAGGAGCGGCTAGAAATATATACCTCACTTCTTGGATTGTCTCATTTTAAAAAGAGATTAATCCATTTAGGGATGGTCATTTGATAAGAAAAGAACTTTTTGAAGGTGACTAGGAATATTTAGAAGAGGGTTGGGTAGAGTTTTATTTTAACTAAGTGGGTTATGGTTTTAGGGTAAGTGAGGAGGGGAGTTACCCTTTTATAAGTGAAAAGGGATGGCATTTTTGTAAACACCCAAAACTTTTTAATAATGGGAAGTCACTCTCAAGGAAAGTGGCTCCAAAATTTAGAAATAATTTATTAAGGAATATATAAGGTCGATCAAGTCCTCAACCATACATTATCATACATGTTTTAATCATTTTTTCAACTCTTCACCATTAGGTTCTTCACTTTTACCATATTAGCTTTTAAATGAAAATAAAATATATAAAGAAAAATTATTTTTATTGACAAAATGACCTTTTTTAAACTTTTAGTGTTTTTAATATTGTTTCATATAGATTTTTAAATAATTTAATTTTTATATATTATTTTATAAATCCAAATATTTCCTATTATAATAAACTTTTAACCATTATCAATTTCATTTATTAAGGTAAAATACAATACCCCCTTTAAATGGTTCTTTAAAAGGAATTATTTTTAAAATATTAATCAAATAAAATAATAATATATAATTATTTTAATTGATTATTATCTTTTCATCTACTAATGATTATATTATTCATGTAATTTTAATATGTCTCAATTCGTTTTAGTCAAGTGTTACGTTAGTTTGGTGTTGTGTGTGACACAAGATATTAAAGATAGTATTAATTTAAAGGGTCCAAAATCTTGGGTTGTTAAATTCTACTCCTTAAATAAATTAAATCCTTGAAATTTTAATTATTAATCACTAATGAAAGTATATGATATTAATTTTAATATATCCATCATTTGGTATACAACTTCAAATATGGCATCAACCTTACTCTCTTAGACTATACCAAGTTACTTATCTTTCCTCAAAACATCATTAATCATTCATACAATCATATACCTCGGTATGTATATACTCTAATAAATATATTCTATGTTACATGACTTTCCTAAAAACCATTTGAATCTCCAAGATAGTAAACCATAGTGAAATCATATATTCCTTCAAAAATTAACTTTTATCTTCCATCACTAGTTCATAAAGTCACAAACCGGTCCATATATATCATGATTCCAAAAAATGAGACAAAATTCACCAAAAATATCATGGATTTATTTTTCATTAGATAAATAATCAATTTCAAGTATATCAATACTATCTAACTGACTTTTCTTAAAATCAATCAACCTTTTTATTACCTAAACTTCATACATATATTAAACCCAGGAGTTATTCATACCTCAATCATGTGTTCTCCAATAGTTATCCCTAAAAATGTAACCTTTTCATAAAATCACTTTTCAAGGTTATTGAAACCATTTAATGTATGATTCCAAACATTTAAATCATATTTACTGAAGATTAATCCTTAGATGTTTCACATAATCCTCATATCTTATAGAATGTACCAGAATATCATCAATAAATATAAATCACTAATGAAAATGGTAAAGAGTATAAAGATTTAATTTATATTAAGATTTTAATCTCACTACCTTAGGTAAGACAAGGAAATGCAGCCTTTTTCCATCATAAAAATCATATACTAAAATTCAAAATTGTTTAAGTATGTTACCTTATTTGGTTATAAGACACGATAGTTTCTAGATACCCACCTTTCTCAACTTAATTTTCATGATCCTTTTTCAACTAAATACTAAAAACCAAAATGGTTATGAATAAAATTATAGTAAATGATAATATGAATATGAAACCTAAATACTAATATGTCTTCTCTAATGAAACCTTCATTTCATCTTTTGATACTTTCAGTTCAACCTATAACTCCTTCAATTTAACCTAAGTTATCCATAATCATATTATTATTTAGTTCTCTAACATACCATAATGATGTGTTCAAATCCTTCATAATGGCTCATAAAGATAATGTGATTTACAAAATTATATCACTTGGGAATGTTTGATTAGGTGTGAAGTCTTAGTCCTACTTGTCATACACCATAGTAAAGATTTAGTTGACACTAAACCATCCCCTTTATATTGGTTACCCTTAGGTACATTTGTTCCATAGACACATCCACTTTCCAGTATCCATACATGTATAAAATTTCTAGGATAACCACATAATATCTAATTTACAAACACTTTGGGATGATATACTATAACTATACTTATCCATAGGGTTTTAAAAAAGGTTATATAATCCTAATCCATGAAAATAACTAAACTCTTCCTCAAAATAACTAACCCCTCCTGATACTAACTATACAGTCCCATGCTAAACATACACATTTATTTCATTGTTTTACATGAATAATCATTCCATATCATAATTAGTTGCACAAACTAGAGAACCAAAGGCCTGAGGTCGTTGAGGACTAGCTAAATAAGAAAATCATGTGAACATTTCTCCATAATTGAACCACACTATACTCTCTTATATACTTATCATAAGTTATACATATCTTCCTAACCTATAGAAGGGAAACATAAGAAAGGGGTGAGATCAAATTCTCGATAAGAAAAAACTTACCATCATTTCATCAAGTTTTATATCATAAGAATATGAGGAAACATGATCTAGGGAGAAATATATTATTAAAAGATCATGGAAAAATAAGTGTTATTCATAAGTCATGATAGGACATGTAATCTAAAATGAAACATAATATACAATGTAAAAAGTGTGTGGAATCATGACACATTAAACATGAGTTAAGGAACATAATCATAGGCATAATATTATGATATAAGAGTGTGGTATAAACATAATCATAGAAATCGTATGTAAATTCTACCCAAAAAGACATTAATCACATAATAAGCTTGTGAAAATCACTCATTTTCTATCTTGGGCTTTTGATAAATCCTCTAATGAACCATTTTGATTGGGATAAATCATCTTGTGTGCATTCTTGGGTTTGGTATAATTCTCATGTGTACACTTGGGCTTGGGATAAAACTTCATGTGTACCCCATTGTATTGGTATAATCCTCTCATGTACCCTTGGGATTGGGATAAAACTTCTCATGTATTCATTTAGCTTGGGATAAATCTTCTTGTGTAACCTTAGGTTTGGGTTAAATCCTTATGTGTACCATTTATCTTGGGATTGATCCTCCCATGTACCATTTGGTTTGGGATAAATCCTCTCATGTATCCTTTTGATCTCATGAGAAATAAACATTAACAATGAATTGGATGTCTATATAGGACCTATCACGTAAACCATTCATACAAATAGTTCCACTTGAATAGGTTCATTAAATGTTTTATAAATAACCCAGGGAACGAAAAATGGGTTTTACAATATTTCCAAATGGTATCACCAAAATTTTTCTTAGGAATGTAAATGGTAGATTCCAAAAATTAAATCATCCCAAAAGAGTTTAATATGAACATTTAGAGGGTGATACATGAAAAATAACTTCCAAGAAAATAAGGACTTTAGAGATAGAGGAAACTTATAATGAAATCTTACAAGATTTTTTAGAAAACAATTTTATCTTTAGTGCAAAACCAAGTTATGATCACTTTGAAAAGTTATTTTTAAAAAAGTTGAACTGAAGGCATTTGAAAAATATTTAATTTTTAAAGGAACTGTTAATGGTGGAGCCCTAAAAGGAAAAAAGGTTTCAAAAAGGTTAAGTGAAAACATGTTAAAAAATTTTAATTTTTTAAAAAATAATCTTTAATAATGGAACCGTAAAAATGACATAAAGGTTTCAAAAAATATTAGGTGAAAACACTTTCAAAATGTCTAATTTTAAAAATAATCTTCAATAGTAGAGATTTGATAATACATAATGTTTATCAAAAAGAAATTTACAGTGGAAGATAAACCATTTTATTTAATAGGATGTAAAACCTTTTGAATATTTTAAAATACCTTTGTTGAAAACCCATATTTGAAAATAGTAACCAAAACATCCTTTTTAAAAGAGGATAAGTTAAATATTAAGTTTATATGAGATAACACGTAATTGTATTTATAAGTATAATGGAGAACATTATTGGGAAAGGAAATATAGAAAAAGAGGGAAAACAATTGTTAAATAGAATGAGAATTATTCTCAATAATGATATATTTTTTATGAGAAAGAAAATCATTGAGGAAGAAGATTTGAATCAAAAGTTTCATTTCCACATATATAAAGTACCCATAAATAAAATCTTAATGTGGAAGAAACTAATCTTGGAAGAAATTTCAATAAGATGCATTATAACTCAATGAAGGGAGTTTAGTTAACAAAAAATATTACAACTTTGGTATATTTTGAATCAAAATATATTTAAAGAAAAAACATGATAAGGATCTTCAAAACCTCATAAATTTCATGAATATGGTAAAATACATTCATTATAGAGTAATCACACCATATCAAAGATTTCATGGTACACAATAAGAAATATGTTTCAAGAAATTAAATTTGAGACATGAAACTTTTACCTTGAATTATTTCTTAGTTGATCGCACTCTAACTTCAAGTATAACAAACACAACCATCTTAATAACCTATTTTTGAACCTTATCCATGTATATAAAATTTTATAAACTTCATTTACAATTATTCCCTACATGTATATTAGTTAGTTATTATCTATTTACAATATCACGTGTGAGTAATCTTGGCTGAAAATTAAATTTTTACTTCAAAAGCACTTTTATGGAAAAGTGGAAAACCACGCAAGATCATTATAGATGGTAATTTAAGATAAAAAGAAATAAAAAACATTAAATAAAAGGTTGATATTATTAAAACCATTCACTCTATATAATACCCATTGTAAGTCTATTACATTGGTACTTGAGTCTTCCTTGATGATTTATTCAAAATATTGGGCCAACTTATCCCATGTCTAGATGTATTCATCCATATTAATCTTTTTTACATTAAATCATAATGCTAGTATGCATTTTTTTATTTATACCCTTTTATGCTCATTTATTTCAACATGGATCATTCTTTCATAGATATAGTTAGCCTCCTGCTTTTTAGCATTTATATGAAAAGATCCTTTGGGAATATCTTCTTTTGAGTGGAGAATGAGCTATAGGAAATTATCTTTTTATGATTTCACTAATTTAGACATTATTTTTGGGTATTTTTTAGGTCCTAATTCTTGTGACACAAATTTATTGAAATATTATGTTTGCTCTTGTCCCTTATAAACCTCACCCTCTTCCAAGTGATTAACCTTCTGGGGATTGATGTGTTGCTCATGAGTCTTCCCCTTCGTGTTCACTTTTAATTTGGTTTCTCTCTCTGACTTTATCTCTATTGGATTAAGAAAGTATGAGTAATCTTTAAACCCTTTGGTTTTTTCCCATTAATCTCCAAGTGACTCCCTAAGTCATGGGTTCATTTCTACCCCTTCTTCCTCCAAGGGCTATAAGGACCTCTTCCACATATCCGTTGAACAATGTCAGCTGAGAATTGAATGGAAGTGTCATTAAACAATATGTGATGATCCTTATCACCATCAATATTTGGTAAATATTATGTTCCTTTAAGTCCTATCTCTGAACCAACCCAGTCCTTGGAACTATTAAACTTTTTTTCCCACATGGGGATAACCATCTTCCGTCCTTCTTGAAGAGAAACATCATCAACCATTTCAGACAAATATTGGAAGTGATTTTCAATATGTTCAAAGATATTAGAATCACATAAAATATCATACTCCCACACTGGATCCACATTAACAACCACACGATTTTGTGTATGTCCTGATCCAAGGGGGTCACTCTGATCAGAAGGCTCCCACACTAGGGCCACTCTATCAACCGCCTGTAACACACCTTGTCCCACTCATAGTAGCATTGTTATTCATTATTCTACCAAATATACTCATTCCCATATCATAAAAGGTATTTAAATTGATGCTTTATAATTAATTATAATTTTATAATTTCATTCTATGGGATTTTTGGCTATGATCCTTAAAGATGAATTTAGCGATGAGCATGTTTCAATAATTCTTAGCATCCAAATGGTGTCTTATTAAATAATGAGTTAAATTTGTATATTACTATTAAAAAAACAAAAAAATCATTATTTACTTATTTATATCATATATTACCAGAAAATAAATTCTTATTGTCATCCATGATATAAATTTATTTCATTGTTCAAATAGGTGGTTAAACCAACTCAAAAAAAACATACGACAATTAATGGATTATTATGAAGTGATTTAGTTGTAATATCATTATACCATAAGAATAATGATATTATTTAGGGTTTATTAGTGTGATATATCATAATTTTAAAGAATTAGAAGAAGAATATAACCTATTGGAAGTTATTATATAATACAAAAAACATTTTTTCTCTTAGAACGCTCTTTTGGACAGTTGAATTTACTATGGTTATTTATTACTCATATTGTTAACAGGTTATCTAATTTGTCTTTTCAAAACCTTAATAATTTCGTAAACTTATTTATCCATTAAATCCATTCTCATTACCATCCATGTAATATGGTGATGATAATAAAAATGGAAATCAATCATTCTATGGAGGTAGTAGTCCACAAATACACATGGATAATGATTAATTTTCCATAGGATAGGGTAAATTAGTAATATGGTTTATCATTTTAGATTCTAAAATATGTTATAAATATCATAATAATATAGTAAATTCCCTATTAGTATCATCCTTTTATGGTTCTGAATGAAAACGAAATGTGTTGTATTGTGGAGGTAGTAGTCTGTGTAATGCACGAAAGACAATTTTGTTTTTCTTAATAGGAAAGGGAAAGGTGGTTCATGTGTTTACCATCATTATAATAACATGATAGTATAATAATAATACTGATTTAATTATTTTAATATAGTTTAAAGGAATATTATGAAGAAGAAATGCACATAAAGAGATGGAAATGATAAAGAAGCGGTTAGAAATTTATACATAACTTCTTGGATTATTAATTTTGAAAAGGGGGTTAAGACTTTGATGGGTGGTTTTTGAGAAGGTAATGACCACTTGAAAGCGGATAGGGATGTTAAAGAAATGTTTGGGTAGAGTTTGAGCTAAAATAGATGAGTTACCCTTTTATAAGTGAAAATGGATGATATTTTGGTAAATATTCAAAAAAAATGATATTGGGAAGTAATTCTCAAAGTAAGTGGATTCAAAATTGAGAAATAATGGAGTGGAGAATAGATAAGTTAAATCAAGGCCTCAACCACTCAATCTCACACATTTTTTTAAACATATTTTCAACTCTTTAACATTAATTTACTCACTTTTACCATATTAAATTTTAAATGAAAATACAATATATAAAAAACTAATTTCATTAAAAATTACCTTTTTAAACTTCAAGTATTTTTAATATTATTTCATATAGAATTATAAATAATTTAATATTGATATATTAGTTTATAAATATAAATATTACCTATTATAATAAACTTTTAAATATGATAAATTTAATTTATTAAGGTAAACTACAATACCCCCCTTTTTAAATGGTTCTTCGAAAGGGTAAAAAATCTTAGGTCATTACAGATAGGATCGTCACATATAATTTATAATTAATTAATTGTGAAAAAAAATACCTTATGTTGAATTTAATTTTTCATTGATGAATCAGTAGACTGCTTCTTATCATTCTGTCACTATAGTGAGAGGATTCAAGTGTAGAATCCCTCTTGCGGTGATTCACATGTGCATAATGAACCTATGAACTTCCTCATAGAATTCCTAGGGTGTTAGCATGGAATATTTTGATGCTTTTGTCGCTCGTTGATGATCACCATAATAATTTCTTCGGATGAAACAGCTCTTGATCTCTCTAGTTTTGAGGGGTTAGTGTATAAGGATCACCTTCCATTCTTGAGAGAGTTCTAAAAGAAAATATCTCTAGGGATTGAGAGTATTTTATTTAAACTTTAATTGTGCATAATGATGATTAGGGTTGAGAATTTCATAATCAGATTAAAATAGAGCTAGGGTTAAAAAATAATAATTGCATATGAGCTCTTCATTTTTTTAATCCCCAGTGAACCTCATGTCTAAAAAATATTATTATTATTATTTACTTGACATGTTCTAGACTCCCAGATCAATAAATATTATTTCTGGAATAAATAAATTTACATTATTCAAATAACATTTAATATATTATTTCTCATTGGACCATTAAACTTAGTCTTTCAATCCTCAATATTTATCAGTCCTTGAATAATGACTGTTTATTTAATTAATTAAATATCACTACATTATTCCTTAATAAATAAATAAATATTATATTTAATAAAATATAAAATAAATATTTATTAAATATTCAACTCACACTTATTATCTTAGATAACTATTGATTGGATATCTATGATCAATCTAAACATGAAAAATTATTAAACTCTATATGAGAATAATATTTATTCAACATATTAAATTCATATAGAATTTATCTATAGTTTTGAATATACTTAATGTATCTCTAGGCCCCATTCTCAGTATAATTAGACAAAACCATCTAAAGTACAAGATTATCATCTAACAACATGCTAAAACACCAATTGAAAAAGAAATTAAATGTTGCATTTTCATTAACCACATATAAACATACACTATGTAATATAATTATTTTATCTCAATATCTCTAATCATACAGGTCGTATACTAGTGTCATGAATCTATGTGTTCGATGTCTCTTTTTTGAATTTTAAGAAATGAACACACCAACAAAATTGTCATGGTCATGGACTTAATTAGGAAGTTTTATTCTCATTAAAGGATCTGAGATATCAACTTCAATTAAAGAACAAAAGGAGAAAAACATTTCTCACATTATTGATTAATATAATATCACTCATGATGTGCCTAATGTATCCTACCTTTTTGCGAGCATATGTCACCACGGTTTTCATCAAAACATTAATGTACGCAAATCAAGATATTCATTAATAATAATCATAAAATGTGAGGACCACTACACACATTCACATATAGGAATATCCAATGTCACAAAAAAATGTGGATTTCCAATCGGTGGGTCATGTTCTCATAGATTTATTACTTTATATTGATAAGGATGAAATTCATAATAAGAAGTCTCAATGACTTATGAGCCATATTCTCCTAATAACATGTATCATTTATATCCCATAAAATGATATCATTTGGGAATAAAACATATATTTATGAATACTATCAGGGAACTTCCTGGTTCTCATCATAGTGATTAACTGCTATGACTTTTCAGTGCGATAAATACTATTAAGACATTATCACATGCAATTTCACACACAAGAACAATAATGTTTTGATAATAACTTTATTACAGTACTATAAATCAGGATATATCAAGTTATACCCTTTATAATCTTTAATTAAAATCACCCATAAAAGGGCTGTCGTTATCAGTGCTAACTAAAAGCATTGATAAAAGTATCCATCTATCGGTACTTTTTTAGCACTCATAAAGGGTGACCTTAATCAATGCTATTTTAGCACTGATAAAATATATATTTCATAAAAAAATTGCATATCATTAAAAATCATATATTAATATATAAATATATTGATATTGATATTGATATAATATGTTTTATTTAATATTATTTATACAAGACTAAATATACATTTACACTTAATATATATGATATTTAGTGAAAATAGATTATAAAATACTTAATGTCAATATTAATTAATACTTTTCTAATTGTTATTGAGTAATAGTAATTTACTAGCAATTGTATCACAAAAAAATTAATAAATTAATGAATGATCTATGATAACTTGAAAACATAACTTGAACTTCAAATGACCATAAATTTTTTATCCGAGTTTTCATTTGAGCTATATCATATATAAAATTAAATCTTAAAAAAAATTATACGACATAGTGACTGAGAGGGATCTTATCCACCGTTTTTTCATTGTCAAAAAAGGTCTAAAATTCCTTCGAAACTGAGTTTTTTGTTGGTGTACCTTAATTTGTAAATATTTGATAGAATTTTAGCCTCATTTTAAGGAACTTTTCTTATCATTTTTCAGTTGAGACTAAATTTAGTCTTAATTATTATAATCATATCAATATTATAGTGTTTAAATTTTATATTTTTCATATTATAGTGTTACTTATAATCAAATATTTACATATTTGTTTATATTTACATACAATAAATCAATTGTAAAAATAAATATTTAAACATTTTTACATAAAAATATATTTTTTAATATATAAACCATATGAAAATAAATATTTATTATCCATTTTTTTAAGATAAAACATTACCCATTTTATTTACCTTATAAAAATGCATTAAAATATATACACGCACACACACACACACCTATACAAGTAATTTTTATATATAAATATGTGGGTGTCAGTAAACAAATATATATTTATCTCTATATTCCAATAAATCTAAATAAATACATATATGAAAATATTCTTGCATGTATGTGAGAAATATAAATGTATACGTGTGTAAATATATACATGTATGTGTGAGTATGTGCGTGTTAATATTATATAAATACATCATATATAAATGTATTTTTATAAATATATAATTATCATAAAATATAGTATATAAATGTATTTAAAATAAATATTTATAAATCCTTTATAAAAAATTATATCTAAATATACAATTATATGTAAATATGTATAAATATATATATACATAAATTTTTATGTGTAAATTTTTATAAAATTTATATCTAGATAAACAATATATATATATATTTTGAAAATGTATTTAAAAGTAATTATATAAATATATAATATTATAGGAATGAATATATAAATAAAATAAATTGTATATATTTATATAATATATATATTTTAAAATATTGTACAAATCTTGATGGTGCAGTGATAAAGGTATTAAGAATTGAAAGAAGAGGTCACAGGTTTGATTCCAGGCATGAGCAAGGTTGAAGATTGTGGTGATAAAAGTGTTGGGTTGAACGAAAAAAAATTAAAAATATTTTTATAATTTTACATGTGCTAAACAAAAGTGCTGATAAAGACACACTTTATCAGTGCTTTTATTTTAGCAATAATATGGAGGATATTTATCATATTTTTTTAGCATCAATAAAGGATGCATATTTCAAAGACACTTAACATATCGATGGTTAGCATTTAAATACTTTTTCAATGCTGACAAAGCTCATTTCTAATGCTTTTAGAAGTATGGTCTGTAGTAGTGTTAATATTCAAAACCCATGAATGATGATAATCATAAAGTAAATAGAAGTTGATTCTAGGGAACCAATTCCAATAGATAAAAGATATCATTACATTTGAAAACAAATTAAAAAGTAAGGCTTTTTTATATAATTGAAGTCTCATGGATTGGATTAATGGTTATTCATGTAGTATAAAAGCATGTCGGGCAATGAGATCTCAATTTTTCATTGATAAAATGAGAGCTCAATAAAAAACATTTTTAATGATTCTAGAATAAATGAAATTAATTGATAAATTGATAAAATGTATTATTTTAATTTTCTAATTAATCTTATTTTTTTATGTGTGTGGTGTGTATATTGGTGGGTGACACTTTGGGATGGTGAAGCTACTACTTACAATCATGTTGTTAGGACCTTCATCGCCCTCATTCACTATGTAGGTCGTAGAGATGATGCTCAGGCCATACCCAAGACAGTCTATGTATCCTTCACCTGTATCTTTTTAGAATAGTAAACCACTGCATGTGAAGCTCTCCATCCACGTGAACTAGATAATTCTTTATGTGTTTTTGTAAAAATTTTAAATACATATAGGTTAGATTTTTTTATTTTGCATCAAAAAGGTAGTAGGGGGGTTGTTGCCTTTCCAATTTATTGAAAGGAGGCACACCCACTTCCGCCTTTACCCCAGATCGATGACATGGAAAAGGAAACTGTGGGTCGGAAACCTTTCACCAAAAATAAAGAAAAAGGCGGCCAAGGGTGTGCTTTCTTTTTCTTAATGTAAAGGTGAAATGTGTAACCCCCTTCCACATTTCCCTTAAACCCCTATTAAAGGACACTCGAACCTGCCCCCCCCCCCCCCCACACTCCTCACTTCAAAATCTTATCCTCTCTCTAGATTCCACAGCTTCTCTCTAAAATAAGCATTCTTTGTCTATGGTGGTTCCAGTGGCCTAAGAGAAGTCTCATTTTTTTTGAAGTATCATTTATAGATATTTTTTCTTATTTAATTTAAAGTTATTTATTTATTTAATTGAATTGTTTTTAGTTAGTTCTAAATGTGTTATTTATTAAGTAGTTTAGTTAACTATATATAGTTTAGAAATAATTGTTATTATTAGTAATGATTAAGTATAGATTAATTAATGATTAACTTATGATTAAAGAATGATTACATATAATGATTAGCTAATAATAATTAACTAATGAATATTATATGATTAACTAATTATCAATACATAATTAATTAAAGATTAAGTAATATTTAACTAATGATTTTGTAATGATTTGATTAAGTATTGATTAAATTGTGATTAAATTATGATTAAATTTTGATTAACTATTGATTAAGTAATGATTAACTGATGAATAATTAATGATTAACTAATGATTAAATAGTGATTGAAGAATGATTAAGTAATGATTAAGTAATGATTAAAGAATGAATAAATAATGATTAAAAAATGGTTAAATAATGGTTAATTAATGATTAACTAATGGTTAACTAATGGTTAAGTAATGATTTAGTTGATTAAATAAAGATTAATTAATGATTAAAGAGTGATTAAAGAATGATTAATTAATGATTAAGTAATGAATAATGAATCATTAACTAATGATTAACCAATGATTAAGTAATGATGAAAGAATAATTATGTAATGATTAATGAATAATTATGTAATGATTAAAGAATGATTAAGGAATGATTAAAAAATGATTAAAGAATAATTAACTAATATTTAACAAATAATTAACTAATTGTTAACTAATGATTAACTATTGATTAAGTATTGATTAAGTATTGATTAAAAATGATTAAGGAGTGTTTTAAGAATGATTAACTAATGATTAATTAATGAATAAAGAACCATTAACTAGTGATTAATTAATGATTAAGTAATGATTAAAAAATAATTAAGTAGTGATTAAATAATGATTAATGAATGATGTGATTAAATAATTCTTAATGAATGATTAAAAATGATTAAATAATGATTAAAGAATTATTAACTAATGGTTAACTAATGGTTAATTAATTATTAACTATTGATTAACCAATTACTAACTTTGGATTAACATGGAATACACATAGGATGAAAGATTGCAAACTGTAGGATAAAGAGGGTTAACTGCACATATGATTTGTTACTCTCATGATTTAGATGATTCATCTCTTATTGCATGCATGTTTTGTTAATGTCGATGGATATGTTTTAGATGATTAAAATTCTCTTTATAAATCATTGAACATATATTTAAGAAAGTTAAAAATTGTACTACAAAACATTAGGTTCATCTTTTAGGATATAAAAAACATTATAAAATTTTGGTAGCATAAATATTATATGGTTATGTAAGTAATCAAATATCTTTCTGGATACTAAAAGTGGATGTGGATCTGGAATAGATATACCTAGAAGTAACAAATACGAAAAGGTGTGTTGGTCCTGACTCTGGATAACCTGGTACATGACAATGGGCCCTACTGCACACCTGGTTTGACACACTTGGGGGATATTCTTTATATGATTCATATTTTCTTTATAAACTACTAAAATACATTTATGAAGATTAAAAAATGTACTACAGAACATTAGTATCATATTTTAGGATATAAAAATATGTTCTAAAATTTTAGTATCATAAAGATTATATGGACAACCCTCATTATCAATAGTATTCACATAATGTTTTGGAAACTGAGGTAAATAAGAATAGAAAACACCAAATCAGTTTATTTATCTATGATAAAATGAAAATTAAGATCATATAAAGTAAAATGGACAAGAAAAAACACATTAAATAAAACCTTAATGCTTTAAAATAGATAATAAAGACCTTAACATTTTTTAATAGAATAGATTTTTGATGAGATAAGTCTAACTTCAGAAGTGAGGTAAAATCCAGCTTATTTTCAAGTGATAGTTTAATGAAATCTTCTAAATAGATGTACTTAACTTTTGAATTTTGAAAAAAAAAATCCTTCTAATGAAATCTAAGATAAAATCTCAGATATGTTATTAGATGGCCGAAATCTTTTGAAATATCAAAGGTTAAGTATATCTCTTTGGAAGATGTTATTAAGATACCACTTGAAAATAATTTGTATTTTACCTCACTTCTGAAGTCTGGCTCATCTCATCCAAACTCTGTTATGTTGAAAATTTTCAATGTATTCCTTATCTGTTGTAAAGCATACATGTGTTCTTTAATGTGTTTTTTCTTCTTCATTTGAATTTATATGATCATAATTTTCATTTTATCATAGATAAATAAACTGATTTGATTCTTTCTCTTCTTTTTACCTTGGATTCCAAAACATTCTTTGACTTATTTTCTAATAAAATTTTATATAATGAAATATTAGTATAATATTTTAGGATATAAAAAGACATTCTAAAATATCAGTACCATAAATATTATATGTCAACCCTCATAGTAATTATTATTTACACTATCATAATCTTGATGAAACAACATTTTTGACATAAAGAGTCATGTTTTCTTGTGTCTACTGCTACTGGGAGGCTATTCAAACTAATCAAGGAGCTTCTTATAGCACACAACTAACAATAATGGTTAGGACATCTGATTGTGTAACCATAAGTGAACTTCAAGATAGAATTTTTGGTTTCTTAATCTAGGACATCATCAAGAGATCATGTTTATTATCTATAGACATTGGAAATTATCTACTACACTATATCATCTAGCTTGTTTATTGGTTGCTGATGAACATTGATTCCAACCAATAAATTCATTTTCTCAATGGTCAGATGATAACATGATGGATTTATATGTTGAAGTTTCTAATGTACAACAACAATGTCTAATTGTTTGAAGATGTAGACATACAAGAGTGGTTGAATAAGATCTTCCCTAAGAAATTGAGGCTCCTACATATGATGTGGAAGAGGTAAACCTAGATAATATCCCAGATATACATGTAAATCCAACTTCTGATAAGGATTCTGTTAATGATGAAATAGGTGGAGAAAGTAGTGATGATGAGGATGGAGCAGCACAAGTTGGGGATGAAGTTTCTTTAAATGTAGTAGTTATACAGTAGCCTTGACCCAAAATAAATCATCCACCGCTCTTCACATCTTGGTCGAGAGTAATGGAACATTTTCCTAAATTCTACTGCAATGTTATCACATCTACAACTGAGTTTCCTGGAGTTGTAGTGGATAGGTTTAGTGAGCTAGAAAAAACATTATATATTTGAAGGAATTTTCCAAGTAAAGATGCAGTGAAAAATGTACTAAAAATATTTCACATTGAGAGGAACTATAGATATTTAGTTCATAAATAAAGACATAAAAAATACATCATATGGTATGATAAGTATGGTTATGATTGTAGATTATTCTTGGGAATGATTTTACACATTGCATTTTGAGGTTGGATAATTTCAAACATTGAGGCATGTCATACTTGCATTCAGTCAAACCTGACATAAGATAATAGCTCATTGGATTCAGAATTTGTGTTATCCATTGTCGTTGAGATTATTAGGACCTACTAAGATTTTCCTATATCCTTTATGAAAGATAGGATACAACAAACTTTCAGTTATAATATTTCTTATAATAAGGCATGTATGGTTAAATAGAAAGAAATTGTGAAGTTCTATGTTGATTGGGATGACTCGTATCGGGTTTTTCTGAAATTTCTAGCCATACTGAGACACAATAACCAAGTTGTCTTTAATATTCATACAAATGAACATTTGTCTCAAGATAGCCGACTTGATCTATATCGTGTTTAATTTCATCAGTTTTTGGAAATTCCTCCCAGGTATTTCCGCATTTTGATTCAGAAAATAGTTCACACAGATTGATGGAACATTTCTATACCGAAAATACAAGGGTGTATTGTTGATTGTGGTAACCCAAGATGGAAATTGTTCACCTCTTCCTCTTTCCTTTTCTATTATGGAGATGGAAAACTATGAATCATGGAGTTGGTTTTTGGCATGTATCAGCAACCATTTCACCCGTATTTGGGGGTATATTTGATATTTGATCAGCATCGGGGAATCAATGAGGTCTATGTGGATCCTGATACATAGAGACCTCCAAATGCACATCATCAGTACTTCATCAGACACATTTCAAGAAACGTGTAAAAAGTATTCCATAACGAACCTATGAAGAAGGAAATCACAAGGATTGGTATACAATGTCTTTGTCATTTTTACTATTTCAACATAAAAATAAAATCAATTTATGTGAAATATGATCACTTTTTTGTATCATATGATCCAGATCAATGAAGATTTGAAGAATGTTTCAAACAAATATGAAAGGCTAATGAAGAAGTTTATTATTATATGATGTGGATTCCAAAAGAAAAATAGACATTGGAAAATTAAGGGGGGAAGAGGTATGAACACATGACCACAAACATTATGGAGTGCATCAATGGTGTCTTCATGGGGCTTCGCAAGTTACCTATAACTTCCCTAGTTCAATATAAAGTATATCATTGTGTAAAGTACTTCATTAATAGACAAAAACTAGCATCATAAGGGATTCAAAAGGGGTTAAGTTATGGACCTCACTTTCAAAAAGAGATTGAAAAGAACATTGAAGAAGCTTCCGGTTATTGAGTGTGCCTTTTCTGCCAAGAAGAATCACGATTTTATAATTTTAAGAGAGTTCGAACCTTATCACAAGTAGCAGCAGTGAAATTTTTTTGGTATTATTGGAAGTGAGGAAATTTCAATGTGAAAATTTCTAGACATTAAAGTTTCCATGCACACACATCATCGCAACTTGTGCCTTTGTGAACATATCATGGGAAGAATATGTTGATTTAGTGTACCATCTAGACACCATTACTAACTATTATGCTTCACTATGGATGCCTATTGAAGAGTTTTGATATTTTCCAATACCTGAAGACCAAACAATATTGATACCTGACATCAATAAGTTATGTCAATGAGGGAGACCAAATTCCAGAAGTACGCAGAATGATATGGACTGGCCTCAAGAACAAGGGAAACGTTTAAGATGCAATATATGTCATTAAGAAGGTCATAACCGGAAACGATTCTTTAACATTGCTGGATCGAGTTCACACTCTCAGCCACAATGATGTATTGTATCCAATGTGATCTTCTTATATTGTTAATTATATGGTGTTAATATAAGATCCTTCATTTTATAGAATTGTATGACATTTTTAAATACTTTTACTATCAAATAACAACAAGCCTTTCATATTCACATTAAAATGAATGTGACAAGTTTATGGGAGGTGACATGAAAACATAATCAAACTGTCCATGGATAAACCATAAATAAAGAATATGAGAATATAATCATGAAACATTTCATCATGTAAGAAATCATACATAAATTAAAAATCACACTATTTTCTAATAAACTTTTATATAATGAAACAAAAAATTTATAGATAATGAAGATAAAATGTTTTAGATAATGAAAACATAATGTTTATATATATTCAACCTTTAATAACATTCTACTGACCATAACATTATATTTAAATTTTACGCTTAAGAATTATTTCATTTTTTTACATACTGATGGCGGAAATTATACTACTCACTGGGCAGGATACGCATGTTTCCTGTGTCTTGATAAAGGGTCATCTGGTTCGACAGATTAGGGTGCATTGAGAACACCATCATCATCACACGCTGCCTACAGCTGCCATTATTCCATACCTGCATGATGTTGGCTTCTAAAACATTATGGTATCCAATTTCACATTTGTTTATCATCACCTACTTCTTTCCCTCCTAGAGAGGTGGAGACCAAATACACACATTCCACCTTCCTAAGGGATAGATTAACATTACCCTCAAGGATGTGGAAGTCCTCCTCGGTCTTCCTATCTAGGGAGATATATTTATTAGACCCACCCATGCAAACTGGCCTGAGTTGGTACATAGATTGATCATCATTAACATTTTGGTCGATGATGTTGCTACAGATAGTGGGTTGATATCTATGAGTTTGCTTGAGATGCACTTTGCACATTTACCCGATGATGCTGAAGAGAAGACTTTTATGCATTATGTTTTTACCTATATCTTACAGATCATTAGAGGGACATTGTTCACTGATCACCCAGGTAAGCATGTACACATGATGTATATAGGGCTATTGGAGGACTTTGATTAGGCTAGGACATACAGTTGGGGATCTACTCACTTGGCTTACACTTACAGGGCATTATGCATGGCATGCCGCTATGACCACACAGATCTTGTGGGATGCGTCATCCTTCTTCATATGTGGGTATGGAAGCATATCCCCTCCCTCTGGAATAATGTTTCTGGTCACCAGCTACCTATAGATGTGTTTCATGACGCTCCACGTGGATGCTATTATGATCACTCATCTCTATTGTTTTTTGATTTTAGTATGAGTTATTGAATTTAATTTCTTATTATTTATAACTTTTGATCTTGTGTTTTATAAGTGGATTCAAGAACACAACTTCTTTAGTGCTCCGACACACCATTTGGGTGCATACCGTCTCATGTTAGAAAGTCTCCTACCCGACGAAGTAAGTATATAAAATCTATCATTAACTATTAAATTTAATAATATCATCATTTTTTGTTTTTAGTAAGGAACTATTTTGAAAAATCTCACATGTCATTTCAGATTTCATGGATGTTATATTGGGATTTATTGGACCATTTGTCTGCATAATGCACTATTGGACTTCATGATGATATTGTTGTAGTGCCTATCATTCACTTTCATATTATTGATTGGAACCATCCTAATAGATTCATGAACCAGTTTGGTTATGTTTATCCCATTGCATTTCCTCCGAAAAAATTACAGGAGATTCCTTCCTTGAAGCTTATTGGGAGACAGGATGTCGAATGGCATCGACAAAATGCCGGGTATCTCTACCTATGAGGTAGATGAGCATCGCTTCATATCCATGGTGTACCTATGATGTGATTCTATCGTTCATAGTAGGTCGAGTATGAGTTATGGTATAGACTGAAGTCTATATTGTATTTTACTTGACATAGCATAGGGCTCCATGATATGGTAATTCAATAAATTTCTATAAGTTTATTTATTGTACTATTTTATAATTCAATTTGAATACCTTTACAATATACTTGATCACATCAGATTATTCACATGTCTGATCTAGAGGATGTGGAGGTTGCTAGCCTAATAGTGATCCATGCTATAGCGCAAGGTCTGATTTCAGTTTATCATGCAGTTCAAGATAGTATCTTTGATCATCCACCCTAAGGATATGACTTTACTACCCAGGAAGTGGTGTTTCCTGGTCAGTAACCTCCTCCAGTAGCTACTGATGTTGAAGAGTCATGATGGAAATGACGTTTACCACATCATGTTGCACGTCAGGTCTCACAAGATCCATAGGTTGAGATCATCCTTCTAGCAACTCACCTTAGCCAATTGGGGAGTGCATTAGGAGGCATGTGATCCATATTTCAAGACAGGATATCTATAGTTTACTCTAGGTGCATATTTATCGAGCTTCTATCAGGGGTAATTTCTCATGCATCCAGCTTTCGTGTCAGGACCTTCATAGGATGTATAGTTCTCCCAGGTGATGATGGTGGGTCCTTCTACTACCCTAGTGGGAGAAGGATCAGGTACACAGGATAACATTCAGTTGACACTTCCTCCCCTTAAGACATGAGTAGAGCATCCGATGGTTGACATTCCAATGCCTAGGGATCATCCCTCTTTAGGTCATCAGACTCCACCCTAGCATAGAAGTCTTCGATCTCGATACAAGCATCACATTCACACACCACCATGTGGGACGGAACATCACCATAGAGATTGACTATACTATTTCATGTATAATTTTTCTGTCTATTAAAATAATTAAATCCATTTTATTATCAATCATTTTTACATTTTTATCCTCTATTTCAATTTTCATTTATATTTTTGTTACTATTTATATTTTATAAGATTTTAAAGTAGTCTACTTAAAACATGGGAAAACTTATTAAATTTCAAGTAGAAAACTTTAAAATCTTATAAAATATAAACTATAAAAAAATCTATATAAATATTAAATCATAGCATAATAATATAAAAAAATTTGAAAATAAAAAGAATTTCATAAATATAATAATCAATTGAAAATGAAATGAATGTATAAAAAGATTATAAATACAATTTTAATGGTTTAAAACAATAATATATTGTGCCACTAGAATTAATTTTCATTAATTTTTTTTAAGAAATTCTTATTATTTTGAATTATTTTTTATATGTTCAGTAAGTGGGTCAAATATCATTTACATTATATTTATATTTTATAATTTAATGAATTTCAAATCCACTGACTTCAAAAATTATAATGTTTCATGTAGGTGACTTTGGAAGTATATAAATTATAAAATATTATTAAAATATAATGGATATTTGACTAAATGAATCAACATATAAAACATAATTGAAAATAAAAAAAATTATAAATATAATAAGTAAAAGAAAATTTACATGTCACAAAATTTATTGCTTAAAAATATAACATTTTCACTTTCAAATATTAATGATATAATTCTGAACAAAATAAAATAAACACAATATATATATATATATATATATCATAATATACAAACATATATATTTTAAATATAAAAACATCTATATTTAAAATAATTTTTTTAAGGCAGTAGTGCCCCTATCGCCTTTCCTCTTAACTGAAAGGCAGCAAAGGCCCCGTCATCTTTCTGATGAAAAAATAAAAAATATAAAAATAACCTAAATGTTTTAAAAAAAATAGAAAACACATAAAAAACTCTCAATTAGACCTTCTTGTTCACTCTTTTCCATTTGATCAGCGACCCGCCTCCACTTCCAAGCACTTCCCATGCCTACTACCATCTAAAATGGACACATGTGGATAAAATATCATCTTCAATATCACCCAATGTCTCATGTGCTTTGAGGTCACCATGAAATCACTTCATACGCCCCATACCTCTTCTCAATGACACCATAACTCCTCAATGCTGGTGCAGGCACAATGCTTGTTGTATCTCTACTCCTTCACACATCAGCTCAAGTGCATCCTAGTGTTTCTGCGCTTCCATTACCATGTGTGATCCCAAGTTTCAGTTATCTTCACAATTTCTTTCATTTCTGCACCTATAGATATCCATTTCAAAGAATGGAACTTGGTTTTCATCTGCTCAACATCTCCACCTCTGTTGGCAGTTTTTTCTGGACGGCACTGCCCCCCCTTGATTTGTCAAAGGGGGTGGCAGGGTAGATGGTGGGTGGCCAACCCCACCCAATCCATCTAGAGGGGAGAGGATGGTAGGGGGAGAGGCAGCCTATATAACGGTATCTCTCCCATCAGTTTTATCATCCTTCATTGGTTCCCATCACCACCAGAAGATCCCATATTTGAGCGGTTTTTGTGAGGTTTATTTTCCTTCTTATTCAAGAGATATTTTTTAAGAGTTTTCTCTTTGTAATAGTGAGGTAGTGTGTACCCACTTTTACCCCATAGTGATCATTCCATTTGCCTGTGGTTTTTTTACCCCTTTCATTTTGGGGGTTTTTCAACGTTACACCTGGTGTCTCTATTATTTCCGCATTTTTGCACTTTATTTTATCTTGTGATTAATTCTGCACCGGTGGGACAATCATTTATAGTCCCAACAAGTGGTATCAAAGGAAAGGTTCTAACCAGGTGTTGTTCACGTTTTCAGGTATTAATAATTCTCATAAATTTGAGTATGCTCTGTGATTGCAACTCTGGTTGATCTGTCACATCAGAAAAAAATTATTGAGATTATTAAATACACCGTTGTGAAATGGGGGAGGTTCTGGACTGACAGCATGTCCAGATGAAGGTGAAATTAGAGATCAAAAAATTCAATGGGAATAATTTTTTGTTGTGGAAAATGAAGATGCAGGCAGTGTTGCAGAAGGATAATTGCCTACTAGAAATTGGAAAAAATCTGGTGGGTGTGACGGAGGAGAAATTTAACAATGTGAATAGAAATTCTATTTCCAACATCCATTTGGCTTTGGTAGACGGGGTCCTATCAAGAATTACATAGAAAAGGATGGAGAAGGAAATATGGGATACTCTGACGAAGCTATACGAGGCCAAGTCACTGTACAACAAACTTTTCTTGAAGAGAAAATTGTATACTCTTCGGATAGTGGATTCATCATTGGTGACCGACCACATCAACAATCTCAATAACTTGTTTTCTCATCTCATGGAATTGGGCTATAAAATTTTGGATACTGAACATGCGGATATTCTACTTCAGATTTTTCCATATTCGTATGACCAACTCATCATCAACCTCACAAACAATATCTTAATAGATATTCTACTCTTTAATGATGTTGTAGTTGTGGATCTTAAAGAAGAAAGTTGGTGCAAGAACAAGGAGGATATAAAGACAACTTCGCACCAAGAAGAGGCTCTATCAAGGGAGATAGGAAGGATGATGGAGTGTTGTTCCAGTGGGAGCCAAAATCATGGCCAGTCCAAATCAAGGAGTAATAATAATAATGTCACATGTTTCAATTATGGAAATAGGGGGCACGTTAAGAAAGATTGTTGGAATAATAAGAGTGGTGAAAAGAGCTCTCAGGGGAATGTGGTGAGTACTTCTAGAAAAGGAGATATACTAGTTAGTGAAGTAGCAATGACTAATGGAAGCAGGGAACATCTCAACGATGCATGGATTATCGACTCAGGAGCAATATGGAACATGATGTCTCGATGGGAATGGTTTGACCAATATGAAGACATCCTGGAAGGACTTGTGCACATGGGGAATGATCACACTCTGAATATCGTTGGAGTCGGTACCATCAAACTGAAGATGCATGATGGAATAGTACGAACCATCCAAGGAGTACGTCATGTGAAAGACCTGAAGAAGAACATATTGTCTTTGGGACAATTTGATGACATCGGATGCAAGACTCGCACCGAGAATGGAGTGATGAGAATTATGAAGGGTGCACTTATGGTGATGAAGGCTAAGAAGATCTCGAAGAACCTGTATGTGCTTATGGGTAAAATGTACAAGGAGGCGGAGATAGTTGTTGCATCAACTACCTTGATGAAAGCATTGATGATGTTACAGCATCAGAAGCTTGGTCATATGTCAGAACGAGGCCTGAATATTCTTACGGGTCAGAAGTTTCTTCCTGGGCGGACATTACCAGAGCACGATGATCAAGTACCGGTTAAGTCAGGACCACGATGGTCACTGAGAGAAATATTGTGTACTTCTTATAGCCAGAGGATGTAGAGCCATCTTCTTTTGTGGAGTCGACCCAAAGTCCAGATGTATTCTCATGGATGGTGGCGAGAGTGGGAGGAACTTGAAGGCCTATACAGAAACAGGAATTGGGATCTTGTTTCATTACCTCATGGAAGGAAGGATATCGAAAACAAATGGGTCTTTAAGATCAAGCGGGATGGAAAATACTAGGTGGAAATATATCGTGCAAGATTGGTGTTCAAAAGATTTTTTTAGAAGGAAAGTATTGATTTCAATGAAATATTTTCTCCTGTTGTTAGACTGATGAATATTCGGATAGTTTTGGCGATGTGTGCCACATACAGCTTACATCTAGAGCAGCTGGATGTGAAGACTTCTTTTTTCTATGGTGATCTTGATGAAGAGATATATATGCTCCAACTGGAAGGTTTTGTAGAAGAAGGCAAAGAGATCTTGGTTTGCAGGTTGAAAAAATCTTTGTACGGTCTCAAACAAGCGCTGAGGTGTTGGTACAAGAGATTTGATTCCTATATCATCATCCTTTAAATATGACAGAATTCATTCAGATCCCTGTGCATATTTCAAGGGTTCAGATGGTAATGATTTCATCAGTCTTTTGTGGTATGTGGATGACATGTTGGTTACAGGCCCCAACAAAAACCAGATCTAGGAGATGAAGGCACAGTTGGCTAAGGATTTTGATATGAAGGACTTGGGACCAGTAAACAAGATTCTTGGGATACAGATTTACCGAGATAGAAATAATGGGAAGATTTGGAAATCATAGAATATTTACATATAGAGAGTCTTGAAATGCTTCAACATGCAATACTGTAATCCAATATCTACCCCTCTTCACATTAATTTCAAGTTATCCTCCATGATGAGTCCTAACAGTGAAGAAGAGAGGATGAAAATTCCTCGAGTACCATATGAATCAGTAGTGGGTAGTATAATGTTCGCTATGGTTTGTACTAGACCATACATTGCACATGCAGTGGGAGTAGTTAGTCGATACATGGATAATCTAGGATGAGAGCATTGGGTCACAATTAATAGGATCCTAAGATACATAAAGGAGACCTCTAATTCTGCATTATGTTATAGAGGATTAGATTTCACTATTAGAGGATATGTTGATTCATATTTTCTAGGTGATTATAATCAGAGTAAATCCACTACTGATTATGTGTTTACTCTTGCAGGAGGAGCTGTGAGCTAGATTTCTAAGTTACAGTCAGTTGTGGCTTTATCCATGATAGAGGTAGTGTACATGACAGTAACATAGGCTTGCAAAGAGGCGATTTGGAAGAGAAGTTTGTTGGAGGATCTCAGGCACAAACAAGAGTAGATTCCATTGTTTTGTGATAGTCAAAGTGCCTTTCACATTTCAAAGAATCCATCCTTTCATTCCAGGATGAAGCACATTGGGGTAAAATATCACTTTGTCTGAGATGTGGTGGAGGAAGGAAGTGTGGACATGCAGAAGATACATACTAAATAAAATTTGGCAGATTTCCTGATGAAGGCGATTAACTTTGATAAGTTCAGATGGTTTAGATCCTTGAGCGGCCTTGAAGAGACTTGAGCAGCATGTTTAGCAGATGGAAAGGATGTGTGGAGATGTGATTGATTCTCAATAAAATCTCCAAGTGGGAGATATGTTGGTTTTTTTTTCTGAATGTCACCCCCCCTGATTTGTCAAAGGGGTGGCGGGGTAGATGGTGGGTGGCCAACCCCGCCCAATCCATCCAATGAGGTGAGGATGGTAGGGGTAGAGGCAGCCTATATAAAGGTCTCTCTCCCATCAGTTTTATCATCCTTCATTAGTTCTCATCACCACCAGTAGATCCCATATTTGAGCGGTTTTTGTGAGGTTTATTTCCCCGCTTATTCAAGAGAGATTTTCTGAGAGTTTTCTCCTTGTAATAGTGAGGGATTTTGTACTCACTTTTACCCTATAGTGATCCTTATATTTTCCAGTGGTTTTTTTACCCCTTTCATTTTGGGTTTTTTTCTACGTTACATCTGGTGTCCCTTTTATTTCCTCATTTTGCAATTTATTTCATCTCTTTATTATCGCTGCACTAGTGGGCCAATCATTTACGGTCCCAACAACCTCCACATAACATGTTCCAGATACATTTCCCAACCTACAAGAATACACCATTGGCCACGTAAAGTCTTATTTCATGCCAGATGCATGCACCACGGGGTGATCTCTCTTGCAATGAACCACGTGTATCCCTGCATCCAAGCACAGTCAAGTCATCTCTTCCATATTGAGACCGTGAACCACCCTACCACTAAAGTGCTTGGGAATGAATGTATTGTGCAATCCAGAGGCCACAAAATTATCCTACTCACTTAGTGTTGAGATATAATATCCATGAAGCAAGCAACGTCTGAATCTCACTTGCAGCTACCCTGTGCATTTTTTTAGCTCGCATGCAAACCCCCACAAGCCTATCATGAATCAGTTCCCATGCAGAAATCCACCCCCTCCATGTGTTTTCCATGCGTACCATTCACTAAAATCTTGGAACAAATTAAGAACACCTTTATCATAACCATTATGAAGATTCCATGGGATATTTATGATAATCCATGGAAATAGAAAAATAATATAGAATCAGCCATGTGTTTCTCATTAGTGAAGAGGATCTTGTTATGCAGTGTGATCTTATGTGAAATGAGGAATTATGAGAAGTGTTGTAATGTATATAAAAGGAGTAGTAGTGATGGATTTTGGGGTGTGGGATAAAGGTTTTTTCTTGGCATTTAATTTTCCACTGCCCGCTTACTTTCATCGTCAAATTATTCTATTCTCCCTTCCTCCACTTGCACGGGTTATGTATTATTCATTAAAGGTGATAAAATAATGGAACATGGGATGCATCTAGGATATTTCATGATAGAATTATCTTGGGAAAGGTATGTTTCTGTTCTTTCTCCATGGATAAAGCGAGTGATATTTATCCATGGAGAAAGTGAGTGATCGACGCGTTTTGAGAGGTTCTCAGGCAGGCCAATTTCCCACACATTAAACAACATAATACAATTAGGGGAATAGAATATAATTTGATCATTGAATTTAAATAAAATATATATTTTACACAATTATGAAATAACTATTTCATAATAATTCTTCTTCACTCAATTGTTTTTCATTTCCTCTTCTTTTTAATTTATTTTTATTGTAATTTTATTTTCTTCATTTAAATTCAAATTAATTTTTCAGCACGTGCACTTTTATTTTTCATGATTTAATTTAATTAATTAAAAACAAAATAAATAATAAGTAACAACCAATTTACAAAGGAAAATTAATTAATCACTATTTTCAAGATATAACTCGTGGTCAGCCACTAGGCTGCATCCTTCAAGACTTGAAAACTTAATTGACATAGACTTGGTGACTGGTCCAGTTATCACTTGACCATCTTTCTCAATGTTCTTTCGATAAACCACAAACATTATGAAGATCCCCACTTGAGGAACATACCTATTTGTTGTTACATCAATCACATTCAAACCAATGGATAAAAGGTACAATAACATTCAATCTTTCCATATATGATAAGTTTTACCACAAAAGGTTGTGAATTCCTTGTTATTCAAAGAATTAATATGATCCATTGTGGTCATAAAATTTAGAGCAAACTGAACTTCAAAAATAGAGGAAACAAATCACTTCCAGTCATTAAATAGTAAGTCTTCATCAATGAAAACTTGGAGTTTTTTCCCAATACCAGTTATTGAGGATACCTAGATACTAATAGGTATTAGGATAATTAATGATTTACTAAGAGAGATATAGAGAATCAATGAATCGTTTTCCTTTACATTCCATCATTGAACAATCTTTGTCACCTGTTAGTGTTTTGATTGTTTTTTGTTATCTCTTTACTATCACTTCAAGAGACACAAACACAGTGGGAACATCGAATTTATAAGGTCCACTGCACAAAAAAATGGCCAAATCCTTGATCTGGAAGGATTAGAGATCACACAATCATTAATCACCATGTATACAAATGAGAAGGGATTATCCTTGAACTTTTCTTACATACAAAATGTTTCTTGACTGATGTAAATGCACCCACACAATAAAACAAATAATATTTAAAGTTATAGAAAGATAAATCTTCAACCTCCAATAAGAGATTCACCTTTTCAATAGATGAGTACCAACACCTCTTTTCTTCTTCACACATTTATCATGTTATTAAATAGTGAGTGATCACAATATTCAATATCCAAATCAACAAGAACAATATCAAAATGGTACTGCATATAGCAAATTAGTCACCATACACTTCAAGAGAATCCTAGATATTCACTTAAATGTATTTAAACATTAATAAATGAGGTGATAAAGATCCTTTAAACTTTTATTCTCTTGGGTTTATGACTCTTCCTCTTACTCTATTATAATCTAACTAATATTTTCTTACACATTGCACATGAGTGTCTCTTCCACTTCCATTGAAATTTTGAATTGGAAATTTAAATTCAGAAACCAAATTACATTCTCAACTTATCCCACTTAAATTAAAGCTATTGGATCAATCCAAATCTTATAGTCACCCTTTAAGTGTTATAAGGACTTTAAGGATCGAGTTTGAGTAGCACATAGATCACCATTGAAGTCACATCAACATATAAAATTGAAACTGGACTTTGGAACTAAACACAATGTGAACATTCAAATTGTGGTCTGACCATGACATTCATGGTGTAGCAAGGTGTTATCACTCAAGATTATATTCCTCAATATGTGGTTTCTCAACCCCATTTTTTGTTTTCTTATCAAATGAGAAAGGGTAAAAAGGGGAATTCTGAGATTGTTAGTTGGTTTGGGAATGAGTCTTTTTAAATAACAAGGGGTGACTTTTAGTGGGGTATCCTAGAAAGTTTTCTATGGGAGGTCACACTGCTTGGGATCAGACACTGCGAGGAGGTGGAATCTGGTTGGTTTCTCTGTACTACTTGATTGTAGCTGAGGGAGGTGGTCAGTTGTTGTATTATATTGTAGTATCTCTATTATCGTCATCCAAGTTGTTACTTAAAACTATAATTTATTTGGAATATATGAATTTTATATCTATTTTGTTCCCTTGATATTTTTTTTCTATTGATCCTGAATCCTAACATCTTGGCGACTCTGTTAGGGAGTAATCCGGTTGGTGGAGATGTGTGTGTTTACTACTTTCACTACTGAAAAATTACCCTATATCAACGGTTCTAAACCATTGGTATAGGCCACAGAACCATTGGTATAGAATCTTGTCCAAGAAACTGTGTGTATAAAATACAAACCACACTACACATTTAATCTAGTACAAAGATTATATATTTTCCATTTAACCATCTGGATATCAATAGTTTTTGAACCATTTTCAGTACTATAACATAAATATACAATCCACAAAATCAATCAGTTTTAGTCATTAAACATCATCCACACATGTCTCTTTACTGTCAGCACAAAAATGGATAGGATCAATATCTCCCTCATCACCACTAGTGTCATCATAACCATCACCAGCAACCTTATCAACAACATCTCCTAGACCACCAGCATCAACATTATCATCATTCGGACTATCATCACCTCTACCACCACTAGGACCCTCATTGACATCACTTGGTAAATCATATAAAGATTTTATTGTTTTCATACATGAATCAAAAACATTAGAAACCACTAATGGAAGTGATAGACAAAACTATCATAACTTTCAGGAACTAATCGGTGAACAATTTGTCTCTTTTATGCTCCTATATAGATATTTTTTGGCCTTGGACACAAGAATTTTGTAGGTGGTGTGAGAGTTTTGAGAGTCACTCTATGAGGGCCAATACCTAGTGGGGATGATGTTTTTCCCCGGTCAACATCGGACTCACCCTTGGTGCTCCTCACATAATATCTATCTCAAATTATCATTTGGACTGAAGTTTTCATTTTCATTATCATTGAGGGCCTCCAAGGCACACTATTGAAAATTTAATAAGATATTTAATTATAAATTACTTATCAAAATTTGAAATATCAATAAAAATACTTACAATTTTTTCTTGTGATTTTTCATTTACAACACTTCTATCATTTTTCCTCCAACTCGATCAAAATAATTTTGTTCGAGATGCACGCCCTTTTATGTCCAATGTTTCTTGCTAAAAATAAAAATGATTATTATAATAGTACATTAATAAATAATATGAAATTGATAAACAAAACCCAAACAAATTCGATTGTGAAAACATGAGATTAACCATCCAATCACATCAAGTTAAAACTTTCCCACATTAGATTAAATTATAGTGTTGAGTCATTATGTGGTATTAAATTCAATTATCACATTAGATTAAGATGAAAGGTAATGAATCTAAATGTGATTAAGTGAAAGTCAAGATCAAATGGGAAGCATGGATAAGGAAGAAGCTATGTTTGATTAATAATATAGTTAGTAACTCATTTTAAAGTAACCAATTTATTCTATATAAGAGTTCAATACAACCTAAAATGAATTAAAATTTTAGTTGTTGAAGAAATACATAAAATAAAGAAGCATGTAACTAAATCATATGCCATAATTAATAAATGAAACTCATATCAGTTAACTTCATTATCTCTATCCATCAGTTGTTTCAAATTATAAACTAACTAGATCATATGTTATAATTCAAAAATGAAAACCATATCAGTTAACTGCAAGGTCTCTATCCATAATAGCCATAATATTTTTCAACTATACACTATTATATACAAACCACATATCATTTAGTATTTTAAGTGATTTTTAGTATTTTCAATGCACTTTGTAATAGTTTCATATGTAAATGATATAATACCATGATAGTGTGCAGTTGTACAGTTTTAACTTTTTACAATAAATGAACTAATGCATTTAGTAATAGTTTCATATACTTTTATCACTTGGATCACCAAATTCAGGATTTGGGAACTTTTTCAGCACATAAATCCCCCCCATGAATTTGATGCGTTCAAAATGATAAGTATCTAATTCTAATGAGAACGATGATGATATTTCCTTTTAAATACATTATCATGAAATGTAGAAAGACTAAAGCTTGTGTATAACTATATATATTAGTAAAAACATCTCTGATTCCCTATATACATTCTAGTGAGAAACCTGTTGAAGCTCCATTTGTAAAAACTGACTCCAACACACTTACTGAGCTCCATTGTACTCTTTATGTTTTCTCATGAAAGTATAACACAATTCCATTCCACTAATAATTTTAGCATGATACATCTCAAATTTCATTAAGATATCTGCATGAGTCGATGACTAGAGAGACTTGTGATTTTCCAAAATTTCTTCATTTTCTTACTTTTCAAATGATTGATCCATTATCTATCCCCTTATTTGTTGGAAATGGTTATAATTTCCACTCATTTTACTACTCAAACAACTTTAGAAAAGTGAGAAAAAATGATTCTAAATGTCCCATCCTGTTAGTGACAGCTTGTTCCATATAAAATTGAAAGATTATTAGAGTTTCTTTCTCAACAAAAAATGTATTCATGATCATAGAGGCTGAAATTATATAATCATGGCCTTTTGGATGACATCCACATTTCTTCTAAAAACTCATAGAATTTGTGGTTTGGGTCTTACTCAGGAAACTTTCAGACAAAAATATTATCTATTGGTTAAATTAACAGTGGGGGAAATCTAGAAAACACCTTCAACCATATTAATTATCCCAAATTAGTCTATTTTAAAGCCAGAATTAAGGAACCTGACATTCCAAATCATTTCATCATGTTATGTTCTATCATAACTGACCAAATTTGTAGACATTTATTTTAAGATCCATATAAGCATATATGTTTTAAATATGTTTTTTTCAAAATCATTATCAAAAACATTCAAAGTGTCCAGAAAAAGCTTCAAATAAAATAGAATATAGCAAGGAAGTTAGGCTAGTATAGAAGATGACAACTTTAAACAAACAAAGTCATCAACTCGGTAAGTTTGGAAATATTTCTATTATAATATTATGTCAGTTCATATTTGATAGCTTAATTTTTACAACATTGTTTTGTTTATATACTCATCAAGACACTCCTTTCAGCTATAGTTTCATGTATTGACACCAGTTTTTTACAGTCTAAAAGTAAAATACCAAATTTTTATTATATAAATGAATTATCTTGTACTAACATGAACACACAAAGTTCTAAACATTTTTCATTATCAGAATTACTAGCACATGGTTTGTTTGGTTCTATCTTTTTTGTTCTAATTATATACTAATCATAATTAAGCATCACTCTACTCAACTAATTTATGATAATCCTTTATTTAAGGTAACCATCTAAATTGTATTGATGGAATTTATTCTACTATACTATCTAATATAATGGAAAAAAGGTTTATATGCTGACCAGAAAATATCCCCCAAATTTTAACTTTTTCAAATAAATCCTTTCGACTTAAGTAATAATTTAAATATAGATATTATTTTTATTCCTATTAAAGTCTCTTTATATATTTTCTTCAAATTAATTATCCCAAACAAGGTTATTAATCCACCCTCTACTGCATCTATTTCTCAAAAAAATCATACTTCTCATTCCAAGTCAACATCACAAGAGATTCCATTTTGTCCTTAAACCATTAGGTTTGAATTGTATAATTAGTCATTGATTCTTCAAAAATTATTGTATATAATCTAATGTTTGATACTTTTAAATTGTAGGAGCCATTTCACAACAAATCTTATTCAATAATTTAACCCTATTAGTAGAGATGGACTGTAGTTGATTCCATTTTTTAAACATTATGATATTTACATTATTTAAGGAAAAAATTGTTTTACGCGTAACCGTTAGATATGAAATTAGTCGATTAGTGTCTAGTAAGACTCAGTTGTTCATAAAAGTACCTAGCACCCCTCATGCTCTGGTATTATAGATGCGCCCCAAAGTGTGCATATACATCATAGCATCCTTGTTCTGTTTGTTTTTTTTCTGACACATCCTGAAAACAAAAATTTAATACAATTAATAAGAATTAAATCTTCAATAAAAACCATTAAAAATTTAGAATACCTTAAACTCATTACTCTTTCAATATACGATCATTTCTTTGTATTGTTTTGTTGGAAAGTCGTTGAATATTGGTGCACCCTCTAACTCAGGGTCAACTCTACTCTTCCAACCAACATATAACTCATGCTTATATGATCGCCACAACTTCCCAAGTTCAATTAATCATGTGACCTTAGTAGCTTAACTTTTGGGAAAGTTAACTAACACTGCAACGAACATGTTAATTCATATAAATACAACAATAATATAGATATCAATTTAACAAATTTTCTTACTCATATCTCTATCCATGCATTCTCCTTTATTTAATTACTGATATTTATCTATAAGACTAGTTGCATTAGAATGATATTGTTGTACTTGGATAAAGTTGTCATAAAACTTCTACATTTTTTGGAAATTTTACCTATCATTTGATTGACTTTATTATAATCTATCATTATTTGTGTTTGATAGTTACAGGTTTTACGCATACAGATGGACCCATGTCACCCCTATTATAATATCTCACTAAATAAGATAAAATAAAAAAATTGAATTAATTCAAATTAAAACTTGAAAAAAATGATGTGATATAATTTGATACGCTTATAAAAAAACCTGATTTGGGCTGATCATTTGGATCTGATGGATCTGTGGGCTATCCGGGATTGGGAGCCTCTAAAGGCTGTGTATGTTCTAATTCATGCATTAGGTCATCCACATTCAGTGGAGTGGAAACTGAAGGAGCACAATCATCAAATCATGGATGGATAGTAGGAAATCGAGGTAGTGTAGACATGGTAGGATAAGGATAGAAGGGATGAGGATACATCATAGATATGGATATGGTATAGGTGGGAACATCCCTGGAGGTGGTGTAGACATGGTATGGTAAGTAGAGACTAAATAAGATGATGATGGAGGCATGGGTGGGAATATCCTTGGAGGCTTAAGTGGAGGAAGAAAACGTTTGGTAGATGGGATGTCTGCTAGTGAGTCAGGGTGTGGACGGGTGCTCCATGTAACTCTGAGAGCACCCCTACTTGGACTCATACTAGTAGGATGAGGAGAGGACAAATCTGTTTTAGATGAATGTACCTAAAAATTTTATAAAGAAAAATATTACAAATATTATTACAATGGTCGGGGGAGTATGATAAATACAAGAAAATACCTACACTACTAATGATAAAGAACTCGGCGAGACTCGAACCCAAGACCACACCAAGACCTCGTAGGGCCGCTACCAACTAAGCTACACCCAGGGGTGAAAATATTACAATTATTATTCTTTATCAAAAAAACTATAGGGACATTCATCTGAACCAAAGTTGACCAATCCTTAGCCTACTAGTATGGGTCCAAGAAGGGGTGCTCCTAGAGATACACGAAGCACCCATCATACCCATTCACACCCTGACCCGCCAGTAGACATCCCATCTACCACACATTTTCCTCCTCTACTTGAGCCTCTAGGGATGTCCCTACCTATGCCTCTATAGTCTTATTTAGGCTCAACTTCTCATATCATTTCTACGCCGCCTCCATCGATTTTCTCACCTGTACCATATCCATATCCTATGATGTATCCCTATCCCTTCTATCCTTATCCTATCATGTCTACGCCACCTCCACTTTCTACTATCCATCTAGGATGTGATGGTTGTTCCCATTCATCTTCCACTCCACTGCATGTAGATCACCCAGTGCATGCATTAGAATCGGCACATCCTTCAGAGGCTCCCAATCCAGAACATCCCAGGGATCCATCAGAGCCAAATGATCAGCCTTGATAAAGTTTTTTTATAAGTGTGTAGAATTATATCACATCATTTTTTTCAGTTGTGCTGTGAATTAATTCTATTGTTTTTTTCTTTTATCTTATTCAGTGGGATCTTCCAATAGGCGACGTGGGTGCACCCGTATGTGTGAAGCCAGGAATCACCAAACACAAATAATGGTAGATTAAAATTAATACAATCAAATGATAGGTAAAAATGTCATACAATGTAGATGTTTTATGAAAACTTTATCCAAGAACGGCGATATCATTCTGATGCACCCAGTCTCATGGAGGCATATTGGTAATGAAATCAAATAAAATTCATGGACAGAGATATGGGTAAGAAAATTTGTTAAATTGATATCTATATTATTGTTGTATTTATATAAACTAACATGTTCATTTCAGCGTCAGTTTAACTTTCCCGATGGTCAAGCTTCCAAGGTTGAACTGTTGATGGAACATGGGGAGTTGTAGAAATCATATAAATATAATTTATATGTTGATTGGAAGAGTAGAGTTGACTTTAAGTTAGAGGATGTAACAATATTCACTGATTTCCCAACAACACAATACTAAGAAATTATCATACATTAGAAGAGTAATCAGTTTAAGGTATTCTTAATCTTTAAGGGTTTGTATTGAAAATCAAATTCTTATTAATGGTATTGAATTTTTGTTTTAAGGATGCATCGGAAAAAACAAAACAAAGATGTTATGATGTATATGCACACTTTGGGGTGCACTACAATGTCAAAGCATGAGAGGATCTAGGTACTTTTATGACCAATTGATTTTTACCAAGAACTAATCGACTAAATACATATCTAATAGTTATGTGTAAAACAAATTTTTCTTTAAATAAAGTAAATATAAATACATTTAAAAAAGTGGTATCAACTGGAGAACATCTCAATTAACTGGGTTGAATTATTGAATAAAAATTATAGTGAAATGGTTCCTACAATTTAAAAAATATCAACCATTATATTGTACACAATAATTTTGAATAATTACTGACTACTTTTTCAATTTAAACCTAATGGTATAAGGACAGAATGGTCGATCTTGTAATATTGAGTTGTAATGAGAAGTATGATTTATTTGAGTAAGAGCAGTATAGGGTGGATTAATGACCTTGATTAGGATAATGAATTTGAAGAAAATATAAAAAGTGACTTTAATATGAATAGAAATAATATCTATATTTAAATTATCACTTAAGTCTGAGGGATTTATTTGATGAAGTTAAAATTTGGGGGGATATTTTTTGGCCAATATTTAAACCTTTTTTCATTCTATTAGATAGTAGCGTGGAATGTATTTCATTAATACAATTTAGATGGTTACCTTAAATAAACGATGATCATAAAGTACTTTATTGTGATACATTAATTATGATTAGTATATAATTAGAACACAAAAGATAGAACCAAAAAAATCATGTGCTACCAATTCAGATAATGAAAAATGTTTAGAAATTTTTATGTTCATGTTAGTACAAGACAATTCATTTATATCATAAACATTTGATATTTTCCTTTAAAATTGTAAAGAACTTGATCCAATACATAAACCTATAGGTGAAGGGAGTGTGTTAAGGGGTATATCAACAAAACAATACTATAAAAATTAAGTTTTCAAATATGTAATGACATTTATTGGAATTTGTGTCTCATATTGGACTCAGGTGTTTTGTTATCATTATAATCCTCTATAAATAAACTTCAAGGAATCTCTTAAGAGGAATCTTGGGTATTTGGTCCACTCTCTATCATTAGACATGGTATCAGAGCAGGTTTGCTAAACCTATTCCTCCCTCCCATCTAATCTCTCCCCTCTCGTATGTTTTTTCCCTAGTAGGGGGGGGGGGGAATGGCCACCGAGCCCTGATATGTTGTTGACCTTCCCTGTGGGACAAGCCCCAGTGCGACAGTCTACCCTCTCTTCACCCCTCTCATGCAAGGGTACCTTAGGTATGACGGCTCCTATGTGGATATTCTTCCCCACTAGCCACTATCACAGCATGCCTACTGTCACCCACCTCCCTCCCCATATTTGATTATGCCACCACCACTGTTGCCTCGTCATTAATTCCATGCTTAGCTGCCTCCCACCACCCTCCCTCCAGACCTGATATTCCAGCCCTCTTTTCGAAGTCCTCTGACTCTATCCACACACCAAGCTCTCACTGTCATCCTCCAACTGGATCTCCAACATGATCCGACAATGTTCTTTGTCTTGTTGCCCCCTCCTCATGGATGCTTCGTCTGCCGTCTCGTCACCCTCAGCTGCTTCACCTGACGTCTGCTTGCTCTATCGCCCCAGCTTGCTTCATCGCCCCTGCCATCTGATGTCCATCTACTTTACCCTGCCCTTCGATGTCTATCATCCCATCCTCATCACCCCCCTGCTTTGTCCAATGTTCACCGTCCCGTAGCCTCGTGCTTCGCCGGTTGTCTCATCACCCCCAGCCCCACCCTCATCGTCCGCCGTCAAACGTTCACCTATTTTTCCGCACCCATCATCCGTCGTCCGACTTCTCCTTCGCCCCCGTTGTCCTATGTCTGTTGTCTAGTCTCCCCCCCCCCACTTCATCCATCGTTTGTCGCCTCATTATCCCGTCCAGTTCCCACCTTATTCGTCGTTTTGTCGCCTCCACCTCCATCCTTGTCCCGTCATCCAATCCTGTATCCCCCTTCATTTGGAATCCTTTTTTTAAAATGTTATTTTTTATATTTTTAAGATCATTCAATATATTATGAACTACTATTATAAATTTTTAGATGCTCGTTTTTTCAGTTAGATTGCAGCCCAAAAATTATTTACATAGAGATCTTTATATGTCTATTAAAAATTTAAAAATTATAAAAACAACAATAACAAATGCGGGTTACCCACAGGCTTTCCCATATCTGTTGCGGGTTGGGGCAGGCTTGAAAAATCCACCCAATTTTAATGTGGGTTTTGTGGGTCCAAGCCTGCACAGGCATAAGCCCACGCGGGTCTAGACCGCCCCACCCGTTTCGCATTACTAACGTGCACCCCTTCCCTAATACACCCTCATTATTTCACATGGGTCTCATGCTCCAACTTTGGTTTCAAACCCTGGTTTCACCGTCAGATCTGGTTGTCCTACCCCTCCTCAGCCCATTGCACATCGCTCATGCTTTCATCTGGACACACCATTGATGCAATCTGGTTGTTCCTACTGGACATCCCATCAGTGTCTCGTCACATGCTATTCCTGCATGCTTGAATGATTTTGACTCTGCTATCCTGCCACAACATGATCAAACTATTACAATCGATGCATTCATTTTCTAGCTATTTCTACTGGTTCTGGACATTGTTCGTTGGTTGGCACAATCCTTTTTAGTAGCATCATTCATAAACTTCTTAAGGGGGAGAAATGGCCATGGAAATTTATATTTTGTTATGTTTTTTCTTGTTATAGAATCAAGCTCGGTATGTTCAGATTGAGGGGGAGTGCAGGAAGTGTCTGTTCTTTGTTTTTCTTTTATTTATTTTCTTTAATTATGTACCCAAGTTAGATAGACCTAGCTTGAGGGGGTGTTTAAGTCTGTGTCCCACATAGAACTTGGGTGTTTTGTTATCATTATAATCCTTTATAAAAAAACTCCAAGGCCTCTCTTAAGATGAATCTTGGGTATTGGGTCCACTCTCTACCATTCTATAACATTATATTATAATATAAATGCTTCAAACTTACTGAGTTGTGACTTTTTTTGTTCAAAGTTTTCATCTTTTTTCCTAGCCTAGTTTTCTTATTACATGTTTTATTTTAACACACTTCTACCCACTTTCAAAAGTTTTGATAAGGAGTTCGAAAAAAACATCTTTAGAAAAAATATTCTTATAAGGGCCTTAAAAGAAATGACAATAAATTTGGCTAGTGCTCAAAGAACATAACATGATGAAGTGATTTGGAATGTCAAATTCCCGAATTTAGGCATCATAATATATAGATTTTGGATAATTAATAAGGTTGAAGGCGTTGTCCCCAATGGTAATATAACCGTTGCATAATATGTTTGTTTGAATTTTTCTGGAGTAAGACCTAAACCACATATTAATTTTCAGAAAAAGGTGGATGCAACATGTCATCCAAAATGTCAGGATTATATAATGTCACCCTCTATGATCATGAATATGCTTTTTTAATAAGAGAGAAACTCTAATAATCTTTTAATTTTATATGAAACAAGGCTTCACTAAGAGTATGGGACATTCAAAACCATTTTTTCTCACTTTTCTAAAGAAATTTGAGCATCAAAATGAATAGAACTTATGACCATTTCCAACAAAGAATAAAATAGACAATGGATCAATCTTTTAAAAAGTATAAAAATCAAGAAATTTTGGGAAATCACAAATCTCACTAGAGTCTTCGACTCGCGTATATATCATAATTAAATTCCAGATGTATCATGCTATAATTATTAGTGGAATGGACTTATGTTATACTTTCATGAGAAAACATAAAAAAGTGAATTGGAGATTTGTAAGTGTGTTTGATTCATTTGACAAAAACAAAGCTCCAATAGGTTACTCACTAGAATGCATATACGCCATCAGAGGAGTTTGTCCCAATATATATAGAGGTAGACGTAGCCTTTAGAATTAGATACTTTTCATTTTGAATGCATCAAATTCGAGGGGAGGGGGATTTCGGTGCTGAAAAAGTTCCCAAATTCTGAATTTAGTGATGAAATTGATAAAAGGATTCATGATAACATATAAAACTACTACAAAGTGCATTGATTTATGTATTGGAACTAGTTAAAACTGTACAACTGCACACTATCATGGTATTATATCATTTACATAAAAAAATGTTACAAAGTGCATTGGAAATACTAAAAAATCATTAGAAATACTAAATGATATGTGGTTTGTATATAATAGTGTACAGTTGCACATTATTATTGCTATTGATGGATAGAGACCATGCAGTTAACTAGTATGGTTTTCATTTATAAATTATAGCATATGATCTAGTTAGTCCATAAATGGAAACAACTAATGGATAGAGACCACGCAGTTAACTAATATGTTTTTCATTCATGAATTATAACATATTATCTAGTTATATTCTTCTTAATTTTATGGATTTCTTCAACAGATCAAATTTTAATTCATTCTAGGTTGTGTTGAACTCCTATGTAGATTAAATTGGCCACTTTAAAATGAGGTGTTCGATGTATTATTAATCTAACATAGCCTCCTCCATAGCCATGCTTCCCACTTGAGCTTGAATTTCATTTAATCACATACAGATTCATTCCCATCTAAAACTAATGTGACAATTGAAGTTAATACCACATAGTGACTCACCACTATAATTTAATCTAATGTGGGAAAATTTTAACTTTATGTGATTAGAGTTAATCTCAAATGTCTTCACAATCGAATTTGTTTTGGTTTTGTTTATCAATTTCATATTATTAAATAATGCACTATTATAATAATCAATTTCATTTGCAGCAGACGAAATTGGGCATCGAAGGTCGTATTCCTTGACCAAAATTATTTTGCTCGAGTTGGAGGAAAAATGATGGAAGTACCATAAATTCACAAACAAACAAAAATTATAAGTCATTTTATTGATATTTCAAATTTTGATTTGTAATTAATAATTAAATATCTTATTTATATTTTCAAGAGAGTGCCTTGGAGACCCTCGATGAGAAATAATATGACAACTTCGGATCAAATGATCTTTTGAGATAGGAATTAGATTAGGAGCACTAGGGAAGAGTCCAGTTTCAACCTGGGAAAAGCATCGTCCCCACTGGGTATTGGCCCTCATCGAGCATCTCTCAAAGATCTCACACCACCCAACTGCAAAATGATCATGTAGAAGTATTCAAGGCCAAAACAAATAGCTATACAAGAGTATGAAAGAGGTAAACTGATCACCGAACAGTTCCTGAAATCTATGACAGTTATATGTCCATGACTTCCATCAGAGTCTGCTAATGTTTTTTATTCATGTATGGAAACAATGTGCTCTTTATATGATGCACCAAGTGATGTCAATGAGGGTCCTAGTGGCGATCGAGTTGATGATACTCCTGGTGGTGGTGGTACTGCTACTGCTACTGAAGAAAACGATGTTGGTTTTCTAGGTGATGATGTTGATAAGGATGTTGGTGATGATTATGACGACACTAATGGTGATGAGGGAGATATTGATACCCTGCATTTTTTAGTTTACAGTAAAGAGACATGTATGGATGGTGTTTAATGACTAAAACTGATTGATTGTATGGATTGTATATGTATGTTATAGTATTGTGAATGGTTTGAAAAGTATTGATAATCAGATGGTTAAATGCTAAATATATAATATTTGTACTTTATTAAATGTGTAGTGTGGTTTGTAATTTATTTATAGGTTCTGAAAGAGGTGTCGGATAGTGCTGATGTGTAGTGGGGATAAGAAGCTATACTATTGGACAGGATTCTATACCCATGGTTTCTTGAACCATTGGTATAGTTGTATACCCATGGTTTACTTCAAACTGTGGGTATTCAAATTTTTTCATGATCTTGAGACTATTGGTATACCCCTATATCAACACCTACAATCCCCACGGTTTAGTGGCCTATACGAACAGTACTTTTCCAGTAGTGATTACTTGTGAATTGCAGTAGTTTTTCCCAGATTTAAATCATCTCAGGTTGGGCACCTGAACCTGACCCTCAGGTTGGTTTTTGGATGAAAATTCCCCCATTATGCATTTTTGGGGTTTTTTTACGCTGCCCTCTGCTAGAAATTCCCGTCAAAATATCCACTAGAAATTTCCAGTGTAAATTTCCACTAGAAATTTAGATGACGTGGCGGTAATCCATTGGCCAACCTGACCCTCGGGTTCAAAATTGAACTTGAGACAATTTTTTCCTGTTTTTCCCATGCATATAGGACTTTTCAAACAGCATTTGTAGAATCTATCGTCTATGACATATTATTTCCTTTTCTCCACCTTCCGCGATTCTTGTGTTGGGTTTTGAGTACTTAGTTTTTGTGTTGTTAGGAGAGGAAAATGTATTTCTAAGGATTCTACACTTATTGCGAACAATGATGAAAGGTAGTGGAAAAAACGTTGAAACTACACTCGTAAATTTTCATCGTTAATTCATGTCAGTAAAGGAGTCTGGAAATTCTAACTCATGGACAGTCTGAGAGTCAGCAAAACACACATGATATGGAGTATCGTTTGTTTCAAAGGATGCCTGATATGGAATAATAGACTCTAGAGAGAATAAAAGTAGTACAATTACATTCGGAACCTGGATCTAAATCTGGAAAACAGAGGAAAATGGATTCATATGTTCCTATTATTAGGAATTTTTCTAGCATCTAGGATGGATAAGGATCTTGGAGTAATGAAGTTACAGAGGAATTTGTGTACATGGATGGAATGCAGAGTGTTTTTTGTAGGATAGAGTTTTCACCATTTACTAGAGAAGATCCATTTGGTTGGTTAACTAAGATTGATACTTACTTTTTGGTTAATCGAACTACTGAAGTAATAAAACTTCACCTAGTGCATCTTTTCATGGAACATACTTTATTGTATTGTTTTCTATCCTAGCAAGGTGTTTATCTTAGTTCAAACTGAGAGAAATTCAAGTCAGCGTTATTGGACAGGTATGGGAAGACTATCAAAGGGGATCCATTGCGGTGTTTGAAGTTTTTGTGATGGACCGGAAACATAGATGAATACATAAATGGGTTTGAGAAGGCTGCGTTGAGAATTCCAAAAGTTTCCAGAGTAGTGGTATAAGAGCTTATTTTTTTGGAGGATTACATCCCGAGGTAGAAAACCAATTTTCCTCCCATGATCCAGCAAATACGTTTTAAATGATTACACTTTCTAGGAAAGTTGAGAAAAACATGTAGGAAATGGAATTTTGAGAAGTATGCATGGTAGGATAGTGGTTACAATGATTTCTCGTGGTTCTAGTGTGTGGTGCCTAGCAATTTTACCAAACTGTGGTTGAACGGCCCAGGAGGGAGGATTCTAGGAGAGTACTATGGGATGAATGTTGGAATGGTTACAAGTTGTGGGGGGCCACTCCCAATATGGGGTGGATTTTTTTCAAGGGAAGAAGATGTTGTTGTTGGCACCAGCAGAAGTCCTCCATGGAAGGTAGCCGACGTAGTGGATGAGAAGCTAACGGCTGGACCTTTTTCTTGGGTAGATGAACAACCGAAGGAAATTGTTGGTTTTCCTTCTCTCTATAAAATAGGATGAAAATTCCAAGGCTGTAGTGGTGTAATATGTGTAATCCTTGTGTATCGGTGATCCGCCGACAAGAACCGAAGAGAAGAGAATAGAGAAAGACCAAATTCTCTCGTGGACGTAGGTCATCTAACCGAACCACGTTAAATCCTTGTGTTGCTCCGTTCGGCTTTTGTTTTGTGTGTTTGAGGTACCATGCACCTCCGTTGCACCCCAATAAGTGGTATCATAGGCGAGTCGAAGCGAGCAGAGTCGAGACAGCGAGGCGGTGACAATTTTTCTGGTGACCAGAAAATTGAAAGTGGTCAGAAAATTTTTCCGAGTCCAGATCTATGAAGAGGGTGGTGAGATGATTCTAATGGCGTAAACGGTGATAAAAACGGAGTTGAAATGAGTCTGGTAGGCTCGGTCAAAGTTTGGTCAAACTCACGGGTGAATAGTCCCCCCGTGCCGGAGAAGACGAAACTGTTCACACCGCCAGTGACAATTCCAATGAGATTCCAGAAGAAACTCTAGCGTGCCATGTCAGTGCCACTTCAACGCCACGTCAGCGGGTGATCTGGACCGTTGAACGTGTTTTGACCATTTCTCGGTCAATTGGTGTTTGATTTCAGCGATCCAGGAGTCAATTCCAACTATTTTGACCATTCTAGACACATCTGTAAGGTTAGTTTTTAAAAATTCTCATTTTATCTTGTGGTTTCAGAATGGTGCGGCATCGACGGTGGTGATCACATTTTTGCGACTATGACAATGGCTGGTGGAGGAGCACTACCAAGATTTGAGATCGAGAAGTTCTAAGGTCGAAACAATTTCAGCTTGTGGAAAAGCACGATGAAAGATATTTTTGTGCAACAGGGCATGATCAGACTGTTGATTGGAGGAAATCCCGAGGCAACCAGTAAATATAATTGGGAAGAGCTTGAGATGCATGTCGTCAGCACAATTCGATTGTGTCTGTAGAATGAGGTAAAATACTCAGTGTTGGACGAGACCTCACCGAAAGAGATCTGGAAGAAGTTGGAGCAGAGATATATGGCGAAGTCGCTCACCAAAAAATTATTGTTGAAGAAGAAACTGTACCGTTTTCACATGGACGAGGGAACGAATTTCTTGGATCACACCAACGAATTCAAAAAAATCCTGACACAGTTATTGGGGCTCGGTGTGATGGTTGGAGAGGAAGACAATGCACTTTTGCTTTTATCATCCCTACCAAGCTCATTTAATTGGATTGTGATTGCATTTCTCATGGGGAAGGAGACATTGAATCTAGATGATGTGGTGGCATCGCTTCAAGATTTGGAAGCATTTTGAAGACCCACAATGCATTCAGGTGAGTAAATCATGATGATGTGAGATGATCAGCGTGGGAGGAGATGACATCGACAGTCAGGAGGTAATGAATGGCGGCCAAAATCAAGAGGATGTGATCCGAGTGAAATCACGTGTTTCTGGTGCGAGAAGAAGGGTCACTATAAAAGTGATTGTGGAGAGCGCAAACGGTACGTTTCTAGGAAGAAGAAAGTTGAAGAGGAGAATGTGAACATCACAGGATTATCAGTAGATGATGAAATCTACGTGACAATGGGAAGCATGCACTCATATGGGAGAGTTGAACGGGGAGAAGTGTAGTGTCATTACTGCAAATGATACGGGCATATGAAGCGGGAATGTCGATTTCTAAAGAGGAAGAACGAGAAAGCTCAAAATCCAAAGTAAGAAGAATGGGTTCTGGATTCAGGGAGCTCAGCACACATATGTACGACGAAAAGTAAATTTGATACTTTTCAGTAGGTGTGAGACTCGGTGAGTCTTGGTGATCGGTCAACATGCGAGGTTCTAGGAGTCATGACAGTGAAATTGAAGATACCCAATGGAGGAGTATGTAAACTGGATGACGTGAAATTCGTTCTGAAGATGATATGGAACTTGATATCATTAACTAGGCTCGATGTAAAAGGATTCAATATTTCCATAGTATGTGGAGTGTTGTAAGTCTCATGTGGGGATGCAGGGATGTTTACTGGGAAGGAGTCTCAAGGGTTGTATCATTTGATGGAGACCGCAGTCAGCCCAATATCGATTGAAGATGGTGGAAGTTCCACATCATCTGGCGTGAAGAAACGTGTTCGATTTACTGATAAAGTTTTCAACACCTACAAGGAGACTGTAGGTCAAGATTCTACCCCAAATTGTTCTTGAGGGGGAGATTTGTGGGGCCCACTCCCAAAATGGGGTGGATTTTTTACAAGGGAGGAAGTCGTTGTTGTCGGCGGAAGTAGAAGTCTTCCTTGGTGGGTAGCCGACGCAGTGGATGAGAAGCCAACGGCTGGACCTTTTTCTTGGGTGGATGAACAACCAGAGGAAATTGTTGGTTTTCCTTCTCTCTATAAAACGGGATGAAAATCCCAAGGTTATAGTGGTGTAATCTGTGTAATCCTTGTGTATTGGTGATCCTCTGACGAGAACCAGAGAGAAGAGAATAGAGAAAGACCACATTCTCATGTGGACGTAGGTCATCTGACCGAACCACATTAAATCCTTGTGTTGCTCCATTATGCTTCCGTTTTGTGTGTTTGAGGTACCACGCACCTCCGCTGCGCCCCAATAAGTGGTATAAGAGGCGAGTCGGAGCGAGAAGAGTTGAGACGGCGAGGTGGTGACGATTTTTCTGGTGACCAGAAAATTGAAAGTGGTTAGAAAATTTTTCCAAGACCAGATCTGTGAATAGGGCAGCGAGATGACTCCAACGGCGCAAATGGTGATAAAAATGGAGTTGAAACGAGTCTGGTAGGCTCGATCAAAGTTGAGTCAAGCTCGAGGGTGAACAGTCCCCCCATGTTGGAGAATACGGCACTGTTCACACCTCCAACGACAATTCCGGCAAGATTCCGGCAGAAACTCTGGCGTGCCACATCAGTGCCACGTCAACGCCACATCAGCAGGTGATCTAGACCATTGAAAGTGTTTTGACGATATCTCGGTCAATTGATGTTTGATTTCGGCGATCTAGGAGTCGATTCTAACTATTTTGACCATTCCGAACACATCAGTATGGTTAGTTTTTCAAAATTCTCACTCTATCAGATGGTTTTATAAAGTTTAATCATCGACGGTGGTGGTCTCATTTTGCGACTACGACAATGGCTGGTGGCGGAGCACTACCAAGATTTGAGATCGAGAAGTTTGATGGTCGAAACAATTTCAGCTTGTGGAAAATCATGGTGAAAGATATTTTTGTGCCGTAGGGAATGATCAGACCGTTGATCATAGAAAATCCGGAGGCAACCAGTAAATATAATTGGGAAGAGCTCGAGATGCGGGTCGTTAGCACAATTCGACTGTGTCTGGCGAATGAGGTAAAATACTCAGTGTTGGATGAGACCTCATCTAAAAAGATCTGGAAGAAGTTGGAGAAGTGATATATGGCGAAGTTTCTCACCAAAAAATTATTGTTCAAGAATAAATTGTATCAGTTGTGCATGGACAAGGGAACGAATTTTTTGGATCACACCAACAAATTCAACAAAATCCTGACACAGTTATTCGGGCTCGGTGTGAAGGTTGGAGAGGAAGACAAAGTAATTTTGCTTTTATCATCCCTACCAAGCTCATTTGATAGGCTTGTGACTGCATTTCTCATGGGGAAGGAGACATTGAATCTGGATGATGTGGTGGTGTCGCTTCAAGATTTGGAAGCATTTCGAAGACCCGTGATGCATTCTGGGGAGAAAATTGTGATGATGCAAGATGATCAGCATGAGAGGAGATGACATCGATAGTCAGGAGGTAATGAACGGAGGCCAAAATCAAGAGGACGTGATCCAAGTGAAATCATGTGTTTATGGTGCGAGAAGAAGGGTCACTATAAAAGTGATTGTGGAGAGTTCAAATGGTACGTTTCTAGGAAGAAGAAAGTTGAAGAGGAGGATGTGAACATCGCAGGATTATCAGCAGATGATGAAATCTATGTGACAACGGTAAGAATGCACTCAGATGGGAGAGTTGAATGGGGAGAAGTGCAGTTTCATTACTACAAACGATAAGGGCACATGATGTGGGAATTCTGATTTCTAAAGAGGAAGAATGAGCAATCACAAAATCCAAAGGAAGTCGGATGGGTTCTGGATTCGGGGATCTCAGCACACATATGTACGATGAGAGGTACATTTGATACTTTTCAGTAGGTTCGAGACTCGGTGAGTCTTGGTGATGGGTCAACATGCGAGGTTCGAGGAGTCGGGACAGTGAAATTGAAGACACATGATGGAGGAGTACGTAAACTGGCTGATGTGAAATTCGTTCTGAGGATGAGACGGAACTTGATATCATTAAGTAGGCTCTATGCAAAATCATTCAAGATTTCTATAGTAGGTGGAGTGTTGGAAGTCTCACATGGGGATGCAGCAATGTTTACTGGAAAGGAGTCTCAAGGGTTGTATCATTTGATGGAGACTGAAGTCAGCCTGAGATCGATTGAAGATGGTAGAAGTGCCATGTCATCTGGCGTGAAGAAACGTGTTCGATTTGCTGATGAAGTTTTCAACACCTACAAGGAGACTGCAGGTCAAGATTCTACCCCAAATTGGTCGTGAGGGAGATATTTGTGGGGTCCACTCTCAATATGGTGTGTATTTTTTGCAAGGGAGTAAGTCGTTGTTGTCGGTAGCAGCAGAAGTCTTCCATCTTGGGCAGCTGACGCAATGTACGAGAAGCCGATGGCTGGACCTTTTTCTTGGGTAGATGAACAACCAAAGGAAATTATTGGTTTCCTTATCTCTATAAAACAGGATGAAAATCCCAAGGCTTTAGTGGTGTAATTTGTGTAATCCTTGTGTATTGGTGATCCTCCGACGAGAACCAGAGAGAAGATAATAGAGAATGACCACATTCTCCCGTGGACATAGGTCATCTGACCGAACCACATTAAATCCTTGTGTTGCTCCATTCTGCTTCTTTTTTGTGTGTTTGAGGGACCACGCACCTCTGTTTCACCCCAACACAAGCCTATCAGCTAAAAATAATGAGAATGTAAACAAAAGTGAATCTTTTCGGTGTGGTCAGACCTACACTCCTATGCATCATTGCCTAGAAAAATATATGCTATTATTGGTGTGGGAAGTAGAGGAACCGGCTTCAGAAGAATTAGTGGATGGGAATAGTTCACATATTTTTGGTAATTACGATTCTAGGGAAGAAATGTTGGGGCACCAAGAACAAAATCATCCTAAAACAGTACATGCCAAGGAAACTTTTTAATTCAGAAGTATGAGGGAATTAGGTGTTGATTCTATGAAATTTTCAGGGCTTGTGTCATATATTCTGGTGGTTGTTCTTGTGGATAGTGGTGCAAGTCACAAATTTATTTCTAAAACTCTTACCAAGGTTACCAATGTATCCATTAGGATGACTAATCCATTCGGAATTGGGAGACAGGCATCGAGTGATCTCTCAGGGGGTTTGTAAGGGTGTTGAGGTGACTTTGAAGAATTTTGTTTTCACTGCTAAGTTTTATGTGTTTGACACAGGTGGACCATATTTGATTCTTGGAATGACATGGTTAAAAGGTTTGGGTATGGTTTTGACAGATTGGAAACATAAAACAATAGAGTATGTGGGATGGCTTAGAGGTGAGATTGCAAGGGGGATACGAGAAGAAGCGACTACCACTGGAACTGAAACAAACTTTATGCTCAATAATTCTTCTATTAAAGGGTTTGTTTTGGAAAACTCAATTAAAATGTTTTGTTTCCAAGAAAAACCACCATAGGGAAGAAAAACAACATCAAATGGAAGACTTAATGTTAGAATTATGTACCCTTTTTTATGAACCAAGAGGGTTGATGCCAAGTCGAGTTGCAGATCATTCTATTACTTTAATTATCAGTGCAACACCAGTGAATATACAGCCATATAAACTAGCTCATTGCTTGAAGGAAGAGGCTAAAAATAGTTAGCTGATATGTTGTAAAGCATCATTATACATCATAGTAATAGTCTGTGGGTTAGTCCTATTATTCTTGTAAAGGATGGAGGATAGAGTTTGCATACGGATTAGAGTAACAGTCCAGATAGATTTATCATCCCAATTATTAAAGAATTATTGGATGAGTTTCATGGGGAACAGATTTTTTCTAAACTAGATCCCAAGTCTGGATTCCATCAGGCTCGGGTGCATAAAGATGATGTCAATAAAACAGCATCCCGGACACATGAGGGGCACTACGAATTTATATTCATGCCTTTCGGTCTTATGAATTCCTCGACTACTTTCTAGTCTAATGAATTGGGTGTTTCGTGATTGCTTGAGGAATTATATTTTGGTTTTCTCTGATTATGTATTAATTTTTAGTAAATTCTGGACAACACATTTAGCTAATTTGTTTTCAACTTTTCATTTGTTGTGGCCAACCAAAGCTAAATCAGAAAAAATGTTCCTTCAATCAAAGTATCTTGGACATATAGTCTTAAGAAAAGGTGTCACGATGGATCTTAAGTGAAATGTATTGTATTATTAACTGGCCTAGGCCTCACAATGTCAAGGGGATCTAGGTTTTCCTATTGAACAAAAAGGACGGGGTTTTTTGGAATCCAAAATCCAAACTTTCCTTTGATGAATTGAGACAATTATTAGTGTGTGCACCACTTTTGGTTCTTCCAGATTTCAAAATTTCCTTTGTTATAGAGTGGGATGCTTCTGGAAAAGGGGTAGGGGTTGTCCTCATGCATTATGGCTATCCTATCACCTTTTTCAGCAAATCTCTTGTCGCCACCCATCTGTAAAAATCAGTTTATGAAAAAGAGTTGATGGCACTAATCCTGACTGTGAATCACTAGAGGTCGTAGTTACTGGGCAATAATTTTCAGATTTATACCAACCATCAAGCCTTAAAACATTTTATTAGCCATCATTTTCATACAGAATATTAGCAGAATTGTTAGGATAAGTTACTGGGTTTAGATTTTGAATTCATCTATCAACACGGGAAACACAATCAAGTAGCTGACTCTTTGTCATAGTTGGCTGGTGATGGTAGTGCAGGCCACTCTGATGTACAGCTACTCGGTACAACACTTTCAAAACCATTTTGGATGGAATCAAACATTGATCGAGAAGAGTTACTTCTTGATCTGAAACATTATGAACTTTTTTCTTTTCTTAAGAAGTATCCTAACACACAACCTGGTTATATCCTCCATGATGGATTGTTATTCCATCAGTGGAAGTTGGTTTTTTCCCGCACATACTCACTTTTACCAAAGTTTCTTTAGTATTATCACTCTTCTTTAGTTGGAGGACATTCTGAATTCCTCAAAACTTATAAACGAGTTGTCTCAAGATTATATTGGAAAGGTATAATGCATTCTGTTAAGCATTACATTCAGCGATGTGACACTAGTCAACAACAAACGTATCAAGACAATACCAAAATTGGTATGGGATCGAGTATCTATGGATTTTGTTTTGGGCTGCCTAAGTCTATGAACTTTGTGTCATCCTTTTCGTGGTGGATCTCCTTCCCAAGTATGCTCATTTTATTCTTTTACGACATCCTTATACAGCCAAGTCAATGGTAGATGTTTTTATTAGAGACATTGTTTGTTTGCATGGAATTCCTAGCTCCATACTCAGTGATAGGGATCCAATATTTGTTAGTAATTTCTAGAAATAACTTTTCTAACTTCAGGGTACCACTCTTAAGATAAGTTTATCTTACCATCCTCAAATGGATGGTCAATCATAGTTTGTTAATAAATGTTTGGAAACTTATTTTCATTGTTTTACAACTGAGAAACCTCACACAGATGGATTCCTTGGGCTGAATTCTGTTATAACACAGCCTTCCATGCTTCTAGTCAAATGGAACCTTTTGAGGTTGTTTATGGAAGAAAACCCCATACACCTGTGTGTTTTGAAGGTGGGGAAACTCCGATACTCTGTGGATACTACACTTTTGGATCATGATACTACACTAACACAACTCCAGCAAAACCCTCATTGGGATCAGCAGTTAATGGTCCACTATTCTAACAAGCTTTGTATGGCAGTGTATTTTGTTGTGGATGACTCAGTTGTTATCAATTTTCATCCTAATATTCCACATACAGCATCATACAACATCCAGGAATCGGTTTTCCAAGTTTGAAGCTCAATTTTATGGCCCATTCTTCATTCTATCTCGCATTGGAGAGACTAATTATAAGATTCTTTTACCCGATTCAATGCAGGTCCATCTAGTGTTCCATGTTTCCCATCTTAAACAAGTTGTTGGTGATGCTCTAGTTCAGTCGGTTTTGCCAAAAAAATTGGGATGACTCTCCTACTTACCCGGTTGATCCTGTTACGGTTTTGGCTACCAAGATCGTTCCTAGTCAGTCATCTGTTTTGTGGCTAATAAAATGGAAGGGAAAACCAACTGAATAATCTACTTGGGAGCCTAAATATCACATTATTTCTTAGTTTCCTAGTTTTTCTCTTGGGGGCAAGGTGGGTTTTGAGGAGGGGGGAAATGTTAGCACACAAGGTTCTATTCCTCAACATGTGGTTTCTCAACTTCTTCTGTTGTTTACTTATCAAAGGAGAAAGGGTAAAATTGTGAATTATAAAACTGTTAGTTGGTTTGAATGCAAGTATTTTTAAATAAAAGGGGTGACCTATGTCTGGGTATATTGGAAAGTTTTTTGTGTGAGGGTGCACTGCATGGGAGTAGACGGTGCGAGGAGGTGGCATCTCTTATGGTTTCGCAGTACTGCTTTATTGTAGCAAAGGGAGGTGGTCACTTCCTTTTTCGTTCCCTTGATATTTTGTGTCTGTCGATCATGAATCCTAACACAAGGTACACTATGGTCTGACATGATGGTTTCCAAAAACCAAACACCTTCCAACTACTCAACCCCGTAAGCAATGTGTCATGATCAATATCCATTATGGCATAACCACTTAAACATTCAATCCATATAAGTGCCAAATTTTCATATATTCCTACTTTACGATGTGACCATAAGTATTCATGATATAATCTCATAACTCACAGATCAACCTTCCTCACTTCACCAAACAACAACATGAAAAATCATATCATAACCATTACATTGTGATCATCATGTTAAAAAGAAAAATCTCAAACATCTTCACAATTAAGAACCAAATCACAATGTGGCCATATGCATTATGGCATGATTAGTTAAAACTTCACAAAACATTAAACTTATAAAAGAAAATCATGGAGCGATGAAATACCTTACAGTTATTATCACTTTAGCACTAAACTCCTCTAAAACATTAAATTCTAACTTCAAATATCTTCCAAGATTTTTAAAACTTGCAAATGGCCTTTAGGTCATCCGAATCATATGAATTCATCTGAGTTTGACCATGATTCATGTGTTGGAAACTTGGTCAATATGTTGAAAAAAAAATTATTATGCTAACTACTCACAACACATCCACTTCTCCATCAACAATCACCTTTTTCAAAAAACGTCCCCACAAATACCTTTAGGAGAACCTACAATCTCAAATAAATTCTCTCTTACATCAGAGTAATTCATGTGGAAGAAGATAGTGGTCCCCCTGAGATAGGATATTAAACTTTTTCTTAATCAAATTTGTTTATATATCTTAACCATTGTAGTTTTATTATAATTTGTTGTTTTGATTTTTACATTCAATAATTAATTTATAAAGGATTAAAAAATAATTATTTGATGCACATTTTTTATCCCTTCTTGAGAAATATTCTAGTTTTATGGCCATCCACCACCTTACAGAGAAAAGCAGGATTTATGATAATCATGAATTGATAACAAATCCCAAGAGGGGGATTTAAGAACACATGCATTGCATGTTGGATTTGTTTTCAAGAATGAAGTGGAGATCCAAAATTGATGGATGGTGAAGGAGAAGATTATCCTTGCATATTGATAATCATGAGAAGAAAAATAAGTCATTTTTTCAATCATGAGAAGAAAAGAAACACATACCTTGAGAATGAAGATGATGAGTTGTATACATTGAGCATCATGAAGGAGAGGCAACTCATTCCATGAGTAGAGATAAATACCAAAAGTATATCCATTTGTGAAGTAAAAGTGTGCATCAAACTCCTTTAGAAGATTCATGACCTAGAGCATGTTGAGGTTTACTTGCTTAAACAAGTATGAACATGAGATGTTTACTGAATGTACAATGGTGTCTATACATGAATGATTGTGGGATAGATGATTTGAGTTGAAGAAGAATTATTATTGTGAATTGCATTGCATGAAGAAGTTAAATAAGGAATTATGGTGGAGGTGACAGTAGGTGTACATGGATGTCAATAATATTTATGCATTTGATATCGAATGCAAGGCATGATAGAAAGAAACTCCACTTTTTGATAGTGAACCCATGGAGTTTCATGAGGGTATTTATCACTATGATGCTTCCAAAAGAATGATTATTTAAATACATCAAAGATTCTTATGATATTTTGTATCATATGAGGATCAATCCATCACTCTTGGAGGGGTTTGGATCCAAAAAAAAGAAGTGTGGGGGCCAATCCCATTTTGGAAGAAATCAACGAAAGGAAAAAAATATTTCGGCAACAACCCAAGTGCAACAACCAACTTGGACGAGAAGCCGATGGTGAGCATATTGTTAAGGGTTGATGAACCACTTGAACCAAATCTTGACATGGTTTAATCATTCATCTTTAAAATGGAAATCAATCCCATGTTTTTGTAATTTCCAACCAGTGGTGATCCTCCAATGTTTTTATCCAGAGAGAGTAATAGAAACAAGGACCCCTTCTCTCGTTGACGTAGGTAACAATTTTTGAACCATGTAATTCTTGTGTGTTCTCTATTTTTCTTTCTTGTTTTTTCATTTTTCATCGCCATGAATCTTCGCTACCCCAACAAAGTGGTATCAGAGGGTTCGAGTACAAAATGACTAAGTGGCATATACATTTTCCAGCGACTGAAAAATTGAAGTTGCTTGGATTTTTGTTAGGCCATATCCATGAATAGCACGATGAGAGGATTCCAACAGTGCAAGAGGCATAAAAACAGAGCTGAAACGAACTCGGTAGCCTCAATCAAAGTTTTGGTCAAATCGCTGGTGCTACAGTACCCCCCATGCCGGAAAAGACGACATTGTTCATGGTGGCGGCGACATTCCGGTGAGTTTTTCGGCGAGCCACGTCAGTGCCACCTCATCGGTCAATCTAGACCATTGAAATTGCTTTGGCCATATCTTGACCAATCGGAGTCCGTTTGCAGTGATCCAGGAGTTGATTCAAGATATTTTGACCGTTCTAGATACATTTTTATGGTTATATTTTCAAAATTCGCACTCCAACAATGGATAAAAATACTGGCAACATGATTAATCTTACCATGTTTAATTATTCCATATGGAAATCGAAAATGGAGGATCTTTTATATATTAAAGATTTGTGGAAACCAATAGTGTAGACCACTTATCCAGTTGCAGCGCAAGCAGAGGAATCGTCAACAAGCAGTAAACCTGATGAGAAGACATCAGTTTGTACCCCTCCAGTTGATGGGTAGTGGTTCATGCTCAATAGGAAGTGCGCTACCAAAATCAGACAGTAGATCGACAAGAGCATCTTCCAAAATTTTCCCAATGAACATGAAGGATCCATTCTTTGGCGAAAATTGGAAAAGATGTATGCAAGGAAAACCACACAAAACAAATCAAACCTGATACTTCATCTTGTCAACTTGAAATTCAAAGATGAGGCCAACATATCGGATCACATAATTGAGTTCCAAGGTACTGTTGATCAGTTTAATTCCATATAAATGATGATTGATGATGAGTTGCATGCACTGTTAATGTTGATCTCTTTACCGAAGACGCGGGATAAATTAGTTGTGTCGGTCAGTAATTCAACTCTAGATAAAACTCTTACCGTAGAGATGGTGAAATACAGAATGATAAATGAAGAGTCCATAAGAAAAGATGAGGGACATACACCTGAATCAGAGGCTCTTGTCACTAAAAGACAAGGGAAGCAAAAATGTCATGGAAGAAGCAAAGGAAGAGAACCATGTGACCAAAGTCTTCAAAGGAGGAAGTGATTGAAATCTCGATCAAGATATGACATGAAGTTTCACCACTATGGAAAGTCCGAACACTTCCATCTGGGAGTATAGAAAGTTAAAGGAAAAGTAGAGGAATCAAGATGGTAAGACCCAAAATAATGATGTTGTAGTTATCAATGAATAAATCATTATTGTTCAGGAAGATAATCATGTCAATCTTGCAAGCCAAGACTTGACATGGGTGATCAATTCTGACACCTCTAATCATGTTACCATCAGAAGAGATTTCTTCTCATTTTACAGTTCAGGGAGTTTTGGACATGTGAAGATGGGAAATGATGGTGAATCCAAAATTACTGGTATTGGTAATATTTTTCTAAAAACTAATATTGGATGTAGGTTATTGTTGAAGGATGTGAGTCATGTTCCAGATATTCACCTCAATTTGATATCCACTAGAATGCTTGAAGATGAGGGATATGTCGATTCCTTCGGTGATGGGAAATAGAATCTTACCAAAGGTAACTTGGTAATTTATAAAGGAAAGAAAGATACTTCTCTTTATCTCACAGATGTCATACCGTGTGGAGGAGAAGTCAATGCAGTTAGAAAAGATGTTCCTGTAGAAGTTTGGCATAGGCGGTCGGGTCACATGAGCGAGAGAGGAATTGGAATTCTCTCCAGGAAGGATCTATTACTAGTAATAAAATGTACAAATCAAGATACTTGTGTTTATTACATCATCTAAAAACAATACAGAGTATCATTTCATAGTTATATATCTTTAAAAAAAATAAAATGTCTTAGATTTGATTCATACTAATTTCTGCATGATGAGAACCAAGATGATGAAAGATGTTGTTTATTTTGTTACCTTCATAGATGATCATTCCATAAAAGTATGGGTATTTTCTTTGAAAACTAAAGATCAAATGCAAGATTTTTCCTGCGGTTTCATGTGAAGGTGGAAATAGAAACCAGAAGGTGGTCAAAGCATGTGTGGACAGACAACAAAGGAGAGTATCATGGTCCGTTTGAGGAGTACTGTAGGAGTTTTAGTATCAGGCTGGAAAAATTAGTATCGAAGACACCACAACGTAACGGTCTTGCTAAGATGATGAATAGAATAATTTGAGAGAGAATTAGATGAATGCTCTCAAATTCAAAGCTTCTAAACACCTTTTGGGAGGAGGCAATGATGGCCACAATTGATCTTATCAACCTTTCTCCATCAATTACACTGAATTATGATGTTCTAGAAAGTGTTTGGATAGGTAAATATGTTTCTTACAAAAACCTGAGATTATTTTGATGTAGGGAATTTGTTCACATCCTAAAAGATGAGCAAGAAAAGCTAGATGGAAAAGGAAAATGGTGTATCTTTTTAGGATATTCTCATGAGAAGTTTGGATACCAACTCTGGTATCCTATCAGCAGTAGGATCATCAGAAGTATATATGTTCTATTTCTTGAGTATTAGACGATCGAAGATTTTGAGAAGCCAAAAAATGTAGAGAAGTCACAGTCTGAGGAAATTCTAGTCATTTTGGAACCAGTCTCACCACTATCAATACCAGCTATTGAGAGAAAGATACGCAACATTGATGATACATAACTACCAAGTAATATGTCTTCATCTGCTGATATTTCTCCATCATATGATATACCATAACAGATTCCCCCTGAAGTGAAGTTGAGGAGATCCACTAGATAATGAAAACCGATTCGTAGATACTCACCACATGAGTATGTGATGCTCACTGATAGGGGAGATCCAAACAATTATGATGATGAGATTAAGAGTCAACATAACATGGAATGAAAGAAGTTCATGCAAGAAGAGATGAGATCCTTGCAAAAGAACAACACATTTTATTTGGTAGAGTTACTACATAGAAATAAGGAACTTAGAACAAGTGGGTGTATATAATCAAAGGATAAGATGACAGCTCACAACCACACTACAGAGCCAGAATGGTTGTGAAGGGATTCAATCAGAAGAAAGTTATTGACTTTGATGAAATTTTTTCTCATGTGGTTAAAATGTATTCTATTAGAGTTGTTCTTGGATTGGAAGTTATTCTGAACCTAGAGGTTCAACAACTGGATGTAAAGATAACGTTCTTGCATGGTGATCTTGATGAGGTGATATACATAGAGAATCCAGAGGGATTTCAGGTGAAAGGTAAATAAAACCTGGTATGCAAGATTAATAAGAGATTATATGGTTTGAAACAAGCATCGAGGCAATGGTACAAGAAATTTGACTCATTCATGGAGAAAAATGAGTATATGCAGATAAATGCTTATCATTGCATTTTTATCAGACAATTTTCTAATGGTGATTTCATTATATTGTTGCTTTATGTTGATGATATATTGATTATTGGAAGAGATATCACCAAGATTGATAGCTTGAAGAGGTGTTGAACAAGTCTTTTAAAATGAAGGACTTGAGAGATGCTACTCAGATTCTTGGTATGGTGATTACTCGTGATAGGAGGAATCACAAGATTTGGTTATCTCAAGAATGGTACCTTGAAAAAGGTTCTTGAAAGATTCAACATGATCATGGTGAAAACAGTAAGCACTCCACTTGTGAGTCATTTTAGGATCACGATAATTCAAAGTCCATCAACTAAGAAGGAGAAATTCAGAAATGGAAAAAGTTTCTTATCAGTCAGTAGTTGGCAGTCTTATGTATGCCATGGTGTGCACCAGAACAGATATTTCTCACATTGTAGGAATTGTGAGAAGATTCTTATCAGATTTTGGAATGATCATTGGACAGTGGTCAAATAAATATTTAGGTTCTCCAAGGTACATCTAGTCATTATTTCTGTTTTGGAATTGACAAACTTGTTTTAGAAGGATACATAGATGCAGATATGACTGCATATATAGACACAAGTAAATTAATATTCGGGTACCTGATATCATTTGCAGGGGGAGCAGTCTCATGGAAATCATGACTTCAGAAGTGTGTTGTCTTATACACCATAGAAGTATAGTATATCTCAATCACTGAAGGTTGCAAGGAGGTGTCTTGGATGAAGAAGTTTTTATAGAATCTGGGATAGAATCAGTAGAATTATATTCTCTTTTTTGATAGTTAGAGCGTTATTCATCTCAGCTTGAACCTGAAATTTCATTCCAGGTTCAAACACATCGACATGAGATATCATTGGATCTGAAATGTGTTGGAAGAAAAATTGTTGAAAGCTGAAAAAAAAATCCACACCAATGATAATGGGGAAGACATGATGAAGAAGGTTCTACCAAAAGATAATGAGAGATTTGTAGGGTCCACTCCCATTATCGGAGAAATCAACGAAAGGAAAAAAAGATGTCAGCAACACCATTTTCCTTGGACATAAACAACCCAAACACAACATCCAAATTAGATGAGAAGCCAAAAATGATAATATTATTAAGGATTTATGAACCACTTGAACTAACTCTTGACGTGGTTGAATCCTTCATCTTTAAAACGATAATAAATCCCATGTTTTTGTAATGTGTTTCCAGTGGTGATCCTCCGACATTTTTATCTGAAGAGAGTAATAGAAACAAGGCCCCCTTCTCCTGTCAATGTAGGAAAAAATTTCCAAACCACATTATTCTTATGTTTTCTCCATTTTTCTTTCCTATTTTTTCATTTTTCATCGCCATGAAGCTCTACTTCCCCAACAAGAAGAAAGTGTCAAATGAGAATGAATTCTGGAGCAGTAGTAATACTTAAGGTGGGGAAATTTAATTTTTGGAAAATCTTTCAAGATGATTCAGGTTGACATTAAAACTAAAAAAATATAGACACAAAATATATTTTTGAAACACAAGTTGAATATCCTTGATCAGAGGTCTGAATCAAATGATATGATTCTGGGAAGTTGTTGATCGGAATCTGTTAATCATGCACAGGACAACACATCAAACAGTTGTTTAGTTGGACTGAAACCTCTCTTCCTCTAACATTGTATGGTAAAGAAAAATATTTTATATTTTTTAATATGACTTATAATTACAAGAAGTTTCAGATTTGGAGGTTTGTATCTAATGTTATGACTCTTGCAAGTTGAATTCCATAAAAAATACAGCAACACAGGACAGAATACATACCATATGTGTTATGGCATGTTTGGTAATCAAAGCGAAATATTAAGGTATTATTATGATTTAATGAATATTAGTTCATGAAATTAGATTTATAATGAGATTTGAAGCACCTTATTTGGAACATTGTATCAAAATCCATGGCCAAAGCATCTTGTCGTCCAATAATAATGAAATTGCAGAATGAAAATTACATGTTCTGACTTTAGTTATTATTTTGAACATGGAGGAGACCGATCCAGGCTTTCATTAAAACCAATTAATGTTTTTAAATTTCGTTAGTTGTCCCTAGGTTTTGGAATCAGGTCAATCCAAGCTGTATGAAAAAATTTGTGGTCAAAATAAAGTAGCTACCAGAAACTATGACAACAGATTTCAAAGTCAAATGATAGGTGAGTTTAGGTAAAAAATTGGTAGAAGTTGTCCCCTTGAATCTGATATATAGTTTTTCATGGTTTTCAATGGATTTTATATTAAAAAAAATAAAAAAATTATCAAGGGACGATTAGGAGATATGAGGAAGGAGTGGAAGCCATTGTAAAAATCTAAACACACCCAGAGAAGAAATATCACCTTCTATGATGAAGAGAGATTCCACCATTTCTGGAAATTTATGAAGAAATAATCTGGGGTTAAAAATGAAGACATGAGTACATGTTCTATATCCAGAACATCATCATATAGGAAGGGTTTTCTATAGTGTTTTGTCAATTACCCCCCTATTCAAAGTTTAAGAAACCTTGAAGAAAATGTGCATGCGCAACTACAGAGATCTCTAGTATAACATCACACTTGCTACAACCTATTAGATGTGTGATGTGTGTGTGGGCACAAAGAGGAATAAGTGTTGGGAGAGAGACTATAATTTCAATGGGGTTAAGGGCTATCTCTTTGTGTTAGGATATGGCTTGACCACTGAGAGGGAGAGGGGGTGAATCAGTGATTCTCTTTTTCTTTAACGTGTTACTCCTTTTTAAAACTCAACCTCGTGAATTGGTGAAGGTTCTACATCCACTCAATAGAATATCTAAATATTTCCTCCTATGCAGAAATAAAATATCAAGCACACAATATTTACAAGGTTCTACACTCATGTCTACTCCTTCTCATGTTGGTTAATCCCTCTTTACAACAGTGAGTCCACAATATTCACACACCACTTATAGAATCCACTATAAGATACAACGTCTCTACAAAATATGATCCAACAAGGATAGACAGCACCTGGTGATCACTTTACCTCTTGATGTTCCTCCTCTACGAACAGAAAAATCAAGAAAATTGTACATATACTTCTTCTTTAAGAGCTTCAATAGCTGATGTCGATGCTCAGTCTACTAGTCTTGAAACTTCCACCCAAAATCTGTGTGACATGGCCTTCTACAATTCATGCATATGTACTACCTTACGATCTCAGCCTCATGTGTTCTCCTCTTCACAAACTCATCCTCTTCACAAATATCCAAAGTCTCTCCTTGGAGTTTGTCTCACATTCCCCCTTTTTGCATGTGACGATCCTCCTACCTCAAATAGAGAGGTCATGCACCCTACAATAGGACACCTGACAACGCCTTAATGGGTTCCATAAACTGCCCATAAAAACTCAAACAATTTCCCATGATTTTCACCATAACTATGGAAACATAACTGCTCATGGGCCTCCTAACTCATGAAACGTGGATTAAATATTCATTTAATCCACCAAAATGAATGTTGCATACTCCTATGATTTAAGATAGAATCATAGCCCAAAACTAAATCCCATGATTATGGAAGCATTCAAGATCTGTTCATGCATCTCCCCAATTAATTCACCAAAGTTTCAAGATCTGATCTAGTCATGGAATATTATGGTTGCTATATTATGTTTTCACTTGTAAAATTCTTATTTCCCTATCACTAATTTCCATATATACTGCTCTTGCTTCCCCTTGGATCAGTTCCAGATACTTCCATCTATCTACAACTGCCCATAGAGAGAGAGATAGAAAGAGACACCATTCAGAGTTCCTACGGTTCTTTCTCTAGTGTCTTGTATTTTCCTTTTATTTTATAATGATGATTTAGATTCATTGTTGAAATTCAGGATTAGATGTTGTCACTTCAGAAGTTTTCTTGGCATATTGAAACATCGTTATGTCATCATGTGAGAAGTTCATGTATAGTTCATGGTCTCTCAAATCTTATAAGTTTGAATTTATGTTTTAGAATTGGAACCATTTTTTCTTATGCACGTTGATAGCATGTTGTAATTCACTCTATACTATTGTGGTTCTAGAATGTATATATTGAATGTGGATGATTGGTTATTTATATAATAATTTCTTTATAGGTTGGATTTGTGCATCTGGATTTAGAATTAATCCTCTTGTTTCTTCTTTTCTGACTGTTTTGTTTCTGCCCTGTCATGATCAGCAACATCGCCCACAACACATCAGTGGCTTAATCAATCATTTCTATGATGAAAACCTAGAAGTTTCATGAAATTATTCTTAAAATATATGTTCTATATCAGGATGAAATCATTTGATGGACATAAATTATATATTCTATCAAGTATGAATACTTGTAGGAATTTAAGGCACCTTCTCATGATGTACACCCTTGACAATTTCCAGAGTAAGAAATTATGAGAACGAGACCCATCAATGGGAAATACACATTTATATGTTTTATTGGATGTTCCTATTTTTGGACATTTGTATTGATCTTTATACTTTAAGATTATTATTAATGAGTATTATAAGTCATGTACTTTAATGTGTTGATAGAAACTATGACGACATATGCTCACGATGAGGTGGGATATGTTGGGTGTGTCATGAGTAATATTCCATTAATGAATAATGAAAAAAAGGATTTGTCCCTTATACTATTTAATGGAAGTTTATTTCTCGGGACCTTTGATGGAAATAATGTAGCATAAATAAAGTCATGACTATGGTGTTTTATAGGCAAGTTCAATTTTTGAAAAGTCAAAAAAAGAGACATTGAGAACATAGGTTTATAGCACCAACATGAAACATGATTGATTATAAATATCATGACAAAAGGATTGTATTACACAGTAAGCATCTATATGAGGTATTATATTGTTGGGATATTAACTTCTTTCCTTATGGGTGCCTCGTCATGTTGCTAGACATTAAACTTAGACTTTAGTTTTCTTTTCCTAATGCCACTAAGAAAGAGGCCTAGAGGGTCACATATTAAGTGTATCCAGAATCATAGTTAAATAATATATTATTATTTATTATTTAACAAGTTGAATAAATATTATTATCGCACATGGTTTAATAATTATTCTTGTTTTCTTGATCATATATATTTCATCATTAGTTATTTGAGAGAATATTTTTTGAAAAAAATATTTAATAAATATTTATTTCCTATTTAATTAATATAATATTAATTTATTTATTGAAAAATAATTTATTGATGTTTATTTAATAAATAAATAGTAATTATTCAAGGTTAGATAAATATTACGGAGGAATGACTGACCAAATTTAATGGTCTGGTGAGAAATATTATATATGTTGAATATTATTAGAATAAATAATATTTAATTTAATTGATGAGTTTAGTGCATGTTAAGAAATAATAATAATAATAATAATAATAATAATATATACATGAGGTTACTTAGGGATTGAAGCAATAACAATGGCCCATGTACAATTATTATTTTCTAACCCTAATAATATATAAATCCAATTATATTATTTTTCTAAAGAGCCAATTCATTTTGTGTTGTGCACAATGAGATCTGGAGAAAATCCTCTCAAAGCCCCTAGAGAGCTTCCTCTCTAAGAAAGTTCTCAAGAATGAAGATAAATCCTCCTACACCACCACTCTCAAGTTTATAGAGATCTAATAGAACCCTTCCTTCAAGTAGTTATCAGAGTGATAAAAGGCGAACAACACAGGAACTAGGATATGTCATGCTTGCATCCAGATATTCCTATGGCAGCATTTGGAGGTTCTTGGTGCTCATGTGGATCAAAGTTAAAGGGAATATACTCCTTATTCCTACAACGCAACGATGGTATGACATAAATACATTGTCAGATCCATCAATGAAGAAAAAATTTCTCACAAGGTAATTCTTTAATTGCTTAAATTAATTATAAATAATATGTGATAGTCTTACTCTTTGGTTCTGACATTTATCCATTTTCTGTATTCTTTGATTCAATTATGTTGATCACAATATTTATCATCATGTAAATCTTGGATTAATCATCGATCATGACAAAAATAAATGTTGGGAACGACCCATCTGATGCTTTCTCCATTCCTATGAACCTTCAAGTGGTATTAGAGGGGTCATGTAATTATTTATAGTTATTAAATTTCATTGATTTATTTATGAATTTTTCATTAGTTTTCAACTCGAGGTTAATTTTTATTTAATCTAGATTTCAAGATATGCTTTCTTCCTCTTTGTTTCTTGAAAATATAATCAAATCGATTAATTTTATGAATGAAATAAATTCAAAGATCTCATCTAGAGGTTCCGAGGAGTCTAGCCGAATAACAAAAGAGTACACACCATGTAACCTGGAGGTACATGCCATGTACTAATGTTTAATGAATCATGAATTAATTTTGAAATAATTTAAGGTATTTACATTTATTACATGTGGTGAATTTAATTATACACTATGTGTTGACCAGGCTGGACTAGTGCATGGTTATCCGGAGTACATATCATGTAACTTTCGTACATGAAATGTAGTAACTTAGTCATAGATGAGAAATGCATCCTCTTATACGACCTACAAGACTAGTGACCATGTAACTCAAATACCACACAATATGTATCCCATGTACATGTTGTGTACTCCAATATTTTTGATGACACAGTTACACGCCGATTCCTTGGTCATGTGTTATAGATAGACGGTGAGAATAATACACATTGTGTAATTTTACAAAATTATGTAGAATTAAAATTTAATTTATTATACTATGAAAACTTTATCAGCATGTTTTTTTTGTGGTCATTAAGTTGATATTACACACCATGTGATGAGTTTTTATAAATAAATTTCAATTTAATTTTTTCATAGTGTTTGGATCTATATATCATGTATATGTCATATTGAATTTATTACTCCACATGTATTGAAGCATAACACACTACATAAATATCATGTGTTTTGTGTGGTCATAATTAGTCGTGTATTCCACATGTCGCATGAGTAAATAGTATATGAGTATAATGCATGTTGGGTAGTTCAGACGGGTACTCATCATGTTGCCTCCAAGGTACATTTTTGTACATAGTTAATTTTAAATAAATTTATTTAATTTGATTAAAATTATGATGGATGGGAATCTCAAGGAAATTTGGATGATAATTAAGATAAAAGAATTGATTAATTAAAAAACACAGTTAATTGATTCAAGCACAATTTATCTAAAATTAGAATGATTATAATTGAATGCTAATTTTAATAAATGCATAAATCATTTCATGAATATGGATGATCATAAGACCATAGTAGACCTTTGTATGTGATTAGTTTCATTTAAGTTATTATTAAATTAAATTTTTGGCATGTGTTTCATTTATCCTCTCATTATGTAAGGGTCTACAAGCTCATGGTTTATTTTATATAAACCCTTTAACCAGTCCTATGGTCCCCTCAACTATGTGTGAGTAAAATCATATGTAATGGATAGAGATCCCAAGCTAGTGGTGGCGGTTCAAGTTTGGAGTTGAGGAAAAACCAATCTAATAGAGATACATAGGTGGAAAGGTGGAAAGATGCAACAAAAACAATAAATGGTTCAAGGTGTTTTCCCCTTAGGTTGATGGTTAGTTTATCATCCTCTAGAAAAAATAACCATTAGTAAAAGCTTATTATCATACCAATTTATTATTTTATTTCTATCAATTTTCATGGTTATTTCCTTATAGATGTTTTGTTGCGATCACATGAATTAATGAATTGACAAGAATGCAAGATAAAACTAAAATAAACTAGATTATACATAAATATTATCTAAGACATGGTTAATCACTTAAGTAAATACACTTAATATTAACAAGCATGTAATAAAGATAATAATTAGAAATTTACACATAATGATAAAATCACTCAATTATATATTTTAAGTTGGTATATCCTTCTACTACTTCAGTTAAAATTAAACCATAGTTCAAAGTTATTAACCAGCCAAAGTTGGTGTTATTTTAATTATCAGGGAATTCTTACTTAGAGTTTTGGGTTGACTTAACTTAGTTCACATAAAGGGTTGATTTCCAATATAGGACTTGGTGTAACTGAGAGTAAAAGGTTGAGGAAATCCAATTCAAGGATTTTAGGACTGAGGATTCCACTTAACATATCAAGGAATTGTGAGTTAATGCAGTTTTCATTTGGAATGCCAACCTAAAGCCCTTAAAATTTCTTGACTAGATAAAGTCAGGGTGATGAGAAATGGAATATGGATTCTTACCACTACAATGACCAAGAAACACGATATTATAAATCCAGTGGTAAAATATATTAGGTTTCGATAAAATAGTCGGATATTAATTAACATAATATTTATTTATTGTTCTAAATTTTATCAGATAAATTACTAAAAATATACTTGTCTTGTTTATAGAAACAACATAAAAATAACTTAAAACAAATCACTATGATCCATCCTTGAGAAGTATAACCTTCTCATCGACATAAATCTCCATGAATGGGAAATACCCTTACACATTATCCTATGTCATGAAAGGAAATTGTATTTCCTAGAAGAACCTATTCTAGATACACCTAGTAATGAGTCTAGTGAGGAAGAGTTATAACTCTATGTGAAACATTTTAATGATTCTAAATATGTTCTATGTTTCATGCTATCATCCATGACCAATGAGATTCTAAATAAACATGAGGACATGGATACTCATAGAAAGATGTCTCACCTTCAGGGTCTCTATCAAGAGAAGGTGAGACAAGAGATATATAAAATATCTAATTCCATGTTTACAACTAAGCTTAGAGAGTCTTCGTTATTTGGGCCTCATGTATTCAATATTATTGGTAACATTGAACACTTAGACATCTTAGGAATTAAATTCCCATATGAGTTGCACACAGAAGTCATATTTTCCTCACTACCCAATTCCTTCTATAGTTTTATGGTTAATTATAATATGATCAATAATGAGAATAGTCTTTTAAAACTTATTATTCTAATTCTACAAGGGTATAAGGACATCGGGCGTGAAGAACCCAAAATCCTTATGGTGAAAAAGAAAATGAAGAACAAGTTTAAGGGTCCCATGACTCATAATAAGTCTAAAGATCTAAAGTACTATCATTCTATGAAGAAGAAGATCCAATGGTAGGGAAAGTAAAAGGAGGAAGTGTATTTTTCATGTGGAAAACAAGGCTACTAGAAGCAGAACTGCACCCAGACACAAGAGGAAGCTAAAGGTGAATTCATTATTGAGTGTTATCTTTTAATATATACACATTGGGTATTAGATAAAACTTGTGATTCTCACATCTATATCCAAATGCAGGAACTGAGTAGACTTTGAAAGATTGCTAGAGTAGAGGTGGATTTACAAGCTACCAATTGTGCATAGCTGGCTACTCTAGCCATTGGTTACTATGACCTTTCATTGCCAACATGAATGACATTGGTTCTAATATATTTATATTATGTACCAATTTCTTCCAAGAATATAATTTTTGTATCATGCTTAGATGTATATGGTTTTATTTTCAAATTTGGAAATAAATTTTTTTTTCTTTTATAAAGACAACATATGTTATGGTATAACACATTTAAATAAATGAATTTATGTATTAAATTGAAAAAACAAAGTATTTTAAATAGATAACAAATCATGTTCACACGACTCATATAACACCCAACTACGGCATCACCATCTTGGTCATGTAAACGAGAAGCATTTGAAAAAGATTTATCAAGATGGTTATTTAGAATCTTTTGATCTAAAACCACTTGAAAGATGACATGCTTATTTGCAAGGAAAAATGACCAAACCACCATTCAATGGACAGTGTGAAAGGGCCACAGATATTTTAGGATTGATACACATTGATGTATGTGAACCATTCCTAGTAGAAGCTAGAGGTGGGTATTTTAATTCATAACTTTTACTGATGGATTGAGTAGATATTGATATGTTTACTTAATGAGGTATAAGTCTGAGTCCTTTCAAAAATTAAAAGATTTAAAGAATTAAGTAGAGAATAAACTAGGAAATAAAATAAATAATCTTCTATCAGATCTATGTGGTGAATATATTAACCAAGATTTTATCGAATTACTATGAGAGTTTGAGATTTTATTTCAACTTACTTCACCTTACACACCACAATGGAATGGTGTTAGTGAAAGGAGGAATCATACCTTGTTTGACATGGTAAGTTCAATGATGGGTCATTAAGATCATCCATTATCCTTTTCAGGATATGCATTACAAACTACAGAATACACACTAAATTGAGTACTAACTAAAACAAAAAATAGAATCCCATTCGGGTTATAGAGGGGAAATAAATATGTTTTTTTGAATACATGTGTATGTGCTTTTGAGGAATTTTTAAGGTCTTTTCATGTAACAAACTATCACCCTAGGGCACAAAGTGTACCTTTATATGGTATCATAAGGAAACAAATGGATACTACCTATACAACCCATCAGAAAAGAAATAGATTTTCTCCATGTAAGAATATTTATTAAGGGGGAGAATATCCTCAAAAAAAGTGATAGAAAGATTGAATTTTATGAAGTTGATACTCAAGATACATAAGAGTTGGTACTGGAATAGATTCCATAGGTTCCCATGGAATAAGTAGTTCTAGAAATACAAGTACTACGTAGGAGAAATAGAGGGGTAAGAGAACTAGATATATATGGTATTTTAGTCATCGAAGATGGTGAATCATTACTGGTTGACAATGATGAACCTATATCCTATAAATAGGTAGTTGAGAGCTCACAAGATATAAGATGGAAAGAATCCATGAATTTTGAAGTGGATTCAATGTATCATAATCAAGTTTGGGTTCTGGTTGATGCACTAATTGATATAAATCCTATAGTGTGAAAATGGGTATTCTAGTAAAAAATGGACATGTAAGATAAGATAAATACCTATAAAGAAAGGCTAGTGGATAAAGGGTTTAAATGATTTCAAGGATTTCACTACGATGAAACCTTTTCACTAGTTTCTATGTTTAAATCCATTAGAATTCTACTTGTTATAGAAACTTTCCATAACTATGAAATTTAGCAGATGGATGTCAAAAAAACTTTCATTAATGAGAACCATTGGGAATATGTCCACATGACAAAACCAAAAGGGTTTGTGACTCTAGGTGATGCCAAAAGGATATGCAAGTTACAGAGATCCATTTATGGATTGAAGTGAGTTCATGAAAAAATTTATTTGATGAAACTATAAAATAATTTGGTTTCATTAAGAATGAATGTGAGTCATGTGTTTATAATATGTTTAGTGGGAATGTGGTTTTAATCCTAGTATTATATGTTGATGAAATATTATTTATTGGAAATGAATTACATGTTTTATAGTCTGTTAAGGACTAGTTAAACAAGTGTTTCTTCATGAAGGACTTAGGTGAAACTGCCTATATACTAGGGATCAAGATCATTCTTGATAGATCCAAGAGAATTATTAGACTAAGTAAAAGTATATACATTTACAAAATACTTAATATATTTATTATGGAACAATCAAAGAGGGTATTGGTTTTAGTGTGACATAATATACATCTTTTTAGGAAAATGTGTCCTCTATAAGATCTCAGGTTTTCCTATGAGGTATGGATATTTTTTTCAGTTTAAATGATTGGTTTTTATGTAATTTGAATTTCCTAAGAGGTCAGTGGATTTTCAAAGGTTTATAGGGCTTTTTCATAGCCCAAAGCCTTAATTTTGGAGAAAAAAATATGGACCACACAGTTAGAAGAAACTGTGAAACCAATGCCTAATGGTTAGAAGTAATCATGAAAGGCTAAACAGAGGGTTGTAAAAGGCCACACGGTTTGAGGAAGCTATGTATCCTGGGTGAATTCATATGTAGGGGGTTATAAAATGTTTATAAAAGGTGTGAAACATGGTTTGTGCACAATTTCTCAAACTGTGTTCACTAATTGTGTGAGCTCCCCCTTGAAGTAGTTAAGGGCGCACAGTTGGCGTACAGTTTGGCCAACCGTGCGCCCAAACCATTTGACCCAGGGAAAATGAATTTTCTACCCTATCTCTATTTTAAGTTTAAACCCACCTTTTTTCATTCTGGTGGACAACCACACCTTGGGATCTCTCCTTTGAATCCAAATCATAGGGTTTTCCACAGTTTCTCTGTCTGGACTTAGATTCAAGCACCATTGGTATCGTTAGATCCATGATGGTGAGTTATTAGATCATCTTATTTCATTCTTAATTTGACTTAATATCTATGGAGTTGTTTGGGTTCAAGATAATATTTCTTGTTTCAAGGCTTTTTTGTTTTTTATTCATTTTTCTTTCAATCTAGACTGAATCAGAGGTCGATATTGGATGAGTTCTCTTCTACAGACCTACAGTAGGTGGTATATACCATTTACTATACTATTTTTTTTTATATCTCATCATATTTGTACCACATGTAGTACTTTTTGGAATTTCCCCTAAAATTAATTGAATTATTTGATTAAATTAATTGGAACTAGTTTAGGTTTACCACTAGTACCATTTAGATTGTTGGAGGTTTTCATCCCTAACCTAGGCCACCCATGGGGTGTGTCTTTGCATCTAACCTATTTTATACCACCTCATTGGGTGTGTTTGAGATTACCTTTATAGAGGGAGCATTTTTAAACTATAAGGGAATTTAATTGAAATGATTGGAGAGAGTTGATGCCTCTTTTCCATGTGATGACATGTTGTTTACTTATGATTAAATGGTTTATATAGGAATTGTGAAAATTATTTGTATGAAATCATGGAATTTAATTGTTTATGAAATGATTAATTAAATTTTTGATGAATTAATTATGGTAGTGGATGCCTTTTATGATCTCCTTGGATCCTAATTCCATAGATTCCATATACGTTTTCCCCCATAGATCTTGTTTATAGTAGTGGATGCCTTGGACCTATTTCCTCTTTGGATCATGATTCTGTAGTATTCATTTGGACTTTTTACCCCTTGGATCTGGATTACATAGACTCACATTGGACATGGTCTATTGACACACACCTTGGAATCCAACCAAGTCATTACTGAGTTTCCATTAAGATGCTCCAGGGACTCGACATGGATGTCTTACTCTTTTATACCTTGGATCTATCCCTTCATGCTCTAACACTTTTGATTACATGGAATAGTAATTGTTGACACTTGATTATATCGCGTGTCCATGATGGATGTTATATAATGTATTAAATGACAAATCCATTATGGATATTTGGAATGTTTTACAAATAGCCCTGGTATGGGTATCAGATTACAGTGATTAGACTGGACTGTATAACACCTATTATTTCTATTTATAGGTGCCTTTATTTATGGTAGATGGAATATTGTTTGCAAGGATCCTTGTTGGGCCATCCAATATCTTTTGTCTTGTATCACTATATTTACATTACTATTATAGCTGTGATATAATGCACATTGATTTTGTTTCTATTAAAAATAATGGATTTGTTATAGACACCATTAGTGGTGGCCTACTAAGTGTTATCTCACACCCATGTTTGGTTTATCATTGGGTACCCGGATAGACTTCATGGATGCAGGTAGGGACTAGGGAAAGTGACCACTATATGATGCTTGAATTTTTTACTACTTAAGAGCAGGGGAGCACAGGACTCAGCCATGCTTGTGATGCTAGCTGGGATAGTTCATTTTTGGTTTTCATGTTATTTTGATAAATGTATTATACTGGATGCTTGTATAACTCTTTTTTTGCTTTATAGAGACATGACATGACACATCATTATGTTTATGAAATTATTATTGGCATTATTTATTTATTATTTTCTTAGATGTTGTCTTCTTTTTAGTTTTATATTATGCTTCTGCAATTGTCTGATATATTTATACCATTGTGTTAAACTTTGACATGAGGGAATATTCTCCCCACATACATACCCTAGTCCCTCATTACTAGTTGGAAGACTCTAGCATACAGGGAGGAGCTCTTGATTCCATGTGACCCAGCAGCTTGGGGCACCATTAAGTGGTACCTGGGTCAGGATGTTATAAAGTGGTGTCATGACTTTTATTTTCTACTTTTATTACTATTTTGAGACAATATAAATATATTAGGAAGGTATTAGAATTCTGTAATGAGTTTTTCCTAGGAGTAGATAACCCACATAGTGGAAAAATCCAAATAAACTAGAATGGAAATTGTTGTTTTCTGTATTTTTCTATTACAGTTTATTTGATTCTACCATTGGGTGATGCACTTGAATTATGATGTTATTATTTCTATGATTAAGGATTCTATTTCATCATGGCCTAATAAGATGAGTGATTTCCGCATCATGAATAATTTTAGGAAGCTATTATAATTCACATGCCTTACATTTCCATGCCATATAGGATGTATTTATTGATTGGATAACATTATCATGTGTGACTTGTGTGATATACATGTTGTTTGATAAATGATATATAAATTGAGAAACATGATTGGTACTCAGATTTCCTTCCCTAACCTAAATAATTTTTTCCTATATAGGCCACAATAGACACCCCAAGCATCCAATTATGGCACATTGAGTCATAGACCATTGGTCGCATGGAATGGAATGTGTAATGGTTTGGATTAAGTGGACATCACACTTCGGTTCATGAGGTGTATGGGACCTTATGGATCAAAAGTGGTGAACCATTTGGTTCAACCATTTAAAGAGAATTATGGAATGAATATTAATTGAAATGAAATTGAAATTGGTTAAAATGGATAACTTGAACTAGATCTGGATTTAGAGTGGGAAGTAGGTAGTTTCTCTGGTACTTTTTATGATCATTCTTTTTACCCAGTACTATATTTAGGAGTAGGAAGAGGGGTGTGATGTTATTATAGGAATGATTTGACCAATCCTATACTTTTAACTGTGATTTTGTCATTATTGATCTTTTTTAAGGTATTTGTTTGTCATTGTAGAGACATGCCACCAGGAATACCTTCAGTCATTTTCTAGGAGGGTGGTGATGAACATGATCTATAGGTGGTGGACCATGGGATACTAGTGGATCATCTTGTATTTCCACCTAAGACACTAGTAGTGGTATAAGATATTGGTGCATAGGTACAATTCCATGAGGGGTATTTTCACTTTATTAGGACTATTTAGGGAGCATTGTATCCTGCCTCATCTATGGTAGAGATGATACGTGTGTTTCAGTAGAAGCATCCTCCCATATTTTTTGGAAATGGAGGTCCACAGGCTACTGAGATATGGCTTGAGACTATGCTTTTAATCTTTGAGAATTTGGAGACACCTCCTAAGAGTAGAGTGATTCTCACTGTATATATGCTTTAGGGAGTAGCTAAGCACTGGTGGGATGTGTTGAACCAAAATAATACACTTTGGGATATGGTTTGGAGGGGCTTCCAATACAGGTTTTATGATTACTTTTTTTATAAAACCCTAAGAGCTGAAAGGGTTAGGGAGTTTATGCATCTAGAGTAGGGTGAGATTATAGTTATGGAGTATTCGACATGATTTATAGAGATTCGGTGTTTTTATTTGATTTATCTTTTTTATGAGACATTGAGTTTGAGACACTTTGAGGAAGGTCTCAAGAATTCCGTTTGATCACATGTCAAAATTTTTTAGTTGAAAACTATTACTGAGACAGTGAATTAGGAGCTTAAAATTGAGTGGAACTTGAGGGAAGTTGGGGGCATAGAGTAGGGTAGTTCGGTCTATTGACCTAGTATTTTATATTCCAGTGGTAGGAAACTCCATTTTGAGGCTTCTTGTGATGGAAGTACTAGACAGGATATTAGTGTCGGTAGTGCTATTTTATTTCACCGGTGTGGGAGATGAGGACACATGAGAAATCAGTGTGATCAATACGCAGTCAAGTGCTGATCTTGTGACAGGATGGTCCATGTATAATGTTTATGTAGGATCTTCCCTCCAATAGTTAGTGAAATGGGGTAGTGCTGGTCATTCAGGCTGAGGTGGTGGTCATGGATGAGGAAGCTAGGCACCAGCTGTACCTAGACAACAGAGTGGGCCTACTCCAGGTAGTGAGGTTGTTTTACTACGACATGGTTCAAGATAGATATATTATATACAACCCAACCTTGAGGAGCATAGCATCGATCCATCTACGGTGAGAGGTATGATCTTAGTAGGCTCTACACTTGTATCTGATCTTTTTGATATAGGTTCATCTCATAGTTTCATATCTACACCTATTTTTGAAAGCCTTAGGCTTGTTTTTGGGTTTTCTGATGGTGTTATGATACTAGATACTCCATTAGGGATCAGAATGAATGGTGTACTTCAGTTCAGGGAGTGCCCCCTTAAGATTGGTGGGTGTCACTTTGTATGGGATATTTTTGTCCTCAAGATGATAGGGTTTTATGTTATACTTAATATGGAATGACTAGTTTCTTATCGAACTGATGTGAATGTATTTTTCTAGTATTTTTATAATTTTCTCACTTAGTTTTAATTAACTAGTTTAACCATTTTTTAAATTTTTAGTTTTTTTGCAGTTTTATATTATTTTAGATAATTTGATAATTTTTAGTTAATTAATATAATTATATTAGTAATTTAGTATTTTTATTGGTTATATTAATTTTATATATTATATTTAATACTATTTTACTATTAATAGTTTTGTTAATTTTAGTTTATTTTTTTTTTATTAATTTTTATTAGAATTTATATTTTAATTATCTATTAGTATTTTATTTTATTTCATTATTTTTTGTAGAATTAATAAAATATTGTCTTTTTGTTAGTTTATTATTTTTGTTATATTTAATCACATGTGCATTAATATTTAATTCTTATTACTATTTTTTTATTATTATTATTATTATTTAACTTTTAGATAATAGGATTTATTTTTTAATTTTAATTTCAATTTTACTTTTTTTGTTTTAGTTTTTCAATTATGAATCTCCCCCTAACTACCCAGCACCCCCTTTAACCTTCTACCCCTCCTCACCTCTCCCCTACCCCTAACCACCTAGTTCCCCACCCCCCATATGACTCAACCCTACTATCCCCCCTCCCCCCTCCCCACTCCCCCTACTCCTCACCCCACTCCCCAGCCCCCACTCTTCCCCTTCTCCCCTACTCCTCGGAACCACTCTCCCTCCCCTCATTCCCCAACCCCCTGCACCCCAAGCCAAACCCCCTAATCCTCACCCCACAACCCACCCACCACTCCTCCCCTACTACCCACACCCCACCACTACCCCTCCCTTTGTTGAAACTTTATCCATTTCCAACCTCTATTTCTGATTGCGAGCAACATTGACATCGGTGAGGGTTCAATTTGATATTTAAATTATTGGGGGAGTGATGATTTTTATACCATAATCATTAATAGTGGTGAGTTCTTTGTGCGACGAGAGTATAGTCCAGCACAATCATTTTTGTTTACACTATGGTGATCAATGGAGGAATGATTATTATTGGATGATCATTTGTGATGACTTGCAGTGACCATAGAAACGACATGAGAATGTAGATATCTTCTATTTATTATTTTATGTGTTGTGTTGTTTCAATAACAGGATAATTCTTGTGTGTCCGAGTGTTGATGAAGGTGAAATTAATTGCATGATATTAATTTATTTTTCATGTTTGATTGACTTTTAAATTAATATTTTAATTGGATGTTTATTTAATTAATTATATATTCATTTGAAATAATTTTCATTTGGATTCTTTACACATGTTTTGGTTCCTATTCTTGTGATACCTAATAAGTAATCATAGGTGGAAGTTTATTAGAGAATTTATTTATCTGGGAGTCAATCACGCGCATGAACTAATTCCGAACAAATAAATATATCAATTGAAAAATTAATATTTTGTGTGTGTTCTCCTTCAAACTTGTATGAGTGATATCTAATAGGTAACCTTCTATGAGCGAACTCATCATAGATAGATACTTCAACTTTGTGAGAAACAGGTTTTGGTATTTCACTAAGTGATTCAGTGCTACAATGATGCGCAAATTATTCATCAGGACATAGAATGAAATGATGGATGATTTGTGTAAAAATTAGATTACTGTCTAATATCAGAGAATGATACCTGATAGTATTTTAATTAAATTTGTAATTGGTTATAATTAAATAAATAAATATTAGGATATGGAAATTTAATAATTGGAATTGCATACACTTAAAAAGACGTCACAACTCTGACACTTCCATCTCCATCTATTTTCTTATATTTCTTAGTTTGGTTTACTTAGATAGTTTTAGTCAATTCAATTAATCATTTTTAAATAGTTGTTTACTTTTGAGAATTTTTAGTTGTTAACCACAATTAAAACTCATCTTCCTGAACATTATTTTAGGAGGATATTCCTAGTGTCTCCTAACATTCTCTCTGTGGTCCAACCCTACTCACCACTTCTACAGTAGTTGTTAGGTTAAATAAATAAATATTAAATTTAGTAAAATATAAAATAAATATTTATTAAATATTTAACTCGCATTTATTATCTCGAATAACTATTGATTGGATATCTATGATCAATCTAAAGATGATCAATTATTAAACCTTGAATGGGAATAATATTTATTCAAAATGTTAAATTCATATAGAATTTAACTTAGGTTTTGAATACACTTAGTGTAACTCTAGACCCCATTATCAGTGGCATTAGATAGAACCATCTAAAGTTCAAGTTTAGAATCGAGAAACACACCAAAACACCTATAGAAAATGAATTTAAATGTTGCAATGTCATTAACCACATATAAACATGCATTTTGTAATATAATTATTTTATCTCAATATCTCTAATCAAATAGGTTGTATACTAGTGTCATCAATCTATGTGTTCGATGTCGCTTTTTTGACTTTTCATAAATGAACACACCAAGAAAACTATCATGGTCATGGACTTAATTAGGAAGTTTCATTCTCATTAAAGGGTATGAGATATCAAGTTACATTAAATAACAAAAGGAACAAATAATTCCTCACGTTATTGATTAATATAATATCACTCATGATGCGCCTAGTTTATCCTACCTTGTTGCGAGCATATGTCACCATGGTTTTCATAAAAACATTAAATTACGAGACTCATATTATGCATTAATAATAATCATAAAATGTGAGGACCACTACACATGTTCATAGATAGAAACATCCAATGAAACAAAACAATGTGGATTTCCAACCGGCGGGTCATGTTCTCATAGTTTTATTACTTGATATTACCAAGGATGAACTTTATAATAAGAAGTCTCAATGCCTTATGAGCCCTATTCCCCTGATAACTTGTATCGTTTTTGTTCCATCAAATGATATCATTCGATCATAAAACATATATTTTTGAATATTATCCTAGCAATTCATGGTTCTCATCATAGTGAGTAACTGCTATGAATTTTTAGTATAATAAATACTCTTAGGACATTATCACATGTAATGTCACACAAAAGAACAATCATGTTTTGATAATAAATTTATTACAACACTACAGATCACACTATATTAATTCATACCCTTTATAAATGCTAATTAAAGGCACTGATAAAAAGGGCCTCTTTATCAATGCTAACTAAAAGCATTGATAAAAGCATCCCTTTGTCGGTTCTTTTTTTAACACTGATAAAGAGTGACCTTTATCAATGTTATTTTAGCACTGATAAAATATATATTTCATAAAAAAATTGTATATCATTGAAAATAATATATTAATATATAAATATATTGATATAATATATCTTATTAAATATGATTTATACAAGTCTAAATATGAATTTACACTTAATATATAAGATATTTAGTGAAAATGGATTATAAAATAATTAAAGAAAATATTAATTAATAATTTTCTAATTGTTATTGAGTAATAGTAATTTACTAGAAATTGGATCACATATAAAATTATTAAATTTATGAATGGTCTATGATAAATTGAAAACATAACTTGAACTTCAAATGACTGTAACCTTTTTATTCGAGTGTCTGTTTGAGCTATATCACATATCAAATCAAAGCTTGTGAAAAAATATACGACATGGTGACTAATAGGGATCCTATCCATCATTTTTTTCATGGTCAAAAAAGGCTCGAAAGTCCTTCAAAACTGAGTTTTTTATCAATGTACCTTAATTTTTAAACATTTGATAGAATTTCAGCCTCGTTTTAAGGAATTTTTATTATCATTTTTTAGTTGAGACTAAATTTATTCTTAAGTCTTACATTCATATCGATATTATAGGATTTAAATTTTATCATTTTTCATATTATAGTGTTATTTATAATTAAATATTTACATATTCGAATATATTTACATATAATAAATCAATTGTACAAATAAATATTTAAACATTTTTAAATAAAAATATATTTTTAAATATATAAACCATATGAAAATAAATATTTATTTTTCATTTTATTTAAGATAAAACATTATCCATTTTATTTAACTTATAAATATTCATTAATACACACACACACACACCTATACAAGTAATGTTTATATATAAATATGTGTGTGTTAATAAACAAATATATATTTATGCTTATATTCTAATACATCTAAATAAATAAATATATATATATATAAATATTTTTGTGTGTATGTTTGATTTATAAATGTATACGTGCGTAAATATATACGTGTATGTGTGAGTATGTTCATGTAAATATTATAAAAATACATCATATATAAATTTATTTTTATAAATATATCATTATCATTAAATATAGTATATAAATGTATTTACAATAAACATTTATAAATCTGTTATAAAAAATATATATCTAAATATAAAATTATATGTAAATATGTGTATATATGTGTGTGTGTGTGTGTGTGTGTGTCTGAATTTGAATAATATTTATATCTAAATATACAATATATATATATATGCATATTTTTAAATTGTATTTAAAAATAATTATATAAATGTATACGATTATAGGAATGAATATATAAATAAAAATAAATTATGTATATATATATAATAGATATATTTTAAAATATTGTACAAATCTTGATGGTGTAGTGATAAAGGTGTTAGGACTTGAAAGTAGAGGTCACAGGTTTGATTCTAGGCACGAGCAAGGTTAAATAGGGTGGTGATAAAAGTTTTGGGTTGAACGAAAAAAATTTAAAAAATTATTTTTATAATTTTACAACTCTTAAAAAAAAGTGCTGATAAAAACACACTTTATCGGCGCTTTTATTTTAGCAATAATATAGAGGGTCTTCATCAGCTTTTTTAGCACCGATAAAGGTTGTGGATTTCAAATACACTTAACTTATCGATGTTTAGCATGTCAACACTTTTTCAATGCTAAAAAATATCATTTCTAATGCTTTTAGAATCACGTTATATAGTAGTGTTAATATTCAAAAACCATGAATGATGGTAATCATAAAGTACATAGAATTTGATTCAGGGGCACCAATTACAATAGATAAAAGATATCATTGCATTTGAAAACAAATTAAAAAAATAATTCTTTTTTATATAATTGAAGTCTCATGGATTGGATTAATGGATATTCTAGGAGTGAAAAAGTATGTGGGGTGATGAGATCTCAATTTTTCATTGATAAAATGAGAGATCAATAAAAAATTAATGATTCTATAATAAATGAAATTAATTTATAAATTTATTTTATTTTTTATTTTATTTTTCAAATTAATCTTATTTTTTTATGTGTGCAGTGTTTATATTGGTGGCTGACACTTTGGGATGGTGAAACCACTTCTTACAACCATGTTTCAAGGACCTTCATCGCACTCATCCACTATGTAGGTCATAGAGATGTCGCTCAGGCCATACCCAAGACACCCTGCATAGCCTTCACCTATATCTTTTTAGAACAATAAACCACTGCATGTAAAGCTCTCCCTCCATGTGAACTAGAGAGTTTTTTATGTGTTTTTGTAATTTTTTTTAAATACGACTAGGTTAGATTTTTTTTATTTTGCATTGGAAAGGCGGAATGGGTGTTTCCACCTTACCCATTTATTGAAAGGTGGCACACCTGCTACTGCCTCTTCCCCGAATCAATGACATGGAAAAGGTTGTTGCGTATTGGAAACCTTTTTCCTAAAATAAAGTGAAAGGTGGCTAGGGTTGTGCCACCTTTCGCCTAATGTAAAGGAAAAAGGGTACCTAACCCTCCCCCCACTCCTCACTTCAAAATATTCTCCTCTATCGATTCCACATATTATCTCTCTAAAAGAAGCCTTATTTGTGAGTGGTGGTTCCAGTGGCCTAAGGGAAGTATTTATTTTTTGCGAAGCATCATTTAGAGGTATTTTTCTTATTTAATTTAAATTTATTTATTCATTTAATTGAATTTTTTTAGTTAGTTCTAAATATTTTATTTATTAAGTAGTTTAGTTAGTTATATATAGTTTAGAATTAATTATTAATATTATTAATGATTAAGTATATATTAATTAATGAATAACTTGTGATTAAAGAATGATTAGATATAATGATTAGCTGATAATAATTAACTAATGAATATCATATGAATAACTAATTATTAAGGCATAATTAATTAATGATTAAGTAATGTTTAACTAATGATTATATACGTTTTAACTAATTATTTAGTAATGATTAAGTATTGATTAAATTATGATTAAATTATGATTAAGTATTGATTAAGTAATGATTAACGGATGAATAATTAATAATTAACTAATGATTAACTAATGATTAAGGAGTGATTAAATAATGATTAACTAATGATTAGGTAATGATTAAAGAATGAATAAAGAATGATTAACTAATGATTAACTTATAATGACTCGTCCTTAAACATTACATAATCTGGAATTAAGTTAATAATTCACATTGAGGATCTTTTCAATTTTAGAGCTTTATAGAATTAGGTCATAACATATACATAACAATTTTAATATTAAAAGTAGACACTTCTACTCAGTATCCATTTTTTCATAAAATAAAAACTCTTGAAAAAAAAATTTCATGTCTAGTTCCATATTTTAGACATCATGACTTTTCCTTGTTCCCATCCTTGACCTCATTCATCTTTAAGTCATGTGAAAAACATTTCAAAAAAACTTTGGATGAGCATAAAAAGCTCGGTAGGGGATACACAAAGAAGGAAAACTGTTAGTTTTTCAAAACAACAAGTAAACCATGAATACTTTATCATAAGTAATACTTTTCACCTTTATGAAGTAGTAAATACTCTTACCTGAATAAAATATAATTGTTTACCCTTTTGTAACCAAAATATTACCATAAAACCCATAGAAAGAACATATAACATATAAAGGTAACTTGGGACATAAACATACTTAAATGGAATAACCATACGGTCGACTTCCACACATATCAATAAATGCAATAGCCATACGGCTGACTTCCATACCCAATGAATTAGAGTTTATAATGTAACCACCCATACTGGTTTATCATGGTACCACCCATCATTTGGTTTATCACATAACCACCCGTCAAATGTCCAAGTACCATTATAAAATCATAACACATAAAATATTTCAAATATAAACATTTTACTAATAACATTTCATTTGAAATCACAAGAAATCATTTCAATATATTGAAATAATCAATCCATTTAAAAAACCATTTTCAATACCAAAACACCCAAAAACAGAATAAGGGATTTCTTTTCCTTTTAAAAATATTAAGGCTTATAGAGGAAGCCAACTAACGATTATAGCGGTAGAGAGGTCATTGTTGCCACAAACGTTAAAAACATTCCTTTTTTCATTTAGTAAAATGCTTCATATAAAAAATATACCCTTTGAATGAAATTAAAATTCAAAAGGGGTTTATTATATACCGTATAAAAGAAGGAGGTGTATATTATCAAAACATGCCTCAATGAAAGGATATTGAGACAAAATCCCTTACCTCGTGTCTAACTTGACCCGTTCATTATTTAATTTCCTGAATAATAATATTAAGTTAATTTATACTTTCTTAAGAACGTTTTTCAAGTTTATTATTCCTTTTATATCACTTATTACCTTGCTATAACAATTAGTTAATTATTTGAGTTCATATTGGACATTTTGTCGATGTTTGGAACTTGAGTTAAAAATGAACTTGTTATAGTTATAAATTTTCCATGTGGTTGAAATTACATTATCTATAGAATGATATTAATTATTTATATATAATATATATATAGTATATATGTAGTTATAATAGTCCATATCATTTGGATATATGAAAATGAAATGCACCGTTCATGGAGATGGTAAGTCGTACGTACGCATGAACGCTACTTCCATTTCATTTTTTTCATTTTTAAAAGAATAAAAACCAAATGATACATAGGTATATTATTATTTCAGTATAATATCATATTTTATATATGTTATATAAGTTCATTAACACCATCCTTTATATTTTCCATGTATGGTATGAACGAGTCGTATCACTTTGAGGGGCCGGCAGTCCGCACTTCCTCAAATGAAATTATCGTATATATACAACATGAAAAGCATAAAGGTGTGTTATAAAAGATAATTAACAAAGAATAGATATAAAATAAATATCATAAATATAATATATAATTATAGTTCCATCATAATGGCTACCATAAGAGGTAGTATGAGAAGATTGAACAATTATCGTTTCGTGAGGCAGTAGTTCACCATCCACAGAAACATTATATTCTATACTCATTAGATGGATGTGTGTGTAAGTGTGGTTAGAATCATTCTCATAGAAAAACCTAAAATATTTAGTATACTAGTTTTTTTATGTAAACAGAGAATGAAAAGATCATAGGGAGTGGAGAAGTAAAATAAAAGAAGAGAACTTGAGGGAAGACACTACCTTTAAATTGGGTAACTCCCTTTGGTTTGAACCAAAAGGATTTCTTGAAGTGATTTATTCCTAAGTTAAGCCTTCTAGGGTAAATAGAGGGATTTTTAGGGCTTCTTGGAGTATATTTGTGATGATCCAAGGGGATTTAGAGGTGTGTGTAATGGGTTAGAGGTGGTGACCTTTTATAAGAGGGAGGAGGGCCTCTTTAGGAATGTTTGAAAATATTATTTTATTATAAACATATTATTAGTTTCAAAAGGTCCAAAACTTATTTAATTAGCAGATAATGTGCATATAAGTTGAAATAAAATCATCCAATAATAATTGTACAAGTTTTGGATAATTTTTAATCCTTATTTTTTTATTTAACCCTTTGTTAACATTTTAAACTTTTACCATGTTCTCTTATATATTCATACTATATGGTTAATATAGTTACCATAAAATGAAATTAGAATCACAAGTAGTTCATTAATAACATTATAAACCTAATATAATTAATTTGGCTAAATATTAGATTTTTAGTATTATTATATCATTTAATAAAATATTGATTGATTTAAAAACTCATTTATGTAAATTTAAATACTATTCATATCAAAACATTTAAAAAATATATAACAAATTGATTCTTTAGAAAAACCTAAAATAATGAAAATATAACAAGTAATACCCATCTTTAAAATTCATGTATTGCATAAAAAGTTTCAAAATAAATTTATTTTAACATTTATAATCTCATTTATTTAAAACATTCATCAATTAGGTAATCATTACATTATAATTTTGTCATAAATAAATTTATTTATTTGATGTCTAAAAATTATAAATAAAATATCATGATTTAGGAAATATTTTTATCTTTCAAATGAATATTTATAGTCTAAGAAATCACTTATATAACTCCATATAAAGTTTTTTTACTAAAAGTTATATGTTTATATTATTTTTGTCCTTACTTTAAATCAATTAATATAAAGTGTCATTATCACTCCCAAGTGGCTCTATGGGGTCCCAAAATTTCCCCAAGGATGTCCATGGTCGAACATGTATCAACCAATATGAATAAGACACATGGTAGGGTAATTTAATATTATTATAATAATATTTATTTACCCTTATTTACCATATTTACCCTTTAACCGTGGTAAATAAAATATTTACTGAAGTAAATATTCATAATGTCTAAAACTAAAATTTACCTATTTACACAATTTGGACCTCCTGATTTAAAAAAAAAATATGGAATCTGTTTTTTCAAATTTAAAACAAAAAATTTTCATAAATTAATTTAAAATTAATTCTCGTTGTCAAAACAAAAAGCATGTTTTTTAGAAATAATAACTATCAAAAGATTGACACTTGTTTATTTCCAATTTCAAAGTGAAATTACTTCCAATGACCAAAATTGGATTAAATGTTAAAAATATAATCTAATTACACTTTAAAAATAATTAAAAAGATAATATAACCATATAAATTATTTAGATTAAAATGTAGTTTTGAATTAAAATATAGTATTTTCACTATTTATTAAAAAAATGAACTTTATCATAAAAATACCAAAAATTTTCCAAAAGTAAATTTTGATATACCACTTCTAAATAAGAAGTTTATTTTTTGAAATAGAACATATAAAAGTGAAAAAAACTATATTTAAAAAGGGTTCACCATCAGAAGGCGGTAAATCGACCTTTTAAAGAATATTAGAGTATTTATGATTAAAATTGGATTCATTCACATTTTAAGACCATAAATTTTATTGGATAAATTTAAAAACATTTAATAAACATGTGTAATCATATTTTAGTTAGTTCTATTTATTTCTTCTAATACAATGACTATGCATTAACTACCATTTAAAATAATAATATTATATTATTATTTTTCAGTATAACTCAACATTGTGTGCAACGTAAGATTTCAAAGAAACTTATTGTTGCGTATAGGGTAATCCATCCAACATATCATCCCCTTTAAAAAAATTAATATTTAATTCACAAATATTAATAAATATGAAAATTTCTTACTCTTTATTTACCTAGGATGTTACATCCTTCCCCCCTTTTGGAAATTACATTATCACAATTTTATTCACTTATCAAATAAATGGGGGTATTTATCCCTCATAGCATTTTTAGATTCCCATGTTGCCTCTTTAACCATATGGTTTTCCACAAAACCTTTACCTGATGAGTTACCTTATTTCGCAACACTTTCTCTCTTCGGTCAAGAATCTAGACTAGTTGTTCCTCATAAGAAAGATTTTCTCCCAACTAAACTACCACTGGAATCAAAACATGATATGGATCTAGAATATACTTTCTCAACATTGAAACATGAAAAAATTGTGTACCTGGGATAAACTTGGAGGTAAATCCACTCTAAAGGAAACTAATCCAACTTTATTCAAGATTTCATAGGGTCCAATGAACCTCAGACTCAACTTTCCCTTCTTTCCAAAACACATCAAACTTTTCCATGGAGAAACATTGAGAAATAAATAATAACCTTCCTCAAAATAAAGATCCTTCCTCCGCACTACTGGAAACGCTGGTTTTACTAACACTTACATCCCAACAGTTTACATAAACCGTTGGGAATGGCTATCTATACCAACGGTTTATGTAAACCATTGGGATAGATGAATTTATACAAGATTTTACCAATGGTTTTGCAAAACCATTGGTAAAGGCCTTTCATATCACTTTTTTACCAAAGGTTTAAGTAAACCATTGGTAAAGACATATATTCCCAACGGTTCAAAATCATTGGTAAAAAATTACCCTATATTCCCAACGGTTTTTAAAAACCGTTGGGAAAAAATTACCCTATATTCAGATCGGGCATCCATTTCCCCTCCGATTGATTGCAGTTCCTCTCCCTGCCCTAAATCCAATCCGCTCGATTGCAGTTTCACCCCATGCCCTAAATCCAATCTTCCTCCCACCAAACTTATTCCACATATCGATCCATCTTCAATCAAGGAATTTTTTTCTTCTACAAATCAAATCTATAAGTGATTACTTGATTTTTTTTTGTTCTGAAATTATGTGTTTTTGTTTTCACTTTTGATTTGGCCGAAAGGGGATATTTGTGGTCATTAATCATGGTTGTGGGTGGTCATTTAAAATTTAATATAGTATGACTTCATTTTACTTGATATATCCACTATTATTATTGATTTATGTTTAATTTGTATACAAGTTATGTTGTTTTCACTTTTGATTTGGCCGAAAGGGGATCTTTGTGGTCATTAATCATGGTTGTGGGTGGTCATTTAGGATGTAATATAGTATGAATTAATTTTACTTGATATATCCAATATTATTATTGATTTTTGTTAAATTATATTATATTTGACAATTGATGTTGTTTAATAAGTTGTTTTTAATGGTTTTAATAATGACGATATGGTATAAGGGTTCACATGGTGTGTATAACGGTTGACATAGTGTCTACGATAATCTAGTGTTCTGGGAATGTACATGGGAATGTACACACAGTACATGACTTGGATATCCATGTAAATATACATGGCCTATCCCTTATGGTGAAAAGTATGTTTGGATAAATGGGGTGCGGAAAACGTCCCATTTACACATGGATTTAGTTATCTATTTCTAATTACTTTCATATTTATTTTCATTAAAGGAAATGAAACCCATTAAAGAGAGGCGGTGAAAAAAGATGACAGAAAATAATCCTCGTATGACACATATGGGCATTCCTCCACTCATCCCAATTGTGAGTATTTTATTTAAAATATATATATTTTAATAACTTATAATATCATGTGTTTAATTTTGTGTTGAACTTTTTTTAGGATCCACCCCCTAGAAGAGAGATATCTGATGAGGAGCCTGATATTTCTCCCAATATAGAGGCTGGTGGTAGGAGGGGGTAGTGTCAGAGTTAGAGGATCATCTGGTGGTCCCGGTACTGAGGTCGGTGGTATGAGGGCTCGTAGTGCGAGAGTTAGACGATCCACTAGTTGTACCCGATTGAACTATTCCCCTACCACAGACTTATCTTCTATTCCCCATTTTGATCCTGGTGTGTCTTTAGGGACACACAGGGTATTTAGGCCTCCAATTTTTACACTACCAGTTGGACAGACATTTGTGTCATCATATTTTGCTTCTGGTTCATTATATCTGAGCTATTATATTCCACCTTCTTCAACTCCTGCTCTGACACAGTATGTGGTTGAGGAGCGTACACTAAGGGACACTCCACCTGTACAGGATATTCCTTCAGCTTCTGCACATCCAGTGATTCCCATTGATCTGACTACCACAGGTATATTTATATAACTCTAAAAAAAATTACCAAAATTTATTTTTATTATAACTTGTACTGATATTTTTTTATTTAATAACATATTTATCTACTGATAGGAGGCGGGGGAGGGGGCGTACTCGCTTGTGTGCGTTATGGAACCACCAGACACAGTTTATGGTTGAATACAATGATGATGGACAGATGATTGATAAATCTGGGTAGGAATGTTGGAGTTTTTAGCGACTCTAGCCAAATACTCCGACATCATTCCGGTCAGCCCTCTTTCTTGGAGACATCTGCCACACGAAGTCAAGGATAATGCATGGGCACAAATATGGGTAAAAAATCTATTGGACTTAATGTAGTATTTTTTTGTATTTATATTAATTAATCTATTGGGTGTCAACTTCGGTTTAAATTCCCTGATGGCGAAGGTGCATGACCAGTGCATTTAAAGGAGCTCGGAGAGTTTTGGATAGCTTATAAGCATGAGATATATGTTGGATAGTGCGATAGTGTGGGCATGGATTAGAATACATTACCTGTCTTGGATAACTTCCTAATAGAGCAATATCGCCAAATGATTACCCATTGGGCGACTGGCAAATTTAAGGTATTAATCCCATTTGAGGTATTTAAATGACAGTTTTCATATTTTTCATTAATATTATCTTATTTATTATTAAACATTATTTAGGAATCTTCTGAAAAAAACAAAAAAAACATTTATTCAAAGAAATACCTCCACACTTTGGGGCACACTACTATGCCAAATCATGAGAGGTAGCTGGTACGATATAGTTGTTTATAATTTTTCTTTAGGACTTTCCCTTTTTATTGTTTCGTACTTAAATTATGTGATTTATTGAATATTTCATATATGATTATACTTGTAATTTATATTGTTTCAATGTCATTACAGAAGCACAAATTGAATATTGAAGGGCGTATCCCTCGAGCAAAACTGTTTTGCTCGAGTAGAAGGAAAAAAGATGGAACTGTGGTTAATGAACCGATCAAGAAAAGATTGTAAGTTTTAATTTGTTTATTTTAAAGTTTAATATCTATTTTGAAATTTAATAATTTATTAAAAATTTTAACAGGCTTCTTTAGAGGCCCTTGATTCCCAGGATCCTGACAATTTAGGGCCACACGATCATTTATATCAAGTTTTGGGAGATGAACACTCTAGTCGAGTACGCTTCCGACCTAGTAAGAATATAGTCCCGACGAGGTATTGGTCCTCTCTAGGTATCCATTCTAGTACCACTGAGTTGGAAAAAGTCAAGGATCATGCAAGACAGTCTGATAAAAGGGTCGTAGAGTTGGAAGAACAAGTTCAAATGAGGGAGAAAAAATTTATGAAACTGATCAAAGCTTTATTTTCATCACTTCCACCAGAGGCCAGCGCAGCTTGTCAGACATATATGCCATCGATGGGTGCATTATACAATTCACCAGGTGGTAGTTCTAGTGGCGGTCAAGATGATGACGTTCCTGGAAATGACGAGGATGCTGAAGAGGACGAAGCCGAGGATAAGGATGAGGACGAGGGAGAGGATGGGTCTGATGGCGAGGATGGGGCCAAGGGCGAGGATGGGGCTGAGGATGAGCATGGGGATGATGAAAAGGATGATGATGAGGACAGAGATTGTGGAAAGGATGAGGCTGATGATGAAAATGGTGATGGTGATGGTGAATAGGTGCAGATTGATCCATTAAATTTTTGAATTCTGTATAACTCTTTATTTTTGAACCTGGTTTTTCACTCTAGTATTGATATTTTTGAATTCAGTATAACTCTTTGTTTTTGACCAAATACTGGAAACTTTTGTACTTACTTTTATAACCAAAATAAGAACTTTGAATAATTATTTCATCTACTAAAGCTCCTCCCAAGTCTATCCTTCCAAATATGTCTTCTTTAGAAAAATAAACATTATCCAATACCACCAAAAGGTTGGAAGGATAAAAAGAAATAGCACCAATATGAGGTACGGTGTGGCAGTTATCACTCGAAGTGTCTGTCTTTTGTTTAAAATGGACACTTTTTTACGTAAAAACAGCATCCATATGGAAAACTGACCAAATGTATTCTGATTGTGTTGATAATTTGACTCTCAATTAGTAGTTTAAACTACCTAGTACCACTTTAAAAAACTATAAAATATATATCTTTATCATACCACAATCCCAAATCAAGATTCTATTTTTTATAACATAAGATCAGTTTCGGACGCGCGATTTGCGCGGCACGGCTGAATATGTGTTTTTTAAGTGTTAGGCGTGTTTGAAAAGTGTGTGTGGGGTGGTCAAAACTGACCGAATGACATTGTAATGCCATGAGATCGGATGACAATAAAGGGTGGGTGAATTTTGAAATTTTTTTCCAGACGGCACGTCAATTGGAGGTGTCGTGTGACCGCGCTGGCCGAAAACGCACTCGGCGTGTCGTAAATGGTCAAAACATGGGTTTTATGGTCAAATTCATTCTAAATGACATTGGAATGACTTGAAATCACACGAAAACACTCTAATTATTATTCTTGAGGTGTACGAGGAGCCGAAACATCACTCGAACGCGCGGTTTGCACGGCACGGCTGAAAATGTGTTTTTTAGGTGTTCAACGCACTTGAAAAGCATGCGTGGGGTGATCGAAACCGGCTGAATGACCTTGTAATGCAATGAAATTGGACGATGCCAAAGGGTGGGTGAATTGTGAAATTTTTTTCCAGACGGAACATCAATCAGAGGTATTGTGTGATCGCGCTGGCCGAAAACGCACTCGGCATGTCATAAATGGCCAAAACATGGGTTTTATGGTCAAATGCATGCTGAACGACATCGGAATGACTTGAAATCACACGAAAACACCCTAATTATTATTTGTGAGGTGAATGTGGAGACGACACATCATTCGAACACACGGTTTGCACAGAACGACAGAATATGTGTTTTTTAGGTGTTTGGCACGCTTGAAAAGCATGCGTGGGGTGGTTGAAACTAGCCGAACGACCTCGAAATTACATTAAATCAAACGACAATAAAGGGTGGGTGAATTGTGAAATTTTCGGCCAAACTCCACATCAATCGGAGGTGTCGTGTGACAGTGCTGGCCGAAAACGCACTCGGCGTGTCATAAATGGCCAAAACATGGATTTTACAGTCAAATGCATGTCAAGAGACATCAGAATGAGTTGAAATCACATGAAAACACCCTAGTTATTATTAGTGAGGTGTATGAGGAGACAGTACATCATTCGGACGTGCGGTTTGTGCGGCACGGCTGAATATGTGTTTTTTAGGTGTTCTGCGCGCTTGAAAAGCGTGCATGGGGTAGTCAAAACCGGCCGAACGACCTCAAAATTCCATGAAATCAGATGACAACAAAGGTTGGGTGAATTGTGAAATTTTCGGCTAGATGTCACGTCAATCGGAGGTGTCGTGTGACCGCGCTGGCCGAAAACGCACTCGGTGTGTCGTAAATGGCCAAAACATGGGTTTTATGGTCAAATGCATGCCGAACGACATCGAAATGACTTGAAATCATAAGAAAACTCCCTAGTTATTATTCTTGAGGTGTACAAGGAGACGACCTATCATTCAGACGCACGGTTTGCGCAGCACAGCTGAATATGTGTTTTATAGGTGTTCAGTGCGCTTGAAAAGCGTGTGTGGGGTGGTCGAAACCAGCCGAACGACCTCAAAATTCCATGGAATATGACGAAAACAAAGGGTGGGTGAATTGGGAAATTTTCGTCTAGACGTCACGTCAATCAGAGGTGTCGTGTGACCGCGCTGGACGAAAACGCACTCGGCGTGTCGTAAATGGCCAAAACATGGGTTTTACGGTCAAATGCATGTCGAACAACATCAGAATGACATGAAATAACACAAAAACATCCTAGTTATTATTCATGAGGTGTACGAGGAGACGACACATCATTTGGAGGATCGGTTTGTGCGGCACGGTTGAATATGTGTTTTTTAGGTGTTCGGTGCGCTTGAAAAGCATGCCTGGAGTGGTCGAAACTGGCCGAACGACCTCAAAATACAATGAAATCATATGACAACAAAGGATGGGTGAATTTTTAAATTGTCAGCCAGACGGTACGTCAATCGGAGGTGTCGTGTCACTGCGCTGGCTGAAAACGCACTCCGCGTGTCGTAAATGGCCAAAACATGGATTTTACGGTCAAATGCATGTCGAACGACATCGGAATGACTTGAAATCACACTAAAACACCCTAATTATTATTCTTGAGGTGTACGAGGAGACGTTATGTCATTCGGATGCACAGTTTGCGCGGCACAGCTGAATATTTGTTTTTTAGGTGTTCGGCGTGCTTGAAAAGCGTGCATGGGGTGGTCGAAACAGGCAAAACGACCTCGGAATGCCATGAAATCGGACGAAAACAAAGGGTGGGTGAATTTTGAAATTTTTGGCTAGACGGCACGTCAATCGGAGGTTTCGTGTAACCGCGCTGGCTGAAAAGGCACTCGGCGTGTCATAAATGGCCAAAACATGGGTTTTACGGTCAAATGCATGCCGAACGACATCGTAATTACTTGAAATCACATGAAAACACCATATTTATTATTAGTGAGGCGTACGAGGATACGACATGTCATTTGGATGCACGTTTTACGCGATGCGACTGAATATGTGTTTTTTAGGTGTTCGGCGCGCTTGAAAAGCATGCATGGGGTGGTCGAAACCGGCCGAACGACCTCAGAATGCCATGAAATCAGAAGAAAATAAAGGGTGGGTGAATTGTGAAATTTTTGGCCAGACGGCATGTCAATCGGAGGTGTCGTGTGACCGTGCTGGCCGAAAACGCACTCTGCGTGTCGTAAATGGCCAAAACATGGGTTTTATGGTCAAATGCATACCGAACGACATCAGAATGACTTGAAATCACATGAAAACATCCTAGTTATTATTCATGAGGTGTACGAGGAGACGACACATTATTCGGATGCGCGGTTTGCGCGGAACGGCTGAATATGTGTTTTTTATGTGTTCAGGGTGCTTGAAAAGCGTGCGTGCGGTGGTCGAAAACCAGCCGAACGACCTCGGAATGCCATGAAATCAGACGACAATAAAGGGTGGTAGAATTTTGAAATTTTCGGCCCGACGACACCTCAATCGGAAGTTTCGTGTGACCGCGCTGGCTGAAAAATGCACTCGGCATGTCGTAAATGGTCAAAACATGGGTTTTGCGGTCAAATGCATGTCGAACGACATCAGAATGACTTGAAATCACATGAAAACACCCTAGTTATTATTCATGAGGTGTACAAGGATACAACACGTCATTCGGACGCGCGGTTTATGCGGCACGGCTGAATATGTGTTTTTTAGGTGTTCGGCGCGCTTGAAGAGCGTGCGTGGGGTGGTCGAAACTGGACGAACGACCTCAGAATTCCATGAAAACGGATTACGACAAATGGTGGGTGAATTGTGAAATTTTCAGCTAGACGGCACATCAATCAGAGATGTCTTATGACTGTGCTAGCCGAAAATGTACTAGGCATGCCGTAAATGGCCAAAACATGGGTTTTACGGTCAAATGCATGAAAAACGACATCGGAATGACTTGAAATCACATGAAAACACCCCTAATTATTATTATTGAGGTGTACGAGGAGACATCACATCATTCAGATGTGCGGTTTGCACGGAACAGATGAATATGAGTTTTTTAGGTGTTCGGCGCGCTTGAAAAGCGAGCATGGGGTGGTCGAAACCGGCCGAATGACCTTGAAATGACATGAAATCATATGAAAACAAAGTGTGGGTAAATTATGAAATTTTTCGGCCATACGGCACGTCAATCGAAGGTGTCGTGTGATCGCGCTGGCCGAAAACGCACTCGGCATGTCGTAAATGGCCAAAACATGGGTTTTACGGTCAAATGCATGTCGAATGCCATCAGAATGACTTGAAATCACACGAAGACACCTTAGTTATTATTTGTGAGTTGTACGAGGAGACGGCACGTCATTCAGACGTGCGGTTTGCGTGGCACGCCTGAATATGTGTTTTTTAGGTGTTCGGCGCTCTTGAAAAGCGTGCATGGGGTGGTCAAAACTGGACGAATGACCTTATAATGCCATGAAATCGAAAGAAAACAAAGGGTGGGTGAATTTTAAAATTGTCAGCCAGACGGCACGTCAATCGGAGTTGTCGTGTGACTGCGCTGGCCGAAAACGCACTCGGTGTGTCGTAAATGGCCAAAACATGGGTTTTACGATCAAATGCATGCCAAACGATATCTAAATGACTTGAAATCACACAAAAAATACTAATTATTATTCTTGAGGTGTATGAGAAGACGACACGTCATTCGGATGCGTGGTTTGCGTGGCACGGCTGAATATGTGTTTTTTAGGTGTTGGGCGCGCTTGAAAAGCGTGCGTGGGGTGGTCGAAACCAGCCGAACGACCTCAGAATTCCATGAAATCAGACGACAACAAAGGGTGGGTGAATTGTGAAATTTTCGGATAGAAATCATGTTAATCAGAGGTGTTGTGTGACCGTGCTGGCCGAAAACGCACTCTGCGTGTCGTAAATGGCCAAAACAAGGGTTTTACAGTCAAATGCATGCTGAACGACATCATAATGACTTGAAATCACATGAAAACACCCTATTTATTATTCATGAGGTGTACGATAAGACGAAACGTCATTCGGATACATATTTTGCATGGCACGACTGAATATGTGTTTTTTAGGTGTTCGGCGCGCTTGAAAAGCGTGCGTGGGGTGGTCGAAACCTGCCGAATGACCTTGGAATGCTATAAAATCGGACGACAATAAAGGGTGGGTGAATTGTGAAATTTTTAGCTAAACAAAATGTCAATCAGAGTTTTCGTGTGACCGCGCTGGCCGAAAACACACTAGGCGTGTTGTAAATGGTCAAAACATGGGTTTTACGGTCAAATGCATGCCGAACGACATCGGAATGAATTGAAATCACACGAAAACACCCTAATTATTATTCTTGAGATGTATGAGGAGATGGAACTTCATTCAGATGTGTGGTTTGTGTGGAATGGTTGAATATGTGTTTTTTAGGTGTTCGACGCGCTTGAAAATCGTGTGTGGGTTAGTCGAAACTAGTCGAACTACATCGTAATGCAATGAAATCGGATGAGAACAACGGGTGGGTGAATTTTAAAATTTTCGGCCAAACATCACATCAATCGGAGGTGTCGTGTGACCGCATTGGCTGAAAATGCACTCGGCATATCGTAAATTTCCAAAACATGGGTATTACGGTCAAATGCATGTCAAACGACATCAGAATGACTTAAAATCACACGAAAACACCCTAATTATTATTCCTGAGGTGTACCGAGGAGAAAGCATGTTATTCGGAGGCACGGTTTGCGTGGCACGGTTGAATATGTGTTTTTTTTGTGTTTAGCGTGCTTGAAAAGCGTGCGTGGGGTTGTCAAAATCGGCCCGAGCGACGGCGGAATGCCATGAAATCGGACGACAACAAAGGGTGGGTGAATTGTGAAATTATCGGCCAGACGACACGTCAATCAGAGGTTTCGTGTGACCACATTGGCTGAAAACACACTAGGCGTGTCGTAAATGGTCCAAACATGGGTTTTACGGTCAAATGCATGTCGAACGACATTGAAATAAATTTAAATCACACTAAAACACCCTAATTATTATTCTTGAGGTGTACGAGGAGACGGCATGTCATTCGGATGTGTGTTTTGCGCGGCACGGCTGAATATGTGTTTTTTAGGTGTTCGGCGAGCTTGAAAAGCGTGCGTGGGTTGGTCGAAACTGGCTGAACGACCTCGAAATGCAATGAAATTGGACGATAACAAATGGTGGGTGAATTGTGAAATTTTCGGCCAGACGGCACTTCAGTCGGAGGTGTCGTGTGACCGTTGCTGGCCGAAAACGCACTTGGTATGTCGTAAATGGCTAAAACATGGGTTTTACAGTCAAATGCATGTCGAACGACATAGGAATGACTTAAAATCACATGAAAACACCCTAATTATTATTCATGAGGTGTACGAGGATACAGAACATCATTCGGATGCGCGGTTTGTGCAGCACGGCTGAATATGTGTTTTTCAGGTGTTCAGTGCGCTTGAAAAGCGTGCGTGGTGTGGTTGAAACCAGCCGAACAACCTCAGAATGCCATGAAATCAGACAAAAAAAATGGGTGGGTGAATTATGAAATTTTTTTCCAGATGACACGTCAATCAGATGTGTCGTGTGACCGCGTTGGACAAAAACACACTCGGCGTGTCATAAATGGCCAAAACATGGGTTTTATGGTCAAATGCATGTCGAACGATATCGGAATGACTTGAAATCACACAAAAACACCGTAGTTATTATTCATGAGGTGTACGAGGAGACGGAACATCATTTGGACGTGCAGTTTGCGCAGCACGGCTGAATATGTGTTTTTTAGGTGTTCGGAGCGCTTGAAAAGCGGTGTGGGGTGGTCGAAACCAGCCGAACGACCTCAGAATTCCATGAAATTGGACAAAAACAAAGGGTGGGTGAATTGTGAAATTTTTTGCCAGACGAAATGTCAATCGGAGGTGTCGTGTGACCACGATGGCCAAAAAATGCACACGGCGTGTCGTAAATGGCCAAAACATGGGTTTACGATCAGAATGCATGTCGAACGACATTAGAATGACTTGAAATCACACAAAAAACACCCTAATTATTATTTTTGAGGTGTAAAAGGAGACGGCATGTCTTTTAGACGTGCGGTTTGTGCGACACAGCTGAATATGTTTTTCTTATGTGTTCGGCGCACTTGAAAAGCATGCGTGGGGTGCTCAAAACCAGCTGAACAACCTCGGAATGTCATGAAATCGGACGACAACAAAGGGTGGGTGAATTGTAAAATTTTTGGTCAAACAGAACGTCAATCGGAGGGTTCGTGTGACCGTGCTAGCCGAAAACTCACTCGGCGTGTCGTAAATGGCCAAAATATGGGTTTTACGGTAAAAGTGCATGCTGAACGACATCGGAATGACTTGAAATCACACAAAAACACCTTAATTATTATTCTTGAGGTGTGCGGGGAGACGGTACGTATTCATTCAGACGTGTGGTTTGCACGGCACAGACTGAATATGTGTTTTTTAGGTGTTCGGAGACGCTTGAAAAAGCGTTGCGTGTGGGTGGTCAAGAACCGGTGAAGGAGCTCAAAATTCCATGAAAATCAGACGACAACAAAGGGTGTGTAAATTGTGAAATTTTCAGCCAGACAGCACATCAATCGGAGGTGTTGTGTGACCGCGATGGCCGAAAAACGCACTAGGCGTGTCGTAAATGGCCAAAAACATGGGTTTACGGTCACAATGCATGTCGAATGACATCAAAATGACTTGAAATTTTCACGAAAACAGCCTAATTATTATTTGTGAGGTGTAAGAGGATACGGCATGTCATTCAGACGTGCAGTTTGCGCGGCACGGCTAAATATGTGTTTTTTAGCGTGTTCGGCGCGCCTAAAAAAACATGTGTGAGGGTAATCAAAACTGGTCGAACAACCTCAGAATGCCATGAAATTGGACGACAACAAAGGTGGGTGAATTGTGAAATTTCAGCCAGACTTCACATCAATCAGAGGTGTTGTGTGACCAGCACTGTCTGAAAACGCACTCGGCGTGTTCGTAAATGGCAAAAACATGGGTTTTATGGGTCAAATGCATGTCGAACGACATCAGAATGACTTGAAATCACACAAAAACACCCCTATCTATTATTATTGACGAGTGTACGAGGAGACAGTACATAATTCAGACGCGCGGTTTGTGCGGCACGACTAAATATATGTTTTTTAGGTGTTCGACGTGCTTGAAAAGCATTCGTGTGGGTGGTCGAAACCGGCCGAACAACCCAGGAATGCCATGAAATCGGACGACAACAATGGGTGGGTGAATTGTGAAATTGTCAGCTAGACAGCACATCAATCGAGGTGTCGTGTGACCACCCTGGCCAAAAACGGCACTCGGCGTGTCGTAAATGGGCCAAAACATGGGTTTTATGATCAAATGAATGTCGAACGACATCAGAATGACTTAAAATCACACAAAAACACCCTAGTTATTATTTTTGAGGTGTACGAGGAATTTCATGTCATTCAGACACACGGTTTGCACAGAATGGCTGAATATGTGTTTTTTAAGTGTTCGGGAGCACTTGAAAAGCATGCATGGGGTGGTCGTAACCGAGCCAAACGACCTTAGAATGCCATGAAATCGTGCGACAACAAAGGGTGGGTGAATTGTGAAATTTTTTTCTAGACAACACGTAAATCGGAGGTTTCGTGTGACCGCGTTGGCCTAAAACGCACTCTGTGTGTCGTAAATGGCCAAAACATGGGTTTTACGGTCAAATGCATGTCGAACGACATCGGAATGACTTGAAATCAACACAAAAAACACCCTAGTTATTATTCGTGAGATGTATGAGGAGATACATGTCATTCGGATGTGCGGTTTGCGCGGCAACGACTGAATATATGTTTTTTAGGTGTTCGGCGTGCTTGAAAAGCGTGCGTGGGTGTGTCGAGAACCGGACGAACGACCTCGGAATGCCATGAAATCGGATGACAACAAAGGGTGGGTAAATTTTGAAACTATCGGCCAGACATCACATCAATCGGAGGTTTAGTGTGACCGCGCTGGTCGAAAATGCACTTCCGGACATCCCCTCCCCCCCCCTCCCACCCCGGACAACCCCCCTCACCCCCGGAGAGCCCCCTACACCCTCCAGACAGTCCCCCACCCCGGACAGCCCCCCCACCCACCAGAAAACCCCCCCTGGACATCCCCCCCACCCCGAACAGCCCCCCCACCCAACGATCCATGGATCATTTGTGACGGGTACGAGTCAACCCCAACCTCAATCTGAGGCACGGTGTGACTGGTATCACTCAAAGTGTCTCACTTTTGTTTTGAAACGGACAACATTTTAAGTGAAAACAACAACTGACATACGGAAAATCTTCACAAGGCTACACATAGATTCTTGAAATTAAGGGATAAAAAATAAAATATGGTTTATTGGTCATACGTTATCAAAATAAAATATTCACAAGGCATAGATTGAATAAAAATGGGTCATAGTATATATAGAAAAACATGAATTATATTAGGAATGATTATTGACATCCATAATGAATATGTACCAACACTCATGTTCTAATTCTCAATCACGGGTCATTCATTCTATACAATAACATACAAAAAAATAAATATCATATAGTGATTTTATATGAAACCTATGAACACTCAAGAATACCATATAACAAATTGGTCAATAAGGCCACACATAGATTCTTGAAAAATAAGTTGAAAGTCTCGTAAAAATACCGCAATGGTGAGGAATACATATGGTGACACCATAGCCCCATGGATCACCACAATCCATCCTCAAACAGTGGTTTTAGGACCAAAACCAAAGTCCCTTTGGGAACCCAATACCAAAGACTTAATTGAATATTCATACCCACTACCCAAGATGGGGATTCGTCTCACATCACACCCAGGAGAGAAAATTACAATTAGCCACATACCCCCTTATTCTAATTGATAAATCTATGAAAAACATGTAGGTTATTCTGGTAACCCATCTCATATGTCGATATTGGCCAATGTTTCCCACTAACACATCAGGAACCATTTATACAAAGATACATATTCATTAGAGGCATATAAACATCCCATGTGCTTCCTATAACTCATCCTAGTTCTTAGAACATGAGCACTACCATTTTCTATATTATGGGTATCATGGTCTTTGCCACCCTACCCAAGTTTTTCTGTTGGTTTTAAGATACTCAAGCCAGACCATGACTAAACATCCCATGTGCTTCCTATAAACATGTAGGTTTTTTCTCTTTTGTGTATTGTGTTTTGGTTTGAGTGAGGAATGAATTCTAAATTTTTAATACTCTTATGTGTGTTGGTGTTGTGGTTTGAGTGAGGAATAATTTCTAAATTTGGAAAACTCTTATGGGTGTTATTGCATTTCCTATAACATGTAGGAGTTTTCTCTTATGGGTGTTATTTCATTTGAATTTCTAAATTTCTAAATTCTGGAATGAATTCTAAATTTTGAATACTTTGGATGGGGATTCTGTATTTGTGTTGTTGCAGGTTTGGAGAGGGGTTGGTGTGTTGTTGTAGGTCTGGAGAGGGGAGAGGGGCCTGCTGTTGTGCAGATGTGCAATTGTATACCAACGGTTCTGAAACCGTTGGTATAGATACTATTATACAATGCTATACCAACGGTTTCTGTAACCATTGGTATAGATACTATTATATAAGCTATACCAACGGTTTTTTATAACCGTTGTTATAGGTTTATACCAACGGTTATAACCAAACTGTTTGTATAGCCTTATGGGTTGGCATATTCCCTTTATACCAATGGTTATAAACCGTTGGTAGAGGTGTCACACACATATACCAATGGTTTACAAACCGTTGGTATATGTTATACTTTTACACACATATACAAATGGTTTGTAGAAAACCGTTGGTATACCTCCTATTTTGACACCTATACCAACGGTTTTCACAGAACCATTGGTATAGACTATTGTCACGCCTTACTTTCCCACGGTTGAGGGAACTGTTGGTATACTATATACCAATGGTTTCTATGACTTTAACAATAGTTTGAACTGTTGGTAAAGTTTAATATTCCAGTAGTGTTGGTTATCTGCATAACTTTTCCGCCTGCTCTGAACTGTTTTCATATGCTTCTGAATCAACTAAACTTTCTATGTCATCTCTTCTACCAATTCTGGTCCCATCAGCTTCCTTTCACCTACTTCATCCCATAAAGTAGGAGTTCGACGTCTTTTTACATACAATGCTTCAAATGGTGCCATCTGTACACTGAAATGAAAATTGTTATTATAAGAAATTCGACCAAAGAAAGATGTTGCTCCCAACTTCCCTGGTAATCCATGAGAAAGCACGTAGCATATCATTTAATGTATGAATTGTTCGTTCTGACTGCCCATCTGATTGTGGATGAAAAGTTGTACTAAAATTTAATTCAGTACCCAACGACTTTTGAAGGCCTTTCCAAAAGATAGAAGTGAACCTGGGATCATGATCAGATACAATGGAGAGGGGAACTCCATGTAACTTGGATATATTTTTAACATACAACTGAGAAAATTGATCTATAGACAAAGTATCTCAAATAGGAACTAAATGAGCAGATTTAGTCAATTGATCAATAATAACCCAGATTGCATTGTTACCTAGAGATGTCTTTGGTAATCCCACAACGAAGTCCATGGATATATTTTCCCATTTTCACTCTGGCACCGGTAAAGACTGAAGCATCCCTTTCGATAAATGTTAGTCTACTTTAAACTATTGATAAGTCAAACACCTCATAGTAAAGTTAGCAATATCTCTTTTCATTCCATCCCACCAGTAATACTCCCGAAGATCTTTGTACATCTTAGTACTCCCATGATAAACTGAAAACGGAGAACTATGAGCTTTACATAACAACTCTTTCTTCAACTTTGAATCATAAGGCACACATAATATCTTTACAAACCTCAAAACATAGTCTCTATCAATATTAAACTCAGGTAACTTACCCTTCTGAACCAATTCTACCTTTTTCTGCAACTCATTGTCATTTTTTTGCGCTTGCTTAATTTTGTCTGCTAGGGACGATTATACTAAAACTTAAAACAAAACAGAGGAATTTATTATAGCAACAACTTCCAATCCAAAATTCATCAAATCAAAAACTAAAGGATCTCATTCCAAATGTATCATGGTTAAGTTAGCGTTACTCTTTCGTCTCAAAGCATCGGCCACTTTATTTTCCTTTCCCGGATGGTAATGGATCGTGCAATCATAATCCTTGATTAATATTAACCATATCCTCTATCTCATGTTTAATTCCTTCTGAGTAAATATATACTTCAAACTTTTTTGGTCAGTATATATTTCACATTTTACTCCATAGAGATGATGCCTCCAAATTTTTAAAGCAAAAACAATAGAATATAATTCCAAATCATGTTTAGGTAATTTAACTCATGAGGTTTCAAATGACGTGAAGCATAAGAAATTACCTGATCATTCTGAATTAGGACACAACCAAGTCCTTTCAACAAAGCATCAATATAGATAACAAACTCACCATTTCTAGATGGCAGTGCCAAAACTAGAGCATTCACCAATCTTATTTTCAATTCCTAAAAATAATCATCACATTATTTTGTCCAAATGAACTTAACACCTTTTAGAGTTAACTTGGTCATTGTGTTAGATAGTCATGAAAAAATTTTCAACAAACCTATGGTAATAACCTGCTAAACCAAGAAAACTACAAATCTCTATGATATTGGTAGGTCTTGGCCATTCTTTAACAACTTTTGTTTTAGCAGGATCAATAGTTATTCCATTTTTTGAAACAATGTGACCAAGGAATGAAATTTGTTGCAACCAAAATTCACTCTTACAAAACATTCCATAAAGTTTCTTTTCCTTTAAGGTTTGTAAAACACTCCTTATGTGATTTTCATGTTTTTTCCGACCAAAATATCATCTATAAACACAACCACTATTTATCACCTGATTCAACTGAGCCATCACTCCAACAAACTGTTCAATTCTGATTCTGACCATCTCAAGATGCTGATTTGGAAGGTTATTCTCCTCTATATTCCTTCCCAACATAGATTTCATGTTTCCTCTACATAAAAACCATTCTGAACAAACATATCTTAGATGAATCAACATGGTAATATCTAAATGCTATATCATTTCAATCTTACCATAGATTAATATATGGATCTTAATTTAACAATACCCTAACTCCTAAAGTTGTCTGAACAGACCTCTGATACCAACTATAAGGACTCGGCCTTAAACATTACATAATCTTGAATTAAGTTAATAATTCACATTGAGGATCTTTTCAATTTTAAAGCTTTAGATAATTAGGTCATAACATATACAAAACAATTTGAATATTACATGTAGACACTTCTAATCAACATCCATTTTTTCATAAAATAAAAACTCTTGAAAAAAAGTCTTGTCTAGTTCCATATTTTAGACATCATGACTTTTCCTTGATCCCATCCTTGACCCTATTCATATTTAAGTCCTGTGAAAAACATTTCAAAAAAAACTTGGTATGATCATAAAAATCTCAGTAAGGGATACACAAAGAAGGAAAACTGTTGGTTTTTCAAAACAACAAGTAAACCATGAATACTTTATCATAAGTAATACTTTTCACCTTTATGAAGTAGTAAATACTCTTCACTGAATAAAATATAATTGTTTACCCTTTTGTAACCAAAATATTACCATAAAAACCATAGAAATAACACATAACATATAAAGGTAACTTGGGACATAAATATACTTAAATGGAATAACCATACGGTCGACTTCCACACATATCACTAAATGAAATAGACATACGAACGACTTCCATACCCAATGCATTGGAGGTTATAACGTAACCACCCGTCCTGATTTATCACGGCACCACCTGTCATTTGGTTTATCATGTAACCACCCGTAAAATGTCTAAGTATCATTATAAAATCATAACACATAAAATATTTCAAATATAAATATTTCACTAATAACATTTCATTTGCAATCACAAGAAATCATTTCAAGATATTGAAATAATAAATCCATTTAAAAAACCATTTTCAATACCAAAACACCCAAAAATATAATAAGGGATTTATTTTCCTTTTAAAAACATTAAGTCTTATAGAGGAAGCCAACTAACGATTACGACGGCGGAGAGGTCATTGTCGCCACAAATGTTAAAAACATTTCTTTTGTTGTTTAGTAAAACGCTTCGTAGAAAAAAGATTCCATTTTAATGAAATTAAAATTCAAAGGGTTTTATTATATACCATATAAAATAATGAGGTGTATATTATCAAAACATGCCTTGATGAATGGATATTGAGATGAAGTCCCTTACCTCGTGTCCGACTTGACCCGTTCGTTATTTAATTTTCTGAATAATAAACTTAAGTTAATTTATACTTTCTTAAGAACCTTTTTCAATTTTATTATTCATTTTATATCACATATTACCTTGATATAACAATTAGTTAATTATTTGAGTTTATATCGTACATTTTGTCGATGTTCGGAACTTGAGTTAAAAATGAACTTTTTATAATTATAAATTGTCCATGTGGTCAAAATTCCATTATCTCTATAATGATATTCATGATTTATATATCATATATATCATATATATCTAGTATATATGTATTTATAATAGTCCATATCATTTGGATATATGAAAATGAAATGCACTGTTCATGGAGACGTTAAGTCGTACATACGCATGAATGGTACTTCCATTTTATTTTTTTCATTTTAAAAGAAATGAAAACCAAATGATACATAGGTATATTATTATTCCAATATAATATCATATTTTATATATATTACGTAAGTTCATTAACACCATCCTTTATACATTCCATGTATGGTATGAATGAGTCATATCACTTTGAGGGGGAGGTAGTCTGCACTTCTTCAAATGAAATTATCGTATATGAACTAGTCATATCACTTCTGTTTTGCTGCTTTGGTCTTCATGTATCTGCTTGTTCATGGGAAGCAGATTTATTATTAGTCTTTGGTTGTTCTTGTCACATATGGTGCGGCACAATATTTCAGGTGTTGTTGGGTGGGCTGACTTGACAGAGGGAGGGGTGTAAGACACCCTTCATTCAGTCATGTATCATCTCTTTGATGTATGTATGGGTACCTTTCCATGTCATTGACTCAGTGTTTTTTCAGATTTTTATTGTGTTTCATCAGGTTGACATTGCTGAAGTTATCTTCATGCTTTTCTGGGTGGGCAGCTCGAAAGAGAGAAAGGTGTGCTGCTCCTTTCGTCTGGCTCTCCTCCATACTTTGTTGGTTGGGGAGGTTCTCTATCATGTTGTGCTGCTAGCACAGTGCAACTTCTTGGTAGAGGGGGCGACACTCTATCTTGACAGATCTCATTGTTGTAGGGCCCTGGAAAGGGAGGCAACGAGACTTCTGATGACTAATTGTATGTTTTTTTCTTCTTTGACTTGTGGTCACTTTTGATCCTTTTTTCTCAAGGCTTTTTTTCCCTTCTTGTAATGGTTTCCTCTTTCCCTTTCCTTAAGAGAGTTTTCTTGTTCAATAAAAGGGGTTTGACCCTCAACCCTTTTAAAAAAACAAATGAAAAACATAAAGGTATGTTATAAAAGAGAATTACAGAAGCATAGAGATAAAATAAATATCATAAATATCATATATAATTATAGTGCCATCATTATGGTCACCATAAGAGGTGGTAGGAGAATATTGAACAATCATCATTTCGCGAGGCAGTAGTTCGTCGTCCACAGAAACATTATGTTTTATACCCATTAGATGGAGGTGTGGGTAACTGTAGTTTGAATAATTCTCATAAAAAAGACTATTATATTGAGGATACTGGTTTTTTTATGTAAAAAAGAATAAAAATAGCGTAGGAAGCGAAGAAGTAAAATAAAAGAAGAGAATTTGAGGGAAGACGTTACCTTTAAATCGGGCAACTCCCTTTGGTTTGAACCAAAAGGCTTTATTGAAGTGATTTCTGCCTAACTTAATGATTCTATGAAGAATATAGGGATGTTGAGGGCTTCTTAAAGTAGATTTTGGATGATTCAAGGGGCTTTAGTGGTGTTTGTAATGGGTTAGAGGTGGTGGCCTTTTATAAGAGGGAGGAGGGGCTCTTTAGGAAAGTTTGAAAATATTATTTTATTATAAACTGATTTTCGGTTTAAAAAGGTCAAAAACTTATTTAATTCGAAGATAATGTGAATATAAGTTGAAATTAAATCATACAATAAGAATTGGACAAGTTTTGGATAATTTTTAATCCTTATCTTTTTTATTTAACCCTTTGTTAACTTATTTAACTTTTACCATGTTATCTTATATATTCATACTATATGGTTAATATAGTTACCATAAAATAAAAATAGAGCCAAAAGTGGTTAATTAATGACATTATAAACATTATCTAATTAATTTTACCAAATATCAGATTTTTAAGATTATTATATCATTTAATAAAATATTGATTTATTTAAAAACTCATTTATGTCAATTTAAATACTACTCATATCAAGACTTTTAAAAAATATTTAACAACTTGATTCTTTTGAAAAACCTATAATAATTCAAAGATAAAAAGTCATACTCATCCTTAAAATTCGTGTATTTCATAAAAAGTTTCAAAATAAATTTATTTTAACATTTATAATCTCATTTATTTAAAACATTCATTAATGAGGTAATCATTACATCATCATTGTGTCATAAATAAATTTATTTATTTGATGTATAAAAATTATAAATAAAATACCATGATTTAGGAAATATTTTTATCTTTCAAATGAATATTTATAGTATAAGAGATCACATATATAACCTCATATAAAATTGTTTTACTAAAAGATATATGTTTATGTTATTTTTGTCCTTACTTTAAATTAATTAATATAAAGTATCATTATCACTCCCAAGTGGCTCCATGGGGTCCCAAAATCAACCCAAGGATTCTCATTGTCGGACATGTATCAACCAATAGGAATAGGACACATGTTAGGGTAATTAAATATTATTATAATAATATTTGTGTACCCTTATTTATCATATTTACCCTTTAACCATGGGAAATAAAATATTTTCTGAAGAAAATATTCATAATGTCTAAAAATAAAAGTTACTTATTTACATAATTTAAACCTCCTGATTGCAAATATGGAATCCATTTTTTCAAATTCAAAACAAAGAAGTGGCAGAAATTAATTTAAAATTAATTCCCATTGTCAAAACAAAAAACGTGTTTTTAAGAAATAATAGTTGTCAAAAGATTGACACTTTTTTATGTCCAATTTCAAAGTGAAATTACTTCCAATGACCAAAATTGGAATAAATGGTAAAAATATAATCTAATTATACTTTAAAACCAATTAAAAATAAAATCTAACCATATAAATAAATTATATTAAAAGGATGTTTTGAATTAAAATTTAGTATTTTTCACTATTCATTAAAAATGAACTATATCAGAAAAATACCAAAATTTTACCCAAAGTAAATTTTGGTGTACCACTTCTAAATAAGAAGTTTATTTTGTTAAATAGAACCTATAAAATTTAAAAAAACTATATTTAAAAAATTTTCACCATCAAAAGGTGGTAAATCGACCTTTTAAAGAATCTTAGAGTATTTATACTTAAAATTGGATTCATTCACATTTTAAGCCTATAACTTTTATTGGATAAATGTAAAAACATTTAATAAACATGTGTAATCATATTTTAGTTAGTTCTGTTCATTCCTGCCAATACAACGACTATGTGTTAACTACCATTTAAAATAATAATATTATATTATTATTTTTTGGTATAACTCAACATTGTGTGCAACGTAAGATTTCAAAGAAACTCGTTGTTGTGTATCGGGTACGCCATCAAACATAGAATACCATTTAAAGTAAAATTAATATTTAATTCACAAATATTAATAAATATGAAAATTTCTTACTCTTTATTTACCTGGGATGTTACATAACTAATGGTTAATTAATGATTGACTAATGATTAACTAATGGTTAAGTAATGATTCATTATTGATTAAAGAATGATTAAGGAGTGATTAAAGAGTTAGTAAGGAATGATTAATTAATGATTAATTAAAGATTAAGTAATGAATAAAGAAACATTAACTAATTATTAACCAATTATTATGTAATTATTAAAGAATAATTAAGTAATAATTAATGAATAATTAAGTAATGATTAAAGAATGACTAAGGAATGATTAAGTAATTATTAAATAATGATTAACTAATGGATAGATAATAATTAACTAATGTTTAACTAATTATTAACTAATGATTAATTATTGATTAAGTATTGATTAAAAAATTATTGGGGAATGATTAAAGAATGATTAGCTAATGATTAATTAATGGTTAACTAATGATTAACTAATGGTTAACTAATGATTAATTAGCGATTAAGTATTGATTAAAGAGTGATGAAATAATGATTAAGTAATGATTAAGTAATTAATAAAAAATCAATAACTATTGATTAACTAATGATTAAGTAATGATTAAAGAATAATTAAGTAATGATTAAGGAATGATATGATTAAATAATTCTTAATGAATGATTAAAGAATTATTAAATAATGATTAACTAACAGTTAACTAATGATTAAATAATGGTTAACTAATGATTAACTAATGGTTAACTAATGATTAACTAATAATTAAATATTGATTAACTATTGATTAACCTTTTATTAACTTTGGATTAACATGGAATAAATATAGGATTAAAGAAGACAAACTGGATGAAAAAGAGGGTTAACTACACGTATGATTTGTTACTCTTGTGATTTAGATGATTCATCCCTTATTGCATGCCTGTTTTGTTAATGTCGACAGATCTGTTTTAGGTGTTTCACATTTTATTTATAAATCATTGAACATATCTTTATGAAAGCTAAAAATTGTACTACAAAAAATTAGTGTTATCTTTTAGGATATAAGGAAACATTCTAAAATTTTTGTAGCATAAAGATTATGTGGTTATCTAAGAAATAAAATCACTTTCTGGATACTACAAGTGGATGTGGCTCTAGAATAGATGTACATAGGAGTAACAACTTTGACAAGGTGTGTTGGTCTTGACTTGATGTAACCTGGTACACAACAACAGGCCCTACTGGATAACTAGTTTGACACTCTTGGGGGATATTCTTTAGATGATTCATATTTTCTTTATAAACTACTTAAATACCTTTAGGTAGATTAGAAATTTTACTATGAAACATTAGTGTCATATTTTAGGATATAAGAAGATGTTCTAAAATTTTAGTATCGTAAAGATTATATGGTCAACCCTCATTATCAATAGTATTCACATAATGTTTTGGAAACCGAGGTAAAAAAGAAGAGAAAACTACAAATCAGTTTATTTATTAATGATAAAATGAAAATTATGATAATATAAAGTAAAATGGACAAAAAACACATTAAATTACACATTAATGCTTTATAATATACAAGAAAGACCTTGAAAGTTTTCAATGGAATATAGTTTGGATGCGATGAGTCTAACTTTGGAAGTGAGGTAAAATCCAGCTTGTTTTCAAGTGGTAGTTTAATGACAACTTCTGAAGATATGTACTTAACATTTGAATTTGAAAAAAAAAATCTAGCCTTCTAATGAAACTTAAGATATGTTATTATATGGCCAAAAGTTTTTGAAAATTAAAAGGTTATGTACATATCTTTGGAAGATGTTATTAAGCTACCACTTGAAAATAAGTTGGATTTTACCTCACTTTCAAAGTTGGGATCATCTCATCCAAACTCTATTCTATTGAAAAATTTCAAGGTATTTCTTGTCTGTTTTAAAGCATTAATGTGTTTTTTAATGTGTTTTTTATTCTCTATTTCACTTTATATGGTCATTATTTTCATTTTATCATGGATAAATAAACTGATTTGATGTTTTCTCTTCTTTTTACCTCAGATTCCAAAACATTCTTTGACTTATTTTTTAATAAAATTTTATATATAATGAAACCTTAGTATAATATTTTAGGATATAAAAAGGCATTCAAAAATATCAGTATCATAAAGATTATATGGTTAACCCTCATATTCAATATTATTTACACTGTCATAATCTTGATCAAATAACATTTTTTATATAGAGAATCATGTTTTCCTATGTCTACTACTATGACGAGGTTATTCAAACCAAGAAAGGATATTATTATAGCACACAACCAACAAAAATGGTTAGGACATCTGATTGTGTAACCATAAGTGAACTACAAGATAGAATTTTTGGTTTCTTAAATCTGGGACCTAATCAAGAGATCACGTCTATTAGCTATAGACATTTTTAATTCTTGGATACACTATGTCATCTAGCCTGACCATTGGTTACTGATGAGTAGTGGGTCCAAGCAATAAATTCATTTTCCTAGTGATCAGATGATACCATGATGTAGTTATATGTTGAGGTTTCTATTGTACAACAACAAAATCCAATTGTACGAAGATGTAGAATTACAAGAGTGGTTGAAGAAGGTCTGGCCCAAGAAATTGAGGCTCCTCCCTATGATGAGGAAGAGGACAACCTAGAAAATATCCCAGATATACATGTAAATCCAACTTCTGATGAGGATTTTGTTAATGATGGAATAGAGATAGAAAATAGTACTGATGAGGAGGGAGCAACACAATTTGGGGAGGAAGTTTCTAGAAATGCAGTAGTTGTACAACATCCTTTACCCAAAATAAATCATCCACCACTCTTTACATCTTGGTCGAAAGTAATGAAACTTTTTCCTGAATTCAACTGCAATGTTCTCACATCTACAACTATGTTTCTTGGAGTTGTAGTGGATACGTTTAGTGAGCTGGAAAAAACATTATATATTGGAAGGGATTTTCCAAGTAACGATGCATTGAAAAACGTACTAAAAAGATTTCACATTGAAAGGCACTATAGATATTTAGTTTAGAAATAAATCCATAAAAAATACATAATATGGTGTGATAAGTATGGGGATGATTGCTTGAGAATGATTTTAGACATTTCATTTGGAGGTTAAAGAATTTTGAAGATTGAGGTAGCTCATACTTGTGTTCATCCAAACCTGAGACATGATCATACCTCATTGGATGTTGAATTTGTGTTATCCATTTTTGTCAAGATGATTAGGACCTGCAAATATTTTCATGTAACCCTTATTAAAGAGAGGATACAACAAACTTTCAATTATAATATTTCCTATAATAAGGTGTGGATGGAGAAACATAAGGAAATTGTGAAGGTCTATGGTGATTGGGATGACTCGTATCGAGTGTTGGTGAAATTTCTAGCCATACTAAGACACAATAACCAAGTTATATTCTATCTTCATATGAACAAACATTTGTCTCAAGATAACCGACTTTATCCATCTCATGTTCAATTTCATCAGTTTTTCCGGGCATTCCTCCCATGCATTTCCACATTTCAATTCAAAAAACAATTCACATAGATTGATGGAATGATTCTATACAAAGAATACAAGGGTGTATTGTTGATTATTGAAACCCAGGATAGAAAATTTTCACCTCTTCCTCTTTCCATTTACATTGTGGAGAAGGAAAACTACGAATCATGGAGTTGGTTTTTTCCATGTATCATCAACCATTTCGCCCATATTCAGGGATTCTATTTGATATCTGATTGGCATCAGGGAATCAATGAGTCAATCAATGTAGATCTTAATACATGGAGACCCCTAAATGCACATCATCAGTACTGCATCAGAAAAATTTCTAGAAACATGTGAAAAACATTCCATAATGAATCTATGAAGAAGGAAATCATGAGGATTGGTATACAATGTCTTTGTTATTTTTTTACTATGTCAATGTAAATATAAAATAAATTTATGTAAAATATGATCACTTATGTGTATCATATTAGTGGGATCAATGAAGTTTTGAAGAACTTTTCAAAAAAATACACAAGGCTAATCAGGAAGTGTATGATTATATGATGCAGATTCCAAAAGAAAAATGGACATTGGCATATGAAGGTGGAAGAGGTGCAGACACATGGCCACAAACAATGTGGAGTGAAAAATTGGTATCTTCAAGGGGATTCAAAAGTTACCTATAACTACCCTAGTTTAAGATAAATTATATCGTTGTATAAAGTACTTATTTGATAGACAAAAAACTAACCTTGAACGGGATTCAGTAGGGGTTAAGGTATGGACCGCACTTTCAACGAGATATTGAAAAGAACATTGAAGGATCTTTTAGTTATTGAGTGTGCATTTTCTTCCAATAAGACTCTCTATTTGATAATTTTAAGAGAGTTTGAATCCCATCACAAGTAGTAGCAGTGAAAAAATGGTGGTATTATTGGAAGCGAGGTAATGTCAATGTGGAAACTTCCAGACATTACAATTTCCATGTGCACACGTCATCACAACATGTGCCTCTGTGAATAAATCATGGGAGGAATATGTTGATTCAGGGTACCAGCTGGACACCATTGCTAACTATTATGCTTCAAAATGGATGCCTACTGGGGAGTTTCAATATTTCCCAATACCCAGAGACTAGCCAATATTGATGCCTGACATCAACAGGTTGCGTCAACAAGGGAGACCGAAGTCCGGTAGGATGCGGAATGACATGGACTGGCCTTAAGAACAAGGGAAAATTTTGAGATGCAACATGTTTCATCAAGAAGGTCATTATCAGAAAATATGTCCTAACATTGTTTGATCAAGTCTGCACTCTCAACCACAATAATGTATTGTATCCAATGTGATCTTCTCATATTGTTAATTATATGGTGTTAATTTAAAATCCTTGATTTTTTAGAATTGTTCGACATTTTTTATTATGTTTACTATCAAATAAAAATAATCCTTTCATACTCACATTAAAATAAATATGAAAAGTACATGTGAGGTTACATGAAATCATAATCAAATTGTCTATGGCTAAACCATAAAGCAAGCATGTGAGAAAATAATCATGAAACATGTCATCATGTAAGAATTCATACATAAATTACAAAGTATGCAATTTTATAATAAACATTTAAATAATTAAAAAAAATTATAGATAATGAAGACCAAATGTTTTAGATAATGAAGACAAAATGTTTATATATATTTGACTTGTCATAACATTCTTCTGACCATAACGTTATATTTAAATTTTACACTTATGTCTTATTTCATTTTTTACATACAGATGGAGGATATTATACTACTCACTGAGCAGGATATGCTTGTTTCCCACATCTTGATATATGGTCATCTGGTTTGACGTGTCAGGGTGCGTCGAGCACACCATCATCATCACACACCGCCTCTAACCGCCATTATTCCATATTTAGGTTGTGTTGGCATCTACGACATTACGGTATTTGATTTCACATCCGTTGATCATCACCTTCTTGTTTCCCTCCTAGAGAGGTGGAGACCATAAACACACACATTCTACCTACCCGAGGAAGAGATAACCATCACTCTCGAGGGTGTGGTAGTCCTCCTCGGTCTTCCTATCTAGGGGGATTTAGTTATTAGACCCACCCATGCAGACTGGCCCGAGCTGGTAGAGAGATTACTCAGTGTCGACATTTTGGCTGATGATGTTGCTACAGATGTCGAGTCATTATCTATGAGTTGGCTTGAGAATCACTTTACACATTTACCCAATGACGTTGATAATCAGATTATCATGCCATGCCTATATCTTATGGATCATTAGAGGGAAATTGTGCGTTGATCACTTAGGTAAGCATGTACACATGATATATTCGAGGATACTGGAGGACTTTGATTGGGATGAGACATAGAGTTGGGGATCGGCGTGCTTGTCTTACAATTACAGGGAATTGTGCATGGCATGCTGCTATGATTGCACGAATCTCAAGGGATGTGTCATCCTTATTTAGATGTGGGCATGGGAGTGCATCCCCTCTTTCTACCCTAATGTTGCTGGTCAACCACTTCCTATAGATGTCTTGTATGACGCTCCATGTGGATACTGGTATGATCACTCATGTCTATTGGTTTCTAATGCTAGTATGAATTATTGAATTTAATTTTTTATTATTTATCACTTTCTATGATGTATTTTATAGGTGGAGTCAGGCACACAGCTTCATTAGAGCTCTGACACACTATTTGGGTGCATAACGTCTCATGTTGGATAGTCTCCTACCCGACGACATAAGTATATACAATCTATCATTGACTAACAAATTTAATAATATCATTATTTTTTGTTTTTAGTAAGGAACTATTTTGACAAATCTCACGTGTCATTTAAGATTTCATAGATGTCATACTGGGATTTATTGGACTAGTTTTCTTCATAATGAACTGTTTTACTTCATGATTCTAGGGTTGTAGTGCCTCTCATTCACTTTTATATTATTGAGTGGCATTGGACTAATATACTCATGCACCAGTTTGGTTGTGTTCATCCCATTCCATTTCCTCCAAGACATTTATAGGAGCTTCATTCCTCAAAGCTAATGGGGAGGTGACTAGCAACGAAGACATACCAAGTATTTCAACCTCTGGGGTAGACAAGCATCACTTCATATTCAGGGTGTACCTATGATGTGATTTCATCATTCACTACAAGTTGAGTATGAGTCATGGTATAGACTAAAGTTTATATTATATCTTACTCGACACAGTAGAGGGTTTCACGATGTGGTAAGTCAATAGATTTTCATTAGTTTATTTATTGTACTATTTTTTAATTCATTTTTAATAACTTTATAGTATACTTGAGAACATTAGATTATTCACATGTTTGATCCAGAGGATGGGGAGTTTGCTAGTTTGGTAGTGATCCATGTTGCAGCGCAGCGGTTCGTGACAGTATATTCGATCGTCCACCCCAGGGAGATGACCTTCCGGCCCAGGGAGTGGAGGTTCCTGCTCAGGAACCTCCTCCGGCAGTTGTTGATGCTGAGAGCCACGACAGCGATGATGTGGATCGTGTCGTGTTGCATGTCAATTCTCACCTGTTCTACAAGTAGAGATCGTCCATCTACCAGTTCATCCTTAGCTGATTAGGGGAGTGCATCAGGAGGCATAGGATCCATCTTTCTTGACTAGATATTGATTATACAATAAAAACATATATGTTAATTACATTTTAATGGTATTAAATGTTCATTTTTGATCTTATGGTCCTGAGTTAGTGGATGTTGATTTTGAACATCCATTCTCATCATTTGTGCACTTCATGCCTAATGTACACCAATTTAGGCCCAATAAGTCATCTGATTATAAGGAATGTAATTATCCATATTTAAATTTTATATTTTTTGAAATGGATCGTCACTTAAATTTAAACATTTTTCATTCAGGGATCAATGGATTATTCATAAAGGATGATGGAGATATTTGGCGATGAAAAGAAACAATTCTTCAGAAGGCAGATTGGATACCAGACCACTGATAAGAATGTGGGGCCCAAAATACTGGCCCAATAAAGACCAAATTTCTTGGGATGCTAGAATACATATATAGAAACAAATATTTATTCAGTATCCGGTGCTAATTCTGCCTCCAGTGTGGTTATTTAGGCGGCCCAAGTTAGAGATAAAATTCTGGGCCAGTTTCTGCGGCCCAGAAAAACAGCCCACTAATATAATAATATCTCCGTATACACAACTCCAAATGGTCCCACATTTTACATAAGGTTATAAGAAATCCTATAATCCATTTTACTCTTCTATGGACCACTCTAATTATTCCATCTAGAAGTTCTTCCAGGCGCATCTGTTCAGTGGAAGCAAGTTGGCTGCCACCTCGGGTCAAGGGTGGAAAATCAACTCTCCCTCAACTTTCCACCCACCTATGGCCTACCACAATTAATTGAGAAGACTTGTACTATTGGAGGATCAACATAAGGCTTCAAAAATTCCTATTTAATGAAGTGGTGGTGGAGGAGTTGAGAATCTTGGATGCTTTGTTCAATTGTAATGTTATGCTGCGATTTTAGTTTGTCTTTCAATTTTAAGTTGTTCAATTCACTTTAGTTTCTTAATAAAAGTTCTTCTTCTGCTCTTATTCTGTTGTTATTAATATAAATTTGATACTGTTGGTTCAAGGTGTGAATTTATTCACACCAAACCTTGTGAAATTATCACACAACGGTGGAGTGATCGTTATTTCATTGTTTTTTTACTTCTCCATTTCCTCCCTCATGAGCCTACTTTCCGCTTCCATTGAAACCATAGAATCAATGGAGGGATAACCCACTTATGGTTTGATCCAATGGAGTAGAAAGGGTCTGTATTGGATGTTATTTATCACCCCATTAATGTATAATCACTTCTTAAATTGATATTTTTATTTGATGATTTTTAAACTCCATCGTCCTTGTTGAATTTAAGGTCACACACTTCATGTGCTAATACGAACCTTTACCTTGAAGTGATCAAAACTTTGATCCTTAAAGTGTATAGGTGATTAGTATTAAAGGGTGTATGCATTAAATTAGTAAGTAATGATGTTGTTTTATCTTCTTAAATGAACCCATCTCAAATTTAAGAAATTGAAATCATTGAAAAGGAAATACATCCAATCCACCCCTTGTAATAACCTAGGATCAACCCTTCTCATAATTTGAATTCACTTAAGACTTTTAGTGTTAACTTAAACCCATATAAAATCAACCCAAAGTTGGCCACTTAATATCCAAAAATATTCCATAGAATGTATGTGTCCATAGGTTACTTCTTAGGTCTCTGAGGATTCGACAACCCAAGCTAAACTACAAGGACCGTTCAACCATCATCTCTTGGGTAAATTTGAGCGAGAACCAAATTTTGGCGCCGTTGTCAGGGACCCAAGAAAGTCATCTAAACACCCATTATATTCTCCCTCATTTCTTCTTTTCTCATCCAAATTCTCTTATCTTGTCCCTTTCTCGTTTTTTTTCTTTTGGTGCATGTCCGCCTACACCCACGATCAATCAAACTGTCTAGTTAGGGTGGATAGTCCTGGGTTTGGGAGTCAAGTACACCAAGGGAACTCTTTCCATTAGATTATAATCTTCCTAATAATCCATAGTCAAAAATTTATCCCAATTCAATGGAAGGTCTTCAAAGAAACCAACTCATAAACCCGGGTGGGAACCAAAATGGAAACCCAAATGAGGTAACCCCAAACTTGGGGAATGCAATTGAACAAACCATGAATGAATACCTCACACCTTCCTGGACCAATTCCCCCTCATGCATTAGACACAACTCCCTAGGAGATTCCAACTACCTATTTAAACCCCATGTCCTAAACCACCTTCCCACATTCCATGGAATGGAGTCCGAGATGTCCTACCTTCACATTAAGGAGTTCAATGACATTGTAGAAACCATGTGTCACCCACATCAACTAGAATCAGCTAAGATGAGTCTATTTCCTTTTTCTTTAAAGGATCGAGCTAAAAATTGGCTAAACAATTTGAGACCATCATCCATAAACTCTTGGGACCAACTACAATGATAATTCTACAAAAAAATACTTTCCCCACCATAAAACAATTGCACTTAAAAAGAGTATCCAAAACTTTTTTGAAAAAGAGGGAGAGTCATTCTATGAAACATGGTAGAGGTTCAAGGACACTCTAAACATGGTTCCACACCATGGTTTTTCTATTCCTGAACAAGTGAGAATTTTCTATGAAGGGTTGGGTCCGGGGAACAAACAATTCATTGACATGATGTGTAATGGAACCTTTAAAAACAAAGACCCAAATGGTGCTTATGAGTATCTAGAAAGCCTTTCTAAACAAAAACAAACATGGGGAACTTCACCTTATTCTGAAAAGCCACAAATAAATACTAGAATTCATACACTTTTGAGAAGAGGAAAGCCTTAGGGCTAAACTTGCAGCACTCTCTAGGAAGGTTGAAGAGATAAACCTTAAGAAAGTCCATGAAATCCAAACTGTAGACCCTATTTGCACAATTTGTGACAAACATGACAATAAGATAGACAACTGCCCAACCATTCCATCCATCAAGGATGTTCTTTTAGGAGGACCCCCAGTGGAAGTAAATTCCTTGAACTTTCAAAAGCCTCAATACCAAAACAACTTCAACCCAAGGTATAATGACCACCCAGGCTTCCGCTAGAAAGATAACCAACAACCTAGCCAAACACAGGGAAAAAATCCTTACCCCCATCAGAACTACCAATCCCATAACCAGTTCCAAACCCAACCTATCCAATACCAATAGCCACCGGTCCATTTTCAACAAACCATCCCACCTCCAAAATATCTCCCTGGGATAAACCAATCTTCTCAAGCACCAACCCAAACTATTCCACAAATCCTACTAGAACAACTATGCAAATAAATGGAGAGGATGAACTCGGAAGTCTCTTCCCTAAAACAAGAGCTTCAAACCATCAAAATTGGAAATACACCCATGCCTACTCAGGCGGTTTCATCCACAACTTCAAGGGGAGAGTCAAGTTGTACTCAAACAACTCATGAACAACTAAAGGTTGTGACTATTTTAAGAAGTGGGAAATCAATTGAGAAACCTGAACAACTAATTCAGAACCCCCCCTGAAGATTCAAACTTGGATGAAAATTCAAATGAACCAAATGATCAAACTGAAAAACATGATAACATTGTCAAAGAAACAACTCTTCAACAAACAACCCCACAACCTGCACCATTTTCTCAACGCATGAGGGGGAAAACCAAGCCTGAATTAAGTGAAAAATTGAGGGAAATCTTCTCACAAGTCAAGTTGAACATTCCCCTTCTCGATGCAATCCAAACCATACCTTCCTACTCAAAGTACCTTAAAGACCTGTGCACTTTTAAAAGAAAATTTTCACATAAAAACCAAGTCCTTTTGGCTGCTAATGTGAGTACCACCAATCAAGGGACCATTCCTATTAAGTTGAAAGACCCAGGTTACCCTTACATCAATGTTGAACTAGGAGAGAGCAAAGTTTTCAAGGCCTTATGTGACCTAGGTGCTAGTGTCAATCTCATCCTATATGTTGTGTACTTCCAGTTAGGCCTAGAAGAGCTCCAACCCACATCTATCACACTTCAACTTGTCGATCATAGCATTAGGGTTCCAAAGGGGATTTTAAAGGACGTTCTGGTAAAGGTTGAAAACTTCATCTACCCTGCTAACTTCATTGTCCTTGAAAACCATCCAAACTTAGGAAATAAGGAACAAACCCCAATCATCCTTGGTCATCCTTTCCTTGCAACAATCAACTCTGTTATCTGAGTCTGAAATGGGAACATGCCCATCACCTTTGAAAACATGAGTCTAGACTTGAACATATATAATGAAAGATCACAAATAGGGGATGATGAGGATATTCATGAAGTAAACATGATAGGAAGAATTGATAATGAATCCATAGAAAATAAATTAATATTTTATGGATGTTTAAGTTAGGATGAGATTGATTTCCTTTGTTCATATGAAGGAAGTTTATCTCCTTGGCTTGAATAATTTTTAAATTGCTCTTATGATGAAGTCTTAGGTCCAACAATCAGTGAAACCTTTCAAGAAACCACTTTCATGGAGACCACTCCAAATTCCTTCCCTAAATCTGATCAAGCCAATATAGTAGCTGAAAATTTTACATGTGGGGAATCAATCCTATATATAACTTTAGGAAGTAAAATTGATCTTGATCCAATGTCCCAATCTTCTGGTGAAATTCTGAACCGACCTGATCTTGAATTGAAGGACTTCCTACTACACTCAAGTATGCTTTCCTAGGGGACAATCAAACACATCCTATTGTAATTTCTTTTTCTCTTGAAGAAAATCATGAGAGGATGCTTCTAGATGTCCTTGGGAAACATAAGAAATCCATTGGTTGGACCATGTCTGATATTCTCGGGATTAGCCCACTTATTAGGACTCATAGGATTGTTCTGGAATCTGATTCAAATCCATGTCGTCAACCTCAATGGCGACTCAATCCTAATCTCATGGAAGTAGTGAGGAAGGAACTTCTAAAATTGTTAAAAGAGGGTATCATCTATCCCATAGCTGAGAGTGAGTGGGTGATCCCAATCCAAGTGGTTCCAAAAAAGGCTGGAATCACAGTGATAACCAATGAGGATTGAGAGATTCTTTCAACAAGGGTGAGTAGTGGATAGAGGGTCTGCATTGACTATAGGAAGCTAAACTCATTCACTAAGAAGGACCATTTCCCCTTACCATTCATTGACCAAGTCCTTGAGAGAGTGGCAGGTCATGCCTTCTACTGTTTCTTAGATGGGTACTCGGGGTATAATCGAATTGAGGTCTCCTTAGAGGATCAAGGTAAGACTACATTCACATGTCCATTTGGAACCTTTGCTTTCAAACGTATGCCCTTTGGGTTATGCAATGCCCCTAGAACCTTCCAACGGTGCATGATGGGAATCTTCTTAGACATGGTAGGGGATTTTCTAGAGGTCTTCATGGATTACTTCTCTGTGTTTGGGGATACATTTGAGGGATGTCTGCAAAATGTGGAGAGAGTCTTGTCAAGATGTGAAGAAAAAAATCTGGTCCTAAACTGGGAAAAATGTCATTTCATGGTTAAATAGGGACTTGTTCTAGGCCATCTAGTCTCAGGTAGGGGGATTGAAGTTTATAAATCCAAGGTTGACATAATTCGTCACCTTCCATCACCCAAAACTGTCAAAAATGTGAGGTCTTTCTTAGGACATGTTGGTTTTTATAAAACATTCATCAAGGACTTTAGTTCAATCTCTCGTTCCCTTTGTGCTCTACTAGTAAAGGATGCTCCATTTGTTTGTACAGAAAGTTGTGAGGGTTCATTATCAACCCTCAAATCCTCTCTCACCTCTCCCCCCATCATGAAATCTCCAAATTGGAACCTTCCTTTCAAACTTATGTGTGATTCCAGTGACTTTTCTGTAGGAGTTGTGTTAGGACAACGTTGTGATAAAACTCCTTATGTCATTGCTTATGCAAGAAAATCCTTAAATGATTCCCAAATAAACTACACCACCACTGAAAAGGAGTTACTTTCTATTGTGTTTTCCTTAGAGAAGTTTAGGTCCTACCTCTTAGGATCCCCCATCACTGTGTTCACTGGCCATTCTGCACTAAAATACCTCTTCCAAAAACAAGATGCTAAGGCTAGACTAATTAGGTGGGTCCTTATCTTACAAGAATTTGACCTCACAATCAAGGATAAAAAGTGTGTTGAAAATGTTGTAGATGATCACCTCTCTAGGATGGAATTCAAAGACAACTCAAATCACCTTTCTGTGTCTGATTCATTTCCTGATGAACACCTATACTCTGTGAGTGACTGCCCTTGGTATGTTGACATAGCCAACTTCTTAGTTACGGGAGTAATTCCAAAATTCTTAGGGACTCAAGCTCGAAGGAAATTCCTTTCTGATGTTAGGAACTATGTGTTTGATGATCCATACCTCTATAAGTTCTTCCCTGACCGAGTCATTAGAAGGTGTGTCCTAGAATCTAAACAAGAGTCCATCCTTAAATTCTATCATGGTGAAGCATGTGGAGGTCACTTTTTCTCTAAGAAAACATCTGCTAATATGCTTCAATGTGGTCTCTTATGGCCCACTCTCTCAAGGGACTCCTACACATTTTGTCAAAGATGTCCTAGATGTCAAAAAGTAGGGTCCATCACAAAAAGAAATCAAATGCCACTCACTCCCATCTTAGTGGCTTAAATCTTTGACTATTGGGGAATTGATTTCATGGGTCCCCTCCCAAACTCTAGGGGATATCTTTACATTCTCTTAGCTATCGATTATGTCTCTAAATGGGTTGATTCCATTCCTACAAAATCTAATGATCATCAAACTGTGATTAGATTTCTCAAGGAAAACATCTTCTCTAGATTTGGAATTCCTGGGTCTATCATTAGTGATCATGGAACTCATTTTTGCAATCTTCCATTCTCACCACTCATGGAAAAATATGGAATTTCTCACAAAGTGTCCGCTGCTTACCACCCATAGACCAATGGTCAATCTGAGTTATCCAATCATGAAATCAAACAAATTCTTGAGAAAACTGTCAATCCTTCTAGGAAAGATTGGTCCGAGAAACTCTTGGATGCTCTTTGGGCATATCGTACAGCATTAAAAACCATCCTAGGAATGTCACCATATAGGTTGGTTTATGGAAAATCATGCCATTTACCTGTTGAAATTGAGCATAAGGCCTTTTTGGCAATTAAGAAAATGGATTATAACCTCTCATTGGCCGGAAAAAAAAGGAAATTAGATCACAATGAACTGGAGGAACTAAGGATGGAGGCTTATAAAAATTCAAGGATCAATAAAGCTAGAGTTCAAGCCTACCAATCTAGGAATATCAAGGTCAAACATTTTGAACTGGAAAAACTTGTTCTCTTGTATAGTTCAAAACATCATTTACACCCGGGAAAGTTAAGGTCTAGATGGTCAGGTCCTTTTATAGTGCATCATGTGTACCCCCATGGGGCAGTAGAGATTCAAGATCCCACTAGTGGTCACATTTTCAAGGTCAATGGTCATAGGTTAAAACCATTCATTAAATCATTCAATAAACAGGAAATAGAGGTTGAGTTAACTGAGCCAACCTATGAACTGGAAAAAATTGATAGATTTAGGATCCATGTCGGGCTAACGACTTTAAACAAAAGCGCTGCACGGGAGGCAAACCGTAGTTTTCATGTTTCTACTATTTATGAATCATATTTATTTTTAAAATAATATTAATTAATCATTTTGATATTTAAAAAAATAATAAAAAAATAATAAAAAAATAGACTTTTGACATGTTCTTCTATTATGAGTATGGATGGATACAAAAGGGGAGCACCATATTCATTTGTGTCATGTGGTGTGATCCTTGAGTAATACCTTACCCAGAAATTTAAAAAGAAGACAATGTATCATCAGTTTATTTTATTTTATATACTTGTATTTTACTTATATATATATATACTGTTTTTTTTTCTTTTTCCACTAGGGAACTTTGCAAGCGACATGGATATCAAAGGACTAAATTGGAGCGGAAAAAAACTTCAAACTTCAACCACCAGGTGACTTCATTCCATGATCCTAATATTTCAATTTCCTTATTGAAATCCCCTTTTATTCCTCTACCCCATTCTAAATTTTCATTTTATGAAACTAGGGACAGTTTCATTCTAAGTTGGGGGGTGTGGAAAAAAATGTTTGTTAAAAAAAACAATGATAAAAAAAAGAAGTAAAATTCCTTTATCATTCATATAATAACATATTTTCTCACATTAAAACTACATAGAAAATAATTTTTATTTCCTTGAATCTTAATTTAATTCATGATTAAGTTTAAAAGCATTGATTTTGGAAGTTTGGTTGTCCAATGAGAATTTTCATCATTTTTATTTTCATCTATTAAATCAAAATGCCACAATGCACGTCCTCTAGATCATGGGGCAATAATTTGAATTATCAGGGTCCCATAATAAATAGCATAGGCTGGTTTTATTTTTATGAATAATATGAGTATTCAAAAAAATAAAAAAAATAAAAAAAATAAAAATTTGCATGTAGAGAAATGGGTTGATAAAATGCGAGGCTTTCGGCACTTGGAGATCGTGACTCCAGAGTTGTCTAGCCCTGAGTTTTTTACTCTATCTCTATTTATGGTAATATGATTTTGTTTTTGATCAAGTTAACTCGAGATTATTCCCAAGTATGTGGGCTTCACTTGGTGCCCTAAGGCCTTTGAGCCTAGGAGTCATCGGCAAAGTCTCGCTACATGGGTTAATTTGATTAACTGCAATCTCAATTACTAGGGAAACATTGAAAAATAAAAAAAAATAAAAAAAGAATAAAGAATAAAAGAATAAATACTCATATTAGGATTAAATTTTATTCCACCTAGCGCTTCCATGATTTCCTCTTGAATGAAAATGAACCCCCATATCTATTGTGATTCACAACACATCATTACACCTAATTGAGTTGGATGAATTATGATGATGGATTTGATAAAAGGAATGGGCTTGGGATTGGGATCTGCTTTTAAATTTATCTTGTTTTAAATTGTTTTGATAGGTTATAAAGATATATTTGTGTGCAGTCTACATTGTGAACACTGTTTGTTATAATGTGTTTGAAGAAAGGAATTCAAATAAAATCATTGAATTATTTGCTCGGGACTAGAAAATCTCAAGTTGGGGGGTGTGATTAGCCAATAAAAACACATATGTTAATTACATTTTAATTGTATTAAATGTTCATTTTTTGATCTTATGGGCCTGAGTTAGTGGATTTTGATTTTGAACATCCATTCTCATCATTTGTGCACTTCATGCCTAATGTACACCAATTTAGGCCCAATAAGTCCTCTGATTCTAAGGAATGTAATTATCCATTTTTAAACTTGATATTTTGTGAAATTTATCTTCACTTGAATTTAAAAAAAATTATTCAGGGATCAATGGATGATTCATAAAATATGATGGAGATATTTGGCGATGAAAAGAAACAATTCTGGAAAAGGCAGATTGGACATCAGCCCACTGATGAGAATGTGGGGCCCAAAATACTAGCCCAATAAAGCCCAAATTTCGTGGGATGCTATAAGAAATATATAGGAACAAATAATTATTCATGATTCAGTGCTAATTCGGCCTCTATTGTGGTTATTTAGGCGGCCCAAGTTAGAGATAAAATTTTGGGCCAGATTCTGCGGCCCGGAAAAACATCCCACTAATATAATAATATATCCATATCCACAACTCCAAATGGGCCCAAATTTTACATACCGTTAGAAGACATCTTAAGATCAATTTTCTTCTTCTATGTACCACTCTAATTAGTCCATCTAGAAGGTCTTCCAGGTGCATCTGTTCAGTGGAAGCAAGATGGCTGCCACCTCGGGTCAAGGGTGGAAAATCAACTCTCCCTCAACTTTCCACCCACCTATGGCCTACCACAATTAATTGAGAAGACTTGGAATATTGGAGGCTCGACCCAAGTCTTAAAAAATGTCTATTTAAGGTAGTGGTGGTGGAGGAGTTGAGAATCTTGGATGCTTTGTTCAATTGTAATGTTATGGTGTGATTTTGTTGTCTCAAGTTTGTCTTTCAATTGTAAGTTGTTCAATTCACTTTAGTTTCTTAATAAAAGTTATTATTATACTCTTATTCTATTATTATTAATATAACTTTAATACTGTTGGTTCAAGGTGTGAATTTATTCACACCAAAACTTGTGAAATTATCACACAACGGTGGAGTGATCGTTATTTCATTATTTTTTTTTACTTCTCCATTTCCTCCCTCATGAGCCTACTTTCCGCTTCCATTGAAACCATAGAATTAATGGAGGGATAACCCACTTATGGGTTGATCCAAGGGAGTAGAAAGGGCCTAGATTGGATGTTATTTATCACCCCATTAATGTATAATCACTTCTTAAATTGAGATTTTTATTTGATGATTTTTAAACTCCATCGCCTTTGTTGAATTTAAGGCCACACACTTCATGTGCTAATACGAATCTTTACCTTGAAGTGCTCAAAACTTTGATCCTTCAAGTGTATAGGTGATTAGTATTAAAGGTTGTATGCATTAAACCAGTAAGTGATGATGTTGTTTTATCTTCTTAAATGAACCCATCTCAAATTTGAGAAATTGAAATCATTGAAAAGGAAATACGTCCAATCCACCCATTGTAATAACCTAGGATCAACCCTTCTCATAATTTGAATTCACTTAATACTTTTAGTGTCAACTTAAACCCATCTAAAATCAACCCAAAGTTGGCCACTTAATAGCCAAAAACAGTCCATAGAATATACGTGTCCATAGGTTACTTCTTTGGTCTCTGAGGATTCGACAACCCAAGCTAAACTACAAGGACCGTTCTACCATCATCTCTTGGGTAAATTTGAGCGAGAATCAAATATCCATAGTTTTCTACATGTGGAGATTTATCAAGCTTCTATCAGCAGTCATTTCCCATGCATCCAAATTTTGTGTCAGGGCGTTCACAGGATGTATGGTTCCCCAAGGCGATGATGGAAGGTCCTTCTAATACCCTAGTGGGAGAAGGATCGGGTGCGCAGGACAACATCCAGTTGACACCTCCTCCCATTAAGACACAGGCAGAGCATTCGATGGTCGACATTCCAGCACCTGAGGATTAGTGCTCGAGAACCAGCACAGAAGTCGTCGATTATGATACGGGCATCCCATCCGCACACCACCATGTGGGATGGGACTTCACCATAGAGAGTGACTGTACTCTTTCATATATATGTTTTCTGTTTATTAAAATGATGAAATTCATTTCACTATCAATCATTTTTACATGTTTAGCCATTGTTTTGATTTTTGTTTATATTTTTGTTATAGTTTATATTTTATAAGCTTTTAAAGTCAATAACTTGAAACATAGGAAAACTTATTAAATTTCAAGTAAATAACTTAAAAGGCTTAAAAATATAAACTATAAAAATAATCTAAATAAATCTTAAGACATAGCATAAGCATCTAAAAAGTTTTTCAAAATAAAAATAATATCATAAATATAATAAATAATTGAAAATGAAAGGAATGTAAAAAAAGATTATAAATACAATTGTAATGGTTTAAAACAACAATATATTGTGCCACTAAAATTACTTTTCATTAAATTTTTTTTTTTAAATGCTTATTATTTTGAATTATTTTTCATATGTTCAGTAAGTGTGTCAAATATTATTTACATTGTATTTATATTTTATAAGTTATAGAGTTTTAAAGCCACCAACTTCAAATATTATTATGTTTCATGTAGGTGAATTTGGAAGTATATAACTTATAAAATATTATTACAATTTAAGGGATATTTGACGAAATGACTCAACATATAAAACATAATTGAGCACCGTCCAGCCTCCACCTCCAAGCACTTCCCATGCCTGGTACCATCTGAAATGGCCACCCGCGGCTCCAATATCATCTGTAGTATCACCCAATGTCTCCGGTGCTTTCAGGTCACCATGCAAGCACTTCATGCGCCTCATACCTCTTCCCAGTGACAGGAACTCCTCAATGCTGGGGCAGGCACAATGCCTGTTGTACCTCCACATCACAAGCGCCAAAGATGTTGCTCGACCTACAAGAACACACCGCTGGCCACTCAAAGTCTTCTTTCATGCCAGATGCATGCACCACGGGGCGAGCTAGAATCTCCATGAAGCAAGCAACGTATGAAGCTCGCTTGCACATGGCGGGGGTGGCTTGCTGCATGGGAACTGATTCACGGCGAGCTAGAATCTCCCATGCAGCAAGCCACCCCCGCCATGTGTTTTCCATGCATACCATTGGCTAAAAGCTACGAGCCGACCAACCATTACGAAGCTTCCATAGGATATTCAGGATGATCCATGGCATTAGAAGAAGGATTTAGAATCAGCCATGTGTTTCTCATCAGTGTGGGATATAGGTTTTCGCTTGGTCTTTAATTTTTTAATGCCCCTTCCTCCACTTGCACGGGTTATGCAGTATTCATGAGAGGTGGGAGAAGAAAGTCACATGAGATGAAACTAGGAGATTGCATGATAGAATGATCTTGGGAAAGGTGTGTTTTCGTTCCTTCTCCATGGATAAAGTGAGTGATCGACACATATAGAGAGGTTCACAGGCAGGTCGATTTCCCGCACATTAATCAACATAATACAATTAAAGGAATATAATATAATTTGGTTATTGAATTTAAATAAAATATATATTTTACAAAATAATGACACAACTCTTTCAAATTAATTTTTCTTTGCCCAATATTTTCTTCATTTCCTCTTGTTTTTAATTTCTTTTCATTGCAATTTTATTTTCTTCATTTAAATTCAAATTAATTTTTCATCACGTGCACTTCTATTTTTCATGATTTAATTTAATTAATTAAAAACTAAAAAAACAATAAGTGACATCCAATTTACGAAGGAAAATTAATTAATCACTCTTCTCAAGAGACAACCTGTGGTCAGCCACTAGGCTGCATCCTTCAAGACTTAAAAACTTAATTGACATGGACCTGGTGACACGTCGACTTGTCACTCGACCATCTTTCTCAATGTTCTTTCCATCAACCACAAACATTATGGTGTTCCCCACACGAGGAACATACCAATTTGTTGTTCCATCAAGCTTATTTAAACCAATGGATAATTGGTACAAGAACATTCAATCTTTCCATATGTGATAGTTTTTACCACAAAAGGTTGTAAATTCCCTATTATTCAATGAATTAATACGATCCATTGTGGTCATAAAATTTAGACCAAACTAACACTACTACAAAAACGGGCAAGGGAAGCATCACCTTTTATCAGCACTAAGCAAAACGCGCTGGTAAAGGTAAATCTTTATCAGCGCTAATTAAAAGCGCTGATAAAGGAACCCTTTATTAGCGCTAAAATTTTAGCGCTGATAAAGGACTTCTTTATCAGCAATTTTTTAGCGTTGATAAAAGGCATCTTTATCGGCGCTAGAAAAGCACTGATAAAAAATCCATTTATCAGTGCTGATAAAACCATAGTCCCATTTTATAAAATCAGGTGCACAGTATCCTCTGTTTATCACGCCCTCAAGCTCTCGCAGTACTGTACACCTATGACAACTCCCCCCCGATCTTCTCTTTGTCGGACCTCCACCGCTAGCCCTACTCTACCACTAGCCCTACTCCTTATCCTCCCCCTCGAACCCCTTCCACGGATCCTCCTCCCCACGAACCCTACTTCTCCTCCTCCCCGCTGGACCCTACTCCCCGCAAACCCTACTCCTCCATTTCCCAATGGTTGGCGGCTCCTCTCGTGCACCTCCCCCTCTGGCGGTCGCGCCTTCCCCTCCCGACGTAGCATAGAAGGCTCCCTGACCGCTCGACGCTTCTTCTCTCCCTCCATCGCAGGTGCGATCTACTCTAGGTAAGTCTCCCACTTCTCCTTTTAGGTTTATTTTTCGTAATTTCTCTCCCTGCTCTACATGTGTTCATCGTTTTAATTCTCATTTTGTCAATGATTCAATGAATAATTGGTGAATGGTCATTGCACATTCCATAGTTGGAATCACGGATCACTCCATGTGAAAATGAGACACAGGCAGTGCTATTCTTTTTTAGACACACTGTATACCCCTAGGGAAACATCACGTCCTCCATTGAGGATAGTTTTGAGCTCTATTTCCTTTTATTTCAGTTTTGTTGTGAGATTTTTGAACTTCCATGGACTAGTATTGGTGGATTGTGTTCCCTTGGTCCATTCCTATGAGGGCTTGATGTAGCTTCATGACCTCATCCAAGGATGTTTGTAAGAACCTGGTTCTTATTCTTGAGGTACGGGTTTCTTCTTTTCTCTTTTCCTTAAGTGTTTTTGAAAAAATAAGGAAAATGGGGGGAAATCCTAAATTTTGTGACTACACGCCGTGTACTTTTCCACACGCCATGTACTTTGGTCGTGTGGAAGGGGTACACAGGGCGTGTAGGCCGGTCGACGATGATGGGTGTAAAAACTGACTACACGCTGTGTAGTGGGTATTTACACGCCGTGTAGTCAGTCGGCAGACAAACAGTAAGGCGGTGGATGCTAAGCGGGAGCACACGCCGTGTAATAATGAATACACGTTGTGTGCTCATGTTGACAGATGAACAGTGTCGTGGTGTAAAGAAGCCTCCGAAGGAACAGTTAAAAATGAAAAGTACACGTCGTGTACTCAATAGTACATGCCGTGTAGTCTGTTTTTTCGCTTATAATGGGCAGTAGCTTCCCCTATTCACAGAGAAGGCTTAGAACCAGAGGAGAGCCCGGGAGGATGACCAGAACTTTGGAGATCACCCGATCGAGCACCGGGAATCTGATTCCGCCTCTGTCGATCTCGTTGGAACCGTACGGGTAAGCCCTCCCCTCTCCTTGAACCGTTCTTACCAATTATTTCCCGAGGGGAAGTTATTTACGTTTGAATGAGTTTTATTTTACCTCAGATCTACGTCATTCTCTGGTGTTTCGAGGAGCGTCGTTCACGTATACCGATCAGGGGTGATCGAGGTAGGTGGTTTGGTGTTTAAATTCCAACTGTTGTGCATTTTTGTATACCATTGTGCTATGAACCCATGTTGGGGTGTCATGTGGTTGAGGCCTTGGTTGTTTTAAATACCTAAAATTTCATAGGTAATTTAATGAAATTGAAAAACTGATGTTTGGGATCACTGCTTGGATCCAGGACCACCCCAGGGGTGCGTTCTTCTGTTTAGCCGTTTGGCCAGGTTACCTGAGGGTATACCGTAAAATGTATCATGCTTTAAATTGCCTTGAGAGGAATTTTATATAATTGCTTTCTTATCTGTTGGGCTCGGCCCGGTTACTTGTGCCTGAGGGCAGTGTTCTATTTAGCCTGAGGGAAGTGTTCTATTTAGCCTGAGAGAAACTCCTTTCATGCCTGAGGGCATTAGATTCTGTGCCTGAGGGCGACACTTCATACGGGCAATATATGTTATGCATGTGGGCAACTACCTGCAGTTTTTGACTCTGATTACCTGAGGGTAAGGTTTGTATGTCTGAGGACAATGTTATCATTAAATGTTCATCATGGTGATTATTATATGTTATACCTGTCAAGTTAAAGCACAGGTTTGGCATGGTTAAATTAATATTAAAATGGCAATATAACTGGTAAAGTTAGTTATTTTTGAGTACTGCTTAGTTTATTGTATTTACTACTGCACACTGCTGTTGCACATTTACACTGACAGTTGGGCACGGACCTTTGGTGGGTTCCTACTGAGATTCATTTCTCACACCCTGTTTGGGTCATGTCTTCGGCCCAAACAGACTATATTTCTGCAGGTATGGATAAGGGCAAGGGTCCCTATACAGGTACATGAGTGTTGCTGAGGTGTAGGGGAGCATGGGACCGAGCTCAGGCTCGCGATGCTGCCGGCTGTTCTGTTTTGTTCTGTTGTACCTGTACTTTCCATTGTATCATATTGTATTGTTGTGTAACATGTTCTATTTGTTTTCATAGAATAGTGACATGCTGCATCTTGATATACATATGACTGCTGATTCTTTTTACTGCAGTTGTTCATTTCAGTTATGTATGTTTTACTTATTCCGATGTTGTTGTATGTGTGTTCTTGTATTCCGCTGTGCTACACTTTGAAAAATGAGGGCATAGTTTCCCCACTATCAGACATGGGCCCTCGCTGCTAGTCGACAGCCTCTGGCGTTTGGGGAAATGCGCTTGAGGTCATGTGACCAACCGGATTCGGGGCACCCGTGAAGTGGGACCTGGATCCGGGACGTTACGAAGTGGTATCAGAGGTAGGTTTTCTTTTCCTTGACTTACTATTTGGATCCTTAGTCAGGGATATGATGTAAATGGTAGTTTGTAATAAGTTGTGCCCGGGAGTAGCTAACCCGTGTACAGGGAAAAGCCAACCTTCATCATTATTGCAATTTTATTTATTTTGCAATTTACAGTTGATCTGATTTTCACCGTTGGGTGACGCACTTGTAATTGTGTTGTTTATATGTTATCCATGGGTTCTATTTAGTTGCAACCCGATGAGATGAGGGTATTCCATCTCATGCATCATTTAGGAACATGCTAGAAATCATATGTCATGCATAGTTCCATGTCATGTAGGCGCATTAGAAATTGCATGTTGTTGTGATAGTCATTGTGCTAGAAAATCATGCTGTTGTGATAGCTGCTTTGATAAATACCTGTTATGTGATAGGGTATTTTTTGTGAGCCTGTTGATAGGATGGACGCCAAACTTTTATTTTTGGGGAGTATGGGACCTCAATGACAGGAATTTGGTGAATCATTTACTTGTTTACTTGTATATAACATGTATAAGATGTCAAACATTGATTCGCGGGGAGTATGGGTCCTCGCGGATCGGAATTTGTCACTTAGGTGTTATTTTTCAGTATTTTCTGGGTCCCGGAGTAGTATCTGAGGCTCACTGTTCGGAAAACCCAGGATACACGCCGTGTAGTTCCGCAGACACACGCCGTGTGTTCTTCTGTTCGGGAAGAAATGAAAACTTTTTGAGTATACGCTGTTTAGACTCATCTCGTGTCATAAACTGTGTGGGCGGGGACACAGGGTAGAGAAAGTCTTGGGAAAAAGATTTTGTGTACCAGACGTACACACCGTGTAGTGTTGACCTGGAGTCCGCCCGTGTAACTAACAACACAGACGGAGGAGACCTTGAGACATACACGCCGTGTCCACCTTGGAACACGCCGTGTAGTCTGGCCTGGGGACCTAACCGTGTAGCTAACAAACACGGGTTGATGTTTCCTCTTCTTGAACACACCGTGTACCTGAGGGAAACGTCGTGTAGTCCTTACTAGTGGGAGACCGTGTGGACTTAGCCGTGTGGCTTGGGAAACGGGGTGGTGTACACGCCGTGTGCTGGTGTCACACGTCGTGTGGTGTCAGCTGAGTAGTCGGTCGTGTCACTAACGACACGGGAAGTTGGAAATTAAACCATACATGCCGTGTAGATGCCATACATGCCATGTAGTCTTGTTCAAAGTGAGCCGTGTAGCTTATCCATGTAGAAGGACTCGGGCATTGAATGAGGATTCAGGTACACACCATGTATTTAGAAGGCACGCTGTGTGTTTGGGGTGTTACACGGCCAGTTTATGCTGGGGTACACGCCCATGTGAATGGATTGTGACAACACGCCATGTAGTTTTATACACGCCGTGTAGTCAAGTTTTGTAAATTTTGGAAACTTTCCTTCTCCGTATCCTTGTTTTCGGTCTTTGATAATCTTGATCTAATGTGTGCGTTTGACCTTGTAGAGTCATGTCGCTGAGACGACCACGTGTTGTTCGCCAAGAGAGCGGCAATGATTATACTCCAGAGTTGGTAGGCCATGGGCTACCAGTGGATCCTCCAGCAGAGCCAGATGCGGCGCCATCCATTATACCGGACACAGGCGCGGATGCACAGTTCTGTGAAGGCTTCATGCGGTTCATGAAGACCTTTCAGGGAGCACCGCCGGCTGCCACATCTATGGTAGAGCTGACACGTATCTTCCAGCAGTAGCATCTGCCTACGTTTTCAAGGGATGGCGGACCACAGGCTACGGAGACTTGGATGGATTCATTGCAGACTATTTTCGAGCATCTTGAGACGCCTCTAGGGTGGAGGGTCAATCTCGCGACGTATATGCTGCGTGATTCCGCCAAGAGGTGGTGGGATGTTACCACCCAGTCAGAGCATCATAGAGACATGGAGTAGGAATATTTTCAGACAAATTTCTTTGACTTCTTCTATCCAGAGACACTAAGGGAAGATAGAGCTCGAGAGTTCATGAATTTGCAGTAGGGCGCTATGTTGGTGATGGATTATTCTGCTCGTTTCACCGAGCTTCAGTGTTTTTCACTTGTTCTGGTGGGTGATGAGACGTTGAGGGCTAGATGCTTTGTAGATGGTCTTCGATATGACATCCGCGAACTGGTGAATGTTTTCATGTTGCCTACCGTGCATACTATTGTGAACCAGGCACTGATTACCGATCGGAATATGTGGGAAGCTAGTGGTGTGGGCCAGGGCGGTTCGACACCAGTTTCTGGTTCTATTTCTACTGGTAAGAGGAAGAGATAGATGGACTTCTCTCAAAGTGGCAGTACCAGCCAGAAGAATGTTTCAGGTGGCCAGTTCATGTGCTACCAGTGTGGTAAGGAGGGGCACAGGAGACCGCAGTGTCCACGTGACCCAGTGGAGTGCTGAGCTTGCGGAAAGATGGGTCATCTGCAGCGCTTTTGCAGGGTGTTTCTACCAGTGGCTAGTGAGAGGGGTTTGATACAAACTCCGTGTGCGGGATCAGGACCAGCAGCTTCTTACCAGTTAGGAAACTGGAATACGTCAAGGCATGCAGGAAAGGATGGTGTTTGTGGTCGTGGTATCCAGACACCAGGATCTCAGAGGTTGCAGGGCGGGACAACTCAGGGTAGCCAGGTTGTGTCACAGGGCCGCGACACTGAGCAGGCATGTGTAGTGCAACAGACCCAACATGAGCAGGAACTCGGACCTTCTACATTCATAAGTACTATTCTAGTAGCTTCTGTCTTATCTTTAGTACTTTTCAATACAGGTTTTATACATAGCTTTGTATTTGTGCCTGTTGTGGAGATCCTTGGGCTCTGTGTTTCTTCTTCTTCTGATGTTATGACATTAGACACTCCGTTGGGAACTAGAATGTCTAGTGTGTGTCAGTGCAGAGAGTGCCCCCTTGAGGTTGGTGGGTGTCACTTCCTTTGGGACCTCTATGTCTTGGAGATGACGAGCTATGATTTCATTCACAGGATGGACTGGTTGGTTCCCTTTCGAGCCTTTATAGACTGCTATCGTCGCAGGGTGCGTTTCACGTCACCAGAGGGCGAAGATTTTCTATACAAAGTCAAGTGGGATATTCAGGCGAGTTAATCTGGATCAGAGCATCATGGGTGAGGTGGAGTCATAGACCAGATTGCGAGTTTATATCTAGATGATTAGGGGACTTGTCAGAAGGACTTCCCTCCAGTGGTTGATCGTTTCAGGTATTTCTTCCCGAATAAATTTTCAGGTCTACCTTCAGAGCGTGAGGAGGATTTCTCTATTGATCTTGTGTCGGGAGTGGCATTCGTATCCATTCCTCCTTATAGGATGGCTACACCAGAGTTACAGGATCTTAAGAGACAATTAGAGGAGTTACAGTCAAAGGGTTTTATCCAACCTAGTACTTCTCCTTGGGGTTCTCCGGTCCTTTTTGCGAAGAAGGAAGACGGTACCCTCAGAATCTGTGTGGACTATCAGAAGCTGAACCAGTTGATGGTTAAGAACCAATATCCCTTGCTAAGGATTGATGATCTTTTTGATCAACCTCGAGGTGCACGCGTGTTCTTGAAGATTGAGTTGAGATAAGGATAACATCATTTGCGTGTTAGACCATCTGATATACCTCTCACATCCTTCAGGAGTAGGTATGGTCTATATGAGTACTTGGTTATGCCGTTCGGACTCATGAACGCGCCAACAGTTTTCATGGATCTGAGGAATCGTGTGTTTCATCCTTATCTGTATTCTTTTGTGGTAGTATTCATGGATGATATCTTTGTGTACTCTCACACTCTACGCGACCATGCCACCCATCTTGAGATCGTATTGAGTACACTGAGAGAGCATCAGCTATATGCTAAGCTCTCAAAGTGCCACTTTTGGATGGACCAGATTCACTTCATGGGTCATATCATCTCAGAGGCAGGAGTTTCAGTAGACCCAGAGAAGGTGAGAGCAGTAGTTTCCTAGGAGCAGCCTAAGAACATGTTTGAGATACGGAGATTCTTGGGGCTGGCTGGTTACTACAGGTGTTTTATACAGGACTTCTCCCGCTTAGTGGCACCGTTGATGGGTTTGACTAATATGGGTGTGAAGTTCATTTGGTCAGAATCTTACGAGACAGCCTTTCAGGAGCTGAAGGGAAAGTTTACTTCAGCATCAATCCTGATACTCCCAGAGTAGGGAAAGATCTATAAAGTTTACTATAATGCATCAGGTATTGGGTTGGGAGCTATGTTGATGCAGGGCGATCGAGTTTTTGCGTACGGGTCTCGGCAGTTGAGGCCACATGAGAGGAATTACCCGACGCATGACCTCAAGTTGGTTGTAGTTGTTCATGTGTTATGCTGTTGGAGACATTATATCTTGGGAGAGTATTTTGTGGTTTTCACCAACCCCAAAAGTCTCAAGTATATCTTTACTCAGTGTGACTTGAATTTGAGACAGCGAAGGTGGGTCGAATACCTTCAGTCCTTCGATTTTGAGCTTTCCTATACACCTGGTAAGGGTAATGTAGTTGCTGATGCACTGAGCAGGAAGACTCAGACACAGGCGGTTCATGTGGCCAGTGGTGAGTGGTAGCTTATGGCTTTGTTCTCTGAGATGCATTTGGAGGTTCACGACAGTCAGGGACAAACCTATCTTTCATCTTTAGTTGTGACTTCTACCCTCCTAAATAAAATGAGGATGAGACAGCTATTTGATTCAGAAGGCCTAGTTCTAATGGAGTTAGTGGCAAGTGAGGACCCTCCTCCTGGGTGGACGATAGGTGATGATGAGGTACTACGTTTCCATGTATGAGTATGGGTTCCATGGGATATACATGAGGAGCTGATACGAGAGTTTCATGCTTCAGCATGGGTATTTTATCCTGGAGTTACCAAGATGTACCGTGACTTGTGACGTCAGTACTGGTGGATGGGTATGAAGAGAGAAGTAGCTGGTTTTGTTACAAGATGTTCCACCTGTCAGCAGGTGAAGGCTGAGCATCAGAGGCCAGCCGAACTGTTACAGCAGTTGCCCATTCCAGAGTGTAAATGGGATGATGTCACGATGGACTTCGTGACTGGATTGTCGAGGTCACCTCGAGGCAATGATGTCGTGTGGGTTGTTGTGGAAAGACTCACAAAGGTAGCTCACTTTTTTCCGATCAAGGAGACCTTCAGTGTTGACGAGCTCAGAAATCTGTATATCCGAGAGGTTGTACGTCTTCATGGGGTTCCTCATTCTATCATTTCAGATAGGGACGCCCGTTTTACATCTCGTTTCTAGCAGAGTTTTCAGAGGACACTGGGTACACAGGTGCTTCTGAGCACAGCTTACCACCCTCAGACCGATGGTCAGTTAGAGCTTACGATACAGTTGCTAGAGTACATGTTGTGTGTATGCGTCCTAGAATTTGGTGTCTCCTAGGATAAGCATATATCCCTAGTCTAGTTTTCCTATAATAATAGTTTTCAGGCAACTATTGAGATGGCACCTTACGAGGCTTTATATGGTAGGCCATGTCGATCACCTTTGTGCTGGGTGTAGGTAGGTGAGACAACTTTACTGGGACCACGTCTCATGAAGGAGACATCTGAGAAAGTCCAGTTGATTCAGAAGTGGATGGCTACTGCACAGTCTCGTCAAAAATCTTATGTTGATCACCGCAGATGACCCTTAGAGTTCATGGTCGGGGATCAGGTTTTCTTGCATGTTTCGCCGAGGTTGGGACATAGGCGAATCAAGAGACAGGGTAAACTTTCACCAAGGTATGTGGGGCCATTTGATATTCTGGAGAGATTTGGGCTGGTTGCCTATCGGTTGTAGTTACCACAGAGGTATCGTGCCATGCACGACGTCTTCCATGTATCTCAGTTGTGACGCTATCATTCAGACCTCTCTCACGTCTTTCAGCCAAAGGAGGTTAAGCTTCAGATAGATGCATCCTTTTAGGAGCATCCAATTCTTACTGTGGATAGGAGCACGAAGGTTCTCTGAGGCCAGTTATTTCCTCTCGTACGGGTGCTATGGCAGTATGGCCGAGTGCAGGACGAAACTTGGGAGCGGGAGACTGACGTCCGTGCTCAGTGGCCAGAGTTATTCTGAGCATTATCTTCACCACCCTTAGAAGGGAAATTAGAGGATGAATTTCTCTAAGGGTAGAAGTTTGTAAGAACCTGGTTCTTATTCTTGAGGTATGGGTTTCTTCTTTTCTCTTTTCCTTAAGTGTTTTTGAAAAAATAAGGAAAATGGGGGAAAATCCTAAATTTTGTGACTACACGCTGTGTACTTTTCCACACACCATGTACTTTGGCCGTGTGGAAGGGGTACACAGGGCGTGTAGGTCGGTCGACGATGATGGGTGTAAAAACTGACTACACACCGTGTAGTGGGTATTTACACGTCGTGTAGTCAGTCGGCAGGCAAATAGTAAGGTGGTGGATGCTGAGTGACAGTACATGCCGTGTAATCATGAATACACGTCGTGTGCTCATGTAGACAGATGAACAGTGTCGCGGTGTAAAGAAGTCGCCGAAGGAACGGTTAAAAATGAAAAGTACATACCGTGTACTCAATGGTACACGCCGTGTAGTCTGTTTTTTTCACTTAAAATGGGAAGTAGCCTCCCATGTTCACAGAGAATCCTTAGAACTGGATGAGAGCTCGGGAGGACGGCCAGAACTTTGGAGATCACCTGATCGAGCACTGGGAATATGATTCCGCCTCCGTCGATCTCATTGGAACCGTACGGGTAAGCCCTCCCCTCTCCTTGAACTGTTCTTACCAATTATTTCCTGAGGTGAAGTTATTTATGTTTGAATGATTTTTCTTTTACCTCATATCTACATCATTCTCGGGCGTTTCGAGGAGCATCGTTCACGTATACCGATCAGGGGCGATTGAGGTAGGTGTTCTGGTGTTTAAATTCCAACTGTTGTACTTTTTTTTATACCATTGTGCTACGAACCCATGTTGGGGTGTCGTGTGGCTAAGGCCTTGGCTGTTTTAAATACCTAAAATTTCATAGGTAATTTAATGAAATTGTAAAACTGCTATTTGGGATCACTACTTGGATCCAGGACCACCCCAGGGGTGCGTTCCTCTGTTTAGCTGTTTGGCCAGGTTACCTGAGGGTATACCATAAAATGTAGCATGCTTTAAATTTCCTTCAGAGGAATTTTATATAATTTATTGCTTATCTATTGGGTTCAGCCCGGTTACTTATGCCTGAGGGCAGTGTTTTATTTAGCCTGAGGGCAGTGTTCTATTTAGCCTGAGGGCAGTGTTCTGTTAAGCCTGAGGGAAACTCCTTTCATGCCTTAGGGCAGTAGATTCTGTGCCTGAGGGTGAAACTTCATACGCCTAAGGGAAATATCTATTATGCCTATGGGAAACTACCTGCGGGTTGTGACTCTAATTACCTGAGGGTAAGGTTTGTATGTATGAGGACAGTGTTATCATTAAATGCTCATCATGGTGATTCTTATCTGTTATACCTGTCAAGTTAAAGCACAGTCTTGGTATGGTTAAATTAATATTAAAATGTAAATATAACTGGTAAAGTTAGTTACTTTTGAGTACTTCTTAGTTTATTGCATTTACTACTGCACACTGCTGTTGCACATTTACACTAACAGTTGGGCATGGACCTTTGGTGGGTGCCTACTGGGATTCATTTCTCACACCTTGTTTGGTTCATGTCTTCAGCCCAAAAAGACTATATTTCGGCAGGTATGGATAAGGTCAAGGGTCCCTATATAGGTGCATGAATGTTGTTGAGGTGTAGGGGAGCATGGGACAGAGCTCAGGCTCGCGATGCTGTCGGTTGTTCTGTTTTGTTCTGTTGTACATGTACTTTCCATTGTATCGTATTGTACTGTTGTGTAACATGTTCTAGCTGCTTTCATAGAATAGTGACATGCTTCATCTTGATATACATATGACTGTTGGTTCTTTTTACTACAGTTGTTCATTTCAGTTATGTATGTTTTACTTATTCCGTTGTTGTTGTATGTGTGTTCTTGTATTCCACTGCACTACACTTTGACAAATGAGGGCATAGTTTCCCCACTATCATACCTGAGCCCTCGTGGCTAGTCGGCAGCCTATGGCATTTGGGGAAATGCGCTTGAGGTCATGTGACCAACCGGGTTCGGGGCACCCGTGGAGTGGGACCCGGATCCGGGACGTTACAATGTTGGCCCCTATATATCTTCTTAATGATCAGGGTAGTGTTGGTGAGTTCCATTATTCTTGATTGAGTTGTCTTAGTCCACTTATATGAGGATTATTATGGAATTAGGTCTCGTTCATTGGAACTCATGCCCCTCAGCGACTTGTAACATATATCAATTCAAGGGACCCAGAGCGATCCTCATTTCATTCATGTTTTCCCTATATTGGGTTTGTAGAATTGGAATCAGCAACACTTACATGGGTATTGATCCCCTATATTGGAGGATGTTTCAAGTAGGTTCTATTGTCCCCCATCAAGCCTTAGGAATTAACCCCCTCTCTTTGTATAGAGATCTGATATTTCAGATGGTGTATTAGTCCGATTGAGCGTGTATCTCGGATGAAACCTCTCAGTTTTCAATATACTTATTCTATAGTGAGTGGTCTTAGTTCACTTTTATGGGGGTTAGTATGGAATATGATCTTGATCAATGGACCACAGGTCACTTAGTGACCTGGATCTTGTGTCTATCTGAGAGGCCTGAAGAAAACCTTATTTCCAATGTGTTTTCCCTATGTTGGGTTTGTTGAATTGGAATGACCAACACTTACAGAAGTGTATATCCCCTATCTTGGAGGATTATTGTAGTAGACTCTAGTATCCCCCCATCAAGACTTGGGAATTGACCCCCTATATTTATATCATGAGCTAATATTTCTTATGGGGTATTAGTTTGATGGAGTGTATATCTCGAGTGAACACTCTCAGTTTCCTATGTGATTCTTCTTGGCTAGATCGGATGAGTTTGACCTCCAGGATGAGTGTCGTCATTGGAATTATAGCTTGGGTAGCACTTCCTCTTGGACGAGTGCTACCTTGAAACCCTGAGTGGATCTACAAATAGAAGTGGTTGAGACATTTTTTTGACTCAGAGTCTTTTATGAGTATATTTGGGATATCCTTGGTTATCATTATGTCTCATATCTTGTTTGGAATACCTATGTTTGGTGACATGAATACTCTCGATGCTTTATGTATGGTGTTTTTGGGGTTTCCTATTGGGTATTTTAATACTCATCCCTACAAGGGATCTCCCCATACATGTCATGTCTTATACAGACGATGGAAAATTTCACAGAGTCCTTGGTGGGCTAGGATAAGGTAGATATTAGTTTGGGATACACGGACTGAGGTGTATACCAATGGTGAATTAACATTTTCCCACTCCTTCTATTTAGGTCATACATTATTTTCCATTTTTTGGTTGGATTGTATTTCATATCTTTTTATTAAATCCATTAATTTATGTTGTTCAATTCATAGACTGACCTCTAGTGGTTTGGGGGAATTCAACATGTAATACTAAGCTTTGGATGGCTATATTAGTGTTCTATGATTATGCTTATGGTTTGAGTTCATATCATAATCTTTTAAGGTAGTGGTCTTCTGGGATGTAGGGTTAGCAGCACCCACCCACAGTAGGTGTGTGATGGAAGTCTCATCTCAGGAGGCACTGTCATTCATAGGTACCTCAAGGATATCCCATTACTCCAAGGAATTTAATATGATTGTGATGGGTATAGACATATCACATTCCATTTTCTTAACATTCATTCTATAGTCAGAGAGGAAGTCAACGAATAGCCTAGTCAGAGGAAAGAACTGGAGAAAGGAGGTCTGTACAGCACTAAAGTGATGGAGGAGATCGGGGAGTAGCATGAGGTGGATGGAACTTTGGTTTGATTCTACTAATACTACCCCTAAGTAGACCACTCCTATATTGGGAAGTTAGTGGTTATAATCTTGGATTGTTGTAGTCACTAGAGTCTTTTTACCAGGAGGCTCCAGGAGTGTTTGGAGGTACGATCTATGTTTGTTATACTTTTCTTGTAGCACTATTAGAAATAGGTACAAGAAACTATTTTTCCTAATTTTTTTAATTATTTTCTATGTATATGGTTGGCGTTGGTAGAGCCCAATGTTAGTGATGTTTGGAATGAATTTGGACTTGCGAGGAAGATGAACAATTCCCCCATCAAGATGTGTTCTTGAAAGGCGATCCAAAAAAATGTGGGCAAGTCAGTGACTCCTAAAGTGGTTACTATATAGGTGTTGTAGATGGGGTCCTTTTAATTTTGTTTTTGAGGCCCTTTTTATGTGCTAAGGTTTCATAAAAATCCATGTTTTTAGTGAACTAGTGTGAAATGAAAATGGTGTGTTCCAAGCAATAGGATATCATAGAGGCTTCGAGTGCGGTTCTAAGTATGAGTTTGGGGAAGGTGAGGGAGGGTTATTGCATATCCTTTAGATGTTCATGATAGAATTTATGTTCACTAACCTTAATTTTCTATTTATTATGTTAATTTGGGTAACAAAACCTATGATATTCCATAGTAATTTTGGATAAACCTAGGTTATTTTTCTCCCCCGTGAACCCCTTTGTGTTTGGAAATGTATCTACTATATTATTTTTCTCATCAAAATTGTATCCTTGTTTTCATTTTATTTGAGTTTGGTCACTAGTTTTGGGCTATTTAATGTGATTATTTTATTATTAATGAGGTGGCTGGTAGGGGTGGTTAAAAGGATGTTTACTGTTTTGCTGTAAGGGTGGTGGGTGATAAAACTATTGGTAAGGGGGCTGGAAAGTGTGTTTATTTTGATGGGGGGTCTATCCTGGTTCTATAGATTTCCAAATATTTATTGGAAATGGTTAGGATCTATTAATCTCTATTTTTATAAGGAATTGGTTCTCTTATACTGTATTTGGAAGTCCTGTTTTGTGTATTTGAATCATAAATACTAACATTTGAGATTCAAATAGGATAGAGATGAATAAAGATTGAATGGATTCTAATTGTTTGAAAATAGAGTATGAGAATAGAGTGAAAGAGTTCATCAAGTTTGCAAAAGATCACACAAAGGATCATTCTCAAATCCTTTGTCCATGTTTACGTTGTTGTTATTCTAGACTAATTACTCCATAGTAGTTGGAAGAACATTTGATATTTAATGGAATAGATTGGAGTTATAAATGTTGGAATAAACATGGAGAAAAGGAGAATATAGCTACTGGCTAGGATAAAACTTCGTTTTATGGATCATCAATGATTACAAATATGGATAATGAAGAAGATCGTATGGAGGATGTGATTACAAATGTCAATGATGATGAAGATTGTATTGAGAAAATGACAAGGACAATTGAAGATGAGCTTCGTGATTGCCCAAAATTGTTTGAGACGTTAAAGAGTTGTGCAAAGACGCCATTGTATGTTGGTTGCACTAAATATATAGCATTGTCAGCTATACTAAATTTGTATAAATTGAAAGCAGGAAACGGATGGAGTGATGTCAGTTTTACGAAACTATTTTCTCTCTTGAATGACATGCTCTCGGAAGATAATGAGCTTCCAAGATGAACATATGAAGCTAAACGAATACTACTCTCGATGGGTATGATTTTTGAAAGAATACATACCTGCCTGAAAGACTTTATATTGTTTCTCAATGACAAAAAATCACTTAAATAATGTCCAAAGTGTGGTGATTCCCGATACAAGAAAGATTAATCCAGTCCTACAAAAGTTGTATGGTACTTTCCAATCATTCTAAGGTTTAGGTGTCTATATAGAAGTGAAAAAATTGCAAGACAATTGTTGTGGCATGCAGAGAAAAGAAATAAATATGGGAAATTACGTCACCCAACCGACTCTCCTCAATGTAATAGAATTGATCATGAGTATCCTGAATTTGGAAATGAGCTGAGGAACCTTCGTCTTGCATTATCTATAGATGGAGTGAATCCTTTTGGTTTTCAAACCAGCACTCATAGTACATGGCCTGTTATGTTGGTGAATTATGAATTTCCACCCTGGTTATGCATGAAACAAAAATTCATCATGTTATCTAAGCTTATATCAGGACCAAAACAACTAGGTAATGATATTGATGTTTATTTGGCTCTTTTGATTGAGGATTTGAAGTTATTGTGGGATTCAGGTGTTATGTTTTATGATTCTTATATAAGTGAATACTTCACATTTAGAGTGATGTTTTATGGGACGAAAAATGATTTCCCTGCTTATGGAAATTTGTCAAGCTATAGCATTAAAGGAACTCAAGGGTGTCATGTGTGTGAAGAAGATACGAAATCAATTTGGTTGAAACATTCATCGAAATCTGTGTTTCTAGGACATCATAGATTTCAACCTTGTCGGCATAAGTACTGATCTTGGATGACATCATTCAATGGAAGTTTATAACAACACACAACACCATATCCACTAACAGGTAATCAACTGTTTGATAAAGTAAAAGATGTGAACACTATTTTTGGTAAACCATTTTTGAAAAACCATACAAAAATTGGTTGGAAAAAGAGATCAGTTTTTTTTTCAATTACCATACTGGAATTTCCTGTACGTCAAACATTTTCTTGATGTGATGCATGTGGAAAAAAATGTATGTGATAGTGTTATCAGAATGTTTCTAAATGCCCCTAGAAAAACAAAGGGTGGAATTAAGATAAGGTTGGACATGGTTGACATAGGAATACGAGAAGAGTTGGCTCCTGTAAAGGGTGAAAATCAAATGTTTCTTCCTCCAGCTGCTTACACTCTTTCCAGGGAGGAGAGATAGTAGTTTTTCAACTTCTTCAATGATGTAAATGTTCTAGAGGGGTATTCATCAAATATCAAGAACATTATGTTAATGAATGATTTAAAGTTAAAAGGTTTGAAATCACATAACTTCCATGTTTTAATGTAGGATTTAATTCCTATAGATTTACGTTTCATTTTTCCCAAGAATGTTTGTCATACGTTAACCAAAAATTGTTTCTTTTTCAAAGATATATGCAGCAAAGTTTTAGACCCGTCGAAATTTCCAGCTATGGAAAGAGAAATTGTCATCATATTATGTGAATTAGAAATGTTTTTCCCACCATAATTCTTTGATATGGTGGTTCATTTGATGGTTCACTTGGTGAGAGAGATTAAACTTTGTGGTCCTGTGCACTATAGATGGATGTACCCCATTGAACGGCATATGAAGATTTTGAAAGGGTATGTCAAAAATCGAAGTTGTCTAGAGGGTTGTATTGTAGAGTAATATATTTTTAAGGAAGACATTGAATTCTGTACCAAATACTTATCTGATGTGCAAAGCATTGGTCTCCCAAATTCTCATCACACTGGACGCATTGATGGTGAGGGAATTTATGGAAGATATGTTGTGACAATCAATATTATAGATCGGAAGCAAGCCCACCTTTATGTTTTTCATAACAGTTGGGAGGTTGCTCCATATATTAAAACCCACAATGAAATTATTAGGTAGTTTAATCCTTCAAGGGCTGAAAAATGGATATCAAATACACATAATCACCAGTCTATACGATGGTTTCGGGTCTATATTTTTAAAAAGTTAGCTGAAAATGCGAATTCAATTTCAGAACGACTTCAATGGCTAGTTGTCGGACCAAGTGTGTATATATTATCTTACAATGGTTATGTAATTAATGGTTATACATTCTATACAGATGAACATGATGAAGACAGTACCATGTAAAATAGTGTAGTTACACTTATGGCTAAAGTGATGCATGTTTCTGGTAGTAAGGATAGAAATCCAATTTATATGAATATGTCATACTTTGGAATTATCAAAGAAATATGGGAGTTGGAATATACAACATTCCAATTTCCGATTTTTCAATGCAAATGGGTTGATAACAATAGTGGTGTTAAAATAGATGAATTGGGATTTGTGAAAGTTGATTTTAGTAAATAAGGGTACAAAGACGAATAGTTTATAATGGCATCACAAGCGGTACAAGTATTTTATGTTTTAGATCCCGTTAACTGAAAGTGGTCGATTTTTATGTTATCGTCCAAAACTATTGAAGGGTCTGATAAAAATTCAGTTGATGTTGATCCTTTCAGTGGTACATTGCAATCATTTTGAAGCAGTCCCAATGTAGATGATGTTTTTCATGTTAGAGGAGACCACAATGAAGGGATTTGGATAATCTATAGAGGTTTCAAATCCCTTAAGCCTTTGAAAAAAATAAAGAGAGTTCAATAAACATGTTATATTTTTTTTTAATATAGATCTTGTTATCTCATGTTATTATCTTATCATTACTGAATTTATCTAATCTAAATTAACTGTCACGAACTAGCCCGGGTACCCTGGTAACCCAATAATTGAGTCGGCCCTGACATAGCCCGAAGGGCGTTCCCGATCCCCACGGGCTGGCGACTAGCACTTGGAATCACACAACATGCTAGTGGGAACGATTTCTACCACAAGAATGCGGAAGCAAAAGATAACAAAATAGTATGCATTACAAAAGAAACTCCACCGGGATTAATGTACCAGAATACAAAGAGTCATAAAAAGACCAAATCACTACAACCCAAGTACTAAAAAGGAAAAAATAGTCCCAAAGTCCCTAAGGATACAACTCACCAAGACCAAAGTTCAACAGCTGGATCCACTTCTAAGAGGACCCTTCCCTTTGCTTGATTCTGGAAGAAGAAAGTCTAAAAACACCCAAAGGCAAAATTAGGGTGTGAGCCTAAGCCCAGTAGGATACCACCAAAGATTCCGTAACAGATTCCAAATATAGATTATCTAAAGAAAAGCTTTCAATTTTCAAATAAACAGGTTTGGAAATTCAAAAGCATATTCCAACAAAATATGTTAAACATTTTCAAATGATGGAAATAAATACTTTAAGAAAAGGCTTTACAAATGATGTAATATTTCTAAAAACAATGGCTTAAGTAAAACATTTATATGAAAAAGTTTATATAAATTCATCACGCATGTAAAGTAGTTCATAAGCATTGTCATACATTTATATCTCAAATATAAATAAACAAGCGAGCAACATGGTCATCTACCAAAAGGTATGATAGTATTATCCAGTTATAGGATTCCACACTCTCTATGTGAACTCATAAAAATGTGTATACACACGTCCCTATGACACTGTCCAAAGGAGACTCGTCACCAACCCATCGGGGATGTGACCCGCCTCAAGTATGTTTTAGAACGTTGTCGTAGCATAAAGTGTATCCAAATAACTCACTAACTACCTTAGGCTTGCATGCGCTCTTACATGATGGGAAAACTATTTTAAGAATGCTTAAAATACGATCAATCCCATTCTTCCATTTCAAAAGTGCCAACTTCATTCCATTTAAAACCATAACTAGTTTTATTCAAAAACATGCCTTTTTCACATGATAAAACCAATGGGTTTCTATCAAATCATTTTAATCCATTTTCATAAGTTTGAAATCCATTCAAAACCAATTCCATCATTTCACATTTCATTTCCACAATTAAATTCAACAATTTAATTGAAACCATTTCCATCAAATCCACAATTTAAATTAAACAATTTAAATCGACCAATTTTCCATAAACACACCCAATTCAATGGAATTGGGGTTTTTCCCAAATTTCTATGCCAAAACATTTTCAAATATCTAAATTCAATGGAATCGAGTTTTTATCAATTTAATTGAAAGAAAATTGGAGCAATTTAATTTAAATCAACAATTGAAATAAATAAAGCAAAACAAGGATAATAAATTTGACTAATTAGAATGGAACCACCTACCTCGATTTATTGACGAGAGTCATCCCAACGAGAAACCCAAAAAACTGAGCGGCACAACGACGTCGATCAAAAAATAGATCCAAATCCTTAAAACCAAAATTAAGATCAAAGGAATCAAGATCTTGCAAAACTAGATCTAGATTCACAATCCTATATTTATACCTCAACTCATAGATTTAGATCCATGGAAGCAAAAGAAATATCCCATGAAAGGATCAATGGATGATAGAGGAATAAACGAAAAACACAACGGGGTGAAATCCACTTACCAGGAGGAGAGCGGATCTTCAATCTGAGCCTTCAATCTCGAAGAAAGATGTTAGGATCTCCTTGGAATCTCTTTAGGAGGCTTTGGAAAGACCTAAAACGAGTCAGGCCCAATTCAAGGTAGAAATTATGGAAGTCCCGGGGGTTCGGGTGGTTTTAAAAGAAAAATTCATAATTAAAAACCGCGCTCATGGTTTACCTGGGCAGAGGCGCACAGTTTTTCAAAACGTGCGTACACCGTGTGGACCTCACTATCCAGAGATACATGGTCCGCATGGTTTGGTCACACGGTTTTTCAAACCATGCGCACACCATGTGTACCTATATGTCCAGTGCTACTTGGTTGGCACGGTTTGGTCGCACAGTTTTTCAAACCGTGTGCAAACCGTGCACAAGCCATTACCCTTTTGCTTTACTTAAAAGTTCACCCAAACACACCCCCAAGTCACTACTCCAAAACAGAGGTTCTTAGAAACATCAAAAGTACCTGAAAACGTAATGTGATGTTACAACCTCCACACCATAAGACCTTTTTATCCCCAAAAAGCCTATGAAGAAACCTCCATGTCAAAAAGATGAGGCCGATGCTCTCTCATTAGAGCCTCCCTTTCCCACGTCTCATGAGAATCAGAACCATGCTGCTATAGTACACGGACCAGAGGTATCGTTCTCCCATGAAGTACCTTGGTCTCAAAATCAATAACCCTGACTGGTCGTTCAGTCACAGATAAATCTGGTTGAATCTCAAGATCACTCCAGCTCACAACATGAGATGGATCAGAGAGATACTTTCACAGCTGCGATACATGGAACAAGTTATGTATCGACGTCAGTTGTGCTGGTAGAGATAGATGGTAAGCAACTTTCCCAACAATACCAACAACCTCAAAAGGTCCCACCAAATAAGGAGCAAGCTTCCCTTGCCTCCCAAGTCGTCGATGACCCAATCGGGGTGAAACTTTCAAGAACACCTGGTCACCAACTTAGAACTCTAAAGGTATACGGTGATGATCAGCATATGAATTGTACCAACTCTGTGCTGTCAACATTCTATGATGAATCAACTGGATCTTAGTAGTCATCTCTTGGACCAAACTCGGTCCTACCAAAGAACTTTCACCAATCTCTAACCAACATAAAGGAGATTTGCAAGGACGACCATACAATGCCTCAAAATGATCCATTTTGATCGTATAATGGTAACTGTTGTTATAAGAAAACTCGACTAGCCCCAAATTATCATCCTAAGACCCACCAAAGTCGATAACACATGCATGAAGCATATCCTCAAGGATATGAATAGCTCTCTCTGTCTGGACATCTGACTGTGGATTGTAGGTCGTGCTCAAACAGACCTGAAATCCCAGTGCCTCCAGAAGGCCTCTCCAAAAGCGAGAAGTAAAATGAGGATCCCTATCAGAGACTATAGTATATGGAACTCTGTGCAAACAAATGACTTCTTTCACATAGATATTTCCCAATTCCTCAACTTTGGTTGTATCTCGAATAGGCATAAAGTGAGCCGACTTGGTCAGCCTATCGATCACAGCCCATATCGCGTTCCTCTTCCTCTGAGTTTAAGGTAACCCAACCACAAATTCTATAGATATTTCTTCCCACTTCCATGTAGGTACTGGAAGTGGTTGAAGCAAACCTGAAGGTTTTTGGTGCTTATATTTCACCTCCTGGCATGTATTGCAATGAGATACAAACTCATCAATGTCTCGTCTCATGCCTGTCCACCAGAACTATCGCCGCATATCATAGAACATCTTCGTGGTTCTTGGGTGCACAACCCACTAAGAGTTATAGAAATCCCCTATCACATCCTTCCTTGCCGATAACGGCACAACATAATGGTTTCGATAACACAGAACACCCTCTTTAGAGAACGACCACTGGGTGTCGGTCTCCCCACCATAAAGAGAGTCCCTAATGCTATGGAATTCATCATCCAGTTGCTATTCCTGAAGAATTAACTCGAGAAGAGCATATGTCAACTGGACACTGGCTAAAGAAACTTTATTCCCCTTCCACTGAACTTCAATATGCAACTGAGCAAAAAGATCCATCAAACTCCAATCTTCTGAAGATTCTTTCATAGCCTGTGATGGAAGTTTCTTGCTTAATGCATTTTCAACTATATTCCCTTTCTCTGGGGTATAGGAAATTTCAAAGTCGAAAGATTGCAGGTACTCCACCCAATGCCTTTGGTGGAGATTCAAATATTTTTTAGAGAAGATATAACTCAAGATCTTGTGGTCTGAATACACAGTAAACCTTTCTCCATAAAGTTAATGTCTCCAACACTTATGTGTGTGCATTAAAACTGCATGTTCAAGGTCATGTGTAGGATATTTCTTCTCATGAGGCTTAAGCTGACGAGATCCATAGGCAACAACATGACTACCTTGCATAAGGACACATCCTAAACTTGAACCCGATGCATCACAGAAGACCACATAACCTATCCCAGCCTCAGGAAGAGTTAACACCGGCACAGTAGTCAAAAGATGCTTTAGCTCAACAAAAGAACTCTAACATTTATCATTCCAGGAAAACTTCACTCCCTTTCAAGTCAGAGCAGTCATTGGAGAAGCTAAATTTGAGAAGTCTTTAACAAACCGGCGATAATATCCTGCTAATCCCAAGAAGATCTGAATCTCAAAAACATTTCGTGGTTGTTCCTAAGTCATAACAGCCTTAACCTTTTCAGGATCAACTAATAATCCTTGTGATGACATGAAATGTCCCAATAATTTCACTTCCAGAATCCAGAAATCTTACTTTGAAATCTTTTCATAAAGTTGGTGATTCCTTAGAAGACTCAGAACTATTCTTAGATGTTGCACTTGATCCTCCTCAGACATGGAGTAGACAAGAATTTCATCCACAAAGACCACCATGAAAGTATCTAGATACTCATGGAAAACCATGTTCATCAAATCCATGAAAACTACAGGAGAATTTTTTAGGATGAAGGGCATAACAAGGTACTCATAATGGCCATACCTACTCAGAAAAGCGGTCTTAGGAATGTCAAATTCATTTATCCTCAACTGATGGTAACCAGATCAAAGATCAATTTTTGAAAACCACTTTTCCCCTTTCAACTGATCAAAAAAATCATCAATTCATGGTAACAGATATTTGTTCTTTATCGTAACTCGATTGAGATTTAAATAATCAACACACAATTGAAGAGAACCACCAGCCTTCTTGGCGAAGAGAACTGGTGCTGCCCAAGGTGACACACTCGGGCGTATAAAACCTTTCTCAAGAAGATCTTATAACTGAGACTTCAGTTCTTTTATTTTAGCTAGATCCATTCGGTAAGAGGGAATAGAAACCGGTTGAGTACCACGCATTAAGTCGATAGAAAATTCAACCTCTCTTACTAGTGGAAAACCAGAGAAGTCAGAAGGAAACACGTCGGGAAACTCAGCAACAACTGGAGGAAGATCACCACACATTGAGTCTCTCTCCAGATCAAAGGAAAAAACTGATATAACTTTCACCAACTCTGGATAAGATGGTCCAGCTCTGCTTGACCTTGGGTCCCATTCTCCTTGAAAAACAAGGGGCACACCACTGGGCGTAGTAAGGTAGACTCATCAAAGATAACAATCGATTCGGGATTTATTGGCAATGATCCAATCCATCCCAAAAATGACATCAAAAGATTTCATGTCGAGAATCAAGAAACCCCAAGAATGATCAACATCTGATAGAGAGAAGACACAAGCAGGACTACGGAGACCCTTCTCTATCATCGTACCAAGGGGTGTAGTAATATCCATCTTACAAGATAAAACCTCCATAGGTAGATTATGTAGATTAACAACATGGGTTGAAATAAAAGAGTGAGATGCACCAGTATCAAAAAGAGCTGTCACTAAAGATGAAGTTATAGTAATGGTACCTCTCACAGTTGTAGGACCTACATCAGATACCTCAGGCGACTCATCCACTACTTGAAGAATCTTCGTTCTGGATGTCTGTGGAAGGAACCCTTTTGTACGTGAAGAATTTGATTTCCCCGCAGTATTTGGAGGTGTTGATGATCATGTTCCACTACGTGAAGTAGAGAATTGATGGCAGAATCTCTGCAAGTTCCCTAAACATCCGCAGGAGCTACAGTTCTTGGGTGCCTCAGTACAAACCCTCTTAGAATTCCCTGGCATTCCACACTGATATCAAGTCAAAGAAGCCACTCCTGTTGTTACCATAGGTCTAGAATGACTCTATTGTCGAGAACTTCCATAAGAAATGTCTCTCTTTTGTTTTCCTTTAAAGGAATCAACACTGCCACTAGGAGGGAAAAGAAACTCCTTTAACCCTGACATTCCTTCCAGGTCCATCTCAACCATCATGGCCCTATCCAGCACATCAGCATAAGTGGGAAACTTCAGTAAGAAAACTTTATAATGAATATCTGATCAAAGTCCCAACTCGAATCATCGAGCCTTCATCCTCTCATTAGATACAATCTCAGGAGCAAACTGTACCAACTCAGAAAATCAATTTGAGTACTCAGTCATGGTTTTTTTGTCCTGCTCAAGAATGAAAAACTCCACAGCCTTAGCCAACACCATTTATTCTGGATAGAACTAGTTATGAAAAGGACCCTAAAGTCTTTCCACTCCAAACCCTCATGTTTCCCAGCCATCACCATTGTGTCCCACCATCTCCTACTTGGTCCCTCCAGTACGAAGGTGGCACACTTCACCTTGATCTCATCAGGTGTCTCCAAGAACCCAAACAGACGTTCAATCTTACTCAACCATTCCTCATCATGTTGAGTATCAGTGGAGCCTTTGAAAACTGGTGGCTTCTAGTGTAGGAACTCTTGAGAATGACTTCGAAGAATATCACCAGGGAGATCTGCAGCTGGATTCTGAATAGGAACTGGAGGTGGCACCTGTCTTAGATCTTGGACAGTGTGAACAATCACCTCAACCAGACTCGGATCCACAATAGGAACCGCTTGCTGAGATTCAGCAGCAGCCTGTTTTTTTATCTGATCTCCACGTCTTCTCAGAGGCATGATGATACGTATCATAAAAAGACATAGATTAACACTCAAACCGAGTAACAAGGAAAACTATTCTTAAAATAAGGGATTAACAAGATTTGGAATCCACTCTATCCAAATCAAAATAGGAAAAATACTAGAACTAATCCACAAGTTGTGTTTCCCTAACCAACCCTGGTGAAGGTTCATTGCAGTGAGATATGGCTAGGAACTCAATCACAACTACCTCCTAAGTACCGACAAGAATACTCAATGCATATTGTCATCAAGGTAAGATGTTGAACCTCCCTCTGGTACCATTTTGTCACGAACCAGCCCGGGTACCCTGGTAACCCGATAACTGAGCCGACCCTAACATATCCTGAAGGGAATTCTCGATCCCCACGGGTTGGCGACTAGCACTTGGCATCACACAACATGCAAGTGGGAACGATTTCGGCCACAATAATGTGGAAGAAAAAGATAACTAAATAGTATGCATTACAAAAGAAACTCCACCGGGAGTAATGTACCAGAATACAAAGAGGAATAAAAATCCCAAAGCACTACAACCCAAGTACTAAAAAGGGAAAAACAGTCCCAAATTCCCTATGGACACAACTCACCAATACCAAAGTTCAACATCTGGATCCACCTCCAAGAGGACCCTTCCCTTTGCTTGATTCTGGAAGAAGAAATTCTACAAACACCGGAAGGAAAAAGTATGGTGTGAGCCTAAGCCCAGTAGGATACCACCAAAGATTCCGTAACAGATTCCAAATATAGATTATCCAAAGAAAATCTTTCAATTTTCAAATAAACCGGTTTGGAAATTCAAAATCATATTCCAACAAAATATGATAAACATTTTCAAATGATGGAAATAAATACTTTAAGCAAAGGCTTTACAAATGATGGAATATTTCTAAAAACAATGGCTTAAGTAGAAAATTTATATGAAACAGTTTATATAAATTCAGAAGGAATGTAAAGCAGTTCATAAGCATTGGCATACATTTATATCTCAAATATAAATAAACAAGCGAGCAACATGGTCATCTACCAAAAGGTACGAGAGTATTAACCAGATATAGGATTCCGCACTCTCTATGTGAACTCGGAAAAATGTGTATACACACATCCCTATGACACTGGCCAAAGGAGACTCGTCACCAACCCATCGGGGATGTGACCCGCAGCAAGTATGCTTTAGAATGTTTTTGTAGCATAGAGTGTATCCAAATAACTCACTAACTACCTAAGGCTTGCATGCGCTTTTACATGATGGGTGAACTATTTTAAGAATTCTTAAAATATGATCAATACCATTCTTCCATTTCAAAAGTTCCAACTTCATTCCATTTAAAACCATAACAGGTTTTATTCAAAAACATGCCTTTTTCACAGGATAAAACCAATGGGTTTCTATCAAATCATTTTAACCCATTTTCATAAGTTTGAAATCCATTCAAAACAAATTCCATCATTTCACATTTCATTTCCAAAATTAAATTCAACAATTTAATTGAAAACATTTCCATCAAATCCACAATTTAAATTAAACAATTTAAATCGACCAATTTTCCATAAACACACCCAATTCAATGGAATTGGGGTTTTTACTAAATTTATATGCCAAAACCATTTCAAATATCTCAATTCAATGGAATCGAGTTTTTATCAATTTAATTGAAAGCAAATTTGAGCAATTGAATTTAAATCAACAATTGAAATAAATCAAGAAAAACAAGGATAATCAATTTGACTTATAAAAATGGAACCACCTACCTCAATTTATTGACGGGATTTAGTCCAATGAGAAACCCCAAAAACCGAGCGGCACAACGACGTTGATCAAAAACTAGATCCAAATACTTAAAACCAAAATTAAGATCAAAGGAATCAAGATCTTGCTAAATTAGATCTAGATTCACAATCCTAGATCTATACCTCAACTCATAGATTTAGATCCATGGAAGAAAAGGAAATCTCACATGAAAGGATCAAGGAAAGAAAGAGGAATAAATGAGAAACACAACGGGATGAAATCCACTTACCAGGAGGAGAGCAGATATTCAATCCGAGCCTTCAATCTCAAAGAAATATGTTTGGATCTCCTTGGAATCTCTCTAGGAGGCTTTGTAAAGACCTAAAATGAGTCAACCCCAATCCAAGGTCGAAATTATGGAGGTACTGGGGGTTCAGGTGGTTTTAAAAGAAAAAATTGGAATTAAAAACCGCGCGCACGGTTTACCTAGGAAGAGGCGCACGGTTTGTCAAACCGTGCATACACCGTGCAGACCTCACTGTCCAGAGATACACGGTCTACATGGTTTGGTCGTATGGTTTGTCAAACCGTGCGCACACCATGCGTACCTCTCTGTCCAGGGCTGCTTGGTTGGCACGGTTTGGTCGCACAATTTGTCAAACCATGCGCAAACTGTGCACAAGCCATTACCCTTTTTCTTTATTTGAAAGTTCACCCAAACACACCCCCAAGTCACTACTCCAAAACAGAGGTGCTTAGAAACATCAAAAGTACCTGGAAACGTAATGTGATGTTACATTAACTGTTCAACAACTTTTGTAGATAATGACTTCTGCACGTTCTAGTGCTCCTAACCTCGAGGCTGAACAAGTCTCTCAAGTTATTGATGTTGTTGTTGCTGCTCACAGTGTAGAGCAACAACAAGTTTCTGAACCTGTTGCTACTCCTATTGTTGAGGTCCAACAACCATCAGTACATGTCGTTGCTACCATTTCATATGAACATATATATGATGTTGATATCGATGAAATGGTCGGGGATGAAGGACCGACATCCCAGAAAACACAGGTACGACGTAGTTTGACGGTGTTAGCCAAAGTTCTTAAGGTGAAAAAAAAGGCATCAAATTTGATGTCAGATGGAATGCATGAGGCCAACATGTGAATCCCAACAAGGCTATGTTTAGTAGTTACATTGGAATTTTCACTTGGAAACGTGTTCCGATTGACATAGATTCATGGAACCATGTTGTGTACGGGCTGAAGGCTGTGATCTGGGAAGAAATTACGGTAACATTATGATATTATATCTTTAATTTACTAGAAAATAAAATAATGAAATAGTGTATTACTCTTCTCAATCTCTTACAGAGTACATTTATAGTAGATGATTCACACAATAATTATATACTAAGGCTTGCAGGAAGGATTCATCGTGGTTTTCGCACTATTTTAACAAAATGTCACCTGAATGATTCTAATGGTAAAATAAACTCGCACCCACCCATTGTCTACACTCACCTAATATCCCAAGAAGCATGGGATGCATTTATTAGATGTCATGGGGATGAGAAGTTTCAGGTACATTGTGGCTAATAATACGTTGTTTGAGGATACATGTATTCATTACTTTGATTGTCAATATTTCATTTATGAAACATCAAATCAGTAGTGAAAATAAAAAACGTGCATCAAAACCAACATACCCCTATCATAAAGCAAGGATGGGGTATGCTTTACTAGAAAAGAAAATGGTACGTATTTTAAATTTATAGTAATATTGTTAGGTTCCAAGAAACAACATCATAATTATCATTCTATATTTATATGTAGATTGATGATTTTAAATCCAAAGACACTTCCATCCCACTCATGTGCTATGGAAGGAGGCACGTGTGAATAAGGAAAGGAAGCTGGTAGATAAAAACACACAAAAAGTGTGGGAAATATGTGTAAGTATGACATGATAAAAAGTTTTGTTTTAAATTGATATTATCTAATAATAATTAATTATTTTCCTATATCCAGAAGTCACAAGAATCAACTACACCTGTAGCGGATGCAGACCTATTATCGATGGCTTTGAAGTAGTCAGAACAATATGGTCATTTCAGAGGTGTGGGGTTTGGGGTGACACCTCGAGTATATTTTTGAGAAAAAAACAAACGGATGATAGAGATGAAGAAATGAAATGAATGAGCGAAAGACTAGAAACACTTTAAGAATGATTTCAATGGGAGGGAGAATTTCTAGTAACTTTTATGGGTGGAAATCAAGGAGAAGACACGACTCATGAACAACTAGCGCGTGAAGATCTAACCCCACTCCCACCAGCTTTGAGGTGAGCCATTCCCCTCAAAGAGTTGTCTTGGTTGTGGTAATCAATATTCTAATAATTGTTCCCATGAAACGTGAATCAGAAAAACACTGATACTTTTCATGTACTGATTTTATACAGGGTGACAATGACTGTGATTTATATTTTTCAACACCCACCTATCACCTTGTAGTGAGGGCTACGGTGTTCAACATCCCAGAGAACAATCTACATAATAGACCACTTCTAAAAGATAATCTGAAAGTGACGATTACTGTAGCTCATGCACAAAATGCAGAGCTACCTATTCCACTTGATGAAGATGATATTCATATGGTTGAAAAGGCTATTGGTGCATTCATTGCATGGACATCACAACTTTTAAGAGTACATGTGGACAAAGAGGTATTTATATCCTTTTTTTTCAAGCTAAACCTTTAAAAATTAATGAAAAAAGGTCTAAACCAATGAATGTTATTATAGATGGAGAAAGGGAAGGGGTGACAAGAAACAAGGGCTCAAAAGCATCTAAAGGATCAACCAACTGATCCCAAAGAGCTACTGAAAGCATAATAATACCACCTATTCTCTATCCAAATTTACTAGCATTGAAGACTCATGTGGATACGAAGCTAAAAATGGTAGTATCCATATAGTTGTTTTTTAAAAGAATATATACAGATAGGAAATTCAAGATTTCGTTGCTGGTAAAAATGTAAATGAGATCCTTCAATAGGGTTGGTTAGGCGTCACAATTGTAAATTTATATATGAGGTATGTTTTCATGAATTGATTTTCTAAAAGCTGATATAATGTGCTAATTATGACTAAATGCATTTTATATTATTAGCAGGCGTATATATGAAAAACAGTTGAAGGGATTTTCCCATGAGCCAAAATTCAGACTCGTTAGTCCTCATACCACATCAACACAACTAACGAAATTAGAGCCATCAAAAAAGGATAAAATAGTGAAAGGATTGCTAAAAACATTTTAAAGCAAGATTACGGATGACAAACTCTTCCTAATACCAACCATGTAAGGGTAAAACTCTATGATTAAAGCATATCAATTATATTTTTAATTATTTTATTACTTATTCCTTTTTGTGTTTTTAGGAAACATTGGCTGCTAATTTTGGTAAAATTGGATACTCCAAAGATTTATTTTCTGAATTCAATGCAAGGATATCCAACAAACTGACCACACATGATGGAGTTTTTAAATCTGTAAGACACTACATCCTACGTTTTAGGTCTAAACATCAAGTTATATAATTTATATTATATTTTACTGAGGATTCTATTATGATAGGTTTGTGTATCAATATAGTCTAAAACAAGGAATTAGGATAGAGGCTAAGTATGAGGAGGCAAGAAAATACTACGTCTGGACCAGTATCAAGGTATATATAAAAAAATTTCACCATCCAAATAGATATCAAAACAAGTTACTTATTCTCTTAATGATCAAAGTTTTTGTAGTGTCCAAAACAAACAAATGATAATGATTGCATTTATTATGTTTGTAAATTTATGAGAGAGATCGTTTTCCATCAATAAACTAGCATCCCTAAAGAGGTATTTTCAAAAACCACTACTATTTCATTTAAATTATTTATTAATTATTTATTTATATATTTTGCAGTACTAATATGACTATCGAAAATCCCCATATTCACAAGATGATATATATTTTTTCAGAAATGAGTGGGCCGCATACCTAATGGAAGATTGTACACAAATATCATGAAGATCTGACTTAGAGACGTGTATAATTGGCGGCCATTTTTGAGAGGGGTTAAGGATATCAAAAGATGAAACATTTTTGTATGTAAATGTTTGTAGAAAAATTTTAATTGTTATTAAATAAAACATCCTTCCTCTAATGTTTCATTTGTCCATTTTAACAGATGAAATGCACCAGTAACATGCAAGAATGATGAACCACTTTTCTTTGGGCTTTGGATAAGAAAAAACAGTACAATCTCCAAAATACCTTCATATCTGACCAAACACATTAGGATTGTGTTGAAACTTTAGGATAAGGATCCATGGGTCATTTTTGAGGTGTAAGAGTCAACCCCACCTCAATTCGAGACACAGTGTGTCCGGTGTCACTCAAAGTGTCTCTCTTTTGTTTAAAATGGACAAAATTTTAAGTGAAAACAACAACTGACACCTGGAAAACCCAAAAAACTCATTCATATTGTGTTTATACTTTAGGATAATTATCCAAGGTTCATTTTTAACATTTAAGAGTCAAACCTGACTCAATCCGAGTCACGGTGTGGCCGGTATCACTCAAAGTGTCTCTTTTTTTTAAAATGGACATAATTTTAAGTGAAAACAACAACTGATGTATGGAAAACTGACCAAACGCATTCAGATTGTGGTGATACATTAGGATAAGGATCCATGGGTCATGTGTGAAGTTTATGAGTCAACTCCACCTCAATATGAGTCACGGTGTGGCTGGTATCACTCAAAGTGTCTCTCTTTTGTTTAAAATTGATAGAATTTTAAGTGAAAACAACAATTGAAGTACGAAAAACCGACCAAATGCATTCAGATTGTGTTCATACATTAGTATAAAGATACATGAGTAATTTTTGATGTTTAAAAGTTAACTCTTCCACAATCCAAGGCACGGTGTGTCTGGTATCACTCAAAGTGTCTCTCTTTTGTTTAAAATGGACAGAATTTTAAGTGAAAACAACAACTGACGTACAGAAAACTGACTAAACACATTCAGATTGTGTTGATACTTTAGTATAACGATCCATGGTTCATTTTTTATGTGTAATATTCAAACCCGCATCAATCTGAGGCAGGGTGTGGCCGGTATCACTCAAAGTGTCTCTCTTTTGTTGAAAATAGACATAATTTTAAGTGAAAACAACAACTAAAGTATAGAAACCCAACCAAACACATTTGGATTGTGTTTATACTTTAGGATAACGATCCCTGGGTCATGTTTAATGTGTAAGAGTCAACCTTGTCTCAATCTGAGGCATGTTTTGGCCGGTATCACTCAAAGTGTCTCTCTTTTGTTTAAAATGGACAAAATTTTAAGTGAAAACAACAACTAACGTATGAAAAACCGACCAAAGGAATTATTATTGTGTTGATACTTTAGTAGAACAATAAATGGGTCATTTTTTACGTTTAATATTCAACCAATCCTCAATATGAGGCACGGTGTGGCCGGTATCACTCAAAGTGTCTCTCTTTTGTTTAAAATGGACAGAATTTTAAGTGAAAACAACAACTGACATATGGAAAACTGACCAAACGCATTCATATTATGTTTATACTTTATTAGAACTATCTATGGGTCATTTATGATGTGTAAGAGTCAACCCCGCCTCAATAAGAGGCATGGTGTGGCCGGTATCACTCAAAGTATCTCTCTTTTGTTTAAAATGGACAAAATTTTAAGTGAAAACAACAACTGACATACAGAAAACTGACCAAATGCATTCAAATTGTGTTGATACTTTCGAAGAATGATACATGGGTCATTTATGAAGTGTATGAGTCAAAACTTCCTCAATCAAAGGCACGTTGTGGCCATTATAACTCAAAGTGTATCTCTTTTGTTTAAAATGGACATAATTTTAAGTGAAAACAACAACCGACGTACGAAAAATAGAAAAAATGAATTTGAATTGTTTTGATACTTTAATATAATGGTCCGTGGGTCATGTTTGATGTGTAAGAGTCAACCCTGCCTCAATACGAGGCATGGTGTGACCAGTATCACTCAAAGTGTCTCTCTTTTGTTTAAAATGGACATATTTTAAGTGAAAATAAGAACTGATGTACGGAAAACCAACCTAACGCATTCATATTGTGTTGATAATTTATTAGAATGATCAATGGGTCATTTGTGACGTGTAAAATTCAACCATTCCTAAATTTCAGGCATGGTGTGGCCAATATCACTCAAAGTGTCTCTCTTTTGTTTAAAATGAACAGAATTTTAAGTGAAAACAACAACTGGCGTATAGAAAACTGACCAAACGCATTCATATTATGTTTATACTTTATTATAACGATCCATGGATAATTTTTGACATGTATGAGTCAACACCACCTCAATATGAGGCACAGTGTGGCCGGTATCACTCAAAGTGTCTATCTTTTGTTTAAAATAGACATAATTTTAAGTGAAAACAACAACTGACGTACGGAAAACCAACCAAACGCATTCGGATTGTGTTGATACTTTAGGAGAACAATACATGGGTCATGTGTGATGTGTAATAGTCAACCTTGCCTCTATCCAAGGCATTTTTTGGCCGATATCACTCAAAGTGTCTCTCTTTTGTTTAAAATGGACAGAATTTTAAGTGAAAACAACAACTGATGTACAGAAAACCAACCAAACGCATTCAAATTGTTTTGATACTTTAGGAGAACGATCCATAGATCATTTGTGACATGTAAAAGTCAAATAAGCCTCAATCCAAGGCATGGTGTGGCAGGTATCACTCAAAGTGTCTCTCTTTTGTTTAAAATGGACGGGATTTTAAGTAAAAACAAAAACTGACGTACGGAAATCCCCCTTCCTACCATACACACCAAAAGCATTCATTTTTTCTTAAAGAAACACATACTATTTAAATAAACACTATTCCAAAACAATTTTAAAAATACCAATGATCATAAAATCCATGAAATTCATTCCATTAAAACCATTAAAGCCCCCCACCCCTTGGACACCACCCTACCCCCCTGGACACCACCCAACCCCCCTAGACACCCCATGGACAACACCCCCCCCCCCATTACCCTGGACAGCCCCCACCCCCCTGGACAACCCCAACCCCCTGGACGTCCCCACCATGTGGATGGCCCCCAATCCCTCCTAGACACCACCCCACCACTTGGACACCCCCACCCCCTGGACACCCCCACCCCCTGGAAGGCCACCCCCACCCCCATGGGCACCACCCCACCCCCCTTGGACAGCCCCCAACCCCCTGGACCCCCCACCCCCTGGACACCACCCCACCCCCTAGACACACCTTACCCCTAGACATCCCCACCCCCTGGACACACCCCACCCCCTGGAAACCCCCCCCCCCCAACCCCCTGGACACCACCCCACCCCCCTAGACACCCCCATGGACAGCCCCCCTGGACACCCCCCCTGGACGGCACCCCCACCCCTCCTAGACACCACCCCACCACCTGGACACCCCCACCCCCACCCCCTGGACACCACCCCACCCCCCTTGGATAGCCCCCCAACCTCTTAGACCACCCCCACCCCCCTGGACACCACCACACCCCTGGACACCCCCCACTCCCAGTAAATCCCCCCAACCCCCTGGACACCCCCCACCCCACCCCCTAGACACCCCCAACCCCCTAGACGACCCCCCACCCCCTGGACCCCCCCCCCCCTCCTAGACACCACCCCACCACCTGGACACCCCCCATCCCCTGGACACCCCCACCCCCTAGACACCCCCACCCCCATGGATAGCCACCCCCCACCCCCCTGGACACCACCCCACCCCCCTTGGATAGCCCCCAACCTTCTGGACCTCTCCCCACCCCCTGGACACCACACCCCCCCCCCCAGACACCACCATGGACAGTCCCCCCCACCACCCTAGACAGCCCCCCTGGATACCCCCATCCCCCCGTACACCCCCACCCCCTGGACACCCCCTACCCCCCTTGGACAGCCACCCCAAACCCCTGAACAGCCCCCCAACCCCCTGAATTCTGAATTGAATTCTTTATGTATTTAATTAACTTATGAATTATGTGCTAATGGTGTATGGGTATAATATTTGTTTGTGTATACTTGTTTTATGTGTATTCTTGCTTTAATTACCTTATGAATTATTTTTTAATTTTGTATGGGTATAATTGTTGATATGCTGATTTTTTGTAGGTCTTGTTTGGGTGTGCTGCTGCATAATTTTATGTTACAGTAGGCAGAGCAATTTATCAGTGCTTTTTTAGTGCTGATAAAGAATCCCTTTATCAGCGCCTTTTTAGTGATGATAAAGGCTACCTTTATCAGCATGTTTTTAGCATTGATAAAGTATCACTTTATCAGTGCTTTTTTAGTGATGATAAAGGGGACCCCCCCTATCAGCACCAAGCTTTACAACACTTTTGTAGTGGTGTTAAAGCCCGTTTGAGCGATGATAAATCCCATTTTTGTAGTAGTGTAAACTTCAAGAATAGAGGAAAAAAATCACATCCAGTCATCAAAAAATAATTCTTCATCAATGAAAACTCAAATTTTTCCCTCGATACTAATTGTTGAAGATACCTAGATACTAATAGGTATTAATATCATCAATGATTTACTGAGAGGGAGATGGTGAATCAATGAATCTTTTTCTTTTAGATTCCATCATAGAACAATCTTTGTCACCTATTAGTGTTTGTCTTATATGTTTTTATCGCTTTCCTATCACTTCAAGAAACATAAACACAATGGGAACATAAATTTATAAGTTCCACTATGCAAAAAAATGGATATATACTTGATCTGGAAAGATCAGTGATCACACAATCACTAATCACCATGTATACAAATGAGAAGGGATAATCCTTAACTCGTGTTACATACAAAATGTTTCCCGACTAATGTAACATTCACCCACACAATCAAACAAATAATATTTAAAGTTATAGTTAGATTAATCTTCAACCTCTAATAAGAGATTCACCCTTTCAACAGATGAGTACCAACACCTCTTCTCTTATTCACACATTTATCTTGTTATTAAATAGTGAGTGATCACAATCTTTAACAACCAAACCAACAAGAATAATCAAAAAATAGTACTAGATATACCAAAGCAATCACCATTCACTTCAAGAGTATCCTTGATATTCATTTCCATGTATTTAAACTTTAATAAATGACTTGATAAAGATCCTTTAAACTTCCCTTCTCTTGGGTGTCTGAATCTTCATATTCCTCTGTTATACTCTAACTAATATTTTCGGGTAATGTAATGTCTCAGAAGCCTATGGACCATGTAATATCTAAGTCTACGGGCCTTGTAAGGGTTCCCCCTCATCCCTTGAAAGGGGGTTAGTAAAAATCAATAAAAAAATAAGGTCTTCGGGCCATTTGGGCCATAGATCACCATTTAATCCACATCAACAAATAAACTTTAAACTAGACTTTGGAATTAAACAAAATGTAAAAATTCAAATTGTGGTGTGACCATGACATTCATGGTGTAGCAAGGTGTTAGAACTCAATATTCTATTCCTCAACATGTGGTTTCTCAACCCCCTATGTTGTTTTCTTATCAAATGAGAAAGGGTAAAAAGGGGAATTCTAAGATTGTTGGTTGGTTTGGTCATGAGTCTTTAAATAACAAGGTTTGACTTCTAGTGGGGTATCCTAGAAAGTTTTCAGTGGGAGGGTGCACTTTGCGAGGAGGTGGCATCCCCTCTGGTTTCTCAGTACTGCTTGATTGTAGTTGAGGGAGGTGGTCACTTGTTTTCTTCTATTGTATTCTCTCGCTTACCGTCATCCAAGTTGTTACTTAAAACAGTAATTTGTTTGGCATATATGAATTGTATGTCTATTTTTTCCCTTAATATTTTTGTCTATCGATCCTGAATCATAATTTCTTGGCGACTCTGTTGGGGAGTAAACTGATTGGCATAGATGCGTGTGTTTGTTGCTTTCACTACTAGAAAAGTACCCTATACCAACGATTCTAAATTGTTGGTATAGAATCTTTTCTAAGAAACGTTGGTATAGAATCTTGTCTAAGAAACCGTGGGTATAGAATCTTTTCCAACAGTGATGTATTGTAATGCCCTGTCCCTAGTTACCCAGAGTCAGTGCATTATTACATAACATTGACATGATCACAAAAGATCAAGTCTCGAAAGACCGATTAGTTTAGTAGCACTACTGAAAATCAGGCCATTAGCGACCGCCATTGGCGGTCGCTAAAGGCCTCTAGCGGCCGCTCAGCGACTGCCATTGGCGGTCGCTGTTGCCTCATCGCTAGAGGCTTTTAGCGACCGCCTATGGTGGTCGCTAGTATAAAAAAAAATTTAATTTTTTTTTATTGAATTGAATATATAAATATATATATATATATATATATATATATATATTCATATATATACTATTAAATACAATATTTTAAATATATATATATATATAATATAATATATTTTAAATGTTTTAATATATATATAATATCAAATCATTGTGCTATAATAATTTAAAAACTTCGATTCAAGAAATAATCTCATTTCAGGTCTTTCGGAGCATGTTTGCTCCGAATGGGACCATCGCACGCCGTTTTGGTGTTTTATGGCGCCGGAAACGCGTTTTCGGCCGCCGCGGTCAAACGGCACCTCCGAATGAGGTGCCGTCTGGATGACCATTTCACAATTCACGCCCCGGATTTTGTCATATGGTTTCGTGGCATTCGGAGGTCGTTCGGGTGGTTTTGACCCCCCAACGCGCCATTTCAGTGCGCGCCGCGCTGCTGAAAAGGACACAATCGGACGTGCCGTGCACAACGCACGTCCGATGGATGTGTGGCCTCCTCCTGCATCTCAGGAATAATATTTCTATCGTTCCCGTGCGGTTTCAGGTCGTTCGGAGCACGTTTGCTCCGAATGGGACCGCCGCACGCCGTTTTGGTGTTTTATGGCGCCGGAAACGCGTTTCCGGCCGCCGCGGTCAAACGGCACCTCCGAATGAGGTGGCGTCTAGCCGACCATTTCACAATTCACTCCCCGGATCTTGTCGTACGGTTTCGTGGCATTCGGAGGTCGTTCGGGTGGTTTTGACCCCCCAACGCGCCATTTAAGCGCGCGCCGCGCTGCTGAAAAGGACACAATCGGACGTGTCGCGCGCACCGCACGTCCGATGGACGTGTGGCCTCCTCCTGCATCTCAGGAATAATATTTCTATCGTTCCCGAGCGGTTTCAGGTCGTTCGGAGCACGTTTGCTCCGAATTGGACCGCCGCACGCCGTTTTGGTGTTTTATGGCGCCAGAAACGCGTTTCCGGCCGCCGCGGTCACACGGCACCTCCGAATGAGGTGCCGTCTGGCCGACCATTTCACAATTCACTCCCCGGATGTTGTCGTACGGTTTCGTGGCATTCGAAGGTCGTTCGGGTGGTTTTGACCCCCCAACGCGTCATTTCAGCGCGCGCCGCGCTGCTGAAAAGGACACAATCGGACGTGCCGCGCGCACCGCACGTCCGATGGACGTGCGGCCTCCTCCTGCATCTCAGGAATAATATTTCTATAGTTCCCGTGCGGTTTCAGGTCGTTCGGAGCACGTTTGCTCCGAATTGGACCGCCGCCCGCCGTTTTGGTGTTTTATGGCGCCGGAAACGCGTTTCCGGCCGCCGCGGTCACACGGCACCTCCGAATGAGGTGCCGTCTAGCCGACCATTTCAAAATTCACGCCCCGGATGTTGTCGTACGGTTTCGTGGCATTCGGAGGTCGTTCGGGTGGTTTTGACCCCCCAACGCGTCATTTCAGCGCGCGCCGCGCTGCTGAAAAGGACACAATCGGACGTGCCGCGCGCACCGCACGTCCGATGGACGTGCGGCCTCATCCTGTATCTCAGGAATAATATTTTTATCGTTCCCGTGCGGTTTCAGATCGTTCGGAGCACGTTTGCTCCGAATGGGACCGTCGCACGCTGTTTTGGTGTTTTATGGCGCCGGAAACGCGTTTCCGGCCGTCGCGGTCACACGGCACCTCCGAATGAGGTGCCGTCTGTCCGACCATTTCAAAATTCACGCCCCGGATGTTGTCGTACGGTTTCGTGGAATTCGGAGGTCGTTCGGGTGGTTTTGACCCACCAACGCGCCATTTCAGCGCGCGCCGCTCTGCTGAAAAGGACACAATCGGACGTGACGCGCACACCGCATGTCCGATGCACGTGCGGCCTCCTCCTGCATCTCAGGAACAATATTTATATCGTTCCCGTGCGGTTTCAGGTCGTTCGGAGCACGTTTGCTCCGAATTGGACCGCCGCACGCCGTTTTGGTGTTTTATGGCGCCGGAAACGCGTTTCCGGCCGCCGCGGTCACACGGCACCTCCGAATGAGGTGCCGTCTGGCCGACCATATCACAATTCACGCCCCGGATGTTTTCGTACGGTTTCGTGGCATTCGGAGGTCGTTCGGAGGGTTTTGACCCCCCAACGCGCCATTTCAGCGCGCGCCGCGCTGCTGAAAAGGACACAATCGGACGTGTCGTGCGCACCGCACGTCCGATGGACGTGCGGCCTCCTCCTGCATCTCAGGAATAATATTTTTATCGTTCCCGTGCGGTTTCAGGTCGTTCGGAGCACGTTTGCTCCGAATTGGACAGCCGCACGCCGTTTTGGTGTTTAATGGCGCCGGAAACGCGTTTCCGGCCGCCGCGGTCACACGGCACCTCCGAATGAGGTTCCGTCTGGCCGACCATTTCACAATTCACGCCCCGGATGTTGTCGTACGGTTTCGTGGCATTCGGAGGTCGTTCGGGTGGTTTTGACCCCCCAACGCGCCATTTCAGCGCGCGCCGCGCTGCTGAAAAGGACACAATCGGACGTGCCGCGCGCACCGCACGTCCGATGGACGTGCCGCGCGCCCCGCATGTCCTATGGACGTGCGGCCTTCTCCTGCATCTCAGGAATAATATTTTTATCGTTCCCGTGCGGTTTCAGGTCGTTCGGAGCACGTTTGCTCCGAATTGGACCGCCGCACGCCGTTTTGGTGTTTTATGGCGCCGGAAACGCGTTTCCGGCCGCCGCGGTCACACGGCACCTCCGAATGAGGTGCCGTCTGGCCGACCATTTCACAATTCACGCCCCGGATTTTTTCGTACGGTTTCGTGGCATTCGGAAGTCGTTCGGGTGGTTTTGACCCCCCAACGCGTCATTTCAGTGCACGCCGCGCTGCTGAAAAGGACACAATCGGACGTGCCGCGCGCAACGCACGTCCGATGGACGTGCGGCCTCCTCCTTCATCTCAGAAATAATATTTCTATCATTCCCGTGTGGTTTCAAGTCGTTCGGAGCACGTTTGCTCCGAATTGGACCGCCGCACGCCGTTTTGGTGTTTAATGGCGCCGGAAACGCGTTTCCGGACGCCGTGGTCACACGGAACCTCCGAATGAGGTGTCGTCTGGCCGAAAATTTCACAATTCACGCCCCGGATGTTGTCGTACGGTTTCGTGGCATTCGGAGGTCGTTCGGGTGGTTTTGACCCCCCAACGTGTCATTTCAGCGAGCGCCGCGCTGCTGAAAAGGACACAATCGGACGTGCCGCGCGCACCGCACGTCCGATGGACGTGCGGTCTCCTCTTGCATCTCAGGAATAATATTTCTATTGTTCTCGTGCGGTTTCAGGTCATTCGAAGCACGTTTGCTCCGAATTGGACCGCCGCACGCCGTTTTGGTTTTTAATGGCGCCGGAAACGCGTTTCCGGCCGCCGCGGTCACACGGCACCTCCGAATGAGGTGCCGTCTGGCCGACCATTTCACAATTCACGCCCCGGATGTTGTCGTACGGTTTCGTGGCATTCGGAGGTCGTTCGGGTGGTTTTGACCCCCCAACGCGCCATTTCAGCGTGCGCCGCGCTGCTGAAAAGGACACAATCGGACGTGCCGCACGCACCGCACGTCCAATGGACGTTCGGCCTCCTCCTGCATCTCAGAAATAATATTTCTATTGTTCCCGTGCGGTTTCAGGTCGTTCGGAGCATGTTTGGTCCGAATTGGACCGCCGCACGCCGTTTTGGTGTTTTATGGCGCCGGAAACGCGTTTCCGGCCGCCGCGGTCACACGGAACCTCCGAATGAGGTGCCGTCTGGCCGAACATTTCACAATTCACTCCCCGGATGTTGTCGTACGGTTTCGTGGTATTCGGAGGTCGTTCGGGTGGTTTTGACCCCCCAACGCGCCATTTCAGCGCGCGCCGCGCTGCTGAAAAGGACACAATCGGACGTGCCGCGCGCACCGCACGTCCGATGGACGTGCGGCCTCCTCCTGCATCTCAGGAATAATATTTCTATCGTTCTCGTGCGGTTTCAGGTCGTTCGTAGCACGTTTGCTCTGAATGGGACCGCCGCACGCCGTTTTGGTGTTTTATGGCGCTGGAAACGCATTTCCGGCCGCCGCGGTCACCCGGCACCTCCGAATGAGGTGCCGTCTGGCCGACCATTTCACAATTCACGCCCCGGATGTTGTCGTACGGTTTCGTGGCATTCGGAGGTCGTTCGGGTGGTTTTGACCCCCCAACGCGCCATTTCAGTGCGCGCCGCGCTGCTGAAAAGGACACAATCGGACGTGCCGCGCGCACCGCACGTCCGATGGACGTGCGGCCTCCTCCTACATCTCAGGAATAATATTTCTATTGTTCCCGTGCGGTTTCAGGTCGTTCGGAGCACGTTTGCTCCGAATTGGACCGCCGCACGCCGTTTTGGTGTTTTATGGTGTCGGAAACGCGTTTCTGGCCGCCGCGGTCACACGGCACCTCCGAATGAGGTGCCCTCTGGCCGACCATTTCACAATTCACGCCCCGGATGTTGTCGTACGGTTTCGTGGCATTCGGAGGTCGTTCGGGTGGTTTTGACCCCCCAACGCGCCATTTCAGCGCGCGCCGCGCTGCTGAAAAGGACACAATCGGACGTGCCGCGCGCACCGCACGTCCGATGGACGTGCGGCCTCCTCCTGCATCTCAGAAATAATATTTTTATCGTTTCCGTGCGGTTTCAGGTCGTTCGGAGCACGTTTGCTCCGAATTGGACCGCCACACGCCGTTTTGGTGTTTAATGGCGCCGGAAACGCGTTTCCGGCCGCCGCGGTCACACGGAACCTCCGAATGAGGTGCCGTCTGGCCGACCATTTCACAATTCACGCCCCGGATGTTGTGGTATGGTTTCGTGGCATTCGGAGGTCGTTCGGGTGGTTTTGACCCCCCAACGCGCCATTTCAGCGCGCGCCGCGCTGCTGAAAAGGACACAATCGGACGTGCCGCGCGCACCGCACGTCCGATGGACGTACGGCCTCCTCATGAATCTCAGGAATAATATTTCTATCGTTTCCGTGCGGTTTCAGGTCGTTCGGAACACGTTTGCTTCGAATTGGACCGCCGCACGCCGTTTTGGTGTTTTGTGGCGCCGGAAACGCGTTTCCGGCCGCCGCGGTCACACGGCACCTCCGAATGAGGTTCCGTCTGGCCGACCATTTAACAATTCACGCCCCGGATGTTGTCGTACGGTTTCGTGGCATTCGGAGGTCGTTCGGGTGGTTTTGACCCCCCAACGCACCATTTCAGCACGCGCCGCGCTGCTGAAAAGGACACAATCGGACGTGCCGCGCGCACCGCACGTCCGATGGACGTGCGGCCTCATCCTGCATCTCAGGAATAATATTTCTATCGTTCTCGTGCGGTTTCAGGTCGTTCGGAGCACGTTTGCTCCGAATTGGACCGCCGCACGCCGTTTTGGTGTTTAATGGCGCCGGAAACGCGTTTCCGGCCGCCGCGGTCACACGGCACCTCCGAATGAGGTGCGGTCTGGCCGACCATTTCACAATTCACGCCCCGGATGTTGTCGTACGGTTTCGTGGCATTCGGAGGTCGTTCGGGTGGTTTTGACCCCCCAATGCGTCATTTCAGCGCGCGCCGCGCTGCTGAAAAAGACACAATCGGACGTGCCGCACGCACCGCACGTCCCATGGACGTTCGGCCTCCTCCTGCATCTCAGAAATAATATTTCTATTGTTCCCGTGCGGTTTCAGGTCGTTCGGAGCATGTTTGCTCCGAATTGGACCGCCGCACGCCGTTTTGGTGTTTTATGGCGCCGGAAACGCGTTTCCGGCCGCCGCGGTCACACGGAACCTCCGAATGAGGTGCCGTCTGGCCGAACATTTCACAATTCACTCCCCGGATGTTGTCGTACGGTTTCGTGGTATTCGGAGGTCGTTCGGGTGGTTTTGACCCCCCAACGCGCCATTTCAGCGCGCGCCGCGCTGCTGAAAAGGACACAATCGGACGTGCCGCGCGCACCGCACGTCCGATGGACGTGCGGCCTCCTCCTGCATCTCAGGAATATTATTTCTATCGTTCTCGTGCGGTATCAGGTCGTTCGGAGCACGTTTTCTCCGAATTGGACCGCCGCACGCTGTTTTGGTGTTTAATGGCGCCGGAAACGCGTTTCCGGCCGCCGCGGTCACACGGAACCTCCGAATGAGGGTACCGTCTGGCCGACCATTTCACAATTCATGCCCCGGATGTTGTCGTACGGTTTCGTGGCATTCGGAGGTTGTTCGGGTGGTTTTGACCCCCCAACGCGCCATTTCAGCGCGCGCCGCGCTGCTGAAAAGGACACAATCGGACGTGTCGCGCGCACCGCACGTCCGATAGACGTGCGGCCTCCTCCTGCATCTCAGGAATAATATTTCTATCGTTCCTGTGCGGTTTCAGGTCGTTCGGAGCACGTTTGCTCCGAATTGGACCGCCGCACGCCGTTTTGGTGTTTAATGGCGCCGGAACCGCGTTTCCGGCCGCCGCGGTCACACGGCACCTCCGAATGAGGTGCCGTCTGGCCGACCATTTCACAATTCACGCCCCGGATGTTGTACGGGGGTGCGGTGGGTTGTACGGGGGTGCGGGGGGGGGGGGCTGTACGGGGGTGCGGGGGGCTGTACGGGGGTGCGGGGGGATGTACGGGGGTGGCGGGGGGCAGTACGGGGGTGTGGGGGGCAGTACGGGGGTGCGGGGGGTTGTACGGGGGTGTGGGGGGGATGTACGGGGGTGCGGGGGGGCAGTACGGGGGTGCGGGGGGGCAGTACGGGGGTGCGGGGTGCTGTACGGGGGTGCGGGGGGGCTGTACGGGGGTGCGGGGGGGCTGTATGGGGGTGCGGAGGGAAGGGGGTTGTACGGGGGTGCGGGGGGCTGTACGGGGGTGCGGGGGGGCTGTACGGGGGTGCGGGGGGGCTGTACGGGGGTGCGGGGGGGCAGTACGGGGGTGCGGGGGGTGCGGGGGGGGGGGGGGCTGTACGGGGGTGCGGGGGGGCAGTACAGGGGTGCGGGGGTGCGGGGGGGGGGGGGGGCTGTACGGGGGTGCGGGGGGGGGGGGGGCTGTACGGGGGTGCGGGGGGGCTGTACGGGGGTGCGGGGGGTTGTGCGGGGGTGTGGGGGGGCTGTACTGGGGTGCGGGGGGCAGTACGGGGGTGCGGGGGGGTAGTACGGGGGTGCGGGGGGCTGTACGGGGGTGCGGGGGGGCAGTACGGGGGTGCGGGGGTGCGGGGGGGGGGGGGGGGGGGGTTGTACGTGGGTGCGGGGGGGCTGTACGGGGGTGCGGGGGGGCTGTACGGGGGTGCAGGGGGGCAGTACGGGGGTGCGGGGGGCTGTACGGGGGTGCGGGGGGGCAGTACGTGGGTGCGGGGGTGCGGGGGGGGGGGGGGGCTGTACGGGGGTGCGGGGGGGGCTGTACGGGGGTGCGGGGGGGCTGTACGGGGGTGCGGGGGGCTGTACGGGGGTGCGGGGGGGCTGTACGGGGGTGCGGGGGGGGGGGGGGGGGGGGGCTGTACGGGAGTGCGGGGGGGCTGTACGGGGGTGCGGGGGGGCTGTACGGGGGTGCGGGGTGCTGTACGGGGGTGCGGGGGGGCTGTACGGGGGTGCGGGGGGGGGGGGGGGGTTGCTGTACGGGAGTGCGGGGGGATGTACGGGGGTGCGGGGGGGGGGGGGGGGGCTGTTGGAATTAGTTCGACTTTTTCAAATGTAGAATCATTCAAGATTATCTGATCAAAAACTCAATATGTGTATAAAATATTTAAAAGACCACCATGGATGGTAATAATGCATTACTTAAATGAATAAATACAGTACATCAATGTCAACCCTACCAGTAAAAACAAAAAACATATCTCGTGAATATATGGTGCGTCACGCGTTGTCATCACTGCTACCTCCTTCTGGTGGGCCAGGTGCCTACAACAAATAAACATTATAAATATTTTAATAACAAAAATAATTTAAATTAAATAAATAAATACAGTATATACCTGCGTCGTATGATCCCCTGTACCATCAGCTCGACGCACATATTCCCTCAGTGCTCTAACCTCAGCTGTCAATTGCGCATTTGTCTCCTCGGAAGCGCGCAGCCGTGCCTCAAAATCTGGCATCTGTTGTGTCATATGAGCAACAGCAGGACCGACAACCGCAGCGCGTGACACTACAGAACGAGGAATCCCTGCTCCATAGGTCAAACTATAGCCATGCCCGTCCCGACCAATAATGCGATGAAAGATCTCATCCCGTCGCATGGGAAGCTGTCGCTGGTCCTCTGGCAGATGCTCTAACTCAGCTTCAAATTGAGCCTGTGAAATATTTAAATATATATAAATATATATATGTTAATATATAGATTTATGTAATTATTGGTAAGTACAGACACTTACTATCAATGCTGCAACCTCTGGATCATTGCGATCACGAGTCCTTATCCACACCGACATTTTATCAGTTGCTGCACCTTGCCCTCGCAACTGTATATTAAAAGAATATAAACACAAAACCATATTAATTAATAAATTAAAAAATGAATAATATATACCTCATGTCGGATCTGAGACACGTGACGAGTCCCGAGCCTGTGAGCTGGTCCCTGCAACGCTCGATTCTCCGAATGGCGTGTTGACACCTCCTACATTCAATTCATTCAAATTTCAAACAAATCACATATTCTTGAAAATATATATACAGAAAAATAATTAATATACAAACCGCAACACCCTCAGTAGACCAATATGCAACCAAGTCACGCCACTGAGCCGGGAGGACACCTCTCGGGACTTTTTCCAAAATGTCAAGGGCACCCACATTTGGTACCCAGTGGTCCCTCTTCACTTTGCCTTTATAATCTTTCCACATCTTACGGCATTTGCTCATACACACGGGCCGAAACTCTTCAGGGCATACTTTCAAATTTTGCTATAAAGAAAATAATCAAACATATTAGTATTCTTTATAAATAGAAAATAAAGTAAAATTATTTTCTTACCTGAACCTCCCTCCATAGACGATCTAATGTGTCCTGAGGGATAGAAGCCCAATCACGCGTGGTCAATGGAAATCGATGTGGGTCACGTATGATATGACCCAGCTGACGAATAAATGCCAGGGCATTCGGTCCTACGGGATGAAATACCTCATCAAATGAAACATCTATCGTCGTGTCGGAATTCCATGATAATATGCCACGACCAGGGCCTCTCCTGCGAGAGGAAGAAGCAGCCGAGTCTGATCCTATTGAAAACAATTTTATATATAAATTGACAAATTTTATATATATATATATATATGTGTGTGTCAATTACATAAAAAATATAGACAATGACATTCAAACATACCTCGACCCTGAGACGTAGATGCCTCAGATGGATGATGTGGATCTTCTGCCTCTTCCCCTGACATGTCTGCAGTCATAGAAAATATCAGTAATGAGTCCAAAGTGTTTAAAAGATAAATTGGATTGTTCTTAATAAATCAAACTTGTACAACTGTTAATCAAACAAAAAATGGATTGAATAATTAGTTGTGAATGAATTTTAAAAAATCAGAAAGTTAATCAACCTAAATATTTTTGACAACGAACATATTCTTCTCCATGACGAGTCCAACTCTTATAATTTTTCAGAAATCCATTAAAGAAAAGGTGTTCCCTCACAGTATCTCGTGTGAATTGATATCTGTTATCACATTTTCTACATGGACAACTAATATAGTCACTTTCAAATCCTCTCGTGAAGTCAATAAACTGCATAATGCCATTGAAATATTCTCTAGACGTTCGATTTGGAAGATCAATCCAACTCTTATCCATAATAATATCTGTATAACAAACATTTACACAATACTTATTACATTTACATTTTTCAAATCAACTATATTCAAAATAAACATTAACCATTTGTTTATGAAATATTGATAAAATAATAATGTAACTGAAAGCTCATGTTACCTGATTGAGCTACAAACCTGAAAGAGAGGGGAGCCGAAGGCAGTGCTGCGAGGGAGAGGAGGCAGCGAAGGGGAGCCGGAGCCAAAGGCGGTGCGGCAAGGGAGGGGACGGGCGGCGGCGGCGGCGGAGAGCTGGAGGAGAGAAGGCGGTGAGGGGACGGGGGACGGGCAGCGAGGGGGGGGTGTCCGGGGTCGGGGGGGGGGGGGGGGGCTGTCCGAGGTGCGGGGAGGGGTGTCCGGGGTGTCGGGGGCCTGTCAGGGGTGCGGGCAGGGGTGTTCGGGGTGCGGGGGTGTCCAGGGTGGGGGGGGGCTGTCTGGGGTGCAGGGGGGCTGTCAGGGGTGCGGGGTGGGGTGCCCGGGGTGCGGGGGGCCTGTCCGGGGTGCGGGGGGGCTGTCCGGGTTCGGAGGGGGGTGTCCGAGTGCGGGGGGGGGGGGGGGGGGGGGGGGCTGTCCGGGGTGCGGGGGGCTGTCCGGGTTCGGAGGGGGGTGTCTGTCACATACATGACATATTTTAAAGGTATTTTTGTATTTAATTTACATTATTTCTTTTTTGGGGGTTTTCAATGCATTTTTGAAGGAAATGGTGGGTTTCCATAATTTGGGTCAACTCGAGAGCCCATTTCCAGTTTTGACAATAAATTTTGTTTGTTTAATAACTCCCTCATTTTTCAACATTTTTAACTCATTCAACTTCCAAAATGACCTTAATTTAACTATTAAAATCACCAATGAATTTTGTCCCCCTTAAAAATTCATTTGCATCTTGGATTTGGGTGATCAAGTTAGGTATTGGGCCAACCCGAAAGCCCATTTCCAGTTTTAAAATTGTTTTGTAATTATTTCATAAAATATTCAATTTTTATTCTTTTTCGGTGATTCCACCTCTCACCTTCTCCCACTGTACCTGGCCGCACCCCCAGATTCGTTTCCCCCTCTTTGGAGATCGCATCTGTCACGAATTAGGGCCTAACTTCTATGGTTTCTAAAAACGTCCAGTTTTCTCAAGTAAGTGACTATCCTTCTAGTTCTCTCCTTTTCCTTGAGATTTATCTTTTTTTTTTCTTGAATCCCCAAATTTGCAGAAGCTAGGGATTCGTGCCTAGGGTTTCATTTTGGGTTTCATGGTTCAATCCTCTGGTTTTAGGTTTGATATCACTTCCTTGTGGCGCGGTGGTCGTGCGGTTGAAGTTCCGCACTAGGATTTGCGTTTCTTGAATCTTTTGGTAGGTGATTCCATTGTGTGTGCAATTCTTTGGGAATTTTCTTGCTGTGTTGAGGGTGAATTAATGCTTATTGAATTTTAATGTTTCTGTAAAAATTTGTTTTAGTTGCATTTACAATGCAAATGAATTTTATGTTACAATTTTTGTTGAAATTGAGGGTTTTTCATGCAAGTCTTTTATTGGTTCATTTTGGGATGAACTCTAATTACATAGTTGATTTTATTGAACTGTATTAGGAATTAAAATAATGTTTTAAATATCTATTCTTTTTGGTTGTGGCTGCAAAAGTTTGTTTAAATTGTGTTTGAGAAGCAAATGGGCATTAAGTGCCATGTTGGTGTGAAAATGGTGGCTTTTAAAATATATAATTTCTTGGTTCACATTAGGCTGCCCCATAACTGAATTTTTGGTTTTATTAAATTGTGTTGAACTGAAATTTTGTTTTGATGACTTACAAGTGTTCACATACTGTGAAAAGTTGATATTTTAAAGAGTTTTGGGTGCAAAACAATGTGATGTTTTGAGAGGTTGTTTTATTGAAGATCAAAATATTTTATTGACTGTTTCAAATGATATAAAATGTGTGTAGCTACTGTACTATTTGTTTGTGACCAGTAGTGATACTTTACATGAAAAAGTATGTGTGTTGTTTGCTGAAATTTTTTGAGCACAAAAGGGGGAATCCCGGGTACTTAGGTGGGCGGATATGTACTAGTACGGCTAGTGGACCGGATGGGTTGTGTCCCTGTTTCACTGAGCAAATGGATAACGACAACACTAACTGAACTATGTGGATGTTATTTGGGGACCACTAGGTTATGGGTTTGTTCCCTACTAGTGGCTCGTGCACGGGAAAGGATTGTGACTTGGATACTTTACACCGAGGTACGAGGTACATAGGGCCCGAGACTATCTAGTTGCCTAGGGGTGTTCCCAATTTATGTGCTCATTAGAATTGTAGTATTTACCCTTGTTGTGGGATCTTTTGGCAGTACTTTACAGTAGCTCACATGTTTATTTAATGTGTTATCATTCTGAAATTCTTGGATTGAAAACTTCTTTCATTTGAAAGTTGCTTTTCTTGAAATTTTTAACATTGTTTCACCTTGTGTGTTAAAATTGCTAGTTTTGTTCCCATTGTATTGCATCCTCTTTGGAATCATCTGGTGGTATCCTATTGGGCTTAGGATCACACCCTACTTACACCCCTTGGGTGTAAGTAGAACTTCTTATGCTTGACTCAGGTAAAGGGAAGGCTAAGGGTGATGGCGCTTCAGGGTGTTAGTCCCCATTGTTGGGGCAGAGTTGTGGAGAAGGCTTGCGGGTGATGACACCCTTGTTGTGTGAAGTGATTGGGGATGTCTTGATGTTGTCATTATTTGTATTTGGACCACTTGTAGTGTCTTTAAACATATGTATTCAGATCTGGTTTTGTTAAGAATGGTTTAGTATGGAAATTTCAAATTCTTATTATTGATTGTTTTATTTGTTTTATGCTTTCATACTCGGGTAAATCGTTCCCAAATCATATTGTTTTATACCCGGGCACTTGTGCCAGCCCGTGGGGATAGGGAATGCCCTTCGGGCCTTGTCATGGGCCGGGTTTGGTGCCATTAATGGTGGCGACCAGATCTGGTATGTGACAAAATGGTATCAAAGGAGGTTAAAGTTTTTGGGTTATATTGCTATTTTGGGATGAGTCGGGATAGACAGGAGCTAGGACTGTCGGGGCTCGGGGTATTGGTTGTGAGTAGGGTGCCTGGCCCGCACCTCTCATGGCAGACCTTGAGTCACCAGAGGATGTTGGAATTTACTGATTGACTTCACTTCCAGGTGAGACGTGTGGGCTGCAGACCACATGTGGACATCAGGCAAATGTGGAGTAGTTGGTTCTTTTATTACAAGAATGTGTTTAGTTTGTTTATATTTGATGTATTTGATTACAATTTTCAGAATTGTGGTATTGACCATTGTTTTGTGACTGTTGCATTTTGTAGCAACATGCCTCCCCGGAAAGCTCCCACGCACCCACAGGAGGAAGCTGGAGAGAGTTCTCCCACGCTGATTGATCAGAGGCTAGTCGAGGCCGTGGTCCGGGCTGTCCAGGCTCTAGGATATGGACCAGCTCCAGCTCCAGCTCCTGTTAGAGAGGATTATACTGGTCCTAGAAAGGACAAGGCCCAGGAGTTCCTGAAAAATAAGCCTCCAACCTTCCGAGGCAGCTCAGAACCCCAGGAAGTAGAAGAATGGATCGAGAAGATCGAGCGTATGTTTGAGTTCCTGGAAACACCCGAGGAGCTCAGGGTGAAGTGTGCCTCCTTCCTATTAGAGGGTCCAAGCCGTAAGTGGTGGGAGTCAGTGCTTCAGGCAGGGAAGAATGAGCAGATGCGCTGGGGTGATTTCAAGGCTGTCTTCAATGAACAGTACTGCCCTGAGGTATTGGCTTATGCAAGGTCTAGAGAGTTCATGGAGCTTGTTCAGGGGAATCTATCTGTGATGGAGTATGCCAACCGTTTCGCTGAGTTGGTTCGATATGCTCCAGAAATTGCCTCTAATGAGCAGGTGAAGGCCCAGAGGTTTGAGAAAGGCTTGCGACCAGAGATATACTCCCAGGTGTTCTTGTTTAAGCTGAGGACCTATGCTGAGGTTGTTGATCGAGCGTGCATGGTGGAGATTGATAGGAAAGGCAGGGCTGGTTTCTATGGTTCAGTATCAGCAGTGGGAAGTGGTAGCACCTCAGAGAAGAAAAGGAAGCGGGAGGATCATGTGAAGAAAGGAGGGGGCAGTTCAGGCCACTCTTCCAGGAAGTTTTCTTCTGCTGCTTCTGATGCAAGATCGGTCGTGTTCCACCAATGTGGGAGGCCTGGGCATATCCGACCAGCATGTCCACTTCCTCCGAATCCTTGTTTCCAGTGTGGAGGTATGGGGCATTTGCAGCGTTTTTGTGGTGTGGCACGTCCACTTCCGAGTGGGGTTGGTTCAGTGGCTTCAAAAGGAGTGTCAGCACAGTCTGAGCCATCGAGGACTGGGGGATCTCGATTTGGAAGTCGTGGTGGAAGGGTTGGATCATCTTCTGGGTAGAGCCAGTTCAGGGCACAGCCTCAGGCTAGCGGTCGTTCTCAGACAGATACTGGACACCTCCATGCAGTGGATCAGACACCAGCAGGATCAGAGGCGGGACCGTCGAAAGTTCGAGGTACCATTCTGATTGCATCTTCTATAGCTACTGCTCTTTTTGATACTGGTGCCTCTGTTTCATTCATTTCTGGACATTTTGTGGACATGTTGAATTTGCCAACTGAGTTGATGTCTTTTGCGATGGAGTTGGTGACACCATTGGGAAAGAAGAAGGAGCAGGGCCTGAGGTGCCCCTCGTGTGCACTTTCTGTGTCAGGGGTCGAGATGGAGTGGGACCTCTTGGTCTTAGATATGGACCTTTTTGATGTTATACTCGGGATGGATTGGCTAGTAAACTTCCAGGCACACATCGATTGCTACAGACGGCAGGTGAGTTTTACATCACCTGATGGGAGTCGTCAGGTTTTTCATGGAGAATGGGATCCACGATCAAGTCGCGCAGGGCCTCCACTCCCAAAGTTGGGAAGTGTTATCTTCCAGTTATCTTCGATCATGCTAGAAGATGGTATTTCTTATAATGGTTCACTACCTCATGTAGTGAATGAGTTTCCAGAGGTATTTCCGGATGATTTTTCGGGTTTTCCCCCAGAGCGGGATGTGGAGTTTTCGATTAATCTGGCGCCGGGAACACAGCCGATATCTCTTCCCTCTTATCGCATAGCCCCCACCGAGTTGAGGGAATTAAAGATGCAGCTGGACGACTTAGAATCCAAAGGATTCATTCGCCCGAGCGTCTCTCCTTGGGCCGCTCCTGTGTTGTTCGCAAAAAAGGCTGATGGATCCCTCCGTCTGTGCATTGACTACCGGAAGCTGAATAAGGTAACAATTAAAAACAAATACCCTTTGCCCAGAATAGATGATTTGTTTGACCAGTTGAAGGGAGCAAAGTGGTTCTCAAAGATAGACCTGCGTTAAGGGTATCATCAACTCAGGGTGAAGGAGTCAGATATCCCAAAGACAGCCTTTCGGTGCAGGTACGGCCACTTTGAGTATTTGGTCATGCCCTTCGGATTGACCAATGCTCCAGCAGTCTTTATGGCACTCATGAATAGGGTGTTTCATCCGTATCTCGATTCCTTTATTGTGGTGTTCGTGGATGATATTCTGGTATACTCTAGCTCTGAGGAGGAACACGAACATCACTTGAGGATCGTTTTAGGTACATTACGGGATCACCGCCTCTATGCAAAGTTGTCAAAGTGCACCTTTTGAATCAGAGAGGTGAGATTTCTGGGGCATGTAATATCAGATCACGGAGTTTCAGTGGACCCTGAGAAAATTAGTGCGGTTATGTCATGGGAGCAGCCGAAGAATGTGTTCGAGATCAGGAGTTTCCTTGGCCTAGCTGGTTACTACAGGCGATTCGTTCGGGATTTATCTCGGCTTGCATCACCAATGACTGCGCTCACCCGGAAAGGGGTGAAGTTTCTATGGGGTCCAGAATGTCAAGCATCATTCGAGGATCTGAAGAGACGGTTGACTACCTCCCCTGTGCTGATTTTGCCTGAGGCTGGGAAGGGTTATGTGGTTTATTGTGATGCTTCAGGTATGGGTATTGGGTGCGTGCTTATGCAGGATGATCACGTGGTGGCTTATGGCTCTCGCCAACTCCGACCACATGAAAAGAACTACCCTACCCATGACTTGGAGTTGGCAGCGGTGATGCATGCTTTGAAGACATGGCGTCACTACCTCTTTGGCGAGAAGTTTGTGGTCTACTCTGATCACAAAAGCTTGGCTTATATCTTCTCGCAGAAGGACCTCAACTTGAGGCAACGCCGCTGGATCGAGTACTTGCAGGGGTTCGACTTTGACATTGTCTATACCCCAGTCAAGGGTAATGTGGTGGCCGATGCTTTGAGCAGAAGAGTTCCAGTGCAGGCTTTGAGGAAGTCTAGTGATGAGTGGACATTGATGGGGCTCTTTTCTCAAATGCATGTGGAGGCTAGGGAACACAGTGGAGGGGCATTCTTGGCAAGTGTCCAGTTGAATCCTTCTCTATTAGAGTTGATTCAGCAGGAACAGCCCAGTGATGATATTTTTCAGCGGTCTAAGCAGTTCCTTCATGGTGGGGAGACATCCTCTGATTGGTCGTCATCTCCCGAGGGCATCTTGTGCTTCAAGGGCCGTTCAGTAGTACCGTTATCTCTATGGAAGGCAGTGATGCATGATAGCCACCAGTCTCAGTGGGCTGTCCATCCAGGTGCCACTAAGATGTATTATGATGTCCGTCGGCATTTTTGGTGGCCTGGTATGAGACGAGACATAGCAGACTTTGTTTCGAGATGCTACACATGCCAGCAGGTGAAAGCAGAGCACCAAAGGCCCTCCGGTTTGCTCCAGCCATTACCCATTCCTACCTGGAAGTGGGACGAGGTTGCCATGGACTTCATTGTTGGCTTACCTCGTACACCTCGGGGTAAGAATTCCATTTGGGTGGTGATTGATTGTCTGACCAAATCAGCCCACTTCATTCCGATCAGAGATACATCTAAAGTGGATGAGTTGGGCCATTTGTATCTTCAGGAGGTGGTGAGACTCCATGGTGTACCATCAACTATTGTCTCGGATAGAGACCCCCGCTTCACTTCTCGATTTTGGGAAGGCCTTCAAAAGGCCTTGGCCTCTCAGATTAAGATGAGCACGTCGTACCACCCTCAGACGGATGGTCAGACAGAGCGGGCGAATCAGATTTTGGAGGACATGCTTCGTGCATGTGTCTTGGACTTTGGAGGTTCTTGGGATAGCCATTTGGGATTGGTTGAGTTTTCTTATAATAATAGTTACCAATCCTCAATTCGAATGGCCCCTTTTGAGGCGCTCTATGGTCGGCCATGTCGGTCCCCCCCTATGTTGGGCTGAGGTAGGAGAGACTTCACTATTGGGGCCGAGCCTTGTGCAGGAGACTTCTGAGAAGGTCAAATTGATCAGGAAGCGCTTATTGACAGCTCAGAGTCGTCATAAATCTTATGCTGATCGGAGGCGTCGAGACCTAGAGTTTACTGTGGGTGATAGGGTATTCTTAAAAGTGGCCCCTCGTCCGGGCCATCGTCGATTGGGGAAGCAAGGTAAGCTGATGCCACGGTATGTCGGACCCTTTGAGATCACTGAGAGTATTGGTAAGGTGGCATACAGGTTGGCCTTACCTTCTCAGTTGACATCTATCCATGATGTCTTCCACGTCTCCCAGTTGAAGAAATACAATCCAGATCCATCCCATGTGTTGAGTTTGGAAGAACTAGAGATAGAGCCTGACTTGTCTATCGTTGAGAGGCCGGTGAAAATAGTGGACTCCCAGGAGAAGATACTTAGAGGAAAGTCTATTCCTTTAGTCCGGGTTTTATGGCAGCATGGGAATGATACACATGAGACTTGGGAGCGAAAGTCATGGGTCGAGGAAGAGTACCCATTCTTGTTTACCAACCAAGAATCATGTTGACTTTCCGGGGCGGAAAGTCCTTCATGGTGGGGAGAATTGTCACATACATGACATATTTTAAAGGTATTTTTGTATTTAATTTACATTATTTCTTTTTTGGGGGTTTTCAATGCATTTTTGAAGGAAATGGTGGGTTTCCATAATTTGGGTCAACTCGAGAGCCCATTTCCAGTTTTGACAATAAATTTTGTTTGTTTAATAACTCCCTCGTTTTTCAACATTTTTAACTCATTCAACTTCCAAAATGACCTTAATTTAACTATTAAAATCACCAATGAATTTTGGACCCCTTAAAAATTCATTTGCATCTTGGATTTGGGTGATCAATTTAGGTATTGGGCCAACCCGAAAGCTCATTTCCAGTTTTAAAATTGTTTTGTAATTATTTCATAAAATATTCAATTTTTATTCTTTTTCGGTGATTCCACCTCTCACCTTCTCCCACTGTACCTGGCCGCACCCCCAGATTCGTTTACCCCTCTTTGGAGATCGCATCTGTCACGAATTAGGGCCTAACTTCTATGGTTTCTAAAAACGTCCAGTTTTCTCAAGTAAGTGACTATCCTTCTAGTTCTCTCCTTTTCCTTGAGATTTATCTTTTTTTTTTCTTGAATCCCCAAATTTGCAGAAGCTAGGGATTCGTGCCTAGGGTTTCATTTTGGGTTTCATGGTTCAATCCTCTGGTTTTAGGTTTGATATCACTTCCTTGTGGCGCGGTGGTCGTGCGGTTGAAGTTCCGCACTAGGATTTGCGGTTCTTGAATCTTTTGGTAGGTGATTCCATTGTGTGTGCAATTCTTTGGGAATTTTCTTGCTGTGTTGAGGGTGAATTAATGCTTATTGAATTTTAATGTTTCTGTAAAAATTTGTTTTAGTTGCATTTACAATGCAAATGAATTTTATGTTACAATTTTTGTTGAAATTGAGGGTTTTTCATGCAAGTCTTTTATTGGTTCATTTTGGGATGAACTCTAATTACATAGTTGATTTTATTGAACTGTATTAGGAATTAAAATAATGTTTTAAATATCTATTCTTTTTGGTTGTGGCTGCAAAAGTTTGTTTAAATTGTGTTTGAGAAGCAAATGGGCATTAAGTGCCATGTTGGTGTGAAAATGGTGGCTTTTAAAATATATAATTTCTTGGTTCACATTAGGCTGCCCCATAACTGAATTTTTGGTTTTATTAAATTGTGTTGAACTGAAATTTTGTTTTGATGACTTACAAGTGTTCACATACTGTGAAAAGTTGATATTTTAAAGAGTTTTGGGTGCAAAACAATGTGATGTTTTGAGAGGTTGTTTTATTGAAGATCAAAATATTTTATTGACTGTTTCAAATGATATAAAATGTGTGTAGCTACTGTACTATTTGTTTGTGACCAGTAGTGATACTTTACATGAAAAAGTATGTGTGTTGTTTGCTGAAATTTTTTGAGCACAAAAGGGGGAATCCCGGGTACTTAGGTGGGCGGATATGTACTAGTACGGCTAGTGGACCGGATGGGTTGTGTCCCTGTTTCACTGAGCAAATGGATAACGACAACACTAACTGAACTATGTGGATGTTATTTGGGGACCACTAGGTTATGGGTTTGTTCCCTACTAGTGGCTCGTGCACGGGAAAGGATTGTGACTTGGATACTTTACACTGAGGTACGAGGTACATAGGGCCCGAGACTATCTAGTTGCCTAGGGGTGTTCCCAATTTATGTGCTCATTAGAATTGTAGTATTTACCCTTGTTGTGGGATCTTTTGGCAGTACTTTACAGTAGCTCACATGTTTATTTAATGTGTTATCATTCTGAAATTCTTGGATTGAAAACTTCTTTCATTTGAAAGTTGCTTTTCTTGAAATTTTTAACATTGTTTCACCTTGTGTGTTAAAATTGCTAGTTTTGTTCCCATTGTATTGCATCCTCTTTGGAATCATCTGGTGGTATCCTATTGGGCTTAGGATCACACCCTACTTACACCCCTTGGGTGTAAGTAGAACTTCTTATGCTTGACTCAGGTAAAGGGAAGGCTAAGGGTGATGGCGCTTCAGGGTGTTAGTCCCCATCGTTGGGGCAGAGTTGTGGAGAAGGCTTGCGGGTGATGACACCCTTGTTGTGTGAAGTGATTGGGGATGTCTTGATGTTGTCATTATTTGTATTTGGACCACTTGTAGTGTCTTTAAACATATGTATTCAGATCTGGTTTTGTTAAGAATGGTTTAGTATGGAAATTTCAGATTCTTATTATTGATTGTTTTATTTGTTTTATGCTTTCATACTCGGGTAAATCGTTCCCAAATCATATTGTTTTATACCCGGGCACTTGTGCCAGCCCGTGGGGATAGGGAATGCCCTTCGGGCCTTGTCATGGGCCGGGTTTGGTGCCATTAATGGTGGCGACCAGATCTGGTATGTGACAGTGTCCGAGTACGGGGGGGGGGGGGGGGGGGGGGGGGGCTGTCCGGGGTGCGGGGGAGGCGTCCGGGGTGCGGGGGGCGGTCCGGAGTGCGCGGGGGGGGGGGGGGGGGGGGGGGGGCTGTCCGGGGTGCGGGGAGGCGTCCGGGGTGCGGGGGGCGGTCCGGAGTGCGCGGCGGGGGCTGTCCGGGGTGCTGGTGCCGTCCGGGGTGGGGGGGAGGGCCGAGAGACCGGAGGGCGGCGGCCGGAGGCCCGAGGGCGGAGGGCGGCGGCCGGAGGGCGGGCGGCGGGGGAGGCCGGGCGGCGGGGGAGGCCGGGCGGCGGGGGAGGTCGGGCGGCGGGGGAGGGGAGGGCGGCGAGGGAGGGCGGCGAGGGAGGGAGGGGGTTAGGGCGGCGATCGGGGTCGAGGGAGCGCGGGGGGGGGGGGGGGGGGGGGCGCAGAAGCCCCCCGTTTTTTTTTATGTAGGTTAGCGACCGCCATTGGCGGTCGCTATTGGTTAGCTATAGCGACCGCCAATGGCGGTCGCCCGAGTCTGGGGGGCTTCAATGCCCCCTTTTCTAGTAGTGTAGCCTTGGAAACACTAGATATATTCATAAGTCTTACATTACATCATAAAGTGAAAAACTAAAACAACATAGTCTACATAGTCCACACTCATATCCCATCATACTATCCCTGCAGGTCAGTCGTAAAATACTTCTTCACATCCTAGGAAAAATAAAACATAGAAAGGGGTGAGCTCAAATGCTCAGTAAGGATAACAATATAGCAGAAACTTTTATAAATAAGAATAAACATTTAATGAAATGTATAACTAAAAAAAAGCCTTTTAAACTTGAACTTTAGCATAATATGGAAAAAATAAAATGAAATAATTCCATTTACTTATTCTCGTGGATATTCTACTAGTCGAATAATTACATGCAATATCAATAACCACTTTCATAATGGTGGAATGCATAATTCTAGACTATCATAACCACATAGTCAAGGCCTTGTGCCAAGACTACAAATAAGATTTTTTTAAGGCCTTGTTCCAAGACACTAGTTTTTGTCATGAGACCTACCGATGCATCGAGGAGCTATAGAGGGCTCCACCCATCACTTACTAAGTCCAATGCATTCCTCATATGAACAGGTTAAACATAACATAAATATTCTTATTAAAACTAGCATACAAAATGTCAATAATTATCTGTAAAACATGAATGGTATAAAAAAATAACACATCCACAGACAAACATATCACAAAACCTTCAATACAATATCTAAGTTTTGTATTATAATAAATCAACTTCAAATAAGCTTAAAATCCATCAAAGGATGTTGACATAGATGAAATAAAAACTATTTGAGAGAAATATCTCTTTTTTGAAATCATTTAAAAGTAACATAATTATAAAATAAAACATTTACTTTGAAAATATTCTTATAAGCTTGTAAGGGAAGCTTCGACAATTTTATAACAGCAGAAAATATCTGCACCCACCGTATAAGTTAAAAAAGACATTTTTACCTTAATTTTGTCGAAAAGGTTATAAAGGACCTTGTTTCGAAAATGATGGAAATATTTCTTTATAAACATATTATAAAATTCAAACAAGGGTATAAATTACTTTAACACATATTCTATTAAATAGTAAGAATGTTTTGAAATACATTTTTAAGAAATATGGATGTGGGTGATAAAGAGGTCCCAGTAGAAAATTACGTATAAACAACCTCAGATAATGAAGAGATTGTAGAATTAACCTTTTCCTTGCACTTTTCCTTGGTCAAGGGTAGGTTAACCTCATGTATAATGGTGAAATAATTGTTATTAAATTATACAATAATCATATACATTAATATGATATCATATATGATCTTTTAACATTGCTTTGTTAATAATATCTTAGTATTATCTTCGTTTCGAGTGTTAACGGATTCGTTTACCTTTATATTATTTGTTATGTGAGTCATATTTGTTATGGATGGAATGTATCTTATTCATATCCAGAATTATATCAAGTCTTTAAACATTATTTTTAATCATCAAATGAAAATCAGTCTTGAATGGATATGATGGGGAATGAATCTCATTGTGTTCGTGGAGACGGTAATCCATACGTACGCACGAGCGACAATATCATTATTTTGATATTAAAATAATATATAATTGGATGGTATATTATATATAAAGAATCATTATCATTTTATATTTATTATTTAAATCAATTACACATTATTATTATACCCATCCAAATAATAATATATTGAATGATAATTACACCATGACGTGGAGACGGTATGTCGTACGTACGCACGTATAGTGACATGTCATTCAAAGGATGGATAGAATAATTAATATGGTTGTACCATATTTATAATAACATCACATAATATAGAATATACTTGATTTATTTTTTTATAATGGAAACAACAAAGAAAAAGGAAGTGGAAGAAGAAAAGAACTTGAAAGAGGTGATGAAATATTTACCTCTTCTTCGGGTTCTTCCTTTTGATTTAATAAAAAGAGCTCCTTAAGTTGGATTTCTGACTAAATTAAGGCCTATATGATGAATTAAGGATAGTTGAGAGGGTATTTGGGTATTGTTTTTCTGAGCTAAATGGCTTTGAAGGTGTAAATTTGAGGGAAGGGGGGATGCCCTTTTATAAGAGGGGTGAGGGGAACCTTAGGAAAAGCTAGAAATATTATTTTATAATAAAATAATTTTCGATTTCTGATGGCTCTAAAGTAGATTATTTAAAGGATAAGGTATGTATGGGTCTAAAACCACTCAACCAATAGGTTTTAGATAGGTTTGGGTTACTATATTAACTTTATCTTTTAGATTTAACTCTTAGTTAAATAGTTTGACATTTACAATGTCTCTTTGTATTTTTATATTATATGGTTAATAAACTTACTATATACTTCAAAGTGATCCCCAAATGGTTCATTAATGATACACCTATCATTATATAAGTGCTTTGGGTGAACCTTAGATTTTTAGGAATAGAATATCAATTAATAATATAGTATTTGTTCTAAAAACTCTTTTATGTCAATTTTGACACTATTCTGTATTTTGTTTTTTCTAAATTCATAACAGCATTATTACTTCGAAAAAAATTCATCTAACCAACCCTAATATGTCATATTAACCTATAAAATTAGTGTAATTCCTAAAAAGTCTCAAATTACATTTATTTGGATATTTATAATATCAATTATTTTAATATTTCATTAATTAGGTAATTACTGTATCATCATTGTGTAATAAATAAATTAAATTATTTAATGTCTAAAAAATATAAATAAAATACAATTATATAGGAAATATTTTTATATTTCTAATTAATATTTATAGTCTAATTTATCTTATGTATAACCCTATATTAAAAAAAATTAGTTATTAAACTTTGATTTTAAATCTTTTAACTCTTCTTTAAATAAAATAATAATAAATGTCCTAATCTAATCCAAGTGGACCAAATAGGTTCATATTTTATTCATAAGATTTTTTTTGGTCGAATTATACTTATCCAATATAACGAGGACATGTTTTAGGGTAATATTAATATCATTTTTACCTTTAATTACCTTATTTACTTTTAACCGTGGTAAATAAAAGTAAAAAGTTATTATTCACCAAAAATTATTTTCATCTTATTGAACCAAATTTTACTTAATGATATCAACCGCGTCTCTCGGATTTTTGAAATTCAACTCACAGAAGCGGTAAAATTAAGTTTTATGTGAATTTGCAACTTCTCCTAGGAGTTGGGTAAAATACGATGAAAAGTTCAATAAAATTTTTATATATCTAAAATTATTATAAACTGAATCTAATGAATTACATTGAAATTATATAGGTATTATGAATCTATTTTGACCTAAAATAAATTTAAAATAAATAAATAATTATTTAAATAAAAATTTGGTTTTAAACTATAACTTAGTGTTTTTCGTTATTCGTCAAAAATTGAAAGTTTTCAGAAAAATACCAAAAATTCACCCTAAGATAATTTCAATATTCTGAATCCAAAAATGAAGTCCATTTTTAATGATAAAATTTTTAAATTTTCAAAAAGTGGGTATTACTATTCATAATGGGCTACTTTGATTGGTCGTGGTGTGTTAGAATCTCGAAGTTACGTACAATGCAAGCTATTGCATTATTCAAAGGTAAATGTACCGTGGAAGATTGGGGTGTTACATTATCCCCTCCTTCAAATAATTTCATCCTTGAAATTTCTAGAGTATTACTACATAAAAAGACTTGATTGGTTATTCATCATAAGTTCCTCGCGTTCCCACGTTGCCTCTTCCATCTTATGGTTTCTCCATAAAACTTTTACTAGACAAGTTATTCGGTTTCTCAATACTTGTTCTCTCATATCAAGAATTCGGAAGGGCTCTTCGTAATAAGACTGATCAGGTTCCAGTTTTAATTCCTCATAGGTGAGTACATGCATCGGGTCAGGCATTTATTTTCTCAACAATGATACGTGGAACACATCATGAACTTTGGAGAGATTTGGAAGCATTTCCAAATGGTAAGATACAACCCCAATTCGTTCTAGAATTTCAAAAGGTCTGATGTACCTAGGACTCAATTTTCCCTTCTTACCGAAATGTATAACACCCTTCCCTGGAGATACCTTCAAGAAAACATGATCTCCTACCTGAAGTTCCAAATCCTTCCTTCGGTTATCGGCATAGCTCTTCTGCCTACTTTGATCTGCTTTGATGTGGGTTTGGATTACCTTCACCTTTTCCATCGTTTCCTCTACAAGTTCTGGGCCTATGAGTTTTTTTTCACCAACATCATCCCAACAGGTTGGTGTGCGACATCTCTTTCTGTATAACGCTTTATATGGTTCCATTTGAATATTTGAATGGAAGCTATTGTTATAGGAAAATTCTACCATAGGTAAATTTTGACCCCACATACCTTGAAAGTCAAGTGAGCATGATCTCAACATGTCTTCTAAGTTTTGAATAGTCCGTTCTGATTGTCCATCAGTTTGAGGGTGGTAGGCAGTGCTCAAACGAAGTTCAGTATCCAGGGCTTTCTAAATACTTTTTCAGAATATTGATGTAAAACGGGGATCACGATCAGAAACAATCGATAGTGGTACTCCATAAAGTCTTACAACTTCATTAATACATTGTATTGCTAATCGTTCAAGTGGAAAATATTCTCTTATAGCAAGAAAATGTGATGACATGGTAAGATGATCAACAATGACCCATATTGCATCGTTCCTTCTAGAAGTCTTTGGTAGTCCCATGAAAAATTTCATCGTAATATTATCCCATTTTCACTCAGGTATGAAACGAGGTTGTAAGACTCATCCAGGTTGTTTCCTTCCAACTTTCACTTGTTGAAAAACCATACATCTTGACACAAAATCTGAAATCTCCCTCTTCATGTTGTCCCACAAAAAATGTTCCTTCAAATCTCGATACATCTTAGTGCTACCAGGGTGTATAGAGAAATTGGAACTATGAGCATCATCCAACAATTCCCTTTTTATATCAGGTACATCAGGAACACAAAGTCTCTCCCCAAATTTCAAAATTCCATCTTTATACAGAAAGTCACTCAATCTCCCATCATTCATAACTTTAATATTATTTTGAAAATCTTCATCATCGGTCTGAGAACTCTTTATCCTTTCTAGTAAGTATGGTTTGGCAACCATTTGAAAAATTATCAATTTTTCACCTTCCATGGTAATTCCCATATCCATCTTCACTAGATCCATGAAAATAGGATCCCTTTCAACTCTCATATTGTTCAAAATATCATGATCCTTTTACTCAAAGCATCTGTCACCTTATTTGCCTTCCCCGGGTGGTAGTGTATCGTGCAATCATAATCCACTACTACAAATATGGATTTTATCAGTGCTAAAAATGGCCATTAACAGCGCTAGAAAAAGAACTATTAATTCTGGTGAAGATAAAGGGGGGTCCACTTTATCAGCGCTGAAACGAAGCGCTGATAAAAGGGTCTTTTATCATCACTTTTTTTTAGCGCTGATAAAAGACAACTTTTATCAGCGCCTTTTCTTAGCGCTGATAAAAATAAAAAAAATTAAAAAAAATTAAAAAAATACTGCCAATCTCGGGGGGGCTTTTTACAGCGCTTGAGCCCCCCTTTATCAGCACTTTCTGGCACCTCCAGTGCCCGCCCGCACCGCCTACACCCTTTATCAGCGCTAGCCCTTTAAATCACCCTTGCGTGCGCACCCGTGCCTCCACCCATATTTGATCTTGAGACCTCCCCCATGCGCACCTAAAGCCTTTGCCACTACCCTATATTGATTTGTTCTCTTATTCATGATATATCTATTTATTTTTATATATATTTAGTTATATTTATTAGTATAGTAATATATATATATTTATATTAATATATATAGTTATGTTAATATATATATATAGTTATATTAATATATATATATATATAGTTATATTAATATATACATATAGTTATATTAATATATATATATATATTCATATTAATATATGTATAGTTATATTAATATATAGTAGTTATATAAATATTCATATATTGTTATTTTAAATAAAATGGATATTAGTTATTATTTAGATAAATCTAATATATTTTATATGTAAATATTTTTAATTATTTATTTAAAAAATTTAATTTTTAGGTGTGAATATATAAAAAATATGTACATATAGTTATATATTTGATTATAAATAGCAGTGAATTATAAAAAAGGATGAAATTTCAAAGATATAATATCAATATGAATGTAATACCTTAGAATAAATTCAGTCCCCATCAAAAAAAGCCAATAATACCCCCTTAAACGAGGTTGAAAATCCATAAAATGTTAAAAAATCTGGGTACCCCGACTACAAACTCAGTTTTGGAGGCCTTATGGGCCTCTTTTATCCTTGAAAAACACTTGAACGGGGTCCCCCGAGTCACAGCGATGTAGAGCTCATCGCAGGCTTCGATTTGATATATGGTAGAGCTCAAATGGACACCCGGATCAAAAGTTATGGTTGTTTGATGTTCGAGTTGCGTTTTCAACATATTTTGGATATTTTTTTAATTTTTTTTAATTTCTTTAGTCTTCAAATTGTTATTAAATGACTATTACTCCATAATTATTAGCAAATATTAATTAAAAATATTTTTTAAATTTTTTAAGAATCCATTTTCACTAAATATCTTATATATTAAGTATAATAAGTGTAAATGTACATTTATACTTATCTAAAATATATTTAAAAATTATATATTATATTTATATCAATATAACTATATAACTATATTTATATATTAATTTTTTTTAATTTTTTTTTGAAGTCGACCCTTTATCAGTGCTTTTAAGAAAAGTGCTCATAAAGGCCCCTCCTTTATCAGTGCTACTAAACAAGCGCTGATAAAGGGGGTCCCTTTATCAATGCTAAAAAAAGCGATGATAAAGGGGGGTCCTTTATCAGCACTAAAAAAAGCACTGGGGGTCCTTTATCAGCACTAAAAAAAGCGCTGATAAAGCCCCCCCCCCCTTTATCAGCGCTTTTTCGTTAGCGCTGATAAAGGGGTGGTGCTGGCCCTGCCCAGTTTTGTGGTAGTGATCCTTGAGTAGTTCAAGCCATCTTCTTTACCTCATGTTGAGTTCTTTCTGTGATAAAATATACTTCAAACTCTTGTGATCCGTATAAATATCACATTTTTCACCATAGAGATAATGTCTCCAAATCTTCAAAGCAAAGATTATAGCTGCTAACTCAAGATCATGAGTAGGATAGTTTTGCTCATGAATTTTTAGCTGTCATGATGCATAGGCAATAACCCTATCATTCTGCATAAGGACACAACCAAGTCCTTTCTTTGAAGCATCACTATAAATAACAAACCCATCATTCCCCGATGGTAGAGTCAAGATAGGAGAATTGACTAATCTTCTATTTAGTTCTTCGAAATATTCTTCACACTCTTTTGTCCAAACAAATTTAACCCATTTACGTGTGAGCTTCATTAATGGGTTAGCCAATCGGGCAAAATTCTAGACGAAACATCGATAATAACCTACTAAAACAATAAAACTGCATACCTCAGTTATACTCGTCGGTGCTGGACATTCTTGGATTTCTCTTATCATAGAAGGATCAACAGAGATTCCATCCTTAGAGACAATATGGCCAAGAAAAGAAATCTCCTGAAGCCAAAATTCACACTTGCTAAACTTCCCGTATAATTCATGTATTCCAAGAGTCTTTAAATAATACGCAAGTGATTTTCATGATCCTTGTAGCTTTTGGAGTATACTAATATATCATCAATAAATACCACTACAATGTCATTAAGATATTCCTTGAAAACTCTGTTCATTAGATCCATGAAAACAGAGGGTGCATTAGTCAGCCCAAAAGACATTACTGTAAACTCATAATGCCCGTACCTGGTTCGAAATACTGTTTTCAGAATGTCTTCCTTCTTCACACACAACTGATGATATCCAGATCAAAGATCAATCTTTGAGAAGTATTGTGCTCTATGAAGTTGGTTGAATAAATCATCAATGCGAGGTAGGGGATACTTGTTCTTTATTGTTTTAGCATTGATCTCCCTATAGTCAATGCACAACCTCATAGATCCATCTTTCTTTTTAACAAAAAGGGAAGGGGCTCCCCATAGAGAAACACTAGGGTGAATAAATCTCTTATTACTCAATTCCTCTAGTTGTTTCTTTAGTTCCACTAATTCCACAGTGGCCATTCTATAAGGGGTCTTCGATATGGGCCTTGAACCAGGAATTTGGTCAATGGAAAACTCAATTTCTCGTTCTGGAGGATGTCCAGGTAAATCCTCTGGAAAAACATCAACATATTCTTGCACAGTAGGTACATCCTCTATTCAAACATTTCTTTCCACGCCCACAGTTTTTTCATTCTCTTCCTCCCCAATAATTGAATTTAGTTGAGCTACTGGGAGTGGATCTAGATAAGAATTAGGTGGTGACATTTATTCTCTAAAGATAAGGTACTCCTTATCATCATCAAAAATTGTAACCTCCTTCTTCTTACAATAAATTTTCACATCATGGTCTAAAATCTAATCCATACTGAGGATTATATCAAATTCCATCATGGGTATGATGATGAGATTAGCAGATAAATAACTTTTATATGCCTTAATGGGAACTGATTCCCAAAACTTTGTTGCAATGATACTTCTATTAGGAGTTTTGACTGAAAACTCCATTGTTAAATCAAATTGGAAATATCTAATTTTCTTAGAAAAATGGGAAGATATGAAACAATGTGACGATCCAGAATTAAATAAAGCATTGTCTAAACTTGAGGAAACCATTAAATTACCTTCCACCGTGTCTTTTGGAGCTTTAACCTCAGTAGTAGTGATCACATAATCTTGGCCTTGATCCCTTGGCCTTTTCTGAGATAAGTTTCCCTGACGCTTAGGACATTTATTTGCATAATGTCCCATATCCCTAAAATTGTAGCATTGAATATCAGTAGCCTATTTCTTCCCCTTGCAATCATGAGCTTGGTGGCCTTTTTCACCACACTTGTAACAGACTCTCATTCTCTTCAGGCAAGTACTAGGGTGTTTCTTACCACATTTACTACGGGATGGATATTCACCTTTTTCCTTCTTCCCCTTATTTTTATTTCCAGAGTGATCAGCAGATCTCTTCTTCTCTTGCTTTTCTTTAAAGTCATAAGACTTAGAGAATTCATTTTCTGTCTTGATAGCACATGAGACAATATCTTCATACGACGAGAAGGATTGTGAGACTAATGCTCGACGGAGAAACGATTTTTACCCATCAAAGAAACGATCAATCTTACTTCTTGGGTTACGTATATAATCTGCAGCATGCCTTGCTAACCTTGTAAAGTTAGACTCATACTTTTCCACAATCTCATCCTCCTTTTTCCTCAGACTTATAAATTGTCTTTATATATCCGCTCGATGGTCATGAGGAAAGTATTTTTCTAAGAAAATATCTTTAAAATCTCTCCATTCCATACTTGATACTTCTTTATCTTCCTTTTTGTTTTGTATCAATGACCACCATTGATCAGTATCTCCAGTAAGGCGATAAACTGCCATGAAAACTTTTTCCCTTTCACTACTCCCCAAAGCCTGAAATATTTTATCTAGGGAACTTATCCATTTCTCAGCTACCGATAGATTTGTGCTCCTATTTAATGTTGGTGGTTGTTGCCTCATGAAGCGATATAACATTGACCCTCCATGTTGTGGATCAAGGTGCTCCATACGAGTAAGGTTATTATTCATAACCTGAGTGAGTTGTCCTAGTATAGTGATAAGATGATCAACACCAGTTGTATCACCAGCTACACTATAATTATCTTAAAAAGGAGGGCAATCCCTACATGGAGTGCATGCATTGATACGGTTTCAATTCCTTCCACTAGGAACCATTTCTAAACAATGGCATACACTAGATTAGTTTATGAATTGCAATACATAAATCCAAACTTGTAAAACACTTAACATAAATTGAACAGTTTGTGGATATAATCCATAATCATAAAAATGTTTTTTTGGGGGAAGTATATACTCATAAACCCTTCATAATGGTTTGTAAAGAAAATGAGAATTATCCTAATCATATCCCCTGAGAGTGTCGTAACCAAGAGTGAAACAAGGCATGTTGTCGTGCACCAGTTCCCATTCGAGTCTAGGTCAAAGTGGTGTTTTTGGGTTTTGCCCCTAGGTACATATGTGCCAGAGACGCCTCTACCTACTCCTATCCATACAGGGATTTATTTCTCATAAAACTCACAAAATCTCTACAATACCAAAATTCTAGGAAGTTCTTCTATATTAATCCTCAAAGTCTATCTTAGGGTTATGTGCTCTAATCAGAGTTTATCTAAATATAGCTTTCAAGGTTTGTACTAAACTTCCTCCGATACCAACTGTAACACCCCGACCCCAGTTACCCATATTCGGTGCATTATTACATAACATTGGCATGATCACAATAGATCAAGTCTCGAAAGACCGATTAAGTTTAGTAGCCTTGGAAACACTAGATACATTCATAAGTCTTACATTACATCATAAAGTGAAAAACTACAAAACATAGTCTCCACAGTCCACACTCATATCCCCTCAGACTATACCTACAGGTCAGTCGTCAAATACTTCTTCAAATCCTGGGAAAAATAAAACATAGAAAGGGGTGAGCTCAGATGATCCGTAAGGATAACAATATAGCGAAAACTTTCATAAATAAGCATAAACATTTAAGGCAATGTATAAATAAAAAAATCCTTTTAAACTTTAACTTCAGCATAATATGGAAAAAATAAAATGAAATAATTCCATTTACTTATTCTCATGGATATTCTACTAGTCGAATAATCACATGAAATATCAATAACCACTTTCATAATGATGGAATGCATAATGCCAGACTATCATAACCACATAGTCAAGGCCTTGTGCCAAGACTACAAATAAGATTTTGTCAAAACCTTGTGCCAAGATACTATTTTGTCTCATGAGATCTACCGATGCATCAGGGAGCTATAGCGGGCTCCACCCATCACTTACTAAGTCCAATTCATTCCTCAGATGAACAGGTTAAACATAACATAAACATTCGTATTAAAACTAGCATACGAAATGTCAATACTTTATCCATAACCCATGAATGGTATAAAAAAATACCACATTAATAGTAAAACATATCACAAAACATTCAATACAATATTTAAGTTCTATATCATAATAAATCAACTTCAAAAAATCTTAAAATTCATCAAAGGATGTTGACATAGATGAAATAAAAACTATTTGAGAGAAATGTCTATTTTTTTAAATCATTTAAGTCACATAATTATAAAATAAAACATTTAATTTGAAAATATTCTTATAATCTTTTAAGGGAAGCTTCGACAATTTTATAATGGTGGAAAATAGCTACACCCGCCATATAAGTTAAAAAAGACATTCTTACCTTAATTTTGTCGAAAAGGTTATAAAGGACCTTGTTTAGAAAACGACGGAAAAATTCCTTTATAAAAATTTTATAAAAGTAAAACAAGGGTATAATTGAATTTAACCCATAGTCTATTAAATAGTAAGAATGTTTTGAAATACATTTTTAAGAAATATGGATGTGGATGATAAAGAGGTCCCAGTAGAAAATTACGTATAAACAACCTCGGATAATGAAGAGATTGTAGAATTAACCCTTAACTTGTACTTTTCCTCGGTAGAGGGTAGGTTAAACTCCTTTATAATGGTGAAATAATTGTTAATAAATTATACAAGAATCTTATACATTAATATGATATCATATATGATCTTTTAACATTGCTTTGTTGATAATATCTTAGTATTATTGTCGTTTCGGGTGTTAACAGATTCGTTTTCCTTTATATTATTTTTTATGTGAGTCATATTTGTTATGGATGGTATGTATATTATTCATATCTAGAATGATATCAAGTATTTAAACATTATTTTTAATCATCAAATGAAAATCATTCTTGAATGGATACGATGGGGAATGAATCTCATCGCGTTCGTGGAGACGGTAATTCGTACGTACGCACGGACGAAAATATCATCCTTTTGATATTAAAATAATATATAATTGGATGGTATATCATATATACAGAATCATTATCATGTTATATTTATTATTTACATCAATTACACATTATTATTATACCCATCCAAATAATAATATATTGAATGACAATTACACCACGACGTGGAGAGGGTAAGCCGTACGTACGCACGTATGGTGGCATGTCATTCAAAGGATGGATAGAATAATGAATATAGTTATAAAATATTTATAATAAAATCAATGTATATAGAATATACTGGAGTTATTATTTTATAATGGAAACAACAAAGAAAAAGGAAGTGGAAGAAGAAAAGAACTTGAAAGAGGTGATGAAATATTTACCTCTTCTTCGGGTTCTTCCTTTTGATTTGATCAAAAGGGATTCTTAAGTTCACTTTATGACTAAAGGAAGGCCTATAGGATGAATTTAGGATAGTTGAGAGGGTATTTGGGCAGATTTTGGCCGATCAAAAGGGCTTTAAAGCTGTGAATTTGAGGGAAGGGGGAGTGCCCTTTTATAAGAGGGGTGAGGGGCACCTTAGGAAAAGCTAGAAATATTATTTTATAATAAAATAATTTTCGGTTTATAATGGGTCAAAAGTGGATTATTTAAAGTATAAGGTGTGGATGGGTCGAAAACCACTCAACCAATAGGTTTTAGACAGGTTTGGGTCACTATATTAACTTTATCTTTTAGATTTAACTCTTAGTTAAATAGTTTGACATTTACCATGTCTCTTTGTATTTTTATATTATATGGTCAATAAACTTACTACATACTTACAAGAAAACCCCAAGTGATTAATTAATTATACAAATATCATTATATAAGTCCTTTGGCCGAACCATAGATTTTTAGGAACAGAATATCAATTAATAATATAATATTTGTTTTAAAAACTCTTTTATGTCAATTTTGACACTATTTGGTATTTTGTTTTTTCTAAATTCATAACAACATTATTACTTCAAAAAAAATTAATCTAAACAACCCTAATATGTCATATTAACCTAGAAAATTATTGTAATTAATAAAAAGTCTCAAATTACATTTATTTGGATATTTATAATATCAATTATTTTAATATTTCATTAATTAGGTAATTACTTCATCATCGTTCTGTAATAAATAAATTAAATTATTTAATGTCTAAAAAGTATAAATAAAATAACATTATGTAGGAAATATTTTTATCTTTCTAATGAATATTTATAGTTGAATTTATCTTATGTATAACCCTATATTAAAAATGTTTTAGTTATTAAACTTTGATTTTAACTCTTTTAACTCTTCTTTAAATAAAATAATAATAAATGTCCTAATCAAATACAAGTGGACCAAAGAGGTTCATATTTTATTCCTAAGGTTGTTTTTGGTCTAATTATACTTATCCAATAGAATTAGGACATGTGTTAGGGTAATATTAATATCATTTTTACCTTTAATTACCCTATTTACTTTTAACTGTGGTAAATAAAAGTAAAAATTTACTATTAACCAAAAATTATTTTCATCATATTGAACCACATTTTACTTACTGATATCAATTGTGTCTCTCAGATTTTTGAAATTCAACTCACAGAAGCGGTAAAATTAAGTTTTATGTGAATTTCCAACTTCTCCTAGGAGTTGGGTAAAAGACAGTGAAAAGTTCAATAAAATTTTTATATAGCTAAAATTATTATAAAATTACTACAATGAATTACATTTAACTTATATAGGTATTTTTTATCTATTTTGACCTAAAATAAATTTAAATAAAATAAATAATTATTTAAATAAAAATTCAGTTTTAAACTATAACTCAGTGTTTTTCACTATTCATCAAAAATTGAAAGTTTTCAGAAAAATACCAAAAATTCACACTAAGCTAATTTCAATATTAAGAATCCAAAAATTAATTCCATTTTGAAAGATAAAATTTGTAAAATTTTAAAAAGTGGGTATTACTATTCATAACGGCTACTTTGATTGGTCGTCGTGTGTTAGAATCTCAAAGTTGCGTACAATGCAAACTATTGCATTATTCAAAAGGAAACGTACCATGGAAGATCGGGGTGTTACATGTATACCAATGGTTACCTTTGGTATAGATTCCTATCCCCACTGCCCAGCACCTCTATTAGAACCTCTAAATAAATTACAGACCACACTACATATTTAATGCAATACAAAGATTATATATTTAGCATTTAAACATCTGGTTATCAATAGTTTTCAAACCATTTACAATAATTTAAAATGCATATAAAATCCACACAATAAATTAGTTTTAGTCATTAATCATCATCCACACATGTCTCTTTACTCTCAACTTAAAAATGGATAGGATCAATATCTCCTTCATCAACATTAGTGTCATCATAATCATCCCCAACAACCTTATCAACATCGTCGCTTGGAGAACCTGCATCATCATCTTCATCATCATCATCATCATCATCATTAGTACAATCATCACCTCAACATCCACTAGGACCCTCATTGACATCCCTCAATGCATCATATAAAGAGCACATTGTTTCCATACATGAATCCAAAACATTAGCAACCTCTGATGGAAGTGATAAACATAACTATCATAACTTTCAGGAACTGATCGGTGACCAATTTTTCTCTTTTACACTCTTGTATAGCTATTTTCTCAGCATTGTGCACAAGTGTTTTGCAGGTGGTGTGAGATTTTTGAGAGCCACTCGATGAGGGCCAATACTTAGTGGGAACAATGTTTTTCCCCAGTCGACATCGGACTCTCCCCCAGTGCTCCTCACATAATACCTGTCTCAAATGATCATTTGGACCGAAGTTGTCATCTTCTTTCTCATCGAGGGCCTCCATGGCACACTTTTGAAAATATAAATAAGATATTTAATTATAAATTATGTATCAAAATTTGAAATATCAATAAAAATACTTACAATCTTTTCTTGTGATTGTGAATTTATAACACTTCCATCCTTTTTCCTCATACTCGATCCAAATAATTTTTCTCGAGATGCACACCCTTTGATGTCCAATGTTGCTTTCTGAAAATGAAAATGATTACTATAATATTACATTATTTAATAATATGAAATTGATAAAAAAAACCCAAAAAAAATCTATTGTGAAGACATGAGATTAACCATCTACTCGCATCAATTTAAAACTTCCCACATTGGATTAAATTATAGCAGTGAGTCACTATGTGGTATTAACTTCAATTATCACATTAGATTAAGATGCAAGGGAATGAATCTATATGTGATTAAGTGAAATTCTAGCTCAAATGGGAAGCATGTCTAAGGAGGAAGTTATGTTAGATTATCAATATAGTGAGAAACTCATTTTAAAGTAACCAATTTAAGCTACATAGGATTTTAACATAACCTATAATGAATTAAAATTTTAGTTGTTGAAGAAATCCATAAAATAAAGAAGCGTCTAACTAGATCATATGCTATAATTAATAAATGAAACCCATATCAGTTAACTGCATTGTCTCTATCCATCAGTTGTTTCCAATTATGAACTAACTAGATCATATGTTATAATTCATAAATAAAAACCATGCTATTTAACTGCATGGTCTCTATATATAATATCCATAATATCATTCAACTGTACACTATTATATACAAACCACATATCATTTAGTATTTCAAGTGCTTTTTTAGTATTTTAAATGCACTTTGTAACAGTTTCATATGTAAATGACATAATACCATGATCATGTGCAGTTGTATAGTTTTAACTAGTTCCAATACATGAACTAATTCATTTTGTAACAGTTTCATATATGTTTATCACTTGGATCACTAAATTTAGGATTTGGGAACTTTTTCAGCACCTAAAGCCCCCCCCCCTATGAATTTGATGCATTCAAAATCATAAGTATCTAATTCTAATGATAATGATGATGATCTGTCCTTTTAAAGATATTATCATGAAATGTAGGAAGACTAAAGGTCGAGTATAATCGTATATATATTGCTAAAAACTCCTCTAATGGCATATATACATTCCAGTTCTAGTGAGAAACCTGTTGGAGCTCAGTTTGTGAAAAATGACTCCAACACACTTACTGAGCTCCACTATACTCTTTATGTTTTCTCATGAAAGTATAACACAAGTCCATTCCACTAATAATTCTAGCATGATACATCTGGAATTTCATTATGATGTCTACACAAGTCGATGACTAGTGAGACTAGTGCTTTTCCAAAATTTCTTGATTTTCCTACTTTTCAAATGCTTGATCCATTATCTTCTCCTTATTTGTTGGAAATGGTCATAAGTTTCACTCATTTTTCTACTCAAACTACTTTAGAAAAGTGAGAAAAATGATTTGGAATGACCCATCCTATTAGTGACAGCTTGTTCCATATAAAATTGAAAGATTATTATAGTTTATTTCTCAGTAAAAAAAACATATTCGTGATCGTAGAAGCTGACATTATATAATCCTGACCTTTTGGATGACAACCACTTTTTTTTTGAAAAATCAGAGAATATGTGGTTTAGGTATCACTCAAGAAACTTTCAGACAAACATATTATCTAGTGGTTAAATTACTAGTGGGGGAAATCTAGATGACACCTTCAACCATATTAATTATCCCAAATCAGTCTATTTTAAAGCCTAAATTCAGGAACCTAGAATTCCAAATCATTTCATCATGTTATGTTCTTTCATCATCAGCCAAATTTGTAGTCATTTATTTTAAGGTCCATATAATCATATATGTTCTAAAGTTTATTTTTTTGAAATCCTTATCAAAACCATTAAAAGTGTGAAAAAAACTTCACATAAAAAAGAATGTAGTAAGGAAGTTAGGCTAGAACAGAAGATGAAAACTTTGAACAAACAAAGTCATCAACTCAGTAAGTTTGGAAACATTTATGTTATAATATTATGTCATTTTATATTTTATAGCTTAATTTTTACAGTATTTTTTTGTTGATATACCCATTAACACACTCATTTCAGTTATAGGTTCATGTATTGACACAAGATCTTTACAGTATAAAAGTAAAATACCAAATGTATATGATATAAATGAATTGTCTTGTACTGACATGAACATACAAAGTTCTAAACATTTTTCATTATCAGAATTTCTAGCACATGGTTTGTTTGGTTCTTTCTTTTGTGTTCTAATCATATACTAATCATAATGAATGCATGACTCTACTCAACTATTGTATGATCATCCTTTATTTAAGGAAACCATCTAAATTTTATTAATGGAATGTATTCTACTAGACTATCTAATAGAATGGAAAAAAGGTTTAGATGTTGACCATAAAATATCCCCCAAATTTTAACTTCATCAAATAAATCCCTTAGACTTGAGTAATAATTTAAATATAGATATTATTTCTATTCATATTAAATTCTCTTTATATATTTTCTTCAAATTCATTATCCAAACTAAGATCATTAATCCACCCTATACTATATCTATTTCTCAAACAAATCATACTTCTCATTCCAGGTCAACATCACAAGAGAGGCCATTTTGTCCTTATACCATTATGTTTGAATTGTACAATTAGTCAGTAATTCTTAAAAAAGTATTGTGTATAGTCTAATGTTTGATACTTTTAAATTGTAGAAACCATTTCACAACAAATCTTATTCAACAATTTAACCCATTTATTAGATATGGACTGCATTTGATTCCACTTTTTTAAACATACTGATATTTACATTATTTAATGAAAAAATTGTTTTACACATGACTGTTAGATATGCAATTAGTCTATTAGCTTCTAGTAAAACTCAGTTAGTCATAAAAGTACCTAGCTCCTCTCATGCTCTGACATTGTAGATATGCCCCAAAGTGTGCATATACGTCATAGCATCCTTGTTCTATTTTTTTGACGCATCTTGAAAAAAAATCAATACAATTAATAAGAATTAAATATTCAATACAAACCATTAAAAATTAAGAATACCATAAACTCATTACTCTTCCAATATACGATCATTTCTTGGTATTGTGTTGTTGGACAGTCAGTTAATATTGGTGCACCCTCTAACTCAGATTCGGCTCTACTCTTCCAACCAACATATAATTCATGTTTATATGATCACCAAAACTTCCCAAGTTTCATTAATCATGCGACCTTAGCAGCTAATTTTTTGGAAAGTTAACGGATTCTACAATGAATATGTTAATTCATATAAATACAACAATAATATAGATATCAATTTAACAAATTTCATTACTCATATCTTTATCCATGCATTCTCCTTTATTTCATTACCGATATTTCTCTATGAAACTAGTTGCACTAGAATGATATCATTGTACTTGGATAAAGTTCCATAAAACTTCTACATTGTCCAGAAATTTTACCTATCATTTGATTGTCTTCATTGTAATCTATCATTATTTTTTTTTTTGAAGATTCTAGGTTTCACGTATACGGGTGAACCCACATCACCCCTATTAGAATATCCCACTAAATAAGATAAAAGAAAAAAATAGAATTAATTCACAGTGAAACTTGAAAAAAATGATGTGATATAATTTGACACACTTATAAAAAAACCTGATTTGGGATGATCATTTAGCTCTGATGGATCCATGGGATATCCTGGATTCGGAGCCTCTGAAGGTTGTGTCTGTTCTAATTCATGCATCAGATCATCTACATTCAGTGGAGTGGGAAATGAAGGAGCATAATCATCAAATCTTGGATAGGTAGTAGGAAATCAAGGCAGCGTAGACATGGTAGGATAAGGATAGAAGGGATGAGGATACATCATAGATATGGATATGGTATAGGTGGGAATATCCCTGGAGGCGGCGTAGACATGGTATGAGAAGTAGAGCCTAAATAAGATGATGGTGGAGGCATGGGTGGGAACATCCCAAGAGGCTCAAGTGGAGGATGAAAAATGTGGTAGATGGGATGTTTGCTGGCGATTCATGGTGTGGATGGGTAATATGGGTGCTCCATGTAGCCCATGGAGCACCCCTGCTCAGACTCATACTGGTAGGCTAAGGAGAGGCCAACTCTGGTTCAGATAAATGTCCCTAAAAATTTGATAAAGAAAAAGATTATAATTATTATTCTTTATCAAAAAAACTTTAGGGACATTCATCTGAACTAGAGTTGACCTATCCTTAGCCTAATAGTATGGGTCCAAGAAGGGGTGCTCCTATATCTACACGAAGCACCCATCATACCCATTCACAGCCTGACCCTCTAGTAGACATCCCATCCACCACACTTTTTCTTCCTCTACTTGAGCCTCCAAGGATGTCCCTACCCATGCCTCCATCATCTTATTTAGGATCAATTTCTCATATCATGTATACGCTGCCTCCAAAGATGTTTCTACCTGTACCATATACATATCCTATGATGTATCCCCAACCCTTATATCCTTATCTGACTATGTCTACATCACCTCTACTTCCTACTATCCGTCCAGGATCTGATGATTGTGCTCCTTCAACTTCCACTCCACTGCATGTATATAACCTGGTGCATGCATTAGAATAGGCACATCCTTTAGAGGCTCCCAATCTAGGATAGCCCACGAATCCATCAGAGCCAAATTATTAGCCTTGGTCAAGTTTTTTTTATAAGTGTGTAGAATTATATCACATCATTTTTTTCCAGTTGTGCAGTGGATTAATTCTACATTTTTTTATTTTATCTTATTCAGTAGGATATTTTAATAAGAGAAGTGGGCACACCCATATGCGTGAAGCCAGGAATATCCAAACACAAATACTGGTAGGTTACAATAAAGACAATCAAATGATAGGTAAAAATTCCAGACAATGTAGAAGTTTTACAACAACTTTATCCAAGCACAATAATATCATTCTGATGAAACCAGTCTCATGGAGGTATATTGATAATGAAATCAAGGAAAATTAATGGGCGTAGATATGGTTAAGAAAATTTGTTAAATTGATATCTATATTATTGTTGTATTTATATGAATTAACATGTTTGTTGCAATATTGGTTTAATTTTCCAACGGTCAAGCTGCCAAGGTCACATGGTTGATGGAACTTGGGGAGTTGTGGTGATCATATAAACACGAGTTATATGTTGATTGGAAGAGTCTAGTCAACTTTAAGTTAGATTATGTAACAATATTCACTGATTTTCCGACAACACAATACCAAGAAATGGTCATACATTGGTAGAGTAATGAGTTTAAGGTATTCTTAATCTCTAAGGGTTTGTATTGAAAATTAAATTCTTATTAATGGTATTGAATTTTTTTAAGGATGCATCTGAAAAAAAACAAAACAAAGATGTTATGATGTATATGCACACTTTGGGGTGCACTGCAATGTCAGAGTATGAGAGGTGCCAGGTAATTTTATGACCAACTGAGTTTTACCAGGCACTAATCGACTAAATGAAAACCTAACATTTATGTGTAAAACAAATTTTTCTTTAAATAAATTAAATATCAATACATTTAAAAAAGTATAATAAACTGCAGAACATCTCTACTAACTAGGTTGAATTATTGAATAAAATTTTTTGGGAAATGGTTCCTACAATTTAAAAATATCAAAAATTAGATTATACATAATACTTTTTGAAGAATTACTAACCAATTGTACAGTTCAAACCTAATGGTATAAGGATAGAATGGACGCTCTTGTAATATTGAGTTATAATGAGAAGTATGATTTGTTTGAGTAGGTGCAGTAGAGGGTGGATTAATGACCTTGGTTGGAATAATGAATCTGAAGAAAATATACAAAGTAACTTTAATATGAATAGAAATAATATCTATATTTAAATTATCACTTAAGTCTGAGGGATTTATTTGATGAAATTAAAATTTGGGGGGATATTTTATGTACAGTATCTAAACCTTTTTTTCATTCTATTAGATAGTCTCGTAGAATGTATTTCATTAATACAATTTAGATGGTTACCTTAAATAAAGGATGATCATAAAGTACTTGAGTAGTTTGATGTATTAATTATGATTAGTATATAATTAGGACACAAAAGAGAGAACCAAACAAACCATGTGCTACCAATTTAGATAATGAAAAACGTTTATAACTTTGTATGTTCATGTTAGTAGAAGACAATTCATTTATATCATAAACATTTGATATTTTTCTTTTAAATAGTAAAGAATTGGTGCCAATACATAAACTTATTGCTAAAGGGAGTGTGTTAATGGGCATATCAACTAAAACATGTTATAAAAATTAATTTATCAAATGTATAATGACATTTATTGGAATCTGTGTCCCATATCGGACTCGGGTGTTTTGTTATCAATATAATCCTCTATAAATAAACTCCAATGCCTCTCTTGAGAGGAATCTTGGGTATTGGATCCGCTCTCTATCATTCGATATGGTATCAGATCAGGTTTACTAAACCTATCCCTCCCTTCCTTCCAATCTCTCCCCTACCGTACGTTTTCCCCCAATGGGGGGGGGGCATGTCCATTGAGCCCTAATATGTCATCGCCCCTCCCTGCGGGATGATCCCTAGTGCGATGACCTACCCTCCCATCGCCCCTCCTGTGTAAGGGAACCTCCATCATGACGACTCTTGTGTGAATCTGCTTCCCCACCAGCCACTATCACAACGCCGCTCCCTGCCATCTCCCAATGTTCCCCTCTATCTTTTACGACAACCCTCGATGCCCACCCTCACGATGCTCCCCTAACTATGCGGATCCCTCCCTCTTCACGGGTCTTGTAGCCATGATGACTCTTTAATCTAGATTCCCCTTGCCGCATGTCCCCTTCCACTGACTCAGCCGTCCGACCCTTCTGGCACCTATGGTCAACGTCGTTCTTGCTACGTGCACCCCTTCCATGATGCACCCTCATTCTTTCACATGGGTCTCATGCTTCTTCTTTGGTGTCCAGCCCTTGCTTCACAGTCAGATCTAGTTTTCCTACCCCTCCTCAACCCATTACACATCACCCATGTTGTCATTTAGCCGCACCATTGATGCAATCTGGCTATTCCTGCCAGACATCCAATCAGTATCTCGTCACATTCTATTCCTGCATGCTTGAATACTTTTGACTCGACTATTTTTCCACATCATGATCAGACAATTCCTATTGATGCATTAATTTTCCAACTATTCCTGCTGCTTCCGGATGTTGTTCGTTGGTTGGCATAATCCTTTTTAGCATCATCATCCATAAACTTCTTGAGGGGGAGCAGCGGCCATGGAAATTTATATTTTTCTATGTTTTTTATTATTATGAAATCAAGTTGGGTATGTCCAGCTTGAGGGGGAGTGCTGAAAGTGTCTGTGCTTTGTTTTTCTTTGATTTGTTTTCTTTAATTATGTATCCAAGCTAGATCGACCTAGCATGAGGGGGAGTGTTGGAGTATGTGTTCCACATCAGACTTGGGTGTTTTTTTATCATTATAATCCTCTATAAATAAAATTCAAGGCCTCTCTTGAGAGGAATATTGGGTATTGGGTCCACTCTCTATCATTCAACAACATTATATTATAACAGAAATGCTTCCAAACTTACTGAGTTGCAAAATTTTTTGTTCAAAGTTGTCAACTTCTGTCCTGGCCTAGCTTCCTTATTACATTTTTTATTTGAATAAATTTCTGCCCACTTTCAAAAGTTTTGATAAGGAGTTCGAAAAAACATCTTTAGAACAAATATGATTATTGGGACCTTAAAAGAAATGATAATAAACTTGGCCAGTTCTGAAAGAACATAACATGATGAAGTGATTTGGAATGTCAGATTCCCAAATTTAGGCTTTATAATAGATTGATTTGGGATAATTAATAAGGTTGAAGGTTTTTTCCCTACTGGTAATATAACCATTAGATAATATGTTTGTCTGGAGGTTTCTAGAGTAATACCAAAACAACATATTATTTGAGTTTTTAGAAAAATTTGGAAGCAACATGTCATCCAAAATGTCAGGATTATATAATGTCAGCCTCTATGATCATGGATACGTTTTTTTATTGAGAGGGAAACTCTAATAATCTTTTAATTTTATATAGAACATGGTGTCACTAATAGGATGGGACATTAAGAACCATTTTTTCTCACTTTTCTAAAGAAATTTGAGTATCAAAATGAGTGGAACTTATGACCATTTCCAACAAAGAAGGCAATAGATAATAGATTAAGCTTTGGAAAAGTAGGAAAATCAAGAAATTTTGGCAAAGCACAAATCTCGCTAGAGTCATCGACTCATGCAGACATCATAATGAAATTCTAGATGTATCATGTTAGAATTATCAATGGGATGGGCTCATGTTATACTTTCATGAGAAAACATAAAAGAGTACATTGGAGCTCCATAAGTGTGTTGGAGTCATTTGACAAAAACAATGCTCCAACAGGTTTCTCGCTGGAATGCATATAGGCCCTCAGAGGAGTTTTTTCCAATATATATAGAGGCAGACACAACCTTTAGAATCAGATACTTTTCATTTTGAATACATCAAATTCAAGGGGGGATTTAAGTGCTGAAAAAGTTCCCAAAGCCTGAATTCGTTGATCAAAGTGATAAAAGGATTTGTGATAACATATGAAATTGATACAAAGTGCATTGGTTCATGAATTGGCATCGATTAAAACTATACAACTGCACACTATCATAGTATTATATCATTTACATACAAAACTGTTAAAAAGTGCATTGGAAATACTAAAAAAGCACTGGAAATACTAAATGATATGTGGTTTGCATGTAATAGTGTGAAGTTGCACACTATTATGGCTATTGATGGATAGAGACCATGTGGTTAACTAACATGTTTTTCATTAATGAATTATAGCATATGATCTAGTTAGTTCATAAATGGAAACAACTGATGGATAGAGACCATGTAGTTAACTGATATGGTTTTCATTTATGAATTATAGCATATGATCTAGTTAGATTATTCTTAATTTTATGGATTTCTTCAGCAGCTCAAATTTTGATTCATTCTAGGTTGTGTTGAACTCCTATGTATCTTGAATTGGTCACTTTAAAATGATATGTTCGCTATATTATTAATCTAACATAGCTTCCTCCATATCCATGCTTCCCACTTGAGCTTGACTTTCACTTAATCACATGTAGATTAATTTTCCATCTAAATCTAATGTGAGAATTGAAGTTAATACGACATAGTGACTTGCCACTATAATTTAATCTAATGTGGGAAAGTTTTAACTTGATGTGAGTAGAGTTAATCTCACATGTCTTCATAATCGAATACATTTTGGTTTTCTTTATCAATTTCATATTATTCAATAATGTACTATTATAGTAATCAATGTCATTTTCAGAAAGCGACATTGGGCATCGAAGGTCGTATGCCTTGACCAAAATTATTTTTCTTGAGTAGGAGGAAAAATGATGGAAGTACTATAAATGCACACACACAAAAATATTGTATGTCATTTTATTGTTATTACAAATTTTGATATGTAATTCATAATTAAATATCTTGTTTTATATTTTCAAGAGAGTGCCCTGGAGACCCTTGATGAGAAAGAAGATGACAACTTCAGATCAAATGATCATTTGAGATAGGTATTAGGTGAGGAGTGCTAGGGGAGAGTCTGATGTTGACCTGGGAAAAGCATCATCCCCACTGGGTATTGGCCCTCATCGAGCACCTCTCAAATCTCTCGCACCACTGAGCTGCAAAATGACCGTGCAGATGAATTCAAGGTCAAAAAAATAGCTATACAAATTCATGAAAGATGTAAACTGATCACCGAACAGTTCCTGAAAGCTATGACAGTTATATGTCCATCACTTCCATCAGAGTTTTTTAATGTTTTTTATTCATATATGGAAACAATTCTCTCTTTATATGATACATCGAGTGATGTCAATGAGGGTCCTAGTGGCGATCGAGGTGATGATACTCCTGGTGGCGGTGGTGGTGGTGATGATGATGCTGAAGAAAATGATATTGGTGCTCCATGTGATGATTTTGATAAGGACATTGGAGATGATTATGACGGCGCTAATGGTTATGAGGGAGATATTGATCCCCTCCATTTTTTAGTTTATAGTAAAGAGACATGTGTGGATGATGTTTAATGACTAAAACTGATTGATTGTGTGGATTGTATATGTATGTTATAGTATTATGAATGGTTTGAAAACTATTGATAATCAGATGGTTAAATGTTAAATATATAATATTTGTACTGAATTAAATGTGTAGTGTGGTTTTTAATTAATTTATAGATTCTGGCAGAGGTGTCAGATGGTGTTGTTGTGCAGTGGGGATAGGAAGCTATACTGTTGGATAGGATTCTATACCCACGGTTTCTTGAACCGTTGGTATAGATGTATACCCATGGTTTACTTCAAACCATGGGTATTCAAATTTGGTCGTGAGCTATACCAACGGTTTCAAAGGAAACTGTTGGTATACCCCTATATCAACACCTACAATCCCCACGATTCACAGAGATGTTGGTATAGGGTACTTTTCTAGGAGTTAGTACTCATGAATTGTAGTAGTTTTTCTCACGTATACAAGAGTTTTCAAATGGTGTTGGTAGAATTTGTTGTCTACGATGTAGTATTTCCTTTTCTCCACCTTTCGCGAGTCTTATGTTGGGTTTTGAGTACTTAGTTTTTGTGTTTTCAGGAGAGGAAAACTTATTTCGAAGGATTCTGCACTTATTGCGAACAAGGATGAAAGGTAGGGGAGAAAATGTTGAAAATGCACTCGTAAATTTTCATTGTTCATTCATGTTAGTAAAGGAGTCTGGAAAGTCTTACTCACAGATAGTCCGAGTCAATGAAACACACATGATATGGAGGAATGTTTGTTTCAGAGGATGCACGACATGGAATAACATACTCTGGAGAGAATAAAAGTAGTAGAATTACATTAGGAACCTAGATATGAAGCTAGAAAATAGAGGAAAGGGGATTCATATGTTCCTGTTGTTAGGAAGTTCTCTAGCATCGAGGAGGGCCAAGGATCTTGGAGCAATGAAGTTACAGAGGAAGTTGCGTACATGGATGGAATGCGGAGTGTTTCGTGTAGGATAAAGTTTTCACCATTTACTGGTGAAGATCCTTTTGGTTGGTTAACTAAGGTTGATACTTACTTTTTGGTTAATCAAACTACTGAAGAAATAAAACTTCACCTAGTGCAACTTTTCATGGAACATACTGCATTGTATTGGTTTCTATCCTAGCAAGGTGTTTATCCTAGTTCAACCTAGGAGTAGTTCAAGCTAGCGTTATAGGACAGGTATGGGAAGACTATCAAAGGGGATCCATTATGGTGTTTGAAGTCATTGCGACGGACCAGAAACATAGATGAACACATAAAGGGGTTTGACCAGGCTGTGTTGAGAATTCCAGAGTTTCCAGAGTAGTGGTATATGAGCTCATTTTTTTGGAGGATTGCATCCAGAGGTAGCAAACCAAGTTTCCACCCATGATCCAGCAAATAAGTTTCGAATGATTACACTTTCCAGGAAAGTTGATATAGAACTTTTTGGAGATGGAATTTTGAGAAGTACGCGTGGGAGGATAGTGGTTTTTAGTGATTTCTCGTGGTACTGGTATTGTGGTGCCTAGCAATTTTACCAACAAGGTTGTGGGCGAATAGCCCAGGAGGGAGGAGGGCGTTAGGAGAGTACTAGGGCATGAACGTTGGAACGGTTACAAGCCTATCATCCAAAAATAATGAGAACATAAACAAAAGGGACTGTTTTCAGTGCATCCAGATCTACACTCCTATGCATCATTGCCTAGAAAAACATCTGTTATTATTGGTGTGGGAAGTATAGGAACCAGCTTCGGAAGAAGTAGTGGACGAGAATGGTTCGCAGAGTTTTGGAAAGTACAATTTTGGTGGAGAAATATGGGGGCACCAAGAACAAAATCATCTTGAAACAATACAGGACAAATAAACTTTGGAATTCAAAAGTATGAGGGAATCAGGTGTTGATTCTATGAAATTTTTAGGGATTGTGTCAGATATTCTGGTGGTTGTTCTTGTGGATAGTGGAGCGAGTCACAACTTTATTTCAAAAACTTTTGCCAAGGTTGCCAATGTAGTCATCAGACTGACCAAGCCATTCAGAATCAAGCTGGGAGACAGGCATTGAGTGATCTCTTATGGGGTTTGTAAGAGTGTTGAGGTGAATCTGATGAATTTTGTTTTCACTATTGAGGCATATGTGTTTGACAAAGGGGGTCCATATTTGATTCTTGGAATGACTTGGTTAAAAATTTTGGGTACAGTTTTGAAAAATTGGAAACATAAAACAATGGAGTTCATGTGGGATAGCTTAGAGGTGAGATTACAGGGGGGAAACAAGCAGATGCGGCTACCACTGGAACTGAAACAAACTTTATGCTCAAGAATTATTCTGTTAGAGGGTTGGTTTTGGCAAACTCAATTAAAATGTTTTGTTACCAAGGAAAAACAGCTTATAGAAGAAAAGTAATAGCAAATGGAAGACTTAATGTTAGTATTTGGTACCCTTTTTGATGAACCAAGAAGGTTGACACCAAGCCGAGTTACAGATCATTCTATTACTTTAATTTTCGATGCAACACCAGTGAATATGTGACCATATAAACTAGCTCATTGCTTGAAGGAAGAGGCTGAAAAACAGTTAGCTGACATGTTGGCAAGCACCATTATATATCAAAGTAACAATCCGTATGTTAGTCCTATTATTCTTTTAAAGGATGGAGGATGGCGTTTGTATGCGGATTATAGAACACTAAAAAAACTTACAGTTCCATATAGATTTTTCCTTCCAATTATTGAAGAATTATTGGATGAGCTTCATGGGGCACAAATTTTTACTAAACTAGATCTCAAGTCCAGATTTCATCAGGCTTGAGTGTGCAAAGAATATTTCAGTAAAACAGCCTCCCGGAGACATGAGGGGCACTACGAATTTATAGTCATGCCTTTCAGTCTTATGAATGCCCCGACTAATTTCCAGTCGGATGAATTGGGTGTTTCATGATTTCTTTAGAAAGTATATTTTGGTTTTCTTTGATGATGTCTTAATTTTTAGTAAATCTTGGACAACACATTTAGCTCATTTTTGTTCAGCTTTTCATTTGTTGGGGCCAACCAAATTTAAACTGGAAAAAATATTCCTTCAATCAATAGACAGTAGAGTATATTGGATATATAATCTCAAAAAAATGTGTCGTGATGGATCCTACGTGGATTTTATTGTTAACTGGCTCAGGCCTCACGATGTCAAGGGGATCCAGGGTTTCCTATTGGCCAAAAAGGATGGGTTTCTTTGGAATCCAAAAGTCGAACTTTCCTTTGATGAATTGAAATAATTCTTGGTGTGTGCACCACTTTTGGTTCTTCTAGATTTCAAAAGTTCCTTTTTTATTGAGTGGGATGCTTCTGGAAAAGGCGTAGGAGTTGTCCTCATGTAGTCTGGCTATCCTATCACATTTTTCAACAAATCTCATTTCTTCGGCCATCTATCAAAATCAATTTACAAAACAGAGATGATGGCACAAATCCTAACTGTGAATCATTGGAGGTCGTATTTATTGGGCAAGCGTTTTTAGATTTATACCAACCATCAAGCCTTAAAACATTTGCTTAGCCATCATTTTCATACAGTAGATCAGTAGAATTGTCAGGCTAAGTTTTTGGGGTTAGATTTTGAAGTCTTCTATCGTCCCAGGAAACACAATCAAGAAGCTGACTCTTTGTCACGGTTGGTTGGTGATGGTAGTGCAGGCCACTCTGATGTTCAGCTTCTTGGGACCACACTTTCAAAACCATTTTGGATGGTATCAAACATTTCTTGAGACGAGTTACTTCTTGATCCGAAACTTTATGAACTTATTTCTTTACTTAAGCAGTATCCTAACGCATGACCTAGTTATATCCACTAGGATGGATTGTTATTCCATTAGTGGAAGTTCATTTTGTCCCGCACATCCTCACTTTTACTGAAGTTTCTTTAGTATTATCACTTCTTCGATTGGAGGACATGCCTAATTCCTCAAAACTTATAAATGAATTGTCATTGGATTATATTGGAAAGGTATGATGCATTCTGTTAAGCATTACATTCAGCAATGTGACACTAGTCAATGACAAAAGTATCAATCCAATACCAGAATTAGTATGGGATCAAGTATCTATGGATTTTGTTTTTGGGTTGCCTAAGTTAATGAAATTTGATTTCATCCCTGTCATAGTGGATCATCTTCCCAAGTATGCTCATTTTAATCTTTTACGACATCCTTATACAACCAAGTCAGTGGAAGATGTTTTTATTAGAGACAATGTCCATTTGCATGGAATTCCTACCTCCATACTTAGTGATAGGGATCCAATCATTGTTAGTAATTTTTTGAAAGAACTTTTCTGAATTCAGGGTACCACTCTTAAGATGAGTTTAGTTTACCATCCTGAAACGGATGGTCAATAAAAGTTTGTTAATAAATATTTGGAAACTTATTTTCATTGTTTTTCATCTGAGAAACCTCACACGGATGGATTCCTTGGGCTGAATTTTTTTATAACACTACTTTCCATGATTCTAATAAAATGGAACCTTTTGAGGTTGTTTATGGAAGAAAACCCCCCTACACCTATGCGTTTTGAAGGTGGGACAACTCTGATACTCTATGGCTACTGCACTTTTGGATCATGATACTACACCAACACAACTCCAGCAGAACCTTCATCGGGCTTAGTAGTTAATGGCCTGCTATTCTAACAAGCATCGTAGGGTAGTGTCTTTTATTGTGGGTGGCTCGGTTGTTGTCAAGCTCCAGCCTAATATTCCATATACAGCATCCAGGAATCGGTTTTCCAATTTGGAAGCTCAATTTTATGGTCCATTCCACATTTTATCTCACATTGGATAGACAGATTATAAGCTTCTTTTACTCGATTCAACGCGGATCCATATGATGTTCCATGTTTCCCATCTTAAACGAGCTGTTGGCGATTCTATGGTTCAGTCTGTTTTTCTAGAAAATTGGGACGACTCTCCTGCTTATCCAGTTGAACCTGTTATAGTTTTGGCTACCAAGACCATTCCTGGCCAGTCATCCGTTTTGTGGCTAATCAAATGGAAGGGAAAACCAACTGAAGAATCTACTTGGGAGCCTGTAGATCACATTCTTGCCCAGTTTCCTAGTTTTCCTCTTGGGGACAATGTGGGTTTTGAGGAGGAGGAAAATGTTAGCACACAAGGTTCTATTCCTTAACATGTGGTTTCTCGACCCCTTTTGTTGTTTACTTATCAAATGAGAAAGGGTAAAAAGGGGAATTCTAAGATTGTTGGTTGGTTTGAACGTGAGTGTTTTTTAAGTAACAGGGGGTGACCTATGGCAGGGTGTATTGGAAAATTTTATGTGGGAGGGCGCACATCTTGGAAGAAGATGGTGCAAGGAGGTGGCATCTCCTATGGTTTCTCAGTACTGCTTTATTATAGCCAAGGGAGGTGGTCGATTCCTTTTTTATTCCCTTGATATTTTGTGTTTGTCGATCATGAATCCTAACACAAAGTACACTATAGTCTGACCTGATAGTTTCCAAAAACCGAACACCTTCCAACTACTCAACCCCGTAAGCACTGTGTCATGATCAATATCCATTGCGGCATAACCACTTAAACATTCAATCCATAGAAGTACCAAATTTTCATAGTCTCCTATTTTACGGTGTGACCATTAAGTCTTCATGATATAATCTCATATCTCATGGATCAACCTTCTTCACTTCACCAAACAACAACATGAAAAATCTTGGCATAACCACTACATTGTGATCTTCATGTCATTAAGGACAAGCTCAAACATCTTCACAATTAAGAACCAAATCACAATGTGTCCATAGGCATTATAGCATGATTAGTTTTAACTTCACCAAACTTTAAACTTACAAAAGACCATCATGGCATGATGAAATCCCTTACAGCGTGATTATCACTTTAGCACCAAAACTCCTCCAAAACTTTACTTTCTAACTTCAAAGCTCTTCCAAGATTTTTAAAACTTTCAAATGGCCATTACATCATCTAAATCATATGAATTCATCTGAGTTTGACTATGATTCATGTGTTGGTAATTGGGTCAATATGTTGACAAAAAATGATGACACTAACTACTCACATGACATCCAATTCTCCATCAACAATCTCCTCTTTTCAACTAACTTCCCCGCAAACACCTTTAAGGGCACCTACAATCTCAAATAAATTCTTGATTGCATCAGAGTAATCCATGTGGAAGGAGATAGTAGTCCCCCTAAGATAGGATCTTAAACTTTTTTTAATCGAATTTGTTTATATATGTTAACCATTGTAGTTTGATTATAATTTGTAGTTTAGATTATTAAATTCAATAATTAATTTATAAAGGATTATTAATTAATTCTTTGATGCACATTGTTGATCCCTTCCTGATGAATATTCCAGTTGTATGGTCAGCCAACACCTTACAAAGAAAAGTAGGATTTATGATAATCATTAATTGACAACAAATCCTAAGGGGGGGATTGAAGAACACATGCATTGCTTGTTGTATTTGATGTTAAGAATGAAGTGGAGATCCAAACTTGACAGAGGATGAAGGAGAAGATCTTCCCTTCATTGTGATAATCATGAGAATAAAAATAAGACTTGTTTGTGGTCTTGAGAAGAAGAGAAACACATGCCTTGAGAATGAAGATGGTGACTTATATACATTGAGCATCATGAAGGAGAGGCAACTCGTTCCACGAGTAAAGATAAATACCATGAGGACAGCCATGTTTGATGAAGTAAAAGGGAGCATCAAACTCCTTCAGAAGATTCATGACCTAGAGCATGTTTATAGCATCCCGCCTTTTTATTGCATAACTTTTCATTACATTTTACAAACAGAAGATTTTTAAAGTCTAGTGTCTTGGAAATCAGGAACAATATACATGAAAACAACATAAAACATTATTCTAATACACTTGTAAGGTTTCATCATAAGTTCATCCTAAGTACAATTATTGCATCTCATAACCTGGAAACATACATCACAGGAAAGGGTGAGCAGAAGGCCCAGTAAGGAAAACAAGTGAAATAGTTTACATGTGATTTTGAGTGATATCAATAAGAACATGAGGGATATCATAAATGAATGATAAAGAGGCATATTCTAACAATAATAACATTAATAATATCTCAAAAATGTGGCTACAACATTTAATTTAGACATTCATGAACATATCACCAAGGTTCATCCCCAAGGTGTCATAAAAATTACCAGGGTTATTCACCAAGGTATCATGAAACTAGTCATCTCTAGAGATTAAATTATTCACCCAATGAATTGGAGCGCTATTAGGGCGCACCCTTAATATGTATTTATTTTCATGTGAGTCACATAGATCATAATCAAAAATTTCATAAATAACCCATAGAGAATAAAAGAAATGTGTTTTATTTCAAAATCGTGACGTTTTAAAAGTGCTTAAAAACTTGATCGTTATGTCATTTATAACCCATGGAAAAGGAATGAGGGTTTTATGTATGTCAACTCCAGAACTAAATATACCATTTTTATGTCTTGATAAAAACCACATAAACTAAAGTATGTTTGAATATTCATATAAATAAAATAAGAAAATTTCTTGAGAAAAAGAGAGATGTTTTGAGACGAAATTTCTGCATCATAAAAACTATATAACATGGTTTTAGAAAACATTAAAAAAAGAGGAGACATGGGTCACCCACTCATAAATAACTCATAATATAGTATATGTAAAGAATACAATTTAAATAAGATCATGGTATGGATGTTTGAATGATATACCACATGAAAAGGAAACTTGAAAGAAAATAGAATATGAGATTTTTTTACGTAAATTTGGCAACCTAACGACGTCACCTAAAAATTCAAAAAATCTGTTGATGAGAGTGGAAAGGGTCTCTCATCATTTGGACATAAAATGAAAAGCAATAAGTACATATAAGAACATACCCCAACATAATAAGATGGAAACTAGAAGACATAACATAAAGAAAGTCATAACTTAAAAGAGGAGGGTGAAAGGTTCTCTTACCTTGAAGAGTAAATTCAAAAGCTCGAAGGTTGGTACCTTGGGGGGATTGAGGGAACCTTGGGAGGACTCCTTGGGAGGTAAAAATACTAGGGCTTTGTTGAAGAAGAATTTAGAATGAAATTAATAAAGGAATGAGTTTGTATTTATAGCAAAAGTGAGGGAATATTTAATTAATTTCCAAGGGACACATCATCAACGGTATTTGAAAAATCATGGGTTTTACCATGGTATTGGCCCATTGAGACACCTCATAAAATATTTTACTATTCACAAGTCGACCAGACTTATTACATTAATGATGTCATTAATCACACCAAAACTCAAAACTGTATTTTTACTATTCACCGAAAAATAAAACATTTTATAAAAATCTCAGAAATTCACCCTAACCTAATATCGATGCTCTAAATTAAAAAATGAAATCAATTTTATGAAAATAATTTTCTAATTATGAGATATTTAATTTTTAAGTAAAAACACTATTTACCCGAAAAAAATACTAATATTTAACTAATAATTTCTGAAACATTTATTTACTTATGCTATTATATCATTTCACCATTTAAGATGCCTAAATTATATTTATACTTTCTTGGGTGAGGTTACTATTCCATTGGTCACATTACTGTTCAAAAGGGTAATATTACTATTCATACTTTACTATTCACTGAAAATTAAGTTGATCATATTATACTCTAAATTTCTTACTGATCACAACTGTAGAAGACCATTTTTTGAAAATCATTTCACATTATTAATTATTTAAAGTATACAAAAATATTTTAAAATACCCTTTTTCCAAAATTCATCAATAATATGGAACTTTTATAAGTTCATCCTATATTTATCCGGACATTTGAAATTAAAAAATTTTACTATAATAAGAAATAACAATTTTATTTATACAAAAGGATTACACAAAGTAACTAAGGCCTCGTTACATAGCCCCTTATAACACCTGCATAGGACCTAAGTGTAAGGTGTGCTATAGTGATAGAATCTTGGGGTGGCTCAAACAACATTGTCCGAGTGGTGATTTCTATCAGCTTGAACTTCTCCCTTAGGCGATTTCATTCAAGCTTCACATGTTGAAGCTCAGCTTGGGCTTGATCCAGAGAAAAGCCTAGTGACGCAACCTCCTTCCCAAGATCCGACAGATATGCTTTGTATGGCCCGAGTCTACTGGATGAGGTCATCAACTCTTCTTTCTATATTAAGTAACCATGATCATTTGTATTTATAAATAATAATCATAATGTTAAGAGTATAGTTTCCAACGATCATATTAACTAATGGTCATATTGACCAACGGTCAATATAACAGTCTAAACCCACCGATATCATTTTAATTATACTCACTTAATTAATTAAAGGATATAGTTTTGTTGAGTACAAAATAAAATAACTCACAAAATAAAAAAAACAAATATTATTAAAAAAAATTGGTCATTACATTCTTTCCCCTTAAGAAATTTCAACCTTGAAATTTTAACTCATACCCTTAGAAGTGAAAAGGTGTGGGTACTTCTGCCTCATAGACTCATCTGGTTCCCACGTGGCTTCTTCGAATTTTTTGTTTCTCCAAAACACCTTAACAAGGCGGGTAGTCTTGTTGCGTAGAACCTTGTCTCTACAATCCAAGATCTCCACTGGTTTCTCCTTATAAGAGAGGTCATGTTCTAGTTGTACCACCTCTGGATTTAGTACATGTAAAGGGTCGGGTTTGTACTTCCTCAAGAGGGATACGTGGAAGACATCATGAACTTGTACTCAATTTGGAGGAAGTGCAAGCTGATAGGTCATTGCTCCCACGTGATCAAGGATTTCATAGGGGCCAATATACCTAGGGCTGATCTTCCCTTTCTTCCAAAACCTCATGACTCCCTTCCAAGGTGAAATTCAAAAAAAAAGACCTTATCACCAACATCAAACTCCAAGTCCCTTCTACAGTTTTCGACATATCTCTTTTACCGACTCTGAGCATCCTTAATGTGTTGCTGGATGACATGGACTTTTTCTGTCATCTCTTGCACAAGATCAGGCCCAAGAAGCTTTCTCTCACCAGCTCCATCCCAACAAGTAGGAGTTCTACATCGCTTCCCATATAGAGCTTCATAGGGTGTCATTTGAATGCTAGAGTGGAAGCTGTTGTTGTAAGAGAACTCAACTAAAAGGAGATGTTGATCCTATCCACCTTTAAATTCCATTGAGCATGTTCTCATCATGTCTGCAAGTGTTTGAATAGTCCTTTCAGATTGGTCATCAGTTTGGGGGTGATAGGCCATACTGAAATTCAATTCGGTACTCAGAGCATGTTGAAGAATTCTCCAGAATTTTGATGTGAACCTTGTATCACAATCAGATACGATAGAAAGTGGAACTTCATGCAGCCTTACCACTTCCTTCACATAAATCCTGGCAAGTTGGTCAAGAGAAAAATCTTCCCTAATGGAGATAAAATGTGCAGTCTTGGTGAGACGTTCCACAATAACCCATATCGCATTGTTTCCTTTGGAAGTTCTCGGGAGACCAGTGGAGAATTCCATAGTGATATTGTCCCACTTCCATGCTGGTATGGGTAGTGGTTACAATATCCCTTTAGGAATTTGTCGCTCTACCTTCATTTGCTGACATACCAAGCACCTTGAAGTGTAGTCAGCAATCTCCTTTTTTCATATTATCCCACCAATAATGATCACGAAGGTCCATATACATTTTCATGCTTCCAGGATGTATAGAGAAAGTAGATCTATAAGCTTCATCCATCAGCTCCTTTATTTCTGGAATAGATGGAACACATAGTCTTGTACGAAAGTTTAGTACACCTTCTTGATCAATATTGAACTCGTGAAAATTTCCATCCTTCACAACCTCAAACTTCTTTTGTAATAAAGGATCTTCTTTCTGAGCTTTCTTGATCTTCTCTAGTAATGACGGTTGAGAAATCATTTAGGTTAGGGTTAATGATGTATCTTCCCTTATAATTCTCATGTCCAAATTTATTAGGTCATTAATCAAAGGATCTCTTTGAATCCTCATCATGGACAGAATAGTTGGGTCTTTCCTGCTTAATGCATCAGTGACTTTGTTTTCTCTTCTGGGATGATAATGAATTGAACAATCATAGTCTTTAAGAAGTTCCAACCATCTCCTTTGCCTCGTGTTAAATTTCTTTTATGTGAAAATATACTTCAAACTTTGATGGTCTGTGTATATATCACATTTCTTTTCAAAAAGATAGTGTCTCCATATCTTTAGAGAAAAAATGACCGCATTCATCTCCATATCATGCGTAGGATAGTTCTTCTCATGAGTCTTCAACTATCGAGATGTGTAAGCAATGAATTCTTCATTTTGCATGAGGATGCACCCAAGCCCTATCAGAGATGCATCGCTAAAAATAGTGAATCATTCTCCACTTGAGGGAAAAGTTAACACGGGTGCAGTAATCAATCTCTTCTTCAGCTCTTGGAAACTTTCATCACACTTATTTATCTAGATGAACTTGACCCCTTTTCGTGTTAACTTGGTTAATGGGTTAGAAAGTTGTGAATTGTTTTTCACAAACCTCCTATAATATCCCACTAATCCAAGGAAACTATGACTCTTAGTTATTGTTGTAGGTTGAGGCCACTCCTCTACAAATTTTGTCTTTACAAGGTCGACCATGATTCCTTCATTGGTAACAATGTTCCCCAAGAAAGCAACTTGTTGTAACCAGAATTCAAATTTTCTGAACTTTCCAAAAATTCTCTCCTTCCATAGAGTTTGAAAAATAACTCTTAGATGATCCTCACGCTCCTCGTAACTTTTGGAATATATCATAATATCATCAATAAAAATTACCACAAATTTATCAAGGTAGTCCTTAAATACTATATTCATCAAATCCATAAAAATAGCAGGTACATTAGTCAGTCTGAAGGGCATAATAACAAACTCATAATGCCCATATCTTGATTGGAAGGCAGTTTTTGGAATATCTTTTTTCTTCACCCTCAATTGATGCTAACCAGAACGAAGATCAATCTTAGAGAATAATTGATCCCCACGAAATTGGTCAAATAAGTCATCAATTCTTGGAAGAGGGTATTTGTTCTGCACTATGATCTCGTTCAGTTCTCTATAATCAATACATAACTGCATTGATCCATCCTACTTCTTCACAAAGAGAATAGTTGCTCCCCAAGGAGACACACTCGGTCAGATAAACCCATTCTCCAAAAGATCTTGGAGTTATTTCTTTAATTCCTCCAGCTCCACATTTTCCATCCTATACGAGGTCTTTGATATCGGATGAGATCCAGGTACGAGTTCAATGGAGAACTCTACCTCTCTTTATGGGGGAGGTTCGGGTAACTCCTTAGGAAATACGTCAACGTATTCCTGGACAAAGGGGACATTTTCTATCCTTAAACTCTCATTTCCTTCTTCTTATTCACCGATCAACTCTATAAAGATGGATATAAGAGGTTATTCTAGACAAAGATCAGGTTGAAATATCTCTACTTGGAAGATAACTATTGGTTTCTCATTCAAGACTACTGAGATTTCTTTACTTCTGCATTTGATCTTAGCATTATACTTTGAGAGTCAGTCCATCTCTAGTATAATGTCAAATTCCAGCATGGGAATGACTACTAGATTTGCGATAAGATTGTGCTCACTAAAGTAAATACTAGAGTTTATAAATACTGACGATGCTTGGATAATCCCACCAGAAGTCTTGACTGATAACTCTACTTTTAGCAAATTAGGGGTTGATTCTAAATTCTTTGCAAACTTGGAGGAAATAAAGGAATGTGTAGAACCAAAATCAAAGTACTTGCTAGCTTTGAGAGAACAAAAAGAGTACCAACCACCACATCATTTGGCGCTTCAACTTCAGCCGTAGTGATTGAAAAAGTACGACCTTGTTCCTTTGCTCGTTGCTGAGGCTGATGGTGATTCCCCTCCACTGCCCTTGGATTTGGACAATGATTGGCAAAGTGCTCAAGTTGTCCACACTCATAGCATTAGACAACAGGTAGGGCATGCACCATCTTCCCTTTTTCATTAGTGTTTGGGAGTTAAGGTCTCATATCATTATGACAGTTCTGTGTGATATAACCATCTTTTCCACACTTGTAGCACTTCTCGCTCCCGAGCAGGCAGTTCCCCGAATGCTTATTCCCACATTTATTACACGTGGGACGTTGCACTTGCTTGCCTCCTCTTCCCTGATCAAAAGTCTTCCCTAAGCTTGGCTCCATTGATCTTTTCTTGTCATTGGATTTATGAGACCATTGTGTCTCACCAAACTCCAGTTCGACTTTCATCGCACTCTGCACGATCTCCTCATAGCTATTATAGTCTTGGTTGGCTAGATTCTTCCACAGATGAGGTCTCAGTCCACTGAAGAATCTATCAACCTTACCATTTGGATCCATGAAAAGCTAGAGGTGTAATGTGAAATCCTTCTGAAGTTCATCTCGTAGCTTCCCACAGATTCATTCTCCTTCTTCTTCAACTCGAGAAACTCCTTCTCCATTCTTGTTCTCATGGAATGAGGGAAATACTTATGGAAGAAGATCTCTATGAACTCTTCCCACTCCATATCTTCAACCTCCACTCTTAGCCTCGTGTTTTTAATCAGTTTCCACCACTGATCAGCTTCTCCCTCTAAGCGGTAAACAACCATGGTGACTTTCTCTTGTTCCGAACAGCAGAGCATAGAAAAGATCTTCTTGATAGAGCCGATCCACTGTTTACCAATCAATGGGTCGGTAGATCCACTAAAGGTTGGTGGTCATTGACACATAAAGAACTCAACAGAATGTTATTCCCTTCACGGTGAGATCGGTCTCTCAGCTTGATTCAAGTTATTTCTCATAACTTGAGTCAGTTGGTTCATCATTCTCATGAAAGTTTCCATTTTGGCTTCCATCGGAGGGTCGTCAGTGCATGGTCCATTGCGGTCACCATTTGCACAGTTCCTCCTATTGCCCACCATTTTCTAAAAGAATAAAACCTTAGTGAGAAGTTTTATTTCATTTATGAATCTTTTAACTATAAAGGATTTTATGTCTTAAAACTTCATGCTTAAACAATTACATTTCTCAATAAATCCTTCATAATGATTCATAAAAAACTTATGATTAACCAAACATATCCCCTGGAAGTGTCAAACCAGGAGTGCATCAAGGATCATTTTCGTGTACCAGGATACCTCAGATTAAGCCCGAAACTCCTTGTCGGAGTTTACACTCCTAGGTACATTTGTGCCAGAACCACATCCACTTTTTTGTATCCAGACAGGGAATTATTTGTTCAGAAACCGTTTACTTAATATTTCACCAAAATACCATGAAGTTTTCTTATATTTAAACTTTTATATATGGTTCTTCCTAAAGTTTTCATATCCTAATTTCCATAAATAAATAAACTATCCTTTGATACCAACTATAACATCCTTCCTTTTTATTACATAACTTTTCATTATATTTTACAAACATAGGATCTTTAAAGTCTAGTGTCTTGGAAATCAGGAACAATATACATGAAAACAACATAAAACATTCTTCTAATCCACTTGTAAGGCTTCATAGTAAGTTCATCCTAAGTACAATTACTACATCTCATAACCTGGAGACATACATCAAAGAAAGGGTGAGCAGAAGACCCAGTAAGGAAAACAAGTGAAACTGTTACATGTGATCTTGAGCGATATCAATAAGAACATGAGAGATATCATAAATGAATGATAAAGAGGCATATCATAGCAATAATAACATGAATCGTAGCTTGAAAATGTGGCTACAATATTTAATTTGAACATTCATGAACATATCACCAAGGTTCATCTATAAGGTGTCATAAAAATTACCAGGATTATTCACCAAGGTATCATGAAACTTGTCATCTCTAGAGATTAAATTCTTTACTCAATGCATTGGAGCGCTATGAGGGCGCACCCTTAATATGTCTTTATTTTCATGTGAGTCACATAGATCATAATCAAACATTTCATAAATAACCCATAGAAAATAAAAGAAATGGGTTTCATTTCAAAATCGTGACGTTTTAAAAGTGCTTAAAAACTTGATCGTTATGTCAATTTATAACACATGGAAAAGGAATGAGCGTTTTATGTATGTCAACTCCAAAACCAAATATACCATTTTTATGTCGTGATGAATACCCCCGGAACTAAAATAGTTTTGGGTATTCGCATAAAGATATTAAGAGAATTTCTTGAGAAAAAGAGAGGTTTTGAGCCGAAATTTCTGCACCATAACGGCTATATAACATGGTTTTAGAAAACATTAAAAAAAAGGGGACAGAGGTCGCCCACTCATAAATAACTCATAATATAGTATAAGGACATAATATAATATAAATAAGATCATGGTATAGATGTTTGAATGACATACCACGTGAAAAGAAAACTTGAAAGAAAAGAGAAGATGTGATTTCTTTTATGTAAATTCGGCAACCTAACGGCATCACTTAAAAATTCAGAAAATCAGTTGATGAGAGTGGAAAGAGTCTCTCATCATTTGAACATAAAATGAACAACAATAAGGATATATAAGAACATACCCCAACATAATAAGATGGAAACTATAAGACGTAACATAAAGGAAGTCACGACTTAAAAGATGAGGGTGAAAAGTTCTCTTACCTTGAAGAGTAAATTCAAAAGTTCAAAGGTTGAGACCTTGGGGGGCTTGAAGGAACCTTGGGGGGACTCCTTGAAAGGTAAGAAGACCCGAGCTTCGTTGAGGAGGAATTTGGAATGAAATTAATGAAGAAATGAGTTGCTATTTATAGCAAAAGTGAGGAAATATTTAATTAATTTCTAAGGGACACCTCATCAGTGGTATTTGTAAAACCATGGGATTGCCCATGGTATTTGCCCATGATATTGACCACTTGGGACACCTCATAACATATATTATTATTCGCAAGTCGACCAGAATTATTACATCATTAATGATGTCATTAATCACACCGAAACTCAAAACTGTATTTTTACTATTCACTGAAAAACAAAACATTTTATAAAAATCTCATAAATCCGCCCTAACCTAATATCGATGCTATGAATTCAAAAATGAACTTCATTTTATGAAAATAATTTTCTAATTATGAGATATTTAATTTTTAAGTAAAAACACTATTTACTCGGAAAAAATATTAATACTTAACTAATAATTTCTGAAACAGTTATTTACTTATGCTATTATATCACTTCACCATTCAAGATGCCTATATTATATTTATACTTTATTAAGTGAGATTACTATTTCATTAGTCGCATTACTATTCATAAGGGTAATATTACTATTCATACTTTACTATTCACTAAAAATTAAGTTGATCTTATTAGACTCTAAATTTCTTACTGATCACAACTATAGAAGACCATTTTTTGAAAATCATTTCACATTATTAATTATTTAAAGTATGCAAAAATATTTTAAAAAACCTTTTTTTCAAAATTAATCAATAATATGAAACTTCTTAAAATCATTCTATATTTATCTAGACATTTGAAATTCACAAATTTTACCATAATAAGAAATAACAATTTTATTTATACAAAAGGATTACACAAAGTAACTAAAGCCTCGTTACATAGCCCTTTATAACACCTGCATAGGACATAAGTGTAACGTGTGCTATAGTGATAGAATCTTGAGGCGACTCAGACAACATTGCTCGAGTGGTGATTTCTATCAGCTTGAACTTCTTCCTTAGGCGATTTCGTTCAGGCTTCACATGTTGAAGCTCAGCTTGGGCTTGGTTCAGAGCAAAGCCTAGTGACGCAACCTCCTTCCCAAGCTCCGACAGATGGGCTTCGTATGGCCCAAGTCTACTGGATGTTGCTATCGACTCTTCTTTCTGTATTAACCATGATCATTTGTATTTATAAACAATAATCATAACGTTAAGAGTATAGTTTCCAACAGTCATATTGACCAACGGTCATATTAATCAACGGTCATATTGACCAACGGTCATATTGATCAACGGTCGTATAATAGTCGAAACTCACCGATATCATTTTAATTATACTCACTTCATTAATTAAAGGATATAGTTTTGTTGAGTACAAAATAAAATAACACACAAAATTAGAAAATATATATTATTCAAAAGTTCGGGTCATTACAATGTTGAGGTTTACCTGCTTAAACAAGGTTAAACATGAGATGTTTAGTGAAGGTACAATGGTGTCTATACATGAGGATTGTGGGTTGGCTGATTTGAGTTGAAGAATAATGATGATTGTGAATTGCATTGCATGAAGAAGTTAAATGAAGAATTATGGTGGAGCTGACAGTATGTGTACATGGACATCAACAATAATTATGCATTTGAGATCGCATGCAAGGCATGATAGAAAGCAACTCCGCTTCTTGACAGTGAACCCATGGAGTTGCATGAGGGTACGTATCACCATGATGTTTCCAAAAGAATGATTATCTAAATTCATCAGAGATTCTTATTATATTTTGCATCATATGAGGAGCAATGCATCACTCTTGAAGGGGTTCGGATCCGAAACGAAAGAAGAAAGTGTCAAACGAGAATGAATTCTGGAGCAGCAGTTTTACTTCAGGTGGGAAAATTGAATTTTTGGAGCATCTTTCAAGCTGATTCAGGTTGACATTAAAACTACAAAAAAATAGCCACAGAATATATCTTTGAAACACAAGTTGAATCTCCTCGATCAGAGGTCTGAATCAAATGATATGATTCTGGGAAGTTGCTGATCAAAATCTGTTAAGCATGGACAGGACAGCACATCAAACAGATGTTCAGTTGGACTGAAACCACTCTTCCTCTAACGCTGTATGGCAAAGAAAAATATGGTATGTTTTTTCAGATGACTTAAAGAATTGCAAAAAGTTTCAGATCAATTGGAGGCTTGTATCTAATGTTATGGCTCCTACAAGTTGAAGTCCATAAAAAACTGCAGCAAAGCAAGACAGAATACATACCGTAAGTGCTATGGCCTGTTTGGTAATCACAGCGAAAGATTCAGGTATTCTTACGATCAAATGAATATTAGTTCATTAAATTAGCTTTATAATGAGCTTTGAATCACCTTATTTGGAACATTGTTCCAAAAGTCATGGCCAAAACATCTTGCCGTCCAATAACAATGAAATTGCAGAATGCAGATTACATGTTCTGACTTGAGTTATTTTTTGGAACATGGAGGAGACCGATTCAGGTTTTCATCAAAACCAATTAAAATTTGTAAATTTCGTTAGCTGTCCCTAGGTTTTCGAATCAGGTCAATCCAAGTTGTACGGAAGAAGTTATGGTCAAAATACAGTAGCCACCAGAAACTATGACAACGGATTTCAAAGTCAAATGATAGGTGAGTTTAGGTAAAGAATTTGTAGAAGTTGTCCCCTTGAATCTGATCTATAGTTTTGCACGGTTTTTAATGGATTTGATATTAAAAAACTGAAAAATTATCAATGGACATTCAGGAGATATGAGGAAGGAGTGGAAGCCATTGTCAAAATCTAAACACACCCAAAGAAGAAATATCCCCCCCTACTATGATGAGGAGAGCTTCCACCGTTGCTGGAAATTTCTGAAGAACTAACCTGGGGTTAAAAACGAGGACATGAGTACGTGTTCTACATCCATAACATCGTCATAGAGGGGTTTTCTGTAGTGTCCTGTCAAGTACCACCCTATTCACAGTTGAAGAAACCTTGAGGAAAATGTGCTTGCTTATTTAAGAATCATCTACGCACACAAGAGGAGGAGGACAGGTTCAAAATGCAGTGATCTGAAATTCCAGCATCAAGGTACATCTGTGTGGGGGGCACTCCCAAGTTTGGGAGGAATCAACGGAGGGAGTCTTGAACGGCAACCAACCCTGCTGCAGGTTCTTCTTTGGTGGGCAGTCAAGGCAGACAGCAGCAGGCGGCGGGAGCTTTCGCATGGGTAGATGAACTACCCCCAACCACCGAAGAAAACTAGTTTTTGTTCCTCTTTAAAACGGGATTGAGTCCCATGATGTGTAATCAGTGTGTGTTGTTAGCCTCCGTTGAGTTTTATCCAGAGAGAAGAAATAAAGAGTTGCCCCATTTCTCCCATGGATGTAGGTCATCCGACTGAACCACGTTAAAATCCTTGTGTTCTTCGTTTTACTTTTGTTTTGTGTGATTTACTTTGTCACGCACCTCCGCTGCGTCCTTACAAGTGGGCATCAAAGAGAGTTGGAGCGATCGGAGTCGAAACGGAGAACCGGCAGCGAGTTTTCTAGTGATCGGAAAATTGAAAGTGGTCGGAAAATTTTTCCGAACCTAGATCCATAAAGAGCACGACGAGACAATTCCAACGGCGCAAACATCAAACGTAGGAGACAAGCTCGGTCAAAATTTGGTCAAAACCACAGGTGAACAATAACACAGTGCCGGAGAAGACGGTACTGTTCACGCCGCCGGCGAAAATTCGGGCGAGATTTTGGCAGCTGCTCGGGCGTGGCACGTCAGCGCCACGTCATCACCGCGTCGTAGGTGATTTGGACCATTGAACTTGTTTTGGCAATATCTTGGTCAATTGGTGTCCGATTTCGATAATCCAGGAGTCGATTCCCACTATTTCGACCGTTCTGGGCACATCTGTACAGTTAGTTTTTTAAAATTCGCACTCCATCAAATGGTTTCAGAAGGGTACGACATCAATGATCGCAACCGCGTTTTGCGACAACGACGATGGCTGGTGGCGGTGCATTACCAAAATTTGAGATTGAGAAGTTCGATGGTCGGAACAATTTCGGCTTGTGGAAAAGCATGGTGAAAGATATTCTTGATCAGAAGGACATGATCAGACTGTTGATCAGAGAAAAGCCCTAGACAACCAGTAAAGATGATTGAGAAGAGCTCAAGATACGGGTCGTCAGCACAATTCGACTGTGTCTGGCGAATGAGGTAAAGTACTCAGTGTTAGACGAGACCTCACTGAAGGAGATATGGAAGAAGTTGGAGCAGCGATATATGGCAAAATCATTCACCAAAAAATTGTTCTTAAAGAAAAAATTGTACCAGTCACGCATGGACGAGGGAACGAATTTATTGGATCACACCAATGAATTCAACAAGATCCTGATGCAATTATTGGGGCTCAGTGTGAAGGTTGGAGAGAAAGACAAAGCACTTTTGCTTTTGTCATCTCTACCATGTTCATTTGATGGATTTGTGACTGCATTGCTCATGGGGAAGGAAACATTGAAGCTGGACGAGGTGATGACGTCGCTTCAAGATTCAGAGGCATTCTGAAGACCAGCAACACATTCAGACGAGAAAATTATGGTGATGCGAGATGATCAACGTGGGATGAGCCGACATCGGAAGTCAGGAGGTAAAGAATGGCGGCCAAAATCCAGGGGATGTGATCCTAGCGAAATCACGTGTTTCTGGTGCAAGAAAAAGAGTCACTATAAAAGTGACTGTGAAGAGCGCAAACGGTACGTTGCTGGGAAAGAAAAAGTTGAAGAGAATGATATGAACATCACAGAATTGTCGGCAGATGATGAAGTCTGTGTGACAACAGGAAGCTCGCACTCAGATGGGAGAATCGAATGGGAGGAAGTGCGGTGTCGCTACTGCAAAAAATACGAGCACATGAAGCGGGAATGACGATTTTTAAAAAGGAAGAACAAGCGGGCTCAAAATCCAAAGGAAGATGGATGAGTTTTGGATTCAGGGATCTCGGCACATATATGCACGACAAAAAGTGTTTCATACCTTTCAGCAGGTGCGAGATTCGGTGAGACTTGGTGATGGGTCAACATGTGAGGTTCAAGGAGTCGGGATGGTGAAATTGAAGACACCCGATGGAGGAGTTCGTAAACTGGATGACGTGAAATTCGTTCCAAGGATGAGACATAACCTGGTATCATTAAGTAGACTCGATGCAAAAGGGTTCAATATTTCCATAACGAGTGGAGTGTTGGAAGTCTCACGTGGGGATGCAGCAAAGCTTACTGGGAAAGAGTCTCAAGGGTTGTATCATTTGATAGGGATCGTAGTCAGCCCGAGATCGATTGAAGATGGTGGAATTTCCACGTCATCTGGCGTGAAGAAGCGTGTTCAATTTGCCAATGAAATTTTCAACACCTGCAAAAAGACCACAGGTCAAGCTTCTACCCCAAATTGGTCGTGAGAGGGAGATTTATGGGAGTCACTCCCAAGTTTGGGAGGAATCAACGGAGGGAGTCTTGGACGGGAACCAACCCGGTTGCAGCTTCTCCTTTGGTGGGTAATCAAGGCAGACAGCAGCAGGCGGCAGGAGCTTTTGCATGGGTAGATGAACTACCCCCAACCATCGAAGAAAACAAGTTTTTGTTCCTCTTTAAAACGGGATTGAATCCTATGATGTGTAATCAGTGTGTGTTGTGAGCCTCCTGTTGGTCGGAGTGGATACTCAAGAGGGGGGTGAATTGAGTTCCAATTAAAATTTCTGTTTTAAAAACTTTGTCTTAAAAACCCCCAAATAATATACTGAATTAAACTGTAGTGAATTTATATCAAAGTAAAGGTTATGTTGGGTTCTCAAGGGATTGATTATTTCCCAATTAATCAAAACAGAAAGGTTGATTAACTTTTGAAACCAACTTACTGATTTACAACTAATATAAACACTTGCGAATTTAATTATCAAAGTGACTTTAAAACAGTTTTGGTTTTAAAGTAATTAGCAGCGCAATAAAAGAATAACTTTGAAAGATATAACACAACAGATATAACCAAGAGGTTCAGTCTCAAGCCAAGACTTAGTCCTCTCAACAATTTATATAAATTTGATCCACATCCTGGATCGGGGTTCACAACAGTTTACAACTGTCCAGGTCCAAGACCTCTACCACTGTTATTCGTGGGAAACAGAACAACAACAACTAGCTGTCCAGGTCACACACGACCTCTACCACTATCCCAGTGGGAAATAAAAGATGCAAGAGTTTGAGTGAGGATTCACAGATCCTCCAGTTAAAGTACAGGAGATAGTGTGTGTGTAAAATATAAAAGATAACACACACTGCTCGAAATGTAAAATAATGAATCACAGAGCAGAGATGTAGAGTTTAGAAATGGCTCTAGTGATTGCAGTGAAGCTTTGGACTCCTTGAGTTTGATCAGAAATGATTCTGAGTCCTCTTCTGGTTTTTGTCTGAAAAACAGAGTGTCGTCTTCTTGGCATCCAGGTTCAGAGATAGTAAAAAAATGTAGTCGATGAAGTTATTTAATGTCCTCGTGAATGTACAGAACTCTTCTTGAGTAATCTTGAGTGTGTATGAGGTTCTATGTCTTCTGCAACTATCTCATCCACCACTCTTTGCACTCATATGTGTCTTGTCATTGTCACACGGGTCTCTTTGCACCAACAGGGACTTCTTGTATTTATAGCACGAGCTCCAGCAAAAGAAATGATTTCTTTTTGCAGGTACGAGGTACGGTTCCCTGACATCCAACAACCTTCATTAAATAAATGACAGAGAATTAAAATATTCCTAATATGACCGTTGGTTAGATTAAATAAAGATAAAGAAATTCAAACAGCTGTTTATGACTATCGGTTAGTCAAGTGATCGGTAGGTCATCAGCATCAGCATCGGTGGCTATACATCGGTGTGTCCTGATCGGTGACTCAGATGATCAGCATTGGTGTGTCATGATCGGTGACTCATTTGATCAGCATCGGTGAGACATCTTTGGTGACTCAGATGATCAGCATCGGTGAGACATCTTCGGTGACTCAGATGATCAGCATCGGTGTGTCATGATCGGTGACTCATTTGATCAGCATCGGTGAGACATCTTCGGTGACTCAGATGATCAGCATCAGTGAGACATCTTCGGTGACTCAGATGATCAGCATCAGTGTGTCATGATCGGTGACTCATTTGATCAGCATCGGTGAGACATCTTCGGTGACTCAGATGATCAGCATCGGTGAGACATCTTCGGTGACTCATTTGATATGGATCGGTGCGACCGTTGTCCTTTGATATGGATCAGTGCGACCGTTGTCCTTTGATATGGCACAAAGTGTCTATTTGATCCAGAAGACTTCCAGAATACTTGTAAATCAATAACAAAGAGATAAAAACATGCTCCAACCAATATAAACAGATTCACTAAGAGATTGTGATTATATATATGAGAAATCCAACCGGATTAAGTAATCGATGATTTGTGATTATTAAAACAGCAAACATAAGAAGAATTCAACAATCTTCCAGAGGGCTCAACAATCTCCCCCTTTTTGATAATCACAAATCTTAGCCATAAATAAAAATAATATATCATCAATAATAGTGACAAGGCATAATAAGAATAAAAACACAATGAGATATAAATCTCCCCCTGAATTGATGCCTTTGTATATTTATGTAAACATTGCTCCCCCTTCCATAGTATGGTTCTCCCCCATAGATATAAATCTCTCCCTTTGGGATAATCAAAAAGGAGGGAAAACATATAAAGAATAGATTAAAATAAGGCATCATAGAGAAAAGAAGTTTTGCAAAGTACATCAGAGTACAAACAAAACACTGGTCACCCTATCAACAACAAGACACAACTATTTCTGGGGATGTAACGGGGCTTTGCCTTTGTCAGAAGGATCAATGGTTGGTAAGTTGTAAGGCTTGGGGGCAGGTTGAACTGGGAAAATTTGAAAAGGTGGTAAGATGACTCTGGAAGGCGGAGGAGAGGATGCCACTGGGATTTGCTGTGGAGCTGTAGGAGTTTGTTGAGAAGATTGCCAAGGAACTGGTCATAGGTGAGATAGAGCTTGAGTAATAGAGATCTGATTTAGAGCAACATCAGAGGCACTGAGAGGGTCAGCAGTAGGAAGCACAATGGCGGTGGCTTGTGAATTCAGATAAGGCTTCAAGAGATTTATGAAATTCTGAATAACTTCTACACCATACTGCATAGCCTTCTCAAAATCATCCTTATTCTCCATGAACCATTCCAAGGTAGGAGTAAAATCTTGCAACTGACGAACTTGAGTCTTGAAAGCTTGAGTGACTGGAGGTAGTTTCAGATTATCTGCCAACACTTTGAAATTCGCGGTCATCTCATGCTTTGTATAAATCTTTGAAAAGTAATGGTCAACCTTTTCCTTGATCTCTCTCTGAGCTTTAGTGGCATCTGCTGAATATACCGTTACCATCCTGTGAATGTGATCACTGTGATCCTTCATCTTCCTCAACGAGTCCAAATCAAGAACTTGTCTAATGGCATCCAATTCATCATGCACAATCTGCCTTAGAGCCTTTAGCTCATGAGTAGTGATCTTGGTTACTTTGGATGTACTGGCTTGAGCAACTATCTGAGTTATCTCAGCTTTAAACTTTCTCAGATCAGACTTCTTAAGATGTTCAATCAGATTCCTCAACACTTCCATCATACTAGAGATGGTTGATATAAATTCATTTGATAAAGAAACTAAGTCAGATTGTAGATCCTTCAGAATCTGATTTAGAGAGGCTATGTGCCTGCCAATAAACTCACCAGTATTGGCTAGGTCTGGTCTAATAGCATTTGAAATTTCTTCTCTAACTGTATCTCTCACAGCAGTAAGCAACTCAATTTTGAACTTATCAAAATCAGACTGAGAGACAGTAGAACTAGGTAGATGAGCATCTGCAGCATCAACCGCATGAGCAGACCTTGCCTCAACTGGTTGGCTTTTCTTCACACCCGCAGCAGATTCTGATTCTTCCTCTTCTTCAGAATATTCTAAACCCAAAACAGCAAAACCAGGGTAATCATCCCAGACAGCAGCACACAGAGTATATTTCGGTTTATCATAACTTGCTTTTCCACTGATTTCTAGAGAATATCTCTTTCCATTGGTATTTGTTTCTGGTATAGTTTGATGTGTTTCTGTTGGAGGTACAACAAGACCATCCACTGTTCGGTTATCACCATCATCATCATTATCATCATCATCATCATCATCATCATCATTCCCATTTCCATTCTTCACAGAAACTTCACTGTCAGATACTTCAGTGTCACTAGCTTCTTCATCACCAAGAACTGGTTCTGATTCAGGTAAGGGTAAAGGTGGACTGGTAGATCCAAAGTCCACTCTTCTCTTAGGGCTCACAGTATCAGGATCACTCCTATCATCAGGAGGTGACATACTTCCTTCTTCTGTTTCAGCTTCTTCCATCCCTTGTTTACCAGACTCTTCAGTGTCCTTATTCCTTTCAACATCCAGTTCTTCCTCATCATCAGAGTAAATTGGCTCCTCATCTTATTTCAAACCAGGGTCTCTTAAACCCTTCATCCTTTTTCCATGATCAGTGGGATTGGAGGACTCATACAACTTTTCCTCATCAGCAACCCAGCATTTCTTCCATGGGTTCCAGTTTATTTTCATCCTTTTACAAATTTCTTTGTTGACACAAAAAGCACTATCAGATTCAGCTATCTCATCAGCTTCATCAACACATTCCAGATTCTTTAACATAGCAGAGATCATTTTGGAATAGAACAGAGCAATGGCTTTTTTAGAAGTTTTCACCATTCCAGCTATGTGCACCATTAGATATCTACACAAATTGATCTTCTCATGGGTCTTTAGCAGAAACAATATAAAAACATCCTGGTATTTTACAGCAGCAAAATCTCCTTTCCTATGGAAAATTTGGTGTTGAATAAACATAAAGAGAAGTATACATTCACCATCCAGCTCTGAGGCTGTGATTCTCCTTGACTCTCTGTTTCTAGTCAAAAGCTCTAAAGCTAACTCATAAGATAAGTATTCAGTGGTTGGAGGAATATTTCCAGCATAATCCTCATACCGACCCTCATGGGGTACATCTAAACATTCAGCCCATTGTTTAGACGAAAAAGATATTTTCTTTCCTTTTACTACGGAAGACATTCTGGAAGCCTCTACACCATCTAAAGTAACTTGCAGATTTATATAAAACTCATGCACTAGCTTTGGGTAGTATACACGAGTGTTATCTGAGAACCAGACTTTCCATCCATGCGATTCTAAAACTTGTAACAACAGAAACTTACTTGTCAAAAGCTAGACGGAACTGACTTCTTTTTCTACAGCAGCAATCAGAGTTTACAGGTTCGGATTTACTGATCTTTGAGTGGTACTACTCGACTTGCCTAGAGCACGCTTTGAAGGTATAGGACTTTCTGATCCTTTGCTTGGTCTCTTTTTCTTATCCATTTGAAGATTCTGGGGAATGCAGGAGTTCAAAGGTTCGAAGTAGAGGAGAAGAGAGAAAATAAGGCTTGGCGGGAAGTGAAAGGTCGACGGTTTGGGGAATAGAAATAGTCGCGTATCATTTATTTCATCATTTAGGGTTTCCATAATAAAGATAAAAGTAATTAATTAATTACAACATAATAAAAAGTAATAGAAAGAAAGATTGGTTTAACAGATCAGTTTCACAGATCGGTTTCACAGATCGGTTTCACATATCAGTTTCAAAGATCGGTTTCACAGATCAGTTTCACAGATCAGTTTCACAGATCTGTTTCACAGATCGGTTTCATAGATCGGTTTCATAGATCGGTTTCAAAGATCGGTTTCACAGATCAGTTTCACAGATCAGATTCACAGATCAGTTTCACATATCAGTTTCACAGATCGGTTTCATAGATCGGTTTCACAGATCAGTTTCACAGATCAGTTTCACATATGGGTTTCACAGATCAGTTTCATAGATCGGTTTCACATATCAGTTTCATAGATCAGTTTCACAGATCATTTTAACAGATCGGTTTCACAGATCAGTTTCACATATCAGTTTCACAGATCAGTTTCACAGATGAGTTTCACAGATCGGTTTCACAGATCGGTTTCACAGATCAGTTTCACAGATCGATCATACACAATTCTTGTTTAATAAAATTCATTCTTTCAGAGCATAAAGGATTTGTAAAAATATCATCTAATTGATGTTCATAACTAATAAATTCTATAGATATATCACCTTTCTGATAATGATCTCTTAGAAAGTGATGTCTGGCATCAATGTGTTTAGTCCTAGAGTGAGACACAGGGTTCATAGATATATTGATCGCACTAGTATTGTCACGGTTAATTGAAACATGTTTAAAATCAAATCCATAGTCCAATAAAGTGTGTTTCATCCATAGAATCTGTGCACAGCAACTACCAGCAGCTATATATTCTGCTTCAGCAGTAGACAATGCAACTGAGTTCTGTTTCTTACTACACCATGATACTAGGGAATTTCCAAGTAAATGACATGTTCCAGATGTTCTTTTCCTATCTAACTTACATCCAGCAAAGTCAGCATCTGAATAACTAGTTAGGTCAAATGATAGTTCTTTTGGATAAAACAAACTTAAATTCACAGTATACTTAAGATATTTAAAAATCCTTTTAACATCCAATAAGTGTGATTCTTTAGAATTAGCTTGAAATCTAGCACACATACACACACTAAACATAATATCCGGTCGACTAGCAGTAAGATAAAGTAAACTCCCAATCATACCTCTGTAATAGGTTTGATCAACTGGTTTCCCAGTTTCATCAACATCCAATTTACAGGTAGTACTCATAGGTATACCACTTTCCTTAATACTATCCAAACCAAAAGTTTTAATAAATCCTTAGTATATTTACTTTGATTTAGAATAATACCATCTTTAGTTTGAAAGATTTGAAATCCAAGAAAATACTTAAGCTCTCCCATTAAGCTCATTTCAAACTCATTTTGCATAACCTTTGAAAAATCAGTACATAAAGAATTTTTAGAAGATCCAAAAATAATATCATGAACATAGATTTGTACTATTAACAAATCTTTTGAAATCCTTTTTATAAAAAGAGTGGGATCAGCTATTCCTTTTGTAAATCCTTTTGAAATAAGAAAGTTTGAAAGTCTTTCATACCAAGATCTTGGAGCTTGTTTTAAACCATATAAATCTTTAGAAAGTTTAAAAACATGATTTTGAAAATGAGGATTTGAGAAACCAGGTGGTTGTTCTACAAAAACATCTTCAACAATAAAACCATTTAGAAAAGCACTTTTCACATCCATTTGATATAACTTGAAATTCAGATGTGATGCATAGGCAAGTAAGATCCTAATAGCCTCTAATCTAGCTACAGGAGCAAAGGTTTCCTCATAGTCAATTCCTTCTTCTTGATTGTAACCTTGTGCAACTAGCCTAGATTTGTTTCTAATGATGTTTCTAGATTCATCAACTTTGTTTCTAAACACCCATTTTGTGCCTGTGGTTATAGTGTCCTTAGGTCTTTCTACTAATTTCCAGACTTTGTTTCTTTCAAATTGATTTAGTTCTTCTTGCATAGCCATTACCCAAAATTCATCATTGATAGCATCATTGATATTTTTAGGTTTTAACTGTGAAAGAAAATCTTGATGTTCAACCTGATTTCTTAGAGAAGCTCTAGTCTTTGTTCCTCTATCTAAATTACCTACAACAGCATCTAATGGATGGTTCTTTAGAGACCTAATTGGTCTAGAAAAGGTAGGACTAGAGATTTCAGGTTCATCTACAGGTTGGGGTTCAACAGAAGCAGGTTCTGGGAAATTTCCAGAACTGGATGTTTTAACTATTGGTCTAATGTCTTTATCATTAAGGTTCAAAACAAATAGATCATCTTCAAGATTTTCAAGAGATGTCTTAGGTTCATGTGGATCAGTTTCATCAAATTTGATGTGAACAGATTCTTCCACACATTTGGTTCTCTTATTAAAAACTCTATAGGCTTTACTAGAAAAAGAGTAACCTAGGAAAATTCCTTCATCACTCTTGGATGCAAATTTGTCGAGATTGTCTTTAGTATTAAGAATAAAGACTTTGCAGCCAAAAACTCTGAAGTAGTTAACCTTAGGTTTCCTATGGTTCCACAACTCATAAGGGGTACTCTTAAGAACAGTTCTGATCAAGACTCTATTAATAACATAACAAGCTGTATTGACAGCTTCAGCCCAAAAATAAATAGGTAGTTCATACTCATTAAGCATAGTCCTATCAATTTCTTGCAGGGTTCTATTCCTCCTTTCTACTACACCATTATGTTGGGGTGTCCTAGGGGCAGAGAAATTGTGACTATAGCCACTGTGTGAGCAGTAAGATTCAAACTCGTGATTTTCAAACTCACGGTCATGATCACTTCTCAGGGTTTTAATTTTAAGTCCACTAAGGTTTTCTACAGACTTGGAATATTTTACAAAGTAATAACAAGCTTCACTTTTGTGAGCTAGAAAATATACCCAAGTATATCTAGAAAAGTCATCTACAAGAACATAGACATAGTGCTTCCCATTTAAACTAGAAGCTCTAGAAGGTCCAAATAAATCCATGTGAACCAACTCGAGAGGTTGAGAAGTTGAAACTTCTTTCTTTTATTTAAAAGAAACTTTATGTTTCTTTCCCTTTTGATAGGGATTACAAACTTTGTCTACTGGAAATTCAAGTTTGGGTAGGTCTCTAACTAATTTCTTCCTAGCAAGTTTTCTAAGTGAATGTACATTGCAGTGTCCTAATCTTCTGTGCCAAAGCCAAGACTCTTTATGAAAAGCATTTAAACAAGTAATATTCTGCTTAGCTAATGAATTTAAATCAACAGCATAAACATTTTCATTTCTTAAAGCAGAAAACACTAAAACATTTTTAGAATTAAAAACATTGCAAGAATCGTTTTTAAATTTAACATAAAAACCATCATCACATAACTAAGAAATACTTAACAAATTGTATTTAAGTCCATCAACAAATAAAACCTTAGAAATTAATACTGAGTTAGTGTTACCAATCTGGCCTAAGCCGATGATTTTCCCTTTAGAGTTATCACCAAAAGTGACAAAGCCTCCATCAACTTTCACTAGACTCTTGAAGCATGAGAAGTATCCTGACATATGTCTTGAACATCCACTGTCTAAATACCAAGTCTTTCTACAGGAGCTCTTTAAGCAGGTTCCCTACAAAACAAATTTAGATTGGAAATGATTTTGGTACCCAGATCTTCTTGGGTCCAGACAGGTTATCCAATAAAACTTTAGGTACCCAAATTTTTCTAATGGGTCTCATAAGATTTATAGAGTCAACATATTTTGAAAGATAAACCTTATTAGATCCATAAATATGAATATAACTAGTTGAAGCATATGAAGTTTCAGAACTAGCTACATTCTGTCCAGATTTAGGAATGAATTTAGTTTTGGTAATTTTCCTTTGTCCAGGTTGGTATCCTATATCAGTAGTGTATCTAGGTGCTATTTGCTTACCTATAATCTGAGTAAGAGTATCTTTACCATTTGTAAATTTTTCTGAGTCTTTCTTAAATTGCTCATTAGATAATTTCAGTTCAGTGTTTTCTTTAAGCAACTGAGCATTCTTTTCCATTTCAATATCAAGATCAGATTTATGTTTAACAGTTAAGGAATACTGTTTCTTTAAACCTTTGTATCTGTCTTTCAGCTCATTACAGGTTTCTTCTAACATATCACAGTATTCAAATAGTTCAGATTTTGACATGTTTTCTGAGTCAGAATCATCTTCAGAATAATATGAATTTAAAGCAGGAGTTTCAGATGTTACCTTAGAGGTGTTTGTCATAAAACACATGTTTGCCTTATTTCTGTGTTCAGTTTCAGAAATTTCAGATTCAGTGGAGCTATCCTCTGAAGCACTCCAAGTAGCCTTCATGGATTTCTTAAACTTATTGTCCTTGTATTCATACCTCTTCTTGTACTTGAACTTTGGACAGTCTGCTTTTATGTGTCCCTTTCTTTTGCACTCATAGCAGACAACGTCATCTGATTTGTCAGATTTCTTCCAATCCTTTTCCAATGTCCCTTGTTGTCATACTTACCTTTATATTTTGATTTTCTGAAAAACTTCTTCTTCCTATAAAATTTCTTAAACCTTCTGGCAATGTGATCCATCTCAGCATCACTATCAGAAGCACTTTCACTGTCTTCACAGCTTGAACTTTCATTTATATCTTGGAGTTTCTCCTTATCCTTGTTCTTTGAAGTTGAATATTTGAAGGCAACAGACTTTCTTTTAGGTTCATCTTCCTCTTATTTGTTAACCTTGAGTTCCTCTTCATACATCATCAACTTTCCAATTAGTTCCTTGACTGGCAGTTCACCAATATCACATGATTCTCTAATAGAGACAGAAGTTCCTCTCCATCTTTCAGGTAGACATCTCAGAATTCTCATAATTTGTTCCTTTGATGGAACATCCTTTCCCAGAGAAGCCATTGTTTTGACAATTTCATTAAACCTGAGATACATGTCAGAAATGGGTTCATCAGGCTTTATCTTAAAATTATCATACTTAATAGTATAAGTGTTCAATATCATTTCCTTAACATTAGTTGTTCCTTCATGAGAAACAGCTAAGGTATCCCAAATTTCATAAGTAGTTTTACAAGCAGATATTCTATTAAATTCCTCATCTCCTAAAGCACAGTACAAGGCAATCATAGCTTTGCAATTATTATTGTAGGCAGCCTTAGTAGCTTCATTCCAAGTAGTTCTAACAGTAGTAGGAATTTTATATTCTAATTTTATAGCAGTCCAAATATCAAAACTCATGCTTTCTAAATGAATTTTCATCTTGATTTTCCACTGAGCATAGTTAGTTCCATTGAAAAATGGTGGTCTATTGGTAGCAACACCTTCAAGTCTATTATCCATGATAGTTTACTTAAAGAAAATATTTTAAAGAGATAAAAATTTAGAAATAACAGAAATTTTAAGAACATTAAAATACAACTAAAATCACAGTTGAAAAATAGAGTACTTTAGGAAGTATTGAAACAGCCTCTGATACCAATTGTTGGTCGGAGTGGATACTAAAGAGGGGGGTGAATTGAGTTCCAATTAAAATTTCTGTTTTAAAAAACTTTGTCTTAAAAACCCCCAAATAATATACTGAATTAAACTGTAGTGAATTTATATCAAAGTAAAGTTTCTGTTGGGTTCTCAAGGGATTGATTATTTCCCAGTTAATCAAAATAGAAAGGTTGATTAACTTTTGAAACCAACTTACTGATTTACAACTAATATAAACACTTGCGAATTTAATTATCAAAGTGACTTTAAAATAGTTTTGGTTTTAAAGTAATTAGCAGCGGAATAAAAGAATAACTTTGAAAGATATAGCAAAGCAGATATAACCAAGAGGTTCAATCTCAAGCCAAGACTTAGTCCTCTCAACAATTTATATAAATTTGATCCACACCCTGGATCGAGGTTCACAACAGTTTACAACTGTTCAGGTCCAAGACCTCTACCACTGTTATTCGTGGGAAACAGAACAACAGCAACCAGCTGTCCATATCACACACGACCTCTACCACTATCCTAGTGGTAAATAAAAGATGCAAGAGTTTGAGTGAGGATTCACAGATCCTCCTGTTAAAATACAGGAGATAGTGTGTGTGTAAAATATAGCAGATAACACACACTTCTCGAAATGTAAAATAATGAATCACAGAGCAGAGATGTAGAGTTTAGAAATGGCTATAGTGATTACAGTGAAGCTTTGGACTCCTTGAGTTTGATCAAAAATGATTCTGAGTCCTCTTCTAGTTTTTGTCTGAAAAACAGAGTGTCGTCTTCTTAGCATCCAGGTTCAGAGATAGTGAAAAAATGTAGTCGATGAAGTTCTTTAATGTCCTCATGAATGTACAGAACTCTTCTTGAGTAATCTTGAGTGTGTATGAAGTTTTGTGTCTTCTGTAACTATCTCATCCACCACTCTTTGCACTCATATGTGTCTCGTCGTTGTCACACGGGTCTCTTTGCACCAACAGGGACTTCTTGTATTTATAGCATGAGCTCCAGCAAAAGAAATGATTTCTTTTTGCAGGTACGAGGTACGGTTCCCTGACATTCAACAACCTTCATTAAATAAATGACAGAGCATTAAAATATTCCTAATATGACCGTTGGTTAGATTAAATAAAGATAAAGAAATTCAAACAGCTGTTTATGACTATCGGTGAGTCAAGTGATCGGTAGGTCATCAGCATCAGCATCGGTGGCTAGACATCGGTGTGTCCTGATCGGTGACTCAGATGATCAGCATGGGTGTGTCATGATCGGTGACTCATTTTATCAGCATCGGTGAGACATCTTCGGTGACTCAGATGATCAGCATCAGTGAGACATCTTCGGTGACTCAGATGATCAGCATCGGTGTGTCATGATCGGTGACTCATTTGATCAGCATCGGTGAGACATCTTCGGTGACTCAGATGATCAGCATCGGTGATACATCTTCAGTGACTCAGATGATCAGCATCAGTGAGACATCTTCGGTGACTCAGATGATCAGCATCGGTGAGACATCTTCGGTGACTCAGATGATCAGCATCGGTGTGTCATGATCGGTGACTCATTTGATCAGCATCGGTGAGACATCTTCGGTGACTCAGATGATCAGCATCAGTGAGACATCTTCAGTGACTCATTTGATATGGATCGGTGTGACCGTTGTCCTTTGATATGGATCGGTGTGACCATTGTCCTTTGATATGGATCGGTGAGACCGTTGTCCTTTGATATGGCACAAAGTGTCTGTTTGATCCAGAAGACTTCCAGAATACTTGTAAATCAATAACAAAGAGATAAAAACATTCTTCAACCAATATAAACAGATTCACTAAGAGAATGTGATTATATATATGAGAAATCCAACCGGATTATGTAATCGATGATTTGTGATTATTAAAACAGAAAACATAGGAATAATTCAACAATCTTCCAGAGGGCTCAACACCTCCGTTGAGTTTTATCTGGAGAGAATAAATAAAGAGTTTCCCCTTTTCTCCCGTGGATGTAGGTCATCCGAACGAACCACGTTAAAATTCTTATGTTCTTTGTTTTACTCTTGTTTTGTGTGATTTACATTGCCACACACCTCTGCTGCATCCTTACAATCTAAAAGCAAGTAGCCAACCGAGCTTGTGAAGAATGAGGGGGCATCTCTGAGGAAGTCATGGAGAAGGGATTCTCACTGTGGCTACAATTACGGAGATCTCTAGTGTAACATCACACTTGCTGAAACCAGTTGGATGTGTGTTGTGCGTGTGAGCACAGAGAGGAAGAAGTGTTGGGAGAGAGACTATAATTGGAATGGGTTTTAGGGATATCTCTTTGTGTTGGGATATGACTTGATCATTGAGATGGAGAGGGGGAGAGGGTGAATCATTGATTCTCTATTTCTTTTAATGAGTTACTCCTTTTTGAAACTCAACCTCGTAAACCGGTGAAGGTTCTCTGTCCACTCAATAGAATCTCTCAATCTTGTCTTATATGTAGAAATAAAAGATCAAGCACATGATATTTACAAGGTTCGTCACTCATGTCTGCTCCTTGTCATGTTGGTTAATACCTCTTTGAGTTCACAATATTCACACACCACTTATAGAATCCACTATAAGATACAACGTCTCTACAAAATATGATTCAACAAGGATAGAAAACACCTGGTGATCACTTTACTTCTTGATGTTCCTCCTCTTCGAACAGATGAATCAACAAATTTGTACATATACTTCTTGATGTTCCTCTTCTTTGAACAGATGAATCAACAAATTTGTACATATACTTCTTCTTTAAGAACTTCAACAGCTGATGTCAATGCTCAGTCTGCTGGTCTGGAAACTTCCACCCAAAATATGTGAGATCTGGCCTTCCTCAATTCATGCAGATTTACTACCTCACGATCTCAGCCTCATGCGTGCTCCTCTTCACAAACTCCTCTTCTTCACAAATATCCAAAGTCTCTTCTTGGACTTTGTCTCACATTCCCCCTTTTTGCAGGTGACGATCCTCCTGCATCAAATAGAGAGGTCGTGCACCCTGCAATAGGACACATGGCATTGCCTTAATGGGTTCCATAAAGGCCCATAAAAACTCAAATAATTTCAAATGATTTGCACCATAATTGTTGCAACATAACTGCTCATGGGCCTCCTCACTCGTGCAACGTGGATTAAATGTTCATTTTATCCACCAAAATGAATGTTGCATACTCCTCTGATTTAATCTAGAATCATGGCCCAAAACTAAATCCCATGATTATGGAAGCATTCAAGATCCGTTCATGCATCACCCCAATTAATTCACTGAAGTTTCATGATCCAATCTAGGCATGGACTGTTATAGTTTCTATATTCTGTGTTCACTTGTGCATATGCTTGTTGCCCTGTCACTAATTTCCATGTATACTACTCCCACTTCCCCTTAGCTCCGTTCTGGATACTTCCATCTAGGTGCAACTGCCCATAGAGAGAGAGATCGAAAGAGACACCATTCAGAGTTATTGTGGTTCCTTGGTAGTGGCTTGGCTAGTGTCATGTATTTTGATACAGACCGCTACTCACTGTAACAAAAGAGGCTCTAAATTGTTTAGAAACAGATCTACCAATTACAAACAGAGAAGCAGAAAAAAAGAGGAGAAGCAGAAAGACAAAGGAGAAGTACAACAGGAATCCCTATTCCCCCAGGGAATACCCGCCCAATCCCCTGCTGAGCTAACTGAAAGAGAGAGAAAAAGATACCCCTGTCAGAAGTGGCCCCTCCTTTTATTAACAAAAATATTCCCCTCCTCTAACTGCCCCTCCCGGCTAAATTCCTATAGTACCCCTGCGTGCCTCCTCCCCTAACTTCTCCAGCTCAGCTCCCTGTGGCCCACTTCCTCCTCCTCTAACCGCCTGCCCAGCCTCTCATGGGCCACTTGCGCCTGCCGCCCTGGGTTTCCCTCGCCTGGAATAGACTATCCAGTCGGCCAGATGGTCCGGGCCTTTATCACTGCCAGCCCCTAAAGATTCAGGCTTGTCCTCAAGACTGAATGTAGGGAATTGGTTTTGGAGGGTGAATTTTTCTTCCCAAGTGGCCTCTTTAGGTGGTTTTCCTGCCCACTGGATTAAGAATTGAGGGAGACGAAATCCATCCTGCAACAGCGTCCGGGTAGACAGAATGTGGTTCGGATGAGGCCAATTCACGGGGTCCCCGAGATGGTCGGGAGGAAACTGCACCTACACAGGATGGTGTCCCACTGCTGGTTTCAACTGGGAGACATGAAATATGGGGTGTATGCGGGCTGTAGGTGGTAAATCGAGTTGGTAGGTGACGGGGCCGATTTGTTTGGTAATGGAGAAAGGCCCGTAGTAACGGGGTGCCAATTTCTGATTGATCCGATGGCACACAGACTGCTGTTTATGTGGTCGGAGTTTGAGGTAAACTGCATCACCTACTTTGAAAGCCACGGAACGACAATGAGGATCAGCCTGGCGCCTCATGAGGTCCTGTGAGCGAAGTAACTGCCTGTGTAGTTCAGTCAAGGCTTCCTGGTTGTCTAGAAGCTCTGTAGTGACAACAGAAACTTTGAAATCAGATGGGAGGAAACTGAGGAGGGATGGGGGCTTGCGGCCATACACAACCTCAAACGGTGTTGTGTTAATATCACTATTCCACGTGGTATTGTAACAATGTTCAGCCCACGGAATCCAGTAACTCCAAGTTTTGGGCTGATCTCCTGCAAAACAACGAAGGTATGATTCCAAGCACCGGTTAACCACCTCTGTTTGGCCGTCCGTTTGAGGATGGTAGGCGGAACTAAATTTGAGAGTAGTGCCTTGGAGGCGAAATATCTCGGCCCAAAAATGACTGAGAAAAAGAGGATCCCGATCAATGACAATAGAAGTGGGGATCCCATGTAAACGGACGACCTCCCGAGCAAAAAAATCAGTCACTATCTTAGCCGTAAAAGGGTGTTTGAGGAGGATGAAATGGGCGTACTTGGAGAGGCGATCCACAACCACCAAAATAACTTCATATCCATGGGACTTAGGGAGTCCCATAATGAAATCCATTGAAAGGTCAGACCAAACTATGGATGGAATTTCCAAAGGTTGAAGTAACCCGGCCGGGGAAAGGGTCGAGTATTTAAATCGTTGGAAAATATCACACTGCCGGACAAATTTTTGAACCCGTTTTTTCATGCCAACTTAATACACATTTTCAGATAACCAGTGGTAGGTGAAATAATATCCCAGGTGGCCTCCATGAGGGGTCGTATGGAACTCTGTGAGCAGCTTGGGTATCCAAGGGGAAGCCACTGAAATGACTAGGCGACCCTTGAAGAGAAGGACTCCATTCGGATAGGAAAACCAGCCAGAGTAGGCTGCTAATTTTGTAAGGCTGAGATGATTTTGGCGAGATAAGGGTCAGTGACAATTCCCTCAGTAAGCGTTGCGGCAGCTGGCCACACGGGCGAAGAATGCAACAGCAAAAATTGGCCCGGATCCTGTTTTCTGGACAAGGCATCGGCGGCGGAATTCTGGTGACCAGGTTTGTATAAGATCTCAAACTGATAACCCAGAAGTTTGGCTATCCAACATTTCTGGTCATCCATGGTAATACGCTACTGGAGGAGGTATTTCAGGCTACGATGGTCAGAATAGACCGTAAAGGAGCGGCCTAGGAGATAAGGGCGCCAGTGATGGATGGCCAAAACCAAGGCCATGACCTCCTTTTCGTAAGTTGACTTGGCCAATGTGTGAGGGGATAAGGCCTTGCTGAAAAATGAAATAGGCTGAATATGATGGAGAGGAATGGCGCCCACCCCAGTACCAAAAGCATCACATTCAAGGGAAAATGGACTGGAAAAATCTGGAAGTGTCAGGACTAGTGCTGTGGTGATTAAATGCTTTAATTGTTGGAAGGCTTGCTGAGCTGCGGGTGTCCACTGGAATCCTTCTTTCTTTGTAAGGGCAGTGAGGGGTTGTGCCACGGACCCATAATGCTGAATGAATTTGCGGTAATAGCCAGTGAGGCCCAAAAAACCCCGGACGCCCCGAACAGAATGCGGTGCAGGCCAATCCAACACGGTCTGTATTTTAGCTGGATCCATTGAAACGCCCGTACGGGAGATGACATGGCCTAAGTATTCAATGGTCTCCTGGCCAAAGTGACATTTTTTGTGAGTGACAAAGAAGTGGCCAGAAGCTAACACCTGAAAAACAGTCTGCAAATTTGTGATATGAGTGGACCAGTCTGGGCTGTAAATAAGGATGTCATCAAAAAAAATGAGGACAAAAGTATGCAAAAAGGGACGAAAGATATCATTCATTGTTTCTTGGAAGGATGAGGGGTGTTGATGAGTCCAAAAGGAATCACCAAGAATTCATAGTGGTCGTTGTGTGTTCGGAATGCTGTTTTCTCAATATCCTCCTCACGCATCCGGATTTGATGATACCCCGACTTGAGATCAAGTTTGGAAAAATACATTGCTCCATGAAGCTCATCCAAGAGCTCCTCAAATTTCGGAATAGGAAATTTATCGGGGATGGTGACTCTATTGAGTGCTCGATAATCAATAAAAAATCGCCAGGATTCATCCTTCTTGCGAACAAGGAGTACGGGGCTGGAAAAAGCACTTGTACTGTTTCTGATCTGTAGAACCCCGGGACACCTTGAGAGGGGAGGGGTGAATCAGGGTGTCAACTTTTTCTTCTTAAAGTTGTGGATCTTGTTCCCACATTGGTAGGAACTCGTTAAATCTGTATGATGGATATGATTAGTAATGAAACATTCACATGCAGAGAGACAACACAGATATTTTTACTTGGTTCACCGCTAAGGGCTACGTCCAAGGAGCATACGCCGACAAGTTGTCGGTCGTACCTAATTCCACTAATCTTCACTAGTTGTGGATTACAATTGTTTGGGCACAGTCACTCTGTCCCAGGCTCACTGCCTTTACAAAGGTTCAGGGATAGCTCATTGCTTCCCTCGGGTCACTCCCGTTGACTCCCCCAGGCTCACTGTCGTTGGTGAAGTATCACTCAGTTTATAGACGTGAAGGTCTCTTCAATAGATAGATATGAAGGTCCTTGTCTCCTGTTCAGCATGAGACTTTTCTTGCATTAGAGTCCTGAGTTGATTCTCTGTTAAAGTCCAAATTCCATCCACTGATGAATACCCCCTTTTCCCTTGTCCACTGGGCAAACAACCTTTGGAAATGGCCTTCACAAAGTACCCGACTTCGCAAGGCTCCCAATTTTGCAAAGCTCAAACAAGCCTTCGCGGAGTCCCTGCCTTTTCGTGAGGCTCAATCGCGAAGCACTCTCACGATGTTCCAACCTTTGCAATGCTTGGCTATCGCGGAGCTCCTGCCTCTTCGCGAAGCTCACTAAGCCAACACGGGGCGCACGACTTTCGCAGAGCTAGAATAGCCGCCGCGAAGCTCCTCTTTCGCGAAGCACACTGCCTTCGTGAGAGACCTTTGCGAACCGAGAGCAAAGTACTTTCTCTGAAATTATCTCTACTTCTCTTGAGGGGGTCGGCCTCTATTTATAGGCGATTACACCGAACATTGACCCTTCCGTGCGAAGTCAACGCCACGTCATCTCAAATCTCAAAGCTCCGAAGTTTCCGCCGGAATTCTGTCCAAATCGCGAAGCTCCTCAGTAATTTTCAGATCACAGAGCTCGTCATAATCACAAAGTATCATCGTCATCATTCCTTCGCACCTTCTCCACGAAGCTCCCTCGCAAAGCACTTCACCGCCGCGATGCGCTTCAACTCTTCCATTCACAAAGCTTTGACGTAATCGCGAAGACTCACCGCCTCCATTCTTCTGGTCTTCACGATTTCCAAACCATGCATCCTCTCTTCGCAAAATTCATGCCTTTTCCATATTTAATTATTATCTTCATGGAAATCCACTTTTTGTGATGCTCAACAACTTCCAGATTTTGGACCCCAAAAATTTGGCAAACACTGGGAAACGGCGCCACCTTCAATACTGTTGTCTGCTTGAACGATATGATCTCTTTGCTAGTACACGATCCGAAATTCCATTGATGATTGACAACAAACACAAACCACACTCCAAATCATGCATAGAAGACTATGGTTCCAACATGATCGGCCCATGTTGGAGCAGTTGTTGAACTTGGTTTTCAATTTCATTTTTCTGGATGTGAGGGTAGCGGTAAGGGAGAACCGAAACCGGACCTTGATTAGGCAGTAGGCGGATGGCATGGTCACGATGGCGGGGAGGAGGAAGACCAGGGGTGTCAATAAAGACGTGTTGAAAAGTGCTGAAAACCTCTTGGAGAGCAGCGTGTTGAGGGGGAGTTAAAGCTGAAGCAGTGCTACTGTAACGAGTGCCCAATATCAGTCGTTTGGTACCCGACCTAATGGCTCCGAGGGGGATATCATACATGGGGTAGGTTGGCCGCGGAATAGAGAGAACCCCGTAAATCGTGTGCTGCTGCCCATCAGTAGAGAATTGCATGGTCAGAGTACACCAATTAATATGCATATCCCCCAACGTACAAAGCCAAGCCATGCCCAAGATGAGGTCTAAACTTCCGATGTCGAGAATATGGACCGTCAGGGAGGAGGTGAAGGCACCCATTGTGAGGGGGAGATTGTATGAAATTCCCTGAGACCAAAGCTTGTGGCCATCACCCAATTTAATACGTAAGCGTGTTGAAGTATGGATGGGAATATTCAACAACTTGGCCAACGTGGGGGAGATGTAATTATGAGAAGCGCCGCTGTCGATTAAGACCAGCAGTGGTATCCCCATAATTGTCGCCTCAACTTTCATAGAGGAGCAATCTGTCGGCATAGGTACTAGGTTAGAGCAAGAGGAGGCTAAACTGTGATAAAATAACATAGTACATTATGCTTCAGTAGGTGGGTCTGGAGGACAGGGAGTGTCGGGAGGAGCTGGTGGAGAATCTTCATCGTCGCCTAAGACAAGTGCCCACAATTTAGGATCTGGACATTTATGCAGAGGGGAGTACGGAAGACCGCAACGAAAACATAGACCCTTTTTTCGACGCTCCTCCCATTCCTGAGGGGATAACTATTTAACAGTGCGGTTAAGGGGTGGGTTTAAGGATAGAGGGGGTGGGCGGCCAGGGCTAGCAAGAGGACTGAAAGTAGGGACAGGGGGTGTCCGAGAAGAAGACTGGAAAGGCGTTGAAGGATGGGTAGGGGCAGGGGAAAAACCAACATTACGGCAAGGAGAAGCAGGACTGCCCTTCCGAAAAACAAGTTCCATGTTGCGCGCCACCCGCATGGCGTGGATGCGTGTGAGAGGGCTCTGGATGCGTACCCAATCACGAATGTCTTCTTGGAGGCCGTGGAGAAAATAACCCACATATTGTTGCTCCGGTTTCCGAGGGAGAAGGGAAACCAAATATTCGAAGTGCTCTATATAATATATCACCGAACCAGACTGTTGAAGAGCCGTGAGTTCTTCATATGGATTCTGAAGTGGAAGGCCACTAAAATGTTCCATAAGTTCCTCCTTAAAAAATGACCAAGAGAGTTGAGGATGCACTTCAATTAAAATAGAGAACCAATGGATTGAATGACCTTCCATACTCAACTGAGCTAGCTGGATCTTCATGTGCTCTGGTGTATGATGGACCCGAAAATTTAATTCAGCACGTGATAGCCAGACCTGCGGATCGGCATCATCAAACAGATGAAGATCAAGGTGGCGAGGGGTGGAAAATCCAGCGGTGCATAACAGGGGTCCCCAAGTGAAAACTGAGGGTCGAGAGGAGGAGAATCAGCTGTTGGTGCTGAAGTTGCAGTAGAATCGGTGGTTAATGGAGCCGAGGGAGTGGCATCCAGAATCGGTTGCTTATTGAGTTGGCATAAAATCGAAGTAATATAAGAGCGACATTCCTCTTGACCCATAGAGATATTATTAACCGAAGCAGATAAAGAATTAAATTGCTCTGTTACCGATTCCAAACGTTGTTCAACAATTTCCAGGCGAGATTGCTGGCATGTTTCCATGGAAGAAGACAACAATAGATGTGAAACTGGTGGAGAAGAACGGCAGGTCGGACCAAGTTGATACAGACCGCTACTCATTGTAACAAAAGAGGCTCTGAATTGTTTAGAAATAGGTCTACCAATTACAAACAGAGAAGCAGAAAAACAGAGGAGAAGTACAATGGGAATCCCTATTCCCCCAGGGAATACCCGCCCAAGTCCCTGCTAAGCTAACTGAAAGAGAGAAAAAAATCTACCCCTGTCAAAAGTGGCCCCTCCTTTTATTAACAAAAAGATTCCCCTCCTCTAACCGCCCCTCCTTGATAAATTCCTGTAGTACCCCTGCGTTCCTCCTCCCCTAACTGCTCCAGCTCAGCTCCATGTGGCCCACTTCCTCCTCCTCTAACCGCCTGACCAGCCTCTCATGGGCCACTTGTGCCTGCCGCCCTGGGTTTCCCTCGCCTGGAATAGACTATCCAGTCGGCCGGATGGTCCGAGCCTTTATCATATTTTCCTTTTATTTTGTAATGATGATTCATATTCATTGTTGAAATTCGGGATTAGATGTTGTCACTTCAGAAGTTTGCTTGGCATAGTGAAACATCACAATGTTGTCACGTGAAAAGTTCATGGATAGTTCATGCTCTCTCAAATATTTTAAGTTTGAATTTATGCTTTAGAATTGGAACCAGTTTTTCTTAGGCATGTTGATAGCATGTTGTAATTCACTCTATACTATTGTAGTTCTAGAATGTATATATTGAATGTGGATGATTGGTTATTTATATAATAATTTCTCTATAGGTTGGAGTTGTGAATCTGGATTTGGAATTCATCCTCTTGTTTCTTCTTTTCCAACTATTCCAATTCTGTCCTACCGTGATCAGCAACAACACCCACAACACATCGGTGGGTTACTCAACAAATAGAGGAACACTCAATAACTCACAATAAAGACGGGTGAAGCAAAATGAGAAGAATATGGGCACAACCCAAAGGGAAATAGAGCCAATGAAGGTTGAGTTGTTTATGTTTCGATATGTTTTTTTGAATCATGGTATAATAATGGCATTGATAAAAAAATGACATCTTTCTTTAAACATATTGTTTATGGGTAATAATAAAAAACAATTATATCATATATAAGTGTAAGATGTGGAAAAGATCGAGTCAATTTGTTGTTGAATTGTAAAATAAGCAAGATTAAATTTGATATGTTTGTTCCAATGCACAGGAAAACATACAATGTTTAAATATAAACATCACGATATAAAACAGAATGCAACAAGACCGTTTTCCATTATCTAATTTAAACATAATGATATCTGTTTCAATTTATCGTAACATATAATCAACACCAGTATGCCAATAATCATTCATTAATGTAGTACAAAATGCAAATGGAGGGCATCAAGATGTACATGATTCAATCCAAATTGAATTTGCATGCATCGAATCGACACACACGATTAAGTATCACTACAATAGAGAGTACCAGGAGAACCTGGCGAGTGTAATGAGTAGTCAGGCAGGCCATTCAGGAGGCATGGAGGTGGTTTCCAGGATCACTTACGACGGGCAAAGAGGTAGATCTGACAACCTCAATGGATCAGAACAATCGTGGAGCCAAAACACGTGGGGCAGCACAGTTTAACGAGAAGGAATTTATAAAAATATCATTGATAAAAAAAATAATTAAACCAAAAATAGAAGAAAAAAATAATGAAAATTCAATTCCTTGGGACCTCATAAAACGGAAACAATTAATCCCAAAAATACGAGAACTGAATTGAAATTAAAAAAAAAATTGATCAAATTCACACGAAACAAAACCATTCAATCCACCCATACATGATGTCGCAAATGATTTCATTCACAAAACACCGCCATTGATACAACAATAGTGGTGGTAGCCCCCAGGAACCCACATCTTCGTCTGCGCTCCTTAGCCACCATCATTCCTTCCTCCTCTACCACCACACATTTATCTTTAATCAAATCCTCATAGAGACCTTCACCATCCTCTTCAATTTCAAGTAATTCTATTTTTATGTTGTCACAGGATTTAGGGTGGTGTCCCTCTCCCACACGATCCAATCCATTTCATCATGGTATTTTCCCAGCTTTTGTTGGAGCGATCGATTCTTCATTTGAGACTCGTTGCACAACCTCTGCCACTTGGACATCTCATTACAGAGGTTATCTGCCCTGCCTTCCAGTCCTACAACCTCCATCATCCTTGATCTCTTCTCTTCGACAAGCTTCTTCAGGGCCTTCTCTTGCTGCCCATTGGCCTCCTCTATCATGGACATCACTTGACGCTTTAAATATTCTATTTTTGCGCTCATATTCATTCTAAGAACCTCTTCACGCACCCCAACATCAGCGAGGTCCGATTGGATACCACACTTACTCTTTTGAAGAAATCGTGATACCTTCCAGTACTCCACCGCCTCCTGGAGGATGTTGTGGTTAAGGGTTTTGAGGTTTTCAATTGGGAAGCAGGATCATCTAACATGTTTGGGATTAGAATTTGGTTTGTCTACGGCTGTACCATTCCAACGCTTGTCCATTGGAAAAGAGTGTATGGGAAAGAACAAAGAATGAGCATAAACAACTGAGAATGGGTTCCAACCATATATAGATCGGGCAGAACCGCCACAGGTAGCTACCCGCCCGTTAGAGGTCTAATTTGAAGTTTACGTACATGAGTTCCCGCACACACAATAATGATAACACCATCATAATATAGTGCGTCAGCTGCCGGTGTTCCGCCACCACCTAGAGGATCCACCCATTGAGGGTTTGTAGCTTTTGAAGTTGGGATCGAAAAGGCCGATTGGGAGTCTATCGATAAACTCACGCGCCAGCTTCTTCTGCTCCGCTACCATCTATTTTGTAATTTTTTCAACATTTTTTCAATGAATAAACCTATTTTTTATTAAAAAAATACCTATAATTCTTATTAGAAGTATAAAGGTGGATCCCTTAAGTGGTGGCGGAACACCGGCGAGTGATGCGCTATATTATGACGGTGTTATTGTTATCGTGTGTGCGCGAACTCATGTTCCTAAACTTCAAATGGAACCTCTAACGACCGGGTAGCTACCCACAATGACTTTACCCAGTCTATATATAGTTAGAACCCTTTATATGTTGTTTCATTTCATTATTCGTTGTCTCTCAGACACTCTTCTCTAATGGAGAAGCATTGGAATGGTACATGGCAAACCAAATTCTAATCTCAAATACAACAACGATCCTGTTTCCCAAATTGAAACCTCAAAGTCCTCAACCACAAAGCGTCAACTTCTGTCAAAGACAGAGGAGGCCAATGGGCAAGAGAAGGGTCTGGAGAAGCTTGTCGAAGAGAAGAGATCAAGGGCGATGGAGGTCGCGAGACTGGAAGGCAGGGTGGATAACCTCTGTAACGAGTTTTCCAAGTGACAGAGGTTGTCTAACAACTCTAAAATGAAGAATCGACTGCTCCAACAGAAACTTCGAAAATACCAGGATGAAATGGATTGGATCGTGCGGGAGAGGTACCCCGCCCTAAATCCTATGGTAACAGAGAAACGGAAATACTTGAAATTGCAGGTGAAGGTTTTCTACAAGGAGTTCATGAAAGATAAATGTGTGACGACAGAGGCGGAATGAATGATGGTGCCCAAGGAGCGTAGACGAAGATGGGGGTTCTGGGGGCTGTCAACACCATTGTTGTTGTATCAATGGCGGTGTTTTTGGGTCTGGAATCATCTGCGACATCATGTATGGGACGATTGAATGGTTTTGGTCCGTGTGAATTTGACCATTTTTCTTTTTATATTTTTAATTCCAATCCACTTCACATATTTTTGGGATTAACTGTTTCCGCTTTACCGGTCACGAGGAATGAAATTTTCATTATTCCTTTTTCTTCTTATGTTTTTTATTTAATTTTTATTTTATCAATGATATTTTTATAAATTCCTTCTTGTTAAACTGTTTTGTCCCACGTGTTTTGGCTCTGTGATTGTTCCGATCCATCGGGATTGTCAAATCTACTTTTTCCCCGTCGTAAGTGAACCTGGAAACCGTCTCCACACCTCCTGAATAGCATGCCTGACTCCTCATTACACTCGTCAGGTTCTCCTCGTATTCGCTATTGTAATAATACTTTCTTGTGTGTGTACATTTGATGCATGTGAATTAAATTTGGATTGAATCATGTACATATTGATGCCCTCCATTTGCATTTTGTATTACATTAATGAATGATTCTTGACATACTAGTGTTGATTATATATTATGATAAATTGAAACAGATATCATTAGGTTTAAATTTGATCATGGAAAACGGTGTTGTTCCATTCTGTTTTATATTGTGATGTTTATATTTAAACTTTGTATGTTTTTCTGTGCATTAGAACAAGCATATCAAATTTAATCTTGTTTATTTTTAAAATCAACAACAAATCGACTTGGTATTTTCCACCAATTACACTTATATCCAATATAATTGTTTTTTATTATTACCCATAAACAATGTTTAAAGAAGGATGTCATTTTTTTATCAATGTCATTATTACACTATGATTCAAAAAAAAACATATCGGAACATAAACAACTCAACCTTCATTGGCTTTATTTCCCTTCAGTCGTGCCCATATTCTGCTCATTTTGCTTCACCCGACTTTATTGTGAGTTGTCGAGTGTTCCTCTATTTGTTGAGTAAGCCACCAATGTGTTGTGGGCGATGTTGCTCATCACGGCAGAGCAGAAACGAAACAGTCTAAAAAGCAGAAACAAGAGGATGATTTCAAAATCCAAATTCACAACTGCGACCTATAAAAAAAATATTATATAAAGAACCAATCATCCAAATTCAATATATAAATTCTAGAACCAAAAAAGTATAAAAATAATTACAACATGCTATCAATGTGCATAAGACAAAATGGTTCCAATTCTAAAACATAAATTCAAACTTAAAAGATACTAAGCTAAGGGGAAGCGGGAGCAGTATACATGGAAATCAGGGACAAGGCAGCAAGCATATGCAAAATTGAACACAGAATATAGCAACCATAACCGTCCATGCATGGATCAGATCTTGAATGCTTCGGTGAATTAATTGGGGTGATGCATGACCGGATGGTCTTCTTCTGACCTCAAACCTTTGGTCAACAAATTCAATACATTTGTCAACAAATCCAACACAAACCTATGGGAAAGCTAACACTTTTCCCTGAAGTTCTTATTGAGATATCAATCAGAAGGCCATGTGAAGTGGAATACCACCCACACCACACCAAGGATGATACACCCCATAAAGGGTGGTGAAACTAGTAAAATCACCATGCCCCGCAAATTGTTTTGTTTTACCTTCTTGAGTAATCGACTTGAATGAGGATTTGAGTGAGATCATATCGCACTAACCAGCAATGGAAGCACCATTGTAAAGCAATGAAAAAAAGTGAAAAACAGAGATTATTGATCCCACCGAGTGATCCAAATCATCTGGGACTCGCCACCGATCTATTTTTAGAAATAATAGGTGAAGGAATTTCACCTCATGTTGTCACCTACACATCCTCGATCCATGGAATTTGCAAATCTTGTTATTGGGAGACTACAAGATTGTTCGTTTAGATGAAAAATTAAAATATTGAATTGGATGTGCATACATTTAATGTGTTGGTGAATTCATTGAGTCATAAGGGGATGATTATTGATTCAAAACAAGTTATGCAAGTGATGATTAATAGTGGTTATGACCTAGACATTTTAACATTCAATTCTATTTTATATCCTTAATAGATATAGTGGCATATATAGAATAGGAACACAATTGATAGGAACATGGGCAAGCTAGGGTGTTGTTTGCGTGGGGCTATGTTGGGAGAGTAATAATTGTCAGGAGAAATATTTTAAATGCAAAAGAGTTAGTATGGCACATTGTACTAGGTCGGGAGCATGTAGGGGGCTAATAAATAAAAGGGAGGTTGATAAAGATGGGACCGACAAATGTCTTTGGCTGGAATTATACTGTGCAGAACGAAGGGTTCGGCCTTAGCTCTCAGAAGTGGCATCTTCGGGAGATCTTCTTCTTCCCCATTTCTCCTTCGTCTTCTTCTTACCTTCTTCTACTGTAATTCTTATAAGCAACGACTGATTTCCAATAGAAACTCGTTGTTTTTCTTTTCTCTCTCGCTCTGCACCCTAACAATTGGTGCTCTAGTTGAGAGGTAATCTTGAGAGGTATTCTTGAGAGTATCTAGAGAGAGAGTTCTTGAACTGAAGTTTTGGAGAACTCAAGACGCAGCAGTACCATGTACGCGCCATACAGAGGAAATTGCGGCAAAAAATATGGACGCAACATCTACCGGCGCCACAGTTGCAGAAGATACGACTCGCAATAGTTGAGAACGCGTCACAACAGAGAGACGCGAACACAGGTGCACGAACGAGGTTGGATGAAAATTGATGAGCCGCATAGGCGCAGTAGGGGAAAAAAGACAAGCAACAGTTGTGACGGATGCAGCAGTTGTGACGGACGCAGCAGGTACGCACGGTGTTGGATTGTGCATTGAACCATTGTTTCAGAATTGAAACGACGATTCTCACACTCAAGTCAGGCCGTCTTACGACTATGGAGACTACGACCAAGGGGCTACATATAGAGATTTAGATGGAAGACATCTAGGAGTCGGTCTCTAGGCTGGAGAGGTGCATGAAGAGGTTCTTTGAACGAATGTGAGCGCAAAAATGAAACATTTAAAGCGTCAACTGTTGTCCAAGACAGAGGAGGCCAATGGGCAGCGAGAGAAGGCCCTGGAGAAGCTTGTCGAAGAGAAGAGATCAAGGGAGATGGAGGTCACACGACTAGAAGGTAGGGTGGATAACCTCTGTAACGAGGTGTCCATGTGGCGGAGGTTGTGCAATGAATCTCAAATGAAGAATTGACCGCTCCAACAGAAGCTGCAAAAATACCAGGATGAATTGGATTGGACCGTGCGGGAGAGGGACGCCGCCCTTAATCCCACAGTAACCGAGAGATAGAAATACTTGAAATTGCAGAGGATGGTGAAAGGTCTCTACGAGGAGTTAATGAAAGATAAATGTGTGGCGGGCAGAGGCGGAAGTAATGATGGTGGTCAAGGCGTGTAGATGAAGATGAAGGCTCTTGGAACTATCACCACCATTGTTGTATCAATGGTGGTGTTTTGTGCCTGGAATCATCTACGACGTCGTGTATGGGCGGATTGAATGGTTTTGGTCCATGTGAATTTTATCATTTTTCGTTTTGTTTTTTTAATTCCATTCTAGTTCATGTATTTTTGGGATTAATTTTTTTCGCTTTACAGGTCATGAGGAATTTAATTTTTCTTCTTTGGTTTTTGGTTTAATTTTTATTTTATCAATGATATTTTTATAAACTCCTTGTTAAACTATGTTGTCCTGCATTGTTTTGGCTCCGTGATTGTTCTGATCCATCGGGATTGTCTGATCTACCTCTTTGCCCATCGTAAGTGATCCTGGCTACTGCCTCCACATCTCCTGAATAGCCTACCTGAATCCTCATTACACTTGTCAGGTTCTCCTAGTACTCGCTATTGTAATTATATTTGCACGTGTGTTTAAATTTGATGCATGCGGATTCAATTTGGATTGAATCATGTACATCTTGATGCCCTCCATTTACATTTTGTACTACATTAATGAGTGATTCTTGACATACTGGTTCTAATTATATATTATGATAAATTGAAACATATATCATTAGGTTTAAATTGGATCATGGAAAATGGTGTTGTTGCGTTCTTTTTTATATCGTGATGTTTATATTTAAACTTTGTATGTTTTCCTGTGCATTGGAACAAGCATATCAAATGTAATCTTGTTTAGTTTACAAATCAACAACGAATTGACTTTGTCTTTTCCACCTTTTACACTTATATCCTATGTAATTTTTTTTTATTATTACTCATAAACAATGTTTAAAGAAGGATTTCATTTTTTATCAATGCCATTATTACACTATGATTCAAAAAAACATATAGGAAAATAAACTCAACCTTCATTGGCTCTATTTCCCATCGGTCGTGCCCATCTTCTGCTCATTTTTCTTCATCCGGCTTTATTGTGAGCTGTTGAGTGTTCCTCTACTTGTTGAGTAAGCCACCAATGTGTTGTGGGCGATGTTGCATATCACGGCAGGGCAGAAACGGAACAGTCTAAAAAGAAAAAACAAGAGGATGAATTCCAAATCCAAATTCAAAACTTCAACCTATAAAAAAATTATTATATAAAGAACCAATCATCTAGATTCAATATATACATTCTAGAACCACAATAGTATAGAAATAATTACAATATGCTATCAATGTGCATAAGAAAATATGGTTCCAATTCAAAAACATAAATTCAAACTTAAAAGATACTAAGCTAAGGGGAAGCGGGAGCAGTATACATAGAAATCAGTGACAGGGTAGCAAGCATATGCAAAAGTGAACAAAGAATATAGCAACCATAACAGTCAATGCATGGATCGGATCTTGAATGCTTCGGTGAATCAATTAGGGTGATGCATGACTGGATAGTCTTCCTCTAACCTCAAACCTTTGGTCAACAAATCCAACACAAACCTATGGGAAAGCTAACACTTTTCCCTAAAGGTCTTATTGAGATATCAATCAGAAGGCCATGTGAAGTGGAATACCACCCACTCCACACCAAGGACGAGCCACCCCATAAATGGCGTTGAAACTAATAAAATCAACATTCCCCACAAATTGTTTTTTACCTTCTTGAGTAATCGACTTGAATTGGGATTTGAGTGAGATCATATCGCACTAACCAAAAATGGAAGCACCATTGTAAAGCAATGAAAAAAAGCGAAAAACAGAGATTACTGATCCCCCCCTAGTGATCCAAATCATCTGGGGCTCACCACCGATCTATTTTTAGAAGTAATAGGTAAAGGAATTTCACCTGATGTTGTCACCTACACATCCTCGATCCATGTAATTTGTAAAGCTTGTTATTGGGAGACTACAAGATTGTTCGTTTAGACGAAAAATTAAAATATTGAATTAGATATGCATACATTTAATGTGTTGGTGAATTCATTGAGTCATAAGGGGATGCTTATTGATTCAAAACACGTTATGCAAGTGATGATTGATAGTGATTATGAGCTAGATATTTTAACATTCAATTCTCTTTTATATCCTTAATAGATATAGTGGCCTAGATAAAATAGGAACACAATTGATAGGAACATGGGAAAGCTAGGGTGTTGTTTGCGTGGGGCTGTGTTGGGAGAGTAATAATTGTCAGGAGAAATATTGTAAAAGCAAATGAGTTAGTATGGCACGTTTTAGTAGGTCGGGAGCATGTAGGGGGCTAATAAAAAAAGGGTGGTTGATAAAGAGGGGACCTACAAATGTCTTTGGATGGAATTCTACTATGCAGAATGGAGGGTTTGGCCTTAGATCTCGGAAGTGGCATCTTCAGAAGATCTTCTTCTTCCCCATTTCCCCTTCATCTTCTTCTTACCTTTTGTAATTCTTATAAGCAATGACTGATTTCCAAAAGAAACTCGTTGTTTTTCTTTTCTCTCTCGCTCACCACCCTAACAATTGGTGCTCTAGTTGAGAGGTAATATTGAGAGGTATTCTTGAGAGTATCTAGAGAGAGAGTTCTTGAACATAAGTTTTGGAGAACTCAAGACATAGCAGTACCAAGTACGCGCCATACAGAGAAAATCGCGACAGCAAATATGGACACAACATCTACCGACGCTGTAGTTGCAGAAGATACGACTCGCAATAGTTGAGAATGCATCACAACAGAGAGACACGAACACAGGTGCACGAACGACATTGGATGAACATTGACGAGCCACATAGGCGCAGCAGGGGAAAAAAGACAAGCAACAGTTGTGACGGAAGCAGCAGTTGTGACGGACGCAGCAGGTACACACAGTGTTGGATTTTGCATTGAACCATTGTTTCAGAATTGAAACGATGATTCTCACACTCAAGTCGGGTTTTCTTACAACTATGAAGACTAAGACCAAGGGGTTGCAGATAAAGATACGGATGCAAGACATCTAGGAGTAGATCGCTAGGATGGAGAGGTGCATGAAGAGGTTCTTTGAACGAATGTGAGCGCAAAAATGAAATATTTAAAGCGTCAACTGTTGTCCAAGACAGAGGAGGCCAATGGGCAGCGAGAGAATTCCCTAGAGAATCTTGTCGAAGAGAAGAGATCAAGGGTGATGGAGGTCGCAGAACTGGAAGGCAGGGTGGATAACCTTTGTAACGGGGTGTCCAAGTGGCGGAGGTTGTGCAACGAATCTCAAATTAAGAATTGACCGCTCCAACAGAAGCTGCGAAAATACCAGGATGAACTGGACTGCATCGTGTGGGAGATTGACGTCGCCCTGAATCCCATAGTAACTGAGAAACGGAAATACTTGAAATTGCAGAGAATGGTGAAGGGTCTCTATGATGAGTTGATGAAAGATAAATGTGTGGCAGTAGAGGCGGAAGTAATGATGGTGGTCAAGGAGCGTAGATGAAGATGGGGGCTCTTGGGACTGTCACCACCATTGTTGTTGTCTCAATGGCAGTGTTTTGTGTCCATAATCATCTGCGACGTCATGTATGGGCGGATTGAATGGTTTTGTTCTGTTTGAATTTGATCATTTTTCGTTGTGTTTTTTTAATTCCATTCCAGTTCAGGTATTTTTGAAATTAATTTTTTCGCTTTACAGATCACGAGGAATTGAATTTTTCTTCTTTGGTTTTTGGTTTAACTTTTATTTTATCAATGATATTTTTATAAATTCCTTCTTGTTAAACTATGTTGTCCCACGTTGTTTTGGCTCCGTGATTGTTCTGTTCCATCGAGATTGTCAGATCTACCTCTTTGCCCGTCGTAAGTGATCCTGGAAACTGCCTCCACATCTCCTGAATAGCCTGCCTGACTCCTCATTACACTTGTCAGGTTCTCCTGGTACTCGCTATTGTAATGATATTTGCACGTGTGTGTACATTTGATGCATCCAGATTCAATTTGGATTGAATCATGGACATCTTGATGCCCTCCATTTGCCTTTTGTACTACATTAATGAGTGATTCTTGACATACTGGTGCAAATTATATATTATGATAAATTGAAACATATTTCATTAGGTTTAAATTGGATCATGGAAAATGGTGTTGTTGCATTCTGTTTTATATCGTGATGTTTATATTTAAACTTTGTATGTTTTCCTGTGCATTGGAACAAGCATATCAAATGTAATATTGTTTATTTTACAAATCAACAATGAACTGACTTTGTCTTTTCCACCTTTTACACTTATATCCAATCTAATTGTTTTTTATCATTACTTATAAACAATATTTAAAGAAGGATGTCATTTTTTATCAATGCCATTATTACACTATGATTCAAAAAAACATGTCGGAACATAAAATCAACCTTCATTGACTTTATTGCCCTTTGGTCGTGCCCATCTTCTGCTCATTTTGCTTCATCCGGATTTATTGTGAGTTGTTGAGTGTTCCTCTACTTGTTGAGTAAGCCACTAATGTGTTGTGGGCGATGTTGCATATCACGGCAGGGCAGAAACAGAACAGTCTGAAAAGCAAAAACAAGAGGACGAATTCCAAATCCAAATTCACAACTTCGACCTATAAAAAAATTATTATATAAAGAACCAATCATCCAAATTCAATATATACATTCTAGAACCACAATAGAATAGAAAGAATTACAACATGCTATCAGTGAGCATAAGACAAAATGGTTCCAATTCAAAAACATAAATTCAAACCTAAAAGATACTAAGCTAAGGGAAAGTGGAAGCAGTATACATGGAAATCAGTGATAGGGTAGCAAGAATATGAAAAGGTGAACACATAATATAGCAACCATAACAGTCCATGCATGGATCGGATTTTGAATGCTTCAGTGAATTAATTGGGGCGATGCATGACTGAATGGTCTTCTTCTGACCTCAAACCTTTGGTCACCAAATTCAATACATTTGTCAACAAATCCAACACAAACCTATGGGAAAGCTAACACTTTTCCCTAAAGGTCTTATTGAGATATCAATCAGAAGGCCATGTGAAGTGGAATACCACCCACTCCAAACCAAGGACGAGCCACCCCATAAGGGTGGTGAAACTTGTAAAATCACAATGCCCCGCAAATTGTTTTGTTTTACCTTCTTGAGTAACCTACTTGAATGAGGATTTGAGTGAGATCATATCGTACCAACCAGCAATGGAAGCACCATTGTAAAGCAATGAAAAAAAGTAAAAAACAGAGATTATTGATCCCCCCCAGTGATCCAAATCATCTGGGACTCGCCACCGATCTATTTTTAGAAATAATAGGTGAAAGAATTCCACCTGATGTTGTCACCTACACATCCTCAATCCATGGAATTTGTAAAGATTGTTATTGGGAGACTACAAGATTGTCCGTTCAGACGAAAGATTAAAATATTGAATTGGATATGCATACATTTAATGTGTTGGTGAATTCATTGAGTCATAAGGGGATGCTTATTGATTCAAAACAAGTAATGCAAGTGATGATTGATAGTGGTTATGATCTAGACATTTTAACATTCAATTATCTTCTATATCCTTAATTGATATAGTGGCATAGATAGAATAGGAACATAATTGATAGGAACATGGGCAAGCTAAGTTGTTTGTGTGGGGCTGTTTTGGGAGAGTAATAATTGTCAAGAGCAATATTGTAAATGCAAGAGTTAGTATGGCATGTTGTAGTAGGTCGGGAGCATGTAGGGGGATAAAAATAAAAGGGAGGTTGATAAAGAGGGTACCTACAAATGTCTTTGGCTGGAATTCTACTTTGCAGAACGGAAGGGTCGGCCTTAGATCTCAGAAGTGGCATCTTCAGAAGATCTTCTTCTTCCCCATTTCTCCTCCGTCTTCTTCTTACCTTCTTCTTCTGTAATTCTTATAAGCAATGACTGATTTCCAATAGAAATTCGTTGTTTTTATTTTCTCTCTCGCTCTGGACCCTAACAATTGGTGCTCTAGTTGAGAGGTAATCTTGAGAGGTATTCTTGAGAGTATCTTGAGGGAGAGTTCTTGAACTGAAGTTTTGGAGAACTCAAGACGCAACAGTACCAGGTACGCGCCATACAGAGGAAATCGTGACAGTGATCCAAATCATCTGGGACTCGCGTCTGGTTTATTTTTAGAAATAATAGATGAAGTAATTTCACGTGATGTTGTCACCTACACCTCATCGATCCATGGAATTTGTAGAGCTTGTTATTAGGAGACTACAAGATTGTTCGTTGAGACAAAAGATTAAAATATTGAATTGGATATGCATACATTTAATGTGTTGGTGAATTCATTGCGTCATAAGGGATGCTTATTGATTCAAAACATGTTCGGAAAGTGATGATTGATATTGGTTATGATCCAGTCATTTTAACATTCAATTATCTTTTATATCCTTAATAGATATTGTGGCATATATTGAATAGGAACACAATTGATAGGAACATGGGCAGGCTAGGGTGTTGTTTGCGTGGGGCTGTGTTGGGAGAGTAATAATTGTCAGGAGCAATATTGTAAATGCAAAAGCGTTAGTATGGTAGGTTGTAGTTGGTCGAGAGCATGTAGGGGGCTAATAAATAAAATGGAGGTTGATAAAGAGGGGAACTACAAATGTCTTTGGCTGGAATTGTGCTGTGCGGAAAGGAGGGTTAGGCCTTAGCGCTCGAAAGTGGCATCTTCGGGAGATCATCTTCTTCCCCATTTCTCCATCGTCTTCTTTTTACTTTCTTCTCCTGTAATTCTTATAAGAAATGACTGATTCCCAATAGAAACTCTCTGTTTTTCTTCTCTCTTTCCCTCAACACCCTAACAATCGGTGCTCTAGTTGAGAGGTAATCTTGAGAGATATTCTTGAGAGTATCTAGAGAGAGAATTCTTGAACTGAAGTTTTGGAAAACTCAAGACACGTCAGTACCAGGTACGCTCCATACAGAGGAAATCGCGGTAGCAAATATGGACACAACATCTGTAGGTTCCGGGCGAAGCGGAAGCGCGTTAGTGGGTGTACCCAAATTTAATTTTAGCGTTAACAACGATCAATCCAAGATCTGTCATGATAATAAAATGCAGGATCTTCGGAATAGAACGAAGAAAGAAAAAAAAGAGGAGTCCAGAAACCATAGATACGATCATCATATGTTGGTTATAATTAATTTAATTAATTGACAAGAATTACCTTAATGGAATTCTCTCTCCGTTGATGTCTCCGGTCACGATCCGATGTGATCTGTCGTTGCGTCGTAGAATCCATGTGTAGGATTCCTCTAGCAGTGATCCACACGTGCTCCACGTATCTCTGGACGTCATCGAAGGGATCTCTGGGTGCTAGCGCGGATGAGCCTTCGCTTGCGATGGTCATTTTCCCCTTCGATCGCCTTGATCCAGTGGAGGTGGATCTCTCTCCCATAGGTTGAGAGAGTTCTTGGTTGAAAAAGAATTTTCTCTTGGCTTGAGAGGTTTTCCAAATACGTTGTGCGCAACCACACAAAAAATGGCTAGGCTAATGATAAATATATAATTGGGATTTTTAATTACATAGAATAATAAAATGAATTAATTAACCGAAAGCATTTATTCATTTCATTTAATTCTTACTAATACTCCATGTCTAATAATAACAGTTGACTATTATTATTACCTGACATGCGGCTAGAGAATTACACATAATATTATTTAATTAAATAAATAATATTATTTCTCATAAATTCCCAAAAAAAATACACGGCGGGTATATTTAATATACACGACGTGTGATTTTGTTTTTCTATTTTTCTTTATTTCCTCCACCACATTTATTAGACCTTAAATAATGGCTCTTTATTTCTCAAATAAATATCATTGCATTATTCGCTAATAAATATATTATTTCACCCAAAATATATTCTCTCGAATAACTAGTGTCGAAATAAATGCGATCAGAAATTCTTGAATAATTATTAAACCACTGTTAGAAATAATATTTATTCAACTTGCTAAATTAATATTTAACTGAGATACTTGGACACACTTAGTGTGTGACCCTCTAGGCCTCTTTCTCATTGGCATTAGGCGGAGCCTGCCTAAAGTCCATGATTAGCGTCTAGCAACACGCCAAGTCACACATAGAGAAAGAAGTTAACGCCGCAATGATGTGTCACCTCCTACGAATGCTTACCATGTAATGTAATCTCTTTGTCACGATATCTCAAATCAAGCGGGTTGCATGCTAGTGTCATTAACCCATGTGCTCGATTACTCTTTCTTTGACTTTCCAGAATTGAACTTGCTCATTCCTCACCATGGTCATGGATTTATTTAGACAATATAAATTCCATCAAAGGGCCTGAGATATCTATTTCCATTATGGAACAGAAGGGACAAATCCTTTCTCACATTATCTATTAATGCAGTATCACCCGTGACGCACCCAACGTATCCTACCTTACTGCGAACAGTGTGTCATCACAGTTTTCGTCAATACATCTAAGTGCACGAGTTGTAATACCCATTAATAATAATCTTAAATTCTAAGGACCAATACACACGTCTGTAGATAGGAACATCCAATGACACTATGAAATGTGGATTTCCTACTGGCGGGTCTCGTTCTCATAATATCCTCCTTGATATTACCAAGGGCACACACCATGAGAAGGTGCCTCAAAGTTTTATGAGTCTTCACCCCTAATGGCCAATATTATTTGTGTATCTCAAATAACATCATCCAGTCATAGAACATATATTCAAGAACATTGTTATGGAACTTCCGGGTTCTCATCATAGCAGGGATCCGATATGTCCCTTTAATGCAACAGTTATCCTTAGGACATTATCACATGCATTGTCACGCAGAAGAACAATCAAGATGTAATAAGGTATTTATTAATGAATAAAGTACAAAGTGGTTGGTTCTAGGCCACCAACTCCATAAACATCTATCGGCGTTGCAGTTGCAGAAGATACGACTGGCAATAGTTGAGAACGCGTCACATTAGATTGACGCGAACGCAGGTGCACGAACGATGTTGGATGAAAATTGACGAGCTGCATAGGTGCAACAAGGGGAAAAAAAGACAAGCATCAGTTTTGACGAACACAGCAGGTACACGCAGTGTTCGACTCTGCATTCAACCACTATTTCAGAATTGAAACGACGATTCCCACGCTCAAGGTAGGCCGTCTAACGGCTATGGAAACTACGACCAAGGGGCTGTAGATAGAGATTCAGATGCAAGACATCTAGGAGTCGATCGCCGGGCTGGAGAGGGGCCATGAAGAGAATTTAAGGAAAGAAAACATGCCTGAGTTTACTAGAGACGAAAACGAAGCTCGAATCAAGGAAGCAGAAGCATACTTTTCAATCCGACAAACTTCGGAGCAAATAAATGTACTAATGAAGGAATTGTGTATGCAAGGTACTCTTTGAGTTTGAAATTGCTTATTGGAATCGAATAATAATGGGCTTACCTGGATGCACTTCAAAGAAGCGCTACTTGAGAGATTTGGAGGCATGGAAAAGGAGGAAATGGGGGTTGCAACTGCTCAAACCGCGGAGGAGTTTCAAACTGTCGAGGAACCTCAAACTATAGAAGTTGCGTGGAATTATGGTCTTGTACATATGCAACGAGAGATGTTGCGGGTGGTGCCGCTGCGAGCGCATGCTTTTGTTGAACTGATGGAACGATCATATCCTAAATAAGAGCAGCCTGAGGTTGTCAAAGAATGGTTGTATGACAATGATGTTACGGAATCGTCGGAAGTAGCAATTACAGAAACGAGAAAAGAAAGAAAATGTAGGAGAAAAGAAAACACACATAACACACAAATTTATGTCGTTCGGGATAAATCCCTACGTACATGGAGAGCCAGAATTCTCACTAAAAAACAGGAGCACAAATTACAGAGTTTTTCAGGTTCGAAACCCTATCCCAAAATGGGATAGATATGGAGAAGACTATCCACTGTTCCAAACAGGAAGTCTGCATCGCTACAGTGATCGGTGACCACTTTTGTCAAAAGTGCTACAGTGGCTGCCGGCTAGAAGTCAAAAGTGCAACAGTATAGTTGACTTCGAAGTCCACATTGCTACAGTGTCTGTCAGTGTCGGTCGGTCAGTCAGCACTGCAGTTGCAGAAGATACGACTCGAAATAGTTGAGAACGCGTCACAACAGAGAGACGCGGTCGCAGGTGCATGACCAACGTTGGATGAACATTGACGAGCCGCATAGGCGCCGCAGGGGAAAAAAAGACAAGCAACAGTTGTGACAGATGCAACAGTTGTGACGGACGCAGCAGGTATGCACGGTGTTGGATTGTACATTGAACCATTGTTTCATAATTGAAACGACGATTCTCAAGTTCAAGTAGGGTCGTTTTACGACTATGGAGACTACGACCAAGGGGCTGCAGATAGAGATTCGGATGCAAGACATCTAGGAGTCAATTGCTAAGCTGGAGAGGTGCTAAAGAGGTTCTTTGAATGAATGTGAGTGCAAAAATGAAATATTTAAAGTGTCAACTGTTGTCCAAGATAGAGGATGCCAATGGGAAACGAGAGAAGGCCCTAAAGAAGCTTGTCGAAGAGAAGAGATCAAGGGTGATGGAGGTCGCAGGGCTGGAAGGCTGGGTGGATAACCTCTATAACGAGGTGTCCAAGTGGCAGAGGTTGTGCAACGAATCTCAAATGAATAATTGACCGCTCCAACAGAAGCTGCGAAAATACCAGGATGAACTGGATTGTATCGTGCGGGAGAGGAGCGCCGCCCTGAATCCCGCAGTAACTGAGAAACAGAAATACTTGAAATTGCAGAGGATAGTGAAGGGTCTCTACGAGGAGTTGATGAAAGATAAATGTGTGGTGGAAGAGGCGGAAGTAATGATGGTGGTCAAGTAGCGTAGACGAAGATGGGGGCTCTTGGGACTGTCACCACCATTGTTGTTGTATCAATGGCGGTGTTTTGTGTCTGGAATCATCTGCGACGTCGTGTATGGGCGGATTGAATGGTTTTGGTCCGTGTGAATTTGATCATTTTTCGTTTTGTTTTTTTAATTCCATTCCAGTTAATGTATTTTTGGGATTAATTTTTTCTCTTTACAGGTCGCGAGGAATTGAATTTTTCTTCTTTGGTTATTGGTTTAACATTTATTTTATCAATGATATTTTTATAAATTCCTTCTTGTTAAACTATGTTGTCCCGCGTTGTTTTGGCTCCGTGATTGTTCTGATCCATCGGGATTGTCATATCTATCTCTTTGCCCGTCGTAAGTGATCCTAGAAACTGCCTCCACATCTCCTGAATAGCCTACCTGACTCCTCATTACACTTTTCAGGTTCTCCTCGTACTCGCTATTGTAATGATATTTGCACGTGTGTGTACATTTGATGCATGCAGATTCAATTTGGATTGAATCATGTACATCTTGATTCCCTCTATTTGCATTTTGTACTACATTAATGAGTTATTCTTGACATACTGGTGCTAATTATATATTATGATAAATTGAAACATATATCATTAGGTTTAAATTGGATCATGGAAAACGGTGTTGTTGCATTCTGTTTTATATCGTGATGTTTATATTTAAACTTCGTATGTTTTCCTGTGCATTGGAACAAGCATATCAGATGTAATCTTGTTTATTTTACAAATCAACAACGAATTGACTTTATCTTTCCCACCTTTTACAATTATATCCAATATAATTGTTTTTTATTATTACTCATAAACAATGTTTAAAGAAGGATGTCATTTTTTTTATCAACACCATAATTACACAATGATTCAAAAAAACGTATCGGAACATAAACTCAACCTTCATTGGCTCTATTGCCCTTCGGTTGTGCCCATCTTCTGCTTGTTTTGCTTCATCTGGCTTTATTGTGAGTTTTTGAGTGTTCCTCTACTTGTTGAGTAAGCCACCAATGTGTTGTGGGTGATGTAGCATATCACAGCAGCGCAGAAACGGAACAGTCTGAAAAGCAAAAACAAGAGGATGAATTCCAAATCCAAATTCACAACTTCAACCTATAAAAAAATTATTATATAAAGAACCAGTCATCCAGATTCAATATATACATTCTAGAACCACAATAGTATAGAAAGAATTACATCATGCTATCAATGTGCATAAGACAAAATGGTTCCAATTCAAAAACATAAATTCAAACTTAAAAGATACTAAGCTAAGGGGAAGCAGGAGCAGTATACATGGAAATCAGCGACAGGGCAGCAAGTATATGCAAAAGTGAACACAAAATATAGCAACCATAACAGTCCATGCATGGATCGGATCTTGAATGCTTCGGTGAATTAATTGGGGTGATGCATGACTGGATGGTCTTCTTCTGACCTCAAACCTTTGGTTAACAAATTCAATACATTTCTCAACAAATCCCACACAAAACTATGGGAAAGCTATCACTTTGCCCTAAAGGTCTTATTGAGATATCAATCAGAAGGCCATGTGAAGTGGAATACCACCAACTCCACACCAAGGACAAGCCACCCCATAAAGGGTGGTGAAACTAGTAAAATCACCATGCCCCGCAAATTGTTTTGTTTTACCTTCTTGAGTAATTGACTTGAATGAGGATTTGAGTGAGATCATATCGCACTAACCAGCAATGGAAGCACCATTGTAAAGCAATGAAAAAAAGCGAAAAACAAATATTATAGATCCCCCCAGTGATCCAAATCATCTAGGACTCGCCACCAATCTATTTTTAGAAATAATAGGTGAAGGAATTTCACCTGATGTTTTCACCTACACATCCTCAATCCATGGAATTTGTAAAGCTTGTTATTGGGAGACTACAAGATTTTTTGTTTAGAAGAAAGAGTAAAATATTGAATTGGATATGCATACATTTAAGGTGTTGGTGAATTCATTGAGTCATAAGGGGATGATTATTGATTCAAAACAAGTTATGCAAGTGATGATTGATGGTGGTTATGAGCTAGAAATTTTAACATTCAATTCTCTTTTATATCCTTAATAGATATAGTGGCATAGAGAGAATAGGAACACAAATTATAGGAACATGGGCAAGCTAGGGTGTTGTTTGCATGGAGCTGGGAGAGTAATAATTGTCAGGAGCAATATTGTAAATGAAAGTGAGTTAGTATGGCACGTTGTAGTAGGTCAGGAGCATGTAGGGGGATAATAAATAAAAGGGAGGTTGATAAAGAGGGGACCTACAAATGTCTTTGGCTAGAATTCTACAATGCAGAACGGAGGGTTCAGCCTTAGCTCTCGAAAGTGGCATCTTCATGAGATCTTCTTCTTCCCCATTTCTCCTTCGTATTCTTCTTACCTTCTTCTGTAATTCTTATAAGCAGTGACTGATTTCCAATAGAAACTCGTTGTTTTTCTTTTCTCTCTCGCTCTGCACCCTAACAATTGGTCCTCTAGTTGAGAGGTAATCTTGAGAGGTATTCTTGAGAGTATCTAGAGAGAGAGTTCTTGAACTGAAGTTTTTGAGAACTCAAGATGCAGCAGTACCAGGTACCCGCCATACAGAGGAAATCGCAGCAATGATCCAAATCATCTGGGACTCACGTTTGGTCTATTTTTAGAAATAATAGATGAAGGAATTTCACATGATGTTGTCACCTACACCTCCTCAATCCATGGAATTTTTAAATCTTGTTATTGGGAGACTACAAGATTGTTCGTTGACACGAAAGATTAAAATATTTAATTAGATATGCATACATTTAATGTGTTGGTGAATTCATTGCGTCATAAGGGGATGGTTATTGATTCAAAACAAGTTAGGCAAGTGGTGATTGATATTGGTTATGAGCCCGGCATTTTAACATTAAATTCTCTTTTATATCCTTAATAGATATTGTGGCATAGATAGAATAGGAACACAATTGATAGGAACATGGGCAGGCTAGGGTGTTGTTTGTGTGGGGCTATGTTGGGAGAGTAATAATTGTCATGAGCAATATTGTAAATGAAAAAGAGTTAGTATGGAAGGTTGTAGTAGGTCGAGAGCATGGAGGGGGCTAATAAATAAAAGGGAGGTTGATAAAGAGGGGAACTACAAATGTCTTTGGCTGGAATTCTGCTGTGCAGAAATGAGGGTTAGGCCTTAGCGCTTGGAAGTGGCATCTTCGGGAGATCTTCTTCTTCCCCATTTCTCCATCGTCTTCTTCTTATCTTCTTCTCCTGTAATTCTTATAAGCAATGACTGATTTCCAATAGAAACTCTCTGTTTTTTTTTTGTCTCTTTCCCAGGCACCCTAACAATTGGTGCTCTAGTTGAGAGGTAATCTTGAGAGGTATTCTTGAGAGTATCTAGAGAGAGAATTCTTGAACTGAAGTTTTGGAGAACTCAAGACACAGCAGTTACGTGCCATACAGAGGAAATCGTGGCAGCAAATATGGACGCAACATCTGTAGATTCTGGGCAAAGCGGAAGAGCGTTAGTGGGTGTACCCAACTTTAATTTCAGCGTTAACAACGATCAATCTGAGATCCGTCACAATAATAAAATGTCGGATCTTCGGAATAGAACTAAGAACAAAAAAGAAAGATGGGAGTCCCAAAACCATAGATATGATCATCATATGTTGGTTATAATTAATTTAATTAATTTACAAGATTTAACTTAATGGAATTCTCTCTCCGTTGATGTTTTCGGTCACGATCCGATGTGATCCGTTGTTGCGTCGTAGAATCCAAGTGTAGGATTTCTCTAGCGGTGATCCACACGTGCTCCACGTATCTCTGGACGTCGCCGAAAGGATATTCAGGTGCTAGCGCGGAAGAGCCTTCGCTTGCGATTTTCACCTTCGAACGTCTTGATCCGGTGGAGGTGGATCACTCTCTCGTAGCTTGAGAGCATTCTTGGTGGAAAAAGAATTTTCTCTTGGCTTGAGTGGTTTTCCAAATCCGTTGTGCACAACCACACAAAAAATGGCTAGGCTAATTAGAAATATATAATTGATATTTTTAATTAAATAGAATAATAAAATGAATTAATTACCCGAAAGAATTTATTCATTTCATTTAATTCTTACTAATACCCAATGTCTAATAATAACAATTGATTATTATTACCTGACATGCGCCCAGCGAATTACACCTAATATTATTTAATTAAATAAATAATATTATTTCTCATAAATTCCCAAAAAAAATACACAGCGTGTGCATTTGTTTTTATATTTTTCTTTATTTCCTCCACCACATTTATTAGACCTTGAATAATATCTATTTATTTCTCAAATAAATATCACTGCATTACTCACTAATAAATATATTATTTCACCCAAAATATATTCTCTCGAATAAGTCGAAATAAATGCGATCAGGAATTCTTGAATAATTTTTAAACCACAGTCGGGAATAATATTTATTCAACTTGTTAAATTAATATTTAACTGAGATATTTGGACACACTTAGTGTGTGACCGTCTAGGCCTCTTTCTCAGTTGCATTAGGCGGAGCCTGCCTAAAGTCCAAGGTTAGCGTCTAGAAACACGCTAAGGCACCCATAGAGAAAGAAGTTAACGCCGCAATGAAGTGTCACCTCCTACGAACGCTTACCGTGTAATGTAATCGCTTTGTCACGATATCTCGAATCAAGCAGCTTGCATGCTAGTATCATCAACCCATGTGCTCGATTATTATTTCTTTGACTTTCTGGAATTGAACTTGTTCATTCCTGGCCATGGATTTATTTAGGCTATATCAATTCCATCAAAGGGCTTGAGATATCTACTTCCGTTATGGAAGAGAAGGGAAAAATCATTTCTCGCATTATCTATTAATGCGGTATCACTTGTGACGCACCCAACGTATCCTACCTCACTGCGAACAGTGTGTCGTCACAGTTTCCTTCAATACATCTAAGTGCGCGAGTTGTAATACCCATTAATAATAATCTTAAAGTCTAAGGACCAATATACGCATCCACAGATAGGAACATCTAATGACACTATGAAATGTGGATGTCCTACTGTCGAGTCTCATTCTCATAATATCCTCCTGGATATTACCAAAGGCGCACACCATGAGAAGGTGCCTCAAAGTTTTATGAGTCATCACCCCTAATGGCCTATATTATTTGTGTCCCTCAAATAACATCATCCAGTCATAGAACATATATTCAAGAACAGTGTTATGGCACTTCCGGGTTCTCATCATAGCAGGGATCCGATATGCCCCTTTAATGCAACAGTTATCCTTAGGACATTATCACATGAATTGTCACGCAGAAGAACAATCAAGATGTAATAAGGTATTTATTAATGAATAAAGTACAAAGTGGTTGGTTCTAGGCCACCAACTCCATAAACATCTATCGGCATTGCAGTTGCAGAAGATACGACTGGCAATAGTTGAGAACGCGTCACATTAGATTGACGCGAACGCAGGTGCACGAACGACGTTGGATGAAAATTGACGAGCTGTATAGGTGAAACAAGGGGGAAAAAAGACAAGAAGCAGTTGTGACGAACGCAGCAGGTACACGCAGTGTTCGACTCTGCATTCAACCACTATTTCAGAATTGAAACGACGATTCCCACGCTCAAGGTAGGCCGTCTAACGGCTATGGAGACTACGACCAAGGGGCTGCAGATAGAGATTCAGATGCAAGACATCTAGGAGTCGATCACCAGGCTGGAGAGGGTCCATGAAGAGAATTTAAGGAAAGAAAACATGCCTGAGTTTACTAGAGACGAAAACGAAGCTCGAATCAAGGAAGCAGAAGCATACTTTTCAATCCGACAAACTTCGGAGCAAATAAATGTACTAATGAAGGAATTGTGTATGCAAGGTACGCTTTGAGTTTGAAATTGCTTATTGGAATCAAATAATAATGGGCTTACCTGGATGCACTTCAAAGAAGCGCTACTTGAGAGATTTGGAGGCATGGAAAAGGAGGAAACGGGGGTTGCAACTGCTCAAACCGCGGAGGAGTTTCAAACTGTCGAGGAACCTCAAACTATGGAAGTTACGTGGAATTATGGTCTTGTACATATGCAATGAGAGATGTTGTGCGTGGTGCCGCTGCGAGCACATTCTTTTGTTGAACTGATGGAACTATCATATCCTAAATAAGAGCAGCCTGAGGTTGTCAAAGAATGGTTGTATGACAATGATGTTACGGAATCGTCGGAAGTAGCAATTACAGAAACGAGAAATGAAAGAAAATGTAGGAGAAAAGAAAACACACAGAACACACAAATTTATGTGGTTCAGGAGAAATCCCTACGTCCATGGAGAGCCAGAATTCTCATTAAAAAACAGGAGCACAAATTACAGAGTTTTTCAGGTTCGAAACCCTAGCCCAAAATGGGATAGATATGGAGAAGACTATCCACTATTCCAAACAGGAAGTCTGCGTCGCTACAGTGATCGGCGACCACTTTTGTCAAAAGTGCTACAGTGGCTGCCGGATAGAAGTCAAAAGTGCAACAGTATAGTTGACTCCGAAGTCCACATTGCTACAGTGCCTGTCAGTGTTGGTCGGTCAGTCGGCACTGTAGTTGCAGAAGATACGACTCGAAATAGTTGAGAACGCGTCACAACAGAGAGACGCAGTCGCAGGTGCACGAACGACGTTGGATGAACATTGACGAGCCGCATAGGCGCCGCAGGGGAAAAAAAGACAAGCAATAGTTGTGACAGATGCAACAGTTGTGACAGACGCAACAGGTATGCACGGTGTTGGATTGTACATTGAACCATTGTTTCATAATTGAAACGACGATTCTCACGTTCAAGTCGGGTCATCTTACGACTTTGGAGACTACGACCAAGGGGCTGCAGATAGAGATTCGGATGCAAGACATCTAGGAGTCAATTGCTAGGCTGGAGAGGTGCTAAAGAGGTTCTTTGAATGAATGTGAGCGCAAAAATGAAATATTTAAAGTGTCAAATGTTGTCCAAGATAGAGGAGGCCAATGGGCAACGAGAGAAGGCCCTAAAGAAGCTTGTCGAAGAGAAGAGATCAAGGGCGATGGAGGTCGCAGGACTGGAAGGCGGGGTGGATAACCTCTGTAACGAGGTGTCCAAGTGGCAGAGGTTGTGCAACGAATCTCAAATGAATAATTGACCGCTCCAACAGAAGCTGCGAAAATACCAGGATGAACTGGATTGGATCTTGCGGGAGAGGAGCGCCGCCCTGAATCCCGCAGTAACTGAGAAACAGAAATACTTGAAATTGCAGAGTATAGTGAAGGGTCTCTACAAGGAGTTGATGAAAGATAAATGTGTGGTGGCAGAGGCGGAAGTAATGATGGTGGTCAAGTAGCGTAGACGAAGATGGGGGCTCTTGGGACTGTCACCACCATTGTTGTTGTATCAATGGCGGTGTTTTGTGTCTGGAATCATCTGCGACGTCGTGTATGGGTGGATTGAATGGTTTTGGTCCGTGTGAATTTGATCATTTTTCGTTTTGTTTTTTTAATTCCATTCCAGTTAATGTATTTTTGGGATTAATTTTTTCTCTTTACAGGTCGCGAGGAATTGAATTTTTCTTCTTTGGCTATTGGTTTAACATTTATTTTATCAATGATATTTTTATAAATTCCTTGTTAAACTATGTTGTCCCGCGTTGTTTTGGCTCCGTGATTGTTCCAATCCATCGGGATTGTCAGATCTATCTCTTTGCCCGTCGTAAGTGATCCTAGAAACTGCCTCCACATCTCCTGAATAGCCTACCTGACTCCTCATTACACTTTTCAGGTTCTCCTCGTACTCGCTATTGTAATGATATTTGCACGTGTGTGTACATTTGATGCATGCAGATTCAATTTGGATTGAATCATGTACATCTTGATTCCCTCTATTTGCATTTTGTACTACATTAATGAGTTATTCTTGACATACTGGTGCTAATTATATATTATGATAAATTGAAACATATATCATTAGGTTTAAATTGGATCATGGAAAACGGTGTTGTTGCATTCTGTTTTATATCGTGATGTTTATATTTAAACTTCGTATATTTTCCTGTGCATTGGAACAAGCATATCAAATGTAATCTTGTTTATTTTACAAATCAACAACGAATTGACTTTATCTTTTCCACCTTTTACACTTATATCCAATATAATTGTTTTTTATTATTACTCATAAACAATGTTTAAAGAAGGATGTCATTTTTTTTATCAACACCATAATTACACAATGATTCAAAAAAACGTATCGGAACATAAACTCAACCTTCATTGGATCTATTGCCCTTCGGTTGTGCCCATCTTCTGCTTGTTTTGCTTCATCTGGCTTTATTGTGAGTTGTTGAGTGTTCCTCTACTTGTTGAGTAAGCCACCAATGTGTTGGGGGTGATGTTTCATATCACGGCAGCGCAGAAACGGAACAGTCTGAAAAGCAAAAATAAGAGGATGAATTCCAAATCCAAATTCACAACTTCAACCTATAAAAAAATTATTATATAAAGAACCAGTCATCCAGATTCAATATATACATTCTAGAACCACAATAGTATAGGAAGAATTACATCATGCTATCAATGTGCATAAGACAAAATGGTTCCAATTCAAAAACATAAATTCAAACTTAAAAGATACTAAGCTAAGGGGAAGCAGGAGCAGTATACATGGAAATCAGCGACAGGGCATCAAGCATATGCAAAAGTGAACATAGAATATAGCAAACATAACAGTCCATGCATGGATCGGATCTTGAATGCTTCGGTGAATTAATTGGGGTGATGTATGACTGGATGGTCTTCTTCTGACCTCAAACCTTTGGTTAACAAATTCAATACATTTGTCAACAAATCCCACACAAAACTATGGGAAAGCTAACACTTTTCCCTAAAGGTCTTATTGAGATATCAATCAGAAGGCCATGTGAAGTGGAATACCACCAACTCCACACCAAGGACAAGCCACCCCATAAAGGGTGGTGAAACTAGTAAAATCACCATGCCCCGCAAATTGTTTTGTTTTACCTTCTTGAGTAATTGACTTGAATGAGGATTTGAGTGAGATCATATCGCACTAACCAGCAATGGAAGCACCATTGTAAAGCAATGAAAAAAAGCGAAAAACAAAGATTATAGATCCCCCCAGTGATCCAAATCATCTAGGACTCGCCACCAATCTATTTTTAGAAATAATAGGTGAAGGAATTTCACCTGATGTTTTCACCTACACATCCTCAATCCATGGAATTTGTAAAGCTTGTTGTTGGGAGACTACAAGATTTTTTGTTTAGAAGAAAGAGTAAAATATTGAATTGGATATGCATACATTTAAGGTGTTGGTGAATTCATTGAGTCATAAGGGGATGCTTATTGATTCAAAACAAGTTATGCAAGTGATGATTGATGGTGGTTATGAGCTAGACATTTTAACATTCAATTCTCTTTTATATCCTTAATAGATATAGTGGCATAGAGAGAATAGGAACACAAATTATAGGAACATGGGCAAGCTAGGGTGTTGTTTGCGTGGAGCTGGGAGAGTAATAATTGTCAGGAGAAATATTGTAAATGAAAATGAGTTAGTATGGCACGTTGTAGTAGGTCGGGAGCATGTAGGGGGCTAATAAATAAAAGGGAGGTTGATAAATAGGGGACCTACAAATGTCTTTGGCTAGAATTCTACAATGCAGAATGGAGGGTTCAGCCTTAGCTCTCAAAAGTGGCATCTTCATGAGATCTTCTTCTTCCCCATTTCTCCTTCGTATTCTTCTTACCTTCTTCTGTAATTCTTATAAGCAGTGACTGATTTCCAATAGAAACTCGTTTTTTTTCTTTTCTCTCTCGCTCTGCACCCTAACAATTGGTCCTCTAGTTGAGAGGTAATCTTGAGAGGTATTCTTGAGAGTATCTAGAGAGAGAGTTCTTGAACTGAAGTTTTGGAGAACTCAAGATGCAGCAGTACCAGGTACGCGCCATACAGAGGAAATCGCAGCAATGATCCAAATCATCTGGGACTCACGTCTGGTCTATTTTTAGAAATAATAGATGAAGGAATTTCACCTGATGTTGTCACCTACACCTCCTCGATCCATGGAATTTGTAAATCTTGTTATTGGGAGACTACAAGATTGTTCGTTGACACGAAAGATTAAAATATTTAATTAGATATGCATACATTTAATGTGTTGGTGAATTCATTGCGTCATAAGGGGATGGTTATTGATTCAAAACAAGTTAGGCAAGTGGTGATTGATATTGGTTATGAGCCCGGCATTTTAACATTAAATTCTCTTTTATATCCTTAATAGATATTGTAGCATAGATAGAATAGGAACACAATTGATAGGAACATGGGAAGGCTAGGGTGTTGTTTGCGTGGGGCTGTGTTGGGAGAGTAATAATTGTCAGGAGCAATATTGTAAATGAAAAAGAGTTAGTATGGCAGGTTGTAGTAGGTTGAGAGCATGGAGGGGGCTAATAAATAAAAGGGAGGTTGATAAAGAGGGGAACTACAAATGTCTTTGGCTGGAATTCTGCTGTGCAGAAATGAGGGTTAGGCCTTAGCGCTTGGAAGTGGCATCTTCGGGAGATCTTCTTCTTCCCCATTTCTCCATCGTCTTCTTCGTACCTTCTTCTCCTGTAATTATTATAAGCAATGACTGATTTCCAATAGAAACTCTCTGTTTTTTTTTTCTCTCTTTCCCAGGCACCCTAACAATTGGTTCTCTAGTTGAGAGGTAATCTTGAGAGGTATTCTTGAGAGTATCTAGAGAGAGAATTCCTGAACTAAAGTTTTGGAGAACTCAAGACACAGCAGTTACGTGCCATACAGAGGAAATCGTGGCAGCAAATATGGACACAACATCTGTAGATTCTGGGCAAAGCGGAAGCGCGTTAGTGGGTGTACTCAACTTTAATTTCAGTGTTAACAATGATCAATCTGAGATCCGTCACAATAATAAAACGCCGGATCTTCGGAATAGAACTAAGAACAAAAAAGAAAGAGGGAGTCCCAAAACCATAGATAGGATCATCATATGTTGGTTATAATTAATTTAATTAATTGACAAGATTTAACTTAATGGAATTCTCTCTCCGTTGATGTTTCCGGTCACGATCCGATGTGATCCGTTGTTGCGTCGTAGAATCCAAGTGTAGGATTGCTCTAGCGGTGATCCACACGTGCTCCACGTATCTCTGGACGTCGCCAAAAGGATCTTCAGGTGCTAGCACGGAAGAGCCTTCGCTTGCGATTTTCGCCTTCGATCGTCTTGATCCGGTGGAGGTGGATCTCTCTCTCGTAGCTTGAGAGCATTCTTGGTGGAAAAAGAATTTTCTCTTGGCTTGAGTGGTTTTCCAAATCCGTTGTGCACAACCACACAAAAAATGGCTAGGCTAATTAGAAATATATAATTGAGATTTTTAATTACATAGAATAATAAAATGAATTAATTACCCGAAAGCATTTATTCATTTCATTTAATTCTTACTAATACCCAATGTCTAATAATAACAATTGATTATTATTACCTGACATGCGCCCAGCGAATTACACCTAATATTATTTAATTAAATAAATAATATTATTTCTCATAAATTCCCAAAAAAAATACACAGCGTGTGCATTTGTTTTTATATTTTTCTTTATTTCCTCCACCACATTTATTAGACCTTGAATAATAGCTATTTATTTCTCAAATAAATATCACTGCATTACTCGCTAATAAATATATTATTTCGCCCACAATATATTCTCTCGAATAAGTCGAAATAAATGCGATCAGGAATTCTTGAATAATTATTAAACCACAGTCGGGAATAATATTTATTCAACTTGTTAAATTAATATTTAACTGAGATATTTGGACACACTTAGTGTGTGACCGTCTAGGCCTCTTTCTCAGTTGCATTAGGCGGAGCCTGCCTAAAGTCCAAGGTTAGCGTCTAGAAACACGCTAAGGCACCCATAGAGAAAGAAGTTAACGCCGCAATGAAGTGTCACCTCCTACGAACGCTTACAGTGTAATGTAATCGCTTTGTCACAATATCTCAAATCAAGCAGCTTGCATGCTAGTATCATCAACTCATGTGCTCGATTATTATTTCTTTGACTTTCTGGAATTGAACTTGTTCATTCTTGGCCATGGATTTATTTAGGCTATATCAATTCCATCAAAGGGCTTTAGATATCTACTTCCGTTATGGAAGAGATGGGAAAAATCATTTCTCGCATTATCTATTAATGCAGTATCACTTGTGACGCACCCAACGTATCCTACCTCACTGCGAACAGTGTTTCGTCACAGTTTTCTTCAATACATCTAAGTGCGCGAGTTGTAATACCCATTAATAATAATCTTAAAGTCTAAGGACCAATATACGCATCCACAGATAGGAACATCTAATGACACTATGAAATGTGGATGTCCTACTGTCGGGTCTCATTCTCATAATATCCTCCTGGATATTACCAAAGGCGCACACCATGAGAAGGTGCCTCAAAGTTTTATGAGTCATCACCCCTAATGGCCTATATTATTTGTGTCCCTCAAATAACATCATTCAGTCATAGAACATATATTCAAGAACAGTGTTATGGCACTTCCGAGTTCTCATCATAGCAGGGATCCGATATGCCCCTTTAATGCAACAGTTATCCTTAGGACATTATCACATGCATTGTCACGCAGAAGAACAATCAAGATGTAATAAGGTATTTATTAATGAATAAAGTACAAAGTGGTTGGTTCTAGGCCACCAACTCCATAAACATCTATCGGCGTTGCAGTTGCAGAAGATACGACTGGCAATAGTTGAGAACGCGTCACATTAGATTGACGCGAACGCAGGTGCACGAACGACGTTGGATGAAAATTGACGAGCTGCATATGTGCAGCAAGGGGAAAAAAGACAAGCAGCAGTTGTGACGAACGCAGCAGGTACACGCAGTGTTCGACTCTGTATTCAACCACTATTTCAGAATTGAAACGACGATTCCCACGCTCAAGGTAGGCCGTCTAACGGCTATGGAGACTACGACCAAGGGGCTGCAGATAGAGATTCGGATGCAAGACATCTAGGAGTCGATCGCCAGGCTGGAGAGGGGCCATGAAGAGAATTTAAGGAAAGAAAACATGCCTGAGTTTACTAGAGACGAAAATGAAGCTCAAATCAAGGAAGCAGAAGCATACTTTTCAATCCGACAAACTTCGGAGCAAATAAATGTACTAATGAAGGAATTGTGTATGCAAGGTACGCTTTGAGTTTGAAATTGCTTATTGGAATCGAATAATAATGGGCTTACCTGGATGCACTTCAAATAAGCGCTACTTGAGAGATTTGGAGGCATGGAAAAGGAGGAAACGGGGGTTGCAACTGCTCAAACCGCGGAGGAGTTTCAAACTGTCGAGGAACCTCAAACTATGGAAGTTACGTGGAATTATGGTCTTGTACATATGCAATGAGAGATGTTGCGGGTGGTGCCGCTGCGAGCGCATGCTTTTGTTGAACTGATGGAACGATCATATCCTAAATAAGAGCAGCCTGAGGTTGTAAAAGAATGGTTGTATGACAATGATGTTACGGAATCGTCGGAAGTAGCAATTACAGAAACGAGAAACGAAAGAAAATGCAGGAGAAAAGAAAACACACAAAACACACAAATTTACGTGGTTCGGGAGAAATCCCTACGTCCATGGAGAGCCAGAATTCTCATTAAAAAACAGGAGCACAAATTACAGAGTTTTTCAGGTTCGAAACCCTAGCCCAAAATGGGATAGATATGGAGAAGACTATCCACTATTCCAAACAGGAAGTCTGCGTCGCTACAGTGATCGGCGACCACTTTTGTCAAAAGTGCTACAGTGGCTGCCGGATAGAAGTCAAAAGTGCAACAGTATAGTTGACTCTGAAGTCCACATTGCTACGGTGTCTGTCAGTGTCGGTCGGTCAGTCGGCACTGCAGTTGCAGAAGATACGACTCGAAATAGTTGAGAACGCGTCACAACAGAGAGACGCGGTCACAGGTGCACGAACGACGTTGGATGAACATTGACGTGCCGCATAGGCGCCGCAGGGGAAAAAAAGACAAGCAACAGTTGTGACAGATGCAACAGTTGTGACGGACGCAGCAGGTATGCACGGTGTTGGATTGTACATTGAACCATTGTTTCATAATTGAAACGACGATTCTCACGTTCAAGTCGGGTCGTCTTACGACTATGGAAACTACGACCAAGGGGCTGTAGATAGAGATTCGGATGCAAGACATCTAGGAGTCAATTGCTAAGCTGGAGAGGTGCTAAAGAGGTTCTTTGAATGAATGTGAGCGCAAAAATGAAATATTTAAAGTGTCAACTGTTGTCCAAGATAGAGGAGGCCAATGGGCAACGAGAGAAGGCCCTAAAGAAGCTTGTCGAAGAGAAGAGATCAAGGGTGATGGAGGTCCCAGGACTGGAAGGCGGGGTGGATAACCTCTGTAACGAGGTGTCCAAGTGGCAGAGGTTGTGCAACGAATCTCAAATGAATAATTGACCGCTCCAACAGAAGCTGCGAAAATACCAGGATAAACTGGATTGGATTGTGCGGGAGAGGAGCGCCGCCCTGAATCCCGCAGTAACCGAGAAACAGAAATACTTGAAATTGCAGAGGATGGTGAAGGGTCTCTACGAGAAGTTGATGAAAGATAAATGTGTGGTGGCAGAGGCGGAAGTAATGATGGTGGTCAAGTAGCGTAGACGCAGATGGGGGCTCTTGGGACTGTCACCACCATTGTTGTTGTATCAATGGCGGTGTTTTGTGTCTGGAATCATCTGCGACGTCGTGTATGGGCGGATTGAATGGTTTTGGTCCGTGTGAATTTGATCATTTTTCGTTTTGTTTTTTTAATTCCATTCCAGTTAATGTATTTTTGGGATTAATTTTTTCTCTTTACAGGTCGCGAGGAATTGAATTTTTCTTCTTTGGTTATTGGTTTAACATTTATTTTATCAATGATATTTTTATAAATTCCTTCTTGTTAAACTATGTTGTCCCGCGTTGTTTTGGCTCCGTGATTGTTCCGATCCATCGGGATTGTCAGATCTATCTCTTTGCCCGTCGTAAGTGATCCTAGAAACTGCCTCCACATCTCCTGAATAGCCTACCTGACTCCTCATTACACTTTTCAGGTTCTCCTCGTACTCGCTATTGTAATGATATTTGCACGTGTGTGTACATTTGATGCATGCAGATTCAATTTGGATTGAATCATGTACATCTTGATTCCCTCTATTTGCATTTTGTACTACATTAATGAGTTATTCTTGACATACTGGTGCTAATTATATATTATGATAAATTGAAACATATATCATTAGGTTTAAATTGGATCATGGAAAACGGTGTTGTTGCATTCTGTTTTATATCGTGATGTTTATATTTAAACTTCGTATGTTTTCCTGTGCATTGGAACAAGCATATCAAATGTAATCTTGTTTATTTTACAAATCAACAACGAAATGACTTTATCTTTTCCACCTTTTACACTTATATCCAATATAATTGTTTTTTATTATTACTCATAAACAATGTTTAAAGAAGGATGTCATTTTTTTTATCAACACCATAATTACACAATGATTCAAAAAAACGTATCGGAACATAAACTCAACCTTCATTGGCTCTATTGCCCTTCGGTTGTGCCCATCTTCTGCTTGTTTTGCTTCATCTGGCTTTATTGTGAGTTGTTGAGTGTTCCTCTACTTGTTGAGTAAGCCAGCAATGTGTTGTGGGTGATGTTGCATATCACGGCAGCGCAGAAACGGAACAGTCTGAAAAGCAAAAACAAGAGGATGAATTCCAAATCCAAATTCACAACTTCAACCTATAAAAAAATTATTATATAAAGAACCAGTCATCCAGATTCAACGCAGCAGTTGTGACGGACGCAACAGTTGTGACGGACGCAGCAGGTACACGCAGTGTTGGACTCTACATTCAACTACTGTTTCAGAATTGAAATGACGATTCTCACGCTCAAGGTGGGCCGTTTAACAACTATGGAGACTACGACCAAGGGGCTGCAGATAGAGATTCGGATGCAAGACATCTAGGAGTCGATCGCCAGGCTGGAGAGGGGCCAGGAAGAGAATTTAAGGAAAGAAAACATGCATAAGTTTACTAGAGATGAAACCGAAGCTCGAATCATGGAAACTGAAGCATATTTTTCAATTCAACAAACTCCAGAGCATATAAATGTACTAACGAAGAAATTGTGTATGCAAGATACGTCTTGAGTTTGAAATTACTTATTGGAATCGAATAAGAATGGGCTTACCTGGATGCACTTCAAAGAAGCGCTACTTGAGAGATTTGGAGGCATGGCAGAGGAAACGAGGGCTACAACTGCTCAAACCGCGGAGGAGTTTCAAACTGTCAAGGAACCTCAGACTGCGGAAGTTGCATGGAATTCTGGTCGTGTACATATGCAACGAGAGATGTTCCTGGTGGTGCCGCTGTGAGCACATGCCTTTGTTGAACCGATGGAACAGTCATATCCTAAACAAGAGCAGCCTGAGGTTGTCAAAGAATGGTTGTATGACACCGATGTTTCAGAATCGTCGGGAGTCGCAATGACAGAAACTAGAAATGAAAGAAAATGCAGGAGAAAAGAAAACACACAGAACACACAAATTTACGTGGTTCGGGAAAAATCTCTACGTCCACGGAGAGGTAGAATTCTCACTAAAAAATAGGAGCACAAATTACAGAGTTTTGGGTTCGAAACCCTAGCATGAAATAGGATACATATGAAGAAAACGATCCATTATTCCAAACAGGAAGTCCGCATCGCTACAGTGAACGGCGACCACCTTTGTCAAAAGTGCTATAGTGGCTGCCGACTGGAAGTCAAAAGTGCAACAGTATAGTTGACTCCGAATTTCGCACTGCTGCAGTGTCTGTCGGTGTCGGTCGGTCAGCTCTGCTACAGTGGTCGGAGATGCTACAGTTGCGGACCACAAGCATCCTGCCCAACCGGATCGGGCTAAACCAATCCAACAAGCAATCAACTGCTAGTATAAGCTCTAGATGCTGGAAATCGAAATCAGGAACCCCCACACTGAAATCAGTGTAAGGTGGAAATGCAGGGCTCGGGACATTCATTGATTAAATTAAATGGCTCAAAATCAATTATTGAATGTGTCAATAAGGGTTCCCGAGTTGCTGAAATTCTGTTGGCGTTTGGTGCATCAAGTTTTTTTTAATTGCCAAAATGGTACTATTGGCACAAATTTCTAGAGCAATATGGAAGTATTTTGGAATGTTTTGCAGATGGAAAGTTAGTTGTAAATATGCATTCACGAACTCCTGCGCTAGATTAAGAATGCAGGTTGTGGCATTGGAGTTCTCAATTTCGTGGGGTGGCATGGTTTTTTGGAAGAAGATGTTTAAGCTTCCTGCGCCTTCCTCAAATCAACCCAAAACCTATGGACCAACTAATATTGATAATGAGTCTAAGACGCCCTACGCTGAAGCTAAGAAATGCATGCAGGGCAATGGCAGCGACAAATTCTCCCCTTACGATCAGTGTGAAGATATAGATGTTCAAGAACCGTTGCACCGAAAAGGGCATCAATGTGTACCACATACTTGGGGTATGGAGGAAATGGAGACAGTTATAACATATCATCTTGATATTTTTCCTGTTGTTATGAAAGAACCAGAAAAGGAGGAACGTTCTCCTGGAACCGATGCTGAAGAAGAAGCTATGTACCTGGGAGCTTTGTTCAACAGAAGAGCTAAGGATATTGTTGCGCTGACTGTTGGAAACACATCCATATTGAGACCGTCACTGAAGCCATCACCAAGGGTTGTCTGAAGATCCAATAATAATGCATCCAAGCCGTGCTCTGGACTTCCACCTTGAGGACAAGGTGTTTTCCAGACGGGTGGAATTGATAGGAATGTGAATAGTGTGTGGGGCTGTGTTGGGTGAGTAATAATTGTCAAGGGCAATATTGTAAAGGCAAAAGATAGTATGGCAGGCTGTAGTAAGTTGGGAGCAGGTAGGGGGTTAATAAATAGAAGGGAGGTTGATAGGGAGGGGGACTACGGATGTTTTTGGCTGGAATTTTGTTGTGCACATCCAAGGGTTAGGCCTCAACTCTCGAAAGCAGCATCTTCAGAAGATCTTCTTCTTCTTCCCCGTTTCTTCTTCATCTTCTTCCTCTTCTTCTTACCTTCTTCTTCTGTAATTCATGTAGGTAGTGGCTCATTTGCACTAGAAACTGTTTGTCTCTGCACCCTAACAACAATTACCATTGTACAGAAACATGACTGAAAAATCACTGATTCCCAATGTTGTTACATTCACCATTCTCATGACGGGTATGTGCATGGTGGGTAGATCCCGAGAAGCCTTAATAATTCTCTTCAAGATGCAAACCCATGGGTTTATTCCAAACACCCGTACCTACTCTGCTTTTTTGGATGGTTTGTTCCGAAATCATTACTTAGAGGAAGCAATGACATTTTTTAAGGTGGTGAGCCTAGTGGGCTACTATCCAACATATATGATTACAACATAATGACTCGTGGTTTTTGCAAAGCGGGTTTACTAGAGTTGGCAAAGAAAATGTTTTCTTCATTGTCTTCTAAAAAGCTACATCCCGACAAATGTATTTATAATGCCATGTTTAATGGTTTTTGTGAGGAAGGCTTGCTGAATGCAGCAAGAGATTTTCTTAATGAAATGGAAGAGGCTGAATGCCCTCCAGCACGCAGAACTTATAATGCACTTGTTAAGAGATATCTTGAACATGATGACATGTTTATGGTGGAGAAACTTATTCATATAATGATTCAGAAAGGCTTTGTCGCAGATGCAGCCACAATGACTATGTTACAGGACTGACTATCATTGGGTGGAATAAATACATGATCGATGATTACGATTACTTAGCACGTGTAAAGGGAATGTTATTCATGAATTAATATTCAAAATTTTAAATTATAAAAAATGCAGGATAAACACACACACAGAACATTATGTTATATACAAAATAATAAATAATATATACAGAACATTATATTATAAACAGGACAATGTATACAGAATATTATATTAAAAATACATTATATATATACAGAACATATATACAATACAGGACATATGTATACCTTTCCTTGGCTTAATTTGAGCTAGCTAAATTTTGATGAAGAAGCGCTGCGTTGGGGGAGAAAACAACCCACCACGGTCCAGAATTTTGCAGGGCGCTAGGTTTCAAGAGCATATATTTTGCGAGGGAGGTGAATAAATTTGGCGCACGGGTGGGAGAACAGATACTATGGAGGTGTGGGGAAGAGGCCGAATCTAACGGATGATGGAAGATTGGGTCAAATCGGGGACGAGGGTTCCGGGAGGTCCGGTTCGGATAAAAGGGTTCGGATTCAGGTAGAAAGGTGGGAAAATGGGGTTCCGGAAGATGAGGTGACGAACGCGAACGATGGATGTGAGAGAGACGACATGGCCGATGGCGGAGGTTGCGGAGAAAGAAATCGCGGCGGCAGGCGGAGCAGGGTTTTGGAGGAGAAGGGTTCGACGGTGGCCCGCCCGAGACCTTACTATCCACTAAAGTCTTTGTCTATTTATCCAGGGACTACAGCCCACACCCCGAGGAGTGCGGGATGTGGCCCACGCCCCGGGTGGCGAGAGGCGGCCTGCGCGAGCTCAGATACCCTGGCAATCCCTGGAATGGGATGTCCTGCAGGTGCCAGCCCTCTATGGTGGGGGCGCTACCTGGCTGGCTACACCCAAGTCGGACCGGTGCTCTGACCCATGCGACTCGATCGGGTGAACCCACCCCGGGTCGCGCCGAAGGGGCAGCGCCATGCGCTAGGGCTAGGTCGCGGCACCCTTCCCTCGGTGCCGAACAAGGGGCAGCACCATAGGCTAGTCCGATTCAATTCACATTTGTCCCATCTACAGATATGCACCCGATCTACGCAAACCTTCAGATTCGGGTCCTAGATACGAAGATCCAGATCTATGATTTTCAAGAATAGACAAATCATATCCAGATTTATGCAGAGATTAATTATGGCGGGCTACCAATTTCTAATTTTTATGTAGATCTAATCTAAATTTGTCAGATTGTCGGACCGATTGTAATTAAATTAATTGTAAAACAATTACCTCACTACCATGGATTCTCACTCGTTTTTGTTGTTCATTGTTGCCAACAATATCCAAACTCCAATCCCTTTCCACATGTGAATCTGTGAAGATGAGGAAGATGGTTTCAATGTGTTAGGTGCTACAGTGACGGATTTTGAACTCTTTGGATTCTTGTGTCGGTAACACACTCCAAATCTTGTGTCTTATTCTCTCGTTTCATAAGGGAACGAGAGAGCTCGCTTAATTGTGAATAATTATTCAATAAGATTGTCTAACTATAATCCATGAGATGACGGTGTCTTTGATACTAGGGTTTAATAAAAAAAATGCAAAAAAGTCCCCATACCTCTTACCCCTTCTAAAATATATTCACTTGCACCATTAACCATTTAATCAATAAATAAATGATCAACATGGATAAATAGAGTATATAATATATTTTTAACGCCCTCCCTTAGGAAGCAACAATTGAACGGTGTCAGACTGAAGGAGTAGTCATTGAAGGACCCCGGAACACCCTCAGGGGAGAAGTGAATCGGGGTGTCAACTTTTTCTTTTAAACTGATGGATCTTGTTCCCACATTGGTAGGAACCTGTTAAATCTGTCTGAAGAGGATGTGCATAAAATAAACGATCACATGCAAATCAAGGGCACAACAATTTTACTTGGTTCACCACTAAGGGCTACGTCCAATGAGCATACGCCAACAGTGTATCGGTCGTATCAAATTCCACTAATCTTCACTAGTTGTGGATTACAAGAGTTTAGCACAGTCACTTTGTTTCAGACGCACTGCCTTTACAAGGATTTAGGGATAGCACACTGCGTCCTTCGAATCACTTCTGCTCACTCTCATCTGCTCACTGCTTTGGAAGAATCTTCACTCAGTTTATCAACTTGAAGGTCGTTTTAATGTTTTATCCTTAATTCATGCATCCTCAACTACAAATGGATGCTCTGTTGAAGTCTCATAATCACGCACAAATGTAATTTATTTTCCCGTACACTGATATGTTATAAAGATTAATCTCGCAAACTGATTTGGTCAATTTTAGGCTTCTTTGGGTGTTTCGTGTACTGCAACTAATTCCGCGTACCATAGCTGTTTTCGCGTACCATCGAGCTCCTCCGCGTACTGCGCTGTGTTGCGTTTCGCCCTACTCCGCGTACTGCTCCAAACCTTAGCGCACCGTCCTGCTCCGCATACTGCCTTGCTCCGCCGCGTACTGCGAGAGCTTCATGCGCGAACCACACACCCTTCTGCGGACTGTTTTCCTTACGCGGACGAGTCTCTCCGCGTACCGTCTTCTCCTTCGCGAACCACTGTCTCCTCCAAATTTCCCCCCCAAATTTTTAATCTTCAATCTCATCACTTAACAAAGGGGATTACTGTTCCTTAAATAGGCACATAAGTCCGCAAAAATCGCTAATTTGTTTTATCCAAATTTTCAATATGGGACAATCTTCACTCCATCTGCGTACGGTTAGCTTCCACTGTGTACCACTCCTGTTTGGCGAATCGCAGCAATCCCGCCAACCATCATCATTCTGCGTACCGCATGGCTTCACCGCGTACCGTTGCTGCGAACTGTTTTCAGTTCTACGCACCGCTCCGCGTACCGTTCCCGCTGCCTACACCGCGTACCACGCACCTGCACCGCGTACCGCGCCCCTGCACCGCGTAACGTGCGTATAGCATCCCGTCTTTTTATAACATAACTTTTCATTCCATTACACGGAACTGAGGATCTTTAAGGTTTAGTGTCTTGGAAACAAGGAACATAAAACATGAAACAAAAAAAAATATTCTTCTTAAACACTTGAAAGGCTTCTCCTCATGTTCACCCTAGGCTCATTACTGCATCCCATAACCTGGGGACATACATCAAAAGGAAGGGTGAGCAGAAGGCCCAGCAAAGGAAACAAGTGAAACATTTTACATATGAACTTGAGATACATCAATAAAGTCATGAAAAGAAATTTAAGGCATGAAAATGAAATCATGAGACATATCATAATAAAAATAAAACTTTTTCATAACTTGAAGATGTGGCTACATCATTTAACATAGACAATCATGAACATATCACCAAGGTCCATCCCCAAGGTTTCATTTTAAAATTACCAAGGTTATTCACCAAGGTATCGTGAAAATTGTAATCTCTAGTGGTTACATCATTACCCAATGCATTGGAGCGCTATTAGGGCGCACCCTTAAATTTGCCTTTATTATCATGTGAGCCACATATATCATCATCAAACATTTCATAAATAACCCACATAACATAAAATAAATGGGTTTCATTTCATAATCATAACGTTTTAAAAACTGCTTTAAAGACATGATCTTTACGTCACTTTAAACCCACGGAAAGGGAAAGCGGGTCTCATGTATGTAAATCCCAGAATTTAAAATGGAACATGTTGATATATATGTGAATACCCTTGTAGAAATAAGAGCTTTAAGTATTCACTTTATAACATAAAATAATTTTTGAGAAAAGAGAGAGGCATTTTGAGGGGAAAATTCTGCAGCATAACGGCTAAGTTTCGGGGTTTTAGAAAACATTGAAATCAGAGGGGACATGGGTCACCCTCTCATAAATGATCCATAAAACAGTAGGGTGAAAGAATAAGAAGGACATATGGACATGGTAATGAAATTTTAGGGACATACCATTTGAAATGAAAAACATGAAAGGAAAAAAAAAATTAGATTTCTCTTATGAAAATTCGGCAGCCTTACGGCGTCACTTAACTTCAAAAGAAAATGATTTGACAAGATCAAATAGGGTCCCTCATCATATGATCATAAGAGATCAGTATGATAGATATAGAGATAATTCCCCAACATAACAAAAAGGAACTTGAAAGAATTGACATGAAAGTAGAACTTCAAAACGAGAAAGGTGAAGAACCACTTAAAAATTCGGCAGCCTAACGGCGCCACTTAAAACATCAAAATACTGAATTGAAGAGATCAAATGGTGTCTCTCATCATATGAACATAAGAGTCCAGTATGATATATATAGAGATCATACCCCAATATAACAAAAAGGAACTTGAAATAATTGACATGAAAGTAGAACTTCAAAACGAGAAGGGTGAAGAACCACTTAAAAATTCGGCAGCCTAACGGCGCCACTTAAAACTTCAAAATACTGAATTGATGCGATCAAATGAGGTCTCTCATCATATGATCATAAAAATATCAGTATGATAATTTAGAGATCATACCTCAACATAATAAAAAGAAACATGAAAGACTTGAATGAAAATAGAACTTGAAAACGAGGAAGGTGAAAGAATCCCTTAAAATTTCGGCAGCCTAACGACGCCACTTAAACATTCTTAAAACGAATTGATGAGAGCAAGGGGGGGTCTCTCATCATATGAACATGAAATAGGCAGTAGGATGAATATAAAAGAACATCCTCCAACATAAGAACATGGAGTATAAAAGAAATGACATAAAAGAGATTACTTGAAAAGAAAGAGAGGGGTCGGATCCCTTACCTTAAAATGTAACTCTTAAACCTCAAAGGTTGGGACCTTGAGGGCTTGGGGGCACCTTGGGAGGACTCCTTGGGAGGTAATGAGACCAAAAATTCATTGGGAATGAGTGGGGAGTCGAATGGATGAGAGGAGGGCTTGGTATTTATAGGGAAAGTGAGGGGACAAGGCATTAATGGCCAAGGGACACCTCACATGTGCTTTTCTCAAACCCATGTGCTCTCCCTTGTCATTTATCATGGAGTTAGGCCACATGGGGCCCCCAAAACAATAATTCATCACCCTTGGCTGGACAACCCTCAAAAGATCTCATGACATCATCATGACACCGTTATGATGTCATTAAACATACCGAAACCCTAAAACTGTATTTTTACTATTCACTGAAAATTCAACTTTCTCAGAAAAATCCCAAAATTTCACATTAACCAAATATCAATGCTCTGATTTCAAAAATGAAATCCATTTTATAAAAATAATTTTCTAAATATTTTTAATTTAATTTTTAAATAAAAACACTATTCATCGAAAATTCATTTTTTCAGAAAAAAACCCAAAAATTACCATAACATAATATCGATGCTTTGAGTTCAAAAATAAAGTCATTTTTATAAAAATAATTTTCTAATTATTTTTAATTAAAAAACACTATTCACCCGAAAAAACTAATACTTGAATAATAATTAATGAAACCGTTATTTAACTATTTTATCGAATCACATTACTTAATCAAGGTGCCTAGATTATTTTAAAACTTTCTTTAAGTGAGATTACTAATCCATTTGGTCATATTACTAATCCTAATCATAAAATCACTATTCATAATTTACTATTCATCAAAAATCAAGTTGGTCTTATTAGACTCTAAATTTAGTACTGAAAATAATTGCAGAAGACCATTTTTTGAAAATCATTTCACATTTTTAATTATTTAGGGTTTACATAAACATATTTAAAATATCCTTTTTCTAAAATTCATCAAAAATATGCATACTATATTTATCCGGTCATTTCAAAATTCATAAACTTCATCATAAGAAGAAATCCCAATTTTTACTTAAAACAAGGATTACACAAGGTAGTTACGGTCTCGTTACATAACCCCTTATAATACCAGCATATGACCTAAGAGTAAGGTGTGCTAGGGTGATAGAAGCTTGGGGCGGCTCAATCAACATTGCCCGAGTAGTAATTTCTATTAGTTTGAACTTCTCACGAAGGCGATTCCGTTCCAGCTTTACATGATGAAGTTCGGCTTGGATTTGATCAAGAGCAAAGCCCAGTGGTGCTACCTCCTTTACAAGCTCTGTTAGATGGGCATCGATCGGTCCAAGACTACTAGGTGAGGCCATCGAATCTTCTTTCTATAATAATTAACCAAGATTACTTATATCAAAACATTTTGTTCACAACGGTCATATCGACCAATGGTTATATAATAGTCAAAACCCACTGATCTCATTTTAATTATAATCATGTTTATCAAATAAAACGTTTTTGTTGAGTATAACAATAACACATAAAATTGGGAAACAAAAATTATTTAAAAAATTTCGGGTCGTTACAATCTTCCCCCCTTAAGAAATTGCGTCCTCGCAATTTTAAAATTGGGTTTTGAAATTTCATTGAAAGTCCCACATCGGAAAAGGAGTCAGTAAAACTATTACTTTAAAATAAAGAAAGGGAAGTACGAAGGTCACCCGAGTTAACCCACACTAGGGTTCCATGTAGGAAAACATGGACATGGAGGAAAAAACAAAGGGTCAAGTTCTGAGGGAGAGTGATAGAGAACATGATTAGGAGAAAGTTAACCATGAGAAAATACCAAACTCATGATGTGTGTAAACGGTCTTTGATTATCTAGTAGGAAATGTAAACCAACAACATTTTTGTTTTACGTTTCTTTTCATAATTTTGAGGATTTCATTTACTACATAGAACAAAAACATAAGAAAATATACCTACCTTCAAGTAGAGTTTCATCCTTTAACAAGTCCCTACCAACACTAATCTTTTCTCCAAATGATGAGAATTCAAAAACACTTGGTCTCATAAAAGCACAAGAATCATCTTCTATAGAATCACATAATCTACAAAAGATTAACTATCTATTTATTCTATCTTTAAACATTATCCCAAAAACTGAAAGGTTAAGGTAAAACAACTCTTCAAAAAGAAAAAATCCCATAGGAATGGAAACTACTTTTAAATCATCAAAGTTCCATGGTACTACCCAAATTTCATCATTGACCATTCCCTAAATAACGGTCCTTAAAATTCCTCAAAACAAACCAAACTAAGATTGAAACCCAAATACAATAAGGATTTGATAACATAGTCTTCCAAAATAACTTCATTGTTCATCTCCAGACAACATCAACCACTCCTAACATCTTATAAAAAAAGTAGCTAACCTAAACATATTTTACCCAAGATAGGTTAGTCATTCCCATAAGTAACCTAAATTACTGTAAGTTCACCTTAAATTCATCGATTCTTCAAAATATAAGTCAACCTTACTCCTCAATGAAAATACCGTAGTAATCTATTTACCTCAATCAAATATGGTTCCCAAAATAATGAACGTCTTCCAAAATAATAATCATATTTTAATCCCCTAATCATCCCTGTCATATTAATTCTAAAATCGTCACATTTCCTATCACATTGGTTGTCGGGACATGTTCTTCCATTTCCCACCATTAACTAAGAAGAGAAAGCATAATTAGGGGTTTAAGTACTTAGCTAATAATCATGAAAAGGAACTGAAAGCATATAAGGATAACTTGTATATGAAAGGTATACCCTAACTTGTGATCTCCTAGGTTCCCATCTAGGTTATGAATGATCATATATTCTTATGTGAACCTTTATTTTATTTTATCTTTGTTCCTTTAACAATGGTTCATACCAAGCTTATGAATTAACCAAAGCATATCCCCCGGGAGTGTCGTAACCAAGAGTGCAGCAAGGCCCGTTGTCGTGTACCAGTTCCCGTTCGAGTCTAGCTCAAAGCGGTGTTTTCGGGTTTTACCCCTATGTACATCTGTGTCAGAGCCACCTCTACCTGCTCGTATCCAGACAGGGATGTATTTGCTTGACAACCCCTTACTCAATACTCACCAAAATACCAGGAAGATTTCCTATATTAAACTTTTCTATAGGGTTCCTCCTAGAGTTTTCATATCCTAATTTCCACAAATAACTAAACCATCCTTTGATACCAACTATAGCATACCGTCTTTTTATAACATAACTTTTCATTCCATTACACGGAACTGAGGATCTTTAAGGTTTAGTGTCTTGGAAACAAGGAACATAAAACATGAAACAAAAAAAAACATTCTTCTTAAACACTTGAAAGGCTTCTCCTCATGTTCACCCTAGGCTCATTACTGCATCCCATAACCTGGGGACATACATCAAAAGGAAGGGTGAGCAGAAGGCCCAGCAAGGGAAACAAGTGAAACATTTTACATATGAACTTGAGATACATCAATAAAGCCATGAAAAGAACTTTAAGGCATGAAAATGAAATCATGAGGCATATCATAATAAAAATAAAACTTTTTCATAACTTAAAGATGTGGATACATCATTTAACATAGACAATCATGAAAATATCACCAAGGTCCATCCCCAAGGTGTCATTTTAAAATTACCAAGGTTATTCACCAAGGTATCGTGAAAATTGTAATCTCTAGTGGTTACATCATTACCCAATGCATTGGAGCGCTATCAGGGCGCACCCTTAAATTTGCCTTTATTATCATGTGATCCACATATATCATCATCAAACATTTCATAAATAACCCACATAGCATAAAATAAATGGGTTTCATTTCATAATCATAACGTTTTAAAAACTACTTTAAAGACATGATCTTTACGTCACTTTAAACCCACAGAAAGGGAAAGCGGGTCTCATGTATGTAAATCCCAGAATTTAAAATGGAAAATTTTGATATATATGTGAATACCCTTGTAGAAATAACAGCTTTGAGTATTCACTTTATAACATAAAATAATTTTTGAGAAAAGAGAGGCATTTTGAGGGGAAAATTCTGCAGCATAACGGCTAAGTTTCGGGGTTTTAGAAAACATTGAAATGAGAGGGGACATGGGTCACCCTCTCATAAATGATCCATAAAACAGTAGGGTGAAAGAATAATAAGGACATATGGACATGGTAATGAAATTTTAGGGACATACCATTTGAAATGAAAAATATGGAAGGAAAAAAAAATTAGATTTCTCTTATGAAAATTCGGCAGCCTTACGGCGTCACTTAACTTCAAAAGAAAATGATTTGACAAGATCAAATAGGGTCCCTCATCATATGATCATAAGAGATCAGTATGATAGATATAGAGATAATTCCCCAACATAACAAAAAGGAACTTGAAAGAATTGACATGAAAGTAGAACTTCAAAATGAGAAAGGTGAAGAACCACTTAAAAATTCGGCAGCCTAACGGCGCCACTTAAAACATCAAAATACTGAATTGAAGAGATCAAATGGGGTCTCTCATCATATGAACATAAGAGTCCAGTATGATATATATAGAGATCATACCCCAATATAACAAAAAGTAACTTGAAATAATTGACATGAAAGTAGAACTTCAAAACGAGAAGGGTGAAGAACCACTTAAATATTCGGCAGCCTAACGGCGCCACTTAAAACTTCAAAATACTGAATTGAAGCGATCAAATGGGGTCTCTCATCATATGATCATAAAAATATCAGTATGATAATTTAGAGATAATACCTCAACATAATAAAAAGGAACATGAAAGACTTGAATGAAAATAGAACTTGAAAACGAGGAAGGTGAAAGAATCCCTTAAAATTTCGGCAGCCTAACGGCGCCACTTAAACATTCTTAAAACGAATTGATGAGAGCAAGGGGGGGTCTCTCATCATATGAACATGAAATAGGCAGTAGGATGAATATAAAAGAACATCCTCCAACATAAGAACATGGAGTATAAAAGAAATGACATAAAAGAGATTACTTGAAAAGAAAGAGAGGAGTCAGATCCCTTACCTTAAAATGTAACTCTTAAACCTCAAAGGTTGGGACCTTGAGGGCTTGGGGGCACCTTGGGAGGACTCCTTGGGAGGTAATGAGACCATAAATTCGTTGGGAATGAGTGGGGAGTCGAATGGATGAGAGGAGGGCTTGGTATTTATAGGGAAAGTGAGGGGACAAGGCATTAATGGCCAAGGGACACCTCACATGTGCTTTTCTCAAACCCATGTGCTCTCCCTTGTCATTTATCATGGAGTTAGGCCACATGGGGCCCCCAAAACAATAATTCATCACCCTTGGCCGGCCAACCCTCAAAAGATCTCATGACATCATCATGACACCGTTATGATGTCATTAAACATACCGAAACCCTAAAACTGTATTTTTACTATTCACTGAATATTCAACTTTCTCAGAAAAATCCCAAAATTTCACATTAACCAAATATCAATGCTCTCATTTCAAAAATGAAATCCATTTTATAAAAATAATTTTCTAAATATTTTTAATTTAATTTTTAAATAAAAACACTATTCATCGAAAATTCATTTTTTCAGAAAAAAACCCAAAAATTACCATAACATAATATCGATGCTTTGAGTTCAAAAATAAAGTCATTTTTATAAAAATAATTTTCTAATTATTTTTAATTAAATTTTTAATTAAAAAACACTATTCACCCGAAAAAACTAATACTTGAATAATAATTAATGAAACCGTTATTTAACTATTTTATTGAATCACATTACTTAATCAAGGTGCCTAGATTATTTTAAAACTTTCTTTAAGTGAGATTACTAATACATTTGGTCATATTACTAATCCTAATCATAAAATCACTATTCATAATTTACTATTCATCAAAAATCAAGTTGGTCTTATTAGACTCTAAATTTAGTACTGAACATAATTGCAGAAGACCATTTTTTGAAAATCATTACACATTTTTAATTATTTAGGGTTTACATAAACATATTTAAAATATCCTTTTTCTAAAATTCATCAAAAATATGCATACTATATTTATCCGGTCATTTCAAAATTCATAAACTTCATCATAAGAAGAAATCCCAATTTTTACTTAAAACAAGGATTACACAAGGTAGTTACGGTCTCGTTACATAACCCCTTATAATACCAGCATAGGACCTAAGAGTAAGGTGTGCTAGGGTGATAGAAGCTTGGGGCGGCTCAGTCAACATTGCCCGAGTAGTAATTTCTATTAGTTTGAACTTCTCACGAAGGCGATTCCGTTCCAGCTTCACATGATGAAGTTCGGCTTGGATTTGATCAAGAGAAAAGCCCAGTGGTGCTACCTCCTTTCCAAGCTCTGTTAGATGGGCATCGATCGGTCCAAGACTACTAGGTGAGGCCATCGATCTTCTTTCTATAATAATTAACCAAGGTTACTTATATCAAAACATTTTGTTCACAGCGGTCATATCGACCAATGGTTATATAATAGTCAAAACCCACTGATCTCATTTTAATTATAATCATGTTTATCAAATAAAACGTTTTTGTTGAGTATAACAATAACACATAAAATTGGGAAACAAAAATTATTTAAAAAATTTTGGGTCGTTACAATCTTCCCCCCTTAAGAAATTGCGTCCTCGCAATTTTAAAATTGGGTTTTGAAATTTCATTGAAAGTCCCACATCGGAAAAGGAGTCAGTAAAACTATTACTTTAAAATAAAGAAAGGGAAGTACAAAGGTCACCCGAGTTAACCCACACTAGGGTTCCATGTAGGAAAACATGGACATGGAGGAAAAAACAAAGGGTCAAGTTCTGAGGGAGAGTGATAGAGAACATGATTAGGAGAAAGTTAACCATGAGAAAATACCAAACTTATGATGTGTGTAAACGGTCTTTGATTATCTAGTAGGAAACGTAAACCAACAACATTTTTGTTTTACGTTTCTTTTCATAATTTTGAGGATTTCATTTACTACATAGAACAAAAACATAAGAAAATATACCTACCTTCAAGTAGAGTTTCATCCTTTAACAAGTCCCTACCAACACTAATCTTTTCTCCAAATGATGAGAATTCAAAAACACTTGGTCTCATAAAAGCACAAGAATCATCTTCTATAGAATCACATAATCTACAAAAGATTAACTATCTATTTATTCTATCTTTAAACATTATCCCAAAAACTGAAAGGTTAAGGTAAAACAACTCTTCAAAAAGAAAAAATCCCATAGGAATGGAAACTACTTTTAAATCATCAAAGTTCCATGGTACTACCCAAATTTCATCATAGACCATTCCCTAAATAACGGTCCTTAAAATTCCTCAAAACAAACCAAACTAAGATTGAAACCCAAATACAATAAGGATTTGATAACATAGTCTTCCAAAACAACTTCATTGTTCATCTCCAGACAACATCAACCACTCCTAACATCTTATAAAAAAAGTAGCTAACCTAAACATATTTTACCCAAGATAGGTTAGTCATTCCCATAAGTAACCTAAATTACTATAAGTTCACCTTAAATTCATCGATTCTTCAAAATATAAGTCAACCTTACTCCTCAATGAAAATACCGTAGTAATCTATTTACCTCGATCAAATATGGTTCCCAAAATAATGAACGTCTTCCAAAATAATAATCATATTTTAATCCCCTAATCATCCCTGTCATATTAATTCTAAAATCGTCGCATTTCCTATCACATTGGTTGTCGGGACATGTTCTTCCATTTCCCACCATTAACTAAGAAGAGAAAGCATAATTAGGGGTTTAAGTACTTAGCTAATAATCATGAAAAGGAACTGAAAGCATATAAGGATAACTTGTATATGAAAGGTATACCCTAACTTGTGATCTCCTAGGTTCCCATCTAGGTTATGAATGATCATATATTCTTATGTGAACCTTTATTTTAACTTATCTTTGTTCCTTTAACAATGGTTCATACCAAGCTTATGAATTAACCAAAGCATATCCCCCGGGAGTGTCGTAACCAAGAGTGCAGCAAGGCCCGTTGTCGTGTACCAGTTCCCGTTCGAGTCTAGCTCAAAGCGGTGTTTTCGGGTTTTACCCCTATGTACATCTGTGCCAGAGCCACCTCTACCTGCTCGTATCCAGACAGGGATGTATTTGCTTGGCAACCCCTTACTCAATACTCACCAAAATACCAGGAAAATTTCCTATATTAAACTTTTCTATAGGGTTCCTCCTAGAGTTTTCATATCCTAATTTCCACAAATAACTAAACCATCCTTTGATACCAACTATAACATCCCGTCTTTTTATAACATAACTTTTCATTCCATTACACGGAACTGAGGATCTTTAAGTTTTAGTGTCTTGGAAACAAGGAACATAAAACATGAAAAAAAAACATTCTTCTTAAACACTTGAAAGGCTTATCCTCATGTTCACCCTAGGATCATTACTGCATCCCATAACCTGGGGACATACATCAAAAGGAAGGGTGAGCAGAAGGCCCAGCAAGGGAAACAAGTGAAACAATTTACATATGAACTTGAGATACATCAATAAAGTCATGAAAAGAACTTTAAGGCATGAAAATGAAATCATGAGGCATATCATAATAAAAATAAAACTTTTTCATAACTTGAAGATGTGGCTACATCATTTAACATAGACAATCATGAACATATCACCAAGGTCCATCCCCAAGGTGTCATTTTAAAATTACCAAGGTTATTCACCAAGGTATCGTGAAAATTGTAATCTCTAGTGGTTACATCATTACCCAATGCATTGGAGCGCTATCAGGGCGCACCCTTAAATTTGACTTTATTATCATGTGATCCACATATATCATCATCAAACATTTCATAAATAACCCACATAGCATAAAATAAATGGGTTTCATTTCATAATCATAACGTTTTAAAAACTGCTTTAAAGACATGATCTTTACGTCACTTTAAACCCACGGAAAGGGAAAGCGGGTCTCATGTATGTAAATCCCAGAATTTAAAATGGAACATTTTGATATATATGTGAATACCCTTGTAGAAATAAGAGCTTTGAGTATTCACTTTATAACAAAAAATAATTTTTGAGAAAAGAGAGAGGCATTTTGAGGGGAAAATTCTGCAGCATAACGGCTAAGTTTCGGGGTTTTAGAAAACATTGAAATGAGAGGGGACATGGGTCACCCTCTCATAAATGATCCATAAAACAGTAGGGTGAAATAATAAGAAGGAAATATGGACATGGTAATGAAATTTTAGGGACATACCATTTGAAATGAAAAACATGGAAGGAAAAAAAAATTAGATTTCTCTTATGAAAATTCGGCAGCCTTACGGCGTCACTTAACTTCAAAAGAAAATGATTTGACAAGATCAAATAGGGTCCCTCATCATATGATAATAAGAGATCAGTATGATAGATATAGAGATAATTCCCAAACATAACAAAAAGGAACTTGAAAGAATTGACATGAAAGTAGAACTTCAAAACGAGAAAGGTGAAGAACCACTTAAAAATTCAGCAGCCTAACGGCGCCACTTAAAACATCAAAATACTGAATTGAAGAGATCAAATGGGGTCTCTCATCATATGAACATAAGAGTCCAGTATGATATATATAGAGATCATACCCCAATATAACAAAAAGGAACTTGAAATAATTGACATGAAAGTAGAACTTCAAAACGAGAAGGGTGAAGAACCACTTAAAAATTCGGCAGCCTAACGGCGCCACTTAAAACTTCAAAATACTGAATTGAAGCGATCAAATGGGGTCTCTCATCATATGATCATAAAAATATCAGTATGATAGTTTAGAGATCATACCTCAACATAATAAAAAGGAACATGAAAGACTTGAATGAAAATAGAACTTGAAAACGAGGAAGGTGAAAGAATCCCTTAAAATTTCGGCAGCCTAACGGCGCCACTTAAACATTCTTAAAACGAATTGATGAGATCAAGGGGGGGTCTCTCATCATATGAAAATGAAATAGGCAGTGGGATTAATATAAAAGAACATCCTCCAACATAAGAACATGTAGTATAAAAGAAATGACATAAAATAGATTACTTGAAAAGAAAGAGAGGGGTCAGATCCCTTACCTTAAAATGTAACTCTTAAACCTCAAAGGTTGGGACCTTGAGGGCTTGGGGGCACCTTGGGAGGACTCCTTGGGAGGTAATGAGACCAGAAATTCGTTGGGAATGAGTGGGGAGTCGAATGGATGAGAGGAGGGCTTGGTATTTATAGGGAAAGTGAGGGGACAAGGCATTAATGGCCAAGGGACACCTCACATGTGCTTTTCTCAAACCCATGTGCTCTCCCTTGTCATTTATCATGGAGTTAGGCCACATGAGGCCCCCAAAACAATAATTCATCACCCTTGTCCGGCCAACCCTCAAAAGATCTCATGACATCATCATGACATCGTTATGATGTCATTAAACATACCGAAACCCTAAAACCGTATTTTTACTATTCACTGAAAATTCAACTTTCTCAGAAAAATCCCAAAATTTCACATTAACCAAATATCAATGCTCTGATTTCAAAAATGAAATCCATTTTATAAAAATAATTTTCTAAATATTTTTAATTTAATTTTTAAATAAAAACACTATTCATCGAAAATTCATTTTTTCAGAAAAAAACCCAAAAATTACCATAACATAATATCGATGCTTTGAGTTCAAAAATAAAGTCATTTTTATAAAAATAATTTTCTAATTATTTTTAATTAAATTTTTAATTAAAAAACACTATTCACCCGAAAAAACTAATACTTGAATAATAATTAATGAAACCGTTATTTAACTATTTTATTGAATCACATTACTTAATCAAGGTGCCTAGATTATTTTAAAACTTTCTTTAAGTGAGATTACTAATCCATTTGGTCATATTACTAATCCTAATCATAAAATCACTATTCATAATTTACTATTCATCAAAAATCAAGTTGGTCTTATTAGACTCTAAATTTAGTACTGAACATAATTGCAGAAGACCATTTTTTGAAAATCATTACACATTTTTAATTATTTAGGGTTTACATAAACATATTTAAAATATCCTTTTTCTAAAATTCATCAAAAATATGCATACTATATTTATCCGGTCATTTCAAAATTCATAAACTTCATCATAAGAAGAAATCCCAATTTTTACTTAAAACAAGGATTACACAAGGTAGTTACGGTCTCGTTACATAACCCCTTATAATACCAGCATAGGACCTAAGAGTAAGGTGTGCTAGGGTGATAGAAGCTTGGGGCGGCTCAGTCAACATTGCCCGAGTAGTAATTTCTATTAGTTTGAACTTCTCACGAAGGCGATTCCGTTCCAGCTTCACATGATGATGTTCGGCTTGGATTTGATCAAGAGCAAAGCCCAGTGGTGCTACCTCCTTTCCAAGCTCTGTTAGATGGGCATCGATCGGTCCAAGACTACTAGGTGAGGCCATCAAATCTTCTTTCTATAATAATTAACCAAGATTACTTATATCAAAACATTTTGTTCACAGCGGTCATATCGACCAATGGTTATATAATAGTCAAAACCCACTGATCTCATTTTAATTATAATCATGTTTATCAAATAAAACGTTTTTGTTGAGTATAACAATAACACATAAAATTGGGAAACAAAAATTATTTAAAAAATTTCGGGTCGTTACAATCTTCCCCCCTTAAGAAATTGCGTCCTCGCAATTTTAAAATTGGGTTTTGAAATTTCATTGAAAGTCCCACATCGGAAAAGGAGTCAGTAAAACTATTACTTTAAAATAAAGAAAGGGAAGTACAAAGGTCACCCGAGTTAACCCACACTAGGGTTCCATGTAGGAAAACATGGACATGGAGGAAAAAACAAAGGGTCAAGTTCTGAGGGAGAGTGATAGAGAACATGATTAGGAGAAAGTTAACCATGAGAAAATCCCAAACTTATGATGTGTGTAAACGGTCTTTGATTATCTAGTAGGAAACGTAAACCAACAACATTTTTGTTTTACGTTTCTTTTCATAATTTTGAGGATTTCATTTACTACATAGAACAAAAACATAAGAAAATATACCTACCTTCAAGTAGAGTTTCATCCTTTAACAAGTCCCTACCAACACTAATCTTTTCTCCAAATGATGAGAATTCAAAAACACTTGGTCTCATAAAAGCACAAGAATCATATTCTATAGAATCACATAATCTACAAAAGATTAACTATCTATTTATTCTATCTTTAAACATTATCCCAAAAACTGAAAGGTTAAGGTAAAACAACTCTTCAAAAAGAAAAAATCCCATAGGAATGGAAACTACTTTTAAATCATCAAAGTTCCATGGTACTACCCAAATTTCATCATAGACCATTCCCTAAATAACGGTCCTTAAAATTCCTCAAAACAAACCAAACTAAGATTGAAACCCAAATACAATAAGGATTTGATAACATAGTCTTCCAAAACAACTTCATTGTTCATCTCCAGACAACATCAACCACTCCTAACATCTTATAAAAAAAGTAGCTAACCTAAACATATTTTACCCAAGATAGGTTAGTCATTCCCATAAGTAACCTAAATTACTATAAGTTCACCTTAAATTCATCGATTCTTCAAAATATAAGTCAACCTTACTCCTCAATGAAAATACCGTAGTAATCTATTTACCTCGATCAAATATGGTTCCCAAAATAATGAACGTCATCCAAAATAATAATCATATTTTAATCCCCTAATCATCCCTGTCATATTAATTCTAAAATCGTCGCATTTCCTATCACATTGGTTGTCAGGACATGTTCTTCCATTTCCCACCATTAACTAAGAAGAGAAAGCATAATTAGGGGTTTAAGTACTTAGCTAATAATCATGAAAAGGAACTGAAAGCATATAAGGATAACTTGTATATGAAAGGTATACCCTAACTTGTGATCTCCTAGGTTCCCATCTAGGTTATGAATGATCATATATTCTTATGTGAACCTTTATTTTATTTTATCTTTGTTCCTTTAACAATGGTTCATACCAAGCTTATGAATTATACAAAGCATATCCCCCGGGAGTGTCGTAACCAAGAGTGCAGCAAGGCCCGTTGTCGTGTACCAGTTCCCATTCGAGTCTAGCTCAAAGCGGTGTTTTCAGGTTTTACCCCTATGTACATCTGTGCCAGAGCCACCTCTACCTGCTCGTATCCAGACATGGATGTATTTGCTTGGCAACCCCTTACTCAATACTCACCAAAATACCAGGAAGATTTCCTATATTAAACTTTTCTATCGGGTTCCTCCTAGAGTTTTCATATCCTAATTTCCACAAATAACTAAACCATCCTTTGATACCAACTATAGCATCCCGTCTTTTTATAACATAACTTTTCATTCCATTACACGGAACTGAGGATCTTTAAGGTTTAGTGTCTTGGAAACAAGGAACATAAAACATGAAACAAAAAAAAAACATTCTTCTTAAACACTTGAAAGGATTCTCCTCATGTTCACCCTAGGCTCATTACTGCATCCCATAACCTGAGGACATACATCAAAAGGAAGGGTGAGCAGAAGGCCCAGCAAGGGAAACAAGTGAAACATTTTACATATGAACTTGAGATACATCAATAAAGTCATGAAAAGAACTTTAAGGCATGAAAATGAAATCATGAGGCATATCATAATAAAAATAAAACTTTTTCATAACTTGAAGATGTGGCTACATCATTTAACATAGACAATCATGAACATATCACCAAGGTCCATCCCCAAGGTGTCATTTTAAAATTACCAAGGTTATTCACCAAGGTATCGTGAAAATTGTAATCTCTAGTGGTTACATCATTACCCAATGCATTGGAGCGCTATCTCGGCGCACCCTTAAATTTGCCTTTATTATCATGTGAGCCACATATATCATCATCAAACATTTCATAAATAACCCACATAGCATAAAATAAATGGGTTTCATTTCATAATCATAACGTTTTAAAAACTGCTTTAAAGACATGATCTTAACGTCACTTTAAACCCACGGAAAGGGAAAGCGGGTCTCATGTATGTAAATCCCAGAATTTAAAATGGAACATTTTGATATATATGTGAATACCCTTGTATAAATAAGAGCTTTGAGTATTCACTTTATAACATAAAATAATTTTTGAGAAAAGAGAGAGGCATTTTGAGGGGAAAATTCTGCAGCATAACGGCTAAGTTTCGGGGTTTTAGAAAACATTAAAATGAGAGGGGACATGGGTCACCCTCTCATAAATGATCCATAAAACAGTAGGGTGAAAGAATAAGAAGGACATATGGACATGGTAATGAAATTTTAGGGACATACCATTTGAAATGAAAAACATGGAAGGAAAAAAAATTAGATTTCTCTTATGAAAATTCGGCAGCCTTACGACGTCACTTAACTTTAAAAGAAAATGATTTGACAAGATCAAATAGGGTCCCTCATCATATGATCATAAGAGATCAGTATGATAGATATAGAGATAATTCCCCAACATAACAAAAAGGAACTTGAAAGAATTGAAATGAAAGTAGAACTTCAAAACGAGAAAGGTGGAGAACCACTTAAAAATTCGGCAGCCTAACGGCGCCACTTAAAACATCAAAATACTGAATTGAAGAGATCAAATGGGGTCTCTCATCATATGAACATAAGAGTCCAGTATGATATATATAGAGATCATACCCCAATATAACAAAAAGGAACTTGAAATAATTGACATGAAAGTAGAACTTCAAAACGAGAAGGGTGAAGAACCACTTAAAAATTCGGCAGACTAACGGCGCCACTTAAAACTTCAAAATACTGAATTGAAGCGATCAAATGGGGTCTCTCATAATATGATCATAAAAATATCAGTATGATAATTTAGAGATCATACCCCAACATAATAAAAAGGAACATGAAAGACTTGAATGAAAATAGAACTTGAAAACGAGGAAGGTGAAAGAATCCCTTAAAAATTCGGCAGCCTAACGGCGCCACTTAAACATTCTTAAAACGAATTGATGAGAGCAAGGGGGGGGTCTCTCATCATATGAACATGAAATAGGCAGTAGGATGAATATAAAATAACATCCTCCAACATAAGAACATGGAGTATAAAAGAAATGACATAAAAGAGATTACTTGAAAAGAAAGAGAGGGGTCAGATCCCTTACCTTAAAATGTAACTCTTAAACCTCAAAGGTTGGGACCTTGAGGGATTGGGGGCACCTTGGGAGGACTCCTTGGGAGGTAATGAGACCATAAATTCGTTGGGAATGAGTGGGGAGTCGAATGGATTAGAGGAGGGCTTGGTATTTATAGGGAAAGTGAGGGGACAAGGCATTAATGGCCAAGGGACACCTCACATGTGCTTTTCTCAAACCCATGTGCTCTCCCTTGTCATTTATCATGGAGTTAGGCCACATGGGGCCCCCAAAACAATAATTCATCACCCTTGGCCGTCCAACCCTCAAAAGATCTCATGACATCATCATGACACCGTTATGATGTCATTAAACATACTGAAACCCTAAAACTGTATTTTTACTATTCACTGAAAATTCAACTTTCTCAGAAAAATCCCAAAATTTCACATTAACCAAATATCAATGCTCTGATTTCAAAAATGAAATCCATTTTATAAAAATAATTTTCTAAATATTTTTAATTTAATTTTTAAATAAAAACACTATTCATCGAAAATTCATTTTTTCAGAAAAAAACCCAAAAATTACCATAACATAATATCGATGCTTTGAGTTCAAAAATAAAGTCATTTTTATAAAAATAATTTTCTAATTATTTTTAATTAAATTTTTAATTAAAAAACACTATTCACCCGAAAAAACTAATACTTGAATAATAATTAATGAAACCGTTATTTAACTATTTTATTGAATCACATTACTTAATCAAGGTGCCTAGATTATTTTAAAACTTTCTTTAAGTGAGATTACTAATCCATTTGGTCATATTACTAATCCTAATCATAAAATCACTATTCATAATTTACTATTCATCAAAAATCAAGTTGGTCTTATTAGATTCTAAATTTAGTACTGAACATAATTGCAGAAGACCATTTTTTGAAAATCATTACACATTTTTAATTATTTAGGGTTTACATAAACATATTTAAAATATCCTTTTTCTAAAATTCATCAAAAATATGCATACTATATTTATCCGGTCATTTCAAAATTCATAAACTTCATCATAAGAAGAAATCCCAATTTTTACTTAAAACAAGGATTACACAAGGTAGTTACGGTCTCGTTACATAACCCCTTATAATACCAGCATAGGACCTAAGAGTAAGGTGTGCTAGGGTGATAGAAGCTTGGGGCGGCTCAGTCAACATTGCCCGAGTAGTAATTTCTATCAGTTTGAACTTCTCACGAAGGCGATTCCGTTCCAGCTTCACATGATGAAGTTCGGCTTGGATTTGATCCAGAGCAAATCCCAGTGGTGTTACCTCCTTTCCAAGCTCTGTTAGATGGGCATCGATCGGTCCAAGACTACTAGGTGAGGCCATCGAATCTTCTTTCTATAATAATTAACCAAGATTACTTATATCAAAACATTTTGTTCACAGCGGTCATATCGACCAATGGTTATATAATAGTCAAAACCCACTGATCTCATTTTAATTATAATCATGTTTATCAAATAAAACGTTTTTGTTGAGTATAACAATAACACATAAAATTGGGAAACAAAAATTATTTAAAAAATTTCGGGTCGTTACAATCTTCCCCCCTTAAGAAATTGCGTCCTCGCAATTTTAAAATTGGGTTTTGAAATTTCATTGAAAGTCCCACATCGGAAAAGGAGTCAGTAAAACTATTACTTTAAAATAAAGAAAGGGAAGTACAAAGGTCACCCGAGTTAACCCACACTAGGGTTCCATGTAGGAAAACATGGACATGGAGGAAAAAACAAAGGGTCAAGTTCTGAGGGAGAGTGATAGAGAACATGATTAGGAGAAAGTTAACCATGAGAAAATCCCAAACTTATGATGTGTGTAAACGGTCTTTGATTACCTAGTAGGAAACGTAAACCAACAACATTTTTTTTTACATTTCTTTTCATAATTTTGAGGATTTCATTTACTATATAGAACAAAAACATAAGAAAATATACCTACCTTCAAGTAGAGTTTCATCCTTTAACAAGTCCCTACCAACACTAATCTTTTCTCCAAATGATGAGAATTCAAAAACACCTGGTCTCATAAAATCACAAGAATCATCTTCTATAGAATCACATAATCTACAAAAGATTAACTATCTATTTATTCTATCTTTAAACATTATCCCAAAAACTGAAAGGTTAAGGTAAAACAACTCTTCAAAAAGAAAAAATCCCATAGGAATGGAAACTACTTTTAAATCATCAAAGTTCCATGGTACTACCCAAATTTCATCATAGACCATTCCCTAAATAACGGTCCTTAAAATTCCTCAAAAAAAACCAAACTAAGATTGAAACCCAAATACAATAAGGATTTGATAACATAGTCTTCCAAAACAACTTCATTGTTCATCTCCAGACAACATCAACCACTCCTAACATCTTATAAAAAAAGTAGCTAACCTAAACATATTTTACCCAAGATAGGTTAGTCATTCCCATAAGTAACCTAAATTACTATAAGTTCACCTTAAATTCATCGATTCTTCAAAATATAAGTCAACCTTACTCCTCAATGAAAATACCGTAGTAATCTATTTACCTCGCTCAAATATGGTTCCCAAAATAATGAACGTCTTCCAAAATAATAATCATATTTTAATCCCCTAATCATCCCTGTCATATTAATTCTAAAATCGTCGCATTTCCTATCACATTGGTTGTCGGGACATGTTCTTCCATTTCCCACCATTAACTAATAAGAGAAAGCATAATTAGGGGTTTAAGTACTTAGCTAATAATCATGAAAAGGAACTGAAAGCATATAAGGATAACTTGTATATGAAAGGTATACCCTAACTTGTGATCTCCTAGGTTCCCATCTAGGTTATGAATGATCATATATTCTTATGTGAACCTTTATTTTATTTTATCTTTGTTCCTTTAACAATGGTTCATACCAAGCTTATGAATTAACCAAAGCATATCCCCCGGGAGTGTCGTAACCAAGAGTGCAGCAAGGCCCGTTGTCGTGTACCAGTTCCCGTTCGAGTCTAGCTCAAAGCGGTGTTTTCGGGTTTTACCCCTATGTACATCTGTGCCAGAGCCACCTCTACCTGCTCGTATCCAGACAGGGATGTATTTGCTTGGAAACCCCTTACTCAATACTCACCAAAATACCAGGAAGATTTCCTATATTAAACTTTTCTATAGGGTTCCTCCTAGAGTTTTCATATCCTAATTTCCACAAATAACTAAACCATCCTTTGATACCAACTATTGCATCCCGTCTTTTTATAACATAACTTTTCATTCCATTACATGGAACTGAGGATCTTTAAGGTTTAGTGTCTTGGAAACAAGGAACATAAAACATGAAACAAAAAAAACATTCTTCTTAAACACTTGAAAGGATTCTCCTCATGTTCACCCTAGGCTCATTACTGCATCCCATAACCTGGGGACATACATCAAAAGGAAGGGTGAGCAGAAGGCCCAGCAAGGGAAACAAGTGAAACATTTTACATATGAACTTGAGATACATCAATAAAGTCATGAAAAGAACTTTAAGGCATGAAAATGAAATCATGAGGCATATCATAATAAAAATAAAACTTTTTCATAACTTGAAGATGTGGCTACATCATTTAACATAGACAATCATGAAAATATCACCAAGGTCCATCCCCAAGGTGTCATTTTAAAATTACCAAGGTTATTCACCAAGGTATCGTGAAAATTGTAATCTCTAGTGGTTACATCATTACCCAATGCATTGGAGCGCTATCAGGGAACACCCTTAAATTTTCCTTTATTATCATGTGAGACACATATATCATCATCAAACATTTCATAAATAACCCACATAGCATAAAATAAATGGGTTTCATTTCATAATCATAACGTTTTAAAAACTGCTTTAAAGACATGATCTTTACGTCACTTTAAACCCACGGAAAGGGAAAGCGGGTCTCATGTATGTAAATACCAGAATTTAAAATGGAACATTTTGATATATATGTGAATACCCTTGTAGAAATAAGAGCTTTGAGTATTCACTTTATAACATAAAATAATTTTTGAGAAAAGAGAGAGGCATTTTGTGGGGAAAATTCTGCAGCATAACGGCTAAGTTTCAGGGTTTTAGAAAACATTGAAATGAGAGGGGACATGGGTCACCCTCTCATAAATGATCCATAAAACAGTAGGGTGAAAGAATAAGAAGGACATATGGACATGGTAATGAAATTTTAGGGACATACCATTTGAAATGAAAAACATGGAAGGAAAAAAAAATTAGATTTCTCTTATGAAAATTCGGCAGCCTTACGGCGTCACTTAACTTCAAAAGAAAATGATTTGAAAAGATAAAATAGGGTCCCTCATCATATGATCATAAGAGATCAGTATGATAGATATAAAGATAATTCCCCAACATAAAAAAAAGGAACTTGAAAGAATTGGCATGAAAGTAGAACTTCAAAACGAGAAAGGTGAAGAACCACTTAAAAATTCGGCAGCCTAACGACGCCACTTAAAACATCAAAATACTGAATTGAAGAGATCAAATGGGGTATCTCATCATATGAACATAAGAGTCTAGTATGATATATATAGAGATCATACCCCAATATAACAAAAAGGAACTTGAAATAATTGACATGAAAGTAGAACTTCAAAACGAGAAGGGTGAAGAACCACTTAAAAATTCGGCAGCCTAACGGCGCCACTTAAAACTTCAAAATACTGAATTGAAGTGATCAAATGGGGTCTCTCATCATATGATCATAAAAATATCAGTATGATAATTTAGAGATCATACCCCAACATAATAAAAAGGAACATGAAAGACTTGAATGAAAATAGAACTTGAAAACGAGGAAGGTGAAAGAATCCCTTAAAAATTCGGCAGCCTAACGGCGCCACTTAGACATTCTTAAAACGAATTGATGAGAGAAAGGGGGGTATCTCATCATATGAACATGAAATAGGCAGTAGGATGAATATAAAAGAACATCCTACAACATAAGAACATGGAGTATAAAAGAAATGACATAAAAGAGATTACTTGAAAAGAAAGAGAGGGGTCAGATCCCTTACCTTAAAATGTAACTCTTAAACCTCAAAGGTTGGGACCTTGAGGGCTTGGGGGCACCTTGGGAGGACTCCTTGGGAGGTAATGAGACCAGAAATTCGTTGGGAATGAGTGGGGAGTCGAATGGATGAGAGGAGGGCTTGGTATTTATAGGGAAAGTGAGGGGACAAGGCATTAATGGCCAAGAGACACCTCACATGTGCTTTTCTCAAACCCATGTGCTCTCCCTTGTCATTTATCATGGAGTTAGGCCACATGGGGCCCCCAAAACAATAATTCATCACCCTTGGCCGGCCAACCCTCAAAAGATCTCATGAAATCATCATGACACCGTTATGATGTCATTAAACATACCGAAACCCTAAAACTGTATTTTTACTATTCACTGAAAATTCAACTTTCTCAGAAAAATCCCAAAATTTCACATTAACCAAATATCAATGCTCTGATTTCAAAAATGAAATCCATTTTATAAAAATAATTTTCTAAATATTTTTAATTTAATTTTTAAATAAAAACACTATTCATCGAAAATTCATTTTTTCAGAAAAAAACCCAAAAATTACCATAACATAATATCGATGCTTTGAGTTCAAAAATAAAGTCATTTTTATAAAAATAATTTTCTAATTATTTTTAATTAAATTTTTAATTAAAAAACACTATTCACCCGAAAAAACTAATACTTGAATAATAATTAATGAAACCGTTATTTAACTATTTTATTGAATCACATTACTTAATCAAGGTGCCTAGATTATTTTAAAACTTTCTTTAAGTGAGATTACTAATCCATTTGGTCATATTACTAATCCTAATCATAAAATCACTATTCATAATTTACTATTCATCAAAAATCAAGTTGGTCTTATTAGACTCTAAATTTAGTACTGAACATAATTGCAGAAGACCATTTTTTGAAAATCATTACACATTTTTAATTATTTAGGGTTTACATAAACATATTTAAAATATCCTTTTTCTAAAATTCATAAAAAATATGCATACTATATTTATCCGGTCATTTCAAAATTCATAAACTTCATCATAAGAAGAAATCCCAATTTTTACTTAAAACAAGGATTACACAAGGTAGTTACAGTCTCGTTACATAACCCCTTATAATACCAGCATAGGACCTAAGAGTAAGGTATGCTAGGGTGATAGAAGCTTGGGGCGGCTCAGTCAACATTGCCCGAGTAGTAATTTCTATCAGTTTGAACTTCTCACGAAGGCGATTCCGTTCCAGCTTCACATGATGAAGTTCGGCTTGGATTTGATCAAGAGCAAAGCCCAGTGGTGCTACCTCCTTTCCAAGCTCTGTTAGATGGGCATCGATCGGTCCAAGACTACTAGGTGAGGCCATCGAATCTTCTTTCTATAATAATTAACCAAGATTACTTATATCAAAACATTTTGTTCACAGCGGTCATATCGACCAATGGTTATATAATAGTCAAAACCCACTGATCTCATTTTAATTATAATCATGTTTATCAAATAAAACGTTTTTGTTGAGTATAACAATAACACATAAAATTGGGAAACAAAAATTATTTAAAAAATTTCGGGTCGTTACAGTGCGCCTTTACCGCGTACCGGGCACCTTCACCGTGTACCGCGCGCCTTCACCGCGTACCGTGATGCGTAACCGCCCAAGTGTTTATAAAAACACATGTATCTTGCAAACCGTATGTCCGATTGACGAACTGTTTGTGGCGTTGGGACCCACTTGACGAGGAAGATATTTTGATATGTTTTTTGGTGACTTTCATGAAAGTTGTGATGTGATGAATAGCTCAAGGAGCGGTGGCCTTCAATACTGCTTTCAACCTCAACTGTATGACCTCATTCCTTGCAAACTCCATAGTCATATGTGTGCAGATTGAAAACAAACACAAACCAAACTCCATTATTATCAATGAACAGTCTTGGTTCCAACAATCCCCCCCTTTGGGTTTGTTGGCAATCTCCAGATAAATTCACTGACGCACCAACCACGATAAAAAACCGAACCTTCAAGAAACAACTCATCCATCACTCTAAGTCTACGTGAGCAGTGATCAATGTAGAAAACAAGAGATAGGGCATGAATTGAGTTCTCATTATTTTCTTTTCTCCCATTTTCCTATATCCAGAAAAAAAAAACAGATCACATTCCAGTGAATTTAGTGAATCCATTTATTCTCCCCCATTGACAATAAATCCGAAGACCGGTATTTAAACACGGTAGAGCTCAAAACATACTCCCCCTGGATGGTATCTCTCCCATAAACCTGCAACACTTCCACAAACATATTAACACAATTAAAACAACTGGGGAGAGGGGAATCTCGTAACCTCCTTATGCACTGGGAGGTGGCTGAACACCGAGGTTCAACCGATGTTTCTCAAACACAGTCGCTGATAATGGATTGGTCATAATGTCAGCCACTTGCTCATCAGTTCCCACGTGGTTCATTTTGATCACGCCTTGTTCAACTTTTTCTTTGATGAAGTGATATCTGATCTCAATATGTTTTGTATGAGAATGCTGAATTGGATTATTTGTAAGATTAATTGCGCTCTTGTTATCACAGTAAATCACCATTGGTTGTTTCACCTCATCACCTATGTCACTCAGTTGTTGCTTCATCCAAAGTAATTGAGTGCATGCTTTGGTAGCAGATATATATTTAGCTTCAACAGTACTAAGTGAAGTACTTTCCTGTTTCTTGTTTAACCAACCCACACATTTCTTCCCAATATAGAAAGCTCCACCACTGGTAGACTTTCTGTCCACTACATCTCCAGCCCAATCCGCACCAGAAAATGATGATAGTTCACTATCTCTTCCTGCAGAAAAGTATAACCCATAATTATGTGTACCTTGAATGTATCTCATGATTCTTTTTATTGCCACCATATGTTCTTCCTTCGGATTACTTTGAAAGTGGGCCGCAAGGAAAGTTGCAAAGAAAATATCTGGTCGTATCATCGTCAGGTACAGTAGGCTTCCAATGATTCTTCTGTACAAGGTGGGATCCACAGAAGTTCCTTCCTCATACTTTCTGAGTTTTGATCTAACTGCAATCAGAGTTGACATTGGTTTTGAATCATGCATATTGAACTTCTTCAGTAGCTCTCTTGCATACTTTTTCTTGAGAAATGAAAGTGTAATTTTTCTTCTGATGTACCTATAACCCTATAAAGTATGTGATTTCACCAATCATAGACATTTCAAATTCTGATTTCATGTGATTGGCAAACTCATCCACTGATCCATGTCTACTTCCTCCAAAAATAATATCATATGCGTATACAAATACCATGAACTGATCCTTTTGAGAGTTCTTCACATAGAGTTTGTGATCCACTCCTCCTCTTTTAAACTCTAGCTTTCTCAGATAAGAGTCCAACCGAGATTACCACACCCATGGTGCCTGTTTCAGCCCATAAAGAGCTTTCTTTAATTTGAAAACCTTCAGTTCATCATTTCCAAGAAAGAACCCTACACATTGTTCAATGTAGACTTATTCTTCCAATACTCCATTTAAGAATGTTGTCATGACATACATTTGATACACTTTATAAACTCTTTGGATTGCCATGGAAAGAAATAGCCAGATTGAATCTTGTCTCGCAATGGGAGAAATTTTTTCCTCAACATCAATGCCTTCGATTTGTGAATATCCTTTACAGACCAAGCGTGCCTTATTTCTAATCACATTTACATGTTTGTCAAATTTGTTCTTGAAAATTCACTTCGTACCAATCACATTATGATCTTCGGGTCTTTTAACAAGATCCCATGTCTGGTTTTTGTAAATCTGATCTAACTCTTTATTCATTGCTATCACCCATGACTCATCCTTTGCTGCCTCTTTGAATGTGGATGGTTCCATAACTGATAGAAATGCATATTGTTCATTACTCCTCATTATCCTTATCTGTGTAGGTGCATTCCAATCCCCAATAATGTTGGACTGATCAATCTCTGCTCTTCTATTTATCCTTTGGGGTTCAACCGTATTCTCTCTATATATGGATTCTTCTTCTGATTCTTCTTCAGAGTCAACATCATGATGTGACTCCTGATAGTTTTTCACATCTTCCTCTACCTCTATATTAACATCTGTTCCATGTTCACATTCTTGCTCATCTTCTATCACATCAGTATAGGAATTCCTTGAAGCATTCAGGTTTTTCTTTTCGATGATCTTTACATCATTGCTTTCTACAATTCTTCTCAAACACTTATTGAAACACTTGTAGGCTTTGCTGTTCATTGAGTATCCATGAAATATTCCTTCGTCTTCATTATCTCCATACTTCCCTTGATTTCTTTCTTTGTTTTGGATAAAACATTTGCTTCCAAAAACACAAAAATATTTCAAATAGGGATTCCTTCAATGCCACAATTCATAAGGTGTCTTTGTTTTACCCATACATAGCCCTATTAGATTTTGAATATACACTACAACTTGTACTACCTATTTCTAGTAATGTTGAGGAATATGACTCTCAATCAGCATAGTTCTGGCCATGTTGTTTACCTGTCAATTCATGCACTCAACAACTCCATTTTGTTGTAGAGTTCTCACAGCCACCACCTCATGTTATATCCCATGCTTCTCTAGGTAATTTTCAAATTCAATGGACGTGTATTCCCCTCCATTATCAGACCGTAGGACTTTGATCTTCCATCCATTACCATTATTGGCGATTCAACGATAGGTTTTCATGCAATCAAGCACTTGCTGCTTCCTGCGTATAACGATCACACATGCCATTCTACTATAATCATCTATGAAAAGAAAAAAGTACCTCTCTCCATGTGTTCTAGAAACATTTATCGGGCCACATACATCTGTATGGATGTGGTCAAGAAGATTTGATGCTCTTTTCTTCTTTGGGCGGTAAGAACTGTAGACCAGTTTCCCTCACATGCAAGCATCACAGGTTTTTCTCGTTCATGCTTCAGAATTGGGATATCCATTACTATCTTCATATTAGATATATTTTCTATTTCTTACTGATTAATGTGATCCAATATTTTATTCCATAAGTTATTTTTCTCTTTAACTGTTAGGTAGAAAATGTTCTCTTTGATGTCAACCTGATATAAGTTTCCTTCTGTTCTGTAGCCTTTCATGAGACAAATCCTATACTTTCCTCTTATAATACAACCATTTTGATTGAATGTCAGAATAAGACCTGAGTCACAGAGTTGAATCACACTAAGAATATTGTGACGTAGACCTTCCACATACAGAACTTTAGTTTTCTTCATCTCTCCATTAGCTAGCTAAGTGCTTCCACTGCCTTTTATCTTCAAAGAACCATCATTACCGAACCTCACTGTCCCATCGACCTTTTTATTGAAATTTGTTAATAGTTTTTCATTACCCGTCACGTGGGACGAACATCCAATGTCAATAATCCAGGTGTTGTTGTTCTTTGTAGCTTTGAGGGCTACTTCTACAAAATTGGACTTTTCAATTTTCTTCTTTTCTTTCCATGAGATAATGAATTGAGTGTAGAACATTGATGGCCTTTCAATTCTATCTTTTGTGTAAATGGTTTATTCATATTCAAATTATTCTTCTAGAGGAGAAAACCTGATTAAAATAACAACACTGTCTATTTGACATGTATTGACTCGTCTCTGACCATTTAATGAATATCTCCTGTCATACCTCTGCCTGCAATGCACAACTTTATAGCCAAAGTTAGAACAATAAAAACAATATCCATAGAAATTATTTCTTTTATAAGAAGTAGGATATGAATATATTCTCCTTTGTTGAACTCCTAACTCTTCCCCATTCATATAGCTCCTCGCCTCTTCGCAGTATGACATGGTATGGCGCAAATAGCCACAAAAAATGACACTTCATGAAGGGAAATGTCTTCTCACTTATATTTCTCCTCATGTCTTCTTCCTTAGGAAAATATTTTGACTACCTATAATTTCTAGAAACTCTAGGATAATCTTCAATTCTCCTTTTAGTTTGATTTAAGGGTTTCATTTTTAGCACTTCTAGTGGCTTTTCAACATGATTAACTTTCATCTTGCCTTTATTCTAGCTAAATTTATTTATAACATTTGACATTTTGACATTGCAACCAATTCCACTATTTCCCATGCACGTGGGTCTTTGATCACTCAAGATCTTTTCAACTCCATCAGAACCACATTTAGATCTCTCTAACATCTCGTCATCCGAGAACCTTCCAAATTGTATTTTCTTCTTTGCTTCTTTTGAAATTGATTCACTTTCGAGTTTACTTCTCAGAGTAATAACTTCTTCTTCGAATACCTCAACGAGCTTGGAATTATCCTCCAGTTTCTAGGTAAGGTCATTAATGACCTTTTATTATTCTTCAATTCTGAGTTTTAGTTCCACAACATCATTAGTTCTTTCAAGGATTTATGATTGAACTTTCACCAGTTCTTCCAGTCGTTCAATTTCTGCTTCTAGCTGATCAATATATTCTGATTATTCCTCTACCATTTCTTTCCACTTATTTCATCTCTTACATTTAATCTCAAGCTTACCAAATACATCCTTAAGTTTCAACTTGAGATTGACATTAACAATCAACTGATTTTCTCTAGCTTTATCTATAAATGGTTTTGACTTTTCAATGGTAGCCATCACAGGGGCATGATTTCTAGTTTTAAATCCTGGTTCATCTTCCTCATAGAATTCATTATCATCATATTCCTCCTAAAAAAAACTTTTATTCTGAACTTTATTTGAAAATTTGAAGTTTCCCTTTTTGAAGAATATTTTCTGAGGCTTTTCCATATTTTCAACTTCACTCTCTTCACCATCAAATTTTCTTGAGCACTGAGAGGCAATGTGCCCAAATCTTCCACAACGAAACAAGACAAAGGTATATTACCTTCAAATTTCCATGTTCCCTTCTTGAGATTCTTGGAAATGAGAGAAAGAGTTTCATTTTACTCATCATCTTCATCACCGCTATCTCCTAAAAATTTTAGTTTGTCCATAGTTTTGAATACCATTTCCTTGATCACACGTGTCATAGCTTCTTCTGGTTTGATTCTCATTTCATAAGCTGATATATTTCTCAGAAGATCATCCATTGAGAGTTTTGAGAGATCCCTTTCCTCAAGAGCTGACACCTTTTCATTGTAAAGGGGTGGGAGTCTTCTCAAGATTTTCTTTACAATGTCAATGTATTTGATTTATTCACCCAGAACTCAGATTGCTCCTACAACTTCAGTAATTCGATTGAAAAAGGAGTCTGCATTCTCATTAGGGTGCATCTTTAGATCATCAAACCTGTTGTGTAGTACTTGAAGTTTTTCCTCCTTCACTTTTCTATCTCCTTTATAAATATTCTCTAGTTTATCCCACATTGACTTGGAAGATGTGAAACTCATTACCTTAAGATAAATCTGATTAGAAAGGGATGTAGTGAGATAATTCTGAGCTTTTTCATCAACATCAAGCAATTTTCTATCTATATCTATCATCGACAATCCTGTAGGATCAGTGACTTGTATTCCATGTGCATTAAAAAATAAGACTTCCATTACAAGAGATATTAAGTGAGATCTCATCCTGTTTTTCCATATTTGAAAATTACTTCCATCGAAGAGGGGAACTCCTCTAATGTTGATTGTATTCTCCATGATAGACAGATTAAACACCAGCAACCTTTACCCTCTGATATCACTTGAAGGACCCCAGAACACCCTGAGAGGGGAGGGGTGAATCAGGGTGTCAAATTTTTATTTTAAACTAAAGGATCTTGTTCCCACATTGGTAGGAACCTGTTAAACCTGTCTAAAGAGAAAGTGTAGAAAATAAACGATCACATGCAAAGCCAGGAAAAAACAATTTTACTTGGTTCACCACTAAGGGATACATCCAAGGATCATACGCCGACAGTGTGTCGTTCATACCAAATTCCACTAATCTTCACTAGCTATAGATTACAAGAGTTTAACACAGTCAATCTGTGCCAAATGCACTACCTTTACAAGGATTTAGGGATAGCACACTGTGTCCCTCAGATCACTTCTGCTGACTCTCCTTTGCTCACTGCTTTGGAAGAATCTTCACTTAGTTTATCAACTTGAAGGTCGCTTCAATGATTTATCATTAATTCATGCATCCTCAACTGCAAATGGATGCTCTTTTGAAGTCCCATAATCACACACAAATGTAATTTATTTTCCCGTACACTGATATGTTATGATAATTAATCTCACAAACTAATTTGGCCAATTTTAGGCTTCTTTGGGTGTTCCACATACTGCAGCTGATTCCACATACCACAGTTGTTTTCACGTACCATCCAGCTCCCCCGCGTACCATCCAGCTCCTCTGCGTACCGCGCTGTGCTGCGTTCCTCTCTACTTTGCGTACTACTCTAAACCTCCGCGTACTGTCCTGCTCTGCGTACTACCTTGCTCTATCGCGTACTGCAAGAGCTTCTTGCGTAAACCATACACCCTTTCACAGACTGTTTTCCTTACGCGGATGAGTCTTTCAGTGTACTGTCTTCTCCTCCACAAACCACCACCTCCTCTTCCGAATTTCTCCCCCAAATATTTAATCTCCAATCTCATCACTTAACAAAGGGGATTAATATTCTTTAAATAGGCACATAACTACACAAAAATTTCTAATCTGTTTTACCCAAATTTTTAATGTGGGGAAATATTCACTCTATATGTGTATGGTTATCTTCCACCGTGTACCACTTCTGTTTGGAAAACCACAACAATCTCACCAACCATCATCATTCTGTGTACCGCATAGCTTCACCGCGTACCGTTGTTGCAGACTATTTTCAGTTCCGTGCACCGCTCCACGTAGCGTTTCTGCTACCTACATCGTGCAACATGTGCCTGAACTGTGTACCGTGCACCTTTACCATGTACCAGGTGCCTTCACTACGTACCGTGCACCTTCACCGTGTACTGCGTACCTTCACCACGTACCATGCTACGTAACCACCCCAATGTTTACAAAAACACCTGTATCTTGAAAACTGTATGTCTGATTGACAAACTGTTTGTGGCGTTGGGACCCTCTTGATGAGGAAAATATTTTGATATGATTTTTGGTGACTTTCATCAAAGTTGTGATGTGATTAATATCTCGATGAGTGGTGAACTTCAACACTGCTTTTGACCTCAATTATATGACCTCATTCCTTACAAACTCCCTAGTCATTTGTGTGCATATTGATAAAAAACACAAACCAAACTCCATTATTATCAAAAAATAGCCTTGGTTCCAATAGTCACTAGGACCTCAGGCACATCTCCCTGTATGTTAGAGACTACCGACAAATTTAAGGTAGGGGGTCCTCCCTCACCCACCCCATTAATGTTATATAATCACCCCATTAAAGTCCTTTACAATGTGAATGACCCCTGTCATGTTGTGAATGGTCTACTGCTACTGAAAATTCAACTCCAAGGCTACTCGATCCTTCTTTGACACTCAATCAGGAACTCATGCCACCGATTCTCATACCATATACCAAAACATCTATTTGAGATGTTCCAACCATTGAAATTCCAATATGAATCTAAAATTTCAAAACAAACCACTCGCCAAATAAAAAAAATCAATATTCCTATGAATTTCATAACTTATAAAGGAATAAAGTTTTATAACCTTCCCACCATAACACTGATCGTCCTTGAGAAGTATCCTCAATATTTTAACCATTTAACCCAACCTATTTTGATCCTTGATTTACACTCAATTATCCATATTCTATCTTTGAATATCGAACGATCTTCTATTGCACTATTTCAAACATGAGGCACAATATTCATCACAACCCAAGACATTGCTCGTCATCATCATTGAAACAATGATAAAATACTCACTCATGACTTTCTATCTCGAGACAACATCATCTCATTGACCAATTCATCATCTGACTTATGATACTCCCTACCATAAGCCTTAGTTCATAATGGTTAATCCCAACCCACAGTGCTCCCTGCCATCAAAATTTCTTATCCAAAATGTAACATCTTTTTATATGTTTTCAGATATCCTTTGACCCTTATTTTGATCTCCTTTTGATTGGGGATTATTTTGGGTTGTTTTAGGTGAAATTTGGAAATTTTGGGAAGCCAAGGGACTGTGCATGGTTGGCGCACGATTATGGAAAACCATGCGGTTTTACCCCGCAAACCATGAAACCATGTTGGAGCCACTAGAAGGGGGGACACAGTTTGTCCAAATTGTGTGACCTCTCCCTAAAACCACGAGGCTTCAAACAACAGGGTTTAACATGGTTGGTGCATAGTTAAAGTAGTCGTGTGACCAAATCGTGCCCCCAAAATAGAAGCCCATGGAGGGCGCACGATCAAGGTACATGGTTACTCCTAATCACGTGGCTCATCTAGAAAACCATGCACATGAGTTTTAATTATGTCAATATTTTATTTTAAAAACCCAAGACCCCCGTTTAAGATTCTAATATCCCCCACTCAACCTAAATCTGAATCCTTGGACTTTGAAGGCCCTCAGGAAGCGATTTTGACTCCTCTAACCTATTTTCTTTGTGGATTAAATATTCATTAGTTGTGTTCGATCTTCTTCCAGTAAGTGAATCTCCTCTTGTTGTTTTCTCCCAATCCTCTATTTATCTCTTATATTGAGAGTGATTTATCATCATGTCATTAGTATATCTAATCTACATTTTAATGTATCTTGATTCTAGGTTGTGATTCTTGATCCCTTTCTCCTTCGTTCTTGTTGGTGTTCTTGTTGTAGGTGTTGTTCGTGCGATCCATTGATTAAAGGTAGGTTGTTTTATATGAATTTTCCATACAATTGATAATCTGCAATGTTTGATTGATTTTAAATGAGTTTTAAAATGATTTTAAAACCCCAAAATCTAAAATATTTGATGTGCGATTTTGAAAGGGTATGGAGTTTGTGAAAAAAAACCAATTGCAATAGAATTGGAATTTTAGGTGAATTTTTAAAAAAATGATGGAAATATTTGAAATTAAATTTGATGAAATGAACGAGCATTGATTCTTGATGAAATGTATTAAATTTAAAGATGTTTTGAAATGGGTCTGAATTTGATGAAATCCATGACTTGGTTTTAAAATGAAAAGGCATGTTGAAAACTAAAACTGGGTAATTGAAATGTGAATGATGAAATGATTTGAAATGATTAAACTTCCCATGATTGATTGATTGTTTGAATCACATGTTAGCCTGAGTAAATAGTGGGTAACGAGGACAAACATGTTAGGTCTCTAACTCCCTAACAATAGATTGATGATGATAGCACTAACTAAACAAGTGGAGCATGACTGCCCGTAATGGATTCCCCTATTGGGGTGTAGACTACCCAAAATGGGTTCCCCTATTGGGGTGTATATTGATTGTGTGTGAATTCCTATATTGAGTCATGTTAATTATTGATATGTGTGAGGATCCTATTACCAGAAACTAACCTACCACGAGGCTTTTGTACATGGTGCTACATTTTGATTTACTTTATTATGCATGCCATTGATTAATGAACTATTTTATTAATGCCAAATAATTTATATAAAATGTTTATTTAAGTTTTTTTTGATATATATATATATATGTGTGCATGCGCGCACACACATGTGTGCCATATTTTGTAATGAAAGCATGTTTTGTTGAAAATGTGTAAATATCTTGCCATGCCTTGTTGTTTTTTTAATTTAAAGTATAAATGGTTTATTGTTATGGAATTGATTATGGAACACTTGATACCATATAAAGTTTTATATCTCACAACCTACCTTTTCCTTTGTCCATTTTTATACTTTCTTATGCTAGGTCCGAGCAAAGGTAAAGCACCACTTGGAGGTGGCAGATGTTCTTGATACATTGGACCGTGGAGTGATGATGGTGACTGGTGGAGTTGTTATCCACTTGTTAAATAGTTTTTTGAGATTTTTCATAGAGATTTTTTGACCTTTTTTAGTTGATGTGTTGTTTGGGAACTGTTTTACCTGTTGATTCTAGTATCTTCTCCCTTTGGAGTATTGCACATACTAACTTGTATCCTTTATCTTCTGTTGTTTTGTGGAAAATTAATTCCCTCCTTATGCTTATATGATTCCAGGTGCTAGTACCCAATCCATGGAGATCGGGAATGCCCTTTGCGCCATGTCAAGATTGGATCGAGCTTCAGGATACCAGGTTATTCGGGCTAGTTTTTGACAAAGTGGTATTAAAGGTTTAGTTTGTGTATCTTTCCTTGATGTTGGTATGCATTCTAGGTTGTCCCGGTAGATATGAGGTGGGATTGATGGGACTTAAGGGGTAGCTGTGAGTGAGTACCTGACTATCTCTCATTATAAAGAGCCTTAAGACACCATGGGTGTTTCAGAAAAGTGTATTTGTGTAAAGTTTTGATTTGATTCTAGTCTTTTTCCTACCTTTAATATGAGTATGTTGAAATCCCACTCATATATTTGGATTAATAGAATTAATATTCCTATAACTCATGTTTGAGTTGTTTAACTTTGTATCCTTTCTGATGCTTTAATGTTTTCTATTGATGTTTTGCAACATCATTCCTCTCAGAAGACATTTGAATAGTACCCAGGAGGAAGCTGCTAGTGAACCACAATGAGTTAATCCTCCAGTGGACTAGATTCTTGTTGAGATGGTGGTGTGTGTTGTTCAAGATTCGAGATAGGTGCTTGTACCCATTTCTATCCAGGCTCTGGTAGTAGAACCTCAAAGGGATGAATCGATATATTATTCTCAAGAGTTTCTTCACTAAAACCCACCATCATTCTAAGGCTCTAATGATCCTTTAGAGGCTGAGGTTTGGTTAAAAAAGATAGAGCTACTTTTTTGAGTTCTTGGAAACACTTGATTCAATTAAGGTAAAGTGTTCTACCTTTAAGCTATAAGGGCCTAGTAGGAGATGGTGGGAGTTGATCATAATTGTGAATAATAATTAAGGCTTGTAATGGAAATAAATTAGAGTTTTTTATCATTGATCGGTCATATCCAGAGTCGATGGTCTTGGAAAAGTCTGAGGTTTCTCAACTTCCAAGTGGGTGAACAGATTATGATATAGTATGTGAACCATTTTTTTCAATCTTGTTCACTTTGCTCCTAAGGTAGTGAATAATGGGAAATTGAAGGCTAAAATATTTGAGAGGGGTCTTCATGCTAACATCCGATCTCAAGTTTTCATGCTAAATCTCACCTCTTATGTTGTGGATAGGGCATTGATGGCTGAGATTGACCTGGATAGCAAGTTAGGGTTGATGAGAGTCCCTTTTTCTCTCAGTGGTGGTTCTGCATTTTACTAAGGAAAGAGGAATCATTATGAGACTAATTTTGGATCTAGATATCAAGTTACTTCCAAACCTCCTACAGCCCCTGACAGAGGCCCTTTATGTTGGAGTTGGTGTCCTAGAACCAACTTATGTGTGCTTTATGATAACTTGGATTCATTTTTTTGAATATTAATAAACTACTTATCAAACCATGATTATTATTCTGTGTAACATAGTATATGATGATTTTCTAAGAGTAGTTGTTGCACTTAAAGGTTATAACAGTTCCCTATTATGATGAAAACCCAGGTGCCACAAAAATATTCTTAAAATATATGTTCTATAGTAGGATGAAATCATTTTATGGACACAAATGATATAGTCTATCAAGTATGGAGACTCATAGGACTTTAAGGCACCTTCTCATGATGTACTCCCTTGGCAATTTCCAGAGTAAGAAATTATGAGAACAAAATCCATCAATAGGAAATCCACATTTATATGTGTCATTGGATGTTCCTATTTAAAAACATGTGTATTTATCTTTAGACTTTAAGATTATTATTAATGAGTATTATAAGTTGTGTACTTTACTGTATTTATGGAAACTATGATGACATATGCTCGCGATGAGGTTGGATACGTTGGGTGTGTCATGAGTAATATTTCATTAATGAATAATGAGAGAAAGTATTTTTCCCTTCTATTATTTAATGGAAGTTAATATTTGAGGACCTTTAATAGAAATAATATAGCCTAAATAAATCTATGACCATGGTGTTTTATAAGCAAGTTCAATTTCTGTAAAGTCAAAAAAAAATTACATTGATCACATAGGTTGATAACACTAACATGCAACCTACTTGATTAAAAATATCACAATAAAAGTATTTTATTACACAATAAGTATCTATATAAGGTATTATGTTATTGAGATATTAACTTATTTATCTATGAGTACCTTGGCATGTTTCTAGATGTTAAACTTAGACTTTAGGATGCTTTGCCTAATGCCACTAAAAAAGAGGCCTAGATGATCACACACCAAGTGTATCCAGAATTTTAGTTAAATAATATATTATTATTTATTATTTAACAAGTGAAATAAATATTATTCCCACATATGGTTTAATAATTATTCATGTTTTTTTGATCATATACATTTCATCATTAGTTATTTGAGAGAATATTATTTGAACAAAATATTTAATAAATATTTATTTCCTATTTAATTAATATAATATTAATTTATTTATTAACGAATAATGCAGTGATATTTATTTATTAAATAAATAGTCATTATTCAAAGTATGATAAATATTAAGGAGGAATGACATACCAAATTTAATGGTCTGGTGAGAAATAATATATATATTTAATATTATTTGAATAAATAATATTTAATTTAATTCACGAGTTTATTGCATGTTAAGAAATAACAACAACAACAACAACAACAACAACAACAACAACAACAACAATAATAATATAGACATGAGGTTCCATAGGGATTGTAGAAATAACAAGGGCACATGTACAATTATTATTTTTTAACCCTAATGATATATAAACTCAATTATATTATTTTTCTAAAGAGTCAATTCATTTTGTGTTGTGCACAATGAGATCTTGATAGAATCCTCTCAAATCCCCTAGAGAGCTCCCTATTTAAGAAAATTCTCAAGAAAAAAGATTTATCCTCCTCCACCACCACTCTCAAGTCTAAAGAGATCTAATAGAACCCTTCCTTGAAGCATTTCTCAGAGTGATCAAAGGCAAACAACACAATCATTAGGATTTATCGTGCTTGCACCCAGAGATTCCTATGGTAGCGTTCAGAGGTTCATGGAGCATATGTGGATCACTTTTGGAGGGAATATATTCTTTATTCCTACAATGAAACAATGGTGTTACGTAGAGACGTTGTCAGATCCATCAACGAATAAAAAATTTCTCACAAGGTAATTCTTTAATTGCTTAAATTAATTATAAATAATATGTGATTGTGAGGACCCAACCCCAGAATACCTCGAGTCGGTGCCTTCATAACATGATGTGCACTTTTTAACAAAAACATGCACTGATAAATTACACATCACGTCCCATACAAAGGATCAAATTCAGTTTAGGATCTGGGAAACCAGACACTTCTATCAAGATTCTTCAGCTGAAAACTGATACCTGAAAATTTTATTCATAAATGTAGGGTGAGCATACGAATTCCCAACAAGGGGTTTTAAAACATAATAAACTAATTACAATGTTGTAAATCATTCTTTTAAAATTTTCTATAAAACATTTCTTAAGAAATACTACAACACATGTATCATAACCTAACCATTAAAAGAGCACAATTCAAAAAATACTAACAGAGTTAAAAAGGTAACATGATTCAATTATAGGCATGCTCATACGAGGTAAGAAGTAAAAGAAATTCCATGTGAAAATGAAAGTACACAATTAATTACTAAGAGTATCACATGATCAGAGTTGTGCTTAAATAAAAACTTCAATTCCATGAGAAACATACATTGGCTAAAGACTTTGAGTACTACATAAATACATTGCCATAACTTTTACTTCTTCTGATTTTCATGTACATAATATCTTTAACCAAGAATATTCTACTAGTTGAACATTCTTCTGGTTAATTAAATTTTATAGCCATAATGAGAAAAGTGCATATGTTGGACATCATAACTATACTGTCCAGGCCTCGTGCCAGGACCATAAACAATCATTTTGTCAAGGCCTTGTTCCAAGACCGTAGTTTGTCTCATGAGACCTACCGATGCATCGATGAGCTATAGCGGGCCCCACCCCTCACATACTAAGTCCAATTCATTCCTCATCTCTCTAAATTAAAGTTCACATACCACTCTGATTTAGTAAATTAATTATTACTTACCATTTTAAATGTCACACATTTCTCGTTTCCTTATTTCACAATATTCAAAGTGCCCCATACCACCTTGAATAATTTAATTTAACATTTCATATTATTCAAAGTGTCCCATACCACCTTGAATAATTTAATTTATTCCATATTTGGTCATAGTAGTTAAATTTCATCCTTTAACATTTACATATATATATATATAATTGAGTTATGCAATAAGAGATTAATAACAAAACTATCAACTACATGACTTTGTCATTGAATGGTGAATATAGTAACCAGACTATGGCATATGTGATGACAACCATGGTACTAAAAGAAATACTAGTTTTGTGACATGAAATAGTAACCTTAAAATTCTAAAACCTTATTAATCATAATTCATATTGGAATTTATTCTGGATGCATAATTACTTAAAGACAAACTAATCATTTCATGTAGGGTTTCAAGCTTGTAGATGCTCAAACATTTATTACTAATATGATTTTGTAGAAAACATTATAATTTCAAAAATAGAAAGCATGTATCCCAACCATAACCAATACCATGTAAGATAATAAGTGACTCATATATGTGAATATAGAAGTTTCAAACCCCAAATATAATAATCATGAACTAAACACAACAAAAGTATAGTATTTGGAATATCCACACTTAGGGATGAGGGTTTGTGTAAATTTATTTATACACTGGGGTATATATAAAGAGTATTGATGACTAAATATATTTTGAAAACACATGTTTCATATTTCCTTTGCAAACCTTGGAAAATTATAAATAAAATTAAGGAACAAAGTTTATGTGTACACCCATATTTTAACAAATCCGAAAACATATCATGTATAAAAGCGGTTAAACCCACAAATCCATGACACCCATATGACTTTGATATTTTAGTTGCTTTAATTAACTAAAGTTCCCAAATCATAAAAATAATATTTTAAAGGTTTATTTATTAATTTTTTTTATAAAAGTGTATACCTCGATCACACATATAATTTATATGAATAATTGGGTATACCTAGGGGTCTTACACCAAAATCCAACGAAACAAACATGTTTATCAAAATGTCAATAGAATCATTGAAGTCTAATGTTGAGGGACTTTAAACTGGTCCAGAAGGCGGTTTATACATACTATACAATTATATAAGTCCATGTATACGATATATAAACATATATGAAAATATAATTCTATATGTTTAAAACAAAATTCAACCTCATTTTTGAAACTCAAGTGCAGGGGACTTGAAACCAAAAAATCATAGAGGTTCATTTTAAACCGTAAGGTTATATATAAAAATATGTGTACATATATAATCATATATAAACATTGCATGAGGAAAGAAAATATTCCTTCAAGTTTAAAATATTGCATAACTCAAAATCCATAAGACATAGGGTCGGGTGTTTGAGGGTTTTCACCCAAAACCGCATGTTCATACATGTACTTATATATACACCGAAAGTACAAACAACCGTATATATATATACATAAATCACATCTTTAAGTTTTGTATGTATTATGTAAACACTTAAGTTCATAAAACTTCTTAGACTCAAAAACAGAAAACTTAGGGTCAGGTATTTGCGGTTTTCAACTAAACCTCAAGGATGTATGCTTATATATATGAGTATACATATATATTTTCATAAACCAAGTATATAAGGTGTACAAACATATTATTGCGCAAGGTAGAAAAAAATTAATTAAACTCTTACATCCATTATATTACTTGAACTCAAAAACCCGAAGGCCTAGGTTCAGCACAGAAAAACTTTTAAACCAAACCGTAAAGTTATATATATACTTTTATGAGCATATATATGTATATACTCTCAAAAAACAAGACAAGGAAAATTTAAAACCCTTACATTAGTTTGAGGAGGGAGGAGAGGGCTCGGGAAGAGTTCAGAGGTTCCTGAAGAAAGCGCTGGAGGAGGAGGAAAAGATAAGGATTTCTTGGGGTGCAACCAAGTGGTTTAGGAACTATACTTTGTATAAAATAAAAAGAACATTTAATTCCACCATTGTAATTTAGTGTATTAATTGGCTGGGAAAGACTTTATGGAAAAAGGGAGGGCAAGGAGGGTCCACCGGTTGTCATGGGTGAAGAAAAAATGGTGCAAGTGGGAGGTATAGGGGTTACTGGTGTAGCGCATGTGAAGGAGAGGAAGAAGACACCATGGGAAGAGAAACTGGGAAATAAAAGGATGACCGGGATTTGATCTGTCCTTGATCTGATGGTTGAGGTTCATCTGCGATATTTAAAAGAATGGGTGGCTCAGATTAGATCCACGACTTGATCGGATGGCTCTGGTTCAATGGGGTGTTTTAAAAATCTCGGACGACTGAGATTAGATCTGCGTCAGATCAGACGGTGTACGAAAATGCAGAGGTATCCCACTATTGTTGAGGGTCGATCATTAGATCAAAATCGATAGCCCAGATCACACACGACGCGATCCAATGGTCTGGATTTTATCCCGGGTGATTTTTTCCATCCCACATCAAAATGGTGAGAAGTTTTGTGGATCTTTATAATCCTGAGACTCCGAACAATAGCTCAGAAAAAACAAAACACACACATAGGGGATCCTTATACAGGGGATCCCGCCCCCCGTAGGCCTCGTCCTACCCCTGCCTCGCTGTGGCCTCACACCCACAGTGGTGCACTCTGATCCTTTATGGGATCCTATATTCCTCGAGGAAACTATGTCCATGCTCAAGCCAGCCTGAGCTGAGGCTGAGGGCTATGCTCAACCACCTAGCGTGAGCTGCCTCCCTCGGCCTGACTTAAGGGCTGGACCTAAAGGAATTATTTTTTAATAAAAGTTGACTTTCAAAATTACTATGTCATAAGAAAATTAATACATTCATTCTAACTATATAGAGAACAACTCAAATTTTATAAAACATGACTTTTTATTTAAACTTTGAAAGGTTAAAGGATGTAATTTAAATTATACTTCATCTTTACTAAAATTATTTATAAAAACCATAGTTTTAAAATATAATGTTATAAATTGAAATTTAATATATCCACATGAAAACTTTTATACTTGTATTATATAAATACAAAACATAGTTTGGTTTTAAGTTTCAATAAGGAGAACATTTACAAGATATTTAAAATATTTGTAAGACGTTTGAAATCCTCATCTCATTAAAATTACCTAAGTGTAAATATTAAATTATTATACTTTAAAAACTCATATTAAGATTTTTTGTTACATTTTCATAACTTAAATGTTTTGAAAGACTACATTAGATATTTTTGATTAAACCACTGAAGAGACCAATGACTATAATTATAGCCATTAGAACTCAACATTCACATACATCTCCAACGGTTAACCTAAGGGTAATGGTCGGGTAGATCTTCTATAAAACCAAACATTAGGGTGTTCCAAAACTCAAGACAATTGAAAAAGATGGTTCACACCATTCCATTGGTGCTTAGTGTGGCTGTAGTGGCTTTAGACATACTAATGTTCGTTATGATGGATCCTAAGGACCCATATTATCTTCTTGGTGTTTTCATTGTTTTGGGTGGTCTCCCTGTAATTTTGATAGGGCTTTTGATAGGTATTTTTGGGTAGTATGGATTCTTGTGATCTTGGTTTATTGTAAACACTTCGGTGTCTTATTTAAATAAAAAGCCTTGTGTCATTTTTTATGTTTTATTCGGTTTTCATAAAAATAAAATAAATTAAAACCATATTATTATTATTACAAGAGAAATAAAATTTGGGGCGTCACATTATCCCCCCCTTAACAGGAATTGCGTCCTCATAATTCATTTAATACAACCACACTAAAGAAGACTCCCTGATGTTCTTTACCACATCCTCCATCATGGAGGATCCTCAGGTAAGGCTAGATGAATACCCAAGTTTGTGTTCAACTCTTCTGCTTCCCTAACCCAAACACTCTTAAGACAATATGGGTTGAACTCATGTCGCGTACACTCAGGCTTCCAAAGGGAGGATTGAATGGTAGAGAGCTCAGAGATGTCTAAATGGAAAAACTCTCTAAGGACTCGTCGAACTGTCTCCTGTATGATAATGTCAATGACATCGACATGGTCATAAAAATTGATACTCAGGATCTGGTACATGTAGGCTGCACGCAGGCCCCCTTCCAAGGTAGCCTCTTGAAACCTTACCCTATCTGTGAAGTTTCAGGATTGTGTGAATCATAGGAAAAAACCTTCTTGGTACTTTCCCCTTCGTCTGTACTCAACAAGTTGATCATTAGCTATATGTTGGTAGATGTAATCATTCTCTTAACAGGAATATAGAATGTATGAACTTTTTGATATCCTATAAATATGTTTGCACGTTCTTTTCAGGTTTGCGAAAGGAAGGTACTCTTATGAACAGGTTTTGACCATAATGGCCTCTATTAAATCATTAGGAAGTGATAAGATGTGTGTTTATACTTACATATGAAAAAATTATGAAATTCTAATCAGTGATACACAAACACCGAAAAGGTAGAAAGAGGAATAAATAAAAAATTATATTTTCATAAACAACTGGTACATAACACCCAGGACTAATGGTTTCCCCAGTTCCTAGTTACACGAATCCCCAAAACAAGTTCAAAAATCTCAATCTCCCTGAACCATATGCAACCCGAGCAGTCTGGTTCAATCTTATGGGTGCACTTATGGTGTCTCCAGAGTCTGACATGAGGGGTGTATAGCTGAGAGACATCAGTATGTACTTGATGTCTGTGCACAGAATGAGAGGCTTAAAATTCAAGAATTTTGAATTCCATTACTTGACTAAAATGGCCATAGGACAAGACTTGGCACATATATGCTGCACGGAGGTATCTTGTTGTGACAGCTTCTTGGAAGGCCATGAGGGATGAGATGCCTTCCGCTGTGGTGAAGCATCTAAAAAGTTCTTCAAAGTATTTCCCACGATTTGTGTAGGATGGAAATTGGGTTTTCATCATAAAAAGATAGTCCAAACCTGCTCCTCGGTGGATTTAAAGTACCCGGGGAGAGTTACACACATCGTAGAGGCGTTTGCCTGTCATACAAATATGGGTATAGTTCACAAAGTTTTCGTGACTAGCTATGGAAGTTATCGTTTCTAGGGCCTCAATAGGAAGAGACAAAAGACTGGTGTTTTCGTTTTCCATCTAAAAATTATGAAAATATCATACTTAGTAATGCCTAAGTAAAATTTTTAGTTCTGGTTTTCCAGAGTTATCTAAACGGAATCCTCTAATACCAACTATGAGGACCTGAACCCAGAATACCCAGAGTTAGTGCCTTTATAACATGATGTGAAATTTTTAACAAAATCATGGACTGATAAATTACACATCATGTATCATACAGAGGATTGAATTCGGTTCAGGATCAAGAAAACTAGACACTTTTTTCAAGCTTCTTCAGTTGAAAACTAATACCTGAAACTTTTATTCAGAAACTTAGGGTGAGCATACGAATGCCTAGTAAGGGGTTATAAAACATAATAAACTAATTACAACATTGGAAATCATTATTTTAAAATTTTCTATAAAAAATTTCTTAATAAATACTATAACACATGTATCATAACCTAACCATTAAAAGAGCACAATTCAAATAATACTAACAGAGTTAAAAAGGTAACACGATTCAATTATAGGAATGCTCATATGGGGTAATAAGTAAAAGACATTCCATGTGAAAATGCAAGTAGAAAATTAATTAGTAAGAGTATTACATGATCAGAGTTTCGCTTAAATAAAAACTTCAATTCCATGAGAAACATATAATGGATAAATACTTTGAGTACTGCATAAATACATTGCCATAACTTTTACTTCTTCTGATTTTCATGTACATAATCTCTTTAACCAAGAATATTCTACTAGTCAAATATTCTTCTGGTTAATTAAATTTCATAGCCATAATGAGGAAAGTGCATATGCTGGATATCATAACCATACTGTTCAGGCCTCGTGCCAGGACCATAAATAATCATTTTTTCAAGGCCTTGTTCCAAGATCATAGTTTGTCTCATGTGACCTACCAATGCATCGAGAGGCTATAACAGGCCCCAACCGTCACATACTAAGTCCAATGCATTCCTCATCTCTCTAAATAAAAGTGCACATACCACTCTGATTTAGTAAATTACTTATTACTTACCATTTTAAATGTCACATATTTTCTGTTTCCTCATTTCACATTATTCAAAGTGTCCCATACCACCTTGAATAATTTAATTTAATATTTCATATTATTCAAAGTGTCCCATACCACCTCGAATAATTTAATTTATTCCATATTTGGTCATAGTAGTTAAATTTAATCCTTTAACATTTACATATATATATATAAGTGATTCATGCAAGAATATATTAATAACAAAACTATCAACTACATGACTTTGTCATTGAATGGTGAACATAGTAAGAATACTATGGCATATGTGATGAAAACCATGGTACTGAAAAAAATACTAATTTTGTCACATGGAATAGTAACCTTAAAATTCTAAAACCTTATAAATAATAATTCATATTGGAATTTCTTTTGGATGCATAATTATTTAAGGACAAACCAAGCATTTCATGTGGGGTTTCAAGCTTGTATATGCTCAAACATTTATTGCTAATATGCTTTTGTATAACACATTATAATGTCAAAAATAGAAAGCATGTATCCTAACCATAACCAATACCATGTAAGACAATAAGTGACTCATACATATGAATATAGAAGTTGCAAATCCCAAATATAATACTCATGAACTAAACACAACAAAAATATAGTATTTGGAATATCCACACTTAGGGATGAGGGTTTTTGTAAATTTATTTATACACCAGGGTATATATAAAGAGTAGTGATGACTAAATATATTTTGAAAGCACATGCTTCATATTTCCTTTTCTAACCTTGGAAAATTCTAAATAAAATTAATGAACAAAGTTTATGTGTACACCCATATTTTCACAAATCCGAAAACTTATCATGTATAAAAGAGGTTAAACCCAAAAATCCATGACACCCATATGACTTTGATATTTTAGTCGAATTAATTAACTAAATTTCCCAAATCATAAAAATAAGATTTTAAAGGTTTATTTATTAATTTTTTTATAAAAGTGTATACCTCAATCACACATATAACTTATATGAATAATCAGGTATACCTATGGGTCTTACACCAAAATCAAACGACACATACATGTTTATCAAAATGTTAATAGAATAATTAAAGTCTAATGTTTAGGGACTTTAAACTGGTCCAGAAGGTCGGTTATACATAATATACAATTATATAAGTGATATATAAACATATATGAAAATATAATTCCATATGTTTAAAACAAAATTCAACCTCATTTTTGAAACTCAAGTGTAGGGGACTTGAAACCAAAACATCACAAAGGTTCATTTTAAACCATAAGGTTATATATAAAAATATGTGTACATATATAATTGGATATAAAAATTGCATGAGGAAAAAAATATTCCTTCAAGTTTAAAATATTGCATAACTCAAAATCCGTAAGACCTAGGGTTGGGTGTTTGAGGGTTTTCACTCAAAACCGCATGTTCATAAATGTACTTATATATATACCAAAAGTAAAAACAACCGTATATATATATATATATATATATATATATATATATATATACATAAAGAACATATTTAATTTTTGTATGTATTATGTAAACCCTTAAGTTCATAAAACTTCTTGGACTCAAAAACAGAAAACTTAGGGTTGGGTATTTTCAGTTTTCAACTAAAACTCAAGAATGTATGCTTATATATATGAGTATACATATATATTTTCATAAACTGAGTATATAAAGTGTACAAACATATTATTGTGCAAGGGATAAAAAATGTAATTAAACTCTTAAATCCATTATATTACTTGAACTCGAAAACCCGAAGGCCTAGGTTCGGCACAAAAGAACTTTTAAACAAAACCGCAAAGTTATAAATATACTTTTATGAGAATATATATGTATATACTATAAAAAAAAACAAGACAAGGAAAATTTAAAACCCTTATATTAGTCTGATGAGGGAGGAGAGGGCTTGGTAATAGTTCATAGGTTCCTGAAGAAAGTGCTGGAGGAGGAGGAAAAATTGAGGATTGCTTGGGGTGTAACCAGGCAGTTTAAGAACTATACTATGTAAAAAATAAACAGAACATTTAATTCCATCATTGGAATTCAGTGTATTAATTAGCTGGGAAAGACTTTGTGGAAAACGGGAGGTCAAGGAGGGTCCACCAGTTGTCATGGGTGAAGAAAAAATGGTGCAGGTAGGAGGTATAGGGGTTACTGGTGCAGCGCACGCAAAGGAGAGGAAGAAGACGCTGCAGGAAGAGAAACCAAGAAATAAAAGGATGACCAGGATCTGATCCGACCTTGATCGTATGGCTCTGGTTCAACGTGGTGTTTTAAAAATCTTGGACGACCGATATTAGATCTACGTCGAATCATACGATGTACGAAAATGCGAAGGTATACCGCGATTGCTGAGAGTCGAGTGTTGGATCGAAATCGACAGACCAGATCGCGCGTGATGTGGTCCAATGATCTGGATTTGATCCCAAGTGTTTTTTTCCATCCCACATCGAAACAGTGAGAAGTTTTGTGGCTCTTTATAAGCTTGAGACTTCGAACAACATCTCAGAAAAAACACAACACACACAAAATGGAGCCTTATACACAGGCTCCCGCCCCCTACAAGCCTCGACCTACCCCTACCTCTCCATGGACTCAAGCCCACAGTGCCACCTAGCGTGAGCTACCTCCCTCGACCTAGCTTAAGGGATGGCCCTAAAGGGATTATTTTTTATAAAAGCTGACTTTAAAAAATATTAAGTCCTAATAAAATTAATACATTCATTCTAACTATATATAGAATAACCCAAATTTTATAAAACATGACTTTATATTTAAACTTTGAAAGGTTAAAGGATGAAATTTAAATTATACTTTGTATTTACTAAAATTATCTATAAACACCATAGTTTTAAAATGCAATGTTATAAATTGAAATTTAATATATCCACATGAAAAATTTTATACCAGTATTATAGAAATACAAAACATAGTTTGGTTTTAAGTTTCAAGAAGTAGAACATTTACAGGACATTTAAAATATTTGTAAGACATTTGAAATCCTCATCTCATTAAAATTACCTAAGTGTAAATATTAAATCGTTGTCCTTTGAAAACTCATATTAAGAGGTTTTGTTACATTTTCATAACTTAAATGTTTTGAAAGGATACATTATATATTTTTTATTAAACCACCAAAGATACAAATGGATATAATTATATCCATTAGAACTCAATGGTCACATACATCTCCAATGGTTACCCTAGGGGTAACGGTCGGGTAGATCTCCTATAAAACCAAACATTAGGGTGTTCCAAAACTCAAGACAATTGAAGAATATGGTTCACATCATTCCATTGGTGCTTAGTGTGGACGTAGTGGCTTTTTCCATGCTAATGTTCGTTATAACGGATCCTAAGGACCCATATTATCTTCTTGGGATTTTTGTTGTTTTGGGTGGCCTCCCTGTTATTTTGATAGGGAATTTGATAGGTATTTTTGGGTAGTATGGCTTCTTGTGATCTTGGTGTATTGTAAACACTTTGGTGTCTTATTTAAATAAAAATACTTGTGTCATTTTGTATGTTTTATGCAATTTGAATTAAAATAAAAAAAATAAAAACCATATTATTATTATTACAAGAGAAATAAACTTCAGGGAGTCACAGTGATGGTCTTGCACTTTGGTTCTGGAATTTATCCATTGTCTTTATTCTTTGATTCAATTATGTTGATCACAATGTTTATCATTGTGTAAATCTTGGATTAATCATCGATCACGACAAAAATAAATGTTGGGCATGACCCATATGATGCTTCATCCACACCCAGAACCTTCAAGGGGTATCATAGGGGTTACATAATTATTTAAAGTTCATTGATTTATTTATGAATTTTTCATTAGTTTCAATTCGAGTTTAATTTTAATTTAATATGGATTGCAAGATCTAGTTTCTTCCTCTTTGTTTCTTGAAAATATAATGAAATCGATTAATTTTATGAATAAAATAAATTTGAATATCTCATCTGGAGGTTCTGAGGAGTCTGGCTAAATAAAAAAAGAGTACACACCTTGTAACCTGGAGGTACATGCTGTGTAATAGTGTTTAATGCACCATGAATTAATTCGGAATTAATTAAAGATATGTGCATTTATTACATGTGGTGAATTTAATTATACACCATGTGCTGACCAGGCCATCCTAGTGCACGGTCAGCCGGAGTACATGTCATATAACTTCCATGCATGACATTTAGTCTCTTAGTCATAAATAGGCTATGCATCCACTTACACAAACTATATGACTGGTGACCATGTAACTCAGTGACCACATACTATGTAGCCAATGTACATGTTGTGTACTCCAATATTTTCGATGACATAGTTACATGTCAAGTCCCTGGGCATGTGTCATAGATAGACGATGAGAATAATACATGTCATGTACTTTTACCAAATTATGTAGAATTAAAAATTAATTTATTATAATATGAAAAAATTATCAACATGTGCTCTATGTGGTCATTAAGTTGATAGTACACACCATGTGATGAGTTTTTATATATAAATGTCTATTTATTTTTTGCATAATGTTCAGATCTATATATCATGTATAATTCATATTACAGTTATTACTCTACACGTATTGAAGCATAACACACTACCTAAATACCATGTGTTTTGTGTGGTCATTATAAGTCGTGTATTCCACATGTCGCATGAGTAAATAGTATACGAGTACAATACATGTTGGGTAGTTTAGATGGGTACTCATCATGTTGCCTTCAAGGTACATTTTTTGTACACAGTTAATTTTAAATAAATTTATTTAATTTGTTTAAAATTATTATGGATGAGAATCTTAAGGAAATTTTTATGATAATTAAGATAAAAAAATTGATTAATTAAAAAAGACAGTCAATTGATTCAAGTACGATTTATATTCAATTAGAATTATTATAATTGAATGCTAATTTTATTAAATGCACAATTCATTACATGCATATGGATAATCATGAGCATAAACTAGACCTTTGTATATGATTAGTTTCATTTAAGTTATTATTAAATTAAATTGTTAGCTTGTGTGTCATATATCCTCTCATTATGTAAGGGTCTACATGCTCTTGGTTTCTTTTATATAAACCCCTTAACCAATCCTATGTTCCCCTCACCTACGTGTGAGTTAAAGCATATGTAATGGATAGAGATCCCAAGCTAGTGGTGGCAGTTCAATTTTGGAGCCGAGGAAAAACCCATCCAATAGAGATACATAGGTGGACAGGTGGAAAGCTACAGAAAAAACCATAAATTGTTCAAGGTGTTTTCCCCTTAGGTTGACAATTAGTTTATCATCCTCTAGATAAACTAACCATTAGTAAAAGCTCATGATTATACCACTTTATTATTTTATTTCTATCAACTTTCATGGTTATTTCCTTACAGATGTTTTGTTACAATCACATGAATTAATGAATTGACAAGCATACAAGATAAAACTAAAACAAACTGGATTATGTAGAAATATTATCTAAGACATGGTTAATCACTTAAGTAAATACACTTAATATTAACAAGAATGTAATAAATATAATAATTGGAAATTTACACATAATGATAAAATCCCTAAATTATATATATTAAGTTGGTATATCCTTCTACCACTTCACTTAAAATCGAACCATAGTTAAAAGTTATTAACCAACCAAAGTTGGGGTGATTTTAATTATCAGGGAATTATAAATTAAAGTTTTGGGTTGAATTAACTTAGTTCACATAAAGGGTTTATTTCCAATGTAGGATTTGGTGTAACTAAGAAACAAAGGTTGAGGAAATCCAATTCAAGGATTTTAGGACTGGGGAGTCCACCCAACATATCAAGTAATTGTGAGTTAATGCAGTTGGCATTTGGAATCCCTACCTAAATCCCTTCAAATTTCTTGACCAGATAAAGTTGGGGTGATGAGAAGGGGAATATGGATCCTTACCACTACAATGACTAGGAAATATGATATTCTAAATCCAATGGTAAGAGCTATTGGGTTTCGATAAAATAGTGGGATATTAATGAATATAATATTTATTTATTTATTTATTTTTTTGGCCAAAGCCTCAATTTATTATTAAAGCAAAGACCTCTTTAGACTGGGTAGAGAGAGACCCATTACATAGCCTAAAGGACCAAGGCCAAGTGGCCTGAATACAAGGCTTGAAAGCCCATTTTTTGGCCCAAAGGACCCCTCAGCGAACATTACTGCTACAATACCCGCATTTCTACAGTACCTGCTACAGTACAACCACCGCTACAGTGCTACTGCTGCTATAGCCCCTCCACCACTACAGTACCCCTGAAAATTCACCCCCTATTCAGATTTGATCCTAGGTCTTTTGGATACCAAGCAGGAGCCTGTACCACTAGGGTACAAGCTCGTTGGAATATAATATTTATTTATTGGTTTAAATTTTATTAGTTAAAGTACTAAAACTATACCTATCTTATTTATATAAACAACATAAAAATGACTTCAAACATATCACTACAATCCATCCTTGAGAAGAATAACCTTCTCACTGACATAAATTTCCAAGAATGAGAAAGGACCTTACACGTTATCCTATTCCATGAAAAGAAATTGTATGTTCTAGAAGAACCTATTCCTAATACACCTGGTAATGAGGATAGTGAGGAAGAGTTATACCCTTATGGGAAACATTTGAAAGATTCTAAATATGTTCAGTGTTTAATGCTATCATCCCTGACCAATGAGCTTCTGAAGAAACATGAGAACATGGATGCACATAGCAAGATGTCTCACCTTCAGGGTCTCTATTAAGAGAAGGTGAGACAAGAGAGATATTAAATCTATAATTCCATGTTTATAAATAATATTAGAGAGTCTTAATTATTTGGGCCTCATGCAGTCAAGCTTATTGGAAACATTGAACACTTATACATCTTAGGAATTAAATTCACAGATGAGTTGCACACAAATATCATACTTTCCTCAATACCCAAGTCCTTTTATAGTTTTATTGTTAATTATAATATGATCAATAATGATAAGAGCCTTTTAAAACTTATTACTCTAATTCTCCAAGTGTATAAGGACATGGGGTGTGAAAACCCCAAAATCCTTATGGCGAATAAGAAAAGGAAGAACAAGGTGAAGGGTCCCATGACTCATAAAAAGTCTAAATCTCCTGAGAACCATCCTTATATGAAGAGGAATATCCAATGGTAGGGAAAGGAAAAGGAGGAAGTATGTTTTTCATGTGGAAAACAAGGATATTGGAAGAGGAACTACACCCATAAGTAAGGGGAAGCTAAAAGTGAATTCATTATTGAGTGTTATCTTTTAATATCTACATACTGGGTATTAGATACAACTTGTGATGCTCACATCTATATCCAAATATAGGAACTGAGTAGATTCTAAAAGATTGCTAGAGTAGAAGTGGATTTTCAAGCTAACAATGGTGTGAGGCTGGCTAATCTAGCCATTCATGACTACCACCTTTCACTTTCAATAGTAATGATATTAGTTTTAATAGATTGTTATTATGTACCAATTGTTTCCAAGAATATAATTTTTGTATCATGCTTAGATGTAAATGGTTTTATTTTCAAATTTGGAAATAAAAGTTGTTTCTTTTATAAATACAACATATGTTATGGTATGACACATTTAAATAATGGACTTTATGTATTAAATTGAAAAAATAAAGTATTGGAAATAGATAAAGAATCATGTTCAAATGACTCATATAACACCCAATTATGGCATCACCATCTTGGTCATGTAAACGATAAGAATTTGTTAAGATTTATCAAGATGGTTATTTAGAATCTTTTAAGCTAAAACCACTTGAAAGATGGCATGCTTGTTTACAAGAAAAAATGACAAAACCACCATTCAATGGAGAGTGTGAAAGGGCCACATATATTTTAGGATTGATACACATTGATGTGTGTGGAACATTTCTAGTTGAATCTAGAGGTGAGTATTTTTACTTCATAACTTTTACTGATGGATTGAGTAGATTTGTATATGTTTACTTAATGAGATATAAGTCCAAGTCCTTTCAAAAATTCAAAGAATTCAAGAATTAAGTAGAGAATAAACTTGGAAATAAAATAAAGAAGCTTCGATCAGATTGATTTGGTGAATATCTTAACAAAGAGTTTATCAAATTTCTATGAGAGTTTGAGGTTTTATTTCAACTTACTCCACCTTACAAACCATAGTGGAATAATGTTAGTGAAAGGAGGAATAATACCTTATTAGACATGGTAAGGTAAATGATGAGTCACAAATATCACCCATTATACTTTTGGGGATATTCATTTCAAACTACAGAATACACACTAAACCGAGTACCAACTAAAATGAAAAATAGAATCCCCTTAGAGTTATAGAGAGGAAAGAAATATGTTTTATCGAATACATGTGTATGTGTTTTTGAAGATTTTTTAAGGTCTTTTCAAGTAACAAACTATCACCTCAGGGCAAAAAGTGTATCTTTATAGGGTATCATAAGGAAACAAATGGATACTACCTATACAACCCCTTAGACAAGAAAGAGATTATCGCCATGCAAGCTGTCCTTATTAAGAGGGAGAACATCCTCAAAAAGGATTGTGAGAGAAATATTGACTTCGATGAAGTTGATGCTCAAGATACATAAGAGTTGGTACTAGAACAGATTCCATAGGTCCCCATGGAAGAAGTAGTTCTTGAAACAAAAGTACTATGTAGGAGTAATAGAGGGGTAAGAGAACTAGAGATATATGGTATTTTAGTCATTGATGATGGAAACTCATTACTAGTTGACAATGATGAACCTATCTCCTATAAAAAGGTAGTTGAAATCTTAGAAGCTACAAGATGGAAAGAATCCATGAATTTTGAAATGGATTCAATGTATTATAATCAAGTTGGGTTCTAGTTGATGCACCGGTTGATATAAATCCTATAGGGTGAAAATGGGTATTCAAGTGAAAAATGGACATGGAAGATAAAATAAATTCTTATAAAGTAATGATAGTGGATAAAGGGTTTAATTGATATCAAGGAATTGACTATAATGAAACCTTTTCACTAGTTTCCATGTTTAAATCCATTAGAATTCTACTTGTTATAGAAACTTTACATAACTATGAAATTTAGCATATGGATGTCAAAGCAACTTCCATTAATGGGAACCATCAAGAATATGTCCACATGACACAACCAGAAGGGTTTGTGACTCTAGGTGATGCCAAAAGGATACGAAAGTTATAGAGATCCATTTATAGATTGAAGCAAGGTCATGGAAAATTTTATTTGATGAAATTATAAAATAATTTGGTTTCATTAATAATGAATGTGAGTTATGTGTTTATAAGATATTTAGTAGGAATGTGTTTGTTATCCTAGTAGTATATGTTGATGACATATTATTTATTGGAAATGAAATACCAGTTTTATAGTCTGTTAAGGACTAGTTAAACATGTGTTTTTCCATGAAGGACTTAGGTGAATCAGCCTATATACTAGGGATAAAGATCATTCATGATAGATCCAAGAGGCTGCTTAGACTAAGTGAAAGTATATACATTTACTAGATACTGAATAGATTTAGTATGGAATAATCTAAGATGGTATTGGTTCCAGTGTCACATTATATACATCTTTTTAAGAAAATGTATCCTCTGTAAGATCTTGGGTTTTCCTATGAGGTATGGATAGTTTTTTCCAGTTTAAATTCTTGGTTTTGATCTAATTTGAATTACCTAGGATTTCATGGGAGTTTTAGAGGTTTATAGAGCTTGTTCAGAGCCTAAAGCCCGACTTTTAGAGAGAAAAAGCTAGACCGCACAGTTAAGAGAAATTGTGCGACCTAATCTGCATGGTTAGAAGTAACCTTGTAGGGATGAATAAAAGGTTGAAAGAGGTCACACAGTTTAAGGAAGCTCTGCAGCCTAGGGTTAATGCCTATGTAGGGTGTTATACAATGTTTAGTAAAGGTGAGAAACATGGTTTGTGCATAGTTTCCCAAACCTTGTGCACTAATTGTGTGAGCTCCCCCTTGAAGCAGTGAAGGGTGCACGGTTGGTGCACGGTTTGGCCAACCATGCGATCAAACCATTTGACCCTAGGAAAGTGGATATTTTCCCCTATTTATATTTTAAATTTAAACCCAAATTTTTTCATTCTAGTGGACAACCTCAACTTGGGATCTCTCCTTTGAATCCAAATCGTAGGCTTCACCACATTTTCTCTGTCCAAACTCATATTCAAGCACCATTGGTCTCGTTAGATCTGTACTGGTGAGTTATTATATAATCTAATATCATTCTTTATTTGACTTCATATCGATTGAGTTGTTTGGGTGCAAGATAATATACCCTATTTCTAGTATTTTTGTTTATTATTCATTTTTCTTCTAATCTGGACTGAATCAGAGTTCGATACTGGACTAGTTCTCTTCTACAGACCTATGGTAGGTGGTCTATACCATTTATTATATAGTTTTGTTGTTTTATATCTCATAATAGTTGTACCACACACAATAATTTCTAGAATTTCCCCTAAAATGAATTGAATGATTCGATTAAATGAATTGGAACCAGTTTAGGTTTCCCACTAGTGCCATTGAGATTGTTAGAGGTTGTTAGCCCCAACCTAGGCCACCCATGGGGTGTGTCTTTGCATCTAACCTATTTTATACCACCTCATTGGGCATGTGTGAGATCATCTTTCTAGAGGGAGCCTTTTTAAACTAGAAGTTAATTGAATTGAAATGATAAGAGATAGTTGATGCCTCTTTTCCATGTGATGACATGTTGTTGACTTTTGATTAAATAGTTTATATGGGAATTGTGAAAACGAGTTGTATGAACTCATGGAATATAATTGTCTATGAAATTATTAATGAATTTTTTGATGAATTTATTATGGTAGTGTATTCATTGTATGAGCTCCTTAGATCCTAATTCCATAGATTCCATGGACGTTTTCCCCATAGATCTTGTTTATAGTAGTGGATAACTTGGACCTATTTCATCCTTGGATCATAATTATGTAGGATACCTTTGGCCTTGCTACCCCTTGGGTTAGGTTTACTTAGACTTGCATTGGACATGGTCTATTGACATTCTCCTTGGACACCAACCAAGTCGTTACTGAGTTTCCATCGAGATGCTCTAGGGACTCGACATGGATGTCTTGGTCTTTTATACCTTGGACTCGGCCCTTCGTGCTCTAACACTTTTGATTACATGGAATAGTCATTGTTGACACTTTTTATTATACAACGTGTCCATGATGGATGTTATATAATGGATTACATGACAAATTAATTATAGATATTTGGTATGTTTTACAAATAGACCTGGTATGGGTATCAGATTACAATGGTTAGACTAAACTGTATCACACATGTTATTTTTGTTTATAGGTGCCTTTATTTATGGGAGATAGAATATTTTTTGAAAGGATCCTTGTTGGGACAAATAATATCATTTGTCTTGTATCACTTTATTTACATCACTATTATACTTGTGATATAATGAACATTCATTTTGTTTATATTATAAAGACTGGATTTGCTATAGACACCATTGGTGGTGGCCTACTGAGTGTTATCTCACACCCATGTTCGAGTTGTCTTTAGGTACCTGGATAGACTCCATGGATGCAGGTAGGGACCATGAAAAGTGACCACTATATGATGCTTGACTTTTTTACTACTTAAGAGCAGGGGAGCACATTACCGAGCTATGCTTGTGATGCTAGCTAGGATAGTTCCTTTTTGGTTTTTTTGGTATTTTGATAAATGTATTATACTGGATGCTTTTATACCTATTTTCTTGCTTTATAGATACATTACATGATACATCATTATGTATATGAGATTACTGTTGTCATTGTTTATTTATTACTGTCTTGGATGTTGTCTTCTGTTTAGTTTTATATTACGCTTCTACTACTATTTGATTTGTTTATACCATTGTGTTAAAATCTTACATGAGGGAATAGTCTCCCCACAAACATACCCTAGGACATCACTGCTAGTTGGTAGACTCTAGCATACATGGATGCATACTTGAAGCCATGTGACCCACCAGATCGGGGCACCGTTAAGTGGCACTTGGTTCGGGACGTTATAAAGTGGTATCATAACTTCTCTTTTCTAGTTTTATTACTATTTTGAGACAATATAAAGATATTAGGAAGGTATTGGAATTTGGTAATGAGTTCTTCTTAGGAGTATCTAACCCACATAGGGGGAAAATCCAAATTTACTGGAATGGAAATTGTTGTTTTCTGGTTTTTTCCTATTATAGTTGATTCGATTCCACCATTAGGTGATGAACTTGAATTATGATGTTATTATCTCTATGATTGAGGATTTTATTTTATCATGGACTAATAAGATCAGGTATTTCAATCTCATGCATCATTTTAGGAGCCTGTTATAATTCACATGCCTTGAATTATGCTATGCCATATAGGATGTATTTCTTGATTGGATGACATTATCATGTGTGACTTGTGTGATATACATATTATTTGATAAATTATTTATATAGATAATTGAGAAACATGATTGGTACTCAGAGTGACTTCCCTAACCTAAATAATGTTTTTCTATATAGGCCATAATAGACACCCCAAGAAGCTAATTATGGAACATTGAGTCATAGACCATTGGTCGCATGGAATGGAACGTGTAATGGTTTGGATTAAGTGGAAACCACACTTTGGTTCATGAGGTGTATGGTCCCTTATGGATTGGAAGTGGTGACCCATTTGGTTAAACCATTTAAATAGAATTATGGAATGAATATGAATTGAAATGAAATTGAAATTTGTTGAAATAGAGAACTTGACCTAAACCCAACTTCACAGTGGAAAGTAAGTAGTGTCTCTAGTACTTTTTACAATCATTATTTTTACCCATTCCTATATTTAGGAGTAGGCAGAGGGGTGTGACTTGTTTATATGAAGGATTTGACCTATCCTATGATTTTAACTATGATCTTGCTGTTATTGATCTTTTTTAAGGTATTGGTTTGGCATTTTAGAGACATTCCACGAGGAAGACCTCCAATAATATTTTAGGAGGGCGGTGATGAACATGATCTAGAGGTGGTGGACTATGGGATACTAGTGGATCGTCCTATAGTTCCACCTGAGTCACTAGTAGTAGTATCAGATATTGGTGCTGAGGAAAAATTCCATGAGGGGTTTTTTCACTTTATACAGAATGTTTAGGGAGCACCACATCTTGCCTCATCTATGGTAGAGATGATGCGTGTGTTCCAACAGCAGCATCCTCCCACATTTTTGGGGGATGGAGGTCCATAGGCTGCTGAGCTATGGCTTGAGTCTATGCTTTTAATCTTTGAGCATTTGGAGACACCTCCTAAGAGGAGAGTGAATCTAACTACATATATGATTTAGGGAGAAGCTAAGAACTGGTGAGATGTTTTGAACCAGGATAATATACCATGAGATATAGTTTGGAGGAATTTCCAATCTAGGTTTTATGATTAAATTTTTCCTAAAACCCTGAGATCTGAAACGTCCAGGGAGTTTGTGCATCTAGAGTAGGTCACGATTATAGTTATGGAGTATTAGACATGCTTTATAGAGATTTTGTGTTTTACTTCAATTTATCTTTTTGATGGTCCATTTAGGTTGATACTATTTAATCAAGGTCTCAATCATTTCATTTGATCACATTTCAACATGTTTCAGTTGACAACTATTACTGAGATAGTGAATTAGGAGCTTAAAATTGAGCAGATCCTGAGGGAAGCTGGGGGGATAGAGTAGGGAAGTTCAGTCTCTCGACCTAGCGGTTCAACTTTCAGTGTAAGGAAGTTCCATTTTGAGGATTCTCACGAGGGGAGTACTAGAAAGGCTATTAGAATCAGTAGTGCTATTTTATTTCACTAGTGTGGAAGACGAGGATACATGATGAATCAGTGTGATCAATACATAGTCGCGTGCCGATCTTGTGATAGGACGGGCCACATATAATGTTTCTGTAGGACCTTACCTATAGTAGTTAGTGGAAGGGTATTGACTCTAAATCTAGGTTTATGATTTGGATTCACAGTTCTGCATCAGGATAGGAGTTGGGGTAGTGCTGGTCATTCAGGCCGAGGTGGTGGTCATGGCTGAGGAAGCTAAGCACCATCTTTACCTAGAAAACAGAGTGGTCCTACTTCAAGTAGTGAGTTTGTTTCACTAGGACATGGTTCAAGATAAATATATTATGTATAACCTACCATTGAGGAGAAGAACGTTGAGCCATCTACGGTGAGAGGTATGATCTTAGTAGGCTTTACTCTTGTATCTAATCTTTTCAATATAGGCACATCTCATAGTTTCATATCTACACCTATTGTGGAAATCCTTGGGCTTGTTGTTGGGTTTTATGATGGTTCTATGACACTAGATACTCCATTGGGGATCAGAATGGAGGGTGTACTCTAGTTTAGGGAGTGCCCCCTTAATATTGGTGGGTGGCACTTTGTATGAGATCTTTTTGTCCTTGAGATGACAGGGTTTCATGTCATACTCAGGATGGAATGGCTAGTTTCTTATCAAGTTGATGTACATGGATTTTGATAATGTTTTTATAATTTTCTAAATTAGTTTTAATTAATTAGTTTAACCATTTTTTATATTTTTAGTTTATTTTTGTAGTTTTATATTATTTTAGATAATTTTATAATTTTTATTTAATTCATATACTTATATTAGTAATTTAGTATTTTTATTGGTTATATTAATTTTATATACTATATTGAACACTATATTATTATTAATAATTTTTTTAATTTTAGTTTATTTTATTTTATTAATTTTTATTAGTATGTATATTTTAATTATTTATTAGTATTTTATTTTATTTCATTATTTTTGTAGGATTAATAAAATATTATCTTTTTATTAGTTTATTATTTTTATTGTATTTTATTACATGTTCATTAATATTTAATTCTTATTACCATTTATTATTATTATTATTATTATTATTATTATTATTTAACTTTTAGATAATAGGATTTATTTTTTAATTTGAATTTGAATTTAACCTTTTTTTTGTTTTTGTTTTTTAATTTTGAATCTCCCCCTAACTACCCAATACACCCTTTAACCCACCCCCCATCCCCTCTCCCCTGCCCCCAATCACTTAGCACCCCACCCCCTATGACTCTACCCTCCCATCCCCCCTTTCCCCTACCAATCCCCCTACTCCTCACCCCAATCCCCAACCCCCACTCCTACCCTACTCCCCAGGCACCACTCGCCCTCCCCTCATTCCCCACCCCCTACACCCCATGCCACACCCCCTACTCCTCACCCCACACCCCACCCACCACTCCTCCCCTGCCCCCATGCTCACCCCCTGCCCCTCCCTTTTTTGAAAGATTATCCGCACCCAACCTCAATCTCTGATTGTGAGTAACATTGACATAGTTGAGGGTTATATTTGATATTGAAATGATTAGTGGAGTGATGATTTTAATACTGTGATCATTGACAGCGGTGAGTGCTTTGTGCAACGAGAGTGTAGTCCAGCACAATCATTTTTTTGACATTGTGACGATCAACGAAGGGACGATTATTATTGGATGATCATTTGCAATGACTTGTGGTGACCATAATAATGACATGATCTTGGTGATATATTCTATTTATTATTTTATGTGCTGTGTTGTTGCAATAATGAGATAATTCTTATGTGTTAGAGTGTTTATGAACAAGAAAGTAATTGCATGCTATTAATTTATTTTTCATGTTTGATTACCTTTTAAATTAATATTTTAATTAGATGTTTATTTAATTAATTATATCTATATTTGAAATAATTCTCATTTGGGTTCTTTACACATGTTTTGGTTCCCATTCGCGTGATACCTAATAAGTAATCACAGGTGGGGGTTTATTAGAGAATTTATTTATCTGGGAGTCAATCACGCGCACGAGTGACTTCTGAAAAAATAAATATATTAATTAAAAAATTAATATTTTATGTGTGTTCTCCTTCAAACTTGTTTGAGTGATATATAATAAGTAACCTGGTATGAGCGAACTCATTGTAGATAGATACTTCAACTTTGCGAGAAACAGGTTGTGGTATTTCACTAAGTGATTCAGTACTACAATGATGCGTAAATTATTCATCAGGACATAGAACGAAATGATGGATGATTTGTGTAAAAATTAGAATACTATTTAACATCAGATAATGAGACCTGATAGTATTTTGATTAAATTTGTAATTGTTTATAAATAAATAAATAAATATTAGGATGTGGAAATCAAATAATTGGCATTGCATGCACTTAAATGAATGTCAAAACTCTGACACTTCCATCTCTATATGTTTTCTTATATTTATTAGTTTGGTTTACTTAGATAGTTTTAGTTAATTCAATTAATCATTTTTATATAGTTGTTTACTTTTTATAAATTTTAGTTGTTAATCACAATTAAAACTCATCTTCATAAACATTATTCCAGAAGGATATTCCTAGTGTCTCCTCACATTCTCCATGTGGTTCAACCCTACTCACTACTTCTATAGTAGCTAGTAGGTTAATAAATATTGAAAATTTCATACATTGCGATGCACGTGAAAAATTTATGGTACCATTGTCGGGGAGAATAGTACCATTATAAATTCATTAAAAAGAGTGATTTGGGTCAAAAATTAAGAAAAAAAGTAATAAAAAAACACAAAAATAGTTCATTTTACTACTCTGAGAATTTTTCATTGTAGGTAACTTCAAGACAACCAGAATTTATGAATGGGGTGGTCAGAACCATACATCTATAATCAACACCCTCCCTACATGACCACATCTCAAGGTACAATGTATAATGATTCACCAAACTTGATCTCTCTAGGTAATCCTATTTATTTTAATGATATTTATTCAAGTTTGTGTTATGATCCTTATGAGAATGATACAACATGATGTGATACAAGTCCTTTTACAATATTTGATCATTTTCAAAGTCAAATCATTCCTAAAAATTTAGAATTTGACAATTCATGTGAAACAAATGATTCAATAATTGATCACATGTTTCAACCTGCTATCACTGAGATAAATCATAGGTTTAAACTTCAAGATGAATGTAATGAAATGTTGATTTCATAAAAAAAAGATCCAAAAAATAAATTGAATAGTTTAGTAAATCAAATGACTCATCTTTATGAACTAATTACCTCACTACCGCTTGATGATACAATTCTGAACAATTATTTTGAGGAATGTGTAGTAGAGGCTCAATATGAAAATCATTCTTTGTTTGATTTTGAGGATGAGACTACTTTGATCGATCCTTCTTCCTATCATACCATTGATGAATCCTCTCCATCATAATTTTATTTTTCTAATATAATCACATTTCAAGAATATGAGAGATTATTCTTTCACCATGTTAAATATAATGGTCCCTCATAAAATGTGATTTCATGTCCTTTTGTGAGTTCACAAACCATTCATCCCAAAGTGAAAAATGATGAATTCAATGTCTATCAAATTTCACCTTCTGAGGATAAAGAAAAAATTGAACTAGGACCCTTATTTACCATGATAGAGTCAAAATTGAGCCAAGATATCATGAATTGTCACACATAAGAGGATGTCTCTTCAAATGACATTAAATCACCTCTTTTTGAAAATTTATGTGAGTCTATTTTTTTCCAAAATGGAGACATTTGAAACATTTTAAGAGTTAGAAAATTAGTCAGAATTGGTGGTAGAGAACACTCATAATTTTATAGAAACAATGGAAGAATGATATTTCTAGGATAATCTTGAGTTAGTGGTGCCACATGTGCCAATAGAGAAATATGATGAGGGTAGTATTAAAGAAACTTTTGAAAAAGATGTTATTTTGAAACAATAGATTCAAATACTTCAATTGAGATCACCCCACTTTCTCCATGCATCGAGCATGAATTGAGTTGGAAACCAATGGATTCCCCCGTGCTAGTGGTTGGTAGTAAAAATGGATTGGGATACATCATCAACCAAAATAATGCATTCGATATTGGGATGGATATAATCCAACCACTGAAAGAGTCTAGTAAGTGCATTTCTTCTCTTGTGAAAATTTGAAAAATTAATGTTTTTGATCTTCATGGTGATTCCATTTGCACAAACTTCACTTATTTGGTGAGTCTTTCTTCAGACAAGGTATATTATTTTCCTTGTGAGCTAGTCTATTTTTATTTCATTTAAACCAACCATTTTTCTGACAAGTTTCCATTGAGATATTGTGTAGCTTGCAGGATAATATTATTTTTAATGAATGGATTCCGCAATCACACTAATAAAGAATAATATACATGGTATACATTTCTGTTTGATCTTGGTGGAGTTTTAACAACATATATATGAAGATGAAGTAAACTTAGCACTCAATGAGAGGCAACCCATAATTTTTTTGTTTTCTTTTTACTGAATTTAATTTAATTTCATTTAGTTTTTTAAATAAAATGAAATGCATTTACCACACTTTATTTTCTTCTATAACTACAGTGTATTTGAATTCATCATACATATTTTTATAATGTGCATACTTTTGATTATGGTGTGTCTTCTTTGATATAATGCAGGTATGTGTTTTCAATGTGTAGATTTTACAGTTACATCATTTCTGGAGCTTCATTGGATACAAGAAGCCTTTATGTGTCTATATTCACTTACACATGGTAGTGATTTATTTTCTATTATATTTTATGCTTCCAAAAACACCATGTAAACTAACTGAAAAAAACAATAAAATTTTGAAAAATGAAAAAAAAACGAACATTCCTGTCATTTTTAAAACCACATGAAAATGGATGCATTTATGTAATAACACAGTCAGGAACATACCACTTGTATCCCTAGGAAGTTTGAGCACATGATTCCTATTTGGAATACTTTGATACTTGATACTGATATTTTTATGATTTCTAATATTATTCCATGCTTCAAAAATGTTTTTTAGAAACTTGTTTATTTTTGAGACACCTATTTGCACTCATACTCATTTGTGTTGTCCAAAATATTATTTACATACTCATGAGAATTCTGGACCATTTTTCCATCATCTCCTATTTCTCTTTTTCTTAAGGGAATCTCTACCATGTTATGTATTCTATAACTTTCCATATTTTTCCATCAAAGCGATAGGAATTTTGAAAGTTGAACTGAAATGACCAAGTCATTTGTTTGATATCTTTAGCCCCTTTGACCCAATGATCCACTTGTATATTTTCTCTATCATGTATCCCTCATAATCCATGAATAAGTATTTTAGGATTATCTAGAAATTGATACCCTTCCCTACCTATTTATTGAGTATTTGCATGATAGTTTTCCATCTAAGTGTGGGGAGATATTTATTCCTAGAGAGCGTTGTTTGATGGGAAGTGAGCCATTTGATTCACATGGATCAACATTATCTCATCCTAATCATATATGTTATATTTCATAGTATCTACATTCATTACCTATATTTTTATATGGTAATGTAGATTCTTTTTGGTTCCAACAATGAGTACTTTTGTAGACATTACGTAATTACCCTCGCTTTTAGGGATACCTATGAAATTGATGAACCATTACTCCAAGAGCTATAGAGCTTTCTATATGACCTATTTTCACTGATATGATACAACATACACACTACTTGTGTACTTTTATTTTGGATTTTGTCTGATATTTATTTCACAGGGTTTTGGAATTGTTACTCACCAGTTTTTCCTACCCATCTTATTTGAGTGAGTTATGTCCTTAAAAAATGAAAAAAAGAGAAGAAAAAATGAAAAAACATTGGATTATCATATTCTTAGGTAAAAGGAACGTTTTAAGTGTGGGGTAGTGAGAGTTTGAGGGAGACATTTGGATTGACACTTACCATGCATTTATTTCAAGATTTAATCCTCCTTTTTTCCAAAAACTATCAATTTTTTATAACCCATTATCTCACAGCCTTAAATACATTTGAACCTGCTATTAATTCCTCAATATTAGTGTTTTCTTTTTATTTCCACTAGTGGATATGTGAAATTCATGACAATACTATGGTAAGTATGAATTTGTATGAGAATTGAGCATGCCTTTGACCAGATTGTTTGAGCAATGAGAGTGATGATGAGGTAGGTCACATGATACATGAGTGCATGTACTTGTTTTGGAAATAATTTGAGTGGAATAATAATGGTTTTTGAAAATTTGAATTTTAAATGAAGCATGATATTTTGTGGGTAAAAGAGATTGAAAAATTTTGAACTTGTAATTTTGATGTTTTGATTTGTTTATGAGTCCACTTGTGTATTCTTTCTGATTGTTTTACCCATGAGTACAACATATTAAGTGTGGGATATTTTATGTACATGGATTTCACTAGTATTTTTATAATTTTCCAACTTAGTTTTAATTAATTAGTTTAACCATTTTTTATATTTTTAGTTTACTTTTTTAGTTTTATAGTATTTTAGATATTTTGATAATTTTTAGTTAATTTATATACTTATATTAGTAATTTAGTATTTTTATTAGTTATATTAATTTTATATATTATATTTAACACTATATTATTATTATTATTAGTTTTGCTAATTTTAGTTTATTTTAGTTTATTAATTTTTATTAGTATGTATATTTTAATTATCTATTGGCATTTTATTTTATTTCATTATTTTTGTAGAATTAATAAAATAAAATCTTTTTATTAGTTTATTATTTTTATTATATTTAATTACATGTTCATATATATATATATATTAATTCTAATTATATGTTCATTAATATTTAATTCTTATTACTATATTATTATTATTATTATTTAACTTTTAGATAATATAATTTATTTTTTAATTTTAATTTTAATTTAACTTATTTTTTTTGTTTTTCAATTTTGAATCTTCCCCCTAACTACCCAACACCCCTTTTAGCCTGCTCCTCCTCTTCCTGTCTCCCCTTCCATGCCCCCTCCCCCCTAACTACCCTGTGCCCCACCCCATATGCTGCCACCCTCCCATCCCCCTTTCTCCCTGCCACTCCCCCTAATCCTCACCCCACGTCCCAACCCCCAACCCCCACTCCTCCCTACTCCCCAGGCAGCACTTTCCCTATCCTCATTACCCCTCCCCCTACACCCACCCCCACCCCTTACTTCTCACCCCACATCCCAACCACCACTCCTCCCCTACTCCCCACACTCACCCCTTGCCCCTCCCTTTTTTCAAAACTTAATCCACAACCATCCACCATCTTCGATTGTGAGCAACATCAAAACATGTGAGGGTTTGGTTTGATATTTAGGAAATTGGTGGAGTGATGATTTTCATGCTGCAGTCATTAATGGCAGTGAGTGCTTTGCGTGACGAGAGTGTAGGCTAGAACAATCATTTTTTCGACATTGAGGTGATTAGTGGAGGGATGATTATTATTGGATGATTATCCACAGTGACTTGCGGTGACCATAACAATGATACAATCACATTGATATCTTATATTTATTATTTTATGTGTTGTGTTTTCATGATGATGATCTAATTCTTTTGTGTCAGAGTGTTGACGAATGTGACGATAATTGCATGTTATTAATTTATTTTTCATGTTTGATTGCTTTTTAAATTAATATTTTAATTGGATATTTATTTAATTAATTATATCCTCATTTGAAATAATTTTCATTTGGGTCTATTCATGTGATACCTAATAAGTAATCACGAGTGGGAGTTTATCATAGAATTTATTTATCTAGAAGTCAGTCGCGTGCACTAGCGAATTCTGAAAAAATAAATATATCAATTGAAAAATTAATATTTTGTGTGAGTTATCCTTCAAACTTGTATGAGTGATACCTAATAAGTAATCTCATATGAGAAAACTTGTCATATATAGATACTTCAACATTGTGAGAAATAGGTTGTGGTATTTAACCAAGTGATTCGGTGCTACAATGATGCACAAATTATTCATCAGGACAGAGAAAAAAATGATCGATGATTTGTGTAAAAATTAGAATACTGGATAACATCAGAGAATGAGACCTAATAGTATTTTAATTAAATTTGGAATCAGTGATAATTAAATAAATAAATATTTGGATATGGAAATTAAATAATTGGCATTGCATGCACTTAAATAGACGTCACAACTCTAATGCTCCCATCTCCGACTATTTTCTTCCATTGCTTAGTTTAGTTTACTTAGATTGTTTTAGTTAATTTAATTAATCATGTTAAATATTTATTTACATTTTGTAATTTTTATTTTTAATCACAATTAAAACTCATCTTCCTGAACATTCTTTCAAGAGGATATTCTTAGTGCCTGATCACATTCTCTCTATGGTTCGATCCTACTTGCCACTTCTACAGTAGTTGGAAAGTTAATAAATATTGAAAATTTTATGCATTACAATGCATATTCCATGATTCCATATTGATTACTATTGCTGAAGGGTGACCTTCATATCACCAGAGGACAATATTTTTGTCCAAAAGGGTGAATGAGATGTCTAGGTGAGCCGAGCTGGACTCAAGCATAGTGGGTTGGGTGGAATGACAACCCAAATTGCTAGTTTATATCTAGATTATTAGGGAATATGTTATGCATACTTTCCTCTAGTGGTTGATCATTTCAAGGATGTTTTACTTGACAAATTTTATGGTTTACCTCCTAATAGAGAGTTGGAGTTATCTATCAAGCTAGTTCCAGGAGCTGTATCGGTATCCATTCCTCCTTACAAGATGACTACTATGAAGTTTTAGGAGCTCAAGAGGCAGCTATAAGAATTGTAAGAAAAGAGGTTTATATGACCCATTACTTCTCTATGGGGTTTTCCAATACTTTTTACAAAAAAGGTAGATGGTTACCTCAGGCTATGTGTGGATTATCAAAAATTGAACTAGTTTACAGTTAAGAATTGTACCCTTTTCTATGGATAGATTATCTCTTCGACCAACTAGATCTGAGGAAATCATGTTTTCTCAAAGATTTATTTTAGATAAGGTAATCATTAGGTATGTGTTCAACCTATATCCATACCTCGTATAGTTTTTTGTAGTAGGTATGGTCTATATAAGTATTTGGTTATGTTGTTTGGTCTCACAAATGCACCATCGGTTTTCATGGTGCTGATGAACCAAGTTTTCCATCCTTATCTGGAATATTTTGTGGTGGTATTCATGAATGACATCTTGGTGTATTCACACAATTAATATGACCATGCCAAACATATTGATATTGTTTTAAATACACTGATAGAGAATCAATTATATGCTAAGATCATAAAGTGCCACTTCTGGATGGATAATATTCACTTTTTGGGTCATATTATCTTAGATACTAAAGTATCAGTTGACCTAGAGAAGGGGAAAGATTTATTTTCCTAGAATTATCCCAATAACCTCTTTGATATTCAAAGTTTCTTAGGGATAACTAGATATTACAGGTGTTTCATATAGAAATTCTCACCTTAGTATCACCTCTTACAGACTTGAGTAAGAAGGGTGTGAAGTTTGTATGGACATATACCTATAGGATATCCTTTTAGAAGTTTAAAGTTAGATTAAATTTAGCATTGGTCCTGATTCTTCTAGAGCCAGAAAAAAGTTATACTATGTATTATGATGCATCAAGTATTGGGCTAGGATAATTTCTCATGTAGGAGGAGTGAGTCATGGAATACAAGTCTCATCAACTGAGACCGCACGATAGGAACTACCTGATGCATGATCTCGAGTTAGCTTCTGTGGTATATGCCTTGAATTTTTAGAGGCATCACTTACAGGGAGATAATTTTGTGGTGTACACAAACCACAAAAACCTCAAGTAAATATTTACATAATGTGAATTGAATTTGAGGTAGTGAAGGTGGGTTGAGTACCTACAATATTTTGACTTTGAGATTACTTATATTCCTGGTAAAGATAATGCAGTTTCTAATGCACTGAGCAAGAGGACTTAGATACAGGTAGTTCAGGAGGCTAGTAGTGAGTGTAAACTTATGAACTTGTTTTTAGAGATGAACTTAGATATGGAGGATAGTTGTAGATTAAACTTTCTATCATCCTTAGTAGTGACTTACACTCTTCTAGATATAGTGACAATGGGTAAATAATCCGATGTCTAGGGCTTAATCCTATGGGAGAGTGTGGTAGGTGAGGATCTGCCTCTTGGATGGAATGTTGATAAGGATGAAATTATTCATATTCATGGTCACGTTTAGTTTCCAATATAACCATGTGAGGATATTATGTGAGAGTTTCATGCCTCAGTTTGAGTAGTGAATCCTAGTGTTAGCAAGATGTATCATGACTTGTGCCGTTAGTACTAGTGGACGAGGATAAAATAGAGTTAGCTATTTTTGTTATGATGTATTCCACCTATTATTAGGTGAAGGAGGAACATCAACGACCATATGATATTTTAAAAATGTTACCCATTCCTGAGTGGAAATGGTAAGATGTTTCAACGTATTTTTTTACTAGGTTTCTAAGTTCACCTAGAGGTAGTGATGCTGTTTGAGTTGTTGTGGACAAACTCACAAAGGTCAATCATTTCCTACCAATCAGGGAGACCTTCTCAGTGAATGATCTTAGGAGGTTGTATATCTGTGAGATAGTATTACTTCAAGTGGTTCCTTAGACCATGGTATTCGATAGGTATTTCTAGTTTACATCATGTTTCTAACAGAGTTTGCAGAGGGTGTTGGGTACACAAGTGCTCCTGAGCACAAAATACCACCCTCAGACTAATGTACAGTCAGAGCACATGATTCAATTTCTTGAGGAAATGTTTAAAGAATGTGTTATATATTTTGGAGGTTCTAGGGAGAAACATACACCCCTAGTTTAGTTCTCCTATAATAATAGCTATCAGGAGAATATACCGATGGCACCTTATAAGGATTTGTAACGTAGGCCATGTCAATCTCCCTTGTTCTAGTTAGAATTTGGTTCAGAAGATTTACTAGGATTGTGTCTCATTTAGGATACTTATGATTAGTTCTAGTTGATCACAAAGTGGATGGATACTGCATAGTCTAGATATAAATCTTACACCAATCGCCACCTAAGAACTCTAGAGTTTAAGGCTGGGGATCAGGTCTTTTATGTATCTTAGTGAGGCTGGGACACAAACATATTAGGAGATAGGGTAAGCTTTCACCATGATATTTCTGGCCATTTGAGATTCTAGAGAGATTTGGGTTGGTAGCCTATCGGTTTTAGTTAACTCAAAGGTACCAATCCATGCACAATGTCTTCCATGTATCTTAGTTTCACAATTATCCATTAGACTCATCTCACACTCTATAGTCAGATTAGGTGGAGTTACAAGTTGATGCATACTTTGAGGATCATCTTGTTTGTATCATTGGAAAGTGAACGAAGGTTCTCTAAGGGTAGTCATTTCCTTTAGTATGGGTGCTATAACAACATAACCATTTATAGGATGAGACTTGGGAGAAGGAGGCTGATGTATGTGCTCAGTGGTGCAAGTTATTCTCAGGTGATTCTTAACCACCCTTGGAAGGTTAATTAATGGAAAAATTACTTTAATGGGGGAATATTATAAGATCTCGAGTTTTCCTATGAGGTATGGATATTTTTTTAGTTAAATTTATTGGTTTTGACCTAATTTGAATGCCTAAGGAGGTTATGGGAGTTTCGAGGGATCTATAGGGATTGTTCAGAGCTTGGAACCTAACTTTTAGAGAAAACCAGTTGGGTCACATGGTTAGGATAAACTATGAAAACCAATACACACAGTTAGAAGTAACCATGTGGGGCTGAACAGAGGGATGTAAGAGGTCAAACGATTTGAGGAAACTATGCATCCTAGGGTGCATGCCCATAAGCGGGCTCTATAACTTTTAGTAGAGTTGCACAGCACAGTTTGTGCATGGTTTCCCAAACCATTCATACAAACTGCGCGAGGTCCACCTTGAAGTAGTGAAGGGATAACAATTGGAATATGGTTTAGCCTACCATGTGACCAAACCATCCGACCCATATTTTAAAGAGGAAATGACTATTTTCCCCCAATTTTAATTTTAATTTTAAACCCACCTTCTTATTTTTATTCCAGTGGACATCCTCACCTTGGGAGCTCTCCTTTGAATCCAAATCATAGACTTGGCCACCATTTCTCCATCTAGACTTGGATTCAAGCACAATTGGTCTCTTTGGATATATGTCAGTGAGTTCTTAAATCATATTGTGTCATTATTTATTTGACTTTGTATCGATATAGTTATTTGGGTACAATCTAATATTCCATATTTTCAGGTTTTTCATTATTTATTCATTTTTCTTCTGATTTGGACCAAATCATAGGTTGATACTGGATGAGTTATCTTTTAAAGACCTACAGTAGGTGGTCTATACCTTTTCCCATACATTTTGGTTGTTTTATAGCTCTTTTTAGTTGTGTTTCATGTCATATTTTCCAGTGTTTCCCCTAAAATGAATTGAATTATTTGATTAAATGAATTAGAACCTATATAGGTTTCCCATCATTACCTTTGAGATTGTTGGAGGTTGTTAGACCCAACCTAGGACACCCATGGGAGGTGTCTTTACATCTGCCCTATTTTATATTGACCTTTTGGGAATGTGTGAACTCATATTTCTGGAGGTATCCTTTTTAAACTAGAAGGAAATTGACTTGAAATGAAAGGTGAGAGTTGAATCCTCCATTACATGTGATGACATGTTGTTTAATTTTTGATTAAATGGTTTATATGGTAATTGTGAAAATTAGTTGGATGAAATCATGGAATGTAATTATTTATAAAATGATTAATGAAATGTTTTATGAATTGATTATGTTAGTGGATGCCTTGGACGAGCTCCTTGGATCCTGATTCCATAGATGTTGTGAAATTTTTTCCCATGGATCTTGTTTACAGTAGTTGATGCCTCAATCCTATTTTCTCCTTGGATATTAATTCTATATGATACCTTTGGCTTTGATACCCATTGGATACGAATTTCTTGGACTCACATTGGACATGGTCTATTGAAATGCTCGTTGGAATCCAACCAAGTTACTACCGAGTTTCCATCGAGATGCTCCTCAGAATCGATGTGGATACCTTGGTATTCTATACCTTAGATCTATCCCTTCATGGTTTGACACTTTTGATTACACAGTATGAATGTTGTGAAAACTTTTGATTTTACAGCATGGTCACAATGGATGTTATACACTGGATTACATGGAAAATCCATTATTGATATTTGTAATGTTTTACAGATATCCCTAGTATGGGTATCAGATTATAGTGGTTAAACTAGAATGAATCACACCTGTTAATTCTGTTTACAGCTGCCCTTATTTATGAAAGCTTGACTATTGTTTGCGGGGAGTCTTTTTGGGCTAGAAAATATCATTTTACTTGTATCACTTTATTTACATTAATGTTACACCTGTGATATAATGCACACTTCTTTTGTTTATATTACATAGACTAGTTTTTTATAGACACTATTAGTGGTGGCCTACTAGGTGTTATCTCACACCCTATTCAGGGAACCATTGGGTACCCGAACAGACTTCATGGATATAGGTAGGGACCAGGGTAAGAACCCACTGTATGATACTTGAATTGTTTACTGCTTAGGAGTAGGGGAGAATATGATTGAGCTATGTTCTTGATGCCAGCTAAGATAGTTCCTTTTTGGTCTTTTTGGTATTTTGATGAATATATTGTACTGGATTTTTGTATACCTATTTCCCACTTTATAAAGACACGACACGACATATTATTTTGTATATGAGATTACCATTGGCATTGTTTATTTAGTATTGTCTTGGATGTTGTCTTTTGTTCATTTTTATATTATGATTCCACTATTGACTAATATGTTTATACCACTGCATTACAATTTGACACGAGGGCATAGTTTCCCCATAGACATACCCTAGGACCTCACTGCTAGTCTATAGCCTTTGGAATATGAGGAGGTGCGCTTGAGACCATGTGACTCACCGGCTCAGGGCATCGCTAAGTGGTACCAGGGTCAGGACGTTACATCCTCAGACATAATAGGAGAATGAGTAAGATACCATATGCTTCAATGATAATATCAATCATGTATTCCATGTTATGTACTAGACTTGATGTTTCCTATGAACTAATCATGGTAGGTAGATATCAAGCTGATATAAGGGAATAACATTGGTCCATTGTTAAATATATCTTTAAATATCCGAGAATAATTAAGGATATGTTCCTGATGTATGGATGAGGTGAGGAGATAATAATTAGGGGTTATACTAATGATAATTTTTTAAAAAATATTAGAATGATCTGAAGTCACAGTCAGAATATTTTTTCTGTCTCAACGGAGGAGCTATGAGCTGGAGGTGTTCAAAGAAGCCATTTTTTGCTCATTCTATAGTGGAGTCCAAGTATATAGCAGCTTCTGATGTAGCCAAGGAAGTTGTTTTGATAAAAAACCTTATATAGGATCTTGATGTGGTACCTAGAAGTAAAGACCCCATCACATTGTATTATGATTATACTATAGGAGTGACTCTTGAAAAAGAGACATGGTCACACCAATAGACAAAACACATACTCAAAAAATATAACCTATTTAGGGATTTTTCTCAGAGGGGTGAATTTGCAGTAAATAGAGTTACCATAAAAGAAAACATGGAATACCCCTTGACTAAAGGCCTATCTTATAAGAAGCATGAGTATCATGTGAGAGCTATTAGACTGTAGGTTATTAGAAGTTGAATCTAGTGTAAGTGAGATCCTGTTGGAGTTTGTGTCCTATATCCAACTTATATATACTTTATGATAACCTATATTCATTGTTTTAAATATTAATAAACTTCTTATCACATAATAGTTGTTATTTTATGTAACATAGTATGTGATAATGTCCTAAGATTAGTTACCACACTTAAAGGTCATGATAGTTCCCTACTATGATGAGAACCCAAAAGTGCCACGATAGCATTCTTAAAATATATTCACTATATTCGAATTGAATCATTTAAGATACAAAAATGATATAGGTTATTAGGGGTGGAGACTCATAATACTTTGAGGTACCTTCTCATGGTGTACACCCTTAGTAATTTATAGTGTAGGAAATTATGAGAATGAGACCTGCCAGTAGGAAATCCACATTTATACGTGTCATTGGATGTTCCTATTTGAAGATGTGTGTATTGATCCTTAGGCTTTAAGATTATTATTAATGAATATTATAAGTCATATATTTTGATGTATTAATGAAAACTATGAAAACATATGCTCACAGTGAGGTAGGATACATTGGGTGTGTCACGAGTAATATTTCATTAATGGATACTATGAGAAAGGATTTATCCCTTCTATTCTTTAATGGAAGTTTATATCTTAGGAATTTTGATGGAAATGATATATCCTAAATAAATCAATGTCCATGGTAATATATAGGCAAGTTCTATTTCTGGAAAGTCAATGAAAGAGACATCGAGCACATAAGTTGATGAAACTATCATACAACCAACTTGATTAGAGAAATCACAATAAAAGGATTATATTACACAGTAAACATCTGTATGTGGTATTATGTCATTGCGACATTAAATTATTTCTCTATGGGTGTCTTGATGTGTTACTAGATGCTAAACTTGGATCTAGGCCACTTCACCCAATGCCATTGAGAAAGAGGCCAAGAGTGATACACACTAAGTGTATCCAATATCTTAGTTATGTAATATATTATTATTTATTATTTAACAAGTTGAATAAATATTATCCTTACCTTTGGTTTAATAATTATTCAAGTTTTCTTGATCGAATATATTTTATCACCAGTTATTTGAGAGATTATTATGCAAAAAAAAATATTTAATAAATGTTTATTTTATATTTAGTGAATATAATATTAATTTATTTATTAGTGAATAATGCAGTGATATTTATTTATTAAATAAATAGTCATTATTTAAGGACCAATAAATATTATGGAGAAATGGAGGACTGATTTTGATTGTCTGAGGAGAAATAATATATATATATATATATATATATTGAATATTATTTTACTAAATAATATTTAATTTAATTTGAAAGTTTAGCACATGTCAATAAATAATAATAATAATAATATTATTATAGACATAGGGTTCTGTAGGGATTAAAGAAATAATAAGGAAGCATGTGAAATTATTATTTTTTAACCCTAGCGGTATATAAACCCAATTATATTATTTTCCTAATGTGCCAATTAATTTTGTGTTGTGTATAATGAGATTTGGAGAGAATCCTATAAAATCCCTAGAGAGCTCCCTCTCCAAGAATTCTCTCAAGAATGAAGAGTGATCCTGCTCCACCACCACTCTCAAGTCTGAAGAGATCGAAGAGAACCCTTCCTTGAAGTGGTTCTCAGGGTGATCAAAGGCGAATGATGCAAGCATTAGGATCTTCGATGCTAGTACTCAAATATTCCTATGACATCGTTCGAAGGATCATATAACATGTGTGGATCACTAATGGAGGGATTCTATTATTGATTTCTATAACTCAATGATGGTATTATGTAGATATGTTGTCATATCCATCAATGAAGAAAAAATTTCTTGCAAGATAATTCTTTAATTTATTAAATTAATTATAAATAATATGTGATGATCTTGTTCCTTGGTTCCATCATTTATCCATTTTCTATATTCTTTGATTCAATTCTATTGATCACAGTGCTTATCATCAGTAGTTCATCTATCGGCAGGTCATCTATCGGCATATCATCTATCGGTTGGTCATCTATCGATAGGTTGAACAGTGTTTCTAGGATGGTAGGTCATCTATCGGTAGGTTGAATAGTGTTTCTAGGATGGTAGGTCAACTATTAGTAGGTCATCTATCGGTAGGTGTACAATGTTTCTAGATCAGTTGGTTAATAGTGTTTCCAACATCCTACATTTTTTCCCTTTGACATTATCTTTGACATAAAATGCATTCAAAGCCTTGTTTTAATGGATTTAAGTCTGATTCAAATCTCATAACTCCTATATTAATTTTCCTAAGGGTCCAAGTGCCTTTACTCAGTCAAACTGCATAGTCTTGACCAGATTTTCCTTTAATGGAAAATCTAAACCGCATCTAAACCGCTGCTCCATTTAGATTTTCAAAAGGCCTAAGATACCATCCACCCTTTTTATTCCTTCTCCTTTATCTTGGTGTGAGGTGACCTGAACCTTTGTTCCCGAGGAGTTATGTGATTGTGCTATCCTTGGATCATTTTCCCCTTATAGTTTTTCCTACTGCATGCGCACCCCTTATTTTGGTGTAACCAGGAAGTGTCACTCCATCTTCGATATAAGGTATGTTATACCTCTATTCTTCTAAGTTCCCTGATATGTTTCCTCCTGTTTCTCCTTGAAATGTGATGGCATGTGATATCCATGTTTCTAATGTACCTTTCTTGGGTGTTGGCTGATGTGGTTCTACCGTGACATCCTCAGGTGGATGCAGCCATTGTGGGAGAGGTGATCATGATCCATTGTGTTCACCCATTCTCATGAAAATAACATCAGAATACTTTTTGAGGTAGGATATTCATGACTTCTCTATTTTATTTAGATATAGTCTTAGAGTTAGCATGATTTATCCCACTATATCACAATGAAATCGATATAATATATATTTGAACTAGATTAAGTAATTTGTATCAATTTCCTAGTGATGTTATTACCTCTTTATTTTCTAGATAGTATGATATCTATGCTTTTCTTGTTTAACATGTTGTTATTGATAGAAATTGGTAAAGAACATAAATCCAAAATTAATTGTAAATTGATTGGATAAAGGATTGAAGAGGCATGTTTAATGAATCCAGATGTTGTTGCTATAATTTGATGATAATAAAATTGATGTACTAAGTATGTTTAATTGAATTGATTGATAAACCTGATGCATATTGATGCTTGTTGATTAAAGGTAGATTTAATTAATTGTTTAATTAATTTTTGATAGTCTGAGATAACTAGTTGTTTAAGTTTCCTATAGTTGGAACATATGATAATGAATTAGTTAATTCAAGATAGAATACTGAACCAGTTGTTTGATAAATATAATGCCTTGTTGGGTTTGAGTTACCCGCTTTCTTGTAAAGGTCAAGTGACTTATGCTTTGATCTATGAGAGATCATTGTGTGTGAAGGCTAAATGCCTTGTTTTGGGGCCAAGATCCCAATTGCTTTGATTGTTTCCTACTGCTTGTGTTGTGGTATGATCCTGGGATGGATGATCCTGGAATACTGTGGTGGTATGTGGGGGTAGGGAGGCCCAGTGGTGGTGGTGGTAGCAGTTGATGTCTAGAGTGGCGAGATGCATCAGTTTATGCATGTGGGTGTTGGGGAGGACACTAAGGATTATGGAATGGGTTGAAGTTGGGATTACCCATTGAGATGAAAGTGGTTGTTGTTGAATCTGATGTTTGTTTATCTACTTTAATTTCTCCACTACTTGAGGTAGATGGTCTTAATTACCCTCCTTCCAAAAGAGGCGAAGACACACGAGGTATTCCATGTGCTTTATGTGTTTATATTTTCGAGGATGGATGGTCATGCACTCCTGTTATAGGTGGAAAAGACTTGACAGGTAGTTTATATACTCACCGTGTTGATCCCCTTATGTTTGATAGCTTAGAATGTTTTCTTAGAATAACCATAATTATGAAAAAGTGATAATACTGTTAATAAATGATTGAATAAATGATGTTAACCCATGGGGTTGGAGCTTGCTGGGATGTAGTGTTGAGGTTACAATTTAAAGGAACTATGGACTCAATTTGGTTATTCCTAGAGATCATGGAACTTTGTTGTGATGCTAATGAAATTTAATGTGGAATTGATAATGGTTAATTAATGGTTAAAGAATTAATTAACGTAAAGAGAAATTGATAAAAAGGGATAAAGTAACCTAATGTATCTCTTTAAATGTTAGGTCCAATAGGAGGCTATATACCCTGAGAGGGGGGGGGGGGGTGAATTAGGGTATGAATATTCTTTTTCAAAGTTCTTTCTGCCCCACTGGATCTTGACCACTTTGTTACAAGGGTCACTTTGTTTGCACCTGTGTGGTTACTGTGATCACTTGTCTCCTTTACCTGATGATGATGCTTTGAATGCAATGCAGGGAAGTAAGCAGGCAGACACAAAGATTTTTACTTGGTTCACCGCTAAGGGCTACGTCCAAGGAGCATACGCCGACAAGTTGCCGGTTCGTACCAAATTCCACTAGACTTCACTAGCTGTGGATTACAATGTTCGGGCTAGATCACTTCTATGCCCAGGCTCACTGCCTATATAATGTTTAGGGTCAGCTCACTGCTTTCCCAAGGGTCACTCCCTGTTTCTCTCTCTCTGGCTCACTGCCGGTGGAGAGTATCACCTTCTTCCTCTTCCTAAGCTCACTACTCTGTGAAGGGAATCAACTCACAGTTTATAGACCTGTAGGTCTCTTCATTTCCATTAAGGAATGCATCTTTCACTGTATGTTAGATGCTCTGTTGAAGTTCAACTTTCATCCGTAGATGAATACCACTTTTCCACTGAACACTGGGCAATTCCTTTTGGAAACACCTTCGCAAAGCACCCTACTATGCGAGGTTCCCAATTTTGCGAAGCTCAAACAAGCCTTCGCGAAGCTTCTGCCTTTTCGCGAAGCTCTCCCGCGAAGCTCTCTCGCGAAGCTCTCTCGCGAAGCTCAACTCATTGCAAAGAAACTTCTCTCGCGAAGCTCACTGAGCCAACACAGAGCACACAACTTTCGCGGAGCTAGAATAGCCGCCGCAAAGCTCCCCTTTCGCGAAGCACAACTGCCTTCGCGAACCACCTTTTCGAACTGAGAGCAATGGATTTTCTCTGAAAATTCTCTCTACTTCGCTCGAAGGGGTCGGCCTCTATTTATAGGCGATTCCACCGACCCTCGTCCCTTCCGCGTGAAGTCAACGCCACGTCATCTCAAATCGCGAAGCTCCAAAGATTCCGCTGGAATTCTATCCAAATCGCGAAGCACCACAGCACTTTGCCGTTCGCGAAGCTTGACGTAGTTGCGAAGAATCACCGTCAACATACCTTCGCGACTTCGCCGCGAAGCTCCCTCGCGAAGCCCTACATTCCTTCACGCCTTCGCCACGAAGCTCCCTCGCAAATCCCAACATCGCCGCGATGCACTTCAGTCTCTGCCGTTCGCGAAGCTTGACGTAATCGCGAAGCATCACTGCCTCCATTCTTCTGGTCTTCGCGATTTCCAAACCATGCATCCTATCTTCGCGAAATTCATTCCTTTTCCATATTAAATTATGATCTTCATGGAAATCCTATTTTCACGATGCTCACCAAACTCCAAATTTTGGACCCCAAAAATTTGGCAAACACTGGGAAACGGCACCACCTTGTACTGCTCTTTTGTACCGCCTCCAGATCGTCCTTTCCTTTGTCATAGTTCTTTGTCAACATGGAATGTCAACAACTTCTCGGGAACTCGAAAATTCTCCATGGAAACCTGCTTTGTCAACAAACACAATCAACCCAAAAATGCTGCAATGTTACCTTGAGGGATTTTTTCCCAACAATCTCCCCCTTTGGGTTTGTTGACAACTCTTCACAACTCTGCTCAGAAGAATTTTCTACACTTTGATACCTCACTGAGTCTTCTTCCAGTCGCTACCACCATTCGCCTCTTGCGATTCTGATAGCGTTCAAGGATTCACTTAACACGTACTCTAATCCCACATGAGCAATGCTCGACGTGAGAAACAAGAGTAGTATAAAAAGTTCATCAATGAATCACTTCATGTCAGACCCCAATTGTCGATTACAACCTGATACCAATTCTTAAATTGATACCAATTGTTGAACCACACTGATACCAATTGGTGAATTCTTAAGTTGATACCAATTGTTGATAGCTGGACACCGTCTCACACCATTCCAACACCACTGTACTGCTTTTATCACGATCCTCAGTTGTCGTGATTTCTATGCTTTGAACGATCACTTCTAGCATCGTCAGATTTAAAATACTCTCCCCCTTTCTCATTGCTCCCCCTTTCTGGATGCTCCACCTGTCAGCTTCTCCCCGTATCAATTATGATTTATCAAATCTCCGCACTGTCTCCCAGTCACTATTTTCTCCCCTTTTAACAAACACTATTTTCTCCCCCTTTGTCAACGAACCCAAAGGCCACGCCTTTGTATTCTGTAACATAGTAGAGAACACATATCAGCACATTAGGGAAAAAACACACCATACCTCAGGGAGAGGGGGGGGGGGGGGGTCCCACATTCACACTATTTCAAGTGCGGGGAGTCGACTGAACTCCCAGAGCCAGTCGATGCCGCTCAAAAGCTTCCTTGGGTAAGGCCTTTGTCAGAATGTATGCAACCTGTAGCTCTGTAGGCACGTACTCCAACTTCACGAGTCCCTGCTCAACCTTCTCCTTGATAGAATGATACTTAATCTCAATGTGCTTTGTCCTTGAATGATGGATGAGATTTTTTCTAAGATTTATAGCACTTGAGTTGTCGCACTGGGTTCCGATCAGAGACTTCACTTCAACTCCCATATCTTCAAGCTGCTTCTTCATCCACAATAATTGTGTGCACGCTTGAGTGGCCGCAATATACTCAGCTTCTACGGTACTCAATGAAATGCAATCTTTCTTCTTACTTAGCCAAGAAATACACAGTCCACCAAGATAGAATGCACCTCCTAACGTTGATTTTCTGTAATCTGCTGATCCGGCCCAGTCTACATCAGTATATCCCAATAACTCTGTTTGATATTTGTCATTATATGTTAAACCAAAGTTCATCGTGACCTTGATATATCGAAGTATTCATTTCACTACGAGCATGTGACTTTCCTTGGGATTACTCTTATATCTCTCTGCTTGGCATGTGGCGAAAACAGTATCAGGCTTTGGTGCGGTCATGTATAGAAAACTGCTGATAATATGCCTGTTTTTAGTGAGATTAACTGCCCTGCCACTGTCATCTTTTGATGATTTCATCCGGGTAGTAACCGGAGTCTTCATCTCCTTGGAATTATCCATTCCAAACCTTCTTAGAACCTCCTTGGCATATTTGGATTGAGAAATGAATGTGTCATTCCTGCCTTGTGTAACGCAGAAAACCAAGATTCTTCAAATACTGATATAGCCTTCAGTAAAATGCTCTTGGTGCTTGTTTCAGCCCATATAACGCCTTCTTCAGCCTACAAATTTTGTTCTCATCCTCATGAATGAGAAAACCATCTGGCTGCTCAATATACACCTTTATCTGGGAGTCTCCTTTGCACATCAGTCGTTCTTTGTTTCGAATCAATGCCCATATCCATTCATCTTGTCTTAATAGACCCATTTAGTCCTAATTACATTTTTATCTGCTTGCCTCAAAACAATCTCCCACTTTTGATTCTTCTCAATCTGATCTATCTCTTCGTTCATGGATGAACCCAGTTTTCATCATCAGCTGCATCAGCAATGCATTTCAGCTCAACCTAAGATAGAAAAGATGCATGCTGCAGTGATTTAATTTCCCTTGTCTGAACTGGATCTGCCTGATCACCAATGATATTCTGTCTATCAGTTTTAGCTCGACTCTTTGGCTTCCTTGCAGATACAGACTTGACACTTTCTTGTTCACCATTAGTATCTTCTTCTGAATCAGCATCAGCCACTTCTTCTCCCTCTGTGTTGCTTTCTTTCTCAACACTTTTTCAGGAAACTGTTCACTGACTCATTTTTCAGTGGCATCATTTCTTTGAACATCTTCTCTCATATTTTTGTTGACACACCTTTGATTTTCTCTCACAGCTTCTTGGTATCCTGAAATCAGTCAGCTGATACCACATTGTTAGAACCAAATAGATAATCATGAAAACATGTGTGTTGCTGCTTTTCCACCAATCATTCTTCATGATCATAAACATTCATCCTTCATATCATATTGAGATCATGCATCTGATTAGGATATAGAATGCTCCCCCTATGTTATGCAACACTTCCTAGGGTTTGACCCACTGTTTAGTCCCATAAACATCATTCCTCTCCTGCATCATTTATTCTCATCTTCCACCTGTATGATTTATGCCAATCTAGCACTCATCATTGAGCCATTAACCAAATCTCTAAGCCTACTGAGTTGGAACTCGGTGTAGGAAACAAGAGAAAAAGTTAATAACACAATCACATTATATTGTGCTCTGTTGATCCCTTTCTTTTTCAACTCTAATACCTGATTTGAATCAATTTAAACTGTAGAGCATATCAATTCTCCACTTCGCATCCTTAGATGCCACTTCCCCTTGGATTGTATCTCCCTAAAACCTGAAACACACAGATCATCAGTTAATAGCATTTATATACATAGGGAGAGGGGTATTTCTTCCGAACTCCTCAAGATGAGGATTGTGGTTGATCCTGATGGGTCAACCCTTTGATTCTTTCTTGGAGGGCATCACACTCCTTTCTTGCTTCCTCCAGCTGCCTAGCCAACTTCAACTGTTCTGGCCATATGACTAGGCATTCATTGCCTACATTCTGAGCCTTTTTCTGATATGTAGATTTCGTAGGCTCAGCCTTTCTCACCGCTTGGGGTATAAACCCGCTAGTACACATTTCCTTCTTTGAGGTTCTATCAAAATTCTATTTTCCTTGATTATTTCTCTGAGTAAGAACCTCTCTATTTGGAATCTTCCATTTCTTCTTCTCCCATATTAGGGGTCTTCCTCTTTCGTTCACTTCTCGCTGAGAAACACGACTTGTGAATTTTTCAATGCATTATTTATTTATCACAACTGGAGTAGATCTCCCCTTAATCTTCCAGGTTTGTTCACATTTTCTCCTTGAGAGCGGTTGTGAGTATGATAGAGGAGGTGAATGATACACCTTTCGTTCAGCTCCATGTGATTTCCTCGAGGCTCGAAGCCTATTCTTCTCCTTACCACTTTGTCTCCCAGTACATGCTTCTTTCTTGTACACTTCCTGTGGTGGAGATCTCTTTTCTTGTTCCTTTCCCTTTCCTGCTTTCTTCTTACTGCAATGTCTCGCCATGTGCCCATAGTGAGAACATATAAAACATTTTCCCTCAAAGGCATACCTCATTTTATCATCTCTCTGCTGAGATGTTGATACACCTTGAGTTCTTCCTCTGATATTGTTCTCCTGAGCTTCCTGACACATGCTCATGGTGTGTCCCATTCTTCCGCAGTAACAACATCTAATATATGCTTTCCTCTGAGAAGCTCTTATTTCTAATTTCTCATGATGCTTCTTCCTGTTCTCAGATTTATTAATGTTTCTCTTTTCACAGCCTGAAATGTACTCCAGAGCCTCTGTACAGAAGCTTGATGTGTGGACATGAACTCCATAGAAATAGAACATATCATCACTCGTTGAAACTATCCTCATAGGCCTATCTCCATCACCTACAGGATTTTTCTTACCTTTGGAATTTTTCACTGCATTTTCCTTATCATCCATAGGAGTGGGATTATCATATCCAATTCCAGATTTTCCCAAAAAGGTTGACCTTTGGGAAGATACAATCCTTTCATGCTTCTCCTCTGATGCAGCATATTTGGACTTCATTTTATCATCACCTGCCGAAGGATGATCAAATAATAAGTGCAGTGCATCCTTCAACTTGGGATTATCTTTGGATTTAGACTTCTCCATTTCCTTCTTGAATGATTGTATCTCTTCTTCCAACTTTTGAATCTTCAAATCTCTTGATACAAGTTGAGCATCAAGTTCTTTTCTGAGATTATTTCCACAACTCATCTCATCTTCCAGTTCATGCTTCAGATTATTAACCACGTCATTTTGCTCTTTTACTTTCAATTTTTCTTGAGCAAGAGAATCAGAGCCACATGCATTCTCTTGTTGTAGTCTTTGATTCTTCTGAACTAACTCAGACAACTGTGTAGCTAGATCATCATTCTTGGCTTTCAGATTCCGAACTTCATCGGACTCTTGATTCTCTTCACACTTACCAGCCTTTTGTTTTCCTTTTCCTTTAGCCAGCTTCTATAGTTCCTCACCTTGAGAATAATTCTTCTCTGTTAGATCAGTAACTATATCAATAAGCCTTTGATTTAAGCCTCTTAGCTTGTTGACCTCAGTTTCCAGAGCATGGATCTGTATGCCTTTAGATTTAATTTCCTCAGTGGATTTCTGATCCAATTCTTTAGTCCCATGGACAAATTCCACCTTTTTGTTCAGGCCATCGATCTCTCTTTTCTGTTCTTCAATCTTCATCTTATACTTACTAACGGATTCTTAGTTCTCTGATGTTGATAAATTAAGTTTCTCAATTTCTTCCATCAGCTCAGATTTCTCTTCTTCCTGCTGCTGCATATAGAGTTTGGCATCACGAACAATTTTGTTAGCTTTCTTGGTTTTGGCCCTCCAAACATCTATCTCTTCAAGATCAGCCTCCAACTCAGCTCGCATATAAATTCTTCCTTCAATTTCTTCTTCTTCATCGTCAGTGGTTCCAACGTCACTTGGAAAGTCAGGTTCTTCACTCATTCCATCAACATCTTTGAATGAGTAAGTATTTTGGTTGTATGATTTATCCAAATCATTTTTCTGTTCACTGCATGATTCCTTCAGTAAGCTGTTTGATTCTTTTAGTTGAATCACACTTTTTCCAAAGACACTTCCACACTGAGGGATACCACCTGACTTCTGATTATTCTTTGAAGATTTTCTTTTCCCCATGGTAGACCGAGATAAGTGAAAACAATATCTTCAACTACACAGAAAGACTACACCAAGTCCAAGTAAACAAATCTGATAAAAGAAACCTTCCCTCTGATACCAATTGTTAGGGCCAATAGGAGCCTATATACCCTGAGAGGGGGGGGGGGGGGGGGTGAATCAGGGTATGGATATTCTTTTTCAAAGTTCTTTATACCCCACTGGATCTTGACCACTTTGTTACAAGGGTCACTTTGTTTTCACTTGTGTGGTTACTGTGATCACTTGTCTCCTTTACCTGATGATGATGCTTTGAATGCAATGTAGGGAAGTAAGCAGGCAGACACATATATTTTTACTTGGTTCACCGCTAAGGGCTACGTCCAAGGAGCATACGCCGACAAGTTGCCGGTTCGTACCAAATTCCACTAGACTTCACTAGCTGTGGATTACAATGTTCGGGCTAGATCACTTCTATGCCCAGGCTCACTGCCTATACAATGTTTAGGGTCAGCTCACTGCTTTCCCAAGGGTCACTCCCTGTTTCTCTCTCTCTGGCTCACTGTTGGTGGAGATGATCACCTTCTTCCTCTTCCTAAGCTCACTGCTCTATGAAGGGAATCAACTCACAGTTTATAAACCTGTAGGTCTCTTCATTTCCATTAAGGAATGCATCTTTCACTATATGTTAGATGCTCTGTTGAAGTTCAACTTTCATCCGTAGATGAATACCACTTTTCCACTGAACACTGGGCAATTCCTTTTGGAAACACCTTCGCAAAGCACCCTACTATGCAAGGTTCCCAATTTTGCGAAGCTCAAACAAGCATTCACGAAGCTCCTGCCTTTTCGCGAAGCTCTCTCGCGAAGATCAACTCGTTGCAAAGCAACTTCTCTCGTGAAGCTCACTGAGCCAACGCGGAGCACACAACTTTCGCGGAGCTAGAATAGCCGCCGTGAAGCTCCCCTTTCGCGAAGCACAACTGCCTTCGCGAACCACCTTTGCGAACTGAGAGCAATGGATTTTTTCTGAAAATTATCTCTACTTCGCTTGAAGGGGTCAGCCTCTATTTATAGGCGATTCCACCGACCCTCGTCCCTTCCGCGCGAAGTCAACGCCACGTCATCTCAAATCGCGAAGCTCCAAATATTCCGCAGGAATTCTGTCCATATCGCGAAGCACCACGACACTTTGCCGTTCGCGAAGCTTGACGTAGTCGCGAAGAATCACCGTCAACATACCTTCGCGACTTCACCGCGAAGCTCCCTCGCGAAGCCCTATATTCCTTCGCGCCTTCGCCGTGAAGCTCCCTCGCAAAGCCCAACATCGCCGCGATGCACTTCAGTCTCTGCCGTTCGCGAAGCTTGACGTAATCGTGAAGCATCACCGCCTCCATTCTTCTGGTCTTCGCGATTTCCAAACCATGCATCCTATCTTCGTGAAATCCATGCCTTTGCCATATTAAATTATGATCTTCATGGAAATCCTATTTTCGCGATGCTCACCAAACTCCAAATTTTGGACCCCAAAAATTTGGCAAACACTGGGAAACGACGCCACCTTGTACTACTCTTTTGTACCGCCTCCAGATCGTCCTTTCCTTTGTCATAGTTCTTTGTCAACATGGAATGTCAACAACTTCTCGGGAACTCGACAATTCTCCATGGAAACCTGCTTTGTCAACAAACACAATCAACCCAAAAATGCTGCAATGTTACCTTGAGGGATTTTTTCCCAACATTAAATGGTTGTGTTCTTATAGGATATCTAGTCTTAGCAGTGGTAGCCGGTAGTCTAAGAGACATTAGCTACAGTTGAGTCTAAGACTAGGTTTTCCCATAGTGTGGTTGTGATCTATATTATATCATGTACTTTTGTGTTTCTATATTCTACTCCACCCCATTGGTTAGGGTGAAAGACACCCTAGGGATTCTAAGCCCTGGGGGGGGGTGTGTGTTTTCCCCAACACCCCGATGAGAGGATGGATGAATGACTACCAACTTTGGCCTTGCTCTCTTCTCTTAGTAGTTACTAGTGATAGTATGCATGATGGTTAGTTTTCACCATATATGTGTGTAGAGGTATGTAATGGATTGTGGTTATTTCACACAAACATATTCTGAATATAGTTTCCTATGTGATACTATAGGTATATCATGTATAGGTTGTGATGGATTTAGGATCCTTACTCGGTGTATGGGCTGTAGTGGCTTGAGGTATAATACCAAACGTTTGATACATGTTATGCGGGATGTGGTGGCTCCCATAAACTACTTGGTTACTTTTTGGTTATGTGGATGTGGTGGTGGTGTGTTTCATGAGGTGTAGATTGTGGTGCTTCACCCAAGTGTCTTTGGGATATCCTTTTTGGAGAGAGATGATCAGGATGTGTGACATTGGGGGAAAGTGGCAAACTAGTGGGGAAGTGGTAGCGGGGCGCCCTTGATATTCATTATTATATTATATACTCTTGTATGTAATACTTGGTGAGAGTATCCATGGTGAGGCTGAGAACTTAGTATAACTGCTTAGGTGATGAGTTAGTTTTACTTGTTTTTTACTGTGCTTTAGCATGCTTTATTTACTTTTTCATAAGTGACTCCAGGGAGGATCCTACCGAGTATACTATTATACTTACCCTACGTTATATAAGCTATTTTCAAGTCACTTAGATAAGGTTAGAGATCAAGCTAGTTACTACTAGCTCAGGGTTTTTCAAGATCTATTCAGGTTTCATGGTCATTATCGTTTTACTTTCTTTTGGTACTTACAGTTTCCTTTTTAGTTGTAGTAGTTATTTCATGACATTACATATGTGAACTTGGGTTTCTTTTACATTATGGTCTGAGCAGGAGTTGGTTGGTGTCTATCTTATCTCTCTCTTTCGCATGTGTTCTCTTAGAGGGTAATGCCTCCCATTTGTGTGTTTACTATACCCTCAGTGCTAGTCTCCAACCCAGGGCCTACTAGAGGTGGGACTCAGGGGTCACTATCTCTCTTCTTCCATTGCCAGCTTAGGAGGGGTTTAATTTATGGGGAGGGGTTGTGACATTTATATTCATGTTTGAATAAGTATTTTTATAATTCATTATTAGTATTATTATCATATAAATTATAAAATCTACAAGTTTTTTATATGATGCATTTTTATAAATAAATATTTTTTATGTATATATTTATATAATATATTTCTTCTTTTATATTATACTTAATATTTTATGATATACCATTATATATATATATATATTAATGTAAACATTATACAATTATATTTATGTATACATATAAATATGATTAAATACAATCATATAAAATATTTATATAATATGTTTATATAATGTATTTAAATGCATTCATATATTGTATTTTAATTATATATATATATATATATATTAAGGATTTTTTTTAAGAAAATATCGGGGGTTCATGAACCCCTATAATGTCATAAATTAGAGGGGGTTCAAAACTCCCTCTAATATAAGGGATTAGAGGCAGTTTATGGACTTCCTCTAATCTAAGGGATTAGTGGCGGTTTATGGACCTCATTTAATATATTAAATTAGAGTGAGTTCAAACCCCCCTCTAATTTAAGAGATTAATAGGGTTGTGAACCCTTAATATTTCTTAAAAAAACAAATTCCATTATATATATAGCCTTTAAAATCCAAACAAATATTATATATATAGCCTCTAAAATCCAAATGAATATTATATATATAGTGCCTATAAAATCCAACCGAACATGTAGCTTCACTAATTATTAAATTAGCAGAGGTTTTCACATAACTGCATCTAAAATCCAACCAAACATTAAAAAAATGATGCTAAAATTTTTAAAGGTTGTTGTAAACCCCCTCTAAATTCGATTATTAGCAGGGGTTGTTCATAACCCCCTCTACAACCCCCCTCCAAGCACCCTGTTTTTTTATAGCGACTCTTTGATTAAATGGTTTGTATGGAATTGATATATGAGTGGGTAGACTCATGGAATGAATTTTAATGTGAATTGTACATGAGTGGTTATACTCATAGAATCGAATGATTGTGAATTAATGAATGGGATGAGATGAAAATTGAAATGGTAGTGGATGCCTTGGTCAGTATACCATAGATCTTGATTCCATTTAGATGCCATAGACATTTCACCCATGGGTCTTGATTTATGGTATAAGATACCTTGGACCAGTATGATCCTTGGATCTTGATTTTATAGGATGATAAGAGTATTTCTACCCCTTGGATTGGGATTTCTAGACTTGCATTGGATATGCTCTATTGACATGATCCTTGGACTCCACTAGTGTTGTTACTAAGTTTCCATTAATATTCTCTTAGGACTTGAAGAGGATGACTTTGTCTTCTATACCTTGGATCTATCCTTGTGGGTTTTGAAAATTCTTATTATACAACTCAGTCATGTTAAATGTGAAACTTATGATTATACAACTCATACATGGTTCATTTTATATACAGGTTATATGGTGTGGCCATGGGTGTTATGATATATTGTGTATACGATATCAGAATGGTGTTTAATTCATTTTTGATATATATCTCCCTTATGATAGGATATTGACACTTGTTTTGTAGGGAGCCTTGTATGGTTGTACAAGATCACATGTTTATTTACTTTTTTCCATGGGCACTTTACTTTTAGTACCACAATACCTGATATATTATGCACTCTACTTAGCTTATATTGCACAACTATGACTTATTATAGACACTTTGGGTGGTGACCTATTGGGATCATATCCCACACATTTTTTGAGCTGATGTTGGGTACCTAGAAAGACTATTTGGATATAGGTAGGGAACTAGGAAAGAACCCATAGTACGCTGCTTGAATTTGTTCCATGCTTAGGATTAGGGGAGCACATGACTGATATGAGGCTCATGATGCATTCTGGAGATAGTGTTTTTTGGTCTTTTTGGTATTTTTATACATGAATTGTATTTATTCTTATATAACTATTTGGATATTTTATAGACACATGACATGATCATCATTGTATTTGAGATTACTTCTGGAATTATTGTTATATTACTTATATTGATTATTGTCTTCTGTTTAATTGATTTACTGCTTCTTCTATTGATTTGTATGATTGCTACTATTGTGTTACAATCTAATAAGAGGGTATAGTCTCCAAACAGACACACCCTAGGCTCTTACTGCTAGTCGAAAACCTCTAGCATTTGGGGAGATGTGCTTGAGGCCATGTGACCAACCAGGATCAGGGCACTAGTGGCATCCAGGCTCAAGACGTTGCAAAGTGGTATCAAAGCCTTACTTTTTTGGATTTACTATTTTGAGAAAATATAAAGGGGATAGAAAGGAATTATAATTTGGTAATGAGATATTTTTGGGAGTAGCTAACCCATGTATAGGAAAAATCCATATTGCCTCGAATGGAAATTGATTTTTTCTGGATTTTGGATATTATAGTTGATTTGATTCCACCATTGGGTGATGAACATGAATTGTGATGTTATCATTGATATGATTAGGGGTTATATTTTGTCACAACTTGATGAGATGAGGGTATTCCATCTCATGCATCATTTTAGGCACTTTACAGGATTCAAAATCCATGCATTATGCCATGAAATATAGGATGTATTGCTTGTTTTTATGATGTTGTGATATGTGTCGTGATAGATATACTTATTATTGTGATATAAATTTTATCCAGAGAATTGGAAAACATGGTTAGTACTTAGAGTTCCTGTCGTAACCTAAGTTGTTTTTTCTTGATTAGGCTACAACATACACCCTAAGCAGCCAATTGTGGCACATTGAGTCACAAAACAAGGGTTACATGGACTTGAACGTGTTATGGTGTGGATTATGTGGATGTCATACTTCAGTTTATGAGGAGTATGGGCCCTTATGGATCAGAATTTGGTGAACCATTTGGTTCAACCATTTAAAAATGTAATGTGAAATGAAAATGAACTCAAATGAATGAAAACTAAAATGGTAAATTGAGAACTTGACCTAGACCCAACATTTGAGTGGGCAATAGGCTATGTATCTAGTGATGCTTATGACTATTTATTTTTACCATTCCTAACTTTAGGAGATGTCTATGTGGTACAACTTAGTTATAGGAAGGTTTTGACCTTTCGTACACTTTTAGCTATGAACTTTGATATAATTATTTTCCGAGGTGTACATTTGGAATTATAGAGACATGTCACCATGACAACCTCTAGTCGTACGCCAGGAGGGTGACAATGGCCATGATCTTGAGGCAGTATACCATGGGATACTGATAGATCCTCTTGAAATGACATTTTTGGCACTAGAAGTTTTATCGGACACAGGTGATGAGGCACAGTTCCATGAGGGGTTTTTCAGCTTCATACAGACTTTTTAGGGAGCACTGCATCCCGCCTTGTTTATGGATGAGTTGATGCATGTGTTCTAATAGAAATATCCTCCCACACTTTTAGGGGATGGTTTACTACAGGATATTGATCTACATCTTGATACTATATTTTCAATCTTCGAGCATCTGGAGACACCTCTTGATATGAGAGAGAAGCTTGCAACTTATATGCTTCAGGGAGTAGCAAAATGTTGGTGGGATGTTTTGAACTAGGATGATGTGTTTCATGACATGATTTGAAGGTATTTCCAATCAATATTATACAATTAATTTTTTCCTGAGACTATGAGATTATAGAGGGATAGTGATTTCATGCTTATAGAGTAGAACACTATGAAAATTATGGAGTATTCAACATTCTTGATAGAGATTCAACATTTTGCATCGATATATCTTGCTGATGAGTAAATGGGGGAGATATACTTCAAGGAAGGTTTCCAACATGATGTTCGATCACATGTCAACATGTTTAGGTTGAAAACTACTACAGAGATGGTAAATTAGGTTCTAATTACAGAGAAAAACCTAAGAGAAGCTAGGGGTAAAAAGTAGAGAATTATAGTCTCTCGACCCAATGGTTCAGCATATTTAGGCATGAAAGGTTGTTTTGAGGCTCCTCATGAGATAAGTACCATCCAGGTTGTGAGTACTGGTAGCTTGGTTTTCTACCATCAATGTGGTATATGGGGAAATATAAGGAATTAGTGTGATTGTGACCCAGTTAAGTGTCAAGATTATGGTAGGATGGGCCACATGAAACATTTCTGTAGGACCTTTCCTCCAGTAATGAGTGGTAGGGGGTTAGCTCTGACACTAAGTTTGAGAGTAGGTTTCATAACTCTACATCAGGCAGGGAGATGGAACAGTATCAGTCAATCAGGATGAGGTGTTCGGGGTCATGGATGAGGTAGCCAGAAACCAATTACACCAAGACAACAGAGTAGGCCTACCACGGGTTGTGTCACAGGGTTGCGGTTCATTATAGATATATTATATATAGCCTAACCCCAAGGAGCAAGGTTCCAGACCATCTACAATGAGAGGTACAATCTTAGTAGCCTCTACTCTTGTATCTGTGATTTTTGACACATGTTCATCACATAATTTTATATCTGTACCTATTGTGGAGAGCCTTGGGCTCATGGTTTAGGTTTATAAGGAAGTTAAGATGCTTGAAACTCCATTGGGGATCATAACAGAGGATGTACATCAATGCATGGAGTGCCCCTTGAGGTTGGGGTATGTCATTTTGTATGGAATCTTTTTTTCCTTAAGATGAATGGGTTTGATGTCATACTCAAAATGGACTGGCTAGTTTCTTATCAATACTTTGTTGATTTCTATTTATAGAGGGTAACTTTTAAAACACAAGAGGGCATAGTTTTTATTCACAAGGATGATTGGGATGTCCATGTGAGTTGAGCTAGACCAGAGCATCGTGGGATGGGTAGGATGACAACCTATATTTCTAGTTTATATCTGGAAAATCAGGGAGCACTTTAGATATAATTTCTTCCAATGGTTGATCATTTCAAGGATGTATTCTTGGATGAATTTTTTGATTTACCTATTGAGATAGAGGTGGAATTATCCATAAAGATAGTTCTAGGAGCTACATTGGTATCCATTCCTCCTCACATGATGACTATGATGGAGTTTTAGGAGATCAAGATGAAGCTAGAGGATTTGGAGGGAAAGGGGTTTATATGACCCAGTACTTCTCTATGGGTTTCTCTAGTCCTTTTTTGTAAAAAATGCGGATGGTACCCTCAGGTTATGCATGGATTATTGTAAATTGAACTAGTTAATGGTTAAGAACTAGTATACCTTTCCATGAATAAATGAACTTTTTGATTACCTCCTAGGAGCTTGGGATTTCTTAAAAATTTATTTGAGATTTGGATATCATTAGGTGCATGTTCGACCTACAGACATACCTCGTACAACTTTTCACAGCAGGTATGTTCTATAAGAGTATCTAGTTATGCATTTTGGTCTCACAAATGTGCCAATAGTTTTTATGGAATCGATTAACTGAGTTTTACATCCTTATCTAGATTTGTTTGTGGTGGTTTTCATGAATGATATCTTGGTGTATTCTCATAATTTACATAACCATGAAAAAAATCTTGAGATAATTTTGTATACACTGAGAGAGTATCATTTATATGAAAAACTCTCAAAGTTCTACTTTTGTATGGATAAGATTCACTTAATGTTTCATATTATCTCAGACATATGAGTATCAATAGACCCAGAGAAGGTGAGAGCTATAGTTTCCTAGCAGCATCCCAATAAATTCTTTTACATTTAGAGTTTATTGTGGTGATATGGATATTAAAAGTGTTTTATATAGGACTTATCCCACCTAGAAGCACCACTTATGAGCTTTACTAAGAATGGTGTGAAGTTTTTATGGCCAGATACCTATGAGATAGCCTTTAAGGAGATGAAAGGGAGATTGAATTCAGTGCCAGTCCTGATTTTGCCAGAATAGGGACTAAGCTAAATTGTGTATTATGACGCCTCAGGTATCAGTCTAGGAGAAGTTCTGATTCATGGGTATAGAGTTGTGGTATATGGTTCTCAACAGTTGAGACCAAATGAGAGGAATTACTCAATTAATGATCTTGAGTTAGCTGCAGTTGTTCATGCATTATGCTATTGGAGACACTATTTACTGGGAGAGCATTTTTTGGTGTACAGAGATCAAAAAATCCTCAAGTATATATTTACATATCATGATCTAAATCTTAGGAAGCCAAGGTGGGTTGATTACCTACATTATTTTGACTTTTATCTTGACTATATTCCTAGAAAGGATAATATAGTAGTCGATGCATTGAGCAAGGGGAATTAGATACAGGCAGTTTTGGAAGCCAGTAGTGAGTGGAATCTTATGGATCTAATTTTTGAGATGCACTTGGAGGTGCAGGATGGTTAATGGTAAAAATTTATTTATAATTTTTCTATAACCTATACTCTTATGGATATAGTGATAATGAAACATATTTCATATTTGGAGGGCCTAGTCATACAAGAGAGTATGGTAGGTGAGGACCCACCTCCTGGTTGGACAATAGGTGAGGATGAGATCCTGCATATCCATGGTCACATATGGGTTCCAGTGGACATACATGAGGAGCTGATGTAGGAGTTTCATGACTTAATTTGGGAAGTACATCTCTACATTACCAATATATATCATGATTTTCATCACCAGTATTGGTGGACAGGGGTGAAATGTGTGGTAGCTGGTTTTGTTACAAGGTGTTCCACTTTTTAGTAGGTGAAGGGGGAACATCAGTAACCAACCATACTTTTACAATAGTTAAAAAATCTTGATTGAAAATGGGATGATATTGTGATATATTTTGTGAATAGTTTTCCAAGGTCACCTCAATCTAGTGATGCAGTTTGGGTTATTATTGATAGGCTCATTAATTTTTCTCATTTACTACTGATCAAGGAGACCTTCAGTGTGGATGATATTGGGAGGTTGTATATCCATGATATAGTTCTACTTAATAGGGTCCCTCATTATTTCTTTTCAAAATAGGGATTCGTAGTTTACATCTCGTTTCTGGAAGAGTTTTTAGAAGGCCTTGGGTACACAAGTGCTTCTGAGCATAATGTACCGCTTTTAGACTAATGGCTAGCTAGAGTGTATGATACAGGTTCTTGAGGACATTCTATGAGAATGAGTCCTAGATTTTGGAGGCTATTTGGAGAGTTATATACCCCTAGATGAGTTAACTTAAAACAATAACTATCAAGTGACTATACAGATGGAACCTTATGAGGATTTGTACGGTAGACCATGATAATCACCCCTGTACTAGTTAGATCTAGGTGAGAAAACTTTACTGGGACTGTGTCTCATGTAAGAGACTTCTGAGTAGGGCCAGTTGATCAGGAAGTGGATAACTACAATATAGTCTCGAAAAAAATTTTATGTTGATTACCGCAAATGACCTCTATAGTTCGAGGTCAGGGATCAAGTCATTTTACATATCTCACTGAGGTTGGGAAATAGAAGAATCAGGAGAAAAGGTAAGATTTCATCGTGATATTTTGGGACATTCGAGATTCTGAAGAGATTCAGGCTGGTAGCCTATCGTTTGCAGTTACCTCAGAGGCACCAGGCCATGCATGACATCTTCCATGTATCTCAGCCTTGTCATTATCACTCAGACCCATATCATACTATAAGGTCAAATGAGTTATAGTTATAGGTAGATTTTCCCTTTGAGGATAATCTAATTCATACTATTAACAGGACCACAAAGGTTCTACGAGGATAGACAATTCTTGTAGTATGAGTGCCATGGTAGAACATCTATTTACAGGATGAGACTTGGGAGTGGGAGTTCGATTTACGTGATTAATGGCCAAAGTTATTCTTGGTCAATTATTTACCACCCTTGAGAGGCAAATTTGGGGATGAATTGATTTAAGGGGGAAGATCGCAAGATATTTATTTTTCCTATGAGGAAAGAATATCTTTAATTTCAGTTTAAATTCTTGTTTACAGCCTAATGTGATTAACCTTTAAGGTTATGGGTGTATTGGGGTTATTTGAGGCTTGTTCAAAGACCAGAACCCAATTTTTTGGGAAAAGAAGGTAGGCTGCATCATTAGTAGAAACCATGCGGTGAAGGATGCACAATTACTAATAACCATGCGAGGTTTGGTAGTGGGGTGATATAGTTTGAATGGTTTGAGGAAACCATGTGGATGGTAGTGAAAACTTGTGTGGGGAACCTATAATTTTTAGCAGAGCCAAATTTCATGGTCTGTGAACGGTTAGTCAAACCATGCATAGTGAACATATAGGTTCCCCCTTACCATAGTAGAGGGTGCATAGTTTGTCCAACCATGCGACCAAACCATGCAGCCTGGTGTTTTGTGGGAAAATTACCATTTTCCCCTTAAAATTCTTTTAAACCTAAAATATAATTATTTCTCCTCCTATGGATAGAATCTCAAGAGTGAAAGACCATCTTAAAATCCAAAAAACAAGTTTTGATCCCATTCTTCCATCCAAACTCAAAATTGAGAACCTTCGGTCTCATTGGATTCATACCAGTGAGAAATCCTTTCCTATTATAACATTCTTCATTATTCTTGGAATAGATAGAGTTATTTAGGTGCAACCTAATATTACCTATTTCTATATTTTTCATCTATTCTTTATTTTTCTCTTGATATGAGTTAAATCAAGAGCTAATACTAGATGATCACTCTACTACAGACCTATAGTAGTTGGTCTATACTTTTCCCAAATGGGTCGATGCTTTTTAGAGCTATTTTCCATTTTCCACCTATTTGAATTTCTAGAATGGACTTAAAAATTAATTTAATAATTTAATTGAACATAATGGAACCTATTAAGGATTCCCACTAGTTCGTTGATACTTTTTGGAGTTTTTTATCCAACTAGGGACACCCATGGGGCGTGCCTTTTAAAATTTTCCTTCTTATACCACCCATGGGGTGTGTATTTGTGCTTTTCTAGTTAGAGGAATCCATTTTATAAATAAATTTAACTAAATTGATTTATTAGGATATTTTTTTAATATATTTCAAGTTAATTATTTAATTAAATGGTTTATATGGAATTATTATATGAGTGGGTAAACTCATGGAATGAATTTGAATTTAAATTGTATATGAGTTGGTATACTCATGGAACTGAATGATTATTAATTAATGAATGGAATAAGATGTGAATTGAAATGTTAGTGGATTCATTGGTTTGTATACCATGGATCTTGATTCCATTTAGATTCCATGTATGTTTCACCCATGGATCTTAATTCATAGTAGAAGATACCATAGACTTGTATGCTCCTTGAATCTTGATTCTGTTGGATGCCAAGCACATTTCTACCCCTTAGAATCCACCAATTCCATTACTGAGTTTCCATCTAGATGCTCCTAGGACTTTATGATGATGCCTTGGTATTCTATACCTTGGATCTGACCTTACAGGGTCTGAAACTTATGATTATATGGACCTACTATGGTAAATGTGACACTTATGATTAGATGGATCAGCCTTGGTTGAATATTCTTCTCATAGTGGAAGAGTATCTAGAGGAAGTTGACATAGGTCCAACAACTATGAGAGGTACCATCACTATAGCTTCATCTTTAGTGACTGTTTTATTTGATACTGGTGTATCTCACTCATTTATATCTACTCATATTGTGAATTTTCTAAATCTTCCTATGGAGATTTTGTCTTATGTGATGGATATTACTACGCCCCGCGAAATGAATAGAGAGCAGAGTATTTAGTGTCCTATTTGTGTTTTCTACTTATCAGATATTGAGTTTACCTAGAGTTCTATAGTTCTCAACATTAAACCTATTGAAGTTATTCTCAGGATGGATTGGTTCATTGACAATAGGGTCTGAATTGATTGTTACTTTTGACGGGTCTCCTTTACTATGATTTATGGGGTGTGTTGTGTCTTTTTGGGAGAATGAGACCTGAGGTCAAGTAGATCCATACCCTCTTTTCCCAAGTTGGGTAGGGTAAAATTGATGTTTGTTTTATACTTAAAGTAAGAAACTTTAAGTGGCAATATCCCTCTAGTTTTCATCGAGTTTCCCAACATGTTTCCTCCATATTTCTATATCTTACCACCAGTAAGAGATATAGAGTTATCCATTGATTTAATACTTGATACTCAGCCAATTTCATTTCCCTCTTTCTATATATCACCAGCTGAATTTAAAGAGTTGAAGGCCTAGTTGGATGATATCTTGGAGGAAGGTTTCATACACCCAAGTGTGTCACCTTGGAAAAAACCTATTCTCTTTGAAAAGAAATATGATGTTACACTTCACTTTTGTGTTGAATACCAAAAACTCAATCGAGTTATGGTAAATAAAAAATATCCATTGCCATTAATTGATGATCTATTTAACTAGATAAAAAGGGAGAAGTAGTTCTTGAAGATTGATATTCAATCAGGTTATCACCAATTAAGAATAAAAGATTATGATATTTAGAAGATTGCCTTTAGGAGTAGGTATGAGTATTATGAGTATCTTGTTATTCCATTTGGTTTAACCAGTGATCCTGCAGTTTTTATTGATATGGTGAACATGATATTTTATGAGTACCTTGATTCGTTCATGGTGGTATTTGTGGATGATATTTTGGTTTACTCTAAGTTTTAGGAGGATCATGTTCATTATCTATGGGAATTTATAGAAATATTTATAAATATATATATTTATGAAAAGATTTCGAAATGTAACTTTTGGATTTGGGAATTGAAGTTCTTAGAACACGCAGTCTCAGAACATGACATTTCAATCGATCCTAACAAGGTGAATATTATTATGACATGGGAGAAACCATATAATATTTTTAAGATATAGAGCTTCTTAGGCTTGATAGAATACTATCACATATTCCTTAAAGATTTATCAAAGTTGGATTCTCCAATGATCTTTCTCAATCATAAAGGACTAAAGTTCTTGAGGGATGAAAAATGTCAAAATTATTACATGGAGTTGTATTTTGACTTTTATAACAGTGTTGAATCTTCTAGAGGTCAGGAAAGGTCTGGTCTTTTGTGATGCATCAGGTTCGAGTTTGGGTTGTGTTCTTATGTAGGGTGATCACATGGTAGCCTATGGTTCTAGAAATCTTAGGTCACATGAGAAGAATTATTTAATCCATGACCTCAAACTCATATTCATGATGCATGCTCTTAAGAGTTAGCGACATTACCTTTTTAAAGAATGGTTACTCTTTATTCCGACCTCAAAATCTCGAGTTATATCTTCTCTAAAAAATATTTCAATATCCCATACAGGTATTGGGTGGAGTACTTAAAATCTTTTGATTTTGACATTTCTTACACCCCTAGTAAGGTAAGTGTAATTGTCGATGATTTGAGTAGGAAACTTCTAACCCAATCCATGAAAGAATAATCATAAGAGCGGAATCTAATGGATCTCCTTTACACAGTTGGATTTGGGATTTTGGTAGAATGAATCCAAGGTTATTTTTTCAAGAGTGTAATTAACCTCCTCTCTTATCAAGATGATTAATTATAAGCATTAGTTTGATGATGAATTTTGAAGTATTAGGAACTATCTTTATGGTTGGGAGACCATTGGTGAATGGTCATTCTCTTAATAGAGCATCCTATGTTTCTAAAACTATTTTTAATGCCTTCTATAGTGATAAATATTGTGATATAAGATTTAAATAACTCCCAGTGGGTGGTACACCCTGGAACCATGAAGATGTTCTATGACATTCAATGTTTATTGTGGTGGACAAGTATAAGGTGAGAAATTTTTGGCTTTTTTTCCCTCACTTATATACCTCCCAAAAGGTCAAATATGAGCACTAGATACCTTCGAGTTTACTACAGACTCTTACAATACCATATTGGAAGTGGGATGAGATATCTATAGTATTTTTGATTAGGTTACTGCATACCCCTTGAGGGAAGAATTCAATATGGGATATGATTGATAGTTCGAACAAATATGCTCACTTTATACCCATTCAAGATCCAACCAAAGTTGAGGACTTGATGACACATCTACATACAAGATATTTTCAGATTTCATGGTATTCTGTCTATTATAGTTTCTAATCAGGATCCCTATTTCACTTCTCACTTTTGGAGGGGAATCCAGGAGAAAATGGGATCCCAGGTGAGTTTGAGCATAATATACCATCCACATAAGGATGTACATAAAGAATGAGATATACATATTTTGGAAGACATGATTTGTGCTTGCATCCTCAATTTTGGTAGATCTTGGGATGTCCATCTGGGACTGGTTGAGTTTTCCTATAACAATAGTTACCAGTCCACTATCAGAATGAATCATTTTTAGTCCTTGTATATGGTCATCCTTGTCGATATCCATTGTGTTGGTCAGAGGTTGGTGAAACTTTCTTGGTTGGACAGAGTTTGGTTTAGGAGATAATGACAAATATTTAGTTGATTCATCAAAGAATGGTGATATATTAGAGCTGATACAAATATCATATTGATCTTCATCAATGACCATCAGAATTTTTTGTCAGTGAACAAGTGTTCTTGAGAGTTTCACCTCGATTGGGTCATCGAAATCTTAGGAAACATGGAAAACTTATGTCGAGGTTTGTGGTCCCTTTCAAGATTGTTGAGAGAGTGGGGAAAGTGGACTACCATTTGGAGCTTACACCATAGTTTACTTTGATCCAAAACGTGATTCATGTATCACACCTTCTGATGTATCTTTCTGAACCTTCTCATGTTTTGATTTGGGAATATCTTGATGTTGATCTTGACTTATTCATGACTGAGCATCTAGTCAGGATTTTTGATTCCAAGAAAAAGGTTCTTCGAGGGAGGATGATACCTTTGGTTCACATTCTATGGAATCATAGTTATGATTTACATAAGACTTGGGATTGTGAGGCATTGGTGAGATTTAAGTGGCCTTATCTCTTTGATGTAATCTTTTTGATAGGTTTTCTAGGGATATAAAGTGTTTGTGGTGGGGAGGATGTAACACAACTTTACCCATTTTAGGTATTCCTTGACCCTTATTTTGATCTCCTTTTGGATGAGGCTTTTTTTGGGTTGTTTCAGGTGAAAATTTTAAATTTTGGGAAGCTAGGGTTGGTGCACGGTTAGGGAAAATAGTGCATTTTTTCCCAACAAATTGTACGACCATGTTGGAACCACTGGAAGGGGACAAATGGTTTGTCTAAACTATGAAACCTATCCCTCAAACCATGTATCTTCAAATAGTGGGTTATATCATGGTTGGTGCATGGTTATAGTAAATATGTGTCCAAATTATATTCCCCAAACAGAATCCTAGAGAGGGTGCACGATTAAGGAACATGGTTACTTCTAACCATGCATCCCATCCAACAAACCATACACACAAGTTTTAATTGATCTGAAATTTTATTTAAAAATAATAGGACCCCCTTTTAAGATTCTAATAACCCCTAATTGACCCTAATATGATCCATTAGTCTTGGAAGTCCCTCAAGAGACAATTTTTACTCCTATAACCTCTTTTCTTTGAGGATCAAATCTTTGGTGGTGGCGTTCGATCTTCTTCTAGTAAGTGAATGTCCTTTTGTTATTTTCTCCCGATCCTCTCTTTCTCTCATCTGTTGAGAGTGATTGAGAAACATGTTATTGATGGATCTAATATTAATTTTAATGGATATTGATTCTAGGTGATGATTCTTGATCCCTTTTTCCTCTGTTCTTGTTGGTGTTCCCATTATGGGTGTTGATCACGTGATCTGTTGATTAAATGTTAGTGGTTCCATATTATTTTTTCCATAAAATTGATACCCCATAACGATTTATTTATTTTAAATGAGTTTTAAATAGATTTTAAAACCTATTAATATAAATTATTTGATGTGTGATTTTGAAAGGGCATGGAGTTTGTGAAAAACCCCAACTCCAATGGAATTAGAATGTGGAGAAGATTTTTGTGAAAATTATGGAATGATTTGAAATTTTATTTTATGAAATGATTGAGAATTTATTCTTGAGGAAATAGATTAAATTGAAATATGTTTTGAAATAGGCATGAATTTAATGAAATCCATGATTTGGTTTTTAAATGAAAAGCCATTTTGAAAACTGAAACTAGAAAAATGAAATGTGAATGATGAAATGATTTAATTTACTATTATTGATTGATTGATTGTTTGAAGAACATGTTATCCTGGGTAAATAGTGGGTAACAAGGACAATCACACGAGAACTTTGACTCCCTTGCAATGGATTTATGATGAATACACTAACTAAACAAGTGTGTCATGACTTCCCATAATGGGTTCCCCTATTGGGGTGTATATTTATTTTGTGTGGACACCTACTGTGGAGATTTTTTAAATGGTGATACATTTTGATTTACTTGATTATACACACCATTGATTAATGAACTATTTTATTCATGAGAAGTATTTTATATAAATTTTTTATATAAAATGTTCATTTAAGGCTATATATATATATATATCTTCCATATTTTTTAATGAAATCATGTTTTGTTGAAAATGTGTAAATGTATTTCCATGCCTTGTTGTTGTTTTTTAATTGAATGTATAAATGGTTTATTTTTATGGAATTGATTATGGAATACTTGGTGAAACCCTATTGGGATATATAGCTCACACCCTACATTTATCTTTGGGTGTTTGTATACTTTCTTATTCCAGGTCTGAGAAAAGGGAAGTTACCACTTTGAAGTGGAAGATTTTCTTGATACATGGGACCATGGAGTGATGATGGTTACTGGTGGAGCCATTATCTGCTTGTTACACATGATTTTGAGATTTTTCATGGAGACATTGTGACCTTTTCTAGTTGGTGTACTATTTGGGTACTATTTTACCTATTTGATTATGGTACCTTCTCCCTTTGGAGTATTGAGCATGTTGACTTGTATCTTTTATCTTCCATTATTTTTTAGAAAATTCATTACTTCTTTATTCCTGTATGATGTCAGGTGCTAGTTTCCAACCCATAGTTATTGGAAATTCCCTTAAAGCTATTTCAATCCCAGATCGAGCATTAGGGTACCAGGGTATCTATGTTGGTTCGTGATAGAAAATGAATTTATAGCTATCTAATGACCTGATCGATGTGGTTTCCATCACACCACACCTAATTACACCGGAAAACACAGGTTGAATCTCATATAGTTGACCTCATCTAAAAATGCTAGTCCACAACTATCGACACACTATCACACGCCTAATATAGATGCATTAACTTCTAAAAGAATCCCTATATTGTCTAAAATTCTTGCACCAAAGATTGAAACTCACTTCTAGTGAAATTCTACATTTGGGTCCTCAAACAACCAAACCTGTCACCATGCTCTCACCCGAGCACCAACACACTTCTAATCCGACCACACTCAAATCACATCAAAACTATAAAGACCCAAAGCTTGATGTACATGGACATTACATTACTTTTTTGGAATACTTAATACATGATAAAAACATACGCCCAAAGACCGTATTAGTTTAGTGTCTTTGGAAACTCGGAACATAATCTTCTAATCATGGTGAAAGATCTTCAATATCTCCCAAAAGGATATCACCATTTTTTTCTTAACTAAAACCTTTATTTATATCCTAGGGAAAAGAAAACATAAAAAAGGTGAGCTCAAATTCTCAGTAAGGTAAACATGGAGATCATAAAATAATCCATAAACATTTGAATGTAAAAACATGAACATAAAACATCAAAATCATGAGTAATGACATAAATCTTGGTAGTATATAAGGCATAGGTCACAAATGAACATTAATCATGATAAAATAACATGGGAATAAAACATGTAATTGTGGAAAACCATTAAGCATAAGATATGATTTCCATAGTATCCAAGGCATTGTTTCCAAGACCATCATAGTGCACAGAGTCCATTACTGAACCATGTTTACTTTCCATTCCAGCCCTATATTAATGAACCAGATTTACTTTCCATTCCATCCATGTCTATCTCATGAGATATAAATATTTACCCAATTCATTGGAAGGAGATATAGGTCCCACCCTTCTCATAATGAAATCATTCTTACATGTTCCACAAAATAAACATAAATCATTCATCATAACCCAAAGAATAAAATGGGTTTCATAAACATCGTCCCATCATGACATAATCCATATAAAACAGATGGATATCATTTCATCATAAGAAAAATCAAACCATGTAAATAATAGAGACATTATACTTTAAACCTAATCATACTAAATAATTTCATCTTAGATGGAAAATAGTTTTGATAAAACACTTGAAATGAATTCTTGAGGAAAATATCCTTTATTCTTAAAAATAAATTTCTTTTCACAAAATTCCATGTAATTTTAAAAGAAAAAGATTTTGTTGAAATTAATAATGAAATCATGTAGAGGAATATTCCTGAAAATAAGGTGTTATGAAACCCTAAAAATCCATTCATGTCGTATAAGTTAAAAAAACATTCTTCTTGTACTTTTTCCAGAAAAGTCAAAAAGTACCTCATATGGTGAACAAAATAAAGATTCCTTCCATACCATGTGGTAAAATTCAAAAAAAAGGGTAAAATGACTTTAAACATAAATGGAATAATAGTAAAAATTTTATGAATTTTTTTTAGAAAACATGGACATGGATGATAAACATAACCCCAGTAAATGCTTATGAATAAACAATCTCGGATAAGAACGAGATTGGAATAATTATCCCTTACCTTATGTCCAATTTCTTCCATATGTGTCCGAGACTCCTATATAGTTGGTTTAAACATATTATTAACTTATAACATAACCATAATAATATTTATGATATCATATATGATTCACTTATGACTTTATATTACCTGTTCATTTGTCAATTCCATGTTAAAGCTGTGTTTTGGGTAAAATCGTTTCATTTATCGTACGTGGTTTGACTTGTAATTATTAATATGATAACAAAAATCATGATTAATTACTTCCATAATGTAAAACATGATTTATATATAATATATATTCAGAATATATATATAATAAATTGATAAATTGAATGAAATACACTGTTCATGGAGACGGTAGGCCGTACGTACGCATGAATGCTGTTTTTGTTTCCTTATTAAATTGAATGGAAGTAATTAAATAACATATAAATAAATCCAGTATCATTATTATGTCATATATTTCATTATTATTTATTATATATACTTTATAATCATTTTAGAATGGTTAACATAGAGAATGAATCTCATCGCGTCGTGGAGACGGTAATCCGTACGTACGCACGAGCGATGATATTGTTCCCATAATTATTGAATGGAATTGGAGTGGATGATATAATATATCATAATCAGTATGATGTTATAATAATCATATATAGTTATTATTTCTACCATTATACCCATCCAAGTATGGTGGTGGTGGAAAAACAGATTACACCACGAGGTGAAGACGGTAAGTCGTACGTACGCACGCGCGATGATTTTGTTTTTCGTAGGATGGATAGAAAGTGAAATAGGGTTGTTTAATATTTATAATAACATATAAGTATATTTTTTATACTTATTTTATTACTTTATAATGAAACAACTAAATAAGAGGAAGTAGAAGAATAAAAAAACATGAAAGAATCGCTAGAAGAGATTACCTCTTCCTCAACGTGCCTCTTTTAAACTTCCTCTTAGGGCACTAGAGTTGGACTTTTGAGAAGACCAGAACCTCTATAATATAAATAGAGAGGTTTAGAAGAGGAATTGGCAGGGTTTTTCTGAGCTTGAAGGCTTAAAATGGAGTGAAGAGAAGAGGGAGGAGATGCCCTTTTATAAGAGAGGATAGGGGAACTTTTGGAAACCTCAAAAATATTAATTTATAATAAACTCAAAACCCACTTAAAAACTTCAAAAATGACTTAAATTAGAATATGAGATGAGATATGGTTGAAATATCATCATCCAATAAAATTTATACATGTTGGAAAATTATTTTAAACCTTATCAATTTGATTTATCCTTATTTAATCTATTTAATCTTATTTGTGGTAATAATTTTCTAAATTTTAAATTGTTATAAATACTTAGTTATGCATTTTTAATTGTCCATAATTGGATACTTTATGATATTTTAGACCATATAAATTTCAATTTATAATTTTTAAATATTTTTGTGATTTTTGAACAATTTAATAATATGTTATTTTTATAAAATACCAATAGTGTCAATTTTGACACTATTCATTTATTTGAATTTAAATAAAATCCACACAGAATATATGTTAGAAGAAAATATTTAATAGATTTCTAACATGTCATATTCATCTATAAATTTTTTTTAGAACACTAATTAGTTCATATAATATTTATTTTAATATTTTTAAAACCATTTATTTGATATTTATCTTAATAAAATAATCACTACAACATTTTTGTATGATTATTTAATATACTAATTTGTTGCATAAAAATTAAAAATAAAATAATATGATTTATATAAATATAATTTCTTTCATAATAATACTTTTAGTTGAATTTATCTTCTAAAAAAACCAACTTTTAAAATTTTATCTTTATTAAAGTATGAAGGTGACAACATTGACATCATTTAAAATAAAATAATATAAATGTCATAATATGTTTTATAAGGCTCAAAATGGTCCACAAGTAGACCCTTAGATTATTAGGGTATATATATACTCTAAAAATAAGTTTTGGTCATGTTTATGGTCATTTTGATGGGTATTATTATTTTAATAAAAACTATATTATTGATTTTTCACTAAATAAATAATTTCTACATCATTAATGTATAAGCTATTAAGGTAATTATATATTTCTTAAAAATCTCAAATAAATTACCATGATGAATAAAAACATTTATCTTTAAAATGAGTTTTTATAATCTAATTTATATTATATATAACCTTATGTTAAAAATACTTTAATTATTAAAGTTTGTGTGAGACATATTTCACTTTCTTTAAATAAAATAAATTAAAGGTCTTAGTCACATTAAAGTGGGTTCCAAAAGATACCATTTCGACCCAAGTATATTATAGGACAAAATATAATCATCCAATTATATTAATATAAGTGTTAGGGTAATTTTATAATATTATTTTTACCCCTAATTACCTGATTTACCTTTAACTATAGTAAATAAAATTTACCGTAGTTACTATTCATAATGTCTAAAAATAAAAAGTATCCTATTAAAATAATTTGGACCTACTGATTCCAAATATAGAATCCATTTTTCCAAATTCATAACATAGAAATTGCAGTATTTAATTTAAAATTAATCCCACTATTGTGAAAACATGTTTTAAAAGTTAAAACATTGCAAAAGATTGAAATGTTTTTACCTATGAATTCAATGTAAAATTAATGCTAATGACATAAATTATATTAAATGGTAAAAATATATTCTATTTATACTTTAAAACCATTCAATAATATATTTTAACCATATAAATTTTCTTTATGAAAAAAGTTGTTTTCAATTAAAATTTAGCGTACTTTTTACTATTCACCAAAATAAGAAACTTATCAGAAAAATATCAAAAATTTATCCAAAGAAAATTTTTATATCCTTATTCCAAGGAAGAATTTTAATTTTTTAAATTGAACTTATAAACATGTCAAAAACTAGATTTAAAGTGGGTACACCCTCAAAAGGCGGCAAAACTACATTTTTTGAAAAATACTTATTTCACCTGAAAAATTTATTTTGTTCTCATACCATATTATAGAATATGTCTAAGATGAATGATAATGTTATAAAATTAAAAATGTGGTTAATACTATTCATAACAGCTAGTTCATAATAATATTATAACAATATATCATTGTTTAGTAAAACTCGGTATTGCGTACAATGCACGCTATTGAGGAAGGTCGCTCCTGCGTGCAACACAAGCCAAGAATAGTGTTTGCGTATACTAAAATCTAATACAGTGTTGTGTATAGCACAAAATAATCTTGGTGTAGATTACAACACAAGACATCAATGAAATGAAAAAGAATATTTCTCATAAAATCTCAGGGTGTTACATTCTACCCCCCTTAAAATGAATTTCGCCCTCGAAATTCGTTGGGGTTATAAATTGTTTACTACTTGAAAGTTTCTTTTATAGAAACCCACATCGTAAAAAGGAATATTAAAACTTAATTTTAAAAAGTAAAGTAAGAAATGTAATGGTTACCCAAATCAACTCATCACTGGGTTTCTACATAGGATAACATAGGTGAAAACATGGATACAGAAGAGAAATATAACCATCAAGTTCTGATGGAGAGTGGTAGAGAACATGGGTATGAAAAATCCAACAATCACAAAGCCATAAATTTGTGATGACATAAGGTACCATCTGATTCATCGAATATGAGGGTACTAGGACAACATTTTTGGTTTTCAAGATCCTTTTGAAAAATTTGAATTAGAAGAAATACTTACTTGATTTTGGTACAATCTCACCGTTGGTCATTCCATGAATAATTTCCACTTCATATCTTAAAGAAATTAAGTTGAATTTTTCATTCGTGAAGTGTTAGCAGATCATGTGATAGAATGATGGGTCATTCTATCTGTCTCAAACAAAATGTTAGCAAAAGTTATTAAATATACATAAGTCCATATATGGTGATATTAATTGTATATGGATCTAAAAATGAACTATATTTCATATATCATACCACTTAATAAAATAAAACTAATTTCTATTAACCAGGGACTTCCTGTAGGCTAGTGGTAGACGATAAAGGCTTGTCACACTTTGGTTGTGGGTTCAATTCCCACATCCTTGTCCGACGCGACGGGTTGTCACCCATTCTACGAGTTGTCCTTTTTCTAAAACTATACTATTATTACATTTCATAAATAATATTAAAAAGTTCTAGCCTTAAACAATACTATCTGATGTCTAACTTAATCCATTCCAATATTTAGGCTTATCTAAAATACTTCTATCCAATCTCATAGTACAATGAAAAAGATTACTAGAGGGGTCATCTACCAAGCATGTGAATACCATCATTTATCCCCCATATATCATAAGATATATCTTGTTGGTCACATTCCAAACATTTTAAGGACTTCATAATACATCCTCTTGAAATATTATAATAACATAAATTACTATAGAACCTTAGTGACAACATGAATTCCATCAAAATTAACCCTTTCCATACACCAAATATACCAAAAATTCTATATACTCAAACCATGATATCACTTTGTCCTTTTATCAATCATGAGATCATTAATACTATCAAACATCTCATTATCCCTTTATCCCTTCATTATGTGCATATCATATGATTTCCAAAAATATTTCAATCACTTTTCATGGTTACCGGTACCATATTCTTATGGAAAACAACAATGTACCAATACCTAGATATTTAAATATATCATAAAAGTACCTCAACAACATTATTCTTGAATTCCAATACATAAGCCATTCAATCCACCCTCTTCAATGATTGTCATGGAATATGTCCTTCCTCTATTTAGAAGTAACCTCTTAGGTCAGGGCACTGAGTTGGGTAATGCCCATGTTCCCCACACAGATAACATCTTCCCCTCCATTTGAGGTATTCCTCAAGGTTATTCTTCCCTTATTCTTGATATGTAGAAATCTTAATCTTCTTTCCTCAATGTTCTTAACCATTCGAACATGCATAAAAGTCCATCTTCCTCTTATTTGATGACTTAGGAATACAACTAAAGTTTACCTTGTTAATCATATATCACGATGTCTGATTCGGCATAATCATAATATCTTTATCTCTAGGAATTACACAATTTTGTAGATCATAGCCACCAATTTGTCCATTGGAATTAATGTTATCTGAATTCCTTCTCATTCCCTCCATTTACTAAAACCAGAAACCATAGTGTAAGAAACAGTTAAAATAACAAGGAACCACATAGTTATAAAAAGTAACTTATGGGATGTCTAACTTATCACACATTATTTAATCCATGACACCTTAGGTTCAACTTAGGTTATTCATGATCGTCAACATAATTATAGGACTGTAACCTATGGTTATACAAAACCTTAGGGACATCCCTAGAAATACCTTAGAAATATCTCTAGGGATCTCTCTAAAGTTTTCGCATCCTAGTTTCCAAAGGTTAACTAAACCTTTACTCTGATACCAACTATAAAGACCCAAATATTGACATACATGGAAATTACATTACTTTTTTGGAATACTTAATACATGAAAAAAACAGACACCCAAAGACCGTATTAGTTTAGTGTCTTTGGAAACTCAGAACATAATCTTCTAATCATGGTGAAAGATCTTCAACATCTCCCATAAAGATCTCCCCCTTTTTTTTCTTACCTAAAACCTTTATTTATATCCTGGGGAAAAGAAAACATAAAAAGGGTGAGCTCAAATGCTCAGTAAGGGTAAACATGGAGATCATAAAACAATCCATAAACATTTGAACGTAAAAACATGAACATAAAACATCAAAATCATGAGTAATGAAATAAATCTTGGCAGTAAATAAGGCATATATCACAAAGGAACATTAATCATGATAAAAAAACATGGGAATAAAACATGTAATTGTGGAAAACCATTAAGCAAATGATATGATTTCCATAGTAGCCAAGGCATTGCTTCCAAGACCATCATAGTGGACAGAGTCCATTACTGAACTGAGTTTACTTGCCATTCCAGCCCTGTATTACTGAACTGGATTTACTTTACATTCCAACCATGTCTATATCATGAGATATAAATCTTTACCCAATGCATTGGAGGGAGATATAGGCCCCACCCATCTCATAATTAAATCATTCTTACGTGTGCCACAAAATAAACATAAATCATTCATCATAACCCAAAGAATAAAATGGGTTTCATAAACATCGTCCCATCATGACATAATCTATATAAAATAGATGGATATCATTTCATCATAAGAAAAATAAAACCATGTAAATAATAGAGACATTATACTTGAAACCTAATCATACTAAATAATGTCATCCTAGATGGAAAATAGTTTTGATAAAACACTTGAAATGAATTCTTGAGGAAAATATCATTTTTCCTTCAAAATAATATTCTTTTCACAAAATGTCATGTAATTTTAAAATAAAAGGATTTTTTGAAAATAATCATGTATTTATGTAGAGGAAGCTTCATGAAAATATGGCGTTATGAAACCGTAAAAATCCATTCATGCCGTATAAGTTAAAAAAACATTATTCTTGTACTTTTACTGGAAAAGTTAAAAAGTACCTCGTATGGTGAACAAAATAAAGATTCCTTCCATACCATGTGGTAAAAGTCAAAGAAAGGGTAAAATGACTTTAAAAATACATGGAAGAATAGTAAACATTTTATGAAACATTTTTTAGAAAACATGGACATGGATGATAAACATAACCCCAGTAAATGCTTATGAATAAACAATCCCAGATAAGAATGAGATTGGAATAATTATCCCTTACCTTATGTCCAATTTCTTCTGTATGTGTCCGAGACTCCTGTATAGTGGGTTTAAACATATTATTAACTTATAATAGAACCATAATAATATTTATGATATCATATATGATTCACTTACGACTTTATATTATCCGTTCATTTTTCAATTCCATGTTAAAGCAGCATTTTGGGTAAAATCGTTTCATTTATCATACATGGTTTGACTTGTAATTATTCATATGATTTCTTAGATCATGATTAATTACTTCCAGAATTTAAAACATAATTTATATATAATATATATTTAGAATATATATATATATATAATAGATCGATAAATGGAATTAAATACACTGTTCATTGAGACGGTAGGCCATACGTACGCATGAATGATGTTTTTGTTTCCTTATTAAATTGAATGGAAGTAAGTAACAATAGTGCAGAAAACATTTTTAACGTCACCATTTTTTACATCGGTTATATATAACCAATGTGAAAATCTGTGGTATGTGATTTTTTATGTCGGTTAATTTATAACCGACTTAAAAAATATAGAGAGTAAATTTTTTACGTCGGTTATAAAATAACCGATGTAAAAAATGAGGTATCTAACGACTTTTTTACATCGGTTATTTCATAACTGACATAAAAAAGTGGCAACTGCAGTATTTTTTACGCCGGTTATTTGATAACCGACGTAAAAACCCAACCCGCAGAAGTTTTTACGTCGGTTATATTATAACCGATGTAAAACACCAACACACGACAATTTTTACGTCGGTTATAAAATAACCGACGTAGAAAATGTGGTTTCTGATGTGTTTTTTACGTCAGTTATAGAATAACCGATGTAGAAAACCAACACACGGCTTTTTTTACGTCGGTTATAAAATAACGGACGTAAAAAATGCGGTATATGATACATTTATAACATCGGTTATTATAATAACCACCATTATAAATGTAATAAAATAGTTTATAACGTCGGTTATTAAATAACCAATGTTATAAAACATTTAAAAAATTTATCATGCCCCATGGATTGTCTTTTCTGATTTTTCGATCGACAGACCTGCGACTCGTCTCTCTCGCGCGAAAAACCTAGAATCAACTCTTCAATATCATTTCGTTAAACTCATTTTTCCATCATCTTTTATCATATTTACTCTCCTCGAATCTATCATCTCCACTCACAACACTCAGGTAATCCTCCCACGAATTTATTTCATTCGTTTTTTCCCGGATAGTCTATATTTACGTTTTGCGATTTTTTTTGTTTAAACTAGGTAAGATTCTTCAATTTTGAACCCTCTTACCTCATTTTTCCATAATAATCTTATTTATTATCACCATATCTATTAGATAGACTTGAAATATTCAAGTAAGCCTCACCTACTTCTATTTCGTTTGTTTTTGTTTCATGGATGCCCTACATTTATGGTAATATTTGTTGTCATTGACAACTAATGATCTCATTCACCTATATTAATGCAATTTATATCTAAACCATTGTTATACAACCATTCTGTGTACCAGTGTGATTTATTTTATAATTTTATATGGTTTTTCATGGTGGAATGTTTGTTTTGGATCCTTGGTTGTTTCTATTTTGGGTATCACTTTTTGTTGTTCCATAAACTATTTATGTCGCTTATTCTTGTGAACTATTATAAGTCTTCATATGCTATTAAAACCCAATTTATTGAACAATAGAGCATTTTAGACTAGTATAAGATACAATTCATGGTTCTCATTTTGAATAATGGCATGATACCAAAACTAGTAGCTTGAGGTTAAAATCCCTAGATATGCTAAAACTAGTAGCTTGAGGTTAAAATACCATGGTTCTGGGGGGCTGTACGGAGGGTTGGGGGATGTCCAGGGTGTCCATGGAGGTGGGGGGGGGGGGGGGTAGTCCAGGGGTGTGTGTGTGTGGGTGGGGGGGAGGGGTCCAAGGGGGTGGGGGGGGGGGGTGTCGAAGGTGTGGGGGGGGGGGAGGGGGCTGTCCAAGGGGGTGGGTGGGTGGTTGGGGGGGGGGGGGCTGTCCAAGGGGGTGGGGGCATGTCCAGAGGGTTTGGGGGGTTTTCCGGGGGTGGGGGGATGTCCAGAGGGTTGGGGGGTGTCCAGGGGGGTGTCCAAGGGGGTAGGGGGTGGGGGGGGTGGTGTCCAGGAGGGGTGGGGGTGTCCAAGGGGGTGGGGGGTACTGTCTAGAGGGGTTGGGGGCTATCCAGGGGGTGGGGGGGCTGTCCAGAGGGGTGGGGGGCTGTCCAAGGGGGTGGTGGTGTCCAGGGGGTGTCCAAGGGGGTGGGGGGTGGTGTCCAGAGGGTTCAGGGGGCTGTCTAGAGGGTTGGGGGGTGTCCAGGGTCTCCATGGAGGTGGTGGTGGTGGGGGGAGGCAGTCCAGGTGTGTGTGTGTGTGTGTGTGGGGGGGGGGGGGGGTCCAAGGGGGTGGGGGTTGTCTAAGGGGGTGGGGGATGTCCAAGGGGTGGGGTCCTATATAGAGGGTTTGGGGGTTGTCTGGGGGGGGGGGGGGCTGTCCAGAGGGTTGTGGGGTGTCCATGGGGGTGTCCAAGGGGTTAGGAGGTGAGTGGTGGTGTCCAGGAGGGGTGGGGGTGTCCAAGAGGGGTGGGGGTGTCCAAGGGGGTGGGGGGGGGGGGTGTCCATGGGGTGGGGGTGGTATCCTGAGGGGTGGGGGGTTGTCAAAGGGTGTAGTGGTGTCTAGGTGGTGTCCAAGGGGGTGGGGGGTGGTGTCCATGGGGTGGGGGGGGGTGTCCAAGGGGGTGGTGGTGTCCAGGGGGTGTCCAAGGGGGTGGGGGTGGTTTCTAGGGGGGAGGGGCTGTTCAAGTGGGTGGTGGTGTCCAGGGGGTGTCCAAGAGGGTGGGGGGTGGTGTCCAGGGGGTGGGGGGCTGTCCAAGGGGGTGGCGGTGTCTAGGGGGTGTCCAAGGGGGTGGGGGATAAGTGTCAGTTGGGATTGACTATTGCATCGTGGTTTGTGAGATTATGACATGATGATTGTATTGTTTCATGGATATTAGTGTTGCAATATGATTCTATTTGGTTATATATATTTTGACCAGTCATCGACTATGATAAAATTATAGATTATGGGGGATACCATGTCGTGGTTTTCAAATATGCGTACTTATCCTGATCCCATTGTGCTGTGATGATTGGCTTTATATTGTGATTTTCTCCATCCGAGTTTTTATTTTAAATTTGATTTGATTCTCAGTTTTACTCCATTTTCTCCAATTTTTTATCAACCATTAGATGCCCCATGGTTTTCTTTGATTCCATGGAATTTAAAACTGTTATATATAACTATATTTTCTTTTTAAAATCCTATTCAAGAATATTTTTTTAAATACTCATAGATTTGTTTTATATTTCAAAATTGTTTTACATTCAAATTATGATTTTTTTCATATAAACATATATTTGTATTATCTTAAAAAGATGTATAATTTTGATATTTTTTATAGGTAATAATGAGTCGAAGTTGGATTATGGAACATCTAAAGAGAAATGAATATGAGGAAGGTGTTGATTCATTTTTGGAATTTTCTAAACTAAATGTTCCAAGCAGTGACATTTTTTTTCTGTCCATGCCTGAAATGTTTGAATATGAAGAAGTTGAAAAGTAGAGAGGTAAAAGATCATATGATTTGTCATGGTTTTAATCCGAGTTAAAGCCCTTGGATTTGGCATGGTGAAACTGGACAGAATTCCACTGATGATGATGATTTGCAAGATGGTGACTCTGATGGAATTGAAGAAATGATTCGCGATATTGAAACAGAACAAATTGAGATAGAACCGACAGTTGCACGTCTATATGGTGATGCTGAAAAACTATTATATCCTGGTTGTATAGATTTTACGGTTTTTTTCGGTGGTGTTAAGATTGATTAACCTGAAGGAGAAACATGGATGGAGTGACAAAAGTTTTACAGAGCTTCTACAATTGATGAAAGACATTCTTCCAAAAAATAATGATCTTTCAGATTCACATTATAAGGCCAAGAAAATATTATTCCCGATGGGATTGGGATACAAGAAAATACATGACTGTCTGAATGAATGTATGATATATAGGAAGGAATATGAATTTATGTCAGAGTTTCCTAAATGTGGGACATCACGGTATAAGGTGAAAGAAAAATCATAGGCTGATGTAGGGATTACAAAGATCCCTTCAAAGGTATTTTGGTATCTTCCTATAATTCATCATTTCAAATATTTATTTGATAATTCACATGATGCAAAAAGGTTAAGATGACATGCTGATGAGCGGTTATGTGATGGAAAAATACGTCATCTAGCTGATTTTCCAAAATGGAAGAAAATTGACAAGCATTATCCTACATTTGGAAATGAAATTATAAATCTCAGACAAGGGTTGTGCACAGATGGAATGAATCCATACTGAAACCTCAATAGCACACATAGTTCATGGCCTGTTTTATTGGTAATTTACAACCTCTCTCCTGAAGTTTTTATGAAGCAAAAATATGTCATATTGAGTATAATGATCTCTGGTCCGAAGCAACCTAGTAATGATATTGATGTTTTCTTTTCGCCGTTGATTGATGATTTGAAACTTTTATGGGAGGATGGTATTAGGGTGTATTATTCTTATAAAATGGAATATTTTCAACTGCATGCAGTGCTTTTGTTCACTATAAATGACTTCCCAGCATATGGAAATTTTTCTGGATACAGTTTTAAAGGGCATAAAGCATGTCCAATTTGCGAACAACAGATGTCATATTGTCAATTGCATCATGGTAGGAAAACAGTGTACATGGGTCATCGAAAGTTTTTGCCTATGGATCACTCTTATAGAAGACTAAAAAAGGAATTCAATGGCCTACAAGAATTTGATATTGCTCCAAAACCTTTATCCTCTGATCTGTATTTTGATAGGGTGAAAAACCTTGATGTGACATTGGGAAAGACATAGAAATTTGGTAACGATAGACATATTTGGAAGAAAAGGTCAATATTTTTTGAGCTACCATATTGAAGATATCATGAAGTTAAACATAATATTGATGTCATGCACGTGGAGAAGAATATCTGTGATAGTTTGATTGGAACATTTTTAGATATTAAAGGAAAGACAAAAGATGGGTTAAATGAAAGATTATACTTAGTATCATTGGGAATACGTTTGGAGTTAGCTCCCACTCCTAATGGAAGACGAACATTTCTTCCCCCGGCTTGTCATATATTATCAAAGAGGGAGAAAATTAGCTTTTGTCAGTGTCTTCATGATATCAAAGTGCCTCAAGGTTATTCTTCAAATGTAAAAAAATTTGTCTCATTGAAGGACTTGAAGTTGATTGGTATGAAATCTCATGATTGTCACGTCATGATGCAACAACTTCTACCAGTTGCATTGCGTGGAATATTTCCCATCCGTGTCAAAAAGACTATAATGAAGTTGTGTTATTTTTTCAATTCAATTTGTAATAAGGTGATTTATGTGAATGCTTTGAACATTTTTGAAAAGGATGCAATTTTTATACTTTGTCAATTGGAAATGTATTTTCCTCCAACTTTTTTTGATATAATGGTGCATTTAATGATTCATCTAGTTTGAGAAATAAAAATTTATGGACCTATATATATTTGTTGGATGTATACTTTTGAAAGGTATATGAAAATATTGAAGGGGTATGTTAAGAATATATATCAACCTGAAGCCTCCATTATTGAAAAGTATATTTTTGAGGAGGTTGCAGAGTTTTGTATGAGCTACTTGGCTGCAGCGCAACAAATAGGTTTGCCTCCATCTCGCCATGAACGAGTTAATAATAAGGGAAAGGAGATTCGTGGATTGAAAGTAAAATCTTTGTCATCTGAACAAATGAAAAAGTTAGAATCATATATCTTTAACAACATATCTGATGCTCAACCGTATATCACATTGCATATTAATGAGTTGAAACAATGTCATCCAAAGAAGAAAGAAATGCGGATTTTGAATGACCACAACAAAATTTTTTTGTCATGGTTTAAAAAGACATTGCTTGGTAGATAAGATGTATCAAAGACATTAAAATGGATAGTGGGTGGTCCATGTTTAAATGTGATAACATGGTCCAGTTATGACATTAATGGCTATACATTTCATATGAAAGCTCAGGACAACAAAATTGCAGTTCAGAATAGTTGTGTATTGGTGTTTGTAGAAGAAATGCATTTTTCGAGTGCTAAGGACAAAAACCCAATTTTTTCATCAAGTTCATATTATGGAGTGATTGAAGACATATGGTAGGTGGATTAATTTAAAATTAAAGTTCCTGTTTTTAACTGTAAATGCTTTATCGGTAACAACAGTGTCAAACATGATGAATTTATAATGACAGTTGTTAATCTGAATAGATTGGAAGACACAACTGATTCTTTTATAATGGAAACACATGAAAAACAAATTTTCTATGTAGTATATCAATCAGATATGCAGTGGGATGTTTTACAATGGAAAAAACAATATGTTGGTGAGGATGAACTTGATGAAGATTCTGATTTATGTGAGATACCTACTTACATGGAAAGATTAACAAAACATAATGATGAGCATGTTGAAGATATGGTTTGTGCCATAAGGAACGATCACGACGAAGGAATTTGGGAAAACAATCCATTTTTACATTTCTAAAATTACAGGTAACATTTGTTTATTTCTTGTTTACATTTATCATTTTCATAAAATGGTAGATATTGTAAATTTTTTATTTATTAAAACATGTATTAAAACAAAATAAGTATAAGTTTTTGTTTGTTTTATTTTTGTTTAGTTTACTTTATCATGTTTACCATTACATTAATTATATATCTATTGTTTTTGTTCAGTGACAATTAGTTTACCATGTTTACCATGTTTACCAGGTTTACCATGTTTTAATTTTGTTTAGTTTACTTTATCATGTTTACCATTACATAAATTATATATATATATTTTTTCAGTGACAATTACTTTACCATGTTTACCATGTTTACCAGGTTTACCATGTTTACCATGTTTACCATCTTGACTATCTTTACCATCTTTACCATTGTTTAATATGCTTACTATATTAACCATGTTTACTATTACGTAACTTAGTACAGTTTTCTATTTTCTGATTACAGTAGTATTAAAATATTTGAATTTGTATATTTTTGAACTAATGTTTGTTTTTTTGATTTGAAGGATAATGACAGATCAATCAGTTGATCAACCACATGATTCTGGAGATGATCATATTGGTCATACCTTTGGAGAGGAACATTCACATGCTCCTCTTGATTTTCCCCAATCTTCCCCATGTGCTCCCATTACTACAAAGAGTTCAAGAGTTGGTAAATGTGGGCGCACACGTTTACCAAAATTATCAATTGCCCATACGTAGGATCAGAGGATACTCATTGAGTTTGATGAGGATGATATTCCTAGAGGTCCAAATTCAAAATATTTTAAGAGTTTTATATCCACTCAGGGTAAGAGAAAAGTAAGCATTTTGTATAATGACTGGAGAAGTATGGACAAAGCGATAATCTCTCAGTTGTGGGAGACAATTTTGGTAAGATATTTTGCTATTGTTTGCCTATTATTTAAATGTTTCTAGTATATATAATATGTTTAACCTCTTATTTATTAGATGAAATTTGATATTCCTGACACTAGAGGAGTCAGGAAGAAATGATTATCGATGGCTTCCAGGAGATGGAGGGATTTCAAATCAACCCTCACATCTGATTTCATTTTTGGTCACAGGAGTCATGAAAATCCATGTCGTATATATCCTTTCATAGATGAATACACATGGAGACAGTTTGTTGAAAGTAGAAGAAAAGAATCATTTTTGGTAAGGGAAATGTAAACTTTTATAATCTTTCTTATATAAATGATCTTATTACTGTTTTGTTAATGATTTCTTATTCTTAATTTACAACAAACAAGGAAATATCATTAGGAGATCCAATATAAAAATTTATACCCTCATAGTTTATCTCAGGGAGGGTATAGATTATTGGAATAACAAATGATGGCGGAAAAATTACAAAAACTAAGAGCTGAGTCTTCAAGCTCTGGAGAGGTGGCCCCTCCATCCCCTCCATCTAGACATGAAAAATGGAAGAGAGATCAGATAGGAAAAAAGGGCAATATCTTTTGGAAGATTTGAGAATCGTAGCTGAGAGGATTGTAAGATATCTATTTTATTTATTTAAGTTAACTATTTTCTTCATATAATTTAAATCATTACAGAAATGTTCAATTAATCAATATAGGATTATCTTAAGGAGCGGAGCTCACAGGGGGTATTTATAGATTCTAGGAGGCAAGATATTTTATCTGCATCATTGGGAAAGCTTGAACATCTTGGTCATATATGAGGATATCCGGCAGGTGTATCGGTAAGAAAAGTGTTTCCAAGTTCCTCAACTACTTATATTGAGGGTGTTTATAAAAAAAATAGAATCCTTGGAAGCTGAAGTTCATAATATTAATGCGACGATGGAGGAAAAGATTAGAGCGTCGGTACAGTCTATGTTTGTAGACATGCAAAGACAATTTCAGAGTGCAACTCCCACTCCTCCACCTCCCCTTGCAGACCCCATTATTTATCCTCCACCTCTTCTAGTAGCTCCCACTCCCCCACCTCAGCCCACAGACCCCATTTTTTATCCTACTCCTCTACCGCAACTTCTTACTTATTTCGAGTTGTATGTTGATGATCCTCAACATCATATAGCTACATATGGATTGGTATATTGTATAGGAGATATAGTTCATCATCAACAATTAGAGTTAGAGAATCAAAGGGTCACTGTACATGATATTATAGATAGATCAGCTTGAGTACCATTACCTACAGACGAGGTGATGACAGTTGGACATAGTATCGACCATTTTTTAATTTGGCTATCTAGACTTCTTTGACTCATTACCATAGAGGTATGTATGTTATATCTTCTATTTTGTTTTTTTATTAAAGTTGTTTTGTCATTTGAAAACTAATATATTTTTTCTATTTATTTTTACAGGAATACTTTAAAGTAAACAAATACTATATAGACAAGACAAATGGATATGACATCAGATACATATTCAAGTGGTTTTAACAGATTGTCAAGATATTTAAATTTTTTGGCAGATCATTATGAGTTTCCAATGGAAGCTCATGTTTGTGGACGTGCAATAACTGTGTGGATTATGAAAGCTGATATCATGGATCTTGTTACTGGAGATAAGTTGGGCATCAACATGGTGCACATTTTTTCCATGTAAGTATTAACACCTTTTCCCTGCGTTATATTTATTAAAAATTTATACTTATGTCTATTTTGCATTAGGTATATTTATAACATTTGTGAGAAGAATGAGCAGACAAATGTATATGGGTTCATGAACCCTCATTTGATTTCCCCTGAAGCATGTGTATTGGATGAGGAACAAAGAATGTTTTATATTGCTAAAAGACTTGAACAGAATATAGTCACACAATGTTGGATAATGCCTTTTTGTGAGAGGTATGAAACCCATCTCTCTCAAAGAGTTCATTATCTTTTAACATAAAAAACCACTAACCTTAATTTTTTTTATCAGTGATCATTGTATGTTAGGGTTTTTTTTCCAAGGGAGAATACACTTTATTGGATATTATCTATCCATGGTGATGTGTGGGAAAGTTTTATGAAAATGTTGGAAAAATAAGTTTCAATTTCTCAATAGTTTTCTATATTATAATGAATTTTAAATTTATCCCATTCGTATTATTTTCTAACAGGGGATGGGTCTACTTTCGAAAAAACACAAATAAAAGGAGTGCGAAGATCAAATATGTAAATGTAAAGGTAAATATCCATTTATAATTTGTACTATTTGATTTATTACATACAAATAATATATTGAATTTACACTCATTCAAATAGAATTTTCATGAACAACAAGGCCTCATCGAATGTCGATATTATATGTTAATATTTATGTATGAAATAATAACAACTGGGAAAGTTGTGAACTTTGACTTGGTAAGATTTCCTTTTAAACTTTGCCATAATATTTCATTTGATTTATTCATTATACATGTTAACTACTATCCTTTTAATTTGTAACTATTTGATGACCCTAAACCCTATAGCACTGAAGACGTCAAACACTTACAAGTTGAATGGTCAAATTATTTTATAGGTTTGATTGATTTTTAGTTGTTTGTAGTGTAAAATGTAATTTTGAATAATGTCATTGTAATTGTGTATTTGGTAGTCGTTTAGGTTGGATTTAGTTTTTTAAGTTGAAATTGTAAGTTTTGAATGTTATATATGTGAATGTTTAATTTTTCTCTACTTCTTGTTTTGGTCTACTTATGATGGTTTTTCTGGTATGGATTCTGGTCTGGGGGGGAGGGGTTACAAGGGTGTCGGGGGGTGTTTAATGGGGTGGGGGGTATCCATGGGTGTGGGAGGGCTGTCTGGTGGGGTGGGGGGTATCCTGGGTGTCCATGAGAGTGGGGGGGAGGGCAGTCTAGGGGGGTGGGAGAGGAGGCGCCACCATCCCTCGGGGGGCTGAATGCCGCTGGAAGGTACTCATCACTCCCACATGTGAAACATTTTGAGATCTCAATCTTCGCATGTGGGAGTGATGAGTACCTTCCATAGGCATGCCCCCCGAGGGATGGCAGCGCCTCCTCTCCCAACACGAGCTGTCTAGGGGCTAGGGGGGTAGTCCAGGGGTGTCCAGAGGGTGGTGGGGAAGTCTAGGGGTGTGTGTGTGTGTGTGGGGGGGGGGGGTGTCTAGGAGGTTGGGGGGGGGGGGGGGTTGTCTAGGGGTGTTGGGGGTTGTCCAGGGGGTGGGGGGTAGTCCAGGGGTGTGTGTGTGTGGGGGGGGGGGTGTCCAGTGGGGTGAGGGGGTTCTGGTCTATTTTTGGTAACTTTTTGGTCTGTTTCAGGGGTGTGGGAGGTCTATTCAGGGGTGTGAGAGTGCTGTCCAGGGGGTGGGGGGGGGGGTATATAGGAGGGTGGGGGGATGTCCAAGGGTGTGGGGGGGGGGGGGTGTCCAGGGGTGTGGTGGGGGAAGTCCAGTGGGGTGAGGGGGTTGTGCTCTGTTTTTGGTAACTTTTTGGTCCTATTTCAGGGGTGTGGGAGGGCTGTCCAGGGGTGTAGGAGTGCTGTCCAGGGGGTGGGGGGTATACATGAGGGTGGGGTGGGGGGGGGGTTGTCCAGGGGTGTGGGGGGTTGTCCAGGGGGTGGTGGGGATATATAGGGGTGTTTGGGGCTGTCCAGGGGGTCGGGGGGCGGTCCAGGGGTGTGGGGGGGGGGGGTGTCCAGGGGTGTGGTGGGGGTTGTTTAGTGGGGTGAGGGGGGTTGTCCAGGGGTGTGGTGGGGGGCTGTCCAGTGGGGTAAGGGGGGATGTTCAGGGGGTGCTGGGGGGCTGTCCTGTGGGGTAAGTTTAAAATGTTGTCAATGTAAATGCTTAATTTTGCTTTGGTTCTTGTTTTGGAATACTTCTGTTTTTCTGGTATGAATTCTTGGTTTTGTTTCTGGTTGTTTCTAGGGAGAGTAGAGGAATGATTTCTATTTTTTAAAAAAATTTGGGTTTTCATGTCGGTTATTTAATAACCGACGTGATAAACACCTCCCGCACTAGTTTATCACGTCGGTTATTAAATAACCGACGTGATAAACCCTCCCCCCGCTTCATCACGTCGGTTATTAAATAACCGACGTGATAAACACCGCGATGTTATGTTTTTTACGTCGGTTTTTAAATAACCGATGTAAAAAACAATATTTATAATTTCGTCCGTATTAACATCGGCTAAAAACCGACGTAAAAAAATAAAAATTAAACGACATAAATGACGTTTTTTGCACTAGTGTAAATAACATATACATAAATCCAGTATCATTATTATGTCATATATTTCATGATTATTTATTATATATACTTTATAATCATTTTGGAATGGTTAACGTAGAGAATGAATCTCATCGCGTCGTGGAGATGATAATCCGTACGTACGCACGAGTGATGATATCGTTCCCATAATTATTGAATGGAATTGGAGTGGATGATATAATATCTCAAAATCAGTATTATGTTATAATAATCATATATAGTTGTTATTTCCACCATTATACCCATGCAAGTATGGTGTTGGTGTAAAAAAAGATTACACCACACCGTGGAGATGGTAAGCCATACGTACGCACGCACAGTGATTTAATTTTTCGTAGGATGGATAGAAGGTGAAATAGAATTGTTTTATATTTATAATAACATATAAGTATATTAGTTATACTGATATTATTACTTTATAATGAAACATTTAGGAACTCAGGTTTTGGCCCTGTCAGACTTTGGAATATTTCTATAAATAATTCCAGAGCTAGGCGTGAAGACGGCGTGCGATTCCGAGGCCCGGTGTGCCCAGAATTAATTTTATAAAAATAGTAAGTATTTTTTATACTATTCATGTGGCGAGGGTGTGTTATCTCTTAAAAGGTAGCTCAGAACAGGAATCTGAGGGCACAATTGCATCCAGAGCGTTCCGTTTACCCTAGACGGGGTGTAACTTTTGCGGGCGCGAGCCTACTGTGAGAAAAGCCATTAGGGGCGTTTTCATAAATAAATGGAAAAGTTTATTTATGAGAGTCGACTTGAATAACTTCTAAAAGGAGTCTCAGATTATAAATAAAAGTCCTTCGTTGCGTTCAGAATGTTGTGTTTACCCTAAGGGTGACCTTACCTTTGTCTGCATCGGGCATCGGGCGGAGGCGAGTCGGGAGCCGAAGATGGGAGATATTTTATTTTTAAAAAAAATATCTCTTTTCACCCCCCTTTGGACGTGCAGTGCGAAGAGGAATCCTTCCTCCTCCTCCCCCCCTTCCGACGATGAATCAACAATCGAATCACGCGATCAAGGTGCCGTCGAGCTCAGATTTTGACGGCAGACGCTCCAGGATCACGCGGTGGAAGCTTTGTAGCACGGATCTAAGTCAGAACGTCGGCGTTTCGCCCGCGAGGTAGGCGGTTTGAATTTTAATTCCCTGATCCCATTTTTTCTGAGAATTTATTCATTTTTTTGTCATAGCAGGGAAGATCGCGTCCCGAGGGTCATGCCGGTACCTTCGGATCGCAAAACGCACCACCGGGGTACCCCCGGCGGTCCGCGGAAGGTCCATCGGTGCTGGAGGACCCGCAGCGAAGTGCGGTGGTCCACGGCGGAGCGCGGCGGAGGGCCGCCAGCCAGGGTGGGCCGGCGGCAGTGGCGGCCGGGTCGGCTGGCGTGGGCCGACCGGTTTAGGCCGGTCCGACCCCTTTTTCTCACACAGGGGTTTTAAAACCCCCGTTTCTTGCAAACTAGAGGTCGGATTCACGTGCCGTCTGTGGCGATGCGACCCTGGAGATGAGGCAAACCCTTTGGTGTGGGTTCAGGAGTTTTAAAGTTTCGGGATCGTGGCCCGGGAGTTTGAAACGTCAAATAAAATAATAATATTTTATTATTATTCAACTTCAGGCCGTGGTAACTTCTACCTGGAGCGTCCGATTGATGTGTTGTCAGTGGCATTGAGTCCCTAATGGTACGACAGACTTTTATTGATGGTTTTCGGATGTAGGGATCGAGTTTGGGGTGCGGGCCCCACGAGGCCGGGTTTGGGCGTTTTCGGAGAAACGCAACTTTCTCACCTGGAGTTCGATTGTGGCAGATGAATAGTTGATCATGTATGTTTTTCCGAGAGGATCGCAATGGTGCAATTTGTTCGATGAGTTTCAGGATCGAGGCGTGGTCCCCACCCGAGATGGCTTTGGTGAATAGTGCCTTCTTCACCGGGGGTCCGTTTCAGACGAACGATTAGTGGATCCCATGTGTTTTTCCGAGGGGATCGCAGTGGTATGATCCGCTTGATGAGTTTTGGGATCGTTGTGTGGGCCCCGCACATGCTAGCTATGGTGAATAGTTCCTTTTTCACCGGTTGTCCGGTTCGGGTGAGTAAACATCCTATCCCATGTGTTTTTCCGCGTGGATCACGATGGTGGCTTCAGTATCGGCCTTGGAGGTGCGTGGGGTTGCATTCTGGCGGGTCGCTCGGGTTAGAAATGTTTGGACCAGCAGTGGTTGAGGGTACTCCCTTGATTCGTTCCTACGAGGGTCCGTGCGGCATCACAACCCTAGTATAAGTTTGTGATCCTCTCGATGGGATGTTTAATCTGTTAGAGTTGTGGAATCCCTCTGTTGGGCCTGGAGCGGGATCCTCTAGCATCATTTTCCCTAGACCGGGTTCTTGGCATCACTGTGACCGCTTATCCACGGGCGGTGATCCCTTATCTAGCAGGTTAACCCCGTAGAGTTTATGGCATCATCAGGAATATGATCCCCTACGCAGTGGGCCATTTTCAGTAGGGTTGTGGCATCGTTGGGTATACGATCCCCTACTTAGCATGTGAATTAAAGTAGTCTTGCGGTATCATTGGTTATACGATTCCCTACTCAGCGTGTGGTTTCTGTAGGGTTGCGACATCGTCAGTTCGATCCCCTACATCGCGAGTTATACTAGATAGGGTTCCGGTATCATCATGACCGCCTTTATATGGGAGACGATCCTCTATCTGAGTGACATGTTTCTACAGAGCCCTAGATCGGGTTGTGGTATCCCCCAGCGGATCCTGGGAGTGATCCCCTATTTTTGAAATTTACGAATGCCAGAACGGGTTGTGGTATCCCCCAGCAGACCCTAGGAGTGATCCCCTATCTGTGAGATCCTCGTATACCAGTGTGGGTTCTGTTATCCCCTAGCAGACCCTAGGAGTGATCCCCTATCCAAGGAGTTTGGTGTTTATGTTGTTTCAGTGAGGTTTTCTCAATGACGGTATCCGACGAGCGTGATCTCTTGGGTGAGCATATGAGATGTTTGTGTGGGTCCTGATGGAGTGTATCTCTCAGAATAGTTTCATCTAGGATGACAATGATTGTGGAGTGTGTTCTCTTGGTTGTGGACAGTTGCTGGTGACGAGGTCGGTACCTCATGTGGCTTGGTGCATGAGCTGAGTATATCTGGATGTTCAAGGTGTATGTATGGGAATACACCTGGTTTGAACTGACTAGTTGTGTTTAGCCGAGGATGGTCATGAGATGGAGTTTCTCTCTCGTATGGGTTCCCTCTGGCTGGGATGAGCGGACTTTTGTCTTTCAGTTGCTCTCTTTTGTTTTGGGGTTTTGGGGTGCCTACTGAGTCTTTTTATACTCACCCCTGCACGGGATTTGCCCGCACATGTTTATGTCTTGTGTAGACCACATGAATTTTGATGGAGCCCTGGGAGGACCCGGAGTAGGCGAAGCTGAGTGAGTGGGACTGACTGTGGAGTCTTACCGGAGCTATGCTGAGGAGCTTTCCGGTGGTGCTTTTGGCAGCGTACCCCTTCTTTCGAGCAGGTTGAATGCTTTTGTGGTTTTATTTTGGTGGACCCTATTTCTCCCTTTTGTACTTTTGATATACTCTAGTTTGGGATATATGTATGTATGCATTTACTTTTCAGTTTTATATATCTCTACACTATGTCATAGAGGTGTATATGGGTGCGTGTGTACAGGTTCCTTAGGCTAATGCCTCCCATGTGTGTGATAGCCTACTCGGCGCTAGACGCCAGCCCCTGGCCTATTGAAGGCGGGCTTGGGGAGTCGCAGCTCGAGCCCTATTGGGTCGGGTCATGACAGAGTGGTATCAGAGGAGGTTCCACCTATGAGATCTCATAGCGTATCTAGTCTAGCTGTGAGTTTGGTTTGGGTTGCATATCGGAAGTGTTAGGGTGTTTCGAGTTCGGATTTCAGGCCAGGGACTCCAGTGTTGGTTTGGCGGCCGATGTATCCATACACCAGGACTCTGATAACCTACCTTTCAACTTGGGACGTTTTTACACTAGTCACAAGGACATAATGGGACATGCATCATATAAGACTGGGTTTTGGGTTTTTTCCTTGTCCTTCTTGAGTCAGCTCACCAGATATACCCTTTGAATGTGGTGCGTCATGACTGTATTTCAGGATGCCTCCACGATGATAGCTAGCGAGGGTTCTGCAACAGGATTGTGGTGATGATCCACCCCGTGTAGAGGCTGTGGACCGGGGCGCAGGTTCTAAGGTTGGGCCTCGAGGTGGTCCTCTAGTTGATCCACCACCTGTCGAGCAGCTGGTTGTGCTAGCAGTGTAGGATGAGGTTGCACACAGGCTGAGTGCACTGAACGAGTTCCAGAGGCAGCGACCTCTGAGGTTTCAGGGTGATCCAGACCCTCAGGCAGCTGATGACTGGCTTGAAGCAGTCACCCTTGTTTTTCGCCTAGTGAGGAGACCTCCCGATCAGATGGCGGTTCTAGCGGAAAGCCTTCTGCATGGTTTGGCTGGGCGATGGTGGAGCCTAGTGATGCAATCTCACAACGAGGAGACGCTCACGTGGGCAGAGTTTTAGCGGCTCTTTAGGGAAGAGTTCTATCTGGTGACGCTGAGGTCGGTGTGGATTCAAGAGCTTCTGTAACTTCGGCAGGAGGGCTTGACTGTGTCAAAGTACTCAATGAGGTTTACAGACCTGTCGTGCTACTCCCTGGATACGGTTTGAGACCCATTCTTTAGGGATCAAACCTTCGATCAGGGCCTACGCAGAGACATCCGGGAAGGTGTGGTTTCTTTGTGTCTGCCCACCTATGCTGGAGTGCTGGAGCGGGCCCTAGTGGTGGAGAGATTTCTAGCCGTGAAAATCCCGCCTGTTAGTGCTGGGCATGCGAGAGATGAGACCTCGTCAGTCGGATCGACATCTGGTAGCTGACGACAGACTCAGGGGTCTGGATGTGGCCGACGTTTCAGGAGGTGACCCCAGGATGGAGGATCTGAGGCTCAAGGCTCACAGGGCTCTCATGCCAGTTTGGGTCAGCCGTAGGAGAGGCGGTGTTACGCTTGCGACGGTCAGGGACATCTTGATAGAGATAGTCTGACCCATCATGATGCTAAGAGGGAGTCGGTCGACAGACCACCTTGGTAGAGGCAGTGTCTCAAGCAAGGAGGTACGCAGGGTGGCAGACATGGCGACAGAGCTGGTGCAGGAGGAGGAGGAGGTAGGCAGTATCAGTTGCCACCACCCCCGCCCCTAGGTGGTCCACGCCGAGCTCAGGGAGCTGGTGGCCAAGGGCGAGGAAAAATGAATGCCCTAGAGGCTCCATAGATGGATAGATGCATGCCTTGTGTCCTTTCTACTTTATGCAGTAGTTTGATAGACACTATTTAGCTGCACTCTTTCCTTTTCGTTGCTTGCTCGAGTTTTGTTTAGGGCGTTTGTAAGACCTTTTGTGGGTGTTGTTCGACGTGCTTCAAATGCGTGAGGAAGAGGGATCCTTCCCCAACCGAGATGCATTTTTTTGAAGCGATCAAAACCTTGCGGGCGAGTCAGTGCCGCCCAAAGTGGATAGTGTTGAGGTGTGGTAGATGAGTCCCTCTAACTTATGTGTTCAGGCATGGGTGTTTGTTGGTGAACTCACTGGCGTGGGAGACCTAGTTGAGAGTCTAGTCACTTTCCTTGTGCTTATGGATTTTCAAGGACGAAAATTTATAGGGGGGGAGGATGTAGCGACTCGGGTTTTGGCCCCATCAGACTTTGGAATATTTCTATGAATAATTCTAGATCTAGGCGCGAAGATGACGTGCGATTCCGAGGCATGGTGTGCCCAGAATTAATTTTATAAAAATATTGATTATTTTTTATACTATGCACGTGGTGGGGGTGTGATATCTCCTAAACTGTAGCTCAGAACGGGAATCTGAGAGCACAGTTGCATCTGGAGTGTGCCATTTACCCTAGGTGGGGTGTAACTTTTGCGGGCGTGGGCCTGCTGTGAGAAAAGCCACCAGGGGAGTTTTCATAAATAAATAGAAAAGTTTATTTACGAGCGTCGGCTCAAATAAATTCTGAATGTAGTCTTGGATTATAAATCTAAATCTGCCATTGCGTTCAGAACGTCGTGTTTACCCTAAGGGATACCTTACCTTTGTTTGCACCGGGCATTGGGCAGAGGCGAGTCGGGAGCTGGAGATGGGAGAGATTTTATTTAAAAAAAAAATCTCCTTTCTCCCCCCCTTTGGACGTGCGGTGCGCAGAGGACTCCCACCTCCTCCTCCCCTTCTGACAGTAAATCGGTGACCGAATCGTGCGATCAAGGTGCCGTCGAGCTCGGATTTCGACGGCGGATGCTCCAGGATCGTGCAACGGAGGCTTTGGAGCACGAATCTAAGTCAGAACGTCGGCGTTTTTCCTGTGAGGTAGGCGGCTTGAGTTTTAATTCCCCAATACCATTTTTTCTGTGAATTGCTTCATTTTTTTGTCGTAGCAGGGAAGATCGCGTCCCGAGGGTCATGCCGGTACCTTCAGATCGCAAAATGGACCATCGGGGTGCCCCCAGTGGTCCGCGGAAGGTCCGCCGATGCAGTACCGGCACGACGGTCCGCAGCGGCCGGCCGCCCAGGGCGGCGGCGTGAAGCGCCACACAACAGAGGGCCACCGTATAGGGCGGGCTGATGGTGGGGGTGATCGGGTTGGCCGACTGGACCGGCCGGTTCAGGCCGGTCCAACCCCTTTTTCTTACACGGGGGTTTTAAAACCCCTGTTTCTTGCAAACCAGAGGTCGGATTCGTGTGCTGTCTGCGGCGACACGACCCTGGTGACGAGGAGAACCCTTAGGTGTGGGTACGAGAGTTTTAAAGTTTTGGGATCTTGGTTCATGAGCTTGAAACATCGAATAAAATAATAATATTTTGTTATTATTCGACTTCGGGCCGTGATAACTTCTACCCGGAGCGTTCGATTGACATGCCGTCAGTGGCGTTGATACCCTAATGGTACGACAGACTTTTCTTGATGGTTTCCGGGTGTTGGGATCAAGTTTGGGGTGTGGGCCCTATGAGGCTGGGTTTGGGCGTTTTCGGAGAAACACAACTTTCTCACCCGGAGTCCGATTGTGGCAGATGAATAGTCGATCTTGTGTGTTTTTCCGAGAGGATCGCAATGGTGCGATCCGTTCGATGAGTTTCGAGATCGAGGCGTGTGCCTTACCCGAGCTGGCTTCAGTGAATAGTGCCTTTTTCACCAGGGGTCCGTTTTGGAAGAACGAGTAGTGGATCCCATGTGTTTTTCCAAGGGGATCGCAGTGGTATGATCCGCTTGATGAGTTTTGGGATCGTTGTGTGGGCCTCGCACGAGCTAGCTATGGTGAATAGTGCATTTTCACCGGTTTTCCGTTTTTGGTGAGTAAACAGCCTATCCTGTGTGTTTTTTCACGTGGATCACAATGGTGGACTCGGTATCATCCTTGGAGGTGCACGGGGTGGCGTTGTGGTGGGTCCCTCGGGTTAGGGACGTTTGGACCAACAGTGGTTGAGGGCACTCCCTTGGTTCATTCCTATGAGGGTCCGCGCGACATCACAACCCTAGTATAAGTTTGTGATACTTTTGATGAGATGTTTAATCTGTTAGAGTTGTGGCATCCCTACGGTGGGCCCAGAGAAGGATCCTCCAGCATCGTTTCCCCTAGATCGGGTTCTTGGTATCGCTGTGACCGCTTATCCACGGGCGTCGATCCCCTATCTAGCAAGTTAACCCCGTAGGGTTTGTGGCATCATCAGGAATATGATCCCCTACATAGTGGGCCGTGCTCATTAGGGTTGTGGCATCGTCAGGTATACGATTCCCTACTCAGCATGTGAATTATAGTAGGGTTGTGGTATAGTTGGTTATATGATCCCCTACTCAGCGCGTGGTTTCTGTAGGGTTGCGGCATCGTCAGTTCGATCCCCTACATCATGAGTTATACCAGATAGGGTTTTGGTATCGTCGTGACCACCTTTATATGGGTGATGATTCTCTATCTGAGTGACATGTTTCAACCAAGTGCCAGATCGGGTTGTGGTATCCCCCAGCGGATCCTGGGAGTGATCCCCTATTTGTGAGATCTACGAATTCCAGAATGGGTTGTGGTATCCCCCAGCGGACCTTGGGAGTGATACCCTATCTGTGAAATCCTCATATACCAGTGTGGGTTCTGGTATCCCCTAGCGGACCCTAGGAGTGATCCCATATCCGAGGAGTTTGGTGTTTATGTTGTTTCAGCAAGGTTTTCTCAGTGACGGTATTTGACGAGAGTGATCTCTCAGGTGAGCGTCTGAGATGTTTGTGTGGGTCTCGATGGAGTGTATCTCTCGGACAAGTGTCATCTGGGATGACAATGATCGTGGAGTGTGTTCTCTTGGTTGTGGATAGTTTCTGGTGATGAGGTCAGTACCTCATTTGGCTTGGTGCGTGAGTTGAGTATATCTGGATGTTCATGGTGTATGTATGGGAATACACCTGGTTTGAGCTGACTAGTTTTGTTTAGCCTAGGATGGTCACAATATGGAGTTTCTATCTCATCTGGGTTCCCTCTGGCTGGGATGAGCGAACTGTTTCCTTTTAGTTTCTCTCTTTTGTTTTGGGTTTTTGGGGTGCCTACTAAGTATTTTTATACTCACCCTTGCATGGGATTTGCCCGCACATGTTTGTGTCTTGTGCAGACCACAGGCCTTTCAACAGAGTCTTGGGAGAACCCGGAGTAGGCGGAGCTGAGTGAGCGGTACTGACCATGGAGTCTTACCGGAGCTGTGCTGAGGAGCTTTTCGGTGGTGCTTTTGGCAGCATACCCCTTCTTCCGAGCAGGTTGGATGCTTTTGTGGTTTTCTTTTGGTGGGACCTATTTTTACCTTTTTTAATTTTGCTGTACTATGGTTTGGGATAGATGTATGCATGCATTTACTTTTCAGTTTTATATATCTCTGCACTGTGGCATGGAGGTGTATGTGGGTGCATGTGTACAAGTACCTTAGGCTAATGCCTCTCATGCGTGTGATAGCCTACTCGACACTAGACGCCAACCCCTAGCCTATTAGAGGCGTGCTTGGGGAGTCGCGGATCGAGCCCCGTTGGGTTGGGTCGTGACAAAACAACTAAAGAAGAGGAAGTAGAAGAATAAAGAAATATGAAATAATCGGTAGAAGAGATTACCTCTTCCTCGACGTGCCTATTTTAAACTTCCTCTTAGGGCACTAGAGTTGGCCTTTTGAGAAGACCAGAACCTATATAATATAACTAGAGATGTTGAGAAGAGGAATTTTTAGGGGTTGGCTGAGCTTGAAGGCTTAAAATGGAGTGAAGAGAAGAGGGAGGAAGTTCCCTTTTATAAGAAAGGAGAGGGGTACATTTGGAAACCTCAAAAATATTAATTTATAATAAACTCAAACCCCACTTAAAACCTTAAAAAATGACTAAAATTAGAATATGAGATGAGATAGGGTTGGAATATCATAATCCAATAAAATTTAGACATGTTGGGAAATTATTTTAAACCTTATCAATTTGATTTATCCTTATTTAATCTATTTAATCTTATTTGTGTTAATAATTTTCTAAATTTTAAATTGTTATAAATACTTAATTATGTGTTTTTAATTGTCCATAATTGGATACTTTATGAAATTTTAGACCATATAAATTTCAATTTATAATTTTCAAATATTTTTGTGATTTTTGAACAATTTAATAATATGTTATTTTTATAAAATACCAATAGTGTCAATTTTGACACTATTCATTTATTTGAATTTAAATAAAATCCACACAGACGATATGTTCGAACCAAAATATTTAATAGATTCTTAACACGTCATATTAATCTAGAAAATTTGTGGAGAACATTAATTAGTTCATATAATATTTATTTTAATATTTTTTAAACCATTTATTTGATATTTCTCTTAATAAAATAATTACTACAACATTTTTGTATGATTATTTAATATACTGATTTGTTGCATAAAAATTAAAAATAAAATAATATGATTAAGATAAATATAATATATTTCATAAGAATACTTTTAGTCGAATTTATCTTCTAAAACAACCAACATTTAAAATTTTATCTTTATTAAAGTATGAAGGTGACAACTTTGACATCATTTAAAATAAAATAATATAAATGTCATAATCTATTTTATAAGGATCCAAATGGTCCAAAAGTAGGCCCTTGGATGATTAGGGTATAGATATACTATACTAATAAGGTTTGGTAAAGTTTATGTTACTTTTGATGGGTATTATTATTTTAATAAAAACTATATTATTGATTTTTCACTAAATAAATAATTTTTGCATCATTAATGTATAAGCTATTAAGGTAATTATATATTTCTTAAAAATATCAAATAAATTACCATAATGAAGAAAAACATTTTATATTTAAAACTAGTTTTTATAATCTAATTTATATTATATATAACCTTATATTAAAAATAATTTAATTATTAAAGTTTGAGTAAGACATATTTCACTTTCTTTAAATAAAATAAATTAAAGGTCTTAATCATATCCAAGTGGGTTCCAAAAGATACCATTTAGACCCAAGTATATTAAAGGACAAAATATAATCAATAAATTATATTAATATAAGTTTTAGTTTATTTTTATAATATTATTTTTACCCTTAATTACCTGATTTACCTTTAACTATAGTAAATAAAATTTACCGTAGTTACTATTCATAATGTATAAAAATAAAAATTAGCCTATTAACATAATTTGTACCTACTGATTCCAAATATAGAATCCATTTTTCCAAATTCAGAACACAGAAGTTTTAGTATTTAATTTAAAATTAATCTCGCTGTTGAGAAAACAGGTTTTAAAAGTTAAAACATTGCAAAAGATTGAAATGTTTTTACCTATGAATTCAATGTAAAATTAATGATAATGACATACATTATATTAAATGGTAAAAATATATTCTATTTATACTTTAAAACCATTAAATAATATATTTTAACCATATAAATTATTTTGATGAAAAAAGTTTTTTTCAATTAAAATTTATTGTATTTTTACTATTCATCAAAATAAGAAACTTATTAGAAAAATATAAAAAATTTATCCAAAGAAAATTTTTATATCCTAATTCCAAGGAAGTAGTTTAATTTTTCAAATTTAACTTATAAACATCTAAAAAACTAGATTTAAAGTGGGTGTGCCATCAAAATGCGACAAAACTACATTTTTTGAAAAATACTTATTTTACCCAAAAAATTTATTTTGTTCTCATACCATGTTCTAGAATATGTTTAAGATGAATGATAATGTTATAAAATTCAAAATGTGATTAATACTATTCATGACGGCTAGTTCATAATAATATTATAACAATATATCATTATTTAGTGAAACTCGGTATTACGTACGACACATGCTATTAAGGAAGGTCGCTCTTGCGTGAAACACAAGACAAGAATAGTGTTTGCATATACTACAAGCTAATACGGTGTTGTGTATAGAACAAGATAATCTTGGTGTAGCGTACAACACAAGACATCAATGAAATTAAAAAGAATATTTCTCATAAAATCTCAAGATGTTACAAAAACCATCTAGAGCCTAATTATGATTCACATAAGCCATCCAATATTGCATCCAAGCCTCAAATATGGTATTCACTAAGGAACCAAATAAAATCATATTTTCATAATCACTAGCTCTAAAAGACACATCAACCATCCAATGACTGATATCAGGCATCCATGAACCTACCCTTATAATGTCATTCCTTTATGATGCATGCTCCATCCATTATTGTACATAATGATTGGACATAACCATCCCACTCATAATTGAGAACCAACATGAAATGTTAATTACTTCCCATTACTAGATCATGGGAACATCATCTTTGAAACCCACTTAATTTCTATTTTTAATGAGGGTCACACACTCTAAATACCAATGGTGTACTCTCTACCATATGGAGTTCCTTATACCACTCCTCAATCACTGACCCAATCAAGTCCATTCATCACACGCATTCTGCTAATCCTAAGCCACACTCATCCATTGTTAATACCTATCTAGGATCAACTTAGATTGGTTATGACACCCCAACCGACCCATTTATGATGCCCCCTCTACCATAGAGGGATACTTTCCATTTTCATCGAAGCATCATAAAACCAATACCAAAATCAATTCATAAATCCATCAGTCTTTGACTTGTACATGATCACTAACTGATATAAAGCTCAAGGACACTACAAGTAACTAGTGCATGCTTACCTCAATCTCATCTAAATTTAATGGGTGTATGCTGGCATACCACACAACCGTACAACCAAATCAAGATCCACTAAGTTGTATCTCATTATATGTAGGCTATCATAAGTAAAGATTTGACCATGCCCCACATGATTTCTAGTCTCATATTTTCAAAATCACTCTCAATTATCCTCTTAAAAATTATGCATCTCACTCATTCCATGGTCTAACACATGACCAACCACTCTATGGTTGTTATTCCAAAACCGTAAAAATCCATCCACACTCTACCACCACACCACTTGAAAACACATCTAATACACATAGAGCTGGGCATCACATTGATCCTTCCCAAAAAATTAAACCTTAATACCAAAAAGAACCAACAGTCAAGGTGCTTTCCTCAAGAAAATACAAGGCATAATCAGGCTTACACCATATACGAAAGCACCTCATATGCACTGCTCTCAAGGAAATACACCTATCTATGACTTCTATATCCCATATTAGATAGCACATAATGTGTATCAATATCAAAACCAAAGAGTCTAACCATGATTACCATCTCTAATTTATTTAAAAACTCACTCCAACCCCTCACTTGGGTTACCCTTGCATATATATCACACCTCATCTCAACCACAATACTCTTCTCACCAATATCCCAAGATACATCTCAAGACACTGATATCTCCTGCAAAACCCATAGTTATTATCTTATATAAGTTCCAACTGATGTATAACCTATTTGTTCCCTTCTAAATAATCCCTAAAACTCATGTTCCAAACTAACCACTTTAGGGTCTCACACACATCAGACATCACATGCCAAAACCATAATATTACTAGGTCACTAATTCTCACCAGTCATCCACATATGAAGCTACCCCATTGAGAATCCATAATCTCAGAGTGGTCCTCATTGGGACTCTATATATGAGAGACACCTCTCGAAGATCATATTCTTATCCAGGTACATATATCTCATGACACAACCTTCTCATGATCTATGTCGAGAAAATCACATTCAAACAATTTGGTTAAGTAGAATTTTATCACTATGATATATGTGAAAAAACCATAAAGGTTGTTATTGACACTTTAAATAAATGAACCTATTTTATATTTTGGAACCAGTATCACAAACACCCACTAGGGGTCCACCTATAAGGAATCTAATGCCTGTACCAACCAACTAGGGTCAATATACACCCCTTACTCTGAGGTATTATATATTATCTATTAAGGAGAATCTCTATGTAGGTCCACATGACCTTTCATCAGAATAAATATATACTATGGTACGATGGAGTATAATTCTACCACCAAGTTATATGGGAAAACATTGTATAAGTTGTTGTTGACACTTTAAATAGTTGAACCTTATCATCAGTGATATCAAATCACACACAACCCAACACATTTCATGTGAATTATATATTCCAAATATGATGCATGAACAACAACTTCTTTATAATATTCTAATAGATAAAACCAATAAATCATAAATCCAAAAACTCTATGTGAATTATGATTGGTGAAATAATATGATTATAAAATCATAAACAAAGAACAAGAATCCCATATCTTCAATAACTAGGAATTCCTAAAGATAGTGTTCATGATGCACTTGTTTGATATCTATCACAAGATCCAAGAAATTCTTATGTCACATGTATAATATCTCCCCAAATATAAGTCTAAATAATAGATCTAATACACTATGTGATATCAGTTACATAAGCTATGATACAACTTTGTAATGCCCTCCCCTGACTGTGGCCACTGATTGGTGTCTAGATAGGAGGAGTAGTCACCGAGACCTTAGGCACACCTCCCCATACACTAGAGGATCTCGATTAACAGTGAGGGTCTAGGGTAGTACCATAGGAGACTATACCCCCATATTAGAGTGAACAATAACAGAAAAAATAAACCAAACATCATTCAAAATGGTAAACAAAGTATGTAACATATCTATCAATATAAATGAATAAAGTAGGAAAGAAGTCATATAGTCTCACTGGATTCCCACCGAGTCAACTATATATATAAAATTAATACAATAATAAAATAAACATACAAGAGGATCCACTATATCTCTAAGACTCACCTTATCCCAATCTCTAGACTTATTCGATCTATCCCATTCGATCAAGAAACTATGGGACTCTACCTAACTTGAACCTGTAACTAGTGAAGTCTTCTTGGGTACCCAAGTGTTATGGAAACCCGAGAAGGATGTGAGTAAAAATTATTAGGGAATCACCAATTTTATCCCTTACATAACCAGTAATTGTAGTGTATGTTCATGTAATATGATCAGCTAAAAATAAATACCATAAAGAAACATAAATAAATAACCATTATCAATCCTCATGCTCAACCATAAAACCTAGGATTGGACCAAACCCGCTTTGAATAGTGTTGGGGTGTCTATAAGCATTCCCCACAATCATTCCTACCAATAAAAATCTCAATGATTATATGGTATTAGTTATAACTACCGATCCTTGTAAATATCCAAAAGCATCCCAATAGTAGCAGGCACAAAGCCAATCCCTAAGAGGTGATACTAGGTGATCTATAGTAATCAAGTGACATCATAGATTCTGAGGAGGAAATCCTAGGTCATACCATAGTCATTAGGAATAAATCTAATCACTAGGGGGATCAACCTAGGTGATCTAGTAATATCATTAGGCTCTATAGCTAATTCTTAAGGGGATGGACCCAGAAAATCCAATAATATCAGGGTCAATAATCGATTTCTAGGGGGAAAACCATAAAAAATATAGTGGTATAATTCTTAATATACTATTCTAAGGGGATAGACCTAGGAAATCAATATATACCTCAATAGTTGGATCCTAGTATCTTAGGTATCCAATCTCATCCAGAAACTTAGGGGATTTCCCTATGGGTAAAACAAGTCACACAGTAATAGACACATGTTCGATTCCTATAGGGGAAAACCTTAGGAAATCATTATAGTCATTAGGAGTAAAGATAATACCTAAGACTGAATCCTAGTAAATCTAATAAACATTAGGAATCATCGTCGATTCTAAGGATCATATCCAATGCATCTCATAATAGCAGGCGTCATCACCGATTCCTAGGTGATTGGCTTAGATAATAAATAATATCAAGTGTAACCATTGATTCCTAGGGGTATGTGATACACATTCAATTGTCACCCATTGACCGTTCAAAGGTCTGATGCTTTACTAATGTGTATAGCAACACTCGAGTTGAATCCTTGATGATAATACTTTTTTAATAGTTGATTGTTTTTGTTTTATATTTTGAAAAGAGGGTTTTTTTGTAGATCTTAATTAAATTTTTTATGGATGATTTTTGATTTAGAAATTTTATAAATATTTGTATGGGTTAATTATTGGGTATTTAAGCTTATGATATTCTTGAGCTTTGCTTTATATTTCATTAAATCAACACCCACTTCACAATATGATTTTGATCAGAATTCCTAAGTGTTAAGGATTTAATCCAAGTATTAATATAACTAACGTTCTAATATCAATAATTTTTTTTTTATGGTAATGAATTTATGGTTCCAATAATACATGGAATACACACTTTAAAAAAAACATGTCATTAATTCATGACATTTTAAGTTTAAAAAACACAATGTTAACCTAAAAAATATTCATCGAGCAAGCGCTCTTAATCACTTAACATCCCCAAATTATGACTCAAACCAATGGATGATTTACTCAACCATTTATATGGTTAGTAATATGGTTTAATATGTTTATGGTGATGATTTAAAATAAAATTAAAATAATGAGATAAAAAAAGAGTAGTGCATCGAACATACATATGAATGGTGAAGAGAATTAAAAACGGACTTTCGATTGAATGAGAAAGAAAAATAAGGGTGTGATTTTCAACTTGATTTAAATTTTTTAAAGAACATTAATATTAAAAAACATAGGGTGGATGATAATAAGATATAATGATAATGATACATGCATTAAAATATAATTACAACATGAACACTTATGATATTACAAAGGAAGAAGAATGAAAATTAAATCAAAAGAAGCATAGAAGAATGGTATATAAAGTAGAAACTTGAGTATATAATATTATAATAAGACTTTGTAAGAGTGGTGTTCATTAAAAATTATCCTCATTTTATCTAAAATGACAACCCCTTTCAAGGAGAAGTGGGGGATGTATTTATAGCCCAAGGTGGTGGGCTGTTTGAAATCCAAATCTACCCCTCAAGTTAGATCGAAAATTTGATAATTCAGAAAGTAGAATGTGGAGAAATATTATTCTTAAAAGTTTCATATATATATTTTTAAAGTATACCCTCCAAATTTGATTTCCATTGGACTTTTTTCCCAACGTTATGGATGTTTAACTAAATAGTGTGCAACTTTCCATTTTATCAACACTTTTTCAAAGGCCAAAATGTGAATGAGTTTTTGAATAGGAAGATACCCTAAAATACAAACAATTTATTCTAAAAATTATTCCAAATATATATTTTCTTTCACAATGTAAAATATCAGCTCAATTTTATGTCTATACCAGGAGAAAATTCAATAATTGTGTGATGCTTTTAAATACCAGACAAAATAGAGGTTTGTACTTTCGTGGATCAATTGGGCCACTTATTAGTTTATTTGGGACTTGAAATTTTTATCCATGATCCCTTTGGATAATCACGAACATATTTTGAATTTTAATAAAATTTGGGATTCTATATTGAGAAAAAAAATTATATCATCATGGATGGTCCAGTTTTCTCAACTGATTTGTTAGGCTATCTTATGTGGTCCATATAACCCTTTAAATGAAAAAATTGGACAAAAATACCTTATAATTATATGTTTTAATTTTAATCAGGAACAATAAAAGGAATAATAACATAATTTGGATTAGTATTTTGAAATATATGATCAAAACGTTAAACTGTATTTTAATTAAATTAACTCGAACAATGCTCTTATTATGTGTTTATGATCAAAACAAGAACATTGATTAGAAATTAATAATTTTTAAGTAACAATTTTATGATAGGAGTAATGTAAAATCATGAATTAATATGTAATATCAACTCCCCCACACTTAGTCTTTTTCATTTCCTCATGTACATCAAATAAAAGCATAACTAAATCATTCTTACTCACCAAAAAATATTAAAATTTTGTTTTCACCAATCAGGGGGGTCTAGACCAGTTCACTAATCCATAAAGAATTCCACCATTTTTTTTACAATAATAATGTTCTAAAAAAATTCATTTTTAATTATCAAAATTATAAATGAAAAATATAGGCACTCATAACTTACTCCTCTCAAGATGATAGAAATTTATTTCTGGAGGTTAACTCATTCACCAACCAAAAGTGAAAATATTAAAGTTTAAAAATACTCCTAGCTTCCATTCCCTATCCTAATGTGAAAAATAAATAATAGGAATTTTTAGGGTTTTTTAAGTGGACATGGGATGGTAGGAATATAGTTTCCAAAAGAGTGAAAAAGAGGGGTAAAACACCAACATGGGTAAAACAATGCCTGATTTTTTTTAAAATGAAACATATAAGAAAATTAAAGAACATATTTACAAGGGAACGATTGTGTGAAGCAAGACATAAAAGAGGAAGAAAATTTGAAGGGGATGAAAAGATGAAATATTTACAAAACACAAAACTTCTCCCAATGATATAACTGTTATTTTTTTGGATTTTTTTGAAATACGAACTTGAAAAAAATCTCAAACTCATCTCCCAACCCATTTTTGATATCCTCATGAAACTAATTGTAATAGTTATAAAAGACCAAAGTTTGAGTAAGAGTGATTTTTTGATCCGCCCAAGACATAACCCATTATTTTTTTTCTTCTTCATATAATTTTTTTGAACACTTTTTAATAAAATTGTACAAGATGTCATAAACATATATACATTCCCAAAACTCACCAAATGAAAACCTCTCCCCCACACTAAAATAGATTCTCACCCTCAATCATATGATAAAATTCTGAAAATAAATAAAAGGATACCCAAAATGAAATCCATTCCCCCAAATTTAAATTTCAATAAATTATGAAATGAAAATCCATGTAGATGTTGGGTGGGATAAGGTATTGGGCTTGTAATGTGGATATCAAAAAGAAGGTTTTCATAGGCTCGAAAGGGATTTCAAAAGGAGGATCAATGTAAGGGTAAAGGGAGGATATTTGGATATTATAATTCAGCTCTAAGGTCCAAAAAACCAAGACTCACAATCGAGGGTGAAAAAATGCACAAAATGAAAATATCGACATAGGTGACCTTGGAATGAAATATAATGTTGTTACTCATAGTTGGGGAAGTATCATTTTCCAAATCTAAAAATGAGCATTTAAAATTTATTGTTCTTGATAAAAAACTCTATCAAAATTTATGAAGAAAATTAAAAAAATTTTGAGATGAAAACATGTCTTTTAACTCCCCAAAATGGGTTGGACAAAATTTTAAAAGTGGATGGCGAGTAATTATGAATCATTTTTTTATTTTTATTTTTTAGTTTTTTTTATAGTTTTTATAGTTTTTTATAAAGACACACCCACATGAAAGAGAAAGTGTAAATAAAAATTTTGATGAGGAAAGTTGTAAAAAAATTATGAGAATGAGTGAGGAAGAAGATAGAGAGAGAGAGAGAGAAGTTAAAAGGAAAGAGGTTCCCTTAGTTTGGATTTGGTGGGTCATCGTCTCCATCTAGTGGTGGGTCTACCACAGTGGTTGGGGATTTTATGGAAGTAGATGTGGTTCCTGAGATGTGTGTCCTCTCATGGAGATGCTTTAACCTATTTCCATTAACCATGAATGTCCTTTTGGAAGAGGGGTATTGGAATTGTACTGCACCAAATGGCTAAACATTAATAATAATAAAAGGACCTTCCCAACAAGAATTAAGCTTACCTGGGTGAAGCCAAAATCAAGAGTTGAAGTGAATTACCTTTTCACCTTTATGGAATAAATTTAATATGATGTGTTTTTCATGGATTTCCTTATAATTTTCTTTGTAGAGATTGGAATTCTCATAAGAATTGAGTCGAAGCTCCTCCAGTTCATTTAAATACAACAATATCTATTCACAAGATTTTTCACAATCAAAATTACAAGTTTTGACAGCCCAAAATGACTTATGTTGGATTTCAACTGGTAAATGACACGCTTTACCAAAAAATAGCCTAAATGAAGACATCACAATGAGTGTTTTATAGGCAGTTTGATAATCCCAAAGTGCTTCACCAAGTCTTTCAAGCTAGTCTTTTCTGGCGGTATTTACAATTCTATCAAGCAGTCTTTTCACTTATCTACTATAAAGTTCATCCATTCCATTTGTTTGGGGATGATATGTAGTTGAAGTTTTATGTGCAAACCCATTATTTTTTAGAATATATTCCATGGTCTGATTATAGGAATGAGTTCTTAAGTCACTTATCAAGGCACATGGTGTTCCAAACTGGTAGAATATGTAGGTTTTTAGGAAATCACTAACAGTATGTAAATCATCCTTTCTATTAGGTTTGGGATTGGACCACCTAAAAACATAATCAACTGTAATAAGAATATATGATAATCCATTGGAAGGGGGAATTGGTCCCATGAAATTGACGCCCCAAACATCTAAGATCTCATAGAAAATTAAAGGGTTTTGGGGAATTTCATTTATTTTAGAAATTTTTCCAAAATTTTGGCAAGTTGGACATGATTTAAAGAACTCATGTGAGTCCTTGAAGAGTGAAGGCTAGAAGAATCCCAAGTCAAGGACCTTTCAGTAGGTCCTTTGTGGTCCAAAGTGGCCAGCACCAGGCATTGAGTGATAGAATTATAAGATGGAGGAATGATCACCTTCATTAAAATATCTCTTAATTACCCTATCAGCCCAAAATTTAAAAAGTTTATTATCTTCCCAAAAATAGAATTTTGAATCACTTTTCAGCTCCAATTTTTTTATTTTGCAAATATTTCAGGGAAAACACTTGAAACCAAGTAGTTTACAATTAGGAAATACCATGGTAACATTGGAGTGATAGATGATAGGTGTTTAGTTGGAAATTTAGGATGAATCATTTCAGAATGAAAGTAATTAGAAATTATACTTAGGGGATCAACCATAGAGTTTTCTTTTCTAAATATATCTTTAATCACAATGTCAAACTCTTGGATCATTAAGATCTATTTTATTAGCCTCAGTTTGGAATCAATTTTCTTATGTAATAACTTTAAAGCTGAATAGTCTGTAAAAATGATGATTTTTGGAACCTAAGAGATAGGGATGGAATTTATCCAAGGCAAAAACCAAAGCTAAAAGTTCCTTTTCAGTCACAGTGTGGTGATATTGAGTTTCATCCAATGTTTTTGAGGAATAATAGATTACATGAGGAATAGTTTCTCTTATTTGACCAAGAATGGATCCAATAGACCTATCAGACGTATCACACATAAACTCAAAGGGTAAGAACCAATCTTGGGGTTAGATTATCAGGGTAGATATAAGAACAATTTTAAGTTCAATGAAGGCTCTCTTTCAAGCCTTATAGAAATGGAATGTAACATCATTTTGGAGTAGTTGAGTGAGTGGGAGGGAAATCCTACTGAAGTTATGAAAAAATCTATGATATAAATTATCATGACCAAGTAATTAATAGATGTGTCGAACTATTTTGGGTTTAGGAAGTGATTAGATCACCTCAATTTTGGAAGGATTGACTTGAATACCATCTTGTGAAATTATGTTCCCTAGAATAATCCCATTAATAACCATGGAGTGACATTTTTCATAATTTAGCATAATATTACATTAAAAACACCATTTAAGGACCAGAGAGAGTGAATGCAAGTAGGATTCAAAGGAATCACCATAAATGGTAAATTAATCTATGAATACCTCCATGATGTGATCAATGAATTAAGAAAAGATACTCATCATACAACACTATAATGTTGCAGGAGCATTTAAAAGGACAAAAGGCATTCTTCTATATGCATATGTTCCAAAGGAGTAAGTAAATGTATTATTTTCTCGGTCCTGAGGTGCGATTAGGATTTGGAAGTAGCCGATGTATCCATCAAGAAATCAATAATGCGACTTTACAACTAATCATTCTAGCATTTAATCAAGGAAAGGAAGTAGGTATTGATATTTTCATGTTTTAGCATTCAATTTCCAATAATCAATGCACACACGCCATTTTTTTCACTCAAGTTGTGACCACCTCTCCATATTTATTTGTAAAAACAGTTATCCCACCCTTCTTAGGTACCACTTGAATTAGAATAACCTATTCACTATAAGAAATTGGGTAGATAATATCAACTTGAAGAAGATTTGTGATCTCTTCCCTAACTACCTTAAGTATGAGTGGATTAAGTCTTCATTGTAGTTTTCTGATTGGTTTAGATGACTCATCAAGATGGATTTGATGCATACAAAGAGTAGTGTTGATTCTTGGCATGTCATATAGGTTCTAACCTAAGGCCTTTTTGTTTTCCTCTAAAACTGTATTTTTTTGAACTCCTCAATTTTAGTTAGTGTGGTGGAGACAATAAAATGATAAGAGTGATCATGGAAAAGGAATGCATATTTTAGGTGTGCAGGAATATGTTTCAGATCAGTCACATCTTTTATTAGTGAGCTATAGAACTCAAGAATAGAGGAAGGGATTTCAGTTGGTTTTGATTCATTTTCCTCAATACTGTCCAAGGTAGAAAAATAGAGTTTAGAGTGGATATGGTATTCAAGAGAGTTTTCAAGATCCTCTAGATTGATGGAGTCTATGAATGATAGGTCAACATAAAATTCCCCATTTATGACTTGGTTAATCATGGTGAAAATATCACAAGATCATATCTCATTAGAACATGATAAACATGATGAAATGGGGGTGAATCCACTCTCATAAGTATCCTTAGAATCATGGATTTATAAGGAAGATTGATCCTCTTATAGGCATCTCATGGATTGAATTTTTTTTAACATGACTAGCTGGTCACCAAATTCTATGGATAAGATAGCTGCATGGACACCAATCTTATTTCTAGTTGTCAGGAGGAATGGTCTTCCTAGAATTAGGGGAGATCTAGAAGATGTCATCTCACCTTCCATGTCAAGGACATAGAAATCAGCTGGGAATATAATATCATTAACTTGGACAAGCATATCCTCAATTATTCCCTTAGTAATGGCTATGTTATGATTGGATAACTGGATGAAAACACTCATTGGGTCTAAGGGACCTATACCAAGGTTAGAGAAGATGGATTTAGGCATATCATTTATTGAGCCTCCTAGGTCAATGAGTTCATCATCAAAGTTTTAACTCCCTATTTGGCATGGAATCGTAAATGTCCCTAGATCTTTGCACTTCATGGGAATGGACTGTTGGGTTGAAACATTTTCAATCATCCTAAGTTGCCTCTTATGGGTGAAAAATTCCTTAATAAACTTGGCATACTTAGGATTTTTTATGGCATCTAAGAGGGGAATATTGACTTCAACATGTCTAAACATGTTGAACATTTTAGTATTGGTTTCAAAGGATTTATTTGGATTAAAGATAGCTTGAGGAAAATGAATTGGGTTCCTTAGGGGAATGGAAGGAGGATAGAGAGTGGATTCAATATATTTTTCTATATTTTTGTTCTTTTCATTTTTAAGATCAATATTCAAAGGTTCATTTGAGTATCCATCATGGGTTATGGAAATTTTTTTCCTAGTCAAAGTAAAATTTCACTTACATTACCCTTGGGGTTGGGAAATGGTTGAGATAAGAGTTGGGAAGAATTGGTTTGTCTTTGTTAGCTTAGGTGAGATGCAAGTTGACCAATTTGGGTTTTAATGTTTTTAAGGCTAAAATGGGCGAAGGAGGAAAGATATTCTACAACACTTTCCCATGGTTTATTTAAAGAAAAGGCATGTCTTGCATTGAGATTACATTGATTTTAGTTCTTGGGAAAGTGCTTGCATTGAGTTGGGAATTGGGAAGGGTCATTAGGATAGTGAAATCCAAGAGGAGAAAGAGAAGGATTGATCCTTTGATATTGAGGAACAAAAGGATAATGTTGTTAAAAGTTACCACCAACTTTATCATATTAGAATTGGTTTGGATTTTGAGGAGGTAACTGATGGGTATGAGAAATAGGATTACCATACCTTAAGCCCGGGTTAAAGGTAGAAGAAAAGGGCTCAGAGTGGGGTTAGTTGACGTTTCTAATGAACTATCTTAATTGCTGAGGGTTTTTGTTTCTTTGAGTATATGATTCATTGATCTCTATTGGTCTGGATGAATCGGATGAATCCTCTAGAAGTTGTGGACATGTGTCAGTTGGATGATCTGGTGAGCTATAGATTCCACAATTCTTGATAGGTCTAGGGAACATAGATTGTGGAGAATATGAGGTTGGGGATTTGGTACCCACCTCTAGTTATCTCACAAGACCCATAAGTTCACTCATCCACACAATCATCTTGTTGGGATCTATGGATTGATTCTCTTGGACTTTTTTGAATTAAGCATGTGATTGAGTATGAAATTACTGTGTGTTTGCATCCATATTACTTATGATATCTTGTGCAGTTGTAGGAGTTTTTTTTGCAAGATCACCACCAAGTGCAACATTAATGAGAGTTATCTTAATATCTAATAACCCATCATAGAAGTATTGGATCAAGATTTGGTTAGGTATTTGGTAATGTGGGAAGGTTTCCACAAGATCACCGCTACGTGCGACATCAATGAGAGTTATCTTCATAGCTAATAACCCCGCATAGAAGTATTGGATCAAGATTTGGTTAGGTATTTGGTGATTTGGGAAGGTTTCCACAATATTTTTGAACCTCTCCTAGTACTCATGGAGTGATTCATTAGGTAATTGATGAATACCACTTATTTACTTTCAGATAGAAGCATTATGAGAAGTAGGAAAGAATTTATCTAAGAAGAGTCACTTCATGTCATTCCACGTGGCTATGTAACTAGTAGGGAGGTAGTAGATCCATGACTTGTTGGAGTTAGCTAGGGAGAAAGGGAATGATCTATGATTTATTTTTTCTTCATAAACCCTTGAGGCTTCATGGTAGAGCACACCATTTGGAACTCTTTGAGATGAAGATGCATATATTCACCAACTAGCCCAGGGAAATGATTTAGAAGATGAATAAAACATGAATTGAGTTCAAAATCAGTCTCAATATTTAGATATTGAATACCAAGGGGTTGTTAATTCATATATGGGGAAACAAGTTCTTTTAAGGTTTATTCCCTAGGATTATCCATATTTAGAATAATTGGATGTGAAATGAATGGGTCTGAAGTGATTTGATTATCTCTAATGTTACTTCTAATTTGGTGAAGATTTTTCTCGATTTCAGGGTCAAACAAACCTGAGGGATTGTTTGGGAGGCTTTGGATCATTCATAGAAATTTTTTAAGGATAAATAAGGTGGTTTTTTCTTTGTTTTTTTAGTTTTTTTGGTTTATTATTATTTATTATTATTATTATTTAAAAAAAATAAAAAAATACCAACTAATAGTTTCACCATACACAAAAATAGTACCATTTTAAGCATGTTCGATTATCATCTAATGAATGTACAAAGTTATGGTGCTCTGCAAATGTGTATAGCGACACTCGGGTCGAATCCTCAGTGATAGTGATTTTTTAATAGTTTCTTGTTTTTGTTTTATATTTTGAATGGGGGGGGGGGGTTGCAAAGCTTACTTAAATTGATTGGTAGATTATTTTTGATTTAATAATTTTATAAATACTGGGATGAGTTCATTATTGAGTATTTAATCTTATGATATCCTTGAGATATACTTTATATTTCATTGAATTAACACCCACTTCACAAGATGATTTTGATTGGAATTCCCAAGTGTTAAGGATTTGATACAAGAATTAACATAAATAGGGTTCTAATCTAAATCAAAACTTGTTTATTGTAGTGTATTTATGGATAAAATAATCCATGTAATACACACATTAAACAAAACATCTCATTAATTTGTGACATTTTAAGTTTAACATACACAATGTTAACCTAAAGAATATTCATCGAGCAAGAGCTCTCAATCACTTATCACCAAATTATGACTCACCCAAATGGATGATTTAATTATCCATTAAAATGTTTAGTAATATGGTTTAATATTTTTATAGTGATGAGTTAAAATAAAATGAAAATAATGGGATAAGAAAAGAGTAGTTCTTTGAACACACACATGAATAGTGAAGAGAATTAAAAACGGACTTTCAATTGAACAAGAAAGCAAAATAAGGGTGTTACTTTAAAATTTATTTAAAAAAAATTAAGAAAATTAATATTACTAAACATAGGGTAGATTATAATAATATATAATGATAAATAAAGATTCATTAAAACTTAATTACAACATAAACACTTATGATATTACAAACAAAGAAGAATGAAAAATTAAATCAAAAGAAGCATGGAGGAATGGTATCTCAAGTAGAAAATTGAGTATGGAAGATCCTCCTTATAATTTTTAATATTATTATTAATTCCAAATTATACTTATTTTCTCTGAAATTCCAACCCCTTTCAAGGAAAATAGAGGGATGTATTTATATCCCAAGGTGGTGGGCTGTTTGCATTCCAAATATGTCCCTCAAGTTGGATAAAAAATTTGATAATTCAAAAAGTTTAATCTGAAGAAATATTATTCTTAAAAGTTATATATATATATATATATATGTGTGTGTGTGTGTGTGTGTGTGTTTACATAAAACCTAAATTTTTTTCATCCATTGGACTTTTTTAGCCAACGTTATGGCTATTTTACTAAACAATGTGCAGTTGTCCATTTTTATCAACACATTTTCAAAGGCTGAAATGTGAATGAGTTTTTAATAGGAATATGCCCTAAAATATGAAACATTTCTTATAAAAAGTCTTCCACCTATATACCGGATTTCAAAATAAAATATATCATCTCAATTTTATGTTTATATTAGGATAAAAGTCAAGGATTGTGTTCTTCTTTTAAATCCCAGACAGAATGGTGGGATGGAATTTAATGGATCAATTGGAACACTAATTGGTTCATTTGGGTCTTGAAATTTTTATACATGATTCATTTGGATAATAGAGAACATATTATGGAGTTTCATAAAATTTAGGCTTTTTTATTGAGCCCATAAATTGTATCATCATGGCTGGTCTAGTTTTCCCAACAGACTTGTTGGGCCTTTTTGCGTGGTCCATATAACCCTTCAAACGGATGAACTGGCCAAAGATACGTTGTAATGATATGTTTGAATTTTAATTAGGAATAATAAAAAATAAGAATCACATAATTTGGATTAATATATTGTAATATATTATCAAAACATCAAAATTTAGTTTAATTAAATGAACTCAGACAATGCTCTTCTTATGTGTTTATGATCAAAACATGAACATTGATTAGAAATTAATAATTTTTAAGTGAAAATTATATATTGGGAGTAATGTAAAATAATTAATGAATATGTAATATTAGGATGAACTTAGGAAATCATCACCACTAATCTCATCATCAATTCAGGTTTTGAGGTGACACCCAAAGTCATCACTACTTGATTCCCCAAATGCACCCTCTTAGGGATCAATGTATCGCTAGGTAACCCATCAAGTCCCCTAGGTCACATATATATTAAGACACCCCAAGTGGGTTCCTTCATCTTAATCTCATCTATCAGTCCAACACCATTCACTATAGGGCATGAAACCACTCAACATCATCATAATCATCTCACAACCTCATTGGACTCATAAGATAAGTCTTGCAAGGAATATGGATTGAAGCCCACCCCCTTTCCTAGTCACCCTAGGTTAGTCATCACACCCAATATATTAATCAATATCCCTAGGGTATACCCACCTTAGTAATCAAATCACAATGTGGGAGGTATAGTGACCCCATATTCATCTCAATTAGAACTTAGACTATAATTCATCTCAAGATTCCATAAAAGCCTACTAGGGACAATCACTCAGTCTCTCACCCACCCCTACTAAAGGGAACTATATGAACTTATCAAAGGTAAAATACATCATGAAATCCATTTAAGTCTCACCCCTTAGGGTTCAAGTGTCACAAGACATATATTAATAAAAAAGTATTCAATCATCAATGGCTGAGGCAATCAAGCCAGTACATAAGGGTCTATCATGGCCCTTGAAACTTTATTCATTCTATACATATGAATTTAATTTTAATTAAAAAATTTACTTTAAATAAATGGGTCTGATATAAATTTATGGAGATACTATATACCACATTCCAAAGATATATAAATAAAATAAATTATTATAGGGGTATGCTCAATGGATTACCTACCTCAATACAAAGTTATTTCCTTTTTAATTTATCATTTGGCAGCTTTGCCTAGGCCTGTACAAGTTGATTAGACTATCACTCATCAACGAAAGGCCCTAACACATTACAAATAATCCAAATCAATTAAGTATAACCAAATTAAAATTAATTAAAAAATTTACAATTAATTACACAATTTAATTCAATTTAATTTTAATAAAAATAATTCCTAAAAACTCACTGAGCCCCACTTGCTTTCCAAAACCTCATTCCATAGGGTGAGGCCCAATCTCAGCACACAATTAAACATAATCCATGATATTAAACTCAATTAATTATAAAATTTAGAAATAATTCATAAACTAAATCAATTATTCATAATTCCTGAATTCTTACTGGGCACTCCCATTACACCAAAACCACAACCAACTACCTACGGGAGGACCATGACGCACTCCCAACACCATCTTAGGAAAAATACCAAACACATTATAATGAACCATTAGAAAATTAATTTAATTTAACCTAAAACCCTTAAAAATTCAAATGATGACATACATTAACTAAAATGGCATGTGACAGTGTGAACACATCATCTTAGCAGACCCTCTATGCAAGTTGAAAAAAATCCCCATCAATATCACCCGATTCCACAATAATACAGTGGGATCAGTAATAAAACCATAGACAAATAACAACAAATCAGTAGCCAACCAAGAATAAATATGAAAAAAGTAAGGAACAAAAAAACATACCTGAGATCATTACTAAATCACACCCAGAATCACCCCTTAGACAAAGGGGATTGGGAGAGAAAAGGGGGAGAGGAATAACCAACCAAAAATGGACTTCCCTCGATGCCTAAGGCCCAAAAAAACCCCCAACCCAAGGGATAGTGTGCAAGCTAAGGGATGAGATTTTATTATCATCGTTGCATGCTAGAATTTATGGGAGATTCATAACGTTTCTTATCATCAAGGACATCAAATGAATCTTCACTATATCCGGAGAAAATTTATGGATACTCTCTATTCATTTGTAATAAATTGTAAGCATGTGAACATATCCTTGATTAGAAATTAATTTGTTTTGGATGATTTTTCTTTTGAGGATGATGCTTCTAGGCACAGGCCTCCTGGTGCTTGGGTGAGATGGCGACCTCCTGCTTATGGTCTTAAATTAAATGTAGATGGTTCCTATTTTCAAGGGACCATACATGGAGTTGGTGGTGTACATGATGGTATATGTTTAGTTATATTTTATTTTTATGTTTTCTATGGGTAGGGTACTTCAGTGGTGGAGGAGGCTATGGCTATGCTTCAAGGTCTCAATTTATGCAATGATAAATATATTTAGTTTCTAGTCATTGAATATGATTCTTCTATTATTGTTAATGACTTTAAAGGTAAGATGTATTTCCCTTGGAATATTATTTATATATTTCATTCTTATAGGGATCTTATACTTCCTTGTATATCGGTTCTACATACATGGTGGGAGGGAAACATATTGGCAGATCTTCTTGCATCTAAAGGGAATCCTAATAACAGGCTAAAGTTATTTTCTACTAATATTTATCTTTCTATTGATAGTTCTATGATTTTTCAAGGGGATACCCTTGGTCTTCATCACTATATCCCCCCATGAACTTTATTTTTTATATTTTGTTTTTTCTTTTCATTAATAAAAATTGTTACAATTGTCAGTTAGTCAAGAACCCATTCATAGTGTGAACCATTTGGTGCATGTTGTGAAATACATGAGGTAGAGGAGACATCCCTCTGCCTAAAAACTTTAATGCTGTGGACCATTAGTTTATGATGTGAATAGTTCAAGGTAGGGTTTTATCCCTCTATAAAACCATTCAAGGACTATAATCACCCCATGAAAGTCATTCATAGTGTTAATGACCCATTTCAAATTGTGAATGGCCTGCTAATGTGGAAAATTTAGCTCTCAAGCCACCCAACCCTTCTCCGATGCTCACCCGAAAACTTGTGACACTAACCAAGTCTTGAAACACATATAAAAACAACTATTTAAGATGTTCCAACCATCAAAATTCCATCATGAATCTCAAATTTCTAAATGGCCCACTCACCAAAGAAAATAAACAAAATAAAAACTCCTCTAAATTTTATAACTCATAAAGTAATAGGGTTTTAAAATATTACTTCTTAAATAAATAATCAAATTTATCTAAGAAACATATTAAATAAAATTTCCATAAGATTAAATAATTAAAACATTATATAATTACATAGAACTAGATCACTAACTCAATTTGAATTCTCCCATAAATAAATATTCACTTATTCATTAACTTGAATAACTGGTGAATATTAAGAAGATATAATTCAATCCCTTCATCCTAACCATGAAGAACTTGGGATTAAATTATGATCTACATAGCTTGAATACACATAAATCCATAAACTTTGAACGATTCCATTATAATGATTAGATTTTTTCAAATCTACCAAGATTATAGTTTCACTTAGCTTGAAACCCTCTAGACCCCTTTCTTGATGGTAGCAGGTCTAACCCATATACCAATAGAGGTAACTAAAAACACATCATGACCCTCAAATAGAAATAGATTATTCATGGAAGTGATAACCTTCCATGAACATTGTTGTGTAACAAAATCACTTTTTCAATCAATATTTCATCAGGTGGAACACATACCCATGTCAACACCCCTTAATGCTTGATATATATATATTTTTTCAATTTTTGAGATGAACCTTCCTTTAAATAACATTTCCATCTATTTCACTAAGTCACTTTCATATTAGTCAAAGGTCCAGGCATATCTTCCTCTATAACTCAATAAAAAAAATTGTCTCTTGATCATTTAATTAATCATTATACCATTCACGATGTACCCAACATAAACTAATTTTATAAGAGAATATATGTAATGGTTTTCATCATGAATCAATATAAAAACTTCATTATATAAATTGAAAATGAGCTCAAGTACAAGGACTAATACACAAACTCATATATAGAAATATTTAATGATTCTTGTGATATTTAGAATTCCTGTGGTAGGTATATCCTCACAACCTCCCTACTTGGAGATCACTATGTATGAAAATAATGAGAAAAAGTATCAATACTTATGATACCTAAACACCTGATAGTCAAAAATAATCTATGTCCTGTTAGAATGATGTGTCTAGACCATATGACATATCTTTATGAATACTTTCATAGAATAATCAGGTTCTCATCATGGCAGGGAACTGCCATGACCTATCAATATGATAAATATTCTATGGACATTATCACATGAAGAAAGTATAATTATAAAAAATATGTGATATGAATAATCATGATGAATATATAAAATTTTATAAATGAAACTATAATCAAAATTATATAATATAAAGTTGGTTCTAGAGAACCAATGCTAACAAAAGTTTCATAGAACACCACTATTTATTGTATATGATCGAGATCTGACATTTATTTCAAAGTTCTAGAAGAATCTTCAAAATTAATTAAACACAAAGTTTTAATTTAGTATGATATTCATAGATCCAATATTTTCATATATTTCACTTGTAATTTTAATTTTTTGAATCCCAAAAAATTATTACTTTGAGGCTAGTTTTCATATATTTGGGTTAAATAAATAATTTGTATTGAATTGTGAAAATGGAATATTTATTGTTTTTTTATTGTTTTTATTAATCATTGATATTAGTTTATAAAGTAGTTTTTTAAGTGATTATATAATAATAATTTTTAATTTGAGCATGAAATTGGAAATTTCATTGAAATTCTAGATTTTCCCTTTCAAGTTCACTCTAGTATTTTTATCATGAAATTTATATGTGCTGAATTTTAAATTCAATTTTTTTTTTCAGAATTAGAAAAATTTTGGGTTACATATTTTATTTTAATACCTTGATATAGATTGTAAAACCATGATATTTTATGATATATTTCTTTTTTAAGAAATTTAATTTATTTGATAGCTTCTATTACACACAATACCGAGTTAAACGAACCGCGATATACTATTATAATATTATTTAAATATGACCGTTATAACCTATCCATTAAAATTAAAGGGTATAAATATGAATAAATAAATTGTGAAAAATTTATGGTTTATACATGTACAAAATAAACTCATTAGTTATAAATTGTTTATAAATGAAAATAAAAAGCATTTTAAGGAAAAAGAGATGTTTTTAAAAAAATGTTTTTATATGTATAATATGTTTTTATATTAATAAATTTAATTGATCACTATTGGAGAATTATTTTAATGAAATGTATATATTATAAATTTAATCAAATATTTTAACATTTGTCTATAGTTTTTACTATGTATGAGATAAGAATAAATCTAGTTTTATGCTTAAAAATTGTATTTTTCTAAAAATTCATTTTCATCGCGTTTTTTGAAATTATTTTAAAATTAATTTTTGACACATATAGATATTGAATATTGAAAAATAGATACCATATTTGGAATTATAATGTTTAAATTTCGTAAATATCCACCTTTTATTTTTGGTTATTATGAATAGTAACTATGGCAAACTTTATCACATCGGTAAAGGATAAATCGAGTTAATACAAGTTAAAACTAAGTGTTAAGGACACCATTTTTCATATTAATTCTTATTGGATTAAGGTAATTTGAAAATTACCACCTTAGAATCTAAATTTAGTTATTTAAAGGACACTTTTCCATGAAAATAATCAATATAATACTTAAGTTTAAGAAAAATACAAAATGTCACTATCTTACTTTTAAATATATCTCATGTGTTCACATAGGGAAAAAAGAAAGTTGTGAATGAATATTAATGGTTATTTTGATAATTATTTTCATAATGGTAATTTATTTTTAATTCTTAGTAATTTTATAATGACCTTAAATTCTTATGCAACACCAACACAATATTTCTTCAAATAATAGAAAATTAAAATAAATGATATTAAAAATATTAAAAGTAATTTTATTTGAGTAATTTATAGTGTTCCAAGAATTTTATAGATAAATGTAACGTATTAGTGATGTGTTAAAGGATTATATTTTAATTACATCATTATATTAATGTATTTTAAGTCAAATTGAATGAATAGTGTCAAAAATGACATTAATGATATTTTATGAAAAATAATATTTTATTAGATTATCTAAAAATAATAAAAATAGATAAATAGGATAATAGGGATAATATATGGTCTAAAATATCATTAATTTTCTATTTATTATCCAATTTTAACCTTATAATTTAAATTATAACCCTTTAATATTAAAAAAGTCATTACCACAGTTATGATTAATATCAGTTAGCCAAGGGGTTAAACCAAAAGATAAGGTTTAAAATTACACCAAAATCTATATAAATTTCATTATATGATTATATTTAGAAATTATAATATTTTTATTTAAATATATTTCCATTTTAAAGAATTTTTCTTAAGGAATTAGTTATATTTTAATCTTTTTAAGAATTCCAAGTGTGTCCTTTCCCTCTCATATAAAAGGAAACCCCTTTATCTCAATTATTCAAACCAATTTGAGCCACATGGCTTAACTAATTCATGAAAATTTCTCCAATAAATATTCTTATACAATTTATATAGGTTTTGGTATTTCCAAAAGACCAACCCTAGGTTCCTTAAGAGGAGATCTAAAAGAGTTATTTTAAAGAAGAGGTAATCGCCTGAACCGATCACTTTATTTTTTTTAATTATTCTTTTATCTCCTACAAATGTATGGTATTTATCCTAAAATAATAAATTAATTATAATAAATATACTAAAATTTTATTATGATTATGAAACCAAAAATTATCTACCCTCTTATCCATCAAATGGAAAGTGAAAGTATCGCTCGTGCGTACGTATGACTTACCATATCAACGTAGCGATACAATTCATTTTTCATTAGAATATTTTATGGATTATTATTATGATAGGTTTAATAATTATATATGATATTTATAAAATAATTATGCTTCTATAATTATAATATCATATCTACCTTCTTATCTTACAATCTGTTGGAAAATGATAAAGTCGCTCATGCGCATGTGTGGACTACAACCTCCACGAAGCGACATGATCTGTTTTTTATTTTTTATTTACATGGATGGTAATAATGGTAGATTTAATAAATATATATGATATATATGATATAATATTTAATCTAGAAAGGTGAATTATTATTTACCTTTCTTTGGTTATGTGATGAACCTGATCTGGTTACCCTTACAAATTGGTACCCAACCCAAATTGCCACGTACAAAAAGGGAATTCCCGATCCCCACGAGCTATTGTCTAGCGCCCATGAAACAAAAAAAATACGGGAAAACATTTATCCCAACCTAAAGTAGACAACATGACACACACACACACATAAAGGCATATAAAAATAAAACATAAACACACACACACACATACACACACACATATATATATATGTCATAACAGATATTGATAGAGAACAATGAAAGCGATACAATTGGAAAGGTAAAAAAAATCTCTAAGAGACAAGTCCAAATGTAAAGGATGTCAAAATTAAAACATCCACTCCAACAGTTTCCATGTGATAGTGTGGGAAAACTCCCACTATCTCACCATCCAGCAACCCAAGACCCAGCTGACAAAAAACCTCATTGCCTCATTACGATGCCTTGTCTTTCCCCGTATTGAAAGACATAACCAGGTATATACACCAACGAATGGGTGTGAAGGGTGTAAGCTAACAGTATTAGTAGGATCTCACCTAGTTGTTCCATAACAAGACTCTATATAATAATCCAAACATGCTCAAATTTAAAGAAAACAAGGCATGAGATACAGTTTAGTAGTTTTTTATATCAAAATCATGGAAAAACATTAAATTTACCCCTTTAAAAATTTCTAAATAAATTATATAAATTAGTTTCAAATAATTTCATAAACATATATCAAACAGATATATAGAAACAAAACAATTCATGCATCGCACATCATATCAAATCCATGTCAGTACAACAAAATAGTATAAACCAAAACAACCAAAATCAGCCAAAAGTTCAGGTAACATCACACTAAGGATCACAATGGGCCATGATAACTATGAAAATCATACCTAAACATATAAAATCATGCATGAATCAAGCCTTTAGAAATATGCATCAAGTCTAGAGAGTATAGGAACACCCTAGAAAGTGAACACCCCAATACTTCTAACATATCCCTAGAACAATAGGCATAGAGAGTATAGGAAAGCGCCATGAGAAAACCCCATGATAGTGGAAGAGGCCTATCACTACACCTTCCACCTAAGTAACCAAGGATTTCCATGTGATCTATTTTCCAAACCATTTCACCATACCGTTTCATTAAAACCATGATTTAAAAAACCTTTCAAAAAATAATTTCACAATGCTTTGAAAACCCTTTTCATTCACCAAAACCTGGGGGAAACCATCTTTTATCAAAAATAATTTCCACATAAACAAATAAAATCATTTAATCATGCCATTTCATTTATAAAACAATTTATCAAAAACTAGATCAATGCAGTTCACCAATATAGGCTAGAGATGAAACCACCTACCTAAAAACTTGGGCCGCACACACCCGCAATGAGATCCACCAACAAGAAAGAACACAACAAACACAACGGAGGCTATAGAACCAATAAAAAAAATCTCAGAATTGATTCTATTTAACAAAAGGTTCAATGAAGATGAAATATCACAATATACCTCAAGAATGAACACCCACTGCACCACAACCAATAAGGAAATGACCCCTAGAATAAGATCTCACAATGAATATAGAAATGAAATAATAGAATCACAAACATAGATCAATAGATCCAATAATGAAATGAAATGACCCTACCAAGATTAAAGGAAATGAATAATTAGAAAGTATTACTCACCCAGAGAGATGAAACCCAACTATAACAGAGATCAATCACTGAATGAAGTGATTCATATAAAGAGGAGGTACCCAACATCGTTGAGGAAGAGCTCTAGGTGGATAGTAAGGAGGAGCGTGGAAGAATAAATTAAAAATAATTTTTGAAACACACTAAAAGACCATATCATGAAATTTATATGGTTTTTAATACCATTACACATCTTGTAATCCATGACACTCAAGTACGTCGAAAAACTCATCACCTTTTTATTAAAAACTCAATTTTCAACATTACATGGAATGTACTCTTTACATAGTGTGTACTCTTTCATGATGTGTATTCATCTCATGAAATGATCTTGGTGATCAAATACAAGGCATGTAATCCCACATCATACTATAAATACAATGGATTCTTACATGAAAACTCAAACCACCTTGGGAATTCTCTAAACTTGGGGAGAACCCCAATACTCCATTACATGTTTATACCTATACTCCATTAATTAAAAAAAACATACATACCTAAACTTTAGGTCATTTCCCCCCAAAAAATGATCCATCCTCAGGAGTACCAAGACACACCCAATTAAATAGGAAAATAATTAAAGAAAATGGTATCACCTGAAAGTTGGCAATGAGATGTTACAAACTTTCCATCATAAGACTTTATGTCCTTGGGATTTAATGTGGAAGAATGAATTATGGTAAAGAGGTGAGTCCAATGATCCCTCATCAATTAATCTCACTCCCAAGTCTCACGAGAATCTGATCCATGTCTCCATAACACTATGACTAACATAATTGAATTTCCATGTAAGACTTTTACTTGAGAGTCAATGATCTCTACCAGCTGCTCCACAACAGAAATATCTGGATCCAACTCAATCTCTTACAATATTAGAATGTGAGAGGGATCAAGATGTAATTTAATGAGCTATGATATGTGGAAAACTTCATGAATTCCCATCAATTGAACCAACAATGCAAATCGATTAGCAACCTACCCAAGCTGCCCAGTGACCTCAAACAGTCCCACATATCTCAAACCCAACTTTCCCTATTTTTAAATTCGACAATGACCCAAATGAGGAGAAACTTTCAAGAAAATGTAGTCCCCTATGGGAAAATCCAAAGAATGAATCCATTGATCTGCATAATATTTCATTCAATTCTGAGTTATAATTAGAGGATGACATACATCCTAAATCCTCGCAGGCATCTCCCAAAACAAACTTGGTCCCAACAATGAAGCTTTATCCACCTATACCCAATAAAGAGGTTACCTGCATGGGAAACCATATAGATATTTGAAAGGATCCATTATAATTGACGGCTAATAACTATTGTTATAATAAAACTCAACTAGTTCTAGATGGATATCCCAAGATCCACCAAAATCCAAGACACATGAATGAAGCATATCCTCTAGGATCTGAATAGAACGCTCTATCTAACCATCTATCTATGGATGATAAGCTGTAATCAATCTGACCTGATTCCCCATCACCTCCTAGATACCACTCCATAACCTTGAGGTAAACCTAGGATACCTTTATGAAATAATGGAAAAAAGAACCCCATGTAACCTCAAAATATCCCACACATATAGCTTACCCAAATATTAAACTTTAGCAGTGTCCCTGATCGAAATGAAATGAGATGACCTTGTCAAATGATCAATCACCACCCATATAGAATTACTCCCACAAGGATTCTGTGGTAATCCAAAAATAAATCCATGGATACCTTGTCCCATTTCCAAACCAACACCAAAAGTGGCTAGAGAAAACTAGAAGGTTTCAAATACCGTGTCTTTATCTGTTGGTAGGTGTAACAGTGGGATACATAACCACTAATGTCATGCTTCATACCCAGCCACTAAAATCATCATCTCATATCATAATACATCTTCATAGTGCCTAGATGAATGATCCACGAATAACTATGAAAATAAAACAAAACCAATCTTCTCACAAATGTTGGGATGACTAACCAATCCCCAAAACTGAGAATATCATATGAAGAGAGAGACCAACTGGAAATGATATCCCCACCATATAGGGTTTCTAAAATTTCCCTGAACTCATCATCTTGATGCTGAATCTACATAATAGACTCAAGGAGATATGATGATAACTAAACACTGGTCAAAACCACACCTGAAACATCCTCATGAGCATCTAGGTGAAACCAAACAAAGAGACCCTTATGGTTCCTCTCTTCCTTCAATTCCTGAATAGTATGCAATGGAAATTTCCTATTGAGAGCATCCACAATGACATTCCCCTTCCATGAGGTGTAGGTAATTTTGAAGTCAAATGTATGAATGTATTCTAACCATCACATATATATGATATTTAAGTATTTATGATAACAGATATATTTAAGACTCTTATGGTCAGAAAAGACTGTGAACCTCTCCTAAAAAAGATAGTGCAACTAACACTTACTCAATTTCATAAATATGGAAAGATCTAAACCATGAGTGGGGTAATTATTCTCATATAGTAAAAGTAGATGAGATTTGTAATCTAGAACATGATTATCCTTCTTAAGCATGCAACCCAAACTAGTGCCAAAATCATCACATAAAACCTGATACCCCTTACTGAGCTTAGGTAATATTAGAATATGATTTGATGTCAGAAGTCTTTTCAGATCATTGAAAGAAGACTATAATTTTTCATCCCATATGAATTTCACCCCTTTCTTGGTAAGAGTAGTCAAAGGTGATGTCAAACTTGTGAAATCCTTAAAAAACTGTTGATAATATCTAGTAATACCAAGGAATATTTGAATCTCAAAAACATTCTATAGTTCTTCCCATGGTAATAAAAACTTTATCTTTTTAGGATCAATAGATAACCCCTAATCAAAAATCACATTCCCTAAGAAATTAACTTCTTAAATCTAGAAAATTCATTTCAAAATATTTCCATATAAATAGTTACTTATCAAGATTTATAGAACCAAGAACAAATGGTTCTTGTTCTAACATCCAAATTTCAAATAAACTAAAATATCATCCATGAATACTACCAAAAAAGTGTCAAGATATTGATTTAATATCCAATTAATAAAATCCATAAAAACTGTAGGTGTGTTAGTTAGAGAAAATGGAATCACAAGATATTCGTAATGGTTATAACTACTCCTGAAGGCTGTATTTGGTATATCACACTCCCAAACTCTGATTTGATGATAACGCGATCGAAAATCAATCTTCAAAAACCACTTCCCCCCCTTTAACTGATCAAACAAATTATCCACATGAGGTAAAAGATTATTTTTCTTAACTGTTACCCAGTTCAACTTTCTATAGTCCATACACAATCAAAGTGAACCATTTTCCTTCTTGAAAAATAGAATTAGGGATGAATAATGTGAAACACTGGGTAAAAAAACCTTTCATTATTAGATAATGCAATTGAATCTTGAGCTCCTTTAGCTCTTCTGGTTCCATATGATAAGAAGGTATTGAAACTGGCTATGTACGTGGAACCAATTTAATCATAAAATATACCTCCCTCTCTAAATAAATAATATTGAAATAATATGGGAAAATTTTAGGAAAATACTAAACAATAGCAGGAAGATCAATAAGAGAAGAAATTTCACCAGGATTAACTACAACAATAGGTAAAAAACTCCTGATCTCTAGGAAGGAAGGTCCTACATGAACAGACCTCGAATCCCACTGCCCTTGAGACACCCATAATATTCCATTATCCATAAGAAACAAGACACACTGATTATAACAATAAACCTCAACATAATGAGAAATAATCCAATACATCCCAATAATGATGTCAAATAGATTCAGATCTAGAATAAGAAAATCCCAAACTAACTCTGTATCAACTATCGATAGTGTACAAGAAGGACATCAAAACCCCTACTCTTTCCTCTTTCCAATAGGTTTCACTAAATCCATAATGAAGGAAATGAAATATGTTGTAAGTTTAAGTATATCAACAAAATGGATAGATATAAATGAGTGGGAGTCACTTGTATTAAATAAAGTAATCACTAATGAAGATTCAATAAATATGGTACCTCTCATTATCACTAGACCCATATATGAATCCGTTAGAAACTCATCTACTACATAAAGATGATTCAATCCTGAGACTTTTGGATGGAACCCTATAGTCATTGAAGCATCTGACTACACCACAATAGCCTTTGAAGCTGATGATCCCTGACCATATCGAGGCGTAGACATATCTTGATATAAATTCTGTAAATGACTATAACATACACAATTATTGCACATCTTTTCAGGTGAAGGAAAATAATTCCATGTGTGTCCATCCTTTCCACACTGATATAAAGTTAGAGTAACACCACTAGCTGCAACTAGAGGTGCTCAAGATGACTCTTACCAAGAACCAACTCCACCACTCCTGTGATAATATTTTTGCATCCTCTTTTTCCCTAGCATGCCACTGAAGCTACCACTAGGTGAAAGAGAAGGGGAATAATATCCAACATTGCCTTTCATATTCATCTCATCCATCATATACCTATCCACTATATTTTCATAGGTTATATAACACCCCAACCCCAGTAGCCTGGAGCCAGTGCCTTACTTTATTACATTGGCATTGATACAATACTCAAATCTAAAAGGACTGATCAGTTTAGTAGTCTTGGAAATGAGATTACATACTTGAAACATATATTATAATTGAAACTATAAAATAAAACACAGAAAATCCTTTGAGAAATACATTATTCTTCTATCTTAACCCTACATATCAGTCATAATACACATCTTGGAATCCTAAAAAAATAAAACATAAGAAAGGGGTGATATCAGATGCTTAGTAAGGGTAAGAATACAATGGAATATATTATGAATAAATAATCATAAACCTTAAGGAAATGTGCATAACTAAAACAAAAAACATTTAAACATAATCTTGATAATAATATAACCATAACAAATAACACCATATAAAATAATCACATGATCTAGAAAATATAACCATGGATATTCTACTAGTCTAATAATCACATGGAATATCAATAAATAATATTATAATGAGGGAATGCATAATGCTGGATATCATAAACATACCATCAAGGCTTTGGCCAAGACACCATACATAAACGGATAAAAAACCAAACTAGTTTTTCTCATGAGACCAAACAATGCATCTAGTGGATATAACAGGCCCCTCCTATCACTTACTAATTCCAATACATTCCTCATATGAAAAGGGTGAAACATAACCAACATAACCAATCATATTAAAACTATTATATGAAATGTTAATACATTAACCATAAACCATAGATGTCATCAAAATAGCACATCCACAGTCAAAAATATCATAAATAATTCAATAAAATATAGTAGATTGTATAATAATAAATCAACCTCAATTATGAATAAAATACAACAAGGTATTTTTACATAGATGAAAACAATCTAATAAATTGATTAAATATTTCTTGAGAGAAATACCCCTTTTATATTGAAATTATTTTAAAAGGGGTGAAAATTTTTAAAATAAAAACATTTCAGTGAAAAGAATATTATAAGTTTGTAAAGGAAGTTTTTCTCATGCTGTATATGTTAAAAAAAGAAAATTCCTTCTTTATTTTGTCTAAAAGGTCATAAAGTACCTCATTTAGAAAATGAAAAAAATATTCCTTTCAAAATATTTTATAAAAAGTAAAATATGGGTAAAAATGACTTTAAGAATTTTTAGAAGAATAGTAAGAATATTTTGAAATAATTTTTTAAGAAACATGGACATGGATGATAAATATGTCATAGTAAATACTTATGTATAAGCGATCGTGAATAATAATAATATTGTGAAATTAACCCTTACCTTAGGTCTGATTCCCTCCGTACGTGTCCGTAACTCATGAAGAGTGGTTTTAAACATATTTTTAACTTATAAAATAATCATAATAATATTTATTATATCATATATTATTAAATTATGATTTTATATTACTCTTTTATTAGCAATTTTATGTTAAAGTGACGTTTCAGGTAATAACTAATTTGTTTATCGTACATGTTTTGACATGTTATTCTTGATCCTATTACTTAGATCATGATTTAATTCTAGAATATGAAAAATAATTTATATATCATATATATATATATAATTATAATATATATATATAAAATATAGATATATGAAATGAAATATACTGTTCATGGAGATGGTAAGCCGTACGTACGCATGAATGCTATTTCCGTTTTCTTATCATACTGAATGTAAGAAGGTAAATTATATATATATATATATATTATTAAATTAGAATTATTATGTCATATATTTAATATTTATTAATTATATATATTTTTATAATCATTCTTGAATAGTTAATGCGGAGAATGAATCTCATCACGTCGTGGAGATGGTAGGCTGTACGTACACACGAATGATGATATCATTCACTTAATGGTAAAGTGGTAAGGAATTGGATGGTATATTAATTATAATGAATCAATATCATGTAATATTTATTATTTATATATATTATATTCATCATTACACCCATCCAAATAAAGTGGTGATGAAAAACAAATTACCCCACAATGTGGAGATGGTAAGCCGTACGTACACATGAATGGTGATATTGTTTTTCATAGGATGGATAAAATGAGGAATATGATTGTACCATAGTCATAGTAATATATCAACATATATATGATATTGGATTTATTATTTAAGTATGAAAACAACATAATAAGAGGTTGTATAATAAGAAATGAACTTAAATGAATTGGTAACACAATTACCTCTTCTACGGTGGACTTTCTTTGGATATCCTCTTAGGGAAACTAGGGTTGGTCTTTTTAGAATAACATGACCTCCATAACTTAAATAATAATTCTGGTAGGAGATATGGGTAGGGTATAGTTGAGTAATAATGCTCAATGTGGTGTGAGGAATTGAGGGAGGAGGTACCTTTTTTTATAGGAGAGGGGAGGGGAAATCTTGGAATCCTTTAAAATAATAAATTAATATAAATTTATTTTCAATTTAAAATGGCTCAAAAGTAATTTATTTAGAATATAAGATGATTATGGGTCTAAATAATCTCAAAAAACATTTTTTAGACATTTTTAGGTTACAATATTAACCTTATCTTTTGGATTTAACCCTTAGTTAAACCCTTTAACCATTACCGTGATAACTTGGATTTTTTACTCTTTAGGGTTAATATAGTTACTATAAAATTCAAAACGAACCCTAAATGGATAATTGATGACATATTTAACCCTATTATAGTTATTTGTCCTAATTTTAGATTTTTATGAATTTTATATCATTTAATAAAATATTATTTATTTTAAAGTATCATTTATGTCAATTTCGATACTATTCATTATTTATCTTTTTAAAAATATTCTAAAAATATGATAACTTCAAAAAAACACATATAATATATCAAAAAAATGTAAACGGTATCTATAAAATTCTTTTATGTCATTAATTATGTCAAATTATATTTATTTTAATATTTTTATCATTTATTTGATATTTCCATTAATTAAACAATTACTGCATCATTATTATGAAAGCCATTAATTAAATTATTTTTTCTATAAAAATTAAAAATATATTATAAAGATGAAGATAAATTTATTATATTTCAAATGACTATTTATAGTCAAATTTATCTTATGTACAACCCTATATTAAAAATGATTTAGTTATTAAAAATTTAAGTATGAAATTTTTAACTTATCTTTAAATAAAATATAATAAATGTCATATTATTAACCAAGTGAATTAAAAAGGTTATAATTTAAGCCTAAGGTTGATTTTGGCCGAGAAACACTCATCAAATGAAATTAGGACAAGTGTTAGGGCAATTTGATAATGCTATACTATTATTTTTACCTTTAATTACTCAATTTACCCTTAACTGTGGTAAATAAAAATGTACTAAAATTACTATTCATAATATCCAATTTTTTTTTAAGTTAAACCTATTATTCTATAAATATAATACTAATTACAATTGTGTATGTCTATTTTTCCAAATTCTATTCACAAAAGTTGATAAAATTAAGTTTAATGCTAATCCTGCAAACGTGGTGAGAAAGTAGGTAAAAGAAAATGTTCAAATGTTCAATAAGTTTTTATATCTAATTTAAATATAAAAATAATTTCGATGACCTAAATTGGATTAATATATGTATAATTTATATATTTTTTACTTTAAAAATAAATTGAAAATATAATAATTATTTAAACAAAACGACAGTTTTTCAATAGAATGCAATATTTTTTTACTATTCATCAAAAATGAAACTTCTCAAAAAAATAAAAAAAATTCACCCTAAGAAAATTTTGACATTACTAATTCAAATAATAATATTATTTTGTCATATAAAAATATAAAACTGTCAAAAATTAGATTAAAATGGGTTTGCCATTAAAAGGTGGTAAAATTACCATTTTTGAAGAATACTTCTTTTATGTGAAATAATTGGATTTGTTTTTATATCATGTCCAGAAAACACATAAGTTGAATTTTAAAATTATATGGAATATATATAAATTTTATAATGTGGTTAATACTATTCATAACCACTAATTTAATTGCTATGTAATATCTTATAATAATATTTTAATAATACACCGTTGTTTGGTAAAACTCGGTCTTATGTATAACACAAGCTATCAAAGAAATATTATCTTGTGTGTAACACAATTTAACTTAGTGTTTCATTAATTACAAGATATAGAATATATTAAATTTATTTAAAAAGAAAAATATTGTAAATTCTTAGGGTGTTGCATTCTCCCCACCTTAATTAAATTACATCCTTACAATTTAAACTTAATCTCAATAATAAATAGCTTGATATTTGAAAATACTATTGTTGAATAAACCACATCATAAATATGAGAAAAAAAACTAGGATTTCAAATAAGAGAACATTAGTGGAAAGTAGAGATATGTACATAGAGGAAAAATGTAAATATTTGTAGGGAGTGATTGAGGTCATCGATCACAAATAAGTGAATGATCAATGGAAAATTGAGGGCCTTAAATCCATAAATATATGATGATTTAAAATACCATCGGTTTAAAAAAATTTAACATTTTTTATTTTATATCATTTTCCTAGAATTGAGTAATTCTTTCACTCTATAAGAATGTAAGGAAATATAATTACTTGATATGTTTTTATAAACACAGTCTTATACTTTGGTTGTGTATTTAACTATTTCTACTTAATTTATTAGAACAAGTTGCATCATTGGGTGAAGTAATATGTTAACCTATAAAACCTTTTCCAAAGATAAAATTAAACCATTTAATAAATGGTTAGATTTTCTCAAATGATCTTATCATTAATCTTTCCCCAACATGATGCAACTCTTATTTGTCACCTTCCAAACATGTGAATACCTTCATCATGTATTGCCTTGAAACATAAAAATTTATTAAAAAAATTCATGTTTACTTATTCCTTAAATAGAACATAGATTATTGGATATACTCCTTAAATCAAAAAATGTTGTAAACTCCATCAATGATGGCATAAACCACTTTTCTAGAAAACCATTAATCACATCCAAGGTAGTTAGTAATATCCAATTTACTTTCTCCAAATAAATAATATATTTATTCCAACATAATTATCTAAGTATCAGGAATATATTCAGGGTTATATTTCCCTCAACCATATGGTTTCCAAAAATATTAACTTACTACTAAGTAACTTTTCTTGTTCATCGGTACCATTTAACATACTATCTCAAATCCTTAATGAAATAGTACTGCAGTATAATCCTTATATATTCCATAGTTCTTATAACCAATATATCATTGATAAAATAATCAAATTACATAATTATTGAATAAAAACATAGACACATTAATCATTATTCTTTATTCATGGTAGTAGCATAATCTTGACCATGATCCATTATCCTCTTTTGGGGTATACTCTTTTTACTCACGAGACATTGATTTCATAGTATCCCATCTCCTTGCATTTTAAGAATTGTACACTAGAAAGCTTTTTATTATACTTTAAATCCTAATCATTGTGGCCTTTATCTCCATACTTGTAGAAAAATACCATTCCTTTTAATAAAGTATTAGGGTGATTGTTTCCACAGTTATTACATGTGAAGAAAATACTACATTCCCTTCTTCTATTTATTTATATTTTTTTTTCAGTCGTCCTATTATTCTCATACTTTCCTCCAAATCCATAGTACTTGGAGTACTATTTACTTATCTTATTATCAGATGATACTATGTCCTCATATGATGAGAATGCTTGGGAGACTATTTCCCCTTGAAATATTGGCTTAAGACCCTGAAATAGATGATCCTTATTACTATTTGGATCACTTGCATCGGTGAGGTTCACATTCCTTCTACTAGGCACCATTTCTAATTGACGACATACACTAGGTTAGATCATATCATAATGTATAATCCAAAAACTAGAAAAATAATTAACATAAATTGAAAAATTTATGTGTATCTAGTCTCATAATAAAAAACAAGGTTTCTTTGGGGACATATTTACTTTTAAATCCTTCATAATGGTTTTTAAATAAAATATGAATTATTCTAATCATATCCCCAAAGATATTCAAACTAGGTGTGTAGTAAGGCCCATTGTCGTGTACCGGGTTACACCGAGTCATGCCCGATTCAACTTGTTAGAGTTGTTACTCCTAGGTACATATGTGTAAGAACCACGTCCACTTGTAGTATCCAGATAGAGATTTATTACTAGAAATACCAATATAATCTCTACCTTACCAAAATTCTAGGATGTTATTATATACTTATCCTCAAAATCTATCTTAGGGTTATGTTCCCTAATCCAAGTTTTCTAAATTTAGTTTCCAAGGCTACTGTTAAACTTTCTTTAATACCAACTATAACACCCCAACCCCAGTATCATAGAGCTGATGCCTTACTTTATTACAATGGCATAAATACAATACTTTTTTTTATAAAAGTGGTGCTTTGGTTAAAAACCAATGAACAATTTATTTAAAAAGTAAGATCACAAGAGTCTAAAATATGGGATCAGATTACAATATTTCACATGAATGGGGAGTAAGTCATCAGGGAGATCCTCCAAACAATTTAAGTCTTGAATCAATCCTTTATTAGAAAATCCATCAGCAATTGTATTCACTTCATGATAGGTATGCTTTGTAATATGGTTGATGTCTTGGAGTGAACAGAGACATTCCATCCAACGTATAGTAATCGACTATGCTAGATGTGACACACCATTCCAAATTTCTTAGACAATGGTGGTCGAGTAACTTTCAATCCATATGTTGTTCCAACCTTGTTGCTTGGAAAAGCAGATAGCATGAATGATGCTCATAATTTCATCTTCCAAGGAGGAGGCAGTACCACATCCTCTAAGGAAGCATCTGAGGATATACCCAAGATGATTCCTGAAGATGGAACCATATCCCATGGGTCTCAGGTTTCCTTTAGAAGATCCATAAACATTAATCTTAATCCAACCAGAAGGTGTAGGTTGATAAAAAACTTCAAATGTGTGCTTCAGTTGGTGAAAAATGCCATCAACCTGAAGTTTTTATAGGATCATAAATTCCTTCACTGTGTTGTTTCAATATCCCTTCTGAATCAAGGAAAATTTGTGAATAATGATGAGGATCTGCATCCGACCTACATTAATGTTGAGTGAACAATTATTGTGTAATATTGAATTTCTATCATACCAGATCACATGAAGAAGCTCCCAAGTATACATGACATTTGGAAACCAAATTACATACTTGGAACATACATTACAATTGGAACTATAAAATACAACATATAAAATCCTTTGAGAATGCCATTATTCTCCTAGATTAACCTTTCATATTAGTCACAATATAAATATTGGAATCCTAGGAAGAAATAAAACTTAATAAAGGGTTGATATTAGATGCTTAGTAAGGGCATACATCGAAATCTATTATGAATAAATAATCATAAACCTTAAGGTAAGGTGTATAAGTGAAAAATAAGCCCTTTTAACATAATATTGAGCATAATATGACCATAATAAATAATAACATATAAAATAATCACATGATCTAGAAAAAATAACCACATATATTATTCTAGTTGAATAATCACATGAAATATCAATAACAAATCTCATAATGAGGGAATGAATAATGCCAGACATCATAAATATACCGTCAAGGCTTCAGCCAAGACACCATACATAAACGGATAAAAACCCAAACTAGTTTGTCTCATGAGACCTATCGATGCATTGAGGGGATATATATGCCCCCTACCATCACTTACTAAGTCCAACTCATTCCTCATATAAAAAGGGTGAAACATAACCAACACAAACATTCGTATTAAAACTTGCATACAAAATGTTAATACATTAACCATAAACCATGAATGGTATAAAAATATCACATACATAGTCAAAAATATCATAAACCATTCAATAAAACATATTAGATTGTATCCTAATAAATCAACCTCAGTTAATCATAAAATTCATCAAATAATGTTGACATAAATGAAAACAATATAATAAAATCGTTAAAAATTTCTTCAGTGAAATACCCCGTTTATATTGAAATTATTTTAGAAGGGGTATGCAATTTTAAAATAAAAAAATTTCAATGAAAATAATCTATTAAGATTTTAAAGTAAGTTTAGCTCATTCTGTATAAGTTAAAAAAATAACATTCCTTCCGTATTTTGTCGAAAAGGTTATAAAGTACCTCATTTGGAAAATAACAAAAAGATTCCTTTCAAAATGTTTCATAAAATGTAAAAAATGGATAAAAATAAATTTATGAAATTGTAGAATAATATTAAGAATATTTTGAAATAAATTTTTAAGAAACATGTACATGGATGATAAATATGTCCTAGTAAATACTTACGTATAAGTAATCCCAAATAATAATGAGATCGTGAAATTAACCCCTACCTTAGGTCTGATTCCCTATGTACACGTATAAAAATCATGTATAATGGTTTTAAACATATTATTAACTTATAAAAGAATCATAATAATATTTATTATATCATATATGATTCATTTATCACTTTATATTACCTGTTTATTAACAATTCTAAGTTAAAGTAACGTTTCGGGTAATAACCGCTTTTGTTTATCGTACGTGTTTTGACTTGTGATTCTTGATCCTATCACTTAGATCACGATTTACTTACTTATAGAATGTAAAACATGATTTATATATAATATATATTTATATTTATTATATATATATAATATATATATGAAATGGAATACACTATTCGTGGATATGGTAAGCTATACATACGTATGAATGCTGTTTCCATTTTCTTATCGTACTGAATGGAAGAAGGTAAATGAAATATTTGTATATATATATATATATATATTATTCCATTATAATTATTATATCATAAGTTTCATATTTATTTATTATATATATTTTTATAATCATTCTTGAATGGTTAACGTGGAGAATGAATCTCATCACATCGTGGAGACGATATGTCGTACATTCGCACGAGTGACAATATCATTCCCTTAATAATAATATGGAAAGGAATTAGATGATATATTAATTATAAAAAACAATATAATGTCATATTTATTATCTATATCCATTATATTCATCATTATATCCATCCAAATAAAGTGGCTATGAAAAAAAATTACACCACAACGTGGAGACGGTAAGCCGTACACACACACGCATGGTGATATTATTTTTTGTAGGGTAGATAAAAGAAGGAATATGGTTGTAAAATAATCATAATTATATATAAACATATATATGATACTTATTTTAGTATTTAAACAATATAGGAATAAGAAGAATAAGAATAAATGAACTTAAATTAATTGGTAAAAAAATTACGTCTTCTTCGGTGGACTTCCTTCGGATCTCCTCTTAGGGAAACTAGGGTTGGTATTTTTAGAAGACCAAGACCTCAAAAACTTAAATAAGAATTTTGGGAGGAGAAATGGGAATTGTTTGGTCAATCTATAAGGATAAATGTGTTATGAGAAAGTGAGGAAGGAGGTGCCTTTTTTATAAGAGAGAAGAGGGGCACTCTTGGAATCCTTTAAAATATTAAATTAATATAAATTGATTTTCAATTTAAAATATCTCCAAAGTGAGTTATTTAAAATATAATATGATGGTGTGTCTATATATTCTCATCCAATTATTTTTATACATGTATAGGTCACAATATTAACCATATATTTTGGTTTTAACCCTTAGTTAACCCATTAACCCTTACCATGACAACTTGGATTTTTTACTCTTTAGGGTTAATATAGTTGCTATAAAATGATAAAATAACCCCAAATAGACAATTTATGAACTATTTAAACTTATTATATTTTTATTTTAATTTTAATTTTTTATAAATTTTATATCATTTAATAAAATATTATTTATTTTAAAGTACCACTTATGTCTATTTTGATACTATTCATTATTTCTCTTTTTGAAAATATCCTCACAATAAGATAAATTCAATAAAAAACTTATAATATATCAATAAAATGTCAAATTTATATATAAAATTAGTTTATTTCATTAATTATGTCAAATTATATTTATTTTAATATTTTTAATATCATTTATTTGATATTTCCATTAATTAAACAATTACTGCATCATCATTATGAAAGCCTTTAATTTAGTTATTTATTCTCTAAATTTTTTTTAAAAATTTATTATTATTAAGATAAATTTATTACCTTTCAAATGACTATTTACGGTATAATTTATATTATGTATAACCCTATATTAAAAATGATTTAGTTATTAAAAATATGAGTATGACATTTTTAAATTATCTTTAAATAAAATATAATAAATGTCATATTCTTACCCAAGTAGCTTAAAAAGGTTATAATTTCAGCCTAATTTTTATTTTGGTCTAAAATCACCCATCCAATGAAATTATAACAAGTTTTAGGGTAATTTTATAATATTATACTATTATTTTTACCTTTAATTACCCGATTTACCCTTAACCGTGGTAAATAAAAATTTACTAAAGTTACTATTAAAAATATCCAAAAAATTAATTTTATCCTACTATAATCTAAATATAATACTAATTACAACCACTCATGTTTTTTTCCAAATTCAATCCACATAAGTGGCTAAATTAAGTTTAACACTAACCCCGCAGACGTGGTGAGAAATAAGATAAAAGAAAACTTTCAAAAGTTCAATAAGTTTTTATATCCAATTTCAATATAAAAATAATTTAAATAAATTAATTTGGATTAATATATGTATAATTGATCTATTAAGGCTTTAAAAATAAATTTAAAATATAATAATTATTTAAACAAAAAGTCATTTTTTCACTACAATGTAGTATTTTTACTATTCATAAAAAAATGAAACTTCTTAGAAAAATAAAAAAATTCACCTTAAGCTATTTTTGAAATTCAAAATTCAAATAAGAATATTATATTTTCATATAAAATTCTAAAAGTGTCAAAAGTTATATTTAAAATGGGTTCACCATTAAAAGGTGGTAAAATTACTATTTTTGAAAAATACTTCTTTTATGCAAAAAAATTGGATTTGTTCTTATATTATGTCTAGAAAACACATAAGATGAATTTTAAAATTATATGGAATATATATAAATTTCATTGCATGCTTAATAATATTCATAACCACAAATTTAATGGCTATGTTATATCTTATAATAATATTTTAATAATATACTATTATTTGGTAAAACTCAGTCTTGTGTATAATGCAAGCTATCGAAGAAAGTTTATCTTACATGTAACAAAATTTAATTAAGTGTTACATGAATTAAAAGCTATAGAGTATATTAAATTTATTTTAAAATAAAAATATTATAATTTATTGGGGTGTTACAGGTCGAAAGCTTCATTATAAATACAAATGATTTAATATCAGTTCTCAAACCTTGCTGGTACTTCCGAGTTTTCAATTGGTTATTCTTTAAAACCTATGGTGCAAAATAGACCATCTCTGAGAACCGATTGGTGTATGTTGACACTGAAGGATCTCCCTACTAAAAATAGAAGAACTCTAGAGACTTCACCATCATAAATGACTCTGGAAAAAACTATTGGAAGATGAGAGTCTTAAAAACCTTCTAGTATAAGCCCACATGCATATCCCCCTGTACCATAGAATCCCACAATTTATTGTTGGGACCTTCAAGTATGAATGCTGCACACTTCACCTTGATACTCTCAGGTGTATCTAGGAATTCAAATATTTAATCGATCCTGTCAAGCCAGTCCTCTACCTCTTGAAGTTCATTCATACGCTTACAAGATGGTGGTTTCTCACTCAAGAACTCCCAGGATTGATCCCTATCACCTACAGCTACTGGATGTACCTCAATAACTGCATCCTAAACTTGTGGTACATTTTGATCTATATCATGAATTTCTTGCATGATAGCTTCTATAAAATTATGATCCATAGGAGGATTCCCTTGAGGAGAATTAGCTGCACCCTCATAAGGAATTCATGGAACACATCTAGAAGGCATACTAATGCACATTGAAATAAAAGAAATGATTATACAAGATAATAATCTCAGTTCAAACCATAAAACCATAAGAAAAAAACTGACATTAAAGACAAAAACTCAAAAAGGGGACACACATCCCAACATCCCATGGTAACTTGAGTCTCATCATGGAAAGAGCTAGTGATGCACTCACCACAATATACCTCTCAAGTCCCGACATTTCTATATCCAGTCTAGAAAACATCCCAAGATAAGGTCTCTTAGGGAAAGACCTACTCTAATACCAAATAGTGATAAAACAAACCTGGTTACCCTCTCAAATTAGTACCTGACCTAAATTTACACATACCTAAAGGGTGTTCTCGATCCCCACAGGATAACATCTAGCACCTGGGAAACAAAAAAAACAAAGGGAACATGATTTCAACCAACTTAAAGTAGACAACATGATATATATATACAAAAAATAAATAAATAGTGGAATAAAACATGATTATATATATTTCCATAACAAATAGAGAACAATGGAAGTGATACAAATAGAATAGATGTAAACAAAATATCCAAGAGACAAGTCCAACTGAAAAGGACATCAAAACTAAAAAATTCACTCCAACAATATCTATCTAATAGCATGGAAAACTACCACAATCTCACTATCCAGCTACACAAGACCTAGATGATAGAAAAATTTACCACCTCACTGTGGCTCCTTGACTTTCCCTACATCGAAATGAAAAACTAGAACTATGCACCACCAAAGGGGTGTGCATGGTGTGAGCTAACAGGCTTAGTAGGGTCTAAACTAGGTGTTCCATAAAAAGTTTCTATACAATAATCCAAGCATTCTAAACTTTAAATAAAAAAGGAATGAAATATAGTTTAATATTTTTTTATATCAAAAGCATGGAAAAAAAATTAATTTCTCCCTTTTCTACATTTCAAAATAAAGCAGGTAAATCAGTTTCAAAGTATTTCATATACATCTATAAAATGGATATATCAAAACAAACCAAAAAATACATAAAATATCATATTAAATCTATGGAAGTGTAGAAAAATAGTACAAACATAAACATCCCAAATCATCCAAAAGCACAGGTAACATAACACCAAGGATTGTACTAGGTCAGGATAGCTAGGATACTCACACATAAACATAGATAATCACACGTGTATCAAGCCTCTAGAAATGTGAATTGATTTTAGAGAGTATAATAACACCCAGAAAGTGAACCCCCCAATATATCTAACATGTCCCTAGAACAACATACCTAGGTAGTAGAGGAAAGACCTATAAACAAACAACCTAAAAGTGGACAAGGCCTATCACTACACCTTCCATATAAGTACCCAAGGCTTTCCATGTTCTCTATTTTCAAAACCATTTCATTATACCTTTTCTTCAAAACCACTATTTGAAAACCCTCTAAGAAAACCACTTCATAATTCTTTGAAAACCCTTTTCATTTATGAAAACTAGGGGAAAACCATCTTTTATCAAAACCCATTTCCACACATAAAAATCAAATCAGTCAATCATGTAGTTTAATTTATAAAATAATTTATCAAAAACCAGAGTAATTCATTTCAATAACATAGGATAGATATGGAACAAACTACTTCAAAACCCAGGCTGCACACATCCGTAACAGGATCCACCAACAAGAAAGAACACAACAACCACAACTAAGACCCTAGAACCAATCCACACATCTTATAATTGATTCAATTTAACAAAAGGGTTGAAAAATAGGAAATATTACAACATACCTCAAGAACTCACACCCACCACACTACAACCAACAAGTAAACAGTCCGAGAACAAGATCACATAATGGATTTATAAAGGAATCAATAGAATCACCAACACAGATCATTGGATCTGATAATGCAATGAAAAAATGACACCACAATCAAAGGAAAAAAATAAATAGAAAGGATTACTCACCTAGAGAAATTCAAACCAACTAAAATGGAGATAAATCACTGAACTAATTGATTCAGAAAAAATATATGTCCTCAACATCATTGGATAAGAGCTCTAGGTCGAGAGTAAGGAGGTCTCCAAAATAATGAATAAAGAATTAGTCGTGAAACACCGTAAAATACCAACTAATGAAACTTACACAACGTGTAATACCATTACACATAATATAATACATGACACTCAAGTACACTGAAAAACCCATTTTATTTTTATTAAAAACCTTATTTTCAACATTACATGATGTGTACTCTTTCACATAGTGTACTCAGATCATGAAATGATCCTAGAGATCAAATACATGGCGTGTAAACTAATTACACAGCGTGTAATCACCAATCATACTACAAAAACATAAAATTCTCACATGAAATCCAAAAACACATCAGGCGTTATTCAAACTTGGGGAGAACCCTACTAATCTATTACACGTTTATACCAAGATTCCATTAATTCAAACAAACATACATCCCTGAACTTTTGGTCATTTTCTACAGTAAATGATCTCCATCCTTAGGAGTCCCAAGATGCATCCAATTAAAGAGGTAAATAATTAAATAGAAGGTAATCACATGAAATTAGGTAACATGATGTTATAGGTTCCATCCATTAAAAAGTGAAAAAAATGTTCATGTTTACGTACGATTTACCATCTCCATGTACGATGCTATTCATTTTCCATATATATCTTTTATGGATGTGTATAAATAAAAATATAATGAATATATATGATATTTATATAATTATTAAAATTATTTATATGAAAGAACCATTATCAAAGTAAAAATATTGAAACTACCGAACCAAAACATGCATGAAAAACGAAGCATTTATAACCCAAACTGCGATTTTAACAAATAATTTTTAACAAAAAAGTGATAAAATATTAGAATTAAATCATATATGGTATGGTATATATGATTATGGTTCTATGATATATTTATAATAAATATATATTTATTATACAAGAGGTTTAAACACATGCAAAGGAAGTCATACCTGATGTTAGGGGATTCTTAACTTAATTTCCATTAATTGGGTTATATTTATACTTTATTGATTATGTTATGCCATGATTATGTGTGAAATTATATTTGATTTTATTATATTGTATTTAATATTTTTTTTGATTTAATTTTTTTACATATAATCACTTCATTTTTTAATTCTCACTTCAATGATACAATCTTTGTAAGGGTTCTTCATCCCAAATTGTCTTCTTTGGTATATATGTTATTTTATACACCTATATTCTGTTATGAGGTGTATATAATTAAAATTTTATATGTTATATCATGAATATATTTATATTTTTTTTATTTAAAATTTAATTTGAAGTTATTTATTTCATGGGGGTTTTGATTCGAAAGTTATGAAAGTGGTAAGGGTTTATTTCACAATATCATCATTATTCAAGATTGTTTATGTTAAAGTCTCTACTGGGGAAATTATTTGATCTTTCTATCTTAAACTCAATATATTTTCTTACCCTATGGTTATTTATATAAATTATTGATTTTCCTTTCATTTTTCACTCTTTAATTACTCAAGACACTAAAATCATGTTTTAAGGAAAACCAACTTTGTTTTTATACTCGACTGAGAATATTTTTCTTCCATATCCATATTTTCCTTAAATTTTTTTAATGAATATTTATACTATTCTCCAATGATTCATTAAATATATTTTTACCCATGTTTTTATTTTTTTAAATGGTTTAAAAGGAATCTTCCCATCATTTTCCGAACTAGGTAATTTTTGACTTTTCTTATAAAACCATGAAAGGAATGATTTTTAACATATAAAAAATGAATATAATTTCCTGACATCATACCTTCTGAATGTTTTGAATATTAATTTACAGGTTTAAAATTTTATTTTCAAATATTTTTTTTCTTAATATTTGGTAAATTTTAAGATTTTAAATAAGTGATTTCAAAGTGAAAAGGGGTATTTTCCTTAAAAAAATTACAATGATCTTTTCAAAGTATTTTAATCTATGTCGAAATAATTTTTTAAATATTATTATTTACTGAGGATAAAATATAAATATACCATCCACTATATTGTTATGGATGATTTATGATCAATTTGACTGGGTAAAGTATTGATATTTTGTATTCTAGTTCTTCCAATATAGATAATTATTGATTTTTATGGCATATTATTAATTTGTATTATTTATTCATATGATTAATGAATTAGACTTATTAAGTGATGGGTGGGTCCTATAATTATATAGAACCTTGATTCATTGATAGGTCCCATGGTACAAACTAGATTCAGTATTTAGATGAGGTCTTATCCATTTATATAAGATGTATTAAAATGAGGCCTTATCGGTATGTTTTTGATATCTTAGAACGACACCTTATTGATTAGTTTCAGATGTACAATATTATGAATTCTATAATTATGAAATTAGATATTAATGTATATGTGATTATTTTAATAATTATGATATCCATGGATAAGTTTCTAGCTCATGTGATTATTTATATGTCATTATTTGATCATAATTTATTCTTTCCATATTATTCTTTCCTTATTAGATTTTGTTATACGCATACCCTTACTGATCATTTTAACTCACCCCTTTGTTATGTTCCCTTTCCCTAGGATGTTAGGAAGTGTATTATTATTGATATATAAGGATATTCTAAAGGAAATAATAATTTTCTCAAAGAAAACACTGCATTGTATTTTATGTTTTTAAATGTAATGTCATATTCAAGTATGTATCTAGCTTACCAAGACTAATAAACTATTTATACCTTTAGGATGCGATCACTTGTATCTAATTCAAATATAATAAATTAACCAATATCTCTAGTCTAATAGAGTTGGGGAATTTATATAGATTATAATTTTTCCTAGAGATAATGGGCCCTGAATTCAATGATAGACTAGATTCATCAATATAGATATCACTTAAATATTCAGATAATATTTTTTTTATTTTTTTATTATATTTATATGAAATTTTTATGCATGTTATATAAATCATATAAAAATATTTCATTTAATTGGATCCATATCTAGTGAGGTCCTTTGGAGGGTCAACCACATGGCACAAAAAGGGGATTTACTTTGAATCAATTTCTAACTTTCAATTTTGTAATTTTTGTAACCCTAGACTCCTATTAAATGTATAAATATATATTATTTACCTATATAGGGGTAGGTCCATGCATTAGGATTTTGGGTGTGGGGGGTGGGTGGATGAGATATTAATTTATAATATTTTTTTTATCATTTCTATCCCACAATGTAATTTCTACAATGCATGTTTTCATAAAAAACTATTTGTCTCTCTAATTTCTCTCTCTCTATCCCTTATTTATTTATATATTTATCTCTTATTCTCTTTATTACATTTTATTCATCATGATCACTTACACTTACTATGGTGAGTGATTGACCTAAGGTTTGGCCTTGGGGAATGTTTTCTCGATATTCTTGTATTCTTTCCCTTTAATTATTTGAGTTTTTTTTATTTGTAATAGGGTAGTGTGTAATGACCCAAAAATTAATTTATGTTATTAATATAAGAAATTTTATTTTATAATTACTATTTTATTATGATCACATATAAATACTATTAAATTTCATAAGAACATTACACATCATGTGTTGATATGGACTCCTACAACCAGGAATAGTAAAGGGATATACACATAAAAGAATAACACATTCTCTAAAACAAACTCCAAAGGATTTAATTCCTTCATAAATATTTATCCTTCCATGATGAATATAAATAATAAATATAAGCATTAAAAAAACAATAGTCATTATGGAAGGACATGTAAGAACCTTTGTAAGTAGTGAATGATAGAGTGAGAATGATGGTGTATTTGTAGGGAAATATGGCCATCAGACATTATGAATGTTGGCTAATATGACTAATAGAAATTGTTTCCAATAATCAATAAAACTATTGGTCATTATTATTGTTTCTTATGAATGTTCAATAAAGTGACCATTGGGATTACAAAGGAAGAAACAAAAATTATATTTTTGGAAACTATAAATATATTTAAATTCTATTAAAAGTATGTTTTCTGATTAATTTATAAGTTTTAAATAAATTTAATTTTCGTGAAATAATCTTATAAAAAACTTTTTAAATGATAATATAAATTAACTAATTCCTAAGTAATTTTTATAATGACCAGATAGTTTACTTGTCATAAAAACTGTTAATTTTCAATAAAAATGTATTCTTATTTAAAAGTTAAAATTATTATATTTAGTTAATAATTTTTATGAAATGAATACATTTTTTTATTAAGAACATCATAAATAACTTAGTCTAAATTTTTTAGAATTTGTTTACAATTTTTTTTGGTAAAAAATTGAAAATTATTGTTTTATGAGTACCGTGATTTTATGACATCATTATGATATGAGAATGATTAAAAAATTTATAAAACATTTTATTCAAAAAAATTGAATTTAATAAGTATTAAAATTAAATTAATTTTTTTTAATTTATAAATTTATATTTTACATTTTGTAACAAAAAAATGGATTTTTGAGATTTTTTTTGGATTTGGTGAATTAAATGGGTTAGTTGCAAGGTGAATTTAGAATTGGGAAGGATCTTAATGTCATAAAACTCTCACTCACTCATTAATAATCTATCAAATTTTTTATAATTTAATTCATCTATAAGTGGTTGGATTATATAATAAAATAACTAATATTTTAACCCTTTAAAATCACCCCTCCACAAGTATAAATAACCACCCTTTGTCTTATTCCTCTCCAATGAAAACCCATTAAGAATAAATATCCTCTCCCTATATCTCTCTAAATACCTCCCAAGGTGTTTCTATGCATCTAATAAGTGTATCTAGCTCTAATAAGCATCCTCTCAAGACAAAGAATATATTCTTACACTTTTTCAATTCAAGTACTTCTTTTATGTAAGGATTTTGATTAACAATTTATTATATTGTAAGGTGTTAATAAAAATACCAGTTATTGTATATATTATGTCTTGTTAGTAACTAATTTAATTTAACTCTCATTAAACAAATTACAATATTCCTTTTGTACACCCATTACACTATTGAGTTAAAACCTTGATTTCCAAGTTATATTTTCATGTCATGAATACCCAACCCTATTTTCAATCAAGGGTATTCATTTAGATGTATCATTAAAATATTTATTAGGTAAATACATGTATGAAACCCACATTCCCAACTCATGGGTTATAAATGATATGAACTTATGATTTTTTATTGATGTGGCACACATAATATTAGACATATGAAAGGTACGCCCTGATAGCACTCTAATGCATTGGGTAAAGAAGTAATCTCTAGAGATTATATGTTCATAATACCTTGGAAGCATTAATTGGTAATATTTTATGATACCTTGGTCAAAATCCTTGGAAATATTCTTTATAACACCTTAGTGATGATATTTGGTGATATATTTATGAATGTCTCATGTTTATGTTATATCCATATTTCCATGATATGCCTCATTTTATTATGTTCATGTACTTATGATATGAATAAAGTTATTATATATATTCTTATTTATGCTTCATGTTTCACCTATGAAGTTCATTTACATTTTTTATCCCTTACTGGGATTTATGCTCACCCCTTTCATTTGATAAATGTCCCCATAAAATCCTATGTTTTGAGATAATCTAGGATTGGATAATAAACAAGCCTTTCAAGAGAGTGAAAAATTTCTTTATATTTTATTTTATTTATCATGTATGTCTTGTACTATGTACCTATTTTATTAGATACTAAACTTAAAAAGGTACTTCATAGTTATTTATGTAATATGTTATCAAGGAATTATGGTTAAAATCATGAAATAAAAGGAAGGTCACCATAATTATCAAAGGATGGTTTAGTTATTTATGGAAATTACGACTAGAAAAAACTTAGTATGAATCCTAGGTATAAGTCTAAATATTGAAAAAATTACTAAAATTTTGGTGAAGTATTAAGTGTGTGGTATCTAAACAATGAAATCCCTCTTTGGATACTATAAGTTGATATAGATCTTACACAGTTGTACTTAGGGGTAATAAACCTAAAAAAGGATCATTGGGTAATAACTCGATCGTCACATGGTGCATGAAAAAGAGGAATTTCTATACACCTTGTTTGATATTATTGGGGGATATTATTTGGTTGTCATAATATTTTTATGAACCAACATGAAATGATGTATAGAAAGTGTAAATTTTTCTATTAAAAGAAAGAAAACATTATAGTATATGATCCTAGAAGAAAAATGTTAGAAAAAATTTAGGATTACACTATACTTTTGAATATTTTTCTCTGTGATTCTTAAAATTACCCTCCTTCTTATTTGAGCCTTTATTTATAGAGAATGTATGGAAATAGAAGGGCCTATGTGAACAACAGAAGCAATGGGAAATGAAATGATGGAATTACAAATATTATGGAAGCCGAAGTATAAAATTTAATGATTATTTTATACCATGTTATGAATCATATATACAATCCAATTTCACTTAGGAGAGAACCACTATTCATTGAGTCATTCAGGCATCAATGACCACCAAAATTTTTCAGACCCTCTGAACCTTTGATTACGGAACAATAGATAAGTACTATCAAAAAAATATTTTATGTACTAAATTTTTATGAGAAAGATAATTTCTCTTTGGATATGTATTATTTGGATGGAGAAACTGATCAATGGTAGAAATTGATTAAGAACACAAATCCCAAGGAATAAATTGATTCTATGAAGTGGAAATATTTAAAAAATATTTTTTAAATAAGTATATTCCTTGCACAGTAAAAAAAAATTTGGAGTGGTAATTCCTTGAGCTAAATAAAAAGTAAGTTGGATATATTGAAATTCATGAGATAAACTTTACAAGGATTTCACATTACACTTTAAGCTTTTTGATCGATTTCAATATGAAGATCAATAAATTATTTGGTGGGCTAAGACCTCATCTACAGAAAGCTTTGAGAATCTGGGACTAAGAGATATATGATGAAATATTATAATGTGATCTCGAGGTGGATATGAAATTTGGATATTCATGGTGATCTGACATATAAATTGAAAAAAATAGAAGGATAAAGCAAAACATTGGGAAGAATCCTAACCATGATAAGGATGGGAAGAAGCTATGACTTTCCTTATGTGACAATTGTGGGAAAAGGAACTTAGGGAACTATCTTAAGGGAAGTGGTAAGTGATAAATTTTTGAAATGATAGCCACATTGCTAAAAATTTTCAAGGATATATAAAACCTCAGCATCCCAATGCTAATGATATGAGGAAAATGGTGCAAGTGAATTCTGCGGTGCAATGCTTCAAGTGTGGAGAGCTTGGTCAATTTTCTAACCAGTACCCAAATTCTAGAATGGTGGAGGGAAACCACAATAAACCCTAGAAAAGATCAAGGGATCAAGTTCATACCTATTATATCATGAATACTGAAGTTGAAGTTCCAAATGATGTGGTAGTTGGCACACTTATTGTTCACTCAAAGATTGCTAGTACACCATTTGATTCTAGTTCAACACATTCCTTTATTTGTTTTAAGTTTTCAAAGAATATAAAACCAAATCTAAATATTTTAGAACTAGAGTTATCAATTAAAACTCCGAGAGTATATATTCAATCCACAAAAGTATATAGGGATTCCTCTATTAATATTAGTGAGAAGAATCTCATTAGAAATATAGTAGTCATTCTGTTGGTGTAATTTGACATAATATTAGGGATGTATTGGATCTCAAAGTATAATGTTAAGATAAATTGTATAAGCAAGTAAATTTTAGTTATATTAGGGGGAAACCTAAAATCATTTTCAAAAGAGAGATATCCCAGACTGATTTTTTTCAATAAATACCTCCTACAACCATATTTATGGAAATAATTGGTGAATAAGGGGAATAAAGTGAAAATAAAAAGATATTATTTATAATAATTGTTTAGGAATATATTGATGTATTTATTACAGAATTATCTAAACCCACCCACAAAATAGAGATATAATTATACATTAGAATCATACCTAGATCCAAGCCTATATCAAAGACCCCATATAAAATGGAATTCAAAAAGCTGGAAGAATTGAAGAAGTAACTATAAGATCTCTTGGAGAAGGGTTTTATCTGTCCAAGTGTGTCTCCTTGGGGAGTGCATGTTATTTTTATGAAGAATAATAATGGATAAATGTAGCTATTAATTAAATATAAATAACTTAATGAGATAAAAATAAAGATCAAATAACCTCTTCCAATAATTGATGATTTATTTGACCAGTTTCATGGAGATCAATTCTTTTCTAAGATTAATCTCTGATCAGGGTATCATCATCTGAGGGTGATGATATAAGATATCCCAAAGAAAAATTTTCAAACAAGGTATATAAATTATGAGTTAATTTTTATTCCCTTTAGTATGATTAATGATCCTGTGATATTTATGGATTTTATGAATAGAGTCTTTAGGGACTACCTTGATAAATTTATAGTGGTCTTTATCGATGATATTATGATATATTCTAGAAGTCATAAGGAACATGAGGAACACATAAGAGTCATATTACAAACTCCAAGTAAAGATAACATTTTTTCTAAATTTAGTAAATTTGAGTTATGGTTGAAATAAGTGGAATTCTTGGGATACATTGTATCTTATGAATGAATATCTGGGGATAAAATAAAGACTAAGGTAATAGAAGAGTGTCCATTTCCAACAACAGTGATTGACACTACTACAAAATGAACTTTTAACTGTGCTAAAATTGATCTTTGTTAGTGCATAAAAGATATGAATACCTAAGTGATATTAAAATCCCTCACCCTTTATTAATGCTTCCAAAAAGAACTAATAAAGGGATCTTTTATCAGAACTTTTTGAAAACACTAATAAAGGTTATATTATCATCTCTTTTTTATTTAGTGCTAATAAATCATGCCTTTATTAGTGCTAGATGAAGAACTAATAAACGGTACCTTTATCAGTGCTATGTGAAGTGCTGATAAAGGGTCCCTTTATCAGTGCTTTATGTAGCAGTGATAAAGGCCATTCCAAATGCTACACAGTTGCAACCCAAAAATGGAAATGCAGTAGCCCTGTAAAATCAAACCCAATAAAAATACATAAAAGGAATAGAAATATACAACAAATAAAGGATCAAATATAGAATTTAATTGAAATAAAATCTACAACACAAATACAAGATTTTTTTATTATATACATTTCAAATATTGGTTTGTAGAATTACATGAGTAAGTAAAAATTATCACATACATTCAAAAACATCAATATTACTTTATATTTATCCCTTGACACTAGGTCATGCTATTAGTTTCCAAACAAACCACCCTAGCTAAAGAAAAATAATTCACCTGTATAGGAAAACAATTATTATGTTAATAATACTGTAAAGAAATAAATTAAACACAAAGTGTCGATTTTAAACTAAAAAACATATAATTTGAGTCATATTAGGAAAATCATGTATCAAATTGAGGTTAGTATGATTCCTACAAATCAACAATGACTTATGTATCATTTTCTTAAATAATAGAAACAATTTGAATGTGTTTGATTAGTTTTGAGTACATCTCTTGTCTTTTTTACTAAAATATAAACTTAAATAAAAACACACACTTAGAGTCATATCAGTCACACTATACATAGAATTTAGGTGTGGATGATTTTTAAACATCAAAATTTAATTATGGATCATTAAACTAAAGTATCAAAATAATCTGAATGTGTTTTCTTAGTTTTGAGTATGTCACTTGTGTTTTTTTACTAAAATGTCATTTTAAACTGAAAACATGAAATTTGGGTCATATCGATCACATCATGTGTTGATTTTACACTAGAATAATTCATAAATTTCAAAAATTAATTATGAATCATTTTCCTAAATTATCAAGACAATCCGAGTGTGTTTTATTTGTTTTCACTAAATGACACACATTTTGAACTAGAATGTTAATTTTAAACTGATAACTAACAATTTGATTCATATAGGGAACACCATGTATCATATTAAGGTGAATCTAATTACTACAAATCAAAAATGAATTATGGATCATTTTACTAAAGTATCAAAACATTATGAATGTGTTTAATTAGTTTTGAGTATGTCACTTGTCTTTTTTACTAAAATTAATGTCAATTTTAAATAAAAAGACATTATTGGAGTCATACCGGTCACATCATGTATTAAATTAAGGTGAAGATGATTCCTACACATTAAAAATAACTTATGGATAATTTTACTAAAGCATAAAAACAATTCAAATGTTTATTATAGTTTTTTACTATGTAACTTGTGTTTTTAACTAAAATTTCATTTTAGACTAGAAACACGCACTTTGAGTCATACAAATCACATCATGTGTCAATTTTATGTTAGAATAATTAATATATATAAAAAATTACTTATTAATGGTTTTACTAAATTATCAATACAATCCGAGGGTGTTTTTTCAGTGAGTGGCACACGTTTTGAACTAAAATGTAAATTTTAAATTGATAATGAACACTTTGAGTCATACCAGGCATACAATTTATTATATTTAGATTAAGTTGATTCCTACACATCAAAAATGACTTATGGATAATTTTACTAAAGTATTAATATTATATGAATGCATTTTATTGGTTTTGAGTATGTTACTTGTGTTTTTTTTACTAAAATACCATTTTAAACTAAAAACACACACATTGAGTCATACTGGTAACATCATGTGTCAGTTTAAAGTGAGATTGATTCCCACACATAAGAATTGACTTATGAATCATTGAAATAAATTATAAACACAATAAAAGTGTTTTTTTCTTGGTTTTTAATGAGTGACACACATTTTGAACTAAAATGTCAATTTTAAACTGATAACAGAAACTTTGAGTTAGACCTGTCACATTGTGTGCCGATTTAACATGAGATTGATTACTACACATCAAAAATGACTTATGAATAGCTTACATAAAGTATTAACACAATAATAGTGGGTTTTTTTAAGATACTGACCTTTTTTGGAGATGTATTGGATTTTTTAGGTACTCTTTTGTCTTAATTTGAGTAATTTTCATTTGTGTTTTACCTTGGGGTGCGTCTGGGAGAAAATTTAGAAAAATGGGAGAAAAAGGGGTAGTACACAGTTGGTGAACGGTTAGGGAATACCATGCACCCCATCCCAAAAAACCATGCAAACCCAAGAAGAGGGGATTCACATGGATGACACACAGTTTGGAAAACCATTCTATATAAAAGAAGTAACCGTGCACCCCTATAAATGAGGCACATGGTTTAGGTGCATGGTTAAGGAAAACCATGAACCCCTACCCAACAAAATGTATGTGGGAATTAATTAATCCCTAAAATTAGTTTTAAAATTTCATAAACCCCCATTTTAATTCCAAATTTACCCCCACTCGATCCTAGGTCCTCTTACACGATTTTGAATCTCTCCTGATGAATTCTAAGCCTTCTCGACCGCTGTTTTTCATGATTCAAAACCCAGATCATATATCCACACCCACTCGGTAAGTGGATCTTATCCCGCTCCTTTCCCATTCATCCTTCTTTCCTATCTTATTCTTTGATGGGAAGTTATCTTTTATTTTTCTAGATCTAGATATAGATTCGATGAATCTAGATCTAGGATTTTTGATCTAGATCTAGAATTAAGAGATATTTTTTTGTTTAATCTTGATTTAGGGTTTTAGATCTAGATCCTAATCTAAGTCATTGTGCTGCTCAATTTTGGGGATTTCTATTGAGTGATCTTTCATCAATGAATTGAGGCAGGTATTCTATAATTCAAATCCTATAGTTGTGATACTGATTTCGTATATGAAAGTTGAAAAATTTATAGATTTATTTAGAAATTGAAATTCTAAAATTGATTTAATTAATGTGGTATATTAATTAATTGAGGTAATTATAAAATTATGAGATTTAGTGATTTATGAGTTAGATAATTAATTGGGGAATTAATTATAAGATATTGGGATTTGAGAATTAGATAATTAATTATTGAATTAATTATGAGGGAATTGAGATGGTTTAATTGAGTAATTAATTGTGGAATTAATTTGTGATATTGAGATTGTTCTTTGAATAATTAATTGAAGGAATTAATTATGGGATTTTGAGATGGGTAAATTGGGATAATTAATTGATGAATTAATTATATGATATTGAGATTGAGAAGTGAATGATTAATTGATGAATTAATTACGGGTTATCAAAATGGTAGATTTAGTTAATTAATTGGGGAATTAATTAAGGTATTTGATATGTTGAACTAATTTTTGAATTTGTGAGGGATATTGGGAAGATTAATTAATTATTGAGTTAATTAATAATATTGAGAAGACTAATTAATTATTGAGTTAATTTATAATATTGAGAAGATTAATTAATTATTGAATTAATTAATAATATTTATAACATTAATTAAGTGTTGAGTTAACTAATGAAATTGAGATGATTAATTAACTTTTGAGTTAATTAATCAGATTTAGATGAATAATTAATTTTTGAATTAATTAATGAAATGATGAATGGTAACAATGGAATTCATATGATAATTGAGATCTAGAATGGTAACAATTTAATTTTATAATTTAGTTGATATATAATGGTAATAGTGGAATTATAGAACATGAAATCCCTTGGGGATAGTTTAGAATCTGCTTTAGGTGTCCCAAAACTCAGGGGAATTTATGTGGTTAAATAAATAATAATTTGATAATATGATAACTGTTTATATATGAATTATGGTTATTTATTTATACAACCACATACACTTTTATTTTAATGGATATTGTTTTAGACACTATTGGTGGTGGTCTACGGAGTTATACTCACACCGAACTTGGGCTGTAGGATCAGCACCTGAATAGACTTCATTATTACAGGATAGGTTAAGGGAAAAGGCCTTGTATTAGATGGATGATCTAGGGAGGATCATGGATTAGGGAACCTGATGTGGTTCGAGACCCACTGGGGAGTCATTAGTGTCTTTTTTTTGAGTTTCATTTTGACACTGGACACATATTAGCAAGGCATATCTACTGCTTAGTTTTGACATTGTATTTCCTACTTTGATTAACTTTAGATATTGGTATTGTTTATGGTTATATGTTATTCCATTGTTGATTATTTATTTCCATTGGTGTATTAATATGATAAAAGATGGTTTAGTATCCCCATGATTTACCTTTTAAACCCTTACTGCTATTTGGAATCCTCTGGCATACGAGGAGGTGTGCTTGAGGTCATGTGGTGGTCTGACTCAGGGCATCAATGTGTGACACCTAGGACATGATGTTACAAAGTGGTATCAAAGGGGTTTTATTTCTTTTTATTTTGTTTTAATATTTGGGTAAAGGTATACAAGATACTAGGAAGATTAGAGCTTTGGTAATGAGATCATACATGGGTATTGTAGACCCATGTATGGGGGAAAACCCAAGTACCCATGTTGTTATTATTGACTTCTGTTGTTATAGTTGAATATTATTTCCCTTACGGTGACACACTTATTTTGTGGTGTGATTTTGGTTTATAATATAGTTGGAGAATTGAATCGTGGCCTGGAATGGCATGAGAGTTGTGTATGCATGCATCATTTTAGGCACTCAGGGATATTTTGTGACATGCATCATTTTAAGAATGAATGGGAAAACATGTTATGGGTAAGTTGTTGAACTTGAATTATTTTTCCTTGATTGTGAAATTGAATTGAAAAGGGTACCTAATGTGAATTTAGAATTAAAAAAATTACGCATAATGTGAAAAAATGGGTGCCTAATGTGAAAACTTTAACAATGACACGTGTTTAACCTTGTTAACTAGGACCTAGGTGTAAGATGGTTAAGGGTAGTATTAGAACCTCAGTTTTGAATGCATGGAGAGGTTTGGGGAAAAGACTTGTTGAAACTTATTGTGTTTTTCCTCTTATGTAAATGTGTTAAAGACAATAAAAGTATCCTAAAGTGTGTGTTTAGATTGTAGAGTTATGCCTCCATGATGACGCCTGCTGAGAGGACGACAAGAGGATATGGATGGAGATGATCTACTAGTAGTGGGAACTGAGTCTCCAATAGTTACTAGAGAGGAAAAAGGGGATTAGTTTCGAGACAACTTCTTTTGGTTCATGAAATTCATGGAAAGATACCCAGGGAGGGTTGTGAAGAGCATGTATGACTTGATGAGGGTGTTTCAGATGAAGTACCCTCCGAATTTTACTAGAGAGGGTGGATCTGAGGAAGTTGTGTTTTTTGATTGAGTCTATCTAAACTATACTTGAACAATTAGAGAATCCTATAAAAAAGTGAGCAAAACTGTCTACTTATATGCTATGAGGATTAGCAAAGTGATGGTGGGATGTTCAGACTCTAACTGGATAGGTTGACGGTATGTTATGAAAGTACTTCTTGGATAGGTTCTTAAAGAACTTCTATCCAGAGATGATGAGGTAGGAGAGAGTAGCTGATTTCATGAGATTGACTCATGGGAGTATCTTCGTGATGGAATTTATTGGATTCTTTATATATTTTTAGTTCTTTTCTCTAGTATTGGAAATGGATGAGGCTACTATGACAAAGAGGTTTCAGGAAGTACTTAAGTGTGAAATTAAGTCCCAGGTGAACATTTTTAGGATGACGAATTTTTCAAAAGTGGTAAAATAAGATCTCATAATAGAGGGGAACCTGAATGAGGATTATATTGCAGGACATATGGTTACTACTGGGCAATCATGTGGTATGTTTTTCGAGAACAAGAATCATTGTTATGAAAACTTTAGCCAAATTAGTTAGAAATAAAGTGGATATGGGGAAAGTTTAGTTACAAATGACCTTTATATAGTGATTTTTCACTAGTGTGATAGGCCATGACACTATCATAGACACTATTTCTGACCACCAGTGGAGTGACAATATTGTGGCAAGATGGGGAATCTACAAAAATTCTACAAGAACCCACAATAAACAGATAATTATGGGGAAGCTAGACAGAATCAGAGTGTAGGAAGGGAATCTTTTACCCCATACCAGGATGACATTTGGAGTTCTACTGTACATGGTGGTAGAGGTAGTGGATGAGGTACATTTGGTCAAGAGTTCCCGTATCAGTAGGGTGGTGTAGCACATGGGAGTCAGAATACATCACAGGGAAGAGGGGTAAGACAATTACATGTAATTCATCCTACAATGGTGGATAGTGAGGCTAGACCATTGACAATAAGAGGTATTATTATTGTTTCTTCTACATTATTTAGTGCCTTATTTGATATTTGTGACTCTCATTACTTTATATCTACTAAAATTATTAAAGGTTTGAGCCAGGTGGTGGAGTTTAGGAGTGGGACAATGATGATTGACACACCTATGAGAGTAAAGTTTAGGGAGACCTTCTTATGTAAGGGATGTTCTCTTGAAGTTGAAAAGTATTGTTTTCTATGGGATCTCTACATATGAGATATGTTAGTAATAGACCTAATTATGGTTATGGATTATCTATTATCATACTGAGACCACATAGGCTTTTATCTCAAGAGAGTGAATTTTACATATCCTGAGGGTGAAAAGTATATTGACCATAGAGAGTGGGATATCTAGGTAGGCTGAGTAGGGACAGTTACTCAATAACTGGGAGAACATAAAACCCAGGTTATAAGTCTATCACTAGATGATGGAGGTTTAAAATAGAATGTATTTCCACCTTATAGTGGATAGGTTTTAGGATGTGTTTCTTGAAGGCTTCCCAGTGCTTACAACTGAGATAAACACGGAATTCACTATTGATCTCATACTAGAAACAGAGCCAATTTTAATTCCACCATACAGAATGGTACCGACAGAGCTCCAAGATCTCACGACTTAGCTGAAGGATTTGTAGGATAAGGGGTTTATCCATTTGATTATGCCACCTTAGGGTTCTCCTATATTGTTGGAAAATAAGTATGACAGAATTTTGCGCTTGTGTGTTGATTACCATAAGCTGAACCAGATGATAGTGAAGAATCAATATCCTCTTCCTCATATTGATGATCTCTTTGACCAGTGGAGAGAATATTGTGTATTATTAAAGATATACTTGAGATCGGGTTAACATCAGTTGAGAGTTTGGAATTCTGATATAATGAGGACTACTTTCAGAAGAAAGTATGGCCTATATGAGTTTTTTGTAATGCCTCTTGGGTTAATGAATTCATCAATAGTGTTTATGGCCTCGATGAAAAAAATATTCCATCTGTACCTGGATCAATTTTTGGTAGTGTTTGTGGATGATATCCTGGTGTACTCCAAGACTCACAGTGATCATTCCCAACACCTTGGAATCATCTTGAGTACACTGATAGATCATTGGATATATGTGAATCTATCTAAATGTAATATTTGGATTGATCATTTACACTTCTTGGGTCACATAATCTTAGTGTAAGGTGTGTTTGTGGACTTGAAAAAAGTACATGCAATTGTATCTTGGGAGAATCATAAGAATATTTTGGATATCTGTAGCTTTCTGCGGTTGGCTAGATATTATTAGAGATTCGTCCAGGAATTTTTCTGATTGGAAACACTACTTATGAGCTTGAATAAAAAGGGGATAAATTTTTAATGGTTGGAAGTTTTTGATAATTACTTCCTTGAGTTAAAGAAACTTTTGACAACATCATTAATTTTGATCCCACCTGATCCAGGTAAGGATTATATGGTGTATTGTGATGCTTCTGGAGTCATACTTGGAGCAGTGTTGATGGAGGGAGATCAAATTGTGGTGTAAAAGTCTCAACAATTGAGGCCTAATGAACAAAATAACTCTACAAAAAACCTAGAGTTGGCAGCTTTTGTTTATGATTTGAAGTATTGGTGGAATTATTTTTTGGTTGAGAAGTTTACAATGCATACTAATCATAAGAGATTAAATTATGTCTTCTCACAATGATTTTTGAACCTTTAGAAGAGGATGTGGGTTGATTATACACAATCATTTGAATTCAAACTAGCATATACACCCATTAAGGTAAATAGTGTGGTCGATGCTTTAAGTTGGAAAGCTTAGACTTAGGTGGTTTAGGAGTCTAGTGCTGAGTGATAGATGATGACTTTTCTAGCCGAGATGCATGTGGTGGTTTGGGAGAGTCAGGATCAAATGACTCTAGTATCAGTTTTAGTGGAGTCTACTATTTTGATATATATTAGAGATAGAAAATATGAGGATCTAGAGTGCTTAACCTTGAGGGAAAGCCTTGAATGTGGGAAGTCACCTTTTGATTGAAGCATACATTAGTAGAAAAATGATTTTTAACGTCGCCAGTTTGACGTCGATTTCTTATAAACTGACGTAAATAATTTTTGCGGTGAATTTTTGGTGTCGGTTTTTTTAAAAACCGATGCCAAAAAGGAAAAAAAATTGTTTTGGCGTTGGTTCTTAAAAAAACCGACGCAAAAAACTAAGAAAAATATATTTTGGCGTCGGTTTTTTATGAAAACCGACGCCATAAAAGTTTTTAAAAAAAATCTTTGGAGTCTGTTTTTTAAGAAACCGACGCCAAAAATTTAAAAAAAAAACTACTTTTCACGTCGGTTTTTTTAAAAACCTACGCCAAAAACAAAAAATAATTTTTTTGGTGTCGGTTTTTAAAAAAACCGACGCGAAAAGTTAAAATATATTTTTGGTGTCAGTTTTTATGAAAACTGACGCCAACAAATTAAAATTTTTTTTACAGTGTTTTAGATAATTTCTTAATCTTTGATTTGACTGGTTGTGGAGCTAAAACAGAGTTACAGATTAAAAGTTATGGCCTTTGAAAGTTGAACTTCTTTAAGACTTCTTTTAGAGAAGGTCAACTTCCGACATCCATAACTTTTAATCCGTAACTCCGTTTTTACTCCACGAATAGTCAAATCAAAGATTAGAGAAATATCTAAAACACAGTAATTTTTTTTTATTTTTTGGCATCGGTTTTCATAAAAACCAACGCCAAAAATATATTTTATCTTTTCGCATCGGTTTTTTTTAAAAACCGACGCCAAAAAAATTATTTTTTGTTTTTGGCGCCGGTTATTAAAAAAACCGACGCGAAAAGTTTTTTTTAAATGTTTAGCGTCAGTTTGTTAAAAAAACGACGCCAAAGATTTTTTTTTTACTTTTTGGCGTCGGTTCGTAAAAAAACTGACGTGAAAAATGTATTTTTTTTTTAACTTTTTAGCGTCGGTTTATTTAAAAACCGACGCCAAAAAGGATATCGATTGACATTTTTGGCATCGGTTTTCTAAAAAACCGATGCCAAAAGACCAATGTAAATACTATTTTGCGTCGGTTTCAAACAAAACCGACGTCAAAGAGTAACACGGGATCAGAATTTCAATTTTTTTCACAACGCACGTTTAACTTTTTAAAATCCCGTCTACATTTTCGTACAACGCAATTGAAAATATTTCTGTTTACTATATATATATCCAGTTTCTCCTTCGTTCATCATTTTCAACATCTTCAATTCAATCAAGATTTCAATGCAACTTCAATCGTTAATTTGAACATGGTACATATTCTATTCATTTGTTTTCTTTATTATTATTATCCTTTATTTCTAAACAACCCGATTAGCTTTCTTATAATGATGATTCATTCTCATTTCTAAATACAAGTTATATGATGATAAAAAACATATCGTTTCGATGGAATCCCCTAACACCATTGAAATATTTTTGATGTACTATGATTATTTTATTTCATTTGGTGTATATGATTTTAATTTATGTTTATCATGTTTTCTTTGAAACGAGTTGTATTAATCAAAACTTTGATAGGTTCAACTTCTAACGACGATAAATTTTGAACCGTAACTCTGTTTTAGGTCCACAACCTGTCAAATCAAAGATTAGGAAATTATCTAAAACATAGAAAAAAAAATTTCTTTTTGGCGTCGGTTTTTATAAAAACCGACGCCAAAAATATTTTTCTTTCATTTATGGCGTCGGTTTTTATGAAAACTGACGCCAAAAATGATATGAATTAGTTTTTTTGGCATTTTTTTTTACTAAACCAACACCAAAAAACAAATCTTATTCATTTTTCATGTCGGTTTATAAAAACCGACGTAAAAATTCATATTTTTTACATCAGCGACTTCGACGTCGGTTAAAAACCGACGTCGAAAATAAAAAAAAACCGACGTTAAAAACCATTTTTCTACTAGTGATAGATGAGGATGAGACCATATATGATAGGAATCAGGATGTTGTTCTTATGAACATGTGGGAGGAGTTGATGAGTTAATTTCATGACTTGAAGTGGTCATTACATCTAGGTGTTTCCAAAATGTATCATAACCTATGATAATAGTTTTGGTGTCCAGGAATGAAAAAGGAGATAGTAGGGTTTGTTACATGATTCTACACTTGTCGGCAGGTGAAGGCAAAACATCAATGACTTGGTGGTTTTCTACAGCTGCTGGCCATTCCGGAATAGAAATGGGACAATGTCACTATGGAATTTGTGGTGGGTCTCCCAAGTAAACCTCAAAATAATGATTCTATATGGGTGGTTGTAGACCATTTTATAAAGGTAGCACATTTCTTACCTATACGGGGGATTTTATTAGTAGAGTAGTTGGAAGTTTTGTATGTTCAATAGATAGTCCATTTTCATGGGGATCCATGGACTATAGTTTCATATCATGACTCACGGTTTACTTCATTATTCCATAAGTTCTTACAGGAGGATATTGGTACACAGGTTTTGTTAAGTACGGATTTCCACCCACATACACATAGTTAGTTAGATAGTACTATATAGGTGCTTGAGGATATGTTATGAGTGTGTGTTCTAGATTTCAATGGGTCTTGGGATAAGAACCTTGATTTGGTGGAGTTCATCTATAAAAACATTTATCAGGCTATAATACAGATGGAACCATACAAGGATCTTTTTGGTAGGCCATTCAAATCAACTTTATGCTGGATGGAGGTAGGTGAGTCGGAGATGCTGGGACTGAGTCCCATGCCAAATATGTTAGAGTAGGTACAATTTATTTGGAAACATATGAGTATGACTCAGAGTAGATATAAATCACATGTTGATAGACATCAATGACCCCTAGAGTTTATAGAGGGTGATTGTGTATTCCTTTGGGTGTCACCTAGGTTGGGACACTACAAGATACAGAGGTAGGGTAAGCTGGTGCCCAGGTTTGTTGGACCATTTGAGGTTGTGGAAAGAATCGGGCTGGTGGTGTACCGATTAGATCTTCCTTAGAAATATAGTGCTATGTGCGATGTCTTCCATGTACCACAACTATGAAAATATCACCCCGAGCCTTCTCATGTGATTAAGGTGGATAATGTTAAGATTGAGATAGATGCGTCCTTTGAGGAGCATCTAATACATGTGTTCGATCAGAGTGAGAAAGTATTACAGGGAAAGACGATGTCAATAATTTACATATTGTGGAAACATAGAAGTTTCCAAGAGGAGACTTGGGAAAGGGAAAAAAATATGAGAGCTCAATGGACTAATCTTTCCGATATATAATCTTAGTGGTGCTTAGGAGTGCAGCTCAAGGAAGAGATGTTATAAGGTGGGGAGATTATAAGATCCTAACCATTTTTGAAGATGTCTCGGGCTTTTGTTTAGGTAATCTTTTGTCTTAATTTGAGTACTTTTCATTTGGGTTTTTCCTTGTGGTGTGTTTGGGTGAAAATTGAGAAAAATTTAAGAAAAAGGGTAGTGCATGGTTGGCCCACGGTTAGGGAAAACCATGCACCCTAGCCCAAAAAACCATACAAACCTAGACAGAGGTGATTCACATGGCTGTCACACGATTTAGATAATCATGTTCCCTAAAATGAGTAACAATGAACCCCTATAAATGAGGCACATGGTTTAGGCACATGGTTAGGGAAAACAACGCACCCCTACCTAGGAAACTGTTCGCAGGAATTAATTAAGACTGAATATTAGTTTTAAATTTCTAGAACCCCCATTTTAATAACAAATCAACCCCCACTCAACCCTAGGTCCACTATCATGATTTTTGAGCTCTCCAGAGGAATTTAAAGCCTTCCCAACCTCCATTATTCATGATTCAAAACTCAGATTATAGATCTGCACCCCTTTTAGTAAGTGAATCTTATCATGTTGCTTTTTCGTTCATCCTCCTTTATTCTCTCATTGTTTTGGTAGAAAGTTATCTTCTATTTTGATATATTTAGATCCATATTTAATGACTCTAGATCTATAATTAAGATATCTTATTTTATTTAATCTTGATTTAGGTTTTTAGATCCAGATCCCGATCTATGTCGTTGTGCTGCTCAATTTTGGGGATTTCCATTGGGTGATCTTTCATCAGTGAATTGAGGTAAGTAGTTTATAATTAAAATCCCATAGTTGTGATCTTGATTTCATACATTAAATTTGTATAATTACTATAGTTTTTTAGAAATTTAAATTCATAAATTGATTTAATCAATGTTGTAGATTAATTAATTGAGGTAATTGTGAAATTATGAGATTTAGGAATTTTTGAGTTAGAAAAATTAATTGGGTAATTAATTATGAGATATTGGGATTTGAGAATTAGATAATTATTAGAATAATTATAAGGGAATTAAGATAGTTGAATTGAGTAATTAATTGTAGAATTATCTTGGGACATTGAGATTATGTTTTGAATAATTAACTGCAAGAATTAATTATGGGATTTTGATATAGGGAAATCAGGATAATTAATTGATGAATTAATTATATGATATTGAAATTTAGAAGTGAATGATTAATTGATGGATTAATTATGGGTTATCAAGATTGTAGATTTGGTTAATTAATAATGGAATTAATTAAGGTATTTGATGCGATGAACTAATTTTTGAATTAGTGGGGGAGATTGAGAAGATTAATTATTTATTGAGTTAATTAATAATATTGAGAATATTAATTAATTATTTAATTAATTAATAAGATTGATAATATTAATTAAGTGTTGAGTTAATTAATGAAATTGATATGATTAATTTATTATTGAGTTAATTAATGAGATCGATATGATAAATTAATTATTGAATTAATTAATGAGATGATGAATGGTAAAAATGGAATTTATATGGGATTTGAGATCTTGAATGGTAACAATGTAATTATGAGATTGAGTTGATATATAATGGTAACATTGGCATTCTAGAATATGGAATCCCTTGAGGATAGTTCAGACTCTAGTGTTGGATGAAGCAGGTAATGAGGTTCGGGTGTCCCAAAACCTAGGGGAATTTATGAGGTTAAATAAAGAATAATTTTATAATGTGATAACTATTTATTTATATAACCACATACACTTTTATTTCACTAGATATCATTTTATACACTGTTGGTGGTGGCCTACTAATTTATACTCACACCCTTCTCAGGCTACATAATTGGTACCCAAATAGACTTCATTTTTGCAGGACAGGTTAAAGGAAAAGTCCCTGTGTTAGATGGATGATCTGGGGATAGAGCATGGATGATGAAACCAGACGTTGTTCAGGACCTGTTGGGGAGTCATTGATGTCTTTGTTTTGAGTTTCATTTTGACACTGGAAATATATTAGCATGGAATATCCATTGCTTAGTTTTGAAATGGTATTTCCTACTTTGATTAACTTGAGATATTGGTATTTTTATGGTTATATGTTATTACACTATTAATAATTTATTTCTGCTAGTGTATTACTCTGATTAAAGAGGTTATAGTCTCTCCATGAACGAATTATCAGACCCTCACTACTAGTCGGTAGCCTTTGGCCTATGGGGAGGTGTTCTTGAGATCATGTGGAAATCCGGCTCGGGGCACCAGTGTATGGAACACAGGCCGAGATGTTATAGTTTTCTTGGTTTTTAGTGAGTGACACATGTTTTGAACTAAAATGTTAATTTTAAACAAATAACGGATACTTTGAGTCATATCAGGAACAATGTGTATCTAATTGAGGTGCGACTGATTCCTACACATCAAAAATGACTTATGGATAATTTTTCTAAAGCATCAAAACAATCTGAATGAATTTTCTTAGTTTTTAGTATGCCACTTTTCTTTTTTACAAAAATTAATGTCAATTTTAAATAAAAAGGCACACTTGGAGTCATACCAGCCACACTATACATCATATTGAGGTGTAAATGATTCCTACACATCATAAATGATTTATGGATAATTTTAAAAATTAGTAAAGTAATTAAAATGATATTTCTTGGTTTTGATTATGTCACTTTTGTTTTTTACTAAAATTTCATTTAAACTGGAAACTCTCACTTTGAGTAATACTGGTCACATCTTATGTCAGTTTGATGTGAGACTAATTCCTACATGTCACAAATGACTTATGAATATTTTTCTAAAACTATTAAGACAATCAAAATGTGTTTTATTATTTTTCAATGAGTGACACACATTTTGAACTAAAATGTCATTTTTTAACTGATAATGGACACTTTGAGTCATACCGAGAACACTGTGTATCAGATTGAGGTAAAACTGATTCCTACACATCATAAATTAATTAAAAATAATTTTAATAAAGTATAAAAATAATATGAATATATTTTATTGGTTTTGAGTATGTCACTTATGTTTTTACTAAAATTAATGTCAATTTTAAATAAAAAAGACACACTTGGAGTCATACTAGTCACACCATGAGTCAGATTGATGTACAATTGATTCTTATACATCCCAAATGAAATATAGATCATTTAATATAATATAAAAACAAATTGAATGTGTTTTCTTAGTTTTTAGTAGGTGATGTGTGTTTTGAACTAAAATGTAAATTATAAACTAAAAACATACCGTTTGAGTCATACCGAGCACACTATGTATCAAATTGAGGTGTGAATGATTGAGTATGTGATGTTTGTTTTACATTAAAATATCTTAAATAATCTAGAAAATAGAGAACATGTTCCATTTTTATGGAATAGGAAACCACATGCTGCCTAAAACACTTCATGTTTCAGGCAGTATGAGGTTTCCTCTTCCATCAAAAAGGAACATCTTCTCTTTTTCTAGTTTGTTTTATATAGTTAAAAGAAAAATATGAATTCCTAAAAGATATAAGAAAATAAATAAACAAGTATTAGATAAAAATTATAATGAAATTAACTTAAAAATAGTAGATAAAATGATGAAAAAATAACTAAATAATTTGTTGAAATTCACCTTTTTGTGATGTTTGTATACATTGTTGACCCATTTCCCTATTTCCATTATCTCATTTGTAGCCTCGAATTCCAATTTATTATGATAAATAATAGATTTGAACAAAAAAAATCCAAATAAAGTGAAATAATCCACCTATATAAGAAAAAAATTATTATGTTAGTAACACTATAAAAAATAAATTGAACAAAAATATGAAATAATATAGTAATAAAATGTCAATTTTAAATTGAAACCACACAATTTGAGTCATAATGGGTACACTGTGTATCATATTGAGGTATGTTTAATTTATACAAATGAAAAATGAATTATTTATCATTATTATAAATTATAAAAATAATCTTAATGTGTTTTCTCAGTTTTGAGTATGCCACTTTTATTTTTACTAAAATTTCATTTTAAATTGAAAACACTCACCTTGAGTCATACTGATCATATCATGTGTTGGTTTGATGTGAGAATAATTCCTACACATAAAAAATAACTTATGAAATTTTATCCTAAATTATACATAAAATAAAAGCATGTTTTATTGATTTTCAGTGAGCGACACACTTTTTGAACTGAAATGTAAATTTTAAACTGATAAGAGTCACTTTGAGTCCTACCAGGTATACCATGTATCAGATTGAGGTTTAGCTCATTTTTATATATAAAAAATCACTGATATATCATTATACTAAATTATTTGAACAATCCAAATATGTTTTCTCAGTTTTGAGTATGTCACTATCATTTTTACTAAAATGTCAATTTTAAACTCAAACCACACAATTTGATTAATACTGGTCACACTGTTCATCAGATTTATTTGAAATTAATTACTACACATGAAAAATGAATTATAGATCGTTGTACAAAATTTTGAAAAAAATCCTAGCTTGTTTTCTTGGTTTTGTCTATTTGACACACGTTTTAAACTAAATGACACATTTCTATTGAAAACACATACTTATGTTCATATCCACCACATCGTGTCTCAGATTGACATGAGGTAAATTCCAACACATGAAAAATGAATTATGGATCATTTTTATAAAGTTTGAAAACAATATGAGTTTTTTTTCTCAGTTTTTATTATTTTATGCATGTTTTAAACTAAAATGACACTTTTGTATTGAAAACATGCACTTTGAGTCATACTGACCACATTGGGATTTGGATTGACATGTGGTCAATTCCTATACCTGAAAAATGAATTATGGATCATTTTTATAAAGTTTGAAAAAATTATAAGCTCATTTTTTTTATTTTTGACTATTTTATGCATGTTTTAAACTAAAATGACACTTTTGTATTGAAAACACATACTTTGAGTCATATTGACCACATCAGGTGTTATATTGATGTAAAATCAATTCCTACACATGAAAAATGAATTATGAATCATTTTCCAAAATTTTGAAAACAATATGAGGTCATTTTATTGGTTTTGAACATGTGATTTTTGTTTTGAACTAATGTTTAAATTTTAAAAAATAAGTCTTAGATAAAAATGATAAAAAAATTCACTAAAAAGTATATAAAATAATGAGAAAATTAACTAAATAAGTAGCATGAATTCACCTCTTTATGATTTCTCTATACATTTTAACAATATATATTATTCCCATACATTTCTAAATTATTGATTTCCTTCATTATACTTCTCCATGATAAATAGATCCGTAATAATATAGAATAATTTTTATACTAATTATTCACACACTGAATATATTTCTAAGTTCATATCTTATACTAGATCAAAAAAATAGTAGTTAATCACCAAAATTTGATTTTTGAAAACATTCTGAAACTATGTATGTTTGCCACTCATCTGTAAACAGATTTACTTCTTCTTTTGAATACATATATTGTCAAAAATATTGGTAGTACTGAGAAAATATAGACAAACAAATGATTAAGAAATATTTTTAATGAAATTGTAATTACCTTAAGAAATTACCTATTTTGGGATGCTAGTTTTCTGATGGTTTATGATATCTTTCATAAATTTTCAAACATAATATCCACAATCATTTTTGTTATCTTTCTTTAGAAACTATAGAAAAATTGAAAAAAACAATTAAATTATTTTGAAATGTGTTTTGATAGTTAAATATTTCTATATATACATTAATCCATTTCTATTTAAATTAATCCATAGGATTCTTATATTCAATCAACAACTTCATACCATGATTTACCCTATATTTATCAGCCACCATATCATAACAAAATTCTTATTAAAACACATACTAAAACTTATAATTTGAAGTTTATCTATAAAATGTTGATCGAAATGCATTAAAAAATAACAATACACATCATGTGTGGTCATTTTGATGGATATTGATGAATTGGATCCAAAAAATAAATATTTAGGGTATCGAAATTGATTAATATCCACATCCAATGATTCCTAAAAAAACAAAAACAAATAAGTAATGAAAAGAATAAAAATATATTTTATATGATTAGATTATAGAGTTTTTTTGTTATTTTCTTCTCAAAATCATAGTTCAACACACATTTTTTCTTATCAATTTATTTTTAATCCAATTTAATTTCATCCCTATAAATGATACAGGGATTAATGAATCCAAATTGTAATTCGCAGGGTTTTACCATTATGTAGTAGTAATATAAACACCTATAGAAAATATGAATATTTATTAAATTTAATGAACATAGTAGATCATTTTTTGGGACAAAAATATTATGAAAATGTACCTTATGTATGTATTCACAACTGAGAATCCCAACCATTCAAACATTAGAATATCATTTATACTCTTGAGACCAACCTTGTTTGTAATGAAAGTTCCAAATATTTATTCTTCATATGGAATGTACGACACATCTTCATCTTTGAATGTGGTCTATATATAAATTTGTAATAATAATATATATTATAGTGGAATTGGTGGGGAGAAGGTACCCCAAAATGTCCTTTTGTTTTCTTGGTCTATTCACTAGATTGTCTTGATTCGACCTTCTATTTCCCCATCGCTTTATCCATATGTAATACCACACCTCACTTCAGAACTTTTTTCATCAACTATAAGTTTTTTATTTGAAAAAATTTGTTAAACACATACCTCATGTGTCTTTATAATATTATACTACCATGCTATGAATGTTCCAATATCATCATTGACCGTTATAATATCCGGATCATCAATTGTAATAGGAAACCCAATGGATGGATCTTGATCTGCTTCAATCCCCACTATCATATGATATTTTGGGAGTAATTTATTATGTATCATGTCACTTGGGATATTATACATCATACCTATCACAATAAGGTAGCGCATGGGTGTTGAAAGATAAAAATCGCATACAACTTTACCCTACATAATTTTAGTAATATAAAGTTATCAAAAGTTTTTTTATTCACATTTAAGAGAAATATTAATGAAAAAATTGATTACCTTAGGTAAGGTATGTGGTTTATGGGAATGAATAACCTCAAAGCTAGCGGGGTCATTAGTTTGTTCATATGGTGATCCTTTTTCCACCACCATTTCACTTTGATCCTTTAACATATATTGGTCTGCTAAACCAGAATAGACAATAATATCTTACAAAGAATCTGTTTGTACCTAAAATCCTTTTATAATATTATATATATCTTCTTATGGTTTTGTATTCTCAAAATATGTTTGAGGAGACACTCCAAAACCTACACCTCTAACACAACCATATTGATCCGACCGCTTCAAATCCACTAAAATTATTTTTTATTCCAGTATGGTTGCTGCTAATTCTTATGTCTAAACCATATAAAAAACATATGAACATAAATATATATTTTTATGTAATACTATTACCAAGCATAATGAATTATTATTACATCATACTTACACATGTTTCCCATACTTCTTCTATGTTTTCATCAACTAATTTACCCTCCTTATTTATACGGTCCCCTTACACAGTACATGATATGGTATGGAAGTGGATATAGATTTTGATTCATCAGTATGCATATAAAAAAAGGAACATATGTTGTTTCATATCAAATAAGACTTTTATTATTGATTGAAAATACATACCAATTTATTTTCCAGTGAATCATACCCCATCATTTATTTGTGATTGAGGTACACTGGCTTTGATAAATGTTATTTATTTTTAAAACTCCTTTTCTATTTCATAAATTAATATTTTTGAATAAAATTAGATAAAATAAATAATGTAAAATAATATATTATTGACTACAATGAACTTGAAATGATTTATCATCATGATTAATGATGAAAGCATTCCGTGTTTCATGCTTTATAATGTGTTCATAAGTAACTAGTGGGTGGGGCTTTACTTTCCCCTCAATATCCCTAAGATGAAACTTGGTAAAAAGAGTCTAGAATCCTCTATGATATTTTTCAGAATACATTAAGATATATTTCTTACCGAAATCATCTAAAATAAACAAAATAGACAAGTAATAATAAAAATTAAATCAATGTTTAATTATATTATTTTTTAATAAAATAGATAAAGTTATCACAACATTATCTTTATATCTTACCAAAGGGTTTTCTTCATTATAGGTTGGATATGGATCCATGAATCTACATAAATTGGCACATTCAGCCACATTGTGGCCCCAACATAACTAATGAACATTGACTTACTGGGGTCAATAGGTTGGCCATGTTTATTCTGTCCAAACTCAAATTTTTTACCCTTACTTCTTACCTTGATAATTTTAGTCAATACTATGATGCTATGTTCTTGTTTTTTCATCAACATGCTTTTGATCCCCTAATAATTATATAGTTTTAGCATAAACTACCTATTCTTCCTTAATATTGTTAACATCATCATGTGTAGAATACATTGTCTGCATGAGTAGTCAAACATTTAATTTATATTTTGTTAATATAGTAGATAACACATAAAATTATGATGAAAATCATAGTATATTAAAAAAAATTTAACTTTATCATTGAAATCTATTTATTTTTTAAAGTTTGAATGGATTTGGATCTTCTATTGAGGATCTAAATCCTTTATTTATGATCCCATTCAACACACAAAGCATTTTCTACATTTGGATTTCTATGAACTGATTGTGATCTCCCAATGAAAGGGTTATCCTCAATTGAATTTTCATCTGAACCAACAATTTTTTTAGTCACTAGTAGGAAAATCGACCAATTCTTGTTTTTTAGAGACAAGATATAAAATACTTTCATTGTTTTCGATTTCAATATTAATGGATTGTCCTTTTCCCCTTATACACTAAAATTCACCTTCATAAATCCCATTTCATCAACTTTCATTGCACTCATGTTGTCAACCCATTTGCAATGGAAAATCATCACTTGAAATGTTTTATAATCCAACTCATATATCTATTAAATATCGTTTAAATATAACATATTTTCATAAATTGGATTTCTATCCATGGAACCAGATATGTGAATCACTTTCTCCATAAGAATAAATCCATTTTTTTGCATCATATTATATTCATTGTGTTCTTTTATATAGAACATATAACCCTTTATTATAAAACCAGTGTAATATATAACATTTTCATTTGGTACCCCAACAAGCCATCAAAGTCATTTGGTAATTGAGTTCATATTTTTAGATAACTCCTTATAAATATTATCTCAAAACTATCCTATAAACTATTTATTATGTGTATTTGATATCCATCCTTCATCCCTTAATGGATTCAAATATCTAAGAATTGTTTTGTGGGATTCAACGAATAGATCAAGATCTTTACTATTATATAAAATTTAAAGGTGTTATTTCTCTCACTCTATGATGGTAATTATAACAACATCTCTTCCAGAAATCCCTTCACCCATAAGGTGTCTGGTGTGATTAGACTTTGGGAGACTGATACTATCAACATGTGATAGGTAATCAGTATAAAATTTAACATCTTCCTCAACAATATATCATTCTACAATAAAACCTACTGGATGACTTTGATTCTTGACATACACTTTAAAAACATTCATATGTCATTAAATGGGGTACATCCATTTGTAATGGACATGAACACATTATTGAACCTCTATAACCAAGTGAACAATCAAGTGGACCATTATATCAAAGAATAATGGTGGTAAGAACATATCTAATTCATATAATATGACTGAAATCTCCTTGTTCATGATTGGGAACTTCTACAGATCTATAACTTTACTGCATATGTCTTTGAAAAAGAAGCAGAGTCTGGTTAATGTTTATCATACATTTTTAGGTAGAATGAAATATAAAGTGGAAGGCATCAAATCCTGCATCAAAATATGTTATTCATGTGATTTTATTCCCTATAACTTTAAATATTTCATTCAAAAAAAATTATTGGTATTTTATGAATACCTCTTATGGAACTTTTACACCATTAAGGAAAATGAAAAATTGTAATTTTTCCTATTTGGATAGAGTGTAAGACACTGGAGGAAGAAAAGTGTGCCCTTTACCCTTCACTGGTGACAAATATTCCCTTATACCCATATCAATCATATCCAAACTATCTTGATTCCATCTTTTGTTTTTCCAAGAAAATTAATAACATGAAAACAACACTATAAAATATATTTTTTTTCTACATGATTGACATCAAGAAAAGTTTAGATGTATACAAAATTCCAATACGACAATTCAAATAAAATTGATCCCTTTTTCTAAATTGATTTCATAAGGTTTTTAAAAAATTATTTATTGAAAATAGTGTCAAATATATTTTACTTTATTGAAATGTTGATCACCCATTAGTGGAGACGGAATTGTACCTTGTTCAGTATTCCCATTGAATATTGTCATCCAGGATCAATATTTACGTTTTCAAGGTAAAAATTTCTGATTTCTTAAAAACATAGTCTTCGAGAAATGTTTCAACTGAACCGAGTATGTGAATTCTTCACAAATAGGACACCCCAAAATTCCTTTAATGCTATACCTTGACAAATTTACATAAAAAGAAAAGTCAGTTATCACCCTGTACAATATGTCCCTCAATGTAAATTCTTCACTTTTATTAGCATCATACATTATAACACCTATATCCCACATCAATTTCAGATATTTTATCAATGGATCTAAATTGACATCAATATCATTACTAGGTTTTTTTGGTCTAGATATAAGTAGAGACAATATAATTTATTTATGCTTCATGAATAACCATAGAGGAAAGTTATAATTTTCCAACATGAAAGGACATGTACTGTGGGTACTAATCTGTATATCAAAAAGATTTATCCCATCAATAGATATTGAAATATGGAAGTTTCTCAACTCATTTCGAAATTCCAGATACTCATAATGAATTTTCTTCCACTAAAGTGATTCTTATAGATGACATAGTTTCCCTCATTTAATTATTATATATACATGAATTATTAATTATCTCATGGTTTAATAACATCCATATAGTCCTATAAACCATATAATTATAGGAAAGTACCATACAGATTTGAAGGACTTGATTAATCTTTCTTGTATTGATCTGTGCCACACTTAGGGAATTTTATGAGTGATTCATAGTCCTTATGAAAAAATATGAAATAATTTAGGCAAGAATGTATTTATTTAGAGATAATTACCATTTAATACAGTATTCATTTAGCATCATATGTTCTGTAAATAAGTTCATTTTATTTTGGTAGCATATCATTTAAGAGACCAAGTAGCTCTGTAAAGCTTGTATTGCTTCATCCGCTGTCAGCTTTCAAATATTATAACATCAATAAAACTAAAAATGTTGTGTATTTAGTACAAAATCTATACAATGGTCTCTTATCACAACTATTTAACTTCTCAAACAACTCTGTAAAATCATTAAGGTTATCTTAAATTTCTATTTTCATTTCTTCCATATGATATCCATCATCATTTACATTGGTATTCATATCAAATGATCCATAAACTATAGTATCATCCCAATTGGTGTGAACATACAATTTTCCCCATGTTTAGTCCAATATTTATAACTCTGATCTATTTTTTGACAAATCAAATATTCTTCCAACTCTTATGAACTAATTTGTCTTGAATAACAACAATGTAAACATGGGAAAATTATTTTAGAAGAGTCTTATGCATGATATATTAAAAAATTTATGAACTCTTTAACTCTATCTTCATACTCTTTTGTCCTACAATTAACATGCATTATTTTTCAATTTATATCCTTCCTATTAAGTTCATAAAATATTAATTTTTTTATAAAAAATAAATAAATACACATAAGATATTCACAATTAAAGGATAAAGTTATAGATAATTTTAATAAGGGGAACCCAACATTTGATTGTTTCAAATAATTTTAGTATGAATTGAAGGAAATGAGTAATTGAATTTAAGAAAAGACACTCATGGTATTTTTACCTATACCAATGGTTTAAAACTCTAGGTATATCCCAAAAAACCATGGGTATAGGCTATACCCATGGTTCTATGAACCTTCGGTAACTAATCAGGCAGTATAAACCTATACCCATGGTTCTTAAACCATCAGGATATGAAATTTTAATAGAGATGCATATACCCATGGTTTGGTCAAACTGTGGGTATACGTCCTTATCTTAGAAAAAACTCTGTAAGGATTTGATCCCTCCACCTTCATCTTACAAAAAAAATGACTTTGCCAATATTCCATAGAACATTTTATGTTCTTATATACACAAATATATATAAATATCTATATATAAAAAAATTAATTTATATCAATTCATTTATTATTATTATTAATATGGAATAATAATGGCCCAAACTATACCCATGGTTTGAAGAAACCATGGGTATAGGTTTTCTCGTAATTTTTTCCCCGCACAATCTATTGGCATGGTTTACAGAAACCGTGGGTATAGGTTTTTACCATGGAAAATTTTTTCCCCGTGAAACCTATACCCACATTTCTCCCAAAACCGTGGGTAAGGGATGGATACTACTAAAATGAGTTCAAGAAACATAGGTGCATGTCGAGAAGATATGGGGGATGAGTCTTAGAAAAAAAACAAAATAATAAATGTTTAGGAGATAAATTTTATGATGATTATAGTTGTCTCCTTAAATCTAAATATCCCCATACTAGGGTTTAGAAAAGAAACAAACAATATTTCTTAGTTTTCTTCATAAATCTTAAAAAATAAGCAGAAACAGTTTGATCCATACAAGGGGATCCTTGATTGTTGTGATCATGAGAAGGATCAACTAGATGTTATTACAAAAACTCATACTGAGAAAACCATTACAGTTTCAAAATTCAAAGAAAAAATTAAAATAATCCATGAAAAGGAAAAGGCCTTTGGCCCGAGGACTGAATTTCATAAGTACTTAGCTTCCCATGAAAAAAGTTGGTAATTCTAGGATGGTTTTCATAACCTTTATAGGTGTGAGTCCAATAAGTGGTAGGATTTGATGTTTATTCATTTACTCACTTTGTAATTGGTGGTACAGGTGGCGTTTCATTGACAATCTGAGTGGAGCTTTAAAATAGTGAGAAAGTTTAAGTGACCTTTAATTTTTAGTGGACAAATGTCTCGTATGATTAATTCAATTATCTAGAAAAAACAATGATCAATTGAAATCATAAGAGACATTTTACCAATGAAAAGTATCAGTCAACCCTTGATCATTGTTTCCTTTAATTATAAGATCTTACTAATGATAGGCATCAACTTCAAGAATAAAAGTTTCCTCTCTCATTTATTACCATTTACCATGTTATGATACACTTTACATTATGAATAAAGTGGTTTAAAATAATTATTTCATGAATAATTATAAAATATCTTATTAACAATGTTAATAAAATGGATTTCTTACTCAACTGAATCACATACAGACATATATTAATCTAATCATCACTAATAAATATATTTAAAAACAAAATTTATTTATTATTAGATAAAATACATAACTTGTAAATTATTTTTCTTTCTTTCCATTTAATTTCAACTTAGATTTCTAAATTTTTGTAAAAATATCTTTTCTCATAATATAAAAGGTCATGTAATCACCATATTTTTACACAGGTTCAAGAAGCTGGGAATTTCATGAAACCAATGGATGAAACTGTTATTGATGATAGAAGTGAAGGTGAGGGTGATGGTGAACCAAAAATTGCTCAAGGAAAGAGAGATCATGTGGAGAATCAGTGAGGTATATTGAGAACAAATAATATCGCTTACAAAAATGGTCTTAAAATAATAACAGGGAACTAATATATACTTTCAATGTAAAAAATAATACTTGTAAATTATCAAATTAATATTATGTAAAAGAATAATCATCATATGATAATATATTTATTAATATTCTGGTAACCGAAATAACAAATCTAGTTGGTCATATGGAACTAACTCCAAAAAACTACCACTTACACTAGAGACATATACTAACTAAAACCTTGTAGAACTCACATGATAAACATGCTCATACTAAGGTATGAATATATATGTTTGGAAATCCATATTCTACTATGGCTATTAGACTTGTTATGACTTTAATTCTCATAATAAAACTCATAAGACATGATATCTCTGAGTATTTACCTTTTATCCTCTATAATAATATTCAAATATTTTCTAACACCATAGTCATACATTTATCATAATATTTATTATGATAATAATTTATTTACTTTATAAATTTAAAAAATATAGAACAAATAATTAAATATTTTATAAAGATTCATAGCCGCATCAAAAGCCACAACATACTTTCTATTTTTAGATATGGGAACTAATAAATTCAAAAAGATTATATTCCCTATTTCTTTATCCTTATAGTGACATATATGTTTTTATTGATATGAAGGAAACCCAATTCTATATCACATTGGAAACTAGAATTCAAACTTTCTCAAGTACTATCAGACAGTTTTGACTGCTACCTGATGTAGTTCTCTGGGTTCTATTTGATATTTTCCCACCATGTTTAGTGAATAGAAAATATAAAATCATTGTATATATTATGGTACATTTGATAAATATAATCACATTATCATATGGAATGATATTAATTATAATTATCTTATCATGTGTTTTAACACATCATATTGGGGAGATTTTACACCATGTGACATAAGAATTTTTTTTATCTCGATGTGTTCTATCTAGTATTTTTTTAAACATTTTAAGTGTTTTTACTATTAATAGTTCTAAGAAATCACATAGATCTATCTTAGTATATATTTTTCCCTAGAACATGGGTTTCTACTTTAATTTATTCTTAAAAAAATGATTATATTTTTTATTATTTTTAATTCACTTTTTACCTAGTTTCAATCCTTGGGTGTGAAAATAAAATCAATCTAAATATTAATATTGGGATCAATTATAGAAATTAGGGAAAAAATAGAATAAAAAAGAAGATATAACATCAAAATTTAAATGGTATGGGAAATTGTTTTCATATCCATGGAGAAAAATTGGGAAATTTCACTATTGGATGGAGTTTTATAATCATAAAAAATCTAACAGTCTATCACCCCATACCTAGAGAATTTTACACTCAAAGGAATTTATCACCCGTAGGTATTTTCACCCTAAATATTTTTCACATAGAGATTTTTTATCTCAGAGAATGCGAAAATGAATTCTTCATGTGTGGAATGATCTCATATTTTTATGTAAATTTTAAATTATTTATTTAACATATTTTACACTTAATATGAGATACCACATGGAAAAAACCCCATTTTTCTTCCTTTATCTCAAGAGTCTACATCTCCACCTCCACCCCTCTTTAAGAACCCTTTGAATCTCCATTTAGGGGAGTCATGTAATCATATCTTTAATCAATGTGGTATTTATATGGTTTCTCTCCATTTAATATTGTAAATATTTTCTCCCTTCAAAAATGTTGAGAAAAATGTTTCCATTCAATCAAATACATATTCATGTATTAAAATAAAACCTATAAAAAACTCTACCATGGAATTACATTTGAATGATCTTGAATCAATTTATCTTCCTTTATTACCTCCACCATAACCAAACTCATTATCATTGGCTTCACATGTTCCAATCATCTTATAATTTCATTTTTCAACATCAATACATGATTCCTAATCATCACAATACAAGGAAGATATTCAATACAAGGAAACTAGGTTCCACGTACTCCACCATTATCATTGGAAAGTAAAACTAGGGATATGCCCTCCTATAATTTATCTCTAAAATCAAACAATACTCACTTTTATGAAATCTATTTACATTATTCATTGTCAAATTTCCAACCCTTGAATCATATCTTGGCTCGGATTCCACTTGTTGTGGAAATTGGGGAACAAAAATAGAAAGCAAAAAGATATCAAACACCAAGATGTACTTGGTTCAGGAAATGTTCCTATATCTACAGTGAGAAACCAAGAAATTTAACTATTAGATAGAATTTTAAAATAAAAAAATCACTCTCTATCAGATCCACACCCATAAGATTTTACACCTAAAATAATTTAACTATTAGATTTACTTGATATGATTATCTTTAATAGAACTTAAACACCCTATGGATCGAGACATTAAAAATTTAAAACCTGAAGCCAAATAGGGTCCATAAAATAGCATGAAGTAGAGAGGGAGGAGAAAGAATAACATGGATAGTGGATAAAATGAAGGAGAAGAAAACTGCAGAACCCATGAGTGCATCGAGCCAAGAAAACGCCACACTAACGCACACCGCAGAACCCTAACAAGCAAGCAATGAGAGATGTGGATAAAAAAATAACATACCTTAGACCCGAGGCTCGATTCGTCCAAGATAAGGTCAAGGCGGAGTGAATAAAACACTAGAATTCCATGGGAGATTGAGAGGCATGACTGAAATTGGTTCGGTTAGGGTTCTTTTAAAAAGACCAGGAAGGGTTTTATCAGTGCCACTGAAAAAGAATTGATAAAGAGTGGTTTTATCAGTGCTAAATTAATAAGCACTGATAAAAATCCTCTTTATCCATGTTAAAAAGACATTGATAAAATCCATTTTTATCAACGCTAATATTTTAGAGCTAATAAAGATGGGTTTTCAATAAAGATTTATAATTATAATTGTAAATAAATATATTTGTAAATATATTTATAATTTTTTTTATATAATTATAAATATATTTATATCATTATATATATTTATATCATTATATACATATTTAATAAATATATATACATATAAATATAAATATATTAAATATATTAATTATTTAAATATATTTATTATAATTTTATAATTATTTAAATATGTAATTATTTACTTATAATTATATAAATACTTTTTAAAAAAAATATATTTATTTATTTATAATCATAAATATATAATGTTATAAATATAGTAATTTTACATTTATAAATATATTTATAAATAAATATATTTGTAAATATATTTATAATTATTTATTTATAATTATAAATATATTTATATCATTACCTATATTTAATAAATAAATATAAATATAATATAGTAAATATATTCATTATTTAAATATACTTATTATAATTTTATAATTATAAATATATTTATATCATTATATATTTATATAATTATACATTTATACATTTATATATATATATATATTCAATAAATAAATATAAATATAAATATAAATAGAGTAAATATATTCATCATTTACATATATTTATTATAATTTTATAATTATTTAAATATATAATTAATTATTTATAATTATATAAATACTTTTAAAAAATATTTATTTATTTATAATTATAAATATATAACTTTATAAATATAATAAATAAAAATTTATAAATATATTTATTTATAAAAATTTATTTACAAATATATTTCTAACATAATTAATGAATATATAATCTTAAATGAATGAATGTTAAAAATGAGTGAAATTGAATAATTAAATATGAGTAGACTTTAAAAATATTGAAAAATGGACAAGTTTTATTAATTATAATAATTATTGAAAAAAATAAAATATAGATATATATTGAAATTAAGATGAATACACATTTAAAAGATTAAAACATAGTAAATAAATATGTATAAATAAATATTATAAAATGATTAAATTCCAAAAAATTAAAAAATTAAAAATATTAAAAATGAATAAATAATACTAACTGTAATAATATTAAAAATAAATAAATAAAATTTACCCGTTAAAAACATAATATATTAAATATATTATGTTACTAAATGAAATTATAAATTAAATTTTCAAATTTGAATAAACTTTATAAATATTAGGTGTATGTGTTTCTATATAAGATTTCATTAATTATGTAAATATTTGTGTGTGAAATTAATGTGTATATATATATACAAGTTTGATATATGTTGAATTAAATAATGAAATTATATAATATTTTTCAAAATTAATGAAATAAATAATAAAAAGAATAAATAAATTTGAAAAATGAATAACTATTATTAATTATATACATAATTTAAAAAAAATTAAAAATGAATATTTATATATGTTGAAAAATACATATTAATTATATAAAATACAACCGTATTAAAAACATTAAATTTTAATGAATAAACATGTATAAATAAATATTGAAAATGGATAACATTACAAACATATTGAACAATGAAAAATTAAAAATGAATAAATTACAAAAAATGTTACCAAAATAGTTAAGAATATTAATGAATAAATAATATTAAAAATGAATAAATTCAAAAATATATATTAAAAAGTAATAAAGAGTATATATTGAATAAAAAATTAAAAAATAATAAAATTTACTAATTAGAAACATAATATCTATTAAATATATTATTTTAATTAATATAATTTTAAAATTAATATTAACAATTGAGTAAATTATAGAAATATTATGTGTGTGTGAATTTTATATAAAAATGCATTAATTACGTATATGTATGTGTGAAACCAATGTAACACACATATGATATATGTTAAATTGAAAAATAAAATAACATTCAATTAAATACCCATTACTCGATATAATTAGTCAATATTTTTAATTAATATTATTTTTAATTATAAACTATTCTCCACTAAACATATGACTTATTTAATGTAAGCATAAATATTTTGTAATATATAAATCATATTTTAGGGAATTATATATATATATATATATGAATATATTTCTATATTAAAAATATTAATTATATTAATGAATAATTGTGTATAAAAACCATTAAAAATGAATAAGAAATGAATATGCATTTAATTATTACATTTTCTATATTTATATTTAATATATATTATTCATTTTTATTAATAATTGTTTCATTAATAATTTTTTAATAATTTTGTTATTTATTCAATATTATTTTTGTTTAATTATTACAATTTGGTCATTTTATATATCTATATTTAATATATAATATTTATTAATATTTATAATTTATATATATGTATATTAAATTTATCCATTATTATTAAAAATTATTTAATTAATTTTTTAATATATATATTTTTAATTGACTCATTTATAATTTTTTATTTCTTTAATTATTTCAGTTTATTCATTATATATTTATATATTTAATATATACTATTTATTAGTACTTATAATATACATATATCAAAGTTATTAATAATTATTTAAATAATAACTTTTTTAATAATTTTTTAATTTATTCATTTTTAAAATTAATTTTTTTAATTATTTCAATTTTTTTAATATGTTTAATATGTTTTTTTTGTTTTTATTTTAATTTATTCTTTTATATATCTATATTTAATATGTAATATTTATTAATATTTTTAATATATATATATATTAAAGTTATTAATAATTATTTAATCAATAATTTTTTTAATATTTTTTAAATTTATTCATTTTTAATTTGTTTAATTATTTCATTTTTTAATAATTTTAACAATAGTAGTTTTTATTTTTATTCATATATATTAAAGAAATAGGGGTTATGGGATGCATGGGTAGGGTCTGGTTGGACTCGGCCGTGTGTATGCTAGTGGGCTAAGGACCGCAGGAAGCATAGATTGGGAAAAGGTCTGGGCAAGCCTGTGGGCCCATATGAGTGTGTGTATATTGTATGTGGGAGCCTATCCCCACAATAGGCTTCTGAACTTAGCTTTTGGTGGAAACTTATATAATGAAGTGGCCAAACAACTGCTATTTTGATGTGGGACTCGCACGTGCGATCGACACCTTTATCAGCGCTAGAAAATGCGCTGATAAAGGTCCCATTTATATGTGCTAAAAAAAGCTCTGATAGAGGTAATCCTTTATTAGTGATGAAAAAAGTGTTTATAAAGGATTCATTTATTAGATCTTTTTTCTAGAACTAATAAATGATAGCACTATATATAACACATTTTGAAGTAGTGTGAGATTTGTAGTTTCCTTGGTTTAGCTGGGTACTATAGAAGGTTTGTGAAAAAAGGTTCCCAAATTTAGAATCCACTAAATAAGTTAACTCGAAAGGGGCCCGAGCTCATTTTGATGAATGAATGTGAAGAAAGCTTCCAAGAACTGAAGAAGTGGTTGGTTAGTGCACCCATACTAACTTTACCCTTTATCAAAGAAGGATTTTTTTTCTATAGTGATACATATCGGAAAGGGACTAGATGTTTCCTAATGAAAAATGAAAATGTGTTCACCTATAAATATCAACAGTTAAATCCTCATGAGCGGAATTATCCTACTCATGAATTGGAGTTATCTATTGTTGTTTTTTCTTGAAATATTTGGAGGAACTATCTTTATTGAAAAAATGTGATATATACACATACCACTAAAGTATTAAGCATATATTCACACAAAAGGAACTAAACATGAGATAATGGAGATGAATGGAACTTCTTAAAGACTATGATTGTTAAATTTATTATCACACTAAAAGAGAAAATAGAGTCTCAGATACATTTAGTACACTACTACAAAAGAGGCCTTTAACAGTGCTAGAATAGGCCTTTATCAACACTAAAAAAGTGATGAATAACTCAACGCGGTTAAAAGGACAAGGCTTTTATCATTGCAAAAAAAGTGCTTATAAAGGGTAGCTTTATCAGTACAAATAAAATTGATGATAAAGTATACTTTTATCAATGATTTTAAAAGCACTAATAAAAGACACCATTTATTAATGCTTTTATTTAGTGTTGATAAAGGCTATCTTTGTTAGTACTTTTTAAAACACCAATAAATGGATCTTTATCAGTGATTTTAGAATCATTGATATATGGATCTTTTATCAACACATTTAGTAGTGCTGATAAAAGAGAAAACTACAGTGTGATGCTACAACACACTACAACACTAGAAACAGGGCATGTAGTGTGCTGTAACAACAAACTGAATCACTAGAAATAGCAACAGAAATTACCAAAAGAAGATACAAATACTTAATTTAAATGAAATAAAATTTCTAACACAAATACAAGAAAAAAACACTATTATAGAGTATGTGAGTTGTTTTTTTTCCTAAAATTAATGTAAATTTTCAATAAAAAGTCACACTTGGAGTCATACTAGTCATACTATGAGTCTAATTATGGTGCGACTGATTCTTACATGTCAAAAATGACTTATGAATCATTTTCCTAAAGTACCAAAACAATCCAAATGAGTTTTATCAGTTTTGAGTATTAAAATTGTTTTTTAATTAAAATTAAGACCAGTTTTGAATAAAAAGATGCACTTGGAGTCATAACATTCACATCATGCATTAGATTGAGGTGCGGATGATTCCTACATGTCACAAATGACTTATAGACCATTTTCTTAATGCAACAAAATAATTTGAATGCGTTTTCTCAGTTTTGAGTATGTGAGTTGTTTTTTCACTAAAATTAATGTCAATTTTGAATAAAAAGATGTACTTAGAGTCATACCGATCACACAATTCATTAAATTGAGGCATGGATAATTCCTACATGTCCCAAATGACTTATGGATCATTTCCCTAAATAATCAAAATAATTATAATGCATTTTCTTGTTTTTTGAGTACGTCACTAGTGTTTTTTACTAAAATGTCAATTTAAACTAGGAACACACACTTTTGAGCTATACAAGTGGAATTGTGTGTGGGTTTGACATGATACTGATTTATACACATAAAAAATGAATTATTAATAAATTTCCCAAATTATCAATACAATCCAAGCATATTTTCACAGTTTTTAGTGAGTGAAACTTTTTTATAAAAAAATGTCAATTTTAAACTCATAACAAACACTTGGAGTCATACCGGTCACACTGTGCATTGAATTGAGGTAAAAATTATTACTATATTTCAAAAAATTACTTATATATATTTTTCCTAAAGTATAAAAATAATCCAAATGTATTTTCTTGGTTTTTAGTATATCAATTGTTTTTTCACTAAAATTAATGTCAATTTTGAGTAAAAAGACGCACTTAGAGTCATGCCGGTCACACAATGTGTCATATTGAGGTGAAACTTATTTCTATACATCCAAAATAAATTATGGATCATTTTTATAACGTATCAAAACAATCATAATGTGTTTCCTCAGTTTTGAGTATAACACTTGTGTTTTTTACTAAAATGGTATTTTAAATAAGAAACATGAAATTTTAGCCATACAGGTGGCATCATGTGTGGGTTTGACATGAGGCTAATTCATACACATAAAAAATAAATTATAAATAATTATCCCAAATTATCAAGAAAATTCAAGCATGTTTTCTATGTTTTTAGTGAGTGATACGTTTTTGTATTAAAATGTCAATTTTCAACTAATAACGAACACTTGAAGTCTTACCAGTCACACCATGCATGAGATTGATTTTCATTTGATTCTTATACATCAAAAATGACTTATAGATATTTTTTCTAAATTACAAAAACAATACAAATGTATTTTATCAATTTTGAGTATGTCATTTGTTTTTTTCACTAAAATTAATGCCAATTTTGAATAAAAAGAAACACTTAGAGTCATACCCATCACACTGTGCATTATATTGAGGTGTGACTGATTCCTACACATACCAAATGACCAATAGATTGTTTTAATAAAGTATAAAAATAATTAGAATGTGTTTCCTCATTTTTTGAGTATGCCACTTGTGTTTTTTTACTAAAATGTCATTTTAAACTAGAAACATGCACTTTGATCCATACAGGTGGCATCGTGTGTGAGTTTTACATGAGACTGATTCATACACATCATAAATGAATTATGAATCATTGTACCAAATTATCATGATAATCCAACCATGATTTCTTGGTTTTCAGTGAGTGATACGTTTTTACATTAAAATGTCAATTTTAAATGGATAACGGACACTTTGACACCATCCCTCCTCGATGAAAATGATATATCAATGCCAGTTTTACTCCAATAATTATTTTATAAAACTTTTGACTTCAGTTTTTGATTACACACATATTTATTCAAACATTTAAATTGGATCATATACCTATTTAATGACCAAGATTTATACAAATGTTTCTTCAATAACACTAGTGAAGAAATTGAATCTTCCAATATAGAATGATCTTACAGGTGGATTACTACCCTATATAAAATCACTTAAACAATTGGTGGAAAAAATTATTTCAATAAGCCACTTGAAACACTTTCACAATGGATCATATCTTAATTGAAAAGTGTTTTGTGAACTTTTAAACAATTTTTATCAAACACAATAATGGTATGATCCTAATTCTACTTAATTTACCAAAAATTTTATTGTTTTCAATCCAACGCTTCTTTTCCTCCTCCGCCTAGATCTACACCTTGGTCTTCACCACTACCTCCTCCTCCATATTAGTCTCTGACTCCGACTCTACCTCCACCCCCGAATCTTCCATCGCCTCTTCCTCCACCTCTATCTCTTCCTCTACATCTTCCTCCGCACCTGTGATTGCCCAAAAATTTTATTATTTGCAGGTTAGCACTTCTAAAAAAATTTATTTCCTCCATTTTACTTCTCTTTTATAAAGAGATCAAAAATAATATATAAGCGTTCAGACCCTAATGATTCACACCACAAATATTTTTCTAAGGTCATAAATCATACTTAATCACAAATAAAGTAGTTAATCACCTAAATTTGTTGTTGACATACATTCTGACAAAAATTACACCACCCACCCCTCTCTAAACAAATTTCTTTCTTCTTTTGAGTAACTAGGTTTTTTTAATTCTTGATAGTACTGAGAAAATATAGAAAAAAATCATTATAAAATATATTTAATGAAATTTTAATTACCTTTAAAAATTAAAAGTTGGGGGATGCTGGTCTTTTCATGATTTATGATTTCTCTCATAAATTTTCAAACACAATATTCACAATCGATGTCATTATCTAATTTTGGACACTACATGAACATTGACCAAAATAAGTAAATTATTTCAAATGTTTTGATAGTTAAATATTTCTATATATACCTTAATTTGTTTCCATATGAAGTAATTCACAAGATTTATCCATTCACACACTGACTTCATGCCATGATCTAGCCTATATTTAGTGACAACCCTATCATAATAAAATTCTTGTGAAAACACAGACTGAACATATAATTCAATGTTTATCTATAAAATGTTGATTTCAATGTATTATATATTCACAATAAACATCATGTATGGTCATTTGGTTGTATATCCATGCATTGGATCCAAATAATAAATATTTAGTATGTCCATATTGACTGTTATTATCATCCATTTAATCCTAAAAAAACAATAATAATTAAGTAACGAAAAAATTAAAAATATATTTTATGTTATTATATTGTAGTGGTTTACCTTTGAATTGTAGGAATCAAAAAGAGTCTGTCATATTATGATTTTTTATTAAAATATTTGAGTAAATCATCCAAAGATTATGTCATATTATACGTTTTTATTCTCAATTTTTTTTATCCAAAGTATGTTCTAGCATAGAAATGATATTGGGATTAATGAATCCAAATTGTGCTTCACACGATATTCCCTTTATATAGTTTTGATTTAAATTCCTATATAAAATATGAATAGTTATTAACTTTAATAAACATATTAGCTCATTATTGGGATACATGTATTATGAAAATGTACCTTATGTATGTATTCAAAACTGAGATGCCCGACCATTCATTCTTTAGAATCTCATTTAGAGTCTCGATACCAATTATTTCTATCAAGGAATCTACATATATTTATTCTTTATATTTAATGTAAGGAATAGTTTTATCTTTAAATTTGGTCTCTTTATGAAGTTGTAATGATAATAAATGTTTCTCTAGAACTTGAGGAGAGAAGATACTCTCTGAAGGTCATTTTTTTTCTTGGTCGATTCACTAGATTTTCTTGATTCGAACTTTTGTTTCTCCACCACCTTATCCATATGTAATTTCATACCACACTTCAGACCTTTTATCATCAACTATTACATGTTTTTAATATGAAAAAAATTGTTAATGACATGCCTCATGTATCTTTATAAGATTATACAACCATGCTATGAAAGCTCCAAAAGCATCTTCAACCATTGTAATATCCAAACCATGGAATGGAACAATCAACTTAGTAGTTGAATCATAAGATACCTCAATCCACAATCTAATGTGATATTTTGGGAGGTCTTGATTATGTAGCTAGTCTCCTAGGATATTATACAATGTACCTATCACAACATAGCGGTACATGGGTGTTGAAAGATACAAATCACATACAACTATACCCTATAGAATTTTAGTAATATAAAGTTATCAGAAGTTGTTTGATTCACATTAAGAGAAAGAGTAATGAAAAAATTTATTACCCCAGGTAAGGAATTTGGTTGGGGGGAATGACTAGCCTAAAATATATTGGGATCATTTGGTTCATGTATGGATCTTTGCTCCACCGACGGTTCTCTTTGATCATTTCTTATACATTGGTCTGCCAAACCAGACCACAAAATAATATCTTGTAGTGAGTCTATTTGTTCCTAAAATCATATCACCATATTTTATGTATCTTCATGCTATTTTATCTTCCCAAAATATGTTTGATGAGAGACTCTAAAACCAAATCCTCTAACACCGCCATATTATCTAGGCCACTTCAAATCTATTGAAAGTAGCTTTTCTGCTAGTATGGTCATTGCTGATTCTCATGTCTAAACCATATAAATATGAACATAAATAGATATTTTTATGTAATATTATTATAAAGCACAAGGAATTAAAATTATTACATAATTACACATAATTCCCATATTGTTTTTGTGTTTTTGTCAACTAATTTACCCTCTTTATTTACACGATTCTCCTTCCATAGCACATGAAGTGGGATGGAAGTGACTTCTGATTTTGATTCATCAATATGAATATAAAACAAAGAAACATATTTTGTTTTATATCACATAATTAAACTTTTATTGACGATTTAAAATACATACCAATTTCTTCTCTAATGAAGAGTACCCCATCCTTTCTTTGTGATAGGGGTACATTAGTTTTGATGCATGTTATTTATTTCAAGAATTATTTTTCTAATTCATAAATTAATTTTTTTGAATCAAGTTGGATAAAATAAATAATTTAAAATAATATATCATCGACTATAATTCACCTGAAATTATTTATCATTATGGTTATTAATGAAATAATTCCATGTTTCTTACTTTATAATGTGTACATAACTAGGTGGTGGGTGGGGCTTTATTTCGCCCTAGCATCCCTAAGATGTAACTTCATAAGAAGAGTCCGAAAGCCTCTATGGGATTTTATAGTGGCCCTTAAGACAAATTTATTAAGAAAATATTATAAAATAAATGAATTTTAAAAGGAATAATAAGAATTAAATCAATGTTTCATCATATAATTTTTCAGTAAAATAGAGAAATTATATTATAACATTACCATTATATCTTTTCAAAGGATTTCCTTCATTATAGGTTGGAAACAACACCATGAATCAATATCAATCATCACATTCATCCTCATTGTGACCCTAAGATAACTAATGAACATTTAATTGTTGGGGTCAATAAGTTGGACATGTTGATTCTAACCAACCTCAAATTTTATACCCTGAATTCTTACCTTGAAAATTTTATTCACCACTATAGTGCTGTGTCATTTCTTTTTTTTTTCATCAAAATTTTATTGATCCCCTAATAATTTCACAGTTTAATCATCAACATTATATTCTTCCATGGGATTGGTAACATCATCATGTTTATAAGACATTGTCTGAATGATTAATCAAAACTTTATTTTTTCTTGAATGACAACAATACAATACAATCCATGAATAAAAGTATAAATTTTCATGCATCTTTTATGAAAATTGTTATTGTCTTGAATAGAGATATAATACTTCAATAATCCAGTACAAATAACCTTTAATACCTTTATTTAACCCATAATTAGATGTTGATTTCCTTCCATATCTTGATAATGGATTGGAATCCCTCTTTCAAACCAGCCTTCCTCCCATCATTATGGTTCCAAATTTCCTTGATGTCATAATTCCTGAACAATTATTATTGCATTTTGTTGTTTGATATTTATCTCCCATATTTTCTAGATATCCACCTATTTTTATTGAACTAATCTAACAAAAATTCATCCCATAACATATACTGGTGATTATTTTGGATGACTATTACTTAAAGTAGATCAAACAACATAGAAGAGATAGAGGATTAGTCTCAAGAATTTTTTTTAATAATAACTGTTCGAGAGATGAAATTTTAGTTTCCACTGAGGTTTAAAAATAACTTTAATGCAATTTTAATTATGTATTATGAAATATTACATTACAAAAAATGAAGGAAAAACATTCAAACCCACACGAATTTCACTCACACCCATTTAATTACACTCAAAAACATTTATTATTTTATAATTCCTCTAAAATGTTTCTTTTTTTAACAGGGATTAGAGGAGATACAAATTTGTGGTGGTATTAGTGTGAGGAATATTGGAGAGCTTGACAACCGACCATTTCTCTAAGATGCTAAGAGAAAGTATCCTGAGGATGAAGCAAAAAATAGGGCCATAGAGATCTGATCATAGTGGGAGGAATACCTTCAAGAGTCATATTGAAACCCTTTTAAATTTATCAAGGTTGAAGAGGAAGATAATAAAAAGGTGTGTTTGGCGTGTTTTTTTTTCACAATTTTTTTTTCAACAAGAGTATTTTCAGGAGGTCACTCATCGTAGTAGTATTATCACCCAAGTATACTTAATTGTAGAGTTCTAATAGGATCCAATGTGACAGAACTCAAAATAAAATTAATTTTTGATGAAGTATTGTCAAAATCAACTGAGTGAGTCATATAAGAAAATACATATCAAGAAACCAAACAAATTTATTCATTATGTTTTGATTAATTTTTTGGTGTCATTTTTTTTGTTCTCAGGATATAGTAAATGAGGTGGATGAAAGGCTAAAAGAGTTGAAGAATGAGTTGAGATATGCAGTATTCAAATACATGGAAGTGGATTTGATGGAGATTAATGAATACAATTTGAGTAGGAGGTATGCCATAAAGGAACTTTGGAACCACAATGATGGGAGGAAGGATAATTTGAAAGAGGGAGTCCAATACATAATCAAAAGATAGAAGGAAATCATGAATCTTCAGATGGATTAAATAAAGGTAGTTAAGGTTAGTTTTATTGTAGTATTGAAGTATTATATCTATATTCAAGATTGTAACAATTTTCATGCAATATACATGAAATTGTAGAATTTTATTTATGGAGTGTATTTTATTGTATATCTATCTAACCAGAATGAATCCTTATTTACACAACCTCATTTTTGAAACCTATGGTCCTTTTTATGAAATGTTATTTATGTTACTTATGACTATTATGTTTTTTATGCTTCTTTCATAACAGAAGATAGAGATGAAGTTCGTAGTGGTATTGTATGAATATAGAATGAGTTTATAGAGTAGGGGTGGAATTTTTTAGGTATAGGTAAGTGAGAGAGAGATATTGTGGTTCCCATGATGTTCAGATATTGTAGTTTCCATGTGGATCTGTAGAGGTATTATGCACTTGGATCCATTAGGACAAAAATAGTATGAAATATTTAATTAAACATCACAATGAACATTTTTGGATCATTTTGAAACCCAAAAGAATGATTATGTAATAATATGACCATATTAGCTTTAAAACATGCTCAGGTATGACTTAGAGTTGATTATTCCCATAAAATAATTTGATATTTGAAAACCATTTTATTCCCTTCAACTGATCACATAAATTATTGATTCTAGGAAAAGGAAAGTGTTCCATAATAGTCACTATATTCAAAATTCTATGATCTATATAAAAATGTTGGAATTCATCACTATTCCTAGTAAAGAGAAATAAGGCTCCCTAGGGTGAGATACTAGTTCCAAGAATCCATTTTACTCAATCTATTCAAGCTATATTTTTATCTCTAAAAATTTAGTTTGATAAATTTAATAAGTTTTAATAGAAATTATCTCTCTTTTAACCAATAGATTGACAGGGATTTCCACCTCTCTCTTGAGAGGTAGCTTATAAAAAACATCAAGGAACACATTGAAAAAATGATCAACCAATAAATTTAGAACATTTGTCTTTTCATATTTAACCACTCCAAGCATCATAGTAGTCATTTATATGGTAATAAACCCAACCCTCTCCTAATTAGACTACTCAACCATAAATAATATACTAGCCATATCTAATGACCCTACCTAGAAGGAATAGCTCAAAAGGACCATTAGAGGTTCCCCAACTAACCACATTGATGGATATGTTTCACATCAAAGAGGAAATAATGATTAAAGTGTCCTAGAAACCTACACTGATGGAACCACTCAAAAAGTATCCTCAATTGAAGAAGAATTGGAATACCTCCACTCTAATGGTCATGAAGAAATGAATCTCACCCCACCTACATTAAACATAAATTCTATATACTCAAGGATTCCTCACCTTCCAATTTTGGATATTTTTTAATCCACCATAAGATCCCTAAAATAACATACATCCTTTTAAAGGGTGAAAATTTCAACTTATGCTCAGTATTGATCTAAAATTTGTTTACTCTTATAAATGAAATGAATATATTCAATGAAGTCCTAAATTTATTATTATGATATATTACCATAAAATCTCATAGGAACCATAGATACTATATGTTACCAATTCCTACCTATCAACTCCTAAATAAGAGGCATGAGACTTGAGATGATAGGTCAAGGTAAAAATAAAAAAAACAACCCAGACTTCATATGGTAACTCAGGTATCCAACATAATTATGATATCTAGACATATTTATGGATTACTTATTATGTCTATAAAGTTTTTTATTTTGGATATAATCAATACCAATACCCTTAGTTTCAATATAATTCCATTTTGTAACATTTTTGACATAGTATACCCAAATAGTTCCCAATTCAGGTCAGGACATCACCTCAGACACACTTCTCAATCACTAAAGTCTTATGTCAATGCTAAGGGATATAGATAACATGTTTGATAAATTGGTTAACCAATTCAATGTTAACTAAACTCAATTTGATCATTCTATAAAGTCACCATTACCTTTGTAGTAGCGTGTGGTGAAAAATCTATTTTATTTATCCATACAGGACCATACACATATGTTGACTGACCTTACTATATGAAAATATCCATCTCTTTCTTCAAAAGCATTGACAATAGAGGAAAAAGTTGAAATAGATGCACTTATTGTATTTCATTGGTGAGGGGATGAGATGTAGGGTTTATCATGGTTAAGAAAAATGAAAAAACGTAAAATGTGGAACCCAAAAAATCAACAAATGATAGAGGAAAATTAGAAAATAATATACATTGAATTCTAGACTTGATCTATATGAGGGAACATAGAGGAGTTGTGCCAACAATAGAGGAGTTCCGTGAGATCTTGAGAATCATGAGTGACCAAGTCATTGTTAGGGTTATTTTAAATAGATCGGGGGAACCTTTAACAGTGATTTTAGAAAAGCGCTGATATAGATCCCTTTTATCAGTGCTAAATTGATAAGTGTTGTTAAAAGAGATATTTATCAGTGCATTTTTAGTGCTGATAAAAGACATATTTATTAATGCTAATATTTTAGCATTGATAAAGACTTCTTTTAACAACGCTTTTTTAGCACTGATAAATATTTCTTTTATCAGTTCTAAAACTTTAGCACTGATCAAGGATTTATAATTATAATTATTTAAATATACATAAATATTTATTTATAATTATATAAATACTTATTTAAAAAATAATAATTATTTAGTTATAATAATTATAAATATATAAATTTATAAATATAGTAAATATAAATTTATAAATATAGTAAATATAAATTTATAAATATAGTAAATATAAATTTATAAATATATTTATTTATAAATATTTGTTTACAAATATTTTTTTATCATTATTAGTGGATATATAATCTTAAATACATGCTTTTTAAAAATGAGTGAAATTGAATAATTCAAAATGAGTACACTTTAAAATATTGAAAAAATAGGTAAGTTTAATTAATTAAATATAAATTATTAAAAAAATATGGATATATATATACACATTTATGTAAAGATGAATACATATTGAAAATACTAAAATATAGTAAATAAATATATATAAATAAATAATAGAAAATGATCAAATTCAAAAATAAAATAAAAAATAAAAAATATTAAAATTGAAAAAATAATACTCTAACTATAATAATATTAAAAATAAATAAATAAAATTTATTGATTAAAAACATAATATATTAAATGTATCTTGTTATAATGAAATTATAAAATATAATAAAATTTGAATAAATTACATAAATATTAGGTGTATGTGTTTCTATATATTGCATAAATATATTAGTGTGCACTGTATATAAAAATGCATTAATTACACACACACATATATATATATGTACATGAAATAAATGTAACACATGATGTTTAATATATGTTAAATTGAAAAATCAAACAACATTAAAAATGAATAAGACACTAATATGTTTTTAATTAACATTTTATTCATTATATATATATATTTAATATATATTGTTTATTACTATTTATAATTAATATATATATATATTATACATATTCATTTTTATTACTAATTGTTTCATTAATATTTTTTTAAATAATTTTGTAATTTATTCATTTTTAATTTTTTAATTAATACAATTTATTTATTATATATATATATTTAATATTTACTATTTATTAATATTTATAATCTATATATATGTATATTAAATTTATTCATATTTATAAATAATTTTTTAATTAATAAAATGTTTAATATTTATCTTAATTTACTCATTTTAAATTTTTATTTGTTTAATTATTTCATTTTTTTTCACTTTATACATCTATATATTTAATATATACTATTTATTAATTTTTAAAATTTAGATATACATGTATATTCAATTTATTCATTTTTAACAATAATTATTTAATTAATGAAATTATTAATTTTTTTTATTTTTATTTGTTTAATTATTTCATTTTATTCTAGAACTTTATTAGTGATAAAAATAAATCTCTGATAAAGGGATTTCTTTATCAGTTCTTATTTTAGCATTGATAAATATGGACTTTATTAGTGCATTTTGCTAGTGCTGATAAATGCCAGCATTTTTTAAGACGTGTTTTATAGTAGTGTTAGGAAAGATCCTGATGTTCTTATAGTGATGAGAATTGAAGGATATCCATTGATCAATGACCTAATAAGGTTAGACATGGTAATCATAAGGTAGTAAACATAAAAAATCCTATCCCAAATGATTCCCCAACCATCATTACTAGAGAAGACTAAGAAAGATCCTAGAGATGATCTTTTGATGCAAATGAGGAGAGAAGTTTTGAAAAAATGGGATGCTTCTAGAATTAAATATTGATCAAGAAGGAGTAATGATATTTGGTACAAGGCTATGTATCCCATCTACTATAGAGATAAATAAGGAGCTGATGGATGAAGCTCATAACTCTATATTCTCTATACATTATAGAAGGACTAAAATGTATAGATAAATTTATGATCATTATTGGAGGTATAATATGAAAAGGGAGATTTCTAATTACATCACAAGGTTCTTAGTGTGTCAAAAAGTGAAGGCGAAGTGAAAAATTCCCAAAGGAGTACTGCAACAAATACCCATACCTGTATGGAAGTGGGACAACATCAAAATAGACTTTTCCACTAACTTACCCAATACATCAAAGGGAAATAGTTCTATATGGGTAATCATTGATAGATTGATAAAGTATTCCCATTTTATTTCCATAAGATAGGATCTTTCACTTGATCACCTAGCTCACATCTATATTCAAGAAGTAGTGAGACTCCTTGGAGTACCTTTGTTTATTTTTTCATACCGAGATCTAAGATTTACTTCTAAGTTTTGGTGGAGCATTCAAAAGGCAATGAATATAGAAGTAAACTTGACCAAAACCTATCATCCTCAAATTTATGGGTAGTTTAAGAGGGAAATTCAAACATTGAAATACATGATAAGGGATATCTCTCTTGATTTTCAATGGAGTAGGGACCAACATATTTCACTTGTTGAATTTTCCTATAATAACAGTTTCAGCTCAAGTATTCAAATGAAACCTTTTGTATCTATCTATGGAAAGAGGTATAGAACTCCAAAATGTTGGAATGAAGTTGGAGAAGTGAAAATTTTGGGACCATACATTGTGAAGGAGACTTCAAAAAATATAAATTTGATTCAAAAACACATCACGACTTCTTAGAGTTGACAAAATAGTTATGAAGAAAATCAAAGAAAGGAATTGGAATTTCATGTTGAGGATCATGTATTTCTCAACATATCACCATGGAAAGGAGTTATGAGGTTGGAAATAAGTGGAAACTGAGTCCAAGGTACATTAGACCATTTTAGAACTTGGATCATTTTGAAGTGGTTGCTTATCAATTAGGACCACCTCTAAATATTTCCAAAGTCCATGATGTCTTCCACTCATCTCTATTGAGAAATTATATGTTTAACCCAACACATATACCTGATATTAATGACATGGAATTGGATCCTGACATTTCATATCAAGAGTAAATGATCTAGATTATTTATATAAGGGAACACGTGTTGAGAAACAATACAACACGACTTGTGAAAGTCCCGTGGAGAAATCATAAGTTTGAAGAATCTACTTGGGAATATGAAGAAACGATGAAGGAAAAGCACCCCCACTTATTTTGAGGTAAGAGTAAAATGTCATTGGAGGCATTTATTAAGGGAGTATAATTTAATGGAGCATAAATTACTTTATGTTATTAATAAAATAATTCTAATTTTATAATGATTGTTTTATTATGAGCACTTAGAAAGACTATTACAATTCATAAGAATATTACACGTCATGTGTTGATACAAACTACTAAAACTTAGAACAGTAAAGGGATATACACATAGAATAATAGTAAATCCACTAAAATAAACTTTATAGGCTTAATCCCCCCCATAAATAATTCTCCTTCCATGATGCATACAAAAAGAAATAGAATCATTAGGAAAACAATAGACATTTTGAAAGGATGTGTAAGAAAATTTTTAATTAGTAAATGATAAAGTGAGAATGATAGTGTACTTATACAAAAATATTTCCTTTAGAAATTATGAATTTTTTTTGATAAGGATGATGGACATTGTTACCATTAATCAATAAGAAAGTTGGTCATTATTATTACTGGTTATGAAGATGCAACAAAGATACCATTGAGATTATGAAAGAAGAAACGAAAATTATATTTTTGGAAACTATAAATATATTTAAATTATATTAAAATTATTTTTATGATAAATATATAAGTTTTAAATAAATTTTATTTTCATGAAATAATATTATAAAAAAATTAAATGATGATATAAATTAATTAAGTCCTAAGTAATTTTTATAATGGTCAGACAATTTACTATATCATACAAATGATTAATTTTCAATAAAAAAGGATTTTTATTTTGAAGTTAATGTTATAATATTTATAAAATTATTTTTATAAAATAAATATCATTTTTGGACCAAAAATATCATAATTAACTTAATGTGTTTTTTTGAAAATTTCTAGGAAAAGTTGATTTTTTTAGTAAAAAGTGAAAATTACTATTTTATGAGTACCATGATTTTATGACATCATTATGCTGTGATCATGATTAAAAAATATATCAAAAATATTATTCAATCAGAATTGAATTTAAAAAGTATAAACATTTATTTAAAAATATTATTTTGAATTTAGAAATTTATACTTTACATTTTGGAACCAAAAATTAGATTTTTGAGATGAAAATTATTTTTGGATTCAATGCATTAAATGGGTTGGTTAGAAGGTGAATTTTGAATTAGAAATGATTTGAATGTAAACAAACTCTCACTCACTCATTAATAATTCAAAAAATTATTTACAATTTATTATACCCACAAGTGGCTGGCTTATATAATAAAATAACCAATATTTTAACCCGTAAAACCACCCCTCCAAAAATATAAATAGGAACCCTTTCTCTCATTCATCTACACTAAAAACTCATTAAGCATGAATTTAACCTCCCTATACCTTTATAAACGCATCCAAAGGTGTTACTAGGCCTCTAATGAGTCTCTATTTATCTCTAAGAATCATCCTCTCAAGGTAAGGGATCTCTTCCTCCACATTTTCAATTCAAGTACTTCTTTTGTATAAGGATTTAAATTCCTAGTTTATTATGTTATACAGTACTTATAAACACCCCCATTATTGTATATATGATGTCTTTTTATTGAAATATTTTATTTACCTCTCATTAATTCCATTCCAGGATTCCTTTTGTATACCCATTACACTTTTGAAATAAACCCTTTATTTTCCAAGTTATATTTTCATGTCATGAATATCCAAAACTATTTTCATTAAATGTAATTAATTTAGATGTATCATTAAAATATTTATTAGGGGAATAAATGTATGAAACTATAATGAATTGACCCACTGGGCCATATCTAGCTGGAAGATGGCTGAGCCATCACAACCCCAAGCTCGCCTCCAATAGGCCAGGGGCTAGCGACAAGCACCAATAAGACATAATATAAAATGGGAGGCCTTTTACTAGTACACCTATATGCATGAACCCAAACATCTCCATGAAAAAGTGAAGAGTAATAATAAAAGATAATAACATCTTGATTAAACCGTTCATGTAATAACCTATAGGGATTATATTAGATTTCAACATGATAAAACCAAAGTGTAAAGGGAAAAAATACATGCCTAACTAGAAATAAAGTCCCAATAAGAAAAAAATAGGAATAAAGAAAGATGATCGAGAATAGATCCTAATCTCTAATCCCAACCACCATATGTGATATAATAACCCAATTATCACTATGCTCCATCAATGTCACCTTCGAACCATCCGTCATTTAAATAAGACATGACACATGCGGGAAAAATCCATGCATGGGTGAGTATAAACATACCCAGTAGGATGCACTAAAAACCAAAATGGGGACAATGAAAAGATACGGTAAAGGTCATATAAACCCATAATAGGAGGGAAATAAATCCCATAATAGATATATGCTCAAAAATAAATCCATATGAGAGAGAAAGAGGATCTCCGTATCACAGCCCAACATAGGAAGATGAGACAACATGCAACTCCAAAGGTCCATCAATGACGTCCAACATCTCGCATGTCTATATGAGAAAGTGTAACACCCCAAGACATTTCAATATTTTATTTTTGAATAAATTTAATTTTTTTATTGTTTTTTTTATACACAATACCATGTTAAGATTATGCTACACACTTAACAATAAGTTGGCTTGCATTACACGCAAGACCGAGTTTTACTAAACAACAATATATTATTAAAATATTATTATTTAACATAATAAGATATAACCTAGATGTTAAGTTGGTGATTATGAATAGTATTAAATACCTTATAAAAATATATGGTTGAATTAATTGGTTACAAATTAATTATAAATTAATATATGAACCAACTAAATATATATGAAATGTTTTTAAAAAGAACTATTTTTAAGCTCACTAAGCCATTTTATTATAATAAATTAAATTAATTAATATTAGTGAATGATATAAATGAAATATATATTTTATATATTAAATCAAATATTTTTTATATTCATCCAATAGATTTTATAGACAAAAGATAATAATAAATACAATTTTATGCTTAAATATTGTGTTTTTTACTAAAAAAGGTAGTTTTACTGTCTTTCAACGGTGAACCTATTTTAAATAAAAATTTGGAAACTTTTATATATTAAATTTTAAAAAATAAACTTTTTTTAATTATAATATAAAATTTTTCTTTGATTTAATTTTTGGTATTTTTCTGATAAGTTTCATGTTTTTATGAACGGTGATAAATTATTGCATTTTAATTGAAAATAGATTTTTCATCTAAATAATTTATGATGTTAAATTATATTTTTAATTAGTTTTAAAGTATAATTAGATTAATTTTATACCATTTAATACAATTTAGGTCATTGTAATAAATTTCACATTGAATTTTGATAGAAAAATGTTTAAATCTTTTAAACATTTTCACTTTTAAAACCTATTTTCTCATTCCCTAAATGAGATTAATTTTAGATTAATTACTAAAAATTATGTGTTTTGAATTTTGAAAAATGAATTATATATTTTAAATCATTGGTTCCAAATTATTTAAATATTTTTCTTTTATTTTTGGGCATATGAATAGTAATTTTTTTAATATTTTAATTACCACGGTTAAGGGGTAAATAGGGTAATTAAGGGTAAAAAAATATTATAAGTATTATAAAATTACCATAACACTTGTACTAATTTTATTGTATGATATATTTTCGACAAAAATCATACTTGGATCAATTTTATGGCCTTTTTTATTTACTTGGATGACTTTAATCCTTTTATAGTAATTTATTTTAAGGGAAGTCTAATATGTCACACTATTGTTTTAATAAGTATTTCATTTTATATATATAGTTATTTGGTGGATAACTTCGAATATAAATATAAATTTTAAATATAATTTTTTTAAATTCATTATGGTATTTTATTTAATATTTTTAGGAAATAAATAATTAAATTAAATGGTGACACAATGTTATTGTAGTAATTGTTTAATGAATGGAAGAATCAAATAAATGATATTAAAAATATTAAAATAAATATAATTTGACAAAATTAATGTGATAAAATAATTTTATAGATTAATTTTACATATTAGGGATGAGTTAAAATATTTAGTTTGAAGATATCATGTTTTTACTATATTTTTAAAAAGTCAATTAATGAATAGTATCATAATTGACACTAATGATATCTTAAAATAAATAATATTCTATTACATGATATAAAATTCATAAAAATATAAAATTCTGAAAAATTATTTGGATGAATTTATATATATCATAAATTTTCCATTTATGACACTTTTGGAATTTTAGAGAAACTATATTAAACCTTAAAGAGTAAAAATCCAAGTTGTCACAGTAAGAGTTAAAGGGTCTAACTAAAGGTTAAATCCAAAATATAAGGGTATTAATGAAAATTAAACTTGTATAAAAATTATTATATTATATGATTTAAAAAAATACTAATATTATATTTTACTTAACTAAATTTAGATCCATTTTTAATGAAAAAAAACTAAATTAATTTAATTAAAAGGTTGTTTCTGTGAGATGAATCAGCGTGGGCGCATGTCAAGGAATCAATGATTCGAAATGGGGGTTTTCAATAAGAGTTAATGAAATAAATAAAACGCGTAACGCGTTTATTTATTTTCATAACTCTATAACGTCAAACCCGATTATAAATATCCTCAAAACCCCAACACTTTTTCCTAATCATTGTGCACAACAATTCTGAAGAATTATATCAATGCAGAAATAACTCCTTCCTCCAAGAACGCTCTCAAGATCGAGAGAGGTCCTCCTCCATCGGATCAAGATGATCTAAGGTGGAAAATGCAAGCAAAGGTTTCTCCACGCTAGCACCCGGAGACTCCTTTGGCAACGTCCAGAGATACGTGATGCACATGTGGATCACTACTAGAGGAAGTCTACCCCTGGATTCTACTGTAACGCCCCGAACCCAGTTACCCAGAGTCGGTTCATTATTGCGTAACATTGGCATGATCCCAAAAGATCAACTCTCGAAAGACCGATTAGTTTAGTAGCCTTGGAAACACTAGATACATTCATAAGTCTTACATTACATCACAAAGTAAAACAAATCTACAAAAACATCTTGTCTTCATATCCCCTCATACTATCCCTGCAGGTCATTCAAAATATACTTATTCACATCCTGGAAAAATTAAAACATTGGAAGGGGTGAGCTCAGATGATCAGTAAGGATAACAATATAGCGGAAGCTTTCATAAATAAACATAAACATTTAAGGCAATGTATAACTAAAACAAAAGCCATTCAAACTTGAACTTCAACATAATATGGAAAAAGTAAAATGAGATAATTCCATTTACTTATTCACATGGATATTCTACTGGTTGAATAATCACATGCAATATCAATAACCACTTTCACAATGATGGAATGCATAATGCCAGACTATCATAACCACGTAGCCAAGGCCTCGTGCCAAGACTACAAATAAGATTTTGTCAAGGCCTCGTGCCAAGACACTAGTTTGTCTCATGAGACCTACCAATGCATCGAGGAGCTATAGCAGGCTCCACCCATCACTTACTAAGTCTAATGAATTCCTCATATGAAAAGTTTTAAACATATCATAAACCATAACATAATCGTATCACATAAAAAATGCATAAAGGAAACATAACATTTCCACATTTCAATCACAATATATCAATACAATACATTGATATAATAAAACATTATCAAAACTATTTTCAATACCGAAACAAATTAAAATTAAAACTTGGTATTTATTTTTCATTTAAAAAAATTATGGCTTGTAGAGGAAGCCAAAACTCAAATAATGGTCACGGCAGAAGAGAAGTCATTGTCGACGCATATGTACGACAAAAAAAAACATTCCTTTTTGTTGTTTAGTAAAACGCTTTGTATAAAAATATTCCTTTTGAATAAACTTAAAAGTCAAAGGGGTTTATACACCGTATAAAAGAAATTTGTGTATAAAACAAAATATGCCTCAATGAATGGAGATTGAGACGAAGTCCCTTACAAAGATAGTTTTTTTAAATGAAAAAGATATATTATGTGTATTCACGATATGTACACATAAAGAAACTATAAATACAAGATAGGACATAATAATATCATGACATAATTTGAAAGTAGAAGATTAACCCAAAGAATGGAAATTGGGTTAAGAAGTTCCCTTACCTCATGTCCGACTTGACTCGATCATTCTTTAATCTCCTGAATAATAAAATAGAGTTAATTTCTATTTTCTTAAGAACCTTTTTCATGTTAATTATTCCTTTTATATCACTTATTACTGTGTTATGAACATTATGTAATTATTTAAGTTAATAACGGTCATTTTGTTGATCTTCGGTTCTTGAGTCAAAAATAAACTTCTTATAATTACAAGTTGTTCATGTGGTAAAATATACATTATATTCAGAATTATATTGATGAGTTAGATATCATATATATTATATATATCCATTATATACATGAATTTATAATATTACATAACATTTAGAGGTAAGAAATGAAATGCACCGTTCATGGAGACGGTAAGCCATACGTACGCATGAACGCAACTTTCATTTCTATTTAATATTTAATGGAATGATATTATAATTATATAAAGGTATATTATAATTCTAGTATAATATCATATATAATATCATTTACTCCATCCTTTATACGTCCCACATATGGCATTAACGATTCAAATCACTTTGAGGGGGCGGTGGTCCGCACTTTCTAAAATGAAGATATCGCGTTTACCCATAATGGAAACCATAAAGGTGTGCCATAAATGAATAATAAAAAATCATAAGGAAAAAATAAAAATAATATATTTCATATATAAAAAATAGTTTCATCATAATGGCCACCATGAGAGGTGTTAAAAGAAGATTGAACAATCATCGTTTCGTGAGGCAGTATTTCGCCACCCACAGAAACAGTATGTTCTTTAACCATTAGACAAAGGTGTGTGTAAGTGTAAATCAAATAATTCTCATAAAAACATCCTAGTATATTTAAGATACTTGTGTTGTTACAAAATAAAGTAATAAAAATATTTTAGGGGGTTGGAGAAGAAAAATAAAACAAAACAACATTAGAGAAGACATTACCTTAAAATCGGGTAACTCTTTTTTTATTTGAGCCAAAGGCTTCCTTGGGAAGACTTCTGCCCAAAGTGAGGCTTCTAAGAGTAAGGGGGAGAAGTTGGTAGAGTATTTTAGGAGAGGTTGGCCTAGAAAAATGGCTTTGAAGGTGTGAGTAATGTGGTAGTGGTGGGGGCCTTTTATAAGAGGAGAGGAGGGGCACTCTTGGTAAGTCATGAAATGTTACTTTATTATATAATGAGTATCGGATTTTAACAGTCCCAAACTTATATATTTCGAGGATAAGGTGATAAGGGTTTGAAATATACTCATAAAATAGGTTTTTTACAAGTTTAAGTCTTAGATTTTACATTATCATTTTATTTTATTTAAATCGTTAATTAATGAGGTAATCACTGCATCATCATGGTGTCATAAATAATTTAATTTATTTAATGTCTAAAAATTATAAAAAAATTTCATAATGTAGGAAATATTTTTTATCTTTATAATGAATATTTATAGTAAAAAATATGACTTGTATAACCCCATTTAAAATATGTTTTAGTAAAACAACTCATGTTTGTGACATTTTTATTTTAACATTAAATAAAAAGTTTTTTATGTCATTTTCCTACCAAAGTGGCTCCATGGGGTCCCCAAGTTGACCCATGGATTTTATTTGTCAGCCATGACTCATAAAATAGGGGTATTACAAGTGTAAAGGTCATTTCATATTATTATAACATTATCTTTACCTTAAATTACACTAATTACCTTTAATCGCGATTAATTAAACTTAAAAGTTACTATTCACCAAAAAATTATTTTAATCCCATTGAACAACATTTTACTTCCTAATGACAACCATGTATGTCGGATTTTTAAAAATAAAATAACAGAAGTGGTAATGTTTCATTTAAACAAAAAATCAGTTTTTTTAACTACCACTTAGTGGTTTCACTATTCATCAAAAATTGAAGTTTTTCAGAATAGTGCCAAAATTTCACCCTAAGCTATAATTGATATTCCAAATTCAAAAATGATGTCTATTTTACAAAATTCCAAAAATATAAGTTGTATTAATTAATTTTATAATTAATTCCCACTGTCACAACAAATAGCGTGTTTTTAAGAAACAATATATATCAAAAGATTGACAATTGTTTATGTCCAATTTCAAAGTGAAATTAATTATAATGAACACCATTGGATAAAATGGTAAAAATATATTCTAATTATACTTTAAAACCACTCAATAGTATAATTTATCACTATAAATTATTTTGATTAAAAAAGTTGTTTTTAAGTATTTTTCACTATTCATAAAAAAATGGAAGTTCTCCGAAAATTACAAAAAATTCAACTTAGGATAATTTCGATATTCCAAATACAAAAATGAAGTCCATTTTGAAATATAAAATATATATAATTTCAAAAAGTGGGTATTACTATTCATAATGGCTATTTTGATTGGTCGCAGTGTGTTAGAATCTCGAACTTGCGTACAATGCAAGCTATTGTATTATTGAAAGAGAAGTGTATCGTGGAAGCTCAGGGTGTTACATTTTCCCCTCCTTCAATAAATTGCGTCCTCGCAATTTGAAATTTTTCTTTGAAAATAATAGGTTGAAAATATAAAATACCTTTGTGGAAAACCCACATCGAAAATAGGGTTAATAAAAATATAACATTAAAAGAAAGAAAGAGAGGTACAAAGGTCACCCGAGATAGCCCATACTAGGATTATATGAAAATATGGATATGGAGGAAAAAAAAACCATCAAGGTCTGATGGAGAGTTGTAGAAAACATGATTAGGAGAAAGTTAACCACAAGAAAATCACAAACTTGTGATTGGTTAAACGGTCATTGAATCCCCAGTTGGAAAAGTTAACCGACAACGTTTTTGTTTTAAGTTACCTTTTATAAAGTTGAGGAATTTATTTAATAGATTTACTAAGAACATAAGGAAATATACTTACTTGTTATGTAGGCTTTCATTCTTTAATAAATTTTTACCACGAACCCATATTTCACTCCAAATGGTAACAGAACTCAAAAATATTCTATTTATCCTAATTGTATAAGGTTCCAAATATTAACACATACCATTTAGATTAGGAAAACTATTTTGTAATAACCAGGGACTTCTTGTAGGCTAGTGGTAGGTAATAAAGGCCTGTCACACTATGGTTGTGGGTTCGATTCCTGCAGCTTTGTCCGACGCGACGGGTTATCCCCCAACCTGCAGGTTGTCCTTTTCCTAAAAGTATAGTATTATAATATTCCAAAAATAATCTTCAGAAATGTTTTAACCTTAAACAATACTATCCAAGGTTCAACTTAATCCATTCCAACCTTTATAGTTATCCACAATACCTCTATCCAGACTTTCTCTAAAAGGTCTCTAAATTCCAAAATCAATTGTAACATCAGATTCCCCAAACAAAGTAAAGTTTCTCTTATTGTCACATACTAAAAATATGATTACCTTCATCATATTAAATCCTTAATGAAAACAACAAGTACTGTAGTATAATCCTTATATATATATCACATTATCCTTATAACCAGAATATAATCCTTGAGTCCAAAGGCACCAATACATTAATTATTCCACTTCAACTGTAGTAATAACATAAGATTGTCCTTTATCTCTTGGCATTTTCTGAGGTAAGTTTCCCTGACTCTTAGGACATTCATTTGCATAATTTCCCATTTCCCTACAATTGTAGCATTAAACATTGATAGCCTATTTCTTTCCCTTACAATCATGATCCTGGTGACCTTTTTCTCCACATTTATAAAAAACTCCCATTCCTTTTAGGCAAGTACCGGGGTGATTATTCCCACAATTATCGCATAATGGAAAATCCTTCTTTCCCTTTTTCCCTTTATCTGTCTCTTGTTCCACCATTCTCTTCTTCTCTTGCTTTACTTTGTTGTCATAAGACTTAGAGAATTACTTTTCAGTCTTGATAGCACACGAGACTATATCTTCGTACGATGAGAAAGATTGTGAGACTAAGGCTCGACAGAGAAATGGTTTTAACCCATCAAAGAAATGATCAATCTTACTTCTTGGGTTACGTATATAATCTGCTGCATGCCTTGCTAACCTTGTAAAGTTAGCCTCATACTTTGCGACATTCTCATCCTCCTTTTGTCTCAGACTCAGAAATTTCCTTTCCATATCTGCTCGATGGTCACGAAGGAAGTATTTTTCTAAGAAAATCTCTTTGAACTCTCTCCATTCCATACTTGATACTTCTTCATCTTCCTTTGTGTTTTGAATCAGCGACCACCATTGATCGGCATCTCTAGTAAGGTGGTAAACTGCCATGACAACCTTCTCCCTTTCGCTACTCTCCAAGGCATGGAATATTTTCTCTAAGGAGTTTATCCATTGCTCATTTACTAATGGATTTTTACCCCCATTAAATGTTGGTGGTTGTTTCCTCATGAAGCGGTCTAACATTGATCCTCCACGTTGCGGATTAGGGTGCTCCATATGAGTAAGGTTATTATTCATAACCTGAGTGAGTTTCCCCAGTATGGTGATAAGTTGATCAACACCAGTTGTATCTCCAGCTCCACAATAATTATCTTGAGTAGGAGGACAATCCCTACATGGAGTGCGTGCATTTATATGGTTTCCATTCCTCCCACTAGGCACCATTTCTAAAAAATGGCATAAACTAGATTAGTTTATGAATTACAATGAATAATTACAAACTTGTAAAATACTTAATGTAAATTGAACGGTTTATGGATATAATCCATAATCATAAAAAATGTTTTCTTTGAGGAAGTATATACTCATAAACCCTTCATAATGGTTTGTAAAAAAATGAGAATTATCCTAAGTATATCCCTCGATAGTGTCGTAACCAAGAGTGCAGCAAGGCCCGTTGTCGTGCACCAGTTCCCGTTCAAGTCTAGCTCAAAGCGGTGTTTTCGGGTTTTACCCCTAGGTACATCTGTGCCAGAGCTTCCTCTACCTGCTCGTATCCAGACATGGATGTATTTCTCGGAAAACTCACAAAATCTCTATAATACCAAAATTCTAGGAAGTTCTTCTATACTAATCCTCAAAGTCTATCTTTGGGCTATGTGCTCTAATCAGAGTTTATCTAAATCTAGCTTCTAAGGTTAGTACTAAACTACCTATGATACCAACTATAACGCCCCGACCCCAGTTACCCAGAGTCGGTGCATTATTGCGTAACATTGGCATGATAACAAAAGATCAAGTCTCAAAAGACTGATTAGTTTAGTAGCCTTGGAAACACTAGATACATTCATAAGTCTTACATTACATCATAAAGTAAAACAAAACTACAACAACATCTTGTCTTCATATCCCCTCATACTATCCCTACAGGTCATTCATAGTATACTTCACATCCTGGAAAAATTAAAACATTAGAAGGGGTGAGCTCAGATGATCTGTAAGGATAACAATATAGCGGAAGCTTTCATAAATAAACATAAACATTTAAGGCAATGTATAACTTAAAAAAATCCATTCAAAATTGAACTTCAACATAATATGGAAAAAGTATAATGAGATAATGCCATTTACTTATTCACATGGATATTCTACTGGTCGAATAATCACATGCAATATCAATAACCACTTTCACGATGATGGAATGCATAATGCCAAACTATCATAACCACGTAGCCAAGGCCTCGGGCCAAGACTACAAATAAGATTTTGTCAAGGCCTCGTGCCAAGACACTAGTTTGTCTCATGAGACCTACTGATGCATCGAGGAGCTATAGTGGGCTCCACCCGTCACTTATTACGTCCCATGTATTCCTCATATGAAAAGGTTTAAACATATCATAAACCATAACATAATCGTATCACATAAAACATGCATAAAGGAAACATAACATTTCCACATTTAAATCACAATATATAAATACAACACATTGATATAATAAAACATTATCAAAACCATTTTCAATACCGAAATAAATTAAAATTAAAACTTGGTATTTATTTTTCATTTAAAAAAATTATGGCTTGTAGAGGAAGCCGAAACTCAAATAATGGTCACGACGGTGGAGAAGTCATTTTCTCCGCATACGTACGACAAGAAAAACATTCCCTTTTGTCGTTTAGTAAAACGCTTTGTATAAAAAGATTCCTTTTGAATAAACGTAAAAGTCAAAGGGGTTTATACACCGTATAAAAGAAATTTGTGTATAAAACAAAATATGCCTCAATGAATGGAGATTGAGACGAAGTCCCTTACAAAGATCATTTTTAAATTAAAAAGATATATTATGTGTATTCACCATATTTACACATAAAGAAACTATAAATACAAGATAGGACATAATAATATCATGACATAATTTGAAAGTAGGAGATTAACCCAAAGAATGGAAATTGGGTTAAGAAGTTCCCTTACCTCGTGTCCGACTTGACTCGATCATTCTTTAATATCCTGAATAATAAACTAGAGTTAATTTATATTTTCTTAAGAACCTTTTTCATGTTCATTATTCCTTTTATATCACTTATTACCATGTTATGAACATTATGTAATTATTTAAGTTAATAACGGTCATTTTGTTGATCTTTGGTACTTGAGTCAAAAATAAACTTCTTATAATTACAAGTTGTTCATGTGGTAAAATATCCATTATATCAAGAATTATATTCATGATTTAGATATCATATATATTATATATATCCATTATATACATGCATTTATAATATTACATAACATTTAGAGGTAAGAAATGAAATGCACCGTTCATGGAGACGGTAAGCCGTACGTACGCATGAACGGTACTTTCATTTATATTTCATATTTAATGGAATGAAATTATAATTATATAATGGTATAATAAAATTCCAGTATAATATCATATATAATATCATTTACTCCATACTTTATACATCCCACATATGGCATTAACGATTCAAATCACTTTGAGGGGGCGGTAGTCCGCACTTCCTAAAATGAAGATATTGCGTTTACCCATAATGGAAACCATAAAGGTGTGCCATAAATGAAAAATACAGAAGCATAATGAAAACATAAACATAATATATATCATATATAAAAAATAGTTTCATCATAATGGCCACCATGAGAGGTGTTAAAAGAAGATTGAACAATCATCGTTTCGTGAGGCAGTATTTCACCACCCACAGAAACAGTATGTTCTTTAACCATTAGACGAAGGTGTGTGTAAGTGTAAATCAAATACTTCTCATAAAAACATCCTAGTATATTTAAGATACTTGTTTTGTTACAAAATAAAGTAATAAAAATATTTTAGGGGGTTGGAGAAGCAAAACAAAACAAAACAACATCAGAGAAGACATTACCTTAAAATCGGGTAACTCTTTTTTTATTTGAGACAAAGGCTTCCTTGGGAAGACTTCTTCCCAAAGTGAGGCTTCTAGGAGTAAGGGAGGGAAGTTGGGAGAGTATTTGGACAGAGTTTGGCCGAGCCAAATGGCTTTGAAGGTGTGAGCAAGGTGGTAGTGGTGTGGGCCTTTTATAAGAGGAGAGGAGGGGCAGTCTTGGTAAGTCATGAAATTTTACTTTATTATATAATGAGTTTCGGATTTTAATGGTCTCAAACTTATATATTTTAAGGATAAGGTGATAAGGGTTCGAAATATACTCATAAAATAGGTTTTTGACAAGTGTAAGTCTTATATTTTACATTGTTGTTTTATTTTATTTAAATCGTTAATTAATGAGGTAATCGCTGCATCATCATGGTGTCATAAATAATTTAATTTATTTAATATCTAAAAATTATAAAAAAAAATATCATGATGTAGTAAATCTTTTTATCTTTCTAATTAATATTTATAGTAAAAAATATGACTTGTATAACTCCATTTAAATTTTTTTTAGTAAAACAACTCATATTTGTGACATTTTTATTTTAACATTAAATAAAAAGTTTTTAATGTCATTTTCCTACCAAAGTAGATCCATGGGGTCCGAAAGTTGAACCATGGATTGTATGGGTCGGTCATGAATCATAAAATAGGGTTAGGACAAGTGTAAAGGTCATTTCATATTATTATAACATTATCTTTACCTTAAATTACACTAATTACCTTTAATCACGATTAATTAAACTTAAAAGTTACTATTCACCAAAAAATTATTTTAATCCCATTGAACCACATTTATTTCCTAATGACAATCATGTATGTAGGATTTTTGAAAATCAAATCACAGAAGTGGTAATGTTTCATTTAAACGAAAAATTAGTTTTTTTGACTACCACTTAGTGGTTTCACTATTCATCAAAAATTGAAGTTTTTTCAGAATAGTGCCAAAATTTCACCCTAAGCTATAATTGATATTCCAAATTCAAAAATAATTTCTATTTTACAAAATTACAAACATATAAGTTGTATTAATTAATTTTATAATTAATTCCCGCTGTCACAACAAATAGCGTGTTTTTAAGAAACAATATATATCAAAAGATTGACAATTGTTTATGTCCAATTTCAAAGTGAAATTAATTATAATGAACACCATTGGATAAAATGGTAAAAATATATTCTAATTATACTTTAAAACCACTCAATATTATAATTTATCTCTATAAATTATTTTGATTAAAAAAGTTGTTTTTAAGTATTTTTCACTATTCATAAAAAATTGGAAGTTCTTCGAAAATTACAAAAAATTCAACTTAGGATAATTTCGATATTAAGAATACAAAAATGAAGTCCATTTTGAAATATAAAATATATATAATTTCAAAAAGTGGGTATTACTATTCATAATGGCTATTTTGATTGGTCGCGGTGTGTTAGAATCTCGAACTTACGTACAATGCAAGCTATTGCATTATTGAAAGAGAAGCGTATCATGGAATATAGGGGTGTTAAATCTACGATGAAATGACGAATCACATCAGAATGTGATCAGAAATATTAACAAATAAAGAAAACCATAAAAGGTACTTCTTGTCAATTAATTAAATTAATTATAATCAACCTGTGATGATCCTCCTTTATGGTTCCAGAAATTTTCTTCTTCTTTTTCAATTTCTGTGATTCGATCTGTGGAGTCTAGCATTTATCATCGTATTGATCCAATATTGATCCAATATTGATCATTGCTAATGAAAAAAATCCAAGTGGGCACATCCACCCACGAGCTTCCACTATGCCTGGAACCTTCAATTAGTATCAGAGCGGTCACAAAGTTGATTATAGTTATTTAATTTTCGTTGATAATTTACACATTTATATTTGATTCAATTCAAGATAAATCATTCTATAAAACTGAATGAACGAGATCTGTTCTTCCTCATTCATTTATCTATTCACATCATAGAAATGACCTTTTAATTTTAATTTTGATTAAAATAAAAACGAGGAACTCATCTGGAGGAGCCGCTCATTCTGTCTGTACAACAAAATAATACATGGAGTGCAGTGAAAACTACACGCTGTGTACTTAGGTTCAACGAACCGGTACTGGTCTGCCAAACCACGCCGTGTGAATTGAGTATACCTATGTTATTAATACACCATGATGACCAGAACTGAATGGCACGTGGAAACCAGAATACACGGTGTGTATGTTCAATCAACACGTAGTGTAGTCTGATCTGGCCCAGGTGAAACCGTGTACAAGGAGAAGCTGGGTACCGCGTACACGGGATTTCCAGTCCGGTAACCATGTAACAAGTAAGTACATTCCGTGTTAGATTAATCTACACGCCGTGTACTCCAAAAATTTCCAAAGTACAGAGAACACGCCAAATCCCCCGGTGTGTACTTTAGAAAAAGGGTGAAAATAAATACACACCATGTAATATAGCCTACACGCCATGTACTTTCCAGAAATGGAATTTCACCAGGTTTACTCCAAAGTACAAAGACCCATACACGGAATATGGATGAGAAGAATCTCAAGGAAATTCCGAAAGGAATTTAAGATAAAGAATTTATTAATTATAAGATCATAATTAATTGAATTAAAGTGTGACTTATCTTAAATAAGAGAACAAATAAATGAATTTGAATACTAAATATGTGTATATGTCGCTGCATGCTATGTATGATCTTGATCTAGAACAAAGATCCTTTGTATGTGTATGATTTCATTTAAATTTATTTAATTTAAATTTGTTGGCCTGCGAGCCTTCTTCCAATAAAATGTAGGGATTCGTGCCCATGGTTTCTTTAATGTAAAATCTATGTAATGGAGGATCTCCCAAGCCAGATGAGACAGTTCAAAATCCAAAGCTGAGGTGAAACCAACCCAAGAAGATACAAAGGTGGACAGGTGGGAGCTGAATAACATGAACCATCAGGTTCAAGGTGTTTTTTCCTAGGTCAGGTTTAGCTTATCAAAAATGATAGATAAGCTAACCAATAGAAGCTCATGATCATGCCATCTTATTTTATTTCTGTATGATTTTATGGTTTATTTATTATGTATGTGTTGTCGCGATCACATAATTAATGAAATTAACAAGCATGCAAATATGGAATAAAATAAAAACCGGACTATGCGTAAACATTATCAGAACATGGTTAATCACTTAATCAAGCATCCCTTAATATTAACAAGCATGTGATAATGCGAAACAATGCATAAAGGATTAAAATTCATCAAATACCATATTAAGTCAGACCAATCCTTCCGTTACTTGATTAAGGGCAAGACTCAATAAAACTATATGTTTAACCAACCCTTATTGGGACACTTACTTTTATAAAGGAATCTCTTATGAAAGTTTTGGGTTAACTTAAACATTTTACCTTAAGAGGAGTATCCCTTGCTAGACATGTTGTAAAATGGAGGCATGTATTGAGGAAATCCAAGTCAGGATTTCAGGATTGGGGAGTCCAATCAATAGATCAAGGAACTGTAAGCTCATAGTTGGCAAAAAACCTACCTACCTAAATACCTTCTAATATCTTGACCAACCCTTTTTGGGGTTATGCAAAGGGGAATATGGATCCTTTCCACTAGAATTTCATGACAACTGGACATTCCGAGTTCAATGGTGAGGGCCATTGGGACTTGATAAAATAGTGTGAGACTTAATAAAAATTTATTATAAAATGTAATCAAGAAAGTACTGATAAATCTTCTCTTTTAATTTTTAGAATCAATATGAAAAACTCATCAACCACATTTTCACTATGATCAATTCTGGATAAAGACAATATCTTCACAGAAAGTAACTTTCAGAAATGGTTTAGGAGCCTTCGGGTTATCCTGCGCCATGAGCGAAAGTTTTACGTGCTGGAGTCCTCACTTCTTGATTCGCCTGCCCAAGGGGTGAGTGATGAATATTTCTTGGTCTAGGATCAACATTTGAGTGATGCACTCGATGCTCAATGTTTGATGATATCATCAATTTATAGTGAGCTCATGAAGTCTCATGAAGACATGGATGGCTATAGCATGCTCGAGCACCTCTGTGGTCTATACTAGGAGAGAGCAAGATAGGAAAGGTTTGAGATCTCCAAGGCTCTATTTCAGAGTAAGCTTGGAGAGGGTGCCCCAAATGAGCCTCATATAGTCAATCTCATTGGATACATTGAGTTCTTGGAGGTTGTAGGGTTTAAACTCCCTAAAGAACTGGGTAACGATCTCATTCTTGCATCACTCCTCCAGATCTTCTCCAACTTTGTTGTAAATTTCAACATGAAAAACATTGAGAAGTCTCTATCTGATCTTCTTATCCTCATTCTCCAAGTGAACAATGATATGAAGTGTAAAAATCCTTCTGTCCTTATGGTGAATAAAAGGAAAGGGAAGGCGAAGAAATTTAAGCCCAAATCTTCTTCAAGGCCTTTCAAGAAAAGGAAGATCAAAGAGAAGGCAAGAGAATAGGAGGCTATTTGTTTTGCATGTGGCAAGAAGGGCCACTGGAAGAAAAACTGCACCCAGTCAAGGAAGCAAGGGGAAGATTTAGGTGCATTTGTTATCGAATTAAATCTATCTATTTCTACCAATTGGGTATTATATACTGCTTGTGGTGCTCAAATCTATATCCAAATATAAGAACCAAGTAGATTCAGAAAGATTGACCGAGGTGAGGTGGATCTGCGAGCAGCCAACGAGGCCAGACTTGCTGTCGTAGCTCTCGGAGACTACCACATCACATTGCCTTCTGGGATGGTCTTGGTATTGAAAGTATGTTATTATGTACCCTCTGTAACTAAAAACATTATTTCGGTATCCATATTAGATACTGATGGATTCATCTTCAAGTTTGAAAATGAATGTTGCTACTTTTATAAAGATAACATTTTTTTGGTAGGGAACATTTATATGATGACTTTATGTGTTAGACTACACAAACCAAGTAATGGAAATCGATGACAAAGTTAATTAATATGACTCATACCACACCCAAATTTGGAATCACTGGCTAGGTCATTTCAATGAGAAACATTTGACAAAATTACATCAATATGGGTATTTAGATTCTTTCGAACTAAAACCACTTGGTGTATGTCATGCATGTCTACAAGGCAAAATGACCAAATCCCCATTTATTGGGAAAGGTGAAAGGGCTAAAGAGATTCTAGAATTAGTTCACACAGATGTGTGTGGACCATTTTTAGTTGAAGCAAGGGGTGGGTTATTATACTTCATAACTTTTACTGATGATTTTAGTAGATATGGATATATTTACTTAATGAGGTATAAGTTAGATTCTTTTGATCGGTTCAAAGAATACAAGAATGAAGTTGAGAACCATCTTGGTAAGAAGATTAAGAAACTCCGTTTAGACAGAGGAGGAAAATATCTTAATCAGGACTTCATTGATTTCTTACGGGAGTTTGGGATTCTATCTCAACTCACTCCTCCTTACACACCTCAGTGGAATGGTGTAAGTGAAAGGAGAAACCGCACCCTGTTGGACATGGTGAGATCAATGATGAGTCATGCGAGTATTCCATTATCCTTTTGGGGATATGCATTACAAACAACAACACATATACTAAACCAAGTACCAACTAAATTGATAAATGGTATTCCATATGAATTATGGAGTGGACACAAATCCATGTTATCAAATTTACATGTATGGGGTAGAAAAGAATTTGTTAAGGCCTCTTCAGGTAACAAACTTTCACCCCAAGCCACAAAGTGTACCTTTATAGGATACCCCAAGGAAATAAGGGGATATTACCTATACAACCCCTTAGATAAAAAGGTTACAGTGTCCAGACACACCATATTCCTTGAGAGGGAGCACATCTACAAAAGAGATAGTGGGAGAAAGATAGACTTCGATGGAGTCAAGGCTCAAGATACACAGGAGTTGGTAAAAGAACAGATTCCACAAAGCCCCATAGAAGAATAATATTTTCCAGAGACACAAGAACTACGTAGGAGCACGAGAGAGGTGAGAGAACCAGAATGATATGGTTTTCTTGTCACTAAGGATGGTGACTCATTATTGGTTGACAATGATGATCCTCTTACCTACAAGGAAGCAGTTGAAGGCACAGACGTTTCCAAGTGGCAAGAAGCCATGAATTTTGAAATGGATTCCATGTACCAAAACCAAGTCTGGATTTTGGTAGATCCTCCAGTTGATTTAAAGACTATTGGTAATAAATGGGTATTCAAGAAGAAACTGGACATGGAGGGATAAGTTAGCACCTATAAGGCACGACTGGTTACAAAAGGTTTTAGACATCATCAAGGAATTGACTATTATGAAACCTTTTCACTAGTTGCAATGATGAAATCCATCATAATTTTATTGGCCATTGAAACTTACCGTGACTATAAAATTTTGAAAATGGATGTCAAAACAACATTCCTTAACGGGAACCTCCCGGAAGATGTCTATATGACACAACCTAAAGGGTTTGTGACTCCAAAGTATGCCAACAAAGTATGCAAGTTGGAGAAATCCATTTATGGATTAAAGAAAGCATCAAGGTCATGGAACATTCATTTTGATGAAGCTGTAATGGAATTTGGATTTGTTAAGAATGAATGTGATCCTTGTGTCTACAAAAGGTTTAGTGGAAGTGCAGTCATTTTCCTAATAGTATATGTTGATGACATATTACTAATTGGAAATGAAGTACCTGTCTTATAGTCAGTTAAGGCATGGTTGGATAAATGATTCTATATGAAAGACTTGGGAGAGGCATTATATATTATTGGGATCAAGATCCATCATGATAGATCCAAGAGAATGCTGGGCCTAAGTCAAAGTACATACATTGACAAGATACTAAAGAGATTCAGTATGGAACAGTCCAAGAGGGGATTGTTTCCAGTGTCACATGGCATTCATCTTTTAAAGAAAATGTATCCTCAAACACATGAGGAAATAAATAAAATGTTAAGGATCCCTTACGCATCCACAATTGGTTCAATCATGTATGTTATGCTATTTACAAGGCCAGATGTTGCTTATGCATTAAGTGCAGTAGGAAGATATCAAACTGATCCAGGAGACCGCCATTGGATGACAGTCAAGACTATCCTTAAGTATCTGAGGCTTAATAAGGATATGTTCCTGGTTTATGGAGGAGATGAGGAAATAGTCATTAGAGGACATGTAGATGCTAGTTTCCAGACTGATCAAGATGATATGAAGTCGCAGATTGGATACATCTTCAGTTTGAATGGAGGTGCAGTGAGCTGGAAGAGCTCAAAGCAAGGTGTGGTCGTAGATTCTATAGCAGAGTCCGAGTATACCACAACTTCTGAGGTATCTAAAGAAGTATTATAGATACAGAGCTTCTTCTAAGAGCTATATGTAGTACCTAGTAGTAAAGATCCTATCACACTCTATTGTGATAATACTGCAGTGGTGGCACTTTCAAAAGATCCAAGGTCACACCAGTGGACAAAGCACATACTTCGGAAGTATCATCTATTGAGGGATTTTTCTCAGAGAGGTGAAGTTGTAGTGAGTATTATTTCCAAGGAAGACAATGTGGTGGGCCCCTAGACTAAATCCTTGACTCAGTAGAAACATGATCATCATGTGAGGTCTAGCGGACTAAAAGTCGTAGGCAGTTGGCTCTAGTCCAAGTGGGAGTTTTTTAGAGTTGGTGTCCTGAGAACCAACTGTTTGTACTTTGATTATGTGAATATACCCTTATTATATATTTTTCATTGTTCTGCATGACTATAATATAATAATGTCCTGGAATATTTTTTTCATTAATAAGGTTATGGCAGATCCCCGCTATGATGAGAACCTTGAAATTCTATAACAATATTCTTAAATAAAGTTCTATGGTTGGATGACATATTATGATAGGAAACATAGTATACATACCATCATGTGAAAGTATTCGTAAGAAGACGAGACTCTCTCTTATGAAGTTCTCACTTTGTAATCTCCAAGATGGGAGATTATGAGAATAAACCTTCCAGAAGTAATTCCGCATGTCTTGGTGTCATCGAACATTGCTATCTATGAGTGTGTGTAATGGTACTTAGACTAGAAGATTATCATTAACTCATGTCATGACTCATACACTTAGATTTGATGAAGAAAAACGCCACGAAGACAGTTGGAAGGAAGTAGGGTACATTGGATGCATCACGAATGACATGCTATTAATGGATAAGTTGAGGAATTATTTGTTCCTTCCATATTTATGGATGTAGATATCTCGAGCCCTTTGATTGAAATAGAACTGTTGCCCAAATTACATGGCCATGGTGTCACGATGAGTTTATTTCTGGAAGTCAAAAAATGACAGATCAAGCATATAGGTTTATGACACTGCCATGAAACCAGCTTGATGAGATATTGAGACAAAAGGATTAAACTACATAGTAAGCGTTCGTATGAGGTGACACATCAATGTGGAATCAACTTCTTTCTCTTGGGTGCCTTCACCTGTTTCTAGATAGTAATCTTGGACTTTAGGAAATTCTGCCTAATTCCAATGAGAAAGAGGAATAGAGGGTCACACACTAAGTGTATCCAAGTATCTCAAGTAGAATAAAGATTATTCCTATATGGTTTAATAATTATTCAAGGAATCCTAAATCATTTTAATGTTGGAGGAATAATAAAATGAAAACTATTACACTCTGTGTATTAATGATTACATGCCGTGTATTTTTCATTTTGGAAAGGAAATGAAAAACAATTACATGCCGTGTATTAATGATTACACGCTGTGTAATTTTATGAAAAACAAGTACACGCCGTGTATTAATGATTACACTCCATGTAGTTTTTATAGTCGGGATTTTGAGGAAATAATATTGTTTTATTAAATTATATTTATTATAATCAGCGTGGGCGCATATCAAGGAATTTATCATTTGACATGGGGGTTTTCAATAAGAGTTAATGAAATAAATAAAACGCGTAACACATTTATTTATTGTCATAACTCTATAACCACAAACCCGATTATAAATATCCTCACAACCCTAACACTTTTCCATAATCATTGTGCAAAACAATTCTGAATAATTCTCTCAAGGCCGAAAGAATTCCTTCCTCTAAGAACGCTCTCAAGACTGAGAGAGATCCTCCTCCATCGGATCAAGACGATCTAAGGCGGACAATGCAAGAAAAGGTTTCTCCATGCTATCACCCGGAGACTCCTTTGGAATTGTCCAGAGATATGTGGTGCACATGCAGGTCACCTCTAGAGGAATTCTACCCTTGGCTTCTATGACACAATGATGAATCACATCGAAACGTGATCGGAAATATCAACAAAGAAAGAACACCATAAAATGTACTTCTTATCAATTAATTAAATTAATTATAACCAACCTATGATGATCCTACTTTATGGTTCTGTGAATTTTCTTATTCTTTATCTATTTCTGTGATTCGATCCATGGAGTCTGGTGTTTATCGTCGTATTGATCCCAGATTGATCATTGCTAATGACAAAAGGCCAAGTGGGCACATCCACCCTCGAGCTTCTACTGTGCCCAGATTGATCATTGCTAATGAAATGTTTATGAAACCCATTTTATTTGAATGGGTTATGATGTGATGATATAATTAATGGTTTATAATCTTATGGAACACATATGTGTGGTTTTAATTATTTTATTATAGTTACATTATAAATAAGGATGGTGGTTATGTTATAACCATGGATGGTGGTTACGTTATAACCAAGGACAATGGTTACATTATAAACAAGGATGGTGGTTGCCTTATAAATAAGAATAATGGTTACATTATAACCAATGGTGGGAGGGACCTATATCTACCTCCAATGTATTGGTTAAAGATTGATATCTCATGATATAAATAGGACTGAAATGGTTAGTGAACTGAGTTCAGTAAGAGACTTTGTCGACTATGATAGTCTTGGGAGTGAACCTTGACTAGTAATATGGGTTGGGTAATGAACTCATTCCACTATGATAGTCTTAAAACTTATCCTTTAATACTAAGTAAATTATTTTCTATGCTTATGTGTATTCTATAAAATTATATATTATTTCAATGCTATTCCCTAATGGCATATGTTCTTTGATTCCATTATGATTTATGTCTTATGAACTACCCATATTTATTCCATGAATCAAGATCATGATCTATGATATATAGGGTATGATTTTCAAATGTTATGCTCATACTCTCATACCCTTATGTTTATTTTATGCTCAAGTGATCATTGATATATATCTTGTATACCCTTACCGAGTATTTGAGCTCACCCTTTCTTATATTTACTTTCCCTGAGTTATGAAGAAAGGTACTATTTATGATATGTATAAGAAGGATGATAGTTATGAAGATATTAGTGGGATACAAGGTAGATCTTTTATGAACCAGTTTTTATGTGTCCAAGTTTCCAAATTCACTATACCTATATGATTATGGGGTGGATCTTTATATTATGTAATGAATATTCATCTGTTAAGATCTGATATATATGTATGAAAATATGGGTTTCTATAAAAATAATGTGAATATGATTTAGGTTATGAGATTGGTGTGTGTGTTATATGACCATTCATGCAATATAGGCATGGTGACTCCTTAAGATTTTGTGATGAAATTTTATTAGGGTGATTTTTGTATCAAAGTTTGTTTTTGAGGGTAGGATCAATCAGATGCCTAAACTTTGTGATTTTGGGTGTAGATCTATATTTTGTAGTATATTATGATCCTAGGTGGTTGGATATAGGTTTTTAAGAGTTAGATAATATGTTTATATTTTTTGAGTGATTCCTGGGTTGGTGGGTGATTGTATCGTAGACCATGAAATAGGTGAAATGCTTGATTTTGAAGAAGAGTATCAAGGGTGATTCTAGTTAGATGCGAATGAAATGCATGTGGAGTATTATTGGTGTATTAGGAATGTTATACCATGAATTATGATATAAAAATCACAATATTTTGAATTAGGTTCTGTGATTGGGTTGTATTGGAGTGCGCACCCATTATGCTAGATGAATCGAGATAGTGCACACTGGTTATGCACAGTGATGTTGAAATGTGTATTAGTGAGCATCTGTGTATGGGATGAGGATTTATGGAGTTAATGAAATGATTTTGGGTTTGTTTTATTGGATTTTTAATGAAAATTAAAGGTATTTTCTTATGATGATGCGGACACCATAAATGACATGTTGTTAGGTATTGGTAGTACAAATGAGCATATTCTGGGAGGAGTGACATGCGTGTGATAGTGGAATTTGTTGTGGTTACTCCCAAGGAGTGGTATAAGGGAATAAATGTGGTGAGGAGTGTACAAATGGGAATTTTAGGTCATGAACCTCATTATTAATTAAAATTAAGTGGAGTCTTAGGATTACGTTTCTAGTGAGTTGAGAAACTTTAACATTTTATGTTTTGTGTTGGAACTTTTATATGAGTAAGATGGACACATATAATCATTACTTGTAGTAATGGATGGATCATGAGATTTAGAGGCACAACCTCATGTTGGTAGGTTCATGGGTGTGATAACATTTATCATTGGATGGTGGAGGTGGATTTGGGGTGTCAATGAGAAGATGAATCCATTTTTTTTCTAGTTCCTTAGTGAATACAATATTTTTGTTTTAGATGTGATATTCGAGGGATCCAATGTATTTTCATTGAGCTCAAGATCAATTTTATGTGCTTTGAGTTTTATTCCTATTGAAGATATTTTAATTCTTGGGTGAGATCATGATAACTGTTTTGGTTAGATTGGGATACAACCAAGAAATTACATTGAGAGATAGGTTCAGACTTCAGTGTGGGTATTGGAAAATCTTATGATTATTTTGTAGATGAAGGCATCATGATTTAGTGATGTAATAGAATGTTGGATGATGCAACTGGGTATCCTTGAGAATGGTTGACCAGAGGAGGCTCGACCACTATTTTTATGCGTAATTGGGTGTTGAGATATAGAAACTACCTTGAGCGAGTCATTGGATTATTGGAATTGTGTTTTAGAAGGAAATTTCAAGGTGGGTAGTATCATGGGTCATAATTGGCCATTGAGCACTAAGGATTATAGTGGGGATAACTATAAGATGGATTATAAATTGATTAGTGACACCATGGTGTAAAAATATATATAGGAACTAGTAATTAAAATATTTGTGTTTTTGTGATGGTAAAGATCAATGGATTGGTTTCTAACAAATAGGGTGCCTTATTTATAAAGTTTGTGCAATAAATGACCATTCACTATTATGAGGTGAAATGTGGAAAATTGGGAATGAATTAGTGAAAGAGATAGATTGGGTTAAATGGTTTATTTACCACTGAGGTTTCTTGGGTATGAGAAGTGCTATGGTGAGGAGGTTATAAAACATTATACCTTTTTAATATGTGAAATTCTAGGGAATTTGATTTTTTGGTTTACTGATGGGTTCCATTTGATAACCAATATTTATATTAGTAATATAAGAGTTTGGAAACTCTTAGATGATGTTTTTTGGATGTGGTTAAAGGCTCAAGTGGCATCCTGGGTGTTTAAGAGGGTGTCAAATATGGGAAAAATGGTTAGGTTGCTGAAAAACATTAGTAATATCCCATTCATAGTTTGAAACATTAGTCACAAAATGAAATTATTAGGGGAAGAGGGATCCCCCTACCAAAATGTTTCATGGTGTGAACATCTCTTCACACTATGAATGGTTTTTGAGTGATTTTTTTGGAGTGGATTAATTTTAGATTTTTCCTGGCTAGGGGCCTTTAGTTTTTAAGGTAGTTTTTCATCTAAAGAAGTCACTTTTAGTCAATCATCCCCATCCTTTACCTCTGTTTTGACCCCCTTTAAAGGGGTGGGTTCCTAGTGCGATTATATAGTACATCCAATTTAGGGTGACCATTTATTCATTTGTTCTTTTTTATCATCGATGGAAACTGATTTTGGCATGATTGTTTTAGGGTTTCAGTGATGATTCCACCAGATCACAGTATAATTAATTTATTTGGAAAGGTATTTTACTCAGTAAGCATAAGAGGAATCTTGAGATGATGTATTCCCAATGTTTTGTATCATCTTAGTTGAGGTACTTGTCTATATTATTTTTCATAAGGTTTTAGTTTAAATTAAATTAAATTTTCCTTTAGAACATGCATATAAATTGGGGATCTTGTGTGGATTAGATTCTGGTGTGTGTCAGGAATGGAGCACACACCGTTACCCATGGTTTTGATAAGAGAATGACACCCAATGTTTTTTATGAATTATGTCTAATTGAATTAAATTTTAAATTAGTTATAAATTTTTAAAATTGATTGAATTATTAATTATAAATAATTATAATTATTTATTGAATATATTGGCTTAACATATGTGCTCAAGATGTTGATACAAGAAAGTAAAAGTCTTAGAAGAGATTGAGTGAGAGTTGTTAGGATATTATTAAAAGTAAATGGATTCATTTGAGGCAAGTGTTCCATTGAGAATACCACTTTAGTAAATGATTTTTATTTATACATGCATGTGATATGTGGTCTCATAACTTATGGTGAATTAAATTTTATTTAAATAATTTTTTACTACTTTATATGGATAAAACAAAGTGTCAAGGGATATGATAGATACTTGAACACTATTTTATGCCTCAACTGCTGATGGATGAGGATGTTATTATAAATATTTTTGATATGATACTTAGACCTAATAAGGGTAAAAATGAAATAAATGAAAAAGATGTAGCAGGTCTAGGAATAGGTACCCTTAGTGACCTTTGAGTGAAAAGATATAATGTATTTGGGATGATTGGCCCAGGTAAGCCATGATATGACTATGAGGTGCATTAGAACTATTTTTCTAGTTGACTAGAGCATAGGGTAAAGTGTTACTTACCTAATGATATATGAGTAACTAGGAGGGTATGTCTTGGGTATATTTTTGATAGGTCGGGTGAGTTGACCAACCTACAACTTGGGATAAGAGATGTAAATTATGAAATATCATGAGAGTGACCCTGGTGAGGCTTGATTTATGGGGCCAGTGAGGCTGTTACATGAGTATGATGATACTGAGGGATGTTATTCCCTATGAGCGACAATTTTGGATTAAGGGACGAGTTTGATAATGAGGATCACATATAGGGTGTCCATGTTATGATGAGACCTAAGGGAATTAGTGGGTGTGCCAATGACACATTGACCCATGAGAGGGTGAGTGTTGGGAGATAGATATCTCCAGTTATGGGTGTCACATTAGAACCCTAATATCAATAGTGTTCATCTTTTATGGGTTTTATAATGAGGTATAGTATATATGATAGAGAGACCAACTTAGGAGGAACGTGATGGGTTCAGGTTGGCGGCCAACCTATGTGGATTGACTTGAGGTTTCGAGGAGGATGTGACCCCAAGTATATATAATCTATGACATGTTATTTTGGGGAGAATGTTCCCTTAGGTATATGTGTTTCATGTTAAATATAAATATGCGTGAGTTTCATGTGAAATAACATTATAGGATAGAGGGTTAGGATATTACCCTTGAGTAATAGAGGCTTGATACCTGGTTCTAGGTAGGATATGTGAACCTACAAATGTATGACAACTAATCATTACTAGTGACCTATGACCTAGGGTATATATGGTTCTAGGGTGTAACAACCATATGTTGGATATGGTTCTTGATGAACCATAAAATTGGGTTTATATGTTCTGGGTATGGGTATGTTTCCCCCAGGTTGTTTCTAATGTTTCGTGTATGGGTACTTTTAAACTGGGTGGTATATTATGTTCTAGAGATGGGTTTATTTCCCCTAGGTGGTTATATTTATTTAGAGACACTTCGACATTGAATGAACCAAGTTTGATGTTTGGGTATAGGTTTTGGGGTAGGACTTGGTCCCCCCAGGTGATTAATGTGACATGCTCTGTGACATCTGACACTGGTAAAAATAGGTATAGTTGATCTCAAGTGTAATACTAAAACCCTAGGACCAATGATGATAATTTATTACTATTTACACACTTTATTAATGTATTTTAAGCATATAATTTGAGCACATACACTAAATTTACTGGTTATGCATGACACTATTTTTTTTCTCTACTGAGTTCTACTCACACCCTGTTTGGGAATCCATGACAGTTGGGAACCCGAGAAGACTTAAATGATCATAAGTTCAAGTTGGATAGAGTCCTGGTGTTTCATGATTAATCTGGAAAACTCATATGGGATCCAATATGGGGATGAGGTGAGGCTCAGATATGGAAGTAGAGTCTATGTTCATTTTTATTATTTTTCTTATTTGTGTAATGTCCTATATTTTCTAATAGGTACAGACACATATGTTACTACTATAAACCTCTCATTTTATGTTAATAATGTACTATAAAGGACAAGGAGTGGTTTGGGAGATCCCAGGGCTCATTCATAGCATGGATCTCTAGTATTTTTGGAGGCAGATTGAGACACACAGTTAGTGCATGGTTACTTATAATCGTGTGAATCAACTATGTAGGAAACTCAGTGCACAAAAGGAGGCCCCATGTTCGACAGAATCTTGTGAGCCAGACCACGTGACCATGTGGGTGATGAAATATTTTTGATAGATCCATTTTTCATGGGTTGTTCATGGTTAGTCAAACCATGTTCCTAGCCCATATTAGGGGGTTCCTTGGGTAGTGGCTACCGCATGGTTGGTGCACAGTTTGGCCAACCATACGACCAAACTCTGTGACCCCTTAATAGTGGGGTAAATGACCATTTTTACCTTGAAATTTTCTAAATCCTTAAATTCTACCTCCCCCTCTTTTTTAGTATATAACACACTAGGTGAAGCCTTCCTCCTCTTTTCATTATGCATTGAGTCTATTCACTCATCCAGACTCTATTTTCTCTACCATTGGGTGTGTTGGATCTACAACGGTAAGATATCCTATCCTATTATTTCTATTATTCATTTATCTTCCCATATACTGTGCTATTTTGGTGTGATCTCATATGCTCTATTTTTAAGGAATTGATTGGTTCTTTTAATTTCTACCATTCTAGATTGATTCAAGGTCCAACACCGAATGAGGAGAGTGCTACAATGCTATGGTAGGTGGTCTAGTTACTTTTTCTAAAGTCTTATAGCATTTATGTTATGCACCATTGTTCTACATGCCAGAACTTCCTGACTCACCTCCATAATTCTTAATTAATTAAATTAAAGGTTATTTACATATATAATGGGTCCCTATCTACCTTCAGAAAGATGTATTTGAACATCTCCTTTACATGCCCCCCTATGGGTGTCCCCTTCCATAAGGGCCTAAATGCTCATTTTCCTTAAATTTTTAAACCACCATTTTAGGTACATGTTTCATTTTAATAAATTATGCCTTTGAATTGTGATTTGAACTATGAAAATGAGAGGCCATGTTCTTAGGTCCATATTCATTATGCTATAATTTCTAATGAATTCACTTGAATTAAATTATTTGGACTACTTGATTAAAGTGTTATAAATAAAATTCCTTGTTAAATGGTAGGGACCATGATAACTAAGAAATGCCTCATATCTAAGATGAGGGTGATACAAGGGTCATGATTTAAGGATTCCTTGGATGGGATCATTGTACCTTATAATTAATACTTGTTATGGATTGTAAATACTCTGAGAGCAATAATTGGATCCTTGTTGGATGAATTGGATGGGATTACTGGGCAGACTACTTACCTTCCCATGAGTGATACCAGTTCCCTAAGGGAGTAATCATGGGCTGATTTGGTGGAATGATGATTATACCATGCCACGAGTGATACTCAGTCCCCTATGCGAGATACTTAGTATTGAATCAGAGGTTCATAGTTATAAATGGCTAGGAGTGATACATGGGATTCCTATTATGGATCAACTTTTATAGTCTTAGGATACCACTAATAATTACTGAGGATTCCTTTTAATTAATTCCAAGAATTCATAATTGATACTCCATGGATGCATCCTACAAGCCAACTCATATGCTTAGGTTTAGTCCACTCTTGATGATTATATTATCATGACCCATTTATCATACCCACATCATATATATACATGTTAAACTTGGATCAGAGACATCCAGGTTAGTTCAAATAAGGTAGTGTTGACTATGTATTCATGAGTAACCTAGACTGAGATATACTCCTTTATTTACTGCATTTCATTTATTATGAATGAGAACACTGATCATTTTATATGAAAAGAATTGTTTGATCTTGAAACCATTGGTGGTGACCTACTAATTATATATCACACCCTTCTCAAGCCACCCTTGGTACCACAAGAGGGCATCATGATTTCAAGTGTAGATAAGGGGAAGTTACCAACTTCCAAGGCTTGATTATGAGTATAGGGAAGTAGTAATGGATCAGAGGACCAATACTATTCTTGTGATTCTAGTAGTGGTAGATTTTGGTATTTTTTCATTTTTGTATAACATATGGTATATTCCTATTTCCTCTATATCCCATGTACTAATTTCTGTGTAGTAACATGGAATGATCATTATCATCGATTTTGTATCTATTTATGATTCAAATTCCACATGTTTATTTATTATCTTTATGATTATTTATTATTGTTACTCTACTACTTATTATTATTATTCTTCTAGTGTTTCTGATTTATTATTTACCACTATGCTAAAATAAGACCCATGAGGGAATAGTCTCCCCACAAACACACCCTAGGCCCTAACTATTAGTTATAAGTCTCTAGCATATGGGAAGGTGATATTGAGGTGATGTGGCCAACCTTGATGGGGCACCGTTCAATAGATTATGGGGCAGGATTCTACAAAGTGGTATTAGAGGAGATTTTTCCAATTTTTCTTACTATTTGGGTAATATAAAGGATACTGGGATGTATTAGAGTTTTTTAATGATATTGTTCCTAGTAATAAATAACCCACATAAAGGGGAAATCCAAATTAACTAGGATGAGTTATTTCTATTATTGTTTTTTTCTGTTTCAGTTGTACCGATTTCACCTTTGGGTGACACACATGTTTTTTGATGTTATTATTATTGATATTATTATTATTATGGATTTATTAACTTTTACTAGTATAGAAATGAGGTATCATTTCATGCATCATATTAGTCACTTTAGGACATATATATTACATGTATTTTTCCATGCCACATTTACTTTCTGTATGCATTACCTATATTACACGTGTTTATCATGAGTGACATGATTGATATATATGGAAATGTGATAATGTTTCTTGTAGGAATAAAACAATTAGATTAATTAAATTTACTAAATTAATATAAATGATTCCGCCCATATATTGATTATTATACCTTAATTAACCAATTATTTCATGTTTAATCCATGAACTACTAGTTCTATGGGATAAATCATTAGTTGATTTGATTAATGAATGTAAATTGTAATTTATGAAACATGTAATTATATAAATTTGGAATGGTATTTGATTCAAAAAATAAATATATATGACCTGTTACATCCTAATACTATACTTAAAGGTTAGGTCACAATTACTTGACATACAAATTGCAATTTATAAATAGTATGGGATTTTATAAATTGGGAAGGGTTATGTGTTTAATTAGATTGAAATATCTATATCCATATAAATAAGAATGATATTTAATAAATTAAAGTTTTAAAATGAAATGGTTCCCACTAGATGGGTATTCCAATTGAAAATTAAAGGGTGTTCTCCTCTGTACCTTTCAATTGAAACTCTATAAAAAACATTAATTGTGTTGTGTGAGACCATGAAATTGACTCAACCTTAGTAGTGGGTTGTAGGTAGTGTATTATGAGACTTCTGTGATCTTCCTAATCACCTAGACCTAGATTCAGGAGTAGTTAGAGAGGTGTGAACCTTTCATAGGAAGGCTTTAAACCTATCCTTTTTGTCTTTCACTATTTACTATCTTCTATTAAATCACATCTTAGGTGTGTACTTGGAAATTTTAGAGCTATGCTGCCATGATGTTCTCAAGTCGTACGCTTGGAGGGTGGTGATGAACATGCTTCGAAGGTGGTCAACCCTATGACACATGTATTACCTCTTAAGGTTCCACAAGAGAAATATACTATTAATATTCCTATGGGAACCAATGATTAGTTTTGTGATAGGTTATATCTCTTTATACAGTCTATACATAGAGCTCCCCAACCTGCTCATACTATGTCAGAGATGATGTAGGAATTCCAGAAGCATCCTCCTCCCACCTTTTTAGTGGACGAAAGTCCTCAGGCTACTAAGTATATTCTAGAGGCTATGATTTCTATATTTTAGAATATATAAATTCCTCTATAGAGAAGGGTAAATATTTCCACCTATATGCTTCATGACTCCACCAAGCGTTGGTGGGATATCATATCTCAGGTTGATCATCATCAGGGTATGGTCTGAGAGGACTTCAAAATGGCCTTTTATGACTAATTTTTTCTATAGAATTTGAGAGTGGATTGCGCTAAGGAGTTTATAAACTTACAGAAGGGTTCCATGATGGTTGTGGAGTGATCTTCTCATTTCACTAAGCTTCAACATTTTTTATTGACTTTTACTAGTGATAAGTTGATGATTGTGAGATGGTTTGAGGATGGGATTGTATTCATCATTTGATCATATGTGAACATATTCCAACTAACCACCATTTATGAGATAGTGAACTAGGTCCTAATCACAGAGTGGGACCTGGGGGAAGCTGTCAATGTGAGCCAAGGAAGTTTAGCTTCCCAATAGAGGGATGGTTTGTCTAGTGGTAGGAAAAATCGTTTTGAGAGTGCATGTGGGGGTAGTTATAAATAGATTACATTCACAAATAGTTATGTGGTGTGCCACCAGTGTGGTATATTAGGACATAATAATCCCCAGTGCATGAAGAACTCGATCGAGTACTGAGATTGTTGCAGGATGGGTCACCTTAAGAGTTTCATCCTAACTTTCCATATTTTACCTAGTGATAATAGATCTATATTGACACTGTATTTAGTTATGGGATCAGTAGCACTATTTCAGGATGTGAGCTAATCTAACACTAGATGATCATAGAAAGTTTGTGGTCATGGGCGAGGTATTTAGGATTTATATGTTTAGTGCTAGTAGAGCAGATCTTCCTAGGTTAGTTAGTTTGCATATTAGGGTTGTGGATCTGGACATATTTATGTAGCATAGCCTACTCCCAAGGAGTAGAGTCCATGATATTCTATAGTATGAGGTAATATTCTTGTATCTTCTATTTTAGTTTCTGTCTTATTTGATACAGGTGCATCACACTCTTTTATATCTGCAGTAATTATGTAATTTTTTGAGCATATATATTGAGAACATATGTAGCATTATGAATCTTGACACACCATTAGGGGTCACATCAGAGAGTATACACTAATATAAGGAGTTACCCCTTAAGGTTGGTGGGTACTATTTTTGTGTGGATTTTTTTTTGTCTTCGATATGGCATTAATGGTGTCTTATCATGCCCAGGTTGATTTCTATTTCCAGAGGGTGTCATTTTCATCACCTGAGGGTAGCACATACATCCATAATGGTGAATGGGATATCCAAGTGAGTTTAGATGGACTCAGAAATCATGGGATTGGTAGGGTGACAACTCAAATGTCTAGTCTCTTTATAAGTGACCAAGGAATGCATCTTGTGGAATTCCCTTATGTAGTGGATCATTTCAGGGATGTATTACCTGATAATTTATCTAGATTACCTCCTATAATAGGGGTGGAGTTCACTTTTGATCTAGTTCTAGGTGCATCACCAATTTACATTCCTCCATATAGGATAGAACATATAGGGAATTAGTAACTTAAGAACTAGTTATAATACTTAGGGGAATATGGTTTTATATGACCCAATACCAAACCATGGGGTTAAACTATACTTTTATCTAAGAAGGAATATGTTACCCTTAGGTTGTGAGTGGATTACCGATAGTTGAACCGGATTATAGAGAAGAATCGATATCTACTTCCTCATATAGATGACATATTCTACCAGATCTGAGGATATATAGTTTTATCTAAGATAAATTTGAGGTTGGGATACCATCAGGTGTGTGTTAGACCATTAAACATACCACGTACATCATTTTTGAGAAAATATGTCTTGTATGAGTACCTGTTTATTTCATTCAGTGTTATGAATATTCCCACAGTTTTCATGGTATTGATGAATAAATATTTTCACATGTACCTAGATTTATTTGTGGTAGCCTTTGTGGAAAATATCTTAGTGTATTCTCACGCTATAAATGACCATTCTAACCACCTTGATATCATACCAAATACACTAAGATAGAAATAAATATATGATAATATCAAAAAATTCCACTTTTGTATTTATAAGATTCACTTATTAGGTCATATCATTTCATAGGTAAGCATATATATTAACCTAGAGAAGATGAGCATCATAGTTTCTTGGGAGTATCCCAAGAATGTGTTTGACATAAACAATTTCTTGGGGAATGCTAACTATTACAGGAGATTCATTCATGAATTTTCACACCTAGAAATGCCTCTTATGGTCTTGACTAAAAAGGGTCTAAGTTCTTATTATCATGAGCTTGTGAGATATCCTTTCATAAGTTAAAGGGGATAATGACTTCAGCACTAATCCGAATTCTTACGGAGCTGGGAAGAAGTTATATAGTTTATTGCGATGCTTCAAGAATCGGGTTGGGAGAAGTTTTGATGTAGGGATATTGGGTTGAAGCATACATTTCCTACCAGCTAAGACCTCACAAGAAAAATTACCCTACACATGACCTCGATCTAGCATCCATGGTTCATGATTTACAATGTTAGAGGAATTATCTATTGGGTGAGAGGTTTTGTTGTTTATACGGATAAAAAATGTCTCAAATACATCTCTAAACAATGTTACTTGAATCTAAGATAATGCAAGTGGGTATAATACCTACAATCATTAGATTTTGAGCATGCATATACACTTAGAAAGGGTAATTTAGTAGCTAAAACCCTGAACTGGAAGACTCAGAAAAATGCCATGAATGAGGTCAATAACGAGTGGTAGTTTATGGACATATTCTCTATGATTCAGTTGAATTTTAAGGTACTTAATGGGAAACCTGTTTTAACATATTTGGTAGTGAAATCCTCCATTCTAGAGTGGGTAAGGATGAGGTAGATTTCTAACCCCCAAGGATTAGTCCTAAGGGAAAGTATCTCCAATGAGGACCCACCACCTGGTTGGGTTATCAGGGAGGATGATATTCTATACTTCCTTGGGTGTATCTGGTTTCCTTTAGACATATGGGAAGAGTTTATATGGGAATATCATGCCTTTATTTGGGAAGTTCACCCTTGGATTACCAAGATATATATATATATCAATAGTATTATTGGCCACATATGAAGAGGCATATTTCTAGTTTCATCATGTCGTGTTCCACCGATCATTAGGTAAAAGTGGAGCACCGAAAACCTGTTGAGCTTCTATATCACCTATCCATTCTTGAGTGGAAATAAAATGACATCATTATATATTTTTTTATTGGATTTATAGGATCCCATTGATTCAATTATTTAGTATGGGTGATCTTCGATAGGTTAACCAAGTTCACACACTTCCAACCTATTCGAGATACCTTCTTAGTTGATGAGCTTGGGAGGATTTATATCTGAGATATTGTGCGCCTTCATGGTGTTTCCTATTCCATCATATTAGAAAGAGACTCCCAGTTCACATTACATTTCTGGAAGAGGATAAAAAAGGAACTGGGTTCACATGCTCTCTTAGGTACAACTTATCTCCCTCAGATCGATGGGTAGTCCAAGCAGAGAATACTGGTGTCAGATAACATGCTCCAGGCATGTTTCATTGATTTTGGAGGTTCTTAAGACATGAATATATCAATTTTCAAGTTTTCATACAATAAAAACATTTAGGAAATTATTCAAATGGATTCTTATGAGGCCCTTTATAGTAGGAAATTCTGTTCACCCCTATGCTGGTTAAAGGCAAGTGAGATAGTACTACTAGATTATCATATCATTCTGGAGACTTCAGAGTAAGTACAACTAATTTAGAAGTGGTTGGATACATCTTAGTCCAGGAAGAAGCCTTATACCAATCATCATCACCAACCTCTGGATTTATAGGTGGTACATAGGTTCTTTCAGTGAGTTTTTCCTAGATGGGGTCATAGATAGATTCGGAGGTAGTGAAAGCTACCACCTCATTATATAGGGCCTATCAAGATCATGGAGGGAGTGTGGATGATAGCCTATCGGGTGAAGTTACCATATAGGTACCATTCCATGCATGACCTCTTCTATGTATCACATCTTCAGTAGAATCATTATGACCTATATCATTCATTTGAACTTGAGGATATTGAGTTAGAGGTGGATGCCTCCTTCAAGGAGAATCTAATACATATCATTGATTAGAGCACATAGATTCTATGAGGTAGTTTAGTTCCTCTAGTATGTGTGATATAGAAGCATGATGGTGTAATGGACAAGAGCTGGGAGTGAGATCCCAATTTACATGCTCAGTGGTCATAACTTTTCTTAGATGATTATTTACCACCCTCATAAGTGTAACTCAAGGATGAGTTGTTTTAAAGAGGGGAGGTTATAACATCCTAGTTTTTAGAGAGTTATAGGAACTTATGTTACTATTTAAATACTCTCATTTTATGATAATAATGTACACTAAAATATATTAAGTGGTTGAAAAGAGTCCATAGATAATTTGAAATATAGAGCTAAAGAATTTGAGGAGGCTGATGATCTGTAAGGTTATAACATGGTTAGTTCTAACTGTGCACATCAACCATGCAAGGAACTTAGTGCACAATAGGAGGCTATACAGTTTAACTGAACTATGTGATTCATGATAGAAAATTGTTTCATTTATATAGGTTTTTTAATAGATCCATTTTTCATAAACTACACACAGTTATTCAAACCACACACCCAGCATGTTGAGGAAGTTACTTGGACAGTGGCTATCACATGGTTGGTGCATGGTTTGGCCAATAGTGCGACCAAATTGTGTGACCCCTTAATAAAGGGGTAAATGAATGTTTTACAATAAAAATGTTTTAAATACTAAAATCCTTCCCCTATTGCTTCCATAGGAACACACATCAAGAGAGTCCTTCATCCTTATCTCATTAGTTTTTGAGGCCATTCACTCATCCAGACTTTATTTTATTTACCGTCGAGTGATTTGGATCCATAAAGGTAAGATATCCAATATTATTCCTTCTGTTATTCATTTATCTTCACATATACTATGCTATTTGGGTGAATGATCATATGCCCTATAATATGAGCATTGACCCATTCTTCATATTTCTCCTGTTCTATCTTGATTTAAGGGTCGACACTGGATGAGGAGAGTGCTACGGGGATACGGTAGGTGGTCCAGTTCCTTTAACTCAAGTCTTGTAGAATTTATGTTATGATCTATTGTTCCATCCACCAGACCTTCTAGCATCACGTCCTTAATGCATAATTAATTAAATTAAAGGTTATTTACATGAATAATGGGACCATATCAACCTGAAAATCAATGCTATTGGGAATTACCTTGATATGGGCCACCCACATGGGTGTGTCCTTTCTTAAGGGCCTAAATTCTACTTTGAATTTAATTTTTAAACCACCATTTTATGTGTGTGTTTACTTGTAATAAATGAAGCCTTTGAATTATGATTTGATCTAAGAAAATGAGCAGCCATGTAGCTGGTCCCCTATTACTTATTCTACAATTTTGAATGGATTTACATGAATGAAATGATTTGGACAACTTTATTAATGTGTTATAAATGAAATTTCTTGATAAATGGTTGGGATCATGATAGATAATACATACCTCATATCCAATATGAGGTCAATAAAAGGGTACTTATTTAATGATGCAATAAACAAGATCATTGTTCCTTATAATTAAGACTTGTTATGGATTGAAAATATGTTGGGATAGATACTCAGATCCTTATAGGATGCCTTTGACAGACTTACCAGGTAGAATGGTTACCTTCCCATGGGCAGCACCAATTCTTTAGGAGAGTCACCATGGAAAGACTCACTGGAAAGATTGTTATTCCATACCATGAGTGATAATCATTCCCCTATGTGAGATACCTGAGAAGGGCTTAGAGGGTCATACATACACCAGGCCAAGAGTGATACATGGGATTTCTTTTAATGGGAATCCATGGAAGAACTCTTCGGTGATGGGTATTTATAGATCTCCTAGAGTGATAATTGGGATTCATATTATGGATTTCTTTGGATGGTCTCAAGATGCCACTTATAATTTCTAATGATTCCTTTTACTTAATTTTAAGAATGAATAACTAATACTCCAGGGACACATCCACCAAGACAAATCACATTATTGGGTTCATTACACCCTTTATGCTTATATTATGATGACCCATTTATCACACCCATATCATATATGTGCAAGTTAACCTTGGTTTAGAGACATATGACTTAGGATGAAGCAGGTAGCATCGGTAGGGTATCTATGAGGATCCTAGAATGATATGTAATCATTTATTTATTGAAATGTACATAACTAATTTTATATGAACATATTGGATTGATATATACACCATTGGTGGTGGCCTACTGAGTATATATCACACCCAAATCATGCCTCCCTTGGTACCCAAGCAGACTTCATGATTTCAGGTGTAGATAAAGGGAAGAACCTAGCTTATGATGCTTGATTTTGTGTATAGGGAGGGAGTACAAGAGCATAGAACCAATCCTATGCTCATGATTCTAGTAGTTCCATCTTTTGGTATTTTTTCATTTTTGTTTATCATGTAGAATATGCCTTTTTCCCTTGTATCCCATATACTCATTTTTGTATAGATACATGGAATGATGATTATCATAATCTATTCATTATTATTATTATTATTTCACTAATTCTTGTTATTATGATTCCACTATTTTTCATTTATTATTTAATACAGTGATATACAATGAATCATTAGGGAATAGTCTCCCCACAAACACACCATAGTCCCTCATTGCTAGTCAGTAGGATCTGGTGTATGGGGAGGCACACTTGGGGTCATGTGGCCAACTGTCATGGGGTACTGTTTAGTGGATTCTAGGATGGGATAATACAATTTGTGTATCTGATTGGTTCTGTGGGTGATCATTGTTGTATATTAGCATAATCATGAGTTCGTATGACTTCTTGATTCCATATTATTTTATTATTAATGTCTATGTTTGATTACTTTTTCATACTTTGATTATTTGTGATGGATGGTGTTTTATTTATTTTCCTCTATTAGTGCACTTTGATACAAGGGTATATTCTGTCCATGGTACTACCTTAGACCCATTGTGCTAGTTTTTAGCCTCTAAAATACATGGAGGCATGATTTAGGTTGAGTAGGGACTACCTGTTCAGGAAATATCAAGTGGTATGGGGTAGTGAGATGTTATAGGTATCATGTCCAACCCAAATCATAATCATTTTGGGAGGCATCACATCAAACCCATTTTACAACAATCTCAGAAGGCATCACATACAGCCTATATCACAACCATCTCAATAGGGATCATGTCCAACCCATATCATAATCATCTCATGAGGAATCATGTATAACCCACATCACAACTATATCAGGAGACATCACGTCCAACCCATATCACAACCATTTTAGGAGGTACCTTGTCTAACTCACATCGGAACCATTTTAGGATGCATCACATCCTAACAACATCACAACGGTCCCCTAAGTTGTAATTACACCCAACCAAAATATAAACAATTTACTAGATTTAAATTACACCCAATAACATACCAACATAACCCCTGGTGGGAATTACACCCAACCGCATATCAAACATTACTCTCAATTGGAATTACATCCAACCATACCAAACCATGTGATCTCATATCCCCAAGAATTATTTTTATATCCTATCAAACACTTTTTATATAACTTTATTATGAATATTGGTTATATAAAATTCACACAAGGCATCTATCATGGTTTTAAATCTATCCAAATCCATAATACACACAAACTTGGTTCATTATCCATATGCCCAACCCACTACATTTCTAAATGTTACCATACCCATGGTAAAAGATTTATCAACCTTAACATCAGTTTAAAGAAACCCATTATAAAAATCACACTACTCATGCCCAAAGTGTAGTTCATCTAGTTTTCACATGTCAAAACTATCCTCCCTCAATATAACTTATGTTCCCATAATATTAACCATAAAAAAGGTTATTACAAATAAATATATCAGTTACCATTATTAAGGAAAACTCTAGGATTCCATAATAGGTTCCCAACTTAATATAGGGATAAGGACACCCCTCATAGTTCTATTCCCTAGGTATCAAGACTTTTCACTAGGAAACATGAGCATCATCAGCTACTTGTTAAACCAATAAGGTTTAAGAAAATCATCATGATCTAGATATCTCATACTTATCACCCATTATGTTAAAGAACCCAACTTGGTTCCATGATAGGTCACTATCACATGCTTACAGATATCCATACCTCATATGGCCATACTCACATCACCACAAAGGTTAAACCCTAGGTATTTATCTAGTTGATAACTACATATCTGGAATGTGACCTTTATTAGTCACTAGAGACATAGATACATAGGCACCCTCTTGTTATCCAATTTCAATTTACTTAAGCTTTTCACCTAGATGACATAGCCATTAATGGCTATACACTTTTGGTATAATATTGGAGGACATGATATGAGCCAAAAACAAACACCCAGCCTTTCCCATTATAATGAAAAACTATCCATGACTCCCATTCAGGTCACACACCCACCTACCCATGATTACCATTCACATAATATATGGAAAACCATATAAATAGGCAATATTAGGAACTACATACCTCAATTACAGAGTTATCCCCTTAAGTATCTTTCTCTAGTATCGACTAAGATCATCTAAGACAATACTAGCTATAGACCATCCACATGAGCCCATAGCTCCATAAAAAATCATTTTCATTAATTATATATCCATAATAATTAATTAACACCATTAATTCAATAATAATTTCCAAAGGTATAATTGAGGAATATCTCACCAGATGATCTAATGATGCCAAAACCTTACCCTATAGAGTGCTATCCAAACTAGGACATCCTTAGGACCAATAATGACCAAATACTAGATATTTGAAATCAATTCATCAATTAAATTCATCCCATTTTGATTAAAATTAAAAAATAAATAAGGGTAGTGACATACATAATTGAAACAACATGCAACCATGTCTGTTATTATTTCAGGATTCTCCCCTAGATAAGATGATAAAAATACCTATCACTCTAGTATGGATCTACCAAAATTCAGGGGAATTAACCATAAATTCATAATTCAAAAATATTGAAATCAAATAAAAAGGTGGAACATGATGAGTAATGAGGAGGATAACCCCACTAAGAACTACTGAAGAAACACCTCTAAAACCACATGACATCATTAGAGAGATATAAGGGGATGAGAATTGTGGACCCTCCCCTAATTTTTTTCTAAAGAATAACCATGAGAGGGGTGTTCAAATAGGGACTCATAATGAAAATTTTTACCCTTATAAAAAAATCACCTTGGTATTATCAGGTACCCGGTGTAGGGAACCAGACACTCGGTGGCCCTATCGAGGGAGTAGGTCCCCTAGGACTACCACCGAGTACCTAGTTCCACCCAACTGTGTACCCAATGACTCACTATAGAAAAAAAATTTCGTTTTTACATCTGAAAACCCCAAAACTAACTTTATACCTACTTCACTTAAGATAACACCTTATAAAACTACTATTCACTATCTTAAATATGTCTACCAATCCCAATTCTTGATCTGGATTGAGAAAGTAAAAATTTCCTGGGTTCCAACCTAAATGCAACCCATATTTTCTCTAACTCCATTAAAACCCTATGGTTTAGGTCATTACAAAATAGAAACATTAATTTTTTGGGTTTATTTACTAAGTAAAAATACCATTTACCCCTTCAAGTGTATATCTACTAAAATTCTATCAAAATTTCATAAAGTATAATTTTTTTAGAAACTTTACTATAAAGTTTCTATTCATGCGACAAAAGTAATACCTAAATCAATTCATCATAAGATCTTAGTCATGCTTCCCAATATCTTGAGGAAAAAATAAATGTTATGGGTTTTTATATTAACTTATGGGAAGTGGTTTTTATATTTAATAACCAATTATAATAAGTTATAAATTAGATAAAATTTTAACATTACCTTAGTAGAAAAAATATAACTAGAGAAACTAGAGTAACACCTATTTGCCAAGGTAGGAAACATGTATACCAGATTTGTATATATTATAATTGAACAATAATACAACCAAACCTATATATGTATAATTAAACTATAAGAATAAAAACCTAAACATAATTATAGTCACTAACACTAATAAATAATTGAAAAATTATATACATTATTGGGTATGCACATTATATAAAAATATACTAAGTGTATCTCCCATGGAGGGAGGAACCATCATAGAACTCCATGGATATCCAAAGTGTTTCCACTAAATCCATAAAATAAAATCAAAGAAGGTCCTTCATAACTCCTCACTATAGGTGTCATGGAACTATTTTATATTTTATGAAAATAAAGGTTCTCCAATGATAGAAATATTCTTGAAATAATATAAAATGAGAGAATATTAAAGGTAAAGAATAAAAATAAACAAAAATTTACATGTAATAATAAAAATATCTATGTTCATGAAGAGGTATACTAATTTCACTATATTTAGCAGTTCAATTATATGATACACCCATAGTATTAAAATCATATATCTAAACAAGCTTATAAATCCATGTAGTGCTATAGTAACCAACATTGCTACAAAACCTAGATCTGTATAGTGGTCCATGATGCTATAGTACTCTGTGTTAGTAAGATCTATGCTATTACTATACAAGATTATAGAACTTAAACTATATCCATCTAATATATTATGCTCTATAATTACAATAATCTCTAAATTGAATATTTTTTTAACAAATAACCTCCTTTTATGCTCCCAAAGTGTGCTTCCTCATTCTTACACTCAATCATTATTAATTATTTAAGCCTGAAAGTGGCATAATTATGACTCAACATCTAAATATCCATTAAATTCATCAATATATATATTTTATTGTTCAATAATCAAATCTTATATAACATTAGTATCCCAATTTTTATTAATCCTATGCCAAAATGACATTTCAACTAAATATTCATCATTCTAGAAATAATCACAAGGTTTTTTACTAGATTTATCTCACTATGTCCATCATGGTTCCATAAAATTTCAAATTGATTTTTTAGTACCTATTATAAAGTTCTTCCACTAAACAATTTACTTATCAGCTTTTTTTGTAATAATATATTGTGTCTCTATAGTAGATACTACCAAAACCTTATGTAATTATGATATTAAACTTATGAAATTTAATTTATAATTAAACACAAAAACTGTGGTACACCTCATACTATCAATATAATTTTTAAATTTATCATCTATGTACCCCTGTAACAAATTTAATTTCCAAAAGTATATGGATACTTCCCTTCTTCCTTTTAAATATATTACTATTAACTTCATAGTTTCAAAATTTGACTTTATAGGATTACCCTTGTAATTTCTCAAAAATACCATTGTATGATCAATATATGATCAGGTATAAACAATGGTATTCATCAATATTATGACAAATGATGCATAAGAATCCGTTTCTATATGTTTAACCACTTTATCAGTCTTTGGTTCTTGGTCTTTTGATAACATAAAATAGCGTTCCAAGGGAATACAAATAATGTTTTATTCTTTCATAATAAATCAACTCAAAACCTTTCCAATATTATAATCCTATAATAACATAAATTTTCCCACTAAAAAATATATCTTGATCCTTATACCCTTAATTTGGACATCTTATCTAAGATATTTCTTTTCAAACTCCAAAGATAGTACTCTTTTGACACATCAAACTTTTATATCCATGATGCTATAATGATCATTTCATCCATGTATATAAGCGGTATAATTTATCTAATAGAGTAAAAAAATTAATTATATTTTATTGATATTTAATTCACTTTGCTCCATCAAATTATTGATTAATTTAGTTTTAGGATGTTTTTGAATTAAAGTACCATTTCATTGGAATTTAAAACAACTATTTAAAATGTATAAAATTGTGAATATAATTGATTAATTAAATTTCTTCAATAAAGTAAACATCTAGATATGGATAATCCTTTAATCTATTATTTTTAAGGAAGTTGGATGAAGTATCCTAAGTAATAAGATTTGACGGGGGACTATTTTTAAATGTAACTAGGATACACACATAATGGTTATAACCTGATACATAAATGTTGTAAGATGGGAAGCATAAGAGTCCTTGGAAATGTTTCATTGATTTTATTTCATAAGGGAAAACACTTATGTATGGTCTAACTGATATGTAATAGTTACCAGATTAATACATAATGGTTATCCCATTGATAGAGTGATATGTAAGAGTAATTTATTTTAATGATTGAGGTTAAGTTTCATGCCTCCCTAAGATATATAAAGGTTAACAAATTGATATGTAATGGTTAAATGTAATAGTTCCCATGAATCACATGATATGTATAGGTTAATTCCTTTATCATGGAATATATTAATTCTAATACACAATTTTTCTTTTGAGAATGTGTAACATTTACATTGACATAATATATTATTAGTAATGTAACGCCCCGACCCCAGCTACCCAGAGTCAGTGCGTTATTGCGTAACATTGGCATGATCACAAAAGATCAAGTCTCGAAAGACCGATTAGTTTAGTAGCCTTGGAAACACTAGATACATTCATAAATGTTACATTACATCATAAAGTGAAAAAATACAATAACAAAGTCTCCATAGTCCACACTCATATCCTCTTCTGACTATCCCTGCAGGTCATTCATAAAATACTTCTTCACATCCTGGAAAATATTAAAACATTGAAAGGGGTGAGCTCAGATGCTCAGTAAGGATAACAATATAGAGGAAGCTTTCATAAATAAACATAAACATTTAAGGCAATGTATAACTAAAAAAAATCCTTTTAAACATGAAATTCAACATAATATGGAAAAAGTAAAATGAAATAATTCCATTTACTTATTCACATGGATATTCTACTGGTCGAATAATCACATGCAATATCAATAACCACTTTCATAATGATGGAATGCATAATGCCAGACTATTATAACCACGTAGCCAAGGCCTCGTGCCAAGACTACAAATAAGATTTTGTCAAGGCCTTATGCCAAGACACTAGTTTTTCTCATGAGACCTGCCGATGCATTGAGGAGCTATAGCAGGCTCCAGCCGTCACTTGTTAAGTCCAATGCATTCCTCATATGAACAGGTTTAAACATATCATAAACCATAACATAATCGTATCACATAAAACATGCATAAAGGAAACATAAAATTTCCACATTTCAATCAAAATATATCAATAAAACACATTGATATAATAAAAACCTTATCAAAACCATTTTCAATACCAAAATAAAAGAAAATTAAAACTTGGTATTTATTTTTCATTTAAAAAAAGTTATGACTTATAGAGGAAGCCGAAACTCAAATAATGGTCACGGTGGAGGAGAAGTCGTTGTAACCACATGCATAAGACAAGAAAAACATTCCTTTTTGTCGTTTAGTAAAACTCTTTGAAAAAAAAGATTCCTTTTGAATAAACGTAAAAGTCAAAGGGGTTTATACACCGTATAAAAGAAATTTGTGTATAAAACAAAATATGCCTCAATGAATGGTGATTGAGATGAAGTCCCTTAAAAAGATCATTTTTTAAATAAAATAGATCTATTATGTTTATTCACTATAAGTACACATAAATAAAGTAAAAATACAAGATAGTACATAATAATATCATGACATAATTTGAAACTAGGAGATTAACCCAAAGAATGGAAATTAGGTTAAGAAGTTCCCTTACCTCGTGTCCGACTTGACTCGATCATTCTTTAACCTCCTGAATAATATACTAGAGTTAATTTATATTTTCTTAAGAACCTTTTACATGTTCATTATTCATTTTATATCACTTGTTACCATGTTATGAACATTATGTAATTATTTAAGTTAATAACGGTCATTTTGTCGATCTTTGGTACTTGAGTCAAAAATAAACTTCTTATAATTACAAGTTGTTCATGTGGTGAAATATCCATTATATCCAGAATTATATTCATGATTTAGATATCATATATATCATATATATCCAGTATATACATGCATTTATAATATTACATAACATTTAGAGGTAAGAAATGAAATGCACCGTTCATGGAGACGGTAAGTCGTACGTACGCATGAACGCTACTTTCATTTCTATTTCGTATTTAATTGAATGAAATAATAATGATATAAAGGTGTATTATAATTTCAGTATAATATCATATATAATATCATTTACTCAATCCTTTATACGTCCCACATATGGCATTAACGATTCAAATCACTTTGAGGGGGCGGTAGTCCGCACTTCCTAAAATGAAATTATCGCGTTTACCCATAATGGAAATCATAAAGGTATTCCATAAATGAGAAATACAGAAGCATAAGGAAAACATAAACATAATATATATATCATATATGAAAATAGTGTCATCAAAATGGCCACCATTATAGGTGATAAAAGAATATTGAACAATCATCATTTCGTGAGGCAGTATTTCGCCACCCACAAAAACAGTATGTTATTTAACCATTAGACGAAGGTGTGTGTAAGTTTAAATCAAATAATTATCATAAAAACATCCTAGTATATTTTAGATACTGGTTTTGTTACAAAAGAAAGTAATAAAAATATTTTAAGGGGTTGGAGAAGCAAAATAAAACAAAAAAACATAAGAGAAGACATTACCTTAAAATCGGGTAACTCTTTTTGATTTGAGCCAAAGGCTTCCTTGGGAAGACTTCTGCCCAAAGTGAGGCTTCTAGGAGTAAGAGATGGAAGTTGAGAGAGTATTTGGTCAGAGGTTGGCCGAGCCAAATGGATTTGATGGTGTGAATAAGGTGGTAGTGGTGGGGACCTTTTATAAGAGGAGAGGAGGGGCACTGTTGGAAAGTTATAAAAGGTTACTTTATCATAAAATGATTTTCGGATTTAAAAGGTCCCAAAATTATATATTTCGAGTATAAGGTGATAAGAGTTCGAAATCCACCCATAAAATAGGTTTTTTTACATGTGTAGGTCTTATATTTTACATTATCTTTTCATTTTATTTAAATCGTTAAATAATGAGGTAATTGCTGCATCATCATGGTGTCATAAATAATTTAATTTATTTAATGTGTAAAAATTATAAAAAAAAAATCATGATATAGGAAATATTTTTATCTTTATGATTAATATTTATGGGCAAAAATATGACTTTTATAACCCCATTTAATTTTTTTTAGTAAAACAACTCATGTTTGTGACATTTTTATTTTAACATTAAATAAAAAGTTTTTAATGTCATTTTCCTACCAAAGTGGCTCCATGGGGTCCCCAAGTTGACCCATGGATTGTCTTGGTCGGCCATGACTCATAAAATAGGGGTAGGACATGTGTAAAGGTCATTTCATATTATTATAACATTATCTTTACCTTAAATTTTACTAATTATCTTTAATCACGTTTAATAAAACATAAAAGTTACTATTCACCAAAAAATTATTTTAATCCCATTGAACAACATTTTACATCCTAATGACAACCATGTATGTCGGATTTTTGAAAATCAAATCACCGAAGTGGTAATGTTTCATTTAAATGAAAAATTAGTTTTTTAACTACCACTTAGTGGTTTCACTATTCATCAAAAATTGAAGTTTTTCAGAACAATTCCAAAATTTCACCGTAAGCTATAATTGATATTTCGAATTCAAAAATGATGTCTATTTTACAAAATTACAAACATATAAGTTTCATTAATTAATTTTATAATTAATTCCCGCTGTCACAACAAATAGCGTGTTTTTAAGAAACAATATATATCAAAAGATTGACAATTGTTTATGTCCAATTTCAAAGTGAAATTAATTATAATGAACACCATTGAATAAAATGGTAAAAATATATTCTAATTATAATTTAAAACCACTCAATAGTATAATTTATCACTATAAATTATTTTGATTAAAAAAGTTGTTTTTAAGTATTTTTCACTATTCATAAAAATTGGAAGTTCTCAGAAAAATACCAAAAATTCATCTTAGGATAATTTCGATATTCAAAATCCAAAAATGAAGTCCATTTTGAAATATAAAATATATATAATTTCAAAAAGAGGGTATTACTATTCATAATGTCCATTTTGATTGGTCGCGGTGTGTTAGAATCTCAAACTTGCGTACAATGCAAGATATTGCATTATTGAAAGAGAAGCGTATCATGGAAGCTCGGGGTGTTACAAGTAAGGGTCCTGTCCTTTACAAAATCTGGAGAATGGAATATCACATAGGGATAAATATTTTTTTAAATATATGTAAGTAATTAATATTGTGGAAATAATATTGATGATACGTGGATCCTGTACATGAATAGGTAACTTAGATATCATATAATTAGGGAATAATGAGGCTCATGAGTCCATATATCAACCAATGTATGGAAGAAAAAATTTAAATAAATAGTTTTGTAGGAAGCCCAAAATCACAAAGGGTATATTCAAAATGAAATAGGTGATAATACTATGAATTTTGAATAGAATGAAAGAGTAAATAAATAATTTACAAAATGAGGTTAGAGGAATAGAAGTAAATATGAGATCAAAGTTTTAGGATTTGTTTTCATTTTATTACTGCATTTTTTTGTTTTCCTTTTCTCGCTAACTATAACCTCTTATATAGAGGGGTAAACCATTTTGGTGATTGGGAAAAGGGAAATGAATAACCTTTTGTTATGATTGAGTCCAACATTAAATGAATAAAATTAATATTTCATTGATTTATTTTCATATACAGTGTAAGGGTATTATTTTGAATGAAATTGTGTTCAATTTCCACCATTTTTTTTGCTTCTATACATTAGAATAAGAAAGATTGAGTGGTGAGTATCTAATGATTATTAATATGTGTGTTGAAGGTAGTTAATTATATTTGAATTACTTGGGAGTACTTTAAACTAATTAAGTTTTTCATGAGTATCATATGGGTGGTTTATTATTGAGACTCCATTTGATATATTCTCACACACATAGGAAGGAGGGTTGGTCGGCAGTCATTACTACTTGATTAAACCACACTATTTATATCAAACTAATATGAAGGATATAACTATTGAATATTATTTTACTTATTAGTTAGTAATAATAATATTGAACTATTTTTAATAATAATATAACATTACAATTGGTAATCTATCACTTTAACTAATAACTTTTTATCTCTTTGACAATCTCACTTATTCAAATTGTTTTCAAGTTCTCTCAATACAAAGTTTAGTAAAACCATTTTTCTATACTACTTATAACAAATGAATTTACACCCATCAATAGAGGATAACTTTTCACCCCACTATCATATATTATAACCTTAGGTAATTAAAAACTATTAAATTCACCCCATTAATTTTAATTACACTTGTTTCCCCCCTTTAATTAATAACCTATTTCGAACCTAATCCCCTATTTCGAACCAAATACATTCTCCTTTGACTCTTGAGATATCCCATTCATCTCCCCTTGTATTTTTTCTATAGGTTAAACCCTATCACACTAGATATTTAAGTTTTCTCTAGGTCTATACAATATTATTCTTCTTCCTTGAGAGACATGTATCTATATATAATGGATATTTGAATTATATATAGATCTAATGAAATTTTCTTCCCTACTTTATATATTGATGAAAAATATATCAAGTTGATGATGAAACTTGATTAGATTTAGATCTCTCATGAATGATGGATGATTTTAGGATAGTTATCATTGATCAATAATTTTAATACCTTAATCTTCTTAGATACCATCACGAATCTCTATTTTGATTAGATATTAATGGTAAATCAATGTTCGTTAACTAGATATGAGGTTAAATTTTAATTTGGAAATAAATTCCTGATACATTATTTAATTGAAAATAAATATAGTGGAATCCTATTCTTTGATATATCTTAGAACCAGTTTTGTTGACAGACTCCGTGAGGTAATTAATTATAGATTTACTGTTCTTGGCTTGGAATCTACTTGGTTTTCTCATCTAAATCCCTTATTTGTTGAAACAAAACCAGATATAGGCATCCTTGTCATTAAAACTAATTTGTATGTGTGTATGAATTTCAATTTAGGATTCGATCCTATGATGAATATTTGAGTACTTCTTCAATGACCTTGAGGTAGAAAGTTCCTTAACATATAAGGCTCTTGTACAAACCTTGTTTATTGAGATGGTTCTTGTATGGGAATATATCATTTTCCATGCTTTATTACAATCTATTGTGTGTGTAGACCTTGAGATAATTATATTATTATTGATTCTGAGAGTTCTCTTTGTTATCATAATATAACGTGTTTAAATTATTGACCACATGTTTTTACATGTTGCTACTATGACTCATGATGATATTTTATGCTTTATTTATATATATGATCTAGCTTATTGTGTGATATATTATATTTTCTTTGGAGGCACTATTATGGTATTTTAAGATATGTGGAATGTCATAATATGGATACCCCTTAAAAGGAGAGTGCACATATATTGTGACAACAATGATGATGGACTTGGACTCATGGAAGACACATGGTGACCTTGAGGCAAGAACTCTAACAAAAAACGGGGTGTGATGGTCTTGTAAACTTTCCTAAGGAATAACCATGATATGATTTACTTAAGGTGTGGCCTATTAATATCATAGATTATGATGAATTATAGCTAAGAACATGATGGAGATGGGGTATGGAAGATTTTTAGATTGACTCGACTCATATTCTATGAAACAACTCTTAGATATCAATTGGCCTTGTGGATAACTCATGTTTCGAAACCATCATGACTATAATTTCTATCACTTAGAAAAATTGGGTACAATCGATGTTTATGGAAATTTGGTTAGCACATGAAGGCTAAACATATGATTGATTATTTACTTATAGTTTGTTGTACATTACTATTATCACAAAATACTTCTATTATATATAAAAACATATGTTAAGGATGAATTGGTGGTGTCATACTAGGTTTCATTACACACACCTTTCAAGGGAATCCTAGTAAACATTAAAACTTCATGATCATGGATCTAGGTAAGGGCAAGGGGACTGTAACAAATAACTGAGTTATTGGATTAAGAGTTAGAGTTGTACCAGAACAAACTCTAGATGGTTATCTAAATTTTTTATTTTTATCCGTGTGACCTAATATATTTTGGTTTAAACTGACACTATGGGGTTCCTTGATACTTTTGGGTAGTGATATGACATTAATTATAGCATGGTTATTTATTTTTCCTTTTTATATTATTTTTATTGATTATATTTTTTATGGTGTATGGTTGTGATTACCCCCACTACATACTTAGACCCCTTCCATTAGCCAGAAACCTCTTTTGTATAGGGAGGAATGCATGAGGTTATATGGATCATGGGATTGGACCCGATGGTTCAGGTTGGGGTATTACTGTATCACCCCAATAATTTATTATTATTTTTCCAATAAATTTAATTTTTTATAGCTTGTATTACATGAAACATTGAGTTTGAATGAACCATGAAATACTATTAAAAGTATTATTTTATAATGTAATAGTTGTAAAATAGCCCTTAAATTTGGAAGTATGAATAGGGATAACCACATTTTGAAAATTAATTATAAAGGTTTTATATGAAGAAAATATATTGATAAATAAGTACTTAATTTTTGTTAATGTCCTTATATGCTTCGAAAATTCATTTTTCTAAAAAATGATTTTTATTGTATTTTTTTGTGAAAAAATAATAAAATTATTTTTTTCCACTTTTATAAAATGTATCTTAAATAATCAAATTAATTTTTGGATTCAATATGTCAGAATTATCTTAGGGTTAATTTTATATATTTTTATAAAATGTTTTATTTTTCAATGAATAGTTAAAAATACTAATTTTTATTAAAAAATACCTCATCATTTAAATAATTTACAAAGTTAATTTTTTAAGTGGTTTAAAAGTATAATTAGTAAAATTATTTTATTATAAATCCAATTAAGTTCATTAGAATCAATTTCATATTGATTTCTGATATAATTTTTTTTACTTATGGAAACTTTTCTTTTGAAAACCCGCTTTTCATCATGCATATTGGTTTAATTTTAAATAAAATTCTTCCAATTATATGAATTTAATTTGGTAAAATTGATTCTATATTTTTAATATTAATAATTAATATTATATAATAAGTTTAACTTAATTTTTTATCACAATAAATTGTAAATAATAATAATAATAATTACTGTAGTTAAGGTTAAAATGAGTTTACTAGGGGGTTAAACTAAAAAGATAAAGATTAAAACGACCTATTTTTATTTTTAAAATTCGTATTTTATAGAAATATTTAGAACTTATATTATCTAATATTCTATAATTATCCATTTTTATCCTTTTTATGTGTAGAAAATGTGGGTATATCCTTTTCTATTAAAAAATTACAAGTGTGTCCTCCCCCCACTTATAAAAGGACACCCCATCTCCTATCACCTTTACACTTCCAAATCCTTTTGATTCTACCAATACCTACCCATATACATTACTTAATTCTCTAAAAACATCATACAAGAATTATTGTTATTAGGAAACCCTTCTAAAAAAGATTTTGGTGCAAACCTAAAGAGGTTGTCCAAAGAAGAGGCATCATTATTAACCAAGCAGCTTTGTTTTATTTCCACATCATTAAAATATTATTCAACATAATGATATAATAAAATAATTATCTACCATATAATTATATGTTATTATGTTAATTAAATAACCTATATTTATCTCCTCTTTCATCAAATGGGAAACGAAACAGTAAATCATGTCTACGATGAACTACCGCCTCCCGAAGTGATGCAATTTCTTTCTATCAATACCTCCCAAAGGTGGATATAATGTTGTATTTAAAGTATATATATGATATTTATGAAATAATTATACAAATTTAATTATAATATCAAATCTAACTCCTTAATTTTAAATCTTTTGGAAAATGATAATGTTTCTTATATGTATGTGTGGACTACCACCTCCACGAAGCGATGTGATTGGTTTTTCATTTTATTTTTGACATAGATGGTAATAAGGATAGATTTGATAAAAAATATGATTTATATGATATAATAATTATTTTTTAAAGTGTAAATATTATCTACCTTTATTTTATCCCACCCATCAAAAAAATGTAAACAACTTTCCTGCGTACATACGACCTACCATCTCCATGAACGATGTAATTCATTTTCTATTTATAAATTTTATGGAATAATATAAATAGATAAATTATGAATTTATATGATATTATATAATTATTAAAAAAAATTATATTATTAAACCACGATCAAATTAAAAGGACCAAAACTACCAAACCAAAACATACATGAAAAAGATAGTAATTATTAACCGAAACAATGATTTTGACAAAGATTTGTTAATGAACGAGTAATAAAAGGTCATAAGTAAATAATATATGATATTATATATATATGATTATTTTTATAAAATATATTTATAATAAACCTATATTTTTTATACATGAGTTTCAAACACATATGAGGAAATTCGATACTTGAGGTAATGGATTTTTCGCCTCACTTTTATTCCCACGAGACACATGCCATATTCACTACTTGTTTCTTATATGTGGTATATATAATACCCATGAATGTATTTTATGATTATTATAACAGTAATTATGGGTATTTATATATCCATACAAGACACTTTGTTTTATGGGGCTTATGATTCAGAAGTTACCAAAGTGGCAAGGGTTTTATGATATAACCTCATTGTTTATCAAGATTATTTATGATTATGTTCCCAAAGATAAAATACCATGATATAATTATAAAGAAACTCATGGATTTAATTATCCTATATTTATTTCTATAGAACACATTTTTTCTTTTCATTTTAATTTTTAATAACTAAAGAGACCAAATGATTATTTGAAGGAAAATTGACTTTATATTTCTCTTTAGTCCAAAGTCATTTATATTCCATGTCCATGTTCTATAAAAATGATCTGTATAATGTTTTTAATATTATAAAAATACTATTTAAATTCATTTTTAACCTTTTTTTACTTTTTAAATTTTTTTAAAAAGGAATCTACTTATCATTCTCCAAAATGGGGTACTTTAAAATTTTTGTTGAAAATGTGAAATAAATCTTTGTTTTAACATGTATGACATGAATAGTTTTTTCAAATATCATGACCAATCAATGATTTAAATATTACCTTAATATATTTCAATTTTATTTTAAAATAATTTTTTTGTTTAATATTTTTTAATTTTTTTATATTTTAATGAAGTGATTTCAAAATGGAAAGGATATTTTCCTCAAGAATGTTTTAATGATATTTTATGGAATTTCCATTCATTAAGGGAAAAAAACTTTGTAGTTTCTTATGTTTTACTAGGGATATGATCCAATGGTACCATCATTATTATTTATCTAGTTGGTTTATTATTATTATGATGAGATATTTATGAAACACATATATTTTCCATGGGTTATGCTATGATGGATTAATGAAATGTTTATGAAACCCCGTTTCAATGCATGGGTTATGATATGAGGACATGATGAATGTTTAATGAGTTTATGGTACACATATGTATGGTTTTAATTATGTGATTAGTGGTATTGGAATTATATATCCCTCCAATGCATTGGGTAAATATTTATAACTCATGAGTTAATTATGTTATGTGTGAACCTGATTTCATGTTCACAATGTTAATAATGGGCCTAGTTTTCAAATCCATAAGTTTATGTGTGAACTTGGATTCATGTCCATAATATTAGGAATTAAACCTTTTTCAATGTCTATAAGTGTATGAATTGACCTGTCTTTCAGGTCTATAAGATTATGAATGGACCTATTTTTTCATGTCCATATGCTTATGCAAGGGAATGATTTCATGTCCTCAACTTAATGAATGAAAAAATTTCTATTTATAGATATTCTCAATGTTACAAGATTATTATTTTTCCACACTCATATGTCTATGGTATACTCTCATGGATCATGTTCATTGATTTACTCTATGATTAATTTCTTATAAACTACCAATATGTATTCCATGACTCAAGTTTATAATCTATGATATGCAGGGTATGGTTTTAAAATGTTATTCTCATGTTCTCATACCCTTATACTCATGTTATATAGATATATACCTTGTTTACCCTTACTAAGGATCTGATATCACCCTTTATTAAGTTTAATTTCCCCAAGTTATGTAGAAATGTATTATTTATGACTTGTCTATGAGGAATGATAGTTATGAAGAACTTAGTGGGAGATGATGTAGTTCACTTATGAACCGATTGTTTACATTTCAAAGTTCCAAAAGATACTAGACCTATACTATTATAGAACAGATAATTATGTTATGTAATTAATATTCATCTAATAATATGTAATATATATTTATGGAAATATTTGGTCACTATAGTTGGTATCATAAAAAGGTTTAGTTTACCTTTGGAAACTAGGATGAGAAAACTTTAGTGAGAACCATAAGGATAAGTCTAGTATAATAAAATATCCTAAAATTTTGGGGGAGGATTTAGTGAGGGGTTTTCAAGAAATTACATCCTTTTATGGATAATATAAGTTGATGTGGCTCTAGAACTATTGTACCTAGGGGTAATAACTCATAAAAGGTTGAATTAGGATTTTAATTGATCATCACTTAGTGCAGGATAATGGGTCTTGCTGCACACTTAGTTTGACACTCCCAAGGGATATGTTTTAGAAATTTATAAACTATTTATGAACTATTAGGAAGAATTTGAATAGATGATGACCACAAATGACCTAGGTTAAACATAAGGTGTCATATATTGAAAGTAAAGTGTCATGATTTAGACATCTTATAAATTATTTTCATGATTATATGGTTTCCCACTATGATTATTATTCCTCACACCATGTTTTTTGGTTTTAGTCGATAGATGGAACCAAAAGGATTCATGTTAATACCGAATTAAATGGAAAATGAAATGATTGTACTCTTGAGAAAACAAATGTTATAGTATAAATAATGAAAATATCATTGTTATTCTCATATAAATTTCTAAATATATGAAGTACGCTGAATTCCTAAATGAGAAAAGGAGGGAAAAAAGTTTTGTTGATTCCATCATGAAGAAACATCCACCGTCTTTTAGTGTGTATGTTGATCCAATAGTTTTTGAGTAAAGAATTAGTACCATTGAAAATATATTTTTCTTTATCTAGTGTTTTTAACATGAATAAGTAATTTTGGATATCTATTGTTTTTAAGGAAAAGAATGTCAATGGTTGAATATAATCAAGAATAAAAGGTAATATGAAGAAATTGACTCCATGAATTGGGATGAGTATAATAGTTTTTTTTTCAATAAATACTTTCCTCCTATTCTTTATATAAAAATGGGGAAGGAATTCATTGATATAAATCAGAAGGATGATGAATCCATTGGTACTTGTGAAGAAAATTTTATGATACTTGTGAGGTAAATTTATGGAATTATCATCCAACCAAAAATTCAGTTTGATCAATAATTGAATGGATTAAAACCAATTCATTTAAGAGAATTATCAAAAAGGAACCTTAGTAGATATAAATAAATTTTTTATGTGTTATCAAGGTGGAAATGGATATTAGAGTTACCTATAAATCTCATGGTTTAGATAAGAAAATAAACATGGAATTAAAAGGAAACTCTAAAAACCATGGATAAAAGAAGGAAAGATTTACTTCACACTTGAAGTTTGGAAGGAAACATGGAGAAAATTTTCTTAAGGGGAATAGAAAATTTTTTAAGTGTGGAAAGGAAGGTAATTGAGTGGATTAATTCCAAAGTTATGGGAAGTTATCTAATTATACGAATAGATACAAAGCTCTATAGAATTCACCAACCACACTCCAATGATTTAAATGTAAGTATTATGGGAATTATTCTAACTAGTTCTAAAATTCAAAGGTTAATTATGATGATAAATTTCATTAACCTCTTAATATGAGATACAAAGGTAAATATCATGTGATCACTATTTATGGTGAGGTGAATGATAATGATGTGGTGAAAGGTAAAATTTCCATCCACTCTAGAATTGTTAATGACTTATTTGAATTTGGATCCACCCACTATTTTATATTTGAAGAATTTACTAAGGATATCAAAATAAAACATCAATTATTATATGTTGAATTATTATTGAAAATCCTTAGTGGCATGATGATCAAATCTCAAGTCCCTGATTCTTCTCTAGTTAATGTTTCTGGGAATGTGATTCCTAAAAATCATGTTTTCCTTCCTCAGATAGAATTTGATGTTATATTCGAAATGAATTGGATTTTTATGTATAAAAACCACATCAATTATTGAATAAGTTAAGTCATGTTTGATTTTGTGAACCAAACTGTGATCATTTATCAATGTGATGATAAGTATTGGTTACTGATGGAAATCATATATACTATATAGGTCTTGAATCATATTCAAAGGGGGTGGTTATCTCAGATGGTTGGAGAGAAACTCATCATATATCATCATCATCATAACATTAAATTTTTATTTCAAAGGGAAAGGAGAAAGGTACACATGCAAAACAAGAAAGGCCTATGGGGGTCTAAAGTAGTGGAGACCAAGGGCATCCCCTCGAATCAGATTAACCCCCTAGGGTTTAAAGCTAGATATTGTTTGAAGGCACGTGATATTAGAGACTTGGATGGACAAGGAGGAAAGATGATCTGCGACCTTGTTCCCCTCGCTCCATGTGTGGGTTACATGTGCATTATTGTTGATGAGGGTTCTGCACTTCCTGATCGTGTAAGAAACTGCCCACGGAGTGGGCCCTTTCCCCTGCATGGCTTCATGAATAATCTTGGAATCAGTTTCGACATGGTCAAGTTCGATATTTCGCTACTTGCAGAGGTTCAGTCCTATTAATACTGCCTTGGCCTCGGCTTGCAAGGAATTCCCTGGGCCATAGTGGGCTGTGAAAGCAAGAATTACACTACCTCGGGAGTCGCAGACCACCCCTCCCCTGCGCATCTCCCATGCACTGTAAGAGCCATCAGTGTTGAGTTTGAAGCCATTGTCGGGGGGCTTCCACCGCACCCACTGGCCCTTCTTGGTGAGGGGTTGGTCCACAGGAGGGAGAACTTGAAGCATCCTCAGGGACGAAGCATCCTTCCAACCGCTGGAAATATTGACCAGGTCGGTCAGGAGGCATCTTGCACGGACAATGATAGACCTCCCTGTTGGAGAAGACCCCTCATAGCGTGCCTGGGTTCGTGCTTTCCACAGGCACCAACAAACAGTGTTGAAGATGATGGCACGGGCCATCCTTTCCTGCCTTCTGTCATTTGTTCCTTGAAACCAGCGTTGCAAGAAAGTGCCATCCTGGGGATCGTGGGAGAGAGTAGTAGTGAAACCACCGAAGTACCTCCAGACGTCCTGAGCCTAGCCTCCTTCGAAGAATATGTGGTTGATACTTTCTTCCTCTTTGTTACTACAACACTGACAACTCGATGCCAGAGGGATGCCCAGTTTTTTGATGTTATCATCCGTAGGGAGAGCCTGGTTCCTCATTCTCCAGATTAGAAAGTTATATTTTGTTGGAATCTTACCGCACCACAATATCTCATTCCATGCATCATGATGATCCTAGAAGGTGAATATCTTGTGGAAGTCCCTCATCGTGAACTTCCCCGAAGTGGAAGGGGTGAAAAAACAAAAGTCAGGCTCGGCGTTCAAGGAGATTAGCTCATAAATACCGAACTGGACCTCATTCAGTACAGCCTTGATAAAATGAGGGTAATGGTTTGCCTCCTTAAAGTAAATGTCAGGTACTGGACATCCAGGGAAGCCAAGCGCATCCCCAGCCCAGTTGCAATGCCAGAAACTGATGTTTCCCTCTCCAACAACCCAATGAGAGTGGTCCTGGAGGCTCGGGATGAGGGGGGATATCCTAGCCCAGAGAGGGGATCCATGAGTGCCCACCATATCCACTCTACTTCTGACCAAATATGATATTACCTTCCCCCAAAGTGTATGTTCTTCAATGACTTCCCATGCGAGTTTAGCATACATGCCCTGGATCGTGTCACTTAAGCTTCTAACATTGATCCCTCCCTCGGTGATAGGTCTGGCCATCTTGTCCCATGATGTCCAATGCCTTTTGCCTTCAGAGAGAGCATCCCAAATAAAGCTAGCCAGGACCTTATCAATAGCTCTAATGACCCCCTTCGACACGTGGGTTGAAGCCATCGCATGTATAGGGATAGAGGACAAGACGCTGTTCACCAAAGTTATCCGACCCCCAAAAGAGAGGTAATGATTTTTCCAGTTAAAGATCCTGCTAGTGATCCTGATCACAACCTGATCAAAGTATCGGATTCTCAATCTTCCTGAAGCAATCGGGGTGCCTAGGTACTCCATTGGAAAGGTTCCACGCTGCATAGTAAGCCTACTGCACAAATGTGTGGCCCTTCTGGATGTACACTTGTTTGAGATATATAGTTTGCTTTTGGATTTTTTGATAAGCTGGCCGCTCCAATAACAGTACTCCTCCAGAATCATGTAGAGCCTACGGATAGAACGTTTTCCATCATTGGAGAAGATAATCATATCTTCAGCAAACATCAAGTGGGATATAGGGTGGAGATTCAATTTTCTGCGATAAGGAAGGATATCCCCGCTGGATATTGCCTTGTTAATAAGACGACTTAGAGAGTCCTGCATGAGGATGAAAATACTTGGAGAAAGGGGGTCTCCTTGCCGAAGCCCACGTGTTGCCTTGAAGAAGCCGTGGGTTCTCCCCAAGAAAGAAACTTCCATCCATGAGGAGATTAAGCATCTGAAAAGGAGATCAACGACTCGGGAGGAGAATCCCATGCTCGCAAACACCCTGTTGATAAAACCCCATTCCATCTGGTCGTAAGCCTTGCTCATGTCCAACTTAATAGCCAAGTTGGATCCGTGAGTTTTCATGTTGATGTATCTCAACATTTCCTGAGATAAGGCGATGACACCTTGGATGGAACGTCCCCTCACAAAGCCGTGTTGTTCCATTGAAACCCAGCGGGGAAGGTACTTAGAGAGTCTCAAGTTGATAGTGCAGGCCAGAATTTTGTAAGGAAAATTGCACATGCTCACTGGCCTGTAATCATGCAAGGAGGATGGGTCCTTGATCTTTGGAATCAGCACTAGAGTTGTAGCACTGGCCACCCTCGGAAGAGTTCCCCCTGGAAGAAGTCCTGAACTGCAGCCACTATGTTGCTTTTGACCAGCTTCCACGATGCTATGTAAAATGATCCTGGGAAGCAATTAGGCCCCGGTGTGCTATCACGATTAAGGTGCATCATCGCATCTTTGATTTCCCTTTCAACTGGAAAGGCATCCAGCAGTTCATTTTCCTATGTGGTAATGAGGTGAGGGATCAAATCCCAGAGATCAACACTGCCTCCGGGGTAACCGTGCAGCATCCTCTCATTCGGACCAGCCAAGAGATCCTTGAATACCGTGTGTGCCATCTCCCCAACCACCTCCCTGTCGTCGGTATAGGACCCATCCTCAAGTAATATGTTATGTTTTGATACACGCCTTTTTAGAAGAGTTTCCTAGTATTCCATTGAATCATGAAGTTGAATTTTCAATAGAACACATTCCTAGTGTTATGCCAACTTTAAAGAATCTTTATAGATTAACCCCAATTGAGTTGAAATAATTAAAGAAGAAACTCTAGGAGAATATTGATAAGGTATTTATTTGTCCAAGTGTGTCACCTTGGAGTTCACATGTTCTTTTTGTTAAAAATAAATATGGATTTATGTGACTCTGAATTGATAATAAAGAACTAAATAAGATCACAATCAAGAACAAGTATCCTTTACCCTATATTGATGAATTCATTGATCAACTACATGGAACTCAATACTTTTACATGATTTAATTTCATTATGAATATCATCAATTGGGGATCAAGAAAGTAGATATACCCAATATGAAATTTCATATATGGTATAGACACTATTAATATTTTTTAATTACATTTGGTTTTACTAATTCCCTCCTATCTTCATAGATTTAATGAATAGAGTCTTTAGATATTACCTTGATTAATTTGTAGTAGTATTTATATATGATATTATTATATATTCAAAGATTAAGGAATAGCATTAATATCACTTGATAATTGTGTGAAATACCTCAAAGAAGGATAATTTGTATGAAAAATTTACCAAGTGTCAATTTTGGATAAAAAGGTTTCATTTTTGGGTCATATAATCTAAATAGAGGGTATATATGTGGATCCATCAAAGATCAAAGTTATTGAACATTGTCCTGGACTAACCACTATGACCGAGATTCATATTTTTCTTAGTTTCAATGGTTATTATTAATTATTCGTGGATAATTTCCCATGATTTTATAATCCACTCACCAAGTTAACTTAGAAGGGATCCAAGTTCCTTTTGAATATTGAATGTGAAAAAAATTTCAAGGACTTGAAGAGAAGGTTAGTTGGCGCACTTGTTCTTAAATTATCATATAGTGGAGAAGGGTTTGTAATCTATAACAATGCATTAAAAAAATTTATTGGGTTGCGTTATTATGTAGAAGTATATGGTTATATATTATGCCTCATAATAATTTAATGGTTATGAGAAATGTTACCCAACTCATGATTTATAGTTTTCTATGGTAATTTTTGTATTAAAGATATTGAGGAATTATATTTATGAAGAAATATAATATATATACTGATCATAAAATTTTGTTTTATATATTCACTTAAAAAGAGATGAAAATGTGACAAATAATATGGATAGAGTTAATTAAATATTATAAATACTCAATACATTACCACCCTAGAAAAGAAAACAAGGTGGCCGATGCTTTGAGTCTAAATTATCATACTATGTTATATATAATGAGGATAGAAAAAGATACAATATTTTTGTATTTGTACAGGATGGATCTGTAAATACTAAAGTAATGGGGAAAATATTATCTTGGTCAAATAATTATTCAACCATCCATCCAATTAAAGATTAAAGAGGCGTAGAAGAAATATGTTGAACTAAAGAAGAAGATCAGAATAGTTCCTAAGTTCAACCTTGATTATGATGGGATTATAAGGTTCATAAATCGTGATGCATTCTATCCATACCAGATTTATAGAAGGAGTTATTAGAGGAATATAATAGTTATTCATTCTATATTCATTCTAGAAGTACAAGTTTGTATAGAGATTTGAAAGAGTATCTTTAGTGGGATGATTTGAAAAGAGATATCCTAGAGTTTGTATCTCGGTGGTTGGTATGTTTTCAATTTAAGGTGGAGATACAAAAGTATAAGGGTATGTTACAACTATTTCCCATACCATAATTGAAATAAGAAATCATCACCATAGATTTTTTCATCGGACTCCCCCAAACATATTAAGGGAATAATGATATATGGGTTTTAGTCGATCACCTTATGAAGTCAGTACACCTCATAAATATCATATAATATTTCTCTATGGATTATATTTTTAAGATATAAATTAATAAAGTGTTAAGGTTTCTTAGGGTCCACATTTTATTGTATATTATTAGGATCCTAGGTTTACCTCAAAGTTATGGTGAAGTCTTAATTAGACTCTAGATACCGAGTTGAGTTTCATTACTACATATCATAATCATAGAGATGGTTAGTATAAGAGAAACATTCAACCCATAGATTATATTTTGAGATATTATTCTATGGATTTTGAAGGTATTTGGGATCAAAACCTTCCTCTTTCCATGTTTTCATACAACAATAACTTTCACTCAAGAATTCAGATGGATCATTATGAATCCCTGTATGGAAAGAATTATAGAACTATAATGTGTTGGGGGTAAACTTAGAGAAATAAAACTATTGGTACCTAAGCTAACTAAATAATTTTAAGAGAAGGAAAAATCCATCAAAAAATATATAAGGGAAACAAAAATTTGATAAAAAAGATATGCTAATAACTTTCAACGTGATCTAGAATTTGAAGTTGGTGAGAAGGTGTTTCTTTGAATTTATCAATGGAAAAAGGTTATGTTATTAAAAAAATGAAATCTAAACCCCAGTTTTATTTTCCCATTTTAGATTATTGATCGAGTATGGATGGTATCTTATCACTCCACACTCCCCCCAAACCTATCTCACGTCTATGATGTGTTCCATGTATCTCTCTTGAGGAAGACCATACCCAACCCTTCACATGTAATGAACTCAGAGGTTATAAAATTAGATAAAAATATTTCTTATGAGGAATAATCAGTGGAGATTTTATATCATATAGAGAAAGTTATATGAAACAAGACCACTCACCTGGTCAAAGTTTTGTGATGAAAACACCAATTTGAGGAAGCTATATAGGAACATGAGGATATGATGAGGTAGAAGTATCCTGAGTTTTTTTATATCAAATAAATATAATTTTTAGGGATATATTCATTTAAAGGACTATATAACGTAACATCGAAATATTTTTTTTTTCAAATAAATATAATTTCTTTGATGGCTTGCATTGTACGTAATATTGAGTTTAAACGAACCATGATGTACTATTAAAAATATTATTATTTAATGTAATAATTATAATCTAGATATTAATTATGGTGTTATTAATAGGAATAAATATATTTTTAAAATTAATTATTAATGTTTTATATAAATAAATTATATGTATAAATAAGAACTTAATATTTGGTAAAGTCTTTATATGCTTCGATAATAAGTTTTTTCTCAAAAAAATATTTTTATCATTTTTTAGGAGAAATAATGAGATTATTTTTTGAGAATTTTTGAAAATGTAATTGAAAAAATGCACTTCATTTTTTGAATCAACATGTCAACATTTTCTAAGTAGTGAATTTTTGAGATTTTTTTGAAAATTTTCAATTTTCAATGAATAGTGAAAAACAGATTTTTATTGAAATATGCCTTTTCATATAAAAAATTTAAAAAGTAAAATTAGTAAAATTATTTTAATATTAATCTGATTAGTTCATTTTAATCAACTTTTTGTTTATTTTTGATATAAAAACTTTTTTACTTATAAAAACATTTATTTGGAAAAACCACTTTTCATCACGTCTATAGGCTTAATTTTAAATTAAATTATACCACTTTTGTGCATTGAATTTAATAAAATGGATTAAATATTTAGTATAATAATAATTAATATTATATAATTATTTAAATTTAATTTTTTATCTTAATTAATAGTAAAAAAAATTAATTACCACGATTAAGGTTAAAACATGTTCACTCGAGCATTAAACTAAAAAGATAAGGATTAAAATGACCTAAAAACTTTTCTAATTCCTATTTTATGGAAATATTTCGAACTTATATCATTTAAAATTCATGAATTTTCTATTTTATAGTATTTTGGTGTGCTATAAACATTGGTATATATTTTCTTTTCAAAAATTCAAGTGTGTCCTCTCCCCCACTTATAAAAAGAAACCTACCCTCCTCTACTCTCCACACATAAAAATCATTTTGGTTCAGAAAATACCTTGAAAAATACCTTCTTTAATTCCCTAAAATTTTAATATATTAATTATTTTTATTATTAAACCCTTCTTATAGTGGTTTTTGTGCATACAAGAAGAGGTTATCTGAAGAAGAGGTATCATTCTTAACCGAGTGTTTTTGTTTTATTTCTTCTTACAAATCCTTAAAATATTATTCAAATATTCTGATATAGTATTAAAAGTATATAAAATATTATTATTTTTTATTATGTTAATTTAATAACCTAAATCTATCTCCTCTTCCATTAAATAAGAAGCAAAACTATCGATCTTGTGTATGGTGAACTACCACCTCGCGAACCGATGCAATTATTTTTCCATAAAAACCTCTTATAGTTGGATATAATTAGGTATTTAAAGTATATATATATATATATATATATATTATATTTATGAAATAATTATACTTATAGAGTTTTAATATCACATTTAACTCCATACCTTCTAATCTACTGGAAAATGATAACGTCGCTCGTGGATATGTGTGGACTACCTCCTCCATGAAGTGATGTGATTTGTTTTCATTTTATTTTGATATGGATGGTAATAAGGATAAATTTGATAAAAAGATAGGATTTATGTGATATAATAATTATTATGTAAATGTGAATTATCATTTTACTTTCTTCTGTTCCATCTATAGAAAAAATGGATACAACTTTCATGCGTACATATGAACTACCATCTCCATGAATGTTGTAATTAATTTTATATATCTATAATTTATGGATGATTATAAATATGTACATAATGAATTTATATTATATTTATATCATGATTAAAATTATGGATATTATATAACCATGATAAAAGTACAAGTATCAAAACAACCAAACCAAAACATACATGAAAAATAAAATAGTTATTACCCAAAACAATGATTTTGACAGAGCTATTAATGAATGTGTAATAAAAGGTCATAAATAAATCATATATGGTATGATATATATGAATATGGTTCTGAAATATTTTTATAATAAACTTATATTTATTATACATTAGGTTTGAACATGTAAAAATAATGTTGATACTTGAGGTAAGAGATTTTTCATCTCAGTTTTATTCCCACGAGACACATGCCATATTCATCACTTGTTTCCTTTATGTGGTGTATATACTACCCATGAATTTATTTTATGATTATTATCATTATTTGTTATTTTTATTTAAATATCCTTTTAATGTTTTTTTCTTTCATGAGTATTATGATTCAAATGTCACCAAAGTGGTAAGGTTTTTATGATACTTTCTCATTATTTATTAGGATTATTTATTATTATGCTTCCGATAATGAAATATTATGATATAAATCTTAATAAACTCAATTTGTTTCTTCTACAGTGGTTATTTTTAGAGAATACATGTTTTACTGTAATTTTCCTCTCTTTAATAACTAAAGATACTAGAAGAATATTTTTAAATAAAATCGACATTATCTTTCTTTTTGATAAGAAACCCTTTCTTCTTTATGTTTATGTTTTCTAAAAATGCTTTTCATAATATAAAAATATTGTTTAAATTCACTTTTTCCAGTTTTTTACTTTTTATAGAATGGTTTAAAAGTAATCTTATGGAATTTTTTTAAATGAGTAAATTTTGATTTTTTACTGAAAATTTGAAAGGAATATTTGTTTTAATGTGTACGATATGAATGATATTTTTCACATCCATGAACACTCAATGATTTAAATCATAACATAAAAGTTTAGAGGGTCATTTTTTTTAAAAAAATTTCTTTAATATTTTTATGTTTTAGATTTTAAATAATTTATTTCAAAATGTAAATTATATTTTCCTTAATAATGTTTTAATGATCATTTTATATAATTTCAATTCATTAATGAGAATAACCTTGGAAATTTCTTATGTTTTAATTGGGATATGATCCAATGAAACCATACTTATTATTTATCTAGATGGCTTATTATTATGATGATGAGATATTTATGAAACCCAATTATTTTCCATGAATTATGCAAAGATGGATTGATAAAAATGTTTATAAAACCCCATTTCCTTACACGGATTATGATATGTAGTTATTAAGAATGTTTAACGAGTTTTTAGTACATATATGTATGGTTTTCCTTATGTGACAAGTGGGACCATAATTATATATCTCTCCAATGAATTGGGTAAATATGGATAACTCATGAGTTAATTATGTTATTCATGAACCTGATTTCATATTCAATGTTTTTTCATAGAACTATTTTTCATATCCATAAGTTTATGTGTGGAATTGGTCTCATGTCCATAAAATTAAGCATGAAATTAGTTTTCATATCCATAAGTGCATTCTTGGACCTAGATATCATGTCTATAATATTATGCATGGACCTAGTTTTTATGTCCATAAGTATATGTTAGGGCCTTATTTAAAATCCAGAACTTAATGAGTGTGCATATTTCTATTTATAAATATTCAATATATTATAAGATTATGTTTGTACTAAATTCCTATGTCTATGTTATACTCTCATGGATCATATTAATTTATTTCCTATATGATTTATTTCATATGATATGCCAAGATTTATGCCACAAATAAAGTTCATGATCTATGATATACATGGTTTGGTTTTCAAATGTTATTCTCATGTTATCAAACCCTTATGCTCATGTTATATTGATATCTCCCTTATTCACCCTTACTAAAAATATGAGCTCACCCTTTATTATGTTTTCTCTCTATAGGTTAGGAAGAAAGGTATTATTTATGATATATATAATAAGGGTGATAGTTATGAATAAATTAGTGGGAGGTGATTTAGTTCACTTATAAACTAGTTTCTTACATGTCAAAGTTTCCAAAGTTACTAGAACTATAAAATTATGGCATGGATTGTTATGTTATACAATGAATATTCATTTAATAAGATATAATAAATATTTATGGAAATATTGGGTTGATATAGTTACAAAATGGTATCAAAGGATGGGTTTCATTTATTTTCTTCACGAATATTCTATGATATGGTAGAATGAAGATAGGATATATGGAACTAGGGTAGGAGAGTTTTCATGTTCTTGGCCTACACATGTGTAATGGAACTCTAAGTTTTCATAATGAGATTATTTTTATTAATTTTCCCATTAAAGTTTTATAATTATCCCAAGTATTATTATACTATTACAATTTATGGAATTTGGGTGCCTTCATGAATCATGATTTGACATGTAGGTTCTTGTGTCATGTATATGTCTGTTGTTTTCTACATGTAGTTCTATTAACCGATTCCATGATTTTTTCTTTTTTTATATATCTATATCCTTTTTTTATTTTTATATATCCAAGTTATTATGATACCATAATGTTTGAATTTAGAATTAATTGAACTATATAATGGTTATTTTTATTCATATGCATGAATGTGGCTTATTTGTAGGGAAAGAGAACTTGGCTTCAACCATAGGTAGTTCTAGGATGGTTATACCTTGGTATATGGGCCACCTCATAGTTTTAAATTCCCTATAGGAATACCGTGTTTATTCCATTGAGACGATCAAGTAAAAAACTTAAGAAAATTTTTAATTGATGCTATAAATGTTTCATTTACATTTTAGAATATTCCACCTTGAAGGAGATCGACTAGACCACCAGTTGATATGGCTAGAGATTATCCCACTAGAAAGGATTCCCCCATTCCCTCACCTAATATATATGTAGGTGTAGTAGGATGCACTCCTACAATCACTCTAGTGGAATAATAAGTGTTACCACCTCATCTTGGAGTCCTTACAGTATCGCCACCTAGTTCCGTGGATAACTAAGGTTTATGGTTAGTTATGTAGGAGATTTCCAACTCCAGCATCCAATATCCTTTTAGTGAACTGGAGGTATGCATGATGCAAAGGATAGGATATAAATAATCAAGGGTATATTTGACCTCTTTGATATGCCTATAGATAGAAAGGTGAAACTAGTAGTATTAATTCTTTAGAGACCTTCCAAAATATGGTGGGGAAAGATGGGATAGGTTGGTAGAAATGAGAGTTACACTGGGGAGGCCTTAAAGGACCTATTCTTTGGGTAATTTTTTCATGACAAGATAAAAAATATATAGGGTGAATGAGTTCATAGAGATATATAAGAGACCCATGACGGTGTAAGAATAATATTCACATTTCAAGGATGCGATATGCTTTGATCCCCTAATAGTTGGGAATGAGGCACATAATTCTAGGAAATTTTAGATTGACCATTTTCCAGAAGTGAGATTCCTTGTTAGGGTATTTTATTTGGATACTTTTTCTAAGATGTTATGGAAGGATATTACTATGGAGAAGGGCCTGGAGGAAAACCTCACAACTAGAATTTAGTGTGTAAGAGGGTGAACCTCTTATAGTTTTGAAGAGAATATCCTCTTTATGAAATAATAGGAATGTGGAATAGATGATCCAAAGTGGAAGCAGATCGAATAAGTAGAGAAGAGTTTCATCTAAAAATTTCAGAGGTGACTCACATTACTTCAACTATGGGATGGTTGTTTACTTTTATATATTCTTCATAGTGCCTCAGATAAAGTGTCGATAGTATATAAAGATGAGACATCTCAAAGAGTTCTATTCTAGAGTGATGAGGGCAGACTTCTATAGGGGATTGAGGCAGAAATATTCAAGGAACTAGGGATCTGGACAAGGTCCTCACCAGTAAGCATAGAATATTATGAATTAGATGAGTCATGTACCTTAGGGAAATGATTATAGAGATTAGTTAGGCTAACTATATTCAGAGGACCTGTCTCTATTAGATGGTGGTGCGAGACCATCTACTATTCAAGGTACATTCTTGATCACTTATATGTTTTCTACTACCATATTTGATATTGGTACTTCCCATTCCATTATTTCCACACAAATTATTGTTGTACTTGACTTAAAGGTCAAGTTTTATTATAAGTTTATTTCCCTCAATACACCATTTAGAATGAAATTATACTAGATTCACTGATTCCCATAGTGTCTTATAGTAATTTCCAATTATTGACATCAGTGAGACTTCCCAATTCTAGGGATTATGAGCTTAAAGTTATTATTGGAATGGATTGAATGGTAAGTTATGAAACCCACATTTATTTCTATAAGAGACAAGTATATTTTACTTTACAAAATGGATAAATATTCATATTAATTGGTGAGGGTGATATTAATTCTAGAAGAATGGGACATGATGTGGGATTGATTAGATCCATAATGGTGAAGGTGGATGGATTAGAACTTGTAGAAGAATCTATAATAGAATCTCCCTATTTTCCTCCAGTTATAGATCTCTATCAGGACATATTCCCATATGAATTCATAAGAATCTCCCCAGATAGTGGAGTTTAGTTTGACATAAAACTCATGATAGGTGCACAAAACATTTCAATACCCACTTATCTTATGGCGTTGAATGGGTAAATGGAGATTAAAGTACAACATTTGGAATTATAATAGAAGGGTTTTAACATTATGAGTACATCACCATGGGGTGTACTTATTTTTTTCACCAATAAGATGAATGGTAGTATATGAGTCTATATAAATTTTCAAAAGTTGAATTAGGTGATAGTGAAGAATATATAACCTTTTCCTAAGATTTATGATCTCTTTGTTCAGTTTTTAGGATTCTAGTGGTTCCCCATGATTGATCTTTGATAAAGCTATCACTAATTATGGGTTAGATAGGAGGAAATTTTCAAGTTGGTTTAGTAACAGGTATAGTCTATATAATCACTTGGTGATGTTGTTTGGACTAATGAAAGAAAAAATAGTGTTCATGGATATCATGAAAAATATCTTCCACCCATACCTTGACTCATTCCTTGTGGTGTTCAGTTACAATATCCTCATTTACTCATTAAACCTAGAGCAACATTCTATACATCTTAAGATAACACTGAGTACACTCAGAGCACATTGATTTTATTCCAAGCTATCAAACTTTCACTTTTGGATTAAGGAGGTGAAGTTCTTAGTGCATGTGGTTTCAAGGATTAGAATATCAAAGGACTCGGAGAAAGTAGAGGCTGTTTTGCCTTGGAAACATCCCCATAATGTGTTTTAGATCAGTGGATTTCTAGTTTTGTCTGGGAATTATCAACAGTTTACCAAGATATTCTCTTGTGTATCAACACTCATTATTGCATTGATGAATAAAGTGGTGAATTTTTAGTGGTTAGACCAATGTGAGGAGGATTTTGATGAGTTGAATATAAGGTTGAATAAAACTCTAGTGTTGATTCTTCTTAAGATTAGGATTGAATATGATATATATTATGATGCATCAAGAGTTAGTTTGGGTGAAGTTTTGATGTAGAGGGATTAGGTAGTAGCTCATGGGTCATGCTATCTATGAACCCATGAGTGAAACTATCCTACCCATGAATTGGAGTTGGAAACCTTTTTTCATGAATTGAAATGTTGGAGACACCATCTCTTTTGAGGGAGGTTTGTTATCTACATGGACCATAAGAGCCTCCACCATATCTTCTCATAGTAGGATCTGAATTTTAGGTAGAGACAATGGGTAAAGTATCTATAGGCATTTAATTTTGAGATGGGATATGCACTAAATAAAGGTAAATTAATTATAGATTATCTTGGTTGTAAGACATAGGTAGATTAGGATCTTAGTGTATATACTTCAGAGAAATAGTTGTACCTGACAAGAATTATGGTTGATTGGAGGATGGGTGAATTTGAGGACTAGGGATCAATGATGTGTTCCCCATTTATGACCACTCTTCCTTAGTAGACCAATTGAAGTCAAATAAATAATGAAACTAGAGTGTTATATAATGTAACTAAAACTAAAAGGTGGTGACCTGATATCTAGGTGGTCATTGGATGATTATGATGTGTTTATAGTACATGGGATATTTGTAATACATAATTCAATCAGGGAAGATATGATGATAGTTTTCCAGAATTCAAAATGGATGGTTTATCTGAGAGTGAAAAAGATGTACCATGACTTTAGGATGATGTTTTGGTGGCTAGGGATGTAGGGGGACATTGTTGAATTCTTTTCTTGATACCTTACCAGCTAGAGGATAAAGGCCATGCACCAGAATCCTGGTGGGTTTCTTTAGAATCTTACTACACCTATATGAACTTGGGCTGATTCCATGATGGAATTTTTGGTGGGGTAACCTAGGACCCCAAGGTTTCATGACTCTATTTGAGAAATTTTGGATCAGATCACTAAGGTGATGCATTTCTTACTGACATGATAGAAAATTTCAATGGATGAGTTGGAAAAGTTGTATGTTCAAGATATTGTGCACTTATATAGAGTTCCCTTTAACATTCTATCTAACAGAGATAAAAATTTTATGTCACGATTTTTGTAGGGTTTGTGGAAGGCCTCAAGGACTCATCATAGACATTACATTATGTACCATCCCATAAAAAGATAGATAGTCAGAGAAAATAATTTAGGTATATAGGATATACTCTAGGCCTAAATTTTTGATTTTGGGGGATCTTGGGATGATCAATTAACCATGGTTAAGTTATCATAAAAAAATAGTTTCCAGGTTTCAATTCATATAGAAACTTCACTACTAGAAATAGGACCTATACCAACAGTTTGTGAAAACTCACTAATTTGGATCTATACCAATAGTTTGGCCAAAACCTTTGGTATAGGTCACTTATATGGACCTATACAAACAGTTTTGGCCAAAACTGTTGCTATAGGTCCATTATAGTTACCCTATACCAATGATTTTGGCAAAAACATTGGTATAGGTCCACCTTATGCTAATAGTTTCACTAAAACCATTGGTATAACTCAAAAAATAAAAGAAACTATACCAACGGTTCTCAAAAAATGTTGGTATAGGTCTATACCAATGGTTTTGAGAACCATTGGTATAGGTACACATATTTTTTATGGAATATTTTGTCAAATAACATAAAATAAATTAAAATTTAAAATACTTATGAATATATATATATATATATATATTTATGAAATTATGTTCACAAAACTCACAATAGGTTAGCGGTTAGGTCGTTAGATTATAAACGAATGGTGCTGGGATCAAAATCAAGACGATTTTTTTTGAATTACCTTTACCAATGGTTTTATGAAACCGTTGGTATAGGATTTTCATATTACCTATAAAAATGGTTTGAAAAAACCTTTGGTATAGGTCTATACCAACGGTTTCCCCAGAACTGTTGCTATAGACCTATCCCAACACCAAACCATCCAACGGTCCTCCAAACCATTGGTATATGCCATACCAATAGTTTTAAACTATTGGTATAGGGTATTTTTATATTAGTGATTATGAGGGTATTTATGGTAGGATATTTCATTCAACTCTTTGTCATTATGTGGTTATTTAGGTAGAAATTGTAGGGCCCAATATGTACACATAACCTCTAAGAGAGTGGAACTGATTTAGAAGAGGATGATCACAACTCAGAGTAGAATTAAGTCTTATACAGAGTGAAAGTAGAGACCTTTGGAGTTTTCTATAGGTGACTGGGGTATTTTTAGATTTAATCCTCCATTAGGTCATCTATAATTGAGATTTTAAGGGAAGTCAGTGTCATGTTATGTTGGACCCTTTGAGAGGATTGGAACAATGACATACCATCTAAATATCCCTTCTCACAACCAAGGTATGAATTATGGATTTATTTTTCTCATATTCATATATACATGCTTGATCCCATTCATGTGATATATTATGAGTAAATTGAGCTAGATCTTGAGAAATTTTATGAGGATAAACCGTTTCACATAGTCTATATGTGCGAGAAAGTCCTATAATGGAATATGATACCAATGTTTTAGATCTTATGTTATCATGGATGGATCCAAGTGGATACTTGGGAGTGGGAGGCAGTTTTTCAGGATCATTGAATGTAGTTTTTTGAGTAGAATAATTTAATTAACTTATTTTTGATAATATGTTTTAGAGGGGTATAATTTTAATATACTAACTTAATTTAATATATATGATACTTTATATTTATTAATTTCTAAATTTATCTTTTTCTTTATATCTATTATGGGTGTTTTAGTAGATTGTATTTATTAAAAAGGGTTTGATATTTTAAGGACCAAGATGATGAGTTGAGGCTAGGATAGGTGGTAGTTTTAAACCACCACTGAACAAATAATGGGATTTTAATATCTAACTGGTTGGATTATAATAGGTTTTTATAATTATAAATACACCACTAGATACCTGGTGATTCTAGTAAAATCTAGATGGTTCTATATTACACATTGTCTAGCTAGGAGCTAACCACTGGCCAACCAGTGGACCACCAACCAGCCAATGAGGCAAACTGAATGGCCAGTGGAGTCATCTGAGTGTGCATTAAATACACCCCTATACTTTTAATTTCAATCATTTCCCTCCTTAATTATACCTTATTCTGAACTTAATCCCCACATTTAAAACCAAATACCTTCTCCCTTGACTCTTGAGCTCTCCCATTCATCTCCCCTTGGTATTTTGATGTTGTATCAATTTAGTAAAGCTAAATCAATAAGTTTTCTATATATCTACACTATATTAAACTTCTTAATTGAGATATATGCATAGATATATTATGGATATGTTAATTATATGAAAATTAGATAATTTTTTCATCCCTCCTTCATAGATTAAAAAAGGATCTTATGAGTTGATGATGTCTCTTGATCATAGTTATATCTCTTATGAACATTGGATGATTCTTGGTAAGTTATCATAGATCAATCATTTTGAGACCTCCTTCTTCCCAGATCTCATCATAGATCTATATTTTGATAAAATATTAATGGTGGACTAATGTTTATTTACTTGATTCAATGTTATCTTCTAGATTTAATAAATAATTCAGGATCTTTTATTTAATATACATGGATATGATGAATCATAAACCTTTACTTCATCATATCTTGGAATAAGTTATGTTGATGGAAACCATGTAAGTTATTATTAACTACAATTCTTAGCAAGTAATATCCTTAGTTTTATTTTATGAATCTCTTATTTGATGAACTAGAACTTTATATAAGAATTCTTGACATGTAGACTAACTTTCCATGGGTGCACAACATGTTTTAGTCTTTGATCATTTCAAAAATATTGGAGTATTTAATCAAAAAATTTGATTTAGGTATGTTCCTTAGCATATAGGGTTATTTTACAACCCTTTATGATTGATATGGTTCTTACATAGGAATCACTTATTGTCCTTGCTTGATTATGATTGATTTTGAGTATGTGTGTCACAAGAGACCATTATGTTATTATTGATTCCATGAGTGTTCATAGGTTTCATAATAGACCATGTTTGACTTATTGACCACATGTGTGTACATGTATCTACTATGAATCATGATGATATGTTATTCTATGTTTTCATGAATGATCTTCACAATTTTATGATATATCATATTGTCTTTAGAGGCATTTTTATTGTATTTTATAATATGTGGACCCTAATGATATGGATACCCCTTAAATGGGGAGTGCACAAAACATACAATGTTGGTGATGATGTACCTGAACATAGGGAAATGGCACGATGGCCTTAAGGCCAGACTAGTGAAAAAAATGGTGGGGCATGATGGTTTTTTGTCCTAACATGGGGAATAACCAGGATAAAACAACCCTAAGGCCTAACCTATGAATTCAATGGATTATAAAGATGTATAACCTGGTCCATGATGGATATGGGGTATTATGCCTTTATAGATCGTCCCATCTCATATTACTTGTGACTACTTGGCGATATATGTTGGCCTTATGAAGAACTCAAGTTTCTATACCCTTATGACTATCCTTTCCGACACTAAGATGAAGTAGTCATAGCCAGGGTCCTTGAAAGTTTTGTTAGAATATAGATGCTCAATATATGATTGATTAATTTCTTATAGTTTATTTCACATTACTATTATCATGACATAAACCTATTATACATGTAAACTTATCTTAAAGAAGAATAGTTTGTGTCCTATTAGGTTTCATTACTCACACCCTTCATGGGAATCCTGGTGTGCATGGATAATTCATGATCAGGGATCCAAGGGAAAGGGGTCCATGATAGATAGATGATATTTCAGAGTAAGGAATTAATGTTTTATCAAGATATACTCTGGATGTTTACTATAGTGTTTTATTTTTATATGAGTAAACTTATATATTTTGGTTTGACTTACCACTCCATGGGTCATTGATACTTTTTTGTGGTGATGTGAATTTTTTTATATCATGGTTATTTATTTTTAATTTTACTATTATTTATCGTTATTATATATCTTATAGTGTATAGATATAATTACCATAGGTATAGTATCCTCACTATATACTTAGACCCTCATCGCTATTTGAAAGCCTCTTTCATATTTGGAGGAACTAATGAGGTCATGTGGCTCTCTGGATTAGACCCAGTGGTTCAGATTGGGGTGTTATAATGTATATTATCCCACACTATTGAAATACACCGATGAGTTATTATTAAAAAAATGTGAAACATTCCAATTAAACAAAAATATATACAATAGAAAATAAATTCCTCAAATATCATTGTTTTTTTTGTGTGAAGTTAATAACGGATGGTACATAGATTTTATTGGACCCTTTCCCATGTCATTTGGATATTTTTACATCTTGTTATCTGTGGATTATGATTCAAAATGGGTGGAAGATAAGAACACCAAAAATAATAATTAAAACATTGTTTATTATCTTTTTGGATATAATATATTTTATAGATTTGGAATCCCAAGAGGAATATTCAGTAACCAAGGAACCCACTTTTGGAATAGGATCATGGAATCTTTAATGGGGAAGTGTGGAGCTCACCATGAAACATCAAACCTTTAATATCCAAAAAATAATATACAAGGTGAAGTTTCCAACCAAGATATTAAAGGAATAATAGAAAATACTATCAATATAAATATGAGATATGTGAGCCAAAGCATGGAATGCACCTTATGGGATTACATAACAATTTATAAGACACTAATTGGAATGATACCACAATTTTTTATTTATGGAAAAAATTTTCATCTACCTATAGAGATAGAACAAAAGGTTTATTGGGTTATCAAGGAAATAAACATGGATATAGACAAAGATAGATAATATAAGAGAATTTATATTCTATAATTGGAATAAATAATGAGATAAGGATTTATAAATTCTAGAATTTACAAGGAGAGAATAGAAGTGGAACCTAACAAGATTATTCCACAGAGATACTTCCATGAAGGAAAACAAGTTCTACTTTACAACTCAAAAATGAAATTAATTTCAATTAAAATTTATCATAGATGGGAATTACTATTTACTTTCATTAATTTTTATCTATTTAGAGTTGTGTAAATAATAAAATAATGACAGAATAGCCCATTAACTTTTAATGGACATAGGTTGAAGAAATATTTTGTAAATATTCCACAAGAACTTATGGAGGAGATCACACTCCTCCAACCATTTTACCAATAAAACCCATAAGTTATATAATTCATTAACCTTTTTTATTTATATCCTTATTTATAATCTTCTCAAACTACCTTTTCTATTATAATACGTTGAATACAATTTATCATTTTTGTGTTTTATAGGGAAAAATTTATAGTTTTTAAGAAATTCAATTTTTGGTGTCTATGTTTTTTAAATTTATTACTTAGTATGTTTCAAAACTATGATAATTATGATAAAATTATTTGACCTAGTAATATCAGTATATATGAGTTCTAAAATGAACTTATATTTATATATTAAGTTTGGAAAATTACATAAGATACCGATGATTTTTTAATCCCATGTGATGAAATACTATCCAATATTTAAAATTTCTCACATGATATGCTTCTAATTTTATTTAAATAATCTTCACAATTCCCTCATTTCTTCGGAGAACAAATCCATTATTATATAATAATATTTTGATGTTAATTCTTGTCAAAACCATGTAGTATTGAGGAACATGTGTTAAAAAATATTGGATCATTCTTTTGGTTAAAATCCCTTTTTATAGTAAACATCTTTTATGTATTACCATGAAATTTGAAATTTTTTATTCTCAACATTTCATGAATGAACTATTTAAGGAATACCCATATCTAAAGGTAAATTCCTAATCATAGTTGAACTAAAGTGTAGGGGGAAGTTGTTTTGTGAGAATCTATTGGGGAAATATCAAATTTGGAAAATATGGAAGAGAAAATATTCCTCAAAAAGGAATTTCACATAACTATTTGAAGTTTAAGGATTCCTCTCTTAATTAAAAATTCAAATATATCTATAATTTAATAAAATAAATAAATAACGTTTCTAAATGAATCATCATGGATTTTTTACTACTCTTTAAGTACTTTTTGTTTGATCATTTCATGTTAATGTACAAGAATTTGGGAGGCGAATCACCTCAAGGGAGAGTGATTGAGGATACCATTCTTGAGTATAAAATATAAATCATTATTTTTATTCATTTTAGGGCTAAATATTCTTCATTATAACTTAAAATGTTTAACATGAGAACCTAATAACTCTTATCCATAGAACAACCTTGAAAATATATCATGATAAACATAACTACATGAATCATTGAGTAGAGATTTAGGAAAAATTAAGCCTATGGTGTCTCATGTATTAGTTTTTAGATAACAAAATCTTTGATGGAAATTAATACTTTGTGTGATAAGAGAAATAATTCTATAATGGTAGGTATAAATGAGTATGGTAGGATGAAAAAAGTGGAAATGAATTTAATGAACTTCATGGAGAAAGTAAAATTAAGATTATTTTGTAAGTATGATGAGTTTTAGTGACATGGATGTTTAAAAGGGATCTCACATTGGCTAGTGTTCTAATTTTTCCTTGGTTAATATTTTTGATATCTAATTTTTTAGGATTCCAAAGTTTAAGTGTTATATAATTGAAAGAGGAAATAAATAAATTATATTTTTTTGATATTAAATTAATTTTACCCACTCAAATTTATTAATGAATTGAGTTTTAATATGTTTAGGAATTAAAGGATAATTTTATTGAAATTTATGAATATTTATTAAAATGGATTAAATTAAGAATTTCATTGATTTATTTAATTTATAGAATAAAATTAATTGACATATATGGATAATTTTTTTATTTTTTATTTTGAAATAAGTTAGATTAAGTATTTTAAGTGGCTATATTTGATAAAGGACTATCCATAAAAGTCACTAAGATGAATACCTAAAGGTTTCCACATGATATGTAAAGTTTATCAGCTAAGATGTGTATGAATCCCCAACTAGGCTTTCAAGATTTTATTTCAAAGATAAAACTCTTACATATGGGTAAATAAATACATAAGAGTTTCAAGCATAAGGCTTAAAGTTTATCTTGTGGCTAGAGTGATATGTAAGAGTCCTTGCCATTGTTGATTGAGGTGAAGATATATACCTCCCTGAGATATGTAAAGGTTCAGAGGCTGCTACATGAGGGTTATATATAAGATTTACCACATCCCATATGATATATAAAGTTTAATGACTTTTGTACAAAGATATGAATGATGATATGTATGGGATCTTCATAGATTATGTAAGGGTCACTTTGACATAAGATATGATATGTAAGGATCTTATCCTTTAAAAATTCTAGAGAATATCATGTCACGTAGGGATAAATATTTACAAAATAATAATAAGTAATTAAATACATGAATATTATCTTTATGGTATATGGATCATATACATATAGATAGAGCTTGTAAAATATATTTGAATCGAGAAAGAATGGGGAACACAAGTCCAACTAATTACCAATGTAGGTAGAAAATAATGAAAAGATATAGATTTTCAGGATTCTAGATATATCAAAGGGGATATTAAAAATATAATAGGATATAATCTCATGATGTTTTAATTTAATGGAATAGAAAAGGAATAATCTATAAAAGGAGGATGCAGGTCGATAAGGAAAGGGGAAATTGAAGTTTTGAGTTTTGTTTTCATTTTACTACTATATTTTTCTATTTTTCTATCACTGTTTCTAGTAACATATAACATATAGTGGTAAACCATTTTGGTTATTGGGATAGGTGGAAAGAGTAACCTTTTACAATGCTCGAGTATGAGATTCAATGAAATAAATTCTTCTTCCATTGATTTATTTTTTTATTTATTGCTAAGATATTATTTTGAGTACAATTGTGTTCAGTTTATTATTTCTGTGAATTTTTTACCACTTAGGATGATAATAAAAACGATCCATCTATTTAGTTTGATTATATATGACTTAATAAGAAATATTGATTGGTGATTATCTAGTGATTGTTGATACATGTGTGGAAGATAACTAATTATCTTTTAATTACTTCAGAGTACCATAACCCGATTGAGATTTTCTTGATCATCTTAGGGGTAATTTATTGAAGAGGTGTCATCTAATATCTTCCCACACATATAGAAAGGGGTTTGGTCAGCAATGGTTGATTATTGATTAAACCTCACCATTTATTTCAACCAAAGGTGACAAATAAAATGATTGTGGATTCTTTTACTTATTAGTTAATTAAAATTAAGGTGTACTATTTTTAAGACTAGGATTGAATTAAATTTAATAATACAGTCCATGAACCAATAAAATTCAATCACTTGAATAAATATCTCTTATTAATTTTTTTTCTTCATGTTTTTACAGTCTTAATATCAATAAAAACCTTTGTTTTATTAATTATGAAAAATGAATTTACTCCCCTCCTCAAAGACTACCTTTGGTCCCCACTATGCTATAGTATAACCTTAGAAAATTAACATATTTTTTTACTGCTTAATGATATGTGAGTCAAAATCCATCACCAAAAGATTTTATTTAATATCATATGTCCATAACACACAATTTTTATGTATTTTTACTCATTAATGTATCAAACTTATTTTTTCACTACCTCATTTCCTACTTCGACCCATATTTTTTTTGGAGTTTGAACACAAATCCTTTATTTAATGAATCATTAAATAATTTAGGTTTCTACATAGAAACTTTCTCCTCTAGATTTCTATAATTTAAAGAGTACTTCCCATCAAACTACTTAAGATATAAATCCCTTGATGTAATAATACTATGAACTAAGTGAATTATGGAGAGCTTCACTATAGTTTAGAAAATTTCAGTGAAATAAACACTTTCCTTATATTAAAATATTTTATATACCATAATTTTCTTATATATCCTATTACCATCACGTTCATCGTTGACCTAATATACTTATTTTATCTAAAATTATTTCTCTCACTGTGAAATTTAAGTATGCTCCCAAGTACTATTATAACATAAAGAACAATTATACTCATTTATATCTAACTCTCACTTGCTTGAATACTTAAATTTAATTTCTTCTTAAAATAATTCTTAATCTATAATTTTAGTCAATAAAAAATAAATTAAGGATTATGAATCCATCAATTCAATTCTACTCACCCTTACTGATCTCCTCAACTCTACATAAGGAGTAGGATCCACTAGTTATGTTATCACATACTTCGACTGCATGATGATCTATGTATATGGAACCTTCCTTAAGTATTAAATTATATTTTTTGATGATATTATTATTCTCAACATTTTAGAAGTGATATCCAAACTCATAAACAATAAATTTTAAATGAGAGTCATAATTATTTTCTTGATCAAATATTCACCGGTATATGTTCTATAAATGGTGCAAGTAATGTCCTATTGATATTATAAACTTATATATTCACTATGTAATGACCCAAACATTCATGAATAAAAATTACTCTTGACCTAATCAAATGTCTTATTATGGTCATATAAAATGTGAACTTCATTGGTTTAATGTTTCTGAATTTTAAAATACCGTTATGAATTATGACCGTTTCTAATATAGATGTTGAACAGTGATGACATGATTAGTATAAAAATAGAGCTTTAAAAAATTCAATTTACTCAGAAAAAGGAAGTTATGGACTCATCCGGTAGACTTTCCCCGTACGAAGCCCATTTTTTGGAGCTCAGAAAGGAGGTGACGTCATTGGGCTTCGCTTATGACCAAGACTAAGACAATCTCAAATGCATTAAGCTTGAGTGGAACCGACTATGAGAGAAATGAAAGTTAATAGAGATTACCACCCGAGCGATGTTATTTGTGCCACCCCAAGAGTCTGTCACCATCACACACCTTACCCTTCGATCTTATGTGGGTGTTATAAGAGGTTATATAACAAGAACCTAGCACTATGACTTTGTACATTATTTTTGTATAAATAATATGCATTCATTTTATTATTGTTACTTTGTAAATAGTTTTTAAAGCACAAATAGTATTTTTTAGTTAATATTCAACTAAGAAATCTATTTTGATGAATAAATGGATTTTTTAATTAAATAATATTTTAATAAAATATTATTATAATTAAATTAATTTTTATTAAATATATATGATCATATAATTTTATGAATGAAATTGTAATTTTTATTAAGGTTTGAAATATGTTTTTGTCAAAACCAATGAATTTTTAATAAATATCGGTTTTTATTTTAAATGTAAAAATTCACATATTTATAAAATTATTTAGATAAAATGAATATTATTTTTGGAATCAGGACATCAACATTATACAACAATGAATTTTTCATAAGTTTCTGAGACAGTCAAATTTTTGGGTAAAAATTAAATACCGTTTAAATATATAACGTGTTTTATGACATCATAATGACCCAATAGTGATGTAATAAAATAATATAAACATTATTTTCGTACAATATATGTTTTACAATTAAAATAATGTGATTTTGGGTTTGTTTGATTTATTTTACAAAGCTTCAGTGGACCCTCCAAGACTTATAAAACATTTTGTCTTTTTAAATTGTTTTCCTTTAGAATGTGACTCACCTCTACATAAAAAACCCTATTATTTTAAGAATTTAGGCCATTGGACTTATAAAATATTATTTCCCACTCCCATTTGGAAAAAACCATGGGCAAAAACCATGGGCTGGTTTGTGGTATTGATTAGTTTAATGTGTGGTGACCCAAACCTAAATAATAAAGAATTCCCTCTCTCAAGATCCCACTTCCTCTTCACTCAGAGCCTTTGGAGTTCGACCAAACCCTGCCCTCATCTCTCTATAATACTACCAAGGTTCCCTAAGCTCCAAATAATCCTCTCTCAAGCCTCTCCCAAGCCTTTGGGATCACACTTCCAAGTAAGGAATTTCTTCCTTTCTCATTTTTGTCCAATTTTCATTAAGCTGTTATGCCCTTTTGTTTTAAATTACAAATGTTGGGGTATGATTTTGCACCTCCCCCATACTTCCCTATTTATGTTTGGATGATGGGATACCCTTTTATCTCTCATTAATGAATCCCATGTACACCCGTTACCATGCCGAAATTCCGTGAGGGATTTCTCTCTCCTCTTTTACATCCAAGTAATTATTTTGTATTATGCATGTAAATTCCATTACATTTGTTGGGACATGTATATATATGACCCCTTACTGTCCATTTCATGTACATATTATGAGGCACCAATTTCTATCTCATCAACCATTTTCATGAATCCTTATGCACACCATTATGCTGCTAAAATAGCACCGCGTTTTTCCAAGCCAAGATCATTGTGTAGTGAATACCATACCCATGTATCTATCAAGGGTATTCACCTTTATGCACATATACATATTGAATGTTACTTTTATTTATTTATTCTACATTAATTAATCATGGAATAACTTATGATGTTGATTGATTCTATGTTATATGATCAATGTGGCACACTTATGCATGAAATGAAATGTTTAAGAAGGGTGCACCCTGATAGCGCTCCAATGCATTGAGTAAAGTATAGTATCATGATACGTCATGTGCAATGGGTGTTGACTCATGATAATTCAATTGCAATGAGGTTTTACTCGTGATTCATGTGCAATGATGGTTTACTCATGCTTCATGTGCAACGAGCCTTGGCTCATGCTAATTCCATGTTAAGTGTTGTTGCCACATTTTCATATTATAATTATCATGCTTTATCATGCCTTTATGTTCATGTTTCTGTTGTGCTCCATTGATATTCCTATTGTCTAACATATATTGTATTCCGCATGTTATTCCATTTTTATTCCCTTACTAGGATTTATATCTCACCCTTTTCTTATGCATGTCCTCAGGTTATCCCATGCAATGCTATGTATGAGGGAATGTAGTGGTCATGTAGAAGAAGTTTTCAATAAAGATGTTGTGTGTTTTATGTTCTAAGTTGTTATGTAATGTTCCTAAGACCCAAAGAAACTTGACCTCTAAATATTCTATGTTGTGTCAAGTAAATATTTTATGTAATAAATTAGGTTTAAGTGTGTTATAAAAAGAAGGGTTGTTATAGTTGGTATCAGAGGATAAGTTTAGTTATTTTTGGGATTAGGATTAGAAAACACTAGTGAAGAATTAGAGACAAGAATAAGTATAATAAAAACATCCATAAGTATTAGTGAGTATTTATTAATTGGTTTATCAAGCAAATACATCCCTGTCTGGATACGAGCAGGTTGAGGCAGCTCAGGCACAGATGTATCATAGGGGTAAAACCCAAAAACACCGCTTTGAGCTAGACTCGAATGAGAACTAGTTCATGAAAATAGGCCTTACTGCACTCTTGGTTAAAACACTCCTGGGGGATATGATTTGGTAAATTCACAAGCTTAGTATGAACCCTTATTAAGGGAATTAAAAAAGGCCCCTAAGAATATATGTTAGAAAGTAGATCATGAATATCATAGATTTAAGTCAATGGATTCATAAGTTAAGGAAATAAAAGTTATTTATAAGTTATCAGTTTTTTACTGGGATAACCCTTTATGTGTTACCCCAAACATTACTTTTATTCTAGCTAATGGCCGGTAATAGGAGGACTCGGGCTAACAATCGTTGTGAAGATCAATGTGATGACTGTGCTAATGAGATACCCAATCTGATGGTAGAAGGAATCATGAACTTTGTCATGATTCTCTTTTAGTTAACTCAAGATTTGAATAAAAACATGGGTCAAGAGGAACGTTCAACCCCCCTAAGAAAGAACAAGTCACTATCGAGAGATTCATGAGATAAAGACCTCATACTTTTAATGGATCATCTAATCCCTTAATCACTGAACAATGGATCAACTCCATTGAAAAGATATTATCCATCCTTCAATGTTCTAAATAAGAGAAGGTTCTTCTAGCTACTTATCATAAGGAGGGTGAAGCTAATAGATGGTGGACTTTGATCAAAAATATGAAGCCTGAGGAGGAGATCGAGGAATTGGAATGGAAGGATTTTTGGAAGATGTTTTTTGATAAATATTTTTCCGTGCACCCTCCAACTCAAGATGGAAAGGGACTTCCTTTCCCTCAAGAAAAAAGATGACGAATCTGTCAGGGCATACGAGGAAAACTTCACAAGGCTTTCATGATACGCCTATAGCTTTGTCGTTACCCCCAAATGCATGGTTGACCACTTCTTTGGTGGGCTGAAACCTAGTCTACGGAAAGCGCTGACGATCCGTGACTTCGACAGCTATGAGGAAATTGTCCGATGTACCCTCAAGTTTGAAATGGAGGTCGAAGAATCTTAGGGGTATCATGGGGATAAGAAGAATAAGGTGGAAATCAATACTGGTGGTCCGAGGGATAAATCTAATGGTGCTAAGAAGATACAGCACCCCACTTTCCAAAGGTGCGGAAAAAAGAACCCCAGAAATTTCCTGAAGGGGACAAGGAAATGCTTTAGGTGTGGAAGAGAAGAGAACCTACCTGTTAACTACCAACAAAGAAAATCTGCAGCTGCAACAGAGGAGAGGAATTCTCCATTCTAATCTCAACGCGTTTCTCATTGATACAACTTCAAAGAACCTGGGCATCATGAAAATCAGTGACCTAAGCCAAGGGTTTTCGGAGGCAACCAACAAACTCCCAGGCATCAAGGGAGATATTTTTTCATCACTACTGCCAAAGTGAAACCCAACAATGAAGTGGTTATAGGTATTCTAGTTATTCATTCAACAATATAAAATTTAATTTTTGATTCAGGTTCTACGCATTCTTTTATATCCCAAAATTTTAGTAGAACAATCCAAGCACCACCACAAATCATGGAAGTAAAGATGTCAGTGAGTATTCCAAATGGGGAAATAATTGCATCCCATGAATATAACTCCTCCTCTATCATAATATGTGGATTTAATTTCCCAGAGAACCTCATTATACTCTCTCTAGTGGAATTTGATGCAATTCTTATCATGGATTGACTTTCCTTATATAGAGTCAACATAAAATTCCATGAGAGGGAAATCACTCTCCATGTGGAGAATTGAACCCCGATTCTATACAAGTGCAAGGAGGAAGATGAATCTTCTTTAGCTCCATCATCTCAAGCATGGATATTACTACCCTATGAGCATGCGTATCTGGCTCATATTATTGAGTCTATGGAGGCAACCATCCTTAAAGACATGCCTATTGTGAGGGAATTCACTGAAGTGTTTCATGAGGAATTTCCTGGTCTCCTCCTATAAGAGATGTTGAATTCTCAATTGATCTTATAACTGGGGAATTTCCAATATCCAAGACTCCATATAGAATGGCTATTGTGGAGCTTGAGGAGATGAAGAAACAACTAAAGAATAATCTGGATAAAGGGTTTATATGCCCAAGTGATTCACCTTGGGGTGCACTAGTCTTCTTCGTCAAGAGGAAAGATGGGTCAATGAACCTTTGCATCAATTATCACGATCTTAAAAAAATCATGATAAAGAACAACTATACTCTCCCAAAAATTAATAAATTATTCGATTATCTGCGTGGAGCACAATACTTATCCAAGGTGGATTTATGGTCGGGATATTATCAAGTAAGGGTGAAGAAGGAAGATATCCTCAAGATTGCATTTCATACAAGATACATGCACTATGAATTCATAGTAATGCCTTTCAGACTCACTAATGCTCCATCAATCTTCATGGACTTGATGAATAGAGTCTTTAGGGATTACTTCAACAAATTTGTGGTAGTCTGTATCGATGATATTCTGATATACTCCAAAACCAAGGAGGATCATGAGGAGTATCTAAGAACTGTACTAAAGACCTTGTGAAAGGAGAAGATCTATGAAAAGTACAGAAAGTGTGAGTTCTGGTTGAAGGAGGTCTCATTCTTGGGCTCTATAATCACAAGAAATGGGATATTTTTGGATCCCTCCAAGACATTTTCAATAGAGGGATGGTTGAGGACAACATCGGTAATAGATATTCGTAGCTTCTTGGGGTTAGCTGGATATTATCGATGATTTGTGAGAAAATTTTCATGATTTTACAGCCCTCTTACCAAGATAACTCGGAAGGGAGTAAAGTTTTATCGGAGTGATGAATGCGAAGAAATATTAAAGGAGTTCAAAAGGAGGATAATCACAACACTCATGCTCACTTTACCTGCAAGTGGAAAACTTTTTTGTGGTATTCAGTGATGCTTTGAAGAATGGACTGGACTGCGTGTTGATGAAAAATGACAATGTCATTCCCTATGCTTTAAGGAAATTAAAATTTCATGAGAAGAATTATCCAACACATGATTTAGAGTTGGCTACGGTGATCTTCGCTTTAAAAATTTGGCAGAATTATCTCTTTGGGAAGAATAGTGAAATATATACGCACCACAAAAGCCTCAAGTACATATTCACACAGAAAGAGTTGAACATGCACCAACGAAGATGGTTAGATCTGATCAAATACTATAACTGCTCAATCCATTTCCACCTTGGGAAAGAGAACAAGGTGTTAGATGATCTAAGTAGAAAGGACCCGAAGATTCTATCATTGATGAGAATTGATAAGGATCTGATCTTTTTAGACTTGATGAAGATGGGAATGGGAATCATAAAGAAGGTAAAATCATCAATCCTTTCACAAATGATTTCTCAACCATCTCTTTTATAAAGGTTAAAGGATGCTCAAAAGGATGATGTGGGAATTGAAAAGAAAGTGGAAGTTATCAGAAAAGGGAAATCCTCGGAGTTTAATTTTAATGGAGAAGGAATTGTGAGATTTGGGAAAGGACTATGTGTTCCATCAAGTCCAGAGATAAAGAAGGAAATTTTGGATAATTCACATATTTCAAATTTCTCTATTCACCCAGGTAACACAAAGATGTATCGAGACCTCCTAGAGCATTATTTGTGGGATAATATAGAGAAGGAGATCACTGAGTATACATAAAAATGTCTGGTGTGTCATCAAGTGAAGTCAGAGAGGCAGAAGTGTAAGGGGATGATAAAACCATTGCCCATACCAGCATGGAAATGGGAGAACATCACCATGGAATTTGTCACTGGACTTCCTAAGACATCCAAAGGCAACAATGAAATCTGTGTTGTTGTTGATCATCTTACAAATTCTTCACACTTTATTGCAATTCTGGAGGATTTCTCATTGGATCAACTGGTAAAGATATATATCACATAAGTGGTAAGGCTCCATGGAGTACCACTATCTATTGTATCCGATCGACATCCAAGATTCACCTATAAGTTTTAGAAGAGTCTTCAACATGCTCTAGATACGGAACTAAATTTCAGTATGGCCAATCATCCTCAAACTGATGGCCAATCTAAGTGAACTATTTAGAAACTGGAGGATATGTTAAGATCATGTTCTATGGACTTCAAAGGAGGGTGGGACCAATATCTTCCACTGGTTGAATTCTCCTACAATAACAGTTTCCACTCGGGCATCTGAATGGAACCTTATGAAGACCTGTATGGGAAGAGGTGCAAAACACTGACATGTTGGGATAAAGTCAATGAACATAAGCTACTAGGACTAGAAATGGTCGAAGAAATGGTGGAGACGGTGAAAACCATTCAGCAGCATGTCAAGGAAGCCCAGAGTCGACAGAAGAGTTATGCTGATAACCGTCGACGAGACCTTGAGTTTAAAGTTGGAGACATGGTATTTCAATGCATATCTCCATGGAAGAAGGTCATGAGGTTTGTAAATAAAGGGAAGTTAAGTCCTAGGTACATCGGCCCCTTTGAGATTCTTGACCGTGTTGGGGATGTGGCCTATAGACTATCACTTCCACCTACCATGGACAAAGTACATGATGTCTTTCATGTATCCCTCTTAAGGAATTACATAACATACCCTTCACATGTACTCTCTTCAGAGGTAGTACAGTTATATAATTATCTTTCTTATGAGGAGAAACCAGTGAAGATCCAATATTGTAGTGAAAAAGTTATACGAAATAAGATAATGCCCCTCATCAAGGTGTTGTGGAGAAACCAAAAGTTTGAAGAAGCGACATGCGAATTAGAGGAAGTGATGAATCAGAGTTACCCACATCTATTTAAGTTTGGGAAAAGAAAATTTTGAGGCTGAAATTTCTTAAGGGGGAAGATTGTAACGACCCAAACATTCATTAATGAAAATTCCTATTGATCTAATTAAATGTCTTATTATGGTTATATAAAATGTAAACTTCATTGGTTTAATGTTTTTGGATTTTAAAATACTATTTTTAATTGTGACAATTTCTAATATAGCCATTGAATAGTGATCACATGATTAGTATAAATATAGGGCTTTAACAAATCCAATTTACTCAGAAAAAGGAAAAGATGGCCTCATCTAGTAAAATTTCCCCGTACGAAGACCATTTGTTAGATCTCAGAAAGGAGGTGGCGTCATTGGGATTCTCTCTTGACCAAGCCCAAGATGAGCTCAAACATGTTAAGATTGAGTGGAACCAACTACGGGATAAGTGGAAGTTAATAGAGATTACCACCCAAGCGATGTTATCTGAGCCACCCCAAGAGTCTGTCACCATCACACACCTTACCCTTCGATCTTATGCGGGTGTTATAAGAGGTTATGTAACAATAACCTAGCACTATGACTATATACATTATTTTTTTATAAAGAATGTTCATTAATTTTATTATTGCTACTTTGTAAATAGTTTCTAAAGCACAAATAGTATTTTTAGGTAATATTCAACTAAGAATTATATTTTGATGAATTAATGGATTTTTGAATTAAATAATATTTTAATAAAATATTATTATAATTAAATTAATTTTTATTAAATATAAATGATCATATAATTTTATGAATGCAATTTTAATTTTTATTAAGGTTTGAAAGCTGTTTTGGTCAAAACCCATGAATTTTCGATAAATGTCGGTTTTATTTTAAAAGTAAAAATTTAGATATTTATAAAATTATTTAGATAAAATGAATATTATTTTTGGAATCAGGACATCAAAATTATCCAATGGTTAATTTTTCATAATTTTCGGAGACAATTTAATTTTTGTGTAAAAATTAAATGTCGTTTAAATATATAATGTGTTTTATGACATCATAATGAAACAATAGTGATGTAATAAAATAATATAAACATTATATTAGGCCAATATATGTTTTAACATTAAAATAATTCGATTTTGGGTTTGTTTTATTTATTTTAAAAATCATTAGCGGACCCTCTAACTCTTATAAAACATTTTATCTTTTTAAATTGTTTTCCTTGAGAGTGTGACTCACCTCCACATAAGCAACACTATTATTTTAATAAGTTTGTACATTGGACTTATATTTTTTTTTACACTCCCCTTTGGAAAAAATCATGGGAAGAACCATATGCTGGTTTGTGATATTGATTAGTTTAATGTGTGGTGACCCAAACCTAAATAATAAAGAATTCCCTCTCATTTCCTATATAAACCCACCCAAGATCCCAATTACTCTTCACTAAAAGCCTTTGGAGTTAAACCAAAACATTCCCTCTTATCTCTATAATTTTACCAAGGTGCCCTAAGCTCCCAAGAAGCCTCTCTCAAGCCTCTCCCAAGCCTTTAGGATCACACTTCCAAGTAAGGAATTTCTTCCTTTCTCATTTTTTCCAATTTTCTTTAAGATGTTATGCCCTTTTTTTTCAATTAAAAATTTTGGGGTATGATTTATAACCTCCCCCATTATTCACTCTTTATGTATGGATTATGGGAGACCCATTTCTATCTCATTAATGCATCCCATGTACACCCGTTACCATGCGGAAATTCTATGAGGGATTTCTCTCTCCTCTTTTACATCCAAGTAATTATTTTGTATTATGCATCTAAATTCCATTAAGTTTGTTGGGATATGTATCTATATGACCCCATTACTTTCCATTTCATGTACATATGATGAGACACCCATTACTCTCTCATCAACCATTTTCATGAATCCTTATGTCACACCGTTATGCTGCCAAAATAACACCGCATTTTTCCAAGCCAAGATCATTGTGGAGTGAATACCATACCAATGTATCTATCAAGGGTATTCACCTTTCTGCACATATACATATTTAATGGTACTTTAATTTATTTATTACACCTTACTTAATTGTTTAATAACTTATTATGTTTATTGATTCCATGTTATATGATCCATGTTGCACACTTATGCATGAAATGAAATGTTTAAGAAGAGTGCACCCTGATAGCGCTCCAATTCATTGTGTAAAGTATAGTATCATGATAAGTCATGTGAAATGGGTGTTGAATCATTATAATTCATGTGAAACGAGGTTTTAATCATGATTCATGTGCAATGAGGGTTTACTCATGCTCTATGTGAAATGAGCCTTGGCTCATACTAATTCCATGTTAAGTGTTGTTGCCACATTTGCATGTTATGATTATCATGCTTTATCATGCCTTTATGTTCATATTTCTCATGTTCTTATTTGATATTCCTATTGTCTAACATGTATTTTATTACTCATGTTATTACATGTTTATTCCCTTACTGGGCTTTATAGCTCACCCTTTTCTTATGCATGTTCTCAGGTTATCCCATGCAATGCTAAGTATGAGGGAATGTAGTGGTAATGTAAATGAAGTTTTCAATAAAGATGTTGTCTGTTTTATGTTCTAAGCTATTATGTAATGTTCCTAAGCCCAAAATACACTATAACTCTCTACATTCTATGTTTTATCAAGTGAAGATTTTATGTAATAAATCAGGTTTAAGTGTGTAATAAAAAGCAGGGTTGTTATACACTACCACCAGTCAAAAGTTCTTGGTAACCCTAAATGCAGACTCCTAATATTTTCCTATTTATTAAATATCATATTAATTCAATACTATTAACAATTTTAATATGGTATACACGGAATAATGCTATACCACCAAATTCTATTGGTGTCACAAAATTCCTTGAAGTTTATACCATCATACTCTATTATATTTTTATACATCAAGTATTTCATCTTTGATCCTGACTCATTATCTAATATATTATTACACTTTTGAAACATATTTAATTCATAAGACTTTTTTTTGAAAACCATACCCATTCATTATTATTTTTCAACAATAAATATCACATAATATAGTGATCCTTCTAGGGAATGAAATGGTGAATGTCCCCAAGCATTAGTGTGAACTGAGTCCAATTTTCTACTATTTGGTTTTATACCAAATTCCACAAAATACACCATATTTTTATTTCCAATGATAAAATATTTATATATTCTAACCTTTAAAAACTTCATCTAAGGGATAAGTCCATTTTTAGCTAGATCCTTCATCCTCTTCTCACTCATGTAACCTAAATTAGAATGTCATAATTGTGAATCTTCTATAATTTTTTATATTGAAAGAATGTCCATGTATTTTTCTATCATATTGTATAAAATTTAATTATTTTCTCCATTATCTATGAAGAAATACCCCTTGGTAATTTTATAATCCCTACTAATGAAAGTGGTGTTACAACCTATATCATCGATCAATCTAACTAAAATAATATTTCATCTCAACTTAATAATATGTTGCATATTATTTGGAATGATAAAACTCTCACTATTAGTTTAGATCAAAGTATCACCATTTACTATAATTTTTAAAGTTTCATCATCAATAAGAAGCATGTTCGCAAAATCTATAGAAACATGATTATTTAAAAAATACATTTTAATGTGGAATATAAAGATGAATTTGACTCTAATATCCAAGAATACATGGATTATGCACACATTACAAAAAAATATCATTAGTTTCATTAACTATTTAATTTACTATATTTTTCTATAGACTTCAATTAATCCCTAAATTCTTTATTAATATGACTCTTTCCCCCAAAACTCTAATAGGTTGAACCATGACACTTTACATGTCTTAAATCCTTCCACTTGATTTAGATCACCCTCTTTGATTATATCACTATATAAATATAACTATTCTATCAGTGTATAGAGTGAAACCATAGAATATTTCAGAATAAATTATCAAAATATTCTTATAAAGGATTAAATATCACAAATGATTTAACTATAATTTTCCCAAAATAATTACCCATGATTATTATAGTATCTTCCCAACTATCAGATAATGAAGGAGAAAAAAAACATCACACATACCTCATAATCTATAATAATTGTCACCAATTTCATATGAATTTTAATATCTTTGAATTAATTATTGTGATAAAAACCATCCTTACCTTAAATAATTTTTTTATTTAATAGCTATTTCATTTAATACACTTTGTTTGATGTAAATATATTATCATACAAGTTTGTGAGTGATTTCATTAACCAAGCCATCATCATCTTTGATATGATGTTAAAAACTATATTTTTTACCAACATAAGAAATAAAACTCATAGAACCTTAAAATCCAGTAATTATCACAAAGGATTTCTATCTCAATTAGTTTTACACCTAGAAGTAGTATGTGAATTTTCTTTTGATAAATATTTCCCAAAATCTACATTCCCCAGAAACTAAATCCATGTTAATAAAAACAATTGATCACTACCTTTCCTTCTTTTATAACCACCATTGTACTTTTGAAATATGTCCTCAATATTCTATACTTAAACTATTATACAAGATATTATGAAATTTTGGGAGCTCTTAAGAGAAATGTTTTTTGAAATAAGAGAAAATAGAGGGAAAATAAATAAAGAATAAGAAGAAGAACACATAAAGATTTATATTGTTTAGGAAGAATCTGTACATCCACATAGTGGCATATTTTTTTTCATAGATAAGAATAAAAATTTATTTACTTTTGGGAGTGGAATTATAGGATAGATACAAAGTTCTAAAAACCTAGCTCAAAATGAGTTCATAAATAAACATGGTGCTATAGATAATCTATATAAGAAATAATATATTTTGAAGTTATTTTTTATGATCCATGGAAATTATAAATATTTTGAAATTGATTCAAAATGATTTATATAAATCACCGTGTATTTATTCATTGATATTAAATTCATAATATTTTTTAGTTTCATGTCTCTTCTAAAATTTTGTCACAAAACCTTTATTTGGAAGTGATTTTTTTCTAATAGAGGTAGTTTTTATAACTGATGCTAAATATCGAGTCAATTAATGATAATATATCTAGAATATATTTAGTGGTGGTTTTAATGTGTGAAGGTAGTTATAAAAGTATTATAAATTATTTTATGTAAATTTTAGTCGTTATTGTCTAAAATCACCACTAAGAAATGATTATATTTTTTTATGTAGCATAAATAGAGAAAATTTTAACTACTTTCAATTATATTATGGTAGTAAAATAACTACTTCATATAGTACTGAAATAACCAATATAATAGATCCACACATTTCTATATCATTCTATATAGAAAAAACAGAAAAAAAATGGTATGCTAAACCAAAATAATACAATAAAAATATATTTAAAAAATAACAATCCAAAAAAATATATATATATACCACATGATATTTTAAGTTAAAAAATATTAATAACAAATATTATCATTAATATCATAAGTTATAAATTATCTATAAATACAAAAGATTATCTACTCCCACATTGTAACACCCCGACCCAGTTACCCAGAGTGGGTGCATTATTACATAACATTGGCATGATCCCAAGAAAGATCAAGTCTCGAAAGACCGATTAGTTTAGTATCCTTGGAAACACTAGATACAATCATAAAGTTTTACATTACATCATAAAAAAACATATTGTCTTCATATCCCCTCATACTATCCCTACATGTCATTCATAAATTATTTCTTCATAATCCAGGTAAAAAAATAAAACATTGAAAGGGGTGAGCTCAGATGCTCAGTAAGGATAACATTATAGTAGAAGCTTTCATAGATAAGCATAAACACTTAAGGCAGTTTATAACTAAAACAAAAGCCTTTTTAAACTTTAACTTCAGCATAAAATGGAAAAGATAAAATAAAATAATTCCATTTACTTACTCACATGGATATTCTACTAGTCGAATGATCACATGAAATATCAATAACCACTTTCATAATGATGGAATGCATAATGCCAGACTATCATAACCACATAGCCAAGGCCTCGTGCCAAGACTACAAATAAGATTTTGCCAAGGCCTTGTGCCAAGACACTAGTTTGTCTCATGAGACCTACCGATGCATCGAGGATCTATAGCAGGCTCCACTCGTCACTTATTAAGTCTAATGAATTCCTCATATGAACATGTTTAAACATAACATAAACATTCGTATTAAAACTAGCATACGAAATGTCAATACTTTAACCACAAACCATGAATGGTATAAAAATAGCACATCCACAGTCAAACATAAATCATTCGATACAATATGGAAGATTTTATTTTATCATAATAACCTCAATAGAGAATGATGAAGGATATTGACATAGATGAAAATAATCATCAAAACAATTAGAGTGAAATATCCCCCTTTTTTCTTGAAAACATTTGGAAGTCACACTGTTTGTCAAGAATCCATTTAAAATAGATTTTAGAATCAAAGTGTCCCATACCACTTTGAAACTTTTAAAAGGAATTTTGATTTGAAAACTTTAATGTCAATATAAATAAATCCTTAAACCCATTTTTAAAACATGGACATTAATGAGCAAGATTTAGAAGAATAAGTCTTTAAAACATTTAAAAATGGTATTTTAGTAAGAGTTTCTAACCAAAAGAGAGAAACTTGAATACAAATAATTGAGGTAATCAAAACATTGTAATATCATGAGAATAAAGGGATTCATGATATACTATGTCAAAGTACATTATATACACCACATAGAAGTGATTTGGTGTAAAACAATAAAGAAGTATCAATGGAATGTAAATTGAGATGAAATCTCTCATAAAGGCCGTATCCTTAGGTTAAGGATAAATAAACGACATAATTATGTGTGAAAAATATAAATACACTAAATATGATTGGATATTTAGTGTAAAAAAATCAACGGACATTCACACATATTCTAGTAAAAACAACACCAATGAATTGGATGTTTATCTCAACAAATCGAGATTGAGTAAAAATTACTCTTATCAAGTTCATACCGATGACTTGAGAATTTATCAATGGAGTTATTATGTGTATAAAAAGTATATCCACATAAAGGGGAGTGGAAATTATGACATAATCAAATGAATAGTGATTCCACACATAATCTTGGAGTAAAATAATCAATGAAGTATGCGTAAAGACGAATGAGTGGAAATTGAAATTTCAAATTCCCTTATCGATTAGGTAACTTACGAAACATACACCCATGAAAGAAGGATCATACAATTATGATGTAAATACCCATAAATTAAATTTTAATACACAATGAATACAATTATGGGTAGTACACATACACAACATGCAATAAATAAGTGGTGAATAATGGAATTCTCACGAAATTAAGAGTGAGATAAGAAACCCCTTACTTTGTACTTTTCCTTGGTCGACGGTAGGTTAACCTCCTGTATAATGGTGAAATAATTGTTATTTAATTATACAAGAATCATATGCATTAATATGATATCATATATGATCTTTTAACATTTATTTGTTAATAATATATTAGAATTATCGCCATTTCGGGTGTTAACGGGTTCATTTTACTTTATATTATTTATTATGTGAGCCATATTTTTTATTAATGGGATGTATATTATTCATATCAATAATGATATCAAGTCCTTAAATATTATTTTTAATCATAAAATGAGAATTATACTTGAATGGATATGATGGATAATGAATCTCATCGCGTTCGTGGAGACGGTAGTCCGTACGTACGCACGAACGACAATATCATTCTTTTGATATTAAAATAATATATAATTGGATGGTATATAATATATACAGAATCATTATCATGTTAAATTTATTATTTACATGAATTACACATCATTATTATACCCATCCAAATAATAATTTATTGAATAACAATTACACCACGATGTGGAGACGGTAAGCCGTACGTACGCACGTATGGTGACATGTTATTCAAAGGATGGATAGAATACTGAATATGGTTGTACCATATTTATAATAACATCACAGTATATATATGATACTGGAGTTATTATTTTAGAATGGTAACAACAAAGGAAGAAGAAGTGGAAGAAGAGAGGAACTTGGAAAAGGGTGGTGAAATCATTACCTCTTCTTCGGGTTCTTCCTTTTGATTTGATCAAAAGGGCTCCTTAGGATGGCTTTCTGATCAAACTAAGGCCTCTAGGTTGTATTGAGGGATTTTTAGATAGTATTTGGTCAGGGTTTGGCCGATCAAAAAGGATTTGAAGGTGTGAATAAATGAGAAGGAGGAGTGACCTTTTATAAGAGGGGTGAGGGACACCTTTGGAAAAGCTAGAAATATTAATTTATAATAAATTCATATTCGGTTTCTAATGGATCAAAAGTTTATTATTAAAAGGTTAAGGTGGTTATAGGTCTAAAAACATTCAACCAATATAATTTGGACAGGTTTGGGTTACTATATTAACCTTATCCTTTATTTTTAACTCTTAGTTAATTAGTTTGACATTTACCATGTCACTTTTTATTTTTATATTATATAGTTAATAAACATACTATATACATCCAAGAGACCCCCAAGTGGTCCATTAATGATACAAATATCATGATATAAGTCTCTTGGACGAACCTTAGATTTTTAAGAATTTAATATCAATTAATAATATAATATGTTTTTTAAAAACTCTTTTATGTCAATTTTGACACTATTCAATAGTTGATTTTTGTGAAACTCATAACAGAATGATTACTTCGAAAAAAGTCAATTAAATCAATCATAATATGTCATATTATCCTAGAAAATTAGTGTAATTCATAAAAAGTCTCAAATTATATTTATTTGGGTATTTATAATATCAATTATTCTAATTTTTCACTATTATGGTAATTACTGCATCATCATTGTGTCATAAATAAATTAAATTATTTAATGTCTAAAAATTATAAATAAAATATCATTATGTATTAAATTTGATTATCTTTCTAATTAATATTTAAAATCGAATTTATCTTATGTATAACCCTATATTAAAAATGTTTTAGTAAATAAACTTTGATTTTAACTCTTTTAACTTGTCTTTGAATTAAATAATAATAAATGTCCTAATCTAATCCAAGTGGACCTAAATGATAATATTTTATTCCTAAGGTTGTTTTTGGTCGAGATACACTTTTCCAATATAATTAGGACATGTGTTAGGATAATATTAATATCATTTTTACCTTTAATTACCCTATTTACTTTTAACCGTGGTAAATAAAACTAAAAAGTTACTATTCACCAAAAATTATTTTCATCTCATTGAACCACATTTTACTTCTTGATATTAACTGTGTCTCTCGGATTTTTGAAATTCCATTCACAGAAGCGGTAAAATTAAGTTTTATGAAAAATTCAGTTTTTTAACTACCACTTAGTAGTTTCACTATTCATCAAAAATTGAAGTTTTTCAGAACAATGCCAAAATTTCACCCTAAGCTATAATTGATATTCTGAATTCAAAAATGATTTCTATTTTAAAAAATTCCAAACATATAAGTTGCATTAATTAATTTTATAATTAATTCCCGCTGTCACAACAAAAAGCGTGTTTTTAAGAAACAATATATATCAAAAGATTGACAATTGTTTAGGTCCAATTTCAGAGTGAAATTAATTCTAATGAACACCATTGGATAAAATGGTAAAAATATATTCTAATTATACTTTTAAACCACTCAATAATATAAGTTATCACAATAAATTATTTTGATTAAAAAAGTTGTTTTTAAGTATTTTTCACTATTCATAAAAATTGGAAGTTCTCAGAAAAATACCAAAAATTCATATTAGGATAATTTCTATATTCCGAAACCAAAAATGAAGTCCATTTTGAAATATAAAATATATATAATTTCAAAAAGTAGGTATTACTATTCATAATGGCTAGTTTGATTGGTTGTGGTGTGTTGGAACTCGATGTTGCGTACAACACATGCTATCGCATTATTCAAAGAGAAATGTACCGTAGAAGCTTGGGGTGTTACACACATACACCCTTTTATCCCCTAAAAAGGAGCTTGTAATGCTATTAGTTTCATGATAAATTCCTATATCTGTTACCAATGTTTAAAATAATAAATTTATTATTAATAATGAACATATTATAAAAATAAGAAATATAGTTCATTTAATTATGAAACATAAACACATAACACTATAACTAATTACAGATCACTAAACCAACTAATGTTTCTAAGATAAATAAGAAAACTATTAAATATATGTTAAACAATATTTTTCCTAAACCAAAGAAATAATTAGTGCAATGACCCATGTTCTAGAAAATATAACCATTTTTTGAATTAAGGAATCTAGATTATAGAGGTAAGGGTGTGTTTGAATTTTGGGTTTTATACAGACAGTTGGTTTTTATTTTTTGATTGAAGTAGGGAATTTATGGTTCAGTGATAGAATATTTGGTCTTTCTAGGTATGGTTCAAGGATCAAAAAGGAGTCCCAGGTTTGTAGATGATATTTAGAGGTGGAACCACGTACATTTTAAAATTATTGGTGGAAATATGTACTAAATTGAGTGGTATTAGTTTATCGATGATCTGGGTAGAGGATAGGAAAAATTAGGTGTTCCACTGTATACCAGGTGGCACTATACTGGGTACTTGATAGATTTTATATTAATTTTTTTCATAGGTTTCTTAACATTTATCTCCCAATGCTTTTAATAACATTTGAGGCTCCTCCACATAATTATTCATTATTTTATCTCACCCTTGATAGGGTTTTGGTGAAATAATTTTACAAATTCATGGTAAAATATCCTCTGGGATTAGGAATGCATGATCCTTATTTGAGTGAAAATCAGGTAATCCTGAATAGGGTCGTTATGTTTAAGATTTTTTAAACAAAACAAAATAAAAACTCATTGAAAAAACTTATTATAAGTCACCAAAGCAACAAATATAACTAATATTTTTTCTCCTTTGTATTTTTATTTTTATTTGTTTACCATATAAATTAAACTATTAGTATAAATATTTTAGTAATTAATGTTATCACTTTTAAGTACATACCAATAATGGTGAAATTACAAAAGCCTCTTGATGAAAATTGAGTCATTATTTTAATGTTATATTAGTTCACCATATCTGAATACCCTTTAAATAAAATCATAATTTTATAACTCTAAATACTAATAAAATAAATATCCAACATATGTGATAAAATTTACCCTATAAATTAAGGGGTAAAATGGATATCTCATACTATCAGTGTACTCTTTTTACCAAGAGTATAATGGTTATCCTATACTTTAGAGTGACTAACATCTATAAACCTCTTCAAACATTACATTATTGTAAAAAATATTAAGGAAATAAGTTTTTAAATTAAACCTCCATTTAAAATTAAAAATCATGATATATATATATATATATATTTATTCAATTAACATAAAAAACAAACCTCACATATATTATAATATTCTTCACCTTAAAATAATATTCTATTTTTATAAAAACAATATACAATAATTATTAGTAATTATATTTAAATTTATGAAATTAAATCTTAAAAATAATTTATGTAGCTTACCATCATTCTCTTCTTGGCTTGTCACAATTTTTTATCTTCCATCATTAATATTACTTCTTCTTCATCATCTTCAACCTTCCTCACAAGAAAAAAATTTCAATATCATCATGAATAAATAATTTAACGTGTTTTTATTGATGGTGTTCACTATAATAAATTAATTCACCTTCATCACAGATATCAAACATGTCTCTTGGTTTCATGTGGTAAACAACACTCCACCAATTCTCAACTACATCATTAACATTAAAGACCATTTTTATTAGGTGACCAAAATATATGGATTATGTTCCTCAATCTCACAATTATTAATCAACCAAGAGGATTTAACAAAAGTAAAATATAATGAATCTTTCCATACATTCCTATTAATATTAACTTAGTTTCATTTGAATAACAAAATTGGGAAATTTACACGATAATTTAACTTGATAATATCAACCAACATTTAATATTATCTCTAATTTGGAACTATAAATATACTACTATAATGTGTTTTCATAACTTAATGACAATTGATAATATGAAACTTGAAACCACTAATATTGTAAGCATTAAATCTATTAGCATGCTTAATAGGACCTCAAGATAAATAATTAAAATATTCTAATTATTTAACTCAATTATCATTATTAATTATCGATATAAATTGATCTAAAATATTGTTATTATATTAAATATTTAATTATATATTAAAAAAGGTATTATAATAAGAACATACATGATGTGAAATCCATTCAAGAATCTCCATGCTATCCCCTTTTTTATGTCTAACTCATTTTTAATTTTCACCCCTAAGGAATATTTTATTCAGTTTCATAATTATTCAATATATGGAGGAAAAATATCTATATTGAGTAAAATATATCTACGTGTTGTCTTAAATAAAAATTAGTTATTGTAAATGAATTTTTTTTTAAAACTTCTTTACATGAAGTTGGAATTGTTGATGATTTATTATTATCTAAATAATAACTTATATTATCATTAGAACATACAACTCTATTGAATAATTTTTCTATCTAATCTAAATACCTTTAATAGAAGGTTAATAACTTTTAAACTAGGTAAACTTTAGTAATAAATGTAAAGACCTGACCATAGTTGACTGGATCCAGTGCCTTATTTTATTACATTGGAATATAACCAAAGAATATACATCCTGAAGGACTGAGTAGTTTAGTATGTTTGGAAACATGATTCATACATAAGCTCAAAATATAGCTTGAAATGAAATAGAACATAGAAATTCCTTGGAAAACATCCATATCTACTAGGTTATCCCTATAGTTCATTCATAAAATACTTATTCACATCCTAGAAAAAATAAAACATATAAAAAAGGTGAGCTCAAATGCTCAGTAAGGGTAAGAAATACAGTGAAAGATATCATAAACATAGACATTGGGCATGATGAATAACTAAAAACACATTCCTTTAAAAAATAAACTTGAACATAATATGGAAGGAATAAGAGATGAATGAATAATTACATAATAAAACATTATCATTAGTATTATACTAGTCTAATAACAACATTAACTATAAATTATTAGTTTCATAATAAGGGAATGAAAATTCCAGAGATCATAACCTACCATCAAGGCCTCATGCTGAGACCATAAAAAATTATTTTGTTAAGGCCATGTGCCATGACCATAGTTTGTATCATGAGACCTACCGATGTATCGAGGGGCTGTAGAAGGACCCACCCATCACTTATTTAGTCCAATATATTCCTCATATGAATTTGGATAAATATAAACAATATATACATTGATATTGAAACTAACATATGAAATGTAAATAAATTTCCCCGAACATTAAGAATAAACACTAACCATTCAAAGTAAATTGATGAATGGTTTTAAGATAGTACATACATAGTAAAAATAATTATAAATCATTAAATTAAATATGGTAGATGATATCATACATAATAACCAACAAGCGTTTTGAAATAGATAAAGATACTCATATAAAATCATCAAGTAATTCTTAAGATAAATACTATTTTACTTTGAAAAGAAGAGTTCTTTAGGAAAAGTCCTTATATAAAACTATAAGTGAAGTAAGATAGTATTATAATAATAAAATGAGTGATTTTATAAAGATAATGGTTTCTAAAAACAGATTATAGAGTGCCCTTGAAAATAAGTAAGAATTTTAGAAATTGCCTTGAATCGGGCTTGTATTTCGGGAAGATTTTTTGGAAGATCATATTAAAACATATAACTCCCCAAAAATGAAAGCATTATTATGGTTGTTACACACACACACACACACATATATATATATATAAAATTATCAAAAAATATACAAGGATTACATATTAATAAATAATAATTTAATTTAGGTAAGTATAAAATACGAGTAACCTGAATGAAAATGGAGGTTCAGGTAGAAAACCCTTACCTTAAGTCCGAAGGTGTTCCTCTATTGATCTTAATGACCCGAATTATCAAATTTAGGTTTTTAAATTAATAATTAAAAAACATACCCTACATTTCATTGATTTATTAAAACCTTATTAGGTACATTTATGGCCTTTTTATAGGTTAATAGATTTAATTTCATTGTTTGGGAGTGTTTTCTTGCTTGGTTTTCATGATTAGTTTACTTGTATTCATGCACAGATAAAAATGTAGAATGAAAATGGTTGTCATGAATAGAGGTTTCATGTTATTAGTGAACAAACATAATATTACATGGTTATAAAATTTATTTTGGTTATTGGGAATGAAGATGAATTATATAAAACTTTAATAACAAATGTCTGGGTTAATTGCCAGTTTTTTGATCACAACGAAATCATTTTGATTTATAAATTAATATAATTTGTAAAAAAGGATTATATAACCTTAAATATGTTATAATACATATATTATAGTTTTTTTCAAACATTAAAATGGTTTCATGACTAGAATTGAATACTATAATAGAAATTGAAAACTTATCGTCCTTGAATGTGATAAAATAACATATCTCGGATGGTGTTTTTATTTCTTGAATAAAACAAGGGGAAATGACAGATGATGAAGAATTATTACTTTATCATAACAAAATTACAGGAAATTTAAGGTAATAGAGTTATCACAACATTTGGATTAAAGGAGGTGAGGAAATAATAGGAAAATAAAGGTACTTGAAATAAAAGAAATGAAAAGAGGAATTTACCTCTTGAAGTAATCTTAATTGAGAGCCTCTTTAGGGGAGAGGTTTTAGTATTTTTATGATACCAAGGGATGATGGATGTGGGGGAGGATCTTGGGAAGATATTTTAGTAGAATTTAGACAAGGAACAAATCTTGAGAGGAGTGAAGAGAAGAGGGAGTGAGGAGGGTTTTATAGTGGAGGAGAGGGGTGATTTGTGAATATCTTATTCATTATTTTATTATTTCCCTCAGGACAACCAATAGTGTTGATTCATGTGACCCATAATAGTAATAAGTGAATATGAGTTCTAAAAAATTGTGATTACATCATCCATGATTTTATTAATAGTGAATTTAACTGATAATGTATATATATGGTAAATTACCATATTTTACTATTCATCAAAAATTCAAGTATTCTAGAAAAATCCCTAAAATTATCCCTAACCATTTTTAGACATTTAAAATTCAAAAATGAACTTAATTTTTTGAAAATAAATTTAGAAATATGTTTAATTTTATTTTTAAATAAAATTATAATTTATTCTAAAAATAACAATTTTAAAACAATAATTGGTTTTATATCACTTTGAAAAATTAATCATGATCTTGTTATCCTATATCTTTAAGACAATAAAATAATAATTTGATTTACTATTCATAAGGGCCACATTACTATTCATAAGGGTATTTTACTATTGACCAAAAATTAATTTTGTCTTATCAGATTCTAAATATCTTAAAGAACACAACCGTGTATGTCCGTTTTTCAAAATTCAAATCACAGAGGTGGAAAAATTATATTTAATCAATAGGTTATAAAAAGTGGTATTTTTTGGGGAATCTGTTTTTCATGAATTTATTTATAAATCCTTGGGGTGTTACATTCTCCCCTTCTTAAAAAAATTTCAACATCAAAATTACTAGAATGTTACCTCACAAAAATATTTGTGTAGTTCTTCATCATAAGCTCCCCAGACTCCCATTTTTCCTCTTAAATTTTATGATATTTCCAAAGTATCTTTACCAATCGAGTCGTCTGATTCCTCAACACCTGTTCTTTAATTTCTAGAATTCAAATGGGTTATACATAGTATGATAAGTCAGGTTACAATTTTATACCTTCAGAAGTGAGGACATACATTGGGTCTGGAATGTACTTTCTCAACAATGAGACATAAAAAACATTGTGTACTTTTGAAAGGCTAGGAATCATTGCTGAATAATAATACACAACTCCAATTCTCTTTAGAATTTCAAAAGGGCCTATGTACCTAGGGCCCGATTTTCCTTTTTCCCCAAATCTTATAACACCCTTTAATGGAGATACTATTAAGAAAACATGATCTCCCACTTAAAATTCCAAATCCATACTTTAATTATCAACATAGCTTTTTTGTCTACATTGAGCTTCTTTGATATGGCCTTGAATAGTCTTTACCTTCACTATTTTTTCCTCCATAAGCTCTGGGCCCACTAGCTTCCTTTCACCAACTTCATCCCAACATGTTGGTATACAAAATATCTTTCTATACAATGCTTCACATGTTTCCATTTGAATGCTTAAATGGAAACTATTATTGTAGTAAAACTCCACCAAGGGTAAATACTGATCCCACAAACCATGGAAGTCAAGAGAGCATGATATCAACATGTCTTATAAAGTTTAGATCATCCTTTTGGATTTCCCATCAGTTTGAGGATGATAAGAATTACTCAAATGAAGCTCAGTATCCAAATCTTTCAGTATAATTTTCCATAATTTTGATGTAAATTGGGGATCGTGATCTGAAACTATTGAAAAAGGTGCTTCATGAAGTCTTACAACTTCATTGATATAGAGTCATAAAATCCATTCCAGTAGAAAACACTCTCTTATAGCAAGGAAATGTGAAAATTTTGTAAGTAGATCAACAATTATCCATATTGCAACATTTTTTCTTGGATTTTTGGGTAATACAGTGAAAAAATACATGGTGGTGCCTTCCCATTTCCATGTAGGAATAAGTAGAGGTTTCATGACTCCTCTAGGATGTTTTCGTTCAGCCTTCACTTGTTGATAGACTAAACATCTTGATACATAATTAGAAATTTCCCGCTTAATGTTGTCCCACAAAAAATGTTCCTTCAAATCTCTATACATTTTAGTACTACTAGGGTGTATATATAAATTAGAGATACGTGCATCATCCAATAACTCCCTTTTCAGCTCGGGTATAGAGGGAACACATAGCGTCTTCCCAAATTTTAGAATTCCATCTTCACATACGAAGTTATCCAACTTACCATCTTTCACAACATTAATTTTCTTTTGAAGGTTCTCATCATCCTAATAAGAGAATTTAATCCTTTCTAATTAATATGGTTGGGAAACCAATTAAAAAGTAATTATGTTTCACCTTCTTTAATAATTCCCATGTCCATATTTATTAGATAAATGAATATAGGATCCCTTTAAATCCTCATTTTTTTAAAAAATACACGATCCTTCCTGCTCAATGCGTCAACTACCATATTTTCCTTTCTTGGGTGGTAGTTTATGGAACAATCATAATCCTTTAGTATTTTAAGCCATCATCGTTTCATCATGTTGAGTTTTTTCTTTGAGAAGATATACTTCAGACTCTTGTGATCCATATGTATCTCACATATTTCACCATAGAGATAGTGTCTCCATATTTTTAGAGAAAATACCATAAAAGACAACTCAAGATCATGAGTAGGAAAGTTTTGTTCATGAATTTTTATCTTCCTTGATGCATAGGCATCAAATCTATCTTTATGCATAAGTACACAACCAAGTCCTTTCTCTAATGAATCACTATAGATCACAAACCCATCATTACTTGATGGTAGAGTTAGGATCAAAGAATTAACTAATATCCTATTCAATTCTTTGAAATAGTCCTCCGATTATTTTGTACATATGAACCTAACCCCTTTACGTATAAGCTTGGTCATTAGGTTGTCTAAATGAGTGAAAATCTGAACGAAACACTGATAATGACCTGATAAACCAATAAAACTAAATATCTCAATTAGGTTCATTAGAGTAATAAATTCTTGAACAACCTTTGTCTTCACAAGATCAACATATATTCCTTCCTCAGAGACAATGTGGCCAAGAAAGAAAATTTACTGAAGCCAAAATTCACACTTGTATAACATCCCATATAATTCATTTCTTCTAAGAGTCTTCAGAATTTTCTACAAGTGATTTCCATGATCTTAACATATTTTGGATTATAACAAGATATCATCAAAAAATATCACCACAAATTCATCAAGATTTTCCTTGAAAACCCTATTAATTAGATCTATGAAGACAAAGGGTGAATTAGTTTGTCCAAGAGGCATTACTGAAAACTCATAAATCCCATTCCTGGTTCAAAATGAGGTCTTTGGAATATCTTCCTTCCTCACTCAAAAATTGATGATATCCAAATCAAAGGCCAACATTTGAAAAATATTGGGCTTCATAAGGTTAATCAAATAAATCATCAATGCGAGGTACTGGATACTTGTTCTTTATTGATATAGAATTGATCTCCCTGTAGTCTGTAACACCCTGAGATTTCATGAGAAATATTATTTTTAATTTATTTGATGTCTTGTGTTTTATGATACACCAAGATTAGATTTTACTATATGCAACATCATATTAGCTTGTAGTATACGCAAACACTATTCTTGGCTTGTGTTTCACGCAAGAACTACCTTCCTCAATAACATGTGTTGTACGCAATACCGAATTTCACTTAACAATGATATATTGTTATAATATTTTTATGAACTAGAAATTATGAATAGTATTAACCACATTTTGAATTTTATAACATTATTATTCATCTTACACACATTCTAGAACATGGAATGAGAACAAAATAATTTTTTAAGGTAAAATAAGTATTTTTCAAAAAATGCAATTTTGCAGCCTTTTGATGGCACACCCACTATAAATCTAGTTTTTGAAATGTTTATGAGTTCAATTTGACAAAATAAACTTATTAATTGCAATAAGTATATAAAAATTTACTTTGGATATTTTTTTAATATTTTTCTAGTTAACATTCATATTTTGATGAATAGTAAAAATATGCTAAATTTTAATTAAAAAACAACTTTTTTCATAAAGATAATTTATATGGTTAAATTATAATATTTAATGGTTTTTAATTATAAATATAATATATTTTTACCATTTAATATAATTTATGTTATTATCATTAATTTTACATTGAATTAATAGGTAAAAACATTTCAATCTTTTGCAATGTTTTAACTTTTAAAACCCGTTTTCTCAACAACGGGATTAATTTTAAATTAAATAATGAAAATTATATGTATTTAATTTGGAAAAATGGATTCAATATTTTTAATCAGTAGTTAAAAATTATGTTAATAGGCTACTTTTTTATTTTTGGGCATTATGAATAGTAACTACAATAAGTTTTATTTATCATAGTTTAAGGTAAATCAGGTAATTAAGGGTAAAAATAATATTTTAAAATTACACTAACACTTGTATTGATATCATAGGTTGATTATATTTCTCTATAAAACATACTTGGGTCAAAATGTAATCTATCTAAACCCACTTGGTTGAGATTAAGACCTTTAATTTATTTTATTTAAAGGAATGTGAAATATGTCTCACTCAAACTTTATTAATTAAATTATTTTTAATATAAGGTCATACAGAATATAAATTGGATTATGAATACTAATTTGAAATATAAGATGTTTTATTCATCATGTTAATTTATTTTTAATTTTTAAAAAAATATATAAATACCTTAATAGATTATACATTAATGTTGCTGAAATTATTTATTTAGTGAAAAATCAATAATATAGTTTTTATTAAAATAATAATACCCATACAAAGGACCAGAAACTTGACCAAAACTTATTGGTAGAGTATATATATACCCTAATCATCCAAGGGTAGAATTTTGGACCATTGGGGACTTATAAAATATATTATGACATTTATATTATTTTATTTTAAATGATGTCAAAGTTTTAACCTTCATAATTTAGTAAACGTATCATTTTAAAATTTGGGTGTTTTAGAATAAAAATTCAACTGAAATTATTCTTATGAAAGATATTATATTTATATTTATTATAGTATTTTATTTTTAATTTTTATGCAACAAATAAGTATATTAAATAATTATACAAAAATGTTGTAGTGATTATTTTATTAAGAAAAATATCAAATAAATGGTTTCAAAAATATTAAAATAAATATTAAATGAAATAATTAATGTGCTCCATGAATTTTATAGATAAATATGACATGTTAGGAATCTATTAAATATTTTGGTTCAAACATATCTTCTGTATGGATTTTAATTAAATTCAAATAATTGAATTGTGTCAAAAATTGACACTATTTATATTTTATAAAAATAACATATTATTAAATTGTTTAAAAATCACAAAAATATTTAAAAATTATAAATTGAAATTTATATGGTTGAAACTGTAATAAAGAATCCAATTATGTACAATTAACAACATATAATTAAGTATTTATAACAATTTAAAATTTAGAATATTATTACCACAAATAAGATTAAATAGATTAAATAAGGACATTTCAAATTGATAAGGTTTAAAATAATTTTCCAACATGTATAAATTTTATCAGATGACGAGATTACAACCCTATATCATCTCATATTTTAATATGAGTCATTTTTTATGTTTTTAAGTGGGGTTTGAATTTATTATAAATTAATATTTGCGAGGTTTCCAAAAGTGCCACTCTCCTCTCTTATAAAAGGGAACCTCCTACCTCGTCTCTTCACTCCATTTTAAGCCTTATAGCTCTTCAAAACCCTGCCAATTCCCTTTATAAACCTCTCTTGTTATATTATAGAGGTTCTGGTCTTCTCAAAAGACTAACTCTAATGCCCCAAGAGGAAGTTTAAAAGAGGCACGTCGAGGAAGAGGTAATCTTTTCTACTGATTCTTTCAAGTTTCTTTATTCTTATACTTTCTTTTATTTAGTTGTTTCATTATAAATAATAACATCAGTATCAATAATATACTTATATTTTATTATAAATATTAAAAAAATCTATTTCACCTTATATCCATCCTACGAAAAACGAAATCACCGCACGTGCGTACGTACGGCTTACCGTCTCCACGCCGTGGTGTAATCTGTTTTTCCACCACCCCCATACTTGGATGGGTATAATGGTGGAAATAATAACTATATATTATTATTATAACATCATACTTCTTCTGAGATATTATATCATCCACTCCAATTTCATTCAATAATTATGGGAACGATATCATCGCTCGTGCGTACGTACGGATTACCGTCTCCATGACGCGATGAGATTCATTCTCCATGTTAACCATTCCAGAATGATTAAAAATATATATAATAAATAATCATGAAATATATGAAATAATAATTATAATTTATTTATGTATATTTTATTTACTTACTTTCATTCAATTTAATAAGGAAATGAAAACAACGTTCATGCGTACGTACGACCTACCATCTCCATGAACGGTGTATTTCATTCCATTTATTGATCTATTATATATATATATATATTATATTCTGAATATATATTATATATTAATAATGTTTTACATTTTGGAATTAATTAATCATGATCTAAGTAATCATATGAATAATTACAAGTCAAAACACGTATGATAAATGAAACAATTTTACCCAAAAAGCTACTTCAACATAGAATTGACAAATGAACGGGTAATATAAAGTTGTAAGTGAATCATATATGATATGATACATATTATTATGGTTCTATTACAAGTTAATAATATGTTTAAATCCACTATACAGGAGTCTCGGACACATACCAAAGAAATTGGACATAAGGTAAGGGATAATTATTCCAATCTCGTTCTTATCCGAGATTTTTTATTCGTAAGTATTTACTGGGGTTATCTATATCATCCATGTCCATGTTTTCTCAAAATGTTTTCATAAATTTTTTACTATTCTACAATGTATTTTTAAAGTCATTTTTACCCTTTTTTGACTTTTACCACAAGGTATGGAAGGAATCTTTCTTTTGTTTACCATATGAGGTACTTTTTGACTTTTTCAGCAAAAGTATGAGGATAATGTTTTCTCAACTTATACGAAATGAACTGATTTTTTAAAATTTCATAACACCTTATTTCCATGAATCTTTCTTTACAATATTTCATGATTATTTTCAACAAAATTCTTTTCTTTTGAAATTGTGCGATATTTTGAGAAAAGAAAGTGATTTTCAAGAATAAAGAATATTTTTATAAAGAATTCATTTTAGGTATTTTATCATATAATATGGAATTTTTTAATATGGATATGTTTCAGGTATAATGTCCCCACTATTTACATAGTTTGATTTTTTTATGATGAAATTATATCCATTGTTTTATATGTATTATGTTATGATGGGATGATGCATATGAAACCCATTTTATTCATTGGCTTATGATGGATGATTTATGTTTATTTTGTGGCACACGAATGAATGATTTCATTATGAGATGGGTGGGACCTATATCCCCATCTAATGAATTGGGTAAAGATTTATATCTCATGAGATAGACATGGTTAGAACAAAAAGTAAATTTGGTTTAGTAATACTAGGCTAGAATGGAAAGTAAAATTGGTTCAGTAATGTACTTTTTCCACTATGATGGTCTTGGACACAATGCGTTGGATACTATGGAAATAATATCATGTTCTTAATGATTTTCCACAATTACATGTTTTATTCCCATGATATTTTATCATGATTAATGTTCATTTGTGATCTATGCCTTATGTACTGCCAAGATTTATGTCATTACTCATGTTTTATGTTCATGTTTTTTTGTTCAAATGTTTATGGACTATTTTATGTTTTCCATGTTTACCCTTACTGAGCATTCAAGATCACCCTTTTTATGTTTTCTTTTCCCCAGGATATAAAGAAAGGTTTAGGTAAGAAAAAAAGGGGATGATCTTTATGGGAGATTTTGAAGATCTTTCACCATGATTAGAAGATTATGTTTTGAGTTTCCAAAGACACTTAACTAACACAATCTTTGGGAATCTATTTTTGTTATGAATTAAGTATTATTCAAAAGTAATTTAATTTATATGTACGTCAAGCTTTGGGTCTCTACAGTTGGTATCAGAGCGAAGGTTTAGTCAACCTTTGGAAACTAGGATGCGATAACTTTAGTGATATCCATAGATATATTTCTAAGGTATGTTAAGGGATGTCACTAAGGTTAAGTATAAGTATAGGTTATAGTCCTAGAATTATGGTAACGATCATAGAATTAAACCTAAAATGTTAGATATTGAAGGTAATCCCCCTTTATTATGTTGTTTTCCTAGCATGAGTTTTGCCTCTCACACTATTATTTTTGGGTTTTAGATGATGGTTGGAACCCGAAGGAACCGTGTTGATCAATGTAATGTACAATGAAATGATTTTAATCTTGAACAAACCAATGTTATGGGAGATGGAGTGCAAAATCTTATTACTATACTTACACAATCTATGAATCATTCTGGACTTTCAAATGAGCAGAGAAGGGAACAATATTCTATTGAGTCCTTCATGAGGCAACATCCACCTTCTTTCAATGGGTCTTCTGATCCATTTATTTCTAAACAATAGATTAGTACCATTGAAAATATATTTTCCAAACTTTTCTATTCATAACATGAAAAAGTCATTTTGGATATTTACCATTTAGAAGGTGAAGCAGACCAGTGGTGGACTCTAATTAAGAATACAAGACCCCAAGATGAAATTGAATCCATGGAATGAGATGAGTTCAAGAACTTATTTTTCAATAAGTACTTCCCTCGTATTCTTCAAACAAAGATGGAAAAGGAGTTCCTTGATCTTAAGCAAAAGGATGATGAATCTGTTGGTATATACGAGGAAAATTTTACAAGGCTTGAAAGGTATGCATCTGGATTTATCATCCAACCTGAATGTAAAGTTTATCTATTATTCAATGGCTTAAAACCAAGTCTTAGAAGGGAATTAGATATAAGAGACTTAAGTAGCTCTGAAGAAATTGTGTGTTGTGCTATCAAGGAAGAACTGGATGTTGGTGTTACATATCCATCTCATGATTTTTACAAAAAATGAAAGATGGAGTTCAAGAAAAAATCTCAAAACAATGGTGAAAAGAAGATGAATGTTTCTTTATGCTTAAAGTGTGGAAAGAATCATGGTGGATATTGTCTTAAAGGAAATGTTTTAAGTGTGGAAAATAATGTCATCAAGCATCTGAGTGTCAAACTAATTGGAAAAAGGTAGCTAATGATGTGAATAAAGAAAAAACTATAGATAATGCTCCACCAACACTTCAATGCTTCAAGTTCAAGGAAATTGGGCATTATGCTAACCAATTCCCTAATCCAAGAGTTAATGATTATCTAAATCAACAACCTCTTAAGGAAAAGGATAAAAGGAAAGTCACATGCGATCACTATTGGTGATGTTGAATACGACAACAAAGTGGTGGAATGATTAAGTGTTTATGTAATGGGATTCCAAAATAGTGTTGTGGAATCTCATTTATAGTATCGTGGAATATTGGAATATCTATATATTGGTTTATTGTGTTTTACAATAATTATATGGTACCAGTAACCATGAAAAGTGATTAAAATATTTTTCAAAAGAAGTTGATATGCACACAATGAAGGGATAAAGAGAAAATAATATGTTTGATAGTATTAATGAGCTCATAACTGATATAATGACAAAGTGACATCATGGTTTGAGTATATATAAATTTTGGGATTTTTGTATGTGGAAATAATTAACTTTTGACAGCATTCATGTTTTCACTAAGGTTCTATGGTAATTCATGTTTCAAGAGAATACATGACTAAGGTATTCACATGTTTGGAATGTGAACAACAAGATATATCTTATAATATATGGGGGATAAATTATGGTATTCACATGCTTGGTAGATGACTTCTCTAGTAATCTTTTTCATTATACTATGAGATTGGACAAAAGTATTTTGGATAAGCCTAAATATTGAATGGATTATGTTAGACATAAGATAGTATTTTTTTAGGCTAGAACTTTTTGATATTATTTTTGAAATGTTATAATAGTATAGTTTTAGAAAAAGTAAAACCTGTAGGACAAGAGACAACCCGTTGCGTTGGACAAGGCTATGGGAATCGAACCCACAACTGAAGTACGACATGCCTTTATTGCCTACCACTAGCCTATAGGAAGTCCCTGGTTTGTAAAAATTAGTTTTATTTTATTAATTGGTATGATAGATGATGTATAAGTCCATTTTTGGAACCATATACGATTAACCTCACCATAGATGGACTTATGTATATTTAATATCTTGTGCTAACCTTTTTTTGTGATAGAGACAGATGGAATGACCAATAATTCTATCGCATGATATGCTAAGACTTAAAGAATGATATATTCAACTTCATTTTTTTAAATATGAGATGAATTGGAAATTGTTCATGGAATTAACAAAGATGATATTATACATAAATCAAGTAAGTATTTATCCTTATTCAAAAATTCACCAACTTTAGGGAAATGATCTTGAAAACCAAAAATGTTATCCTAGTACCCTCATATACGATGAATAAGATGGTACCTAAGATCATCAAAAATTTATGGCTTTGTGATTATTGTATTTTTCATAGCCATGTTCTCTACCACACTTCATCAGAATTTGATGGTTAGATTTCTCTTCTATATCCATATTTTCACTTATATTCTCTTATGTTGAAACCCAGTGCTGAGTTACATTGTGTGACCATTATGTTTTCAAATTTCATTTTAAAAATTAAGTTTTAGTATTTCTTTTTACTATGTGGGTTTCTATGAAAGAAACTTTCAAGTATTAAATGATTTATAACCTTAACGAATTTCGAGGGTGAAATTCATTTTAAGGGGGGTAGAATGTAACACCCCGAGATTTTATGAGAAATATTCTTTTTAATTTCTTTGATGTCTTTTGTTGTATGATACACCAATATTATCTTGTGCTATATACAACACCGTATTAGCTTGTAGTATACACAAACACTATTCTTGGCTTGTGTTGCATGCAAGAGTGACCTTCCTCAATAGCATGTGTTGTACGCAATACCGAGTTTCACTAAACAATGATATATTATTATAATATTATTATGAACTAGCCGTTATGAATAGAATTAACCACATTTTTGAATTTTATAACATTATCATTCATCTTACTCATATTCTAGAACATGGTATGAGAACAAAATAATTTTTTCGGGTAAAATAAGTATTTTAAAAAAAATGCAGTTTTGCCACCTTTTGATGGCGCACCCCCTATAAATCTAGTTTTTGAAATGTTTATGAGTTCAATTTGACAAAATAAACTTATTAATTTCAATAAGTATATAATAATTTACTTTTGATATTCTTTTAATATTTTTATGTTTACTTTCATATTTTGATGAAGAGTAAAAATAGGCTAAAATTTAATTAAAAACAACCTTTTCCATCAAGATAATTAATAAGGTTAAATTATAATATTGAATAGTTTTAAATTATAAATAGAATATATTTTTTCCATTTAATATAATGTAAGTAATTATCATTAATTTTACATTTAATTCATAGGTAAAACATTTAAATCTTTTGCAATGTTTTAACTTTTAAAACCCATTTTCTCAACAGTGGGATTAATTTTAAATTAAATATTGTAACTTCTGTGTATTGAATTTGGAAAAATAGATTCCATATTTGGAATTAGTAGGTCAAAATTATTTTAATAGACAACGTTTTATTTTTGGGCATTATGAATAGTAACTACGGTAAATTTTATTTACCACAATTAAAGGTAAATCAGGTAATTAAGGTTAAAAATAATATTATATAATTACACTAATACTTGTATTAATATCATAATTTGATTATATTTCTCTCTAAAACACACTAGGGTCTAAATGTAATCTATTGGAACCCACTTGGATGAGATTAAGGCCTTTAATTTATTTTATTTAAAGGAAAGTGAAATATGTCTCACTCAAACTTTATTAATTAAATTATTTTTAATATAAGGTTATACCGAATATAAATTCAATTATGAATAATAATTTAAAATATAAAATGTTTTTATTCATCATGGTAATTTATTTGTAATTTTTAAGAAATATATAATTACCTTAATAGCTTATACATTAATGATGCAGAAATTATTTATTTCGTGAAAAATCAATAATATTGTTTTTATTAAAATAATAATACCCATCCAAAGGACCGGAAACTTGACCAAAACTTATTGGTAGAGTATATATATACCCTAATCATCCAAGGGTCTACTTGTGGACCATTTAGGGCCTTATAAAATAAATTTTGACATTTATATTATTTTATTTTAAATGATGTTAAAGTTGTCACCTTCATAATTTTGTAAACATATCAATTTAAAAATTAGGTGTTTTAGAAGATAAATTCAAATAAAAGTATTATTATGAAATATATTATATTTATATTCATAATATTATTTTATTTTTATTTTTTATGCAAAAAATAAGTATATTAAATAATTATACAAAAATGTGGTAGTAATTATTTTATTAAGAAAAATATCAAATAAATGGTTTTAAAAATATTAAAATAAATATTATATGAACTAATTAATGTTTTCCACGAATTTTATAGATAAATATGACATGTTAGGAATATATTAAATATTTTTGTTCGAACATATCATCTTTTTGGATTTTAATTAAATTCAAATAATTGAATAGTGTCAAAATTGACACTCTTGATATTTTATAAAAATAACTTATTATTAAATTGTTTAAAAATAATAAAAATATTTAAAAATTATAAATTGAAATTTATATGCTCTAAAATGTTATAAAGTATCCAATTATGGACAATTAACAACACATAATTAAGTAATTATAAAAATTTAAAATTTAGAATATTATTACCACAAATAAGATTAAATAGATTAAATAAGGATAAATATAATTGATAAGATTTAAAATAATTTTACTACATGTATAAATTTTATTTGATAATTATATTACAACCCTATATCATCTCATATTATAATTTCAGTCATTTTGGATTTTTTTAAGTGGGGTTTTAATTTATTAAAAATTAATATTTGTGTGGTTTCCAAAAGTGCCCCTCTCCTCTCTTATAAATGGGCACCTCCTCCCTCTTCTCTTCACTCCATTTTAAGCCTTAAAGCTCGGCCAAACCCAGAAAATTACTCTTCTAAACCTTTATAGTTATATTATAGAGGTTTTGGTCTTCTAAAAAGACCAACTCTAGTGCCCTATGATGAAGTTTAAAAGAGGCACGTCGAGGTAGAGGAAATATCTTCTACCGATTCTTTCAAGTTTCTTTCTTCATATACTTACTCTTATTTAGTTGTTTTATTATAAAGTAATAAAATAAGTATCAATAATATAATGATATGTTATTATAAATATTAAACAACTCTATTTCACCTTATATCCATCCTATGAAAAATGAAATCACCACAAGTGCATACGTACAGCTTACCGTCTTCACGCCGTGGTGTAATATGTTTTTCCACCACCACCATACTTGGATGGGTATAATGGTGGAAATAAAAACTGTATATGCTTATTATAACATCATACTGATTCTGATATATTATATCATCCACTCCAATTCTATTCAGTAATTACGGGAACAATATCATTGCTTGTGCGTACGTACGGATTACCGTCTCCACGACGGGATGAGATTCACTCTCCATGTTAACCATTACAGAATGATTAAAAAGTATATATAATAAATAATCATGAAATTTATGACATAATAATGATACTGTATTAATGTATATTTTATTTACTTACTTCCATTCAATTTAATAAGGAAACGAAAACAACGTTCATGCATACGTACGGTCTACCGTCTCCATGAATGGTGTATTTCATTCCATTTATTGATCTATCATATATATATATATATATATATAATATTCTGAATATATATTATATATAAATCTTGTTTTACATTATGGAAGTATGTAATCATGATCTAAGTAATCATATTAATAATTACAAGTCAAAACACGTTCGATAAATGGAACGATTTTACCTAAAACACTGCTTTAACATGTAATTAACAAATGAACGGGTAATATAAAGTCATAAGTGAATAATATATGATATCATAAATATTATTATGGTTCTATTAGAAGTAAATAATATTTTTAAACCTATTATATAGGAGTCTTGGACACATACAGAAGAAATTGGATATAAGGGAAGGGATAATTATTCCAATCTCATTCTTATCCGAGATTGTTTATTCGTAAGTATTTACTGGGGTTATGTCTATCATCCATGTCCATGTTTTGTCAAAATGTCTTCATAAAATGTTTACTATTATTCCATGTATGTTTAAAGTCATTTTACCTTTTTTTGACTTTTACCACAAGGTATAGAAGGAATATTTCTTTTTTTTACCATACGGGGTACTTTTTGAATTTTCTAGAAAAAGTACAAGGAGAATGTTTTTTTAACTTATACGGCATGAACAATTTTTTTATAGTTTCATAAAGCCCTTTTTCCAGGAAGATTCCTCTATAATATTTCATGATTATTTTCAACTAAATTCTTTTCTTTTTAAATTGCATGACATTTTGAGAAAAGAAAATGATTTTGAAGAAGGAAGGATATTTTTCTCAAGAATTTATTTCAAGTATTTTATCATCTAAGATACCATTTTTTAATATGTATATGTTTCATGTATAATGTAACCTTTATTTACATTGTTTTATTTTTTATGATGAAATTATATCTATCATTTTATATGGATTATGTTATGATGGGATGATGTATATGAAACCCATTTTATTCATTGGGTTATGATGGATGATTTATGTTTATTTTGTGAAACACGAAAGAATGATTTTATTATGATATTGGAGGGACCTATATCTCCCTCCAATGCATTGGGTAAAGATTTATATCTCATAATATATACATGGATAGAACAAAAAGTAAATATGGTTCAATAATACAGGGCTGGAACAACAAGTAAACCTAGTTCAGTAATGGACTTTGTCCACTATGATGGTCTTGGAAATAATTCCTTGGATAATATGGAAATAATATCATGTGATTAATGGTTTTCAATAATTACATTCTTTATTACCATGATATTTTATCATGATTAATGTTCCTTTTTGATATATGCCTTATGTACTGCCAAGATTTATGTCATTACTCATGTTTTATGTTCATGTTTTTATGTTCAAATGTTTATGGATTTTTTTATGTTCTCCATGATTACCCTTACTGAGAATTTGAGCTCACCCTTTTTATATTTTATTTTCCCCAGGATATAAATAAAGGTTTTAGGTATTAAAACAAAAGGGTAAGATCTTTATGGGAGATGTTGAAGATATTTCACCATGTTTAGAAGATTATGTTTAGAGTTTCCAAAGACACTAAACTAATACGGTCTTTAGGCGTCTGTTTTTGTTATGTATTAAGTATTCCACAAAAGTAATGTAATTTATATGTATGTCAAGATTTGGGTCTCTACATAGTCAATGAAAAACCTCATAGATCCATCTTTCTTTTTAATGAAAAGAACATGGGTTCCCCATAGAGAAACACTCGGGTGAATAAATCCTTTATTAATAAATTCCTCTTTTTGTTTCTTCAGTTCTATTAATTCCACAGCGACCATTCTATAAGGAGCCTTTGATGTAGTTCTTGAACTAGGAATTAAATCAATATAGAATTCAACTTCCCTCTCTAGTGGATGTATAGTTAAATCCTATAAAAAAACATCAATATATTCTTGTACAATATGTACATCTTCAATTTGAATATTTCTTTCCCCACTCCTAGATATTGCATTCTCATCCTCACCAAGAATTTAATTAAGTAGAGCTATTGGGGGTGGATCTAGATAAGAGCCAGATGATGATATTTCTGCTCTAAAGATATGGGATTCTACATCGTTCTCAAAAATTTCAACCTCTTTCTTCTTAAAATAGATTTTCACATCAATATTCGAAATCCAATCCACACCATGTATTATATCAAAGTAAATAATGGGTATGATAATAAAATAAGTAGATAAATAATGTTTTTATGCCATAATGGGGACTTCCTGACACATCTTTTTTGCAATGATACTTCCCTTATGAGTTTTTAAAAAAAACTCCCTTATTAAATCAAATTGGAAATATCTAATTTTCTTAGAAAACTAGGAAGATATAAAAGAATGTGATGATCCAAAATCAAATAAAGAATTTTCTAAGTTTGATGAAACAATTAAAGTAACTACCACCACATCATCAGGGACATCAATATCATTAGTTGTGATCACATATTCTTGGCCTTCCTCCCTAGGCCTTTTTTGGGGAAATTTTTCTTAAAGCCTAGGACAACTATTTGCATAATTTCCCCTCCCAAAATTTTTAGCATTGAACATTAGTAGCTTCTTTATTCCCCTTAAAATCCTGGGATAGGTGGACCTTTTCTCCACACATGTAATAAAAACCCATACCCTTTAAGAATGTACCATGGTGTCTCTTCCCACAATTATCATAGGGTTGAAGGTCAACTCTTCCCTTATTTCCCATTTCCTTATTTTCTTTTCCATAGTTTTTAGTATTCCTATTCTTATCTTTATTTCCCTTAAAATCATAAGACTTAGAGAATAAATTTTCCATCATGATAGTACTTGAGATTATATCTTCATATGGTAAGAAACTATAGGAGACTAAATCCCTTCGAAGGAATGGTTTTAAATAATCAAATAATCAATCAATGTTGCTCCTTGGATTACATATGTAGTATGTGGCATGTCTTGCTAACCTTGTGGAGTTAGATTCATACTTTGTAACATTCTCATCCTATTTTTTCCTCATATTCAGAAACTGACTTTCTATATATGCTCCCTATTCATGAGGGAAGTATTTTTATAAGAATATTTCTTTAAAATAAATCTATTACATTTATTCTATTTCTTCCTCCTTTTCTGTTTTTTGGATTAAAGACCACCACTGATCTTCATTTACCGATAGTCAATAAACTACTATGATAATCTTATCTCTTTTGTTACATCCCAAAGTGATAAAAATATTCTCTAATGAATTTATCTACTACTCCTCTATGATTTTTTTTGTAGTTTCATTAAATGATGGAGGCTATTGTCTCATAAATCGATCTAACATAGCTCCCCCATGTTGTGGATCCAGATTCTCCCTATGGGTAAGGTTATTATTAATAACCTAAGTCAGCTATCCCAATATAGTTATAACTTTCTCAACACCATTAATAGCTCCAGATCCAATATAATTATCTTTCATCAGAGGGAAATACCTACATGGGACACGCACGTTCATGCAGTTTCCATTCCTTCCACTCAGCGCCATTTTTAAATAATTTCATACACTAGATTCGGTTATGAATCATAATGTATAATCTCAACATAGGTAAATACTTAGCATAAATTTAAATTCTATACATAGCTAATCTCATAATCAAAAACATGGTTTCTTTGAGGAAAAATTTACATTTAAATCATTCATAATGGATTTTAAAGAAAATGTGAATTATCTTAAGCATATCCCCTAGGAGTGTCAAACCAAGTGCGTAGTAAGGTCAGTTGTCATGAACCCAGATACCCTGGGTCAAGACCGAAACTCCTTTTCAGAGTTGTTACTCCTAGGTACATTTTTTCCAGAACCACTTATACTTGTAGTATATAGATAGATATTTATTTTCTAGAAATATCCACATTACCTATTCCTTAAAAAAATTATAGGATGTTCTTGTATGTTTATCCAGAAAGACTATCTTTGGTTTTTGTTCCCTAATATACATTTTCTAAATCTTGTTTCCAAGTTTTCTACTAAAATTCCTCTGATAACAACTGTAAAGACCGAACCCCAGTTGCCTGAAGATGGTGTCATATTTTATTACATTGGTATATAAAAAAGGAATATGCATCCCAAAGGACCAAGTAGTTTACTATCTTTGGAAATAATATACATACATAAGTTCAATATTACACCTTTAAAGGAAATACAACATAGAAATTCCTTTGAAAAAATCCATATATCCTAGGTTATCCCTACAGTTCATTCATAAAATAATTCTTCACATCTTGGGAAAAATAAAACATAAGTAATGGGTGATCTCAAATGCTCAGTAAGGGAAATAAATATACCATAAGATATCATAAATATAAATATAAACATTAGGCAATGTGAATAACAAAAAACATATTCCTTAAAAAAAAATAAACTTGAACATAATATGGAAGGAATAGAGATGAATAAATAAATCCATAATAAAACATAATAATGGATATTCTACTAGTTGAATATACACATAAACTATCAATTACTAATTTCATATTGAGTTAATTCATAATTCCATAGATCATAACCATACCGTTAAGGCCTCATGCCATGTCCATAAATAATAATTTTGTCAAGGCCTTACGCCAAGACCGTAATTTGTATCATGAGACCTACCGATGCATCGAGGGGATATATCGGGCCCCACCCATCACTTATTAAGTTCAATTCATTACTCATATGAACTAGGATAAACATAAACAAGATATACATTCATATTTAAACTAATATATGAAATGTAAATAACTTTCCCTAAACATTACGTATAAGCACTATACATTCATAGTAAATTGGTGAATGGTTTTAATATAGTACATTCAAATTAATATTAATAAAATAAAATAAAATTAAATATGTTATATTATATCATATATAATAACCAACAAGAGTGTTTAAATATATGAAGATACTCTTATAAAATCATCACGTAATTCTTGAGATAAATAATCATTTACTTTAAAAAGAAGAGTTATTTTGGAAAAGACTTTGTAAAAAACTATAAGTAAAGTAAGATAGTATTTTCATAATAAAATGAGTGATTTCAAAAAGATAATGGTTTCTAAAAATATATTATAGAGTGCCCTTGAAAATAGGAATGAATTTGAGAAATTCCCTTGAATCAGGCTTGTATTTCGGGAAGAATTTTTGTAAGATAATTTTAAAACAAATAACTCCCCAAAAATGAAAGTAGGGTTGTGGTTGGTAAACATATATATAAAATTATAATAAAATATATGAGAAGTAAATATTAATAAATAGTAATTTAATTGAGGTTAGTAGAGAATAAGAGTAACCCAAATGAAAATGGAGGTTTGAGTAGAAAACCCTTACTTTATGTCCGAAGGTGTTCCTCTATTGATCTTAATGACATGAATAATAAAATTTATGTTTGTAAATTAATAATTACATAACCTCCAGTACATTTAATTTATTCAGTGTAACCATATTAGGTTCCTTAATGATATTTTTATAGGTTAAAGATTCAATTTCATTGTTTGGGAGTGTTTTCTTCCTTGGTTTTCATGATCAATTTACTTATATTCATGTACAGATAAACATGTAGAATGATAATGGTTGTCAATAAATGAAGTTGTATATTATTAGTGAAAAAATATATGATTTAATGGTTTAAAATTTTTTTTGGTTATTGGGAGTGAAGATGAATTATATAAAACTTTAATAACAATTATTTGGGTTAATTGGCAGTTTTTTGATCACAACAGACTCATTTTGATTTATAAATTAATATCATGTGTAAAAAAATATTATAGAACCTTAAATAAGTTATAATAAATACATTTGAGTCTTTTTAAACCAAAAAAATGGTTTTTTGACTAGAATTGAATACGGTAATAGAAATTGAAAACTTGTCATCCTTAAATGTGATAAATTAACACATCTCAGATGGTGTTTCAATTTCTAGTATAAAAGAAGGGGAAATGAGAGATGATGAATAATTTTTACTTTATCATAAAAAAATTTCAGTACATAAAAGGTATTGTATTCAGCACAACATTTTGATGAAATTAATTGAGGAAAGAAAAAGGAAAGAAAGGTACTTGAAATAAAATAAATGAAAAGATGAATTTAACTCTTTAAGTAATCTTCTTTTGAGAGCCTCTTTAGGGGATAGGTTTTGGTATTTTTTTGAGACCAAGGGATTATTGATGTGGGAAAATATCTTGGGAGGATATTTGATCCGAATTTATTCTAGTAACAAGGCTTGAGATAAGTGAAGAGAAGAGGGAGTGGGGGGGGGGGGGGGGTTATAGTGGAGGGTAAGGGTGATTTGTGAATATCTTATTCATTATTTTATTATTTCCCTCAAAACAACCAATAGTGTTGATTCATGTGACCCATAATAGTAATCTGTGAATTTTAATTCAAACCACATGTTCTTACATCATCGATGATTCTAGGAATAGTTAATTTAACTGTTAATGTATATATACGATAAATTGTCATATTTTACTATTTTTATAAAATTTGAGTATTTTAGAAAAATCCCAAAAATTCACCCTAACCATTTTTTGATGTTAACAATTCAAAAATGAAATCCATTTTTTGAAAATAATTTTATAAATATTATTAATTTAATTTTTAAATAAAAGCATAATTTATTCGAAAAATAAAAATTTTAATACAATAATTTGTTTTACATCACTTTGAAAAATTAATCAAGATCTCATTATCTTTTAACCTTAAGACAATAAAATAATAATTTGATTTACTATTCATAAAAGTCATGTTACTATTAATATTACTATTCATAAGGGTATGTTACTATTCAATAAAAATTAAGTTTGTCTTATCAGACTCTAAATATCTTACTGAATGAAACCATGTGTGCCAATTTTTCAAAATTCAAATCACAGAGGTGGAAAAAATACATTTAATGACTAGGTTATAACAAAGTGGTGTTTTTTAGAGACTCATTGTTTCATTAATTTATTTATAAATCCTTGGGGTGTTACAATAAAACCTTATAGATGAGATTTATAATTCCCAAAAGACTTCAAATGGGAAAGATACCTAATGTATAAAATTAAGAAATGAATAAATACAAATAATAAGTATTGAATCAAAAAATTATAAAACATTTAGGAAAATAAAATTTAAATAAATTACCTCTCAATGGGATATATCGAAAAATAATATATTGGTCCTCCAAGTTTATATTCCTTGGCCGATTTCCCATTCAAATGAATAAACATAGTGAAAAAAAGTTTAGAAATATAATTTCTAAATGAAAAAGCATATGTATAATTATTTTCTAAAGTTTATCCTGTTAAATTGGTTTTAGTTTTTTCTTATAGAGATACCTAAAGAATGCATCAAATTTGATTATAATTGTATTTATTTTTTAGGTAATTTTTTTAATCTATAAAGGTAACACCTTCTTTAAAAATATATAGGAGTCATGGGTTTTTAATCCTTATAATTTACAATGATTAAAATCAATACATCATGAAATGTTATGTGAATATCTATTTAGAACATGTAATTTATTTAGTTCTCGAAGATTTTTTTTACAGATTTCATAGTGAAAAAATTGATATTGGATACTTCCCATTTTCATTTTCCTATAAATCATACTTGACATTAAATTATTCTAAGTCCTTACAAGCATTTATATGATCTTATGATTTATTATACTCATGAAGTAATGTGAAAAGAACATTTTCAAACACATTATTTTTAATGTGAATAATGTCAATATTATAATGTTACAAGTAAAATTAAAAATATATAAGTTTTGATAATATTTTTTTTATTATATTAATCTGTTCTAGTTGAATCTCTTGTAGATTTAATCGTTTTCCACCTTCATTCAACTAAAAATATTTTAAAAAATTTATACTGACATTTGATACTTGTGCTTATATCTGTGGTCTAGATAATAATTTTTGTGGAAGTCACAAATCATTTTTCCATTAAACAATTAATTTTTATAAAAAAATTGATTTGATATATCATGGAATTGATGAGGACCCACAAAACACAATTTTCTATTTTAAGGTTATTCTTGAGGCTCAAAATAGAAATAAAAAATGGATATTCTAAACCAGTGTGTGTGTTACAAATATTTAAATTTCCTAGTCTAGGAAAGTTACTAATGGTTCACATTAGGGAAAAATGAATTTTAAACATTTTTATGGTTAATGAAACATCTGTTTCTATATCATCATTCCACAACTCCTATAATTCTAGGATGAGAGGCAATAAGTACACATCAATAAAATTTATAGGTGTTTTCTTTCAAGGAATAATCATTGAAATGATAAAATAAGTTAATTGTATGAAAAAAATGAAAGTATATGAAAAGGGATTATAAAAACTTTCCATATGCTATAACTAATACTCAAATTTACAAAAGGATTGAATTCATAACTTTACAATCCCAAGAATAACATTCTAGGGTCAAAGGATAAATCTATATATGACGAATCAAAGGCCTTCCACACTTTTTAATCTCTAAGAAATCACATTAACTCATCATCATCGTCATTATATATAGCATGTCACCTCATATGCTTAGCCATTTTATATGACATAAAGAGTCTTTGTAGAAATTATTTTAAAGAAAAATTACAAAAAAAATTATAGGAGTTTTCTTTTTCAATTTCTTTATTGTAGTTCATTGATCCAAACTAGTATCATGACTTTATGAATTATATATAAAAGTAAAATGTCTTTTTCACTTCTATTTGTTCAAACATTTTCCTTAATAAACATAAAATCATTGATACAATGATGTGTATTTTTATAACTGAGTCAACGATTGATAATAACCTTCTCCATCACATAAATGATGTAGGTATCTTAGCTTCAAGACATTAATCTATAGAGATTCCAATATCATAGAAATTTATTTATTTATAATTCAAAAAATACACTTGATATGGTCAAAATCTATCACAAAATACAGTTTTGAATACTTATTATACCCTTCTTAGAGTTCTTGATTTCCATCCTTTTTTAATTCAGAAAGATAATTTATTAAAATAGTTAAAATTATCCCATGTACTAGTTTCCATAACATCATCCATTAATATGTTATCAACTTCAACATGTTCTATATCTATTCTATAACATCAATATGTAGATCAAATAATTTTTTACCATGTTGATGGATTTACCTTAAAATTAAAAAATCATTATTTATGAAAATTTAAATTTCATTATCCATTATTAGGAATCAATGTGTTCATTTTAATGGTGGACATCACTTCTTGAACTTTCTATAACATTAGATTCTTCATGCTAATTCCACTATACATATTGAGGAGGAAATTGTTTCAATATCAGTTACAAATACTTCATCTCTCTCCAACCATCATCTAAATTAATGTCAATACACAAGCATTATATTCTTCCATTAATGTATCAATTTTAAATTTGAAAAATCATAAAATGTATCCAAATAATTAGCATACGTAGGTGTGTTATGAGGTAATTTAATCCAAATTTTATCCATAACTAAATAATTCCCTATATATTCAAATAAAATATAAATTTATATAATTTTAAAGGAATAAATGAATACATTTTATTTGATATAAACATCGTTAATATTATGTTACTCTTAGTATTTTAAATCCTAAAACTTATAGAAAGAATAAAATATTTACATCAACAAAAAATTTGAAATAACATTAATAGTATATTAAATAAAAATAACACCGTTAAAAGTGTAATAGAAATATTCTATCAATAATTTTAAATTTTTATTATTAGTGTACCTTATAAATAAAATTATGGAATATGTTTCTAGAAAATCATATTGATATCATATTGTCAATAAATAACTAGTTTTATTTTTCAAATATAACCATGAAACCAATAAACCTGAGATCATTTGTGTATGAACATATCTCTTTTCCATAGTAATTATCTTAATTAAAACATATAAAATACTGTTAATTTTTTATGATAATTAAAATGTAAAAGAGACATGTTCATACAAAAATGAAAACAGGTTTCTCTGTGTGGTTGTTGGATTTGACAAAAACTACTAACTACTTATTGACAATGTCATGTAATCACCTTTGGTATAACCTTCTTCATCCAATAATTTTCTTTTAATTATAAATTATATTTAATATTATGGGTACAATTAACATTTATTGTTTTTTAAATATTAATGTAATCAATAAAAAATAAAATAAAATTAAAGGTATAAAATGTTTATAGAGAATCAAGGTAAAAAATGAGAAAATTATGGAATTGATAAAAAAACATTCTTATAATTAGATTCCTATCTCAAAATCTACATTTTATTTTTTATGAAACATACTTATAAATTTTCATACATAATTCGGTTAAAAATAATATAATATTTTTTATTAAATATTATGAAGAATAATGGATGTCATAGTTATAATTATAAATATAATAATCTATGAAAAGTGGGTAAGCTAAAGTTTGAAATCAAGAAAGTAAGAAAATTTTAGAACAAACCATGAATGTAACAAAGATGTATTGGGCTATAAAATATGAAGATGTATTATAGTCTTATCAAAAGAATTATAAAACAACTTTTGGAATTTTATTATTTATATTGGTATTTTGAAAATTTTATTATCAACCCAGTTAAATTGGAATATTAAGTGTTTTGAAAATTAAAGTAATAAATTTTGATTACAAAATCATATGTGAAAATGTTTATATTAATTAATTGAATTGAAAAGGATTTTAATGGAATATTTTAAAAGTGTTTAGCTTTATAAGTAAATGAATAACACTTTACCTAAAACTCATCTTCGTTGAAAAAAATTTCAACTTAGGGAGAATATTACAGTTTTTAATTCAAGATTAAAGTTTTTCAAATAAAATTATTAACAAAACGTATTTCTCTATTCATAGTTATCAATTTTTATAAATTTTGAGTAGTTTAAATTGAGGAAAAAATGGAAATTGGTTTAAAGTTAATTGATATAGGTTAAAAAATTTCATATATTCACAAAAATTAGAATAAAATTACTTTGATAATTAGGTTTTGGAAGAACCTAAATGAATATAGATATCAAATTATTGACAAAAACTAAATTATTTTTGGTTGGAAAACTGACATGAACATTATTTTTTTTAATATGAAATTAAAATAGTAATAAAAATTATTATAGTTTCAGAGAAATCATAGGGATATAAGAAAAACATAATGATATTATATATTTTATAAAAAAATTCATGATAATCTTAATGAAGAAGACATATTTAGTTGTGAGGTATATTAAATACGTATATAAAAACATGAGCCTTGTCAAATTTATAGAAAATAAAAACAAAATCAAGAAAATAGATGGTTTTAAAATTCCAAAATTGAACCAATTATAGTGAAATGTAAACAAAACCATGAAATGAACCTTAGTGGAGGATGCGATGATATGAGGGGAAAGAGGATTGATGATGGTGGGTATGACTGATGAAGGTATCAAGGAGGGTGGTGACTATATAAAGGGAGCACGAAGATAGATGACTGATAGGGATAATCAACATGTGATAGGGGGAATCAGTAAGTGATGAACGATACAGATGGAGGGAGTGATGGGTTTTTTATATGGTAGAAAATTAAGGGGAGATAGGGGAGATGGTTGGCTCATGTATAGTGAAGATGATGATGAGGTAGGGGTGAAAATGAGCTTGAGATGGGTGAGGAGTGATGTGGGGCGACTATGATCTATGGAGAGACTGTATTGAGTGGGATTTTTTTAAATTTTTATGAAAATATAGTATAATTTTTAATCAAAATAATAACTTATTAAATAAAATTATGATGATTTTATAAATACCAATGATAAATGAAAAAAATTAGTGGCACATTTTAAGAGAACTACTAGAAAATTATGAAAATATAATTAAATTAATGCTTAGTTGGAGTTTACTAAACAACTAAAAGAAATATCTACTATATATAGAATTTATTGTATTGAACCCATTTAACTATAATACTAAAATTACCATAGTGGTTTATGGTTCTATAGTATCCATTTTAATTAAGGTCCTTGCTATATTATTACTCACTATCAATGTTACTAGCTAGATTTTTTATAGTACAACTATTAGTGATAAACCACAAAAGTTACTCATTTGGTGTTTAGTATGATCCTCTATCACTTGTACCAACTTTATTTTAGGATTAGGCTACACATTTTCAATGTGATATAGTGACTTAAATTTTCTTGGATCATGAATAAATAGATAATCATGCATCCCTAAATTAACATATATAGGGTATGTGTATATCATACCTAGTCGACAGTCACCACCCAAACTATTTTAACCTTCCATAAAGTTTGGTGTATGCAATAGTAGTACATAATACATAAGTATAAATAAAAAATGAATTAGTTTATCAAATAAATTACCGATGAAATAATATAATCAATCATCTAACTTACTAATGAGGGTTTAACATGACTCAACCAATTATGGTTCAATATATGCATGAAATATTAAAGAAGGAACAAATAAATCATTATTCATCAATGGGTATATGTCTAAGTTCTCAAGGAATTATCAATAGTATTATAGATATCATAAAATTCAAAAATAGAGGAAGAAAATTATATATCCCAAACCATAATACCCTATAGATAATATAAGATATGGTAGACAAATAATAGACATATAAAAACAATCCTCGTGTTATATAAACAATGTAAAGGCATTTTGTGGCTTATACAATCAATTAAAAATAAATTGTTATAAATTATAGTTGTGTTAGAAATATTCTTGGGTAGCTTGGGTACCCATGAAAAGTTATTATCTCATATACAAAGACCAGTAATAATCTCTATATAAACAACGAAAATTTAAAACTAACTTTATCAAAGTAGTTCAAAAAACTATATACCATATGGTAATCATAATCAACATTCTTAATATCCCATTAATATATTAAAAATATCTTAACTCTTTCAAATAAAATACACAGTCTCAATATTTATACATAAGAAACAACTAAATTTCAAAGTAACAAAGACATAAATTTAACCAATCATAAAAAACAAGATTAACAATTTTCTATATTCCAACTAAAAACATTTATCAATTTAATTTTATAAAAAACATTTATATTTAGTGGAAAAAAGGTTTTAGTTTCATTCTCTCTCTATACTATATCACTATTTCACCACACACTTTAATACTATAAGAAGAAAGTGGTCACCTAAAAAATGCTAAGCTAAACTCAATTTTTGTTTCCCAATATAGGTAATAGTGACACCACCTAAAGAATTTTTAAATCCTAAGTAGGAGAAAAATTACATTTCATACTGCTAATCTAATGTAAAACATAAATTAATAGAAAATACAAGCTGACTTACATTAGAAATGACAAGAACTTGCTTCCTCTAGATTGAAAAGGTAGAACACACAAGTTATTTTATGGATTTAAAAACCAAGAGACAATTTTGATTTATGGATTTTATTTCCAAGTTAAATTATATTGATAAAATTTATATTTATAGTGTTATTACACAGTAAGTATTTTATTAGATAACCTATAAACAATATTTTTAAATAATTGTGTTTAAATAGTTAGGAAAAAAACTTAGTAACTGGAATAGATGGATAAGATCCCAAGAAAGTGATCTTCAGGATGGTTAAAAAAGAAACATACTAAAAATTGGGTTTATATTTATGATATTATGTGTTTAATAACAAAATATATCTTTAACCCTCTTTAAAGAAATGAATTAGAATTTCATTTGAGTTTTAGCTGGTTACCACAAATTTTTTTGGATTTAAAAATGCCACTGGACTTTCACAGGTAAGTACTAGAGATATGGTTCCCTTTTTATAGTGATACCTGTAACTAACCCCATAATTAATTTTTTTTTCAAATTCTAATGAAATTTAATTTTTTGGATTCATATTGATAGGTGGGAGTTTTGGTTGTGTCTAATTTTTTTTCCCGATATTTAATTAGTGTTAGTGTGGAGAAAGAACACCTTGAGAAAGTGACCATGTCTTGGGAAATGATTTTTTAGTGTGAATAAGGTTGTGAAACATCGCATGAGAGTCACTTCATGATAGTGTTTTCCTGAGGGTCAACCCCTTTTCTTTGGGGCTATCACACTGTGGACCAAAAGAGGTGCACGGTGATGGTGTTTCACCTGGAATTAACGATCTACCTAGGGGTAAGTTTCACAATAACCTAGAAAGGACATACTATTATAGTGGTTGAATGGGGATAAATACCCATAATAGGGTGTAGTTGTACCTCAACTACAATGGTACATACCAGGACATATCAATATGAATATTTTTTTAATAGGTCCTTTTTGGTAATTGTGGTGGCCCTATTTGGAACTCCATTGGGTTCCTTGACTCTAGTAGACCAAGAGTTAGGGGAGTATGCTATTTAGATCCCCCATACTCCACCCTTTGCCGAAATTATATTTGGGTATTTTAGAATGGTTTTTTCACATGAATTCTTGGTAAGAGATCCTCTCTTATCCTTCTTGTTGTTTTCCAATTTTACTTTTTAATTTCAGCTCATCAGTTTGGGTATTGAGGATCCCATTCGACCAAGTCATAATGAAATCATCCCTCATCTTGGTTATTTGGTGTGAATCCTATATAATAGGTCATAAGAGGGCATGTTAATGATTCCAATCATCATTTTTCTTGATGTATGATGGTCCATGAGCTTATTTAGGGTTTTTAGTGGATTTTAGGTTAATTAGTTATTAGTTTGGGTGAATTAATTAGGGATTTTTTGTGGATTCAGTCATGGTGTGTATTAGGAGTGAACCAAACCATGGTTCTCATGGTTAAATATCATTATTTGTTGATATTTTTTTTGATATTGGATTTGAATTTGGTCAAGTAGAAATTTAAAAATAATGTGGCATTTTCAAGGGATTTTAAATTATTGATTTATAGTTTGGGTTTTAAAGAAAAGGAAACATAATTTGTTTTTCCCTAGTATATTTCTAAAGGTTTGGTTTACAATTTATAAAAAGGTATTTATGGATGAAAGAATACACAATAAGTTACCACCTTCATGTTATTGTGTGATAACTAAAGTGATGTATTGATATTATGTGAGTTGATGGGATTATCCCAGATAGGGGATGAATTTCCTATTTTTTATTCTTGATGAAAAAGGGATTGCTTCTACAAAGGATATTCATATACGAGGGAGTGTTACGGATCTTGGTTTTTATGTGTTTTATATATGTCGCTGTGTTACCCACATGGGGATAGCCTAATGGTTATACTTTTGAGGGGTCCTGTGGGATGTATCAGGGTTGAGTCTCTCTGAGTGCTTGTAGGCGCAATGGTTTCTTTGTTTCTTTGTAATACCCATAATCTGATATATTATAATATATATTTCACTAAGATATTATAGGATTTATTTTATTATTGGTTTAATGACCAAAATTGGTTGATCATGGGGACCTTTGGTACTTGGGTATGGAAGAATATGAAAGGTACCTATAAGAATTGATATGATCTTCCTAACATTGGATTAATACACACTAACTAAACAACACTATGATATTTATTAGTGTTGATACTTGATCTTTATCTCCCTGGTGGCCTACATCGGACTGAATATGGTTGGATATTATTGGTTTAATCACTGATATAACATGAGGATCTTAGGGTTCCTTGACCTTAGTTACCTATGGTTACTGCCATGATTATAGTTATTTATTTTCCTTTATATGAGTGATGATATCACTATTTATATTTTGTTTCTATTTGATTACTTGAGTTGATTCTATTGATGGTTATATCTACTTTCATAATGATTTATTTCCACTTAAATATATTTTTATGTGAGTTGATTTTTGGTTATCATGTAGTGTTTATCATTTTTAGGTATTTTATTTATTTTAAAATTCATAGAATTTTCTCTCTAGTGTATCTTTCAAATGATTAAAAAATGGTAATGAATAAGTGGTTTATTTTCCTTTATGTAAAATCTTTAAATAGTAATAAATCATATTTTCGAAACTATTTCTTAAAATTAAAATTTCTAAAATCTTGGTTTTTAAAAATTGGGTAAATTGTTTGCATTAGTTTGAATGAATTAAGTAGTTGTCTCAATAGTCTTATTTTAATTAAAATTAAAATATTATTTTTATAGTTTTATTTTTAAATTAACATGAAACGGATTAAATTATAAATGTTATGTATACTGTGTGGGGATGATACCTACTGAGATTTTTTCTCATTCCCATATATCACAATATATACTACGATGCATCAGTTGGTCTTTTAGACCCAAGTCTAAGTGTATTAGAAGAAGTAAGTGAATATGATTCACTTAGCACATGAAGTTTAATCGTTGTGGTATTTCTTTTATTTTTGAACTTATTTGTTTGATGTATCAAGACACTTCGACTTTATAATTTTGGTTTAGTATCTCTTGATGTTTCTAGTATGTATTAGATCATTTTTATTGGATTTTTTATAATTTATTATTTTTGATATATGTTTATGATTGATTTGGTTATATTTATTATTGAAACCGATTAGCTTGTATATGTGACCATCCAACCCAAAAAGTTGTTATCCTAGTTTTTAAAGTGAAACTTACATGTTATTCTTAATTTATGTGTGAAACCATTCCAAGTTATGTTTCTTGACACACAAGAACTAGATTCCAACTAGTGGGGATTGCGAGAAACTTTAGAGTCATGCCATAGGTTGGTTTGGTTATTCAGATCAGGGGTATAGTGGGATGATTCATGAACAAATGGTTTTAGAGCTTTTTTTATATTATGCTATTTAGGAAATCATGGTTGATATATGGTAAGAACATTGGATAATAATAGGTAGGCATGAAGTAATTTATAGATAAAAATTTAAATACAGAGCCTTGATTTTCTTAAGGAAGTTGGGAATTTTTAATTCTAGTTTTGGGTTTGATTTATCCTTCAATTTGAAAAAAAATCTAGGTTTCAAAAAAGGTAGATGGTAAACCAATGAGAAATATGGTCTGGGTGAATAGGATGAATAAAGTTCAAAAGTACCATATATCATGTAAGGATTGTTTTTTGTGGTTATTTTTATTTTTCAATGCTTTATAATATTTTTTTGGTGATATAATTGATTGATCATATATGATGTTAATGATGTTTATATGATATGGACTTAATTTTTCATTACATTAACTTAAATGTGAGATTAATTTTTATGATAACCTTGAGGTATATTTATTTATTAATTTTCATTGGTTTTACCACTTATATTATGAATTTTTCTGTTCACTTTTAAAAATTTAAACTTCCCAACCAAAAGTGTTTTTTTGAAGTTTAATTTTATATCACATATGGCTATTAAATTAACGGTTTCCTTTAATTTAATGTTTTTATGTAAAAATGGTTTTAATGAGGTACCTTAATGGAAAAATTAAAATTTTAGAGAATTTGGAATTTAATTTGGTGTGATAGTAGTGTTTTTGAAGTTGAAAATATTAAAAGTGGTGAAAAACATTTTCACTAATATGGAAAAATATTTATACTCATGTGTTTTCTTTAAGAAATGGTTTTTGACTAAAACTGTCATTAATTATTATTTTTTGTGTTGGGATACTTACATGTGATCCTTATTTTTTGTTAGGAAGTCATAAAATATAATTAAAATTAATTCATTTTATTAATCATCGAATCAGTTTCAAAACATGGGATAAATGAATTATTTTGGTGGAAATAAAATTATAAAAGGCTTACCATTTCATTTTTATAGATTGGTGTGTTTTAAATTATGGCCATATAGTGTTTCTAGTTTTCATGTGTTTGATATTATTAGTTTTATTTTATTTAATTCTTCATGGTTTATTTAAATAAATAATAATACAAATGTGTTTAGTTATGAACATGAACTTTTTAGGAGTTATGTTTTTAGAAAAACCCTTTTTCCACGGTTGGTAATAAATAACATTTTGGATAAAAATTTTTAATGTTAGTTTAATTTTCAATATAAATAGATATTGGGTTTCAAAGGGTTTTTTTATTTTTTCATTAGAGATATTGATTTTGGTCGTTTGAATAATATAATAAGTATTTTGATTTTAAGTGGTGTCTTGTGTGTTATGCCCCACTTGGTTTTAAAATGAGTAAACTCTTTTGTTTCAATGGTTATAATTTAATTTTTATTTTTTATAGATCTTAGTTGTACTGTAAATATTTTATATCTTAAAAAAACTTATATTTTCAAGAGTATTTTATTTCATGTGATATATTGATCTTACTATCATTTAGTTATTTGTATTTATTCTTTTACATTTGGAATTTTCACTATCGATGAGTTTCCATTTATTGGCTATAATTTTTATTTTATTTGGTTTTAGAGTAAGGGAACGTTATTATGTTTGGGTGAACCCCACCTATGTATGAATTTTTGAAGAACAATTTTATGATGTTTAAGGGGAATATACCTAGTATGTGAAATTATCCCTTATCATGTAATTGATTTCCTCCAAAGGAAGTCCGTAGAATATTCTAGGGATGAAATTTTTTTATGAAGGATAAGTTGTAGTGAACTCCAAATTTATGGGTTATTTAAATTATGAGGAAATTTATTTATTTTTGGATTCAAATCAATGAGAATAAATTTTCATCTTGTTTTTGATGGGTTATAGTAGTGTTAGTTTGGAAGAATACTACTTGAAGAAAGTTACAAGGTGTTTTTTGAATTGAATCTATAGTGTTCATATGGTCTAGTTTTGACTCAGGTGGGTTACAATACGATGCAATTTGGCTAGGGGTCGTTCCATCTTCCTAGGGGTAGTCACACTATGACCTAAAAATAGTGCACCATGATGGTGATTCACTTAGGATTGGCCCTCTTCCGATAGGTTAGTTTTACTATTACTTAGAAGCGCAGTGTTATGATAATGGCTAGCTAGAGGTTGAGCCCTATACCAAGGGGAGGTTATTCCATGACCCAAAAGGGATGATATTGACATAGTCATTGGATTATTTTTTTAGAAGGATTTTTTAGTAATTACAGGGGCCTTATTTGGAACCCCCTCTAGGTTCCCTATTATCATTTGATTAATAGAATGTGAAGTTCCCTATTATGATCCCCATTCTACCCCCTTTACCTCCCTTTGACTTGGGTCATTTAGAAGGGTTTTTTCACATAGGTTCTTAGTAAGAGATATTACCATTTCTTCTTTGTTCTACCCCATTTCCTTTATAATTCTAGTTCACCAATTAGGGTTTTGTGGAACCAATAACACCAATGAAAGGTTAAATCATCCATATTCTTGGGGATTTAGCGTGTGACCTATAGAGGAGGTCTTGGGGGGGATGTTCATTATACTATACATTTTTGGTCTTGAGGTATGTTTCCCCAAGAGTTTATTTAGAGATTTATATTATTTAGGTTTAGTTATCCATTTTTTTCAGGCGACTTAATTAAGTCTTTTTTGTGGCTCAGGACCAAGTGCATTTTGGGTGTGGACCACACCCCATTTCTTGTGGTTTGACTCTGCTGTACTACCTAGTGAGTTTAGAATTTATTATTCCTTTGTGGGTTTTTTGTATCGTATTATTTTTTTATTAATTTAAGGGTGTTTGTGGTTATTATAAGTTCTCTTGTACCTAGGGAAGGTTGTTAAGACTTAAGATCAATTATAAAACATCATTTGTGGTTGGTTTTTCCATGTATAATTATTTAAATTTAAATCCATGACTACTTGTACAATTTTAAATAATAATTTAAAGTTATTAAAGGTTGTAAAATATGTATCTATTTATCGTTACATAATTGTATTGGTTTCTATCCCAATTTCCATTTGATATGAAAAGTGATTTATTATGTTTATCTTCTCAAAATCTATTTTAATATAAATTTTTCATTTTTCATGTGTTTGTTCGAATTCCTTAAAGGATAGTTTTAGTAGAATTCTGTTATAAAAAGTGTGTTTTGGTTCTTAATTTTTTCAAAGGGAGGGAGCTAATTTATTTAGAATTTTTTTACAAACTAAGGATGTGACTAGTTTTTCTAAAGATTTATACTTCTTTAACGATTGTTTGAAATTATTTATTGATATTTTTTTGAGATTGGATTTGAATATAGATGGGTGAAATTTATAAAATAATGTCGAATCTTCTTAGGATTTTGAAGTGTTATTTTATAGTTTGGTTTTAAAAAATTGAAATAATAATTTGGTTTCAGTAAATAAATTTTAAATGGCTCAGTAACCACTTGATAAAAAAGGATATATTGATGTAAGAAAACCCAAGAAGTGGTCCCCTTAATATCATCATTTGAAAGCTAAAGGGATGTGTTGATATTATCTGAGTTGATGGGATTATCCTAGATAAAGAATGTGTTTCCATATTTTTATTCTTGATTAAAGGGGTTTTTTCTATGAAGGGTGTTCATAAGTGAGAGAGTGTTATTCTTATTGGATTTTATTTGCTTTATATATGTCATTGATATTTAATATACATGATTTTATGATTAGTTTACTCAAAACCATTTTGTGATCATGATAACCTTGGGTACTTGGGTAAGGAAGACAAGGATAAGTACTGCTAGGCATTGAAACACTCTCCTTAACATAGGATCATGATACACTAACTAAACAATACCATGATATGAATTACTATTAAGACTTGATGTATTTCTCCCTAGTGGCTCATGTGGGACGAGATATGGTTGTATATGATTGGTTTGATCACTGAGATAGTATGAGGATATTAGGGATCCTTTATCATAGTTTCTGGGATTACTCCCATGATTATAGTTCTTTGTTTTTTAATCTAGGTGGTGTTATTTTTGTTTATATTCAATTTCACTTCCTTTAATTGAGTAGATTCTATTGTCGCTTATATTTTCTTTCATGTAATAATTTATATAAACCTTTTCATATTTGGATTCTAGTTTATTTGAGGATATCATATAATTTTCATCATCATTGTCTATTTTTATTATTTTAAAATGTATATATTTTTCTATTTGCTTCATCCTTTAGATGTTTTAAAAAAGGGAAATAAAAAGTGGTTTATTTTTCTTTATGTCAAAAATATATGTATTTCTAATGTATGTTTTTAAATTTTTTTATTTTACATAAATTGTATTAAGAAAATTTATTTGTAAAATGGTTAAATTGTATACCTTGTATAGAATGGATTAATTATTGGTGTTATGTATATTTTTTTAATTAAAATGAAAATCTAAATTTTATAGTTTTAATTTCAAACTAGTATGAAAGAGATTCACTTTTAGTGGTTACACTCTAGTTTGGAGGTGTGATGGTAAATAAAATAAAATAGGGGGGGGGGGGGTAGTGGTAAATTTTAGTTTCAAATCAAACTTACAATTTTTATCCTCTTCAACTATTAATTTGATCAAATTTTCAAATTATTGATTATATTAAAAATCAATGTAACAGAAATATAAAATATTTAAAATATAGTAGAAATAAGGGAAATAAATTGATCAAAATTTTATAAATTACCAATAAAAGAGTAAACAAAATAAAGATTTAAAATAAACATATTTCAACTAATGATGTAGGAATTAACATGAACAATAATTCAAGAAATTATACAATGGATGTTTAAGAACAAAACACAGAGTATTTGTTATCAAACCAAATACCCCTTTAAAAGTATATTTATTAAAACTTGACTCTTAATCCCAATTGAAAGGTGTATCTATTAAATTGATATGAGGTATCCATTAATTTAAACCTATCATAAGGTATCCTTGATATATTACGCTTAGAAGGTCTATCTTTATATCCCTATAATCCCACAACTAAACCTATATATAACAGCTCACTTTCACACACTGGAAGTACTATATATCTTTATTCTTATCCTAATAATCCCTTTATTGGTTGATAATAAATTCCTTAATATTACTATTCTAAATATCCCTCAATAACAAATTATGGATAGAAAAATGATGAGAATGAAAATTTATAAGATATTTACAATGAAAACCTTTCAATGTTTTCTCTTAACAGAAATAATCAGAAAGAAACTGATTACATTGATTGAAATATATCTCAACAGAAATAAATTTAAAATATTCAAAATTAATATAAAATTTCATAATGCTTGATATGTGTGTATGTGTGATTCTTATTCTAGTGGTTCATATTCATTTATAGGAAACATTGAAATGAACTCAAATGGTTGAATTCTATAAAACTTTGAGTCAGTTTTAACTACACGAGCAACAAATTTTTCATTTACAAATGAACTCAACACATTTATTAATAAACTAATGAGGTAGAAAAACAAAACTACTGTTCTTTTAAATCCCACGTAATTAAACTACCATGAATCATTAAATTATTGTAATTTTATAAAATAATTTTGTTCTTTGGTATTTTATTTACATAAAGCTCATTCTACACATGAAAACAACATAAAAAAAAAATCAAGTTAGACTGTTATTATATAAAGTGTATTTTTATTTAAAAAATAAACCAATAAGTTTGTGTTTGACTCAAAAATCTTTCCAATAATATATGTTTTATTGAAAACATAAAACACATAATAAAATTTTAAGAGAATGAATGAAATTAAAAAGAAGTATCCCTGTAATCTTTATGATATATAATTTTCCCAATTTGTTTTGAGAAAAAAATTACACAAAAATTATTAAATAAAAACTATACACTCCCTTTTAATTAATCAGAGAATATATAAGATAATCAAAATATAGAATATTTTATTAATTTTTTCCCCTTTGTGATTTTCAAAAAGAAATACAGGAGAATAAAAAAATACAATCATAAATTTTAAAAATTTAATTCTATTTGAGAATTTCCCTATCATATGTTTTGGTTACTTTTGGGACTTCTTCATCTCTTCATATATTCAATAAAAATACTTTTATCAAATATTATGTAATGAAATTTTTCTACATAAATTTCATTTCGACCATGATTTTCAATTTGATAATATATTTTTATAGGGGTAGTTCATATTGAAATTCATGTTTTCCACTAGTCTTATAGATTTTATGAGGAAAACCCAAGTAATAAAATATATGAATTTGATTTATCATACATTAAACTTCACTTCTTCACTAATGTCATGACCCCCTTCCATCAAAGATGCCCCTCCTGAGCTGGCAATGGTGAAAGGGAGATAATGACCCCCGAGTCCCGCCTCCAATAGGCCCCGGGGTGGCGACTAGCACCAAGGGTATGAGTTTACACAAATATGGGAGGCATTACCCTTTTTATTATTTTGGATCGGGAAATAGGACAAGTCAACCACCAAAAAGAGAAAAGAACAAGGTGCTGAAAAGAAACCCAAACCAGTCCCATATGCATGTATAAATAAACTGAAACAGGTACAAGTACAAATAAGCTGAAAGTACAAGTGAGTACAGTACCAAAAGAAAAACAAGAAAACAGCAATTGCACAGCTCCCACTGCCTGACTAGTAGGGTCCCGCACAGCCCTGGTAGTCCTCCTGAAAACCTGAAACAACATAGGGTGAGCATGAAAGTATACTCAGTAGAGAACCTAAAGCTCTTGTGCACAAGTGGGGAGACACCCTAAGGTCCCGTGAGAAAACAGAAGAACCAGAAACTAACAAGGAAAAACTATCCACCCAGCCTCACTGGTCACACTCACCAAGTAACACAAACAAGTTTAGTATATATATAGAACAAAAGAATTGGGTACCCCGCACCATTTCCCACTTAATTAGATGCTGCTCTTCCTAACGGCAAACGTCCTGACGCTACCACACTCTTCCCACCCGCACACACCTGGGCCAAACCACGCATCCCGCCTGCACACACCTGGGCCTCACAACCACGCATCTCGCCCGCACACACCTGGGCCACAACCACTAACCCGCCCATAGACACCTGGGCCTCATCCCGAAGGTTCTTGGGAACGGTAAGCCTTCCCGAAGAGTCTTGGGCTAAAGGTTGCCTCAAGCCATCACAGCCTCCCAGACCTACCCAAAGTGTCTTGGGTGTAAGGTCACCTCAAGCCATCATAGCCTATGGAAGAAGGAGCAGGAAGGAGCTAGTAACTAAGGGGGAACACCCTCTCCCATAAAATGGGAGTGTTCGGCACTAGGTGCTTGACATGGGTGTGGTGCGACAAAACACAAAGATACAATTATATATATACATATACCAAACACACAGCCCAAACTATGGCTTCTTAAAAAGAGGAACTGAGCATGTGCCTCGGCACTGCTACCACGAAGCATGCATCAACAACCAAACAATCATCCCCCAACCCCATTTAGGTTTTCATGTTTCATGCAATGGTTTAACAAATTATTACTACTGGGCAACTATCATCTAGACAAAACCTTTCACAAACATATCCCTGCCATCCACAACCAAGGTTAGGTAAAACGCAAGCAACCACATGCCATTTCATTTACAAAAGATTATCAAAACCATACAACATTCCATCATTCATTTATTTCAAAGTTCCACACATAAAACCCTTTCCACACACAAAACATTTTTGCATTTGAAAACACCTTTTACTTCCAAAACACTTTTCATAATCAAAACACTTTTCATAAATAAAGGCATTTTCCACAACCAACCACTTCCCATTTCAACCCCATCGTTTACAAAAACATTTCCCACAAATCAACCAAACCACCAACATGTTCATTATTCCAATTTTGTTCAACCGGGGTGATCACACAAGGTTTTCATTCTCATTTAATCAGCCAGTCTTTACATGCTTATCCATTTTCCATGTTTTAACAAAACCAAACACAAACAATTCAGATATCAATTGCGCACGCAAAGGCCACCAACGACCTTGATTTACAGTAGGCAAAGGCCTTTCAATCCAAAATCACAATCAGAAGATAAAGAAAATGGAAGGCAATAGAAACAGCACAAAACCCCAAACCCTTCTTTATCCAGTTATTATCTTTATTTAAAGTTCAACTGCATCCCATGAAACAAAATAAAAATATCCCACCCCGCATGTTGCACCAAAAAGAGAGAAGAAGGTAAACCCCTACCTCAAAAGGTCCCGATCACGTCGCTTCCGACGACGTCCTTCGGTGTCCTCCGCCTTTGCCAAACCCGACAAACGCCTCCTAGGATGGAATCTAGAGAAGGAAGGCCAGAAGGGAAGGTGACAAGTCCGGGCTTAGAAGCTTCGTCTCGCCGCTACGATCCTGTGGCCGCTGACGGATCGTAATTCGGAGCTCAGACAAAGAAGTTAGAGGAGGAATACTTCTCGATTGTCCAAGAGCGTCGTCGTGCGACAAAGAAGCGATCGATATGGAAGATAAAACATGACCTCGTTCTTATATAGGCAACTAATAGGTAAATCCGTATTCAGCGTGCATTAATGAATACACGATGTGACCGTACATACGTTACATGTTTTGATTGGTTAACACGTCACGCGGTTTCCACACGTTTTAATAATAATGATAATTATATCAATATGTGGTGTTTCGTTGACCCGAGGCATGAGTCATAAAATTAGCTCATTAATGGTCTTAAAATGACCGTCATAACTTCAGGGTTACGCTGTCACTGACAGATCGTCAATCCGATACCGTATGAGGGAGATACGTTGGATACAAGATCCCGTAATAATAACAATATTAAATCTATTAATTCATGAGCGTTTCGGGTACCCAATCCGAAAACCCGAAAAAGACATCCAATATTGGACTCATAATTTTCGTCTCATAGTCAGGGTCGCACTGCCACTGACGGTTCGTGAAACCGAGGTCGCACGAAGAAGTTACGGACAAAAAGGTGTTTTATCAACAAAATTAATTATTATTAATCAATTATTTATTTATTTTTCAAAACTCCAAAAGCAATCACGTTTTGGAGTCTTCATGGGCTCTATAAGTAAGCACCAATTCCTCATTTTTCATTTATTTGTCTTTTAATTTTATTTCTCTTATTATTATTTTTTGTTTCTCTCTCCAATCTATTTTTTTTTCTTTCATGATTCTCTCCCACCACCAAAAGTGGCGCCTCCCATTTCTTTTACTCCATGTGGAACGCCCCAAACTCCATTCTCACTTCAACTTTATTATTTAATAAAATTAATAATAATAACACCCATAATTAAAGTACTAATTTAATCCCATTAAATTAGTTTACTATGGTTATTAAGTTAAAACCATTCCATTTAATTAAATTCAAATAATTTAATTTACTAACCAAAAAAATTAAACCCATTTAATTTAATTTACCAATCACACACATATTTCTTTCACCTTTATCATTATTATTTAATTCAATAGTAATAAATCCTCTTTCAATTTCATCAACGGGTCCCCATCATTATTATTAATTATTATTATTATTGACGCCCATTATTTTCATATAATTACTCCATATATCCCATAACATTATATTCACGCATGGTTGGGAACCCCATTCACGTGCCTCTTCACGTTATTATTATTATAACAAATTATTATCTAATAATACCCTTTTAATGTTATTAACACAATTCCAACTTTAATTGTGGAGAACCGCACAAAGCCTCCTGTACAAGGTCACACCCATGCACCCCATGCATTTCATTCCTTTATAATTTATTACATGAGCCTCATTTATTGTAATTTATTCCTTTATAACTTATTCCATGCGCCTCCCATCATTTTATTAAATATATTCGATTTTATTATATTTTACAATGATTAAATTAAAACCATTTTATCTAATTAACACCAAATATTTTCACGCCACCATTATCAATTATTATTATAAAAAATTATTATTACAACACGTGTCGTGTTTGACCACATCAAATTTTTTTTTCAAATAAATGGACCGGAGAGGTCCGGGCCATTACACCAGATACCTCTCAAAACATTCTCGTCCTCGAGAATTAAAACCAACCCATAAAAGGGGGAAAGGTCCGGACAACCACCCCTCAAGATACCTCTCAGGCCTCTTGTCATAACAAGAAACAACCGACAACCCTAATTATGTGAGTTAGGAATTCCCTCTCCTATGTCGAGATATTATCCGCTTTAGGCGGCACTGACTCACCTGCACGGGTTTAATCGCATCCGCATTAATGCCTCTCGATTAAGGACTGAGCCTTCCCACTTCCATATATTAGGATTTTCCAACTTACACTGCCCCTCAACACCATACAAAACATCAATAAATTTCCCGAACACATGGCTTGAGGAATTCCTTCTCCCATGTCGAGATATTATCCGCTTTAGGTGGCACTGACTCTCCTGCACGGGTTTAATCACATCCACATTAATGCGTCTTGATTAGGGATTAGGTCCTCCTCTCCCCACATGTTATGACTCTTCACACACATTTAAAGGAAAGAGGGAAACAACTTAGCATTATAAATTCATGAAGAAAAAAAAAGTTCCAGGCCCAAAGCATGGGCGAGAATGAGTTTCAACAAAGGAGTGTGATGATCTTGAATTTAAACAAAACATAAATGAGAGCATTTAAGTAAAACCGGAAACATCTCTCTTGATCTCTGGCCTTGCTAGGGTTTTCACTTCTATTGCATGAAACTGTCTGTGTCCCACTCCTCTGCCGTTCTGTTGACGTCCAGGTGCCATAGTTGTTCGGTAAACAGGGAACGCCTAAGCCCAAGTAGTAATAAAAAACTCAAAGTTTTAATTTATCATTTTATTTCAATTTCTTTCCCAGAACACCCAAATCAAGTAAAACACAAACATTATGATTCATGTACCTTCCCTAAGGTCTCTACCCTACAATCAATATAGTCTCACTTGGTCGTTCGGTAGGCTCAGAGTCCTTGCATCGGATCACGGGGGGCCCTAAAATCCCGTGTCCTAGTCGGTCTTCCCTGGCCTATGTCATGCACCAAGATTAACGAACACTGTTTCCCTACCATCCCATGCAATCCTCACTGTGCCTAACTCCAGACTCCATCATATCTCTCAACCATCACCTCTGATACCATTCTGTCATGACCCCCTTCCATCAAAGATTCCCCTCCTGAGCTGGCAATGGTGAAAGGGAGATAATGACCCCCGAGTCCCGCCTCCAGTAGGCCCCGGGGTGGCGACTAGCACCAAGGGTATGAGTTTACACAAATATGGGAGGCATTACCCTTTTTATTATTTTGGATCGGGAAATAGGACAAGTCAACCACCAAAAAGAGAAAAGAACAAGGTGCTGAAAAGAAACCCAAACCAGTCCCATATGCATGTATAAATAAACTGAAACAGGTACAAGTACAAATAAGATGAAAGTACAAGTGAGTACAGTACCAAAAGAAAAACAAGAAAACAGAAACTGCACAGTTCCCACTGCCTGACTAGTAGGGTCCCGCACAGCCCTGGTAGTCCTCCTGAAAACCTGAAACAACGTAGGGTGAGCATAAAAGTATACTCAGTAGAGAACCTAAAGCTCTCGTGCACAAGTGGGGAGACACCCTAAGGTCCCGTGAGAAAACAGAAGAACCAGAAACTAACAAGGAAAAACTATCCACCCAGCCTCACTGGTCACACTCACCAAGTAACACAAACAAGTTTAGTATATATATAGAACAAAAGTATTGGGTACCCCTCACCATTTCCCACTTAATTAGATGCTGCTCTTCCTAACGGAAAACATCCTGACGCTACCAAACTCTTCCCGCCCGCACATACCTGGGCCAAACCACGCATCCCGCCCGCACACACCTGGGCCTCACAACCACGCATCTCGCCCGCAGACACCTGGGCCACAACCACTAACCCGCCCGCAGACACCTGGGCCTCATCCCGAAGGTTCTTGGGAATGGTAAGCCTGCCCGAAGAGTCTTGGGATAAAGGTCGCCTCAAGCCGTCACAGCCTCCGAGACATACCCGAAGAGTCTTGGGTGTAAGGTCACCTCAAGCCATCATAGCCTATGGAAGAAGGAGCAGGAAGGAGCTAGTAACTAAGGGGGAATACCCTCTCCCATAAAATGGGAGTGTTCGGCACTAGGTGCTTGACATGGGTGTGGTGCGACAAAACACAAAGATACAATTATATATATACATATACCAAACACACAACCCAACCTATGGCTTCTTAAAAAGAGGAACTGAGCATGTGCCTCGGCACTGCTACCACGAAGCATGCATCAACAACCAAACAATCATCCCCCAACCCCATTTAGGTTTTCATGTTTCATGCAATGGTTTAACAAATTATTACTACTGGGTAACTATCATACAGACAAAACCTTTCACAAACATATCCCTGCCATCCACAACCAAGGTTAGGTAAAACGCAAGCAACCACATGCCATTTCATTTACAAAAGATTATCACAACCATACAACATTCCATCATTCATTTATTTCAATGTTCCACACACAAAACATTTCCGCATTTGAAAACACATTTTCCTTCCAAAACACTTTTCATAATCAAAACACTTTTCATAAATAAAGGCATTTTCCACAACCAACCACTTCCCATTTCAACCCCATCGTTTACAAAAACATTTCCCACAAATCAACCAAACCACCAACATGTTCATTATTCCAATTTTGTTCAACCGGGGTGATCACACAAGGTTTTCATTCTCATTTAATCAGCCAGTCTTTACATGCTTATCCATTTTCCATGTTTTAACAAAACCAACCACAAAAAATTCAGATATCAATTGCGCACGCAAAGGCCACCAACGACCTTGATTTCCAGTAGGCAAAGTCCTTTCAATCCAAAATCACAATCAGAAGATAAAGAACCTGGAAGGCAATAGAAACAGCACAAAACCCCAAACCCTTCTTTATCCGGTTATTATCTTTATTTAAAGTTCAACTGCATCCCATGGAACAAAAGAAAAATATCCCACCCCACATGTTGCACCAAAAAGAGAGACGAAGGTAAACCCCTACCTCAAAAGGTCCCGATCACGTCGCTTCCGACGACGTCCTTCGGTGTCCTCCGCCTTCGCCAAACCCGACAAACGCCTCCTAGGATGGAAGCTGGAGAAGTAAGGCCGAAAGGAAAGGTGACAAGTCCAGGCTTAGAAGCTTCGTCTCGTCGCTACGATCCTGTGGCCGCTGACGGATCGTAATTCGGAGCTCGGACAAAGAAGTTAGAGGAGGAATACTTCTCGATTGTCCAAGAGCGTCGTCGTGCGACAAAGAAGCGATCGATATGGAAGATAAAACATGACCTTGTTCTTATATAGGCAACGAATAGGTAAATCCGTATTCAGCGTGAATTAATGAATACACGATGTGACCGTACATACGTTACATGTTTTGATTGGTTAACACGTCACGCGGTTTCCACGCGTTTTAATAATAATGATAATTCTATCAATATGTGGTGTTTCGTTGACCCGAGGCATGAGTCATAAAAGTAGCTCATTAATGGTCTTAAAATGACTGTCATAACTTCAGGGTTACGCTGTCGCTGACGGATCGTCAATCCGATACCGTATGAGGGAGATACGTTGGATACAAGATCCCGTAATAATAACAATATTAAATCAATTAATTCATGACAGTTTCGGGTACCCAATCTGAAAACCCGAAAAAGACATCCAATATTGGACTCATAATTTTCGTCTCATAGTCAGGGTCGCACTGCCACTGACGGTTCGTGAAACCGAGGTCGCACGAAGAAGTTACGGACAAAAAGGTGTTTTATCAACAAAATTAATTATTATTAATCAATTATTTATTTATTTTTCAAAACTCCAAAAGCAATCTCGTTTTGGAGTCTTCATGGGCGCTATAATTAAGCACCAATTCCTCCTTTTTCATTTATTTGTCTTTTAATTTTATTTATCTTATTATTATTTTTTGTTTCTCTCTCCAATCTATTTTTTTTTCTTTCATGATTCTCTCCCACCACCAAAAGTGGCGCCTCCCATTTCTTTTACTCCATGTGGAACGCCCCAAACTCCATTCTCACTTCAACTTTATTATTTAATAAAATTAATAATAATAACACCCATAATTAAAGTACTAATTTAATCCCATTAAATTAGTTTACCATGGTTATTAAGTTAAAACCATTCCATTTAATTAAATTCAAATAATTTAATTTACTAACCAAAAAAATTAAACCCATTTAATTTAATTTACCAATCACACACATATTTTTGTCACCTTTATCATTATTATTTAATTCAATAGTAATAAATCCTCTTTCAATTTCATCAACGGGTCCCCATCATTATTATTAATTATTATTATTATTGACGCCCATTATTTTCATATAATTACTCCATATATCCCATAACATTATATTCACGCATGGTTGGGAACCCCATTCACGTGCCTCTTCACGTTATTATTATTATAACAAATTATTATCTAATAATACCCTTTTAATGTTATTAACACAATTCCAACTTTAATTGTGGAGAACCGCACAACGCCTCCTGTACAAGGTCACACCCATGCACCCCATGCATTTCATTCCTTTATAATTTATTACATGAGCCTCATTTATTGTAATTTATTCCTTTATAACTTATTCCATGCGCCTCCCATCATTTTATTAAATATATTCGATTTTATTATATTTTACAATGATTAAATTAAAACCATTTTATCTAATTAACACCAAATATTTTCACGCCACCATTATCAATTATTACTATAAAAAATTATTATTACAACACGTGTCGTGTTTGACCACATCAAAATTTTTTTTTCAAAGAAATGGACCGGAGAGGTCCGGGCCATTACAACTAATAAAAAAATATATTTACTTAGCTACATCTTATACTCTTACTATTTTATCTAAGAAAACATTAATCTTCATAGATGGTTTTGTAATATTAATCAGATAAACCCTTAGAAATATAATTCTTATGAGAAAAATTTTCACATATAAATGTGAAGATAGTGAGAAGATTGAATGTGAAATAGACTTAAGATTATAACCCTTATATAGTCATTTAAGATTAATATTACTAATTTTTTTCCTTTGATGTACATGTGGTTTTCAATAACTAGCATATAATATGAAAGGCAAAAAAATATGTCTTAAAAATTCTTTTAGGAATTAAATTTTATATTGATTTTAATGGAAAATAAATGATACATTTTTTATAAATAATAAAAACTCCCCCTATAATAAGTAATTGAACAAATTTTTTAATTTTGAACATCCCCCCTAAGATAAATAATAATATTAAGGGAATCGTAAATGATATTATGGAAATAATTAAGCCTTCATAAAGTTATATTCTCGAAATGATAACTGATATTTTTTTTCAAGGATAGTTCAAAAAAAAATTAGAAAATAATTTGAGAGTCAAATAAGTTTTAAAAAAATATATGTTTAAAAATAAGATATATTTGGAAAATAAATAGGATTGAAAAACTAATAAGATTGAAAAATTGATACATTTGAAAAATAGATTGGTTTGAAAAATAGATATGTTTGAAAATATTATAAGTTTGAAAAACTAAATAGGTTTGAAAAATATATAAGATTGAAAAATAGATAAGTTTGAAAAATAATTTTATCCTTTTTAGGAGTTTTTAATATAAGAAGATGGATTTAAGAATAAGTGAATTTAAGATCAATTATTGTTGATAATTCCTAACTTCTATTTTATGAATTTGATTCTATTAGAAGTAAGATAATTTGAAAAAATATTAGAAAAATTATTTCCCAATATGATAAAGTCAATAATAATATCTATTCTTTTTGTGCCATCCCTAAGGAAATGGTGTCTTACATCTATGTTTCTATCTTGTGAGTGATTTACTGGGTTTCTAGATAAGGAAATAGTGCCAGTGTAATCATAAATAATTTTATATTGTATAAAATTAAAACAAAAATCAATATGTGTGTTGCATCTATAATACTTGAGCACAAAATCTTCTGATTGCTACATGTTTTACTTCAGCAGTGGAAAGTGATTCAAAATATTGTTTATTTATATACAAATATATTAAAGCTTATCCAAATAAATTACATGTTTTAGAATTATATTTTTTATATAACCTACCATCTCGAAATTCGACATTTGAGTAACTTTTAAAAACATCATCATTTACATAGGAGTAAAATAATACACATTCTGATATACCATTAAGGTATTTGAAAATGTTTCTCCCACTTTAAAATTAGATTATTTTTTATTACCATAAAATATCACACATAGAAATACAGAAAACATTATGCATCATCAACTTTTAGTAAGATATTGTAAAATTTCTGTCATACTTCTATAAAGATTTTGATCTATTGATTTACCTGATTCATCAAGATCAAGTTTGATTGAAGTTGATACATGAGTACTTAAATTTGATGCATAGAAAAAAAACATTTTGAGTAAATATTTAATATAATTATACACATTTAAATCATTTATTTCTAGTTTTTTTAGAATCCTAAAATCAAGGAAAAATTTGTGTTCTCCCGTCATGTTCATTTCAAAATCATTTTTCATAAGTTCATAAAACTATCAAAAATGGATTTATGATTTCAAATAAAAATAATTCCATCAACTTATATTTTAAAAACAATGGTTTTTTTGAAAAATTTCTTTATGATATGGGTTGGATCAACACTTCCTTTAAAAAAATTATTTTGAATTAAATATATGATAAGTCTTTCATACAAATCTCTTTGGGTTTTTTAAGTCCATAGAGTACTTTAGTAAATTTAAACAATTTTTCTTGAAATTTAAAATCTAAAAAATAAGGGGGTTATTAAACATAAACTTCCTATTGAATATAACCCTTAAGAAAATAATTTTTCACATCCATTTGAAATAAAGTAAAATTTAGATTAGCTACAAAGGATAATAAGAATATGATAGATTATAATCTAGCTATAAGTGGAAAAGTTTCACCATAATATATTCCTTCTTCTTAATAATAGTGTAACATCCCTTGATCTAGAACTCTCCCACATAATCAAAATAGATTGGTTACGAGACCTAAAGTGCACCACTCTATATTTTAGAGTCTACCAAAAATAGTGGGTGGTGTGATAAGTATAGTGGGGATACTATACCCTTGGTTTTAGAGTTAGAAAATAGCATTAATAATAAGTATAGATAAATGAACAAATATCTGAGTGCGTAAATAATGAAAATAATATAATACAGTGAAAAAAAAACAATAAAGACAACTGAATAATATAATAAATAATAATGGAATAATGTAATGACATGCTAGAATGTATCTAAATTTCATGTAAGAAGTAATAAAAAATAAAACAATACCATACTCAAAAGTCCCCAGTCTCGAATCCCATGACAATTATATCTCCAAAATCTAGGCCATCCAGCAAGAAAAAAATCAATAGTAAGGTCATTTTCCCTTGTCCAATCCTACAACCATATAATCTTCTTGGGTGCCAAATGGGGACCTGAATAGGGTGTAAGTATAACATAGTAGTTCGATACCACCATGTAAAAATATAACCAATCTGATAAAATTGTATATAATGATGTAATAAACAAGTATATTAATTAATTAAACAATTAAATTAAAACCAAATCAACCTAATTCGACTCTATGCCAAAATATCTCTGAATTTTTCTGTCAAACATGCCAACCATAACCATAAAACCATGGAATAAAAAACCTACCTCAATGAAATTAATAAATGTCTTTGGGTATTCCTTATGACCATACAAACCCGAATATTATAACCAAGGTATAAATTTCACAAATCTTGGCCAAAACCCAATATATATGAATTTACAAAATCAATCAGGGCCGAGCTCAGTATATAAGGATTTCAACATGTATCAGGGAAAAGTTTAGTATATAATCATTTCAACATGTCTTAGGGAATAGCCTAATATATAGTCATTTTAGCATGTCTTAGGGAAGAACCTGATGTATATGAATTTCAGGATGTCTCAGGACATAACCCGATATATAAGAATTTTAGTATGTAAACTAGGCCAACACTCTATATCATAATTACAACATGTAAACTGGTCCAATTCCCTATATTAAAATTAAAACATTTATACTAGTACACCACCCTATATTATAATTACAACTTAGAAACAACAACACATTTCATCGTAATTAGGATATCACAAAAATTACATCATCAGGCTCAATGGCTAATTATGCAAATTAACATTAATATTTCAATTACACATTTCATTTATAATTTGGTCATAAACCAACAACAAGACAATAAATTCAATAATAAGATAATCCAAGGTCAATATATATCAAACAAACACTCAAATCCCATGTCATGCTAAACACACTTTAAGCCAATCACACTTTAATCCATTAATAAAATAATTTACAATCAAGGGTTTTCTCACCCGAATGATATCCATAAGCTAGGTCAATAAAAAATTTGAGCCAAATGGATTCCAATGAATAATCCAATTCATCAGTTAATTTATTCAGGAACACATTTTATTGTTATAATTTTAATATTTCACATACTTGAAAATTATCAAATCCTAGGGTTAATGTTTAGACACCTTACCTTTAACAAAAAATTAAAAAATGCTTCGAATGTCAATCTCTAATGAGGAAGAAGTTGTGTATGATTTCTAGAAGGATACTAGATCAAAATAGATCAAGATAAAAACAAAAAACACTCACAGTTAGGATACTACACCTAAATGGATGGAGAAAAAAGGTAGATAATGGAAAAACTAACCAAAACTAGTTACTAGGTATCAAATGCCTAATCAGGATGTCCAGAATCAAATGAGGAGGTCTAAAATCTCCCAAAGTCTACCCTAAGCTCAAGAGGAGGAAAATTCACATGATATTAATGATAAATTAAAAATCATTTCATACTTTAAAACTACTTCTCATGGATTTACATGATGTGTAATTCAGTGACATTTCGTGTATTTATTTTTAGATAGATCCAGTAAAAAACCACCACATTTGATGAATATTAAATTCACCTAAACATTATGTGATGTATAATCCATTTATATGGAATTTAAATGTCCTACAGATGGTTCTCATCCCACTTTTCTTAAAAAACCCATACCCCCTTTAAAGAATCATAACTTACCATGAACCCTTGGTAATACTTGAACCATTTATATCTAGACTCCATATAATTCAAATAAACATAAATCCCTAAACTTTAAGTCATTTTCCCCAACAAAGGATCTTCGTGTGGATCCTATCCGAATTTTAAAGTTTTCTCGCAACCCAAGTATGCATTTATTCAAACAAATAGATATCCATGATGATAACACAACCACCAAGGTTTAAAGAAGAGGTAAAACTCGACCAAAATAAATTTAATGAAAAACCCATACATAGAAATACTTATAAAAATATGAGATCTTACAACCTACCTACCATAAGATCTCATATTCGAGCTTCTCTAAGAATCAATGTTGGGTTTGGTGTAAAATACTATCAACTATGCTTGTATATCATAATTCCTCTCCCAGACCTCCACTAGAGCTTACCCTTGCCTCCACTGTACCCAAACCAAAGGAATATTACTACCATATAGATAATTCTCAATGTAGTCCACAATCTTTAATTTACTCTCCACAAAGGATGAATCAATAATAATCTTGAAATATTCTATTTATATTAGGTGAGAAGGTTCTAAATAATACCTTAGAATATGTGACACATGGAACACATCACGCATGGAACTGTAGCACCGTGGAAGGTATAATCAGTACACCATAGGACCAACCTTATCTACTATTCCAAATGGCCTAAAAAACCTAGTTTCTAGATTTACTTGTATCCTGATAAAAAATTTCCCCAATATAAGAAAAAACTAAAGGAAAACATGTTGACCGAACTTAAACTCTAGAGGCCATCGATGATGGTCAACATAGGATTTATTCCTTCTCTGTGCGGTCACCAATTGCCTCCTGATCAACTGAACCTTCCCAGATGTATCCTATGCGAGACTAGGTCCAACAAGTGCTGACTCACCTGCCTCTAACTAATAAAGAGTATAACTGAATGACTTTCCACACAAATCCTAAAAAGGTGACATTTGGATCGATTCATGGAAGCTATTATTATATGAAAACTCCAAGAGTTCAATATACTGGTCCCATAAACAAAACAAATCCAAAACATAGGCTTATAATATATTCTTCAGAACCTTAATAGTCAACTTAGATTGACCCTAAATATGAGGGTGATAGGTTGTACTCAAAAGAACCTATGATCCTAGAGCCTTCTAAAGACCCTACTAGAACCACGATGTGAAACGAGGATCTCAATCTCAAATGATACTCCCCAGAACACTGTGTAACTAATCTATCTCATGCATGTAAATAATTTTGATATCATCAACAATGAGGATCTCCCTAATAGAAGAAAAGTTTGATACCATCGTTAGTTGATCAAAAATCACCCATATTTCATCATTATTATGATTTTTCTTGGGTAATACTATCATAAAATACATAATAACATCATCCCATTTCCACTCAAGAATGAGAAATGGCAGCAAAATCCTAGCTAGCCTTTAATGATCGACTTTCACTTTCTAACTAGTGAAACATCTCACCACAACTCTTGCCTCCTCAATCCTCATTCCTGAACACCAATATTGTTTATATCTTTGTCAAACTTAGATGTACCACCCATCTAGACACATGAAACTATCTCATAATATCCTCACAAAAATTAGTAAGAACCCATACTCAACCATGCAAAAGAAGAGAATTTACACTACCAGGAGACCATCCTAATGGTTTCTCCCCACTATATAACTTTTCTCTCAAAATTAAGCTCTTAGGATTAGATATCTACTTAGTTTTGATCCATTCCAAAATCATAGGTATTATCGATGTTGAAGTCAAAGTTACTCACCCTGGGGACTCCTGAACATATAGATGCATTTCCAAAATGAGATCTATTATCCACCACCCATCAAAATACTCCCTAATTGCCTCTATCTAAATATTTTAGATCAATGCATCAAAAATGACATTTCTCTTTCCTAGTGTATATATCAACTCAAATTCAAATTATTGTAGGTACTCGACACACCTCCTATGCTGAAGGTTCAGGCCCTACTGAGAAAATATGTACCTGAGGCTATTTTGGTTAATGTTACCACAAAAAAATAACCCATGAGATAATTACTCTATAATCTTAGATCATGTACCACTATTGATTACTCCAAATCATGAGTAGGGTAATTCCTCTCATACTTTCTCAACGTTTTGAAGCCATAAGTAACCAATCGATCCTCTAGAATCAAAATTTCTCTAAGTATAACTCTAGATGCATCAAAATTGGTCAGTTCTGACATCAGTGCTTCCAGATGAGAGAAGTCCTAGATAAAACATCAATAATAAACTGATAAACCTAAAAATCTCTGAATATCAAAGAAATTATTAGGATGATCCCAAGATACCATGGATGCAACCTTCCCTGAGTCCACTGACACTCCTGCCTCTGAGATGACATGTACTAAGAGGTGCACTTTATCAAACCATAAACTGTATTTGGTTAGATTAGTATAGATTTTATGATCTCTCAATGTACTCAAGATAATAAAAATATTTTGGTTATGATCATCTATTGAATTTGAGTACACTAATAGTTCATCGAAAAAACTACCACAAATCAATTTAGATAAGGATGAAAGATCCTATTCATCAGAGCCATGAATACCATAGGTTCATTGGTCAAACCAAATGGCATCTCAATGAATTCATACAATACAAACCTTCTCCTAAAATAATTTCAAGGTATGTCCATTGGTATTACCCTCAACTGATGGTATCCTATTATCAAATCGATTATAGAGAAGAAATTTTCACCTATTATTTTATCAAAGATATCGCCAATGCGTTGAAGAGGATACTGGTTCATGATCATCATTTAGTTTAATCTTTGATAATCTACACACACAAAAAATGTTCCATAATTATTTTTGGAGAAGATAACGAGAGAACCCCAAGTATATGTACTAGGATATATGAAACCTTTATATTACAGATCTTCCAATAGAACTTTCAACTCACTAAGCTATACTGATTCCACACTATAATGTGGGATATAAACTGGATCTACTCTCGGTACCAACTCGATCATAAAATTGATCTCTTTCTCAGGATGTAAGCAATATAACTCATCAGAAAAACATCGTAAAATAGGTCTAATACTAGAGGATATTAATCCTACTACATTCCACTATCATCTTGAGTAATACTGTCTATCTGAGTCATGATACAATCCAATCTTCATTGAATTGGTCCTACATGACAAACCTAAAGATCCCACTCCCCATGGTGAAAATAGATGCCAAATTCTAGAGATAAAAGGGTAACTCTCCTATTATAACATTAAATATGATCCTAGTATATAACTAAACAATTCATACTAATAATAAAATCAAATCCTGTCATTTCCAGCATGAACAGTTCCAAAAGAAGTGATAACTACCAATCTCTAGAGAACACACATTGCAACGTTTGATATTATTTGACTAAACTCCCAATGGGATGTCAATGGTCAAATCACCGTTCAATATTTCTATATCCAAGACCAAACCATTTATAAAAATGGATTAAAAGTAATTTGATACTAATATATCAAATAAAAGTTAAGGAATGGTAGATGATACAAGAATCGTACCTCTGACAGTAGACAATCCTGCATCCAAAATAGTCTGATTAGTCTACATAATTTATATATGACCAAATCCTCTACCTTGGGCTCTATCATGAATCCCCTAAGATATACTCTATACCTGGTACTACCGTTCCTACATGGGGGTACCACATCACCTCCATCAATTAGAACATCTTATAGAACTCCAACTACCTGTCTACTGAGGAGTAGCTGAGTCCTTCCCAGAATCTGGTTCCTGTCTTTTTCCCTACCCCTACTATACTACTATATTCCCCAAAAAACTCTATAAAATACTAAAACAATCCTATACCAATGGTTTGTAACCATTGGTAGAGGCCCCAAAACCATTGTTAGAGTCTATACAAAAAGTTTGGGTTGTTTTTGGCTTGTCTAATATCATTATAGACCTTTACCAACAATTTTAGGAAACCATTGGTATATGTGGACTATACTAATGGTTTAAAAATAGTTGGTATAGGTAATTAAAAAAATAAACTCTTATATAATTCAATACCCACACATCCGATTGGTATTTCAATAACCTAACCACTAAGCTATAATATTTTTTTGAAAAAATAACATGATAAATATGTATATGTATATTTATAATAAAATGAAATTTTTATGTATTCAATGTTATTTGATAAAAAATTTCATTAAAAATATGAAAACCTATACTAATATTTTTCTAAACTGTTGGTACATGTATCTTGAATTTTTAGACCTATACTGATGGTTTTAGAAAAACCATTGGTATCAGTTCTTTAAATGGATACTATACTAACAGGTTTATCCAAACTATTGGTATATCCCTCACCTATACTAATGGTGTATCAAAAACAATTGGTATAGGGTCATATAATGGTTCCTATACCAACAGTTTGGCCATACCATTGTTAGAGAGTCATTTTATGGTACCTATACCGATGGTTTTACCAAAACTATTGGTATAAATTCAGTATCCAGTAGTGATAGATAGCTCAATCTACCATAATAATAGAACTCTAAAGAGGGGTAAAGGCACTAAGGCCATTTTTGGCCCATATTTCCCCACTTATAGTACTACAATAGAACACAATCTTAAGATGGATTCCCAATACCTTGACTGCTTTTATTACTATTTCCTTAGAGAAAACTATCATAATGACACTTTTTTTAACTATATGAAGAGTTTTGAGTAACGTTACTGAAATAGACTGATTGTTTCTTAGGGCCTCTCTCAGATTCTCTTCTATAATGAGTGCCTGTTTCGTCACATATGAAAAAATTCTCAGACAAAACATGTTAACCTGCAACATGATCTCATAATAAATAACATCTTGAAAATGCCTCACCATGGAGATATAATTAGATCATATAGATGGTGTAAATAACTGTAGGTTGGTGAAATACTCAGCATAGTCCAGCACTGACATGCCCTCTTGTGGAAGGTGCATGAACTCATGATCCTTCTCATCCCTTAACATCTCAAGATCAAAGTGGATTAGGACCATTATCTCAAATTCCTACCATGATAACACCTCTTATTCCTGTAACTTCTCTAGAATGTCCCAATAATTCTTGGATAGTCCATGAATCATACATGTATCAAGATTCACCCTCTTATTTGCGGGTATCTTAGGATTCTTAAAAATCATATGGACTGACTTGATCCAAAACTCTTATGCCCGGATGTATCCCTCCCTAGTGAACATTGGAGGATACTACAGCTGGAACTCTCTTTTAATCTTATAAATCAAAGGAATGGTATTAAAAGTCTCTCTTTACATGGATCTCATAACCCTTAAGAAGCTGTCATGAAACTGAACATCTATATGATCTTCTGGAACAAAAGTAAGATATCTTTTAGCTATGCTAGGATCATACTAATTTCCACTATCTTGACACTCAACTTGAATATGATGAGGAGTAATTTTCTATAAAAGACTATAACACTCCTTAGAACAATATATATTAACCAGGTTGACCTCAATACGTGACAACAACAAAGAACCATTAACCACCGGTCTCTCTTAACATGGATTACAAGTGTTTTATCATGACATAAATGTTTATTTATCTCATTTCTCATATATAATAGGTATCTCATAGGATGTTTTTAACATGAAATTTTATATCAAATGCAATAAATAGTCTGTATCGTGAACAATAAATGTCAATATACATCCCTATGTGCCTATCATGATGCATACATACACATATCACACTATACCAAGCCATGAGTATAATTTCAAGAATAAATAACATCATAACACGATAACACCACACAACATGGGAATCACCCAAGGTAAAATAAAATAAACTATAACAAGTGAACAACATAAACAATAATCAATACCAGACCACTTGGATTTTTCACCATACATGGGTTAGTTACTCCCTTTCACAAGCTCATTACTAAGTCCCAAAACATGATAGTTTCCTTTATATCTTTCCCAAATAGTAGAGATATACAAAATAAAACTGGTGTTCTCTGATAACACTTTGTAATGTCCCCTGATCTGGTACTCTCTCACATGGACAAAATTTGTTGGTTATGAGACCACAAGCGCTCCTAGCCATATTCTAGAGGATGTCGACTAGAAGCGAGGGTGTGATAAGTATATAAAATAGACTATACCCACTAGTTATGTAATTACAACATAATGGTAATAATAAATATAGATAAATGAATAAATATTAGAGTGTAGAAATAATGCAAAAAAATACAATACAATGGAAAACCAATAATAAATCTAATAGAATAATCCAATAATTAATAAAGGAATAATGTAATGATATGATGGAATGTAACTAAATGTTATGATAGAAATAATAAAAAATAAAATACTAGAAGACTCAAAAGACCCCATTCCCAAATCCCATGTTGGTCCCTTCTCTAAATTCTATCCCATCTAGCAAGAAAATAATAAATACCAAGGTCCTTTCCCCTTGTTTAATCCTGCATCCATCTAATCTGATTGGGTACCAAACAGAGGCTTGAATAGGGTGTGATTATAACTCAATAGGTCGTCACCACCATGTATAAACATAACTAGTCTGATAAAAGTGTATGAAACAACGCAATAAACAAGTGTATTAGTTAGTTAAAAAATTAAATTAACACCACATAAACCTGCTTTGACTCCATGCTGGAATATCACTGAGTATGTCTTATAACCAAGCCAACCATAACCACATAACCATGGAATAAAAAAACCTACCTCAACGCCATGATAGAAATTCTATGGGAATGTCTTAAGACAATGGAAACCACAACCTTATAAACAAGGTATAAATTTCACAAATATGGGTCAAAATCCACTATATAAGCATTTCAACAGTCAATCAGGGTCGGGCCCGATATATAATAATTTTAGTATGTATCTAGTCCAAGCCTGGTATATAAGAATTTATGCATGACTCAGGGAATATCTTGATATATATGCATTTTAGTATGTCTTGGGGATTAGCCCGATATATAATCGTTTCAACCTCTCTCAGAGAATAGCTCCATATATAATCTTTTTAACATGTAAACTATGACAAAACCTTATATCAGCATTACATCATGTAAACTAGGCCAATACCCAATACAAACATTACAACATGTAAATTGGGCCAATGCCCTATATGGTAATTATATCATAAAAATCACAATACATGTCATAGTAACAAGGATATCACAACATCACATCATAAGGCTTAACTGTTAATTATGAAAATTACTATTTATATTTCAATTACACATTTCATTTATCCTTTGGTCATATAACAATAATAATCCAATCACTTAAATAGTAATCCAATCCAAGGTGAACCTATATCAAGAAAACACACAAATCCCATGTCATACTAAATAACCATTAATCCATTAATCGATTCATATATCCATCCAAGTCAAATTTTTATTCAAATAAGAAATGGCCAACAAGGCAACCCAAGGATTAAAGAGGTCTAAAATAGTGCAGACCAAGGGAATCCCCTCTGATCAAGTTGAAACCTTCTAGTTTCAAACAGTTAATGGAGATAAGGCTAGTGTTGATGGATCTTTGGTCAGCTAAAGAATCCATGTAATCCGCGACCTTATTCCCCTCGTGCCATGTGTGAGTCACTTGGATGTTGTGCTAAAGGAGTGCTCGACATTTCCTAACCGCATAGTATATGGACCAAGGAATATATATTTTACCATGAATGGAATCATGAAGGATCAGGGAGTCGGTCTCCACTTGGGATATAGCCAGATTCTCTTGAATGCAGAGAGAGAGCCAAGAGAGCACAACCTTAGCCTCATCCAAAAGGGGAGAACCAGAACCATAGAATGAAGTGAAGGCCAATACCACATTTCCCTCGATGCCTCGAACCACACCTCCACCCTTCATCACACCTAATGAGAAGGACCCATCCGTGTTCAACTTGTAGCTAGTGACAGGAGGATGCCAACCCACCCATTTACCCTGTAATTTGACCAGGAGAGGGTGATCCAAGGATGCACTTCCCCGCAGGAAATTGAAATCAGGAGCCTCCTTCCATCCTTTTGAGAGCTCAACCATATCAGTCAATAGAAAACGAGTCCTCGCAATAATAGACCTTACCGTAGGAGTTGTGTCTTCAAACCTTGCCTGATTATGAGCTTTCCACAAGCACCAGCACCCAACATTGAGTAAAGAGGCTCAGGCCAAATGTTCCGACTCTGATCCCAGCACACCGTGGAACCACACCTCCTAGAATGGAGAGTCATTATGCTCTTGAGTGACGGGACCCGAGCTTCCTCCACAGAAGGAACAAACTGCATGAGCCCATTCTCCTTCGAAGAACAAATGTTTAGAGCTCTCCTCCCGCCTGTTGCTGTAGTAATGAGGAAGGTGTGGATATTCTCCAAAAGAATTATTGATCAAAATCTATCAATATCGAAACAAAAAATTCTCATATTCAAGATATTACACTATAAAGGCTAGAGAAAATGTGAGATAAGGGAAAAACTAATCAAAATAACTTAATAGAGATCATATGAATGATTGGTACATCTAGAATCAATAGAGGTCCTCCAAAATTTCCTAGAATTTTCCCTAGGGTCAATAGGAGGAAGCTTCAGGTGATATGAATAAGAAATGAGTTGCATGACATACTTTAAAACTGATGCTCAAGGATTTACATGGAATATAATTTAGTTACACATTGTGTATTTATTTTTAGAGTGAAGTGATAAAAAACCCATCATCTTGGATGAATATTAAATTCGCTCAACATATCTATGGATACATTTTATGTTTTTCACTGATTAAATGGAATGTGTTTTAGTTTTTTTACATTTCTATATTGATTTTACCTTACCTATTTATTTGAGTGGCATGTGTTATTAGTTATTTACCTAGACATGTTAACTTATTTTCATTGATTCATTATTACTTCCACTGTACTTACCCCTACTGAGCATTTGAGCTCACCCTTATTACATTTCATTTCTCTAGGTCATGAAGAATAAATTTTTGAAAACTTTCAAGGCTAATATTTATTTCATTTTCTTATGTATCATGTTTGTAATTTATATTTCCCAATGTATTATGGGTATCATGTACGTAATCTAGATTTTCAAGACTTCAACACTGATCGGTCCTTTGGGATTTGATTCCTTATAATAATGAAAATGTAATACAGTAATGCACTGACTCTGGACTTCTGGGGTTAGGGAATTATAATTGATATCAACATAAGTTTATAAATAAACTTGGAAACTAGATTTAAAAAACTGAGATTAGGGAACATAACCCTAATATAGACTTTTATTATGAGTATAGAAGAACATCCTTGATTTTTGGTAAGGGAGGTATTATGTGGGTATTCCTGGAAATACACCCCTATCTGGATACTACAAGTGGATGTGGTTCTGGAACATATGTACCTAGGAGTAATAACTCTGATAAGGTGTTCTGGGTTTTACTTTGGGTAACCTGGTATATGACAACGGGCCTTACTATGCACCTGGTTTGACACTCTTGAGGGATATGCTTAGGTTAATTTACATTTTATATACCTAAAATTATGAGGGATTTAAAATTAATGATGCCCCCAATGTAGCCAAAGTTTATGATTCTAGGAATCTGGATGCATAAATTAATATTATGTGCTATACCATATTTAGAGTTATACAAAGTCCATAATTTTAAGATCTAATCCAGTATATATCATTTTTTAGAAATGATGCTTGGAAGGAAGAATGGTATCAATAGTCATGGACATTGTAGAGGGTTTCCTACTAAGAAAGTAAATAATGTTGGTATTATATCTACACATGTTATGAATATATTAGGGAATCTTAGGTAGGTTATGAAAAATAACATTGTACGAATGGAGAAACCTATTCCATGGAGAGAATCTCCCATGTTGGATAACTTTATAGGATAGAAGACCCCATCATTCAAAGGGATTAGTAATCCAATTATCACTGAGAAATGGATTAAATATCTGGAGAATATATTTATGGCCCTAGAATGTAGTAAAGAGAAAAATGTTATACTTGTGGTCTATTATCTCTAAGGTGATGTTGATCAATAGTGGTATATGATCTATAATACAAGGGAGGAAGAAGATATTAAATTAATTTAATGGGGAACTTTTAAGGAGACATTCTTTTAAAAATAATTCCCTCATGATCAATAAATTGAGAAGAATAGGAAGTTCGTTAGTTTAAAGAAAAAGGAGGAAGAAAGTGTTGTAGATTATGAAGAAACCTTTATCAAGTCGTCATGTTATTTTATGAATTTCATACATAACATAGAATTTAAGATTGATAATTTGTTGTAAGGACATAAGCCAAATATCTAAAGGGCACTGGTTTCTCATAATTTTTCTTCATACGATGAAATAGTTTTATGTACTATCAAGAGAAAGAATGAATTCTCCAAGTACTATGGCTTCAAGGGAAACCAAGAGAAGAAGAGGTATTATAAACACCATGAAAAAGGGAGTAACTCAATTAAGATAAAGGGAAAATTATTTTCCAAAATGTGATAACTATAAAAATAATCACCCTGGTAAATTCTTGATAGGATTTGAGTTTATTATAAGTGTGGAGAAAAAATTCATTAGGCAAAAGAATTTAAAGCAAAGAAGAGAAATACTTCTATTCAATGTTACAACTGTAAGGATATGGGACACTATACAAATGAATTCCCCAAACATCAAGTTAATATAACTTCAAAGAAGATAAAGGATTAAGGCCAAGCATATTTTATTGAAATGACTGAAGTGGAATGATCAATGTACTTATTTATTCATACACAATAAATATGTTGTAAAGTTATTTTGTTTATGATGTTCTCATCATATGATTTTTGAAATATGTAAGGATTATACTCCATTAATTTTTCATTAAGGATTTGAGATCATATATTGAATGGTACTAAGAAATTTTTTTAAGTAGAATGTTAAACTTTTCAGAAAACACATGATTGAGGGGAAGACAACCCTTAATATGTTCCTAATGTTGAGATAATGATAAAGAAATAATTGACTTGGATAAGTTCTAACTACCTTAATGACTTCTCAATATTCTTTATATGATATTACTGATGATGTTTACAACACATTTGTATTTAAGTGGTATATCCAATAACAAGTGTCTTAATTAAAGAATAAGTATGAATAAATGTTTACAATAAGTTTATATTGTGATTTGAGTTATTACCATATTTTAAGAGGATTCAAGAAAAAGTTATTCAAATGTTTGGAATGTGAAAATTTATAGCTACTTCAAGTTTATTAAATGTTAATGATATGTTCATTTTGGAAAGTTAGTAACTCTCCTTTAGAAGTGATTGGATAATACTCTGTTGGAAAAGTTAATAGTTTATAGAATGGTTTAATATGATCATTGGATGAGATTTTAGATGTTAATGTATTACTTCACCTTATGATGCATCATGTTCTAAGTGATGAAGTAAAAATAGTTCAAGATGTAATAAAAGGAAAAATATTATGTTTATGGAAACATATATTCACTAATATTCTTATTGAGTAAAATAATTCCTTACCTATAGGAAAAGATAGTTTGTAGACAAAAATATTGTCCTATTATCATCATTTTTGGTGATATCAATGAACTTTATTCACAAAAATGGTTTATGGTTTTGTGGTAAAAAAATTCATCTGAACATGTTCTCTATAAGTCTCCATCAGAATTTCATTGTTGTACTTTTTCTTTCATATCCATGTTTCCATTCCAACTATGTTCTCATATTCCAGAATCTAGTCACGTGACCATTATACTTTCCTTTCTATCTTATTAAGAAGATGTGATATTAAATATTTTTATAATGCTGGTCTTTCAAAAATAGTTTCTTTTCAATCTCTCAATGAATAATATCATGTTTAAATTGTAAGGATGTAATTTAATTATGGCGGGGAGAATGTGACACACTGAAATTCTAATGTAAGAACCTTATATTCGATAACATGTATGACACACGACACCAAGAGTTTAAGTAGATATAATACTATGATAATTTAAATTGTAATTACTATTTTAAATAGATTTTATAGATTTCATATTTATTAATTCACGCAACACAAAATTACCATGCGTTATACTCAAGAGGGACCTTCTTCGATGGCTTACGTTACAAGAAAGACCAAGTTTTACCCAACAATAATATATTATTAAAATATTATTATTTAATATAATAACATATAAACTAGATTTTATGAATATTATTAACTACCTTATTAAAATCTATGGTTTATATAAATATAAACTTAATTCATGGGTTACATATTAATGAGAAATGAAAATAAGAACCAATTGGATATAAAAAGAAACATTTTTATTTTTTATTCATCCAAAAGAGTTTTATCTTAATAAACATAATCAATTACAATTAATTAATGTTTTTAATGAAATATATATTTTATATATTCAATAAAATATTTTTTATATTCATCCATTAGTTTTGATATGCATAATATAAGAACAAACCCTACTTTACACATTAAAAACCTATATTTTATAAAGACACTGTTACAACCTTTTAATGGAGAACCCATGTTAAATATGAATTTTGAAACTTAGTTGATTTAGTATGTCAAAATAATCTTCATATTTGAAATATAAACATAATAATTAGGATATTATTAATTTTTGATATTTTTTAGAAATATATCATTTTTTAATGAATAGTTAAAAATACTGTATTTTAGTTGAAAACAACTTTTTCATCTGATTTCCTTGTAAGGGTAAATTATTTTTTATATTGGTTTTAAAGTTTAATTAGATAATATTTTTATCAATTATTCCAATTTAGGTTATTATAATAAATTTCACTTTGAAATTTACTATAAAAACATAGAAAACTTTTGGACGTTTTTACTTTAAAAGCCCACGTTGTCATCCTGCTTATAGAATTAATTTTAAAATAATTTATTCCACTTATGTGTTTTGAATTTGAAAAAATTGATTAGATATTTTGAACCATAATAATTTCTAATTTATAATAAGGTCAAATTAGTTTTTTTACTGAAAAGTATTAGTGAAATTAATTAAAATTAATTGTAATTATTAAGGAAAAATTAAGCTTAATAAAAGATTAAACCTTGATCTTAAGGGACAAAATTACCTAGACACTTTTCCAAAACCCATTTTCAGGACATATCTCGATAATAAACCTTCCATTATTGAGTACTTTTGTTTTTTATGACTTTTTTAGGTAATAACATGTGTACATCTAACTTATTTCCAAAAAATCCATGTGAATCCTTTTCCTTCTCTATAAAAGGCCACCACATATCCCCATTACTTACACCTCTAAAAACACTTATTTTCAGACATGATATACCCAAATATATTAAAAACATACCTCACTTCAACATTGAATCCTCTCTTTGGGTAGGAATCATTCCAAGGATGTCTTTTGGTACAAACCAAAAGAAGTCACCCGATTAAGAGGTTACGTCTTCTCTCAAGCTCTCTAGTTTTATTTCCATTATACACCCCTAAAATATATTTATTACATTCTTATATAACAAAAACAATATAATCAATATACTAGGATTTTTTAATTTAAATTTTTATACCTACACTTACACACACCTCCATCTAATGGGTAACAAACTTATTGTTTCTGTGTATGGCGAACTACAGCCTCACGAAACGATGATTGTACATTTTTCCTTTACCACCTATCATGGTGGCCATTATAATGGAAAATATTTTTATATATGATATATATTTTATTTATAATGTCTTTATTATTCTATTATTTTTATTTAGAACATTCTTTTATGATTTCCATCTTGTGTAAATATGATAATTTCCTTTGAGGTAGTGTGGACTACTGCCCCCTCAAAGCGATTTGAATCGTTCATGCCATACATGAATCATATAAAGGATAGTTTTAACAAAACTATATAAAATATATAACATATATATGAAACTGTAATTATAATATACATATTTATTATTTATTTTTAATTCTTTTAATACAAAAAAAAAATTAAAGTAGCGTTCATGCATACGCACGACCTACCACCTCCAAGAAAGGTGAAATTCATTTATATTATCCAAATATTATGGACTATTATAAATACATTCGTAATGAATATATAAGATTATTAATTCATGGTGTAAATTCTTTATATGATTAAATCATGATCTAATAATTAGGAACAACAAGTAACAAGTCAAAACATACTTGAGAAAACATGACAATTAACACCCAATAAAGATAAAATAATGATAGAATGTTTACAAAAGGGTAATAAAATATTATAAGAATTTCATATAAGATATTATAAAATGATTATGGTTATTATATTATTTAGTAACATATTTTAAACCACTATAAAAGAGTATAAAGACCACACATCAAAAATGAAGGATAAGATAAGAGAATTTCATCTCAATTTACATTTCATTGAGACTTTTTTGTTATTATGCGCCAATTAAATTTTATTTGGTGTATATAATGAATTTTTCTTGTTATATATTGAATCCTTATACTATCATTATATTCTAAGTCTCATTTAATTTTATTTCTTTTTTGGGATTATGATTGAAATGTTTTAAAGTGGTATGATACACTTTGGAATGTTTAAATATTATTCTCCTAGAGATTTTTCTTAATGATTTTATTTGAAATATCTCTTCCTTTTTGTGATTGTTAACCTTATCTTGAAACAATCACTTTATTTTAATAATTTTTCCTTTAAATATCCATATTTTTATATAATGCATATTAGTATTTCCCAAACCGTATACCATTTTATATACGGTGTCTACTTTGACAGTTATTTGATATTGATAATTCTATATTCTTTATTAAATATGGACATTTGATAAGGAATATTGTATATGGATAAAATTGGTTATTCAATATGAGAAATTATTTGGATATTAAATGAAGGGTGGAATCCATAATTTATGTAGATCCTTGATTCATCAATTGGTTTTCATGAGATGATTATATTGGCAAAGTTAAACATGTCTCTACCTATAATTTTAAACTATCCAGAGGATGGATCTTGAAAGTAAAGGTCCTCATGTGCCTAGGACATGGAGTAAAATAATTAACGAATTCCTTCATAGATATTTCATTTATTATTTATCCATGATATTTTTTGTTGACATATCCATGGATACATTTAATTTCCATTCAATGATTAAATGGAATGTGTTTCAGTTTCTTACCTTTACATATTGTTTTTTCCTTCTCTAGTTATTTAAATGGCTTTTGTTATAAGTTATTTATCTTCCCATGTTAATTTATTCTCATTTATTAATTATTTATTCTTCTTTACTTATCCTTACTGATCATTTTAACTCACCATTATTATGTTTCATTTCACTAGGTTATAAAGAAGAAATTTTTAATAAGATTTCGACGATGTAGTTTCTTTCATTTAATTACATACAATGTTGGTAATTTATATTTAACAATGAATTATGAGTATCGTGTATGTAATAAGGATTTCCAAGACTGCAAAAATGACTGGTCCTTTGGTATTTGATTCCTTGTAATCATGATAATGTAATAAAGTAATGTACATGATCCTCGCTTCTAGGGTCGGGGAATTACAATAGGTATCAATAGAGGTTTAGTAATAACATTGGGAACTAGATTTAAAAAACTGAGATAAGGGAACATAACCCTAAGATAGAATTTTTGTATGAGTATAGAAGATCATCCTTGATTTTTGGTAAGGTAGGTATTATGTGGGTATTCTTAGTAAACCATCCTTGTCTGTATACTATAAGTGGAAATGGTTATGGAATAAAAGTACCTAGGAGTAATAACCATGACATGGTGTTCCGAGCCCGACTTAGGGTATCCTAGTATATGATAATGGGCCTTACTACAAACCTAGTTTGATACTCCCAAGGGATATTCTTAGGATAATTCACATTTTTTACCTACAATTATGAAGGATTTAAAATTAATGATGCCCCTAAAGTAGAAAAAATTTAAAATTCTAGGATTCATGATTAATAAATTTATGTTATGTGCTATACAATATTTAGAGTTATATAAATTCCATACTTTTAAGAATTAATCTCATATATTCCATTATTTTGAAATGATGCATGGAAGGAAGAATTGTATCAGTACTCACAACCATTGTAGATGTTTCCATGATGATAAAGTTAATGAAGATAGTATTAGAACAGATAAAGTTATGGATATGTTAGGGAATATTAGTTAGGTTATGAAAAATAACCTTTCCCAAATAAGGAAACCTATACCACAAAGAGAATCTTCTATGCCAGATTTCATTATGCGGAAAAATCCCGTATCATTTAGTGAGACTACTAATTCAATTATAGATAAGAAATAGATTAATTCTACGAAGAAGATATTTTTGGCCTTGGAATGTAGTGAAAATGAAAAGGTTAAACTTGCGGTCTACTATATTTGAGGTGATGCTGATCAATGGTGGTCTCTGATCCAAAATACAAGGGAGGAAGAAGTTATTGAACTGATGGAATGGATAACTTTTAAGGAGATATTCTTTGATAAATACTTCCCTCATGATAAAAAAATGATATGAAGAGTATGTTACTTAGTTAAAAAAAATTGATGAAGAAAGTTCTTCGAAATCTGAAGCAACCTTTACCTAGTTAGCAAGGTATGATATGGATTTTATACGCAACATAGAATATAATATTGATCATTTTTTGAAGGACTTAATCCAAATATCAGAAGGGAATTGGTTTCTTAGAATTTTTTTTCATACAATGAAATAGTTTTATGTGCTATCAAGATATAGAAATAATTATCCAAGTCCCATCTCTTCAAGGGAATCAAAGAGAAGAATAGGTCTTCTAAACACTAAGAAAAAGGGAATGACTCAAAGATGATGAAGGGAAAGAAATAGTTTCCAAAATATGATAATTTTGGAAATTATCCCCCTATTAAATGATTGAAAGGATTGGGAGTTTTTTTATAAATGTGGATAAAAAAGTCACCAGTCAAAATAATATAAAGGAAAGAAGGAAAAAACTACTATTCAATGTTACAACTATAAAAAGTTGAGTCACTATGAAAATGAGTGCCTCAAATGTCAAGGTAATATAACTTCATAGAAGATAAGGGATCAAGGTCAAGCATATTCTATTGACATGATCGAAGTGGAATGATAAATGTTCTTCTGTGTTTAGACCTAAGAAATATTTTGTAAAAGTAATTTTTTTATGATGTTCTCATAATATTATTTATGAACTATGTAAGGATTGTGTTGTAGTACCTTTTCATTAAGTATTTGAGGTCATTTGTTTAATGGTACCAAGAAATTTTTTTAACTATAAAACTATTTTATTTGGAAAACATAGGATTGGGGAGAATAAAAACCTTAATATGTTTCTAATACTAATATAGTGATAAAAAATGATTCATTTGGATATGTTCTAATTACCTAAATGACTTATCAACAAGTGGTTTATGATATCACTGATGGAGTTTACACTATTTTTAGATTTATGAAGTATATCCAATAACATGTGTCTTACTTAGGGAATAAGTATTAATTCATGTTTCCAATAAGTTTATAAGGTGATTTGAGTTATTACCATATTTTAAGAGGATAAAGGTGTTATGCGAAAAGTATTCTTTCGACTTTTATGTATTTTGTTTTGGAAATCACAAATCTCTTTATACTCATTTCTCAAATAAAGGATTTACTTTGAATATAGTTTATATGTTTATCATACTGACTATGTTTGACTATGTTTGTCATACTAACTCTGTCTATCATACTGACTCTATCAATCGTACTAACTCTATCTATCGTACTGACTCTATCAATCGTACTGACTCTATTTGTCGTACTGACTCTGTCAATCATACTGACTCTTTCAATCGTACTAACTTTGTCAATCATACTAACTCTGTCAATTGTACTGACTCTGTCAATCAAACTGACTCTATCAATCATACTGACTCTATCAATCGTACAGAATCTATCAATCATACTGACTCTTTCTATCATACCGACTCTGACCATCATACTCCCAATATGTATCATAACCACTTTTCATCATAACAATGTTTTATACTAAGTAATATTAATCGTACTCATGTGTTACTTTTATAACATGCATGATTTCATACTTTTATCAAAACACATATTTTATATCAATCGTACTCATGATTATCATTTTCATATATCTTTTGTTTTAACCAAAATGATGTTGTGGAGTTAGTTATTATCTAATCAAAATGATATCATATTTTTTGTTTCAATATGACTGTTATAATGCCAGGTGTCCAAGTCCCTCTGAGTTTTCTGGGGAAATATGACCGTTGGAGGAAATATGACTGTTGGAACCTGATGCCTATAAATAGGAGGTCAGTTTAAGGTGAGAAAGAGACTTAGATAATTTGATCAACTTTTTATTCTATCAAGTTCTAGAGAGATACGGTGTGAATTCTCTCTGGATTCATGCAAAATCCTTGGTATTAGAAAACGTGAATGGCTCATTCTTAGCTTTTTTATTCCAGAAAGTGACTTTTTTTCTTTGTGTAACCAATTAGGTGATAACGATCGAGGGATTCCAGGGATTGGCAGAAGGTGCAACCGATCTTTATATCAAGGGCTTTTAAGTGTTTGAAAGACAGAGGTACCAATTACCTGTAAAATCAAGGGCTTGCAGGGATAAAAAGACCAACATGACAATCATCATATCGAGGGCTTACCAAGGTGTTGATAAGATAAAACTTTTATCCTAGGGGTAAGGATACCCTTCTCTTTGAGATAACAGAATATTAATACTTTTTCTTGTCCGTTTATTCTTGTATTAGAAAGGGAATTGTATTTTTCCTCTTTTTTTTTATATTCATTTCAATTGTAATTATTTCAATTACTATTATTTCATTTTACATTGTATTAATAAATTCTATACGCTGTATGGTAGAATCTTTTTCATTTTTATTACTATGATCATTGTATTCAATTAGAATACAATTGTTTTTCATTACTTATAAGTATTACATATTATTATACCTATTTAATCCAATATCATTATGGTCAATTGTATTGTTTGTGAATTGTATTAGTTTAAGAACCCTTAAACTATGTACTTTCATAAGTGTTTATATACAAAGTTTTTAAACTTAAAATTAACCCCCCTCTTGTATTGTGTTATCTAATATACATATACATCTATATTACAATCCAACGATTGGTATTAGAGCAGGATTCCACTGATTTATATTACTTGATTTGTTTCCTTTGAGAATAAAATTGTATTTATATTAAAAATTTCTATTTATAACTACTTACTACATTAACATGTGGAGTGGAAAAGTATTGTTTTATTAGATGGAAGGAATTAATATTGGATCAATTGACATTCTGAATCCATCTAGACCACCTATTTTTGATGGGAATGATTATGAGTACTGGAGAGATCGAATGAAGACATTTGTTATTAATACTGGAGTGTACAACTTTATTATGCTTACTGGAGGTTACAAAATCCCAGACAAAGAAGTTAGTACTTTCACCTATCAAGAGAAGAAATAATATCAAATGAATTACAAGGTACTCAATACAATATTATGTTCTATAACCAGAAATATATATAGTCAGATATCATCATTTGAAGAAGCTAATTGTATTTGGAAGAAATTAGAAGTCACACATTTTGGTACATCCCAAGTCATAGAGACAAGAATAGCAATGCATCAAGAAGAATATCGTGGATTTATATTTCCTTATGGAGAACCAGTATGTAAGGTGCAACAAATATTTATGAAAATTGTCTATAGTTTACAATATATGGGTGAAAATGGTCTTGATGATAAAGCACTTGTAGAAAAGATTATTGATATAATTCCAAATGAGTGGGAATCTAAAAGGAAAACTATTTATGGAAACAAAAAAATTTACTCAAATAACTCATGATGAGTTATTTGGAACTCTTCTATAGAATGAGACAAGAATGAAACGGGATGTCGATTTTAATAAGAAGAAAAATAGAAATGGAAGTGTAGCTTTTACTATTACATCCAAAGCTAAGATGCCTAAAATGATAACAAGATCCAAACCTAAAAAAGATGTTGTTATGTCAGAATCAAGTGATAGTAATCACTCAGATAATGATTTATCCAATCTAGCTTGAATGATGAACAAGATTGTCAGGAAGAAATAATTTCAATACAGATTTAAAATGAAAGATAAGAAGGATAATAAAGACTCAAAAGTAAATTTTTATGAATGCAAGAAAGCATGTCATATTAGACATGATTTTCCTTTACTAAAAAGAAATGATAGAACGGAGAAACATTCTGAATGAAATAAGAAAAAGTATTACAAGCCAAATACAAAGAAGTTTTTTAATGCAAATGATACTTGGATTGCAAGTGGTGGTGATTCATCAGATGATTCTTTAGAATATGAATCTTATGGAAAAAGGAATTTTGGACTTATAGTGAGACTACCAATTGAAAATCATTATTTCATGGCTAAGGTAGACAATGATGAATCTATTACAAATGCTTCTTTAAATTACAATTACACTGAAGAAAAACATTTTTACTATTCAGATGAAGAATATTCCTCAATAGAAGAAAGATTTACCTTATTTTGAAGAAGTATCCCAATTTTCCAAATTACATGAGAATGAAAATTCCAAACTCAAGAAAAATCTTGATAAGGAAAATTCAAGAATAACGATTATTATAAAATAAATATTAGATCTTTCAAAGGATCTTGATATGAAAATTTTTGATTTTGAAAATATTTTAAAAAAGATTTTGGAAGTAATTTATGAGAAGGATAAATTTTTTAAGAATTTTGAACAACTTATTTTAAAGAAAAATATTTTAGAAACAAAAAATAATTCCTAAACAATTTCTTGTGAGAATGATAATATAATCATTATACTAAAGTCTGAAATTTTTTCTCTTAAGAATATTTTATCTAAATTAACCTTAAGAGAAAAAGAATTTGATAAAATGTGTTCTCTAATTCATTCTCTTAAAAATAGTTCTGGGATTAGTTACACTTACTCAAAACCATTTTTTAGTCATAATTATTTCATTCATCAAAGTGACCCATTATGTATTAAATTTCAATGTGGTGGACATTGGAAAAAAATGTTCTCTTAATAGAACTCAATCATTAGGTTTTCGTAAAGCCCATTTTTAAAAATAAATCTGGGTTCCCAAAATTCTTTTACCTGAAATTTCCGGATCCAAACAAGTTTGGGTTCCGAAAAATAATTGTTTCTTTTTAAGGTAAATAGGAAGTGTACTAACAACAAGAAAATTTGGTACATGTATATTGGTTGTTCTCTATACATGACTGGAAACAAATATTTCTTTGAAAATATTATTGAAACAAAAGGTGGAAAAGTTACCTTTGGAGATAATGATCAAGGAAAGATTGTTGGTATAGGTAATATCGTTTTCCTTTGAATTTTTCTTTATTTATAATGTTTTATACACTCCTCTTCATAGGGGGAGGAAATTAGTCTCCTGTTATTTATTTTATCTGTTTTAAATTATTATTTTTTCATATTTTTTTTATTTTTATCTTATTTTTTTTGGACATTCTGTTTTTGTTTTATCATTCTATTTATTGCCTTGACATTTTGTTTTTGTTTTGACATTCTGTTTTTGTTTTGAAATTATATTTTTTGTTTTGAAATTCTATTTTTATTTTGACATTCTATTTTTGTTTTGACATTCGATTTTTGTTTTGACATTATTTTTTTTGAAATCTTGTTTTTTGTTTTGACATTATGCTTATTGTTTTAACATTTTGTTTATTGTTTTGAAATTCTGTTCATTATTTTGATATTCTATTTTTTTGACATTCTATTTTTTGTTTTCCATCGACTTGAAAACCTATGGTAATGAATTTGTTTTCCATTATCTTGAAAACCTATGGTAATGACTTTGTTTTCCATTGGCTTGAAAACCTATGGTAATGAATTTTTTTTCCATTGGCTTGAAAACCTATGTTAATTACTTTGTTTTCCATTGTCTTGACAACCTATGGTGATTAATTTCTTTTCCATCAGCTTGACAACCTATGGTAATGAATTTTTTTTCATCAGCTAGAAAACCTATGGTAATGACCTTGTTTTCAATCGGTTTGACAACCTATGGTAATGACTTTGTTTTTCATCAGCTTGACAACCAATTGTATTCACTTTATTTTTCATCAGTTTTATTTTTGATTTTATTTTATTTTAATTATTTTAACTATTTATTTTCTATATTGTATTATGTTTTTGCTTTCATAATACTATGAAACCAACAACTTACTTGAAATCTCTGAAAGGTACATTATTTTTTTTATCTAGTTTATTTTATGTTTTTCTTTCTCATTTTTAATGTTTTTTATTCTTTACCATTGGATTATTAATCTTCTAATATCAACCGTATAAGTCCAACCGTCACCCAAATTCACCTATAAATAGAGGAACCCCCTCCCCAAACCCACACAAGTTCTTCAAGTTTGTCAGTGAAGCTCTTCTTCTCTTCTTTCGACTCGAAATAGATTTCTTTAGAGAATGGTTCAGTACTTTCTAGTAAGAGTTTTAGAAGGTTTCATATTTCAAAGATGAAATAGTTTTTTTAAAGAAACAAAACACAATGCTAGCTTAAGAAAATAAGAGCATGGAAGAAAAAAATGATACTCTTGAAGAAGTGATCAGAATTCAAGAAGAGACTGTAAAAAAACTGGATCAACTTTTTTCTGACCGATAAGTGCTTCTCAGATCCTAGGGTGACTATATCTTAGAGTACATGAAAGAAATTAAGAAGATGAATTCCATTCTCAATGAGTTTAACAAGAAATAAAAATAAAGAGAAAAAATTAATGTTTTGCTGTATCTTTCATTCTTGATTTACATTTCAAATTCTACGGACTTTTGAAAATTTAATGAGTTTTGTGTTTTAATTTCCATTATTTTGTATTTTTGTTTCTCTATAACCTTTTAAGTCAACTCAAGACAACCCTAATATTTTTGTAAATCACAAAGGGATAGAATGTTTTATTAAAGGGGAGAAAGTTTCACAAAGGGTGAGAATTATTAATTTCTTACTCAATTGTAATACATCCAAATCAAGGAAAATATATAAATACAATCCTTAGAAAAGTATATACCTAAGGGGGAGTTATTTTTATTCATTTTCTTATTCAGAATATTTTGTATAACTTAGGGGGAGATAAGTATTTCTTATATATTTACTTTGTGTTTTGTGCTTTCCAAAAAGGGGGAGATTGTTAAGTAAAAAGTATTCTTTTTTTACTTTTATGTATTTTGTTTTGGAAACCAAAAATCTATTTATACTAATTTCTCAAATAGAGGACTTACTTTGAATACAGTTTTTATGTTTATCGTACTGACTATGTTTGACTATGTTTATCATACTAAACCTTTTTATCATACTGAATTTGTCTATCATACTGACTCTGTCAATCGTACTAACTCTGTCTATCATATTGACTCTGTCAATCATACTAACTGTGTCTATTGTACTTACTCTGTCAATCGTACTGAATTTGTCAATTATACTGACTCTGTCAATTGTACGGACTCTATCAATCATATTGACTCGGTCAATCATATTGAATCTCTCAATCGTACTAACTCTGTCAATCGTTGGACTCTGTATATTGTACTGACTCTAACCATCATACTCACATTATTCATCATACCCACTTTACATCATAATAGTGTTTTATACTAAGTAATATTAATTGTACTCATGTGTTACTTTTATAACGTGCAATATTTCATACTTTTATCAAAACGATTGTTTTATATCAATCGTACTCATGATTATTATTTTAATATATCTTTTTTTAACCAAAACGATGTCATGGAGTTAGTTATAAAATAATAAAAATGATGTTGTGTTTTTTGTTTCAATATGACCTTTATAATGCCAGGTGTCCAAGTCCCTCTGAGTTTTATAGAGAAATATGATCGTTGGAGGAAATATGACCATTGGAACCTGAGGCCTATAAATAGGAGGTCATTTGAAGCTGATAAACCAACTTAGAGAATTTGATTGTCTTTTTATTCTTTCATGTTCCAGAGAGATATGGTATGACTTCTCTCTTGCTTCATGATAAATCCCCTAAATTACAAAACGTGAAGGGCTCATTCTTAGCTTTTTTATTTCAGTAAGTGATTTTTTTGATTTGTGAGTCCGATCATGTGATAACGATCGAGGGCTACTGGGGATAGGTAGTCAATGAAACCGATCTTCATATCAAGGGATCTCATGTGTTTGAAAGACATAGGTACCGATTACCTATAAAATAGATGGCTTGTGGGGATATCAAGACTAACGTTCCAATCATCGTATTGAGGGCTTACCAAGGTGGTGGTAAGATATACCTTTATTCCTATGTGTAAGGATACACTTCTCTTTTGGATAAAAGAATTGTAATTCTTTTACATGTCAGCTGTTTTTTATTAGAAAGGGAATTGTATTTTTTCCCATTTCTTTTCATATTCGTTTCAATTGTAATTGTTTCAATTACTATTCTTTCATTTTACATTTTATTAATAGATTCTATACGCTGTATGGTAGAATCTTTCTCATTTTTATTACTCTGATCATTGTATTCAATTATAATACAATTGTTTTTTTATTATTTATAAGTATTACATCTTATTATACCAATTAGATCTAATATCATTGTGTTCAATTGTATTGTTTGTGAATTGTATTAGTTTAAGACCCCTTACACTAAATACATTCATAAATGTTAATATAAAAAGGTTTTAAACTTATAAATTACCCCATCTTGTATTATGTCATCTAATATAAATATACATCTATATTATAAGCCATCAAAATGAAGAAGATAGTCACATGTTTGGAATGTGAAAGTATAGAGCTAATTCATGTTTATTAAAGGATAATGATAAGTTAATTTTGTAAATTGAGTGACTCTCCTTCAGAAGTTATTGGATCGTACGCTTTTGGAAAAGTTAACCGTTAATAAAATGGTTTAAGATGATCATTAGATGTGATTTTAGAGGTTAATGTATTACATCATCATATGATGCATCATTTTATAAGTGATTATGTAGAAATAGTTCAAGACTTAATAAAAAGAAAATATTATGTTTATATAAATCTATATTCACTAATATTATTATTGAGTGAATGAATTCCTTAACTATAGGAAAACATGGTTTTGAGACAAAAATATTGTCGTATTATTTTCATTTTTTAGGATATCAATGAAATTTATTCACAAAAATGGTTTATGGTTTTGTGGTCGAAAACTTTTATATGAACATGTTATATAGCACTCTCTTAAAAAACTTTATTGTTTGAAATTTTCTTCTATCTCCATGTTTCTATTTCCCACCCATGTTCTCCTATTAGAGAATATAGTTATGCAACCATTTTACTTTCCTTTCTATCTTAATAAGATGATGTGATATTAAATCCTTTTATTATGTGGGTATTTCAACAATAGTTTATTTTCAATCCCACTTTCCCTGAGATCAAGTTTAAATTTTGAGGATGCAATTTAATTAAGGCTGAGAGAATATAAGACCCTGAAATTCTAATGTAATAACCTTATATTCGATAGCATGTATGAAATATGACACCAAAAAAATAAGGGGATATAATAACATGATAAAATAAAATATAATTTCTATTTTAAATATATTTGATATATTTTATATTTTTAAATTCACAAAACACCAAATCAATATGTGTTACACTCAATAGAGATCTTTTTTGATGGATTGTGTTATACACAAGACCGAGTTTTACCAAACAATAATATATTGTTAATGTATTATTATTTAAAATAATAACATATAAACTAGCCATTATGAATATTATTAACTACATTATGAAAATATATGGTTTATATAAATATAAAATTAATTCATGGGTTACCAATTAATGAGCAATGTAAATAAGAACCAATTGGATATTAAAAGAAATATTTTTGTTTTTATTCTTCCAAAGGAGTTTTATCTTAATAAACATAATTAATTACAATTAATTTATTATTTTAATGAAATATATATTTTATATATTCGATCAAATATTTTTTACATTCATCCATTAGGTTTGATATGCATAAGATAAGAACAAACCCTACTTTACACATTAAAAACCTATATTTTTATAAAGGCAATTTCACCACCTTTTAATGGATAACCCATTTAAAATATATATTTTTAGAATTTAATTGATTTAATATGTAAAAATAAGCTTGATATTTGAAATATAAACATATAAATTAGGTTATTATGAATTTTTGATAATTTTTAAAAACATATCATTTTTAATGAATAGTTAAAAATACTGCCATTTAGTTCAGAACTGCTTTTTCATATGATTTATTTATAATGTTAAATTATGTTTTATATTTATTTTAAAGTTTAATTTGACAATATTTTTATCAATTAATACATTTTAGGTTATTATAATCAATTTAACTTTGAAATTAACTATAAAAATATAGCAAAATTTTGGACATTTTTTACTTTAAAAACTCGCGTTGTCATCCCGCTTATGGGACGAATTTTAAATTCATTTATACCACTTATATGTTTGGAATTTGGAAAGACTGATTCAATATTTAAAATAATAATAATAATTTATAATTTATAATAAGTTCAAATTAGTTATTTACCCAACATGATTAGTGGAATCAATAAAAATTAATTACAATTATTAAGGAAAAATTAAACTTAATAAAGGACTAAATTTTTTACTTAAGGGCCAAAATGTCCTATAAAATTTTCCAACACCCATTTTATGGCCATATATTTGAAATAAAACTTAAATTATTCAGATTTGTTGGTCTTTTATGACTTTTTTTGGTAAGAACATGTGTACACCTAACTTGTTTCCAAAAAATCCAAGTGAGTCCTTTCCCTTTCCTATAAAAGGCCACCATCTCTCTCCATTCCTCACACCTCAAAAAACACTTAGGTTCGGCCAATATATACCCAAATAGATTCCCCACTTACCAACCCTTGACCTTTAAGACTACATTTTGGAAGGAATGCTTCCAAATAAGTATTTTTGTACAAACCAAAAGAAGTTAGCCGATTAAGATGTACCATCTTCTCTCAAGCTCTCTTATTTAATTTCCATTCTCCACCCCATTAAATAACATTATTCCATTTTTAAATCACAAAAAAATTATTATAAATACACTATTATGTTTCTATATAATTTTTTTACCTAAAATTACACACACCTCCATCTAATGGGTAACAGATATACTATTTCTACGTATGGAGAACTACTACCTCACGAAACGATGATTGATCAATTTTCATTTAACACATATCATGGTGGAAATTATGATGGAAAATATATTTATATATGATATATATTATTTTTTATAATATATTTATTATTTTTTAATTTTTATTTATAATATTCCTTTGTTATTTATATCTTGTGTAAATATATTAATTTTTTTTGAGGAAGTGTGGACTACTGCCCCCTCAAAGTGATTTGACACATTCATGCCATACATTGAACATATAAAATATAATTTTAATAAAGATATGTAAAAAATATAAAATATAAATTATAGTGTAATTATAATATATATATTTATCATTGATTTTTAATTCTTTTAATACAACAAAGAAATGAAAGTAGCATTCATGCGTATGTACGACCTACTATCTCCATTAACGACACACTTCATTTCTAATATCCAAATATTAAGGACTATTATAAATACATATTTACTGATTATATAATATAATTACATCATGTTATAGATTATTGAGGAGATTAAATAATGATATAATAATTATGAATAATAAGCAACAAGTCAAAACATACTTGAGAGAACTAGGCAATTAACACCCAAAATAGTTAAAATAATGAAAGAGTGTTAACAAAAGGGTAATAAAAAATTGTAAGAAGTAAATATATGATATTATATACATTAATATAGTTATGATATAAGTTATTAAAATATTTTAAACCACTGTATAGTAGGATAAATACCATACAAAAAAATGAATGATAAGGTAAGGGAATTTTAAATCAATTTACATTTCATTGAGACTTATATGTTATTATGCGCAAATTAAATTTTAATTTTGTGTATATAATAAATTTTTCTTGTTATATAATAGATCCCATTATTCTCATGATATTATAAGTTTCATTTAATTTTATAACTTTCTATAGATTATGATTCAATTGTTTTAAAGTGGTATGAGATAGTTTGGAATGTTTAAAGATTATTCTCCTAAAGATTGTTCATAATGATTATCTTTGAAATATCACTTACTTTTGTGATTAAAAAGCTTATCTTGAAAAAATAAATTTATTGTGTTCATTTTTCATTTGAATATCCATATTTTCATACAATGGATATTAGTATTTCCTAAACCGTATACCATTTTACATACAGTGTCTACTTTGATAGTTATTTGATATTGATAATTTTTTATTTTTTATTCTATATGAATATTTGATAAGGAATGTTTTCTATTTATTGAATTGGTTATTAAATATGAGGAATTATTTTACATGAAATTATGGTTGGAGTTCAGACTATATATAGCTCCTCGATGCATCGACATGTTCTCATGAGATGATTAAGTTAGAAAAATTAAACAGGTTTCTACCTATAGATTTAAACTATCCCATGTATGGTTCTTGATAGTATAGGTCCTCATGTTCCTAATACATGAAATCCAATAATTAATAATTTCCTTCATAGATATTTCAGTTATTATTCATCAATGAGATTTTACGTCGACATATCTATGGATACATTTCATTTCTGTTCATTGATTAAATTGCATGACATTTAGTTTCTTACCTTATCATATTGATTTTTACTTATATTGTTTTTTTGACTGAATGGCCTAGAGGATGAAATTTTTTATTTATTTTAATGTAATGTGTTATCGGCTATTTAACTTTCCATGTTAATTTATTCTCATTGATTTATTTTTTCTTCCGGTTCACTTAACTTTGCTGAGAATTTGAGGTCACCCTTATTATGTTTCATTTTCTAGGTTATGAAGAATAAATCTTTGAATAATATTTCAAGGATTTAGTTTATTTCATTTTATCATGAATCATGTTTTTAATTTATCTTTCCTAATGTATTATAGTTGTCATGCATGTAATCTGAATTTCCAAGACTTCTAAACTGATCGGTCCTTTAAGATTTGATTCCTTGTAATCATGCCAATATCATAAAGTAATGCACTATTTCCGAGCTTATAGGGTCGGGACATTACACTAAATCCCATGATGGTTACATCTCTAAAGTCTAGGCCATCTGGCATTAAAAAATCAATAGCAAGGTCCCTTTTTCTTGTCTAATCCTGTGACCATATCATCTTCTTGGGTACCAAACAACAACCTTAATAGGGTGTGAGTATAAATTACTAGGTTTATACCACCATTTCTAAACATAAACAATATATTAAAAGTATATGAAATAATGCAATAAAAATTTTATTAATTAATTAAAAAATTAAATTAGTACCACATCAACCTGATTTAGATCCATGCCATAATATCTCTGAGTATGTCTTACAAACATGAAAAATATAACCATATAGACATGGAATAAAAAAAACATCCTCAACACTATTCCAGAATGTCTCTGGGAATGTATTATGACCATACCAACCACAATCTTATAACCAAGCTATAAATTTCACAAATCTGGGTCAAAACCCACCATATAAGAATTTTTTCAATAAAATTGGGTTGATCCCTGTATATAATCATTTCAAAATGTAAAGGTCCAATCCTGGTATATAATCATTTCATTATGTCTCAGGGTATATCTTAGCATATAAGTATTTTAACATTTCTCATGGAATATCTTGGTATATAAGAATTTCAACATGTCTCAGGACATAACTCAGTATATAATCATTCAACATGTAAACTAGGTCAATTCCCAATATTAGCATTACAAAATGTAAACTTGGCCAACTCCCTATATTAACATTACAACATGTAAACTAGGCCAAATGTCTATATTAACATTACACCATATAATTTGGGAAAACATACTATAATATCATTACACCATATAAATCACAACACATTTCATAGTAATAAGGATATCCCAAAATCACATCATCTGGGTTAATGGATAATTATGAAAATTAACATTAATATTTAAATTTCAAATTTCATTTATCCTTTGGTCATAATCCAACAAAAGTAAATCTATTTAATAATAAGACAATCCAAGGTTAATCTTTATCAAATAAACACCCATATACCATTCCATGATAATCACACTTTAATCCATTGATCAATTCATTTACAATAAAGGGTTTTCTCTCCATAATTATATACATAAACCAAGTAAATAACCCATTAGATCCAAATGGATTCCAAATAATAATCTAATTCATCATTTAATTTTTCATTAACACATTTTATTAGCACAATTTCAATATTGCACATACATGAAAATTATCAAACCCTAGGGTTAAGGTTTAGACCCCCAACCTTTAACTGATGGTCAAACAATTCTTTGAATGAAATCTACCATGAGGAATAATATATTATTTATTTCCATAAGGATCATAGTTCAAATCTTATCAACATAAATACTAAAAACAATCAATGTCAATAGACTACACTGAAATAGATGGAGAAAAAAGGGAGATAAGGTAAAACCTAACCAAAACCACTTACTAGGTTTCATATGTTAGATGCCCAGAATAAAGAGAGACACAATAAAATCTCTATGAATCTTCCCTAGGGTCAAGTGGAGGAAAATTAATATGATATTAATGAGAAATTAATAGCATTACATACTTTAAAACTACTACTCAGGGATTTACATGATGTGTAATTCAGTTACATGTCATGTATTTATTTTTAAATGGATCCACTAAAAAACCCATCACCTATGATGAATATTAAATTATACTAAACATTACATGATGTGTAACCCATTTAAATGGAGTGTAAATATCTGGTAGATGGGTTTCATCTAGTTTTCCTTAAAAACACAATACCCACTTTAAGGCTTCATGGCTTACCAAGAACCCTTTGTAACACTTGACAAATTTATACATGGAACCCATTTAATTCAAATAAAAAAACATCACTAAAATTTAATTCATTTTCCCAGAAAAGTCTCTCCTTATGGATCCTCTTTGATTTTGTAATGTTTCCCCGCAACCAAAGTATTCATTTATTTGAAAAAATAGATATCCAAGATGATAACACAACCACCATGGTTTAACGATAAGGTGAAACTAAATGAAAATAGATTTAATGAAAAAAATCATTGATAGACATACCAATAAAAATATGGGATCCTAAAACCTATCTAATATAAGAGCTCTCTTTGAGATTATCCAAGCATCACTATGGGGTTTGGTGAACAATACTAGCCACTATTATTGTATATCATAGTCCCTCTCCTAGAAATCATCTAGAACTCGCCCTTGCCTCCACTGCACTCGAACCAAAGTAATCTCCCTACCCTAGAGAAAAGTCTCACTATGGTCTATAATATATAATAGAATCCCCTTAAATGATGCATCGACACTAGTCTGGAAATATTTTATGTATATCATGTGAGAAGGGTCTAGATAATACCTTAGAAGATGTGACATATGGAACACATTGTGCCTGGAACTGTAGTGTGAGGGAAGGTAAAATCAGTAACCCACTGGACTAACCCTATCTACTATCTCAAATGAACCAAAAAACTATGGTGTTAGATTACCTTGTATCATGATACGACATCACCCCAATATGGTAAAAAACTGAAGGAATACACGATGACCAACCTCAATCTCTATAGGTCACCACCTATGGTTAGAGTAATATTTCTACCTTCTATGTGTGGTCACCAACCACCTCATGATCAATTGAACTTGCTCAGATGTCTCTTATATGAAAATGAGTCTAACAAATGTTGAATCACCTTCCTACAACCAACAAAGAGGTGAACTGAATGACCCACACACAAATCCTAAAAGGTTCCATTTTTATTGATTTATGGATGCTATTATTATATGACAACTCGATGAGTTCCATATTCTAGTCCCATAAACCACAAAAATCCAAAACAGAGTCTTATAACATATTCTTTAGAACCTAAATAGTCTACTTAGATTGACCATAAGTACGAGGATGATAGGTCGTACTCAAAAGAACCTATTATCACAGAGCCTTATAAAGACCCTACTAGACCCACAATATGAAACAAGGATCTCTATCTAAAATGATAATCCTTGGAACACCGTGTGACCAAACTACCTCATTCAAGTAAAGACTTCCCACATCATTAACTATAAAGGTATCCCTGATTGGAAAAAAGTTGAATACCATCACTAGTCAATCCAAAATCACCCATACTACATCATTGTTATGGGTTTTCTTGGGTAATAATGTCATAAAATGCATAGTGACATCATCCCATTTATACTCCGGAATTGGAAAAGGATGAAAAATCCCATCTAGAATTTGATTCCTGTCTTTCTCCTACTAACAAGTGAAACATATCACCACAAATACTGCCACCTCCATCATCATTCCTAACCACCAGTATTGTCTATGGTGATCGTGATACATCTTTTTCTAAATCCTATATACCACCCATCTAGAAGCATGAAACTCTTTTATCATCTCCACACACATGTCCGTAAGAACCCATACTTAGACACTGAAAAGAATAGAATTTCTTCTGCGATGTGACCATCCAAATGGTGTCTCTGCACTATATAAGTTTTCTCTCAGAACTAAGAACTTCGGATCAGATATCTTATTGGTCTTGATCTGGTCCATATTCACGGTAATAACTGATGTTGATGTCAGAGATACTTTTCACTTGGGACTCCTAAACATGTAGATTCATTTCTGAAAATAGATCCATTATCTACCACTCATCACAATACTCCTAAATTTACTCTATCTCCATATTTCATCTAAATTCATAAAAAATTTTTTTCCCTTTCTTAGTGTATATTTAAACTCAAATTTGAAATATTGCAGATACTTGAATCACCTCCTACGATGAAGGTTAATGATTTACTAAGAAAAGATATACCTAAGGCTCATTTGTTTCATGTTAACACAAACCAATAAACCATGATATAAAGACTCTAGAATCTTAGAGCATGTACCAATTATAATAACTCCAAATCATGAGAAGGGTAATTCCTCTCATGCTATCTCAATAGTCTGATTCCGTAAGCAACCACTCGATCCTCCTAAATCAAAATTTATCTGAGTCAAACTATATATGCATCATAGTACATAGTATATGTTTTATCCATTACAATTAAAGAAAGTATAGGTATTGAGGTTATTATTCCCTTTAACTTTTAAAATTTTCTCTTATAATCATCTTCCCAAATGAACTTCACTCCCTTTTTGGTCATCACTGACATCAGTGCTACTAGACAGGAGAATTCCTGAATAAAATTTCAATAATAACCTGGTAAACCTAGAATTCTTAGAATATTGAAGAAATTATTGGGATACTCCCAAGATTCCATGGCTACAACCTTCTCTGAGTCCACTGATACTCCTACCTTTGAGATGACATGTCCCAAGAAGTTCACTTTATCAAACTAGAAACTTCATTTGGTTAGATGAGCGTAAAGCTAATGATCTCTCAATATAATCAACACAATGTCAAGATATTGGGAATGATCATCTATTTACTAGGAGTACATTAATATTTTATCAAAAAAAATACCAAAAATCAATCTATATAAGGATGAAAGATCTTATTCATCAAGGACATGAATACCACAGGTGCATTGGTCAAACCAAATGGAATCAAAATAAATCCATACAATCTGTACTTCTCCTAAAAGCTGTTCGAGGTATGTCCATTAGTATAACACTCAACTTTTGGTATCCTATTATCAAATCTATCATGGATAAGATCTTAGAACCTTTTATTTTGTCCAATAGATTGTCATTTTTTAGAAGAGGATACCGTTTCTTGAACATCATTTAGATTAATCTTCGATAATACACACACAAACAAAAAGTTACGTTATCCTTCTTGGAGAAGAGAACTAGAGAAACCCAAGGAAATTTTCTAGGATGTATGAAAACATTAGATTCAAGATCATCCAATATAACATTCAACACCCAAATCTATACTGATTCCATTCTATAAAGTGGGATAGAAACTAGCTCTGCTCTTGGTACCAATACGAACATAAACTCAATCTATCGCTGGAGAGGTAAGACATATATCCTGAAAGAGGCCTACCACTAAAGGAAAATAATCCTACTATATTCCACTATCATCTTGAGTATGTCTGTCTATCTGAGTCGTGATACAATCCAATATGTACTGAATTGGTCTGACATGAACAACGTAAATATCCCACTCCCTATGATGAAAATAGATTCATACTTCAAGACATAAAAGGGTAAATATCCTACGACAATAGTAGATATGATCCTAGAATATAAGTAAGAAATCCATATCAATAATAAAATCAAATACTATCATTTCCATCATGAACAGTTCTGAAAAGAAGTGATAATTTCCAATCTCTAGAGAACACACCTTGTAGCATTTGATATTCTCTAACTACACTCCAAATGGTGTTCCAATAGTCAAATAAACATTCAATATTTCCACATACAAGCCCAAACCAGTTAGAAATAGAGTGGATAAAAAGGAATTTGATTCTCCTATATGAAATAAAACATAAGGAAGTGTCGATGAAACAAGAATCGTACCTCTGACAATAGATAGTCATGCATCCACAATAATTAGAGTATTATGCATAATGTGTAGGCAAAAGGATCATCTACCCTATGATCTAACCTAAATCCCCTAATCTATACCCTATACCCGGTACTACCATTCATGCATGAGGGTACCACATCCCCTACCTCTATTAGAGTATCCCATGGAACTCTAGCTATATATCAACTGAGGAGTATCTGAGTCCTTCCCAAACACTTGTTCCTATATTTTTCCCTTAATACTAATATACTATTTCATTCCCCTAAAAACCCCTACATAATACAAGGAAAAAAATCATATATCAATGGTTTGGAACCATTGGTATATGCTATACCAATGGTTTGGGTGGCCGTTGGCTTATCTGCTATCGGTATAGGTGGGCTATACCAATGGTTTGAAAACCATTGGTAAAAGTAATATTAAATTCCTATAAAAATATTTTTGAAAACCATTGGTATAGGTAATTAAGAAAATATCCCCTTATAGGATTAAATCCCCGCACCTCAGATTTGTATTTCAATGACCTAACCACTAAGCTACAATGTTTTTTGGAAACATAATATGATAAATATGTATATGTATATTTAAAATTAAATTAATTTTATATGTATTTAATGTTATTTTATAAGATATTTAGTAAAAATTTTTAAAAGCCATCACAATAGTTTTCCAAACTTTTGGTATAGGTATTTTGAATTTTTGGAGCTATAGCAATTGTTTTGGAAAACTATTGGTATTTGTTCTTTAAATAGAGGATATACCAATAGGTTTATCCAAACTATTGGTATATCCATCACTTATGCCATCATTGTTTTTCAAAACCATTGGTATATGGTTATATAACTATGTCTATACCAACGGTTTGGCCAAACCCTTGGTATAAGGTCATTTTATGGTACCTATACCAACATTTTCCCCAAAACTATTGGAATAGGTTTAGTTTCTAGTAGTGATAGGTAGCTCAATATGCCACAATCATGACACTATAAAGTGGGGTATAGACATTGAAGCCATTTTATCCCACCATTCCACACTAATAGTACTACAACAAAACAAAATCCTAAGATAGATTCCCACTACCATGACTACTTTGATAATTGTTTATTTAGATAAAACTATAATAACAACAATTCTTTTCACTAGAATAATAGTTTAGAGTTTCCCTAATGAAATATCCTTGTTTCTGCTTAGGGCCTCTCTCATACCCCCTTCCGTGATGAGTGTATGTTTCATCATATCTGCAAAACTACTAAGAAAAAACATGTAAACCTGCAACATGATCTCACAGTGAAGACCATATTGAAGACGTCTTTCCATAGAGATCCCATTAGATCCAAAAGATGGCTCAAAACAGTGTAGGTTGGTGAAACACTCAACATAGTTCTGAACAGACATACCCTCTTGTGGTAGGTGCATGAACTCATGATCCTTCTTAACCAGAAAAATCTCAAGATAGAAGTGGATCAAGTACTTTATCTCAAATTTCTTCCAAGATAACTCATATTGTTTCCCTAGACACTCCAGAATGTCCCACCAATTCTTGACTGGTCCATGAAGTACATATGTAGAAAGATTCATCCTCCTATTTTTGGGTATCCCAAGATGATTAAATATAATATGGACTGACTCGATCAAGAACTCATTTTCCTAGGGGAATCCCTTTCTAAGGAATGTAGGCACACTCAACATCTAGAAATTTCTTGTCAGCTTATAAATCTATGGAATGGTATGAACATTCTCTCTTTACATGGATCTCATGACCCTCAAGAGGCTATCATGAAACTGAACATCCATATGATCTTTAAGAACTAAAGGAAGCTCCAGTTCAGCTACATTAGGAGCATGCTGAATTCTACTATCCTAACACTCAAATCAAATATGATGAGGATGAATTTTACCCACAAGACTATAAAACTCCTTAGAATAATGGTTGTTAACAAGTTCAACCACAATAGGTGATAACAATAGAGAACCATTGAATCCAGGTCTCTCTTAACATGGGTTACACGTGTTTTATCATGACATAACTATTTATTTATTTCATTTCTCATATGTAATAGGTATCTCAAATCATGGTTTTAACATGAATGTATATATCAAATAAAATAAATATGTCCATATCATAGACAATACATGTCAATATATGTCCTTATGTTCCTTTCATGATGCATTCATATATATATCACTCTATACCAAGCCATGAGTATAATGAAAAGAATCAATAATATCATAACACAATAACACCACACAAAATGTGAATCACCCTAGGTGAATTAACATCAACTATGAAACGTGAACTACACAAACAATAATCCATACATGGACACTTGGATTTTACACCATACTTGGGTAAGCTACTCTAATCCACAAGCTCATTAATAGGTCCTAACACATGATAGTATCCTTTTTACCTTTCCTAAATAGTAAAGATATAGTAAACAAACCTGGTGTTTTTTTATACCACTCTGTAACATCCCCCAATCCAATACTCTCTCATGTGACCAAAATGAGTTGGTTATGAGACCTCAAGCATACCTACCAGTATTCTAGAGGATTCCAACTAGTAGTGAGGGTGTGATAAGTATATAATGAAGACCATACCCCCTTGTTAGAGAGTCACAACATAATGGTAATAATAAATATAGATAAATGAATAAATATCAGATTGTAGATATGATAGAAACAATACAATACAAAGAAAAAACAATAATAAATCCAATTGAATAATCCAATAAATAATAAAGGAAAAATGCAATGACTGCTGGAATGTAACTAAATATCATGTTATAAGTAATAAAAAATGAAATAATATCAGACGCAAAAGTCCCCAGTCCCAAATCACATGTTGGTGCCTTATCTAAAATCCAACCCAACTAGTAAGAAAAAATCCACAACAAGGTCCTTTTCCATTATATAATCCTGCATCCATATAATCTGACCGAGTACCAAAAATAGGCTTGAATAAGGTGTGAGTATAAATCAGTAGGTCAACACCACCATGTCTAAACATAACCAATATGATAAAATTATATGCAATACTGAAATAAACAATTTTATTAATTAATTGAACAATTAAATTGATACCACATAAACCTTCTTCGACTCCATGTTGGAATATATTTGAGAATGTATTACAACCAAGACAACCATAACCATATAACCATGGAATAAATAAACATTCCCCAATGCCATTCCAGAACGTCTCTGGTCATGTATTACAACCATAAAAACCATAACCTTATAACCAAGGTATAAATTTCACAAACCTGAGTAAAAACCTTCTTTATAAGCATTTAAACAATCAATCAGAGTCGAGCCTAATATATAATCATTTTAGTATGTATCATGTCCAAGCATGGTATATAATAATTTTATCATGTCTTTGGGAATATCTCGGGATATACATATTTTAGTATGTTTGAGGGAATATCCCAATATATAATCATTTCAACATGTCTTAGGGAATAGCTCAGTATAAAATATTTTCATATTGTAAAAAGGGCCAACACCTTATATCAGCATTACCTCATGTAAACTAGGCCAACACCCAATACTATCATTAAACATGTAAACTGGACCAATGCCCTATATCAATATTACATCATAAAAAATCACCACACATGTCATAGTAACAAGGATATCACAATATCACTTCATCAGGGTCAATGGTTAATTATGAAAATTACTATTTATATTTAAATTACACATTTCATTTATCCATTGGTCATAAACCAACAATAATACAATAACTTCAATAAAAATCCAATCCCTGGTGAACCTATACCAAGAAAACACCCAAATTACATGTCATGATAAACAGACTTTAATCCATTAATAAATTCATATATAATCAAGGTTTTCCTCACCCAAATGGTTACTAAAAGCTAGATTAATAAACAATTGAATTAAAAGGGATTCCAAATATTAGTAAAATTCATCATTTAATTTATATAGGTGCACATTTTATTGGTTCAATTTTAATATTTCACACACATTAAAATTATCAATCCATAGGGTTAAGGTTTAAACCCCACACCTTTGAATGATGATCAAACAATGCTGCCAATAGAAAACACCCATGAGGAAGAAGGTGTGGATGTTATTTAGAAGGAAACTAGATCAAAATCGATCAATATCAAAACCAAAAATTCTTATAGTCAACATATTATACTATAATAGTTGAAGAACAATGTGAGAGAAGGGAAAACCTAACCAAAACCAGTTAATTGAGATCTTATTAATGATTGGTATATCAATAATCAATATAGATCCCTTAAAATTACCTAGAATATTCCCTATGGTCAAGAAAAAGAAGTTGTAGGTGATATGAAAGAGAAATTAGCTACATGAAATACTTTAAAACTACTGCTTGAGGATTTACATGGCATGTAATTTAGTTACACATAATTATTTCTTTTAAGATGGATACCCTGAAAAAACCATATTTTTGGATGAATATTAAATTCTACCGAACATTACACAACCTGAAACACATTTACACTACGTGTAAATGTCATGTAAATAGTTTTCCTCCTATTTTATTTAAAAAATCCGAACCCCTACAAGGAATATAAACTTCCCAATATCCCTTGTAAACACTTGAACAATTTATAATGAGACTCCATTTAATTCAAATAAACATACATCCCTAAAATTTAAGTCAATTTACCTATTAAATTCTCTCTTCATATATCCTCTCTGAGTTTCTAATGTTTCCTCACAACCAAATATGAATTTCTTGAAACAAAGAGACATCCACAAAGAAAACAAAACAACCAAAGTTTAATGAGGAGAAAAGAATCAACCAAAATAAGTTTAATGAAAAACTCAGAGAGAGACATACTTGAAAAAAATACTAGATCATACAATAGAGTTTATAAACAAGTTTTTTTTATTTATAATAATGATTCCATTTTCATCGCATTAAAAAAAACTCATTTTACTCTAAGTACCAGTATATCTCTAAGACATTCAACTGGGGTAAAAAATTAGTTCTATTGAAACTGATTGAGATATTATTACATTTATATTATACAAATTTCATCACCTAAATAATCATTTGATGTTTTAGGTTTCAATTTTTATAGGAGTTCATGATTTTCACAATGATTTTTTAAGAACTTCTAGTTTTAACTATTTTACTTATATATCCAATAATGTAATTGGAAGGATGATTCCTTAAGATCGACTAATTTTTGGGTAAAGTGGCAATATGATGCTCAAAAAATGAATATATATATACTATTGAAGTAGTTTCCAAATATTGAAAATATTATGGTTATACTTTTGGTGGATTTAAAATCAGTAGTTGTAAATTATCTTTTGGTAAGGTAATAGAATAATTTTTGATAGTTTCATCAATTTTATAATTTTAGGATGGATTTACAAAAAAAGGATCATATTCCTCAAACTTTACATGAAAAGTTTCCATAAAAATATTGTATCTTTTATTAAAAACTCTAAAAGCCTTACTATTTGTAAAATAACTGATAAAAATTCCTTTATCATTTTTAGGATAAAATTTATGTAATTGATCTTTTGAATTAAAGATGAATACTTTAAAACCAAATACTATGAAATAATAATGTTTTAGCTTTCTTCTAATCCAAAATTTATAAGGATTTTTATTAAGAAAAGGTATGAGTAAAAATATATTTATATTATAATAAGAATTACTCCTAGGTTCAACCTAAAAATGTCTAAAAATAGAATACTCACTAAGAAAATTTTGAGTAATTTCCTAAAGAATTATATTTATTTTTTCAACTATGCCATGTTTTTGTCGTGTTCTTGTTGTCAAAAAAATATGAGTAATAACTTTATTACTCTAAATATTTCCAACATTAGAGTTTGCATACTCACCATCATGACCACTCTATATAGTAACCAAATGATTATTTTTCTAATTTTTAACATAGGCCAGAAATTATATAAAATAATCAAAAGATTCCTATTTTTTAGTGAGAAAATAGAACCAAGTAAATATAGGGTAATCATTAACCAAGGAATGTATATAATATTTTCCTCTAATAATTATCGTTTTTGTTGCACCAAATAAATCCATATGCACTAACCATAAATATTTGGTAATTTTGAGTTCACTTAAGATTTAAAGATTGAATTTTATTTCATACCAAATTGCAAAGGACCATAGATTTTATTTTGAATTGAACTTATGTTTAGATAGATCCCTAACATGTCATTACTTATAATGTTTCATTAAATTTTAGAAGTTATAGGGTATTGATCTCAAATTACATAACCAATATAAGTCTTTATTTGGACTTAAACAAGGAAAAATATGATGGATTAATTCTTTTATGTCAAGTGTGTAAATATTTTTATTCCTATCCACTGATAAATTTAAATTACATTATAAATTTTCAATAACATTTTATTAATTATTGAAGGATATAAGATATTACTCATGAGAAATTGAATTATGATTATATAGTTGTGATGAAGTCCTAGAACATATAAAACATTTAAATTAAATTTTTTTCCATGAATAGAAATATAACCAATTCTAGTGATTCCACCTAGTGCATTGTCTCCAAAAGTGACTCTTCCTCCTTTTAATTTATTCAAATTTTAAAATTTTGAATTGTATCTATTCATGTATTGAGAACACAACTTATATATATAACATTTTTTTATGATACCAATACTCAAATTCTTTTCTTGAAGTAGATAAAATTAAGTTATTGGTGCCAAAAAATGTTTAGGTATGGTGTTAGGAAATAATTATTTGATACCCCCATTCTAGTGGAGGGCCTATTGGAAGTAACCGAAGGCATGAATCTAGAAGGAAATTTCAATGAAAATGAAAACAATTTTTATAAACTTGGAAGAGGAGAAGTAATTGGGGTAGTGGAGAAACCAATGGATTATAATTCCAATGGAAACATCCCCTTTATATATTTTTTTAGGAGAGGGTGGAGTAGAATTTCTTAATCAAAGAATCAAATGAAGATTAATGTTGAATAAAGGATAAAGTTGTGATAATTAGAACCAAGGAAAAACAATATTGGGCTAATTTTCATCCCTATATTAAATTTTAGGGCTTCAATAAAATGAAAATCAGTATATAATAATTCATTAATATATGTGATATTATTTTCTCTTTATTTTGGCAGTTGATTCATAAGGAGCCTAAGTGGAATGATTTTCCTATCACATTGAGTATTTATTGGATACTAGATGCTAACAACTTAAGTATGTATTGGAAATGAATAGAAATTACCATCATGGTTTAATTATTGTTCTTGTATAGTCCTCTACTTTCCCTTATAGAGGTTTCTCTTGAAAATGAATAATCATTTAAATTTTAACCATTCAGTTAGAAGTAAAATCAATTCCATTTGATGTTATAGAGGGTATTTACTATTTATAAATTTTATCCAAATTTTATTTAATAGAAGTAATGTTATAAAAAAGTTTCTATAAACAATAATATTAATATTTAAGTTGAACAATCATGTTTTTATTATCTTCATCAAATTTTTGATCAAATTTTTTTAATCAAAATAATCCATAGAAGAAATATTTTTTGAATATAATTTAGTTTAAAGTTTTGAAATTTATGAAGTTAAAATTTCTTCATCTTCTGAAGAATTTTCTTTTTCAACATTTGATGGATTACCTTTTTCCTCTTCTCATGATGTTGAAAAATCTTATTTAGTATTATACGTAAATTTAGAGTCAAGAATTAAATTTTCAATGGATTTTATATTTTCCTTTTCATGGATCATTTTTTATTCCTTTTAATATTTAAATAGAATCCAATTATTTTCTAGATTTCTAATCTATTTTCTTCCAATTTACTATCTTAATATGTGTCTCTATCACTAGTTATCAATGTATATAAATCTTAGAATATTTTATTTACTTTTCTTTTAGAGCACCTTCTTGGACTTCTATTTTCATTATCTTGTTTAGGAAAACCATGTTTTATATAACCTTCATTATTAAACTAATAACATATAACTTATGAAGATTACTCATTGTATTTTTTATATTTTGTTTTTTTCTGATGAACATTTTAAAAGTTTGAATTACCGACAAGGTTATTCATTGGTCTTTAAATTTAAGAAAGTTCATTATTGTTGTCTTCTAAATCACTTTGATCCAAATTCTTATATTAATTTTTTAAAACATGAGATTTTGAAGTGTTATAAAAATTATAAAAGTTATTGGGATTAAGGTTACCTGAAGTAGAAGTGAATGAGACTCCATTTTCCCTTTTAAATTTTTCAGCATCTCATCTCAGTCTTCTTTCATATAGCATTAACATTCCAATTAATTCATCCAGCCATAACTTTATTAAATATTTGGTGTCATCGAATACTATTATCTTAGAATCCTATTATTTAGGAATAATATCAATAATATATTTAATGAATTAGTCTTCTAAAAACTTTTTTCTACCAAGGATTGTAATTTTTTAATACTATTTTTATAATGTGTTGATGAATTTGTGTAAATGTTTCTCCAGGTAGAAAATTAATGGCTTGATAGTTAGCTCTTATCGTAGCTATGAAAGTATTTAAAACTTTAAATTTTATAAAATATGTTATATCTACCATATTCTAAAATATATTTTCAATTTCACATGAAAATATTTGGATATAGATTTTCTTGTTTATAGAACACAATGAAGTATCATTGAATTCATGGTTTACGTGATATTTAGTTTTTTTATTCTTGAGAAAATTAAATTCTACCCTTGTTTAGAAATTTATAGTTTCCTACCAGTATGATATAGTATTAGGATCTAGTATTAATGATATTACATTTCATATTATTATTCCAAAAATAATAATCTTGTCCATAAAAAATGTGGTTAAGTCTGATTTATGTTTTCAAATGTTCCAACTGGTACCCCTTCCATCACAAAAATATATTCCCTCTACCAACATTTTTAGTGTAAGGAAACTAATTTGAAAATAAAATAAGCTAAAGGAAATAAAAATAATTAAAATCTTTCTAAAAAATCTCCTAATCATTGTAAATACTCATTTGATATTAATTTTATTTTGAAGTTGTGATGGTAAATAAAATAAAAGAGGGGGCTGGGGTGAATTTTATTTTTAAATTAAAATTACAATTTTTTTCAATTAAGTTGATCAGTTTTTTTAAATTGCTAATTATATCCAAGATTAGAGTAAAAAAATATAAACTATATGAAATAAAGTTAGTATAGTGAAAATAATTTGATAATTATTTTATCATATACAAATAAAAGAGTTAACAGAATGGAAATTTAAAATAATTGTATTACAAAAACTAATTCAAGAACTAATATGAATGATAATTCAAGAAACAATATAGTAGATGTTTAATAAAAATCACACATTACTTGTTATCCAACAAAATACTCCTTTAAAAATATATTTATTAAAAAATATGTCGTATAAAAAAGGAAAAGGTATATTTGTGAACCAAATATAAGGAATCCATGAATTTAATCCAACTGTAAGGTATCCCAAATTTTATAACTATGAAAATTTATATCTTTCTATTCCCCAAATCCCTAAACTAAACCTATTAGTATAAGCTCACTTCCACACACCGTAAGTAAATGAGCTATGTATTCTGTGTTACAAAATCCCTTGATTAGTTGATTAGAAATTCCTCTATCTTCATATCCTTATAATTTTTCAATCATGAAATATTAGTTGAAAAATGATTACAAATATAATTTATAAAACATTTACAATGAAAACCTTACAATTAAAGGTCTTAATAGAAATACTCAGAAGGAAAAATATTACACCAATCAAAAGTGATCTCAACAAAAAGAAATTATAAAGTCTCAAAATGAAAAAAAGCTTTCATAATGTTTGATATGTGAGTACATGTTATTTTTATGTTCAAGGTGTAGCTTCATTTTTAGGAAACATTATAAAAAACCCCAACGGTTGAATTACGCAAAAATAAGAGTTAGTTGTAACTGCATTGATAATAAAATCTTTATATAATGATGAAATAAAAACGTTTTTTCATATACTAATGAGTTATATCGACACCACTTCAATGAGTCTAAATACAATGGATGTAATCTAGTATGAATCATCAAATTATTGGATTTTATTGTAATAGTACTATTCAAAGAATGGGCTTTATGCCAAAAAATTAGGCCTACGGGCCATGTAATGGGCTAAATACCCACTGGTCCTTTGTGATATGTAATGGTTCTCCCTCTACCCAGTTAAATAGGTCTTTGCTTTGATTTAATAATAAATGAGGCTTGTGCCCCAACCATTAAAAAAATATCACCAAAATATACATGGGGTGTGGGGATGTTACCTACTAGGCCTTTTTTCTCACACCTATATATTATAATATTTGTACAAGTTCTATTGGGATGTAGTGGTTGGTCTTTTGATCCTGGTTCAGGTGTGTTATAGGAGGATAATTAATATGATTCACTTATCATATAGAGGTAGATGGCTGTGGTATTTAATTTTATTTTGGTACTTGTTTGTCAAATATATCAAGACACATTGGCTTTATTATTTAAGTTTGGTCCAACTTAATGTGGTTCAGATGTATTGGATTCTTTTTTCTTGTATTCATTTATAATTTATCTGTTTTTATATACGTTTTTTCCTCATTTTGTTGCATTTATTATTTAAATTTGTTATCTTATATGTGTGCCCATTATAATTATAGAGGGGTCAAGTAGACTTCCTGGAAGAAGTTTCATGTTATTCTTATTTATATGGGAGAAATATTACCATGGTATGTATCTTTATCCCTAGGAACTAGTTACTAGCCCATTGGGATCAATAAAACTTTAAGAGTTATGCCACTAGTTGTTTTTATGGACCCAGATCATGGGTATCCTAGACTAGTTCTTGAGAAGTCCACTTCTTCCTCCTTACATCCTCTTCCTCTAATTCCATTCAACTTTGAGTCTAGTGTCTCTTTAAATTTTAATACCATAATTAAATAAATTAAATGGCACAAACCTAACAAAAATCGTTAACCAATTTGATCGGTTCTACTCTAACCTCCCCATAATTAGGATTTTATTCCCCATGAATATTTAATATTCATATTAAAGAAATAAATTCATCCATTACTATTTCAGTTCATCCTCATATTCCCATGTATTTTTCTGTGGGTATTCTATGGTTCATTGTACATAAATGAAAGGTATAGCCTTAAATATTTATACTTTATTTATCAAAACAAAGTTAAAAAAGTTAGTTTAAATAGGTATAATATGGTTCTATCTTTATATCACCAAATTTAATTACATGCGTAGGATCTAGTTTTTATATTTTTAGTTAAGATACATGGAAAACAATTATTCATTATAATAATTTTAATAGGTAATGAAATACTATAAGTTTTTTTTATGATTATTTATAAGATTTTAATTGATTTGTAAAAAGTAAAAGATAAATTCTCTTTGTTTCCCATATGTTGGTGATTAAATAATGAGAAAAAATAAGAAAAATATGATCACTAACTTAAAATTATAACGGTCATCACCCATGAATAGAATAATAATTTTAAAGATTCTGAGTGGTGGTATACCAAATATAAATCATTTTTAGTTACTCTATCAACTTTTAAATAATACTAGTCACAATCATATATGATTTACTAATTTCATCATAATATAAAGAAGAAATATATGAAATTTTAAAGAGGGATTTGAAAGGATAAATCTATATAGAAAAATAATAACTATTATTGTAGTTGAACTATACCCATGATATATTATTCTTCAATGATCAACCAAAATCAATAATACAATACCAAATCATTTCAAAAAGTATTCAAATAATCTGGTTTGTCTTACCATCTATTTATGGGTGATAAGATATATTCAATTTAATATGATTCCAAATTGATTTACATAACCCTTTCCAAAATTAAGATGTGAGCATTAGCGCTTGATTATAAATGATACTATATGGAAACCCATAAATATTAATAATTTATAAAAAATATAGCTACCCTAGTTCATTTATAGAAAATGATTCCTAGATATGATTAAAATAAGTTGTCTTCATTAGGTGATCAATAATCACTCATAATGTATAATGAACTTTATGATATCAAGTACACCTATTAATAAACTATATTATAATTTCATCATGCTTCCATACTTGTTAAAGAAGAGGATTCAAAACCTCTAAGGGTTATTAGTGTTTTAATTTAACATGCAGTTAGGTGAAACACCTTGAAATAAAACTAGATATTTCTTGTTTAATATTATCTCACCATAAATATCTATGAATATCACATGATATTTTTATTACTCTTAGATGAAACATATATTTAAATGAGTGTTAGTATTTTATCAGTCCATCCCTAAAGAAAGTAGTAACCACTAAACTAACATAAAAATAGATTAAGGAATGATAATAAAGGAACCAAAACATAAGTATCACCCCATAATTGAGTATTTCTTGAATAAATAGAAAATAAATATTAGATATTAGAGAGTCCTTAATTAATTCTTTGTGAGACCATGGTAAGTTAATAAGAAATATATACATCTTCTCTATATTATTTGTTATCTTCAGATGAAATTTATCCATCAAACACATAAACAACCACTCTTTTTCCCCACATTCACATTTTAAGGTTGGGACTTTTAGTTATGGGAATCAACAAAAACATTTCCATTCTAAGGTGAATATAAATCGGTAATGTAAAAATATTTTAGTTATTCCACCCATATAAATTGTCTTCAATTTAGATCTATATAGAGACCTAGGATTCTCATACCAGGATATTACATCTTTTTGGATGAATATTCATTACATTACACAAAAATATTCTCTAGGACCATAATAGTTTAGTGCCTTTGGAAACATGGAACACAATATTCTATTCTAGTGGAAGATCTTAATTTTTTTTAATAAAGATCTTCCTCTTTAGTAATCCTACCTAAAACCTTTATTAATAACCTGGGGAATGAAATGTAAGAAAGGGTGAGCATAGATTCTTAGTAAGGTTAAATGAAAAAGACACATAATCATAACATGAAAAGGGGTATGAGAACATGATAATAACATTTGAATATATTACCCAACATATCAAAGATCATATACATGAGTCATGTCATAAATATTGGAAGATCATAAGGCATGAATCATAAAATAATCAAAGAGAATAATCCATTTAATCACAACATAGGTATAAGACATGGAATTTTTGTAGTCACATAGACATATGAAATGATTTCTATAGTAGTCAAGGATCACTACCAAGGCTATCTTTGTGGAATAATTTTACTTCTCAAATCATATTTGTAGTTATAGTTCACTCCCAATACCATCTTAGTAGTCACGGTTCACTCCCAAGACCATCTTAGTAGTAAAGGTTCACTCCCATGACCATCTCAGCAGAAAAAGTACCTTGAAAAACCGAGTTCACTCCCCATTCTAGCCATGTCTATCTCATGAGATATAAATCATTACCCGATACATTGGAGGGAGATATAGGTACCACCTGGAAGATAAAAAAATCATACATACATGTGCCAAAAGATAAGAAGACATTCATCATATCATGACCCATAAAAAGAGATGGGTTTCATAAACATAATATCACAAACTATTAAATGAAATGGTTAACATAAAAATTTCATCATATCATAACTTATGGAAAATAGACCAAATTAATAATCATTTCATCATAGAATAACCCATTATAGGAATTAGAATTCATAATTATTTTATCATGGTATAACTTGTGGAATAGAAATGGGTTTTATAAGCAACTTATCATCATAAATATATACCCTTCAATGAAAAAAACAATGGTTTCCTTGGATAACATCACCAGTAAAGAATAAACTATATCTAAGGATGGCATATTATATGGATAATTTTTTTGAAACATCACTTGGAGAATTTCTTAAGGAAAAAGAACCCTTCCTTGTAATTTTTTTAAGAACTAAAACATTTTAAAAATAATTTTCTTTTAAAACTACTTCAAAAACTTATGAAATAATATTTAAAAATCATTTAAAAATATTTCCTGAGTAAAATATCCTCTCTAATTTGAAAAATTATTTTTAAGTCATAAAAAATTTTGAATAATTTTTCTTTAATACTGGCTTGGAAAAATTATAAAGGAAGTTTTGAAAATATTTTAAAAAACTTTTTAAGAATATTTTTTTGACATCAACTTTTTTAAAAATATTCTTTAAAACATATAAAGGATGATTCAATTAATGGAGTGTTCACGACAATAGATAATTCCATATAAGATGTATTTGTAAAAACATATTCCTTTCATATTTTTAATAAATTAAAAAGAGCCTTGATTAGAAAAATATAAGTAGATACCTTTTAAATTTTTATTGAAAAAGGAAAAACATGGGTAAAAATGCCTCTTAAAAATAATAGGATAATAATGTAACAGTTTTGAAAATTTTTTTAGAAATCATTGTTTCAAAAGAAAATATATTTCCAAATGAAGAGATAAATAAAGTTAGATTTTATTAAAATAATTTTCTTAATTATATTATGTACCAAAAAGTGGGAAAATGGTACCATTGTGTGAAGATATCATGAATAAATAGAAGAGAAGAAAATTCACGAGAATTATTTTTACATACTATTACTATTTTTAGGTACACATCAAACCACTTTTAATCATGATTTTTTGAGTCTTGTGTAAGGGTTTTCCTGGTGAAAGTTTGGATTTTTTTGATGTTTTTGGGCTGTGCATGGTTTATACATGGTTTTACCAAATAGTGTTCCTACCCAGGATAAACGATGAAAACCCAGAATGTGGGGGGTTTGTATGGTTGGAATGATATTTGAAAAACTATGTTCCCAATAAGGAGAAATCATACACCCCACAACAAGGGCACACTATTAGGGTGCACAGTTTGGGAAACCATACATCACACTCCAAGAAACCATACATGTAGAAATTTTTAATTCTAAAAGTTTAGTTTAAAATTATTGAACCCCCGATTTAAGTTTTTATGATCAAATTTTACCCTAACTTAATTTATTCTTCCTTGAATTCTCCCTAGAAGTGATTTTGGCTCTTCCAAACCTAGTCCAAGGCAGACTTAAGCTTGGTGAATGTCATCTAATTATACTAAGGTAAGGGTTCTTCTCATGTTCTCCATATCCCACTATCTTATTCTATCTTTTTTAGGTTTTTTAGATATTATTATTGTTAATATATCTAAACTCATTTGTTTTATATCTTGAATCTAGGTTTGATTATCATATCTCCATTACTGATATTATTTTTTAGAGTTTCCCATTGCAGGCATTGTGTTACATGTTCTCTGTGGTGAGGTAGGTGGTTCTATATAAGTTCATCCAATTAATTTTACTTTGAATTTCATTATTGTTTTAAATTTATTCAATTGTATCGTGAAAATCCAATTTGAAACGAATTACAATTTAAATTGAATTGGTGTGGATTTTAGGGGAAACCTCCACTTTTAATGAATTGGGGTGTGATTTGGATTTTATGGAAATTGTGTAGTTTGATTTGTGAAATTGATTTTGAGAAAATAGATTAAATTGTTTTGAAAAGAAACCATTTATTTTTATCCTAAATAAGGTATGAATTGATTAAAAACCCGTTCTTTTGTTTTTAAAGTGAAATTGGAATATTCAAATTGAAAATAGGGAAATTGAATTTTGATTGGTTTTGAAATAATATACCAATTATTGATTGTTGTTTAAGAACATTCAATACTACCTAGTTATTGAATTATTTGGGACAAACACACTAGGTTTGAATTTCCCTATAAATGGAATAATGCTTTACAAGTTTAACATAAACCTATCAATAGATCTTTCCTCATTAGAATGTTGATTAGTTCTCCTTGACCAGTCTCTGAGGGATGTGTTTGTACATTACTTGAAGAGCTATAATGACCCATGAAAGAAAGTTTTCACTCTATTACCTGAAGAGAAGGTGTTTTATTAATAGTCAAGGTGGACGATGTCGAGACAAACACCATTCATCAAAAGAAAAAATAACACCACCTAAGGTGGTCGAATAATGAACATTACATACCTACCGTATGAAAAACTGAATTTTTCTAATTAGTGATGAACATCATGTACCTATAGTATGTTGAGAAAAAGTTCTATAATCTTACTATGAACCATGAAATTTTATATCTCTTATTCTTTTTTTCACCCTGAAGGTTTCAAGTTAGATTATTCTATATAAAGGTTAATGATAGAGATGATATTTACTTTGAATATTTTAAATTATTTTATTGTTTTATTTATTTTAACATTCATTTTATTTATTATAAAATATTTGAGGGAAAATAAATGTTCATGAAAATTAACTATAACTATTATATATATATATATATATTCATCTTCTGAAGTGGATAAAATTACTGAATTAAATATTCATGCTATTATCTTGAAGAAAAAATAAAAACCGAACAAATAATTTTATTCCATTCCTTGAAATGAATGATAATTTTTATTTGAATTGATTTATTTTATTCCTTGAAGTGAATTCAAATATTAATTATTTTAATTTAAATCATTTTTGAGGTGAATATTATTTTTTTTGAATTATAATTTTACTATATTTGATTATAATAATAACAATAGAACTATTAGAAGAGGTTTTATGATGATAAATATTTATAGAGCATAATTAATTTTATCAATATTTATAAAATAATTAATCCCTTAAAGATGATATAAAAAAAGTACTTTGAAATTATGTTGAAGGTTATATTTATTTATCAATTATTGTTCTTGTAGTAGAAATATCAAGTGAAAAATTATTATTTATCATGTGATTATAAACTACCAATATCATCTTAATTAATTCATTTGATTTTATCCCCTAAAGTGGGTGTTATTATTTTTCTAGTTCATAAATGTGATGATTGAATTGTATGATTTTGATAATGCAATATATTTTATGAAAATGATTTTTCCTACTGAAGTGATTAAAAAATGATCATTATAATCAATAAAATTAGTATTTTATGCAATATGATCATTATTGATGATTAATTAATTATCATTCATGGATCATGAAATTTAATGAATTAATTCATTCTTAGATGTGAATGTAATTACATTATCTCATTCCTTATTGATAATGAAATTATTCCTAAATTTTTTTATTTTATCTGTGTCACTCATACTTATAATTTTATCATAAATACTTGGGAGTAGATGAAGTTTGATCAAATTATTTATCCTTTATTTGGTATAGTGAATGCTATAATTATTTTGGATTTAAAAGAGGTATGTTTTGCTATTCTAGAAGATTCTTACCCATTTTCCTCACTACCACATTTATTGAAATTAAAATACATGGGGAATCCACTCCCAAGAAGATGTATTACAAAATAATATTTGGGGTAGAAGTTCCTAAATATGAAATAATCTGCTTGTCGATGAACCTAACCCATTATGATTATATCATGAATTAATCAATCACCATAAGTAGAAATTATAATGAAAAAATGGGTATGCACAATGAATGATCATTGAGATCTTATATAAATTGATCTTGAATAAAAATATTTATAAATATTATTTTGATTAAATTATTCAAAAGAACTCATATATTAGTTAGTAAATTTTCATGTAAGTACATGTACTGAAAGAAAAAATTAATTAATGTCTCCAAAATATCAAATATAATCCTATATATTTGAATAAAATTTTAATGCTTTGTAATATGTGAATTTTCTATGTGATATAACAATGTTATTATTGAAAAAAATACCATATAGAGACATTGTATAAAATATGTGCCCTAATATGTAACAAGAATTCATAAAATTGATTAGAGAGAATTTGTTATGTATAATCGAATAAATAATGGTAAAATAGAAGTTTACCGATACTAGAACTTTAAATATATGACATGATGGTTTAGTCCATCTGAGATCAACTATAATGAAATATTTTGATTCAAGTATAAATGAGCATAATTTTTTGATAACATTTCAAACATCCATCTGGGGGAGAATGATGAATTTATTTAATGGATATATTTCAACTAAATTATCAATAAATTCATTCTAATTAGGTTATTATGAATTCCCCTATATAATAATTTACTATGAGGTACCCATTTTGAGGAAAATTATTTATATCATTAGAAATAATAGAAAAGCAGAGCCTTCCTTCCACCCCTTCCCAAATCCCGATTTCCTTCCTCCTTTTCTGAAATCCTCGTTATTCCCTAAAGTATCGGATCTTATCGATAGTTTCCATAATCACCAGATTTTAACTTCTGAGTTCACAGAAACCTATTCACTCCTGAATCTCACTTTGGTTTCTAGATTTAAACAATAGAGACCCTCAGTTTACTCCTTCGATAGATTCGTCTTCAATTCATGGGATATTCAAGAGAGGGAGATATTGGGCCTTCTCGATAACCATCACATTATGGTTCGATTTGCGTCATAGGAAGACCTCATCAATTCCTAGTCGAGTGCTCCCCATAGAATCAATGGGATTTTATTTTTCCTGTTCCTATGGTCGTTTGAGTTCCAAATAAAGTGTGATTCTACTTACACTGTGGTTTGGGTTAGTTTTCCTAACCTTCCTTTACCGTTTCAAAATCCCTTGATTATCAGAATGCTTGAAAATCTTGTCAGTATATTTGTTTTTACGGATAGTCACACAAAGTCGATCTTTTATCTGGTCAATCAATGAGTTTTTGTAGATGTATATGTGTCTAGAACTCCTTTTGTTTTTGTATGTATAAAAATCGGTGAGGAGTTTAGGTGAAAGCAACATGAAATTTACAAGAATTGAATGGACTTATGTTCTACCTACATGCGGTTGGGGCACTCTTCAGATGTTTTTCTTTGGGGGTCAATAATGCTGGTGGGTAGTAGAATTGGAAAGTATTGTTTTCTTGTATGCAAGTGGATGAGTCACTTGAGGGAGGCTGGTCATTGGGGACCTCAGGTTACGAAGAAGATGGAAGAAAGTGGAAGTGGTGAGGCTTCAGAGGTACATGAGGAGGCTGGCTAGGAATAGATGGCAACAGGTAGGGAGGGTAGAAGTTAGGGACCTCAATCATTGCAGTTTTTGGAAGAGGAACGACCTGACAGTGTGGCCTGCAATGCGGCTGTGGAGATCACTCCTGGTGCTGACATGGTGAAGAAGGCTTTGTGCCTCCGGGAAACCCGATGGTGTTTGAGGAGCTTATAAGGATATGTCAAGACTTGTATGGTCCTTCTAAGTGTAGTGAACAAAAAGGTGATGGAGTGGTCCAGTAGGAGGTAGATCGAGTGGAAACTGAGAGGAATGGTGGTAAAGAGGGTCTAGAACAGAAGATGTGTAGTGAGAAGGAAGTGGCAGCTGCTTTGTTTACTGAGGTGTTAGGATCGGGTTGTGGTGATGGGGGTAATGGGAAGCAGGGGTCTTTTATGGAGGCAGCTAGTCCAATCAGGGTTAGGAGAGCAGGGGGTTTGGATTCTTTGATCCTGACCCCAATTCACTTGAGTGACATGTTTGAAGACCTTGGAGAGGTTGGTTTGGGATCTGTTCCAACTAACCTGGTTAATGGAGAAGGGGTCTACATTAAGGAACTGAATAGAAGTGATCTTGGCGACTCGGCTGATAAAGGCTCAAGAACGAAGAGAAACCAAAGTTTGAGGAGGAGGAAGAGGAGGAAGGAATACTCTTCTTTACTTCCTCATTTGGATACCCACTCTGTAAAAAAGGATAATGATAATAAGATATCTGTGGGGAAATTGAGTCATCAGAGACTAGGGGACCAAGGTGATCATCCCTTGGATTTGATTTAATTTTACAATTATGAAGTGTTTGAGAAGGTATTTTTTCTTAATGAAACAGAAGAGAAGGCAACTAAAATGATGGGGAGGCCTCTAGGAGTGCCTCTTAATGAAGAGAAATACCCATGGATTAAAAAACAAGACCTAATTCTTGTAGGGGGATTTAATAATGGGAGTATCAACATTGAGGAGTAAATTCAGTCCCAGGATCAATTGGATTCTATGTTTGAAAAGCTGGTGATAGAGGTATCAACCACCCAGGTTTCCTCTCTATCTTGTAAATTGTTTCGAGAAGTGGATTCTGGGAACCTCAAGTTATTTTTTAAAAACTCTGTTTAAGTTGGTGGTTTACGTTTGTTTAGTTCACTATTTGGATTTGATGTGATTTCGATGACATCCCACTAGCACTCTGCATGGATCCAAATTAAATGGGGATCAGAGCATGAAGTCTTCATCAGAGCATGCCATTTAGATAAAATGCTGAGAGGGTATGGATTTTCCATCAGTTCCATGCCCTTTCACTTCTTCACGGGACTACTAGCTGAAGGGTCATGATTTGGTGAGGGCTTGTCGTCATGGTTCTACAGATGGGGAGGATCTGATCCTGTATTTTGTTGTAGGTTTTTTTTGTTATGGTTGATTTTGGCCATTTGATGGAAATCTTGGTTTCTCAATTTTTCCTTAAAAGTTTTTTGATAATAAAAAAGTTAAATTTTCAGTCAGTTATTCATATCATAATAGCATGGATATTTCTTCATCCACTGTTTACAAGTAAATTTCATTATATTACATGTCATATAAGATGGTTATAGAAGTTCCCAGATATAATTAGATCCTTGAGATACTATGATAGTAATCTTAAATATATACTTCCTATAGTCTAGATATATAATACTGTCAGGACACATATGATGTTTCACTATGAAGTACCAGGGGATCATATCCATTGAGACTTATTCTCATGAAGTTCATAATTAGTGGTCTTGAGAAGATGATATCATGAGAAAAATCTCACCAATAAGAAGACCACATATTTCAGGTTTCATTGGATGTTACTATATACAAACATGTGTATTAGTCTCTTAATTTTATATCATTATAAATGTGTTCCATTTGATTATGTTATTTTATGGAAGGAAAAAACCATGATAATAAATTCATGGTGAGGTAGATTATGTTGGGTTAGTCATTTGTTGAATGGTCAAGATGAAATTTGATTCTTCTGAGTTGTGGAAGAGATATCTCTAGGGACTAGGTTGACTATGATGGTCGTTCCATCAATAAATCTATAGACATTGTATAAAATGGTAAGTCCATCGATTAAGGTCATTAAATAAATAAAGAAAAAAAGGATTATGGAACAAGTGTGATTCCTTATTTATGAGATATCATGAGAAAAAATATTGTATGACATAGAACGTGTTAGTAAGAGGTAGACATAACTATGAAATTATTTATTTCATTAGGAGCCCTGATGGGTTTCTATGTTAAACTATATGATTGTTGTTTGGAATCAATGATATCGAGATGATGACTTATAGGGTCACACACTAAGTGTATCCATAAGTTCCACTTATTCTAATGAATATGAGTTTAGGAAAAATTGGGCCCCATGTGTGGGAGATGATGAAAGTGTGAGTATGACTGATCACAAGTAAAACTAAATCAATTATATTATAAATTTTATAATAATTATGATTGAATTTATTTATCAATGTATTCATAAGTTGTTTGATCATAAAACTGAATATGATAAGATATATTTTTTTGAATGAAAAAAGGATATTCAAGGTTCAATAAATTATTTTGAGAGATTACGGGATGCATTAATTATTCTTATTTTATCATGTTATATTTTATAATGTTATAAGTGGGTGATAAAAAATTTGTGACATTTATGATAATTTTATTAATTAATACATGTTCACAAAGGTCTAAAATAAATTTTAGTACTTTCCAGGGACCAAAGTGAAATTTTGGAAAGTATAACCTAAGTATAAAAGCTCATTTTGGTCTATTAAATATTAAGATTCACCGTTTACACAAATTTTGGGATATAAGATCTATTCTCTTATCCTATCAAGTTATTAAGGAGTGATTTTGAAGGAAGAATAAGGCCAGGTTGATCCCGCTTTCTTGATTGAGTCTGTGTTGTTCACGTGATCAAAGAGACATTGTAAAACTCTTAGATTTCCTACTCTATAACTTGAGAAACATATATAAACAATATAATAATTGTGTATCATGTGTGGATTATCTAAAGTATTACTATTTTGTCACATTTTAGCCACAACATGTCATCGGGGAACAAATCAAACCTGTGACTTTATTCAAAAAAGGTATCATTTACACTTTCATTCTTTTTTTTTCATTCTTAAATTGAATTATATGATATACTTTTAGAAATTCAAGAAAGGGGTTTTATGGATTTAGTTTTTTTAACTTGAATCTAATCCTAAATTTATTAAATTACGTATCTTTCACGCTTCCACAACATCCAGGTTTTCTTTAATTGGTATCAGGGAGAACATGTAATTATTTAAGTCAAAAACTATGAAATTTCAATTAATTTTTTTATAATTCAGAAATAGTGTTTGGACATGGTACCAAAAAAATTGATGATGTATTGATCCGAGTTCATATCACCAAGATAGGGTCGATTAAAGATCGATGGGTTTCTACTTAAAAAGTGCTATGAAAATTAATTTTTTATTTTATTCTTCAATTTAATGGAAACTGACATGATATATTTTTAGCCAAAGTGTGATACAAGTATGTTTTGTTTTAGCCAGATATACTAGAATCTGGTTGGGGTAGTCCATTGGCAATAAAAGCTTTCCATGGAAGCTTGTTTAATTAAAAGGATAAATCTTCTCATGGAATCTAGTTTAAATATTCTCATGGAATCATATTTAATTAAAAGGATAAATCTTTCCATGGAATATAGTTTAAAGATTCCCATGGAAGCTAGTTTAAAGCTTCTAATGGAAGCTTGTTTATTTAAAAGGATAATGTTTCCCATGGATTCTAGTTTAAAGATTTTCATGAAATATAGTTTAATTAAAAGGATAAATCTTCCCATGGAGTCTACTTTAAACCTTCTCATGGAATCTTATTTAATTAAAATGACAACCCTTCCCTTGGATTATTATTCAAATATTTCCATGGAATATTGTTTAAAATATAAATAAAAAAGATAAAAATATTCCTTTGTAAGATTTTTGTCATTTTATATTATATATATAAATATATATCATAAATTTCTTTTAAAAGGTTTCCCCATATAGGGCCGGACCAATTTGGTGTATGTCCGACCAGCCTAACCAATTTAACTCATCACTATTCCTAAATTAATTTATAGGGATCTTAATTAGGTCTAAATAAACGGAAAAATCAATGAAAATTTTTTTAGAAATAAAATCATATATTTTGGGATTTAATAAAATTATTTCAAGTGTTGTGGGATGTATCGATAATTAATTAATTTTTTAATCTAAGTTAAATCACTAAATAATACTATCAATTTGAATTTTTTCAAATTTAAATTTTCTTATGCAATATAATTTCATATTTTCTAATAATAAGTTGAGACTGACCCATGCATGTTTGGTTTATTATTTATTAAATTTATTTATTTTATTTAAGTTTTTAAAAATGTATTAATTATTTTAGTTTGAATATCTACACATCATACCTCCATATTTAATTCGTATAAAGGCATATGTGTCCACATTTTAGTGATAAAATATTTAGTTGCACCCCAAGTTCCCCACACCTGTGTGTGAGTATACATTGTAATGATCAGAGGAGTTCATGGAAAAGTGGTTCGAGTTGAGAGCCAATGTGAACCAAATAAGTGAAATTCATGAGAGTTGTGGGCACTAAAATTCAATTCAGGTATTGTCTTAAGTAATTCCCCTAGGGTATCAGTTAATCCATTATTTTATTATTGGAATAACCAATAAATGATGACTCATGATCATTTAATTATTTATTTATTTTATCATGTGCATGGTTTATTATTTTGAAAATGTGTATTTATTATACATGAACGTATAGGATAATAATAAAAAATCATGTAAAGATAAAATGAACATGTGTGGGGAATGTTTATATTTAAAATCATTGTTATGTTGGGAGAACGATCACAAAGAAAAAAGCATGTTAAATAGAAAAGTATTTCATTATCCAAGATTAACACACCAAATTCCTCAAAGAAAATATTAATTCATTAAATTAATTCCATCAATAAAACTTAAACAAAACAGGGTGTTTAGGGTGCTCTTAAACCATAGTGGAGGGATGTTCTTATTACATAGAGTTCTTATGAGAGTTATGAGCTGACTTAACTAAATTTAGCAGCAAAGGGGTAGCCATAAATTGTTTTTTACAACTTTAGAGACAACTATTGAGTGATGAAATTTAATTCATTACAGGAGATGAGACTCTACTCAATAGACCAGGGAACCACAAGTTAATGTGGTTGGTCAGTCAGACACCCACCTTGGACACTTCGAGTTGTAGCGTAGCCATAGCCTGTAGACTATGAGGATAGGTTTCAAGGATTATTTCCACTAGAATACTATAGAGTCTGGGAATTGTATATATAGTATTTGAGTGCTACTTGTATTTGATAAAATAGCGTGATACATTTAAAATTAATAGTTTTAAAATGTCTACAATTAATCAAACTAAAAGTACTAATATGATAGATTTTATTTTTTAGAAAATGTAAAGTAACAGGAGAAGTACACTATGATAATATTGGATAAAGAAAATATCTAAAATGACATGAGTTCCAAAGTGTAATACATGAAATGTTGAAAAGTACTATGATATAAAAAATTCAAGGTGATGGTTTCTACAATATCTCTATTAATCCACCTTAGGAATCGAGGGTGTAATATGCTTACAAGAGACTCATGTATGTCACATATGATGGTTATGTCATAATACTATCATCAATGTTTGATGTGATCTATAGATACAGCATCAGGACATGGATGATTTTAAATACTGTATCATCTCCTAGAATCTTGTGAGGAGAATGTGAAATGAGATATAAATCGATGTGGATTATAATGGACATGTAAATTGAAAGATAGAGCATGATATTTCAATGAATATAGTTCTCATATTATTTTCACCCATTTACTACAATTTCATTTAATATTAAAAAAATTATGGATAATAATGATTCATTTACTTCTAGGTAAGGTTCTCTAAGAAATAAGAAAATTAAATAAAGACTAATCTTTATTTCTTGTGGTGAAAAAGTTAAAAGACATGGCAAAAAGGACAATGAAATGCATTACATAAAATAAATATTCAAAGCATCCTTCAAAGAAAGAGGTATTAAATAAGAGTTTATTTTCTTCAAATATTATGAAATAAATTCTATGAATGATAAATGAAATTTAATGAATTGAAGAAGAAATAAGTCGCTTCTTATTCATGTATATTCATTATTATTTGTGATGTTTTTGACATAATTATTGAGTATTAAATAAAATATTCAAATCACATCTGTGTGTTAAAATATTGTAAATAATAAACTAAAGAAATGTTACTAGATTTAAGGCATGTTTTCCAAGTGGCTGAGATAGGGTGGTTATTAAGTCAGTTCTGAGAAGCACATAACATATAATTCCCAAGTAAATGGTTCTAGTTGATCTCAATAATTTCCTTTAGAAACAAGGATAAATTATTCTATATTTTGAATGAATATTATTTGTAGCATCAGAATCATTGTAAATACACGATGAATATAAAATTCAAGACTTATATACCTAGTTGTGGAAAGTTAACAATTTACCAAGAAAATATATTTTTTTCAAGGATAAATCTGTATGGTTTTATACTCTTTGAATTTAAATATCTTAGGTATTATAAAAACAACTATGTACTTAGTTTTGGAAGAAAAAAACTCTAGAAATGATGGAATGCTACAAATAATTCAAAATTAGTTCAACTAGAGAGAATGCACTATTCTAAGGGTAAGCTAGTAGTAAGTATACTTAATAATATTCCTTTAAGTATTTAATGAATGTGAAAGTGAAGTATGATATATTCATGGACATAATATATTAGATTCTTTGGGTGTGTGTGCCGAATAATATCTTTACTAAGAATTAATCGATCAATATAATGTAGTGTGGGGTAATTCCTAAGAACAGATTACCTTATCCACATAGAAGTTGTGATACTAATGAGGAGGAATAATGATGAGTTTTACATGTTAACATTGACGAATACAATAAAGAATAGAGAAATTCCTAAACTCACATTTCCTCATACACTTAAAATTCATGATGTATGTAAAAGGACCATCAATATTAACACTCATGCTTTACAGGCACTTCAATTTTTCAATACATGATTTTCAAATAACAACATTATCCAATAACCATATACCAACTATAATGAAAAATGGATATCATATAAGTTTGAGTATGATATAAATCCATTTTCATAAGAACATGTTTTTAAATGAAAATATTTTGTTTGGATACAAACAAAATTGCATCAAGAAAAACACAATGTAAATCTATAGTAATCATCCTAATGTTTTCTAAGGATATTAAAAAAATCCCTATGATAGAAAATATATAGTCAAGTTATAGACTATATTTCTAGAAAAGGGTGCACATTTCTATTTGATATAGTGGGAGCCAAATTTTCTTGGATTTATTCAATGCTAGAGATTCACAAATAGTTGATATAGGAACATTTTCCACAAGCCCATGTGAAAAAAGGAATGTTATAGAGACACATACTATGTAGCAAGGATACAACCATGGTGATTATTTTATAGTAACTACATTCTCTGATACATTATTCATTGATAATAATAATTCCTACAAGTAAGCAATATATAAAATTAGCTAAAGTTTACAAGATAAAATAAAATTCAATAATGGATTCCTTTTATCCAATTAAAAGAGGAACATTATTTTGAATATAATGGTAGGTATTCAAGTGATGCTATACATAGATGGTACAAGTATGGTACCAATAAGTATTGACTGGTAATTCCAAGTCATTATGCCCAAATCCATTGGAATTTTACTTTTCATAAAAAATTTCGATGATCATTAAATTATGAAATGGATGTTATGACCAATAATCATTAATGATGTCTATATGATGAAACCAGAAAGGGATGGTAACATCATAGATTTCCAATAAGGGTGGAAGTAACTAAAACCCAGTTCAAGATTAAAGTAAGAAACTACATCATAAAATATTAATTTGGAATGAATCTTATCCATGTTTTTACTAGAGGGTAGTGGGAGTGCCACCATTTTCGAAGAAAAATATGTTTGATAACATTTGAAAAATAGTTATTGGTCTTATAGTTAGTTAAGAATAGGATGAAAACAACTCTTCAGATTTTGACTTAAAGTTGAAACCAATGTTCTAGGGAATGAGATCTATTTAGGTAGGTCTAATGGTTTCTTATAACTAGTTAATATTAAATAAACTAATAAGGTATTGATAAAATAAAAATTGGAACAATTTGAGAGATAATTGTTACTAGTGTAAAATAGAATAAATCTATTCAAGAATATATATGTCGGAATAAGATGAGATTAATATGGTGAGAATAATTATATAAGTTTCACTAATGGATCTATCACATATGAAATAATATGTAAAATATTTGATATGCACAACATATACTCTATAGTAGCAAAATACAAGTTATATCTAGGATAAATGAAAGGTAAGAAGTCTAAACTATCTAATTTTACATGAGAAAGTACAAAGGATTTGTACTTGGTATGAAGAAAGGAAGAGATGCTAGTTGAAATGGGGCACAAACTTTTCTTCCTATAAGTTCAATATAATATTATGATACAACCATGATAAGATAACAAGAAATAAAAGATCATTCAAGATAGTTTTAGTACTATCTATAAATACTAGGTTTGTATCTACTTTTGAGGTAGCTAAAGAAGTAGTCTAAAATTCATAATGATTTTTTCAAGTTCAGGGAATTTCACCTATTAGGAAGGGTTTTATCATTATAATAATTCAATTACTATTACCATCCAAGATTTCAAGATTAAAAAACGTAAAAAGGGGATATACTTAGGGATATCATCTCTTTAGAAGTCTTACTCAATTAGGTAAAGTCACAAATAGTAGAATAACCACACATTGGAAACATAATAGGCCCATGAATAAAGCCATAACTCAGAAGAAACATTATTTGATTACTATTACATGTATATAGTTTTAAATATACATGTTTTTATTATTAATATAATTTTTTTGATATTTATACATCCACTTTTTATATAGTAATGTATTTATATTATGTATCATATGAAAATTTTATATATATTCCTGGGTATAATGATAACCTCAAGTTACTATGACCATAATTTTAAATATATATGTCCTATAGAATAGATACTTCATACTGATGGGACACATATGATGTCTAACTATCGGGTTCTGGGGGATCATAAGAATTTCTAATGCTTCTTATGAAGTTAAAACGTGGTGATATTTAGTAGATTATATCATGAGGATAGACCAGAAAATAAGAAAACCACATACTTAGGGTGTCATTAGATGTTCATATCTATAGACATGTGTATTGGTCTCATGAATTGAGATCATTGTAAATTTGTTCCATTTGATCATGTACTTTGATTCAAGGAAAAAAAACTGATAATAAAATCATGGAAAGGCATCTTGTTTTTGGTGAGTCATTGGTGGAATGGAATTTTCTAAATGGTCAAGATAGAATTTGTCGCTTCTGAGTTGAGGAAGATGTATCTTGAGGGACCTGGTTGACTAGGATGGTAGTAACATCAATAAATTCATGGCCATGGTACAAGAAATTAAGTCCATGAGGTAAGGTAACAACACATATAAAGAAAAAAATGATTATTACAAAAGTTTGCATCCTAATTTATGAGATATTAGAATACAAAGAGATTATATTTCACAGATTGTGTTTTTAGGAGGTATTCATAGCTATGACATTCCATATCTCCTTAGTAGGAATGGTGGGTTGTTATAATGCAATCTTAGTATATGGGTTAGACTCACTACTATCAAGATAAGGATCTAGAGGGTCACACACTAAGTTTATCCACAAGTTACACTTATTCTAATTAATTAGAGTTAAGAAAAAGTGGGCCCCACATGCAGGGGACGATGAACATCCCAGAATGACTAATCTTAAGAAAAACTAATTCAATTATATTATTATAGTTTATAATAATTACAATTGAATTTATTTATCAAGGTATTCAGAAGTTTTTGGATAATAAAATTGAATATAAAAATATATAACTTTTAGAATGAACATAGGATGTTCAAGGTTTTTTTAAATTCGTTAGTGAGATTACAGGCTGAGTTAATGTTTCATATTTCATCATGTAATATTTTATAGTGTTATAAGTGAGTTATAAAATATTTTTGACATTTATAATAATTTTTTTATGTCATACACATGTGAAAAGAAATAAAATTAAAGTTATTACTTTATATGGACTAAAGTGTAATTTTTGAAAGTATAACCTATGTATAAAAAATCATTTTAGCCTCATGAATAGTAAGATCCATCATTTTCATGAATTTAGTAATAGAATATCTCCTCTTCTATCCTATATAGTTCTTATAGAAAGATTCATAAGGAAGAACAAGGTCGGATTGATCCCACTTTCTCAATTGTATCCTCATTCTTCAAGCGATCAAAGAAATGTCAGAAAGCTCAACAATTTACCTCAATAGCACCAGGGAAACATAAATCAATGATCCAAGGATTAAAGGGAATGTGTAAATAATATAAAGTATTCCTAGTTTAGTGCCTTTCATCTAGGACACATCAATGGTTAGTGAATCAAACTGACATCTTCAATTGAACAAGGTACCCTTTTCGCATCCGTTAGACTTTATTTTTCATGATTAAATTAAAATACACATGATCCATTTAAAAATATTGGTAGGGGGTTTTGTGTATTTATTTTTTTAACATGTATTAGATCACAAATTTTTTAAATTATGTATATTTTTTGCTTTCTCTTTCCCCCTAGTTCGTTTATTTGGGAAATAAATTTTTCATATATTTATGAAGAACAAATTATGAAATATATATGGGTGCACCCACCTACCATGTGATCCATTTAAATAATATATGAAGGATTAATCCACTAAATTATCATGTTTGATATTTGATTTTAGTGAGTATACATTAAAATATTTTAATGTTGATTAAAATTAATATTAAACATCACATTCTATTTATGAAATGGCCGAGAAAAACCATTGACAAGATACCCACAACACTTACCAGAATGAAAAGTGTTGAAAATCAATAGTATGATTATACAAACCCAATGTGTGGTTGAAATGATTATATTAAATCATTTTTCATCTTGAGTAGAAATTAATAAATATATTTTTCCTTGAAGAGTAAAATGAATATGTCGACAACATTATATCTTTTTAGATATTGTCCCTAAAGTGAAACTAGTATCATAAAAATTATGAGATCTCATTAAATGTTTTTGATATTATATTTGAATTTTTAGATTATTTAAAAACTCACTAATGAAAATGTATTTTCATATAATTCCACATAAAAATAATTGAATAAAAATATTAAAGTAACTCATGATATGTTCAACATATAAAGTTTTGTATTGTTTTTCAAAACTACCAATACTATTGAATAATAATGATCTTATTATAAGATTTTTTTTATATTTATATATTTACATGTTTGGATTATTTTCATTTTATTTTTTCAATATTTATTGATTACAACATCTATATATGAATCCCCAATGTTTTTGAAATGCCTAAATCATATTCAAAATTTTGAATGTTTTACCCAATATGATAAATTATTTGGTGAACAAAATAAGTTGTATTTCATCTATCAATATTATGCTAAGGAAAAATATAAATTTAATTTATCAACCCATTGTTTTTATGAATTATTCTATTCATTATATTATCAATATGTTTTAAAAAACATCTAAAATATTGATGTTTTTTTTGAAATAAATGGCTTATTTTATCATGAAATTACATGGAATGTCCTTTTATTTTGAATTAATCATCCAAAAGATGAAATATTAAATTTTTTAATGATTTTAACCTTATCCATTAAATCTATTCCTTCTAAGAGAGTATGTTTCATAAAAGAGGGGTTGATGAAGAACATAATTATCCCAGAAGGATTAAATATAAACGTACATTTTATTTATCCCTAAAGGATATACATTCACATTTGAATAAGTAAATTTTAAATAATAAGAAATCATATTACATTGTGAGGTAATTTTATTCCATATTCATTTCAATATAAAGGGTTTAAACTATTATTATTCCAAAATTCAAAACTAATTTTTTGATTATTCATTGATAATGGACATTCTGTAATGTAATTGTGATGAAAATTATGAGAGGGAGGTGTAACTATTTTACTCTTTTTTCCTTAGTCAATTTTCCCATTGTGTTTTATTGATAGGTTTTTTAACACAGAAACTCTATAGGGACTTGATATTATGGTAATATTTTTCCCCAATCAAGGGTTTTCCCCTGAGGGCTTTTCTTTGATGAGTTTTTTAAATGAGGCAATCATACATAATAACAGATATCCAAGGAAATGTTATAAATTATTATGGATATCTATAATTAATGGAAATAGTTTTCCTTCCCTATATGCTATAATATTCAATTAAACCATTCATTATTTACTATGGTCTTCCTCCTATGTCCCAAAGTCATAATTAAATAATAATATTAATCGATATCTTGAAGACACATTTAAATGTTATAATCAAGAGGATTTGGGAACAATTCACTATTTTCCCCTTCATTAGGTTTTTCCCATATGGTTTTCCTGGTAAGGCTTCTAATGAGGTAGCATGACATGGAATTATATTACTTCTAATTCACTTATTTTTTCCACGGGATTTTTTAAGTGAATATTATATAATTTTCCATGAAATTATGACATTGAAGGGGGGGGGGGTGTTATGAAACATTATTAAATGGATTTCATAATTATGATAATAATAAAAACTCTTCAATTCAAAATAAATTTCCCTCATAATTTCGTACTGTCCATATTATCTATCCATTTGAATTCTAGCCTTCGGATTAGATATTGTAGGGATTATTCTCAACCATTAGATTAAATTCCATGTACTACATATATGATGATATGTTAATAAAATGGAAATAACTTTTGGTCTCTACATTATTTTATTTTCTCTGCTTCTTGTTTGTATTATATTTATATTTATATTTTTTATCACTATAAACAAATTCGACACTTACTTCATCAACAATGTGCTTTGCCTATGATTGGTCTTACATTTCTAGTTTCAAAATTCTTCGCAGTTTTTATTGGAATTCAATCAATTTTAGAAAAAGGAGGTTAATTTAAATTAATTATAAAATATTAATATATATCATTAGATTTTTATATTAATTTTATTAAAATAAAAGTTCTTTAAATATGAAAAAACATTATATATATATATATATATAAATTAATAATAAATATAATCTTGAAAAGAATTTTCATAAAAGAACTTATATTTTAAAATTAATAATAAATTAAATTGAATATAAAATAATATAATTTTTTTAAATAATTTCAATTATATTTATTAAAAAGTAAAATGATTATATAATTTAAAATTTTTTGTTAGATATTTTTGGATATTTGTTTAGATATTTAAAAATGGATATTAATTTTAATTTATATGATAATTTTTTTATCACTTGAGAAAATTTTATATTATTTTTATGTAGATTATTGATTTCCTAGCATGTATCAAATTCTTATTAATTTGGTTTTAAATATTTCCAATACACATTATATGTTCGTAATTATTATACTAATTACCAACAATTTATTTTTTTGGAAAATGTTATAAAATTTTGATATATCATTTTTCAATACATTAATGATAATTGTGTTAAATTTTAAATGAAATTGAGTATATTTGTAAATAAATTAAACAAAATGTCATTAAATGTCTGACCAATATTGAAAATCATTGACATTAGAAATAATCACTGACAACTATACAATTTAGTGTAGAATTACTTAATTAAATCTAGCTTTCATAGCTATTTATCTATATTATCTATGGGATCAATTACTATTCCAATTCCAATTATCCCTACACCAACCTCCTCTATGTTCTATAACATCTTTATCTTTTCAATAATAATCAAAACTTCCCAATCATCCCGAGTAATAAAATGAAAAACTTCTTATTATTGTAGCAAGACAATCATCACACCAATATTATGAACTAAAACTCATCACCACTAGGCTCTCCAACCTAGACTACGTTAAATTTCTCATATGGGTCACATACCATGAATTATCCTCCCTACCCATAGCTATAGTAACCAACCCCATCCAAGTTGACAATCCTTACTAGGTTCTCGTACACTAGACCACCCATTGAGGATTGATGTTACATCCATGTGAATTAAAAAGGTATTACTATATAATGATTAATGTTGAAGAAATCATAACCATCTATTTTGATTAAGTATAATATACTCAATAAGAAATTTAGTTAACCACCAAATGGGTCATTGCTGACACTTTAAATAACTAAAATATAATTACTTTTTGGAACCTATATCACTGTCATGAACAATAATCCATATGTCATGTGAACCCACATATCCAAACATGATGCATGAATTCCAAAAAATTTCCCCCCTGAGGAAATAAAAAAATGATAAATCAATAAATTATGAACATCATATTTGAAAATAAAAAAAGTCAACTAAAATTGTGAAAATCCTGAACAAAAATACCAACTCTTCAAAAAATTGAACTTCAGTTCATGCATGTGCTGTCCTTGAACAACCATAACATCCATCCCAAGTTTCGAATAGTATTAACTTCTCATACCATGTACCAAATTTTAAAAAAAGAAAACAAGGCTATAATACCATTTTATACCATCCAAATCTGTACAACTTGAATAGTGAAAAAACCAGTGGTGCCTCACAACCTTAAGAAGACCTTGTACACCAGAGGTTTCCAAATAATGGAAAGGGTCTGATAAAACCATTGGAGGAGACTCATTGAATTAACAATAATAGAAAATCTATAAAAGAAAATGAATCAAAGTGTAAAATATGGATTTATAGTGAATAGAAAACCATAACAACAACATAGCCATGCCATAACAAAATATACATGTTGGACATACGATCATACATAAAAAACACATAATGGGTCGATCGTACATAATAAAAAGATAAACTAAAGTAAATAAAAGGGGACTTGATATGATCCTTGATATCACCTAATACATATCTCCACACCACATTAATCTTCTTCATCCCACTTATACTGGGATATAACCTAAACTAACCTATTAACCGTAAAATCTTCACTTTCACCAAAGTGCCAGTGTAGGGCATGAGAACAAAACTCAATAGCCACAACCAATGATGTCCCTAAAAAACCAGTATATAAGTGCATGAATGTACTGAATAAAAAGGAATACTTAACATCACATGAAATTCACCTATTATACCAAGGTTACTCAACAAAACACTCTCTCGGTCAACTCATACCTACTTCAACCAGTGTTGGACCACGATCTATCAGTGATGCAACTTAAAAATGATAGTTTTCATACTAAGTAGCTCATATTAATAACTGGGTGGAATCACATCCATCTCACATAACTACCATATTAGGTGGTATCACATCCAACCAAAATCATAAATATCTCAAGAGGAATCATGTACAACTCACATCATAACTATCTCAAGAGGAATCACATCTAAATAATATCCCAACCATCTCGTGAGGCATCATGTGCCACCTGTATCACAACCATATCATTGAGAATTATGTCCAAACCATATCCCAACCATATCAAGAGGAATCACATCCAATACATTTCACAACAATATTAATAGGAATCCCATACAACCTACATCACAACCATCTTGAGAGGTATCACATCCAACCAGCACCATAACTATACCAGGAGGAATCACATCCAACCGACTCACAAACATCTTGGTAGAAATCAAATACAACCAAAAACAAAACTATATTGGAAAGAATCACATATGACACGTATTACAAAAAATATACTAGGTTGGAATTACAACAAACCTCGTGATAAAAAATTTCCCAAGTTGGCATTATAACCAACCACATACCAACATAACACCTAGTTGACATTATACTAAACCAAGTATAAAAAATGATTCCCATTTGGAATTACACCCAACCACAATATACCATGTAATGAAATATTCCCAATAATGATCTTCATATACTTTCAAACACATTTTATAATGCATCTTCATGGATACTAGTCATATAGAATTTATGAAAGGAAATTATCATGGTTGGCATTCTGTCCCACCCCACAACATACACTCACTGGGTTTGTTATCGACATGCCCAACCAACTACATCACCACACATATCCATAACCATGGTAAAAAATATATTACCCTTGGTATTTATTCATTAAAACCCATTAATGTTATCAAATTAATCACAACTAAATTATAGTATATCTTGTACACACATGTCAACTTGTCCTATCTCAGTATGAAAAAGGTTCCCATACAATTACCCATCACATAAGGGTTGTTCCTTAAAAATAAACGTGTTCCCATATTTTAGGAACACATTGGCATTAATTATAGGCTCACAAACCAAAATATAAATAATAAAATACCTCATAGTTCCATTCCATAGGTACCGATTCACTTCACTAGGAAACATGACCATGAACGACCACATGTTCAACCCATAAGGTTTAGGGAACCAATAATAGTTCAAATAGATCATACCCATCACTAGTAAAGTGGAAAAAACATTTTGGTACCATGATGGGTCATTTTTTTCATGCCCACCAGCAAATGTACCTTGTATATCCATTCTCACATCACTCCAAATGCTCACCCTTAGGAATCGTTCTAGGTGAGTAATGAATATCTAGAACAAGACCCCCACCAATACACAAACCTTATAAAAATTTCTCTATAAATCCTTAACGAGAGAAAATACCTTGAAAACACCCTATTAAATATTTAAAATGTCCCTAACAATTCTAATTCTGAATTTAAATTGAGAAAGTCAAAATAGACTGAGTTCCACACTCAATTAAATTGGTATTTTCTTTGACTACACTAATAGTCGCTATTCCGGGTCATTAAAACCTACCTAGAATAATAATTATAATTCTCAAGAATAATTCATGTTAATTTTTTCATAGAATACATTAATAATCAATATTATATAAATAAATTGTTCTAGTCGATACCCTGTCACTCCATCTATCTCTAAAGACCCGATGATCCATGCATCTTGATGATGAATACTTTCACCAACTCTATGAGAATACCCCACTCTTAGTGGAATTCCTGAATTATCAATTCAACAATTTCATATACCAATGGTTGAAATTTCTAGTATACACTATCCCATATCCTACTCAATTCCATACCTGAGCATCTCCCAATGATTCCCATCAGAACTTATAGTATAACCCATATTCTATGCTTATAACATGAAGCATCCTTCTATTTCACAAGAAATAAAATTTACTAGAATCACTTCTATTCCACAAACCCAACCACCCTATCGATCCATAACCTAAAATATCATTTCCATTAGCTACCAATCATGCTAATTTTACTCTATCCACATCATTACCGATATTTGGTTATTCCCATTTGCTGAACATAAATCAACCACACTACCTTGCATCCAAGAATCAATATAAAATCATAACCTCCCCCATTTTATGTAAATTAACATGCCACTTATAAATTTTACCAATATTATCTTGAAAAGTGAATCATAAACTCCAACCATTTAGGTTGTTCTCCCCACCGTAAAATTTATCATATTCCTAATTTACGAGCATGATCCTGCCCGAAGCCTGCTATCAACCAAGCATCGACACTCATGATACCCACTCAATATATCCTAATAAAACCATACCATAAACCCTAATTTAATATTTATTATATCATTGTGATATATCCCACTAACACATAATTTCATTGATGAATTAGTGTCACAAAATTCAGTCTTGACTGACTCTCCATCACACGACTTTCACGTTCCTACTACCTATAGACCACAAAATGAACCTGTTAGTGATTCAATATCTCATCCATACACAAATCACTATAATTGAGAAACACTCAACATTCCTTATCGATCAAAGTGATCCACTTGGTCCCTCAGTATACCATGCCACCCAATAGTCATCTTATTTCATTACACATTCTATAAAAGGACACAACTCACCTCTCATATTAGTTGATTTTTTTCCGTATGATCATAATTCTCATGTATGCTTTGTAAATTCACCATAAATATCTAGATAACTCATATAATTCTCTATAAACATTATAATAAATTATTTCCCACTGGAAAATTAATAATTACCATCCAAAGAGAAACCCTTTCTTTTACTAACACATAATACAACATCGAGGGCCAAAACCCTTACATTTTCCTCAACCAAGACAATATATTTTTCTACTTCTCAAAATTTTAATATACATTGATCACTATATATCAGGATTATCCATAAAAACTACTAACATCCCATAACCTAGATTCAATAATCCAAGGAAATGAAGGATTCTTTGTCCCCATTGCATAACAAAGCCACCCCTTAGGGTCTTACATCCACACAAGTCTCAAGGGATCAACTCATTCCCCAATCGACCAAATACACACACTAAGAAGGAACATATGAGATCTTGACACATTGATAAAATTATTATTGCTTTATTATAGGATTCATGAAATTCTAACATACAATATTTTCTTCCAGATATTTTCTAAAAATCTCCCAACAAGCATGTCGCACGTGCTATCAAAGGCCAATCACACCTAACTGAGAACTAATATAAACATCCAAGGATGAGATTAAATATTTTTATCCTACACATAATGAGGATAATATAAAAAATCTACCTCTTTTCCATGATAATAGATACATCATAGAATTTATTATCACAATGAGACATAACTTCCACCATTTTCTATCTAAATATCATCTATAAGAAGGCACACACCCTTGATTCCTTCTTTCCATATAACTTGATCCAAACCACCATGAGTCATACCCCATTGGTCAGAGGGTCAAATGATTAACCCACTATCTAACCATGCCTCACTTGCATGTTCAACACATCATCACCCAAAGTACCACTCGTGCATCTATGTCTATATATACTAAGGCATTCAACATGCCTAAACCATTACATGGACACACAATAACCATGAATCATTCCAATCACATGGATCATCCAACCATTATTACCATATATAGGGAATCTACATGACTGGTCTATCCCATCACTCTCAACTACCCTTATAAAATCCCAATCACCATGATAGATAAAAAGAAAAACATCCTATTATTCAAGATTGAAACTAATCACACCAATATGCTAAGATAAAACTTATTATCAATTGGACATAAAACCAATTCTATAGAAAATATCTCACAAAAGTCACATCCCATAAAGCAAATCCCCTGCTTTTTTCTCAAACATCTCCAAAAAACTCATAATACATTATCACATACATGGGCTCTCATCAATATCATGTATCCATATACCCATAACAACCCATCCCCCATAGGCTGTCAATAATCACTAGGTTCCCATAACTAGACTACCCCATTAAGTATTTCCATTACATCCCTTAGCATAAAATGGAATCAATATATAACAATTCATGTTTAATAACATGTATCCATATTTTTTGGTTAATTATAATTCCACCAATAAGTTATTTGAGTAAATACCATATAAGTTTTTGTAAATGTTTTAAATAACCTAAATATATTTTATTTTTAGAACCAATATTATAATCACATTAATGAATACATATTTCATGTGAACCTATGGGCTAAAATGATGCATGAACTCATAACTCTTTCTACCCTAGGACAATAAAAAACCCAAAAACAATAAATGTAGTACCTCAAAACTAATAAAAATTAATTAAAATCACAACATTATAAAAAATGAAGAAAAATCACAAATCCCTATGAACTTTAACTTCAAGGCATACAAGACATATTCTGGTATAGGCATAACATCTATCCAATGTTCTATCTAGTCCTAAATATATCTACCATGTCCAAAACAGTAATAAAAAGAAAACAAGGATTTTTTACCACTTCATAATGTATCAGTCCATCCAACCCAAACAGTGACAAAACCTAAATCACCATATAACATAAAGTTTAGATCCTTATATACCCAATTCTATTGACCAGTGGAAAGGGTTTGATAAAACCATGTGGGAAGACTATACCCTTTAGTATCATTACAAAATATAATAACCAATAATATAAAATGCATAAAAGGAAACATATCTGAGTGTAAAATGTGGAATTACAGAAAAAAATAAAACCCTAAAACAACATTGAAACACTATAAAAAAATATACATATAGTTCATTAAGTCACACTTTAGAATATGATCACTCAATTAACCAGTCATACAAAATATATGAATAAACCAAAATAAAAAAAGAGACCTATCACCATCCTCAATATTTCCTCAAAATATTCTTCGCACCCCCTCTGTGTTCCTATAGTTCATCCACTTGTACTAGGTCATAGACCACACTTGCATGTTAGCCATAAGATTGGCCTAGGAAACATAGTAACCATACAAGGTGTGAGAAGAAAACTAATTAGGCCCCCACCTGTAATGTTCCTAATAAAAACTAGTATATATGTGCTTGAATGTACTAAATAAAAAAGATTGCATAAAATTACATGCAATGTAACTATCATTCTGAGTGTACTCAATAGACCACCCCATTAGTCTAATCATACATTCTTTGTCTAGTACTGGGTTATATTCTATCAATGGTGTTACCAAAAAATGCTAGTACACATATTGAGTAGATTATATCAAAAATTGGGTGGAATAATATCTATTACTAATGATTAAATTTTTGTAGGACTATTTTGGCTATTTATATTCTTATATGACTCTCCCTTTTTCCAAAGGTGAGACACATTAAGTGTAATTGACAACCCTTTTTTCAGTTGAGAGGATGGGAGGTTAAATCATTCCCCAAGGGGAATTGTTTTCTAGAACAATAATCTCTTATAGTTTTAATACATGTTATTGATATCTTTCCATGTAACAATACTGCTTACCCTTTGGTGAAAATGATTGACTGACAACATGCATTTAATAGGGAACTACCCATGGGGATTATACTATCTCACATTTTAACACAATATCATGTTATATTATAGTTTAAATATATATAGTTAGGAACTATAGAATTTATCACCATCCAGAGAGGAATTAGGTTCCTATGAAATGAGGAAGGAGTTGTTGTGGAGTTGGGGTCAATCCGATAATAGGGTTTTCCTATGTATCCCTATGAAGGGAATCAGAAGACATGAAATTTAGATCCATTTAATAGGGAATGTCATACCTTCTAATTTCATTTGAACAATACAACCATGGTTCCTTTCAAGTTTGTGTATCCATGACTATTTACAACTATTTTAAAGTAATAAAGTTGTCTACTAGGTGAAAAGTACTTATTAGTGGTCTGTTGTGAGACTTATGCATGATTATCTATTTCTGGTTTATGTTTACATATTAATCGAGTGAAGGAATTATTATAAACAATAGGAAAATCATAACATAGATAATTTGAGAAACCAATAGGAGAATCTCAACTTAGGAAATTTGAGGAAACTAAGAGGGGAATATAAATATATGGAATTTAGGATCAAGGTGGAGATTATTAGTATCACAATCTAAATCATATTTTACTTAGATCAAAACTTTCATGGTGTAAATTAGTTAATTTAGTATGGAATAGTGAATTAAGTGGAGGGATTGAACCTAAGGCCTAAGACCATATATCAACATTGACCTAACTGGGGGTTTGAGGGAAAAGTCTCTATATTATTGACAAAGATGAATGGTGACTTGGTGGGTTAGCTAGATGACTTATCATGAATCCACAATAAAAGTGGATAGGTGTTAATATTAATCACCCAGGTTATCCCTTGAGGGCTGGGAATGATTCCACATTAAAATATGTTGGGTGCCAAGATGATTCACCTAGGTAAACCCTTGAGGTCTGGGCAGAATTGTATATTGAAGTATGAAATGTTATTAGATGCTTCATCCAAGTTTTCATTTAAGTTTTAGATGGAGTTTCCTTTTTATAAATTTTTCTTACTTATTGATTCAAAAAACACTAAATGGAATGTTATCGGAGGCTTGGGCATGTGTGGATTTTCTCTATGTCCTCAAGTGCTTTGGGATTCAAACTTGTGTGTACTTCATGTTAAAATGGGAGGTTTGGGTGGGGGTGGGGGGCATTTTTTAGGAAATCCTTGGTTTAGGATCCAAACTATGGGTGGTAACCACCCATAAACTCTTTAGGAACCCAAATATATCTTTGGGAACACACAAATGTTTCTGGGTGTGTATGCATGCGGCTATATTTGGGTGTACAAGAGATTTCATTTACGTACACTTCACTAGGGAATATAGGCTTTCATATGGGAACACAAGTGTTTTTTAGGTGTGTAGAGTGTTTAATGTTGGATTTCATCAAGGAGAATAGTGTTGGGTGTTACATATTTCATTTGGGTGTGCGGTATTCTATTTGGGAACATGGTGATATGATGAAGACCTTATGAGTATGAGATTGAGTGATAAAAATATGGGTGTGAGAAAAAAAACACAAGGATGGGAGCATAAAGCAAGGTTTATTTGATGTAGAGAACACACAATAACTTTTTTACATTGTGGGTGCGGACTTTGTAAACTGTTCTCTATATAATTGAAACTTTAAACAACCATAAATGTTTATCCATAAGTTCTTTATAGCTCCACAAACTATCAAATCAAATCTTGAAAAAAATAAATATGATTATGATTACAAGGTTTAACTTTATATGGTGTTTTATGAGGACAAATGTAATAGACCAACCTAGGTCAACGCAAAATTTCACTTGAATTGGACGTCCATAAGGCCTGAAGCACATTATATATTTCCATGGGCTGTTAACAAGCACTGGGGAGTTATATAATGAAATGTGGGAATTATTTCACCCCAAATAGATATACGATAAGATAAAAATAAATATAGTAACATAAAAGATATCCAAAATAAATCATATATCAAAGAAATAAAACCATAAAGGTAGAAAAAAATATGTAACACCCCAAGATTCCATGGTACTCTTCTCTTTGAATAATACAATAGCTTGTGTTTTACATAGCTCCGAGTTCTAGTACACCACAACTAATCAAACTAGCCGATTAAAAATCGGTTATGAAAAGTAAAACCTTATTTTTGAAATTTTATAAATTTTATTTTTCAAAATTGACTTAATTTTTGGATTCAAAATATCAAAATTAGTTTAGGGTGAATTTTTAGTATTTTTCTAAAAACATTCAATTTTTGACGAATAGTGAAAAACATTGCATCATTGTTTAAAAATGACTTTTTATTTAAATAATTATTTTTAATTTAAATTTATTCAAAATTAAAAATAGATACATAATACCTATATTAGTTTAATTTAATTCATTGGATTTCAAAAATCCAACAGACATAGTTTCCATCAGAAAGTAAAATGTGGTTCAATTGGATGAAAATATTTTTTGGTTAATAATAACTTTTGAATTTTATTTACCATGGTTAAAGGTAAATAGGCTAATTAAAGGTAAAAATAATAATATAATAACATAAAATTACCCCAAAACATGTAAAAATTATATTTTATATGTGTTTTTAGACCAAAATAAACCTCAGGACACAATATGTGATCTTTTTTAATCCACTTGGGTTAGATGAGGACATTTATTATATTTTATTTAAAGAAGTGTTAAAAGTTTTAAATTAAAATTTTATTTACTAAACCATTTTTAATATTGGTTTATACATAAGATAAAGTCAACTATAAATATTCATTATAAATATAAAAAATTTCATAAATCATGGTATTTTATTTATAATTTTTAGACAATAAATAATTAAATTTATTTATGACACAATAATGATGCAGTAATTATCTTATCAATGAATGATTTTAACAAATGAGATTATAAATATTAAAATAAATGTAAATTGAATATTTTTATGACATCCAAAAATTTTATAGGTGAATATAAAATTTTAGGGTTGGTTCAATGTATTTTTTTCTAAGGAATCAAGTTTTTATGACTTTAACAAAAACCAATTACTAAATAGTGTAAAAACTGACATAAATGAGTTTTTAAAACAAATACTATTTTATTAAATCATATAATAGTCCTAAATTTCTAATATTAGGAAAAATGACTAAGATAATGTTTCATATGTCATAAATGAAAAACTTGAGATTCTCTTGGTATTTTATAGTAACTATATTAACCATTTAGTATAAAAATACAAGAAGACATGGTAAAAGTTAAACTATTTAGCTAAGGGTTAAATCTAAAAGATAAGTTTAATATGGTAATATAAACATGTCTAAAACCTATTGGTTGATAGTTTTTAGACCTATACTCATCTTAGACTTGAACTAAATCATTTTGGAGCTATTATAAACAAAAAATAATTTTATAATAAATTAATATTTCAAGCTTTTCTTAAAGTGCCCCTCACCTCTATTATAAAAGGGCACTTCCCATTCTCTTAAATTCACACCTCCAAAGATATTTGTCTTGAAAAAAACCTCCCCAAGTAACCTCCCAACTACCCTCGCTTAAACCAAGAGGCCTTAGATTTATTATAATTCTAACCTAAGGAGTCCTTTTGTTCAAATCCAAAGGAAGCACCTAAAGAAGAGGTAATTATTTTGTAACATCTTTCAAAGTTCTTTTCTTCTTCTACTTCATATTTCTTTGTTATTCCCATAGTAAAATTATAAATCCAGTAACTTCTACATACATAGATTTTATTATAAATATGGTATAACTATATACATTATTCAATCCATCCTATGAATGACACAGTCACCATGTGTGCCTACATACGGCTTACCATCTCCACGTCGTGGTGTAGTTTGTTATTCAACACTACATTATTTGGATGGGTTTAATAATGATTATAATTATTTTAAATAATAAATATAACATATTAATGATTCTCTATATATAATATACCATCCAATTACATACAATTTCACCATCAATAGAATGATATTTTTGTTCGTGTGTACGTACAACTTACCGTCTCCACAACGCGATGAGATTCATTCCCCATGGTAACCATTAAAGAATAATTTTTATTTTATGATTTAAAATAATGTTTAATAACTTAATATCATTCTGGAGATGAATCAAGTACATCTTACCCATAACAAACATGACTTATGTAACAAAAAATATAAAGGAAAACAAATCAGTTAACACACAAAACAATGATAATACTGAAATATTTTTAACAATGAAATATTAGAGGATCATATATGATATCATATTTATGTATGTGGTTCTTGTATAATTTAATAAAAATGATTTAACCATTATACATGATGTTAATTTACCCTTTATTAAGGAAAATTACAAGGTAATGATTAATTTTACAATCTATCTATTATATGAGGTTGTTTATACGTAAGTATATATGGGGACTTCTTTATCATCCACATCTGGGTTTCTTAAAAATATATTTCAATTTTTTTTATTTTCTAGAATATGGGTTAACGTAATTTATACCATTTTTTGAATTTTTATAGTTTTTTTGAAAGGAATATTTCCGTCATTTTCCAAACAAGGTACTTTATAAACTTTTCAACAAATTAAGAAAAGAAAGTTTTTATAACATATACAACAGGTGTGGCTATTTTACACCGGTATAAAAACTTTGAAGCTTCCTTTACAATATTATAAGAATATTTTCAAAATAAATATTTTCTTTTATAATTATGAAAATATTAAATGATTTCAATGTAGAAAGAGATATTTATATGAAATAGTTTTTTGGATTGATTTCATCTGTCTCAACATTTATTATTGGATTTTATGTTTAATTGAAGTTGATTTATTATGATACAATATTCCATACTATATTGATAGTTTAATGATATTTTTGACTTTGGATGTTCTATTTTTATGTCATTCATAATATATGGTTAAAGTATTAACAATTTGTATGCTAGTTTAATATGAATGATCATGTTATGTTTTACCCTTTTCATATGAGGAATGAATTGGACGTAGTAAGTTATGGGTGGGCCCGCTATAGCCCCTCGATGCATCAGTGGGTCTCATGAGACAAAATATTGTCTTGGAACAAGGAATTAACAGTATTTTTATTTGAAGTCCTGGCATGAGGCATTGACTATGTGGTCATAATGTCTAGAATTATGCATTTCATCATTATGAGATTAGATATTGATATAACATGTGATTATTTGACTACTAGAATATCTATGTAAATAATTAAATGGAATTATTTGATGTATTTTTTTATATTATTATGAAGTTTAAGTTTTAAAGGCATGTGTTTTAGTATTATACATTTCCTTAAATGTTTATGTTTATTTATGATAGTTTTTGCTAAATTGTTATTCTTACTGAGAATCTGAGCTCACTCTTATCTTATGTTTCATTTTCCCAAGGATGCAAAGAAGTATATTATGAATAACCTGTAGGGATAGGCTAAGTGGTGTGAGTGTGTTCAAAGGAGACAAGATTTTTCTTATTCATTTCATAATGCAATGAAAAACTTATGTATATATGTAGTACTTCCAAGGATACTAAACTGATCGGTCTTTTCATACTTGATCTCTTGTGATCATGCCAATGTTATGTAATAATGCACCAAATTTAGGTAACTGGGGTCAAGGAGTTATAGTTGGTATCATAGGAAGTATATCACAATTCCTAGAAACTAGATTTAGAAAAACTCTAATTAAAGAACATTACCCTAAGATAGACTCTGATGATTAGTATAGAAGAACATCCATTTTTTTTGGAAACGTAGATATTATGTGGGTTTTCCAAGAAATACATCCCTGTAGGGATACAACAAGTGTACGTGGTTCTGGAACAGATGTACCTAGGTGTGAAATCTCCAACCAGAAGTTTCGGGCTTGATCTGGGGTATCTTGGTACACAAAAATGGACATTACTTCCTACCTAGTTTGACACTCGTGGGGGATATTATTAGGATAATTCAAATTTACTTTAAAAACCATTATGAATGATTTATGAGTAAATAATTACCCAATTTTTTTTATGATTATAGATTATATTTATAAACTATTCAATATATGATAAGTATTTTACAAGTTTGGAATTATGCATTGTTATTTATAAACTAATCAAGTGCATGCCATTGTTTAGAAATGACACCTAGGGGAAGGAATGGAAACCGTATCAATGTATGTAATACTTGTAGGGATTTACCTCATATTCAAGATAATTATAGTGGAGTTGATGATGCAACTAGTGCTGAATATCTTATAACCATACTAGGAAAAATCACTCAGGTTATGATTAATAACCATACCTGTATGGAGAACCCTGATCCACAATGCGAAGGATCGATGTTAGACTGTTGTATGAGGAAACAATCACCAAAATTTAATGGGACTAAAAATCCATATTTAGCTAAGAAATGGATAAGTTCCTTAGAGAAAATATTTCATTCTTTGGGGTGTAGCAAAAGGGAAAAGTTTTTATTGTTGTATATCGCCTCTCAGGAGATACAGATCAATGATGTTCATTAATTCAAAACCCAGAGGACAAAGAAGTATCAAATATAGAATGGAGGGAATTTAAAGATCTTTTATCAGAAAAATAATTTCCTTGTGAACATCAAGAGAATATGGAAATACAATTTCTGAGTCTGAGGCAAAAGGATGATGGAAATTTGGGAAAGTATGAGGATAACTTTACAAGGCTATCAAGGCATACTACAGATTATATACATAACCCAAGAAGTAATATTGCTCGATTCTTTTATGGGTTTAAACCATTTATCTGATGAGAATTAGTCTCACAATCCTTGTTGTTGTACAAAGATATAGTCTCGTGTGCTATCAAGATAGAACATGAATTATAGAAGTCTTATAAATTTAATGTGAATCAAGAGAAGAAGAGATCAGTTGAACACTCCATAAAAGGAAATAAGGGGAAGAAGTGAAAATTTTAATTTCCACCATTCGGTAAATGTGGGAAGAAACACCCCAGTACTTGCCTAAAGGGAATGAGAGTTTGTTATAAGTGTGGAGAAAAAGGACACCAAGATCATGATTGCAATGGGAATAAAGAAACTACCAATGTTCAATTCTATAATTATAAAGAGATGGGACATTATGCAAATGATTTTCCTAAGCTTCAAAGAAATTTTCCCCAGAAAAAGAAAAGGGAGAAAGTACAAGCTTATGAAATCACTACTACTAAGGTTAATGTTCCTAATGAAATGGTGGAAAGTACTTTAATAATTTCCTCAAAATTATCCAATGATTTATTTGATTCTAGATCATCACATTATTTCATATTTTCCCAATTTTCCAAGAAAATTAGGTATTTCTAATTTGACTTAATAAGGGAGTTGTCAGTCAAAACTCCTAATGGAAGTATCATTGCAAAAAAAATTTGTCAAGGAGTTACCATTATGGAATATAAACATGATTTATCTAATGATTGTATTGCAATAACCATGATTGAATTTGATATAATCCTCGGTATGGATTGTATTTCGGACCATGATGTGGAAATTTATTGTAAGAAGAAGGAGGATAATTTTTTTTTATGATGATTAAGAATCTCATATATTTACATAAAAAACATCACCATATGATTATCATCTTGATCCACCCCCAATAGCTCTACTAAATTCAATTATTGGAGAGTAAGGGAGTGAAAAAATTATGGTTTAGGAAAGGAATGTTCAAATATATTATGTAACTATTGTGCAAGAATATGTTGATGTGTTTCTAGTGGATTTACTTAGACATCCTCCAGAATGGGAAATTGGGTTTTCCATTGACTTAATTTCTTGTTCAAGGCCCATATCAAAGAAACCTTATAGAATTTACACAATATAATTAGTAAAACTAAAGAAACAACTAGTGGAATTGAGTAATATATTATTTAGTATCACTAGTGTTTCACCATGGGGAACCCCTATTCTTTTTTGTTAAGAAGAAACATGGATCTATGAGGTTGTTCATTGGCTACAGGGAGATCAATGCAATAACAATAAAGAACAAGTATCCCCTACCTCTCATTTATGATTTATTTGATCAAATTCATGGATCTCAATATTTTTCAAAGATTAACCTTTGATCTAGATATCATCAGTTGTGCATGAGGAAGGAAGACATTCCAAAGATAAAACTTCAAACTATGTATGAGCATTATGAGTTTATAATAATGACTTTTAGACTGACTAATGAACCCTCTATTTTCATGGGCCTAATGAATAAAGGTTTCAAGGAATATCTTGATGAATTTTTAGTGGTATTTATTAATGATATCTTAGTATACTCCAAAAGATGTGGAGATCATTAAAATCACTTGAACACTATTCTGAAAACTCTTAGAAGAAATGAATTATATAGGAAGTTTAGAAAGTGTGAATTTTGGATTTAAGAAATATATTTTCTTACGCATATTGTCTCAAAGGATGGAATATATGTTGATCCTTAAAATACAAGGGAAATCCAAGAATAGATAGCACTTAAGAGTATAACCAAGGTACATAGTTTTTTTGGATTAACAGGTTACTATCGGCATTTTGTCCAAATTGTTTCCTCATTGGCTAACCCATTAACCAAGATCACATGAAAAGAGGTTAAATTTGTTTGGAAAAAAGAGTGTGAATAATGTTTTAAATAATTTAATAGAATATTATTCCATGCTCTTATCTTGAATCTACCATCGGGGAATGATGTGTTTGTTATTTATAGTTATGCATCAATAAAAGTACTTGGTTGTGTTCTTGTGTAGATGATAGAGTTATTGCCTATATATTATGATAGATAAAAATTCATGAACAAAACTATCCTACTCTTGATCTTGAGTTAGTAGCTGTAATATTTTCTCTAATGATATGGAGACACTATCTCAATAGTGAAAAATGTGAGATATATACTGACCAAAAGAGTTTAAAATATATTTTCTCAAAGAAATAACTCAACATGAGGAAAAAGAGATGGATTTAACTACTCAAGGATTATGATTTACCAATACACTACCACCCGGGGAAGGAAAATAAGGTGGAAGATTCTTTGAGTAGAAAAGATCATGGAGTTCTAAAGAAGATGAGAGTTTAAAGGGATCTTATGTTCATGGATTTAGTAAAGATGGATATGAGAATAATAATGGAAGGTGAAACATCAAAACTTTGTAAAATTATTTCCAAACCATATTTACTTGAAAGTATAATAAATTATCATACTGATGATGATGAGTTTCAAAAAAAATTAAAGATGTGAATGATGGGAGATTGATTTACTTTGTATAGGAAGATAGAATTTTGAAATTTGGGAAGAGGCTTTGTGTTCTTGATATACCTGATCTAAAAAGGGAATTGATGGATGATGCTCATATCTCCAATTTCTCTATACACCTTGGTAGCACTAAGATGTATATAGATTTAAAGAATCATTTTTGGTGGGACAACATGAACAGAGAGATTGCTGATTATGTGCAAGATGTATGGTTTATCAATAGGTGAAGTCTGGAAGACAACTTCCTATAGGAGTCATGGAACATCTTCCCATACCTGAGTGGAAATGGGATGATATTATGATGGACTTTGTCATGGGGCTAACAAAGACTCCTAGAAGGAATGATACAATATGGCTAATTGTTGATCGTCTTACTAAGTCAGCACATTTTCTTTCTATAAGAGAATATTTACCCCTTGAATGTTTAGAAATAATATATATTAATGAAGTTGTCAGACTTCATGGTGTACCCCTATCGATTGTTTCTGATCATGATCCTTGTTTTACATCAAGATTCTGGAAAATTCTTCATAAATACCTAGATATTGAACTTCATATGAGAACTGCCTACCACCTCAAATTGATGGACAATCAGAATGGACTATTCAAACCTTAGAAGAAATATTGTTATCCTGCTCACATTATTTTCAAGGTAATTGAATCAGTATTTACCTCTAGTATAATTTTCCTATAACAATATCTTATATTGAAGTATTCAAATGGCACCATATGAAGCGTTATATAGAAAGAGATGTCACACACCAACTTGTTGGGATGACATTGGTGATGGAAAACTCATAGGCCAAAAAATTGTTGAGGAAACAATGGAAATGGTGAAGATTATCCAAACCCACATCAAAGCAGCTCAAAGTAGGAAAAAGAGCTATGCTGATAACTAAAGGAATGATTTATAATTTCAAGTAGGAGATCATGTTTTCTTGAAGGTATATCCATGGAATGGTGTTATAAGTTTTAGTAAGAAGGGTAAATTAAGCATTAGGTACATTGGAACTTTCAAAATTCTAGAACAAATTGGAGTTGTATCTTACCATTTGGTAATGTCGCCAAGTATCTCCAAAGTTCTTGATGTGTTTCATATATCTCTATTGATAAAATACATGCCAGACCCAAAACACGTACTCACCTTTGACGAAATATATCTCAAACTTGTTCTGTCTTATTGTGAATATCCTATCAATATTATTGATACCAGAGAATATGAGTTGAGAAATAGGATGACTCATCTAGTAAAATTTCTTTGGAGAAACAATAAAATGGAAGAGGCAATATGAGAACTTGAGGAACTTATGAATAAGAACCGCTTAAATATTTTTATTTAGTAATATTCTAGAAATTTTGAGGATGAAATTATTTGAATTAGGGAAGAATTTAACACCCCAATCTTCCGCAATACTCTTCTCGTTGAATAAAATAGTAGCTTGCATTGTATTCAACTCCAAGTTCTATGACACCATAACCAATCAAAATAGCTATTAAAAAAGTAGTTATGAATAGAAATAAATATTTTTTGAAATTTTATAAATTTTATATTTCAAAATTTACTTCATTTTGGGATTCGTAATATAAAAATTTTCTTAGGGTGGTTTTTGTGGTATTTTTTTGAAAACTTTCAATTTTTGATAAATAGTGAAAAATACTACATTGTTGTTTAAAACTGCCTTTTTATTTAAATAATAATTATTAATTTAAATTTATTTTAAAGTAAAAATAGATTAATAATACCTATATTAGTCCAATTTAATTCATTGGATTCATTTTATAATTATATTAGATATATAAAATTTTATTGAAATTTTTATCGTCTATTACCCACCTTCTAGACACATTTTCAAATTTTCATAAAAGGTAATTTTATCTATTCTATGAATTGAATTTCAAAAATAAAATAAAAAAATTTGTCATCAATAAGTAAAATGTGGTTTAATAGGATTAAAATAATTTTTGGTGAATAGTAACTTTTGAATTTTACTTACCACGGTTAAAGGTAAATAGGGTTATTAAAGGTAAAAATAATATTATAATAATATAAAATTTTCCCAAAACATGTTATAATTCTATTTGATAAGTTTTTTTCGACTAAAATAAAAATTAGGAAAAAAATATGATCCTTTTTGGTCCACTTGGGTAAGATTAGGACATCTATTATATTTTATTTAAAGAACAGTTAAAAGTGTTAAATTCAAATTTTAATAATCAAACCATTTTTAATATAGAGCTATACATAAGATAAAGTAGACTATAAATATTCATTAGAAATATAAAAATATTCCCTACATCATGGTTTTTTATTTATAATTTTTAGACATTAAATAATTCAATTTAATTATGACCCAATGATGATGCAATAATTAACTTATTAATGAAAGACTTAAATAAATGATATTATAAATATTAAAATAAATGTAAATTGAATCTTTGGATGAAATAAAAAAATTTTATAGTTGAATATGACATGTTAGGGTTGATTAAATAATTTTTTTTCAAATTAATCAAGTTTTTATGACATAAAAAAACCAATTACTAAATAGTGTCAAAATTGAAATAAATGAGTTTTTAAAACAAATACTATTTTATTAAAATATATAATATTCCTAAAAGTATAATATTAATCCAAATAAGATATATAACGTTACATATTTCATTAATGAACCACTTTATATTCTCTTCTAATTTTATAGTAAATATATTAACCATTTAGTATAAAAATAAAAGAAGACATGGTAAAAGTTGAACTATTTAACTAAAGGATAAATCTAAAATATCTGGTTAATATGGTGTCCTAAATATGTATAAAACCTATTGGTTGAATGTTTTTATACCCATACTCATATTATACTCAAAATAAATAATTTTGGATCTACTATAAACTGAAAATAATTTTATAATAAATTAACATTTCAAGATATTCCTAAAGTGCCGCTCACCTCTCTTATAAAAGGTCACTTCACATTATATTAAATTAACACCTCCAAAGACATTTGGATTGGCCAAAAACTAACAAAATCTCCTCCCAACTATCCTATATTAAACTTATAGTCCTTACATTTATAAGAAATCCAACCTAAGAATCCCTTTTGTTCGAATCAAAAGGAAGCACCCGAAGAAGAGGTTATTATTTTATCACCTCTTTCAATGTTATTTTCTTCTTATAATTCCTCTTTATTTGGTGTTTCATTACTAAAATAATAAATTCATTACGTTATATATATAGATATGTTATTATAAATATGGTACAAGAATATTCCTTATTCAATCCATCATATTAATGACAAAGTCACCATCCGTGTGTGCGTATGGCTTACTATCTCCACGTCGTGGTTTAGTTTGTTATTCAACACTACATTATTTGGATGGGTATAATAATGAGTATAATTGATTTAAATAAAAATTATAACAGGTTAATTATTATGTATATATAATATACCATCCAATTACATATGATTTCACCATCAATATAATGATATTGTTGCTCGTGCGCACGTATAGATTGTCGTCTCCATTGCGCGATGAGATTCGTTCCCCATCATAACCATTCAAGAATAATTTTCATTTGATGATTAAAAATAATGTTTAAGAACTTAATATCATTATTTTTATTAATCAAATATATCCTATCCATAATAAACATGACTTACGTAACAAAACATATAAAGGGAAATGAATCATGTAACACCTGAAACAATGATAATACTGAAATATTATTAATAAAGAAATAATTTAGGATCATATATGATATCATATTTATGTATGTGGTTCTTTTATAATTTAATAATAATACTTTAACAATTATACATGAGGTTAATATGAACTCTACTAAGGAAAAGTACAAGGTAAGGGTTAATTTTACAATCTCTTTATTATCCGAGGTTGTTTATAGGTAAGTTTCTAGTGAGACTTCTTTATCATCCACATCCATATTTCTTAAAAATGTATTTCAAAACATTTTTACATTTTTATAGATTATGTTTTAAAGTCATTTATACCCCTTTTTTTAATTATTATAATTTTTTTGAAATGAATATTTTCGTCATTTTCCAAAGAAGTTACATTATGACCCTTTCGACAAATTAAGGAAAAATATTTTTTAACTTATATGATGGGTGCCGCTATTTTATGACATTATAAAACCTTTGAAGCTTCCCATAAAATATTATAAGAATATTTTCAAAATAAATGTTTTTTTATAATTATGCATCTTTTAAATGGTTTCAAAGTAGAAAGAGATATTTATCTCAAATAGTTTTTGGATTGATTTCATGTTTTTCAGCATCTATTGTTGGATTTTATATTTAATTTTATTTTATTTATTATGATTCAATATTCCATATTTTATTAATATTTTTATGATATTTTTTATTGTGGATGTTCTATTTTTATTTCATTCATGGTTTATGGTTAAATAATTAACATTTCATATGCTAGTTTAATATGAATGTTTATGTTATGTTTCACCCTTTTCATATAAGGAATGTACTGGACGTAGAAAGTGACAGGCGATGCCTGGTATATCCCCTTGATGCATCAGCAGGTCTCATGAGACAAACTAGTGTCTTGGCATAAGGCCTTGACAATATTTTTATTTGTAGTCTTAGAACAAGGCCTTGACTATGTGGTTATGATGTCTGAAATTATGTATTTCATCATTATGAGATTAGCTATTGATATTACATGTGATTATTCAACTAGTATAATATTCATGTGAATAAGTAAATGGAATTATTTTATTTATCTTTGCCATGTTATGGTAATTTTTATGTTTAAAAGGCTTGTGTTTCATTCTTATACATTCCCTTAAATATTTATGATTATTTATAATAGTTTCCAATATATTATTATCCTTCTAAGCATCTGAGATCACCCATTTCTTATATTTTATTTTTATCTAGATGTGAAGAAGTATATTATTACTGACCTTTAGGGATATGGTAAGGGATATGAGTGTGTTCAAAGGAGACACAATGTTGCTTTTTCATTTCATAATGTAATGTAAAACTTATGTATTTATCTAAAACTTCCAAGGCTACTAAACGAATCGGTCTTTCGGGACATGATGTCTTGTGATCATGCCAATGTTATGCAATAATGCACTGACTCGGGATAAATAGGGTTGGGGTGTTACAATAAAACTAGATAAGAATGTCTAGATGAAAAAACTAAAATACCAACAATATGGAACCGGAAGAAACCCATGGGTCTATCTCTATGTGACCATATGTCATCAACATCCCAACCCACCAGAAAGGAAACATAATCTAGGACATCCATCCTCGATATGACATTATTCCCTTTATCTATATGCCGCAAAGAGATGTCTACAAATTCTCAAAGTAAAAAGTAGGGTGTGATCACTAAATCTTAGTGGGATACCACTATAGAATCTATATAAGATCTTTCCACATGCATCCATCAATCCTTATATAAAATAAATTTCAAAAAAAAAAATTCAAAAAAATCATTTTCCCAGATAAAATATTCATTTTATTTACATTTTAATACATGAAATAATGTACAAATTATATAAATATGGTATAAAATATATCCACAAGTCATAATAATATGAATAAACAAGGTTTTAATGCATTGATACCCATAACAAGTAGAAAAAATAAGCATATCAAATAAACATGAACCTAATGTATCCAAAAACCTTGAAAAGGAAATGCATGAAAAGAGAGTGTACACTACTAATGCAACGCCCCGACACTAGTTACCCATAGTTGGTGCATTATTACATAATATTTTCATGATCACAAAAGACCAAGTCTCGAAAGACCGATTAGTTTAGTAGCCTAGGAATCACTAGATACATTCATAAAGTTTACATTACATCATAAAGTGAAAAAACTACAACAACATCTTGTCCCCATAGACCACACTCATATCCTCATACTATCCCTGTAGGTCATTTATAATATACTTATTCACATCCTGGGAAAGATAAAACATAGAAAGGGGTGAGCTCAGATTCTCAGTAAGGATAACAATATAGTGGAAACTTTCATAAATAAGCATAAACATTTAAGGTAATGTATAACTAAAACAGAAGCATTTTGAACTTCAACAAAATGTGGAAAAGATAAAATGAAATAATCCCATTTACTTATTCACATGGATATTCTACTAGTCGAATAATCACATGCAATATCAATAACCACTTTCATAGATATGGAATGCATAATGCTAGACTATCATAACCACATAGTCAAGGCCTTATGCCAAGACTACAAATAAGATTTTGTCAAGGCCGTGTGCCAAGACACTAGTGTGTATAATGAGACCTACCAATAAATCGAGGAGCTATAGCAGGCTCCACCCGTCACATACTAAGTTCAATTCATTCCTCATATGAAAATTTTGAAACATAACATAAACATTCATATTAAAAATGGCATAAGAAATGTCAATAATATATCCACAAACTATGAATGGTATAAAAATAGAACATCCACAGTGAAACATAACTCATTCAATACAATATGATAGATTTTATTGTAACAGATTAACCTCATTCGAGAATAATGAATGATATTGACATAGATGAAAATTATCATCAAAACTATTTTAGAGAAATATCCCCCTTTTTCATGAAAACATTTAAAAGTCACACTATTTTTCAAGAATCCATTTAAAAATAGATTTTTGAATCAAAGTGTACCATAACACTTTGAAACTTTTAAAATGAGTTTTAATTTTAAAACTTTAATGTCCATATAAATAAATCTTTAAACCCATTTTTAAAACATGGAGATGGTAGGTCGTACGTACGCACGTATGGTGACATGTTATTCAAAGGATGGATAGAATACTGAATATGGTTGTACCATATTTATAATAACATCACAGTATATATAAGATAATGGAGTTATTATTTTAGAATGGAAATAAAAAAGAAATAAGAAGTTGAAGAAGAAAGGAACTTGAAAGAGGGTGGTGAAAACATTACCTCTTCTTCGGGTTCTTAATTTTGATTTGATCAAAAGGGATCCATAGGTTGGATTTCTGATCAAACTAAAGGCCTATCAGTTTAAGTGAGGGAAGTTGAGAGAATATTTGGGTAGGGTTTGGCCGAGAAAAAAGTCTTTAAATGTGTGAATTAGAGAGAAGGGGGAGTGCCTTTTTATAAGAGGGGTGAGGGGCACCTTTGGAAAATCTAGAAATATTATTTTATAATAAATTCATATTCACTTTGTAAAGGCTCAAAAGTGGATTATTTAAAGGTTAAGGTGGGTGTGGGTCTAAATCCTTTCAACCAATAGATTTTATACAGGTTTGTGTCACTATATTAACCTTATCATTTATATTTAACTCTTAGTTAAATAGTTTGACATTCACCATGTCTCTTTGTATTTTTATCTTATATTGTTAATAAACATACTATATTCCTCCAAGAGACCCCCAAGTGGTCAATTAATGATATAATTATATAAGTCCTTTGGCCGAACCTTATATTTTTATGAATATAATATAAATTAATAATATAATATTTGTTTTAAAAACTCTTTTATGTCAATTTTGACACTATTGGGTATTTTGTTTTTGATAATTTCATAACACCATTATTACTTTGAAAAAAATCTATATAACCAATAATAATATGTCATATTAACCTCAAAATTAGTGTAATTCATAAAAAGTCTCAAATTACATTTATTTTGATATTTGTAATATCAATTATTTTAATATTTTATTAATTAGGTAATTACTGCATCACCATTGTGTCATAAATAAATTAAATTATTTAATGTCTAAAAATTATAAATAAACTACCATTATGTATAAAATATTTTTATCTTTCTAATTAATGTTTATAATGAAATTTATCTTATGTATAACCCTATATTAAAAATGTTTTAGTTATTAAACTTTGATTTTATCTCTTTTAACTCTTTTTTGAATTAATTAATAATAAATGTCCTAATCTACTCCAAGTGGACCTAAATGATAATATTTTACTCCTAATATTATTTTTGGTTGAGATACACTTTTCCAATATAATTAGGACATGTGTTAGGGTAACATTAATATCATTTTTACCCTTAATTACGCTATTTACTTTTAACCGTGGTAAATAAAAGTAAAAATTTACTATTCAACAAAAATTATTTTCATCTCATTGAACCAAATTTTAATCCTTTATATTAACCGTGTCCCTAGGATTTTTGAAATTTCACTCACAGAAGCGGTAAAATTAACTTTTATGTGAATTTCCAAATTCTCCTAGGAGGTGGGTAAAAGACGGTGAAAAGTTCAATAAAATTTTTATATATCAAAAATTATTCTAAACTAACTTCAATGAATTACATTGAACATATATAGGTATTATGTATCTATTTTGACCTTAATTAAATTTAAATAAAATAAATAATTATTTAAAAAAAAATTTGGTTTTAAACTATAACTCAATATTTTTTCACTATTCATCAAAAATTGAATGTTTTCCAAAAAATACCAAAAATTCACCCTAAGATAATTTCGATATTATGAATCTAAAAATGAAGTCTATTTTGAAATATAAACTTTATAAAATTTCAAAAAGTGGGTATTACTATTTATAATGGCTAGTTTGATTGGTTGTGGTGTGTGTTAGAACTTGAAGTTACATAAAATACATGCTACTGTATTATTCAAAGAGAAGCGTACCATGGAAGCTTGGGGTGTTACATTATCCCCTCCTTCAAATATTTTCATCCTCAAAATTTTTAAAATTGGGCTTTAAAATATAATTGAAAGTCCCACATTATAAAAAGAGTCAATAAAACTATCACCTTAAAAGAAAGAGAAGTACAAAGGTCACCCAAGATAACTCATACTAGGATTCCATGTATGAAAACATGGATATAGAAGATAAAATAAGTGTCAAGTTATGAATGAGAGGGATATAAAATATTATCAAAAGAAAGTTAACAACAAGAAAGACACAAACTTGTGATGGGACAAGCGGTCATTAGTTTCCCAGTAGGAAAAGTATACAAACAATTTTTTTTAAGTTACATTACATAAAGATGAAGAATTCATTTACGAGATTGACTAAGAAAAAAAAGAGATATACTTAATTTTTAAGTAGAGTTGCATTCTTTAATAAATTTCCACCACTAAATCATTTTTTATAAATGATTAGTATTCAAGAAGACTTGGTCACACTAGAAGAGCTAGAATAAACTTCTGTAGAATCACATGATCCACGAAGGATAAACTATATATTTACCTTGTCTTTAGAGATTAATCAAAACCAAAACAGTTAGTACAAGATCTGATTATCTCCCAAAAGAATATTCCTTTAGAGAAAGAAACACGAATATTAATTTCTAAAATTAATCCAACAATACCCCAAAGTTAAATAAATACCATTCAATAAACAATTGTCCTTAAAATCCTTCAATATAATCCAAACTAATATTTAAACCCAAAACTTAGAAGAATTTGTTTATGTAGCCTTCCACGTTAAATTGTATCTCCAAATGACATCAAATACTCTTAAAGTCACATACTTAAAAGTAATTAAAATAATCACATATTCTATATTATAGGTTAATCATTTCCATAAATAACCCAAATAACATTAAATCAACAATAAAATCATAGATATAAATCCACCATTACTCCTCAAATTAAATCCCATAGTATTATATTTTCCTTGGGCATATAGTGTTCCCAACAAAGTGAAAATCTTCCAAAATAACATTTATCACTTAATCACCAAATTATTGTCCCATACTAAGGGTATTCACTTGATAAGACATAAGATCCCAAATCAACTAATTATTGATCAATAAAATCATTTAACTAAAAATAATTAGTCACACTAACTCGGGACTTCACGTAGTCCAATGGTGGGCGATAAATCCCAATTGCACTTTGGTTGTGGGTTCGATTCCCACAACATTGTCCGATGTGATAGGTTGTCACACGGTCTGTGTGTTATCCTTTTTAAAAAACTACATTTTATAACATTACCAAATTGGGATAAATTCTTCAAAATAAACATAACATAATTTAACCATAAATGTTATCTCATACCTTGCATTTTCATCCCAAAATATAATAACTTGTAATTGCTCAAATTCAAGGATCATATAAAAACAAATGGTTATTTATAACTATATTCACAAGAGAAAAGATAATTCTTCCTAAAATATCATTTTCACATGATAAATTGCATGGTTACCCATATAAGAGAAAATTTACCCAAAGTAATCTCAACAACAAAGAGAACTAATACCTTTAAACATTTTTCCATCCATTTATTTCCACATAGGTTATTCCTTGACCAAGAGGTTATCCTATAGAATAGGGAATTGACTTGGGTGATGCCAAGGTCCCTTATATTTACAACAAATGACCGTAATTGGAATCTTATGATTTTTTTTATTTTCTTCCATAGTACTATTCATTTTTCCTCGGCAATTCTTTACTTTATGATCTTCTTTCCCACACATAAAGCATTTATTTTTTCCATTGAGACACTTTCTTGGGTGTCTCCTTACACATTTTTGGCATGATAAAATTTAAATTTCTTCTCTCGATGGTCTCCATGACTGGAGCTCTTATCATTCACTGCCTTTATCTTCTTTGTTGAGTCCGGTAGTTGGTTAATATATTTATTGTTGATTGTATTTTTTGAAAACTGATTTGGCATTAACACGATATCTTTTACGCCTATCAATATTCCATGTTGTTGCTCATTTACACCACCATTACCACCTTGTACATCATTCTCAAAGTTACTATGAATTCTTTGGAATCCATCCATTGACTAAAACCAGAAATCATTGTGTGAGTAACAATAGTCATAAAATCATTTAGAGAATATCATGACCCCATATTCTTAATTTGAAACACCTTAAGATTAACCAATGTCATTTATTATCATCTTATATTAAAATAATTCAAATCAGTTTGTAAAGAAAATATAAATTATCCTAAGCATATACCCTGGGAGTGTCGTAACCAAGAGTGAAGTAAGGCTCATTGTCGTGCACTAGTTCTTGTTAGAGTCTAGCTCAAAGTGGTGTTTTCGGGTTTTACCCCTAGGTACATCTGTGCCAGAGCCACCTCTACCTTCTCATATCAAGACATGGATGTATTTCTTGGAAAACTCACAAAATCTATACAATACCAAAATTCAAGGAAGTTCTTATATACTAATCCTCAAATTCTATCTTAGGGCTATGTGATCTAATCAAAGTTTATCTAAATCTAGTTTCCAGGGTTCGTACTAAACTTCCTCTGATACCAAATGTAACGCCATGACCCCAGTTACCCAGAGTCGGTGAATTATTACATAACATTGGAATGATCACAAAAGACCAAGTCTCGAAAGACCGATTAGTTTATTAGCCTTAGAATCACTAGATACATTCATAAAGTTTACATTAAATCATAAAGTGAAAACTACAACAACATATTGTCTCTATATACCACACTCATATCCTCATACTATCCCTATAAGTAATTTATAAAATACTTCTTCACATCCGGGGAAACATAAAACATAGAAATGGGTGAGCTCAGATGCTTAGTAAGGATAACAATATAGCGGAAACATTAATAAATAAGCATAAACATTTAAGGAAATTAATAACTAAAAAAAAATCCTTTTGAACTTCAACATAATATGGAAAATATAAAATGAAATAATGCCATTTAATTATTCACATGGATATTATACTATTCAAATAATCACTTGCAATATCAATAACCACTTTCATAATTATGGAATGCATAATGCCAGACTATCATAACCACATAGTCAAGGCCTTGTGCCAAGACTACATTTAAGATTTTATCAAGGCCTTGTGAAAAGACACTAGTTTGTCTCATGAGTCCTACCAATGAATTGAGGAGCTATAGCGGGCTCCACCCATCACATACTAATTCCAATGCATTCCTCATATGAAAATTTCGAAACATAACATAAACATTTGTATTAAAACTGGCATAAGAAATGTCAATACTCTATCCACAAACTATGAATGGTATAAAAATAGCACATCCATAGTGAAACATAACTCGTTCAACACAATATGGAAGATTTTATTGTAACAGATTAACCTCAATCGATAATAATGAATGATATTGACATAGATGAAAATAATCATCAAAACTATTTGAGAGAAATATCCCCCTTTTTCATGAAAACATTTAAAAGTCACACTATTTGTCAAGAAGCCATTTAAAAATAGATTTTTGAATCAAAGTTTCCCATACCACTTTGAAACTTTTAAAAGAAGTTTTAATTTTAAAACTTTAATGTCCATATAAATAAATCTTTAAAACCATTTTTAAAACATGGACATTAATGAGAATGATTTAGAATAATAAATCTTTAAAACATTTAAAATGATATTTTAGTTAGAGTTACTAACCAAAAGAGAGAAACTTGAATAAAAATAATTGAGGTTATAAAAACATTATAATATAATTTGAATAAAGGGATTCATGATATACTATGTCAAAGCACATTATATACACCATATAAAAGTGATTTGGTGTATAACAACCAAGAAGTCTCAATGGAATGTAAATTGAGATGAAATATCTTATAAAGACTATATCCTTAGGTTAAGGATAAATCAACGACATAATTATGTGTGAAAAATATAAATACACTCAATATGATTAGATATTTAGTGTAAATCAATCAGATGACATTCACACATATTCTTGTAAAAACAACACCAATGAATTGGATGCTAAACTCAACAAATGGAGATTGAGATAATTTAATCTTATCAAGTTCATATCGATGAATTCAAAAATTATCAATGGAGTGATTATGCATATCAAAAGTATATCCATAGAACGGAGAGTGTAAATTATGACATAAGCAAATTAATAGTGATTCCAAACATAATCTTGGAGTAAAATAATCAATGAAGTATGCGTAAATCTGAATGAGTGGAAATTGAAATTTCAAATTCCGTTATCAATTAGGTAACTTACGAAACATACACCCATGAAATAAGGATCATAAAATGATGATTTTAATATACATAAATTAAATTATATTACACAATGAATACAATCATGGGCAGCACACACACCACATGCAATATATAAGTGGTGAACAATGGAATTCTCACGAAATTAAAAGTGAGATAAGAAACCCCTTACTTTGTACTTTTTCCTTGGTTGAGGGTTGGTTAACCTCCTGTATAATGGTGAAATAATTGTTATTTAATTATACAAGAATTATATACATTAATATGATATCATATATGATCTTTTAACATTTATTTGTTGATAATATCTTTGTATTATCGTCGTTTCGGGTGTTAACGGATTCATTTTCCTTTATATTCTTTTTCATGGGAGCCATATTTGTTATGGATGGTATGTATCTTATTCATATCCAGAATGATATCATGTCTCTAAATATTATTTTTAATCATCAAATGAAATTTAGTCTTGAATGGATATGACGGGGAATGAATCTCATCGCGTTCGTGGAGACGGTAATCCGTACGTACGCACGATCAACAATATCATTATTTTTATATTAAAATAATATATAATTGAATTTTATATCATATATACAGAATCATTATCATGTTATATTTATTATTTAAATGAATTAAATATCATTATTATACCCATAAAAATAATAATATATTGAATAACAATTACACCACGACATGGAGACGGTAGGACGTACATACACACGTATGGTGACATGTCATTCAAAGGATGGATAGAATACTGAATATGGTTGTACCATATTTATAATAACATCACAGTATATAGAAGATACTGGAGTTATTATTTTATAATGGTAAAAACAAATAAAGAAGAAGTTGAAGAAGAAAGGAACTTGAAAGAGGGTGGTGAAAACATTACCTCTTCTTCGGGTTCTTCCTTTTGATTTGATCAAAAGGTCTCCTAAGGTTGCATTTCTAATAAAAATAATGCCTCTAGGTTTAATTGAGGTAAGTTGAGAGAATATTTGGGTAGGGTTTGGCTGAGCCAAAAGGCTTTGAAGGTGTGAATTAGAGAGAAGGGGGAGTGCCCTTTTTAAGAGGGGTGAGGGGCACCTTTGGAAAATCTAGAAATATTATTTTATAATAATTTAATATTAAGTTTATAATGGCTAAAAAGTATATTATTTAAAGGTTAAGGTGGGGATGGGTTGGATTAATTTCAACCAATAGATTTTAGACAGGTTTGGGTCACTATATTAACCTTATCATTTATATTTAACTCTTAGTCAAATAGTTAGACATTTACCATGTCTCGTTGTTTTTTTATATTATATAGTTAATAAACTTACTATATACCTCCAAGAGACCCCCAAGTGGTCCATTAATGATAAAAATATAATTATATAAGTCCTTTGGACGAACCTTATATTTTTAGGAATATAATATCAATTAGTAATATAATATTTGTTTTAAAAACTCTTTTATGTCAATTTTGACACTATTGGGTATTTTGTTTTTGATAATCTCATAATAGCATTATTACTTAGAAAACAATTTATATAATCAATCCTAATATGTCATATTAACCTAAAAAATTAGCGGAATTCATAAAAAGTCTCAAATTACATTTATTTTCATATTTATTATATCAATTATTTTAATATTCCATTAATTAGGTAATTACTGCATCACCATTGTGTCATAAATGAATTAAATTATTTAATTTCTAAAAATTATTAATAAAATACCATTATGTATAAACTCTTTTTAACTTTATAATGAATATTTATAATCGAATTTATCTTATGTATAACCCTATATTAAAAATGTTTTAGTTATTAAACTTTGATTTTATCTCTTTTAACTCTTCTTTGAATTAAATAATAATAAATGTCCTAATCTAATCCAAGTGGACCTAAATGATAATATTTTATTCATAAGGTTTTTTTGGTTGAGATACACTTTTCCAATAGGATTAGGACATGTGTTAGGGTAATATTAATAACATTTTTACCCTTAATTACCCTATTTACTTTTAACCGTGGTAAATAAAAGAAAAAATTTACTATTCACCAAAAATTATTTTCATCTCATTGAACCACATTTTACTCCTTTATATTAACCATGTCTCTCAAATTTTTGAAATTACACTCACACAAGAGGTAAAATTAGGTTTTATGTGAATTGCCAAATTCTCCTAAGAGGTGGGTAAAAGACGATGAAACGTTTAATAAAATTTTTATATATCTAAAATTATTCTAAACTAACTTCAATGAATTACATTTAAATTTATAGGTATTATGTATCTATTTTTACCTGAATTAAATTTAAATAAAATAAATAATTATTTAAATAAAAATTTGGTTTTAAACTATAACTTAGTGTTTTTTCACTATTCATAAAAAATTGAATGTTTTAAGAAAAATACCAAAATTTCATCGTATGCTAATTTCGATATTCAAAATCCAAAAATGAAGTCCATTTTGAAAGATAAAATTTATAAAATTTCAAAAAGTGGGTATTACTATTCATAACGGCTAGTTTGATTTATTGTGGTGTGTGTTAGAACTCGAAGTTGCGTACAACACACGATACTGTATTATTCAAAGAGAAGCATACCATGGAAGCTTGTGGTGTTACAAATAATACAAGCAAAAGAAAAATGGACAAAATAAGTGAATCATAAATTAAGGGAACATGAATTCCTCAATAAGGCTACCCACTAGAAACCATGGCATCAAGGGAACTGACCCTAGTGATATCTTACTCAACTAAGGTTTTTCATATGTTTATTTTTTCCCCATACACCAAGGTATACCAATACTCTATATATCATTATTACGTTTCAAGAAAACCAAGAACACTTTTCATAAAAAAATTATATAGTGATCCACACCACCTCCATACATAAAAAACCTTTTCCAAATTAAAACCACCTTTAAAGAATTTTTTCAAAAACATCATGTGAATAAAATATATTTTTAAAATGAAACAAATTTTGAAAACACATTCCATTAACACAAAATATTAAAAACTCAATTTCATAATCAAAACTGAAGGATAAAATCAAAGAACACAAGCATTATAAGGGATAAACTATAGGATAGATGTACCTGCCTCATGAACAAATAAAACCTCATTTCCTCCAATCCTGATGACGGGGTCGGAAGAGATTAGGTCTTATATAATCTATATATGATGGGAAAAACATAAATTGCAATTTTCTGTGTTTTGAACTGGATAAAAAAAACACAAGAAATAATTTTTTTTCGTTAACTAGGCAGGTCAGTTTTAAAACCGATTGTCAGAACTTTTTTTTTCCAATAGTCGACACTGCGACGTTGATAGAATACAAATATAAAATTTATTTTGTTGATATACGTGGTTGTTTCTTTAAAAAAATGAAATATCTCTCAAACGGTGAGTCGTACGAGAAATCTGAGACCACTGTTAGGTATGGAACGCCGGGTTTACCCTAGGTAAGGTATAACCTTGATTCGCATCGGGTGTTTGGCACCCTCACACATGATAATTCCATCTTTATTTTTAATTAATTAATTAATCCGATTTTTAAATAATAAATAATTATTTTCTCTCAAACGGTGTGTTGAATGAAAAATTTGACACCACCAATAGTTCCGGGACGTAGGGTTTACCCTAGGCAGGGTATAACCTTTTCCAGCATTGGATGTTTAGTCACATCGCACCCGAAGATAATTTATTTGCGTTTTAAATATTTTATTGGAAATTAGATATATTAATAATTTTATTATTAATATTATTATTTATTTTGAAAACAATAAATGAAAATGCACATCCACATTTAATAAATCTTGTTGCGGTGTAAATAATATCTGGGTAATGTAATAAATGTTATATTATTAATTATTCCAATTAAATTAAAATGCACAGTCAATATTAATTTAATAAACGTTATCATTTTTAAATGGTTGTTGTCGTTAAAATATTATTTGTGTAATTGATGAGTTATATTAAATAAGAGTAATTTTAATTATAGTTATTATTATTAGAATGGGAAAAAAACTTTTATTCATAAATATATGAGGTATATCTATATATAATGGGATTTAATATATATATATATATATATAGTTATATATACATGTGCATGTGTATATATATGAATATACATGTGTGTGTATATATATATAACACATATATACAGGGGTGGCTATTTATTGATGGGTTAGATAAAATATTATTAATTACCTACATAAATGCATTTAACATGTCGACTTAAATCAAGTTGTGGAATTTTAAGTTTTTAATCCAAATATATAAAGCAACCCAGGGCGCACGCCTGCACACCCTGTTGCGGGTCCCAGACATATATTAAAATTAATTTAATGATTGTTCAGGCTTTATGTAAAATATTAAAAAGGATTAAAGAAAATAATTAAAATGGATTAAAGAAAATTATTGAAATTTAAAGAGGGATAAAAATAAATAATAAAATAGATATGGTTGGAGAGAAATTAAAAATAATTAAAATTTGGTAAACCTATTTTAATTATTTATTTCATTTCTTACACCATCTTATTTTTATTATTTTATTTATTTATATCCTTTTTCTTTTTTTTCTTTTTCTTTTTATTTCTTTTTTCTTCTCCTCCTCTCCTCCTCTCCTCCTCCTCTCTTTTGTGTGGCACACCTCTCCTCCCTAGGTGGTGCACACCACCTTCTCCTCACTTAGGAAGATCACCACATCTCTGTTCATCGTCTGTTTTCTTCACCATAATATGCTCTATGAACCTCTTAGTAAGGCTTATCCCACACACCAAGATTCGTGCGATCTCATTCCAAATCCATTGCACAGTTCACCGTGGAAGGATTTTACCCTATTTTGGGGGGTTTTCTAAAATCTTCCATTTTCTTCTGTTTTAGCTCAAATCAAAGCCTACTGTAGATCATAAAATCATATATGACCATAAGGTAGGGCTTCTACTTTATTTCCCTCTGATTAATTGTGATTTATAAAAATGCACAGTTGTGCTGTTAGTCGGTGCCTTCCAGCGTTGTGAAAATTCACCTAAATTCATCAATTAATTTGTTTCGCCTAGTTGTTGCAGCCGTATTGATCATGAATTAGTTTGTTTAATTTTTTGCAACAAGGTCAGACACCCCTTGGGGCGTGCTGATGTGGTCAGTATAATTTTTTTACCCCAAAATTTTAATTTATTTATTTGTATGTGTTGCACAGCCTATTTTTTGTTTTGTTCGATTTAAATAATTAATTTAGATTAATTATAAATCTTGAAGTGTTGAATCTTTGATAATTGTTTGGGATGGTTTATTTATTATTAAAAATTGTATTTATCTTCATGTTTTTCACAACCTATTTTGTTGTGTTTAATTTAAATAATTAATTTAGATTAATTATGAACTTTGGAATTGTTGGATCCCGGTAGTTGGTTGGTATAATTTATTTATTTATTTAAAAGTGCATTTATCTGCTTATGTTGATGTGGTGCTTTTCCTTGTTAATATTTCTATGATGGAATATATAATTTGGACTGTGTGATGCATGAGTGTACCTGTTTAGTTTCAATCAACAATTACATATGTTGATGTCATATTTGCTACTGTGAAAACTTTAATTAAATTCTGGGGGGAAAGGAGTTGGGTCCCATATTAAGGGTCATGCTTAGACCCTTCATTCCTGATAGTTACCTCTATGTACCGGGGGATGATGTTCTTGTATTTTCCAGACCGAGACTTCCCTGGGCTTTCTAATACTTATGAGTGATACCGGTTCCAAAAGGGCCCATCAAGACGGATCCGTTGGCAATGTGGCTAAGCCGGCCTCAGATGGTGCTCGACCCCTTTTTACGAGATCAGGATAGACTGAGTGTATGTCCATGCCTCGAGTGATACTTGGTCTTTCGAAAGATTTCCTTGGACGAGCTCGGTGGTATTGGATAAATTGACAGATGTTCCATAGCGATACCTTCAGAACGGGATCAGACTCCAACTCTCAACTTGAACCTTAATAATGATGCACTTAAAGTTTATATTATTTCCATTTGAGTCACTTTAGAATTGAGATATTCTTCTGATATTTGGAAGTGAACTTGGTTGAAAATTGAATTAGTCCCCAAGTTAAAGAACAAGCTTAAGGTATACCTCTTCTTGTTTACCTTGTTTTCTTTTTGGGTTATATATATATATATGTGTACGTGACTTCTAATTACAGGTACTTCTTTCAGACATCCGACTTAGGCTGAAGCCAGTGATTAGGCACAGGTGCTGCTTGGAACCTGGGCCAAGTTATATATTTTATTGCACTTAATAAATTATCCATAATTGTTATATAATGGCACACTGTGTTTTATTATTGAACAAAATGGAAAGGTTTAGACACCGCGGGTGCCGGCCTACTAGGATTTTATCTCACACCCTACTCGGGCATCATTGACACCCGAGTAGATTATATGATTGTAGGTATTGACAAAGGGAAGCATGCTGCTTCCAATTCTTGATTGATTGTTGCTTCTTAGGATAGAGACTGTGGCAAAGGACCGAGCCTTGCTTGTGATGCAGTTGTCTCACTTTTTATATTTTTATTTTAGTTGATAGAAATCTTGGGTTCTTTTTTTTGTACTTTCAGTTTAGATATACATCAGGGCATGGCATCATTTTGTGAGCTTCCGCACTTGAGTATTATTCAGTTGGATTATTTATATTTCTTATGCTGTAGTTTATTTATTTTTATGCTTCCACTATTTATTATAAATTGTTGTTTACTTGCATTTTGTATTACCTATTACCTATGAGGGCATATTCTCCCCCAAGGACATGTTAAAAAGGCCCTCATTTCTAGTCGGAAGCCTCTGGCATTTGTGGAGATGCGCTTGAGGTCATGTGATGCACCAGTCTGGCCACCGTCTTAGATATGAGTCGTGTTGGGATGTTACAAAGTGGTATCAGAGGTGGTATTTTTTTTCCTTTGTCTTACTGTTTTGGGTTGGTAGATAGGAGACTAGGAATGTGTCGAAACATGGTTAATAGCCATTCTTGGGATTGATCACCCCATTTACGAGAAATGACAAAGTAGTGAGGGTTGGGAATGTTGATTCAAGCTTTTAGATGTTACAATTGATATGATTTCACCTTGAGTGATTAGGGTAATTTATGATGCTTATGAATTTATGGAATTTATGATATTTTAGCCCTGGCCTATTAAGGTAAGGATGAAGCATCACATGCATCATAATAGGAACATAGGAATTAAAATGACATGTATAGTTCCATGCCATGTAGTTGCATTTTAGGATACTTGTTGATTCAAATTGTGTTCCTTGAATGCATACCATGCCTTTTTTTCTTGCATAACTTTTTAGATACCATGTTTTAGTGATATATTTAACATGCTAGCTTGTTGTCATGCTACCTGTTTAATACCATGTTTGTCTTGTATCATGCTTCTATCCCTACTAGAATGTCTCTATAATTAAAATGTTATGCTTATGTGATTACAACATGTCTCTCTCTGTTGGATTCTTATAGTGAACTAATATCTTGTTGTTATGTAATTAGCTACTTTGCTAAAATTTATTGGTTTCCTTTGAATGGGATCCAAATTCCAAAAACTATAAAGTGTATAGTTGCTTCATAGGTTGATACCCACCCATATATCTAGGATGATATGTGTTTGAGCATGTTATAATTTCAAATTAATTGGTTAACTAACTAATGGAACAACTAGGACCAAGTAGGCTAGTAGGTGCATGTTTCTTATGAGATAACCTAGTATGGGTGTTGTGACTCTTAATAATTAAACAACTGTTTTTGAATTGCATTCAAATGAACCCAGGTCGGCTTAGTAAGAGCCTTGTAGGTTTCCTTATCTTCTTAAAAGGATTTATGAAATAGATTTCCTAATTAAGGACAGGTTTTCAATTAATGTAAAATTTTTTAAAATGGAGTTTTATAAAACTTGTATGTTTTCCCTTGATGCATTGTTTAAGATCATGTACATTGTGTTTTGTTTCGAAAAATGGTACTTGATGTTTTTATTAAATCTTTTGATGATTAAATATTAAATGTGATTATATATATAAGGCTTGGATATGGAACTTTTAGAGATCTCATCTTCTTAAGACCCTGGTATATGGGTAGTTTTAGCTTCTCCTAGAGTTTCTTTGGAACAGAACCTTTTCCATGATTTTGTCCCTAATCGAACCCCCTTTCTTAAAATGATACCCTTTTTTGGACGAGTTGTCATGTTTTAATTGACTTTTGTTTCGGGCTTGAGCATCTCTAATACTCATTTCCATCAGGTTATGAATGCCTTAGGAATGGTCATTTTCTTTACAGGTTGTTCGACCCTCTCTTCTCCACAGCGATGGATGACTTGGTACGTCGTCCTCCGAGTTAAAAGTCATCTTTCTTCTATATCACCTCAGGGTAGTATGTGTTCACATACGCGGTGCCGTTGAGTTCTTAATATTGTGATGAACTAGTTGAGTTCAGTGTAATCATAAAGTATGGAACTATTAAATAAGTTTCGGGTCATCTTCATAGTAAAATGAATTCTGTGTTAAAGGAATCAAGTTCTTCCCAATGCTCGAGATGACTTCTAGAAACTCGTGTGTTTTGACACACTGGCCAGTTTAGTTGGGATTTCATGCTAAGTTTTTAAATGTCTCCCTTATGGTAATCATCTAATTTTCTTAGTGTACTCTTCCTTAAGGGATGATCATGTCCCCTATCTTACCTTCGTCCTTAATGAACTAAGATACCATCAGTCTTACGCCATGATAAATCTTTAAAAGTTGTAGGGCTTGTTTAGGGTGTTTTTCTCAGTGTTTCACACTGATGCATCATTCTTATTGGGGATATTTTTTATTTTTGAGTGACCCTCGGTTTTCCATGTAGGAATTCTTTGTATGAACTCTTTTACACCATCTATTTCATCTTACTTGACCGCCAGACCGATGACGCTCTGGGCTCAGTCAATGTTTTGATATGGACATATTTCCCTTGTACCAACATCTCACTCATAAACATGAAGTATGGAATACCTTGTGTTAGTTCCTTTCACTCTTGTTGTGCCAATCCGAGGTTACCCAGGACTTTTGTTGGGCTTAATGATGCCTAAATTAAATAAGGTCCCTGGAGGTTAGGTATGAACTTTGGTGGATGTGATCGCGGTAAATGTGAGATACCTTTGAAGAAGACATCACAATTTAGTCTATAAACACCTTCCATCTAAGCTGAGAACCTTTTTAAATGGTCGGTCGGAGTGGATTGACTAGTTATCTCTCTTTCTCAATGAAGCGTTCAGTGAAAGAACTTTTTCTGACATGTCATCAGGTGAGACAAGTGCGGTTTGGGTCAACCAGGGCTTTTCATAAAAATCTGGCTTGACTTCGGCTTTAAGGGAAATGTGGAATCGACTGTTTTATCCGTTTCATAAATCGAGTGAGGAGCGTCGCTAGAAATATTAAGGGCATGTATTGTATGAAATTTTGACAGAGGAAGGTGTTGTGACACAGAATTTTCCATATTCTAACGTTAAAAACTTATGTGAGAAGTAACTCTGACTAAATGTTTAATGATATGATGAAATGTTAGTGTCTATAGCTAAAAAAATTTGAATAAGTATTTTCTCAGTGTATCAGTTTGTAAATGAGCGTTGGATCAGATCTTAATGGCTTATGTGTTGCTTTCCTAACCAAAGTTTGAACGTGCATTGAGTGTTTGAAGACCTTTTGTATGAGACTTCATGACCCTGTAGATCATGTGAGAGTTACGTTGTTCCTGAAGGCTTTTTGGGGATGAGAATTTCTATGGTGGGAAGGTTGTAACGTTCTGTGTTTTGAAACGGATGAAAAAATGCAGGAAATAAATTTTTTCCATTAACTAGGAAGGTCGGTTTTAAAACCGAGTGTCATAACTTTTTTGTTTCCAATAGTCGACACTGCGGCGTTGATAGAATAAAAATATTAAGTTTATTTTATTTATACGCATGGTAGTTTCTTTTTTTTTAAATGAAATAATTATCAAACAGTGCACTGTACAAGAAATCTAAGACCGTCGTTAGGTTCGGAACGCCAGGTTTACCTTACGTAGGGTATAACCTTGATTCGCATCGGGTGTTTGGCACCCTCGCACATGATAGTTCCATATTTATTTTTAATTAATTTATTATTCCATTTTTTAAATAACAAATAATTATTTTCTCTCAAACGGTTCGTCGAATGAAAATTCCGACACCACCAATAGTTCTGGGACATGGGGTTTACCCTAGGCAGGGTATAACCTTTGCGAGCATTGGACGTTTAGTTGTTCGCACCCAAAGATAATTTATTTACGTTTTAAATATTTTATTGGAAATTAGATATATTAATAATTTTATTATTAATATTAAAATTTATTTTGAAAACCATAAATGAAAATACACATCCATAATTAATAAATCGTGTTGTGGTGTAAATAATATCTGGGTAATGTAATAAATGTTATATTATTAATTGTTCCAATTAAATTAAAATGCACAATCAATATTAATGTAAAAAACGTTATCATTTATTAAATGGTTGCTGTTGTTAAAATATTAATGGTGTCATTGATGAGTTTCTTTAAATAATAGTAATTTTAATTATATTTATTATTATTGGATTGTGAAAAAACTTTGATTTATAAATATATGATGTATATCAATATATAATGGTATTAAATATATATATAGTTATATATAAATGTGCAGGTGTATATATATGAATATACTTGTGTGTATATATATAACACGTATATACAACGGTGAATATTTATTGTTGGTTTAGATAAAATATTATTAATTACCTACATAAATGCATTTAAATTGTCGACTTAAATCATGTTGTGGAATTTTGAGTTTTTAATCCAAATCTTTAAAGCGAACTGGGGTGAGCACCTACACACCCTATTGCGTGTCCCAGGAAACTATTAAAATTATTTAAATTATTGTTTAGGCTTTATGTAAAATATTACGTTGCGCCATAACGCATCGTTTGGGTTAAAAATATTTAAAAAGGATTAAAGAAAATTAATGGAATTTAAATAGGGATAAAAATAAATAATAAAATAGATACGGTTGGAGAGAAATTAAAAATAATTAAAATGAGGTAAAACTATTTTAATTATTTGTTTCATTTCTTCCACCATTTTATTTTTATTATTTTATTTATTTATCTCCTTTTTATTTTTTCCTTTTTCTTTTCTTTTCTTTCATTTTTATTTAGTTTTTCCTCTCCTCCTCTCCTCCCCCTCTCTTGTGTGTGGCACACCTCTCCTCCCTAGGTGGTGCACACCACCTTCTCCTCCCTTTGGAAGATCACCCTGCCTCCGTTCTTTGTTCATTTTCTTTTCCATCAGGTGCGTTGTGAACCTCTCTGTAAGGCTTATCCCGCGCACCAAAAATCGTGCGATCTCATTCCAAATCCTTTGGACAATTATCCACAGAAGGATTTTACCCTATTTTGGGGTTTTTCTAAAATATTCTGTTTTCTTTCATTTTAGGTCAAATCAAAGCCTACTGCAGATTATATGATCTATGACCATAAGATAGGGAGTATACTCTACCTCCATTTTGTTGTGATTTATAAAAACGCACCATTCTGCCGTTAGTCGGTGCCTACTAGCATTGTGAAAATTCACCCAAATTCATTAATTAATTTGTTTGTCCAGGTTGTTGCAACCATATTGATCATGAGTTAATTTATTTAATTTTTTTCAACAAGGTTGGACACCCCTTGGGGTATACCGACGTTGTCATTATAATTTCCATTAGCCCAAAATTTTAATTTATTTAATTACATGTGTTGAACAACCTATTTTTTGTTGTGTTCAATTTAAATAATTTATTTAGATTAATTATGAATCTTGAATTGTTGAATTTTTGGTAGTTGGTTGTGCTAGTTTATTTATTATTAGAAAGTGCCTCTATCTGCATGTTTTGCACAACCTATTTTTTTGTGTTTAATTTAAATAATTAATTTTGATTAATTATGAACTTTGGAATTGATGGATCTTGGTAGTTGGTTGTTCTAATTTATTTATTTATTTAAAAGTTTATTTATCTTCTTATATTGATGTGGTACTTTTTCTTATTAATATTGTTATGCTGAAATATTTAATTTGCACTGTGTGATGCATGAGTGTACCAGTTTAGTTTCAAGTTGCAATTACATATGTTGATTTCATATTTTCTATTGTGAAAATTTTAATTAAATTCCGGGCATGGAAAGGAGGTGAGTCCCGTATTAAGGGCCACACTTAGACCCTTCATTCCTGACAGTTACCTCTATGTGCCGGGGGTGGTGTTCTTGGCTTTGATAGACCAAGAATTCTATGGTCTTTATAATACTTATGAGTGATACTGGTTCCAAAAGGGCCCATCGGGACAGATCCATTGGTAATGTGGCTAAGACAGCCTCAGATGGTTCCTGATTCCTTTTTGCGAGATCAGGATAGACTCATGGTAAGGCCATGCCTCGAGCGATACTTGTTGTTTCAAAAGATTTCTCTGGACAGGCTTAGTGGTATTGGATAAATTGACGGATGTTCCGTAGCTATACCTTTGGGATAGGCTTGGACTCAAACTCTCAACTTGAACCTTAATAATGATGCACTTAAGGTTTATATTATTGTCATTTGGGTCACTTGAGAATTGATATATTCTTCTAATATGTGGAAGTGCACTTGGTTGACACTTGACTTAAACCCCAAGTTAAAGAACAAGCTTGGGGTATACCTATTTCTTGTTTACCTTTATTCTTTTTGGGTTTTATATATATACGTGTACATGAATTCTACTTACATGTACTCCTTTCAGACTTTCAGCATAGGCCGAAGCAGGTGATTAGGCACGGGTTCCGCTTGGAACCCGGGCCGAGTTATTTATTTTATTGCAATTAATAAATTATCCACAATTGTTATATAATGGCACACTGTGTTTTATTATTACACAAAATGGAAAGGTTTAGACACGGCGGGTGCCAGCCTACTGGGATTTTATCTCACACCCTGCTCGGGCATCATTGACACCCGAGTAGATTATATGATTGCAGGTATTGACAAAGGGAAGCGTGCTGCTTCCAATTATTGATTGATTGTTGCTGCTTGGGATGGAGACTGGGGCAGAGGACTGAGCCTTTCTCTTGATACAGTTGTCACACTTTGTTTATTTTCTTTTTAGTTTATAGAATGATTGGGTTCTATTTTCTTTACTTTCAGTTTAGATATACATCATGTCATGACATCATTTTGTGAGCTTCCACACTTGAGTATTATTCAGTTGGATTATTTATATTGCTTATGCTGCAGTTTATTCATTTATATTCTTCCGCTATTTATTATAAATTGTTGTTTAATTCCGATGTGTATTACCTATTACCTACGAGGGCATAGTCTCGCCCAAGAATATATTAAAAAGTCGCTCGCTACTAGTCGATAGCCTCTAGCATTTGGGGAGATGCACTTGAGGTCATGTGACACACCAGTCCGACCAACATCTTAGAGGTGAGTCGGGCCAGGACGTTACATAAATTCTCCTTGTCCATGCTATATCCAGTGATTCAATCTCATATGAAATCAAACATAAGGAGAATAATTAGAATAGATAAATTATAATAGATCTAACTTAATGGATTAAAACCGATGGATATCCAAGGTTTCAATCTACACGAAGATCTACAAACAAGAAGAGGGAGATATCCAAAATTGTTAACAAGGATCATTTAGATTAAAATAAATCATGTTAAGTTAAAAGGGATATATTATAGGTGTTAAATAAACATTTTAGGCCAAAATGAAATTTATTCCTTTACGTAATTGCATGTCTAACAACATAACTATTCCATAGATGGACATCTAAAAGCTATTTAGCGATGAATCGCTAATTAGATAGTGGGTAAAGGTAGAGAGACTATACCTACAAGTATCCATTAACTAGATTATGGCACCTACTGGCTTAAAATTATTCTTCTACCGTGTACTTGCTAGTCGGTGGACCTTAACTTTCTAGCTAGTGGCCTCCCACTGCCACCAACTTCCAATATCTCTTCTCTTGAACTATGGATAAATTGGAAACCAAAAATAAAAGTCAAAATGGATTCATACCTGATTCTATATACTGATGTGTGAGACCAAAATTGGTATGAAAAGACTCTATATATTTATATAAATACTAGATTAACCTTTTCTATAATAATAGTTAAAATCAATGACCTACTCTTAGTGGGGGGTTCTCACCATTACATCATTATATTTGGAGTTTTTTTTTTGAAAGAAATACATGTCTCAGTGAATGAGAAATAATTTTGAACTTGGAGATCCCATTTTTATCTTATTCATGGAGTGTGATACTCCTTCATCATGAACTCCACTCTTTCTATCTAAGTGAGGATCATGTCATGGTTATCTTGACAAAGTGTGTGCCATATTTTTAAATTACAACAATGTAAAACCCATAACAAAACCATCCCAAGATAAATCATGTCCAACACACATCAAAACATATCAATATGAATCACATCCAACGAAAATAAAAATCATGTTAGGAGGAATTGTAAAATAAAATACCTTTTCAGGGTGTAAAATTCCAGTGGAATTTTTATTTTTGGTTTGGTGGTCAGTTTATTTTGAGAACGTAGGATTAGATTGGGATTATGAGGGTTTATTTTCTCTTTAATGATTTTTTTGATGTGGTTAAAGGCTTGGGTAGTTTCTTAGGTTTCTATAAGAGTGATAAATAAGGGATGGGTAGAAGATCTACTGAAAATTAGCAATAATAACCCATTCATGATGTGACACAATAGTCATGCTATGAAAGTCTAAAGGGGAAGAGGGATCCCCCACCTAGGTGGTTCTTGGTGTGAACCTCAGTTCACGTTGTGAAATGTGTGTAGATTAATTTTCTAAATGGGATCACTTTAGTATTTTCTTGGTTGGGGGAATTCAGTTTTTACAGTGGTTTCACATTAGGGGAAGGGTATTTTTTCAATCATCCCTCTAATTTTCCTCTAATTCAACTGACATTGAAAGGGGTGGGTTCATTGTGAGATTCTATAGCATATATGAGGTAGATTGTATACTTCTTCATCTGTTCTTATTTTTATTCCATTTCAATTTATTTTGGCTCAATTTTGTTTAGGGTTTTTATTCCGACATCACCATATCCTAGTGGAATCTATTGATTTTGAAAGGGATTTTACTCGAATTGCATAGGGGGGATCCCAAGATGATTTCTACCCATCGTCACACATTTTTTTGGTTAAGGTACATCACTGCATGATTTTTATAGGAGTTTGGATTAAATTAAATTAATTTTCCTATGGGAATGGGTGTGTCAATTGGGAATTTTTCTTGGAATAGGTCAGAGTTCATGTCATGAGTGCATATGATCCCATTTCTCAAAGTTTCAGTAAGTGGATGATGCCTAATGATTTTTAGGTGTTATTCATTATTGAATTAAATTTTAAATATCATATAAATTTTTAAAATTTATTTAAATAATTAATTATAAATTTTTATCGTTAATTATTAGATGTTGTGGTTTGAGATAGGTGATCAAGATATTGATACAAGCATGGATGAGACTTGGATGAGCTTAGCTGAGAGTTGTTAGGAAATGATTAAAAGGAAACAGATTCATTAGAGGTAGGTGATCCATTGAGCATAAAAATTTATTAATTTTAATTATTTATGTATGTATGTGATATTTGGTCTCACCATCAAGGGTGACAAACCTTTTACTTAAATAAATTGGTTACTACTGCCTATGGATTTAATGAAGTGTAAAGGGCCATGACAAAACCTAGAATACTAATTGATGCCTCAAACACCAATGGTTGAGGATGTGATTATAAATATATTCCATGTGATACTTAGACATGAGAAGATTATAAATGAAATAAATTAATAAGATGTACTAGGACTAGGTTTATGTTCCATTATTTACCTCTGAGTAGAGGGATGTGATGGATTTGGGATAATTAAACCAAGTAGGTCATGATATCAATGTGAAGTAACTTACATAAATTGGTATAGTTTAATAGAGTTTAATGGTAATCATTTCTCCCCCAATTAAGATGTGAGTACTTGGGTGGGTATGTCCTGGGTAGATTTATGATAGGTTGGGTGAGTGGATCGACCTATAATATAGGATGTAAGATAGAAAACATAAAATATTATTTGAGTGATTCCAGTGAGTATTACTTTATGAGGATAATGAGGATGTGACATGATTATGATTATTAAAAGGGATGATATTCCCTATGAGTAATGAAATAGACCTAATAGATGTGTTTGGAAATGATAATCCCATGTAGGGTGTCAGTGTTATGATGATTCCTAGGGGAAATCAGTGGATTATCCAGTGATATGTTAACCCTTGAGAGTGTGAGTATAAGGAGACATGTATCATCATATTTGGGTGTCACATTAGATCCTAAGGATCAATGGTGGTCATCTAGTGGGGAACCTATGATGATTTCTAGACTGTGTAATAGAGGGGCCTACCTAGGAGGCACATGGAATGTTTGGGTAGGTGGCTGATCCATGTGGACTGACTTAAGGTTTTGGGGTGGATGTGACCCAAGGTATGTATGTCCTAAGGCACATGGTTTTTGGGTGGATTTTCCCCTAGGAATATGTGTTTTATATGAAATATAAATATATGTGATGCAAGTGAAATTATGGTTCTGAAATTGAGGGATGGATTTGAACCTCGGGTAATAGAGGCATGTTACCTAGTTCCTAGTAGGGGATGTTATCCTCTAAGTGTATGATACAAGATGGTTCTTAATGAGCTATTACATAGGGTATATATGGTTATAGGAATGGATTACCCCTGGTTAGGATATGCTTCACAATGAGCTACGACCTAGGGTAGATATGTTTTGGGGATGGGTATATTTCCTTACATGAATTTTATTTTGTTGCGTGGATGGATATATTTTTCTATAGTGGATTCTTATATTCCATGGGTGTTAATATCTCAATCGGGTGGTCACCTATATTTAAGGACACACGACACTAGATGGATTTGTATTGATGTTTGGGTATGGGTTCTGGTTTATGACTTAGTCCCCCTAGTTGATTGACATGACATGCTTAGAGACATACAATATTTGTCAAAATATGTATAATCGATTCCAGGTTTCACATTATAACTTGAGGTTCAATAATGATTATTTATTTTCACTTACATAGTTTATTCATGTATTCTTATCATATCACTTTTTCACATAAACAACATTTATGGGTTATGCATGAGACCATGTTTTTGGTGTGAAATTTATGTTTACTCAAGACTTGTTCAAGTGGATATGGAACCTAGGTACCTTAGTAGAATTTACTATTCACACACTTAGGTTGATTAGAGTCGTAGTGTTACATGATCTAGTAGGGAAGATCATATGATATTAAAGATTGGGATAAGGTTATTCTCAAGGATGGAAGTAGAGACTTAATGTATTTTTGTGTGTGTATGTTATCAGATCAATGGGTGAAAATTTTGTATGATAGAATGCCTATGAGTTTGTATGACTACTTAATTAAACATTCATTTATTATTTATGCATATTTTTTATTACTACTGGGTACTCTAATGATTTGTGATGGATTATTTTTCATTTATTTTATACTATTATTTCCTTTTGATATGTGGATATAGTCTCCACACGATACTACCCTAAACCCCCTCTGATAGTTGGTATATTGTAGCATATGAGGAGGCATGCTCAAGGTTGAGTTGTGATATATGGTCTGAGAAATATTGAGTTTTTCAAGGTGGTGAGAAATTACAAGTTGCTATCAACGATTTCATATGGCTAATATCATAGAGTTTATCTGATTTTTTCTTTGTCTAACTAATTGAGGAGATAGTAAATAGGTGGCATATGAATGTGTTGGAGAAACGTATTGGTATCATATGGGTTTTTGGTAAACACCCTTCGAAATAATAAGTCCACGTTACCTAGGATAAGGGATTACTATTCCTAGTTTCTTATTTTATGACGATATGATTTCACCTTGTTTGATACAGTTGGATTTATAAGGTTATTAATTTATTGTGGGTTTGGATATTTCCCTATTAGAAATAGGAATATATATATATGAATTATTTTTTTTCATGTAAGACTCACATGGAATTCATATTCTTGTGTCTGATTGATATCAATGAGGATTGATGGTTTAACTATTTAAAGTGTCAATAACTTATACATTATTTTCCCATCTAACATGGTGGTGGAATTGAACTTAGTCAAATCATGATATATTTTCTTTTGATGTAAGGTCATATTTTTTTATAATGGGATTATCCTTTATTATGACTATATAGTCCCTATTTTAAGGCATGTAGAACAACCCTTGGTAGGCTAGTAATGGTATTTGATTCTTTGTCACTGGTTCCAAAAGATAATAGGTTGAGTTATTTAAAGTGTCATAGAAAACCTATATGATGTTTTCCCATATAGATTCTTTGTGTAATTATTGTAAAACAACCATATAACTATGGTATACTTGATACAGATCATCTTAGGGTGATACCATTATATATATTTATATACCCAGATGAGATCTTGATTCATAAGGGAGTAGTTCGATATGCATATGACTAGTCAGAATCAATGCTTGTGAGCAGGCTGATGACTTAGTATGTGATTCCCAATATATGTGAGACCATAGAGTGTGTGTTTTGGAACATGATTTTTGGGTGACTTTTGATATTATAATAAATAATTATTTTCCATTAGTTGAAAATTATATGAGATACAATTTAAGGTAAAGGTAAGACAATTTAGTACTTTGGACATGAATCTCAAAATATCATCAAACTAAGTGATATATTTGAGTATAGCCTGAGTTATGGGTTATCCTTGATTTATGAATTTCTTATATATGTACATCATAACACTGAAATATTTTATTAAATATATATTTTTCATATAAATTTAATTTCTTGAATAACATGTGTTACATGCAACACTGAATCTAAAAGAACTATGACATACTAATCAATTATAGTTATTTCTTAGCCATTGGATTCGAGAGGGAAAATAGGAATAACTAAATTATGAAAACTATATAGTTTATGTTTGAAAAAAATTAATTCATTGGTTATATTTTAGTTATAAATGAAATAAAAAAATCAACTGAAAGTAAAACAAATATTTTTTGAAAAATTATTTTTATGAGAGTAATGTAATTATATCTTAAAAAATAAATTAATCACTATTGGTGAATTATTTTAATGAAATTTATATATTATATATTAAATATAATGTTTTATTATTCATTTAATATTTTTTCTTTCTGATCATGAGATAAGAATAAACTGATTTTTATTCTTAAAAAAATATTTTTATAAAATAAGTTTTCTTCATATGTTGCACACTTATTTTAAACTTTTTTTACACCACTTATTGAAATAAAAATTGAAAAAATTAATTTCATATTTATAATTATGAGGTTCAAATTTTGAAAATATGTTCATTTTATTTTCGAACAATTTGAATAGTAACCGTGGTAAAATTAATCACCTCAGTAAAGGGTTAATCGGGTTGATCTAGGTCAAAAATAATTGATAAGGCCATAATTTTTCATTATAATTATTATGTGATGAATTTATTTCCACCCTTATCACATTATTCTTGATATTGAGTTGTTTAATAAACACTTTTCAATGGAAATGACCTATTAATATTTAAATCAAAGAAGCTTACAAAATGTCACTATCTAAGTTTTAAATATCTCTTATGTGTACACATTGGAAAAAATGAAGTTATGAATGAATTTAAGTAATGTTAATAAAATAATTTAAATTATATAAATTTATTTACAAATTTTAGTAATTAAAAAATGAACTTAAATTCTTATGAAACAATAATGCAATATTTCTCCAATTAATAAAAAATATAATAAATGATTTCGAAAATATTAAAATTAATTTAATTTCAGTGAATTATTTTTTTTAAAGATTTTTTTAGATTAATATAACATACTAGTATTGTTTTAAATAATTATAATCTAATTCAATACTTTTGTCTATGTATTTTAAATAAAATTAAATGAATATTGTATAAATTAGAAATAATGTTATTTTATAAAAACAATATTTTATTAAATTACTTAAAAATAATTAAAATATTTAAATAAGACAATATTTATAATATATGGTCTAAAATATCATCTATTTCCTATTTAAATTCTATTTGAACCATTTTTATTGAGAATGAATTTAATATATTTCAATCTTTTAAGAAATTTCATTTGTTCACCTCCCCTCGATTATAAAAGGGAAGCCATCCTTTCTCTTCTTCACACCACATTGAGCCTTATAGATCAAAAAAGGTGTAAACATTTCTCTGTTAAACTTCCCTAGACACATTATAGAGGCACAATTATTCCTAGAACACCAATTCTATATCCCTTAAGAGGATATCTAATGGAGTTATTTCAAGGAATATGCAATTACCTTAACCAATCACTTTCTTCTTAATTATTATTTTACCTACTATTAATTTTTTTATATTCTTCATAAAACAATAAATTCAGTATTCTTAATTTACGTATATTTTATTATTATTATTATTAAACAACTTTATTCACCATCTTTCTATCAAATTGAATGTGAAAATATCAGTTTTGTTTACTTATGACTTGCCATCTCCACTTAGCAATACAATTTATTTGGTATCACTATATTTTATGGATGAGTATTATGATGGCTTTAATGTTTATATATAATAATTATGACATGTTTATAATTTTTTGATTATAATATCATATTTATATTTTACATGGATGGTAATAAAGATGAATTTAATGAATATATATGATGTATGTGATATTAAAATTATTATTTAAATTTGATTTATTATTTAACTTTATTTTGTTTCATCCTTTAAAAAAATGAAAACAATGTTCATCCGTACAGACAACTTACCATCTCCATGAATGGTGTTATTAATTTTTCTATCTATATTTTATGAATGTATAAAAAAATGTATATAAAGAATACATATTATATTTATATAATGATTAAAATTCTAGATATTATGGAATCATGATCAAATTACAAGGTCCCAAATACTGAACCAAAACATACATGAAAAATGAAGTAGATATCACCTCAAAAAATGATTTTACTAATGAAGTGTTAACAAACTGGTGATAAAAATTTATAAGAAAATAATATATGTTATGATATATATGATAATTTCTATTTAATATATTTATAATAAATATATATTAGGTTATAATGCATAAGAAGGAATCCAGACTTAAGGTAATGGATTTTCATCTCACTTTTATTTTAGTGGGGCACATGCCTTATACACCAGTTGTTTCTTTTGTGTGGTGTATATACTACCCAATAATTTATTTTAAAATTATTATCAAGAAAATTATGGGATATAAACATCCATATAAGGTTCTTTCTTTCATGGATCTTATGATTCAAAAGTTACTGAAGTGGTAAGGGTTTTATGTTCAATCTCATTGATTATTATGATTTTTTATGATTATGTTTCTGATGATGAAATATTATAATATACCTCTCAAAAAAATTCTGAATTTTATTATCCTATAGTTATTTTGAGAAATAAACGTTTTCCTTTAATTTTCCTGTCTTAATTACTCAATAGACTAAAAATATGTTTTTAAGAAAAATCAAATTTATTTCTCTTGTTGGTAAAAAACCATTTTCTTCTATATCCATTTTTTATAAAAATGTTTTAAATAAGGTTTTTAGTATTATCCTATTATTATTTAAAGTCATTTTATCCATGTTTTACTTTTTAATTTTTTTAACGTAATCTTATTTGCATTTTCCAAATGATTTAATTTTTGAATTTTTCTATAAAAGTGTGAATGAAATGTTTTATTTTAACAAATACAACATGAAAAAAATTTCTTTCCATTATGAACAATTAATGATTTGAATATTAATTTATAATTAATCAAGGATATTTTCAAAGAATTTTTTTCCATTAATAATTTGGAAATTTTTATGCTTTAAAAAGGTTATTTCAAAGTGAAAAGGATAATTTTTCTAAAGAAATGTTCCAGGTGACCATTCATGATCATTTTTCACCTAAGATGAAATATTTGATGTTAATTATTCATTAATTAGGATATTATCCAATGATACAATTATTACTATTTCTCAGGATGGTTAATGTTTATATTGATGAGATGTTTATGAGAACCATTTATTTTTTATGGGTTCTATTATAGCAAATTGATGAAATATTTATGAAACCCATTTTTTTGAATGAGTTATGATGTGATGATATGAATAATGTTTTATAATATTGTGGAACACATATGTATGGTTTTCATTGTAAGATTATGGCTACATTATAAAAAATGATGGTGGTTATGTTACAACTAAAGACCATGGTTGCATTATAACCAAGGATGATGGTTGTGTTATAGCCAAGGATGGTGTTTGCATTATAACCAAGGTTTATGGTTACATTATAACCAATTATGGGAGGTAATTATATATCTTTCCATTACATTGGGTAAAGATTGATATCTCATGATATAAATAGGACTGAAATGGGGAGTGGACCCAGTTTAGTAAGAGATTTTTTCCACTATGATAGTCTTGGGAGTGAATCATGACTACTATGATGGTTTTGAGAATGAACTCATTCAATAATGATATTTTTTAAAATGATCCTTGAATACCAAGGAAATGATTTCATAATCTTATGTGTATTCCATAAACTTATATATTATTCCAATTTTATTACCTCATGGATTTTTTTTATTTAATTTCATTATGATTCATGTCTTATGAATGACCCATATTTATTCCATGACTTAAGATTATGATCTACGATATACATGGTATAATTTTCAAAAGTTATGCTCATACTCTCATACCCTTATGTTTATTTTTTTTCTCAAGTGATCATTGATATATCACTTTTTTACCCTTACTGAGTATCTGACCTCACCCTTTATTATAATTTATTACCCCAAGATATGAAGAAAGGTATTAAGTATGATAAGTATAAGAAGGGTGATAGTTATGAAGATATTAATGGGAGACAATGTAGATATTTTATGAACTAGTTTTTTATGTGTCCATGTTTCCAAATGAAATTGTCCTATATGATTATGCGGTAGATATTTATGTTATGTAATGAATATTAATCTATTAATATTTGATATATATGTATGAAAAGTGTGGTTTTCTATAGAAATAATGGGAAGATTATTTAGGTAATGAGATTGGTGTACAAGATCTATGACCAGACATGCGATATAAGCATCGTGACACCTTAAGATTTTGTGATGAAAATATCTTAGAGTGATTTTGGTATCAAAGTTTGTTTTTTGAGGTAAGGATAAATATGATGCATAAAAAGGTTATTTGGGGTGTAGATCTAGATATAGTTATATATTATGATCCTAGGTTGTTGGATACCAATTTTTAAGAGTTGGGGAATATGTTTATAATTTTTTGGAGTGATACTTGGGTTGGTAGGAGATTGTGTGGTAGACCATGAAATAGATAAAATGATTGATTTTAAAGAGGACCATCAATGGTGATTCTAGTTATATGGAAATTACATGCATGTGGAGTATGATAGGTGGATCAATCATGTGAGACCATAAATTATGATATGAAAATCATGATAATAAGAATTATAATGTGTGATTGGGTTGTATTGTAGTGTACATCTGTTATGCGGGATGAATCAAGATGGTACATACTAGTTATTCACAGTGTTATTGAATTGTGGATCAGTGAGCATCCGTGTATGGGATGAGGTCTGATGGAGTTGATTGAATAATTTTGGGTTTGCTTTATTGGTTTTTTAATGAAAAGTGAATGTGTTTTCTTATGATGATTCTTACACCATAGAATACATGGTGTTATGTATTGAAAGTAAAAATGAGCATATCCTTGGAGGAGAGACATGTGTGTGATAGTGGAACTTTTTGTGGTTACTCTCAAGGAGTGGTATAAGGAAATCCATGTGGTGGGAAGTGTACCAATGGGAATTAGAGGGAATGAACCTCATTATGAATGGAAATTAAGTGGAGTCATAGGATGAAATTTCTATCGAGTCGAGAAAAATTACCCTTTGATGTTTTGTGTTGGTACATGGATTTGAGAATGATGGCTGCATATAATCATTACTTGTAGTAATGGATGGATCATGAGATGTGGAGGCACAAAATCAAGTTGGTAGGTTCATGGGTGGGATGCAATAAATCATTGGATGGTCGAGGTGGATTTGGGGTGTCAGTGAGAATATGAATATGATTTTATCTTGTTCCTTAGTGAATACCAGATTTGTTGTTTAGATGTGATATTGGAGGGAGAAAATGTATTGGCACCGAGCTCATGGTCAATTTTTTGTGCTTTGATTTTGATTCCTATAGGATATATTTTAATGTTTGGGTGAGAGAATGATAACTGGTTTGGTTTGACTGGGATACAACCAATAAATTTCATTAAGAGTTAGGTTCAGACTTTAGTGTGCATATTGGAAAATCTTATTATGCCTTTTAGATGAAGTCATCATGATTTAGTGATTTAAAAACGTGTTAGACGATGGACTGGTAATCCTTGAGAATGGTTGTCTAGAGGGGACCTGATTTCTTTTTTTATGTATTATTGGGTGTGGTGATATAGAAACTACATTGATCAAGTCATTGAATTGTTGTGATCGTGTTTCAGAAGGAAATTTTAGTGGTGGGTAGTATCATGGTCCAGAATTGACCATTGAGAGCTAAGGGTTATAATGGGGAGAACTATAACATCAATGATAAATTGATAGGTAACACCACGGTGTAACAATATATATAGGAACTAGTAATTAAGGTATTTGTGTTTTAGTGATGGTGAAGATTGGTGGATTGTTTTTTGACATATAGGGTGCCTTAGTTTTAGTGTTTTCATAATAAAAGATCATTCAATGTTCTAACGTGAAATGTGGAAAATTGGGCATGAATTATTGAATAAGATAGATTGGGTTAAATGGTTGAATGACCAATCAGGTTTCTTGGGTATGATAAGTGCTATGGTGGGGAGGTTGTGAAACCCCATAACTTTTCATGATGTGAAATTCTAGGGAATTTGATTTTTTTGGTTTGATTAAGGGTTCATTTTGAGAACCAATACTTATATTGGTAATATAAGGGTTCAGACACTATTAAATGATGTTTTTCGATGTGTTTCAAGTTTAGAGTTGTGTCCTAAGTGTTTAGGAGAGTCTCAAAGAAGGTAACGATGGCCAGTTTGCTGAAAACAGTAGAAATATCCCATTTATAGTGTGACACAGTAGTCACACTATGAAAGTATTAGGGGAAGAGGGAACCCTCTTCCAAGGTGGGTTATGGTGTGAAAATCTATTCACACTATTAAAGGTGTTTGAGTGATTTTTTGAGTGGGGGAATTTTATGTTTTTCCTGGATAAGAGCCTTTAGTTTTTAAGGGAGTTTTTTTATCTAATGAAGTCCATTTTGGTCAATCATCCCCTTCCATTTCTTATCTTTTAACCCCCCTTGAAAGGGGTGTGTTTCTGGTGTGATTCTATAGTAGATCCAAGTTAGGGTGACCATTTATTCATTTTTTCCTATTGATATTCAATGTGAACTGATTTTGGCATGATTTTTCATAGGGTTTTAGTACTGATTCCACTAGAACATAGTGGAATTAATTAATTTTTAAGGGGATTTTTATCAAGTTTCACAGGGGAATCCAGAGATGATGTATTCCCACAGTTGAAAATCATCTCGGTTGAGCTACATGCCCATATGATTTTTCTTAAGGTTTTAGTTTAAATTAAATTAAATTTCCTTTTGAATATGCACATAAATTGGGGGTCTTATATGGATTAGTTTAAGGTGTGAGTTAGGAAAGGGCCACACACTATTACCCATAGATTCAGTAAGAGGATGACACCCAATGAGTTTTATGAATTATTTCTAGTTTAAATAAATAATAAATTAGTTATAAATTGTTAAAATTGATTGAATTATTAATTTTAAATTTTTATAATTATTTATTGGATATCATGGCTTAAGATATGCGCTAAAGATGTTGATACAATAAAGGACAAGACTTGGAATATCATATGTGAGAGTTGTTAGGATATTATTAAAATGAAATTGATTTATTTGAGGAATGTGGTCCCTTGAGAATACCAATTTAGTAAATTATATTTATTTATGTATGCAAATGATATGTGGTCACATAAATAAGGGTGATTGAAATTTCATTTAAATGTTTTGTTTGATACTTCCTATGGATAAAAAAAGTGTCAGGGGATATGATTTATACTTGAACACTATTTTATGCCACAAATTGTAATCGCCCAGACCCTCATGGTCCATCCCTTTGCCAAATTCCAGATCCTAAGGGTGGAGTCTCAGTAGCAGGACAACATTTCGGTGTGCGACCGATCAGCGTGACACGGTCGGTGTGTCACCGATCGGTGCAACACAATCGGTGTGTCCCCGATCAGTGCAACTGATCGGCATGACATGATCGGTGTGTCACAGATCGGTTTCAAAAATCAGTGTGTCACTGATCGGTTTTACACGGTCAGTGTGAGACGATCGGTGTGAAATGATCGGCGTGTCATGGATCGGTGCGACCGATCAGCGTGACACGATCAGCGTGTCCCCGATCGGTGCGACCGATCGGCGTGACACGATCGGTGTGTCACCGATCGGTGCGACATGATCGGTGTCACCGAGACCTGTTGAGTTTTTCTTCTTTAGTTATTCCCATAAAAATTCTTTTAACCCTTTTTTTTGGGAGGTGGTTCAAGGCCATTTTTAGCCCCATAATCAATGTTTAAATTCCTAAGAGTGGGGAGAACCTCAACGAACCGGGATGTGTGTCCGCGTAACGTTCCCCATTGTTTATATAAAATACTTTAAAGTCACAGCTGTTACAACCTTTTCCCGATGAGATTTATTAAATAACAATTAATTCAGTTGTGTGTAACCACCCAACCGCATGGTGAAACCACGATCTGACTTTAAAGCTGTTAAAATTTCCATATCCCGTAACATCAGGATCTCATCCTTATATCGCACGAGAAATCCTCCTCCTTCATCCTCTTGGATGGTTTCCTTTTCTTTCCTGCTGCGTTTGGAGTTCCCCCTCCCAAGGAAAGTGGTGCGCCTACGCCTGAGCCTTTCTGCTAATTCTGGGAGTCCCCGACATTCCTCCCCTGCAAGTCGCACATCCCCATTTCTTGGCGTGTGGAGAATAACTTCGATCCTTGATTGACAAAGTAGGGATTTTCCATCGTCTCTCCTTACTGTGTATCATGTGGGGTGGGTATGCTACTATTTCTGTGGAAATGGATGGAACTAAACCTTAACAAAGATAATAAATAGACTGTTAAAGAATGATGGGGTGCATTTGACAATTCTACTGTACTCTTTTATAATTTCTATTTGTTGTGAACTGTATGGACTTATGCTCACTGAAAATCATGGTCGTTGGTGGTCTTTCCTTACGTACTAATGAACCCTTGTCTTCTGTGATGATTGAATGACTGTAACATGGAAATTGGTTAATCATGTAAACTAAGTGGAATAAATGGATGCTAGTGAACATTAATCCCTGTGTGGTCACCCCAGTTAACCAACAAAAAGAAGAACCTAATGAATGATGTTCTTGAATCTGGAAGTTTCCCTAATTTGTTTGGTAGTGGGTGTTTTTTCCTACTAGATGCTTATGAAGTGATATGGGTGAGGATGGGATCCTCTGTCGTGGTATGATTTTTGGTTGTGAATCTGAATCCATGTGGGGATGTATCTCGAGGCTCGGTTTGGTTCCAGTACTTTGAGGGATCTCACTGATCCCTTTGTTGTTGTGACTTCACAAGAGAACCAGGTGTGAATGCTTAAATTGTTGTTTGGCTGTTTCTCGTTCTCTGGCTTGTAGGTATGTCGGTTAGTTTCCTAGTAGTGTAGATTTTACTTAAATGGGATCACTTGAACATGAAAACAAGAATGGGTTAAATGGGGAATTGGTTTGGGGAATGAGTTGTGACTTTGTCGTGAGCGTTGTGCCTTTATTTTAGGAATGATTAGTAATGAGGGTGTTTGTTCTTAGGTTTTGGAACCCCTAGGTTGGGATGAGTGCTTTTTACCTATACACATATATGTAGTTTTTATGTTTCTTATTCACGCCCCACCCAGGTTGAACACTTAGTTCCGAACACCCCCATTTCATGGGGGAGGGTGTTTTTTCCAACACTACTATGAGTGGCTGGTTATTAGCTCCTTTTCTTCTCCCTTTCCCGAATAGCCCAAGACTCTTCAGGCATGCTGTGATGGACTGAGGTCCATTATAGCCCACGATTCTTCAGGCAGGGTAGTTGTGGTGGTTGGCCCAGGTGTGTGAGGGCAGGTTATTTCCCAAGAGTCTTCGGGATGAGGCCTAGGTGCCTTCGGGGATGGAAGTAGTTGTTCTGGCCCAGGTGTTTGCAGGCATGGTTATGGGTGGTTGTTGTGTCCCAGGTGTTTTTGGGCATGGTTACGGGTTGTTGTTGTGGCCCAGGTGTATGCGGGCAAGGAGTGGTAGTGGGACTGTAGTGAGAATGGCAGGAGAGGTTAGATGTATAGTTTGTCTTCAATAACCAGTGGGAAAGTGGCGCGGGGTACCCAAATATCAATGTTCTATTACTATAAATTACTTGACTTGCGTTATTTGGGTAGTGTGCCTTGGTGAGGCTTGGGTGGATAGTTTTCCTTGCTAGGTGCTTTGGTTGTATCTTTTCTCAAAGGGAATTAGAATTCCTCCCCACTTGTGCACGAGAGTCTTTGGTTTTCCCTACTGAGTATACTTTTATGCCCACCCTACATATATAAAACTTCTTTCAGGTTTCCGGAAGGACTTCGGGGACCATGCAGGGTCGTACTAGCTCAGACATTGGGACAGTTGCAGTTGTTGTTTTTCTTTCTTTAGTACTTTAACTTTGTAGTCTCATTGTACTTTTTGGAATTTACTTTTGTAACATTCATATGGGAACGGTTTTATTTGCCTTTACTTTTACCCCCCAGTTTTGGTGTTGTTGGGTTTTACTATCTTATCTCCCGATCCAATTATAGAAAAAATGGTAATGCCTTCCATCTTGTATGTAATTCTATACCCTTGGTGCTAGTTTCCACTCTTGGAACTATTGAATACGGGTTATGGGGGTCATTATCTCTCCTTCAACTAGAAGAAGAAAGGGTCTAGCAATATGTTGTCCCTTCTCTCATCTTGGTGAAGGCATGTCGTGAGAGAATGGTATCAGAGGAGTGAGGTTGAAAGATAGAATGGAGTCCAGGGTTAGGCATAGTGAGGATTTCATGTGATGGTAGGAAAATAGTGTTGGGTGATCTTGGGGCATGAAATAGGCCAAGAAATACTGACTAGGACATAGGATTTTAGGGCCCCCCATGATCCGATGCAAGGACTATGGGCCTACCAAATGACCAAGTGAGGTTGCACAGATTGCAGGGTAGAGACCCTAAGGAAGGTACATGCATCATAATGACTTGTGTTTTTATATTTCATGGGTATTTTTGGATTTAAAATGAATAATAAGTCTAAGAAAAATTAAACACAAAATACTACACTACTCGGGCTTAGGCATTCCTTGTTTACCTTGTAGCTGTGGCACCTGAGAGATGACCACGAGTAGTGCGGGTGATCGAGGCCCATGAGGTTGACTTGGATGATTGATAGAGGGATGACCGAGAGGAGAAGGATGATCAGTGGAAGAAGTCGCCTCATGCCTTTTAGTGGCAGACCCTCGGGAAGTATGAGGGCAACATCTCTGATATAGAGACAGAGAGTTGGCTAGAGGAGCTAGTGATAGCTTTCACCTTGATCCAAGCTCCGATGGAGTACTGGGTTCCTCTGGCTGTAATCCAAATGCATGGAGCAGCACATCAGTGGTGGAAACTTTATCTTGGGGAGAAGAGGGAGGCTGAGGTGACGTGGACTGACTTCGAGAAGGAGTTCTGGGTGTAATTCCTCTCTTCCATGATGAAGGTTGAGAAGAGACAGGAACTACTCTCCCTCCCGTAGGGGAGTATGTCAGTAAGAGAGTTGGGGATCATGTTCAAGGATCTCTTTTTCTTTTCTAGCGACCTCTTTCCAGATGATGAGTCTCGGGCGATACATTTGGAGGAGGCACTTCGACCTTCTCTCCAGTATATTGTTACTCCCTTCACCCTACTAACGTACTTAGAGGTCCATAACAAGGCCGAAGTAGTAGAGAGGGTGCACACGCTAGGAGGTGTATCACGAGAGGGAATCTAGTTGGGATCATCAAAGGGGAAGGACTTCAGTAGTAGTCCACTAGCATCAGGACCCTCTAGGTTTCGACCAGTAGGATGTAGGCCTCAGCAGTTCCAGTTTCAATCTCTCATCCCTCACACTTTTATTTTAGGCCCAGGGATGAGATTCTTCATCTGTTGAATCCATGAGCACCTTTGGAATCAATGCCTGGATAGAGTGCAGTATAACGGGCGTGGGCAAGTTCAACGCCCACCTCAGCAGCAGCAGTTTCTAGCTAGGCCGTTTCAGCAGCAGCTGTAGGGGGAAAAAGATCCATCTCCTCCAAGGGAAGGCATTGGAGGAGGGGGCCGACCTCAGGGCGCTCCTCAAAGTCCATGACTAGGGCGTGACCGGGGAGGCGGCCGACAGCTGAGGGGCAGGGAAGCTGGGTGTGGATAGTTACATGTTGTGGAGGAAGCAGTTTTAGCAGGGTCGGAAGTCGTTCGAGGTACGATCAACTTATTTAGTACTCTTGCCTATTCTTTGTTTGATACAGGAGCTTCACACTCATTTTTTACACCTAGTCTGGCCCAAACTCTAGGTTTAGATGCTGAGAGACTTCCAGTGCCCATGGTGCTGATCACGCTAGTCGGAGGTCAGACTAACTTGTCTTATGTTTTCCGAGGGTGTAGACTGATGATAGGGCCACATCATTCGATCATGTATCTTCTACTGTTGTAGATATATCAATACGATGTCATCCTAGGCATTGACTAGATGTTCTCTATATGTGCCATCATTGACTGCTTCCAAAGAAGGGTCATGTTTTCATATTCGGCTGGCCAACATGTAACTTTAATCAGTGAGCAGGGTTGCCAGAAAATCAGCAGGTGAGAGAAGCCCCTCTTTTCCTTGTTAGATGAACTATCAGTGGAGTCGGTGGATGAAGAAATGGTGGAAGTCCTAGGGGTCGTCAGTGAGTTTATGGACGTCTTCCCTGAAGAGGTGGAGACTCTACCCCCTTGACATGATGTTGAGTTTGGGATAGACGTGCAACCTGGTGTCTGTCTGATTTTGATGTCTCCCTACCAGATGGAACCTTCCAAGTTGCGGGAGTTGCAGATTCAGATTGAGGATATGATGAAGAAGGGTTTTGTTTGACCAAGTGCGTCACCATGGGGTTTTCCAGTCTAGTTCTCAAAGAAGGAATATGGAGGTCTAAGGCTGTGCATAGACTACAAGAGATTGAACCAGGTAACAATCAAGAACCATTACCCCCTCCTGAGTATAGACGATATGTTTGACCAGCTGAGGGGAGAAGGTTGGTTCCCTAAGATCGATATGTGGTTTGGCTATCACCAGTTGAGGGTGAAGGAGGGTGAAATCTCAAAGACTGCCTTTAGATGTAGGTATGGGCACTTTGAGTTTGTAGTCATGTCATTTGGCATTACGAATGCACCAGCTGTGTTCATGGGACTCATGAACTCCGTCTTCTGGGAATACCTGGATTGGTTTATAGTTGTGTTTATAGATGACATCCTGATCTACTCAATATCAGAGGACGATCACGCTGAGCACTAGAGAATGGTTTTAGAGGTCCTCCGACATCACCAACTCTATGGGAAGTTGTCCAAGTTCAAGTTCTAGACGTGAGAAGTGAACTTCCTTGGGCACATGGTGTTCGAGCAGGGAATGGAGATGGACCCATCAAAGGTCGAAGCGGTTGTTTCTTGGGCAGTGCCCAAGAATGTGGTAGAATTTCGTAGTTTCCTGGGACTAGCAGGCTACTATCGGAGGTTCATGCCCAAATTCTCTTGAGTTGCATCGCCTTTGACAAATTTAACCAAGAAGGACCATAATTTCATGTGGAATGGGAAGTGTGAGGCAGCCTTCATCTATCTGAATAATAAGTTAGTAAGTTCCCTAGTGCTGAGGTTTCCAGAAGAAGGGACGGCGTATGAGGTGTTCTGCGATGCTTCAGGACAAGGCCTCATGTGTGTGCTGATGCAATGACAAGGGGTGATCTCTTATGGGTCTAGAAAGTTACTTCCTCATTAGCGTAATTATTTCACCCATGATCTGGAGCTTGCATAGGTTATGTTTGCACTAAAGTTGTGGCGATATTACCTCATTGGGGAGTGATTCATGGTCTTCACGGATCACAAAATCTTGAAGTATATCTTCTCCTAGCGGGACCTAAACTTACGACAGAAAAGGTGGATGGATATATTTCAGGAATACGACTTCGATATTTCCTACACCTCTAGAAAAGTGAATGTGGTGGATGATTACTTGAGCAAGAAGTCATAGAGGGATGTGGTTTGAGAGTCAGCATATTCTTGGAAGGCGATGGAGGAGTTGGCTGCCCTGCACCTGGATGCAAGGATGGATGGTGGTAGAGGCTTCCTATATTAGATGACAGTAGAGTCTTCTCTGTTACAGAAGGTAGAGGAGTCTCAATGGGGAGACTTAGAGAGTGAAGTGATACGTGATAGGGATAACCAAGGAAATGCTCTAGAAGGATGGTCGAAGGATGTTTATAATTAGATTATTTTCCGAGGGAAGATGTTTGTCCCTAAGGCGATGCACGAGAGGGTTCTTGGTGAGTTCCACAAATCACCCCTAGCGGTGCACCCAGGAGTTTCCAAGATGTACCAGGGTCTATGGAGTCAGTTTTGGTGGCCCGGGGTAAAGTGGGCGGTGGTGGAGTTCGTGGACAAGTGCCTAGTGTGTCAGCAGGTGAAGGCTGAACACTGTGTTCCAGGCAGTCTGTTACAACCTTTAGAACCCCAGAGTGGAAGTGGGATGACTTCTCGATGGATTTTGTCACAGGGCTACCCAAGGTTCAAGGAGGCTGTGAGGCTATCTCTGTAGTGGTAGACCAGTTGACGAAGTCATCTCACTTTCTGGCGATCAAGGATTCGGGTGCATTGGATGCATTATCACAGAGATACATGGATGAGGTGGTGAAGTTGCATGGAGTTTTGAGGTCCATTGTCTCTGATAGAGATGCACAGTTTACCTCATGAGTCTGGAAAGGATTACAACATGCTTTTGGCACCCAACTACGTCTTAGCACTGCTTTCCACCCTCAGACAGATGGACAGACAGAGCGCACCATCTAGAAAATGGAGGATATGCTACGGGCATGTATTCTAGACTTTGGGGGATCATGGGTGCAACACGTGCCTCTGGTAGAGTTTTCCTAAAATAATATCTATTACTCTACCATTGGCATGGCTCCGTTCGAAGCCTTGTACGGGAGACCATGTCTCTCACCCATGTGCTGGACTGAGGTTGGGGAAGTAGGTGTTCTTGGCCTGAAGGTGGTGCAGAGCACAACAGAGAAGGTTCAGCTTATACAGGAGAGGATGAAGGCGGATCAGGACTGGAAGAAGTCATATACAAATAATAGGAGGAGACCCTAGGAGTTTGGGGTTGGGGACCACGTATTCTTGAAGGTCTCCCCTCAACGTGGACAACAGAGGTTCCACAGGGGGAGTAAATTTTCTCCAAGGTTCATCGGACCATTCGAAGTGCTGCAGCGAGTCGGAGAAGTGGCTTATCAGCTAGCGCTACCACTACCACTACTGAGAATACAAGGCTTCGTCCATTTTTTACAACTCCAACGGTATCTACACGATGATTCACATATCCTCGATTGGGGAAAGCTAGACATCAAGGCTGACATGACGTTTGTGGAAATAGCTCTGAGAATCGAGGATCGTGAGGAGATGGTGCTCCGTGGACAGACCATTCCCTTGGTTCCTGTGTTATGAAGGCATGGTGGACTCTAAGAGAATACCTAGGAATGGGAGGCACAAATTCTCACCCAATACCCAGAGCTGTTTTGAGTTTTGTTCTGTTTTGTTTTGTTCTTGTTTGTGATGTAATGCTGACCTTGTTGGTATAAGAGGTGTTTTGTTCCCCTACCTTGTGAAGGTTATGAAAAGTCCTGATATGTGGGGAAGGGAGGACTTGATCCCTAACCAAGATTCATTAATGTGGATGCGATTAAACCCATGCGGATGAGTCAGTTCCACCCAAAGCGGATAGTATCTTGACATGGAGGAAGGAACTCCCAGAATCGTGTGTCGGGACAATACATACCTTGAGTTCGGAGAGGATGTTTTGGGTGGTTTTTCCCCGAGGGGTATCTTTCGAGGAAGGGTTTTCAAACCCCTCTATTCTCATTAGTTCTAGCTTTTATTCTTGAGGATGAGAATAGTTCGAGGGGTAACTTATGTAATGTCCCAGACCCTCATAGTCCATCCCTTTTCCAAATTCCAGATCCTAAGGGTGTCATCACAGTAGTAGGATGCCATTTCGGTGTGCGACCGATCGACATGACATGATCGGTGTCTCACCGATTGGTGTGACATGATCGGTGTGACACAATCGGTGTGTCCACGATCAATGTGACCGATCGGCGTGACACGATCAGTGTGTCACTGATCGGTGTCACCGATCGGTATGGCACGGTCGGTGTGAAATGATCGGCATGTCAACGATTAGTGCGAACAATCAGCCTGACATGATTGGGATGACACGAATGGCGTGTCACCGATCGGTGTGAGCGATCAGCGTAACACGATCGGTGAGTCCCCGATTGGTGCGACCGATCAGCGGGACACGATTGGTGTGTCCCTGATCGGTGCGACCGATCGGCCTGACACGATCGGAGTGACACGATCAGTGTGTCACTGATCGGTGGGACATGATCAATGTAACACAGCCATGTCATGTTTTTCTTCTATAGTATTTACCGTAATACTACTTTTAACCCTTTTTCTAAGAGGTGGTTCAATTCCATTTTTAGCCCCATAATCAATGTTTAAATTCCTAAGAGTGGGGTAACCCTCAACGGACCCAACTGTGTGTTCACGTAACATTCCCCACTGTTTATTAAAATTCTCTAAAGTCACAGCTGTTACCACCTTTTCGCGATAAGATTTATTAAATAAAAATTAATTCAGTCGTGTGTTACCACCCAACCACGTGGTGAAACAATGATCCTAATTTAATGCCGTTCAAATTTCCATATCCCATAACAATAGGATCTCATCCTTATATCGCATGGTAATTCCTCCTCCTTCTTCCTCATGGATGGTTTCTTTTTCCTTCCTAGTGCGTTCGGAGTTCCCATTTCCGAGGCAAGTGGTGCACCTACACCAGATCCTTTCTGCTCATTCTTGGAGTCCCCAACATTCTTCCCCTATAAGCCTCACATCCCTAGTTCTTGGCGCATGGAGAAGAACTTCGATCCTTGATCAACCAAGTAGGGATTTTACTTCGTCTCTCCTTACTGTGTATCATGTGGGGTGGTTACACTACTGTTTATATAGAAATGGATGAAACCAAACCTTAACAAAGATAATAAATAGACTGTTAAAGAATGAAGGGGTGCGTTTGACAATTTGCTGTACTATTTTATAATTGCTATATGTTGTGAATTTTGTGGACTTTTTCTCACTGAAAATCATGGCCATGGGTCGTATTTCCTTTCACACTAATGAACCCTTGTCTTATGTGATGATTGAATGACCGTAAGATGGAAATTGGTTAATTACATAAAATCAATGGATTAAATGGATGCCAGTTAACATCAATCCTTTTGTGGTCATCCTGGTTAACCAACAGAAAGAAGAACCTAATGAATGATGTGCCTGAATCTGGAAGTTTCCCTACTCTGTTCGGTAGTGGGTGTGTTTTCCTACTAGATTCTTATGAGGTGATGTGGATGAGGATGGGATACTCTATTGTGGTACAATTTTTGGTTGTGAATCTGAAGCCGGGTGGGGCTGTATCTCGAGGCTTGGTTTGGTTACAGTACTTTGAGGGATCTCACTGATCCCTTTGTTATTGTGACTTCATAAGAGAACCGGGTGTGAATGCTTAAATTGTTGTTTGGATGTTTCTCTTTTTCTGGCTTGTAGGTATGTCGGTTAGTTGCCCTGTAGGGAAAATTTCACTAAAATGGGATCACTTGAACATGAAAACTAGAATGGGTTAAATGATGAATTGTTTTTGGGAATGAGTTGTGACTCGATCATGAGTGATGTGCCTTTCTTTTATGAATGAATAGTAATGAGGGTGTTTCTGCTTAGGTTTTGGAACCCATAGGTTGGGATGAGTTCTTGTTACCTATACATATATCTGTAGTTTTTATGTTTCTTATTCACGCCCCACCCATGTTGACCACTTTGTGCCGAACACCCCCATTTCATGGGGGAGAGTGTTTTTCCCAACACTCCTATGAGTGGATGGTTATTAGATCATTTTCTAATCCATTTCCCGAATATCCCAAGACTCTTTGGGTAGGCTTGATGGCCTAAGGTCCATTATAGCCCAAGATTCTTCGGGCAGGGTAGTTGTGGTGGTTGGGCCAGGTGTGTGCGAGAAGGTTGTTTCCCAAGAGTCTTTGGGATGCGGCCCAGGTGTCATCAGGCGTGGCAGTAGTTGTTCTGTCCCTGGTGTTTACGAGTGTGGTTAAGGGTGGTTGTTGTGGCCCAGGTGTTTGCGGGCGTGGTTACGGGTGGTTGTTTTGGGCTAGGTGTGTGCGGGCAGGGAGTGGTAGTGGGACTACAGTGAGAATGGCAGGAGGGGTTCGATGCATAGGATGTATTCAATAACCAGTGGGAAAGTTCTGAGGGGTACCCAAATATCAATGTGCTATTAATATACATTACTTGACTTGCGTTATTTGGGGAGTGTGCCTTTGTGAGGCTTGGGTGGATAGTTTTCCTTGCTAGGTGATTTGGTTGTCTCTTTTCTCATAGGTCATTAGAATTCCTCCACACTTGTGCACGTGAGTCTTTGGTTTTCACTACTGAGTATACTTGTATGGTCACCCTATGTATATAAAACTTCTTTCAGATTTCCAGGAGGAATTCAAGGACTGTGTAGGGTCGTACTATCTCGGACGTTGGGACAGTTGTAATTTCTATTTTTCATTCTTTGGTAATTTACCTTTGTAGTATCCTTGTACTTAGTGGCATTTACTTTTGTAACATGAATATGATAATGGTTTTCTTTGGCTTTACTTTTACCCCCCATTTTTGGTATTATTGGATTTTACTATCTTATCTCCCGATCCTATTAATGAAAAAAGGGTAATTCCTTCCATCTTGTGTGTAATTATATACCCTTGGTGCTAGTCGCCACTCCGTGACCTATTGAAGGCGGGTCTCAGGGGTCATTATCTCTCCTTCAACTTGAATAAGGAAGGGTCAGAAATCTGCCGTCCCTTCTCTCATCTTGGTCAAGGTGGGTCGTGACACAAATACTGATGGATTAGGCTTTGATTATAAATATGTTAAATGTGATACTTAGACCTAATAAGGGTAAATATGAAATAAATTAACAAGAAAAAGTTTGTCCAGGGATAGGTTCCATTAATGTCCTTTGTGTGAAGGGATACATTGAATTTGGGATGATTGGACCATGTAAGCCATGGAAGAACTATGAGGTTACTTAGATCTAATTGGTTAAATGATTAGAGCTTGGGGTAAAGTGTTACTTCCCCAATGATTTATGAGTATCTAGGGGGGTATGTCCTGGGTATATTTATGATAGTTTGGGTGAGTTGACCGAACTTTTACTTGGGATGAAAGATGTACATTATGAAATATCCTAAGAGTGATACTGGTGAGGCTTGATTTATGGGGACGGTGAGACTGTGACATGAGTATGATGCTACTGAGGGATGTTATTCCCTATAAGTGATTATTTTGGATTAAGGTATGAGTTTGATAATGAGGATCACATGTACGGTGTACATGTTATGATGATACCTAAGGGAAATTGGTGGGTGTGCCAATAATACATTGACTGATGAGAGGGTGAGTGTTGGAAGATAGATATCTCTAGTTTTAGGTGTCACATTAGAACCCAAGGATTAATAGTGATCATCTTTCATGGCTTCTATGTTGATGTATAGTCTATATTCTAGAGATACCAACTTGGGAGGCACTTAATGGGTCCAGGTTGGCGGTCAACCTATATTGATTTACTTGAGGTTTCGGGGAGTATGTTACCCCATGTATATATGTTCTAAGACATGTTTTTTGGGAGTGGATTATTCTCTTAGGTATATATGGTTTATGTGAAATATAAATATGTTTGATTTTCATGTGAAATAAAATTTTAGGATTCAGGGGTAGGATATGACCCTCGAGTAATGGAGTCCTGATACCTAGTTCTAAGTAAGGGTGAGACCCTCCGAATGTATGTTAACTAATCATTCCTAGTGACCTATAACCTAGGGTATATATGGTTCAAGGGTGGGATGCCCCAATGTTGAATATGGTTCTTGAAGAGCTGTGAACTAGGGTTTATATGTTATGGAGATGGATATATTTCCCGCAGGTTGATTTGTGGATGGGTATATTTCGCATGGGGGGGTATATTATGTTCTAGGGATGGGTATATTTTTTAGGATAAAAATAATGATGTAGATTCTCAATTACAAGATGGGGGGGGGGGGTGAATTGTATTTTTAAAAACTTTCATATTTAACCTTAAGGAAAACTATGTTTAAGAAAGATAAACAAGGTAAATTCACAAGACCTCTTTTAGTTCTACTAAATAAACTTTATAGGTTCTGGAAATATGGTTCGAGAAATGAACCTCAAGGAAATTTTACAAGGAAAAGATTATACCTTAAAGTGTATAGAATCTTACTTATTAGATTATACAAAAGGAAAAGAAAGTATAAGAAATTTATAATTTCTTTCTTTGTCAAAATGCAGTAGAAATAAAATTGAAAAAAAACAAGTAACAAGTATGAGATATTTTAACCCAAAGAGTAGGGTATCCCACAAACTTGGATAAAGTTACCTTGATTTATACTTTCAGGTAAGTCCATGTTACCCACACCAGGGTAATCCCTCGATAAGAATATCAGAATCTTTCTTACTATCCCTACAAGCCCTTGAAATTTAAGGTAGTAGAAACCTATATATCTCTATACCCAGAAGTCCTCAAACTTTAAGGTAGTTGGAACTTCTGTCTTCCTATCCCCAAAACCCTTGATTATACTTAGAAAAAATCAGAGTTGAATGAAGCAATCTGAACAAGTTGTTCAGTACGCATAAAGCACGAGAGTCTCCCTCTCAATAAATCACTTCAGTTGCATGCAATCTATATAGTGATATAACTTTTTATTGATCTCATTCGAATGAGATCCTATTTATAGGAACTTCTCTAATGGTTGACTCCCTCCTCCAACAGTCATATTTTTCCTTTAATCCCAGAGGGACCTATAAACGTGTCACATAAACAACTTTTAATTAGAAACATATTGTATGACATCATTTCATAACAAGTGTAAGGAAAATGAATTTTCTTAACAAAATCTATTTTTAGGAGTCTAAGGAAAAATATAATTTTGAATATAACAAAATAAACAATCAGTGGTTATAATACATGTATATTCAGATTTTTTTAACAAATAATTCAGAACCTAAATTCTATAGATTTCGGTTTCTAAATTCCAATAAATTCAGAAGATGAATTCTAAGAAATTCCGAGTATGAATTATGAGGAATTCAGATTCTGAATTCAAAGGAATTCTATGTCTTTATTCTAAGGAATTCAGAGTATGAATTTTGAGGAATTCGGAGTTTGAATTCTGAGGAATTTAGAGGTGGAATTAGGAGGAATTTATAGAATTCAGAGTCGGAATTAGGAGGAATTTAGAAAATTCAGAGTCTAAATTTTAGAGAATTAGGAAACTGAATTTCAATGAATTCGGAGTCTAAAAACAGAACGCTCTATATCCAAGGAATTATAAGATGATGAGGTTTTACATAATAATTCAAATTTTAGACTTAATAAAAATGGGGTTGATTTAGAGAGTTTGTAAATTTAAATAATGAAAACAATAGTATGGATAAAAATTTCCTTAGAGAAGGAAGATTTTCCTTATAAAAATAATTCTTAGGGAAAATTAGTTTTCCTTAAGATAATGTCTTTGTGATTTTAAAAACATAGAGGAATAGAAAGGTCATAAAAAAACCTTATTGACTCCACAATCTCCCCCTTTTTGGAAATCATAAACATACTTATGGAAAATAATATAAGGACATAGATTTTTTCTTAAATTAAAAACTAATCTCCTTTTACATATGGATCATTGTGAATACGACTAACTCCCCATTAAGGTTTTAAATCCCTAAGTATCATATTCATGACTTCTTTAAAGATATTTTTATTTTTTTTTCATAGGGAAATATTCTTTGATAAACCCCCCCTAGATAGACCACCCCTTACTTAGGGAATTATCTTCTTTTTTTAGTATTCTTTTTCTCATTTATTTCTCCCCCTTTTTGATTTTCAGAAAGCAATAAAGGGAATTGAAAAAATGGTAACCGAAATATTAGTAGTATACAATAAAACACATATAAGATAACCAAAACTTTCATTATGATTGAAAAAATGTGTATAAGAAAGGTAATACAACAAAAGACCAGAGTTAAGGAAAAAAATCATCCCTATTTTTTCATTCGACATATGCTTCTTGACAATGGTCTTCACCTTTTTAAGCTCCTTATGATCATCTTCAAAACATTTGAGTAGTTTATCATGATATTCATTTGTCTTTTCCAGAGATTTGATCTTTTCATTATGAGCCTCAGGAATTTCTTCCCGAGTCTTCAAAATCTCTTTTTGCTTACTGATATTTTCTTTGAACTAAATTTTGAGATCTCTTTTCCTTTTTAGATTCAAAGCAAATGAATTAAGTTTCCCATTTAGATCCTTGTCTTCCTTCTACTGAGCTGTTTGTTCTAGATTGAGCTTCTCATTGAAACATGTAGTAAGATATTTGATCTTGATATCTTCAGTACCAATATCATCCTTCACATCATCTTTAAAGTCATAAACGATTATCATCTATTCAATTGTCTTCTTGGGCCACTTAGTGATTTCCTTGCACAACCTCTTGTGAGTATCCTACCTGATGTAGAAAGATTTAAAATTGGCCTCAAGCCAGATGAATTTTTCCATAATCATGGAAACAAAATCTAATTTCGGATTAAATGAATGCTAAAGCAACTATCATCTCAACTCAATACTTGGAAACAAAGAAATTATATCAACCAATTTCTTTTGGGATTGGACCACAAAATCATGACCCATAGAAGATGATTCTAAACTACATTCTATTTTTTGGTGAGGATTATTTCTCAATCTCATCATTATTTCTTTAATAAGATCCAACAAAATCTTTCTTAGCCACCACGACCTTCATAGGTGTATCATCTAACACATGTTTTCCTTTATCATATTTCGTAATGATCTTATCAACCTTTTGTGATTCATGTTCACTATGTGTTAGTTGTAATATATTATCTTCCTCATACTTTTCTGTTTCAGCATCTTCCACTAGGTCTTCTGGTTAAACAAAATCATGATTGTTTCTCTCTTCTTTTGAAGGTTTGTTTACTTTTCCTGACCCTCTTCTTATTTTACTGAGGAATCATGTTTATTATATTTGTCTTGGGAAGTCCGAATAAATAATTTCTCAGAAGGACTCTCCTTCTCATGATATAGTTAAACTATCCTTAATACATCATCAATGTCATCCCATTATTCCTCTTCTTCTCCTTCAACTTCCTCTTACTTCACAATATATTCCTCTTCACCAGGTTCCAGAATGACCATTTTCTTTCCCAAAGTCACTAGATGCGATTCTTGTAAAAATTATTCTGGTACTTGAATTTGTTCAGATTCTTTTTCAGTGTCCCTGAAAAGATCTTAAACTATTTCAGCCTCATACAAATTCTTCTTTTTCTTCCTCACTTTTTTCTTATTTTTCATACTTCTCAGCACCCTTAAGCTTCAATTATTTTACCTCAAAAGGGTTCAATCCAAAGCTAGGCTCACCTTACTTCTTATTCTTTTTATCTCTTGTAAAGTTAGAAACAACTTCATCTGGATATGTATTTTTCTTCTTAGATCTTGGAGGTGCTGATTGGGTTTCCTGAACTAGAAGAGATTTTCTTGGGCTTCCCATTCTTTCAACTTTCTCTTCCACTGACCCTTCTTGGAAGTCTCTACAACTTCTAGATTCTTGGATAAGGCTTTAATATCACTTTTAGATAAGTCATAAAACTCCATGGATATTCATTGAAATCCAACCTTCATCCTCCTCAGGGTGTCATCACTTAGTAACATAACCTTGAAATTCCTTGTCTTGGAACTACATGGGATTTTGAATGAATCTGGAAAAAGGAAAATGATATTGGAAATAATATCCAGATACATAATAATCTAAGATTTAAGGGTCCCATTTTTGATGTCGGAAATAGTCAGCAAGATATATTGGACCATGTAAATCTTCCTCAAGTTTACTAGAAAATATAGAATGTAGATATCACTCTTCTTCAGGGTATCTTTATTACCTTTTCTTAGAATGAGAAATCCTTGAACCCATAATTCTATGATCCTCATGTTCATAGATAGATGGTTGATTTTTAGTGTCTTCACCCCTGATAAACCAAGGCACTCTATGGCCTTATCCTTATATCAAAACATCCTGACATATCCGGTAGCTTGTGGGTGAATAAATCAGCTTACCCCTCATATAGAATTCCTATAAATTTTCATCCAAACTAAAGGAAAGAGAATAAGTTTTCCCATAACTCTTAAAAGAAAACTTTTCTATCCCCCCTTCATTGTTAAAGCTAACAAACTCATAAAATTCTACCAGCAACTCCAAATAAATAGGATCCCATTCCTTTGGTTTGGATACACAAAGACTCTCCCAACCATTCAACTTGATATTATTTGTAATGATAGAATCATACTTAGTAGAAAACTTTTGATATACTAACCTATCTCTGTAGATATTACATTTAGAATCTTCCTTATCTGGAGACATTTTCTTCTATGAGTATTCTTCCAAAGACATTCAGATTTGAACAAACCAGAAAATTCCGAACAACCCTTAAGTAGAGCGACAGAGCTTTGGAATGAAAAATCTTGAAAAATGATATGGGAAACCATTAGAGGGGCCTTTATATAGGCATTGAGGTGACAATTCATATTACCATATTGATCCAATGGTTGAAACAAAATCAATTTGATCTCACGATTGAGATGAATCTGGAATAAAGATTTTGGTAGGTTCCGATCTTTTGAAGTTTTAATGTATAAATTCAGATTTAAGTAAAGTGAATAAAAAAAATTCATAAATAAAGATAAAAAATACCAACAAGGGAAAGAAAATTCAATTACCAAAACCTAAGTAAAGAATCATACCTTTGGGAATTCAAGGAAAATTTTCAGTAAAGAAAAATATTCTTCCTGAGAAATCATATATTCTGGAAAATTTTATTGAGGAAGAAAACAAAAATTTTGATTTCTGATTTGGAAATAAGATTTTGGATTCTGAATTTTTTATTAAAAAACAAATTTGGTTAAAAAAATTGACTACAAGAAAAAAATTTGATTACAAAAAAAAATTTATTATGAAAAATTTTGATTTACCAAAAAGTTTTATTACCAAGAAAATGTACTCCCCCTATGAAAAAGAGTTTCTTACTGTAAGGATATAGGTTTCAATAAAAAGTTAATATGGAATATTAGCTTATGGTTATCATTCCTAACTTTTGTTAAATTTATTCAAATCTATCGTAAGGTAATGATTTTTTAAAAAATATCAGCAAGTTGATCTTGAATTCTGATAAACTGAAGAATGATATCTCCTTTCAATGTGTGATCCCTAAGAAAATGATTCCTAATATTTAGGTGTTTTTTATGAGAGTGATGTGTAGGTTTTTTTTCTTAGGGAAATGGAACTAGTGTTATCACACGATATCTGTATTTTGATAAAATTCATTCTATAGTCTGTGAGTGTGTGTTGCATCCACAACACTTGAGCACAACAACATCCAACTACTACATATTGAGCTTCTGCAGTGGAAAGTGCTACTGAGTGTTGAATTTTTGCATTACCATGAAACTAATGAATCTCTTAATAAATGACAAGTTCTATATGTACTTTTTCTATCCATTTTATATCCACCAAAATAAGCATCTGAATTTTTTTTTAAAACAAAATCATTTTCAGAAGTATAAAAGAGTCTTAAATCCATGGTTCCCTTTAAATAGCGAAAACTTATTTTCACTAATTTGAAATGATAATACTTTTGATTATATTTATATCTTTTACATAAGAATACTGGAAACATTAAGTCTAGACAACTAGCTATTAAGTTTAGTAATCTTCCGATCATACCTCTAAATAATGTTTGATCTACTGGATGTCTAGCTTCATCAAGATCAAGAGAATATGTGATACTGATTGGGGTACTTATACTTTTAGTGTTGTCATATCCATAATTTTTAAGCATATCTTTAATATAGTTATGTTGAGATATATAAGTTCCTTCTAATTTTTGAGAAATTTGAAAATCTTGGAAAAATGTTAACTCACCCATCATACTCATTTCAAACTCATATTTTATTATATTCACAAATGAATATGTTAAAGATTTCTGAGTTGAACCAAATATAATATCCTCAACATAAATTTGAATAGTAAAATTTTTTTTCTTATCATTATTTATAAAAATGGTTGGCTTAGCAGTTCCCTTAACATAATTGTTTTGTAACAAACATCCTATAAGTATATCATACCAGGCTCTAGGGGATTGTTTAAGTCCATATAAATCTTTGGAGAGTTTGAAAACATGTTCAAGATTTTTTGTTTCTTCAAAACCAGGAGGTTTTTAAAAATAAACTTCCTCTTGAACATATCCATTAAAGAAATCACATTTTACATCCATTTGAAAAATTTTAAAATTGAATAATGCTACAAAGGCAAGTAAAATGTGAATATATTCAAGTCTAGCTATTGGAGAATAGGTTTCTTCATAGTCTATTCCTCCTTTTCGATTATAGCCTTTAGCAACTGATCTAAATTTATTTCTCACAATGATTCCATTTTCATCAAACTTATTTTTAAAGACCCATTTTACTCCAATTATAGAAGTTTACTTAGGTCTTTCAAACAAGGTCTAGACTTTGTTCCTTTCAAATTCATTTAGCTCATCTTGCATACCTTTAATCCAATCACCTTTACCGAAATATTCATTAGTGCTGTTTGGTTATAATTGGGAAAGGAGTGAAAGGTAATCTAATTTATTTCTTAAGGAAATTCTAGTCCTTATAAGTTGTTTTACATCACCAATGATACTATCACTGGGATTATTCTTAAGAAACAACTGATTTGGGTTTTTAAGATCTGTTCATCAAAATATGGTAGGAAATATTTTGGGGTAAATTACTCATAAATATTTTATTGAACATTTTCTTTATCAGAAATACCTTCTATCATGGGTTGATAATCAGTTTTTTAAAATACATTTTAATATGTAGTTGGGGTTGTTTAAAAACAGAAGGATCAATTTCATCAAATTTAACATGTACGGTTTCTTCAATAGTACAATTATTTTTATTAAAACTCTATAAGCCTTAGAATTTGTGGAGTATCCAAGGAAAATTCCTTCATAAAATTTGGGTGTGAATTTAAGTAAATTATATTTAGTATTCATAATGAATACTTTGCAACCAAATACCTTGAAGCTGGAAAGTTTATGTTTTCTAACATTCCACAATTCATAAGGGGTTTTGTTATTAAAAGGTATAATCCAAACTTGATTAATAGTATATCAGTAAGTACTTAAAGCTTCATCCCAAAAGTGTTTAGCTATAGAATATTCTATCAACATGGTTCTAATTATCTCTTGAAGAATTTGATTTCTTCTTTCAACAACACCATTTTGTTGATGAGTTCTTGGTGTTGAGAAGTAATGAGTAATTCCTTTCATAATAATTTTTTTTAAAATATAAATTTTGAAATTCTCCTCCATGATCACTACGAATAGTTATAAATGGAAGGTTTTTCTCATTTTTAACTTGGGCTCTAAAAGTTTTGAAATAAGAAAAAGCTTCAGATGTCTTTTCTAGAAAATGGACCTATGTAAATCTAGTGTAATCATCTACTAAGACAAATGCATAATATTTTCCTCTAATACTTCCAGTTTGTGTTGTACCAAAAAGATCCATATGCACTAACTGCAATTCATCAAAAATTGATACTTTAACAATTTATTTAAATATTTATTTATGTTTCTTTCCATATTGACAAAGATCACAAACTTTTGAAGAAAATCTAAGCTCCGATAGATCCTTAAGAAGTATTTTTTTGAAAGTTTTCATTGGTTTTTAAGGTTACAATGTTCTAACCATCTATGTCATACCAAATATCTATCTTCCATTACAACAAGTAAAGGTAGATCTTGGTTCAAAAGGTCTTCTATGTTTAGTGTGTATACATTCTCCTGCCTATGGGCTGAAATTATAAACTCTTCCTTGGAATTGTGTACTAAGAACTTATCATTCCAAAAATTCACAAGGTAACCTTTATCACATAATTTACTTTTGCTTATGTGGTTTTTATTAAGACCCTTAACAAATAAAACATTTGAAATTAAAGTTTAAAAAAAAGAACAATGTTACCTATACCAACAATTTTCCTTTAATCATTATCTCCAAAAGTTACTTTTTCTCCTTTCGTTTTTATAATCTTTTAAAATATGTTTTTGTTTCCAGTCATATTATAGGAACATCCACTATCCATGTACCATGTATTTATGTTGGTACTTTATTTTTTTTCCTGAAAATAAAAGAGTTAGACTTTTAGAATCCAAACTTTCTTGGATTTGGAAATTTCAAAAAGTAAGATTTTAGGAATCCACATTTTCTTAGAAAAATAATCCTTATGAAAACATAAATATTGAGTTTTGTTTAAAGTAATTTTTTTCTCCCAATGTTCACCACACTTCCATTTAGTATAAAATAGAGTACATTGGGAAACAAAATAGTCATTACTAAAAACTGGTTTAGATTAGGTATAACCAAAACCAGAATGCTTCCTCAAAGTAAGAATTTAGAAATACATCTTGTCAAAGTTTTCCCTACTAGAGGTAATGTTTGACAGGAATTTCCTTAATGAAAATATTTATGACTTTAGTTTAATAACCGGGTTTTTATCTTCAAAAATGTTAGTTCTATAACAAGATTTAGCCTCTAAAATGTTTTTCTTAGAAATTACATTTTTAAGATCCTTAGAAAGTTTATCCATCATTGAATTAACTTCCTCAAGGTTTTTAGAAACAATTTCAAAGTCAAAAGTTTTCTGATCAAGATCTTTAGAAAGATCTGATACCTGTTTAGTTAAAATAAAAATTCTAGAATTTTTTTCTCTAACTTCATTTTTATCATACCATTTTCATTCTCAAGAAGTTTAGAAAATCTAGAAACTTCTTCAAATGAAGGTAAGGTATTATTTTCTGATGATTAAGATTCATCATATAAAGATTCATAATATTTATCATCAATATAATTTGAATTCAAATATACATTATTAATAGATTCTACATTGTTTAACTTAGACATTAAAAATTATTTTCAATGGGTAGTTTGGCTAGAAGACCAATATTATTATGATCAAAAGATTCATACTCTAAGGATTCATCAGATGAGTCACCACCACTGGCACTACATGTGTCATTAACCATCAAAAAATTATTAGTTTTATCCATGTTGTATTTCATTCTATTCCTCTCAAAATTCTTTTCCTTCATATCCCTTTTCTTAAGAATAGGACAACCCGGCCTGATATGTCCAACCCTTTTGCATTCATAGAAACTGACTTCCGAGTCTTTATTGTTTTTTCTTTCTTTCTTATTTTATCTATTATGAAAGTATTTCTTCCCAACTATTTTGTTAATCCTTCGAGCAAGATTAGCTAGCTCATTCTTAGAATGTTCACTTTCACTATATTTACACAAAAAATTTAATTTCTTAGACTTGGATCTTGTAACCCTTTCAGGATTCTTGGATTTAGTAATAGTAAAGGCTACACTTCTATTTCCATTCTTCTTCTTATTCATATTAGAATCTCTTTTCATTATTGTCTCATGTTGAAGGAGATTTCCAAAAAGATCATCAAGAGTAATTTGAGATACTTTTCCATTCTCATCAATAGCTTTTCTCTTAGATTCCCACTCATTAGTCATAATATATATAATATTGTCCACAAGAGCTTCATCATTAAGACCTTTCTCTCTCATAGATTGTAAACCGTTAACAATGGTCATAAATATTTTTTGCAATTTACAAAATAGTTCTCCATAAGGAAATATAAATCCATGATATTCAGCTCTCAACATATCTCTTCTAGTCTCTATCACTTTGGAAGTACCGAAATGAGTAACCTCAAGTTTATTCCATATATAATTAGCAGCTTCACAAGAAGAAATTTTACTATATATATTTCTGGTCATAGAACACAACAAAGTATTGAGTACCTTGTAATTTAGTTAATATTATGATTTTTCTTGATTGGTGAAGGTTTTGTCTTCCTTGTCAAGAATCATGTAATCTCCAGTAACCAGGAAAAAAGTTTCTACTCCAGTGTTAATAAAAAATTTCTCTATTCGTTCTCTCTAGTAGTAATAATAATTACCATAAAAATAGGTGGTTTGGTAGGATTTATATTGTTATTAGATCCAATATTCATTCCTTCCATTCTATAAGAAAAATTCCTTTTAAAAAATTTTTTTAATAGTAAAAGTTTTTAAAAAAAGAAAAAAATCTGAAACAAAATTAAGCAAGAAAAGTTAAGCAATAAAATTTAGAACACAGAAAACTTAAAACTTATATGTGAATATATTTACTTCATAGACATCCTCTAATACCAATTTTAGGATCAAAATAATGATGTAGATTCTCAACTACAAGAAGGGGGGTGGGTGGTTGAATTGTATGTATAAAAACTTTTGTTTTTAACCTTACAGAAAACTATGTTTAACAAATTTAAACAAGTTAAATTCACAAGACCTCATTTAGTTCTACTAAACAAACATTCTTGGTTCTAGAAATATGGTTCCAGAAATGAAACATAAAGAATGTTGACAAGGAAAATATTCTACCTTAAAGAATATAAAATCTTACTTATCAGAGTATACAAATGTTCATGAAAGTATAAGAAAGTTATACTTTATTTATTTTATCAATATGCAGTATAAATAAACTTGAAACAGAACAAGTAACATGTATGTGATCTTTTAACCCAAAGAGTAGGGTATACAAAATCCTTGGATAAAGGTCCCCTGATTTATACTTTCAAGAAAGTATATCTTACCCACACTAGGATAATCCCTCGATAAGAATATCAGAATCTGTCTTTCTATCCCTGCAAGCCCTCATACTCTACGGTAATTGGAACCTCTGTCTTCCTATCCTCAGAAGTCCTAGAACTTTAAGGTTGTCTACATCTTTGTATTCCTATCCCAGGAATCCCTCGATTATACTCAATAATAATCAGAGTCGCATGAAGAAATCTGAACAAGATGTTTAGTATGCCCAAAGCATGAGAGTTTCTCTCTAGAAATCACTTCAGTGGCATGAAATATATATATTGATGGAACTTCTTATTGAGATCATTCAAATGAGATCCTATTTATGGGAACTTCTCCAACGGTCAGCTTCCCCCTAAAACTGTCATATATTTTCTTGAATCTCAGAGGGATCTATACACATTTTACTCAAATAATGGCTAGTTAGAAACTGATTGTACAACATCATTTCATAAAAATTGTAAGGAAAATTAAGTTACACAACCAAATCTATTTTTTAGAGTCTAAGGAAAAATAGAATTCATAATCTAACCAAAAAACATTCAAAATCTATAATACATGGATATTGAAATTCTGTTTAAAAAAGAATTCAGAACCTGAATTCTATAGATTTAAGAGTCTGAATTCCAATGAATTGGGAATCTGAATTCTAAGGAATTCAGAGTCCGAATTCTTGGAAATTCAGAGTCTAAATTATGAGGAATTGAGAGTTTGGATTCTGAGAAATTATGAGTCTGAACTATGTGTAATTTGGAGTCGGAATTCTATGGAATTCAGAGTATGAATTCTAAGGAATTAGGAGTCTTAATTATGAGGAATTATGATTCTAAATTCTAAGGAATTCAATGTCTGAATTCTGAGGAATTTAGAGTTTGAATTTCAGAGAATTTAGAATCTTAATTTTGTAGAATTCATAGTCTGAATTTAAGAGAATTCAGAGTCTAAATTTCATAGATTTTTTAGAGTCTAAATTTTAGAGAATTTAGAGTCTGAAAACAGAACACTCTATATCCAAGGAATTATAAGATTATGAGGTTTCACATAAGAATACGAATTTTAGACTTAGTAAAAATGGGGTTGATTTTGATTGTTTCTAAAATGAAACAATGGTAAAGAAAAAATTTCCTTTGAGAAGGAAAACTTTCCTTATGAAAATAATTCTTTGAGAAAATCAGATTTCCTTAAGATAATGTGTTTGTGATTTTCAAAACATAGAGGAATGGAAAAGTCATAAGGAATCCTTATTGACACAACCTATTTCCCTTGGCTGGTTACCTTTATTTAGAGGAACTTTAACACTAGATATACCAAGTGTGATGTTTGGGTATAGGTTTTGGCATAAGACTTAATCCCCCCAAGTGATTGATGTGACGTGCTCAGTGACATCTAACACTTGTAAAAATTGGTATAATTGATCTCACGTGTAATTCTAAAACTCTAGGACCGATTATGATTATTTATTTCAATTTCAAAAAATAAGTCATGTATTATAATCATATAACTTGATCACATAAACTAGATATACTAGATATGTATGTGACTATATTTGTGTTTCCCTACTGAGTTGTACTTACAACCAGTTCGGGAATCCATGACACTTGGGCACCCGATAAGACTTCATTGATCAAAATTTCAGGTTGGACAGAGTCCCAATGTTGAATGATTAATATGGAAAACTTATATGGGATCCATGATGGGTATGAGGTGAGGCTTAGAGATGGAAGTAGATCCTATGTGCCTTTTTATTATTTTTATTATTTGTGTACCATCCTAGATTTTCTGAGAGGTACAAACACTTATGTTACTGTTAAAAAACTTTTTTTATGCTAATAATGTACTCTTAAGGCTAAAGAGTGTTTTGGGAGATCCCCTGGATAATTTAGAGCATGGAGATCCATAATTTGAGGGGGTTGATCAAGAAACATTGTTAGAGAATGGTTAGTGATAATCGTGAAAATCAAATATTTATGGAACTTAGTGCATAGAAGGAGGCCCCATATTTGACTGAATCATGTGATCTAGGCTGCACACTTGTGTGGGTGTTGAAATATTTTTGATAGATCCATTTTTATGGGCTGCACATAGTTAGTCAAACCATCTACCCTACCCATATGATGGGGTTTCTTGGGTAGTGTCTTCCTCATGGTTGGTGCACAGTTTTTCTAACTGTGCGGCCAAACTATGGGTCCCCTTAATGAAGGGGAAAATGAAAATTTTTACCTTGAAATGTTTTAAAAACATAAATTATTCCTCCAAATATTTTTTCTTAGTAAACCACACACAAGGTAAATCCTTCATTCTCCTATAATTAGGCTTTGAGTCCATTCACTCATCCAGACTCCATTTTCTTCACCGTTTGGTGCTTTGGATCCAAAACGGTATGATATCATATCTTATTACTTCAATTATTCATTTATCTTTCCTGTTGGCATATAATGTTCTATATTCCCTTTTTTAGGAATTGATATATTCTTTTAATTTCTCCCATTCTAGATTGATTCAAGGGACAACATCGAATGAGGAGACTGATACAGGGCTATGGTAGGTGGTCTAGTTACTTTCCCTCAAGTCTTATAGAATTTATTTTATACAACATTTTTTTTCACGTCAATCCTTCTTAAGTCAACTCCTTAGTGATTAATTAATTACATTAAGGGTTATCTACATGTATAATGGGACCCTATCTACCTAAAAATCAATGTTGTTGAGGGTATCCTTGAGATGGGCCACCCCTATGGGCGTGTCCTTCCTTAAGATCCTAAATATCCCTTTTACATAAATTTTTAAACCACCTTTTTAGAAATTTGTAAAATTTTAATAAATTATGCCTTTGAATTGTGATTTGAAATAATAAAATGAGTGTCCATATTCTTTGGACCCAATGCCTTATGGTATAATTTTGAATTAATTCACTTGAATTAAATTATTTTTAAAACTTGATTAAAGTGTTATAAATGAAATTCATTGTTAAATGTTAGGAACCATGATTGATAATCCATAACTTACATCCATGATGAGGGTGATATAATGTTCCTAATTTAAATATTCTTTTGATGGTATCATCATGCCTTATAGTTAAAACGTTTTCTGGATTGTGAATATGTTGGGAGAGATACTTGGATCCATATGGGATGCCTTGGATGGGATCACTAGGCAGACTACTTACCTGCCCATAATTGATACAAGTTCCATTGGATAGTCATCATAGACTAACTCAGTTTTAATATGGTTATACCATACCATAAGTGATACTCGGTACCCTGTGTGAGATTCCTTGGATGGGCTCAGAGGGTTATACTTACACTAGGCTGAGAGTGATACATGTGTTTCCTTCATATGGGTCATCATGAAAGGAATATATAGTTATGTTTATTTCCAGAGATCCCAAAGTGATAGTTGGGATACCTACTATGGATCACCTTGGACGGGCTCAAAATTTCATTTATAATTGATAAGAATTCCTTTTACTCAATTCCGAGAATTCATAATTGATACTTGAGGGATACATATTCCTAGACAACTCACATGCTTGTGTTCAATACACTCTTGATGATTATTTTATTATAACCCATTTATCATACCCATATCATATCTGTACAGGTTCATCTTAGTTCAGAGACATCGATCTTAGGCTGAAGAAGGTAGTGTCGGCCGAGTATTCATGAGGAACCAAGACTGATATGTAAAATTTTATTTATTTCCCTTCATTTATTATGAACCTACACATTGCACATTTTATATGAAAATAATTTTTTGATCTTGAAACCATTGGTGGTGTACAATTGAGTATATCTCACACCCTTCTCAGGACTTCCTTGGTACCTGAGAAGAATTCATGATTGTAGGTGTAGATAAAGGGAATCTCCTTGATTCTAATGATTGACTATGAATATAGGGATATAGTAATGGAGCAGAGGACCAAGCCTATGCTCGTGATTCTTGTAGTGGTAGCATTTCTTATTTTTTTCATTTTTGTGTAGCATATGGTATATCCCTATTTACCATATATCCTATGTACTGATTTATGTATAAAAAATGGAATGACCATCATCATCGGTTTTCTATCTATTTATGATTAAGATTACACCTGTTTATTTATTATTTTTACGATTCTTTATTATCATTATTCTGTAGCTTCTTATTATTCTTCGTCAAGTGTTTCTCATATATTATTCATCACTACGATAAAATATGGACCATATGGGAATAGTCGCCCCATAGACACACCCTAGTCCCTTACTTCTAGTTAGCGACCTCTAGAATATGGGAATGTGATCTTGAAGTTATGTGGCCAACCTTCAGTGGGCACTATTTAGTGGCTTCTAGGGAGGGATACTAAAAACTGGTATTAGATGGGTTTTTTCATTTTTTTACTATTTTGGTAACATAAAGGATATTAGGATTTATCATAATTTAGTAATAAGCCTATTCCTAGGATTAGATGACCCAGATAAAGGGGAAACCCAATTTTACTGGGATGAGTTATTGTTTTTCTAGATTTTTCTTGTTTCAGTTGTACTAATTTCACTGTTGGGTGACACACATGTTTTGTGATGTTATTATTATTTATATTAATTTTTTTATGGATGTATTCCGGTGTCCTATTATGGAAATGAGGTATCATTTTAGGCATCATATTAGGCACTTTTGGACTTATATAATCCATGTATTTTTCCACTCCACATTTACCACTACTACAAACACGGCCTTTATCAGCGCTAGAAAAGCACTGATAAAGCCAGCGGAGATAAAGGGGGGGTCCCCTTTATCGGCGCTCCGAAAAGCGCTGATATAGGACCCCTTTATCAGCGCTAAAAAAGCGCTGATAAAAGTACCCCTTTATCAGTGCTTTTTTTAGCGCTGATAAAGGGGTCCTATATCAGCGCTTCCTTTATCAGTGCTTTCATTTTAGCACTGATAAAGGACCCATTTATCAGCTCTTTTAAAAAAGAGCTGATAAAAGTTAAAAAAAATTAAAAAAATTTAAAAAAATTTAAAAAAAATTAAAAAAATTAAAAAATACTGCCAATCGGGGGGGGGGGGGGGGATTTTATAGCGCTTGAACCCCCCCTTTTACAGCGCTTTTCAGACCCTATACAACACCCCACGCACCCCACACACCCCCTCCACCCTTTAGCAGCGCTTTCTCCAATATTCCCCATGCGCGCGCACACCTGCCTCCACCGGGATTTGAACTCGAGACCTCCCCCCTGTGCGCCAAAGCCCTTACCACTACTCTATTTTGATTTTCTTTCCAATTCATGATATCTCTCTCTATATATATTTATATATTTAGTTATATTTATTCGTATAATAATATATATTTAAATTAATATATATATAGTTATATTATAATATATAGTTATATAGTTATATTAAAATATATATAGTAATATTAATATATATATAGTGGTATTAATATATATATATATATATATATATATATATTTAGTTATATTTATTCGTATAGTAATATATATTTATATTAATATATATATATATAGTTATATTAACATATATATAGTTATATTAACATATATATAGTTATATTAACATATATATATAGTTATATTAACATATATATAGTTATATTAACATATATATAGTTATATTAACATATATATAGTTATATGAATATATATTTATATAGTTATATTAATATATATATAGTGATATTAATATATATATTTATGGTGATATTAATATATATTTATAGTAATACTAATATATATATATGTAGTTATATTAATATATATATATAGTTATTAGATTAATATATATATAGATAGATTAATATATATATATAGTTAGATTAATATATAGGTATATAAATATTCATATATTGGTATTTTAAATAAAATGGATATTAGTTATTATTTAGATAAAGCTAATATATTTTATATGTAAATATGTTTAATTATTTATTTAAAAAATTTAATTTTTAGGTGCGAATATATAAAAAATATGTACATATAGTTATATATTTGATTATAAATAGCAGTTCATTATAAAAAAAGATGAAATTTCAAAGACATAATATCAATATGAATGTAATACCTTGGAATAAATTCAGTCCCCACCAAGAAAAGCCAATAATACCCCCTTAAACGAGTTTGAAAATCCACAAAATGTTAAAAAATCTGGGTACCCCGACGAAAAACTTAGTTTTGGAGGCCTTCTGGGCCTCTTTTGGCCCCTAAAAACGCTTGACCAAGGTCCCCCTAGGTCGCAACGACGTAGAGCTCGTCGCATGCTTCGATTTGATATGTGGTAGAGCTCAAACGGACACTCGGATCAAAAGTTATGGCCGTTTGAAGTTTGAGTTGCGTTTTCAACATATTTTGGATCTTTTTTTAATTTTTTTATTTTTTTTAGTCCTCAAATTGTTATTAAATGACTATTACTCCATAATGATTATCAAAATACTAATTAAAAATATTTTTTTAATCTTTAAGAAGTCATTTTCACTAAATATCTTATATATTAAGTATAATAAGTGTAAATGTACATTTATACTTATCTAAAATATATTTAAAAATTATATATTATATTTATATAACTATATAACTATATTTATATATTAATATATTAATATATTTTTAATTTTTTTTTGAATCCAACCCTTTATCAGCGCTAAAAAAAGTGCTGATAAAGGCCCCCCTTTATCAGCGCTACTAAGCAAGCACTGATAAAGGGGGGCCCTTTATCAGCGCTAACAAAAGCGCTGATAAAGGGGGGCGCTGCGAAAAACTGTTTTTGTGGTAGTGTACATTATGCATGCCTTACATATATTTCATGTGATTATCGTGAGTGATATAGTTGATATATATGGAAATGTTATAATTTTTCTTGTATATATAACATAATTATATTAATTAAAATTACTATATAAATTTAAATGGTTTTCCCCATGGATTTATAATTACACCTTAGTTAAGTAATTATGTTATGTTTGATCCATGAACTAATGGTTTTATGGTATAAAGAATTAGTTAATTTGATTGATGAATACGAATTTTAATTTAAAAAACATGTAATTATATAAATTGGGAATGGTAGTTGATTAAAAAAATCAATATATATGACCTGTTACATCTTAGAACTTGATGTAGAGGTCAGGTCACAATTACCTGACATACCAATTGAAATTTATAAAGAGTATGTGATTTTATAAATTGGGAAGGGTGATGAATTTTACTATATTGAGATATCTATATCCATATAAATAAGAATTAAATTTAATAAATTAATGTTTTAAAATGAAATGGTTACCACTAGATGAGGATGCTAATTACAAAGTAAAGTGTGTTATCCTATATACCTTATAATTGACACTCTATATACGGAACCTCAATTATGTTGCGTGAGACCATAAAATTGACTCAAACATAGTAGTGGGTTGTAGGCAGTGTCTGATGAGACTTATATGATTTAATTTTCACCTAGAACTGGCTTTAGGGGTAATCATAGAGGTGTCACCCTTTCAAAGTAAGGCATTAAACCTATAATTTTTTTCCTTCTCTATTTACTATCTCATGTTAAATCATATCCGAGGTGTGTACTTTGAATTTTTGTACTATTACATGACAATTTACTCGATTCATATGAATGTAGGGTGGTAATGACCATGATTCAAAGGTGTTCAACCTTATGAAACCCATATTATATCCTAAAGCTAAATAATAGAAACATCCGGTCAATCTTCCTATGGAAATTGATGACTAGTTTTGTGATAGATTCTATCACTTTGTGAAGGCTGTACGGGGAGCTCCCAAACCTACTCCTACAATGGAATATATTACACAATAATTTTAAAAGCATCATCCGACCACCTTTTTAATGGATGGAAGTCCTCAGGAAACATAGTGATATCTATATGACATGATTTTGATCTTTGAGCATATGGAAATGCCTCTGGATAAGAGTGTCAATCTCACCACATATATGCTTCGTGACTCGAACAAGAATTGGTGCGATGTCATCTCTCAGGCTGATCATCATCAGGGCATGGTATGAGAGGACATACAGATGGGATTTTATGGATAATTGTTTTCAAATACCTTGATAGTGAACCATACTAAATATTTTATACACTTACAGTAGGGTTTCATGATGGTTATGGAGTGATCTTCCCATTTCACTGATCTTTAATGTTTTATAACACATTTTACTAGTGATGAGTTGATGATTGTTAGATCATTTTAGGAGGGGATTTATTTCACCATTAAATCATTGGTGAATATATTCCCATTGACAACAGTTTTTGAGATAGTGAACTAGGTCCTCAAAACAGAGTGGGGCCTGAGGGAAGCTGGTAATGTGTTCCAGGGTAGTTCAGCTTCTTGATAGGTGGATGGTTTGTCTGGTGTTAGGAAAAATCATTTCAAGAGTGCACACAGGGGTATTACTAGCCATATTATATGAAACAATAACTATGTGGTGTGCCACTAGTGTGGTAGGGTAGGCCATAATAATCCCTAGTGTATGAAGAACTTGATTGAGTATTGAGCTTGTGGAAGGATGAGTCACCTTCATTGTTTCTGCCGAACTTTCCCTATTTTACCTTATGATAAGGTATTTGTACCGACACCATATTTAGGTACAATATCAGTAGCTCTATGTCTGGCTAGGATCTAGTCTAATATTACATGATCAAGCCTAGTTGGTGGTAGTGGCTGAGGTAGTTAGGCCTTAGATGTTCAGTGGCAGTATAATGAATCTACCATGGTTAGTCAGGTTTCATCTTAGTGTTGTGGATCTAGCCATATTAATGTATTAAAACCTACTCCCGTGGAGAAGAGTCCATGGTATTCTACAGTATGAGGTACAATTCTAGTATCCTATACATTACTTTCTGTCTTATTTGTTATAGGTGCATCAAACTTTTTTATATCTATAGTAATTATGGAATGTCTATACCTAGAGACGGAGTACTTATGCAACATTGTGAATCTTAACACACCATTAAGGGTAATATCAGAGAGTATACACTAGTGAAAGGAGTTCACCCTTGAGGTTGGAGGGTACCATTTCTTGTGAAATTTCTTTATCCCCGAGATGAATAGTTTTTACATCATCCTTGATATGGACAGTCTAATTCCTTATAATGCCCAAATTGATTGCTATTTCCAGAGCATTTTGTTTACATCGCCTTAGTGTAGAACATATATTCATAATAGTGAATGGGAAATCCAGGTGAGTTTATCTATACTCGAGAATCATGGGATGGGTAGGGTGACAACCCAAATGTCTAGTCTCTTTAAGAGAGATTAGGGAATGCGGCCTATGGAATTCCCTCATGCAATGGATCATTTCCAGGATATATTCTGTGATAATTTATCTAGATTAACTTTTGTAAGATGGGTGAAGTTCACTTTTGAGATAGTTTCAGGTGCATCAACAATTTCCATTCCTGTATATATGATATAACATATAATTATTTAGGAACTCAAGAACTAGTTAGAAGACTTAGAGGAATATGTTTTTATATAACCTAGTACCTCACCTTGGTGTTAAACTATAATTTTCTCCAAGAATACAGATGGTACCCTCAGGTTATGAGTGAATTACTGATAGTTGAACCATATTATAGTGAAGAACCGATATCCAATTCCTCATATAGATGACCTATATGACATTATATAAGGATAGATAGTTTTCTATAAGATCAATTTATGGTTAGGATACCATCAAGGGTGTTTTAGACCATTATTCATTCCATATAAATAATTTTTGAGAAAATATTCCTTGTACGAGTACCTGTTTATTCCATTTGGTATTATGAATGTGCATACTATTTTCATGGCCTTGATGAATCAAGTTTTCCACCCATAAATAGTTTATTTTGTGGTGGTATTTTTGGAAAACAAATTAGTGTATTCTCACACTAGACATGACCATTCTAAGCACCTTGAAATCATGCTGAATACACTAATAGAGATATTACTGTATGATAATCACAAAAAATTCTAGTTTTGGATTTATAAGGTTTACTTATTAGGTCATATCATTTCATAGTTAGTCATCTCTACTAACCCAGAGAAGATGAACATCATAGTTTTGTGGGAGTATCCCAAGAATGTGTTTGACATACACAATTTCTTGAGGATGTATGACTATTATAGGTGAATCATTGAATACTTCCCACAGCTAGAATTTCCTCTTATGGACTTGACTAAAAAGGGTGAAAAGTTATTATTTTCAGAATCTTGTGATATATCCTTTTAGGAGTTGAATGTGCGATTGACTTTAGCACCAATACTATTTTTTCCGAAGCCAGGAAGAAGACATACAATTTATTGTGATGCCTCAGGAATCAGGTTGGGAGATGTTTTGAGGTAGGGTGATTGGGTTGAAGCATATGGGTCCTGCTAGATAAGAACTCATGAGAAAAATGACCCTACACACGACCTTGATCTAGAAAACATGGTTCATGATTTACACTATTGTAGGAATTATCTATTTGGTGAGTGGGTTTTTTGTTTACATGGATCAAAAAAGTTTAAAATACGTCTCCAAAATAGCGTTACATGAATATGAAACAACGCAAGTGGGTCTAATAGCTATAATCATTAAATTTTAAACATGTATATACACCCAGAAAGGGTAATGCAGTAGCCAAAACCATGAACTATAAATCCTAGATACATTCCATGAATGAGGCAAGTAATGAGTGTTAGTTTATGTAAATATTATCTAATATTCACATGGAGGTTCAAGAATGTCCTGGGAAACCAATTTTAGAATCTTTGTTAGTGGAATCCTCCCTTCTAGAGTGGTTAATTATGAGGTAGATTTTTGACCCCCAAGGCTTAGTCCTAAGGGAAAGTATCCCCAGTGAGGACCCACCACCTGGTTGGGTCATCCTTGAGGATGATAATCTTTACTTACTAGGATGTATCTTGTTTCCTTCAGAAATATGGAAAGAGTTGTTTTGGGAATATCATGCCTTTATTTGGGAAGTTCACCCTGGACTTACCAAGATATAATGATACATACATAATTAGTATTTCTGGAAACATATGAAGAGACATATTGCTAGTTTCATCATGAGGATTTCCACCTTTTTAAAGGTGAAGGTAGAGCACAAACAACCTATTGGGCTTCTATAGCCTCTATCTATTCTCGAGTGGAAATATAATTATGTCACTATGGATTTTTTTATTGACTTTCCAACATCCCCTCGAGTCAATGGTTCAGTATGGTTTATCGTTGATAGGTTAACCAAGTTTTCACACTTCCTAACTATATGGGATGCCTTCTCAGTTGATGAGCTTAAAAGGATTTATATCTAATTGATTTTTCACCTTAATGGTGTTCCCTATTACATCGTATTAGAAAAAGACACCCTATTCACATTACTATTATGGAATAGGATATAAAAGTCAAGGGGTTCACAGGTACTCTTGGGTACATCATATCTACCTCAGACTAATGGGAAATCTAAGCAGATGGTACATGTGTTAGAGAACATTCTCTAGGAACGTGTCATCGATTTTGGAGGTTTTTAGGATAAGAATATACTAATTTTCATGTTTTTATATAATAAAAACTCTCAGGAAATGATTCACATGGATCTATATGAGCCCTTTATGGTAAGCTATTCCATTAAACCCTGTATTGGTTAGAGGAAGGAGAGACATTACTATTGGATCCTTGTCTCATTTAGAAAACTTAAGAGAAATTATAGATGATTTTGAAGTGTATGTATACATATTAGTCCATGAATAAGTCTTATACCAATCAACATCACCAACCTCTGGAGTTAGAGGTGGGACATATGTTCTTTTTATGAGTTTTTCCCAGATTTGGTCACAGATAGATTCAGAGATAGGGCAATCTATCACTTCATAATGTTGGGACTCCCGATATCATGGAGGGAGTCAGGATGATATCCTATCAGTTGTAGATACCATAGAGGTACCATGCCATGCATGACCTATTCCATGTATCACAACTTCACCATGATCATTCTGATCTATCTCATTAATTTTATCATGTTGATATTGAGATGGATGTGGATGAATACTTTGAGGAGAACCCAATATATATCGTTGATCACAACACAAAGGTTTTATGTGGTAGTTCAGTTCCTCTAATACAGGTGATATGGAAGCATGAATGTGTACTAGACATGAACTGGGAGAGAAAGGCCATTGTATGTGCTCAGTGGTTGGAACTTTTATTAGATGATTCATTACCACCCTCAAAAGTGTAACTCAAGGATTAGTTGTTTTAAGGAGGGGAGGTTGTAATGTCCGGGATTTTTTTGAGAGGTATATACACATATGTTACTACTTAAAACTTCTCATTTTATTATAATAATGTACACTAAAGACTATGAAGTGGTTCAAGAGATCTCGATGATCATACATAACCTAGAGATAAATAATTTTAGGAGGCAGATTGAGATTCAAGGTTAGAACATGGTTAGTGTTAACTGTGCACCTCAACCGTGCAAGGAACTCAATGCACAATAGGAGGATGCAAGGTTTGACTGAACCATTTGAGTCATGCTGGACGATTGTTTCATTTATATAGGTTTTTAATAGATCCATTTTTCATAGGATACACATGGTTAGAAAAAACCATGCCTAGCATATGTGACGGGGTCCTTAGAGAATGTCTATCACATGGTTGGTGCACGGTTTGGCCAACAATTTATAAAAATTGTGTGAACCATTAATGAAGGGTTAAATAAATTTTTTACACTCAAAATGTTTTAAATCATAAAATCATTTATGCCTATTGTTTATAAAATACAACACAATAAGAGAATCCTTCATCCTCATCACATTAGGATTTGAGGCTATTCACTCATCCAGACTCTATTTGCTTCACCATCGAGTGAGTTGGATCTGTAAGTGTAATCTATCTAATCATCTACCTTCAATTATTAATTTATCTTCCCATATTATGTACTACTTTGGTTAAACATAATATTACCTATTTTCTGGGAATTGATCCATTCTTCACATTTATTCTTCTCTAGCTTGATTCAAGGGTTGACACTAGACAAGGAGAGTGCTACGAGGCTAATGTATGTGGTCTAGTTTCATTCCCTCAAGTATTGAATAATTTATGTTATGAAACATTATTCTATGTATCAGGCCTTCTGGAATCACCCCATTAATTCTTAATTAATTAAATTAAAGGATATGTACTTGCATAATGGGACCCTAGCTACCTAAAAATAAATTCTGTTGGGAATCACCTTGATATGGGCCACCCATATGGGTGTTTCCTTACATAAGGGACTAAATTCCCCATTTCCATAAATTTTTAAACCACCTTTTGATGTGCGTGTTTTCTTGTAAAAAATGAATCCTTTGAATTGTGATTTGAAATAAGAAAATGAGTGGCCAGGTGCTTAGGCATGTATTCTTTATGCTATAATTTCGAACAACTTCACTTGAATTAAATGATTTGGATAACTTTTTTAATGTTTTATAAATGAAATTCCTTGCTAAATGGTAGGGATCATGATAGCTAATACACACCTTATATCCAATATTAGTGCTATAGAAGGGTATTTATTTAAGGATTCTGTAGATGGGAGAATCATGAATTTTAATTAAGACTTGTTATAGATTGTAAATACATCGGGAATGATACTCAGATCCTTATGGGATTCTTTGGATGAGCTCACTAGGTAGACTAGTTACCTACCCATGAGTGATATAAACTCTTTATGGGTGTCACCATGGAAAACATTTATGGAAATATTGTTATTCTATAACACAAGTGATAGTTAGTCCACTATGTGAGATACTAGGGATGTGATTAGAGAGTCATACTTACTCTAAGATGAGATTGATACATGGGTTTCCTTTTAATGGATGTCTATGGATGAACTCTTTGATGATGTGTATTGATAGATCTTCTAGAGTGATACTTGGGATTCTTGTTTTGGATGACCTTGTATGGGATTAGGTTACCACTTATAATTTCAAAGGATGCCTTTTACTTAATTCCAAGAATGAAAAACTGATACTCCATGGATGCACCAACCATTCAAATCACATTCCTGGGTTCATTCCACTCTAGATGCTTATATTATTATGACCCTTTTATCACACCCATATCATATCTATACATATTCACCTTTGTTTATATACATATGTCTTATGCTGAAGTAGGTAGTGTTGGTAGGGTATCCATGAGGATCCCAGAATGACAAGTTATCATTTATTTACTACCATTAATTTATTATGCACCTATAGAAAACTCATTTTATAGGAACATACTAGATTGATATAGACACCATTGGTGGTGGCCTACTAAGTATATCTCACCCCTTGATCAGGCCGCCCTTTGTTGCCTGAGCAGACTTCATTATTTTTGGTTTAGATAAAGGGAATCACCCACATTCCAATGCTTTATTTTCTATATAGGGATGGAGTATTGGAGTTGATAACTAAGCCTTTGCTCGGGAGTCTAGTAGTTCCATATTTTTTCCTTTTTTCAATTTTTTATCATCTGGTATATTTATTTTCCTTTATATCCCACATACTCATTTTCGTATAGCTACATGGAAAGATCATCATCATTAGTTTTTTTATCTATTTATGATTCAATTTCCACCAGTATATTAATTATATAAATGACTAATTATTAATATTATTTCACAGATTCTTGTTATTCTCCTTATTCTGTTTCTCATTTATTATTTACCGTTGTGCTATACTATGAATCATGAGGGCATAGTCTCCCCACAAACACACCCTAGGCCATCACAACTAGTCAACAACATATTCTGTATGGGGGGGCACACTTGGGGTCATGTGGCCAACAGTTGAGGGGCATTGTTCAGTGGATTCAGGGGTGGGATGAGGGAATTTTTGTATGTGATTAGTCCTGTGGATGATAAATGTTATATATTAGAATAATAACGAGTCTTTATGACTACTTTATTAAACATTATATTATTATTAATGAATATTTATTATTACTTTTTGATACATTTATTATTTTTTTATGGATGAATTTTTTTACTCTATTTTTTTACTTTGATATATGTGTATAGTCCCCCCAAGGTACTACCTTAAACCCCTGTTGCTAGTCGGAAGTCTCTGGAATATAGGGGGACATGATTTAGGTTGAGTAGTAACTACCTACTCAGGAACTATCAAGTTGTATGGGGTAGTAATATTTTATAGGTATCATGTCCAACCCATATTTTAATAATCTTAGGAGGCCTCACATCAAACCCATTTTATAATCATCCCATAAGGTATCACATCCAACCTATATTACAACCATCTCAATAGGAATCATGTCCAACCCATATCATAATAATCTCATGAGGCATCATGTCTAACCCACATCACTACTATATCAGGAGGCATCACATCTGACCCATATCAAACCATATCAGAAGGTGTCATATGCAACTCACACCACAACCATTTCAGGATGCATCAAAGCCTACCAACATCACAAGGATCCCTTATGTTGGAATTACACCCAACCAAAATATAAACAATTTCCAATATTGGAATTACACCCAATCAAATACCAACATAACTCTTGGTTGGCATTATACCCAACCACATATAAACCATGAATACCAGTTGGCATTACACCCAACCACATCAAACCATGTGATCTCATAACCCCAAGGATTTTTTTACATCCAATTGAATTTTTTTTATAGAACTTAATTAAGAATATTGGTCATATAAAATTCACACAAGGCATATATCATGGTTTTAAATCTATCTAAACCCATAACACACACACACACACTTGGTTCATTATACATATTTGACAGAGAAAATATATGTGCATATTTTTATATAATAATAATGAATTTTTGATGTTTTTAAATGATAAAACCCCTGTATTTAAAAGTTTTATTAAAATAATGGGCAATTTGGATTATAGAATAAAAATGAGTTAAATTGTGAAAAGTGCTTAATTATGGATTTTTGATTGATTTTTACATCAAGGGTATTTTGGTCATTTAATAAAAAATATAATTCCAAATTTTCTGAATCAAATTTTTTTAGAATCATTATTTTATTTCCTTAATTTTTTTATTTTGGACTTGGGGAAGAATCAATCATCTAGATGCCATAAAAAATCAATGAAGTGGAGGATATTTCCGGGCGGAAAGCGTGGACCCCACATATGTAATAGAAGCACATTTCACTTTACACCCATCCAAATGTGGTGTTTCCACATTGGATAGCATGAGGACAGATATATATGGATCTACAATATATTTGGGGGAAGTTGGAAGTCATTAAGGCAGCCATTGAACGACATACTGTTGGGGGAACCTTCCTCGAAGCTTCGTCCATAAAAAGAAACCTATAATGAAAAATTCATAACTCATTTACACGGTTTCCACATGCGCTTATATTTTGAGGGTGAACGGAAAAGACATAAAGGAACAACTTTTATGAAGGGATCCATGCGTTATTCGTCCAATTAATGGGTCCAACATGCGATAACTTTTTGAGGATAGAAATCATTCTATAAAAGGAGAGGAGCTCCTACCTCTCAAATCATTCAAATCCTTCCAAAAACCGTTTGGGGAACCAAGGAGAGGATGAAAAAGGCCATTTAGATATTTATTCTTTATTTTAGTTTTATTTTAGTTTTCTTTTTTCTCATGTAATGCATTCATATTTTTTATATTAAATTGTTTCCCATTTTCTTCTTCCACCCATTTTCTCTTCCAATCTCAATCTCATTTTCTCTCTTACATCTTTCCATCATGATATCTATGCACTTAGCGATGGAAAGTGACTAACTCAAGGCTTGGACTTTTGTTAGGTTTCATGGTGTTATTTATTATTGCGCTTCAATTCAAAATGTTTTTATTCTATTTGTGGTGGAAGCGGGAATATTGCACGGGTGTGGCGGTCGCCCACCACGACACTATTTCCAAATCCATTTCTTTTAATTGATTAATCATTTTACCTCTCTTCTCTTAGGAAAACCATTCATACGGTGGAGTTGGGGTTTCTATAAGGGATGAAACAGCACACAGTGGAGCAGATTCTTGTAGGAATAACATTCTCTGTTGAGGTGTTACCCTTCTTGATTACTGGAGGAGGTGTGGATTGGTGTGCCTGATGCATGCTAAAATCACACACATAATAAATCAAAAGAAATTAATTCATTAATGAGGTTTCATAAAATTAATTATAAAATTGAATTTAAACAATAAATAAATAATGAACGAACCCGTGTTATCCTACCCTTGGACCAAGACCTTTCTTCGCTAATTTCATTATGTCATCATTTGCATCTACATTTAGATTTAATGTTTTCATTTCATTATTTAAATTTCACTATTTTCAAAACCCCTAAAACCATCATTTTTAGTAAATCATAAAAACAAACAAAAAGAATTATAATAGGTGAACTAGAATCAGTTATTTAACCGACTACAAACGCTCCTCAAATGAGATGACCCTGGTCAGCCACTATGCTATATTAGGAATATAAATTTACTTTTGTCACGCCCTATGACAGGAGTGTGTCAAAAATGGCGCCGTTTCCGGGGAGCTAAGTATTTATTTCCATCACTTTTTAAAAATTCAAATTTTTGTAAATATTTTATTTTATTTTTTTATTAAGAAAAATATTAAAAAAAAATATTTTTTCCATGATGTATTCAAATTGAAAATTTTATGCATGGGAAGATTACTCACAGGTGCAATATCAAGAACCAGAAATTGATTATCGTGATCTAAATGACCGGGTTGAAAGGTTAGTAATAATTTGGATGATTTGGGTAGGAAAATGGATTGGGCATTGGACTATATTCATGCAAGGATGGATCAAACTAACCTTGAGACGGAGTAAGAACCTGATATAGTGGTGGAAGAAATTTTAGCACTCATCATTGAAGAACCAGAGGAGGTAAATTTCGGGGTACCTGAAGACACATTCATCCTCACTCAACCAATTCTACAAGAGATAGATAAAATGGAGGATGAATTTCTTACTGATCCAAATGTTGGATATCAACAATTATTGGATAAATTATGGAATGAATGTGAGGAGCTTCTTGAGCTCCCCAAGCCTTGCAAAGAAGAAGATCCAGCACCACTGAAAGAAGACCCCACCCAATTGGTGGAATTTTAAGTCAATATGGAGGAGACCGACTACCTACCTCCATCCAGTGATAATCAATTACAAGAGGCACTTTCAACTGAAGAAGTTATTAAACTAGAACCAACTCATGGAGATGATCCTTCCATGAACTCTACCTTTTCTGATTTCATTCAATCTGATTTGAGCATCACTCCTTATAATTTTGAATTTTCAGATTTGGTCAATCCTTACATTTCCTTAAAAGAATATGAAAAAGAATATTCCCCTGTTGAGGAACAGTTGATGTTCCTAAAGACATTGAATATTCATTAGAGGGAGTACAAGAAGAGAAGAAGAAGGTTACATAAGTAGCAACCAATGAAGAGTATGCTCTATACTTCATCCTACCCCCGCCACGTAAGTTGTACCACAATGCGAAGGGGGAGTATTTTTTGTACTCTATCCATGGAGTCCTCCACAAGAATAACAAATACGTGGATGATGGGAAAAGCCACATGCGGTGGTTCAAATAAAAGAGCTTCATCCACCCTCTAATTTTGGATAAAAGTTGGTACTGCCCTCTGGAGGCAGTAAAACTTTAGGGCCCACTTGGGAGATCATACCAAGATTTATCCTTTCTTGATTTTTAGTAATTTATTTTTCAATATTAGGAATTAAAATTTTAAATTCAGTATTAGGAATAATTATAGCATTCAGCTTACTCCCTCTTATCTTTTTGAGCTTTAATGACATGATCCTCATTCTTGAATGAGTAATTCTCTTTTATAGGTTCATAATGGTGGAAGGCAACCCCAGACAGTGGAGGGGAAGGGCTACGTTTCATGGAAAAAGGGAGTTTCATTTATCTTTTAAGCTCTCCACATTATGCTCCAAAACATGTTTTGTGCTTTAAAGATAAAATTTCATGCCCACACTTGAATTCATGTTTTAGTCGACTTATCGAGGAGACATGAGTTTATTAGGAAACCGATGATGCCATGTTTTAGATTTCAATGTTTATATGATTAAATTATTGAAATAAAGAATTTAATTTTTAAATATGAAGCATAGATATTGAAATTATGACTCATTATTTGAATGAATTAACTGATTCTTGTACATGATATTTCCCTACCATATTTTACGATATGAATTTTAGAAGTTCATGTGAATTGATTTGTTATTATTAGTCATGCCATGATTGATTGTACAATTTTATATTTCTATTCCTGAGAGGATTTCTAGACCAAATATTTCCTATTTTATCTTGAGAAAATTTCTTGAGTGATCTTGGGACATTCCACCTACCAAAACATGTATTGAAACTTGTCAAAGCCATGAATGTACAAAAACACATTTAAAATGATTGAGGCACTACATTGGCTGGCCACATATTTACCTGACACCCAACCTTACATTTATCCTTTGTTAGCCCATAGATTCCATGAATTTCCTTATAGGTTTAAGACACATTACAAGACAATTTTTCCTTACCTTCCCACTCTTTTAGTATTTTTTCATGGATTATTTAAGTTTAAGTGTTTGGGAAGGGCCTTTTGTGTGCATTCATTTGGATGTGTATCATTTCTTGGTTGGTTTGAGCTATAAATTATCATTTTGGGAAATGTATTATTAGAAAATTGGGCATGAGTCATCATTTCACTATGTTTCATTCATTTCATCCTGTTCTCCTTAAAAAAAAGGAGAAAATAAAGCTGTACCTTTCTGGAGTTTTACAAGAAAAATAAAAAAAAGGGCGAGATAAATTAAGTTGTGATTTTCTGGAACTTATTTAAGAATAGGGAGAACTTGGATGATATAATTATTTGTAATAATTTATTGACTCATGTCCCATATCATTAAAATGTGTGTGGTGTTGTGTTTCACATTATCAAAGGGATTTGAGTGAGTTTCATCCTATGTTTTCACTTGATTAATCATGAATTTTACTTAAGAGTCAAACCTCCTACTTTTGGCCTTAAATTATTTCAATAATTTACCCACCAACCCTAATCCATAGATTCATTTTAACCTTTATTGCATATCCTCAAGATTTTATGGGAAATTTTTCTTTACAATGTGGAGAAATTAGTTCCTTTACAAGCCTATGGATAAACTAAATGTTATCAAGATATGAGCATAAATCTACTTGAATTGTATCATGAGATATTAGAGTTAAAATTAAAAGGTGAGGTAAATCATGATGTTTCATGTTTAATAATAATGAATTAATAAGATTGAATGAATGAAAGAAGAAGTTCCATTATTATTTTTTTCAATGGGGAAAAGTAAAATATATGAATTAATTGTTTCATTAAAAATTGGGAAATTAAATTAATATTTCTTTTTTGGACTTTTGAAAATTTTATTTGACATTGATTTTTTTTGATTTTATTACTTTGAAATTTGAATATTGGTAATATTGGTGTCCTATGAATTCCATGTTGAGATTTTATGCTTGAGGGAAAGCATGGTTTAAGTGTTGGTGTATTTGATAAATCAAATTTATGTGCATATTTGTATATAATAATAATGAATTGTTGATGTTTCTAAATGATAAAACCCAATTATTTAAATGTTTCATTAAAATAATGGGCAATTTGGATTATAGAATAAAAATGAGCAAAATTGTGAAAAGTGCTTAATTCTGGATTTTTGACAGATTTTTACGTCAAGGGTATTTTGGTTATTTCATGAAAACAATAATTCCAATGTTTTTGATTTAGATTTTTTTAGAATCTTTATTTTATTTCATTCATTTTTTTCTCCTAGACCAGGGGCTTAATCAATCATCTAGATGCCATAAAAAATCAATGAAGTTGAAGATTTTTCCAGGCGGGCAGCATGGACCCTACTTAAATAATGGAAGAAAAATTCAATTTACACCCATCCAAATGTGGTGTTTCCACCAGGTATAGTACGAGGAAAGATATATCCGACTCTACAATAAATTTTGGGGAAGTTGGAAGTCATTATTGCGGCCATTGAACGACATACTATTGGAGGAACCTTCCCAGAAGCTTTGTCCAGAAACAGAAACCTATAATGAAAAATTCATAACTAATTTATTTTGCTTCCAAATGAGCTGATATTTTGAGGGAGAATGGATGATATATTAATTAACAATGTTTATGAAGGGGTCCATGCGTTATTCGGCCAATAAATGGGTCCAACATGCGACAACTTTTGGTGGACAAAAATATGCCTATAAAAGGAGAAGAGCTCCTACCTCTCAAATCATTCCAATCATTCCCAAAACCATTCGGGGCACCAAGGAGAGGATGAAAAGGTCCATTTATATTTTTATTCTTTATTTTAGTTTTATTTAATTTTTATTTTTCTCATGTAATGCATTCATATTTTTTATATTAAAGTCCTTCCGATCTTCTTGTTCCATCCATTTTCTCTTCCAATATCAATCTCATTTTCTCTCTTCCATCTTTCCATCATGATATCTATTCAATTATCCATGGAAAGTGACTAACTCAAGGCTTGGAACTGGGGAGGTTTCATGGTTTTGTTTATTATTGCGCTTTAATTCAAAATGTTCTTATTCTATTTGTGGTGGAAGCGGGAATATTGCACAGGTGTGATGGTCGTCCACCACGACACTATTTCCAAATCCATTTATTTTCATTGATTAATAATTTTACCTATCTTTTCTTATGAAAACCCTTCATAAAGTAGATTTGGTGTTTCTATATGGGATGAAATGACATACGGTGGAGCCGGGTCTTGTAGGAATAACATTCTCGGTTGAGGTGTTGCCTTACTTGATTACTGGAGGTGGTGTAGATTGGTGTGCCGGATGCATGCTAAAATCAAACACATAATAAATAAAATTAAAGTAATTCATTAATGAGGTTTCATAAAATGAATTATAAAATTGAATTTAAACAATAAATAAATAATGAACGAACCCGTGTTATCAAACCCTAGGTCCAAGACCTTTCTTCCCTAATTTCATTCTGTCAGCATTTGCATCTACATTTAGATTTAAAGTTTTCATTTCATTATTTTAATTTCAATATTTTTCAAAACCCCTAAAACCATCATTTTTAGTAAATCATAAAAACAAACAAAAATAATTAGAATAGGTGAACTAGAATTCGTTATTGAACCGACTACAAACGTTCCTCAAGTGAGATGACCCTGGTCAGCCACTGTGCTTCATTAGGGATATAAATTTGTTTTTTCCACACCCCACGATAGGCATGTGTCAATATTCCTAACCAAATACATCACTAAATGTAACCATTTTCATGGTAAAGTATTTATCAACCTTAAAATTGTTTCATCAAAACCCTTTATAAAAATAAAACTACTCATGCCCGAATTGTAGTTCATATAGTTTTAAAATATAAAAACTATCCTACAAAAAAATAACTTAGGTTACTGTAGCATTACCCTTCAAAAAGGGTCATTAATTAAAAATATATCTGTTCCCATTATTAAGGAAATCTCTAAGATCCCATAATATGTAGAAAAATTAATCTAGGGAGAAAGACACCACTCAGAGTTCTATTCCCTAGTTATCAAGAATTTTCACTAGGCAACATGAGCATGATCAGATACTTGTTAAACCCATAAGGTTTAGGAAAAAATCGTCATGATCTAGATATCTTTTACTTATCACTCATTAATTTGAAGAACCCAACATGGTCCTATGCTGGGTCACTCTCACATACCTGCCGATATCTACACCTCACATGGCCATACTCACCTGACTGAAAAGGTTCACCAAAAAGTATTTATCTATTTGATCACTGCATATATGGAATGATACCTTTATTAGTCACTCAAGAAATATATCCATGGCCACCCTCTTGGTATCCAATTTCCATTTAGTCAGGATGTTCACATGGCTAACAAACTCATTAATGGCTACACACTTTTGGCATAATATTAGTGTATATGCTATGAGCCCAAAAAAACTACCTTGTATTTCCCCTGATAATGAAAAAACACCGTTGAATCCCATTTAGGACACACACCCACCAACACAGGATTACCATTCACATAATATATTAATAACCATATAAATTGGAAATATTATGAATAACATACCTCAATTATAGAGTTATCCCCTTAAGTATCTTTCTCCAGTATCTACCAAGACCATCTAAGAAAATACTAGGCATAAACCATCCACATGGGGCCATAAATCCATCCAAAATAATTTTAATTAATTATATATCTATCATACTAATTAAAACCATTAATTCAATAATCAATTCCAAAGGCATAATTGAGTAATATCTCACCAGATGGGGTAATGATGCCAAAAACTCCCCCATAGAGTGCGGTCTAAACCATTACATATTTAAGACCACTACTGACCAAATCCAAAAAAATTTAACTTCATTAATCAATTAAATTCATCCCCATTTGATTAAAATTCCAAAAATAAATTAGGGTAGTTATGGCATCCCGCCTTTTTGTTACATAATTTTTCATTACATTTTACAAATAGAGGATCTTTAAAGTCTAGTGTCCTGGAAATCAGGAACATAATACATGAAAATAACAAAAAACATTCTTCTAATAGACTTTTAAGGCTTCATAATAGATTCATATTAAGTACAATTATTGCATCCTATAACCTGGAGACATACATCAAAGGAATGGGTGAGTAGAAGGCCCATTAAGGAAAGCAAGAGAATCAGTTTACTTGTGATATCAATAAGAACTTGATAAAAACATAAAGACATGAGCAATGGAAGTATATGCATATCATAAAGAAAATAGCTTGAAAAATAACTTGAATATGTGGTTAAAACATTTCATTTAGACATTCATGAACATATCACCAAGGTACAACCCTGAGGTGTCATAAAAAATTCCAAGGTTATTCACCAAGTTATCGTGAAACTTGTCATCTCTAGAGATAAATTCTTTACCCAATGAATTGGATAAATATCCAGGAACACCTTTAATATGTATTAAATTTAATGTGATCCAAATATATCATAATCAAAAATTTCATGAATAACCCATAGAGAATAAAATAAATGGGTTTCACTTCAAAATCATGACGTTTTAAAAAGTACTAAAAAATAGGATTATTATGTCATTTATAACCCATGGAAAGGGAGTGAGGGTTATATGTATGTCAACTACAGAATAAAATATATCATTTTTTTTGTATTTATGAACACTCATAGAAACTAAATAGTTCTAGTTATTCACATAAATAAAACAATATAATTTGTTGAGAGAGAGAGAGAAACTTGAGATGAAATTTCTACAGCATAATGGCTATATAACTTGGTTTTAGAAAACAATAAAAAGAGAGTGGAAAAGGGTCACACACTCATAAATAACTCATTATATAGTAGGGGTATAGAATAAAAATAAATAATATCATTGTATGGTTATTTGAAGGAAATACCTTAAGAATATGAAACTTGAAGGAGGAGAGAATGTGCGATTTCTTTTACGAAAATTCGGCAGACTAACGATGTCACTTAACAATTCAGAAAATAAATTGATGATATAATAAAGGGTATATCATAATTTGGAAATGAAATAGACATTAATAATGATATATAATAACATACCCCCATATAATAAAATGGAAACTAGAAGACATAACATAAAGGAAGTCATGACTTAAAAAGAGGTGGGTGAAAAGATCCCTTACTTTGATAAGTAACTTTGAAAGATTGAAGGTTGGGACCTTAGGAGGCTTTAGTGAACCTTGGGAGGATTCTGGAGAGAGTAGGAAAGATTTTGGACTAACTTTAAGGGATTTGAGTGAAGAGGAAGTGGGAGATTGGGTGGGTTTATATAGGAAATGAGAGGGAATTGTTTATTATTTAGGTTTGCGACACCTCACATTAAAATAAAAAAACGACAAAAAAGACCAAGGGTTTTACCCATGGTTTATGCCAAAGGGGAGTGGAAAACAATATTTTATAAGGTAAATGTCCGAACTTCTTAAAATAGTAGGGTTGCTTATGTAGAGGTGAGTCACACTCTTAAGAAAAACAATTTAAAAAGACAAAATGTTATATAAGTCTTGAAGGGTCCGCTAAAGCTTTGTAAAATAAATTAAACAAACCCAAAATCAAATTATTTTAATGATAAGAAATATATTGTCTGGAAATATAGTTTATAGTATTTTATTACATCACTATTGTGTAATTATGATGTCATAAAACACATTATATATTTATACGGTACTTAATTTTTACCCAAAAATTTGACTATCTCAGAAAATTATGAAAAATTCACAATTGGATAATTTTGACATCCCAATTCCATAAATAATATTCATTTTATCTAAATAATTTTCTAAATATGTTAATTTTCCCTTTTAAAATAAAAACTGACATTTATCTAAAATTCATGGGTTTTGATAAAAATGGCTTTCAAACCTTAATAAAAATTACAATTGCATTCATAAAATTATATGATCATTATTATTTTATAAAAATTAATTTAATAATAATAATAATATATTATTAAAATATTATTTAATTCAAAAATGAATTAATTAATTAAAATAGATTTCTTAGTTGAATATTTAACTAAAAATACTATTTGTGCTTCAAAAACTATTTACAAAGTAACAATAATATAATTAAAGTACATTAATTATTATATACAAAAATAATGTACATAATCATAGTACTATGGTATTATTACATAACCCTTTAAAACACCTGCATAAGACTTTAAGGTAAGGTGTGTGATAGTGACAGATTCTTGGGGTGGCTCAGATAACATCGCTCGAGTGGTAATCTCAATCAACTTACACTTCTCTTGTAGGCGGTTTCACTCAAGCTTAACGTATTCAATCTCATCTTCAGCTTGGTCAAGAGAAAATCCCAAAGAAGCAATCTCTTTTCTGAGCTCTGTTAAATGGGCTTCATACGGGGCAAGTCTACTGGATGAGGCCATCACTTCCTTTGTCTGAGTAAAAAGAATTTGTTAAATCCCTATATTTATAATAATCATGTGATCACTCTTCAAAGACTATATTAGAAATGGTCACAATTCTTTATGGTATTTTAAAATCCAAAAACATAAAACAAAATATGTTCATATGTTGAATAACCATTTCACATATTTATTTAGATCAAGAGGGATTTTCATTAACAAATGTTTGGGTCGTTACAATTTTCCCCCCTTTAAAAATTTAATCCATGAAATTTTAACTCATATCCTAAAAAGAAAAAAGGTGTGGGACTTATGCCTCATAGGTTCCTCCAGTTCCCACATGGATTCTTCGCATTTGTGATTCCTCCACAACACCTCAATAAGGTTGGTTGTCTTGTGGTGTATAACCTTGTCTCTACGATCCAAGATCTCTACTGGCTGCTTCTCATAAGATTGGTCATGTTTCAGTTGTACCAATTTTGGGTTCAGTACATGTGTAGGGTCAAGTATGTACTTCCTCAAGAGGGAAATGTGGAAAACATCATGAACTTGTGCATGAATTAGAGGTAGTGTAAGCTGATAGTCCATTGATCCCACATGATCAAGGAGTTTATAGGGGCCAATGTACCTAGGTATAAGCTTCCCAAACCTCATGAATCTCTTCCATGGTGAAATCTGAAGAAATAATTCATCACCAACATTAAACTCCAAGTCCCTTCGATGGTTTTCTTCATATCTTTTTTGCCGAATCTGAGCACCCTTAATGTGTTTTTGGATGGTGTGGACTTTTTCTATCATCTCTTATACAAGATTAGGCCTAAGAAGCTTTCTATCACCAGATTTATCCCCACAAGTTGGAGTTCTACAATGCTTTCCATATAGAGCTTCATAGGGTTCCATTTGAATACTTGAGCAGAAGCTGTTGTTGTAGGAGAACTCAACTAAAGGGATATGTTGATCCCATCCACCTTTAAATTACAATGACCATGTTCTTATAATGTCCTTGAGTGTTTGAATAGTCCTTTCAGATTGGCCATCAGTTTGGGGGTGATAGGCCATACTAAAATTCAATTCAGTGCTTAGAGAATGTTGAAGACTTCTCTAGAATTTTTATGTGAACCTTGGATCATGATCAGATATGATATAAAGTGGAACTCCATGCAGCCTTACCACTTCCTTATAGTAAATCCTAGAAAGTTGATCAAGAGAGAAGTCTTCCAAAATGGAGATAAAATGGGAAGTCTTTGTTAGATAGTCCACAACAACCCATATCACATTTTTTCCTTTGGAAGTCCTTGGGAGGCTAGTGACAAAGTCCATAGTGATATTGTCCCACTTCCATGTTGGTATGGGTACTGGTTGCAATACCCCTTTAGGATGTTTTCTCTCTACCTATACTTACTGACATACCAGGCACCTTTAAGTGTAGTCAGTAATATCCCTTTTCATATTATCCCACCAATAATGATCACGAAGGTCCCTATACATTTTTGTGCTCCCAGGATGTATAGAGAAAGTAGATCTACGAGCTTCATCTATCATCTACTTCTTTACTTCAGAAATATATAGAACACATAGTCTTTTATGAAATTTCAGTACACCTTCTTGATTAATATTTAACTTAGGAAACTTCCCATCCTTTACGACCTCAAACTTCTTCTATAACAAAGGATATTCTTTCTGAGCCTTCTTGATCTTCTATAGTAATGATGGTTGAGAAATCATTTGGGTTAGGGTTGATGATGTCCCATCCCTTATAATTATCATGTACAACTTTACTAGGTCATTGTTCAAAGATCTTTTTGAATCCTCATCATGGAAAGAACAACTGGGTCTTTCCTACTTAATGCATCAGCAACTTTGTTTTCTCTTTTAGGATGATAATGAATTGAAAAATAATAGTTTTTAGGAAGTTACAACCATATCCTTTGTCTCACGTTCAATTACTTTTGTGTGAAAATATACTTCAAAATTTGATGGTCTGTGTATATATCACATTTTACCCTATAAAGATAGTGCCTCCAAATCTTCAGAGCAAAAAAAACTCCAGCTAGCTTCAGATCATGCGTAGGATAGTTCCGCCCACGAGTCGTCAACTTTAGAGATGCATAAGCAATGACCTTATTATTTTTCATGAGGATGCACCCAAGCCCTTTCAGAGACGCATCGCTAAAAATAACTAATCCTTCTCTACTTAAGGGCAGAGTTAACATAGGTGCAGTAACTAATCTCTTCTTCAGCTCTTGGAAACATTTCTCACATTCCTTTATCTAGATAAACTTGACCCCTTTTCGAGTTAACATGGTTAATGGATTATAAATTCATGAAAAGTTTTTCACAAACCTCCTATAATATCCCGCTAAACCAAGGAAACTATAAATCTCAGTTATTGTTTAGGCTGAGGCCACTCCTCTACAACTTTTGTCTTTGTAGGGTCAACTGGGATTCCTTCATTTGTAAAAATGTTCCCCATGAAAGCAACTTGTTGTAACCAGAAATCACATTTGATGAACTTTAAAAAAATCCTCCCCTTCCATGGAGTTTTCAAAATAACCCTTAGATGATCTTCATGCTCCCCAAAACTTTTGGAATATATCAGAATATCATCAATATAAACTACCACAAAGTTATCAAGGTAGTCCTTAAAGACTCTATTAATCAAATCCATAAAAATTTCAGGTGCATTAGTTAGTCTGAAGGAAATAACAACAAACTCATAATTCCCATATCTTGATTAGAAGGCAATTTTTGGAATATCTTCTTTCTTCACCCTCAATTGATGATAACCAGAATGAAGATCAATCTTAGTGAAGGATTGAGCCACATGAAGATGGTCAAATAAGTCATAAATTCTTGGAAGATGGAATTTTTTTCCTTATTTTAATCCCATTCAGTTCTCTATAATCAATGCATAGCCGCATCAATCCATCCTTCTTATTCAAAAAGAGAACTGGTGCTCCCTAAGGAGACACACTCAGTCGGATAAACCCCTTATCCAAAAGATCTTGGAGTTGTTTCTTTAATTCCTCCAACTCCATATTTTCCATCCTATATGGGGTATTTGATATCGGCTAAGATCCAGGTATGAGCTCAATGGATAACCTAAACTCTCTTTCTGGGGGAGGTCTAAGTAACTCCTTAGGGAATACATCAACGTATTCCTGGAAAATTTGGAAATTTTCTATCCTTAAACTCTCATCTCCTTCTTCTTCTTCACCGATTAACTCCATAAAGAAGGATATAGGGGGTTCTTCTAGAAAAATATCAGGTTGGTATATCTCTCCTTGAAAGATAACTGTAGATTTTCCATTCAAGACTACTGAGATTTCCTTATTCATGCATTTGATCTTAGCATTATACTTTGAGAGATAGTCCATCCCTAGTATAATGTCGAATTCCAGCATTGGAATGACTACTAGATTTGAAATAATATTGTCCTCACCAAATTAAATACTAGAGTTTATAAACACTGACAATGCATGGATAATCCGACTAGGAGTCTTGACTGATAACTCTACTTTTAGCAAATCGGGTGCTGATTCTAAATTCTTTGCAAACTTGGAGGAAATAAAGGAATGTGTAGAACCATAATCAAACAAGGTACTTTCTAGATTTGAGAGAACAAAAATAGTACCTACTACCACATAATTTGGGGCTTCAAATTTAGCTGTCATGATAGAAAAAGAAGGACCTTTCTCCCTTGGCCTTTGCTGAGGCTGATGGTGGTTCCCCTCCACTACCCTCAGATTTGGACAGTGATTGAAAAAGTGACCATGTTGTCCACACTTAAAGCATTGGACATCAGGTAGGTCCTGCACCATCTTCCCCTTGTCGTTAGTGTTTGGAAGTTGAGGTTTCACCTCACTACGAAAATTATTTTCAATATGGCCATCCCTTCCACACTTGTAGCATTTCCCACTCCCGAGCAGGCAGTTCCCCGAATACTTCTTACAACATTTATTACACGTGGTAAGTTGCACTTACTTGCCTCATCTTCCATGATCAAAGTTCCTACCTAAGCTGGGATCCATCGATCTCTTCTTGTCATTTATTTTATGATACCACTGCATCTCACCAAACTCCAGTTCGACTTTCATCGCACTATGCACGATCTCCTCATTGCTATCATAGTCTAGATTGGCTAGATTCATCTGTAGATGAGGTCCCAGTCTTCCGAATAATCTATCAACCTTTCCATTTAGATCCATTAAAAAGATATATGTGTAACGTGGAATCCCTGTGAAGTTCATCTCGTAGCTTCCCATAGATTCATTCTCCTTCTACTTTAGCTCGAGAAACTCCATATCCATTCTTGTTCTCATCAATCGAGGAAAATACTTGTTGAAGAATATCCTTTTAAACTCTTACCACTCCATATCTTCAACTTACACTCTTTTCCTTGTGATTTTAATCAGTTCCCACCACTAATCTACTTCTCCTTCTAAGAGATAGACAACCAGGGTAACCTTCTATTGTTCAGAACAGCAGAGCATAGACAAGATCTTCTCAATAGTGCTGATCCACTATTTGAAAATCAATGGGTTAGTCGATCCACTGAAGGTTGGTGTTCATTGAAGCATACATGATTCAATATAAAGTTGTTCCCTTTGTGGTGATATTGGCCACTTAGCTTGATTCAAGTTATTTCCCACAACTTGAGTTGGTTGGTTCATCATTCGCATGAATGTTTCCATTCCGGATTCCATTGGTGGGCCGTCAGCGTGTGGTCCATTATGGTCACAATTTGCATGGTTCCTCCTATTTATCGCCATTTTCTAAAAGAAAAAAACCTTAGTGAGAAACTTATTTCATTTAAAATTTTTTTAACTATCAAAGATTTTATGTCTTAAAATATCATTCTTAAACAATTACATTTCTCTATAATTTCTTCATAATGATTCATAAAAAGCTTGTGACTAACCAAACATATCCCCTGAGAGTGTTGTAAACAAGAGTGTAGAAAGGTCCATTTCCGTGCACCAGTTACCATTTGAGTCCATCTCAAAGTGGTGTTTTCAAGTTTTACCCTTATGTACATATGTTCCAGAGCTACCTCTACCTGCTCGTATCTAGACAGAGATGTATTTGTTTGATAAACCACTTACTCATTACTCACCAAAATACCAGGAATTTTTCTTATAATTAAAATTTTATATAGGGTTATTCCTAAAGATTTCATAGCCTAATTTCGATAAATAAATAAATAAACTATCTTCTTATTCCAACTATGTTATCCCTCCTTTTTATAACATAACCTTTCATTACATTTTACAAACAGAGGATCTTTAAAGTCTAGTGGGTTGGAAATCAGGAATATAATACATGAAAATAACGTAAAAAATTATTCTAATCCACTTTTAAGGCTTTATCATAGATTCATCTTAAGTAAAATTACTTCATCTTATAACCTGGAGACATACATCAAAGGAAAGGGTGAGCAGAAGGCCCATTAAGGAAAGCAAGGGAATCAGTTTACTTGTTATATCAATAAGAACTTGATAAAAACATAAAGACCTGAGAAATAGAAGTATATGCATATTATAAAGAAAATAACTTGAAACATAACTTGCATATGTGACTACAACATTTCATTTAGATAGTCATGAACATATCACTAAGGTACAACGCTGAGGATTTATAAAAATTACCAAGTTTATTCACCAATGTATCGTGAAACTTGTCATCTCTATAGATAAATTCTTTACCCAATGCATTGGAGTTCTATTAGGGCATACCCTTAATATGTTTTTACTTTCATGAAATCCACCTAGGTCATAATCAAATATCTCATGAATAACCCATAGAGAATAAAATAAATGGGTTTCATTTCAAAATCATGACGTTTTAAAAAGTACTAAAAAATAGGATTATTATGTCATTTATAACCCATAGAAAGGGAGTGAGGGTTATATGTATGTAAACTCTAGAATCAAATATATAATTTTTTTTGTATTTATGAACACCCATAGAAACGAAATAGGTCTGTGTATTCACATAAATAAAACAAAAGAATTTCTTGAGAGAAATAGAGAGAAACTTGTGACGAAAGTTCTACAGCATACCGACTATATAACTTGGTTTTTTAAAACAATAAAAAGAGAGGGGACAAGAATCACCCACTCATAAATAAATAATTATATAGAAGGGGTACATAATAAAAATAAATAATATCATTGTATGGTTATTTGAAGGAAATACCATATGAATATGAAACTTGAAGGAAGAGAGAATATGCGATTTCTTATACAATAATTCAGCAGCCTAATGGCGTCACTTACCAATTCAGAAAATAAATTGATGAGAGAATAAAGGGTATCTAATAATTTGGACATTAAATGGAAAGTAAGAATGATATATAGGAATATACCCCCATATAATAAAATGGAAAATAGACGACATAACTTAAAGGATGTCATGACTTAAAAAGAGGTGGGTGAAATGATCCCTTACTTTGAAGAGTAACTTTGAAAGTTTGAAGGTTGGGACCTTGGGATGCTTTAGGGAACCTCAGGAGGATTCTAGAGAGAGGATTTCAGAGTTTGGACGAACTTCAATGGATTTGAGTGATGAGTAAGTGGGATCTTGGGTTTGTTTATATAGGAAGGGAGAGGGAATTGTTTATTATTTAGGTTTGGGACACCTCACATAAAACTAAACAAAACCACAAACCATCCAATGGTTTTTGTACATGGTTTCTACCAAAGGGGAGTCTAAAAAAATAATTTATATGTTCAATAGAATAACCTCTTAAAATAATAGGGTTTCTTATGTGGAGGTGAGTCATGCTCTTAAGAAAAACAATTTAAAAAAGACAAAATGTTTTATAAGTTTTGGAGGGTTCACTAAAGATTTTTAAAATAATTCAAACAAACCAAAAATCACATTATTTTAATGGTAAGACATATATTGGCCAAACATAAAGTTTATAGTATTCTATTACTTCACTATTGGGTCATTATGATGTCATAAAACACATTATATAATCATACAATATTTAATTTTTATCGAAAAAATTGATTGTCTCATAAAATTATGAACAAATCACCATTGGATAATTTTGACATCCTGATTACAGAAATAATATTCATTTTATCTAAATAAATTTATAAATATGTTAATTTTTACTTTTAAAATTTAAACCTACATTTATCGAAAATTCATGGGTTTTGACAAAAATAGCTTTCAAACCTTAATAAAAATTAAAATTTCATTCATAAAATTATACGATCATTTTTATTTAATAAAAATTAATTTAATAATAATAATAATATTTTATTAAAATATTATTTATTTCAAAAATCCATTAATTCATCAAAATAGTTTTCTAAGTTGAATATTTAACTAAAAATACTATTTGTTATTTAAAAACTATTTACAAAGTAAAAATAATAAAATGAAAGTAAATTCATTATTATATACAAAAATAATGTACATAATCATAGTACTAGGGTCTTATTACATAACCCATTAAAACACCAACATAAGACCTTAGGGTAAGGTGAACGATGGTGATAGATTCTTGGGGTGGCTCGGATAACATCGCTCAAGTGGTAATCTATATGAACTTCATCTTCTCCCATAGGCCGTTATGCTCAAGCTTAACATATTCAAGCTCGGCTTGGGCTTGGTTAAGAGTTAATATCGAAGATGAAACCTCCTTTCCGAGCTCTGTTAAATGGGCTTTATACGGGGCAAGTCTACTAGATATAGCCATCGCTTCATTTTTCTGAGTAAAAAGAATTTGTTAAAGTACTATATTTATACTAATCATGTGATCACTATTCAATGGCTATATTAGCAATGATCACAATCCTTAATGGTATTTTAAAATCAAAAAACATAAAATCATGGAAGTGAAAATGTTGTATAACCATTTCAAATATTTAATTATATCAATAGGGATTTTCATTAACAAAAGTTTGGGTCGTTATAGTAGTGACATACATAACTGAAACAACATGAAAACTTGTGTGTTATTCTTTTAGGAATCTCTCCTAGATTAGGTGGGAAAAATTTATTCATTCAAGCATGGATCCAACATAATTAATTGGAGTCAACCACAAAATCATAAATCCCAAATATTAGAATCAAATAGAAATAAGGATCATGACAAGAAAGGAGGAGAAGAATCCCACTCCAAATTTCTTGAGAAAGACCTCCAAAACCACCTGACATCATATGAGATATATAAGTGGAAGATAATTATGGCCCCTCCCATAAATTGTTTTAGGAAAATAATCATGAGTGGTGTTCTCAAATATGGGTTCATAATGACCATTTTTACCCTCATAAAAAACCACTTGGGTACTATCAGGTACCTGGTGTAGGGAACTAGACACCCGGTGGCCCTATCCAGGAAGTCTATCTCCTAGGACTACCACCAAGTACCTTGTTCCACCAAACTAGGTACCAAATGACTCACTATATCCATAAAGTTTAAGTTTTTACGTCTTAACCCCCCCCCCAAATAATTCTGTACCTACTTCACTTACGTTACCACCTCACAAACATACTATTTAGTATTTAAAATACATCTGACAATTGAAATTATGAATATGGATTGGCAATGTAAAAATAGATCTGCTTCCACCCTCAATGTAACCCATCGCTTATATGACTCCATAAAAACTCTCTGGTGTAGGTCATTACAAAATAAACAATCAATGGTTATGGGTTCCTCTTTCCCAATTCCAAAAGATGTCTCTTTTTTTTCATGATCAATACAGGGGGATTGACCCCCAACCATTTAAAAAAAATATAAATATAAAAACTAGGGTAACACCTATCTTCCAAGGGTGGTAACATGTATGATAGTATGGTATCTATTATAATTGCACAAAAACATAACCAAACCTATATATATATATATACAAGAAGCATAATAATAAAAACCGGAACATAATTATATTCACCGACACTAATAAATACATGAAAATTAATTTACATTATTTGGTATGCACATGATAAAAATATACCAATTGTAGCTTCCACGGTGGGAGGAACCATCATGGAACTCAATTTATACCTCACGTGTTCCCATTAAATTCATAAAATAAAATCATATAGGGTCCTTCATAACTCCTCCCAATAGGTATCAGGAAATATTTTATCTTTTTGAAAATACAGGTGCTCTAATGATATAAAAAATTCTTGAAATAATATAAAATGAGAAAAAAATAAAGGCAAATAATAAAAATATTCAATCATTTACATGTAATAAGAAAAATATACCAGTCCATGAAAAGGAATACTGATTTAAATATTTCTAGGAGTTCAATAATATGATAAAAATAGTACTAAAAACTTATATCTAAGAAAGATTATAAATCCATACAGTGCTATAGTAACTAATATTGCTACAAAACCTAGATCTATACAGTGGTACATGATGCTATAGTACTCTATGTTAGTAAGATCAATGTTGTTACTATAAAAGATTATAGAACTTAATCTATATTCATATGATATATTGTGATCCATCATTATAATAATCTCTAAAATGAATATCGATTTTACAATTAAAATCCTTTTATGCACCCAAAGTGTGCTTAATCATTCTTCCACTCAAGAATTATTAATTATTTGAGCCTGATAGCGGCATAATTATGACGCAACATCTAAATAACCATTAAATTCATCAATATATCTATTTCATTATTCAAGACTCAAATATTATATAACATTAGTAGCCCAAGTTGTATTAATCCTATCCTAAAATTACATTTCAACTAAATATTCATAATTATAGAAAGAAACACAAGGTTTTTTACAAGATGTATCTCACTATTTCCATCATGGATCCATAAAATTTCCACTGTCTTTTTTTATACCCATTAAGGAGTTCTTCCACCAAACCATTTATTTCTCAACTTATATTGCAATAATATATTGTGACTCTATGGTAGATACTTTCTCAACCTTATATAAATAAGATATCCAACTTATGAAATTTACTTTATAACTAAAAAAAACTGTGGTACTCCACATACTATCAATATCATATAAAAATTTAGCATCCATTTTCCCCTACAAAAAATTTAATTTCCAAAAGTATATGGACACTACCTTTATTCCCTTCAAATATATGGATATAAACTTCATAACTTTAAAATGTGACTTTATAGGATTACCCATGTAATTTCTCACAAATAACACTATATGATCAATATATGATATCGTATAAATAATAGTATACACCAATATTGTGATAAAGGATGCACAATAAACCATTTATATATGTTTAACCACTTCACCGGTCTTTGGTTATTGGTCTTTCAATAACATAAAATAACCTTCCATGGGAATTAAAACCACCTTTGATTCAATCTTAGTAAATCTACTAAAAACCCTTATAATATAATCATCTTATAATAACATCAATGTTATACTAAACAATCTCCCTTGATCGTGATACCATTAATTTGGACATATTCTCTAAGGTATTTCTTCTCAAACTCTAAATCTGGTATCCCTTTTGATACCTCAAACCTTTGTATTCATGATTCTATAATGATCATGTCATTCATGTACATAAGCGGTATAATGTATCTGATAGAGAAAATAAATTCATTATATATTCTTGATATTATATTCATTTTACACCATCAAATTATTAATTAATTGAGTTTTATGATGTTTTTGAATTAAAGGACCATTTCATTGGAATTTGAAACAATTGTTTAAAATGCATAAAATTATGAATATAATAGATTAATTTAATTTATTGAATAAATTAAACATTAGGACATGGATAATACATTCATATTTTATTTTAAGGAAGTTCGTTGAAGTATCCAAAGTAGGTATATTTGATAAAGGACTATTTATAAAAGTCACTAGGAGATATACATAAAAGTTATAACCTAATACGTAAAGGTTGTTAGATGGGAAGCATAAGAGTCCATATAAATGTTTCATAGATTTTATCTTAAAAGGGAAAAATATTATTTATGGTCCAATTGACAGGTAATAGTTACCAGATTAATACATAAAGGTTATCCTTTAGCTAGAGTGATATGTAAGAGTACTTTATTTTACTGATTTAGGTTATGTTTCATGGCTCTATAAGATATATAAAGGTTAATAGACTGATATGTATGGTTCAAACATAAGAGTTTATATGAATCACATTATCTGTAATTGTTAATGCCTTTATAATGAGATAGATGATTGCTGATACACAATGGCTCTTTTAAGAATGTGTAATGGTTACTTGACACAAGATATGATAAGTAAGGGTCCTTTCCTCTAAAAAATATAGTGAATAGAATATCACATGGGGATAAATATTTTTTAAATACTTTCAAGGAATCACTATCATGGAAATAATATTAATGATACGTGGAGATCTTACATGAAGAGATAACTTAGATATTATCAAAATATGGAATAATGAGGATCATGTGTCCATATATCAAATGATGTATGTGGGAAATAATTCAAATAAATATATTTACAGGAAGCCTAAAATATCAAAGGGTATATTTGAAATTAAAGATGATAAAATATTGTGAATTTTGACTATAATGAAAGTGTAATGAAATAATTTACAAAATGAAGCTATAGGACTAGAAAGAAAAAGTAGATAAAAGTTTTAGGATTTGTTTTCATTATACTACCTCATTTTTCCATTTTCCTTTTCTCACTAACTATAACATCTCATATGGAGGGGTAAACGCTTTTTGTGATTGGGAAAAGGGGAATTAGGAACATTTTGTTATGATTGAGCCCAATATTCAATGAACAAAATTATTATTTCATTGATTTGTTTTAATATATAGTGTAAGGGTATAATTTTGAATGAAATTCTGTTCAATTTCCATTATTTATTTTTTCTTATATACATTAGAATAATAAAGATTTAGTGGTGAGTATCTAGTGACTATTAATATTTGTGTGGAAGGCAGTGAATTATCTTTGAATTACTTGGTATTACATTAAAATAATTGAGTTTTTTCTGAGTAGCATATGGTTGGTTTATTATCGAGACTCCATTTGATATCCTCTCATACAGATAAATAGAGGGTAGGTCAGTAGTGACTACTACTTGATTAAACCTCACTATTTAGATCAAACTAATATAGAGGATATAACTATTTAATATTATTTCACTGATTAGTAAATAATATTAATATTGAACCATTTTAAGAATATTATAACATTACAATTGGTAATCTATCACTTTAACCAAAGACTTTTTTATCTCTTATATAATATAACTTATTCAAATTGTTTTCAAGTTATCTCAATACGAAATTTAGTAAAACCCTTTTTCTATACTAATTATAAAAACTGAATTTACACCCATATTTTGAACATTTAAATTCACCCATACTTTTAATTACACTCATTTTTACTCCTTAATTAATACTCTATTTCGAACGTAATCCCTTATTTTGAACCTAATACATTTTAATTTGACTCTTGAGATATCCCATTCTTCTACCCGTGGATTTTTTATATTGGTTCAACCCTATGACACTATATTGGTATGTTTCCTCTAGATCTATACAAAATTCCTCTTCTTCCTCAAGGGATTTGTATTGATCTATAATGGATATATGAATTCTAGGTTGATCAAATGATATTTTATTCCCCCCTTTATAAATCAAAGAAAAATATATCAAGTTGATGATGAATCTTGATCAGAATTAGATCTATCATGAATGATGGAAATTTTTTGGAAAGTTATCATTGATCAATAATTTTAAGACCTTCATATTCTTGGATGTCATTATGAATCTCTATTTTTATGAGATATTAATGGTGAATCAATGTTCATTAACTTGATCTGAGGTTAAATTTTAGATTTAGAAAGGAATTAATGATAAATTCTTTAATTGAAATAATCATGGGGAATTAGAATCCTCTTCTTTAATATATCTTGGAACTAGTTTCATTGACGAACTCCGTGAGGTATGTAATTCTATAACTACTCTTATTGGCTAGGAATAACCGTGGATTTTTCATCTAAAACCCTTATTTGTTGAACCAAAACCAGATATAGGAATCCTTTAAATTTAAGCTAATTTTTTGTGTGTGTATGAAATTTGATTCAGGCTTTAATATTTATATGAATATTTAAGTATTTGTTCAATGATCTTGAGGTATTTAGTTCATTAAAATATAAGGATATTGTAAAACCCTTATTTATTGATATTCTTCTTATGTGGGAATAAATCATTTTCTATTTTTGATTTTAACCTATTGTGTGTTTTTGTGTATACCATGAAATAATTATATAATTATTGATTTCAGGAGTGCACTTAGTTAGCCTAATAGACCGTGTTTAAATTATTGACCACATGTTTTTACATGTAGATAATATGAATCATGATGATATTTTATGATTTATTTATATATATATACTCTACCTTGTTGTGTGATATATCATATTTCCTTTGGAGGAACTGTTCGTGTGTGCAAAGAAAAGTGGAATGCCATGATATTGATACCCCTTAGAAGGAGAGTGTGCATGTAATGTGACAACGATGACGATGGGCTTGTACAAAAGGAAGGGTCATGATAACCTTGAGGCCAGACCTCTAACAACAACAATGGGGTGATGGTCTTGTGAACTTACCTAAGGAATAACCATGATATGATGTACTTAAGGTATGATCTATTAATAAAATATTTTATGATGAATTATATCTAGGAACATGATGGATATGGGTTATGTATGATTTGTATCCCAACCCAGCTCATATTCCTTTCTATAAATCTAAGATACTAATTGGCCTTGTGGATAACTCATGTTTGGACACTGTCATTACTATAAATTCTGGAACTAAGAAAAATTGGGTACAACCAGTGCCTATGGTATTTATGTTAGAACATGAATTCTCAACATACAAGTGATAATTTACTTATAGTTTATTACACATTACTATTATCATGGAATACTCCTATTATATTTGAAAACTTATGTTAAGTATGCATTGGTGGCGTTATACTAGGTTTCATTACTCACACCTTGAAAGGGAATCTTGGTGCAATGAAAAATTCGTGATCATGGATCTAAGTAAGGGTAAGGGGCCCAAAGTAGATAACTTATTTTTTAGAGTAAGGAGTTAGAGTCATACCAGGACAGACTCCAGATGGTTATCTGAGTGTTTTATTTTTATCCCTATGACCATATACATTTTGGTTTAACCTGACACTATGGGGTTCCTTGATACTTTCGGGTGGTGATATAATATTAGTAATAACATGGTTATTTAGTTTTAATTTTTCTATTATTTATTGTGATTATATGTTTTATGAAGTATGGTTGGGATTATGAAGGTTATAATCTCCCCACTACATACTTAGACCCTTTCCATTGGTCAGTAGCCTCTTTTGTACAGGGAGGCTTGCATGTGGTTATATGGATCTTCAGATTGGACCCAATTGTACAGGTTGGGGTGTTATTGTAATAACATGATATTTTATAAAATTTTTAAAATATATCTAATTTAATTTAAAGCCGATGCTATATGAAACATTGAATTTGAATGAACCTTGAAATACTTTTAAAAATATTATTTTACAAGATAATAGTTATAAACTAGCTATTAAATTTGGAAGTAGGAATAGGGATAACCACATTTTTAAAATTAAGTATAAAGGTTTTATATAAATAAAATATATTGGTAAAAATGACTTAGTTTTTGTTAAATTCTTTTTATGCTTCAAAAATTCATTTTTCTCAAAAAATGATTTTTATCATTTTTTTGTGAAAATATAATAAATATAAAATTTTCTACTTTTATAAAATATATTTAAAAAATTAAATTAAATTTTGGATTAAATATTTCAAAATTATCTTAGGGTGAATTTTTTATATGTTTTTGAAAAGTTTTATTTTTCAATGAATAGTAAAAAATACCGATTTTTATTGAAAAATACCTCCACATTTAAAGAATTAAAAATTTTGGTTTTTTTAAATGGTTTAAAAGTAGACTTATATAAATTAGGTTATTATAAATCCAATTAAGGTCAGGTTAATAAATTTCATGTTTATTTTTTATATAAAAACTTTTTATACTTACAAAAACTGTTCTTTGGAAAAACTGATTTTTCATCACGCCTGTTGGTTTAATTTTAAATTAAATTCTTCCAATTAGGTGAAATTAATTTAGTAAAATGTATTATATATTTTTAATCTTTATAATTAAAATTATATAATAATGTTAAATTAATTTTTGATCATAATTAATAGTAAAAAAATAACTACCACTGTTATGGTTAAAACGGGTTTACCAGGGGATTAAAGTAAAAAAATATGGATTAAAATGACCTAAAAACATTTAAAATTCCTATTTTATAGAAATATTTATACCTTATATTATCTAATATTTTATAATTATCCATTTTTATCATTTTGTTGTGTATAAAATGTGGGTATATCCTTTTATTTTAAAAAATTCCAAGTGTGTGCTCTTCCCAATTATAAAAGGACAACCCCTCTCCTCTTCAATTCACACTTAAAAAGCCTTTTGTTTCTGAAAATACCTACCCAAATACATTATTTAATTCTCTAAAAACATAATATATGACTTATTTTGATTATTAAACCCTTCTAAGAATGATTTTGGTGAAAACCTAATGAGGTTTTCCGAAGAAGATACATCACTTTTTACCAAGAAATTTTGTTTTATTTCTTATTACACATCATTAGAATCTTCTTAAACATAATGATATAAAAAATTAATTATCTACCATACACTGATATGTTATTATTTTATTTAAATAACCTATATCTATCTCCTATTTCATCAACTGGGAAACAAAATAGTAGATCATGTATACGGTGGACTACCTCCTCACGAACTGATGCAATTTCTTTCTATCGCAGCATCTCACATGTGGATATAATGATTCATTTATAGTATATATATGATATTTATGAAATAATTATAATTATTTAATTTTAATATCACATCTAACTCCTTACTTTAAAATCCATTGGAAAACAATAATGTCGCTTATATGTATGTGTGGACTATCACCTCCACGAAGTGATGTAATTGGGTTTTCATTTTATTTTTGATATGGATGTTAATAAGGATAGATTTTATAAAAAAATATTATATATATTATATAATAATTATTCATTATTTTGAATAAAAATATACCTTTATTTTATCCCATCCATCAAAAAATGGAAACAATATTTCTGCATACGTACGACCTCCCATCTCAATAAACGGTTTAATTCATTTTCTATTTCTAGATTTAATAGAATCATATAAATATTTAAGTTATGAATTTATATGATATTTATATAATTTCTAAAAAATTTATATTATGGAACCATGATCTAAATAAAATAACCAAAACCTCCAAACAATAACATACATGAAAAACGAATCAATTATTACTCGAAACAATGATTTTGACCGAGATTAGTTAATGAACGGGTAAGAAAAGGTCATAAGTAAATCCTATATGGCATGATATATATATATATATATATAATTATTTTTCCAAAATATTTTTACAATAAAACTATATATATTTTACATGAGATTCAAACATGTATGAAGAAACTCGATACTTGAGGTATTGGATTTTTCGTCTCACTTTTATTCCCATGAGAAACATGGATATTCAAAATAAACTTTCTTATATGAGGTATATATAATACCCCTTAATTTATTTTATGATTATAATAATAATAATTATGGGGATTTACATATCCATATGAGGTAATTTCTCTTATGCGGCTTATAAATTATAAGTTACCAAAGTGGTAAGGGTTTTATGATATAATCTAATTATTTATCAGGATTGTTTATTATTATTTTACAAATGATAAAATCATAGGAAAAAATTATAAAGAAACTCATGGATGTTCTTATCCTCTAATTATTTCTAGAGAATTTATTTTTTCCTTTATTTTTTATCTCTTTAATAACTAAAAAGACCAAATAAATTTTTAAGTAAAATTGACTTGATTTTTCTCTTTAATCGAAAATCATTTCTCTTCCATGTCCATGTTTTCAGAAAATGTTTTATATAATGTTTTAAATATTCTCAAAAGTATTTTTAAATTCATTTTTAAACTTTTTTAATTATTAAAAAATGGTTTAAAATTAATCAAATCATTATTTTCCAAAATGGGGTACTTTTGAATTTTTGTCAGAAAATATGAATGGAATATTTGTTTTAACATGTACGACATGAATGATATTTTTGACCATCATGAACACAAAATTATTTAAATAATACCTTAATATTTTAATATTTTATTCTAAAAGAACATTTTTTCATTAATATTATGTTTTTATATATTTTACTAAAGTGATTTTAAAATGGAAAGTATATTTTCCTCAAGAACATTTTAATGATCTTTTACGGAATTTCAATTCATCTAAGAAAAGAAACTTTGGTGTTGATTATGTTTTATTGGGGATATGATCAAATGGTACTGTCATAGTTATTTATCTGGATGGTTTATTATTAAGATTATGAGATATTTATGAAACACATTTATTTTCATTGGGTTATGAGAATATGGATTAATGAAATGTTTATGAAACCCAATTTCCTTGTATGGGTTATGATATGATGAAATGATAAATGCTTAATGAGTTTATGGTACACATATTTATAGTTTTAATTATGTGATGGGTGGGATTGGAATTTTATATCCCTCTAATGCATTGGTTAAATATTGAAAACTCATGAGTTAATTATGATATGCAAGTACCTGATTTCATGTTCACAATGTTTAGAATGGACCTAGTTTTCATATCCATAAGTTTATGAGTGGACTTGGTTTCATTTACATAATATTACAAACATACATTGTTTTAATGTCTATAAGTTTGTGCATTGAACTATATTTTAGGTCCATAAGGTTATGCATGGACCTATTTTTTCATGTCCATAAGCTTATGAGAGGGCATTATTTCATGTCCTTAACATAATTAATGAAACTGTTTCTATTTATAGATATTCTCAATGTTAGAAGATTATTTTTTTCACACAATACAATGTATATGTTATACTCTCATGGATTATATTCATTTATTTCCTCTATGAATCAAGTCTTACAAATTCCCAATCTTTATGCCATTATTCAAGTTTATGATCTATGATATGCAGTGTATTGTTTTCAAATAATATTATCATGTTATCATACCCTTATACTCATGTTATGTTGATATATCCCTTATTTAACCTTACTAAGAATCTAATCACAACATTTATTAAGTTTCCTTTCCCCATGTTATGAATAAATGTATTATTTATAATATGTCAATGAGGGGTGCTAGTTATGAAGAACTTAGTTGGAGATGATGTAGTTCACTTATGAACTAGTTGTTTACATTTCAATGATTCCAAAGATACTAGACATATACAATTAAAGAATATATCTATATTTTATGTAATTAAAATTAATTTAATAATATTTAATATCTATTTATGGAAATCTTTGGTCACTATAGTTGTTATCAAAGTGAGGTTTAGTTGACATTTCGAAACTAGGAAGAGAAAAATTTAGTGAGAACCATAAGGACAAGTCTAGTATAGTAAAATATCCTAGATTTTTTTAGAGGATAGAGTGAGTGGTGTTTGTGAAATTACATCCCTTTATGGATACTACAAGTTGATGTGGCTCTAGAGCTATTGTACCTGGGGGTAATAACACATAAAAGGGTGCATTGGGATTTTAAATGTTTGTCACTTGGTTCAAGATAATGGGCCATAATTCACACCTAGTTTGAAACTCCTAAGGGATATATTTTAGAAATTAACAATCTATTTTTGAACTATTATGAATAATTTGAATAGATGATGACCATGAATGAACTAGGTGAAACCTAAGTTGTCATAGATTGAAAGGAAAGTATCATGATTTAGTCACCCTGTACTCTATTTTTATGATTATGTGATTTTACACTATGATTATTTTCTCTCACACTATATTTATTGGTTTTAGTTTATGGATGGAACCCAAAATAGTCACGTTAATATAGAATTCAATGTAAAATGCAATGATTATCCTATTGAGAAACTAGATGTTATGGGATACAAAATTAAAAATCTCATTTCTATTCTCACATAACTTTTTTAAGATATGAAGCATGCTGAAGTCCTCAACAATAAAAGGAGGGAACAATGTTTTGTTGGATCCTTCATGAGTAAAAATCCACATTTTTTATTGGGTCTCTTGATCCAATAGTTTTTGAGTAAAGGATTAGTACCATTAGAAAGATATTTTTATTTCTCCAATGATTGGATTATGAAAAATTAATTTTGGATATCTACTGCTTGGAAGGAAAATAATATCAATGGTGGAATCTAATTAGGAATACATGGAAGCAAGAAGAAATTGACTCCATGAAGTGGTATGAGGTTAAGAGTTTTTTTTCAATAACTACTTTCCTAATATTCTTTATATAAAAATGTTATTGTAATTCCTTGAACTAAATCATAACAATGATAAATTCATTTTAACTTATGAAGAATTTTTTTTGAGACTTGTGACGTATGTTTCTAGACTTATCATATAACCAAAAAGTATGTTTGATTGATTCTTTAGTGGATTAAAACCAAGTCTTTTATGTGATTTATCCAAAATAAACTCCAATAGCTATGAAGAAATAGTTTGATGTATTACCAAGGTGTAATTTTTTTTTGGAGTTACCCATAAATCTCAACTCTTAGACAAGAAAATAAATATGGTCTTAAATGGAAACTCTAAAAACCATGTAGAAAAAAAAGACAATATTTACTGCATTCTCGATGTGTGGAGGGAAACATGGAAAAAAATTTCTTGAGGTGACTAGAAATTTTTTTAGAGCGGAAAAAAGGTCATTGAGTGGCCAAATTCCAAAATGATGGAAAGTTAACTAATAATATGAATATATAAAAAGCTTCATATAAAGCACCACCCATACTCCAGTGATTTAAATTCACAGATTAGGGGTATTATTCTAACTAGTGATCAAATTTCAAGGTTAATGAAGATGATTAATGTTAGTGACCTATTAAAATGAGAGACAAAGGGAAATATCATGTGATAACCATTCTTGATGAGGTTAATGATAAATATGTGGTTAAAGGTGTAATTTCTATCTACTCTAGAATTGTTAATGACTTATTTGAATATAGATCCAACCACTCTTTTATATCTGAATAATTTAATAAGGGAATAAAAATACCACCACAATTATTAGATGATTAATTAGTAGTGAAACTTCCTAGTGGAACGATGATCAAATATTAAGTCCCTAATTCTTCTATAGTTGATGTTTATGAGAATGTGATTCCTATAAATCATGTTATCCTCCCTCTAGTTGAATTTGATGTTTTCTTAGGCATGAATTATATTTATATTTATAAATACCACATCAATTATCACAAATACAAAAAACGGGTTTTATCCGCACTCAAAACGGGCTTTAACAATTCTACAAAAGTACTGTAAAGCTCAGAACTGATGGGGGGGGGGTGGGTGATTCATGCTCAAATTTACCCAAGAGATGAAGGTAGAACGATCCTTGTATTTTAGCTTGGGCTGTCGAATCCTCAGAGACCTAAGAAGTAACCTACAAACACGTACATTCTATGGATTATTTTTTGGCTATGAAGTGGACAACTTGGGTTGATTTTATATGGTTTTAAGGTATCACTAATAGATTTAAGTAAATTAAAATTAAGATAATGAGTTGATCCTAGGTTATCGCTTGGGGGGGGGGGGGGGGAATAGATCAATTACTTTTTTATGATTTTAATTTCTTATATTTGAAATGGGCTCACTTAAGAAGAACAAAAAACATCATCAATTATTAGTTTAATAAATACACCCTTTAATACTAATCACCTATACACTTGAAGTATCAATGTTTTGAGTACTTCAAGGTAAAGGTTCATATTAGCACTTGAAGTGTGTGGCCTTAAATTCAACAAGGACGATGGAGTTTAAAAATCATCAAATAAAACTCTCAATTAAAGAAGTGATTATACATTAATGAGGTGATAAATAACATCTAATAAAGCACCTTGATATTCCCTTGGATCAACCCATAAGTGTGTTATCCCTCCATTGATTCTATGGTTTCAATAGAAGCGGGAAGTAGACTCATGAGGGAGGAATTTAAGAAGTAAAGAAAACAATAAAAAGAAAATGATCACTCCACCATTACGTGAAAAATTTATCAAGTTTTTGTGTGAATAAATTCACACCTTGAACCAATGGTATCAAAGTGATATGTATAATAACTGAATAATAATATAAGAATAACTTTTATTAAGAAACAAGGATTAATTAAAACAACTTACATGTGGAAGAAAAATACGAGACAACAAAATCACAACATAACATTACAATGAAAGAAAGCTCCAAAGATGAAAAAATCCTTCATCACCACTACCTTAAATAGGAATTGTGGGAGACTTGGGTCAATAATACAATAGTACAAATCATCCCACTTGATTATGGTAGGCCTAGGGTGGTGGAAAGCCTGTGGAACTTGGACTTTTCCACTCTTGACCCGAGGTGGCATCTAGCTTGCAACCACTGAACAGACGTGCTGTAGGGCCTTCTAGATGATAGAATTAGTGTGGGCCATAGAAGACTAAAATGTATCACCTGAGATATCCTAACCTCCTGTAAAATTTGGGACCATTTGGAGTTGTTTATTACGAGATATTATTAGATTGGTAGAATTTTTTCTGGGCCACAAAATATGGACCAGAATTTTATCTCCAAATTAGGTTGCCTTAATAACCACCATGGTGGCCTAATTTGCACTGGATCCTGATAAATGATTTTTTCCTCTACATGTCTTCCATAATCCCATGAAATTTGGGACTCATTGGGCATTTATGGTGGGCCCCACATTCTTATCAGAGGGATGGTGTCCAATCTGACTTCTCCATAATTTTTTACATGAAATCCCATTTTGGTTGTCTTCCAATGTGGATCTTCCAACACTCCACAAATATGAACTGTTCCCAATATAATTAGAAACCTGAAAATTAAATATGAAAATAAAATAAAGTTCATTGGGTACTTTAAATGATGTTAAAAAATGTACCACATAATAGTGCATTTTCAGAAGGAATTACAATTATAATGTGAAATGATGTTCAAGGTGTAAAATGCACTAAAATGGTGTTTATGAATAATAAAGCACATAAATATTGTATATATTAACAATGAATATTATCCTCATTTAGTGGCTAATCACACCCCCCAACTTGATATTTTCTAGTCCCGAGCAAAATATTTCTCAACAATATGAAATTCAAATTCCCTTTTCCAAAAAACATTTTAATACACAATGATAAAATAACCCTTATATCAAAAAATCATGAAAACCATCAAAATATTTCAATACAAGATAATTTCATAAGAAGATTCCAATCCCAATTCGATTCCTTTGTTCAAATTAATTTTCATATTTCATCCAATATCAATTAAGTATGAGGATGTGTTGTATATCACAATAGACATGAGGGTTCATCTTTATTCAAGGGGGAAACGAAAGAAGTTATAGGTGGAATCACATTTCAATATTAAGATGAGTATTCAAAAAAAATTATTGTATTTTTTTGTTTTTTTTGTTTTTGAAATTTTTCCATGGTAATTGAAATTGCACTCAAAAGAGTCAACCCCTATAGCGAGACTTTGCTGATGACTCTCAGGCTCAAAGACCTTAGGGAACCAAGTGAATCCCACATACTCGGACATCATATCGAGTTAACTCAGTCAAAAAAAATTAAAATCACAAAAAATAGAGATAAAATTACTATCTCTGGGTCACACAACTATGGAGTCACGATCCCCAAGTGCCGAAAGCCACAAATTAGGTCATTTTATTTCTATAAGATCAATTTTTTTTATTGAATAATAATATTAAAACTAAAATGATCACTAAACCTATGCTAGTTATTTGGGGGACCCCATGAACTCAAACTAATACCCCACTATCCAAAGTATGTGCATTGTGATTATTTTTTTATTTGGATGAAAATATAAACAATGAAATATCACATTGGACAACCACACTTTCAAAAATATATACTCATGAAATTATACAAGGATTAAAATCCGAATCGGGGAATTCTAATTTATTTGATATTCAGTTTCAAAGTTTTCAATGTGTATTACCATGTTCAAATTTAAAGGAATTTTTCCTTCCATTTACACACATTTTTTTTCAAATCATTAATTTTTTGACACAAAATCATTTTTTAATTTTATCCCCCCCCCCAACTTAAAATAACACTGTCCCTAGTGTTTGAAGAAAACAAAATTTAGGAGGTAGGGCCTGAGAATGGGAGTTCAAAAAGGAAATTAAAATATGAGTATCATGGAATGAAGTCACCTAATGGTTGAAGTTGAAATTCCCGCTGCTCCCATTTAATCCCTTGACCTCGATGTCACTATGAGAATTCATTAGTAGAGAAAAAAAATAAAAATAAAAAAAACTATATATATATTTATATAAATAAGAAAGTAAAATATAAGTATATATAATAAAATTATAGAATAAGGAAGCACAAAAAGCCGTAGGTCAGTGGTAAGGGTGCCCCCCTATCTCCCTTCGGTCCCAGGTTTGAATCCCCATGGCTTTGCCGGTTATGACAGGGTTTTCCCCACAACCTACGATGTGACCTTTTTATTATTATTATTATATATATTTATTTTTTTGTATTATTATTTTAACCTATAAACACATAAAAATAAAATAAAATAAACTGAAGATACATTGTCTTCTTTTTAAATTTCTGGGTAAGGTATTACTCAAGGATCCCATAATGTGACACAGATGAATATAGCGCTCCCCTTTCATACCTATCCATACTCATAATAGAATAACAGGTCAACAATATTTTTTTTATTTTTAAATATCAAAATTATTCATTAATCCTATTTAAAATATAATGTTGATTAAAACAACAAAATGATTGGAAACTTGAAAAGCATGGGTTGCCTCCCATGCAGTGCTTTTTTAAAGTTGTTAGCTCGACTTGGACCCCTAATTGATTAATTATTTTTGTCATCTAAGGTAGGTTCACACAATTCTTCATCAACTTCATATTTTTGGAATGGTTCTATGAATGGTTTGACTCTATTACCATTAACTTTAAAGGTTTGACCATTGGTGGGATCTTGAATTTCTACATCCCTATGGGGGTACACATTATGCACTATGTATGGACTTGATCATCTAGAACTCAACTTTCCCAGGTGTAAATGATGTTTTGAACTATACAAGAGAACAAATTTTCCCGGTTCAAAAAGTTTGACTTTGATATTCCAAGATTGGTAGGCTTGAACTATAGCTTTATTGATCCTTGAATTTTCATAAGCCTCCATCCTTAGTTCCTCCAGTTCATTGAGATCTAATTTACTTTTTGTTCTGGCAAATGAGAGGTCATAATCCATTTTCTATATTTCTAAAAAGGCCTTATTCTCAATTTCAACAGGTAAATGGCATACTTTTCCATAAACGAACCTATATGGTGACATTACTAGGATGGTTTTGTATGCTATACGATATACCCAAAGAGAAACCAAGAGTTTCTCAGACCAATATTTCCTAGAAGATTTGACAGTTTTTTCAAGAATATTCTTAATCTCCCTATTTGCTAACTCAGCTTGAACATTGGTTTGAGGATGGTACGCAGTGAATACATTATGAAAAATCCCATACTTAGACATGAGTGAAGAGAGTGGAAGGTTTTAGAAATGGCTTCCCCAATCACTAATTATAGCCCTAGGAATTCCAAATAAAGAAAATATATGTTCTTTCAGAAATAGGATCACAACATGATGGTCATTAGACTTGGTGGGAATGGCTTCAATCCATTTTGAGACATAATCAATAGCTAAGAGGATGTTGAGGTATCCCCTAGTGTTTGGGAAGGGACCCATGAAATCAATTCCCCAACAATCAAATATTTCAACTACTAAGATGGGAGTGAGTGGAATTTGTTTCATTTTTGTGATGGACCCTACTTATTGACACTTAGGATAGATTTCACAAAATGTTTTGGAGTCCCGTGAAATGGTGGGCCAGAAGAAACCACACTGAAGAACCTTAGCAGAAGTTTTCTTAGAGGAAAAGTGACCTCCACATGCCCCACTATGATAGAATTTAAGGATGGACTCTTGTTCAGATTCTAGAACACACATCCAAATGACTTGGTCAGGGCAGAACATATGGAGGTATGGATCATCAAACACATAGTTCCTAACATAAAAAAGGAATTTCCTTTGATCGTTATTCCCTATGAATTTTGGAATTACCCCTATAACTAAGAAGTTGGATATGTCAACATACCAAGGGCAGTCACTCACATATTATAGGTTTTCATCAAGAAATGAATCAAACACAGAAATGTTATTTGAGTTGTCTTTGAATTCCATCCTTGATAGGTGATCAACTATAAAATTCTCAACACCCTTTTTTTGCATTATTGGAAGGTCAAATTATTGTAAGAGAAGAACCCACCTAATCAGTCTAGCCTAAGTATTTTGTTTTTGGAAGAGGTATTTTAGTGCAAAATGGCAGTGAACACAGTGATGGGGGATCCTAAGAGGTAGGACCTAAACTTCTCTAAGGAAAACAAAATATCAAGTAACTCATTTTTAGTGGTGGTGTAGTTTATTTGGGCATGATTTAAGGATTTTCTTGCATAAGAAATGACATTAAGAGTTTTATCACAATGTTTCCCTGACACAGCTCCTACAAAAAAGTCACAAGAATCACACATAAGTTTGAAAGGAAGGTTCCAATTTAGAGATTTCATAATGGGATAATGAACCCTCACAACTTTCTATCCAAAAAAAGGATCATCCTTTATTAAGAGAGCACAAAGGGGATGAGATATCGAACTAAAGTCCTTGATGAATCTTCTATAGAAACCAGCATGTTGTAATGACCCAATGTTTTCAATGGAAATTACCTTCTTATAAATATGTCATAAAAATCACTTGAAAACACAAATCAATGAACTAATAAGTGATAAGTGAGCTTTAAACATAATTTTGTCACTTCTGTGTTTGGAATTTCGAAAATCCGGCTTACACGGTTGTAATCAGTATGTTATTTGGAGTCTGATAAGGAAAACTTAATTTTTGGTGAATAGTAACCTACCCTAATAAATAGTAACATACCCTTATAAATAGTGATATACCCTAATGAATAGTAGCCTCACCCATGGTGGTATAAAAATAATATTGAGGTTGGAAGTATGATATACCTATATTTTAGAGTAAGTTAATGAATGTATTAAAACTGGTTTTCGATAATGAATTATGATTTTAATTAAATATTAAAATAATCATATTAAGAAAATTATTTTTGAAAAATGGGATTTATTTTTGGATTTTACACGTCAAAAAATGGTTGGGGTGAATTTTTGGGATTTTTCTGAAATACTTGAATTTTTGATGAATAGTGAAATACAGTAATTTACTGTATATGTACATTATAAGATAAATAGAATATTCCTAGCATCATGGCTGATGTCACCATCCTTGGTTCGGATTCACATGACCCATTTACTATTCTTGGTCATTGAATAATTACTATTCCTTGTCTTGTGAAGAAATATTAAATTAATGATTATAATATTGTGAAATCCATCCTCTCCTCCACTATAAAAACCCCCTTTCACTCCCTCGTCTCTCCACTCCTCTCAAGCCTTGTGACTTTCCATTATTCTACCCAAATATCTCCCTAAGGTCCTCCCCCACGTCCAAAATCTCTCAGATTCCTCAAAATACCAAAACCTCTCCCCTTAAGAGGTTCTCAAAGGAGGAAGTCTCAAGAGGTAAAATTCCTCTTCCCGATTTCTTCTTTTCTCTTAAGTTATTTTCTTTTTATTTATTTCCTCACCTCCCTTCAACATAATAGTATGATAAATCTAGTAACATAAATTTACTGGAATTTTTTCAAGCTAATTGTATATTTCATTAACTTCTTTCCTTTTCCCGCCCTTTTATTTGAAAGAAATGAAAGCACCGTTTGAGATGTGCTAATTTAGCACATTCAAGGACAACAGTTTATCAATTTATAATGTTATCTTTAATTCTGGTAATGAAACCATTTGTGCTATGGTTGAACCAGATTATTATACATTTAATATATTCTATTTTTGGTTCTGTAATATTTTTGTAAAAATGGTATTAATTTATAAATCAAAACATGTTCTTTGTAATCAAATCCGTTGTTTAACAAAAATGGGTATCACTAAGGTTATATATATAATAATTGGACATCACTTTAAGTAACCTAATTAAAATTAAAACCATTTAATCTCCTGGATGTTCACTAAAGAATATAACTTCAGTTCTGGAAAACCACATTCATATTTCATATAATCCAAACTTGAATATTAGTGAACTGATCTTTTAAAACCAAGTAAACAAACAAACCCGAACAATGAAACTGAACCTTATAACTAATCAAAAATGATTTGAATGAACTAAAAAGGTTTATAATAAGTAAATTACATATATAAGTGGTTATGTACTTGTTAATTAATAAGCCTAATTTATTTATTCATGTCATTTATAACAAGTGGAGAACACCAACAGATTTAAGGTAAGGGATTCTCACCTTTTTACTCTTAATTAAGATTTTTCTCTATGCTATGCCTTTTTATTTAATACCAAGTGATGGGGTACCTTTATACAACTTCCCATACTACTATAATGTTTTATAATTGATTATAAACCCCTTATTTCTCTCATAAATCCCTCTTAGTTACACCTGATACTATGCCAATAAACCATGATGGATTCTACCCGAACTTCCTTTATTCCTTTAGGTTTCTCTATCTTTCTTTTTACCAAAATGTAGTTGTCTTTTCTTTTTATGTAGAACGTAAAAATTCTGTTTACATTCTCCAAAATCATGTTCCAATATCCAGATCTCATTCTTTTTTGGGGATACACATGCTTTAAGTGAATCTCTCCTCGATACTTCCCAATAAGCACACTCGTTTTAAAGGAACTTCGCGAACTTTTATCCAATTTCAAGTGCACTCTATCTTCTATTTTAAGACACCAATATCTTTGTAAATTCTGTATTTTTATTATGAAAACCTTCTAGGTTAAATTCTGTTTTTATATAAAAGAATGTATTCTTTACTATTTTAAAATCCCTATAATATTTTCCTTAAAACCGCACAAAAATGTTTTAATGATAATGTTTATAAAATAAATTTCTCATATGTAGTCACTTATGTTTGACACAACTTACCATTTTATATACCTATTTTAACGTATGAACGTCCATGTATTTTCTAATTCTTTCCTTACATGGACACTTTCATGATACTGACGAAGCGGTATTTTGTCGCTGATCCCCGATCAAAATATTATTTACCTAAGAATGCAATATAGTGCATTCCCAGGGTCGGTCTCAAAAAGGAAACTTACAAAACACCAAAATTCTATTGTCACTATTTATTTTATAACTAATATATAATATAAAGATGAGTTTTAAATATGCATAAAATATGAATATATATATATATATGTGTAATGCAAACAATATGATGTTAAAAAGAAGAAAGAAGACATTTGTTCTTGGAGGATCAAAATGGTTGATATCATTGTTTATTAAAATATTCTCAATATCAATTCGATGTAGTGATCAAAATATATCAAACTACACCCTCTTATTCGAAATGTTATTTCCCCAACATCGAGATCTATGCATGTGGGGGAATACTCTTCCTAAAGTCAGTTATGAGATCACTTTACCGACCATCGCAACCCAAGCCATACTCCATAGTATGCATGACTTATATAGTTAAGGGAAGGATAAATGTTGAAGGAGAAGAAGAACTTGGTGATAGAGAAAATAGGAAAATAACACATCATAATCAATTTAACCACCACCAAAATTCTCATAATTAAATAAACGGATTTAAATTTAATCACAATGAAACTCAAACAACCACCATTCTCCCCCTCAAACAAACATCAAGGTTAGTTCCCCATTTTCATAGAGTTAGAAGATAATACGGTGGGAGAAACACATAAAAGTAAAAATGGAAGAATGAGGTATGAAGAAGAAGAATAAACTAATGTATATTAAAAATATGAATAAAAATTACAGAAATAAATCTCCACCTTAGCCCCCATGGAATGGCTATCTCATAAACTGGGAGAAGGGATACATATTTATAGGGAGAAGGGGTGACGAATTCACACACAAAACATTTAATCCAAATGATTCCATGTAGATACGCACCTAGAAGGAGTTACGAATTTAATATTGGTGGTTTCTTTTTTTGGAGGCAACTTCCAGGCAGCTTCCTTCAAATGTATGTCGTTCAATGTCCCTCATAATGAATTCAAAACTCCATGAAATTTATTTTATAAACATTACATCGAGTCCTAGTACATCTCCATGTGGAATCATCTAATTTGGAGTTGTGTAGACCGAATTGGGTTTCCATTATGGAAGTGGGGTCCGTTTTGTCCCCCCAGAAAACTCTTCAACTTCATTTATTTTTTACAGCCAATAGATGATCGATTCAGCCCATGGTCTAGAAGACACAAATGAAGGAAATTAAATAAGGATTATAAAAAAAATTTAATCATAAAAGTTGGACATATATTTAATGATAAATGACCAAAATACCCATGTGATAACAATCTGTTAAAATTGCAGAATTAGTCCAATTTTGCATTTAGGCTCAAAATAACACTAAAACCTAAAAATGTGACAATTACCCATAAAATAACACTATGGTGGGATTATAAACAATTATTTAAAGTATAAAATATGTTAGAATGTTAGATTCATCACTCCGCCACACTTAAACATTGCACTCCTGGGCAATCATCTTATATCCAAATCAAATTCCACACAACAATCAAAAATGAGAAAATATCAATGATCTTATCCAAAATAGAAGTCCATCGTGTATCATATATGAAAAACAATCCTCTCCCATTTTCATTTTAATCATTAAAATTTGTTCAACCTCATAAATCAATCCATGGCACAATGACAACCTACCTCACATTGAATTTTATGTCACTCTTCACTCAAGAGAAATTGAATATAGAGTTATACTCATACTTAAAAATCACATGTATCACCATAGGTTTGTGAAAATTATCATTTCTACACTGCGTGAAACATGAAAATTAATTTAATCACGAGGGATTTAATTAAAGGTTCAAATGATTCTGTGGCTTAGGGTTAGTGGGAAAATGATTGAAAAATATTCCAGGTTAGAAAGAGGAGGTTAGACTTTTAAGTACAATGCATGATTAAATCAAGGGAAAAAACATAAAATTCCTCTCTCAATACCACTTCCAAAATAATGCTAATCCCTTTCATGACATGGTACATGAGCCAAGAAGTGATTATAATTAATGATATCATCTAAGTTCTCTTTTTTTCAAAGCTCTAGAAAGGCACAACATTATTTTCTTTTTCTTTTTTTATGGAGGATGAGATGAAAATTGAATACAATGAATGCATGAAAATTCGTTCCCTTGATTTTGAGAGGGAAATGATTCATAAAAGAATGTACAATGAGGAATTCAAGCTAATCTACATTTTTTTGAAGGAGAAATAGATTAAATAAATAAAGCACAATGAAATGATGACACATGCCCAATTCTCTTATTATCCACTGCCCAAAGTATTGACACACACCTAAAACCACCCATAGATGATACACATCCCAAGGAACGCACACGAAAGGCCCTTACCCCACACTCAAACTTGAAATAACCATGAAAAAATACTAAAATTGTGGTTAGGTAAGGAAAAATTGGCTTGTAATGTGGCTTAAACCTATAAGGCAATCCATGGCATCTAAGGGATTTTGAAGGATAAATGTTAAGGTGGGTCTCAAGTTAAAATTTTTCTAGGCAAAGAGATGCCTCAATCATTTTAAATACATTCCATGAAATCCAATGCTTCAAAAGAGAATTATTCACAAATTATAGTTCTCACACAAAATTCAAGTTTCCCTCAAGAAAGTGTGGGTGTTAGGAAGAATATGAAAAAGTGGTTTAGAATACCTCACATGATTGGAAAAATATTTTGGGCCAGTGTTTCATGGTCATGGATTTCCAAAATCAGTCAAACTCATAAAAATGATTTATAATAAAATTCAAGAGAAATGTTTTCACATCAACAATCATTTAAAATCCACTATTTCAAAAATCATTTCAACTCTTTCAAAATAAATTGATGTGTGAAAAGTGATAAGAATATTCATTAAAGCTCAAAAATCCTAAAAATATAATAAAAAATGAAAACCACACAAGAATAACTAAGAAGGTTGACAGTCCCCCACACTTAAATTTGACTACCCCTTATTTCAACTCAACAAAATATAAATATAAAGGTAGAAAATCAAAGGGAAGGAAAGATACAACCTGAAATTATTTTAGAGGTGGATGCCTTGAGTTAAGCTCCTAGAAGCATCCACATTAAAACTACAAGAAAGTAATGAAAATACATAAGAAAAATAAATAAAAAGAATGAGAAAAGGAAAACAAAAGAGACAATGATGGGTTTAGACCCCCAAGTGGGTGATAGGTTTTTACTACCCCTAGTCAAGCAGTTTCAGTAGATTATCCCCAATCAGAAGGTGGGTGTGGTTTCATTGAGATGAACCACCACATGTGAGTTTTACTGATATCAATGAGTAAAACCAGAAAGTATAGAACCCCAAATAAGATAAGAATGTTCCCAACCCTTGAGAAAGAATAAAGAAGAAATTTGAGGTTCAAAATGTGGAGGTAATAAAAGATAAGAGTGATCCCTGTTAACTTCGGTGGTGTCCTCCTCCATATGGTATGCAAATTTCTGTTGAGGAGGTAGTCACACAACCACCACCTTCTTGAGATATTCTTCCATGATCACCACTAAATTGGTTGTGTCTTTCATATCATCCAAGGTCTGCTCCATTTGTACTGTATCAAAAAATTTAGGAATGGTGAAGTCAGAAAACAATTCAGTTTGAATAAGATTAAAACACGATGAATCAATAAAGAAATCTTCCCTTTCATGTAAGTCAGCTTGGAAATTGATCTCTTCAGGCATGACCATTGGCAAATCAATCTCAGCAGGTGCATCTTCTTCCTTATCTTCCAAATCAAGAGAGAGGTAGAAAGCGTCTAATGTTTCATTATCAATTATGGGAAGATCATGTTTCAATTTATCTTCGAAAAGTTATTCCAATATTATTCCAAAAAATGTTGACCTCCCATCAGTGCATCAGTTGGAATGTGTACTTATGGGACCTCCTCGAGCAATGGTTGAGTGAAGGATGACGTGATTAGTTCCTTTAAGAGTTATTTCTCACCTGCCTTAGGTTCTTTAACATAAAAAATTATTTGTGAAATCAGTTCCACCACTCGTTCGGGTTCAGGTTCGGGCTCATGTTCAGATTTCTCTTGGGATGTTCGTACATATTCAGAAATCCATTCAATTTGGCTCTCCAGTTTTTGAACATTATCACTAATCCTATGAAATTTAGCATAAATTTAATTGCATACATTTTCTGGCACATGAGATTGGTCAGTCCATGTAGAATAATCACCATTGAAATACATCAAGAACAAAAAGTTTTTTTTTTAGTTTTTGAAATTTATGATTTTTTTTGTTTTTCTATGAATAACGGTGTGTGCAAGTGTTACGCCTCCCCAGCAACGGCGCCAATCTGACGAAGCGGGAATTTGTCGCAGTTCCCCGATCAAAATATTATTTACCTAAGAATGCAATATAGTGCACTCCCAGGGTTGGTCTCAAGGAGGCAACTTACAAAACACCAAAATTCTATTGTCACTATTTATTTTCTAACTAATATATAATATAAAGATGAGTTTGAAATATGCATAAAATATGAATATATATATATATATGTAATGAAAACAATATGATGTTAAAAAGAAGAAAGAAGACATTTGTTCTTGGAGGGTCATAATGGTTGATATCATTGTTTATTAAAATATTCTCAATATCAATTCAATGTAGTGATCAAAATCTATCACACTACACCATCTTATTCGAAATGTTATTTCCCCAACACTGAGATATCTGCATGTGGGGAAATACTCTTCCTAAAGTAGGCTAGGAGATCTCTTTACCGACCATCTCTACCCATGCCATACTCCATCGTATGCATGACTTATATAGTGAAGGGAAGGATAAATGTTGAATGAGAAGAAGAACATAGTGATAGAGAAAATGGGGAAATCACACATCATAATCAATTTAACCACCACCAAAACTCTCAGAATTAAATAAATATATTTAAATTGAAGCACAATGAAACTCAAACAACCACCATTCTCCCCCTCAAACAAACATCGAGGTTAGTTCCCCATTTTCATGGAGTTAGAAGAGAATACGATGGGAGAAACACATAAAAGTATAAATGGAAGAATGAGGTATGAAAAAGAAGAATAAACTAATGTATACTAAAAATATGAATAAAAATTACAAAAATAATGCTCCACCTTAGCCACCCTGGAATGGTTATCTCATAAACTGGGAGAAGGGACACATATTTATAGGGAGAAGGGGTGACAAATTCACACACAAAACATTTAATCCCAAAGTCTCCACATAGATATGCCATTAAATGACAGAATATGTAATATTTTTATTCATAAATGTTGTTCCATAATGTCTCTTACGTTTTCTCCCCAAATTTCAGCTTCATTGGACGTGCCTAGAAGGAGTTATGAATTTAATATTAGAGGTTTCTTTTTTTGGAGGCAGCTTCCAGGAAGCTTCCTTTAAATGTATGTCGTTCAATATCCCTCATAATGGTTCCAAACTCCATAACATTTATTTCAAAAATTCTACCTTGACTCCTCGTACATATCCAATTGGAATAATCTAATTTGGAGTTATGTAGACCTAATTTGGTTTCTGTTATGGATGTGGGGTCCGTTCTGTCCGCCCGGAAAACTCTTCAACTTAATTTAATTTTTATGGCCACTAGATGACCGATTCAGCCCCTGGTCTAGAAGACAAAAATTAAGGAAATTAAATAAGGATTATAACAAAATTTTAATCATAAAATTTGGACATATATTTAATGATAAATGACCAAAATACCTCTGCGATAACAATCTGTTAAAATTGCAGAATTAGTCCATTTTTGCATTTAGGCTCAACATAACACTAAAACCTAAAAATGTGACAATTACCCATACAATAACACTATTTTGGTATTATAAACAATGATTTAAAGTATAAAATATATGAAAATGTGAGCTTCATCACTCCCCCACACTTAAAAATTGCACTCCTGGGCAATCATCTTACATCCAAATCAAATTCCACACAACAATCAAAAATGAGAAAATATCATTGATCTTGTCCAAAATAGAAGTCCATCATGTATCATATATGAAAAACAATCCTCTCCCATTTTCATTTCAATAATTAAAATTTGTTAAACCTTATAAATCAATCCATGTCATAATCACAAACTACCTCACTTTGAATTTTATGTCACTCTTCACTCAAGAGAAATTGAATCTAGAGTTATACTCATACTTGAAAATCGCTTGTATCACCATATGTTCGTGAAAATTATAATTTCTCCACTGTGTGAAACATGAAAATGAATTTATTCATGGGAGATTTAATTAAAGTTTTAAATGATTATGTGGCTTAGGGTTAGTGGGAAAATGATTGAAAAATGTTCTAGGTTAGAAAGTGGAGGTTAGACTTTTAAGTACAATGAATGATTAAATCAAGGGAAGACACATAAACTTACTCTCTCAAACCCACGTGAAAAATAGTTCCAAACCCTTTCATGACATGGTAAATGAGCCAAAAAGTTATTATAATGAATTATATCATCTAAGTTCTCTTTTTTTTTCAAAGCTCCAGAAAGGCACAACTTTATTTTCTTTTTCTTTTTTAGGGAGGATGAGCTAAAAATTGAATACAATGAATGAATTATAATTCATGACCTTGATTTTGAGAGGAACATGAGTCATAAAAGAATGTACAATTAGTAATTCAATCTCATCTCCATTTTTTCTTTTTTTTGAAGGAGAAATAGATGAAACAAATAAAGCACAATGAAATGATGACACATGCCCAATTCTCTTATTATCCACTGCCCAAAGTATGCCACACACCTCAAACCACCCATAAATGATACACATCCCAAGGAACACACATGAAAGGCCTTTCCCCCACACTCAAACTTGAAATAACCATGCAAAAATACTAAAAGTGCGGGTAAGTAAGGAAAAATTGGCTTGTAATCTGGATTAAACATATAAGGCATTTCATGGAATCTAAGGGCTTTTGAAGGATAAATGTTAAGGTGGGTATCAAGATAAAATTTGGATTGCCAAAGAGATGCCTCAATCATTTTAAATACATTCCATAAAATCCAAAGCTTCTAAAGAGTATTATTCACAAATTTTGGTTCTCACACAAAATTCAAGTTTCCCTCAAGAAAGTGTGGGTATTAGGAATAATATGAAAAAGTGGTTTAGAATACCTCATAGGATTGGAAAAATATTTTGAGTCAGTGTTTCATGGTCATGGATTTCAAAAATCAGTAAAAGTCATAAAAATGATTTATGATCAAATTCAAGAAAATCGTTTTCACATCAAAAATCATTTAAAATCCATTATTTCAAAAATCATTTCAACTCTTTCAAAATAAATTGATGTGTGAAAAGTGATAAGAATATTCATTAAAGCTCAAAAATCCTAAAAATATAATAAAAAAAATGAAAAGAACACAAGAAGAACTAAGAAGGTTGACACTCCCCCACACTTAAATTTGACTACCCCTTATTTCAACTCAACAAAATATAAATATAAAGGTAGAAAATCAAAGGGAAGGAAAGATACAACCTGACATTATTTTAGAGATGGATGCCTTGAGTTAATCTCCTAGAAGCATCCACTTTAAAACTACAAGAAAGTAATGAAAATACATAAGAAAAATAAATAAAAAGAATGAGAAAAGGAAAACAAAAGAGATAAATCTTGGTTTAGACCCCCAAGCAGGTGCTAGGTTTTTACTGCCCCTAGTCAGGCAGTTTCAGTAGATTATCCCCAATCATAAGGTGGCTGTGGTTTCATTGAGATGAACCACCACATGTGAGTTTTCTCGATATCAATGAGTAAAACCTGAAAGTAGAGAACCCCAAATAAGATAAAAAAGTTCCTAACCCCTGAGAAATAATAAAGAAGAAATCTGAGGTTCGAAGTGAGAGGGAATAAAAGATAAGGGTGCTCCCTGTTAACTACGGTGATGTCCTCCTCCATATGGTATACAAAATTTCTATTGAGGAGGTAGTCGCACAACCAACACCTTCTCCAGATCTTCTTCCATGATCACCACTACTTTGGTGGTCTCTTTCATATCATCCAAGGTCTGCTCTATTTGTAATGTATCAAAAATTTCAGGAAAGGAGAAGTCAGAAAATAATTCAGTTTGAATAATATTAAAACACGATGAATCAATAAATAAATCTTCCCTTTCATGTAAGTCAGCTTGGAAATTTATCTCTTCAGGCATGACCATTGGCAACTCAATCTCAGCAGGTGCATCTTCTTCCTTATCTTCCAAATAAAGAGATAAGTAGAAAGTGTCTGATGTTTCATTATCAATTATGGGAAGATCATGTTTCAAGTTATCTTCAACAATGTTATTCCAAGATTCTTCCAAAAAATGTTGAACTCCCATCAGTGCATCAGTTGGAATGTGTACTTATAAGACCTCCTCAAGAAATGGTTGAGTGCGGGATGATGTGATTAGTTCCCTTAGAAGTTCTTTCTCACCTGCCTCAGGTTCTTCAACATAAAAAATTATTGGTGAAATCAATTCCACCACTCGTTCTGGTTCAGGTTCTGGATCAGGTTTGGATTGGTCTTGGGATGTGCGTACTTATTTAGAAATCCAATCAATTTGGCTCTCCAGTTATTGAACATTATCACTAATCCTATGAAATTGAGCATCAATTTCATTGCAATCATTTTCTGGCACCTAAGATTGGTCATTCCATGCAGAATAATCACCATTGAAATACATCATGAACAAAAAGTTATTTTTTTAGTTTTTGAAATTTATGATTTTTTTTTGTTTTTTTATGAACAACGATGTGTGCAAGTGTTGCGCCTCCCTGGAAACGGTTCCAATTTGAAGAAGCGGTAATTTTTCACAGATCCCCGATCAAAATATTATTTATCTAATAATGCAATATAGTGCACTCCCAGGGTCAGTCTCAAGGAGGCAACTTACACAACACCAAAACTCTATTGTCACTATTTATTTTCTAACTAATATATAATATAAAGATGAGTTTCAAATATGCATAAAATATGAATATATATATATATATATGTAATGAAAACAATATGATGTTAAAAAGAATAAAGATGACATATGTTCTTGGAGGATCATAATGGTTGATATCATTGTTTATTAAAATATTCTCAATATCAGTTCAATGTAGTGATCAAAATCTACCACACTACACCCTCTTATTCGAAATGTTATTTCCCTAAGACTGAGATCTCTGCATGTGGGGAAATACTCTTCCTATAGTCGGCTAGGAAATATCTTTACCAACCATCTCTACCCAATCCATACTCTATCGTATGCATGACATATATAGTGAAGGGAAGGATAGATGTAGAATGAGAAGAAAAACTTGGTGATAGAGAAAATGGGGAAATCAAACATCAAAATCAATTTAACCACCACCAAAATTCTCAAAATTAAATAAAGGTATTTAAATTTAAGCACAATTAAACTCAAACAACCACCATTCCCCCCCTCAAACAAACGTCAAGGTTAGTTCCCCATTTTCATGGAGTTAGAAGAGAATATGGTGGGAGAAACACATAAAAGTAAAAATGGAAGAATGAGGCATGAATAAGAAGAATAAACTAATGTATATTGAAAATATTAATAAAAATTATAGAAATAAATCTCCACCTTAGCCCTCATGGAATGGCTGTCTCATAAACTGGGCGAAGGGACACATATTTATAGGGAGAAGGGGTGACGAATTCATACACAAAACATTTAATTTGAATGTTTAGGAATAGATATGCCATTAAATGACCGAATATATAATAGTTTTCTTCATAAATGTTGTTCCATAATTTCTCCTCAGTTCTCTTCCCAAATTTCAGCTTCATTGGAAACGCCTATAAGGATTTATGAATTTAATATTGGCGGTGTATTATTTTGGAGGCAGCTTCCAGGTAGCTTCCTTCAAATGTATGTCATTCAATTTCCCTCATAATTGATTCCAAATTCCATGAAATTTATTTTATAAACTCTACCTTGAGTACTTGTACATATCCAAGTATAATAATTTAATTTGGAGTTGTTTAGACCTAATTGGATTTCCGTTATGGAAGTGGGGTCCGTTCTATCTGCCCGGAAAACTCTTCAACTTCATTTAATTTTTATGGCCATTAGATGATCGATTCAGCCCCTGGTACAGAAGAAAAAACTAAAGGAAACTAAATACATATTCTAAAAAAAATTTAATCATAAAATTTGGACTTATATTTAATGATAAATCACCAAAATACCCCTGTGATAACAATTTGTTAAAATTGCAGAATTAGTCTATTTTTTTATTTAGGCTCAAAATAACACTAAAACCTAAAAATGTGACAATTACCCATACAATAACACTATGGTGGGATTATAAACAATGATTTAAAGTATAAAATATATGAAAATGTGAGCTTCAACAGATACACCCATTGGTTATGATTTATGTCATGATTGTGGTACCTAATTATTTCCATGGGTACACTTATGTTTGTATATGGTTGATTATGTATGATTGTATATGTGGTATGAATATTTATGTGGAAAGAATATTCATGAAAATGGTGAGATGGGTGCACCCATATAGTACTCCAATGCATTGGGTAAGGATAAGTCTCGTGAGATGCGATGTGAAACGGGATTGGCGGTTAGCCTTAACCCGTACTAAAATGGGAAATGTGATTGGCGGTTAGCCTTGACCCATACTAAGGATATGATTTATGATTCTACCACATTTATAGGATTCCATGTTTATATGATCCCATTCTTATAATAAATGATTTTATAAGTTTCATGCTTTAGATATCATTATGCCATGCCTCTTAACTAATGTGCTTGAGATGTATCCTTAATTTCATTTCCCTTACTCATCTTTTTAGCTCATCCATTTGTTCATGTGTCCCCAGGGTACCCTATGCAGATGTAAGAGATCAAAGGAAGTTAGAAGATATTTATGGAGATTAAATAAAGAAGTTTTTTAGCCCCTTGTTTTATGTTTTATGTACCCAGTCTTCCAAGACACTAGACTTAACGATCCTTGGTTTGTACTCCGATGGTTAATTATACTTAAAATAATGAAATGTTTTATGTAAAAGGCTCGGGTCGCTATATTTGGTATCAAAGGATGGTCTAGTTATTTTTGGATATTAGGAATAGACCACCTTAGTGAGAACCTTAAGGATGATACTAAGTATAAGGAAACAATCCTAAATTTTGGTGAGTATAGAGTAAGTGGTTTATCAAGAAAATACATCCCTTTTTGGATACGAGCAGGTAGAGGTGGCTCTGGAAAAAATGTATCTAGGGGTAAAACCCGAAAGCACCACTTTTAGCTAGAATCGAACGGGAAATGGTGCATGATAACGGGCCTTGCTGCACTCTTGGTTACGACACTCTCGGGGGAAATGCTTTGGTAGATTCACAAGCTTAGTACAAACCATTATTAAGGAAAAAACCCATAAGAATATTAGTTATGAAATAGATTGAGGATAACCTAGATATAAACATATGGAATCACAAATTAGGATGTACTTATTCTTTATAATTTTATCCTTTAATGTTAAAAGTTTCCTTTTTTATGCTCAATAGCTAAGTATTCAAGACCTCTAATTATACATTCTTTTTATTTGTTAATGGAAGCAAATAGAAGAACATGTTCCAACAACCAATGTGATAGGAAATGCAATGATTTCCCTAATGACATGCCTGATGTGACGGAAGAGGGTGATCAAAACTTCATGGCTGTACTGGCTCAAATGGATCGAGTTATTAATAATAACTTGAATCAGGTGGAACCTCCCCCTCCTCCATGGTAAGATCAAGTTTCCGTAGAATCCTTCATGGGGAAAAGGCCTCCCATGTTTAGTGGGTCTTCTGATCCAATCCTCACAGAACAATGGATTAACTCCATTGAAAAGATATTCTCTGTCCTCCAGTGCTCGGAAGAAGAGAAAGTGGTACTGGCAGTCTATCGTTTTGATCAGGAAGCTGATCAGTGGTGGACACTAATCAAGAATACAAAGTCCCAAGAGGAAATTGATTCCATAGATTGGGAGGAATTAAATATGATGTTTTTCAACAAATAATTTCCTCAAACCTTCCATCTCAAGATGGAAAGAGAGTTCCTTGGACTTAATTATAGGGAAGATGAGTCCATCAGGTTGTATGAAGCAAACTTTACAAGGCTCTCAAGTTATGCCTCTGGATTTTTCATGAACACCGAAAGCAAGGTGGATCACTTCTTTAGTGGACTAAAGCTGAGTCTATGAAAAGCGTTGGAAATTTGAGACTTTGACAGTTATGAGGACATTTTCCATTGTGCCCTCATGGTTGAAATGGAGATTGGAGACTCTCAGTGGTCTCATGGGCCCAGTAACAAGAAGTGAAGGATGGAAAAAACATTGGTGATCCATGAAACAAATACCATGATGTAAAGAATAGCAAATTTCCCCTTTGCAAAAATTGTGGGAAGAAGCCTCCTGGTAACTATCTGAAGGGAACAAATAATTGCTTCAAATGCGGAAAGTTTGGTCATTTGGCCAAGAATTTCCGAAGGGGTATGAAAAATCCCGCTAATGTTGAAGAAGAAAGGAAGGTTCAGATCAATACTCAGCCTACAATGCAGTGTTATAATTGCAAAGAGCTCATGCATTATGCGAACAATTGTTCTAAGCTGAGGGTTGTCGGAGGCAATCAACAACAACCTCCAAGGCAACAAGGAAGGGCTTATACTATCACTACTACTGAGGTGGAGCCGCAAAACGATGTGGTGAAAGGTACGCTAGTTATTTATTCAATAATAGAGAACGTACTATTTAATTCTGGTTCTATACATTCTTTCATATATTTCAAGTTTAGTAGAACTATTCAAACACCACATCAAAATTTGGAGGAAAATTTATCAGTGAGAACAGCGAATGGGGCAATCGTTGCTTCCATGGTTTATAACTCCTCCCCAGTTAAAATTTGTGGACTGAACCTCCTAGAAAAAATTGTCATACTTCCATTGGTGGAGTCTGACACTATATTAGGAATGGATTGGTTGTCTTTATACAAAGCCAATATCGACTGCTGAGAAAGGGAGATCACTCTTCACATCCCAAAGCATCCTATGATTCTTTTCAATTGCAATGGAGGAAGATGAATCTCTTTTAGAATCATTGTATCAAGTGTGGATATTGCTTCCTTATGAGCTTTCATATCTAGCTCAAATGATTGGAAAAAAGGATAGAATCATGCTTGAAGACATGCCCATCGTGAGGGATTACACTGATGTATTCCCTGAAAAATTTCGTGGTCTTCCTCTTGACCGAGAGGTTGAGTTATCAATTGAACTTATCGCTAGATCTCTGCCAATCTCAAAGACACCTTGTAGAATGGCCACCATAGAGCTGGAAGAGCTGAAGAAGAAGTTACAAGAGAATATGGAGAAGGGTTTTATACGCCCAAGTGCTTCACCGTGGGGTGCTCCAGTCCTCTTCGTCAAGAAGAAGGATGGATCAATGTGCCTCTTCATTGATTATCATGATCTTAATAAAATCACGATAAAGAACAAGTATCCCGTTCCACGGATAGATGACTTGTTAGATCAACTTCATGGGGCTAGTTATTTCTCTAAGGTGGACCTTCGGTCGGGATATCACTAACTAAAGGTGAGGAAGGAAGTTATTCTCAAGATTTCCTTTCAAACGAGGTATGGACACTATGAGTTCATGGTGATGCCCTTTGGACTCACTAATGCTCCATAAATTTTTATGGATTTAATGAATAGAGTCTTTAGAGATTACCTCGACAAATTTGTGGTGGTCTTTATTGATGATATTCTGATATACTCGAAGAGAAAGGAGGATCATGAGGAGCATTTGGAAACTATGTTAAAGACTTTGCGAAGGGAGAATTTGTATGCCAAGTACAATAAATGTGAGTTCTGGATGGAGGACGTATCATTATTAGGGAATGTTATCACCAGGAAATGGATATCTGTGGACCATTCTAAGATGAAGGCAATTGAAGAGTGGCCGAGGCCAACTTCTGTAATGGAGATACACAGATTTTTAGGTCTGGCTGGGTATTATCGACGAATCATGAAGAAATTTTCACGATTGTAAAACCCAATGACCAAGATGACATGGAAGGGAGTAAAGTTTGTCTGGACACAAGAATGTGAAGACTGTTTCAAGGAGTTGAAAGAGAGGTTTATCACTGTGCTGGTACTCACACTCCCTTCAAGTGGAGAACTCTTTGTGGTGTATAGTGATGATTCTAAGAAAGGATTAGGATGTTTACTAATGAAAAATGATGAAGTGATAGACTATGCCTCATGGAATCTGAAAATCCATGAGAAAAACTACCCCATACATGATCTGGAGTTGGCGTCTATGATCATTGCATTGAAGATATGGTGGCATTATCTATATGGTAAAAAATGTGAGACATATACTGAACACAAGAGTCTCAAATATATATTCACACAGAAAGAGCTTAATATGAACCAACGAAGATGGATAGAGTTCATCAAAGATTATGACTGCTCAATCCACTACAATCCTGGTAAGGTAAACAAGGTGGAGGATGCTCTAAGTAGAAAGGATCCTGCATCTTTATCAATGATGAGAATTGAAAAGGATCCAATCATCTTAGATTTACAAATGATGGACATGGGAATCATTAAGGGAGGAACATAATCAATCCTTTCTCAAATGATTGCTCAACCATCCCTCTTAGAGAAAATAATGGTTTCTCAAATAAAGGATGTGGAAATTCAGAAAAGGGTAGAAGCTGTTAAAAACGGGAAATCCTCCGATTTAAAAATTGACAAGGGAGGAGCTGTAAGATTTGGGACAGAATTATTTATACCATATGATCGAAAGATAAAGAAGGATATATAGAATGATTCACATAGCTCTACCTTCTCTATCCATCATGGGAGTACCAAAATGTACCGTGATCTACGAGAAAACTTCTGGTGGGATAACATGAAGAAAGAGATTGCAGAATATATATCAAGGTGCTTGGTATGTCATCAAGTTAAAGTTGGGCGACAAAAGTCCAAATGTATGATGCATCCATTGCCTATACCCCTATGGAAATGGGAAAATGTTACAATAGACTTTGTCATGGGTCTCCCGAAGACGTCGACGGGAAATAATGTGATATGGGTTTTGGTTGACCAACTCACCAAGACATCCCATTTCATCGCTATTCGGGAAGATCTCTCTCTTGAACAAATTGAAAAGGTATATACGAAGGAAGTGGTGATACTGCACAGTGATCCACTCTCAATTGTATCCAACCATGATCCAAGATTCATCTCAAAGTTTTGGAAAAGTCTCCAACATGCTCTGAGCACTAAACTAAACATCAGTACGGCCTATCATTCTCAAACTGATGGCTTGTCTGAGTGAACTATTCAGACACTGGAAGAAAAGTTGAGAGTGTGTTGTATGGAATTCAAAGGAGTATGTGACCAACATCTTCCACTGGTTGAATTCTCATACAATAATAGTTTCCACTCAAGCATCCAAATGGAACCATATGAACAAATTTATGGGAAAAGGTGCAGAATACCAGCATGTTGGGATGAATTCAGTGAGCATAAGCTGCTAAGACCTAAAATGGTCAAAGAAATGGTGGAGAAGGTGAAAACCATTCAGCAGCATTTCAAGGCATCCCAAAGATGACAAAAGAGTTATGTAGATAACCGTCAACGTGAAATTCAGTTCAAAGTTGGAGACATGGTATTTCTACACATATCTCTGTGGAAGAAGGTCATGAGGTTTGGGAAGAAAGGGAAGTTAATTCCAAGGTACATCGGCGCCTTCGAGATCCTTGATCAAGTCAGAGTTGTGGCCTATCGACTGGCACTTCCAGCTACTATGTAGAAAGTACATTATTTCTTTCATGTATCCCTTTTAAGGAAGTACATACCAGACCCTTTGCATGTACTCTCTTCAGAGGTGGTACAGTTAGATGATGACCTTTCCTCTGAGGAGCAGCCAGTGAAGATCTTGGATCATAGAGACAAATTCTACGCAAAAAGACTACTCATCTGGTCAAGGTACTATTGTGAAACCATAAGTACAAAGAGGCACCTTGGGAACTGGAGGAAGCAATGAAGGAAAATTACCTGCATCTATTTTTGGCCTAGAATGTAAAATGAAATTTCGAGGGTGAAATTTCTTAAGGGGGGAAGAATGTAACGACCCAGTGTTTTTCAATGGAAATTCCCTTCTTATAAATATGTCATAAAAATCACTTGAAAATACAAAATAATGAACTAATAAGTGATAAGTGAGCTTTAAACATAATTTTGTCACTTTTGTGTTTGGAAATTGAAAAATCTAGCTTACATGGTTGTAATCAATAAGTTATTTGGAGTACGATAAGGAAAACGTAATTTTTGGTGAATAGTAACCTACCCTAATGAATTTTAACATACCCTTATGAATAGTGATATACACTAATGAATAGTAACCTCACCCATGGTGGTATAAAAATAATATTCAGGTTGGAAGTACGATATACCTATATTTTAGAATAAGTTAATGAATGTATTAAAACTGGTTTTCGATAATGAATTATGATTTTAAATAAATATTAAAATAATCACATTTGGAAAATTATTTTTGAAAAATAAGCTTCATTTTTGGATTCTACACATTGAAAAATGGTTCTGGTGAATTTTTGGGATTTTTCTGAAATACTTGAATTTTTGATGAATAGTAAAATACGGCAATTTACCGTGTATGTACATTATAAGATAAATAGACTATTACTAGAATCATGGATGATGTAACTACCCTTGGTTAGGATTCAAATTACCCATTTACTATTCCTATTCATGGAATACTTAATATTCCTCATCTTGTGAAGAAATAATAAATTAATGATTATAAGATTGTGAAATCCCTCCTCTCCTCCACTATAAAACCCCCCTTCACTCCCTCTTCTCTCCACTCCTCTAAAGCCCTATGCCTTTTCATTATTCTACCCAAATCTCTCCCCAAGGTCCTACCCCACATCCAAAATCTCTCATCCTCCTCAAAATACCAAAACCTCTCCCCTTAAGAGGTTCTCAAAGGAGGAAGTCTCAAGAGGTAAAATTCCTTTTCCCGATTTCTTCTTTTCTCTTAAGTTATTTTCTTTTTATTTATTTCCTCACCTCCCTTCACCATAATAGTATGATAAATCCAGTAACATACATGTACTAGAATGTTTTCATGCTAATGGTATATTTAATTATCTTCTATCATTTCCCCACACTTTTATTTGAAAGAAATGAAAGCACCATTTGAGATGTGCTAATTTAGCACATTCAAGGACAACTGTTTATCAATATCTAACATTATCTTTAATTATGGTCAGGAAACCATTTATGCTATTGTTGAACCAGATTATTATACATTTAATATATCCATTTTTTTTCTATAATCCTTTTGTACAAATGGTATTAAATTATAAAGAAAAACATGTTCTTCGTAATCGAATCCATCGTTTAACAAAAATGGTTATCACTAAGGTTATATATATAATAATTCGACTTCAATTTAGGTAAACTAATTAAAATTAAAACCATGTAATATCCTGGATGTTCAATAAAGAATATAACTTCAGTTCTGGACAACCACATTCATCTTATATATAAACTAATCTTGAATATAAGTGAACCGATATTTTAAAACCAAGTAAACAAACAAGCCCGAACCATGAAACTGAACCTTATAACTAATAAAAAAGGATTTGAATGAACTAAAAAGGGTTATAATAAGTAAATTACATATATAAGAGGTTCTTTACTTGTTAATTAATAAGACTAATTTGTTTATTCAGGTCATTTATAACAAGTGGAGAACACCAACATATTTAAGGTAAGGGATTCTCCCCTTTTTACTCATAATCTAGAATGTTCTCTATGATATGCCTTTTTGTTTAATACCAATTGATGGGGAACCTTTATAAAACTTCCCCATACTACTATAATGTTTTATAAGTGATTATAAACCCCTTATATCTCTCATAAATCCCTATTAGTTACAACCGATACCATGCCAATAAACCATGATGGATTCCACCCGAACTTCCTTTATTCCTTCGGGTTGCTCTATCTTTCTTTTTACCAAAATGTAGTTGTATTTTATTTTTATGTAGAACATAAAAATTATGTTAATATTCTCCAAAATCATGTTCCAATATCCATATCTCATTCTCTTTCAGGGATATACATGCTTTAAGTGAATCTCTCCTCAATACTTCCCAATAAGCACACTCGTTTTAAAGGAACTTCCTGAACTTTTACCCAATTTCAAGTGCACTCTGTCATCTATTTTAAGACACCAATATCTTTGTAAATTCTGTATTTTTATTATTAAAACCTTCTTGGTTCAATTATGGTTTTATATAAAATAATTTCTTCTTTACTATTTTAAAATACCTATAGTATTTTCCTTAAAACCGCAAAAAAATGTTTTAATGCTAATGTTTCTAAAATAAATTTCTCATATGTTTTCACTTATGTTTGACACCACTTACCATGTTATATGCCTATTTTACCCGATTAAAGTACATTTATTTTCTAATTATTTCCTTACATGGGCACTTTCATGATATGCCCATTGGTTATGATTTATGTCATGATTGTGGTACCCAATTATTTCCATGGGTACCCTTATGTTTGTGTATGGTTGATTATGTATGATTGTATATGTGGTAAGAATATTTATGTGGCAAGAATATTCATGAAAATGTTGAGATGGGTGCATCTAGATAGCGCTCCAATGCATTGGGTAAGGATAAGTCTCATGAGATGCGATGTGAAATGGGATTTGCAGTTAGCCTTGACCCATACAAAAATGTGAAACGAGATTGGCAGTTAGCCTTGACCTGTACTAAAGATATGATTTATGATTCTGCCACATTTATATGATTCCATGTTTATATGATCCTATTCTTATATTAAATGATTTTATAAGTTTCATGCTTTGGATATCATTATGTCATGCTTCCTAACTCATGTGCTTGAGATGTATCCTTAAGTTCATTTCACTTACTAGGATTTTTAACTCATCCATTTGTTCATGTGTTCCCCATGGTACCCTATGCATATGTAAGAGCTCAAAGGAATTTAGAAGCTATTTATGGAGATTAAATAAAGAAGTTTTTTAGCCCCTTGTTTTATGTTTTATGTACCTAGTCTTCCAAGACACTAGACATAACGATCATTGGCTTGTACTCTGATGGTTAATTATGCTAAAAATCATGAAATGTTTTATGTAAAAGGCTTGGGTCGCTATACATGTCCTATGAAAGACCTCACTTCCTTGAATGTTTTGGGTGATGGAAGGTGAAGAATGATGTCAACCTTGGCTTTATCAACTTCAATCCCCCTACCTGAGACTAGATGTCCTAGAACTAGTACCTCTTTAACCCTGAAATGGCATTTTTCCCAGGTTAGGACCAGATTATTTTCCTCACATCTTGAAAATAATCTCTCCACATTCTTCAAACATCCCTCAAATGTATCCCCAAACACAGAGAAGTCATCCATGAAGACCTCAAGAAAATCCACTACCATGTATGAGAATATTCCCATCATACACCACTGAATGGTTCCAGGGGAATTGCATAACCCGAAAGGAATGAGTTTTAAATGAAAGGTTCCGAGTGGACATGTGAATATAGTCTTCCCTTGATCCTCTAGGGAGACCTCAATTTGATTATACCCCAAGTACCCATCTAATAAACAGTAGAAGGCATGACCTGACAATCTCTCAAGGACATGGTCAATAAATGGTAAGGGGAAATGGTCCTTCTTGGTAAATGTGTTTAGCTTCCTATAGTTGATACAGACTCTCCAGCCACTAGTCACCCTTGTTGTAAGAATCTATCCATCCTTATTGGTTATCACTGTGATTCCAGCCTTTTTTAGAACCACTTGAATTGGGCTCACCCACTCATTCTCAGCTATGGGATAGATGATACCGGATTTTAACAATTTCAGAAGTTTTTTCTCACTACTTCCATGAGATTATGATTGAGTCGTCGTTGCGGTTGACGGCATGGCTTTGAATCAGATTCTAGAAGAATCCTATGATCTGATAAGTGGTATAATCCCAGGAATATCAGACAGGGTCCAACCAATGGATTTATTATGTTTCTTATAGACATATAGAAACATCCTCTCATGATTGGCTTCAAGAGAAGAAGAAATGACAATAGGATGTGTTTGATTGTCCCCTAGGAAGGCATACGTGAGTGCAGCAGGAAGTTCCTTCAATTCAAGATCAGGTTGGTTCAAAATTTCAGCAGAATATTGGGACATTGGATCAAGAACAATTATATTTCCTAAGGTTTCAGATAAGATTGATTCCCCACATATAGAAGTTTTAGCTACTAGATTGGATTGATTATATTTAGGGAAGAAAGTTGGAGTGGTCTCCATGAAAGTGGTTTCCTGAAAGGTTTCACTAATTGTTGGACCTAAGACATCATCATAAGATCAATTTGAAAATGATTCAAACCAAGGAGATAAACTTCCTTCATGTGAACTAAGGAAATCAATCTCATCCTAGCTTAAACATCCATCAAATATTCCTTGATGTTCTATGAATTCATTATCAATTCTTCCTATCATGTTTACTTCATGAATTTGCTCGTCATCCACTATTTGTGAGCTTGCATTATAAATTTTCAAGTCTAAACTCATGTTCCCAAAGGTGATGCTCATGTTCCCATTTCGAACTCGGATAACAGAGTTGATTGTTTCAAGGAAAGGATGACCAAGGATGATTGGGGTTTGTTCCTTATTTCCTAAGTTTGGATGGTTTTCAAGGACAATGAAGTCAGCAGGGTAGATGAAGTTTTCAACCTTTACCAGAACATCCTTTAAAATCCCCTTTGGAACCCTAATGCTACGACTAGCAAGTTGAAGTGTGACAGATGTGGGTTGGAGCTCTTCTAGGCCTAACTGGCAGTACACATCATAGGGGATGATATTGACACTATCACCTAGGTCACACAAGGTCTTGAAATTTTTTCTCTCTCATAGTTCAAAATTGATGTAAGGGAAACCTAGGTCTTTCAACTTATGAGGAATGGTCCCTTGAATGTTGGTACACACATTAGAAGCCAAAAGGACTTGGTTTTTATGTGAAAATTTTCATTTAAAAGTGCAGAAATCCTTACGGTACTTTGAGTAGGAAGGTATGGTTTGGATGGAATCGAGAAGTGGAATTATCAACTTGACTTGTGATAAGATTTCCCTCAATGTTTCACTCAATTCAGGCTTGGTTTTTTCCCTCATGCGTTGAGGAAATGGTGCAGGTTGTGGGGTTGTTTATTGAAGAGTTGTTTCTTCGGCAATGATATCAGTTTCTTCAGTTTGATCTTGTGGTTCATTTGAATTTTCATCCAAGTTTGAATCTTCTTATGGGTTCTGAATTAGTTTTTCAAGTTTCTCAATTGGTTTCCCACTTCTTAAAATAATCATAGCCTTTAGTTTTTCATGATTTGTTTGAGTACAAATTGACTCTCCCCTTGAAGTTGAGGATGGTACCACCTGAGTAGGAATGGATGCCTTTCCAATTTTGATGTTTTAAAGTTCTTGTTTTAGGGAAGAGACTTCGGAGTTCATCCTCTCGATTTTCTTGCACAATTGTTCTAGTAGGATTTGTGGAATAGTTTGGTTTGGTGCTTGAGAAGATTGGTTTATCCCTGGTGGATATTTTGGAGGTGGGATGGTTTGTTGAAAATAGACTAGTGGCGGTTGGTATTGGATAGGTTGGGTTTGGAACTGGTTATGGGTTTGGTAGTTCTGATGGGGGTAAGTATTTTGTCCCTGTGGTTGGCTAGGTTGTTGGTTATCTTTCTAGCGGAAGCCTGGGTGGTCATTATACCTTGGGATAAAGTTGTTTTGGTATTGAGGCTTTTGAATTTTCAAAGAATTTACTTCCAATAGGGGCCCTCCTTAAATAACATCCTTGATGGATGGAATGGTTGGGTAGTTTTTTGTCTTATGGAAATTTTTGTCACAAATTGTGCTAACAGGTTCAACAGTTTGGATTTCATAGACTTTCCTAAGGTATATCTCTTCAACCTTCCAATAGAGTGTGGTGAGTTTATCCCTAAGGATTTCCTCTTCTCTATGTGTATGAATTCCAGTAGTTCTTTGTGTATTTTCTAAATAAGGTGAAGTCCCCCATGTTTGGTTTTGTTCAGAAAGGCTTTCTAGATACTCGTAAGCATCATTTGGGGCTTTGTTTTTAAAGGTTCCATTACACATCATGTCAATGAATTGTTTGTTCCCCGAAACCAACCCTTCATATAAAATTATCACTTGTTTAGGAATAGGAAAACCATGGTGTGGAACCATGTTTAGAGTGTCATTAAACATCTTCCATGTTTCATATAATGACTCTCCCTCTTTTTCAAAAAAGTTTTGGATGCTCTTTTTAAGTGCAATTGTTTTGTGGTGAGGAAAGTATTTTTGGTCGAATTCCCTTTGTAGTTGGTCTCAAGAGCTTATGGATGATGGTCTTAAATTGTTTAGCCAATTTTTATCTCGAACCTTTAAAGAAAAAGGAAACATCCTCATCGTAGATGATTCTAGTTGATTTGGGGGACACATGATTTCGACAAAGTCATTGAACTCTTTAATGTGAAGGTAGGGCATCTCGGACTCCATTCCATGGAATGTGGTAAGGTGGTTTAGGACATAGGGTTTAAAGATGTAGTTGAAATATCCTACGGAATTGTGTCTAATGCATGAGGGGGCTTTGGTCTAGGAATGTGTGAGGTAGTCATTCATTGTATGATCGACCACATTTCCCATGTTTGGGGCTGCCTCATTTGGGTTTCCATTTTGGTTCCCACCTGGGTTTATGAGTTAGTTTCTTTGAAAAACTTACATTGAAATAGGATCAATTTTTGTCTATGGAGTATTAGGAATATTAGGATATAATGGAAAGAGTTCCCTTGGTGTACTTGACTCCCCAACCCCCGGACTATCCACCCTAACTAGACGGTTTTATTGATCGTAGGTGTAGCCGGACATGTGCCAAAATAAAAAAAATGAGAAAGGGACAAGATAAGAGAATTTGGATGAGAAAAGATGAAATTGGGGAGAATAGAATGGGTGTTTAGATGACTTACTTGGGTCCCCAAAAACGGTGCCAAAATTTGATTCACGCTCAAATTTACCCAAGAGATGAAGGTAGAACGATCCTTGTAGTTTAGCTTGGGTTATCGAATCCTTAGAGACCTAAGAAGTAACCTACAGACACATACATTCTAGGGACTGTTTTTTGGATATTAATTGGCCAAATTGGGTTGATTTTAGATGGGTTCAAGGTACCACTAAAAGTTTTAAGTTAATTCAAATTAAGATAATGAGTTGATCCTAGGTTATCACTTGGGGTGGATTGGATCAATTCCTTTTTTAATGATTTCAATTTCTTATATTTGAGATGAGTTCATTTAAGAAGATCAAACCACATCATCACTTATTGGTTTAATACCTACACCATTTAACACTAATCACCTTTACACTTGAAGGATCAATGTTTTGATCACTTCAAGGTAAATTTTTGTATTTTCACTTGAAATGTGTGGCCTTAAATTTGACAAAGACAATGGAGTTTAAAAATACTCAAATAAAAATATCAATTAAATAATTGATTAGAAATTAATGAGGTGATAAATAACATCAAATATGTCCCCTTGATACTACCTTGGATCAACCCATAAGTGGGTTATCCCTCCATTGATTCTATGGTTTCAATGGAAGCGGGAAGTAGACTCATGATGGAGGAATTGAAGAAGTAAAGAAAACAATAAAAAGAAAATGATCACTCCACCGCTGTGTGAATAATTTCACAAGGTTTGGTATGAATAAATTCAGACCTTGATCCAATGGTATCAAAGTGATATGGATAATAACAGAATAATAATTTAAAAAGAACTTTTATTAAGAAACAAGGATGAATTAAAAGAACTTACATGTGGAAGACAAACTTGAGACAACAAAATCACCACATAACATTACAATGAAAGAAAGTTACAAATATGAAAAACTCCTCCATCAACACTACCTTAAATAGGAATTTTGGGAGCCTTGGGTCGAGAATCCAACATTACAAATCATCCCACTTGATTATGGTAGGCCTAGGGTTGTGGAAATCTTGTGGAACTTGGACTTTTCCACTCTTGACTCGAGGTGGAATCCAGCTTGCAATCACCAAACAGAAGTGCTTGTAAGACCTTCTAGATGGCCTAATTAGAGTATTCCATAGAAGAAGAAAATGGAGCCCCAAATTTCTCCTAATCACCTATAAATTTGGGCCCATTTGGAGTTGTGGATGCCGATATATGATTAGATTAGAAGAATGTTTTCTGGGCCGCAGAATCTAGCCCAGAAGTATATCTCCAAATTGGTTCACCTTAATAACCACCATGAAAGCCGAATTAGCACTGGCTCCTGAAGAATTATTTGTTCCTCTACATTTCTTCTAGAATATCACGAATGTTTGGACTCATTGGGCCTGTATTTTGGGCCCCACATTCTCATCAGTGGGCTGGTTTCCAATCTGACTTCTCCGGAATTGTTTTCATGAAATCCCATTTTGGTGGTCTTCCAATATGGATCATCCAAAACTCCACAAATATTAATTGTTACCAATATAATTATAAACCTGAAAATTAAATATGAAAATAAAATCAAGAACATTGGGTACTTTAAATGATGTTAAAAAATGTACCACATAATAGTGCATTTTAAGAAGGAATTACAATTATAAAGTAAAATGATGTACAAAGTGTAAAATGCACTAAAATGGTGTTTATTAATAATAAAGCACATGAATATTATATATATTAACAATGAATATTATCCTAATTTCATGGATAATCAGGGGGTCCCCTTTATCGGCGGTAAAAAAGTGCTGATAAAGTGAGCCTTTATCCGGGCTAAAAACACGCTGATAAAGGGATCCTTTATCAGTGCTAAAAAGGTGCTGGTAAAGGTATTCTTTTTTAGCACTAAAAAAGTGCTTCTAAAGGCCCTACCTGCTATAACATAAAATTATACAGCAGCACACCCAAATAGGACCTACAAAAAAAATTAGCATATCAACAAGTATACCCATACAAAATTAACACATTATTCATAAGGTAATTACAACAAGAATAAACATACAATAAGTATACCCATACAAAAAGTATACCCATAAACTATTATCACATTATTAATAAGTAAATGAAATACATAAAGAATTAAATTCAGAATTCAGGGGGTTCCGGGGCTGTTTAGGGGTTTGGTGTGGATGTCCAAGGGGGGTAGGGGGTGTCTAGGGGGTGGGGGTGTCTGGGAGAATGGGGGTGTCCAGGGGAGTGGGGGGAGGGGGGCTGTCCAGGATAGTTGGGGTGGGAGTGGAGATATCCATGGTGGTGTCAGGGGGGTGTGGTGTCTAGGGGGTTGGGGGGGGGGCTTTCCAGGGGGTGGGGGTGTCCAAGGGGGTGGGGGTGGGTGGGGTCCATGGGGGTGGGGGCGGTGCTGGAGGTTGGGGGCTATACAAGGGGGGTGGGGTAGTGTCTAGGGGGTGAGGGTGGCTGTCAATGGGAGTGAGGGTGTCAGGGGGTGTGGGGGGGGGGGGGGGTTGGGGGGCTTTCTAGGGGGTGGGGGTGTCCAGGGGGGGATGTATAGGGTGGGGGGGGGGGTGTCCAGGGGGTAGTGTGGTGTCTCGAGGGTTGGGTGGGTGGGTGGGGGGCTTTCCAGGGGTGGGGGGGGGGGGTGTCCAGGGGGTGGGGGTGTCCAGGGGGGTGGGGGAGGGGGTGTCAAGAAGGTGGGGTGGTGTTTAGGGGTGGTGGGGGGCTATCTTCGGGGGGGGGGGTGTCAAGGGGGTGGGGGTGGCTGTCCATAGTGGCGGGGGGGGGGGGGGTCCGGGGGTGGGGGGTGTCCAGGTGGTGGGGTGGTGTCTAAAAGGGGTGGGGGGCCATCCATGGGTTTGGGGGTATCCAGGGGTGGGGGGGCTATCCATGGTGGTGGGGTGGGGTAGGGGGGCTGTCCATGGGGGTGTACTGGGGGGTGGGGTTTTGTCCAGAGGGTGGGAGGGATTTAATAGTTTTAATGGAATTAATTTCATGGATTTTAAGATCATTGGTATTTTAAAATTGTTTTATAATAGTATTTATTTAAATAGAATGTGTTTCTTTAAGAAAAAATGAATTCTTTTGGTGTGTATTGTAGGAAGGGGGATTTTCGTACGTCAGTTGTTGTTTTCACTTAAAATTATGTCTATTTTAAACAAAAGAGAGACACTTACCGGCTACACCATGCCCCAGATTGAGGCGAGGTTTACTTGTACACATTAAAAATGGACCATGGATCGTTCTATGAACGTATAAACACAATCCGAATGCGTTTGGGCAGTTTTCTGTACGTCAGTAGTAGTTTTTCCTTAAAATTCTATCCATTTTAAACAAAAGAGAGACACTTTGAGTGATACTAGCCACACCGTGCCTCAGATTGAGGAAGTGTTGACTCGTACACATCACACATGACGCATGGATCATTATACTAAAGTATCAACACAATCCGAATGCGTTTGGTTCATTTTCCTATGTATGTTGTTGTTTTCACATAAAATTCTGTTCATTTTAAACAAAAGAGAGACAATTTGAGTGATACCGGCACCAAAGAGCCTCAAATTGAGGAGGGGTTAACTCTTACATGTCAAAAAAGATGCATCGATCATTCTCCTAAAGTATCAAGACAATTCGAATGTGTTTGGCTGGTTTTCTGCACGTCAATTGTTGTTTTCACTTAAAATTCTGTCCATTTTAAACAAAAGAGAGACACTTTGTGTGATACCGGCCACAATGTACCTTAGATTGAGGCAAAGTTGACTCTTACATGTCCAAAATGACCCATGTACTGTTATACTAAAGTATCAACACAATACTAATGCGTTTGTTCAGTTTTTTGTATGTCAGTTGTTGTTTTCACTTAAAATTCTGTCCATTTTAAATGAAAGAGATACACTTTGAGTGATACCAGCCACACCATGCCTCAGATTGAGGAAGGGTTGAGTCTTACACATACAAAATGACCCATGGATCATTCTTCTAAAGTATAAACACAATCCTAATGCATTTGGTCAGGTTTCCGTATGTCGGTTGTTGTTTTCACTAAAAATTCTGTCCATTTTAAACAAAAGAGAGACACTTTGAGTGATATAGGCCACAATGTGCTTCATAGTGATGCGGGGTTGAGCTATAGACATGAAAAATGACCCATGTATCTTTATAATAAAGTTTGAACACAATCCAAAAGCGTTTGTTCAGTTTTTTATATGTCAGTTGTTGTTTTCACTTAAAATTCTGTCCATTTTAAAACAAAGAGAGACACATTGAGTGATACCGGCCACACCGTGCCTCTAATTGAGGTGTATTTGACTCTTAAACATCAAAAAATGACCCATGGATCGTTATCTTAAATTATAAACACAATCTGAATGTATTTGTTTGGTTTTCTGTATGCCAGTTGTTGTTTTCTCTTAAAATTCTGTCCATTTTAAACAAAAGACATACACTTTGAGTGATACTAGCCACAACGTGCCTCGGATTGAGGTTTGGTTGACTTTTACACATCAAAAAGAACCCATGGATCGTTCTCCTAAATTATCAAAAAAATAGGAATGTGTTTGATCAGGTTTCCGTATGTCAGTTGTTGTTTTCACTTAAATTTTTTTCCATTTTAAACAAAAGAGAGACACTTCGAGTGATACCGGCCACACCATGCCTCAGATTGAGGAAGGGTTGAATCATACACATAAAAAATGACCCATGGATCATTTTACTAAATCTTAAACATAATCCAAATGCATTTGGTTGGTTTTCCGTACGTTAGTTGTTGTTTTCACTTAAATTTTTGTCCATTTTAAACAAAAGAGAGACACTTTGAGTGATACCGGACACACAGTGCCTCGGATTGAGGAAGGGTTGAATCATACACAAAACAATGACCCATGGATCATTATACTAATGTTTCAACACAATTTGAATGTGTTTGGTTGGTTTTCCATACGTCAGTTGTTGTTTTCACTTAAAATTCTTTTCATTTTAAACAAAAGAGAGACACTTTGAGTGATACTGGCCACACCGTGCCTCAAAATTAGGTGAGGTTGACTCATACACCTCAAAAATGACCAATGGATCATTATCCTAAAGTTTCTACACAATACTAATGTTTTTGGTCAGATACAAAGGTATTTTGGAGATTTTCCTATTCTTTCTTTTCTAAAGCCCAAGGAAAAGTGGTTCATCATTCTTACATGTTGTTGGGGCATTTAATCAATTAAAATGAAAAAACGAGTCCTTAGAGAAATGATGTTTTATTTAATAACAATTACAATTTTACTATGGATATTTATATACAACAATGTTTCATCTTTTGATATCCTTAACCCCTCTCAAAAATGGCCACCAATTATACACGTCCCCAAGTCAGATCTTTATGTTATTTGTGTAAAATCTTCCATCAGGTATGGTTCCCACTCATTTCTGAACAAATCAATATCATATTTTGAACATGATTATTTTCAATTGTCAGAGTAGTGCTGAAAAATATATAAATAAATAATTAATAAATAATTTAAATGAAATAGTATTTGTTTTTTAAAATACCTCTTTAGGGATGCTAGTTTGTTGATGAAAAACGATCTCTCTCATAAATTTACAAACATAATAACTAAAAGAATTATCGTTTGTTTGTTGGGTACACTGAAAAGACTTTGATCATTAGGAGAATAATTAGCTTGTTTTGTTATGTGTTTGGATGGTGAAATTTTATTATATATACCCTGATACCGGTCCAGATGTAGTATTTTCTCGCCTCCTTATGCTTATCCCCTTTCCTCATTACTTGTTTTAGATGATATTGATACACTTACCTATAATAATAGATGCATCCATAAAATATAATATAAATTATATAAATTTATGTTTAGACCTAAAATGTTGGATGTAGTGTCTTACATTTTCACAAACTCCATCATGTGTGGTTGGTTCATTGTATATCCTTACATTGAATCCAGAAAAAAATCTTTGGAGTATCCAAGTTCACCGTACTTAGCAGCCAATGTTTCCTAAAGACACAAAAAGGAATAAGTAATAAAAAAGTGAATATATAATTGATATTCTTTAATTGTAGAGTTTTACCCTTGCATGTTTGGTATTAATAAGAGTCTGTCATCTGTAATCTTGCTTTTAAATGCCTTCAACAAGTCTTTTACAATTTCATCCTTTTTTAATGGCTCTAATTTCATTAGTTGTGTTGATGTGGTATGAGGAATAACAAGTACAAATTTTGGCTCATAGGAAAATCCCTTCAACTGTTTTTCATATATACTCCTTCTAATAATATAAAATTCATTTAGTCATAATTAGCACATTATATCAGATTTTAGAAAATCAATTCATGAAAACATACCTCATATATAAATTTACAACTATGACACCTAGCCAACCGTATTCAAGGATCTCATTTACATTTTTATCAGCAAAGAAATCTTGAATTTCCTCACTGTATATATTCTTTTAAAAAACAACAATATGAGTACTACCATTTTTTAGCTTTGTATCCACATGAGTCTTCAATTCTAGTAAATGTGGATAGTGAAAAGGTGGTGTTATTATGCTTTTAGTAGCTCTTTGGGATCAGTTGGTCGATCCTTTATATTCTTTTGAGCCCACGCTTCTTGTCACCCCTTCCCTTTATCTGTCTATAAAAACATCCATTGGTTAATACCTTTTTTTCATTAATTGTTAAAGGTTTAGCATGAAAAAATGGAAATAAATACCTCTTTTTCCACACGTACCCTTACAAGTTGTGATGAACATGCAATGAATGTCCCAATAGACTTTTCAAACGTATGAATATGATCATCATGAATTGGAATAGGTAGCTCTTCATTTGTCTCATGAGTTATAGTAATTGTCACTTTCAGATGATCTTTTGGAAGAGGTATATTATGCAGCTTGTCCTCTGGGATGTTGAACACCGTAGCCCTCGCTACAAGGTCATAGGTGGGTGTTGACAGATATAAATCAAAATCATTATCACCCTGTAGAAGATCAGAATAGGAAAAGTATCAGTGTTTTTCTGATTCACGTTTCATGGGAACAATTATTAGAATGTTTATTATCATGGCTAAGACAGATCTTTGAGGGGAATGGCTCACCTCAAAGTTGGTGGGGGGGGGGGGATTTCACAAGCTAGTTATTCTTGAGTTGTGTCTTATTCTTTATTCCCACCCATAAACGTTTCTAGAAACTCTCCTTGCCCTTGAAATCATTCTTCAAGAGTTTCTAGTCTGTATCTCATTCGTTTCATTTCTTCATCTCTCTCATCTGTTTGTTTTTGTCTCAAAATATACTCGGGGTGTCACCCCAAACCCCACACCTCTGACATGACTCTATTGTTCTGGCCACTTCAAAGCCGTCGATAATAGGTCTGCATCCAATATAGGAGTAGTTGATTCCTATGACTGTCAGATATAGGAAATTAATTAATTATTATTATGTAATAACAATTTAAAACAAAAATTTTAATTGTGTCATACTTACTCATATTTCCGACACTTTTTGTGTGTTTTATTCTACTAGCTTCCCTTCATTATTCACATGTGCCTCCTTCTATAGCACGTGATGTGGTATGGAAGTGTCTTTGGCTTTAGAGTCATCAATATACATATAAATATAGGAAGATAATTATGATTTTGGTCTTGGAACCTAAAAATATTATTATAAATTTAAAATTTGTACCATTTTTTTCTATTGAAGCATACCCCATCCTTGCTTTACGATAGGGGTATGTTGGCTTTGACACACTTTTTATTTTCAGTAATAAGTCATTTTTTCATAAATGAAATATTGACAATGAAAGTGATGAATACACATATCCTCAAACAACGTATTACCATCCACAATGTAACTGAAACTTCTCATCCCCACAACAACCAATAAATGCATCCCATGCTTCTTAGGACATCAGGTGAGTGTAGACAAGGGGTGGGTGAAGGTTTATTTTACTTTTGAAATCTTTCAGGTGATATTTTGTTAAAATAGTGTGAAAACCTCGATAAATCCTTCTTGCAAGCCTTAGTTCATAATTCTTGTGTGAATAATGTAATATAAATGTACTCCGAAAGAGATTGAGAAGAGTAAGACACTGTTTTGTTATTTTATTTTCTAGTAAATTAAAGAAATAATATCATAATGTTACCATAATTTCTTCCTAGATCACAACCTTCATCCCGGGCACAACATGATGTCATGAATCTATGACAGTTAGCACACATTGCTGAGTGACAATTCCAATGTAACTACTAAACATAGCCTTGTTGGGATTCACTTTTTGGCATCGTTCATTACATATGACATCAAATTTGATGCCTTTGCTTTTTGTATTAAGAACTTTGGATAACACCATCAAACTACGATGCACCTGTGTTTTCTGGGATGTTCGTCCTTCATCCTTGACCATTTCATCAATATCAACATCATCTATATTTTCATCTGAAATGGTAGAAATGGAATGTGCAGATGGTTATTGGACCTAAACACTAGGAGCAACAACAGGTTTAGAAACGTGTTGTTGCTTGGCACTGTGAGCAGTAGCAGCATCAACAGCAGCTTGAGAGACTTGTTCAACCTTGAGGTTAGAAGCACCAAAATGTGAAAAATTCATTATCTATAAAAGTGGTTGAATAGTTAATTTAGATTACATAAATTCAGTAATGATAAGATAATAACATGAGATAAAAAGATATATATTACAAACAAAATATAAACTGTTTATTGAAATCTATTTTTTTTTTCAAAGGATAAAGGGACTTGACACCTCTATTGATTATCCAAATCCCTTCATTGTGGTCTCCTATAACATACAAAACATCATCTACATTGGGACCATTTTGAAATTATTGTGACGTAGCACTGAAAGGATCTTCCTCAACTGAATTTTCATCATACCCTTCAATTGTTTTAGATGATACCAGAACAATCGACCACTTTCAGTTTGTGAGATCTGGAACATAAAATACTTGTACCACTTGTAATGCCATTGTAAACTATTTGTCTGTGTAACATTTTTACTAAAATCAACTTTCACAAATCCCAATTAATCTATTTTAACACCACAGTTGTTATAAACCCATTTTCATTGAAAAATCAGCAATTGGAATGTCGTATAATCCAACTCCCATATTTTTTTGATAATGCAAAAGTATGACATATTCACATAAACTGGATTTATGTCCTTACTACTAGAAACATGCATCACTTCAACCAAAAGTGTAACTCCACTATTTTGCGTGGTACTATCTTCATCATGTTATTCTATAGAGAATGTATAACCATTAATTACATAATCATTGTAAGATAATACATACACACCTGGTTCGACAGTTATCCATCGAAGTCATTCTAAAATTGAATTCAGATTTTCAGCTAACTCTTTAAAAAAATGGTCCTGAAACCATCCTATAAATTGGTGATTATGTGTATTTGATATCCATTTTTTATCCCTTGATGGATTCAACTGCCTAATAATTTCTTTGTGGGTTTCAATATATGGAGAAACCTCCCAACTGTTACGAAAAACATAAAGTTGGGACTTCTTATGATCTGTAATATTGATTGTCACTACATCTCTTGCATAAATTCGCTCAACCTCAATGCTTCCAGTGTGACAAAATTTCAGGAGACCAATGATTTCCACACCAGATGAGTATTCGGTAAAGAATTCAATGGCTTCCTCAACAATATATTGATTCACAATACAACCCTCTGACCGACTTCGATTTTTGACATATCCATTCAAAATCCTCATATACCATTCAACAGGGTACATCCATATATAGTGCATAGGACCAGAAAGTTGAATCACTCTCACCAAGTGAACCATCAAATAAACCATCATATCAAAGAATGATGGCGGGAAAAACATTTCTAATTCACATAATACTGTGACAATTTCTCTTTACATTTTTGGAAATTTCGCCGGGCCTAATTTTTTTTTGCATAGATCTTTGAAAAAGAAACAATGTTTGGTTACTGTATGACAAACATTCTTAGGAAAAATGCAATGTAAAGATATAGGAATTAAATCCTACATCAAAACATGGCAGTCATGTGATTTCAAACCTTTTAACTTCAAATCATTCAATAACACAATGTTATTGATATTTGATGAATACCCCTCCAGAACCTTTACATCATTTAAGTAGTTGCAAAATAGATATATCTCCTCCCTAGAAAGAGTGTAAGCAGCTAGAGGATGAAACATTCAATTTTCACCCTTCACGGGAGACAACTCTTCTCGTATTCCCATGTCAAACATGTCCAACCTTTCCTTAATTCAATACTTTATTTTTCCAGGGGAATTTAGAGAAATTATGATAATACTGACACATAATTTTTTTTCCAAATGCATGACATCAAAAAAATGTATGATGTACAGACAATTACAGTATTGAAATTAAGAAAAACTGATCTCTTTTTCTAACAGATTTTTGTATGATTTTTCAAAAATGGTTTACCAAAAATATTGTTAACATATTTTACTTTCTAAAATAGCTGATCACCTGTTATTGGAGATGATGTTGTGCATTGTTATGAACTTCCATTGAATGATGTTGTACAATATTGATACTTCTGCCGATGAGGTAGAAATCTACAATGTCCTAGAAACATAGATTTCGATGAATGTATCAACCTAATTGATTCTGTATCTTCTTTTCACATGGGACACCCATGAGTTCCTTTAATGATATAGCTTGAAAAATTTCTATAAGTAGGGAAATAATTTATCATCCTATAAAAAATCACTCTCAACATGAATTATTCACTTTTATAAGCATCATACAATATAACACCTGAATCCCAAAATAACTTCAAATCCTCAATCAAAGGAACCAAATAAACAGCAATATCATTACCTGGTTATTTTGGTCTTGATATAAGCATAGATAACATGGAAAATTTTCATTTCATCCATTACCAGGGTAGAAAGTGATAATTCACCAACATAACAGGCCATGTACTGTGAGTGCTGGTTTGAAAACCAAAAGGATTCTCTCCATTTGTAGATAATGCAAGATGAAGGTTTCTTGGATCATTTCCAAATTCATGATACTCATGATCAATTCTATTTCATTGAGAAGAGTCGAACATGGGATGTAATTTCCCATCTTTATTTATTTTCTTTGCATGCCACAGTAATTGTATTATAGTTTCTTTACTTCCATATAGACGCCTAAATCTTTGAATGATTGGAAAGTACTATAAAACTTTCGTAGGATTGGATTCACCTTTTTTGTATCATGAATCACCACACTTAAGCCATTTTGTAAGTGATTTTTTCTCTACGAGAAACAATATATAGTCTTTTAGGAAGCCACACATTCTTTTAGAAATCATACCCATCAAGCGTAGCATTCGTTAAGCTTCATATGTTCGGCTTAGAAGCTCATTATCTTCTCGGAGCATGTCATTAAAGAGAGAAAGTAGTTCTGTAAAGCTGACATCACTCCATCTGTTGCCTGATTTTAATTTATACAACTTCAGTACAGATGAAAATACTATATATTTAGTATAACCAGCATACAATGGTGTATTTTCACAACTCTTTAACTTTTCAAACAATTTTGGGCAATCACGGAGTTCATCTTAAACTTTCCTTATCATTTCCTCAATACGATACTCATCATCATTGATAGCTGTTATCACATCCTCCATATGTTTTTCTTCATTATCCATATTTTTAATCATTGATGATCTATAAAACATAGTTTTATCCCATCCAGTAGCTACATTCTCTTTTTCTCCATGTTTATTCCAACATTTATAACTCCGATCTATTCTGTGACATATAAAATGTTCTTCCAAGTCCTCTAGAGTAATTAGTCTAGAATAACAACAACGTAAACATGGAAAAAGGATTTGAGAAGGATAATTTGCGTGATCCTTTGCAAACATGATGAACTCTTTTACTCTGTTCTCATACTCTATTGTCAAATGATTAGTATCCATCCAATCATTATTCATCTCCATCCTATTTGAGTAAAAAATATTAGTATTTATGATTAAAATACACAAAACAAGACTTCCAAATACAGTAGAAGAGAACCAATTCTTTATAAAAATAGAGATTAACATAGCATAACCATTTCCAATAAATATTTGGAAATCAACAGAACCAGGATAGACCCCCCATAAAAATCAACGCACTTTCCAGCCCCCTTACCAATAGTTCTATCACCCACCACACTTGAAGCAGAACATTAAACATCCTTTTAACCAACCCTACCAGCCACATCATTCATAATAAAATAATCACATTAAACAACCCAAAACTAGTGACCAAACTCAAAAAAATGAAAACAAGGATACAATTTTGATGATAAAACTAATATAGTAGATACATTTTCTAACACAAAGGGGTTCGTAGGAGAGAAAAATTGCCTAGGTTTATCCAAAATTAATATGGAATATCATAGTTTTTTATACCCATATTAACATATGAAATAGAATATTAAGGTTCATGAACATAAATTATATCATGGCCATCAAAATGATATGAAATAACTCTCCCTCACCTTCCCCAAATTCTTACATAGAACCACACTCAAAGCCTCTATGAGATCCTATTTCTTAAAACACACCCTTTTCATTTCACACTAATTCAACAAAAATAGGAATTTATATGACACCTTAGCACATAAAAAGGTCCTCAAACACACAATTAAAAGGACCCCATCTACAACACCTATATAGTAACCACTTTAGAAGTCACTGACTTTCCCACATGTTTCTGGATCTCCTCTCAAGATCACATCTCGATGGGGGAATTGTTTGTCTTCCTTGAAAGTATAAATTCATACCAAACATCACTAACATGGGGCTGTACCAAAGACTACGATATACCTAGAAAATAATTGAAAAAATTAGGTAAAGTAGTTTCTTGTACATATTTCAAATAGTACTACAATTAAAGTATAACGAACATAGATCATACCTCCAAACACTCCTGGAGCCTCTTGGTAAAAAGACTTTAGTGACTACAACTATCCAAGATTCTAACCACTAACTTTCCAATATAGGAGTGGTCTACTTAAGGGTAGTATTAGTAGAATCAAACCAAAGTTCCATCCACCTCATGCTGCTCCCCGATCTCCTCCATCACATTAGTGCTGTACAAAACTCCTTTCACCAGTTCCTTCCTCTTTCTAGGCTATTCGTCGATTGCCTCTCTGATTATAGCATGGATGTTAAGAAAATGCAATGTGATATATCTATACCAATCACAATAATATTATATTCCTTGGATTAATGGGCTATCCTTGACGTATCTATGAATGACAATGCCTCATGAGATGAGACTTGCATCACACACCTACTGTAGGTGGGTGCTGATAACCCTACATCTCAGAAGATCATTACCTTAAATGATTATGATATGAACTCAAACCATAGGCATAATCACAGAAAACTAATATATCTATCCAAAGCTTAGTATTACATGTTGAATTTCCCCAAACCACTAGAGGTCAGTCTATGAATTTAACAACATAAATTAACGTATTTAATAAAAAGATCTAAAATACAATCCAACCAAAAAATGGAAAATAATGTATGACCTACAAAGAAAGAGGGGACAAATCTTAACTCACCATTGGTGTACACCTCAGTCTGTGTATCTAAAACTAATCTCTACCTTATCCTCGTCCGCCAAGGGCTCCGTGAAATTTTCCATTATCTGTATAAGACATGACATGTATAGAAAGATCCTGTGTAGGGATGAGTATTACAATATCCAATAAGACACCACAAAAACACCAAACATAAAGCATCGAGAGTATTCTTGTCAATAAAAAAAGGCATTCCAAACAAGATATGAGACATAATGATAACCAATGATATCCCAAATATACTCATAAAAGACTTTGAGTCAAAAAATGTCTCAACCACTTCTAGTTATAGATCCACTCAGGGTTTCAAGGTAACACTCCTCCAAGAGGAAATGGTACCCAAGATATAATTCCAATGACGACAGTCATCGTAGAGGTCACAATCATCCGATCTATCCAAGAAGAATCACATAGGGAACTGAGATTGTTCACTCGAGATATACACTCCATCAGACTAATACCCCATCAGAAATATCAGCTCAGGGTATAAATATAGGGGGTTAATGCCCAAGGCTTGATGGGGGATACTAGAGTCTACTACAATAATCCTAAAATATTGGAGATAGACACTTGTGTAAGTGTTGGTCATTCCAATTCAACAAACCCAACATAGGGAAAACACATTGAAAATAAGGTTTGCTTTAGGCCTCTTAGAGGGATACAAGCTCCAGGTCACTAAGTGACCTGTGGTCCATTGCTCGAGATCATATTCCATACTAACCCCCATAAAAGTGAATTGAGACCACGCACTATAGAATAAGTATATTGAAAACTGAGAGGGTTTATATGAGATACATGCTCCATAAAACTAATACACCATCTGGAAGATTAGATCTCTATAAAAGTGAGGGGGTTAATTCCTAATGCTTGCAGGGGGACAATTGACCCTACATGAAACATTCTATAATATAGGGGATCAGTTCCCATGTAAATGTTTGTGATTCCAATTCTAAAAACCCAATATAGGGATAACATGAATTAAATGAGGATCTCTCTAGATCCCTTGAATTGATACATGTTCCAAGTCACTGAGGGGTTTGAGTTCCAATGAACATGACCTAATTCCATAATAACCCTCATATAAGTGGACTAGGATAGTTAAATCAAGATTAATGGAACTCTCCAACACTAAATTGATCATTAAGAAGATATAGAGGGTCCAACATTCTTGGACGAGGACATGGAGCTGCATCAAGCCCTTATAGAAATGGACCACGGGAACACAATCCACCAATACTTGTCCATGGAAGCTGAACAATCTCATAAAAAACTGAAATAAAAGGAAATAGAGCTCAAAACTATCCTAAAAGGAGGACATGATGTTTCCATAGGGGTATACAGTGTGTCTAAAAAAGACTAGCACTCCCCGTGTCTCATTTTCACATGGAGTGATCCGTGATTCCAACTATGGAATGTGCAATGACCATTCAACAATTATTAATTGAATCATTGGCCAAATGAGAATTAAAATGAGGAACAAATGTAGAGCAGGGAGAGAAATTACCAAAAATAAACCTAAAAGGATAAGTGTGAGAATTACCTAGAGTAGATTGCACCTACGATGGAGGAAGAGAAGTAGCTTCGAGCAGTCAAGAAGACTTCTGTGCAACGTCCGGAGGGGAAGGCATGAACTCTAGAGGGGGAGGTGCACAAGAGGAGCTTCTAACCATTGATAAATGGAGGAGTAGGGTTCATGGGGAGTAGGGTACAGTGGGGAGGAGGATAAGTAGGGTTTGTGGGGAGAACGATCTGCGAAAGGGGTTCGAGGGGGAGGATAAGGAGTAGGGCAAGCAGCGGAGGTCTGACAAAGAGAAGATCGGGGGGGGGGGGGGGGTGTCGCAAGGGTACAATACTGCGAGAGATTGAGGGAATGATAAACATAGAATACTGTGCACCCAATTTTATATAATGGGACTATGGTTTTATCAGCACTAAAATCTTAGCTCTGATAAAGGGACCCTTTTTCAGCGCTTTTTTAGCAATGATGAAGTGATTCTTTATCAGTTCTTTTTTAGCACTGATAAAGTTCACCCTTTATCAGTGATAAAGTTTTAGCATTGATAAAGGGTCCCTTTATCAATGGCTTTATAACACTGATAAATATGCCTTTTATCAACGCTAAAAAGCACTGATAAATAATCCCTTTATCAGTGCTAAAATTTTACCACTTATAAAGGGTTCCTTTATCAGCGCTTTTAATTATCGCTTATAAAGATTTACCAATATCAGTGCTTTTTTCTTTGCGCTGATAAAAGGTTGTGTTTCCCTTGCCCGTTTTTGTATTAGTGTATTGAGGAAGGGAAGTCATGTCTGATATTTCAAACCAACCTATGATCATTTATCAATTTCTTGCTAAGTATGGACTACTGATGGAAATCAGATCCATTGTATGGGTCTTGATTCCTATTCAATAGGGGTGGTTATCTCATATGGTTTGGAAAAAACTCATCATTGATGATTTAAATATTGGGTAAGAGTTTTTTGATGTTTTTCTAGAAGAGTTACTTAGTCTTCCATTGAGTCATGAAGTTAAGTTTTAAATAGAATGCATATCTAGTGTTATTCCTACTTTAAATAATCTTTTCATAATGACCCCGATTGAGTTGCAATAATTAAAGAAGAAACTATAGGAGAATATTGATAAGTGGTTTATTCAACCAAGTGTGTCACCTTAGAGTTAATTTTTTTTGTTAAAAATAATGATGGATTGATGTGACTTCGTAATGATAATAAACAACTAAAAATATCACAATCAAGAACAAGTGCCCTCTACCTTAAATTGATGAATTCTTTGATCAAATACAGAGAGGTCAATACTTTTTCAAGATTGAACTTCAGTGTCGATATCATCAATTGAGGGTCATGAAAGTGGATAAAACCAAGATCAAATTCCCTATAAGGTTTATACACTACAAATATATTGTGATTCCATTTGGTATATTCATAGATTTAAAGAATATATTCTTTTGATATTTCCTTGATTAATTTGTGGTAGTATTTATAGATAATATTATTATATATTCATTGATTTTGGAAGATCATGAATATCACTTGAGAATTTTTCTAAATACCTCTAAGAATGATAGAGTTAATTAAAGATTATAAATATTTAATACATTACCACCATAGGAAAGTTATCAAGGTGGTGATTCTTTGAGTCTAATTGATCATACTATCTTACCTATTATGAGGATAGAAATGATCCAATTTTTATAGACATGTAAAGCATGGATCCATAAATTTCAAATGATGGGGTAAATCTTATCTTCATCAAATAAGTGTTCAACTATCCACACAATTTATGATTAAAGAGGTGCAGAAGGAAGATGTAAAACTAGAGAAGAAGATTAGAATTGTTACTAAGATCATCCTTGATTATTATGGAATGATAATATTCAAGAATAATGTATATGTTATATCTATACTAGATTTAAATAAGTAGATGTTAGAGGAAGCTCATAGTTCTTTATTCTATATTTATCCTAGAAGTAAAAATACGTATAGAGACATGAAAGATTATCTTTAGTGGGATGATATGAATAGAGATATTGAAGAGTTTGTATCTCAGTGATTTGTATGTTTTCAATTTAAGACTGAGATACAAAAAGCCTAAGTGCATGTTACAATTATTTCCCATAATAGAATGGAAATGGAAAAACATCACCATGTATTTTTTCATTGGAATCACAAAAACATATCAAGGGAATAATAATACATGGGTTGTAGTCAATCTCCTTATGAATTCATCACACCTCATCAATATCATAGAATATTTCTCTCTAGAAAATATTTACAAGATATATATGAATAAATTAGAAAGGTTTCTAGGGGTACCAAATTTTATTGTATCTTATCAGGATTCTAGGTTTACCACAATGTTTAGGTGAAGTCTTAAGAAGACTCTAGATACAAAGTTGAGTTTAATCACTACATATCACACTCATTGATATGGTTAGTATAAGAGAAACATTCAATCCCTATAGGATATTTTTAAATCTAATTATATGGATTTGAAAGGTAGTTGGGATCAACACAATCCTCTAACTATGTTTTCATTAAAAAATATCTTTCACTTATGAATTTAGATGGATCCTTATGAATACCTCTATGTATAGATGTATGAAACTCTAATGTATTGGGATAAAGTTATAGAAATAAAAATATTGGTACCGGAGCTAACTAAAAAAATGGACGAGAACGTAAAATCCATCCAGAAACATATAAGGTTAAAAAAAGTTGATAGAAAAGTTATGCTAATAACCATCAGTATGATCTATAATTTAAACTTAGTGAGAAGTTGTTTCTATGAATTTCTCAATTGAACAAGTTTATGTGTTCTATGATCTATTCCATGTATATATGAATTTCACTGAACTCCATGATGTTTTCCATGTATCTCTCTTGAGGAAGTACATACCTAACCCTTCACATGTAATAAACTCAGAGTTCATAAAATTGGATAAAGATTTTTCTTATGAGGAATAACCAGTGGAGATTTTGGATCATATATAAGATGTTTTATGAAACAAGATCACTCACCTGGTCAATTTTTTTGATGAATCCACCAATTTGAGGAAGCTATATGGGAACATGAGGATATGATGATGTAGAAGTATCCTTATTTTTTATTCCAAATTAATTTATTTTTAGGGATAAATTAATTTTAAGGGGAATATAATTTTACACCCAAAGATATAATGATTTTTTTCAAAATAAATTTAATTTCTTCTATTTCTTGAGTTGTACGCAACAATGAGTTTAAATAAATTGTGATATACTATTAAAAATATTACAATTTAATGTAATATTTATAACATAGCCATTAAATTTGGTGTTATGAATAGACATAAATATATTTTAAAAATTAATTAATAAGGTTTTAGATAAATAAAATATACTAATAAATAAGTACTTAATATTTGGTAAAGTGTTTGTATGTTTTTAAAATACATTTTTCTCAAAAAAATAATTTTTTTAACAATTTTAGAAAATGTACTTGAAAAAATTAACTTCATTTTTTGAATCAACATGTCAAAATTTTCTTAGGGTGAATTTTTAAGAATTTTTTGAAAATTTTGACTATTTAATGAATAATGAAAAATGAAGATTTTTATTAAAAACATCGTTTTAATTTAAATAATTTTAAACGTTAAATTAGTTAAATTATTTTAATATTAATCCAATTTAGGTCATTAGAATCAATTTAATTTTTATTTTTCAAATAAAAAGTTTTTTTTACTTATGGAAACATTTCTTTTGAAAAACCACTATCCATCACATCCGCTCGCATAATTTTAAATTAAATTATACCACTTCTATGAATTGAATTTGTTAAAATCAATTTCATATATAGAATAATAATATTTAATATTATATAATATTTTAAATTTAATTTCTCATCATAATTAATATTAAAAACAATAAAAATTAATTATCACGATTGAGGTTAAAATTGGTTTAGCGAGATGTTAAAATAAAAAAATAAGTATTAAAATGACCTAAAAACGTTTCCAATTCCTATTTGATAGAAATATTTTGAAATTATATCAACTAAAGATCTATAATTATCCATTTTAGATTCTTTTAATGTGTGATAAAAGTTGGTATTTATTTTTCTTTTTAAAAATTCAAGTGTGTCCTCTCCCCCACTTATAAAAAGAAACCCCTATCCTTTTCTATTCACACTTAAATATCCTTTTGGTTCAGCCCATAACTATTAAAATAACTTCATTAATTCTCTAAAAAATTCTTAAATTCATTATTTTTATTGTTAAAACCTTCTTATAAGGATTTTTTTACAAACGTAAAGAGGTGATCAAAAGAAGAGGTACCATACTTAACTGAGTATTTTTGTTTTATTTTTTGTTAAAAATACATAAAATATTATTCAAATATTATGATATAGTAATAAAATTATATACCATATACATATATTTTTTTATTTTAATATAATGACCTATATCTATCTCCTCTTCTATTAAATTAAAAACAAAAATGTCTATCTTATGTATGGTGGACTACCGCCACATGAATCGATGTAATTATTTTTTCCATCAACACCTATCATAGGTGGATATAATTTAGGATCTAATATATATATATATATATATATTTTATATTTACGAAATAATTATACTTATGTAATTATAATTTCACATTTACCATCATACCTCATAATCTATTGGAAAATGATAATGTCGCTCGGGCATACATGTGGAATACCACCTCTATAAAGTGATGTGTTTTATTTTATTTAATTTTAAAATGCATGGTAATAAGGAAAAATTTGATAAAAAATATGATTTATTTTATATAATAATTAGTATAAAAAAGTTAATTATCATTTACCTTTATTTTATTCCCATCTACCGAAAAAAGGGAAATAACTTTCATGCGTACGTATGAACTAACGTCTCCATGAACGATGTAATTCATTTTCTATATCAAAATTTCATGGATGAATATAAATATATAAATAATTAACTTATATTATATTTTTATCATGAATTAAATTATGGATATTATATAACAATGATTAAAGTACAAGGATCAAAACTACCGAACCAAAACAAACCTGAAAAATAAAGCAGTTATTACCCGAAACATGGATTTTGACAGAGTTTCTAATGAATGGGTAATTAGTTGTTATAAGTAAATATTATATGGTATGATATATATGATTATTGTTCTAAAATATTTTTATAATAAACATATATTTATTATCGATGTGGTTTGAATATATATGAAGAATTTCATGACTTGAGGTAAGTGGTTTTTCTTCTTACTTTTATTCCCACGAGACACATGCCATATTCATCACTAGTTTATTTTATGTGGTGTGTATAATACCTATTAATTTATTTTATGATTATTATCATGATTAATTTTTTTTATTTAAATATACATTTTTTTTGATTCATGTGGATTATGATTCAAAAGGTACAAAAGTTGTAAGGGTTTTATGAGACAATCTCAATATTTATCAGAATTTTTTATGATTATCATTATGATAAAGAAATATTATGATATAACTCTTATGAAACTCAATTATTTTCTTCTATGCTGGTTATTTTTATAGAATAAATGTTTTAATTTCATTTTCCACTCATTAATAACTAAAGATACCAAAATATTTTTTTAAGTAAAATCAATATTATCTTTCTTTTTTATCGAATAATCTTTCTCTTTTATGTCCATGTTTTATAAAAATTATTTAAATACTGTTTTTAATATTTTAAAAATATTGTTTAAATTTATTTTTACATTTTTTTATTTTTAAAAAATTGTTTAAAAGAAAACTTCTTGTATTTTTTTTTGAAATTAGTAACTTTTGACCTTTTACTAAAAATGTTATAGAAATGTTTTTTAATGTGTATGACATGAATGTTATTGTCCACCTCTATAAACACTAAATGATTTAAATCATAACATACAAGTTCAGTGGGTTATTTTTAAAAAATATTTTTCTATTAATATTTGGATTTTACAGATTTTATAGAATTGATTTCAAAATGGAAATGATATTTTCCTCAAAAATGTTTTAATGATATTTTTATGGAATTTATATTCATCAATGAGAATAGCCTTGGACATTTCCAATGTTCTAATCAGGATATGATATGATGAATCCATCCTTATTATTTCTCTATATAGTTTATTATTATGATGGTGATATACTTATGAAACCCAATTATTTTTTATGGGTTATGTTAAGATGGATTTATGAAATGCTTATAAAACCCCATTTCCTTACATGAGTTATGATATGTTGATATGATGAATGTTTAATCAGTTTTTGGTACACATATATATGGTTTTCATTATGTGACAAGTTGGACCATAATTATATATCCCCCCAATGAATTGGGTAAAGATGGATAACTCATGAGTTAATTATGTTATTCATGAACGTAATTTCATTTTCAATTTTTTTAATAGAACATGTTTTTATATCCATAATTTTATGTGTAGTCTTGGTTTCATGTCCATAAGATTAATCATGGAGCTAGTTTTCATATCCATAAGTGTATGATTAGACCTGGATTTAATGTCTATAATACTTTGTATGCACCTAGTTTTTATGTCCTTAAATATATGTTAGGACATGATTTCACATCATTAACTTAATGAGTGTACCTGTTTCTATTTATAAATGTTCCCAATGTTATAAGATTATGTTTTCCCACATTCCTATGTCAATTTTATACTATAATGGATCATGTTCATTGATTTCCTCTATGATTTATTTCATATGATGTGAAAAAATTTATTCGATGAATCAATTTTATAATCTTTGATATACATGGTTTAGTTTTTAAATGTTATTTTCATATTATCGTACCCTTATGCTCTTGATATGTTGATATCTAAGTTATTTACCCTTACTGAAAATATGATCTCACCCTTTCTTATGTTTCTACTCCCTAGGTTATTAATAAAGGTATTATGTATGATATTTCTAATAACGGTGCTAGTTATGAAGAAATTAGTGGGAGGTGATGTAGTTCACTTATGAAATAGTTGCTTATATGTCAATGTTTCCAATGATACTATAACTACACAATTTTGGAATGGATTGTTATTTCATATAGTGAATATTTATTTAATAATATGTAATAACAATGCATGGAAATATTGGGTTTCTATAGTTACAAAATGGTATCAAAGGATGAGTTTCCTTTATTTTCCTCCTGATTATTCTTGGTTATGGTAGAAAAAAGATAGGATATATGGAACTTGGGTAGGATTGTTTCCATGTTTTTAGCCAACAAATGTGTAACATATTTCTATATTAACATAATGAGATTATTTTTATTAATTTTCCTATTAATGTTTTATGATGATCCTGAGTATTGTTGTGCTACTATAGTTTATTGGATTTGGGTGGCTTCATGCATTATTATTTGACATGTAGTGTCTCATGTCATGTATATGTCTGTTGTTTAACACATTTAGTTCTATTTATTGATTCTATTATTTCTTATTTTTTTGATATATCTATATCCTTTTTTTCTTTTGACATATCTAAGTTATTATGATACCCTATTATTTTCATTTAAAACTAATTGAGCTTTAGAATGCTTATTTTTATTCATATGTGTGAATGGGGAATATTTGTAGGGATGGATAACTTGGATCCAACCATGGGAAGTACTATGAGGGTTATACCATAGTATATGGGACACCTCCTAGTTTTAAATTCCGTACATGAAACCCATGATTATGACTTTTACATGCTCAAGTAAAATGTTTAAGAAAATTTTAATTAATGTTATAATTGTTTCATCTACATTTTAAATTATCTCACCTTCAAGTATATCGATAGGACCACTAGCCGACATGGTCTGAGATGCTCCCACTAAAAAGTATTCCCCCATTCCCTCACCCAATATATAGCTTGGTGTAGCAGGGTGCACTCCTATAACCTCTCTTGTTGAAAAATGTGGTCTCAACTGATCTGGGAGTCCTTCCACTTATTCCAATATATGGTATAGGAGAACTAAGGTTCAAGGTTTTTTGTGCTAGAGATTTAAAACTCTATCATCCACGAGTATTTTAGTGCACCGGAGGTCCACATGATGCAAATGATTGGATATAAATAATCAAGGTTATCTTTGAACTCTTTGAGATTCCTATGGATAGAATGGTAAAGTTGGTAGCAATCATTATTTAAATACCTTCTTGGAGATGGTGGTGCAAGATTGGATAGCCTGATAGACATGAGTTTTACACATAGGAGGCCATCAAGGAACTATTCTTTGGGGAATTTTTTCATGGAAAGATAAAACTATATTGGGTGCATGAGTTCATGGAGCTATAGAATGGACTGATGATGGTGTTAGAATAATTTTCACATTTCATGGATCCAATATTATTTTATCCATGAATAGTTGGGAATCTGGCATAGAAATCTAGGAGGGTATAGATTGGCCTTCGTCCAAAACTATGATGCGTTGTCAAAAAATTTTATTTCGAGGCTTATTAGAAGATGTCATGCAAGGATCTTACTATAAAGAAGGGCCGGGATGAGAACATAACAAATACACTTCTCCCATTCTTAATTTTGTAGTTGAGTGAAACTCTTATAGTTTTCATGAGAATATACTCTTTAAGAAAGAAATTTTTTTTGAAACATATGAGACAAAGTGACATTAGATAGACTATAAAGAGAAGAGTTTCATCTACCCCTTTAAGAGGTGGTTCACATTTCTCCAACTATAGACTAGTTAGTCACTTATATATATTCTTTATAGTGCCTCAAAGAATGTTTCTATAGTATAGAAAGATGAAAAACGATCCAAGAGTTCTATTGTAGAGTAATGAGGCCAAGATTCCAAAGGAGATGGAGGCAGAAATATTCAATGAACTAGGGATCTGGATAGGGTCCTCAACAGTAGGCTTAGAAGATGATGAATTAGATGAGTCACGTACCTTAGGTACATGATTTTAGAGTTGAGGTAGGCCAATTATATTAATAGAATTAGGATTCAGTAGATGGTGGTGAGAGACCTTCTACTGTTCAAGATAAATTCTCGATCACTTTTAGGTTTTCTACTACCAAATTTGATATTGGTACTTCTCATTCCAAAATTTCCACAGAAATTATTATTGAACATGACCTAAATGTAATGTTTTCTTCTAAGTTTCATTACAATGATACACCATTTATAATGAAATTATACTAGGTTCTCTAATCCCCATATTTTTCTATTGGAATTTTTAGTTATTTACATCAGTGAGAATTTATGATTATAGGGATTATGAGCTTCAAGCGATTCTTAGCATGGATTAACTTAAATGTTATATAACCCACATTGATTTATATAGTAGAAAAATATCTTTTACTTTACTCAATGGTGAATGGTTCATATTTATTGGTGAGTGGGATATTAATTCTAGAATAATGGGACATGATGTGGGGTTGATTGGATCCATCACGGTGTAGGTGGATGGATGAAATATTGTATAAGAACCTATTACAAAATCTCCCTCTTTTCCTCCAGTTATGGATCCCTATAAGGATATATTCCCATATTAATTCATAAGAATCTCCCCTAATAGTGGAGTTGAGTTTGACATAAAACTCATGGAAGGTGCATAACAAATTTTTGTACCCACTTATCTTATGGTGTAAAATGAGTAAATAGAGATTAAATTACAGCTTTAGGAATTATAATGGAAGGGTTTTACAATTACATGTACATCACCATGCAGTGTACTTATTTTTTTCACTAAGAAGATGAATGGTAGTGTTTGAATCTGAATAAATTATCAGAAGAAGAATTAGGATACAGTGAAGAATATGTACACTTTTCCTAGGATTTATGATATCTTTGTTCAGTTTTGGTGAACCCAGTGGTTCCCCAAGATTGATCTTTGATCAAGATATCACTAGTTGTTGGTTAGATAAGAGTAAAATTTAAAGACGGTGTTTAATATCAGGTATTGTCTATACAAGTAAATGGTGATGCTGTTTTGACTAATAAATGAACAAATAGTGTTCATGGATATCATGAAAAAGATCTTCCACCAATAACTTGACTCATTCCATATGATGTTCAATGATGATATCCTCATTTAATCATTGAACCTAGAGCAATAAGAATACATCTTGAGATAGAAAAGTGTACCCTTTTATTCCAAGCTATCAAAGTGCCACTTTTGGATTAAAGAGGTAAAATTCATGGATCATGTGGTTTCACGGGATGAAATATCAATAGACTTAAAGAATGTAGAGTCTTATTTGTCCTAGAAAAATTCCCATAATGTGTTTGAGAATAAGTATTTTCTAATTTTAGTAGGTTATTATCTAGTTTTTACCATGGAATTTTCCCGTTTATCAACACCCATGACTGTATTGATGAATAATGTGGTGCAGTTTTAGTGTTCAGACCAATGTGAGGAGGATTTTTATGATTTGAAGAGGAGGTTGACTAAAACTATAGTGTTGATTAATTTTAATACTAGGGTTTAATATTCTATATATTGTGATTAATCAAGAGTTATGTTGGGTGAAGTTTTCATGTAGAGGGATCTAGTAGTAGAACACAGGTCACATTCTCTAATATCTTATGAGTTAAACTATCCTACCCATTACTTGGAGTTGGAAACTATGTTTCATCCATTGTAATGTTGGAGACACTATATTTTTGGTGGGAGGCTTGTTCTCTACCTGGACTATAAGATCCTCCACTATATCTTCTCACAGAGGGATCTGAATTTTAGGTAGAAGTAAGGGGTATAGTACCCATAGGAATTCAATTTTCAGATAGGATATAAACTAAATAAAGGTAAATTAAATACATATGGTCTTGGTTGTAAGACATAGGAAGTCTAGGATCTTATTGGATATACTTCATAGAAATAATATTTCCTGATAAGAATTTAGGGATCAATGAAATGTTCCCCATTAGTGATCACTCTTCCTTAATGAACCTAGTGATGTATAATCAAGAATAAAACCCAAAATGTTCTTTAATACAGGAACACCATGAAGGTGGTGACCTGATACTTGGGTGACAATTAGATGATAATGATGTGTTTCTTATACATGTAATAATTTTAATTCCCACTTCAATCAAGGATGATCTAATGAGAGTTTTTAATTCTTCAAAATGGGTGGTGTATCTTGGAGTGAAAAATATGTACCATGGTTTTAGGTTGCTGTTTTGGTGGCTAGGGATAGAGAGGGACATTTCTAGATTCTTTTCTCTATGTGATACCAACTAGAGGATAAAGGCCAAGAACTAGAATCATGTTGGCTTTCTTTAGAATCTTACTATTCCTATATAGATGTGGGACGATTTCATGATGGAATTTTTTGTGGAGATACCCAAGACCCTAAGGATCCATGATGAAATTTGGGAAATTTTGGACTGGATCACTATGGTGGCTCATTTCTTATTGATTTGATAGAATTTTTCAAAGGGTTAATTGGTGAAGTTGTAAGTTTGTGAGATTGTGCACTTACACAGAGTTCCCTTTAATATTTTATTAGATAGAGATAAAAATTTTATTTCACATTTTTTGAAGGTTTTTTAGAAGGCCATAGCGACTCAACATTGATTTAGGACAATGTACTATCCCCTAACAAATAAATAGTAAGAGAAAATAATTTAGGTATGGAGGATCTACTCTAGGCCTGCATTTTTGATCTTAGAGGATCTAGGGATGATCAACTATCCTATTTTATGTTCTCATAAAAAACAGTTTCCAGGTTTCAATTCAAATGGAACCTTATTAGGGTGTTTATTGTAGGAAATTTCATTTTCTTATTTGTTGTTATGAGGCTAGTGAGGTTAAAGTTGAAGGGAAAAATATGGCACATGAAACTTCTAAGAGAGTGAAACTGATTTTTAAGGGGATGATCACAACTCTTTTTGTAATTAAGTCTTATACCAAGTGCAGGTGTATACATTTGGAGTTTTTTTAAAGGAGATCGGGTTATTAATAGAGTGAATCACCTTTAAGGTCATCTATGACTGGGAATGTAAAGGAATATAGTGTCATGTTATTTTGGACACTTTGAGATCTCCTAGAAGAATAGAACAACAACATATCATCAGAATATCCCTCTCACAACCAATGTATTCATGATGTGTTTCACATTTCTTAGGTCATATATACATTCTTGACCCCATGCATGTGTTAGAATGCGATGACATAGATCTAGATCTAAAAATTTTTATGAAGAGAGACCATTTTATATAGTCTATATATGCGGGAAATTCTTATAAGGGAAGATGATAAAACTTTTTTTAGATCTTATGGTATCATGGATGGATTAGGGAGGGTACTTATGAGTGAGAGGTAGATGTCGAGGCTCATTGGATGAAGTTTTTTTGAGTAGAACCATTTAAGGAAATTATTGAGGAAATAAGTTTTAGAGGGGGAGAAATGTAATATCCTCACTTAATTCAATGTATAGGATGATTTAAGTTTATTAATTTAAAAATTTCTCTTTTGCTTCATCTTTGTTATGGGTGTTTTAGTGTCTTGTATTTAGTAAAAAGGGTTTGATATTTGAAGGACCAAGAAGACGAGTTGAGGCTAGGATGGGAGGTAGTTGTAAACCACTACCGAACAATTAATGAGAGTACACTATCCATCCCATTGAATTACAATAGGCTTTTATAATTCTAAACCCACCCCTTCCCAATTGGTGTTCCTTAAACAACCTAGATAGTTCTATCTTATTCATTTTCAATATAAGAGATAGCCAATGGACAACTAGTGGACCACAAACTTGTTGATGAGGCCAACTGGATGGCTAGTGGTGTTATTTGAGTGTTCATTAAATACACCCGAATTTTTTTAATTCCAATCATTTCCCATAATTATACCTTATTCTGAACCTAAGCCCTATATTTTTAAACATAGACCTTCTACCTTGACTATTGAGCTCTCCCATTCATCTCCTCTTGGTATTTTAATGTTGGATCATTTTGGTGATGCTATATTAGTATGTTTTCTTTATATCTACACTAAATTACACTTCTTAGTTGGGAGATATGCATTGATATATGATGGATATGTAAATTCTATGCATATTCGATGATGTTTTATTCCATCCATCTTAGTTCAATTAAAGATCTTAAAAGTTAATGGTGTATCTTGATCATAGTTATTTCTCTTATGAACATTGGCTGATTCCTGGTAAGTTATCATATATTGATCATTTTGAGACCTCCTTCTCAGATCCCATCATGGATATCAATTTTGATAAAAAAATTAATGGTGTATCATTGTTCATTAACTTTATTCAATGTTATTTTCTAGATTTAATAATTAATTCTAGATATGTTCTTTAATCTACAATGTATATGATGAATTGAAATCCTTTACTTCATCACATATTAGGACATATTACATTGATGTAAATCATGTAAGTTATTCTTAACTAGAATTCTTAGCATGGAATATCCTTAGTTTTATTTTATAAATCTCTTCTTTGATGAACAAAAACATGATATAGGAATTATTGACATGTAGAAAAACATTTCATGGGTACACAACATGATTTATTCTTTGATAATTTCCAAAATATTGGATTAATTAATCATAAAACTTGAGGTAGGAAGTTCCTTATGATATTGGGTTCTTGGAAAACCCTTTATGCTTGAGATGGTTCATGCATATGTATAACTCGTTGTATATTTTTAATTGTTATTTCTTTAGAGTATGTGTATCCCATGAGACGATTGTATGATGATTGATTAGATGAGTGTTCTTAGGTTTCTTAAAAGACTATGTTTGTCTCATTGACAACATGTGTGTACATGTATCTAATATAACTCATGATGATATGAAATGTTATGTTTTAATGCATGATATTTCCTATTTATTGATATATCATATTACCTTTATAATTATTGTTCTATTATTTTATAATAGGTGGACCATCATGATATTGATACCCCTTAAAGGGGGAGTGTACACAACATACGATGATGGTGATGATCGACCTAGACATAGGGAAAGGGATTGAAGGCCTTGAGGCCAGACCCATGAAAACAACAGTGGGTAATGAGGATTTTTCGCCTAACTTAGGGAATAACTAGGATATAACAACCTTTAGGCCTAAACAACGAATTCCATGGATTATGAATATTTATATCCTATTCCATGATGGAGATGGGGTATGAAGACTTTATGTCCCATCCCATATCATATGATTTGTGAATACATTGGGACATCCTTTGGCCTTTTTCATAACTCAGGTTTCAATACCCTTATGACTATCCCTTCCGACACTAAGATAATGTAGGAATATCCAGGGTTCATAGTGGTTATTTTAGCACAATGATTCCCAATATATTATTGATTACTTGGTTATGGTTTATTGAACATTACTATTATCATGAAATACACCTATTATACATGTACACATATGTTAAAGATGAATTGGTGGTGTCCTACTAGGTTTCATTACTCACACCCAGCATGGGGATCCAAGTGTGAATGGAGAATTCATGATCTAGGATCCAGTTAAGGGAAAATATCCTTGGATAGATAACTAATCTTTTGGAGTAAGGAATGGATGTTGTATTAAGCTAGACTCTATATGGATACTGTTGTGTTTTATTTTTATATGCGTGAACATATATATTTTGGTTTGACTTACCACTCCATGGGTGCTTGATACATTTTCTGTGGTGGTGTGAATTTTTTATAGCATGGTTATTTATTTTTAATTTTACTATTATTTATGGTTATTATATATTTTATAGTGTATATATCTTATTACTAAGGGTATATTCTCCCTACTATATACTTAGATCCTCATCGTTAGTTGAAAGCCTATTGCATATATGGATGCATGCATGAGGTCATGTGGCTCTCCGGATTTGACCCAGTGGTTCAGATTTGGGTATTACGTTGTATATTAGCCCACAATATTTATATATACCTATGAGATATTATTAAAAATTTTGATACATTCAAATTCACTAAAAATATATCTTATAGAAAAGATATTTCTCAAATACCATTGTTTTTTTGAAGTTAATGAAGTATGGTACATAGATTTTATAGGACCATTTCCCATGTTATTTGGATATTATTACATCTTGTTTGTTGTAGATTATGATTCAAAATTTGTGGAAGATAAGGAATAAAAAAAATGATAGTGGTATTTCCAGACCTTCATATAGTGATATTGTTCAAAAAATGGGAAATAAGATTCTTGAATGTGAAGGAATTATGCCAGCTGCTTCAGGGAGAAAGATGAGGAATGATTATTCTTACCTTCTAAAATCAATGAAGACTTGGTCTTCTTCTAATAGGGAAATATGGGTTGTCATCACTTTTAAAAAAGATCGTGTGGTCAATCAGCCATTTCCGGCACCGTTCTCATTGGAGCAACCGAAGTATACCAACCACTTGTTGCAGTATAACCCAACTTCTGAGTGGGAATTAGCCACTCTGGAGGAGGATCCTTATGATAGATGTGGTGAAGGGTATGTTTATTATGATATGTAGCTGAGGCTTGTGGTTTTTTTGGTTTGGGTTCATGGTGTTTATAGGTGGTATTTTTTTTAGTCGTGTTTGGTTTATCACTTTTCCTTAAAAGTGTTTGTTGGTTTCTCACTTTTTCCTAAAAAATGTTTGTAAAATAAAAGTTTTAATTTTCAGTCAGTGGAAGATAAGGAAAACAAAACTAATAATTATAATATTTTTTTTATATTTTTCGATATAACATCTTTTATAGATTTGGAATCTAAATAGGAATATCCATTGACCAAGGAACCCAATTGTGGAATAGGATCATGGAAGCTTTAATGGGGAAGTGTGGAGTACACCATGAAACATCAATCCATTACCATCCAAAAAAAATTTACAAGATAAATTTTCTAACCAAGATATTAATGAAATCATAGAAAATAATATCAATATAAATTCTAAAGATTATAGAAAAAGGTTGGAATACACCTTGGGGGTTTACAGAATAGTTTACAAGACCCCAATTAGAATGATACAATACTTGTTTATCTATGGAACAAAATTTCATCTACCTATGGATATAGAAAAAATGTCTTACTGGTATATTAAGGAAATGAACATGGATATAGAGAAAGACGGATATGATAGAAGAATTATTGTTCAGGAATTAAAAGAAAAATTGAGAAAATAATTTATGAATTATAGAATTTCAAAGAGATAATAACAGTGAAACATGAAAAGATAATTCCCCAAAGATACTTACATGAAGGAAAACAAGTTCTTCTTTAAAACTAAAAAATGAAATTAAATTCAGTTAGAATTTATTATAGATGAGGAGGTCTATTTATTGTCATTAATTTGAATCTATTTAGAGTTATATAAATATTAAAATAATGATAGAATATCCCATTAGCTATTAATGTAAATAGGTTGGAGAAATATTTTTGAAATATTCCATAAGAACTTGTGGACAAGATAACACACCTCCAACCATTTTACAATAAAACCCATTAGTTTTGTCTTTCCCTAACCTTGTTGATTGGTATCACTATTTAAAATATGATCAAATTACTGTTTCTGTTATAATACATTGAATACACTTCTCCATTTGAGTGTTTTTAGGAAAACCGTTATAGTTTTAAAAAATTAAATTTTTAGTGTCTATTTTTTTTTAAATTGAGTACTTAGTATGTTTATAACCTATGCCAATTTTGATAAAACAATTTGACCTAGGAAAATAACCATATATGAATTCTCAAATCAACTTTTATTTAGATATTATTTTTGGGAAACTCAAGAAGATATTGTTGATTTTGGAATACCATGTGATGAAATACTATCCAATATTTTAAATCACTCACATGAGAGGATTCTATACAATTGTTTACATATTATTCACAATTCCATATTTTCATAGGAGAACTAATCCATTCTTATATAGCCATATTTTTATGGAAATTCTTGTCAAAACAATGGAGTATTTAATAAATTGTGTTAAAAATTATTGGATTACTATTTTAGTTAAAATACCTTCTTAGAGTAAAATTTCTTTATGTATTACCATGAAATTTGAGATTTTTATTCTCAACCTTTACTAAATGAACTATTTAAAGAATACCCATATCTAAAGGTAAATACATGATAATATGTGAAATAAAGTGTGGGGGGAATTTGTTTTGTGATACTATCTAGGGGAAATATCAAATCTAGGAAATATGGAATGGGAAATATTCTTCAAAAAGGATGTTCACACAACTATTTTATGTTCAAGTATTCCCTTGTACCTTTAAAATTCAAATACATAAGGAATTTAATAAAAATAAAGAGAAATTTTTTTTTCTGATTGAGGAATTGTTGAAAAATATTTACTACACAAAAAGTATTTTTTGTGTGATCATTTCATGTTATTATATAAGATATTGGGAGATTAATCATTTCAAGGGAGAGTGATTGAGGATACCATTCATGGAATTAAAATAGAAATCATTAATTTTTATTCATTTTAGGAATAAAAATTCCACATTATGACTTATAAATTTTTACATCAGAACCTAATAACTCTTATCCATAGAAAAACCTTGAAAATATATCATGATAAGCATAACCACTTGAATCATTGAGTAATGATTTAGGAACACATCATACCTATGATTTCTACTATATCAGTTTTAGATGATAAAATATTTTCTTGAAATTCATACATTATATGGTAAGAGAAATACTTCCCAAAAGGTAGGTATAAATGACTATAGTAGAATGAAAAAGTGGAAATGTATTTAATTAACTTCAAGGAGAAATTAAAACAAAAAATATTTTTTATGTATGATGAGTTTGAGTGACACAAATATTTAAAATGGAGATCACATTGGCTAGGGTTTTGATATTTCCATGGATAATATTTTTGATATATAATTTTCTAGGTTTCCATTGTTTGAGTGTTTTTTAATTAAAAGAGGAAATAAATAAATTACTTTTTTTGGATAATAAATTCATTTTACCCCATCAAATTTATTAATGAATTGTGTTTTAAGATGTTTTGGAATTAAAGGATAGTTTTATTGGAATTTTTTTATATTTCTTAAAATTGATTAATTTGTTAATTTCTTTGATTTATTTAATTTTTAGAATAAAATAAATTGACATATATGGATAATATTTTGATTTTTTTTATTTCTATAGAAGTTAAATGAAGTAGTTGAAGGGGGTAGATTTTACAAAGGACTATCCATAAAAGTCCCTAGGATGGATATATAAAGGTTTCCATGTGATATGTAAAGGAAGTCAACTATGATGTGTAAGAGTCCCTGACTGGGATTCATGGATCCTATTTCAAAGGAGAAAACTCTTACAAATGATTCAATCAGTACATAAGAGTTTCAAGATTAATAATTAAATGTTATCTTGTGGCTGGAGTGATATGAAAGAGTCCTTGCTTTTGTTGATGGAGGGGAAGATCCATACCTCCCTAAGATAGGTAAAGGTTATTAGGATGATACATAAGGGTTATATATTAGAGTTACCACAAACCACATGATATATAAAGGTTAATATCTTTTGTGGAAAGAGATGAATATGATATGTATGGGTTCTTCAGAGATTACATAAGGGTCAATTTGAAAAAAGAAATGATACGTGAGGTTCTTATCCTTTGAAAAAAATAGATAATATCATGTCACATAGGGATAAAATTTATAAAATACTCATAAGTAATTAAATACATGAGGATTATATTGATGGTACATAGATCTTGTACATATAGATGGAGCTTAGAAAATATATTTGAATCAGAGAAGAATGGGGCACACAAGTCCAACAAATGACCAATGTAAGGAAAAAATAATTCAAATATATAGATTTATAGAAAGATAGATATATCAAAGGGGATATTAAAATAAAAATAGGATATAATCTCATGATGTTTTAATTGAAAGAAATAGAAAATGAAGAATTTATAAAATGAGGATGGAGGTTGATAAGGAAAGGGGAATTTGAAGTTTTGAGTTTTGTTATCATTTCACTACTATATTTTCCTATTTCTCTATCATTACATCCAGTAACATATCACATATACGGGTAAAAATTTTTAGTGAATGGTACAAGAGGAAATATGAACCTTTTATGATGATTGAGTATGAGATTAAATGAAAAGAATTCTTTTTCTGTTGATTTATTTTTGTATTTAGTGCTAATATATTATTTTGAATGCAATTTTGTTTATTATATTATTACTATTAATTGTTTACTACTTGGGATCATACTCATTATTATACCTATATTTAGTTTGATTATATATGACGTAATAAGAAATATTTAGTGATGAGTATCTAGAAATTGTTGATACATGTGTGGAAGATAATGAATTAGATTTAAATTAATTTGGAGTACCTTAAACTGATTAAGATTTTCCTAAGCATATTAGGGATGATTTATAGGTGAGGGATCATATAATATCTTCCTAGAAATAGAATAAGGGGGGGGGGGGTTTGGTCAAAAAATGGTTACTTTTTGATTAAACCTCCCCATTTATCTCAACCAAAGATGAATGATAAAATGATTGGGAATTCTTTTACTTATTAGTTAATAAGAATAATGGTAAACTATTTTTAAGACTATGATAAAATTAAAATAGGAAATACAACCCTTGAACTAATCATATTTCATTACCTAGATAAATATCATTTGTTAAATTTGTTTTTATTTTTTTATAGTCTTAAGATCAATAAAAAAATCTTATTAATTATGAAAAATGAATTTACTCCCCACTCAAATACTACATTCAGTCCCTGCTATAATATAGTATAACCTTAATAAATTAACATATTTTTTCAACACATCATGATATGTGAGTCATAATACATCACAAAAAGATTTTATTTAGTGTCATTGGTCCATAACACACCATTTTTATTTATTTTTACTCATGAATGTATCAAAATTATTTTTCACTACATGGTTTCCTACTTCTACCCATATTTTTTTTAGATTTTGAACAAAAATACTTTCTTTCATGAATCATAAAATAATTTTGGTTTATATATATAAATTTACTACTATAGATATTTATAATTTAAAGAGGTATTCCCATAAAACTAATAAAGATATAAATCCCTTGATGTAATAATACTATGAACTGAGTGAATTATAAAGAGCTTCATTATAGTTTGGAAAATGTCAGTGAAATCCACACCTTCCTTCTATTGAAATATTTTATGTACTGGCATTTTTTTATATCTCATATTACCAACATGTTCATCATTGAGTTGGTATACTAATTTTCTCTATAATTAATTCTCTAATTGGGAAAATGGAGTATTCTCCCATGTACTATTAGAACGTAAAAAAAATTCTACTCCATTATAATGAACTCTCACTTGCTCGAATCCTTAAATTGAATTTATTCTTAAAATAATTATTATTATATAATTTTAGTCAATAAAAATAGATCAAGGATGATGAATCCCTCAAATCATATCTGCTCACCATCATTTATCACCTCAACTATATATATGGAGTAGGATCCACTAGTTCTATTGTCACATGATTTTACAACATGATAATCGATGTATACGTAAACATCAATGAGGACCACACTCAACATTTTTATGATCTTATTATTCCCAAAATTAAATAAGTGACATCCAAATTCAAAATAAAAAACTTTTAAATTAGAGTAAAAACTATTTTCATGACTAGATATTCATTGGTAGATGTTATACCAATGGTACAAATGATATCTTATTGATATGATATTATTTTATATTCACTACCACTACTAAAAGAATCATGGTAAACCTAAATGTTGACTCCTAATTATTTTCTATTTATTAAATATCATATTTATTAAATCATATTCACTATTTTACTATGGTGTACATAGAATAGTATTCTACCATGGAATTTCATTGGTATCAAAAAATTCCTTGAACTTTATACCAACATAATCGATTAAGTTTTTATACCTCAATTATTTAATCTTTGATCCAAACTCATTCTCTAATATATTCCTCCACTTCTGAAACATATTTAATTCATTAGACTTATTTTTTAGAAATCAGACCCATTCATTAATTGTTTTGTCCTCAATAAATATCACATAATATAGAGATTCTCCTAGGGAATGAACTGGAGAATATAGCCAAGCTTGAGTTTGAAACGGGTCTAATTTTATAGAATTTTTTTATACCAACTTCCACAAAATACATCTTATTTTTAATTACAAGGATAAAATATTTATTTATTCTAACCTTTAACAACTTCATATCAGGGATCATTACATTTATAGTTGGGTCCTTAATCCTATTCTCACTCATACTCTAATTATTCACATTTTTCAGGAAACTGTGTGAGAAGTATCTATATCTATTTGAGCTTGGAAACCTTTAGGAGAGGTTTTTATTGACACTTTGTGCAATGGAGATGATATTTCCTTTGTCGTTTTTTACTTTCATGATGCATTTAATTGTGCATTTGATTGAGGAAGAAAAATTAGGAGGCCCCGTTCATTATCAATGGTTGTATCCAATTGATGGGTACTCTATTTTTATGTTTTTCAGTTAATTAAACAATTTTTGGCAGTTAATTAAATTCATAATTATGTTTTTTAATTTCATAGATATCCTAGGAATTTGAAATCATACTTGAGAAATAAAGCTCAACCAGAAGGCTCTATTCTAGAAGGCAATTTGGCAGAAGAGTGTCTTACCTTTTGTTCTAGACACTTGGAAGATATTGAGATAAGATTTAATCATGTTGGACATGTTAATGACACATCGAATCAATCTAAAATATATGGGAAATCAAAAATATTTCCTATTATTGGCCGATCAGTTGGGAGGACCTCAAATGTTACACTAATAGATATAGAATTATTACAGTCACATAGATATGTGCCGTTGAATAGTGAAATTGAATATCCATTTATTGAAGATTTGAGGATACAAACAAAGAGATTAATGATATAATGAACACAAAATGAGAAATATGTAATGAAAGCTCTTAATAAAGATATTTTAAAATTGTTTTCATGATGTGTAAGTTCATAAATATTGAAATAAATATGAATATTAGGTTGACACATATATTTTGTAATTATAATAAATTATATTTCTTTTTTCAGATCATGATTATTGATACTTGAGCAGAGTTGTTAGAATATTTGATATTTCATACTCGAGGTCCTCTGAAACAAGTTAGAATGTTCGACACTTAAAACTTGAATGGCTTTATATTTCTTACAGTCGATCGAGAAGAGGGTTTGAAAACACAGAATAGTATTATATTTACATTTGATGAAGTGGGATACTTTGGGAAGCTAGCAAATATTATTGAATTAAACTAACATGAACATTTTTTAGTGGTTTTATTCAAATTCTATTGGGTGGATATTATTAGAGGTGTTAAAAGAGATTCCTTGCAATTTAATTCGGTGAACTTCTCTCGCTTGATGGATGATGGTGATCATGAACTGCATGATCCATATATCTTATCATTGTAAAGAAAAATGGTACATTATGTTAATGATGTTATGGATGAAGAGTGGAGTGTATTTTCTCATGTAAAACAAAGAGATTTGTATGATATGGGTGATAAAGTGGAAGATTTGACCAATGAAATTGAATCTCCTCAACCAAAAGAATCAGAATTATTTGTCCACCATAATATTGAAAATATAAGATTTTCACAGATGAATATAGTGGATGAAGTAATGGAGTAGGAAACCAACATGATTGAAGGAGAAAATGATTATATGTACAATTATTAATTCCTTTAGAAACAACTTATTTCATTTCTGAAATCATTTATTATCATTGTTATGTATATTTTGTTTGTTAGTACTGTGCATCTTTTATCTTTTTTAAATTTTTTTCTGTATAATTTTTCAAAATAAATGTTCTAAACTTAATTTTATTTGATTAAATGATAGTAATGTCAATGAGGAAGCAATATATTGTTTCACCAGCCACTACAACAGATGAAGATCCATATAACTCTATTTCTATGACGTCTGAGCCACCATTCACCTTCCCGCTACACCATCTCCCCTTGCACCATCTCTCACACCCTATGTGAGCATCCCTTTAGTAGCTCAATTGTCGCCTCCCACTTTAGGAGCCTCAGTAATGGCGGAGTGGCGCACCACTTCTAGTTATTTAGAGGTATACTGGAGGGTGACTGTTTTAGGTACAAATTTTAATATAAATAAATTTATTGCACTTTTTTTATACTAACTATTTGTTCATTAAATATGAAGACAATACAAATGTGGGAAAAAATATAAAAAGTTTATATGTATGGAATCTTCTTGGAGAGAATATAGTATTCCCATTTGATTCATATGGGGTCCTTATGGATGATGCCAAATGATTACTTGGCCAAATTTTAGGCCAGCCGACCGCATAATTCGTTTCCCTTCCTATTTCATATGAGGATTGGAGACATATGCATGAATGTTGTAAAAATGATGATTTTGATTCCCAAATAATGGTAATTTTAGAACATTATGGGGTAATTTAATGTTTTGTTATTAATATTTTCAAAATGATTTTCTATGTACAGATGTTTTTCCACTTTACAGTTGCTGATGTGATAGTACGAAAGTGGACATTGAAAAATAATGAAAAAAATGGAAATAATTTAAATGGATATTGTGGGGTGAGGTAAAAAATACTTCATTTACTACCTAATAGATGTATGACAGTTTACCCAATGGGGTACCCACAGAGAAATGGAATGTTTTTGTTGACAGACATCATGATGAGAAGCAGATAGTATTTAAATTTATATTACTATAATAATATCATTTTACATTTAGAAATTTATATGGATAAGAGATTAAATTTAATAAATTACTATTAAATTTCATTTTATTTATTTCAGGATCTTTCATGAAAGAATGCATGATGCTGGGCTAAGCAGGTGGTTATCCCTCACACTACGGGGTAAACTAGTTTTTATAGAAGCCGATCTTCTCTTTTAATATTTTCATTAGTTTAAATATTTATAAGAAAATATTATTTTTTTAATATATTAAATTATTGATTTATGTTTGCTTAATTCATTCATAGAGTTTAGGGAACAAAGAATCTCGGAGAAAAGTGTTGTTGAATGTTCACCAAAAATATGATGGCAGTTTTATTAATGATCCTTCCAAAGAAGTTGAGGTATGAACTCATTTTTCATTATAATAACTTATTATCAGTTATTATTATGTTAATATATATTTCTTATAATATGAATTCTATTTGATTTATAGATAATAATTAAATAACCATGGGATGATAATCCTGTGCATCCGTACTCAGTCTCCCAGGATGACCCGGTTGATATTGTCCTTGGGAGGGAGAATCTTGGTAGAGTGTGCGGGATGGGTTTGGGACCAGTACCATTTGATATCTTTAGTAGGCCACTAGGGATTTCATCTACATCTACTCCTGGTTGTAGTCATTCATACCACGAGATACTCTAAGAGATATTGTTTCTCTACGAAACATAGTTCACAACTAGGGGACTCAGATATCCACTTTACAGAAAGCATTGATTGATTTATATCAAAAGATAACCAGATCTTCCCCTGGTAGTATTTCATCAAATATTGGTGAGCAAGTAAATCACAAAAACTCACAATCCTTTAGTTTGTAAACTCTTATTGGTTTTAGCTTTAAATAAATATATATATATATAACATTATTTAATTTTTAATATAATGTTATTTCAGGTGGTAGTCAGAAGTATAGATGGAGGTGGATAGGGTGATGAGCTTTGTTCATCATCAAATCATGATTATTTGTTTTCTTGATATGTTGGAAAAACATGGTAACTGTCTATTGGTATATGTATCATGCGTGGCACATAGTTTCCACCAAACATTTTCATGACCTATTTCTCATGTTTCCTTTTATGTCTTTTATTGATTTCTGATGTTTCTTTTTATGTCTTCATTTCATGAGTGTGGTGTACACTATATATGTTGATTCTTTTTTTTATGAATCTTGTTTTCGATTCATTTTTCCTAAATTACGTAGGTTTTTTACACAAGGATGACTGATCGAAAACATATCCTATAGTAATAGGAATTAATCCATTCACAGTTCTTGGAAAATGACATCTATAATAATTTGTATTGTGTATAGGAGGAGAAGGATGATATGTACATGAACCATTATGTGAGAAAGAAATAAACAAATTAATGTGAATGGGTAAGGGCCTCTCTTTTAGGGTATAACTAGTATGGTTATAATTTTCACCAAGTCCAATTATAGGAGATCCCAACATCATTACATATATTGAAACATCATGAATAAATCCATGTATAGTTTTTATATAATACCCCTATGCATATTAGGATCTTTCTTAGGGTAAGATTAATTTTTTTCATAACATAAGTTTATTTATAAAGAACCACATGCTAAGGATCCTTATCTAGATTTGGATGATATGTAGAGGAAGACATGTCTTACTAGGTAGACTACTCTAAGAAGTTTCAAGTCTTACAAGATGGAACATGCATCACATAGTTTACCACCTTTTGAAAATGAAAAAAATAATATATAGTTTAAGATCATATGAAAAATACCTTATTATATGAGGTTTAATGTATTTTAAACTATGTTTTTAAATGAAATGAACTTGTCCTGATGCCAACACTATAGATGGAAAACCAATGTGAATGAAGAAACCCAGTCACTAAAATAAAGTGGTAGATTTGATATCAGTATTATGGTTGGTTTTTAGATAGTAGATCTAGGAATAACTTTGTATCCCATGAAAATAGGAATCAATCCCCACATAGTTCTTATAATTTTTGGGAAAATATGTTCACCTTGACATAGAATTGAGAAATAATTGGGAAACCAAAATAAATAGAATGAGTGTTATGGTACATACCCATTATGAACATCATTTTGTGCATTATCAAATTTTGGGGATGTTTAGGGAGAGTTATGTAGTGATTTTTAGGTTTGAGGTGGTGTTTTTGCCTTTTCAAGGCCACCAAAACTTGTGTAATGACTTATCAGGATATGAAGGTGGTAGTTTTATGTTGATCATGATCTTGTGTAAAATGGGATATATAACCATGTCTTGGGGAAGACATGGTGTTATGCATGTTGACAAAGTGGTTATCCTATGCACAATGAGAATCATGAAATACCCTTGGGTGGGCATGTAATATCGGAGGACCACCTGTCCAAAATAGGAAACCCAAGCTCACCACATTATAGCCTTGGGAATGGTGAGGGTAAAATGGTTAGGAAATGGGAACTAGGTCATGGATTCTATACATGGAAAAATATTAGTGAACCACTATAGATTAGACCACTCCATGTTCTAAGATTTGTGGGAGACTAAATTCCATTTTAAAATGGGAAAAAGAAAAAATGGAAATGAGGGTTCTAGAACACACTTTTACCAAACCCACCACATGAGTTTTTGATATTAACCTTGTTTTCGTAGATTATAGTGTTATTACCTTATAAATATGAGTTTTATTAACTCTTTTTTATAATTTTAGACTTTCCCTAAATTCTTGGTTGACCCTTACTCATCCTCCCCTTCCCCAATCACCTCTATTGGTTTTCCAAACCACTTGGATCATATTGGATCATTTAGATTGAAGTTATTTGATTCATGGTAGACCTCTCTTTCCACATTACTCCTTTATTATCTTTCTATAAAATTCAAGAGTTTATTATTGTGAAAATTCTCTTCTTTTTTTGTGGTTTTTGATGGATTCTTATTATTAATTGGATTCAATAGTGATTCACTTGCGATCAGTGGTGGTTTATCCTTGGATCTTTTTTATTTCTCCTTGAAGATTCAGTAATTATTGGGGATCCTTTATCTCCCCTTCTTTAAATGTACATTTGGAAATATCATGCTTTTGTATTTATTTGGTTAAATGGTACATCATCATAATAAACATAATAAACAAGTTTAATTGGATTTTAAGGGGAAGGGATAAATCACATGATTTTTACTTATTTAAGTTATTTATTCTTATAGGGCCACACTTACTTGGTTTTCCAATTATGAATTATTTTGATATAGTTTGTTGTTTTGGTTTTTATAAAACTTTCTATGTATGTTTATATAACCTCACCACATATGAAAATGACTAAGAATATATATTAAACTATTCAATTGGTTTCCCATGCAATATTTTATTTCTGTGTGAATACCCTACATAATAATTTAGTAATTATGAAAAAAATACTTATTGAAACAAAATTAAGCATGGTGGTTGTGATGTGTAGTGGTTATGATGTGTGGTGGTGGTGATGTGGGTTGGTTGTGATGTTGGGTGGTTGTGATGTGTTGTGTTTATGATGCGTTATATGTTATATCTACTGGAATGGTTCATTCAGGGCATTGGTAATGGGACTTCATTATTAGTAGCATTTTTTTAAATCTAGATTCAGTGTTGGTTTTAACTGCTGCAAAATAAGTATAATATATTTATTGGCAGTTTTAACTGCCTCTATAATTAAAGTATTTTTCTATCTGTGGTGCTTAAAACAGCTACTACTGACAATAATTTATTGTATGTTTTAACTATCGCTAAATAGTTTTCATATTCCATTATTATATCGCGGTGATTTTAATGGTTTTAGCGGTGGTTTACCCTGGCGAAACTAATATTTTTTTAATGGAAGTTTTAAATGCGGCTAAATAATTTTCATATTACATTATTATATCGTAGTGGTTTTAATGGTTTTAGTGGAGGTTTCCTCCCAAAAAACTAATATTTATTTAATGGTGGTTATAACTGCCGTTAAAAAAAATATTAGTTCACTGGGGGAAACCGCGGTAAAACTATTAAAACCTCTGCAAAAGGAACCCACTACGATGGTTACCCTAAACCACTACTAAATCTAGGAAACCACTGTGTATTGTATACTGACACACACTTTATTGGAGGATTAAATATACCACCAAATAACCATATGGAGGTAGGTTAAACTGCCTCCATTTCCAAAAAAACACCATGAATTGGTCTTTTTCCTGTAGTGTTATATACACCATGATATCCATCCAGTCGTAGTACTTTTCTTGATCCCCATGCTTATCCCCTGACCTCATTCCTTATTTTTCACGATATCAATACACCACCCTATCTTAAATGAATCACCATTAAAAGATAATATCTATTATGTAACTTGATGGTTAGTTCTAAAACATTGGATGTAGTATATTACCAATTTAAAAACTCAACAATGTTTGGAATTTTTTTTGGATATCCATGCATTGAATCACAGAAATAAATATTAGGAGTATCCAAATTTACCACAATGATCATCAAATGCTGCCTAAAAACAAAAAAATGAATAAGTAATGAATGAAATGAAAATATATTTGATATTATTAAAGAGTAGAGTTTTTCCCTACATTTTCAATATTAAATAGAGTCTTTTATTTGATTTTTTTCTTTCAAATGATTTAATTAGACCTTTCACTATTTCAACATTTTTTTGGAATTTTTTTTGTAATTTATGTTGAGAATATGTGAGGACTAATGAGTCTGAATTTTATTTCCTAAGAAAATACATTCATTTTTTTTTCATATATACACCTGCCAAAAATATAAAATATATTTACTAATTATTAACATATTATATTTTCTTTTGGAAAATAAAATCACAAAAACATACTCCATGTATACATTTACAGCTAGGCACCTAGAAAATCATGGTTGAGGATTTAATTTGAACTTTCAATACCAATTAATTCTTGATCTTCCTCTCTGTACATATTTTATTTAAAATCAACTAATTGTTTGGAACCATATTTTACCTTTGTATCCACATGAGACTTGAATAATAGTAAATGTGGATATAGAACGGGTGGAGTAATGGTGATTCCAATGGTTTTTTTTGATCATTTGGTCGATCCTTTAGATAGTTTTGAGATAGTCTTTCATTTCTTCCCCTTCTATTTTTCCATCTATAATAACATTCACAGGTTCAGACCATTTTTCATTAATTGTTAAAAAAATATCTTAAAAATTAAATTGGAAATGAATACCTAGTTTTTGACATTATTTTTTACAATATTTGATGACAATGAAATGAATGTTCCAAAATCTTTTTCGATAGTGTTAATATCATCTTCAAGAATTGGAACATGTAGCTCATTACTCGGCTCATGGGCTATACTGATCAACCCTTGCACATTCCTTGTTGGTAGTGGTCTAGTGTGTAGCATGTTGTTTTGAATATTGAACACTTTATCCCTTTCCATAAGGTGATGAGTGGGTTCTTCTTGATATAAATCGTAGCCATTAATTATCACCCTGTAGAATATTAGTATAAGAAAGGTATGAATTTATTTTTGATTCATATTTTACAGAAACATTTATTATAACATTTATTACCTATACTAATACATCTCTTTGAGTGTAATGTTGAGCCTCATCACTGGTGGCGAGTGTGGCAGGATCTGCACGCAGTGAAATTTCTCAAGTTTCTTCTTCTGTTTTCCTCTCCACCATTAATTTTTCCATCATCTCTTTATAGAATTGGTATTTCCATTCAATAGTAGATATTATTTCTATCATCTATATTATTAATTCAATTTGATCTCCCCCTTGTTTTTTTCTCAAGATATGTTCATGGTGTCACCACAAAACTCGCACCTCTGACGTTACCATACGGTTCCGGCCGCTTCTAGGATGCTGATAGTATAAATTCCTCTGGTATATGTGTTATTGATTCATGTTAATACATCAGATAGAAAACAAAGGAAAATAAGTGTTCACTATTATGTAATAGTGATTTAAAGAAAAAAAATATTATGTAATACTTTCACATGTTTCCCACAGTTTTTGTTTATTTTCATCTATCAGTATTCTATATTTACTTACACATGTATCCTTCAATAGCACGTGGCGTGGTATGGAAGTGAATTTGGATTTCAATTCATCAATCTTCATATAAACAAAGGAACATAATTATGGTATTGTTTCATGTCACATAAAATTATTACGATTTATTTAAAATACATGCCAATTCTTTTTTCAAGTGAATCACACCCCATCCTTGCTTTATGGTAGGGGTATGCTGGGTTTTCTACTCATTCCTTATTTCTATTTATCCATTTCTATTTCATAAATAAAAAAATTCAATCAATGTGATGAATACACGTGTCATCAAAAAATATATTTCTAGGCACAATGTACCTAAAAATACACATCCACATGACATCTAGTAATTGGATCCCATGCTTCATGGGTTATCTAGTGTTCATAGATAAGTAGTGGGTGTAGGTTTATTTTCCCTTAAACATATTTAATATAATTTCTTGTTATAATTATAAAAAATATTTTGTGGATCCATACAAAAAACATTAATATGTACTTCTTGTGGGATTCATCTAATAAAAATGCACTCTGAAATGAATGATGAATAGTAAGTTAATGTTTTATTATTTTACTTTTTAGTAAAATAATGAAATTATATCATAATGTTAATGTAATCTCTTCCCACATTAGTGTCTTCATCCCAAACATGACAAGGTTCCATGAATCTTCATCAATCAACCCATGTTTTCAGGTGAAAATTCCAATATAACAGCTGAACATAGCCATGTTGGAGTTAACATGTGAACCACTCACATTCCATCCAACCTCAAATTTGATTCCTTTGACCTTTTCCTTAATAATTTTTTCTAACAGCATCTCACTACAATACTCTTTTTTTTTGTGATGTCATTCCTTATTCGCCTACAAATTCCCCAAGAATTAATATTGTTAATATGTTCCTCTAATGCAGTAGAATCATTATGTGAAGATGGTACTTGTGCCTCTGCACTAGGAAAATTAACAGGTTGAGAAACCAATTGTTCATCCAGAATGGGAGCACCAACATGTATAGAAGGTCACTCCTCTTCACTGTGAGAGATACCAAGTTTAGAGATCTGTTGTTCCTCAGGATTTGAAGAACCATCACATGTAGAAGCTCTATTCTCTACACAACGAGCATTAGTAGGTTGAGAGATAAGTTCTTCAAAAAATGGGATAACTAGAACGTGAAAAAGGTCACTCATCTACACTGAGAGAAACATTAGGTTGAGAGACATGTTGTTCCACAAGACTGGGAGCACCGGCATGTGTAAGAGTCATAATCTACATAAGTGGTTAAAAATTTAATTTAGAGTACATAAATGTATTAGAAAATGGATAATAACATGAGGTAACATGATATATATTACAAAAAAATGTAACCTAATTATCGAACTCACTTTTTCTTTTTTAAAGGATGAAGGGATTTTACCTCTCTATTGATGATCCAAATCCCATCATTGTGTTCTCCTTTGATATATAAAACACTTTATACATTGTGACCACTAAAAAATGATTGCTACATCCCAATGAAAGGGTCATCCTCAGTAGAATTTTCATCCGACCCTTCAGTGGTTTTGGTCAATAACAAAACAATTGATCACTTTAGATTTATGGCATCTGGAATATAAAATAGTTATACTGAATGTGATGCCATTATAAATGGTTCATATTTGTACCCTTCCTTACTAAAATTCACTTCCACAAATCCCAATCCATATATTTTAAAAACACTTCTATTATCAACCCATATGCATTAAAAATTGGTTCATAGAATTTTATATAATCCAACTCCCATTTTTTGATTATGCCTAAGTATGGAAAATTTGTGTAAATTGGATTTCATTACTTAGTATTAGAAACATGAATCACATCACCCATGAGTGTAACACCACTATTTTTCATGGTACTGTCTTCATCGTGATCATTTTTAAAGAACATATAACCGTTAATTTTATAACCATTATATGATAATTCATAGACACCTCCAACTAGCCATCAAAACCATTCTAAAATTAAATCAATATTTTCATCTAAATTTTTTAAATATGTTCTAGAAATCATCCTATAAACTACTAATTATGTGTACTTGATATCCATCTTTAATCCCTTGAGGGATTCAAATGTCTAAGAATTTAATTGTGTGTTTCAAGATATCATGAAAAATCCAAACTAATATGAAAAACATAAAGGTGGGAGTGCTCCCAATCTGTAATATTGATTGTGAAAACATCTCTTCCATAAATTAATTCACCCACAAGCTGCTCAGTATCACATGATTTTGGTAGACTAATTCTTTCCACACCAGACATGTGTTCAATGAAAAATTCTATGGCTTCTAGTATAGTATATCCCTTCAAAACACAACCCTCAAGCCTACTTTTATTTTTGACATACCCTATAAAAATATTTATACACCGTTTATTGGGGTACATCTATATATAGTGTACAAGGCCATGTAGTCTAATCTCTCTCACCAAGTGAACCATAAAATGAACCATCATATTTGGTGGGAAGGAAATTTCCCATTAACATAATATGATGACAATTTCTTTTTCCATGCTTGGTAATTTCATTGGGTCTATAACTTTACTACATATATCTTTAAAGAAGAAGTAATGATCTGTTAATGTGTGAAGTATTTTCTTGAAAAAATGCAACGTAATGATATATGCATTATATCATTCATTAAAACATGGCTATAATGTGATTTCATACCCTTTAACTTTCAATAGGTCATTGAAATGATGTTTTTGATATTCAATGAATACCACTATTGAACCATTATGTCATTAATGTTGTTAAAAACTGATATCTCACCTCCATAGAAAGAGTGTGAGTTGTTAGAAGAAGAAAAGTTCATTTTTCACCCTTCACTGGTGCCCAATCTTCTCGTATTTCCAGGTCAACCATGTCCAACATAGACTTAATTCCATACTTTTTTTCTAGGTTAATTTAGAAAACTTCCAATGAAAATATCACATACCCTTTTTTCAACAAACAAAACATCAAGAATGTGTTTGACGTACAGAAAATCCAAGTATGGTAATTAAAAAAATGATCACTTTTTCCAAATGGTTTTTGTAATGTTTTTTGAAATATGTTTACCAAAAAAAGTGTACAAATCTTGTATATTCTCAAACAGTTGATCACTGATTAGTGGAGATAGTGTTGTACATTCTTCTGAACTTCCATCAAATGATGTTGTCAAAGATCAATACTTATGTCGTTAGGGAAGAAATCTGTTATGACCCAGATACATGATTTTTTATGAATGTATCAACCTAACTAACTTTGGACATTTTTCATAGATGGGACACCCTTGAGTTCCTTTAATTATATATATTGAAAAATTTATATAAGAATAAAAGTCATTTATAATCCCCTAAAAGATGGATCTCAACATGAAATATTAATTTCTATAAGCATTATACAATGAAACACTTGAATTCAACAGTAATGTCAAATCCTCAATCAATGGAGCCAAATAAACATCAATATCATTACATGGTTGTTTTGGTCATGATATAAGCATATATAACTTGATACATTTTCATTTCATGCATAAAGATGGTGGAATGATATAATTTACCAACATAATAATCCATGTAATGTGAGTGGTTCTTTGAAAACCAAAAGGATTCACTCTATATGTTGATAAGAGAAGATGGAGGTTTCTTGGATCGTTTAAAAATTTTGGATACTCATGATCAATTATACTTCACTGAGTTGAGTCTATCAGGTGATGTAGTCTCCAATAATTTTTTCTTGTGTCTTTGTGCCACATAAATTTCCCTACATTATTCTCACTTCCATATAGGAACCCAAATATTGGAATGATTTTAAAATACCATAAAACATTCGTAGAACCATATTCGTCTTTCTGGTATTGAGAGGAACCACACTTTGGGAATTCAATAAGTTATTTATGATCCTTTAGAAAAGGTATTCATTCATTCAGTTATACATGTTTCCTTTCAGAAATCATACTCATCGAGTATAGAATTCATTTGGTGTTGTATGTTTGGATTGGTATCTCATTATCTTCTGGGAGCATGTCATTCATGAGAGAAATTAATTCAGTAAAACTGGTTTCACTCCATCCATTGCGTACATTCAAATTATACTCCTTCAATATAGTTGACAATGCTGTATATTTAGTGAAACCATCATACAATGGAATCTCTACAAAACTCTTTAACTATTCATTTTTTCGGAAAACAAAAACTTCATCTTCAACTGTCCTTGTCATTTCCTCAATAAAATCTTTAGCATCATTTAAATCTATAATCACATCCTAAATATGGTCTTCTTAATTTTCGACACTTATGATCATATTATATGATCCATAAAAAATAGTGATATCCCATCCACTAGCTACATTCACATTTTACCTATGTTTATTCAGATATTTATAAATTTAATATATTCCATGACAGATCAAGGTTCTTCTAACTTATATGGACAAACTCGTCTTGATTAAAAATAGTGTAAACATGGAAAAAGGACTTGAGAAGGTTTATATGCATGCTATTTTTCCAACTTGATGAATTATTTCACTCCATATTCACATTATTTTGTCAAATGATTAGCATCCATCCATTCTTTATTCATACCTATCCTATTTGATTAAGTGATACTAATATTTTAAAAAATAAATAAACAAAACATTGATATAAAAATGAACCATGTCTAAAAAAAGTTATCAATTTTTTTGTATCCTTTGAAAACTATTTAAAAAATCACATTTTAAATCCCATTAAAAACCCACCATTTACACAAATTACTCTATAAAATAACATGGCATTTTTAAAGTAAAACAACCAGTTTCAAAAATTCACTCTTAAAACCCTAATTAATTTTTTTAAACATCAAGGTAAACTTCATGAAACAATAATATTAATCCTTTAAAATGAATTAATACCCACTATATTTTACAATTTTTCTTTTAAAATTGTATAAACCCCTTGTTATAATGAAAACATCATTACACATGCTTTCAAAACATTCATATCCTATTACAAAATCCAATCAGGTGAGTTTACAAACACTTGGCATGCAACCTATGTTTACGGAAATTGTTTAAATCATTTTAACGCTATTTAAAACAAAAAAAATGTATGATTAACACATATATTTTTTTAAGAAACATTTCAAAACACATGAATAATTATAAAAGAGCCACTTAGCCATTTTTAGAAAGAAATAAATCCAAATAGAGACAATTTATAAAGGATACATGAATAAAAAATAGCCAATATTTTATAAAATATAAATCTATAAAAGGTTTATCATGTATATCATGAATAAATAGTATGAATATTATAGTTCACTCACATAATAATTCCAAGGAGTGAATAAGTGATAAATAAAGAAATAAGTTTCACATATCCATGATACTTTTGAACATAAATCCACATCTCTAAAAAGTGGGAAACAATCTTCTACATGATGCCTCAATGATGCACTACCAAGTCCTGACTCTTCCAATATGGCCAATTAGAAAAAATGATCCCCTTATTGAGAGTATACACTAAGTAAAAGTTAAAGGAATATAGGTACTCATACCTTCTATATTATCAATGGTTTATTTCACTTTCTGATTAAATATATTTAAAACACTGTTTTTAGTGTATTTCAATAAAACCTCATAGAAAGCATCACTATTTACCAATCTAGGATACGATTTGGGATGTTTACATTATGTGTTCATAACTTTATAGACCTATAAGAAACCAAATGACCATCATGGACTAGAACCATTCAAATATTTACTCCTAATACATCACAATATAAGCCATACTCATTACCCATATCATTTATGGTAAATATTGGTCTTTTCATTAATATCTCATTAAGATCTTAGAAGGATATCTCATTAAAATCTATGTAAAGGAACCATACTAAATTTGTGGTTAAGGCCTTCGTAGCACTTCCATTCGAGAAAGAATCTGGGTTGACCCTATGGTAACTACTTCCTATATAAAAAAATTGAGGTTATGTTTTGGAGCCTATTATTTTGGTTGAATTAATCAAAAAAATGAGTAACGTTTCACATTACAAATATTTTTCATACCTTAAGACGACTTCATGGAGACTACAATATCAGATAACTGTTTAATATAAGAAAAAAATCCCATCCATACAACACAAGGTGTTTTCAAACCATCATTTAGAACTCATGTACCTAGTCCTCAAACAATTTTTGAATGACATTGTATTACATGATGATTTCTTCAACCATGTATGAATCATAGTTTTCTAATGCAAAGGAATTTCATTTTAATTATCAAAAAACATCACTCCTCCCCTTGAATCAATTTAATCTCTTTCATACGAGGCATTATCAAACCAATTATTTTTTAGTATGCATTGTAGCCTTGTATTCAATGTTCATGGTATATATTGTAAATAATACTTAGAAACATAATATATATTTAACTATTATTACCCTAAAGGTGAAGAAAAAACCTATGGTACTCTTTAGTGTGGTCAGGTCTCCAAAAAATTCATTATCAATGTCACATTTTACCAAATTTTCTATCCTAAAGTAAAGATTAATATCTTTAAAACCATTATGATACTTGATAAAACACATCATGACTTTATAGTTTTATTTCACCAGACAATTCATGCTTCAATTCCCAAACCATCCAAATTTCTATACCAACCTAATATATCTCATCTAACTATAATAGAATAGGAATTAATCCCCCATAAAAAACAAAATCACAACAAAATTTCCCAAGAAAAACAATAATAACCCCCATTCAAATATTTTTGTAGTAGATATGCCCACCATGTGGAACAAATGGATAACAGCTGAAATTTTAGCATTCCAGATCCAAGCCGTACAACTCTTCCACATGGAGACCAAAAAAATGTACCTAGAAATTGTAGATTCCAATTCACTCGGAACAATATGCATGTTGACCTTACTGTAACAAATTTCATACATATTAAAATAATATGAGTTGCACGTCTCCAACCATTACTAAAAATTATTCAAAGCGATTTATAAAGTTAATATATGGATAGAATAAAATATGAAAAAGTAATTATTACACTATGATATGTAATAGTTGGTTTCTTGATACATAAAAGTCATACCAACTCATTAAAGACAATAAATAAGGGTACATAGATGTTAGTTCATAAGGGAACTCAAAATGTAGGGAGATTTAAAAAAGTACATATGAATCACACAATGGAAGAGGAGAGATTCACAGTGGCTGGATAGAGGAGGGATTATGAAGCAGCAGAGCAGGGCTTCATGATAGAGATAGAAAAAAAATTTCATAGGTGAGTAGGAGGAACATTCATCGACAGGAGTGGATGAGGAGGAGGTGGTGGTTGATTTGCGGTGGTAGTGAGGAGTAGGAGGAGGAGCGGTGATAGTGAGGAAGATGAGGAGGATTCACGATGGCAGCAGAGGTGAAGGTGGAGGAGGATTCACAACACCAGTGAGGAGGAGGAGGAGGTGGATGAGCAGTGAAAATGTAAGGCTTCCACAAGAGATTGAGGTGCACGAAGGAAGGAGGAGACTGTTAGGGTTTTTTTAAAACCAGGGACAATATTTATTAGTGCTAGCTAAAAAGAGATGATAAAGAAACCCTTTATCAGTATTTTTTGAGCACTAATATTGATATGCCTTTATCAGCGCTAAAAAAGTGTTGATAAAACTATAATGATAATAAATTATTTATATTTTAAGAGATAGTTATAAAAATATATGGATAATAAATACAAGTTTATTTATTTATAATAATAACTACAAATAAAAAAGTATTTATTTATGTAATACATATGTAACTATTTATAATTATATATATATATTTATAATTATAAATTTATAATAAATATTTTCATTAAATTTAAATTATATATAATTAATATCCTTTTTATAATTTTAAAATTATTTAAATATATAAATATTTATTTAGAATTATAATTGTAAATATTTTCACATATTTATTCTAAATATATAATTAGTTAATAACTATAAATTTATATTTATTTATTTACATTAATAATTAATACATTATTATATATAGTTATAATCATAAATAAATAAATATATTTATTTATTTCAATATTTATAAAATTATAAAAAATATATATATTACATTTTTAATGTAATAAATATATATAATTAATATATTTATTTTTAATGTCATAAGTATGTAAATAAATATATATATATATATATTGATTTATAATTATGACTATTTATAATTAATATATTTATTTATAAATATTTGCATATATTTATAAATATATTTATTTAATTATATTTATATATTTAATGAATATATTTATTATAATTTTATAATTATTTAAATATAATTGTATATTTATTTAAATAATTATGAAATACTTATGAATAAAATATATATTTATTATAAATATATATTTATTAAATATATAATTATAATAAATTTATTGATATTTACGATTATAATTAAAATATAAATGTAATATATTAATATTTATATTAAATATAAATTTATTACATTAGTATTTCATGATTATTTAAATAAATAAATATTTATATTTTAAAAATTACAAAATTATAATTAATATATTTACTAAATATATATATATATATAATTAAATAAATATATTTATAATTATAGATAACTATTTATAAATAAATATATTAATTTATATAGTCATAGTTATAAATAAAGTAATATATATATATATATTTTAATACTAGTGAGATTAAAATAAATATATTAACTATATATATTTTTTATAATTTCAGGATTATTTGAATATATATATTTATATTTAAATAATTATAAAAGTATAATAAATATATTAATAATAAATATATTTAAAAATTTAATAATAAATATATTTAATATATTTATATTAAATATATTTAAAATATTTATAATAAATATAATTATTATATTTATAAGAAATATAATTATTATATTTACAACTATAATTATAAATACATATATATTTATCTATAGTCTTATATATATATTAAAATAATAATGAAACTAAAATAACTAAATTAATTATAATTTTATAATTATTTAAATATTAATATATATTTTTTAAAAAAATTATGAAATTATAAAAAATATATATAATTAATAAATTAATTTTAATTTAATAATATATATATATATATATATGATTATAAATAAATACACATTTATTTAGAATTATATATATAAATATATTAAATATATTTATTATAGTTTTATAATTTTTTACATATATACATATATATTATTTATACTTATAAATATAAATATTTGTATATATGTATAACTATTTGTATATATATATATAGTAATTAAAGACATATATTTGCTAATATATATATATATAATTATAATTATTAATAAATATATTTAAAGGTATTCATAAATAATAATAAATAAAAATAACATATTTATCATTTAAAAAAATTAATGTAATTTTATATTAATTTTAATATATATATACATATAGTTATATATAATTATAATTATAAATATATTTTAACAAGTATTTATATATAACTAAATATTTATTATTATAAATATAAAAAATACACTTATTATTTAAATATAATCATCATGAATTTATGTATTTATGAGAAAGCTTCACGGAAACATGAATAAATTAGATATGCCTAGTAATGAATAGATCATAAAAAATGGGTCATCGTATATATGACCAACATGAATAATAATGTGGGTGTAATGTATAAATGAACATTCATGATGAATACATAACATATATATTAATTCCAATTATATTCTCACAGCAATCGATCTAATTAATTCGGAATATATATATATATATATATATATATTATAATTATAAATATACATGTTAAAAAAGTATTTATATATATATTTAAATATAATTTATATATAATTATAAACATATAAATATATAAATATAATAAAGATAATAAATATGATAAATATAAAAAATATAAAAAATATAAAAAATATAAAAAATATAAAAAATATAAAAAATATAAAAAATATAAAAAATATAAAAAATATAATTATTATTTAATGAAATACATTATATATATGGTTAAATTATTAAAAAAATCTATATTAATTATAAACATGAATTTTTTATTTAATGTATTCAAATAAACATTATTTTGAATATAAATATAATAATTTTATATAAATTAGTAACATTTTTTTTAAAAACATTTACCATCGTAATTATATAGTTTATAAAGCTGCCTGTTATCAGTGCTAAAAATGCTTTGATAAAGAATACACTTTTATCAGTATTTTTTGTAGCACACATAACGAGTATCTTTATCAGTGGTGATAAAAGACCTCCTTTTATCAATGCTTTCTTCTTAGCACTATTAAAACCAGGCGCATCCCAAGCCCGAATCTGTGGTAGTGGCAGTAAAAATTCCTTTTAGAAAAATACAGTTTTTATGCTTAAAATTTGATTTGTTCTTATTCTATGTCTATAACACTTATTGGGTGAATGTAAAAACATTTTTATGAATATATAGTATATAAATTTCATTAATATCTCTCACTAATAGTTATTAATCTAATTTATCAAGATAAAATTACTTTGTGGGCATAATAATAGTTTTTTTTTATAAAAAGACATCCTTTAAATTCATTTGGTTTTTATTTTCATTTCTAATTCAATGATAACAAAATGATTAATTTTATAAATAATTTGCAACTATTTTTTCATAATTTTGTTAATCTTATTTATATTCTCCATGAAAATGGCTAGGAAAAACTATAATAATATTTTAATAATAATATTAATCGTATATTATAGTTTGGTAAAACTTTGCCTTTTATGTAACAGAAGATGTCAAAGGAACATGGTATTGTGGGTAACACAAGATAAACATAGTGTTGCTTGTAATGAAAGTTATGTTTGGTGTTGCGTGTAATGAAATCTAATATCAGGGTTGCATGCAGCACACACAAACTTTGGTGTTTCATTTAAATCAATATTAACATGGTGTAACGTGCAATGAAATCAATCAATGAATTTTAATTTATTCCAAAAAATAATTTATATAAACTCTACGTGTAACATTATACATTCATTGAAATGAATTTCCCCCTTAAAACGTTTCTGGGTTACTGATGTTTTAATACATGAAGGTTCCTTTCATATGAACTCACATATGAAAAATTAATAACAAAAATTCCTTTAAAAAGGTAAATTTTGAAACATAACGGTTACCCTATGTAACTCACAACTATGATTGCACATAGGAGAACATAGTTGAAGATTTGGACATGGAAGAAAATCATAAATAATTATAAAGAGTGATAAATATCACAAATCAAAAGAATGTGGGTATTTCATATAATGTTAGTTTCTGTAGAACCATAACCCAATATTCTATGAAGAGGTCATTAATTTCATCCAAAATGATGATAACATGAAAACATTTTATTTCTATATCCTTTAACTAAAGTTGGAAAAATTTCCAAGGATATATTAACTCAATTTCATTCCATTTTATATTCACAACCATAACCTTTGGTTGTTCCTTGACCAATTTTTCTCTTCATCTGTTACTCTAAAAATTATGGTGAATTTGTTATCCCTAAAGAACTAATGGATCATAAGATCCATAATGGCCAACAATTCATTTCAGCTCTCTTTAGTTATTATCCCAGAAAAATGGTTAGCACAGGTTATCCAATATGTATAAATCCACATATGGAAAGACAATACTTTAATCTCTAAAACCTCATCCTATGTTTAACACAAACCATTCAATAAATTGTTAACAATATAACCATTTAGAGGGATGAAAAATCCCAAACATTATAAATAAGTTCAGTAAATTTCTCAAAATAAACTTAACATTGATCCCTCATAGATCATAAATCAGCTCTTGGTTTTTACATATCAAACATTTGAATACCTTCATAATGTATTCTATTGAAACATAGTAATAATATTAATTACAATAAATCCTTATGAAAAACATGCATGCTTCCTTATACCAATGATTACCAGATATATTACTTAAATCCAAAAATTCTGTAAACTCCATCGATGAAAACATACACAAATTTGTTAACAAATCAATAATATTTTCCAACATAATTAGTATTGTCCAATTTACTTATTTATATCCAGCATCTCTTTATCTTACAATATCAACTCCTCATCTCTTACATATTAAGGGTTTTCTTCCCTTAGTTAAAATTTAACCTTTCCATTATATCACATTTCTTTTCCATTAGTACCATTTAAGATTTTCTAGAAAATCCATGATGAGAAACTTCTACAACCAATCCTTATATATATATATATATATTCATATAACAAAATTCTGGAATTCAAATACATAATAATTCAATTATTCCACCATATTATTAATCCATAACATAGGAATCCTCATATTATCCCTTATTACCTCTTCAATTTAACATATCATTGGTTGTCTCTTTATCATTAGAAAAAAAACCATTACTCATACTACCTTTCTGATGTCCTTCATGAGATTTCACCCTATGACATTGATTTTCATAATTTCTATACTTTCAATAATTAAAACATTCAACTGTTGATAATACCCCAATGATACCATTATTCTCATCCATTTCTTCAAATTAAATTTTTTATTTCCCCTTTTCAATTACATGATTTTTGTGCTTTTCAAAAGTCAAAACATCTTCTTGTCTATCTAATACGTCAACTTGGGTGTTTCTTCCCACATTCTCAACATAAAAAAAACTAATTTTTTTTCATCTATAGTCCCCATTTCCCAAATCCTCAGTGTAATCTTTCCTTATATTCTTTGTTAAGTTTGAGATATGGTTTCGGTACACATTTCTAATCATGTTCCATGAAAATTGATTATTCATAATCATATTTTTCTTTACTACAGTCGTCTTCCCATTTATCTTCACTTCTTCAAATTGTTCATCAAATTCAATGTTAATCCAGTTCCTTCTAGTTTCCGCCATTGAATAAGACAAAAAATCATAGTGTGGGAAATGATAATCATAATGGGAAAAAAATCATTAAAATAACTCAGGATGTCTATATAATAAAACATTATTCTTTAATCTATGAAACCATATTTTTATCCTTGGACATTCATAATCATCCTCTATCTAAATCCATCATGATGATTTGTAAAGAGATTGTTAATTTCCAATGTATATCACTTGGGAGCGTCAAACCAAGTGTGCAACAAGGCGTATTGTCGTTCACTAGTTCCGAATTGAGTCTAGATCAATAAAATGTTTTTTTGGATGTTACCCCTATGTACATATGTGTCAGATCCACATCCATATGTAGTATCCATACAAGGATGAAATTTCTTTGAAACCAATCTCTCAATACTTTACAAAAATTCACGAACATTTTCCAAAATATGGACTTATCCTTATACTTATCCTTAGATACATATGATGAATTATCGTTAGAAATATCCCTTGGTATCTCACTAAATTATTCTAATCTTAGTTTCTAAAGTTTAACAAAATAATTCCTTTAATACCAACTATCGGAACCCATAATTCTCAAATAAGGATATTATATCTTTTTAGATGAATATTAATTACATTTCAAAAACATGTTCCTGAGGAACATAATAATTTAATTTCTTTGGAAAATTCAAACAAAATATTCTAAAATAGTCAAATATATTTAATTTTTTTTCATAAATATGTCCCCCTTTAGTACTCCTACCTAAATCCTTTATTCATAACCTAGGGAAAGGGATTATAAGAAAATGTTATATTAGATTCTCAGTATAGGAAAATAAAGGAGATGCATAATTATAACATGAACATAAAGGTATGATAACTTGATCCTAACATTTAAAGATTATACCATACATATTAAAGATCATATACATGAGTCATGGAATAAATATTGGCATGTTGTAAGACCCAAATCATATAAGAATCAAATATTATAATACATGTGAGAAAAAAATAAGTATAAGACATAAAATTGTGCGAGACATATAAAAATATGAAATTATTTCCATATAAGTCAATGCTCAGTGCTAAGGCCATCTTAGTGAAATGGGTTCACTCCCCAAACCATCTTATTAGAAAGGTTTACTCCCAATCCCACCTTATTAGTCATGGTACACTCCTAGTACTATCTTAGTGAAAAAATTCTATTACAAAACTGGGTTCACTCTCAATTATATCCATATATATCTCATGAGATATAAATCTTCAGCCAATTCATCGGAAGGAGATATAGTCCCTGATAACATAATTAAATCATTCATACATGTACCATAAGATAATAAGATATTCATTATATCATGACCCATAAAAAGTGAAGGGTTTCATAAAAATCCTATCATAACCCATTAAATGAACTAAGTATCATAAAAATTTCATCATGTCATGAATTATTTAAAATAGACAGGTTTCATAATACTTTCATCATGGAATAACTCTATAAAGAAATTGGGTTTAATAAGTGATTTATCATGGTATAACCCATGGAAGAGAAATAGGTTTCATAAAAAAATTATCATCATAAAAATAAAGAAATCAAAGAAAGAATAATAATTGTGTCCTTGGATGATATCCCCAGTAAATCACATACTATATCAAAGGGTTTCATATTATATGGACAAATATTTTGAAAGATAACTTGGAACATTTATTATGGAAAACAACCTGTCATTGAAAATCATATTTTATGACTTAAGACATTTTTATAATGATTTTCTTTGAAAAAAACTCTAAAAACTTACAAATTATTCTTCAAAAATCATTTAAAAAATTTATTTAGTAAAATTTACTTTTATCACTGAAAAAATATATTTAAGGAATAAAACATTTTCAATAAAAATTTCTTTAAAAATAACTTTAAAATCATATAAATGAATCTTTAAAAATAATTTAAAACAATTCTTATACATTTGTTTAAAGTCCATTTATTTTAAAAATATTCATTAAAATGTATAATGTAATGATCAATAAATGGAGTGTTCATGATGGTAGAAAATTCTATACATGACGTATTAAAAATGGATTCTTTTTATATTTTCAATTGAAGTTAAAAGAGACTTTATTAGAACAAGAAAATGATATACCTTTTAGACCAATTTTGTAAAAACGTAAAATGTGTGTAAAGATTTATCTTAAAAATAATAAAATAATATTATAATTTTTGTAAAACATTTTTATAAATCACATTTTTGAAATAAAACATATTTCCAACTAAAGAGAGAAATAATGTCATATTTTCTGAAAAGAATTTTTTTAATTATATTAATTACCAAAGAGTGGAAAATGGTACCATTATGGGAAAATATTATGAATAAATATAGAAGAATAAAATTCCAGGTAATTCCTTATATTTTTATTATATTATTTCATCAATGGAATCATAATCATAAATAATCTCGATAAATGATGAGATTGCAGAAATAGACTCTTACAACATTGGGTAAATTTTAATCACAATCCCCATGAGGGAATAAAATAAAATAAAACTAAAAATATAATGAGTATGAGAAAATTCATTATATTTTCATGTCAAATGGGCTGTATATACACCTCATTAAAGGATATAGGTTAATTACACAATGTACATCTCGAAGAAGGAAAAATGAGAAAAAAATCCCCTTACCGCTTTGGTAATGTTTTATCTATAAACCCCATAAAAGATAGATCCTAAAATTTATATTTAAATACCAATAATTATTATTATAATAATAATAAAATACACTTATGGGTAGTATAAAAACCACATACATGAAATAGGTGGTGAATATGACTTGTGTCTCACGAAAAAAGTAAAAGTGAGATGGAAATCCCTTACTACTTCAGTAACTTTTAAATCCTGAGACACTTGAAATAATTACAGGAATTGAAACTTTTAAAGTCATGAAACAAATTATTTTCTTGATTTAACATGTAATAGGTTAGTATATACACCCAAAAAAGAAACTAGTTGTGAATGTGGCATAACTATCATAGAAATAAATGTGAGACTAGAAATCCCCTTATCTTAAGTCTTGACTTCCTTTGTCCACATTTAAGCCTAAATAATAATAAATATAAGTTTATTAAAAATATAAAAAAAATTATATATATAAAATACCATGTATTATTTTATTATGACTTTATATTACATATTTATTAACAATACCATGTTGATTTTTACGTTTCAGGCAATAGCATCTTTGGATTTCATATATGTGATGACTTGTTATTTTTGGTCCACATACATTGATCATGAATTATTCATTTAATTTTTTTAAAATTAATATAAATGTAATATATATTAGTTATAATTTTATTTATAATAACATATAAAATATTTAAATAGGAAATGAAATACACATTTCATGGATTCAGTATGTTGTACATACTCATGAATATTGTCTATATTTTCTCATCATAATGAAAGATAGAAAATTAAATAATATAAATATATATTATAATTCTAGTAGAATTAATATTTCATTTATTTAACATAATTATTTTAAAAAAATCATTAATACATTCCATTTAAATTATAAACAAATCACATTTCTTCACGAGGTAGTAGTATGCCGTATACACGAATGACCTTATCATATTATTACAAATCATAAATAATGAAGGTATTTGTTATATAATAATTAAATAATAAAAAAAAGAAAAAAGAAATATCATATATATATATATAAAATATAAATTATAAATCCATCATTATTCCTTATCATGAAATGTTGTAATGGATGAACGAACGATACTAGTTTGTGTGGTGGTAGTTCGTCGTACACACGAATGATGAATTCATATCCCATTTGAAGGAAGTGTGTAATGTTTTAGGTCATAAAATTAACAAAAAAAATATCAGCATACTGAGGATACTAAGGTTATAATATAATCATTGTATAATAATAATTGAATTGGGTGAGAAGGATATAAAAAAATGCATGTTGATGAACATTACCCCTTCTTTGGGCAACTCCGTTTGGTTTGCACCAAAAAACATCCTTGATTGGATTTGTTCCAAATTTTTGGATTATTGGTTGATATGATGTAATTTTTTATGTTATTTGGAAAGGTTTTGGGTGACAAAATGTTTTTTATAGGGGTGAATATGTGAGGGGGTGAGTGACATTTTATAGTGGAGGAGTGACATTCTTGTAAATACAAAAAGTTAAACACTATTGGGAGGTATACATTACAACATGTGCCACCAATAATGAATATTTTCATAAAAAAATATGGGATATGGACTAAATATTTCTATAAAATGGGTTTTGTATATGGTTCTAGGTCATTTGGATGCTTATGATTAAAGATTAGTCCCTTGGTAAACTATTTTTTTCTCCTATTTGCTGTAATTAATTTTAACTATTTATTCTAATAATTTTGGTAAAAAATCATGTTTACATTATTATAAATTATAAATTGTTATTATTCCAAATAATTAATACATTTGTTTGAATTAAATCCCAAAAGTGGAAAAAATTAATTTAAAATTAATCCCATAGATGGGATGAAATAGAAGGGTTTTAAAGTGAAAATATTTAAATGTTTAAAATGATTTAATATCAATTTCAATTATAAAATGATTAAAACGACCTAAATTTTATTTATTAATGTTAAATTGAACTAATTATACTTAAAAACCAATTTATAATATAATTTATCTATATAAATTATTTAAATTAAAATATAGTTTTCAATTAAAAATATGCATTTTAGACTATTCATAAACAAAAATTGAAACTACCTAGAAAACTAGAGAAAATTCACCCTAATATAATTTAATATGAATATTCAAATTTTTTTTTATTTTTTAAAATAAAAATTTTAAAATAATCATAAAGTAGTTTTAATATCTTTCTTCTATTAAAATGTGACAAAATTGCCTTTTAGAAAAAATATTTGTTTTTTATACTTAAAATTGGATAATATCTTATTTTATTCCTATTAAACTTATTTTATGAATCTAATTTTTTTTGATGAATATATAATATATAAATTTTATTAATATATCTCACTAATAGTTACTATTTTAATTTATTAAGATAAAATTACATTGTGATAATAAAAACTATTTCTCATAAAAATACATATTTATATTAAATTGGGTTTTATTTTTATTTATAATTAATCGATAACCAAAGAATATATTACCCCGAAACACATTGAGAGGGGATGGGTGAATCAGGGTATAAAAGTTTTCTTTTAATGTGATAGATCTTGTTCCCATAGTGGTAGGAACTCTTTAATCCTATATGATGGATTTTAGAAATACTAAAACAATCACTTACTGAAAGAAAACACATAACTTTTACTAGGTTCACAACTAAGGGAAACATCTAAGGAGAATACACTTGTAGTGTGTCAGACATACCAAAACAAATTAATATTCACTATATGTGGAATACAGAAGTTTGGTCACAGTCAATCTATTCTAAGAACACTGCCTTTACAAGAATTCAAGGTTAGCTCATTGTTTTCCTCAGAACACTTCCATAGACACCCACATACTCAATATTGTGGGTGAATTCTTACTCAGTTAATTGACTTGAAAATCTCTTCAATAGTTTGGAATTAAAGTCTTTGTCTCTATAAAATATGATACAATGCTTACATCGAAGTCCTGAATTGATGCACTTGAATGCATTGATCAAACATACCGGATATCAAAATCCTCATGGAAGATCAACACCGCACTTGTGCACAACACTAGATCTTGCACATAGGATTTGAGATTTTTTTTTGTGAAAGATGACTTTCACGCAATCCCTATTTTCTGCAAAACCCTTATCCTTTGGTGCAACTACCCCAAATGGTTCACTTGGTCTTTTTAGACTAATGAAACACCTTATGCACAAGATTAACTCTTTATAATTCTTTTATGTACAAATATTTCATCCAAAAGAGAAACCAAATCATAGTTTGAAGATTCTTTAAGTATCTTGTGGGGTTAGCCACCTCTTTATAGGCATCGATGACCCTATATGCATGCTTTTTACTTCTCTTCTTCAGTTCAGGTAATATTATTTCCAATCAAGAAAACCCCATTTGGAAATCCCATTGGGCATGTCAGATTCTTCTGCACAACCTCACATTTTGAACATATTCTTCAATCTTTCATGCATTTCTCTCTATTTAAATATTTTCATGAAATGATCCTTTTACATGCCTTGCATTCATGATTCCAAAACAACTTCAATCTTGCACAAAAATCCCTTTTCTAAATTCACTTTTCTCTATTCTCCAATTTTTTGACCCAAAAATTTGGCAAACACTGGGAAACGACGCCACCTTCAATACTATTTCTTTCTTGAACTCTAAGCTCCCTTTCATTAAAAATACCATGATCTTCCTTTTAATGATTGAAACAATTGATAAAATTTATCAAACGAAGGAATATTGACAAAAAAACTGAACTCCTTTTTCAGTAATAGACATCATTTTTTCCAAACACCCCCTGAGGGTTTTTCTATAATCTCCAGATAAATTCAAGAGAGAACCATCCACTATCAATACCTAATACGCTAGAATCAACTCAGCCAACACTCTAAGTCTATGTGAGTAAATCTAAGTGTAGAAAACAAGAGGGACGACATGAATTGTGTTCTCATGTGTTCGAATGAGAGCCCTGACTATTTTCTCATAACACTAGATTGTTTCCTCTATTCACATTCCCCCATTTGTAACTCATTTAATTTCTATTTTCTCCCCCATTGTAGATTTTTTGACTATATCTATTCTCCATCATTTCTATAACAAAAAACATTTCATTACCTTCTTTTGAGACATTGAATTTCCTCTTTTGGGCCATTGCATTTATACATTCTCTTCCATTAGAAATAAATCCAAAGAGCCAACTCTTGATATGTAGAGATCAATAAAATACTCCCCTTGGATTGTATGTCCCCCAAAAACTAAAATCACATCCACAAATATATTAAAATAGTTAACAAAATTTGAGAGAGGGGAACTTTTTTGACCTCTTTATGAACCGGTAGGTGGTTGAACACTATGGATCAACATATGTTTCTCCAACACAACCATTGTAGGTGGATTGGTCAAAATATCATCCATTGTCTAATCAGTTCCCACATGATCCAGTTTATCAACGCCTAGCCCAACATTTTCCTTGATGAAGTTATATCTAATTTCAATATACTTCTTATGAGAATTATGGATATGATTGTTTGTGATATCAATCATGCTCTTGTTATTCCAGTAAATCACCATTGGATGTTTCACGCCATCGCCAATATCCATCATCTATTGCTTCATCCATAGTAGCTGAGTGCATTCCTTTGTATCAGAGATATACTCAACTTCAATTGTACTCAGAGAAGTGATTTCCTATTTATTACTTAAATATCCCACATGTTTCTTGCCAATAATGAATGCTCCACCACTTTTAGACTTTCTGTCCACCATATCACCAACAAGGTCAGTATCAAAAAACATTGATAGTTCATTATCTCTTACTGTAGAAATGTATAACCCATAATTGTAAGTACCATGAATGTACCTCATGATTCTTTTCACTATCTCCATATGTTATCTGTTTGGATTACTCTGAAAGTAGGCCATTAAGCATGTTTCAAAGACAACATTTGGCCGTATTGATATTAGGGACAAAAATATTCCAATGATTCTTCTACATATTATGGTATATATAGATAATCCATCCTCATTATTTCCTAGTTTTTTTCCAACCACAATCAGAGTTGACATTAGAATGGAGTCATGAATATTAAATTTCTTCTATAGAGCTCTTGTATTCACTTCCTACTAAATGAAATTGAAATCCATCTTATGAATGACTTCAAACCCCAAGAAATATGTGAGTTCACCAATCATTAAAATTTCAAATTAGGATTTCACATGATTGGAAAAGTATTCCAATTATCTTTTCTTGCTTCAACCAAATATAATATCATCCACATATACCAACTCCATAAATTCACCTTCCTTTTAATTCTTCACATAGAGGATGTGGTTGACAACTCCTCTTTTAAATTTGGGATTCCTCGGATAGGAATCCTGATGAGAGTACCATAACTGTGGTACTTGCTTCAGACTATAGATTTCCTTCTTTAATCTTCAAATATTCATTTCACCATTACCATTAAAATACCGCACTTTTTGTTCTATATATACTTCTTCTTCAAGAATTACATTTAATAAATATGTTTTAACATCCATTTGATACACTTTTTATCCTTTTTTAATTGTTGTGAAAAGAAAATTTCTGATTGAATCTAGTTTATCAACCTTATAAAGTTTGTCTTCAACATAAAAACCTTTAATCTATGAATATACTTTACACACTAACCAAAAATTATTTATGATTAAATTTCCATGATCATCATATTTTTTTTAAAAAACTCACTTCATACAAATCACATTTTTGAATTCATGTCTCTTAACTAGATCCCATGTTTGGTTTTTGTTGATCTGGTTTAACTCTTCATTCATAGATTCAAACCACAATTCATCCTTTGCAACTTCTTCAATTGAGGACGGTTCCAAAACTGAAAGGAATGAATATTGTTCACAATTCCTCATTCTATGCCTTTGTGTGGGTGTATTCTAATCTCTAATGATGTTGGGTTGATCAATTTCTTCCCTTCGATTTCTTCTGTGAGGTTTAGCAGAATTCATTCTAACCAGAGCTTCCTCTTCTGATTCTTCTTCAAAGTCAAGATCATGATGTGATTGATGAGAGTTTTTTACACCTTCTTCTACTTTTTTTATTTGGATCCATTCCATTTTCATATTCTTGCCCATATTCTATCACATTTGCATAAGAATACCATGAGTCAATTGTCATTTTATCTTCAATGATCTATATATCACTGCATTCCACATTTTTTTATATATGTTTATTGAATCATTTTTAGGTTTTTCTATTCATTGAGAATCTGAGGAATATTCCTTCATCTGCTACATCACCACACTTTCCTTGATTTCCATTTTTGTTTGTAATAAAACATTTAATTATGAAAATATGAATATACTTCTAAAAGTGATACTTCCATGACACAACTCATATAGTGTCATAGTTTTACCTATATAAATACCTATTCAATTTTGAATATACACTGTATCATGAATGGCCTCTTTCTAGTAATGTTGAGGGATACAACTGTCAATCATCATGATTCTGACCATATCATTCACCTATTGATTAATATGATCCAAAAAACCATTTTGATTTGGGGTTCTCACAAAATCCACCTCATTTTGTGTTTCATGCTTCTACAAGAAAATTTCAAACTCAATGGGTGTGTATTACCCTCCATTTTCAGACTAAATAAATTTAATTGTTCATCCATTATAATTCTCGACGATTCGATGATAATTTTTCATGGAATCAAGAACATGTCATTTCATATGAATAAATACCACACAATCCATTTTACAATAATACACAATGAAAAGATAAAAGTACATTTACCCATGCATTCCGGAAAAATTTATTGGGCCACATACCTCTCTATGGGTGAGAGCAAGAAGATTTGATTCCCTTTTCACCTTCAGCCAATATGAACTATAGACCAACTTTCCCTATATACTGGAATCACTACTCTCTTACCATTATTGATTTATATTGAGGATATCCATGAATAAATTCATCTTAGATATGTTTTCCATGTCCTTTTGATTAATGTTCCCCAACCTCTAGTTCCACAATTCATTTTCTTCTCCAACAGTTTGGTAAAAAATATTCTCTCTACTATAAACCTGGTATAAGTTGCCTTATGTTCTGCAACCTTTCATTAGATAATTTTCTTTATTCCCTTTTATGGTGAAAACCTTTTGACTAATAATCTCTATAAGACCTGAGTCACCGAATTGAATCACACTAAGGATATTGTGATGTAAACTATCCACATAAAAAACTTCAGTTTTCTTCAAATCTCCATTAGCCAAATCAGTACATCCACTACCTTTTTTTAAAGCACCATTATTACCCAACCTTACTATTCTGTTATCCTTTTTCTTAACATTATTTAATAGGTATTATTTTCCCATCATATGGAATGACCACAAACTATCAATAATCCATGTATTGTTTTTCTTTATTGATTGGAGAGAAATGTATGCAAGGTTAGAATTTTAATTTTTCCTCTTTTCTTTCTTAAAAATATTAGATTGAGTGGAAGAACAAGATGGTCATTTAGATATATTTTCCTCATGAACATGTTATTTATATTCATACTCTTATTTCAAAGGAGAAAAATTATTTGTAATAGAAACACAGTCTTGTTGGTGAATATTGTCAAGTCTCTATGTTTTTTATGAATTTCTCCTGCCATTCCTCTGCCTAAAATACCCTGATTTTTTTTAAAGTTAGAAAAATGGAATCAATATCCATAGAAATTATTTATTCTATAAGATTTAGGATATAAATTTTTTCTACTTTTTGAACTCTTAGATCTTCCCCATTCAAATATCTCATTTCCTCTTTGCAATATGAAAGGTTATGGCCCAGATAGCCATTGAATTGACACTTCAAAAGTGGAAATGAATTCTCATTTTTATTCCTAATCATGTCTCCTTCCTTATGAAAATAGTTTGACTTCCTATCATTTTTGGATACTTAAGGATATTTTTCAGTTCTTTTTTAATTTTGAATTATGGGTTTCTTTTTCAGCACTTTTGGAGAATTCTCAACATGTCTAAATTTTATCTTGCTTTTATTCTAGCCCACTTTATTTTCAGCATTTGATGTTTCTTCATCATAACTAATTCCACTATTTCCCATGCATGCATGTGTTTGATCATTCCAAATCTTTTAACACCATCACAACCACAGTTTTCTCTATCTAATAGATCAAAATCTAAGAGCCTTTAGAACTATATTTTCTTCTATGTTTATTTTAAAATTTATTCACATTCAAGTTTAATATTAAGAGTAACAACTTATTGTTCAAGACCCTCAACAGTCATCAACTAATCTTCCAGTCTAGAGGTGAGGCCAATGATGACCTTTTCCTTTTATTTAATTCCTAGCTTTATTTTCACTACATATTCTATGATTTCAAGGGTTGTTGATTTTACTTTTAGTACTTCATTCATTCAATTTTAGCCTCAAGATGATCAACATATTCTGATGATTCTTTCACAAATGCTCTCTATTTTTACATATGTTTCATTGATTCTCAATCTTTTTAAGGGAATCCTTAATTTGTAAATTTATATCAAAATTAGAACTAAACTAATGATCTGTAGATTTATCTTTTGATGGTTCAGACTTGTCAATGGTAACCATCACAGATGCTTTGCTTCCAGATTTAAACTATGGTTCTTCTTCCTCAAAGAATTCATTATCATCATCTTCTTCTTTACATACAAAACACTTTTTTCAATAGTTTCATTCTAGATTTGATGTTTAACTTTTTCGAAATCCGTTTCTGATGCTTCTGTGAGTTTCTAGATTCACTAGTATAATCACTAAACCCCCTTGAGCACTAAGAAGCAATGTTCTCGACTCTACCATAATAAAAACATTCCTAGGGAAACTTCCCTTCAAATATATGTTTTACTTTCATGAACTTCTTGAGAAAGAGGAAAGAAATATGTCTTCCCCATTTTCTTTATTAACACTATATCCTAAAATCTCATGTTTTCCATGGATTTGAATGATATTTCCTTCCCAACATGTGTCATCACATCATCTAGATTGACTCTCATTTTGTAGGCAACCCGAATACTTAGTCGACCATACATAGAATGTGTAGAAAAGTCCCTTTCATTAAGGGATGACACATTTGGATTATAGAGTGGTGGAAGAATTATCCAAATCATATTTATAATGATTATATACTTTATCTCTTCACCAAGACCACGAATTTCTCCTATAACTTTAATAATTCGATTGAAGAAGGAATCTACATTTTCATTAGGATGAATCTTTAGATCCTCAAACCTATTGTGAAAAAACATGATGTTTCATCGCCTTCACTTTAATATCTCCATCATAAATATTTTTTATGTTTTTTCCAACAAAAACTTTGCTGAGGTGAAACTCATAACTTTAAGATATATCTAATCAGAATGATTAGTAGTGAGGGAATTCTATGCTTTAGTATCCATATCAATAATTTTTCTATCTGAATTAGACATGAACATTCCTCTAGCATATGTGACCTGTATTCCCTATGATATTGCAAAAAGGACTTCTATTCCAAGATATATTACATGTGATATTATCATATTATTTAAGATATTAAAGATTATTCCATCAAAGTGGGGAACTCCCTTGACATTTATTGTATTCTATATGATAAGATGGAATAATAGATTTAACACTGGCAACCAATATGATCTGATACCACTTGTAGGACCCCGAAACACCCTAAGAGGGGAGGAGTGAATTTGGGTGTCAAATTTTTCTTTTAATGTGACTGATCATATTCCCATATTAGTGGGAACTCATTAAACCTATATAATGGATTAAAGAAAAAATAAAACAATCACATGTAGAAATACAAAACAACATATTTACTTAGTTCACCACTAAGTTCTACATCAAAGGAGCACATGCCTATAGTGTGTCAGATGTACCAAAATCCACTAACATTCACTAGCTATAGAATATAGAAGTTTTTTCATAGTCACTATATTCAATGCACACCACCTTTACAAGAATTCAGGGATATCTCACTGTGTCCTTCAGAACACTTCTATTGAATCCACCATGCTCACTACTGTGGGTGAAGTATTACTGAATCTATCCAATTTAAGGTCTCTTCAATAGAATGAAATTGAAGTCTTTGTATCTACCCTTTATGAGACACTTATTTCAACAAATTATTAAATTCATGTACTTGAAAGAGCTGATCAAACATACCATATATCAAAATACTGTTAGAATCTCAACACTGTACTTGTACGCAACACCTAATGTTGCACACAAGATATGGTATTTTTTCACAAGATGACTTTCATGCAACCCCTTTTTCTAGATCAACCATTATCTTCTATGAAACTAAACCAAAGGGTTTACATTGTCTTTTCAAACTAAACAAATAACCTAAATGCAATATTAAATCCTTAAATTTATTTCATGTGATAATATATTGCAGGACAAAAAAACCTGATCTTTGTTGGAAATTTATCTAAGTCTTGAGTGGGGTAAACTACTTAATTATTGGCATAAATGAACCTTCTAACAAGTTTCTAATGTGTCTTTGTTGGTGTGCGTAAGATTCATTCCAAGCGCACAAAACCACTTTTGACGTCACATTGGGTGTGTAATATTTTTTTGCGCAAACTCATCTTTCACACACTTTTTTCCATTACCATATTTTGATTAAATGATCCATAAACATGAATTGTGTGAATGATACATAACCATCTTAAATATTTCACACAACATCTTTTTCCAAATTCACTTTTCTCCATTTTTTAATTTTTAGACCAAAACTTTTTACAATCATTGGGAAATGATGCCACCTTCAACACTGTTTCTTGCACGAACTATAATCTCCCTTTCCAAGCAAACCCCTTGATCTTCCATGTAAGGATTGACAATAAAAAATGAAAACCTTGATCAAACCAATGTGTATTGATAAGAAAATCAAACCAAACTACATTTTTTTTGTAATTAATAACCTTGGTTCCAACAATATCCCCCTTTGGGTTTGTTGCAATATCCATATAAATTCATTATAGAACCAACCAATATAAAAACCAGATACACAAGAATCAAATTATCCAACACTCTATTTCCATGTGAAAAATTATTGGAGTATAAAATAAGAGGGAAGACAATAATTATGTTCTCATGTTTTCAAATGAAACCTCTGACTATTTCCTCAAAACATTGGATTCTTCTCTCCATTAACATTCTCCCATTTGTAACTCATTGAATTTATATTTTATCTCTCATTTTATCATTTTTACATTATTTATTCTCCATCATTACCATAAATAGAAAAAAAAATTCATTCTCTTCCTTTGAGCCATTAAATGTCCACTTCCAAGCCATTGAATTTATCCATACTCCTCATGGATCGTATCTCCCCCTCAAACTTGCATGAAGTCCACAAAACCTATTAAAACAGTTAACACAGTTGGGGAGAGGGGAACTTTTTCTACCTCCTCATGCATTGGGAAGTTCTTGAACACTGAGGTTTAACTGATGTTTCTAAAAGTTGTTGTCAATGGCTTGGTTATAATATCAGCCACTTCTCATCAGTTCCCACATGATCTAGTTTAACCACACCTAGTTAACCTTTTTTTAAGGATGTGATATTTGATTTCAATATTCTTTATACGAGAATGATGAATTGGATTATTCGTTATATTTATCATGTTGTTGTTATCATGGTGAATAACCATTGGCTGTTTCACCTCATCACAAGTATCTGTCAGTTGTTGCTTCGTCTACAACAGGTGAGTGCATGCCTTTTTAGAGGAGATATACCCAGCTTCATCTGTATAGAGAGAAGGTATTTTCTATTTCATAATCAACCTTCCCACATATTTATTTCCAATAAATAATGATCTTTAACTTGTGGAATTTCTATCCACCACAACTCTAGACCAGTCATCATTATAAAACGCTGATATTTCACTATCTCTTCCTGAAACAAAGTATAATCCATCATTATAAGTACGTTGAATGTACCTCATGATTCTTTTCACCATATCCATATGTTGTTCCATCGGATTACTCTAAAATTTTGCTGAAAAATGTGGCAAAGACAATACCTAGTCGTGTATTGGTTAGGTATAGAAATCTTCTAATGATTCTCCTATATATTGTGGGATCTAAAGATGTCTCATCCTTAGGCTTTCCTAGTTGTCTTCCAACCACAATCAGAGTTAACATTGGTTTGTATTCCGTCAAATTACATTTATTCAGAAGCCCTATTTCATACATTTCCTAATAAATGAACGTATAATCCTTCTTTTGAATCACTTTTAGCCCCAAAAAATATGTGATTTCAACAATCATATACATTTCAAATTTTGATTTCATGTGATTGGAAAATTCTTCCACTGATGTTTTCTTTATTCCTCCAAATATAATTTCATACACATACAACAACACCATAAATTGATCTTCCATCTAATTATTCACATATAGATTCTGGTAGAAACCTTTTACTTTAAATTCGATCTTCTTCAAATAGGAATCCAAATGAGAGTACCATTCTCATGGTGCTTTCTTCTAACCATAGAGTACTTCCTTTAATCAGAAAAACATTATTTCATCATTACCAAGATAAAACCCCGTTTTTTGTTCTATGTAGAATTATTATTTATAAAATCTATTTATGAAATCTTTTTTGACATCCATTTGATACACCATATATCCTTTTTAAATTTCCATGCAATGAAAAAGTCTGATTAAATCTAGTTTAGACTCTAGAGAAAAAGTTTCTTCAACAGCAACACCTTCAATATATGAATACCATTTACAAACCAACCGTGACTTATTTCTGATCACATTACTAGGCTCATAATTTTTTTTAAAATCCATTTCATACCACTCACATTGTGACCTTCATGTCTCTTGACTAGATACCATGTTTGGTTCTTGTTGATATAGTTTAACTCTTTATTCATGGCTTAAAACCATGATTCATCCTTTTCAAATTCTTTAAATTAGGATGGTTCTAAAATTGAAAGGAATGTACTTTTTTCATTATTCCTCATTATCATGGTTTGTGTGGGCACAGTCTAATCCCCGATGTTATTGTATTGATTTCATCCTCTATAATTTCTCCTATGAGGTTTAGTATAATTCTCTCTAGCCATGATTTCCTCTTCTAATTCTTCTTTAGAGTCAACATAATGATGTGACTCTGGATATTTTTTTTATTCCTTCATCTACTATAGTATTTGTATCCATTTTATATTCACATTCTTCCTCAACTTCTATGAAATCAACAAAATAATTATTTGGGGCATTTTTTTTATCTGTAATGATCTTTACATAAATTATTTCTACAATTTTTCTAAGGTTTTTATTAAATAATTTGTAGGATTTTCTATTCACTGAATATCCAAAGAATATTCCTTCATCTTCCACATCACCATACATTCTGTGATTTTCAATATTTAATTATGATAAAAAATTTACTTTTTAAAACATAAAAATACTTCAAAGAGGGATTCATTCCATGACATAACAAATACGGTGTATCGGTTTCACCCATACAAAGCCTTGTTTGATTTTGAATATACACTATAGCTTGAACAACCCATTTCAAGTAATTTTGAGGGATATGACTCTCAATCCTCATTGTTCTATACATAATGTTCACTAGTCGATTCCTATGCTCAACATCTCCATTTTTATGGGTTTCTCATAGAAGAAACCTCATGTAGTATTCCCTAATTCTATAGGTAATTTTCATACTCAATGTATGTGTATTCCCCTCCATTTTTATACCGCAAAACATTGATTGTCTATCCAATATCATTCTTGGTGATTCAGTGATAAGTTTTCATGCAATCAATAACGTATTATTTCCAATGTATAAAAATAAAACAATACATTCTACTATAATTATCAATTTAAATAACAAATTACCTTTCTCCACGCATTCCAAAAAAATTTATCAGGCCACATACATCTGTATGGATGAGATCAAAAATATTAGATTCCCATTTCTTCTTTGATCGATATGAACTATAGACCAACTTTACTAGTATGCATAAATCAAAAGTATGTTTCCATTCATGCTTTAGATTTGTGATGTACATGACTAAATTTAGCATAGATAACTTTTCCATGTATTTTTGATTAATGTGCCCCAACATCTGGTGCCACATGTCATTTTCCTCTTCAATAGTTATGTAGAGAATATTCTATCTAATATCAAATTGGTATAAGTTTCCATATGTTCTGCAACCTTTCATGAGAGAATTACTAGTCTTCCCTTTTATAGTGTACCCTTTTGGTTAAACATCACTAAATTCCCTGGTTCACAGAGTTGACTCACACTAAGGAGACTGTGACATAGACTATCCACATAAAGAGCATTAGTTTTCTTCAACTCTCTATTAGCAAGATCACTACATCCACTTCCTTTTCTTTTCAAAGCACAAATATTACAGAACCTTAGTGTTTCATCAATATTTTTATTAACATTCATTAACTGGTTTGCTTTTCCTATCAAATGGGACGAGCACCCACTATCAAGAATCCAAGTGATGTTATTCTTTGTAGCTTTAAGACCTAATTATGCAAGGTTAGATTTTTTATTTTTCCTCTTTTACATCAACAAAATATTAGATTGAGTGGAGGATAGGAATGAAAACTCATATTTCTTCATGCATGGGTTCTCTATATGTAAACTCTTCTTCGAATGGAGAAAAACTATTTGTAATAGCAACACCATTTGGTTGGTGAATATTAACCTATATCTGAGTTTTGTATAAATTTCCCCTGCCATTCCACTGCCTATAATACATATCTTTATGTCTAAAGTTTGAACAACGAAACAATATCTATAGAAATTATTTCTCCTATAAGAAGTAGGATGTGAATTTTTTCTCTTTTTTTAAACTCTTTTCTCTTCCGCACTCAAATGGATCCTTTCCTCTTTGAAACATGACATTGTATATCCCTAGTAGCCACAAAATTGAAACTTAATAAGTGGAAATGTCTTCTAATTTGGATTCCTCCTCATGTATCATTCCTTAGAAAAATAGTTTGGCTGCCTATCATTTCTGGATACAAAAGGATAGATTTTTGTTCTTCTTTTAGTTTGAATTGAGGTTTTGTTTTTCATCACTTCACGATACTTTCCAACACATCAAAATATAATCTTTCCTTTATTCTGGACCACTTCATTTGCAAAATTTAATGTTTCGAGATCACATCTGATTCCACTATATCCCATGCATGATGGTCTTTGATCATTCAAAATGTTTTTAAATCCATTATAAACACTTTTTTCTCTCTCCAGCAGCTCAAAATATGAGATCCATCAAAACTATATTTCATTCTCTATTTCTTTTTAAATTGATTGCCTTCAAGTTTTCTCTTAAGAGTAATAAATTCTTATTAAATACCCTCAATAGACCTTGACTTATCTTCTATTATGGTGAAGAGGTCATTGATAACCTTTGCATGTTATCCAATTCTATTCTTTAGTTCCACTATATCTTTTGTACTTACAAGGGTTGTTTATTTTACATTGAATACTTATTCAAGTCATTCAATTTCTACCTCAAGCTATTCAACAAATTTTTATGATTCTTCCATGGTTTCTCTCCACTTTTTTCATCTTTTTCTTTGATTCTCAAGCTTACTAAGGGCATCCTTAAGTTTTAACTTTTGATCAACATCAACACCCAACTAATGATCTCCATTTTTATATTATGATGATTTTTAATTCTCAAAATTATCCATCATAGATGATTGGTTTAGATATTTATACTCTAGTTATTCATCCTCAAATAATTAAATATCATCATTATCTTCTTCCCAGATAAAACAATTTTATTTATGTTTTCTTTATGGATTTTAATTTTTCATTTTTAGGAAACCATTTTTGAGGCATCTGGGATCTTCCAGCTTCACCTTTATCATCAACGAAATTTCTTGATCACTAAGAAGAAATTTTCCCAACTCTACCACAAAAAAACACTCTAAGGGTAGATTTCCTTTAATTATACCTTTTCTTTCTTGAACATCTGGGAGAAGAGGGAAATGAATTTTTCTTCCTCATTGTATTCATTAAAACTATCTCCTAAAATCTCGTGTTATTTCTTGGATTTGAATTCTATTTCATTACCGACACATGTTGTCGTATCATCTGGCTTGAATCACATTTCATAGGAGACCCAAATACTTAGCAGATCATCCACACAATGTCTAGAGAAGTCCCTTTTCCCCAAGGGCTGAATATTTTGGATTGTAGAGAGGTGGAAGCCTTATCAAAATATTCTTCACAATGTTAATGTCCTTGATATATTATTCAAGACCTCAAATTTCTCCTACATCTTCAGTAATTTGATTGAACAGGGAATCTTCATTTTCATTATAATGAATCTTTAGATCATCAAACCTGTTGTGAAAAACTTAGAGTTTTTATTCTTTCACTTTATCATCTCCATTGTAAATTTTTTCAAGTTTTTCCCACATATACTTTTCTAAGGTGTGGCTCATCAACGTCACATAGATCTGAATAGAAAGAGTATAAGTGAAAGAATTCTATTATTTAGTAAATACATCAATCATTTTTCTATATGAATCAGTCATAGACATCCCTGTAGGTTTAGAGACCTGTATTCCTTGTGTCGTAGAAAAAAAGACATTTATTCCAAGAGATATTATATGAGATATCATCATATTCTTTAAGATATGAATGTTTCTTCCATCAAAGGGGGGAACTATATTATATTCATTATATTCTCTATTATAGGAAGGAAGAATAAATTTAGCACTAGAAACCTTTACACTTTGATACCACTTGTAGGACCCCGGAACACGTTGAGAGGGTAGGGGTGAATCAAGGTGTCAAATTTTGATTTTAAAGTGCCAGATCTTATTCCTACATTGCTAGAAAATCATTAAAAATTCATGATATATTATTGAAAGAACAAAACAATCACATGTAGAAAGATAACACAATTCTTTTACTTGGTTAACCACTAATGGATATGTCAAAGGAAAATATGCTGAAAGTGTGTCAGATGTACCCAAATACACTAATATTCACTAGTTGTAGAATACATATGTTTGGTCACATTCACCATATTATAGGAACACATCCTTTATAAGAATTTAGGGATAGTTTACTACATCCCTTTGAACACTTATCTTGAATCCCCCTTTCCCACTGTTGTGGGGGAAGTCTTACTCAGTTTATTATCATGAAGGCATCTTCAATAGATTGGAATTGAAGTCATTGTCTCCATCCAGCATGAGAAACTTCTTTCGTCAAAGTTATAAACTGATGTATTTGAAAGAAATGATAAGATAAAATAGATATCAAAAGTCTGTTAGAATCTCAACACTACACTTGCATGCAACACCTAACCATGTGCGCAAGATTTCAGATATTTCCCACAAGATGGATTTCACACAAACCATATTTTCTGTGAAACCCTTCTCTTTCATGAAACTACAAAAAATGTTTCACTTGTTCATTTTATTCTAAAGGAATACATTTCACACAAGATTAACTCTCTTCAATTATATTGTGCACAAATCATTCGTGTGATTGAGAAACCGGATATTCACCGGAAAATTACCAAAGTCTTGAGTGGGGTAAGCCTATTAGTTATAAGTCTCAATGACCCTACGCATTAGTTTATGACATGTATTCATTGCTGCACATAATATTCCTTCCAAACATAAAGATCCCCTTATAATGCCACATTTGGAATGTAATATTCTTCTAAAAAACCTTATCTTTCATGAAAATTGTTCATAATTTCATGCACTTTTTCCCTTTTCCATATTTTAATTTAATGGCCCCTAAACATTCCTCTTGCACAAGATTTGAAACGGTATTCAATATTTTTTGAAACTCCTTTTTTCAAATTCACTTTTCTCCATTCTCTAATTTTTGGACCTAAAAATTTGGCAAACACTAGGAAGTAGCACCACCTTCAATACTGTTTCCTGCTTGAACTTTAATCTCCCTTTACTTGAAACCCCTATGATCATCTATGTAAGGATTTAAAAAAACATATGTACACCATGATCAACCTCGTGTGGATTGAAAACCAACACAAATCGACCTCCATTTTCAGCAGTGAATAGACTTTGTTCCAACAAATAATTCATTTCATAAACTTGTGTAAACCATAATTTCATAATTTAGTAAATATTATTACTATCTTATATTCCAACAGCCAAGTGATAACTATAATAATATTTTAATAATGATATTAATAGTATATTTTAGTTTGGTAAAATTCAGTCTTGTGTATAACACAATCTGCTGAAGGAACGTTGTATTGTGTGTAACATAATCCAAATGTAGTGATGCATGTAATGAAATATTATCTAGGTGTTGTGTGTAACACAATCTAAAATAAGGGTTTCTTGTATTGCACACATAAATTTGTGTTGTGTTGAATGAAATCCTAACTTGGTGTATCATGCATTGTAAGCCATAAAATAATTTTAATTTCTTCAAAAAAAACAATTATTAAAATCATATGGTATAACAATATTGGTGTGAGAAAATATATTTGAGACTCATACGATTAGAGTATACCACAAATCCTTAATCGAAAATATATATTACCATGAACTTTTAGGAATAAAAAACCATGGATATTTTAGATCATAAATTAAATAATTCGTTTCATGATGTTGAAGCTAGAAAAAACAAAAATCTATAACTTAGTGAGCCTATGTAAGAAAAATTCCAAGTCCCATAGAAGAGGCATTATAATATACCTCAAACCCTTGAAATTGTTTTGGTATCATCAGTATATGAACTATTTTTTGTCTATTCATCATTTTATAAAAAGAAACATCACATTGGTTAGTAAAATGAAACATAATTCCATTCTTTATTATATTAGTCATTAAAGAAAAAATTAGAGAAATAATGAATTTAATGATGGTAATATTCTATTACTCCTAGAAAAACTAAAAGTTTTAATACATTTATTGGAAATTTACCTAAAATAACTATCTCTATATTTATATGATCAATTTAAATCCAACCCTTAGAGATGGAATGTTAAAATAAATTTTACTTGTAAAACCTAAAATAATATTTAAAAAGCTTATCAAATAACAATTACTCTCATAATATCTATGCGGTGATATAAATCTATTTCCCATTCTCACCATGAGATATCTAATAGAAATGGATATAAACCAAAATCACTTCTATAAAAGAATCAAGATAAGAGTGAAATATCATATTCATTAGTTCTATGATACGTTTGGTTCATTTTTCAACCCAAAAGGAATGATTAAATCTTCATAGTGACTATAATAGATCCAAAATATTTATCAGGATAATCCTATGATCATAGTCAAAGTAGATGATACCCACAATATAAATATTTCATTGAAAACAACCTCAAATCCTTAAAATAATCAAATAATTTTTTAATTTTGAGAAACAGATAACAATTATTGATATTAAATTAGTTTATACTTTAATTGTTTACACAAAACCACAAAAATTTTAGTTTCTTTCATGGTAAAAAGAATCATTGTCCCATATGGGTGAGTAATTTGTATAACAAATACCTTTTACTTGACCTCATATAATTAACTCTTTAACTTCATAAAATCTATTTCAGATATAAAATAATGGGGAATAGTACCTTAATATATTCAAGTAAAAAAATTTATTGATAATTATACTTTATTCTAAGAGTAAAAAATGATAAATATTTAATGAAAAAATGATAAAAATATTTTATCACTTCTGTTATAACATTTGTTCTTAAAACCTACAAAACTATAATAATTATACTATATATATATATATTACTAGACATTATTTTCCCTTGAACCAGTATCAAGTTACAATATTATAATCCTCACTCTATAAAAAACACCTACCTAGTACTATAAAGATATGTGAGAGAAAAAATCATTCAGTAGAAATCAATACAACCTTGAAACTAGATTTAATAGTCCACACCAAATATAATATTGAAATGATCTATATCCATGATAGTGATATATGAGAAATTTTTTATGATCTCACTATAACAAAACATTGTAAAAACCAATTACTTATTTCTCTATTATCTATATTATTTTTGATACATATTTTCTTCGAAGACACACCTATAAAAAAATTTCATTTTACATGAATTTACTATATATAATTAAATAAGTGTCACCCATATCGAAAAATTCATATGAATATTTATATAACACTAAAATCATACCTCTTAATATTTAAACCACCTCTCTAATATCCACCATGAATTAATCTGTTTCATATATCCTACTAACTCCCTTATACTATCCCTATAAAAAAGTTACTTACCCATAAAAATAGAATTATATTGTCAACTATGTCCACTATGTATACCTCCTCAACCAATCCTATATATAGAAGGTTATCTAGATCCTATAGACAAATCCAATGATTCATGGGTCTTTTGTGATCACTAGAAGATATTATCTAACAAATTCCCCTAAAAAATAATTGGATACATCTAAAATTTCCTTAGAAGTTTACCTTGTTGTACTCGTAGGGAAAATTGTACTTTATATTCCCTCAAAATACACATTTGTAATATAAAACTAAAGGAATTATTGATTTAGGAGTAGAAGGAGAATATCCACCTAGAATAACCTAGTAATATCCACTCTTATATGATTTTTCTTGATGTTTCTACCTTCCACTAGAAGACCCCTAACAATATCAATAACATTAAAGGGAACTTCCCTTTTATCCACATCCTATAAAATTTATTTTAACTAGTAAGAAATTATTTTCTAGTTTATAAAATATAGGGAGGTTAAATATTAACACATATATAGAAAACATTTCCTATAGACCCATTATAATCTTCTTAGATTTGGTATTGTTATTTCCACTCAAATTGTGAACAAAATAGAGAATTATAGTGAATATAAAAGCATATTAAATCAATGAAATGGTACATAGGTTAATCTCAATAAATTATCTATCATTTAATAAAAAGTGTGTATCTCAATATAAATATTCATAAAATAGTTCTTACAATCACTTTTTTGTGATTTATCAATTATTTTTTTACTTTAACCATCACACTCTACTATTGGTGACTAGATTCTCCAAGAATAAAGGTGAAAAAATGATTTTGTTCTAAAGTATCAATACTTTTAACTATTTTTAGATATAATCATATTACCTTTATTGTTCTTTGGTTGAAACATCACTCTGGAAGGTGGAAGATGATAGAATTAAAAAAAACTCATGATATTGGAAGTTAAGGGTTTCTACCATGGATATACCGACTCTAATTCAGATAGTATATGAGAAAACCCCTCTAGGTATTCATGATCGACATGTAGTATTATAGGTAGTTAATGTTCACCATCTATTTCACATAGAGATACTAGGGGTCAATGAAGTGTAATATTCTATATTTATATCACAATTTACTTTAGGATAAGTATTTTTCAAAATTTTGATCACCAAAATTGTCATAAAACTATAACTCTACCCCATCTCCCATTTATTCCATTTAATCATGTTATTTGATGCTTTAGAATATTTAAAAATATTTATCTTCTATTTAAATATAATCTTAAATAAATTATACTTTAATAATGTTAACAAAAATATCTAAAGAAAGTAAATCAATTGAATGGTTCACATTCACCAAATTATCATTAATAAAGTAACAAGAATGATGATTTATATATTATTAATGTTCTAGTAATTATAAATCATCAATTTATTTTAACAAATAGTGAATGAAAATATGAAACAAAATAATATTCCATTCCATCCTATATGTTCCTACTTATTTACACCTACTCATGATGTATTAAACTCAAATAAATAAGAAAAATTATAAAATAAACAAAAATCAAGACCAAAATGCAACTTGTTTCTAAAGATTCACATATAATTATACTATCTAGGAATATTTATGTTTTATTTAGTGATTTACATAAATCCTAGATCTTGATTACTCTAATGCATTAAATCCCTTGTGTGGTATAATACAATTTTGTAATTTTTCTAATATGAATACACCAACAATACCTAAAATGAGTCATCAAAACACCCCAATAATGCTTCCCAATCACCAAGGTTTGAAAAGAGACATAGGGTTTGTATATTAACTTGTGGTAAGAGGTATCCCTATTTAATAAAAAATTAAAATAAGTCTATAATTAGTAAATATTTTGGCATGAACTTATGTGAGGATTGAAAACTATACTAAACTTGAGTGAAACTTATCCGTTGAGGGAGGAAACATGTATCCTAAAGGGTACCAATTATAATTATAAAATTATATTACCTAACAACTATGTGTGTTCAAATTATATCTGATTATAATATAGAATATGAGTACATTCACCAACCATAATATATATCCAAAAAACCATGTACTTCAATGGTTAAAAAAATGACAAAAAAACCAAATTAATTATAGCTAAAAAATCTAGAGAAACATTTTTCGTTAGGACCTAGGTATTTTTAATTGTGATTTATGTTAGACCATAGATTATCCTCGTGATTCTCAACCTTATAGAAGTGTCTTGGGTTTCAGTATAATCCAATGAAATATTATTGGGAGTTATCGTATGATCGGGGTTTAAAAATAGTATGAAATGATGTTACTAGTGGTATTTTAAATAGGTATGTATATTTCAGGTGTTTTTGGGTGAAAATATTAAATAATGTTTAGTATTGGATTTTTTTATATAATTTGGTTGATTTTTTTTATATTTTTGAAAAATTATCTTAGCCTTTTATGTTACATATCAATGGGGAGGGAGAATATATATATTGCAAGAAAAAATGATACACATGGGAAAATAGAGAAGTGTTGGATGTATAAGTTTTTCTTCCATTGCATGTAGGTTTTTTGGACACCATGATGAAATGTGGAAAATTCATATAATGTGTAATATATTTGGACATGGAATCAGAAAATTAGATAAGTTTTTAATCACTCTTTTATGAATGGTTTTTAGGCGTGAGCATAATGTTTTTATCAAGGGCCTTCTGAAAGAATATTTAGTCAAAAACCTTATGTTTTAAAGAAAATATATCATATACTAGCTTTTTGTCTAATTAAAAAATATTTTGTATCATGTAATATACTATAAAATGGAATTTCATAAGAAATAAAACATATATTGATCTAAATAAATTACGCATCATATAAAATATGTTATGATAGAGTTGTTTCTTCTATGTAAAAAATATTAGATCCAGAAGGAAGATACTATATACGAGATTCATAAGATATCTTCTGAGTTTCAAGCTGATAAATTATTGAACCAAACTATTATACTTAATATTTTCATATATATATTATATTTGTGTCCCTAGGGGGTGATACGTAAGTGTTTTGTGTTTCCTAAGATTTGATATTTTTAATTATGGGTATATTTTTACTAAAATGATAAAAATAATATATTAAATATGAAATTTTACTATTAATGGATTTTAGGGATTTCATGAATAATATAAAACTCTAATACCTATTTTATTAATCCATTTAATTTATTCAAAGATATTCTCAAATCCTTCATATTTTTTTTGAAGTTTTAAACAAGGAGTAAAAATATTTAAGTCTAGATACCGTAATCTATTTCTCATTGGTTACTCTTTCTATTTTTTTAGTTCTCTCTATGGTGTCTGGAAATTGTTTTTTTGTAAAATTCTGGTAAATCTTATTATTATATTGAAATTGGTTGGACATTTTTTTCTAGAGGTTTTATAATATCAGGGATAAAATGTATACCCTATTTTTGTGTTTAAGAGAACGTTTCTTTCATTTGGAGGGAGTTTTAGATATTTTGAGTGTTTTTACATGAACTATTTATGGTGTTAGAAGTAGGAAACACTCACACCATGAAAATAATTCTTGATGTACATATATGACTATTAAGATTCCAATAATTTTCTTCAAATAATGAAAAATATTCAATCCATGAACCAGTTTTTCAATGTGAATACACGAGTTGAATTTTTTAACCTAAGGAGACACCTTTTTTGGCATACATGAAAATCATGGGTTCCCGCAATGAATATTGAATTCCAGATTTGAATAAATCACAATTTTTTGGTTTTGTGTAATGAATGCAAGAATCCTAATCCATGAGGATTTGTTACACCTATCCTCGAAGCCTTTACTCTTCTAATAGATTTTCACTGCTTCCTCCTTTTATGGATTACTTGGTTCAATGATCAATATCCATGGTGGTTGTGCTGCATCTCTCTCAATAAGATAACTCTATTATTCTTCATTTATAATGGTTGTGGTTACACTGTTAGGATATTTTCATGGATTGGTATATCATGTGAGGATGATTCTTGTTTTTTTAGATCTGTTTTACAATATTCTTTTATGGGAAATCCTTACTTTGGCCATGATGTGGTGTGTGTGGTTCTCAAGGTATGTGTATCATAAAATCTCTAACTACCATTTTTGTTATGAAATGTGATTATAAGATGTAGGGATCATTTATAAGACCTTATTTTTTTTGTTCGGTGTTCCTTCCAGTGATTTGGATCCCATCTATTTGGGTGAGCGACCTAGGTTTGAGGTCAGTGGTTCTATCTATTTCCTACATTTGAGGAACCATATTACTCAGAGTTTTATGAATTTATTTTATAAATTAATTTGAATTATTTTTTGGTTTGTGTAAATGGATTTTATATTTAATATGGTTTTACTGTTGTTTTAGTAAAATAAAATTCTTGTTTTTAAATAATTATTAAATAGATTTTGATACTCATTTTCAGTGAATGTTTTTCATAGAATAAAGATTTTTTTTGTATTTTTTTATGAAATGTGGAACTATTTTGAAATTATTTGAGAAATTAATAACACGGGTAAAATTATGTACTTAGGTGGAATGTGTGCCTTAGGTTCATCATAACTTTTATTATTGAGGTGTTCACTCATGGTATATTCCTCTACTCCCTAGGATTATTGTTGTAAATAATTTTGGTTGACACTGATGGCGGGTTCACTCATGGGTTGTTCTTTTGATCCTTAGTATCGTTTTCTAAGGACTTGGGTGAAGTACTAATTGATTATTGAATGAGTAGTCTACTAGATTTATATATTGTTATTTTTAGAATGATTTACCTATTATTTATCTTGTGCTATTTTGGATTTGATATACATGATTTTTTTTGATGAATGGTTTTGGACAATTACAATTTGAAACTATTTCTATAAGATTTTTTTAGAGCTTTAAAATAAGGGAAATATTTACCTTGATTTTTATATAACATTTTTTTATTTATTATCATTCCATGAACTATTTAAAATGATCATACTAGGATTATTTATAATGATACTTGATATGGAACACCTGGGTGAGATCTTACTATGTATGTTTAGCTCACACCATACACCCCCCCTAGAGGGTGTGTACCCCTAGTAATGTTTATTTATGTAGGGAAAGGACAGGTTCCATAGTGAGGTGATGTGGTTTCTATTGGTTTGGATTGGGTAGCTTATGGTGAGGTGGTGGGGGACTTCCCACATATCATTGGAGTAGTTTCCCTTTGGTTTTGTTGGACTAGTTACTTTTTTATTTTGGTTATTTATTTATACCACAATCACTATTACATTTTTGTTATGTAATATATTTCTCATTATTTTTCTTCTTCAAATCTATAAAGAATGTATATAAATTAAATTTAACATATTTAGGTTGGTAGGAATCAATATGTATAGTTATTTCTTGATTCCCTGGTGAGAGTCACTAGATCATGGGGATTGAGAAAATCTTTAAGGTATATGGAAGATTATGTGTAGTGTCAGTTTGTGGGGGTAACCTGGTTCATTAATTACAAAATGGTATCCATACTCAGTATGTTCTCAAGAGTTTTTATCTCAGGACATTTTTTAGGTTGGAGATAGGACTGCCAGAAAATGAGAGGTAGGTTGTGGTGAGTCCTTGTCTAGTTATTTTTTGTGATGAAACTTGAGAAACCAGGGGATGTTGGGATGTGTGTATCCTATGTTGAGTTCATGATCTTACTCTAGGTTTATAATTATGGTTTTATAATTTGAATTGATATTATCCCATTTTTGAGTGTTTAATCTATTTTGTGTGTGTAGTGATATAACACCGAGACATCTCTCGCAGGTTATGCATGAGGGCTCAGTGGATTCTCCTCCGGGGGATCCACATTTGGACCAGAATTTGATAGAGGCTATTATATGAGTAGTCCATTCCATGGAAAAAATATTACCTTCAGTCCAGAACCCATGTTTTGAGGTATAACCAATAGGTGAAGGAGATATGGATCAATATTCATAGTTATTTCATGAGAAGACACCATCCTTTAAGGTTATGAATAAACTCCATGAGGTGAAGGACTATCTATAAAAGATATATCATATCATCAACATCCTCAATACACTTGTGATAATCAAATTGAAGTGTGAAAAATTAATTCTTGAGGGTCCTAAGAAATGGTGGGATTATATGTTACAAGTGAATCGGAATGTGGGCTTAGATTGGATGGTTTTCAAGACACTCTTCTTTCAGTAGTTCCACCCAGTGTCTGTGATTATGGAAACATATCTGGAGTTCTTGTCTTTGTAGTAGAGATAAAATTTAATTTTAGATTACACCAATCTTTTTGTGGAGCTTGTACATTTTTCTTTTAAGGTGGTAAAGAATTATGATGACTTTATTTTCCCTTATAATAATTTCTAATATATTAAGAAATATTTTTGAAGATATAAAATATGTTGGTGAATGAATTTGAGGCCATGTGACTTCAATATTGATATTATAAAAATATTAAATATATTAATATCACAGATGTGTAGTTTTTCTGAAAAAGTTGTATAATTCATTAATGGAGTCTTAGAGTGTAAATTTGAGTGCATGGTTTAGTCCCAAATAGGGGGTTTACCCTAGGATGATGTAAGGTTTTTTGGTGTCGAATATCCGATTAATGCAGCCATTGGAAGTGTATTTTTTTAAAATAAATAATTAAATTTATTTATTTGATTTATATGGATTAACAAAGTAACAAAATCTATAAGTACCCAATTATAAATATTCTACAGGGTTGGCTACATAAACACTAGAAGAATTCATAGGATCAATGAGAATTATTCATTGGAGAATCACATCAGAGGACAACATGAAATCTGATTGAGTTGGATCCAGATCCCATGAACACAATAAGAATTTACTTCACTCATGAGAAAATTATTCACCAATGATTGATCTAAACCATGTTAGGACACATCATTTTTCTTTCACCCTCCTGATTAAATTTTTAAATCATATATTATTATTCACTTATGTTCTATGATTATTTAATCCTTCACATGATCCTGGTATACTAATTATTATTTTTAATTAAATTCATTATTGTTATGACATTTTATCACCATCGATAACCCATTTCCATGGTTTTGTGAAGATATCACTTGAACAATGTTGGTTGAAAATTTTTTTCTTATGATTTCCACCACCTGTTCTTTTTGTTCCTCATTTTTGGACTATAGGGTCATGATTTTACATTGCTAGGGTGATTTTGAGCATGATCAAACCCCCAGATTCAGGGTGGTTTCTTGAATAATTATTAAATTAGTGTTTTTCAAAAGATCAAGACATTTTATAGGTGATAATTAATGGATATTAGATCCATGAATGGAAATGTGTGATGGGAGGTTCACATGACATGTGATGTCTTTGAGAGGATGACCAGATTCCATTTTCTAAAAACTAGAGGTTGGGAAATGATGATCAGAGGCATTTCCCTTTAATATTGGGTGGTGAAATGGTGATATTCATAGAAAATTGAAAACATATAGAAACCACCAGAATAAACTAGTATTTCAATGAAAAAAATAGAACATTCCATGTAGTTCAGAAGAACACACACCTTATACATCATTTCTTTGGAATCCAGGGTTTCCAGTTGAGTTAAGGATCATATACCATGTGATCTGGTCCACATGCCGTGTGGCCCTTCCCAGGAAGTGATAATTTGTTCGAGCTACACATTCCTAAGAGACTATAAAACATGAAATTCCATGTAATCTAGGAGTATATCGGAATGGGATGGTACTCAGGCTCAACCAGGTACATGGGGACAGACCGAAGGAAATGGGCATGGCTAGGAGCACATGGGCAGGCCCTGAGTGGATAAGACATGTCGAGTACCCCTTGTAAATTCAAGGTGTGATGAAATATATTCCAAGACATGTCTATAGGAGAACAAAACAAGTCAACATGGTGGGGCCACATGCCATGTAGGTCCCATAAACAATTTTTGGTCTCTCATACAACTTCTTCCTCTCATATCACCTTCGTTTAGAATTGGATTTTGGCCCATGAGTAGTCTATCCTATGTTTTTCCACATAGAACGTGATGGTGGAATTAATTTTGGAATAAAATATATGATATGAGGTGTTACAAGTGTGATTATTCATTAGTTGATGATTGCTGATGGGGGTGATCAGGGTAGGATCATTAGAGAGTTTCTGAGTTTGGTAATCCCTTGTAGCACCAGGTTATAAGAAATCCATTCTCTTTATAATTATATACACATTACTCCCCTACACTGGGTGTAGGTCATATATATATGGAGTGGTACTAACCCATCATTGAGATTCAGCGGTGAGTGGGTCATCTATGTGTGTTGTGGATCCCTCAATTGTGGAGCATAGAAACACAGAGTGGGTCCCTACATATAGATTATTGTTATTTTTATTTAGATACTGTCCATTAGAGATGAACCTTTTTTGAGATATAGGTAGACTCATATAATTTGTCTGGTCTATGATATAGAGATACCCATTATCTATTATCAAGATTTCTTTATGATCATATTTGTATATCCTAAGTTTAAATTATCAGTTTATTTATCTTGTATTGACCTCTTTTTGTATTTATATATCACTCCCTTTTTAATTTTTATGGTGTCCTATTTGGTTTTTAAATACCAACCATGATATGGGATTTTACCGCATGTGTCAAGTCTTGTGAAGATGGTGGTCAGATTGACAGTTAATTTGGTGGATCATTGGAAAAAAAGTGTGCATTGTACATAATTATTGGACAATAATTATAGATCAAGATATTATATCTCTCAATTTTCCAATTATTCTATTTTTTTATTCTGGTTGAGACTTAATTTTGGGTTGGTCATGTATTTTTCTCGTTTTGTTTTGGTTTATACGGTCTTAAACTATTGTATTTTTCTTAGAGGTTATTTCAATCACTTTTACACTATATATATTATTATCTTTTATATTACTCTACAATTTATTCCTGGATATATTTGGGTGTGCGAGTTAAGGTACATTAGAAGAAATCCTACCATTTAAATTATTCCTTCTCAATGCTTATCGCATGCCCCTAGACTAATAAAGGTGGGCTTATGGTTTTAGATCTTAGACGTTTTCTTGTCAAGTGGGCCTTGGTGGGTCAAGTTATAATAATAATGATCATGTGATAGCTCAGAAGTACATATAGGGGTTTTGAACAAATATTGGATCATAGGTATTCATGCTGAATCTTTCAACCTATGTGGATATATTAAATAGAGTTGTGATGGATTAAATGGACATGGAATTCAAGATAAATTATAATTACCATTCTCTTCCACCTAATAATAGCTTCAATGGAACATAAAAACAGAATATAAAGTTGAATGATCATAATAAGAGTGGTGGAGGTGGTTATCCATCATGATCCGACTCAACACCATCAGTAGCTTCTAGTAGTGTTCCCATGACTCGATACCAATGTGGAATAATAGGGAACAACTAACATTCTTGTCCCCACCCTATGATTATTAGCATTTATTTTGGCCTCTAGCTAGAGTGGTATTTATAGAATATGTCCATTCCATGATATGATTAGTTATTTTCAACTCCAAATGAGACTATAACATAATCATAATATTCAATATCTATAGTACTCCAGCCACATGACATATAAGTGAAGAACATTCACATAGTGTATGAGTATCCAGTGGAGGTTATTGCATGTTTGAAGATAGTGAGAGGTACCATATTTTTTTCATCTTCTATTATGATTTCATTATTTGATATAGTTGACTCCCACTCATTTATATCTTCCAATTTTATTGATATTTTGAAAATTAAATTATAGATCCTGTCCTTTTCCATGGATTTAGGGACAACTTTTTGGAAGAAGAAAGATAAGGGGTTTCAATGTCCTTCTTTTTCTATATCAATAGATTATTTGGATTTAGTATGGAATTTTCTCTTTCTTGATTTGGATCTATCTGACATCATCATCAAGATGGATTGGATTGTTATAAATCACACTGATATTGATTTTTATCTTTGTAATGCCATGTTTTTTGTTTCTGATAGGATCTCTTAGGTGTTTCATGGATAGAGGGATCTAAGATCAAGTCATTCAAGTTCTTATCACCTAGAGTCCAAAGGTTTTATTTCTATTATTTCATTTGATCCAAATGTGGTTTCTTCTCTTGTTGATATTTCAATGGTTTTTCATAACATTATTTATATTCTCTTAGATTAATTATTTGTTTATCCTATATAGAGATAGGTAGAATTTATGATTATTTGGTGTTTGGTATGCATTTTATATCGATATCCTCATATTATATGGTAACATTGGAAATTAATGAGCTCAAGATCTAGTTGGATGACAAAATAGAGAAAGGTTTCAATCACCCTAGTGATATTTACTAAGGATGTAAATAGTTCAGCATTATTATACATGTACTATCAGAAGTTAAACTGAGTGATGTTTAAGAAGTACCCTTTTCCCCATGTGGGTGACTATTTTGATCATTTTAAGGGGGATAAGTGGTTTTCAGATATTAAACTTTGTTCAGGTTACCATTATCTTAGTTTTTAGGCAATTTATATATTTAATATGGTATTCAAGAGTATGTATGGTCATTATGAATATCTTATGTTGTATTTTGGTTAGAATAATTATCCCATAGTTTTTAGGGATCTGATGAACAAGATATTCCACAAATATCTTGAAGCCGTTTTCATAGTATTCACAGAAGATATTTTGGTTTATTCAAGGTTTGAGTGTGAGAATGAGCACTATCCGAATTTTGTTTTAGAAATCCCATGGAGACCATATCTATATAGATTGATTTCAAAATAATGTTTCTGGATCCAAGATTTGAGGTTCATATAGAATACGGTTTTGGAGAATGGATTATTAGTCGGATGATAAAGGTTTTACTTTCATGGATAGATCCACAAAATATCCCTATGAGACAAAGACTGCTTAGTCTTTTTCGATTCTATAGGAAGTTCTTCAAGAAATTATCAATGTTTCTATCTCGTTTGGTTTCTGATACTAGTAAAGGGGTTAAATTCATAATGGATTATAAGTACCAAGCGTCATTTAATTTTTTAAATTATCTTCTAACATCAATTACAGATTTTATCTTACCTAAGATCAGTAAGGGTTATGTGGTATACTGTGCATAATTTGGTGGAAGCTAGGGATATTTAATTATATAGGATAATAATATGGTGGCCTATGGATCTTGATATCTTTAGCCACATGAGAATAATTACACTACTCATGATTTGAAGCTTTCTATAGTTATCCTTGTGCTTAAGTGTTGGAGACATTACCATTTTTGGGAGAGATTAATATTCTTTTATAACCATAAGATCCTGGGTTATATCTTTTCTTAGAAGGACATGAATCTTAGAGAGAGATGGTGGGTGGAGTTCCTTCAGTTTTCAATTTTGAAATCGAGAATTCCCTAGGGAAGGATAATTCCATTTTGGATGCTCTCATAAGGAAAGTGCTATCACATTTTTTATTATATTGAAGGAAGAGAGGAAACTTGTGGGAATCATTTCTTAATTTCATCTAGACACTTTGGGGGATTATTTTGGCATTGTTATGACCAGTGTTCAGTTACTGTCATTACTCCTTGAGTATATTCTATATTGTCAAAAACAAGATGATGAGATTAGAAGAATCGGATAAATCAATGATGGTGGGGAGATTATTTTTAGTTGGTATATACCTTATGATCAAATTCAATAATTTATTAGTTGTCTTGTTATCCCATCATCTATGATGAGTTCAATTTTCTTAAAAGTCATAGATCTTTGTTGGTCATTCATTTGGGAATGAAAAAGATTTGTTATGACAAGAGATGAAGATTCTGGTGGTTGGGTATAAAGTGTGACATTTCTTATCTTATTGCCCACTATTATTCCTTCCAATAGATAATGACATAGAATCCGATACCTTTTATTTTTCTCTAGGATCATACAGTTTTAGTTCGAAAATGGGATGTGGAATCCATGGACTTGTTCATTGAACTATCATGGACACTCCAACAGAAGAATTCTATCTGGGTGGAGGTTAATCAATTGACAAAGGATGATCATTTTGTTTTGATCAGGGACGCCACTAAGGATGAAATTATGGGTAATCTATATGTGTAAGGGATAATGAGGCTACATAGGTTTACCTCTAACATTATTTCAGATATATATCCTAGGTTTACTTATAGTTTCTAGAAGAGTCTCCAAGTGGTGATTGAGACTTAGGTCAGGTTGAGTATAATTTATTATTCATAGAATAATGGTCAAGAAGAGAATAATATTTAGATCTCAGAAGATACAATCAATGCATATGGCTTGGATCTTGATGGATCATGGGATAATCATTTGGGACTAGTTGAGTTTTCTTATAATAATAAATATGATTCATCGATCAGAATAGATCACTTTGAAGATTTGTATGGTCTCATGTGTAGATCATCTATTTATTGTGAAGATGTGGGTGAGGCCTAACTTATGGGACTAAGTTTCAATTAGGAGAAATTGGTGAGGGTTTAGGATATACATTGATGTCTTTTTATAGTGTAGAGTTTTCATAAATTTTATGTCAATTAGAAACATCATCCTTTAGATTTTTTCATAGTTGACTGTGTTTTCTTGAAAGTTTCTCCTCAGTTAGGTTATGATCAACTTGTGAGATAGTTGAATCTTGATATGGGTTATGTTTTGTTTTTTTACGTCACTAATATACTTGAGAAGTCTTCTTATCTGTTAGTGTTTCGATCTTGGTTGATATTTATTCTGGATGTTTTCCATGTATCACAGCTTAGGAATTACCATCTTGATCCCTCTCACATTATGCGTTGAGAAAAGATTGGGTTGAATCCAAATGTTTTGGTTTTGTAAAAACTTATGGAAATCAAGTATTCTTAGGTAAAATTCATGAATGGAAAGTCTATTACATTGGTCCTAGTTCTATGGAGACATAAATCAGCTTCTTACGATACATGGGAGCAGAAATCATATATGAGGGAGTAGTGGCCTCACCTATTTCTAGAGTAATTTTTTTTCAGATGAATTATTTGGGATGTAAATTATGATGATGGGTAGATTGTAGCATCGTGGATAAAAGGTACACTCTTTTTTTTTGTTTTGAAGAAATTTTTTTCTCAATTATAGAGGGTGTTAGAGATATTTTGAGTGTTTCATCCGGAACAATTCTTTGTGTGGGAAACAAGACAAACTCAAACCATAATCATAATTCATTACAAGAGTATTTCACCGATTAAATTCCATGAATTTGGATTAAATAATTAAAATAATTTAGGCAATGAACTGGTTTCATGATGTGATTCTATCTTCCAATTTTTTATAACTTAAGGTGAAACCTTCTTTAACGTTTGTGAAACTCATGGGATTCATGCTGTGAATTTTAAATTTACCACCTGAATCATTCATGATCTATAGGTTTTATACAATAAATTTTTTAATACTAAATTATATTGTTTCCCTCATTCCATGCACCCTATGATCTTCTAGGATATTTTGGTAACTTCCTCCTCTTTTTATTTCTTTTTTTGACTCTCGATCTCCATGGTGGTTCACTACGTATCTCTTGGTAAGAAGATTTTTTACTTCAATTTTACCATTTTTCATGGTTTCATAGTTGGGTTTTATTTATGGATCAGTTGATAATGCTGAAATGATTATTTTTTGATTTTTCTAGATCCATTGTGTGATATTCATCCAGGGGTCATTCCTTTCTTTGGTTGTGGGGTGGCGTGCATGGTTCTTGAGGTATGTGTAACATTACTACTTATTGAACCCATTTTATTATGAAATATGAGTCTTTATTTTAGAAATCATTTATTGGACTCAGTTTTTCATTTTGAGTTCTTTTGAATGTTTTAGATCACATAACTTTTGGTGCATGATCTGAGCATGTGGTAGGTGGTTCCATCTACAACCCACATTGGATGAACCATATTACTCTACTTTTTTAAATTATTTTATAAATGAATTAGCAATATTTTTTATGATTGTAAATAGATTGTGATAAAATATTATTTTCCCCTTGTTTGGGTAGAAGAAAAATAATTTTTTTAATGAATTATGAAATGGATTTAGAAATGGGGTTTCAAAGCATCTTTTTGATAGAATTAAGTGTTTTTTGTATTTTTTAATGAAATGAGGAACAATTTGAAATTATTTAAGAAATTAATCATATGGGAATCCTTGAGTACTTAGGTGGAAGGTGTAGCTTAGGGTCATCATGCATTTTATTATTAAGGGGTTCACTCATGGGGTGTTCATATTCTCTCTAATCACGTTGTTATAGGGACTTGTTACTAACATTGTTGGGTGGATCACTCATGGGTTGTTCCTCTACATAATAGGTATATGTTATGAGGTCTTGGGTGCACAATAGTAATTAATTTTGGTATTAGTAGCCTAGTATCTTAGCCTTTTATGATTCTTGTCATGATTTACATGTTACATTCCTTATACTATTATACCTTTGATATAAATTCTTTGGTTTCATATGAATGGTTATGGAAATTTTTTCATCCAAACTATTTTACCAGGATTATTTTAGAACTATGAAAAGGGGAAATATTTACAATGTTTTTCACATAAAAATATTTTATATCTTATCATACAATGATCCCTTCCAAATGATAATACTGATATTATTTTTACAGAGACTTGATATGGAAGACATGGGTGGGATTTTACTAAGATTTTTTAGCTCACACCCTGTAAACCCCTTTAGTGGTATGCAGAATAGGTTATGTATTTTGATATAGGGAAAATAAAGGCACCATAGTGAGGTGATGAGGTTTATTTCAACTGGATTTGGGAAGTTGGTGGTGAGATAGTGTGGAATTTCCCACATATAGCAGGAGTAGTCACCTTTTGTTTTGGTTTTCATTTCTTTAGAATTTTTCCTTTTTAATTCTAGTATTAGTATTTTATTTATACCACTATTTTATTTTAGTTATGGCATATAATTCTCTTAATTATTATTCAAATATTATTGTTTCTATGTAAATATGTTCCATGTATATTGAAGAGTTTGGGATAAATCATTATCTCTGGTTATTTTTTGATGCTTAGGGGTTATTATCCATTCCACAGGAAAAACAAACACCCATCAGATATGTGGAATATCATTTCAAGTGCCTGTATGTGAGGGTTATTTGGGTCAATTCATTATAGAAGACTGATATACATCTAATTTCTATTTCATAACTATTTATAGTCTTATACATGTGTTATGCATGTATAATAAATAATAATCAATGGGATTGTCTATGTGTTATTAGGAATAAAACCATGCATATTTTATACTATTAAAAAGAGATACTGATTGGTAATATCATGTGAGAAATGGTGGATATGATTAGTAATGACATTATTTCCTAGTTTTGTGGGTCTAGGTCATGACGAGATCAATTTTTCATATTATAAAACAGTGATTCTTGAGTTTTTATGATTAATGTGGTTCATTATGAACATATGGGGCATAACCAATGTGATATTTGGTGACATTGAACACTAGATATTGGGTGAAGAGGTCACTAGTATAATGAATATAATGTTGACCATTATCATGGGTGGTGATGGAGGTTCACCGTTGGTGTGACCTAGTTAATTGGTATTGTTTCTCACCCTAGAGATGTGACTGATAGAGTCATGTATACACAAAACAGATCACATGAGGGGGTTTAATCCACCCGTTATGGGTGGTGAACTTCATATAATAATCAACATGGGTGATCATGTTGTTCATCATTATGGAGGAGGTGAACACCAATAAATGTCCATAGTTGGTAGGGCGTGATAACACTAGGTTAATGATAATGATCTCAATATATGTTGGGAATGTTTATCTGGATTTTTTTAAATAACGGGTGTAGATTTGCTTTGGTTCTTCTAAGATTTTTAGATAATACGGGTTAATGATATAAAAGTCTATATAAAAATTGATATGAATTGTGGATGTGTTGTCAATGCATCATAATTGTTTTGGGATATTGATTCCATGTGACTTAGATTTGGTTGGAAGAATAGGGTAACATATGGTAAAACATAATATGATTGTATTATTCAACTCCAATAGTGGATTAGTTAGGTAAATAATTACTCAGGGATAGTTGAGAACAAGTTGATAATATTGTGTAACATGTTTTGGTTTACATTTATTTTCTTTCTTATTCACTAGTATAAAATAAATATATTGGTTCGGGATGCCATTGTTGGTGGAAAATAGAGTTCAAAATCATTCCTATGATGAGACACATATAACATTAAAATAATTTATGGTTCTTGGTATTGGTAAAGGTAAAGGTTAAATATTAGGAATCTAGTGGAGTTTGGAGTTCATATGGTAGATGACATGGTTTTTCATATAGGCCAAGTGGTTCCGCAGTGTCAATTGGTTAGATATTTTGATTAATTTCATACCTATATGTTTTTTATTATCCTAATAGGATGTTTTTGTGTTTTGTATGACCTTCAAGATATGATAGATTTTAATTAAACTGAACGTATATATATATTAACATTTATTTCTTTTTATTTTAATTTCTTACTCTATGTTTTGTTGATAATATTATAATTATCTTTAATGGGTATAATCTCACCACTATCACCACATATACCCCCACATATATTTGATATCCTTATGTGTACATGTAGGTTTGCTTGAGGTCATATGGATATTTGGTTTGGTTACTATGTAGTGATCTAGGACAGGGAATTACAAAGTGCTATTAGAGCATGAGTTTTCCATGAATACATAAATTAATAATATTCTATATTTATTTTTGAGTTTTTTATCTGGGTTGTGTTAAATTATAGTTGTAGAATTTTTTTGTAACTTGGGATGGGTATCATGATATTTTTTTAGTCCGTACCAGTACAAGCGGCATTCTAGTTTACCATATAAATTGAGTTTTTTGGATTTTCATGTCTATGGTTGAGTTATTTTATATGGATAAATGAGTATTCGATGTTATTGATTTTTTTATCATACTCTTGGACCATAGATATGATGCAGTACTTATGAATCATTTTATATATTTAGGGATTAGATTACCCATGCGTGTTTCTTATGATGACAATTTGGCTATAGAATGGAAAAATGGTTTAGCATTTTAAAGGGATAATGACATGTGAAAATATATTTTCCTACCATGGATCTAGGTGGAATTGTAATCATCCAACCCAGGATGGGTTGTGATTTCTTGAATGGAAGGGGATGGGATTTTTGAAGTATCTACAATTACATTTCTAACATTTTACAATGCATATTCTTGGTTTAATTATACTCATACATCACAAGGATATGATTCATACTATGAATGAGTAAGTGAATCCTACATGGGTATGATGTCTGTGATACTTGACCATGATATGGGTTGGTGGGGCTGTAAGGCCAGATGATGTGTGACATGGGTGTGATAGGGATGTTTAAGGGCTAGTGGGTTTCATATTATAACTTTCCCTCTTTTAAATATGTAGAGTATTATGTATTCATTGAGAATAGTATTTTGGTATCGATGAGAAGCTACCTTGATGGATTCTATTTAAGTGATAGGAAGAAGGATATGTGGTTCCACTAAGTTTTGAGCCGGATGAGGACCCTAAGGGTGGGTTTGAACATGATCCATAGGTTGAGGCTATGTTATAGGAAGCCTAGACACAATGGATAGATGATTTTGGCTACTGGTTAGATGATAAGCTCAAGGTGAGCTTCGTATGAGTTATACAGAGAATTGATAAGGGAGAGCAGTGAACATAGTCATTCCCAGAATATTTTACATGAAATTTTAAGTACCAACATCCTCCTTTGTTTTAGGGGGTTAGTATACCCTAAGAAACATAATACAAAATTTAGTTACTACAAACAATATTTGATTATATTGAGATTCCACTAGGAAAAAGTGAATTTTTTTCCACATATATGCTTAGAGGGAAGGTGAAGTACTGGTTGGACATATGGGTGTAATCAGGTAGGAATGAGGAGTTATCATTACAGGTATTTTAGGTAATATCATTCAAGAGGTTATTTCTCAAGATGTTGAGGGTATAATGGGACTAGGTGTTCATTCACCAAGTATATGAGGTGACCTTGGTCATGAATAATCTAGATAGGTTCACATAAATTTTTTTATTGGACTAAAATAGGAAGGAGATGATATATACATGGTAAAAAAATTTAGGGTGGTTTATAACATTATATTAATGTGTAAGCAAACATTTTAATATGGAAGGAATTATCTGAATTGGTGAACTCGGTGTTGATAGTAGAGTAAAACATAGTTGTTGGGAATGTTTCAAACTAGACTATGGCATCAAGTCCTATCAGTAGTGGAGCTCTAGGTAGCATGAAGTCAATTCATGAGGATTACTAACTAAGTAGACATGTCATAGGCTTGATGATGCCACTATATAGTGGTTCATTAATGACATTTTTTCAGTATGGTTACACAGTGAATATCCGAGCATAATGTGCTGACCTCCAAAAGAGTAAAGTGTATGTGAAAAAATGGCACATAAAGATTTTTTTTTCATGATGCCCTTATAGTGATATGAAGTTAGAGGACTGAGACCATGTTAACAATCTGATAGAGGACTAAGACTAGTACCATGATTTGGCAGTTAGGATACTATGACACATTTGGGATGTAGTAGCGGATGGGATACCAAGTAGTGGGTAAAGTGGATGATAGTGTTTGTGAATCTATATGGAGGACATGCATCATTTAATCATCATTGGGCCAATTACTTATGATGTAGCTAATATATTCAATGTAATCTACGTATTTATCTACTATTGAAGGTATCAAATGACCATATTACTAAGGTTTTGTATGATGGATACCAGTACATGATGTGTTTATATGATAAAAGGATTAACCTGACACTGGTTAATATTTGAGAATTATGTACAATATTTAATAATTTTGGGATGCATTTACATTAGGTAGAAAGTGTGAATTAGGTACGATACATGATGAAATCGGTCATCAAGTATTCTATGAGAGGAAAGTGGGTATCAGATATTATTGAAGACTATTATAGTTGATAATTGGTGGCTATATATGAGTAGATGATGTGTGTGTGATGAATGGGTATAATTCCATAATTATATAAAATATATTTGTTGTGGTGAGTTTGGGTAGGTGATTACATTGGTGGGGAGTACCCATAAATGGGATCAGTTAGTAGGAATTAGGTAAAATGGGTATCCTGGGATAAGAAAGGTACTTTTGACATTGTCCTGATATTTTGGGAGTGAGATGAGTACAATGATCAGGTTTAATAAGAGGTGGTCGATAAATGGACAAGATATCTCAGGGATTCACTATCAAATTCTGTGTATGTTATAAGTTCTTAGGTATTCTTAATATTGATTTTGGTCAAATCATGGTTTGTCATTGTGATTCTATACCCCATAATTGTGTCAAGGGTATTAGTATAGGATGAGGAAGGTGTCCTGAGAGTTGGAATAGGCATGGGGTTTATATATTTTTCTAAATGATGTTGGTGGTTGTGTGTTCATTAATTTTGTATGTTTTAGGTTTTTTGGGTGTAAATTTTGAGTTGGGTAATTTTTTAATGGATTTTGTGTGGGTTTTTAAAAATTGTAGATTTTTTAAAAACTTATCTATATCCTACAAATTATTTATTATAGGGGAGAATGAATATATATTACTCCGGAAAAAATGTAATTTATGGGAAAATGTAAATGTATATGATTAATAAGTTTTTAGTTTTGTGTTCATTTGTTTTATTTGACACCCTATTAGTATAAAATGAAATCATGGAGTGTGTAAAACATTTAATTATGGAATTATAAATCTAGTCAAGTGTTGTATCCCCTATATATGTAGGGTGTTTGGTTGTGGTTGTAAGGTTTTTATCAAGGGCCTTTTGAAATGAGTCCAAGTCAAAAAAATATAAATTCAGAAAAAAATATATTATGTAATTACTTTTTACCTAAGTGAAATATATTAATTATGATGTAATATATTAATAATTGATGTTTTATTAAGGAAAAACATTTTTTGAGATAAATATATTATGTACAAAAAAATGCAATTAATGGAGTTTTTTAAAGGGAAAACCATACATTGATAAAGAATACATTACACATGTCAAGCATAATATATTTTCTGACCTGAAAACTAATAAAGTGTTGAATATCACAATGATACAAATTAGATTCAAAAATATATTATGTATGGGTTCCTAGGGGGTGATACAATATTTTATATTTTAAAATTTGGGTATATATTTCATAAAATGAAGAAAATGAAACATTAATATAGAAATTTGACTATAAAATGGATTTTAGAGATTTCATGACCAGAATATATCCTTGAGCACTAGATTATTCATCCCATATATTATAGGGATATCTTTGACGATTCATCTTAGATCTTCATGCGGTCTGGAGAATGGAGTATCCATAGGTAAAGAAAAATAACCTATAGAATTTTCACTAGTTCTTGTTCTTTTATTTTCTTCTATCAATGGTTTCTAGAAATATGGTATTTTATTTTGATTTGGGTTAATATTTTGATTAAAGATATATCTACTAGAGTTTCTTGGCTAAAATATTTAGGCATACTCTTGGTAGTTGGTTCCCAACCATTTCAATTATTATACATGTGTTATGTATGTATATTTAATATGTTTTGATAGGGTTGTATATGTGTGAATGGGAATGGAACCACTTGGGGTTTAAATTGTTCATAATATATTTCAAGGGGTAATCTCACATAGAAAATGATAGATATTATATAGTATGGAATAATTACCCAATTTTGTAGGATTAAGTCATGATAGGCTTGGTGTCACATATTTTAAATTGGCGATTCTTGAGTTGTGATGATTGATGTGGTTCCTTGGGAACATGTGGGGTGTAACCCATGTGACTATAGGTGATGTTGATGAATTGATATATGGTGATGAGGTATTCAATATAATGTATATGGTGTTGTCCATTTCAATAGACTATGATATAAATTCAATGTTGGTGTAGTATAGGTTATTGGTGATGCCTCTCACTATGGGGACTGAAGGTTCTGGGGTTGTGTGTATATAATAGAAGGCCTATCAGGTGGTTTAATCCACTCATTATCGGTGGATATCTCAATAGAATAATATAAAAATTGTGATGGTGTTGAAAATTAGTTTGTAATTGGTTCACATTGTAAAATGTCACATTTTTTTAGTGTGTGAGACCATCAAACTGGATATAATGCTCTCTATACATGTTGAGTCTGTTGAGACAGATTTTTCTAAATGATGGGTGTATATATTATTTGGGTTTTATAGTTTATTGATCTAGTAGTGGTAAAGGACATGGAAATCAATGGGACTTGTGATATGATTTGTGAAATTATCATTAACGTGTCATTATTATGTTGGTATGGTGATTCTATGCGACTTGTATTTGTTGAAAATTATGATGGAACTTCTAGTATGATAGAATATGTTTGTTTCATTCCATTATAGAACTGGATTAGGTAGATAAAGGCTAAATTGGGACTGGTTGAGCATGGTTAGTGCATGTTGTATAATATGTTTTTGTTTCCAGTTATCAGAATTTTCATGTACTAGTATATGAAATGGATATTAGTTATGGATGCAGTTTGTGGTGTCCAATTAAGTCTATAATCACACTATATAAAGGACCTATGAGATTCATGTAGAATTTGTAATTTTTTAGCATTATTAATGGTATAGGTTTTAAATCATGAAGAAAGTGGATCTTGGAGTTAAAATGAATTATGAGTTGTATGGTATGGTTTTACAGATGGTAAAAGTGGATTCTTAGTGTTGGGTTGGTGGATATTTGGATTAATTTTTTACTTGAACATGTGTGATTGGAATAAGGGAAATCAATTGGGTCTTTATGGCCTTCATGACATGGTATATGTTTATTAAACTAACTATACATATACCATTCCTGTGTTTCTTAATGTTTAAATTTATTCTATTATTTTGTGTTGATAGTAGTTTTATTATATTCAAAGGATATAATATCCCCACTATCACCCCATATAACCTCACTTCTAGTAATAGACAATTTTTGTTTAGGGTGGCATGCCTATTTTATAGAGTCTCTCTAGTCCGACTACTATGGTGTCTGATCTGATGGGGAATTTCAATATTGGTACTCCATTCATATTCCATGTGTTATCACCCAATCCAATGAAAAAAAAATCAAAAAGGCCCAACATGACTCCTCACTCCAAGTCCTATATCACACCATTCTCCAGTTCCTCACACTTTCATATATCACACATAAAATTATTCTTTGTATACCTAAAAGTACATGAATAATGTATGAGTATATAACACCAATTTTGTGGTTATTAATCAACCCCTACCAACCTATTATAAAATTGGGTGTATGTGGTGGAAATATGTTGCAAATATGAATTAAATTAGTCACAAATATGTTTAACAAATAAAGTACTAATGGTATATTCTAATCAGGGTTTCTAACAAACTAATATAGTCCAAATAGGAATAAGAAAAACCTATTTTGAGTCATTATTTCAATCCATAAGGAACAATATTTACATCAATTTTGACCTGTGGATATACATTCTAGTGCATAAAGATTACTTAATAATACATGATTTATCTCAAAATTCATTAACATAGGATTGTAACACCATAGACCAAAACATAATATGAGATATATGACATAATAGATCGTACGCATTCCATGGACATACCTAAGAAACCCTCATCTAATATTTCAAATGGTAAGGAATTCCACAGTTCTTACCCCCAATATATATTTTAGAGATATACCACATAGTTGGGGTATATGTATCCATTGGTAATTGGGGTACCCAAACCCATCCATTGTCACATTTTTATGGACCTATCATAAAGTATAAATAAAAAACTATGATCTAGATCTTATCTTATCATACTAGTTATAACTGACATATACAACATGGTAATTATAGTAAACATGTGTGCTAACCTATAAAGACATTATACATAACATAACTCTATCATAAAATTCTATGGTCTAAAAAATTTATACATATGAAACAAATTATGTTTAAAGAAACCAGGAAATCAAATAAAGAGATCATGAAAACAAGAATAAGACATTTAAATATTAAAAATAAAACCATTTATCAATTTAAAATTATTAATAATCATTTATCTTTAGAGGAAAATTTGTTTTAGGTTATTTCTCACTATACCCCATATCACTGATATGTATAAAACTCAATTGTATGAAAATAAATAAGATTTCACCTATCAAAGACTAAGATGAACATTATTTTTAAGTTCAACGGAGAAAATAATGCCACTTCATAAAAAATTTGGATAACATAGGTTAAAAAAATCATAGTTCATGAAACTTACCTAACATAAACCATGAAACAAGAACTTATGCAAGCTTCATTACCCCAATAATACTAATAACCTACCCACCTTTTCCCATTTAAGAAGAACATGTTGATTATTTTATTTATTTCAAAACATAAATTGAAGATGGATTTATGTATTTGATTCATATTAGAAGATATTTTATAAATATAGACCTCAAGGGTGACACTACCTTTGGTCTTATATTAGATAGATATCACATAATCTTTGAGAAGAGTCGAATCTATCTAATAAATACAAGGGAAGTGAAAGAGAAGGATGATAAGTGAATGAAGAGGTCTATAGGATGGATGGAAACATAAAATCCCAGGATTTGGGTTTATATTTAAGAAATTTTTACTTGAATAAATTTTTTTTAACCCTCTTTATAATAACTTTAGTGGAATTCCATTGGATTTCTATTGGGTTACCATAGGACTTCAGGTGGATTTAAAAATTATCTTGAATTATATTGGTAATAATTAGAGTTTCAATAAATTTTATACTCCAAATATTCTTATTCCTCCATCCATCCTATTCCTAAAATTCATTTCCTCATTAAATATAGTTTCACCAAATCTTTCTATATAGTCATTGAAGAAATTAAGTAACTAAAATAAATAAAAACACATGAATATTGGATTAGATTCACTGAATTTATATGTATTTAGAGATACTGTGATGAATATGATTTTATGGATTGATTCCACTATGTTAAGAAAAGTATTATCCCCAATAAAACCCACTGGTATATTTCCATAGGGATGGGTGTTTATAAACAGGTGGGATAGGTGGTTATGGTTTGTATTCTTTTAGAGACTTTGAGTACTTTCGTTATATTTGTGACTAATTTCATAAAAGATATTGGTTTGGGAGATAAATTCAAATTAACAAAAAGATTTTAAAAATTATTCCTTTATATCCTCTCAAAATAGAATTTTGTTCTCCTCATATAATAAAAAGGTTTTTTTTTTCAGATGTGGAGATTTTCTCAAGTGTTTTGAGCTTTGACCCCCTCAAAAATTCTGTAATGAGGTATTTGGGGTAAAGTTTCTTTTAACGATAAAATTTTATTCTTTTTTTTATACTAAAAAAGTTAAAATAAAATAATATTTCTTTTCCAAAACTACGTTGTCTATGTCATGAAGAACCTCATAAGAACAAATGATATAAAACTAAAAAAAATTGTGATCGACATACATAGGATTTTAGTCACTCGAAGTAGTTCTCATGTAGTTTAAAATAATATACACACATTCCATTATATAAAATTCCATCTTCTTCCTAATAAAACTTTAATAACCTATATTAAAACAAAATATCTATGAATTAAAATATCACTCAAACAAAACCTCATAAGGTTCCATGCCAATAATAAAATGACTAGATTTATCATAAGAAAACATAACTAATGGTAAGTTATCCACCTATAATCTAGAAAAATATTTATTTAACACTCCCAATATATCATATAATATCTTAATTATATATATATATATATATATATTCCCATTTGTCTATGGGTGAAATGACATGTTAATTAAAAATTTCATACTAAAGATATATTTTAATCCCTTAAATATTCATGATGTAAATCATGGATCATAGTATGAGATTATTATCATTAAAACTCCATGAAGGCTAACCACATTAGTTACAAAAATCTTAAAAACATTCAATTGAGAATGATTCCTTTAATGGTAATAAATAAAAATACTTACTCAATCGTTCAAAAAATACCCATCCAAAATAAATTCATCTAAGAAAAAAAGGTATTTCTATAAAAAAATCATAAAAATATCCTTCTATTTCCATTAGGTAACATCTAAGGGACATAATAGGCTTGTTGGTACATTATTATCAATATTCATGTACTGACATACAAGACATTTAGATATAAAATCAACCAGTTATTTCTTTATCTCATATGACCAAAGTTTATTCTTTATTTCATGATACATCATTATGATACTAAGATACAACTATAAAGATATAAAATGAAATTAAATAATACATTCTTCATATAGACTATTAAGAACAACTAAATTCCAAATGAATAACATGTGTGGTTCCTCTTCATCATTAAAACTATAAAAAGCCTCCCCAATGACTATAAAATATGTCTAAACCTCCACCTAAGGTTCTCCAAACTATTAATCCTCTACCTATTAGACTAATAATGATGTTAATATCATCTAAATAATACAAGATTCCTTATCAATATTCCCATAATATAGGTTTCACAATTCCAAGACCTCAACCATTTACATTCCTCATTCATCTCTTGAATAATTGATCAATAAATTTTTTTTAAAAATATTCAACTACCACATTTATTTTAACACAGGTATTTGTGATCTAAAATTATTAATCTGGAATAAATTATAACAATTTTCTATTTTAAAAATTAACGTCCCCTTAAAAAAATATATATGAAAAAATCTTATGATCTCTATAGAACCTTAAATGATCATCAAAAAAATAATTTCTCCCAATATCCTAGAAAAACCTCACCACCTTAAGATCTAAATTTTGAGTTGTATTATTACTTATATCAAGATTAAACTATATATACCTATAATTCATGACTACTATCAATTATATAATGACACATCTAAAACCATAATTATATTGATTATAGAATACTTCATTTAGAATAACTTATTTAGGTAATTAGAGAAGAAAATAACTTATTAAATTTCCTTTAAAAATATAAACCAAATTTGTATTCCTTCATCTGTGAAAAAACATTACATTTATTAGTTAATGTTGATAATGGATTCATAATCTATGAAGAATTGGATAAAAATTTCCTATAATAAATATGAAATCTTAAATTACTACGTACATAAGAAAAATTCGTTGGTAGGTTTAATGAAATAAAATCCTTGATCATCATTGGGTCTACTTATATTTGAATATCTAAAATGACATGATCTTAAAATTAAACCACATATGTATTGAATTGGTACATATAAATGTTCTTATACAACTAATTTCTCTTAAGGAACCCCAACACCATCATGAAATTCCCCACTTGGTCTTACTTTTTTTATAAAATAATCTAAGATATCATTGTTTAAGAACACAACAAAATAATCAATATAAGACTAAAAAACCTATTTATATTAATAAAAAATGGATAATTTTCATTCATTTCACATTAATATCAAAAAATAATTATATAAATATCCTCAATATTAACTCTTATATAGTGATATTTTGAACATAAATAAATATTGTAAGAATAATTTCAAATTTAATATAGTAAAAAATCACTTATCTTAGGTAGATGATAACAATTCTTCACCTTGACAAGGTTTTACTAGGTATAATCTATACATAGTCTAAACATTATATCATACTTTTTAAATAATAATACCAAATTTGAACTCCATGAGACACTATAAAATCAATCAAAAATTTTAATCCAAAAATTCTAAAAAGATTCTATTACTATATGATAAGATTCCATAAAAATAAAAGAAACACTTGGATATAAATATGTACATAATTCAATATATTTCCTCAGAGTTCAAATAAAAAATTAATCACTAAAACATAAAAATATTCCCTCACAACACTAATATATTCCTTCATATTTTCATTTGATAAAAAAATATTCAAGGTCACCCATTGATATGTATTAATATATGACTCAATCTATTTATTGCCTTTTAAAAAATCTATTTCCCATAAGAAAAAAACCCAATCTCATTCCCACTTAAAAACAAATCACCATCCATTAATATAAATAATTACATTTCTTTAAAAAATACAACCGATCAATTCAATGTAAAACATAAAATGATTTCATTATTAAAAATATTTGATTACATTAGAATTAATCTCACCCCTTAATTAACTCAAAACAAAACACCTTAGAAAACCTTATCCAACCTCAAATTTGTCTAGTATACTCCATTGGTGTCTAATAATTCTCTAGTAAAATAGAAAAACTTGTAAAAAGTAATGAAAAATAAATTAATATAAATTTAATGTATTAATTAAAACTAAATCAAGAGTATAGTAAAAGAAAATCATACCTCGAACCACCTGTGGTCCTTCGAAAATTTTCAACTTGGAGTTTTTCTATGCAAGATCTTCATCCTCATTATGTTTTCTACTTGTATATAAATTCTATATATGTATTTTTATATCTTTGTGAACATTTATCTAAACCATGATACCCTCTTCTAATTCCACCAGATATTGGTGGACCTAACTGTATTGTATCTTGATGCTACTATGGAAGTTTCTTTTAAGGAGGATAATGAAACAAAAAGAGTGGTCCATTAACAAAAAAAATCTTCTCAGACATCCAATAAAAACTATAAATATATTGACATAAAAACTAGAGGCATTCCATACAACCATAAGTGAAACATTGAACAACCTATTTCCTACTTTATTTATGTATAATACCCATACATAAAAAATGAGATCTTACTAGTAGAAAATTACCATAAAAACACAATAATTTTAATTCCCGTAAACATTATGAACTTTCACCTCTTATAATACTTTATAAATTTACCTATGGAGAAATATATATAAAAAATATATACTATATAAGGAAATTATCCACCATATCAACATTATATAATATATTAATAGAATAATTCATAGAACGGATTCTCAACTACTCAAATTATCCTTTAACTTAACTTTTTGGAAATAAAAACCTCTAATGATATCATTAGTAATGAAATTTGTATAATAAAACAACATATGTTTAAAAATTATAATAGACACATGAATAATATATTTACTCATATAGATAACCAATAACTTTTGTTTTCAATTAAATCCATTACTATTTCATAAGAATTACTTCAAAGACATCTCTTGAAATGGAGCCATACTTACCATGCACACATGATGATCACATAATAAAAACATCCACCATTGATGCACTGATCATTGTAGATAATTCACCTATAAAGAAACATATTTCTCATTTCCCATGCAGATCAACATAAAGTAAATATAAATATACAATAACCACCATTAAATTTCATGACTAGAGATAGATCCTTCATATTTTAGTAGCTTATTTTTATGGAACACAATCATTTTAATGCATGAAAAACATTTATGTACATCCTCAAGTGCACAATATCTAGTGCTTGATGTGCCTCATCAAGTTCAAAATCATGATAAAATAAAATAAATGACATAATTATAAATAGATAAGACAACTCTATAATATGGATATATACAATTAATATATAATAATACCATCACACCCTTAATCCTCACATGTACTCCAACCTATACAAAACATATTCAATTATAATTCCTTGAAACAACAATTTTTTTAAATACATAACTTAAATGATGTCTTATTGGAAATATACTCTTATCATAATATTGATACATATATTAATAGAGTCCTTTCTTAGACCATAATGGTCATTCTATATTAACCCATTTTGTATGATGCTCATTATATTTAATGTTCATGTAATACAATTACCATACCAACCCATGAAACACTCACTAGTTCCTTCTCTAAACCATATCATAAACCCATTATCTCTTAATCCATTATTTCATTACATGGTCCTTCTAGGACTTTTCCAACGTTAGTGATGAATCCAAGTACAACCACCAAATTTTTCCATCAATAGAGTATATTATCACACTCATATAGTAGAAATTATATTTTAAAATATAATTCCAAAAGACCATAAATAATATCCATGATTAATGAATCTATAAATACTTTAATTATATTTATTCAATCAAATTTAATGTAAAATATAAGAAAAAAGGTTGAAAACAACCTCAAAAATTGATAATTCCTCTATACATAGGGTATGGTATATTAAAAAAACTTCCAACAAAGCATCTACCAAATCCAAAGCTAGACCTTCCTAAATAAAAAATAAATATATCTAAAATATATGAAATAGTATTTATAGAAAGTATGGGTGAATATAATAATAATTTATAGTTTCCGTCGAAAAACACACATGTGTCAATGTAAATAAATAATTCAAATACATCAATAGATGTAGTGAATAAAATAATACAATCATGTATAAAATTTCCAACATAGAATCATTAGTCCAAGTCCGTCACACACCTCATAGATAGTATACCTACTATAATATAGCCTCAAATTGATAACATCAGTGAAATTACACCAATTCAAAATGTAAGCCATGAAAATAAAACTATACTATTATAGGGACCTTATTATAAAATATAATGGTTAAAAAGATGCCCACATATAGGGGAACTTATTGTTACCAAATGTCTATCCCCAGTCGCTTACTCTACCATAACCCATCTCATTTTCCAATTATCATTTTCTCTTCTTTCTGACCACTGAGATTATCTTTCTTTATTAGGGCCCACCAAAAAATATTCTTCCCACCTCAATCATGATTAACTATACTACACATCATAAAAATACACTATATATTGTCCAAATCATCAACATCATCACAATAAAACATATAAAATAGATTAAAAATATTCAATAATATTTTATATCCCTTACCCAATACTCTCTCACACACACATACATAATAAGTTCCTTAGGAATTAATTACCACATATCAAAAACTCCTTAGATACTTAGTATTTATAACCTCTTATAGATCCATTTCAAATCTTTCAAAATTATTCATCACAATCTCTCTATCAATAAAAGAAATTAAAATTAAAAATATAAATTTATATAGGAGAGAACCAAAATTATTTAAGTTTCTTTATCCCTATGATTATATGACAGAACTCCATGCCTAATTTGAAGTGTTATTATTATAAAAACAACACCCCATGTAACTCACTAGATAAAATTCCATATTTACTAGTGTTGGGAAAATATATCCCATGGTAGCATTGAAACATATTTTATCTGATTATGTTTGTTGAAAAAAGGGATTACGTTGTCAATTTTTGAGTTACAAATATATTTTTGACAATCTATATTGAAAAATAAACATGACAATGTAATGGATGATTTGTAGGTGGTATAAAAACCAACATAAGGTGCACCATTTTCCAGTGTTTTCCAATTTTTTGGGTCAAAAAACAAGAGAATGGGGACGATTGTTTTTAGAAAATGGAGTTTTGTTCTAGTGTCTTTGAGTCTTTCAAAATTTAATTTCAGATGTTTTTCAAGATCATAACATCAAAATATGGAAATAAAAAGAAGGGCACACATGTTTTGGGGTTGACCCACAAGGTGACTAGAGTGACAGAGGCTTGGGAGAATAGACTTACGCACCTAGAGGAAAGTTGTGAACAAAAATATGGTGGGAAATATTAATATAAAATTATAGATACCCCCTTATTTTAGAATAAACTCAACACTTTAAAAAAATTTGAGATCTAGGCATGCATGTGGGTTGGGCACACAAGTATGTTGATACTTAGAAGTTGCACACCAATTAGTAGTTACATGAAAATATTGGTTTGGGTGTAAAATGGTGTGTGTCACCCGTTTTATGAGTTTAAGAAGGGATTTTCATGGAAGTGGTTAGGTTACCCATGTGCACTATTCTTAGAGAAGCATGCAAGTCAACCTTGGGTTGCATGAATTTTAGATGTTACATAGTATATTTGTGGTATTGTGGGGTTCATCAGTGGATGTATGTCAAACTTCAATAGATAATATATATACTGTTGATGATTAAGGTTTTCATACAAATTAAGGGACCTACAAATCCATAAACTATTAGTGGATCCCTTCCAAGATTAGTGAATGAATGAAGAGGAAGAAGATGATCCATCCCTCTAGCAGTGATCCAGAGGAAGAGACATAGAGATTGACCATTGGGAATGTAGTGAGAAGACCCTAAACATTATAGAGGTAGTGAGCCTGGTCATAGAAGAACTAGCACAATCATTTTTTGATAGTGATCTTTAGTGGATATGGTACACCATCACATCACCAATGTATGATCCTTGGACATAGTCTAGTGAGGGTGAACCAAGTAAAACTCTGTGTGCCTATGTGTTTTATTTCAGGAATTACATTCAAAGCATCATCATCAGAAAAATAATGAAATAATAATAACAATATTAACACTTAAGTGAAAAAATGATCCCTTCCCATAAATATGTTACGATCTAGTGGTGAAGGAAAAATTTTCAAAAATAATATCCACACCCTGATTCCCCCCCTCTTAGGGTATCGAGGCCCCTTTTGGACAAAACAAGTAGTTTATTTTTTACTCAATATTGAACCCCTGTATATCCCCTTACATAATTATGTAATGTTACTCTATCATAATAAGAAAATTTTAGAAATATCCATGGCCCCTATGAAAAATTGACCCAAATTTTTCCACAATTTTATATAAATTATTTATGTCCTCTTATCATAGATATATCAACATAGCATGATCAAAATCATCCCAATAAATTAAAATAGTAATATTATATCAAACTATCTCAACTAAAAGGCCCAAAAACCCTAAGAGGGGTGTTAATTAAGGTGTATAAAATCACCAATCAAATGGGTCTTAGTAACATTTAGAAATAATAATGAAACATTTTAACTAAAACAATTATTTAAACTAACTAGATATAAAAATTTATGTGTAAGGAACAAGTATAAAAATTGGTTTACCGATATTATTCTATGTTCATGGAGCAAATATTGATGATATATTGATGTACTAAGATATTATTAACACATTTTCATGAATAAAAATTTTAGAACAATCACTCTACCCATTCAAAGGGCCACACAATCTTCATACCCCTCTGATAGCTTCATTAAGATAGAGATACAAAAATATATGACATGCAAGTAACTGGGATAAATGTATTGAGAGATCATTAATAAAAAATTATAAAATTTCTTTTTACATTTTTCGATATATTCAACAACAATATAACCCCTTAAATCATGTTCATATTTTCTCTTCAATCTTTCTTAAATAGTAAAATTTAAAAATGTTTTCTTTTATATATTTTCTATGTAATTTTTTTCCATTTTTTCAATTTTTCAACATTAAATTATTATTTTTTTACACCAAAGTCCACTGTATTAATATCCCATAACCTCATTATCTTTCAACAAATTCCATCAGGGATGAGTCAAAGTTCTCTTTAATGTTCAAATCATTACATATTTTTAATTAACGACAAAATTTTATAACAATTAAAAACAATGGTGTTAGATGTAAACCATGAAATGGTTTATTAGTCAATGATTTGATAGGGAACACCATGTATAGTTAATCACAAATCATTATAACAGTATGCCAATTTTTTATTTAAAATATCATCAAATATATGTGTCTAGTTGTTTTATTAAGTTCCATTTTTTTAACATCCTTAGAATTTTTATTCTTATATGAATATATCTTCAGTTATTTCCTTTCGAAACCACATATTTATTTTCCTCCAACCTTCAAAAATCAATATCACTAATTTTATAAAAATATATTCAAAAATATATTTCTTGAAGCATGTTAAAATTTCTTTGAAACAAGAGAGTTTCATCAATAAACCAAAGTAGAATCTAGTTGAAACTATACACATAAATATCATCTCAGATTCATATCATATTCTATAGATCGAATCACAATTATTTAATCACTAGATTATATAACAAGATTTAATAGATCTAAATATTCTTTATTTAAAAAACCCAATAAAATAATTTTAGATTCATCATGAGAATTTATATTCTCAAAGTTATAATTTAATCATGGATCACCTAGAATCATGATAATAAAAAATCTATAAATAAAATTCAAGAAATTCAGAAAATGAAAAAATAATTTTCACTAGAATAATTTTATTTTAGAAACACAATTCAACCTTTAAAAAGTATATCAAAATCATTTTTCATTGATATTCTTCATAAATGGATTAAACATCAGCTCTCAAAATTTTCAGGATTGAATCACTAACCCATTTAGATTTTTTTTGTTTTTTCATAACACCTAATAAATTATTTCTAATCATGGAATTTTAACTTTCTATTTATATTCATAAATTTGGAAAATTTTATTTTTTTCTACAGAATTCATCAAAATTTATAGGGGTTGATGTTTACGTAGGATAGCCACCATATTTAATGGCTAGAAAATCATCTCAATAAAAAAAATATTTTATATATATCACTAAATAATTCATACAATGATTCTAAATAATGTTTAAGCAAAGGTCAAATGATGTTTATGAAAGTAGGATTCATGTTTACAGATGGTATACATTATGTATATAAAACATTGTATGATGCTTATACAAAAAAGGATGATTCTTTGTGATATATTACTTTTTCATTTTTTCAAAATATCTTGTCTAAAATGATGGCGACGTAGATTATGGAATCATCTAATGAGATATTATCCTTATACAAAGGAGATAATGCTTAGATAGATCTAGACTTCATAATTATTAATAAAACTAGTAAGTTGAAAAAATATGCAATTAAAATACAAGCCACATAAAATTACATTAGGCTATCTCTACCATTATTAAAACTTTATAAAAGTGTTATTAAACTCAATGTTAACCAACCTTCATGTGTGATAAACCTTGGATGGTTTCTCCGAAACTTCAAGCTAGCTTTCTTTTATCCAAAGAAAATCCTTCCATCTCGTCATGTGCTAGATCTTCTTTCACTTCTCCAAATAATTGTATAGTATAGTAGAACACTATCATCATCAAATTCCATTATTTACATAAATATCAGCTCAAAAAATACTAACATGTTATGGGTTTCTCACCAATCATCAAAATTTATTCTTATTTATCATTATTTTCATAATCATAGGGCACTTCAAATGAAAAATGATGAGTGGAGACTAAGAACCCTAAAATTTTCTTGAAAGATATCTAAAACCAGGGAGAAAAATCATTAGAACTTCAATAGGTCCCTGTAAGGACTCATAATATGGAAATATATAGTTGAAACTTGATCAATGATTTTTAAGTGAAGTGTAATAGAAACATGGGTGAGTATTTAAAGAAAATGTGGGATAATTGTTTATGAATTTTTTACACATAGGAATTTAATGTAATGGTTGTGGAAAATTGAATTCCATTAGTGTACCCATGATTTTAGATCATGGAATTTGAAAATTATATCATATCTATTTAATATATACTATGTAAATAATCAAACTCCCTATTTTATTATTTTTTCCACAGAAATGACTTATATCCACATTGACCTATATTTGAAACATTAAATGGAATTTAGACTCCAGGAAGTCTATTAATGCGTTGGAAACTAATTTTAAAACATTGAAATACATTATTTTATTAAATAATTATAATTTCTATAAAAAATTAATTAATTTGAATTATTAATCATTTTTTCACAACAAAATGAAGCCATAGTTCATACTGTATACACATAGAACATTGTACCACTCAATTAAAAATTAACTATTTTGAAAAATTATTCAAAATTCACTAGTGGATAAATTTTATGTTCTGAATCAAAATTTAAGGTCCTTTTTTTGAAAAAAAAACTTTATATTTATGGGAAATTTAATTATTAAATGATACAAATAGTGTGTTTCAAAACTATATTTTTAACTCTAAATAAATATAGTTTTTAATAAAATTTATAGTACTCTATGACACATGTATATATTTATAATTTTATTACTTTATCAATATAAATTATTATTAATTATTTATTATACCATTACCAAATTATGTTTTTTATTTTTTTATAGACTAATATGTTACAAAAAATGGTCACACTACTATTACAATGGAGATGTTGGTAAGTTACTATTCCAACAGTCACCTTACCCTATAAGAAATCATATTACCCCTTATAAATACAACTCAATCTAAATCATAAAATAATTCATATCTTTATCTTAGTTTCTATATCATTTCCATTCCATTTTTTATTGGTTTCTTCATAAGAGTAATGCATACTTTATTTTTTGTTTTTATTTTATAAATATAATCCCTTGGAGTTCATGATTGTTCTATTATGATATATTTTGATATATTCTATTGCATTGGTTATAACTATTCTCGTATGTGTAATTTTTATGTATATATTAAGCTATAATAATTAAATAAAAGGACTTTTTTATGTGATAAATATTATAATTGAATGTTTATTTAAATTAGTATAATTTCCCATCTCATATTTCCCCAATTTAATACTTACATCTTCAAATTTTAGGGTATATATTTATCTATCAAAAAATGGATAATTTTTCATCATTTCTTCCTTAGAGTCCCATGTTTCATCCTATAACACATGATTCCTCTAAAGTAGAATAACTATAAAAGTTCATCAATTTTGGAACCCCTAATATCGAGAGAATAGAATCTAGTTCATCATTAGATGATAAGTTAGCTCTAGAAATTTTTTTATTTGTGAGTATGGGATTTTTTTTCATTTATTTTATAAAAATTGTTACATTAAATAATTGATTCACATTAAAAAGGTTATATGGAACATCCAAATGATAATACATAACTCTAATTCACTCTAAAATCTCAAAATGTCAAATATACATTGAATATATATTCCTCTTAAAAACTACCCTTATAACTCCCTTACATAGTGATACCTTTAAGAAAATGTGATGCCTTATATAAAGAAAAAATTCATTCTTATTATTGTCCAATTTGTTTTTCTATATTCTTTGATGTATCGTTATATGTTTCAGGATTGTTTGTTCATTATGAGTAATCTCATTCGTGCATTCTATACGAACTATCATCCTTTCCCCAACTATAAATAAATGTACTATATCACCAAAATTATACCTAGTAAGGGGTCTCTAAGACACCTTAGGAACACCTCACCCTATTCTAAAGGCTTATAATTAGTGGTGAGAGTATATGATCACATTGGGGAGACTATACACTCTAAATAACTGACATAAATCATGATTAGATAAAAAACCAACAACACATATCAAAGTGACCAATATAGAATTTCATCCAAAAAAATCGATATCAAAATAAATATACCCCATTCCATGCCAAATAATAATGAATTCATGTAGTCATACATCTCATAGATCTCCCATCAACCCAATTGCATATACTGTTAAAAAAACAAAAATAAAATACATAATAAGGCTCCAATTACATCCTTAGTAGACACCTTAACACCCCATCTCAAATCCCATTAAGATACTACATCCTGATATACTTTTTAACCTATACATATACATAGATAGAAGACATAAGGTCTATACATTCATCAAGGTTCCCATGTGTAGTCTAATAAATAAATCCCAATTGGGTATCACTAAGTTCCTTTAATATATTCTATCATATATATGTTTATCCATGAAGAATATAAGAAATATAATATATGAATTACACTCTAAAAATTCATGTCATCATGTCATAATCAGGATACCACAACACCCAAAAGAAATTAGGTCAGCCAATTTTGGAAAAGGAAGTCACTACAAAACCTTACCCAATAGATGTCCCGTATATTTGGATAAAGGAATAAAGTAGAGTCCCAATCACTATCCTCTCACTCAATGTTATGTCCTTTACACTCTTACTCTAGTTGTGTTATTAAACCATATAAAATTTCATATCTTATATGACCACCCTCTCACCTAGGGTAAGGCCTCACTCCCCATCAAATGATATGTATCAGACCACTACACTCACTTTGGGTCAGGCCTCATCACTCATATTTTACCAAAAATCATTCCACTACCCTCGCACTCAGGGTGAGAAAATCTACCACATTACATGTTGTATCTCATATCACCACCCTCCCACTCTGGGTGAGGTCATATTCCATATCACATTCCACCACAATATCATTCAAGGTGAGGTCACATACCATGTCACAAACTATGTATCGTATATACATCCTCTCACTTAGGGTGAGGTATCATAACATTCCATATAACATTTCCTATAAGACAAACCTCTCACTCAGGGCGAGGTCTCATATAATGTCATTTAGCACCTATCATACCACAACCCTTTCAATTTGGGTGATGTGTTACACCATGTCAGAAACTATGTCCCATACCACCACCATATCACTCATGTTGAGGTATCATTCCATTTCACACATACATAAAATCTTCACAAATCCTAGGTACTAGTAATTTGTTAACCTCTCACATTACAAGCACACCTCTAACTCAACTCACCATATAGGATCTATTTATGCATTCCTTTGTCCCGCAACAAAGAGAAAATCCATCACCCACCTAGACACAATAGATAAAATTAACCAACTCATTCCTTGACACAAAATAAAGGAATTAAATGTCCATTGGTATCACTATCTTTCATGTGATGGAAACTGCTTGGTTCCTCAAACCAAAACTAGACTACCCTCATTGATACCAATCCATGTCTATCACCTAAAAAATACCCATGAACCCCATACCCTACCTAACCCTAGCCTCAATAAGAAGTTGTAATCCTCAATATAAATTCTATAATCAGAAACATAGTTACACTAATGATGGATTTTTTTTAGAAAAGCCTACTCCAATCCCCTTATAAACCCAATTGAAATCCATCAATGAATTTCCAACTACCCACTCACAGGTCCCATCAAATATCTCCCGTTGAGGAACTATAATGTATTATATCCAGAGGAAACCCCCAAATTTACAACATATTAATACCCCAAGCACATAACTATCTCACTACATTCACCAAATCTACTACCCACCCTAAAGGAGTCATTTCAACCAAACCTGATGTGAACAACTATCACACCCGACACACCTAGGATTAAACCACTAGTTCTTGAAAACTAGACTCTGTGAGGACACACATTAGATATATATAACTCATTATAGGTATTGATACCTACCCCATTCCTCTAATAATATCATCCTAAATTTATTCCCACTTTAATTTAATTTTTTTGTGATTCTAAATCACTATGCGCACCAATGAACACTTTCTATAAACATAGGAGTCTCTAAGTGACCTAATTCTTCACTAAGAGAACTCCTAGTACCTTTCAAAATGGTCAAATCCTAAATACCAAAAAAATGAATATATTATAATGTATAAACAATCAAATGGTTTAGTATTATATGGATCACCTAAATCCAAATAAGAGTCTCCCTCCTTAATCCATGATCACTAAACCATAGCCAATCCCAAAATAAACCACAAAAATATAATGATCACATAGGTCATCGAATAACCCTCAAATAATTAATTATAATAATTTAAAATTAACATTACAATTTAATATAGTGATGAATAATTTAAATAAATCATCAATAAACACCACATAACCAAAACCACACCCAATGAAACATGAATATATTGCATCATCAAGAAACTTACCAAAACTGAAATAGTAGAAGATGATGTTTGTTTATCATTCTATGACACCCTTTATCCATTTAATGATAAATACCAATGAATCGAGATGGTTACACCATTTTTTGGTGGAATCATCACTCAAAACCTTACCCAAAACTATAAAAAATAGAGATAATGATAAATAAGAATGAAATAGGGAGAAGAAACACATCCCATACCAACCCCCATCATGAGGATCCGTGAGAGAAGACATAGAGGGTAGATGGAGAAAATGGACTTCTCAAACCCCCTTACCCCTCTAAATTATGGGAGGTTACAACCATAAAAACATGATAATTCGAATATTAAAAAGGTATGATGGATTTATTGGATACCCTAACCCTACTGGTCACCGAGTCTATCTCCAACATGTGTCTATGTGTGGTCTAGGGTGCACTGTCACCCTAGATAAGATATTAGGTACCCACCCCAACCTAATTTCATACTCGATGCCTTACTAATATTTAATTCAATATAAAGGCCACCTACACCCTACTGCAATGATCTCTAATTCAAATAGTCAATATCTTGAACCTCTAAACACACATGAAAACACCTAAATATGATTTCTAAACACTCAAATATCTAATATGAATCTCATTTGTCTACTTACCTATTATTGGAGTGAAAATTTTAAATATCCACTGAAAATATGGACCTCTAATGACATGGGTCATTAAAAACTCCCCACTATAACTTTTTTATCCCATATAAGCACATAGAAATGTCTCTTTGTATCCTAAATAACAATCAAAATTTGATACCTCTCCTTAATCCTAGTTTTGAGTGGAACCAAATATTGTTCAACTGCCCATGCACTAAAATCATATCTATTATCTTTTGATTATAAACCAATGGTCATATCCTTAGGATGTGATAACCATATCGAGAACAATATGCCTGATGTAGTTACCACCTCACCATATATAATTCTATAACAAAAAATTAGACAGTCCTCTTCTACCCATCCTTTCCCTAAAAAACCCATCCATATTTTCTGACACACCATGACATAATCCAACCATGATTCATTCACATCCAGAGGCATAATAAAATCATATAAACACCCACACCTATTTTTGAACTTAACACATAGTGTAACTCTATTCTTGGATCCTCAACTAACCAAATACACCATAATTCTATCTCTACAAATACCAATGCAACCCTAATTAATGTCACTCTTGGAACCTATAGAATTCAACATTATGGATGATACTCATACACTAACCCCCTATAACTCTACATTTTAACCCCAAATTCAATATTTACCATGTTACTAGATAATATAATATATACCACCACACCGACATCTTGATTCCATATTGACTTTCTACAAACCAATTTCACCACACCCATAACCCTTCTACCACATTGTTTATGCACCAGTGTGATAATATTTTTTCTACCATAAGATCCTTAGGATCATCCTATTAAAAAAACATACTTGATCTAAAAACCCGAAACTAGTTTTATTATTGATAATAAATACCAGACATGACTTACCCACTCATTCAAAAAAACTAACTCAAAACACTAATTAACACCCCTTCCTTGTTTACCTAGAATATCATCATCGATTTCCGTATTCCATAAAACAGATAGTGGTGTTACCTTCACCATATAAACTTATATAAGAATTACTTCATATCATTATCCTATACATGCACCAATGACACATGTGTGATAATCCTTCCATGTTGTCCTCATCATATCTCTAACTAACATTGTTGTAGAATATGATCCGATCAAAAAAACCATGGTCCTTAGATCCATATATGATGTCTTTTAAACCATATAGGGGAACCTACCATATTCATTAAAACCCTAGGTAACTATTCTCATAGAAATCTTAATGAATTCAATGACCCTTAACCAACAAAAAAACTACAAAGTCACATCCCATCCCTAATCATTCCCTAATGGTGATCACACACCAACCCACTCAAGGCCCATGAATCAACAAGGTAGTCTAGACTGAGTAGTAGAAACACTATAATTGTATCACTCGGGTTCCCTAAAAACCTATAAAATTCTCAACGTACTTATATGTGGCCCATTCCATCAACAAAAAATTTATTAGGAAACACACATGTATGGTGTGAATTTACACTCAGACATCAGTACTTTACTATAGAGACCATCTAAATACTCACTATCATTTATCCAAAGAAGATTAAAATTCATAGAAACCGTCTCAAATGTTTTCATTCCATTACCCAACTCAATATAATTTGAATTAGAATGGGTATAAACTATCATATTACTTGATCCCACAACCCTAATCATTCTTCCATGAGCCACATCACATTTAACACAGGATCACAAGCCTAAAAACTAACCATGATTCCCTTTTATGTTAACATGAATTTAGAAGAACCTTTAGTGACTTAATTTTAACGAGACCAAGGAATATCACTCATTCCAAGGCATATACATGATCAACCACTACACAAGTACCATTCGAAAACCATAATGTGTGTACCTATTATCTGCCAATCCTAGATTATACCATCATGTATCCCCATCCAATATCCCATATTAACAATAATTTAATGTAATAGGGATACACATCCAGTCAATACGACCTTCCAAAATGACCATTATAACAAAAAAATATTAAATTATTTTCATCATATAATCCCAAGGCATCAACATGTGCTCTTCTTACCTCTCAAGGGTATCTATGAAACATCCCAGGTAAATAAAGAATATGGAAATTTTAAATTTATAAATATTTGTGAATTAAATATTAATTTTACTTTAAAGGTGATGCTAGGTTTGATGTAGTACCTGATACACAACAACAGGTTTCTTTGAAAACTTACGTTGCACACAACGTTGAGTTATATTGAAAAATATTAATATAATATTATTATTTTAAATAGTAGTTAACGCCTAGCCCATGTAATGGAAGGAATGAATAGAACTAACTAAAATATGATTATACATGTTTTTTAAATATTTTTAATTTTATCCCATAAAAGATAGATGATTAAAATGTTAATGAATCTGATATTAAGCATAAACACTCTACTATTCTTTAAAAGGCCGATTTACCACCTTTTGAAGGTGAACCCTTTTTAAATATAGTTTTTGTCACTTTTATGTGTTATATTTGAAAATATAATATTCTTATTTATAATCAGGACATAATAATTTTCTTTTGTTGAAATTTAGGTTTTTATCTGATAATGTTCATTTTTAATGAATAGTGAAAAATACTACATTTTAATTTAAAACTGCCTTTTAATATAATTTATTTACATATTTAGATTGTTCTCTTAATTGGTTATAGAGTGTATTTGTATTATATTTTTACGATTAAATCCAATGTTGGTAATTGGAAGTAATTTCACTCTTAATTTGGACATAAAGAAAGGTAAATGTTTTGAAGGTTATTATTTCGTAAAAACTTGTTTTTTATTTTGACAACATGAATTAATTTTTATTTAATTTCTGCAACTTATGTGTTTTGAATTTGAAAAAATTTATTCCATATTTGTAACCAGGAGTTAAAAATTGTGCAAATAGGTAAATTTTATTTTTAGACATTATGAATTTTTTACTTCAATAAATATTTTATTTACCACGGTTAAAGGGTAAATCTCGTAAATAAGGGTGAAAATAAAATTATAATAATATTAAATTACCCTTACACTTATACTAACCATATTGGATGATACATTTCCGACAATGGTCATCCTTGGGTCGATTTTGGGGCCCCATGGAGCAATTTGGGAGTGATAATGACACTTTATATTAATTAATTTAAAGTAAGGACAAAAATAACATAAACATGAATTGTTTTACAAAAACAAATTTTGTATGGTGTTATATAAGTTATCTATTAGAATATAAATATTATCTGTAATTCTAAACAAATTTCCTACATCATGGTATTTTATTTATAATATTTATACATTAAAAATATATATTTAATTATGACAAAGTGGTGATACAATAATTATTTCATTAATAAAGGATTCAAATAGATGATATTATAAATTGTAAAATACATTTATTTTGAACTTTTTTATGCCATAAAAATTTTTATCGATTAGTATGACTTGTTATCATCGAATTAAAAAAGGGTTTTTGAAAGAACCAAGTTGGATTAGATTTAAAAAAAAAGTCATGATATGAATAGTACTAAAATTGACATAAAAGAGTTTTTAAATAAATAAATATTTTAGTAAATGATAAAATAGTCCTAAAACTATTATATTCGGCCAAATAAAATCTATGATATTAAAAATTTCATTAATGATCCAATTTGGGTCTCTTGGAATATTTTAGTAAATATATTAACCATATAGTATGAATATTTAAGAGGACATGGAAAAAGATAAATAAGATAAAAAAGGGTTAAAAAAATATAAGGATTAAAAAATATGAAAAACCTATAAAAGTATTATTGGATGATTTTTTTAGACATATATATTCCTTATATTAGAATTAAATATGTTTTGGAGCTTTAAGAACCGAATATAATTATATAATAAAATAATAATTTCAAAATTCCTAAAGAGCCCCTCTTCCACTATACAAAAAGCCATCACCTCTAACCCATTACTCACTCCTCTAATGCCACTTTTCTCATACAAAATCTACCTAAATAATATCCCAACATCCCTATATTACTCTTAGAAGAATTTCCTTATGAAGAAAGCACTTCAAGAAAGCCTTTTGGTTCAAACCAAAGGGAGTTACCCGATTTGATGGTAACGTCTTCCCTCAAATTCTATTCTTTTATTTAAATTATCCAATCCCTATAACATTATTATTCATTTTTTACAAAAAGAAACCTGTATCCTCAGTATACATGGTTGTTTTTATGAGAAGGATTCAGACTACACTTACACAGACCTCCATCTAATGGAAACGAACATATTGTTTCTGTGTACAACGAACTGATGCCTCACGAAATGATGATTGTTCAATTATCTCCTACCACCTCTCATGTTGGCCATTAATATGAAACTATATTCATATGCGATATATATTATATTTATATTTTCTCTATGATTCTATATTTTTATTTACATCACACCTTTATTGTTTGCATAATGGGTAAACATTATAATTTCATTTGAAGAAGTGCAGACTACCTCCCCCTCAAAGTAATATGACTCGTTCATGCCATATGTGGGATGTATAAAGGACAGAGTTGAGGAAATTATATAGGATATTATACATTAATAATAATATATCTTTGTATCATTATGTTTTCATTCCATTAAATATGAAAAAAAATAAAAGTAGTGTTCATGCGTACATACGTCTTACCGTCTCCATGAATGATGCATTTCATTTATTATCTGAAAATTATATGTACTATTATAAATACATATATATACTGGATATATATGATATATATGATATCTAATTAATTAATTTCGTATTTAAGATAATGGAATTTTGACTACATGGAAACTTTTAATTATAGGAAGTTCATTTTTGACTCATGTTCCAAATATCGACAAAAGGACCTTTATTAACTTAAATGATTATGTAATGGTTATAACATAGTAAGAAGTAATTTAAAAGGAATAATAAACATGAAAAATTCTTTTTAATCATGTACAATTTAACTTTAGTTTATTATTTTGGAGATTAAAGAACGAATGAGTCTAGTCAGACACGAGGTAAGGGGACTTCTTATCCCAATTTCCATTCTTTGGGTTAAACTTCTACTTATTAATTAAGTCATTATATGAATATGTGTTAATAACCTATGATTGTTTTAAACATAAAATACACTTATATTGGGTGTATTTATGTTTTTTAAAAATATTTTTGTCTTTGATTTTTCCTTAATGTAATTATATGTTCTTTGTATGGGAACCTTTCACCCTCCTATTTTAGTCAATGACATCTTTTATGTTATGTATTTTAGTTTCCATTATCTTATTTTGGGATATTTTCTTCTATATCCTTATTGATGTAAGTTTTTTTTCCATGTGATAAGATACCATTTTCTCTCTTATCAACTCATTTTCTAAATTTTAATTTGATGTCGTTAGGTTGCCAAGTGGTCGTAAGGGACTATGTCTCAATCTCCTTTCATTTGAGGCATATATTGATATTATGGACCTTTATTATCCTATAAGGTGTTATACTACCCTTTGACATATTATATCATGAATCTATTTATTCTCATGATATTATATGTTTTTTAAAGTAATTATGTAATTATTTTTATTCCATTATTTTCTAAGTGGTAACCGACTCTTTAACTAAAGCATTGTTTTAAATGATTTAATGATTTAATGTTCTAGATCTTTCTCATTAATTTCCATGGTTTAAAAACGGGATTAAGGATTTATTTATATGTAAATTAATGTTTTAAAATGATAATCCCTTGAAAATTTTCAAAGTTTTATGTTACACTTTGTCTCAAAAATATATTTATTAAATATTTTAAATGGTTTTCGAAATAGATTGGATATATCATTATCTTATAATGTTATATTATGATTGGAATGTGGTAATGTTGTCTTTAATATATTATTTATTATGTGGTATGATTATGTTATGGTTATTAGTAATTTTTTACACATACGAGTGGTTTCGTGACAAACCTAGGGTGGGTGAGCCTGAGATAGATCTCCAATGCATTGGGTAACCTGAAAAAGGTAAACGTAAATGTTTCAACTAATAGATTTAGGGAATATACTGTGATGTGTATTCCAAATGTAACTCCCTACATAGTTGTGAATGCTACAACTTAAGTATGTTATAGATTTCACAAGTTACATTTATAATTTATTATTTGTATTTTTTATTCACAAATCATATGATCTAGTGTGGTAAGTTAATGTTTGAAAAGTATGATTTCATTGACTAGTATTTATTGATGTAATAATGTTTTATTTATTTATTTTATAATCCTTACTGATATTTTTATGTTCATCCCAAATTTTTTTGAAATTTTTTTCACAGGACATAGAGATGAATATGGTCAAGGATGGGATCATGGAAAAGTCATGTTGTCTATAATATGGAACTATACATGACTCTTTTTTTCAAGAGTTTTTAATTTATGAAAAAAATGGATACTGAGTAGAAGTTTCTACTTTTTAATATTAGATATGTAATGTATTAATTATGGCCTAATTCTCAAAACTATAATCCTGAAAATATCCTCATTTTAACTTAATAACTTAATTCAAGATTACATAATGTTTAAGGCTCGATCCTTATAGTTGGTATCAAAGGTCGGTTTAGAAAACATTAGTAATTAGGTTATTGTTAAATTAATATCCATAAATTAATTTATGTTAATATTGAAATGATATAGAATGTATATATTATAATGTGGCATCACCTAAGATATGTTTTCTGAGAATTGTTTTTCATTGAGGAAATAGGCAGCTGTGTTGGGAAAGCATAGAGAGGGAAATGACCTTCCAAATCTACATCCTGAGATGGTTGGAATCAGAATTGAATAGTTTTTTGCAGTGATGGTTTAGTTGAAGCAAGTGATAAATGGTGTATATTTTTATAAATGATACTTTGGATTATTCTGAAAGTAAAGAGGAACATGAATGTAATTTATGGGTTTTCATGTAAACATTAATAGAAAACAAACTATATGGGAAATTCAGAAAGTGTGAGTTTTAGTTACACCACATTTCTTTTCTTGGTCACATTGTTTCAAAAAATGGAATAACCATTGATCCTTCTAAAAAAAAGTTTTTCATAAAATCTAAGACCCAAAATATAATCGAGATCTGTAGTTTTATTGGTTTAGTAGGTTATTTCCAGAGTTTTGTTGAATATTTTCCACGGTTATTGAGCCCAATGACTATGTTAACTCAAAAATGTTTTAAATTCATTTGGAAAAAAGAATGTGATGATTGTTTTTAGGAATTTAAAAGATGATTGGTCAATGGTCTTGTTTTGGAACTGCCTTCTAGAAATGGTGAATTTGTTATCTGCAGTGAAGATTTGTTAAAAAGACTTGGTAGTGTCCTAATGCAGATTGATCAGGTAATTGCTTATGTTTTACGTTAGTTGATTTACTGCCTTTTGATGCAAAACAATTTTTAAATATACTTTTTGTCACTTTTACATGTTATATTTGAAAAAATAATATTCTTATTGATAATCAGTACATCAAAATTTACTTTGAATGAATTATTTGTATTTTTCTGATAATGTTCATTTTTTAACGAATAGTGAAAAATACAACATTTTAATTCAAAAATACCTTTTAATATAATATATTTATATAGTTAGATTGTTATTTAAATTGGTTTTAAAGTGTATTTGGATTATATTTTTACCATTTAAACCAATTTTGGTCATTGGAAGTAATTTTACTCTTAATTTGGACATAAACAAAGGTAAATCTTTTGATAGTTATTATTTCTTAAAAACACGGTTTTTGTTTTGACAACGGGAATTAATTTTAAATTAATTTCTGCCACTAATGTATTTTTAATTTGGAAAAATTGATTCCATATTTTTAATCCAACGGTCCAAATTTTTTAAATAGGTAAATTTTATTTTTAGACATTATGAATATTTACTTCAGTAATTATTTTATTTACCATGGTTAAAGGATAAATATGGTAGATAAGGGTGAAAATAATATTATAATAATATTAAATTACCCTCAAACATGTCCTCACTCTATTGGATGAAACATTTTAGACCATGGTCATCATTGGGTCAATTTTAGGACCCCATGGAGCCACATGGGATTGATAATAAAACTTTATATTAATAAATTTAAAGTAAGGACAAAAATAATATAAACATGAATCTTTTTACTAAAACAATTTTTGTACTGGGTTATATAAGTTATCTCATCAAATATAAATATTATTTGGAAATATAATACAATTTTATATATCCTGGTATTTTATTTATAATTTTTAGACATTAAATGAAAAAATTTAATAATGACACAATGGTGATGCAATAATTGCTTCATTAATAAAGGATTCAAATAAATGATGTTTTAAATAGTAATATAACTTTATTTTGAACATTTTTATTCCATAAAATAATTATATAAATTAGTTAGACTTTTTATCCTTGATTTAATTAATGTTTTTAGAAATAATCAAGTTGGCTAGGTTTTTAAAAACAAGTCATGATATGAATAGTATTAAAATTGACATAAAAGAGTTTTTAAAATAATCAATATTTTATTAAATGATAAAATAGTTCTAAAAACATAATATTATGCTAAATGACATATATGATGTTCAAAATTTCATTAATGATCCATTTGGGGTCGCTTGTAATTTTATAGTAAATATATTAACCTTATAGTATGAATATATAGGAGGGCATGGTAAAAGTTAAATAAGATAACAAAGGGTTAAATAAAAAATATAAGGATTACAAAATATCCAAAACCTATAAAATTATTATTGGATGATTTTATTTAGATGTATATACACCTTATCTTATAATTAAATAGGTTTTGGACCTATTGAAACTGAAAATAATTATATAATAAAAAACAATTTTCAAACATTCCAAAAGAGCCCCTCCTCCCCCTTATAAAAATCCATCACCTATATCCAATTACTCACACCTCTGAATCCCCTTTTATCATCCAAACTCTACCTAAATAATCTCCCAAAAAACAACTATTCCTCCTAGATGCATTATTATAGGCGGAAAGCACTTCAAGAAATCCTTTTGGTTCTATCCAAAGGGAGTTACCCAATTTAAAGGCAATGTATTCCCTCAAGTTCTATTCTTTTATTTTACTTTTACACTCCCTATGAACTTAATATAATTTTTTACATAAAAAATAAGTATAACCAATTTAATATGATGATTTTATGAGAATTATTCAAACTAAACTTACACACACCTCCATCTAATGGATACAAACATGCTATTTCAGTGTACGACGAACTGCTGCCTCACGAAAAGATGATTGTTCATTTATGTCCTACCACCTCTCATGGTAGAAATTAAGATGTGACAATCATTATATATGATATATATATTATATTTATATCAACTCAATGATTCTTTATTTTTCATTTATATCATACCTTTATGGTTTTCATAATGGGTAAACACGATAATTTCATTTGAGGAAGTGCAGATTACCGCCCCTCAAAGTGATACGACTCATTCATGGCATACGTGGGACATATAAAGGATGAAGTTAATGAAATTATATATTATATTACATTGGAATTATAATATAACTATGTATCATTAGGTTTTCGTTCCATTAAATATGAAATTGAAATGAAAGTAACATTCATGCGTACGTACGACTAACAGTCTCTATGAACGATGCATTTCATTTCTTATCTCCAAATGTTATGTACTATTATAAATACATTTATATAATGAATATATAAGATATATATGATATATAATGCATGAATATAATTCTGGAGATAATGTAATTTTTACCACATGGAAAACTTTTAATTATAGGAAGTTTATTTTTGACTCATGTACCAAATATCAATAAAATTTCCGTTATTTACTTAAATGATTATGTGATGGTTGTAACATGGTAGTAAGTAATATAACAGGAATAATAAACTTGTTAAAGGTTATTAATAAAGTATAAATGAACTTTAGTTTATTATTTTGGAGATTAAAGAATGAACAAGTCAAGTCAGACATGAGGTAAAGGGTCTTTTTAACCCAATTTTCATTCTTTGGGTTAAACATTCACTTATTAATTATGACATTCTATGAATATGTGTTAATGAAATATTATTGTTTTACACATTATATACACTTATATTGGGTGTATTTATGTTTTTCACACATAGTTATGAAATTGATTTATCATTAATGTAATGATATGTTCTTTGTATGAGAACCTTTCACCCTACACTTTTAGTCAATGTCATCATTTATGTTATGCCTTTTAATTTCCATTATCTTATATTGGGATATGTTCTTATGTATCCTTATTTCTGTACATTTTATGTCCAAGTGATGAGATACCCTTTTCTCTCTCATCAACTCATTTTCTAAATTATAATGTGACATTGTTATGCTGCCAAATTTTTTTAAAGGACTATGTCCTAATCATCTTTCATTTGAGGCATATATTGATATTATGAACCTTTATTATCCTATATTGTTTATATAATTCCCTTTGAAATATTATATCATTAATCGTATTATTCTCATCATATTATAAGTATTTTAATATAATTATTTAATTTTTTTTATTCAAGAATGTTTTATGCGGTAACAGACTTTTAACTAAAAAAATGTTTTAAATGTTTTAATGATGTAGTCTTCTAGATCATTCTCAGTAATGTCCATGTTTTAATTTTTTAAGGATTTAATTTTATGGAAATTAATGTTTAAAAATTTTAATCCCTTTAAAAGTTTCAAAGTGGTATAGGAAACTTTGACTCAAAAATATATTTATTAAATATTTTTAATGGTTTTGGAAATAGATTGGATATGCCAATATCATGAAATGTAATATTGTGACTGGAATGTGGAAATGTTATCTTTAATTTATGATTGATTTATGTGTTATTATTATGTTATGGTTTTTGGGTTTTGTTTATGAATATGGGTTGTTCCGTGATAAACCTATGGCAGGTGAGCCAAAGATTGCTCTCCAAAGCCTTTGGTAACATGACAGAGGTAAACATAAATGTTTCTCCTAATAGATTTAGGGAATATACTGTGATGGGTATTCCAAATGTAACTCCCTATGTAGCTGTGAAAGCTACAACATTATTATGTTATGGATGCCACAAGTTACCTTTATGTCTTATGATTTCCATTTGTTATTTATAAATCTTATGATCCAGTGTGGTATATTAAAGATTGAAAAGTATGATTTCATTGAATTGTATGTATTGATGGAAAAATGTTTTCATTATTTATTTTATAATCCTTACTGATATTTTCATGCTCCTCCCATTTTTTTTTCAAATGTTTTTCACTAGACATAATGATGAATACAGTCAAGGATAGGATCATTGAAAATTCATGCAGTCTAAAATATGGAACTAGACATAACTATTTTTTTAAGAGTTTTTATTTTATGAAAAAATGGATACTGAGTAGATGTGTCTACATTTTAATATTTTAGATGTAATGTAATAGTAATGTCCTAATTCTCTAAAACTCTAAACAAGAAAAGATCCTCAATGGGAATTATTAACATAATTCAAGATTACGTAATGTTCAAGGTTGGGTCCTTACAATCTAGCTCCTTAAAGATTTCTAAACCCATTTTTAACCACATATGACGTATACCCTACTTGTACCAAACCATCACCAAGGAATAAAGCATTTAACTTACCAATCATGAAAATCTATGCTTCAGATTCACTTAAAAATTATGAAATCATTGTTGGATATTTCTCCAAGATAATTTCCACATAACCAATCACAAAAAATACCATGCTTCAATTGATTATAATTCCAAAAAAATATACAATAATTAAATATATAAGTTGTTGTTGACAGGTAACTAAACCCTATATCATTTATAAAATCAACCACACAAAAAGATATGTATGTCATGTGAATCGTTCTTAACAAACATGATGCATGTATGCATGATTACTTCCTCCTCGTACCAAGTGATTAACCCTAAATAATGAGATTAAATAAACACATAATACATTGATAACATCTCAATTATAATAGAAATAACCAAGAACAAAAACCTAATATCCCTTGTAACATGGACATTCCACTAGATATGTGTTGATTACATACTAGCATGAGGTCCATCATAAGATCTAACAAATTTTTATATTTTACGAATAATCACCAAATAGTAAGAAAAAATTGAAAATTATTTGATAGTATTTTTAACACCCAGTCCAAGATCACAAAAATGACACCAGTTTAGGGGTGTCCAAAAGACATTAGGCACACCACCCTATATTCTAGAGGCTATATACTACCACTGAGAGTCTATGATTAATTTTAGGAAACTATATTCTATATATAACAAATATCAATCGTGTATAAATAAGAAATCCTAATCTAAAATTATATACTATAGTATTCTGTATGAAATTATATCTAAAAAACCCCTAGAAAAATAAACACACAATATGTTATGATAAATGAACTATTCATTCATACAACCATAAATCTCACAAATAAGCCATTAGGATGAGCATATATACAAGTAAAATAGTAATAAAATATACAATGAAGATATAATACCAACCAAATGCTTCACCAAAAAATCGATTTCTAATCCCATCATGGTACTCTAGCCCAATCCACTTTGGATCTTATGCTCATACCGATTTACCAAGAATAAAGTTTACATGGGCACCATGGTTCTTATATATGGAGTGAGAAATACATAACATTAGAGTCTCACAAATCTTAAATAATATAGGATATCATATATATATATGTGTGAATGAGTAAAAATAATAATATAATATACAACATTAAATCATATTTTTTGGTTCATCGTATGCTAACCAGGATAGTAGGATACCTGAACAAGCCTGGCATGAAAAATGTTAGAAAAAACTTTCACCATAAAACAAAATCTTTCCCATAAACCATCACACATGACAGGGGCCTACAGCTTAGTCCTAGCCACTATACACTCACGCGGGTTATGATCTCACAGTGAATACATATCTTTTATCCCATATCCCACTACCACCCTCTCCTATAGGGTTTAGTCTCATACCACATCCCATCCCACATATCCTAAAACGAACATCTCACTTAGGGCGAGGACTCACATCATGTCACATACAACATCTCATATCCCAACCCTCTCAATCCGGGAAATGTCTCATCTCACATCACATAACATGTCTCATAACAAGTCCCATACTACTATACTCTCAATTAGGATGAGGTCACATACAATGTCACACTCTATGTCTCATAGAACCACCCACTCACTCAGCTTCAGGTCTCATCATACATCATGTAATAACTTTCATACCATAACTCCTTAACTTAGGGTGATTTCACATACTTTGAAACATACTAAATCTTTTACTATCACCCTCTCACTTATGGTGAGATGTCCTAACACATCAAATACTGTTGATACCAAGATATATTTTAAGAATATTCTCATATATACAAATTATTCAAATCTATGATGTTTTTACTGGGTTATAAAGATTAAGTATGATCCCTTTCTAGACTATTTTTAAAAATGATGAAATTATTTTAAAAATGATGAATTATATATGATTTTTTAATGGAATTTTTTTTTCAATACAGAAATCATATTGAAATTACATTAAATAATTTTTATTATGAAATATGAATATTTTTTAGAAAATTGTAAGTGTTTTGAATATATTTGGATTTAGTTTGGACAAGTTTGAAGTTACTTAGAAATGTTTTAGAGTCGATAATAATTTTTTATTAAATATAGAAATGTCCTTGTATACACAAGATTAAATACTATCTATGTGTATAAGTACCTATGAGAACATAAATGGAAATTGGAAAAGTTAAGATTGTTTATTAGTAACCTTAACATATATATATGTGTGTAAATTTGATGGAATGTGAGATTAACTCTAACCATAGACATAAAAATTTAATCGTTTCACTAAGATAACATGTATACATAAAGTTTATTTTCATCAATAAATAAAGGTAATATTTAGTAGACAATATAAATTTATAAAAATAAATGATGCGGAAAACTAAATCTGATAAATAAAAAAAATACATAAGAAGATTCAATGATATTTTATAGTAGTTACCTATAATGGTTTAAAAAAGTTAATAGGGATATTATCTTGATGTTAATTGAATTTTGTTTAAAATTATCTGGGTGTTCGTAAAGAATTTATTTCTCAAAGATAAATAGAATTGGTAAATATAAATTTGATGACATTAAAACTACTCTTTTATATATTAAATAGTATGAAGATATTTTATGATTCTACTATAAGTTAATTTTTTCTTATTAGTGATATATTTTTTCATGATGTAGGGAAATCCATGGTCCTATGATTTAAAAGATTCATGTAATGATGAAAATATGTGATAATTAATATGTTTCCTATTTCAATATAGTGAAGAGACATTACACCATATTTTATGGAATCAGATCATGTTCATGTAGACCTAGATAATAATGGATGAAGAACTCATTCAATGAAAGGTAGAATCAATTAGGTCAAATTACTTTGTCACATCATGGGGAGTGAAAGAGCACCACGAAGACATAGAAAGGTTCCATAATAATAGAAAATAAATTAGATAATGACCAGAGAAGTTGGAAGTAGTTAATGGAAGTCAGTCGTTTGAATTTGAATTTAAAATATAAATTCAAACCCAAATAAGAGGATGTCATGGGTAAAAGAAAATCTAATATGAAAATTGTATACTATAAGGGTAATTATCAAAGAGAGAGAGAGTGAGTGTGTGTTTGTAAAAGAGGAAGAGATTAGTTAATAGTGTGAAATTAGAAGAGAAATAAATGCTCAAACAATTCAACCCATGTATGAGATGAATATGAAGAAGAATAAAAATCACCATAATGAATCTATAGAAGATCAATTATATTGAAGACTCTCTTGTTATTGGAAAATAAATTCCAAATCATTTTATATAGTGTGGGATAACATTATATAGTTGAGATACATATTGCGTACCATTTTTTCTAGGATAAAAGCTATACATTTTTAATCAGAAATGATGATACTAGTGGATTATATGGTGTTTTGTAATCTTAGATCATGTCGGGGATTAACTACTCATTTTGAGTAGTGAACCTCATAAAATCTATTATTCATGATTTCAATGTTTTATGGTATGTATGAAATTGAGAAAGTTATTCACCTTAATTAGTGATTTTTGTTTTCTAAAATAAAATTAAAAACAAATTAAAATCATTATTTTATCCCCTCTAAATGAATTATGATTGATCTTGTGGATCATTTTCAATTCATATCGGATAATTCATGTTAACTTTGCAGTTTACCTACCATTTTATGTTTTAAGAGAAATAGTTCCTCTAAATTTGAATATTTGGTCACTAAAATTCCATAATGAAGATAGAAAATATTAATTTAGTGAAGAATAAGGGTATTCCCATTTTTAATGAGAAAAATAATATATAAAAACATATCATATGATTCTATATTTTATTAATTAGATTAGATGTTTTATAAGATACGACTGATGGTTTTTTTACTTGTCATAAAGGTTCTTCTAGGGAAGTATTTCATAGAATAAATATTTAGAAGGATGGACATGCTCGATTTTTTATCTTTTCAATAAAAGGAGTTTCTTTAAGTGAATTAATTAAAGATAGTAAAAGGTATTTTGGATAATATAGGAAAAATATATGGAGGAAAACAAAATGTGAATAAATCAGAAATACATGTCAGGATGTTAAAATATAAATCAATAAAAATAAATAAATATGAAAAAGTTTAACAATTATTCACTATATATAATTTATGAGAACTATTATCAGTTTTTGTGACCAATTATAGGATATTATGATAGCCAAGAAGATACATTGTATTTTCTCTATGTGGTTCAATGACATGTTATTAGTACTTAAAAATCATGATCTTGGAGCAATGCCCTTTTATGATCTTCATAATATTATAATTACTTATTAGATTCGAAAAGGGAAGTTTATTTAAGAAGAATATCAAGACTAAAATAGAAATTTCATTTAAATACAAGAAAAAATAAATGAGTAAAAAATAATCAGTTTTAGAAGGAGAATATTTTTATTAAGAAAAAGATATTGATGTGATGTTTAAAAAATGTGTTTCTATCATTTCAAGAAGTATGAGAAGTTGTAAGATATTTTTAGGGGAATATTAAAACTAAACTAATTCATTTATGGAGTTGTAGGAAATTTTCTATCAAACTATACTATGTTAAAAGAATAAAAATATTACGAAGATAATGATGAGCTTTTATTTATTTCCTAAAATAAAAAAGTTAAAAAAATTTAAAAATCAATGTTTTATTCAAATGTGAAAGTTAGTAACTTCTCTATGCCCAAGAAAAAAAATCATATAAAATTTTGAGGATTGTGATAACAAAGTGAATGAATAGAAAATAGGGACCTCTAACTAAGTTGATGAAAATTTATGGATTACAAAATTAAATCAGGATAAGTTAATCAACAATTAACAAAATAATGATAAAATTTTGTAAGAAACTAAAATGGATTTTTTATTTTAGTGATAACTCATGGAATGTATTTGAATGATCACAAAATTATGGAGGGACACGAAAAAGTTTGAGAAATAAAATCAATATTCAAGAAAAAATAATTATATTCTTTATAATAATGAGTGAACGAAGACAAAAGAGATTGACTAATTAAATAATTTTATTTTGAATAGAATAATTTAAAAATAAAAATATAGGAGAGAGTTAAAGGAAGATGAAGTTTTTTAGAATTTTAAAATTGATTTTGATCAGTGTTGAAAAGGAATTGGACTATTACAAATCTATCATTCTAAAATATCTTCATGATGTTGGAGAAATCTCAAATAATATTATTTTTAAAGGAGTATAAGTCTAATAAAATGATGAGATTTAATTAAATAGGAAAAAATTACATTGAATGGATAATAAAGATCTTGGAAGTGTGGATGTAATGTATCATTATAGGAAACAAATGATGAAAGTCAATATTGTTGCAAAATAAGTTGATTTTAAGAAATTTGGAAATTTGGAGAATACTGACTTGAAAGTAAAATTTAAAAAAATGTTGTTTAAAAAAAGGAAATAAATAGGTATAAAGTGAAGATGAATATTTTTGAAATCTTTTTTTTGTTGAAAAAAACGATACAATATTGATAGTGAGAAAAATGAAATATGCGTCAATGACAATGTATTGAGAACATTATTTTTAGATGAATATACATATCTTATAGATACTGTGAGAAATATATAAAATTTGGGAACATAAAAAAAAGATATTAGTTTAATTAAAATATTTCTATAAACCCAGGATATTTTGTAGTCAAATTTGTAGGGTGATTAAACACACTCAAAGAACAAAAGCGTAGAGGAAACCTATAATTTTTGGACCAAAGGCTGAAAATAATTTGTATCCATTAGAATAGGTTTTAGGAAGATAAATCTAGATGGGTACTATACTGAAGATTGTATTGAAATTATACCTTCCCAACTATGTATGAAATGTAATACTCAAAATACTAAGAATAATAATAGAAATGGAAAATAGAAATAATTTTGTGAAATTTCTCTCAATGTATTAAAAGGGGAATGCCCATGGACTCTAGATAGTATATTTTCTTCACAAATGATAGGATATTTAAAGATAGTGAAAGATTTTATGAAGTGAATGGAAGGATCTGTGACCTTCGGAAATTATGGGCCACTTAAAGAAGTTAGATCTATAGTGATGGTAAAAGATATGTTGAATTATAGGAAAATGTTTAATGTTGATGACGTAAAATGAAATTGTTTAATTGTATCTCATGGTTTTGATAATGTAAATGAAGTTTTTTTTAGGAAATATGGGTTCTTTGGGAAGAGTTTTAAATTTTTTTTGTATGGATAAGATGAAATGAACAAGAATAAACATATTTAAAATTGGTTATATTAAAAATGCATTTTACCAAAGATTAATGGGTGAAAATAGATTTTGGAATTAAAGGATTGGTTGTATTTTTAAAAATAACATGAGAAATATTATCTAAGAGTATAATTTTAATGATGTTCCTATAATAAAAATAGAGATAAATTTGATATTTTTTACATTCCAAAAGAGGAATATAAGTATTTATCTACAAAAGATAACCAAGATTAAAACATTTCATTCATTAGCGGCTCGTCCTTTAGGTATTTGTGGGAAAATGTGGAATAAAACTACTAATAGAGAAGAATTTTATTTCTTTTATATATTAACTTACTCATATCACATGCATTGTGATCACAAATAATAATTCAAAGGATCTAAATTTTTTAATGTGTTTTAAAAGAAGTGTTGAGAAGGAGGGTGATTTCTCCCTAAATAAGATATTGATAGACAATAGTGTGGAACATATTGGTGGAAGGTTTCAATAGTATCTTAACAGAATTGGTATTCAATATAAACTCAATGAAACATAAAAACCATGGTAAAATGGTTTTTTTGAATATAATAACAAAATTTTGGTGGAGATGGATCAAAATATAATGATTGTGCCTGAATCTTCTCAATACATATGGACACAAAATACTGGTACAACAATTCATATCAGAACCATTGTTTGTATCAACCAAAATATTAATATTTCACTATATGATATGTATTATAATAATTCCCCGTGTTTGAAATATTTAAGGCTATTTGGAATCCATTTTATTATTAATGTGAATGTTGAAAATCATGAGAATTTTGAGATGTGAGGAGTTGACGCTATCTTCATAGGTTATCATAAAAATGAAAGAGGATATGATTTTTTTCAATAAATGTATAGGAAATATTTTGGATAATAAATATGTAATTGTTTGGGAAAATTGAATTAATGAAACAAAACATGAATAATTATATTGGGAAAGTTAATATGATTTAGTTTTCATTGAGAATAAGGGTAAACTTTATAAAAATAATGAGAATTCAGAATAAGTGATTGTTTAAGATGATGATTTAGAAATTTATGTGATGAATAAAGACCTTGTTCATATTATATATGACTGATAAATCATGTGGAGGGCCAAAATATCATTATAAAATAAAGAAATCAATTTCACAATAGAATGATTTAGGGAAACCTTTAATCGAGATGAATGAAACATTGGAGTTATAATCTAATAAAGAATTTAAAATGTTATAAAAAAGTTGGAGTTTCATGATAAGATTAATGAAAGAGGATAAGTTATAAGAAAAAAGAAAAGGCTAGTGTGTAAATGGTATTCACAGGTTAGAGGAATTAATTTTTATAACACATCCACACTGGTTTCAAGGTTTGAGATCATTAGGAAATTTTATACTTATTTTTACAAAGGTGATATAATATTTTCCAAATGATTTTCAAGTATACCTTTCTTAATAATTATTTTGAAGAGGAAGTGTACATTGATAAAATCACTTGTTTTTTTCTCGGTGATGATGAATAATATGTTTTTAGGTTATATATTAATCCATATGGGTTAAAAAAATCTACAAGAGTATGTTATTTAATGTTGTAAACTTTCTTGATGTTTTTGAATGTTAAGAAGCGAAGAGTTAAATAAATATCTACATTGAAGGTGATAAAGAGGCATCACTTATTTTTTATTTACATTGATGATATTATAATGATTAGAAATAAATAATTAAGATTCAAGTACTTTGTTTGAAAATGAAGATGATGTTTGACATGTCAAAACATGAAGAAATGATGTTTTTATTTGGCTTAAAAATTTCTAAAGATAAGAATCACATAATTCATTATGAATAGAAGTATTACCAAGAGATTATAAATATATTTGGAATGATGGATTTGAAGATGTTTTGTACTTTAATTTTAGTGTGTACTATGTTTTCAGAATATGTTAAATGATAGGAATTTGATTGTAGATTATTAATAAAGATTATAGGTATTTTATTACACTTGAAATCTTTGTGACTTCATATAATCGATACAATTAAATTATGTGATAGATAATAAAGTTGATCAAAGTTATCAAATTAAATTATAAGAAATAAAATTCTTTGGTATATTAAAAACGTAATGAAATATAGATGTAAGTATGATGGTAGTGTAGAAATTAATTTATTTGGATACATAGATACAAATTGGACTACAAATATAGATGATTTAAGATTAATATTGTAATATAAATAAACTTCTAAGATTGTTAATTTGGGTGTTTTGGGTGTTAGAGATTCAAGAAGGAGTTTTGAGAAAGAAAAGGTGGAGTTGGCTTGAAATGTCAACATAGGGACAACATTGCGGCATAGAGGCATGTGATTCTCCTTGTAAGGTAATACGAGAGGCAAGTTTGTAGAATGGATAATACACTGTGCTATATAGATTATGGTTTCTAGATTAATGAGTTCAATTATTTTAAAGGACCTTGCACTATATTCCTTACTTGTGTGTTGTCCACAATTAGTTATCAACTAGGGTGAAAGGGGAAATATTCTAGTTGTGGCATGGTACTCTTGGTTATGAAAAAGAGTTTAAAGATAATGGCTTGGTTGTTCCTCCATTTTTAGTATCCCTACATTATATCCAATTGGACCTTGGTGTGGCAAGTTCAAGGTTTGGAATTATTTTGAATTGAGATATCACATAAATCATGATTTTTCTATAGGTTTATTGGATCCTTACATTGATTGTGGATCAATGTTTTTCATCTTTTAACTTAAACCCATTATGGTGTGGCCATGAACCTTACATCACATTATTTTATTTTTTCATGTTGAGAATAAATTTAGGGGATCTCTAAGATTCAATTTTTTCTCCATTATTTTCCTTGAATATTGGGTGACCTATGTGTATTTTTGGGAGTCCATTCCTCCCCCCTTCCGTGAATTTTATCCTTATCTTATAAAAATCCAAGGTGAGTGATTCTAGTTTTATTCTAATATTTCCCCAATTTATCATTTAGTGAAATTTGTTACAATGGTAAATGGTTGGATTTTGTGAATCTAAAGTTAGTGGTATATGACATGTGTTATTCTATAGGTTACTAATGATCCCCTTGGTTAACTCTTGACCTTGGTGTTATCTATTCCATGATTTATATTTACAAAAAATTTTATAATGATTTGGTTAATGTAAGGGATTCAAGAAATATCTTTTTTTTTCTGTGTAAATTATGATAGTTTCATGTTTTAATTTTACTTGGGTAAGGATTATGGATTATAATAATAAAAATAATAAACTATATGTAATATAACTGATGGAATATGTGAACCACATATGATTACTTTTGTATGATATTACTCATGAGGTTTATTCCTATTTACTACTATTGATGGAAATTACTATTTTTGTGGGACATGTGTGTTGATGTTATGATTCATACTTGGAACCATCTTTCATAAAATCCAATCACTTAAAGGTGGTAAACTAACTGGCTGTTTGAAAGAAATAAAATTTGAATTTTCATAAGGTCATGTTTTGTAAGAGAAGGAATATAATTTTTTGGATACAAGAATATATTTATTTATGTTTTTAAATACATATTATTATGGTTTAATTTTTGGGGTTTTTATGGGGTTGTTATGTTTTTGTTATTGCGGTGGGATTTTAATATGAGGAACATTTTTTAGTGTATCGATGATTTTTGTTATATGTTGGGTCGTTAGGCTATGATGATTGTTATGGGTTGGGTGTGGGTCAATGATTGGTTAGTATGTGTTTTAATGTGAGCTAGTTTTATGGTGTTCAGTTGAAGTTTGTGGTGCTAGTAGTGTGGATTGGGAAAAGAGGCTATGATTTATTTTATTTGGTTAGTGAGAGGGATGTGGTGATTATCATAGGATAGTGGCATGGTTACCTATTAAGGTTTTTTTGTTGGGTTTTCCTAATTGTAGTTTAATGTAATTTGTAATGATGAAATATAAATGAGAAATAGATGTAATCGAAATTAGTAATGAATAGAATGGATTCCATTAAATATTGATTCAAATGAATAATGAATGAAACACAATTGTTAATGGTAAATATGAGAATCATGTAAAGGTATAATTAAAAGGGAAATTTTTAATGTTTTCTATTTTTGGTTTGTGTGGGATAATGGGTGGGTTTTTAGTGTTATAGTTGGTGACTTTAGTAGTGTACAGTGATAATAGTTAGGTGATGGTTAAAGGTTGTGTTAATTATACATTAACGTGGGAATTAAGTGATGAGATTATTTGTAACTATCATGATATATTATTTATTTTCATGTGATTTATTTATTCACCCCACGTGAGTTATATGAGCTTGTTAACACCCAATGTTTTGAGTTATGGGTGTTTTCCCCAACATACATGTTGTTGACTGTGGATGTTTGGATTCCACCACTTCACAAACTCCCTTTTTAAATAATATATGGTGGTTCTGGAATATTATGGTGGCCATACATTGTAGTAGGAGGTTATGTGGTTGATTTTATCATTTACATGATAACTAACTATGATGGGTGTAAACAAGATGATGATGGGTTAATGCATGGTTTGCATTGTAGGGGTCCTTCATGGTAAGAGGAGGGAATAATATTGACATCCTTCATGTCAAAAAAAATTATTATTCTCTAGGGTGATGTGATGATAGGATATAGAAATGTGGAGTTGGGTATGAAGGTGGTGGTTCAGTTGTTAACTGAGGCTTTCATGGGATGTTTGGCCTTATAGGAGGTAGGGATAAGTAGGGTTGCAACCTAAACCACATCATATCTATATAGAAGTAATTGAAAAACATGACATTTTATATTGGGGAATTATATCATAAAATTAGTGTGGAAGTGGTTTTGGGGTTCCTTTTATTATATTCCTTCATACTATTTTATTATATTGGATTTTTTTTGGTGATTAAGCCTTGGTGAGGCTAGGATATAGTTGAAATGATAAGCATGGGTTGGTTTTTAAATTTCTTCACTGATGAATTAACATGATTAAACTATATTCTTGTGATAGGTGTTGACTATGATATTATTAACTATAAATTTTATTATCATCTATATATATAAATGATTTTTATGTTTCAAGGTCATGTTTAGAGACTGAGATGGACCTTACTAGCTTAAAGATGCGATTACTATTAGAGTCACTACACGGAATGTTAATTTGGGTATTTATATTTATATACCAGTAATTTTTTAAAATATCATTCACTATGGATTATTATGGATATTTTTTTATGTATATTATGGTGTTGATTGGTGGTTTTATTACGTATTCCTATGATATTTGAGAAAATTTCTTCTAATTTATATGTTTTATACCCTTTCTGCTAGTCGCCAACATTTTCCCTATTATAGGTAGGATTTGGGTATCCCTATTGTATTCAATATAGGCCAAAGAGAATTTTTCAGTGGGGTTGGGATAAAATAGATTGACATCAGAGATTTTGGTTGAGAGTGAGGATGGATATTAGAGTCAAACACTGGTGAGAATTGCATGGGTTGGTAGGGGAAACAATAACCGTTTATTCTGGTGAGTAATTTAGTCTATAGAGACTAACTTTTACAATAGATTTTAGGCCCCTTAATTATCCTATTAAAGGAACCCACATTTACTAAAAAAACTAGTGAAACAAAGCTTTTTATAAGGTAGAGGCCTAGAAGTGGTACAGAAATCGTACTTGTCATTGACTATGTTTGAATTAGAATGATTCAAGGTGAAAATTATTATAATCCTAATTAAATGGATTTGATTTAATATATATATTCCATTAGTATTAAGATTCTATTTTTGTGTTTATAGAGATTCTATATAGTAATTTTCCATATGTGGTTTAGGTTGGTGTGGTTCAACCGATAGACCAGGTAGACCTGACTAAGGACGATGATAATTAATGGAAGACACTATATATGTTTTTGCATAAGTTATAAGTGGTATTTTAAGGGATTGTATATTATTTGAATTAAAAGTTATATCTAGAAAATATTGATATTTATTTCAAATTGATTAGTTATAGGGATGTGTATCATCTTCTATAGTCCATTAAATAGATGCCAAGAGAAAAATGATAGTGGATGATCTGTTATATTGGGGAGTGAAAGGATTTTTTTGTTGGATGATTTCATGAGGAGTGTTTTAATATAGTTTCTATAATCAATGATGAATGTGGGGAAGATGAATAAATTACTATCCCTTTACCAGGTGATCCTATATGTGTATAATTATGAGATCAAATTCAAGTACCGCCTTCACATTAATCCAGATTTTTATACAAATGAGATCTTTGGGAATCAACATTTGGAGCATGAATTGTATCATTTAATTCATTATTACATAAACATATTTTTTTGACTATACAGTTTGGGGTGAATAATAAGACTAAAGAGATTGAGTGACTGAATTCCTAACCAGGGTTATATCTAGAGGGGATCCATCAATGTTCCCCAAAGAGTAGAGTTGTTAGTTGAGGATCTTAGGACCCTTGAGAATCCCATCCATAGGGATCCAACTTTAGTGTCCTCGTCCTTATTTCTCTAGTTCTAATAGTTCATATGTTCCCACTATAAGATTCATTAAAATGTAATTTACCTTTTGTAGCTGTGAAAATTGATGTTATTTGTGACTTTCCATTCCTAGGTCTCAGTATAGAAGAGTATTCCACATTCATCATCACCCTAATCAATAGTTTATTCCTCATAGGCTATTTTAGTATCATGTGTAGTAGATTTATGTTTTATTGAGAGGATATAGAGATGATCACATACATCCCTATGATTTCCCTCACTCATAGAGACATGGGGATATGTGTGGACATGGAGGTTGTATTTAGAAGTGAGACAAAGAATATGGACATGGGGAACTTCAGACTATGGATGTGTTAGTTATATAAGGGATGAAGATCACCTGAGGTGCCATTTATTTATCTTCCACTATGGATTACGATTTTTTACATAGAATGACACACCTTTATTTTACTGCCCATTTCTTAAGAATTAGGGATCAAAGTGGAGAGGCCTCTAGTACCCTAGGGTTGACTACAATAGTTACAGGTTAGACATATTTACATTATGTGAGTCGGGGAAGTGAGTTGTTGATGAATAAATATTTTTCATCATATGATTTCTTTTTCTTCATATACAATTGTAAAATATCATTCTCAAACATATAATTTTTATATTCAATGTGAATAGTTGTTGATTTATTTCATAGGATAATTGAATTATACAAAGAGGGATGATAGTGTGTAGTGTTTTTCAGAGAGTGGATAATTGTATGATTTGTAGGTTTTTAGAACCATTACTATCATATTTATTATAATTTTTATTATATTTAGTAGAGGAATATGTGTTAGAGTTCCCTAGTGTTTTGGAGGGGTTACCTAATGTTTTTCATGAATAGGTAGTGACCCTACCCCTTGATGTGATATCAAGTTTTGGATTGAGATGTAGCTGGTTGATCCTCTTATTTTGATGTCTCCATATCAAATGGAAACCTCTAATCCATAAGAGATGAGCATTCAGGATGATGATCCGATGTAGAAGGGAATTATTTTTCCTAGTGTTTCTCCCTGGGGTGCTCTTATGTTATAGTTTATTAATGAAAATGGCGGTCCATGGTTGTGTATAGATTAAAAATGGTTGAATCAGGTTAAGGTCAAGAACTGTTACCCTCAATGTTACAAGAAGATAATAATGAGAGCCTTAAGGTTATTTTATAAGTCCTTTGACACTATTAGATTTATGAGAATATGTCCAATTTTATTTTATCGATGTGGGTGCTATATTTACAAAGAAATTCTGTCCATCAATTGTGAGTTATAGTGGGTCCATTTAAGGTTTAGGATTTTCTCTATTGGGAAGTGCCTAAGAATTTTTGTTGAGGTCTATAGTTTCTTCAGTATTAGAGACTTTTATCTGAGTTTTGTGTTCAAAATATATTATTTCTTGATCCCATTTACATTTTTATTAGTAAGGCCTAGGATTTATAACAGACTTATCAGTGTTAGTAATCTTTCATTTTAAAAAAGTATAGGGTGGTAAATGCTCTCATGATTCAGTTTCCTAAGGAGGGAGTGATTCTTAAGGAGTTATTTGATACTTCCTATCATTGTTTGGTTTTTTTTATGAAAAAGAGTTAGGTTATATAATATGGTTTTATGTAGTTAAATACACATAAGCATAACTATATCACAAATGATGTTGAGTTTATGGCTACTGTTTTTTGTTCTAAAGTTGTGGCCACATTACCTCACCGGTGAGTGCTTTGTGGTATTTTATTTTTCATAATAGTTTGTAGTATGATTTATCTTAGTTTAATATAAATATAGTTAAACTAAGGTGGATTTTTTTTAGGATTATGAATTTGAAATCTCTTATAACATAAATAAGGTTAATATTTTTGTTAATGTGAAGATTTGAATGTAGGGGGATGGGGAGATTTTATTTGTGATTCAAGAGATGTTTGGAGAGGGATGGGGGATCTTTCCATAATTTATAATATTGAGGATGATTCTATTACTATATTATTCTTGTTCTATATGAAAATTGAATTTTCATTGATGTAGTAGATGAAGGATTCTTCATGGGGAGACAATATAAAGAGGTGATGTGGGACCATGTCCCCCAAGATGATGCTATATAAGGATGGTCAAAGGATGAATGATATCATTTGGATTTTTAGGGGAGGTTTTTTCCATAAAAGGTTTACGATGAGGTTCTACATGAGTTAAATAGTTTAGTAGAGGATGCGAATCGTGGAATTTCTATGATATATCATTCCTTGATCGGTCAGATTTGGTGACACCTAATAAAACCATTAGAAGTTGTTTTCATATCATTGTGCTTGGTATATAAGCATGTGAATGTGGAGAATAACATTTTTGGTGGGTTTTATAGCCATTGGATATTCATAAATGAAAATGGGAGGAAATATCATTGAGTGTCACAATAAGTTGACTGTGATACTAAGAAGGATCTAATTCTATTTGGGTGATCATGGTTCAATTGATGATGTTAGATCATTTCCATAGGATTAAGAAGTCAGGAAATATAACGGATTTAGTGATCCTGTATGTGGATGATGTGGAGAAGCATCCTAGGGCACTAGGTAACATCATCTATTAAATGGATTTTAGTTTTAACTTGAGTGTTAGCAGAGGATTGAAACAAGGTTTGGGCTCTTTATTAGGCATTTAAATTTATTTCCATCCTCATATGGATAGGAAAACTATGTGGATCATAAATAAAGTGGAATATATGTTTCAATATTGTGTTCTATATTTTGAATCATATTGGATAAAGCACTCTACTTTGGTTGAGTTTTCTTATAACAATAGATACCACTCTTCCATTTTTAGGGTTCTGTTTGTCGCATTGTATGGGTGGCCTTATCATACTCTATTATTCTATAATTCGGTTTGGGTGTTAGTTATCCTTGGTCCATATGTGGCATAGGGTATGATAGTAATGATTAATATTATTAAGGAGTAGATTAAAGTGTTACGTGTCTATCAGATGTCATTTGATGATTTAAGGAGGAGCCCTTTAGATGTATATGTTAGTGATGATTTCATCTTGAGGTTCCCCCTTATCATTGGCAGTGAATGTTTAGCTGAATTAGTAAAATCTCTCTCTTATTCATTTTTCATTTTGAAGCCTTTCAACATGTTGGAGTGACTCCATATAGGTTAGAACTCCCTCTATTGGTGGATTGTATCCACGATATATTTTATGTGTCACAACTTTAGTGATATATTCAAGTAGAATCTCATGTAATCAACAGGGAGAGAAATATATCTAGGTTTATGTGACATTATTAGAGTAGCTAGTTGTGATACAAGATCATCAAGGGAAGGTTATTCGTGTATCATCTATTACCTTTGATTTATTTCTATAGAGGTCTGGTGGTATAAAATAGATTACCTAGGATTGTGGGGCCAAAATTAATTCCTAGTATCCTGAGTTGTTTTGATCTTTGTTCTACTATGATTTTCAGATGAATTTTATATAATTTATTGAGTCTATCTATTATTTGGTGATTATTTAAATGGAATTAGTTTTTCCCTTAAAATTATATTGGTTTGTGAATTTCATCTATTTAAGATGTATCTTCTCGGAGAGTGAGTGAGGTTTCAGTTTCCATTGTTTCTTTCTAGGTCTAGTTAGGATTCTCAAGGATGGGAATCATTTGAGAGGTATATAATGGGATAACCTGGACCTTTTGAACTTGTTACTTTCCATTTTCAAGAAATTTTAGGTTCTAGAAGGAGGTTTGAGTAAAATAATGCAATTTTGAGATAAAAATTTTGTTGGGGGATAGGATTACAGCATGGAGCTATGTGAAATGTCATGGAAGGCCACATAAGAGGAAGGTAATTGGTGGGGATGGAATGATTCAGTATAGGTATTAGTGTGTCTTATATTATTAGTTCTTCTTATTTTAGGGGACCTTGCACCATGGACCTGATTTGAGCTCAATCAAGGTGAAATGGGAAATCCATAGGTTATGGTGAGGTACTCTTAGACAAAGAGTGGAGTTCAGAGAGGTCAACTTGGCCATTTCACTCTTTTGGTTGTCCCAAAACCATAGCCTCTTGGGTTGTTGCGTGTTTTGTTTTTAATTTGGAATTTTATTTTTCTGAAGATACCTATTATGTTATAGTTTTCATCTAGGTTTATAGGATTTGGATGTTAATAACAACTAAAATTCTTGGATTCATTTAACTTAAACCAATATCATCATATCTATCATATTTGAATTATGGTGTATAATTTTCTAGATTGAGTATAAATTTAGGGGTTTCCCGTTATTTTAATTTTTTCAATATTATTTCCCTTGAATCTTTGGTGACTTGGGTACATGATTAGTATGCCTTTAAACCCCTACTAATTGTCCACGATCCTCATATTTGATAGATTAATTATTTTTTATCCAAAGTTAGTGATTTACCCTTTATTTTTATGATCTATCTTTTCATGATCCTAGGAAAGTTTTGGTTATAGGATATAGTTGGATTGCTTGGGGATAATGAAAGTGGTTAATGATTAATATTGTGGTCTAAGTTTCTAAATTTTTCCTTAGTGAAATCTGCATCTTTTGGTCATCTCTTATTTGCCTTGTCTTCACATAGGGATTTGGAAAGATTTATTTAAGGCATGAGATTTGATAAATATCTTTTATTTTTGATAAATTTTGGGGCTTCAAATTTTTTTTATTTGGGTAAGGAGCATGGATTTTTCTAATAAATATAATGATCTAGATGTAATAAAATTTATGGGAAGGGGTGGACCACATGTGTATATCTATTTTTTGAGATATTTCTCACAATATTTTTGATTCTTTACTACAATTTCTAAAAACCATTATTTTTTAAGCCTTATATTTTTATGATGACATTTTCTATTGTAATAACCATTAATAATGTTTTAATTAATGGTAAAAAAACTAGTAGTCTAAAAATAGAATAAAGGAATTGAAAAAAAATCATGTTTTGAAAGATAAGAATTAGAAATTTATGGGTGATGGAATCTATTTTTATGTGTTGTGAATTTATTTTTATTGTCGATATGGTTGTGCGGTTCTTATGGGGGGTATTGTGTAGAAATTTCTATAGCTAGTTTTTGATTTGAGGTATGTTCAGCAGTGGGGTTATGATGGTCTATATATGTTGGGTAGTGGGGATTTGATGGTTGGTTTGGGTTGAATGTGGGGATATGATTGGTTATCAAATGATTCTTTGTGAGATGAATTTTATATGGTTGGTTGATGTTGGTTGGCCGGTTAGTATAGGTTGGGTAGTGAGGCTATGGTTTCATTACTGGAGTTAGAAAGAAGGGATATAGGGATTGCCCTGGGATGATTCCATAGTTGGTTGTTAAGTGTTGTTTCATAGTTACCTAGTATTTGTGAAATGTAATCGGTATTGATGAAATAATAAATGGTAAATAAATATAATTGATATGTGTAATGGATAGGGCTGGTTATCATTAAATATGAATCATAATGGAATCCTAAACACAATATAAATTGTAATGGTAAATCTAGTAACAATGTAAATTAATGATTATATGGGAGCTTGTGAATGTTTTAGTTGATGTTTTTAAGGGAACATGGGATGGTTTGTGGTGTTATAGTTATAAGTGGTAGTGGTGTGTGCTTATAGTAATGAGGTAATGTTTGTGGGATTTATTATGCTGTATTAATAGTTTCAAAGTGTGATGGGCTAGGATTTTATGTGGAAATATTTATATATGATGTATTTTCATACAATTTATTTACTTACCCCACTATGTTGGATAAATTTACCAAAAACCCAATTTTGTGGGTTTTAGGTTTTTTTCCTAAACATATTGGTTGGTGATGGTGGGTGGATAAACCACCATATTCCCTACACTCCCTTTTGGCATAGTAAATGGGGGTGTGGGAATATGGTGGGGTCATGTATGTTAAGGGGAGGGCATGGATTTTATGTCCTTAATGTTAATGTTACCATACTTTATTAGTTGTGGATCAGTTGATGATGGGTTGATGACATGGTTTATATAGATAGTGGTTTTCATGGTAGAAGGAGGGTGTGAGGTTGATTTCCTTCAAATTAAAGATACCTTACTATTGTATATGGTGATGTAAAAAAGAGTTATGGACATGTGGTTGGGGGTTTGGATGTCATGGTACGGTTGTTGATTGTTGCTAACACATGATTTTGGGACATGTGGAGGCTGGTGTTGGTAAGGTTTGGATCCGACCCACATCAGATCTATATAGAATGGATTAAAGAACATGAATTTTTATGATGGGGCATGATAGAAAACATATAGTGGGGTATTTTCTACAATGTTCCTTTAATTATATTCCATCAAACTATTATATTATATTGGATATAATTTTTGGTGAGTGAGACTTGGTGAAGATGATTGATAGTTGAACTGATAGGTATTGGTTGGTTTTTCTATTTTTTCCATATTGAATCAATATTCTTCTTCCATATTTTCTCTATAGGTTTTGAGTATAATCCTAATGAGTGTACATGTTATACTAATGAAAATATATCTAAAATTATTATCTGGTTTCTAGGGGAATTTGGTGACGAAGCTAGAAATTAGTAGCTTGGAGCTGGGTAATTATTTTGGATTCACTAATTCATACATTTATTTGGTAATTTCTATTTAGACACTTTTACATGATTGGAATACCATTAAATATGGATTATTAGGGATATATTTTATCCATATGCTGGTGTTAATTAGTAGTCTAATTATGTATTCCAATAATATATATGGGAAACATTTCCCATTTACATCTTTTATACACTTGATGAAAGTCACTAACTCATGGACTATTTGAGTTGGTCCTCAAGGGTCACTCTTATCTTTACTACACTCCTGGGGGGGAGGGTCTCGATGGGGGTGGTTTGTGAACAATATCTATGAATGTTTTGTTTGTTGGTGAATTATATGTATATTGGAACCCAACGAAACGAATCTTGGTGACCTTGAGTACTACTAAAGTAATTATTTAACAGAAAATCAAGATATAAACCAATTGATGTGGATAAGGACTCAATTTTAATATCTTATGGAGAAAGTTAATTTTTCCCTGCCTATGTGTTTTGATAATAAAAGTCCACTAAATTTTTGAGAAAATTGTTTTTACATTCTTGATCAATGAACATTGATATAAAATATTACATTATAAAGGAGCTTAAAGAGACAAAAATTAAATATGGAATTTGTTCTAATAAAGGAGAAAATAAAAACATTATTGACTAAACCACTACTAAAGGATGCATTTTAATGATTTTAGTTGATGATGAGAGTTCAACTTCATTCTTCTAAAGGATAAGGTATGTATAATCCACCCCTTCAGTTACTTGATATCTGTATTATTTTTGTCAAAGGGGGAGAAATACGATGTAAATATCATTATATTTAATCCCCAAATGTATTAAAAAATGTATTAAAACTATATAAGTAGATAACCAATAGATATTTGTGTAATATAATTTTAATGAGATGTATAATTTATGGGGATCATGAATTTTGAGGGATTTTTTTAAAATGGATATGCTTTGTGTTGGTATATGGTTGTGTGAGTTTTTTGAGTTGTAAATTGTTTTAAGAAATTTAGTGAGAATGTATATTGGCACTGTAAAGTACAGGTTCAAAGAATAAATTTTTTAAGTGGAATAAGTGTTATTCCTAGTTTCTTTTAAGATGTATCAATAAATAAAAAGGAGTGGATGCATGTCATTATTAATAAGAGTTGTGATTTTATTATTCAATATTATTTTTTCATATATTGAATATACTCTTGTAGTATTTAAATTATTGAATGATGATTCAATACTATGTGTGATGAGTTTTAATTTGAATTATTTTTCTTGGTTGAATTGTTTTTTGGAGGGATATATTAGTTAGACCAAGAGCTATTTCAGAATGACAGTGATACATCTAAATTTGTTAAATCCAAGAAGCATTTATTATATTATATAGTTAAAAAAGTTCCAATTAATAGATTTACATAAATGTAAATAAAGTATGTAAAAAATTAGTAAGTGGATATTGTTATTTTATTCTATTTTACTATCAATAAAAAATAATATTATAAATGACATTAAATAAATTTTGTTATGTGATGTGAAGAATATTTACATGTTTGGATGTGTTTGGAATAGATTTGGATGTTTTTTAGAGTAGGCTGATGTTATTTTTTAGTGTTTTGGAGGTGAGTATAATTTGATATAAAATTTATAAGTCATTTTATACACTGGAGTTACTATTATCAATGAGTATAAGATACTTTGATGACATCAATTGAAATTTTAAGAGTCTAGAATATATAAGAGAAAACTAATTTTCTTCTTAAAGTAGCTATGATACTTTTTGAGAGAAGAACAATGTTGAGAATGAAAAAATGGATATGTCATCCAAGAAAACATGTTTCCATAAATTTCATTTTAATTGAAATTTAATGTCAATCTTGAGTATATTATTATTTTTTAAATTCCCCAATGTATAAAAGTAAATTTAATGAATATGTAAAAGTCACTTTGTTTGAATGATGGAAATTTGGTTATGCATATAATACTTAAGAGTCATTCTGAGAATAAGTAAGTTTCATTTCCTCAATATTGCAAGGATTCTAGGAATAATAAAGATGTGACATTTTTGAAGTCATTAAAGATATTTTATAGTAGTTATTAAGAAGATTCAGAAATTATTAGGGATTTTTAGAAGAATTATTTTCCAGAACATATAGATAATTCAAAAATGTAAATGGGATGATTCTAAAAATATTCTATTATAAATTTAATATCAAATGTAAAATTCATGATTCTAGTAGTGGATAATATTTTCCACACTGTGAAGATGTTTCTTATGCTGTAATGAAATCTATGGGACCATGATTTGAAATATTCATGTAATGATGTGAATATATGATATTTAATATGCATGTGATTTTGTGGTGGAAATAATATATCATGACATAATGCATGGTGTAACACCATGTTCTTGTAAAATTTTAGATGAAGAGAGGAAGAAATAATTCCAAGAAGAAATGAGACACACCATGGAAGGTAGAATTAGTTAAAGGGAACTAATTTTTCTTGTGCTGGGAGAAAAGAAAAGCTATGTTCACCAGTATTGGTTCCAAAAGAATAAAGTTGAAGTATAAGAAATAGAATATAAGTTGTAAGTAGTTAAAGTAAGTTAGATGCTTTAATTTTAATTTATAATTAAAAATAAAACTTAAATAAGAGGTTTCCTCTATAAAATATAAAATCTATCTTGCATCTTGCATTCTGTAAAGGTAATTATCAAAGAGGGAGATTACAGAAGAGGTATAAAATAATTTCTTCTATAAAAGTAGAAGATAAATATAAGTGTAATTTATTTTATGAATATATAAGAGGAAGAGGAAGAAGAGGAGTAATAATAATAAGTACTATAAAATCTCGATGGAAGTTTGATATAGTTAAAAACACTATTATTATTAGAAAACAAATTCTTTATTTTATATTTTGCATGAGAGAACATTTCTCAATTAGGAGAAATATAATGTAACAAGTGTTCAAGGATAAACCATGTTTTTTTGTAATCCAAAATTATGATAATAAAAAAATTTATGGTCTCACATAATTTTGGATCATGTCAAGAATTAACTACTCATTTTTGGAAGTACACCTTATAAAATATATAGTGATTATGTTTTTTATATTGTGGTATCGATGAAAATGGTCAATTTATTCAATTTAATAGGTTATAAAGTTTTTCATAATAAGGCACTAAAAAATGAATATTTTTTTTATTCACCCACACTGAAAGAATTTTCATTAATTATTAGAGTCCTTTTCTTACAATACATCTCATATTACAACCGTCTTACATAAGGTGAGGTTTCACACTATTAAAAATACCATATTTCATACCAAAATCCACTCACTCAGTTTGAGGTCTCGCACAATGTAACATACTATTTATCATATAACTATCCCCTCACTTAGTGTGAGGTTTCACACTATGTCACACATACATAAAGGATCACATCTCCTATTTCATGGATATTTTCTAGTCTCTCACAACACAAGAACATCTCTAACCCAACTCACCACCAGGGAACTAGTCACACATGTTTCCACTCCCCAAACATTATATTCGTTGAATTTTTTAAATTTATTGTATTTTATATTTAACTATTTAGTTGAGGTCATTTTTATTTGATGTTGGGATGAAGTGGGGGAGATGAGTATATTGTAAGGTTAGTGAAAACTATAGGACTCAACCAAGAAAAGATTGAAACTTATTTTAGTGGTGGTTGAATGGTTGATACATAATTTACCAAACCATTCATCCAACTCAAGTGGAATGAACCATATGTATCCAGTTCTATCCACATGTTTTTTGTTGAAAAAACATATGGACTATAAAGGTCATAATACCATTTAGATATTATTATTTTCCACTTTCAGATTAACTGATTACCCCTTATTTTATACTAATTGAGCTCCAACACCCCAATAAAGACTCTTATTATGATTCTAAAATCATTTATCACTCTAAATTTAATTTCTTGGATCTGAAACTGCTTAAACAGTTCCCTATTCCGGTCAGTCACATTGCCTCATGTGCCCCTCCTCATATGCCAGAGGCTTCCGACTAGAAACAAGGGCCTAATGATTGTACAATGGGGGGACTATACTATCATGACCAAAGTATATTAATGGTAAAATAATTATAGTAATAATAAAACAATAGTGTAAGTAGTTTAAATAAAGTAAAAATCAGTAGATTATAAAAATTACTTATACAACACCCAATGCCAAAAATACAATCATGCACGCATGTCCTAAAGGGGCCACATAATATAAGAAATAACTATATAACATGGTTCAAAATATAGTGCATAAATAAAAGAAAAAATACCGAAGGGATAAATCCATGAGAATACTGATCTATGATTTGTTCCTATGATCCTAAGCTCTATATAAAAACAATAGCACAAGCATACTCCATATACCTAAACTTGAAACTGTGAGGTATGTTCGCATACCCTGCTGTAGTGACATGAAAAACAGGGTATGAGATATACTTATCAGGCTATATCCAACTGTGTCTAATTCTATCCATTCTAGGAATATTGATTACAATAGTGTGTACGTATAATAAATAATGAATAATACTGATGGTTGTAAACTTGTTGGATCAGGTTCTTAAGGGACACTCGACTGATGGTACCTTCTTTATCCTATGATAGGATACCTCTGAGTATATATATATATATATACATACACATACACACACACACAATAGATATAGTAATGTTTATTACCATATATATTAATATGCAATATTGTCCTGGACCTCTGGTATAACTCAGACATCCAAGCATAATACTACCTATAATCATTATAGAGTCACATAATAATAAATATGGGTTATCATGCCTAAGGGTTAGAAAAAATATAGAACACCATGATGAGTATCATAACTCATATAATATGCCTTTATATGTATCATAAATACAATGAAAAGGGTCATACCCAACCTCTTGATCAAAGGGGTTATGGAATGACATGCCTTGAAACCCAAGGGATGTGGACATCATGCCAAAATAATCAACCAATGTTGTGTGACATGTAATGGGAAATGACCCTACTTGAATTCTATTTAGTCATTAAAAAAATTAGGTATTCCACTTTCCCCGTGATCCCATAACCCAATGTTTTATAAAGAGTCATCTGGCATCACTCAAGGAAGAGTGCATCCTTTTCAATATAGTTTATTTAACATTTATTAACATGATATTCCTTTATCAAAGACATTAAAACTATTCAATTATAGATAGTAATGAAGTGCATATCATTAAAATTCCACCATCATAAATGAGTTATAAAGAGAGATATCCAGGTACATAAGCATGAAACATTATAATTCTTGTATACATAAAGAGGGGGATAATCCCACTTGTCATTTCAATTAAAAAATAATCAATTCCATGTACTTAAGAATCCCATTTAACACTTAAATTGTCACTATTTACTTACCCCATATTATTAAAGAAGTCAACACACCTCCCAGTTTGTTTTATTATAACATGGTGTGATTCTATCATTTTGTGTTAATCTAATTTAAAATAAATAATTAATTTTAATAGTATTCATTTTACATTTCTAAGAGATTCCCAAGAGTAGTGAACACAAGGAATTATAAATCAAATATTTAAGTGACATCCCTAATGGTGTCCTAAGTTCCCAATAAAGATGTGATCCATGAAAATCTAAATTACACACCCAAGGGGTGGTTATTGTTAAGGTAGAATACAACTAATGGTTCAATATAAAGCATACCTATTATCTAAAATATGGAATTTGACTCTATATAATTAATTTAACATTTATTATATAATTCAGAGAATGTATTCTATACGAAACAAAAACATAATTTATAAATGGGTAGACATTAATATGGAAGTATGTAGACCACTTAAAACATTCTTAAGATGCTTTGAACATCTAATATCAATCTTTGATTTGAGTTTGTTTGAAGTAAATTGAAGAAATAAACAATTTCCCTGAAAAAGGGAAAATTTTAATGTATAAAGATTGATCAAAACATGGTAAAAGAAATTCAGAAAATGGGAAGGAGGAGTTATAGGAATACTAAAGGCTATCTAATGCACTTAACGATGCTCAAAATGGATCCAAAACAAATGAGATTCACAGATTCTTAGAGGAGGAGATAAGGAGCTCTTTGAGAGGGTTGTTGTGCATAGGTAGGATGAGAAAGGGAACAATAAGTAAATAAGAAGTTAGGGGGAAAATAAAAAATTACCCTTCAACAGATTTCGTGGTTTTTCTATATGGTTGGTCAAACCATGCAATAATAATGCATGAGATACTATCTATATATGGTGGCTCACAAGATTCATGATCATAGTCTGATAAACCATTCCCAAAATTGGAAATTCTCCCCTATCAATGATCAATAGAAACAGCATGTCCATGTGGCCTAGTGTTCATGGATAGAACAATCCATATGACATTGAGACCCCCTGGACTGGACACATGGTTTCTCCTCGAGGGTTGCATGGTTTCGAAAAAATAGGGCACCTCTACTAGTTATTCCTGAAATGGTCTTTTCAAAGCTTGGTGATCCCAACAATCAATAGAACACCCAAGATACTTATAGAGAATTTTAAAGAGTATAAAAAAAATTTAAGTGTTCAAAAACATCATTTTACATTTATAATCTTGGATAAAAATGTTGGTCTTCCCATTGAACTGGAAATTCATGTTCCTTAGAAAGATTATATTTGGTCGAAAAATGTGAAAGGCTACAATATCCCAACCTTTACAATTCGTTTACATGAGAATCCTTGAGGAAAAATAAAAATGACAGCCAAAATACTTGGGTTATGAATTCCTATTCAAATGATCAAATTGTGTTCCCGACAAAAAACACACATCCATTTACCCATTTAAACACACGATATATAAACTATTAAAACTAGAGCCAATACTCATACCCAAAAAGGACATGCTAATACAACATTTACCTAAGACTGTCTAACCAAGGACATGATCACCTCATTATATCTTTTTTTAACAATCATATAGAACTCCCCACCATAGGTTCTAACATTTTACAACTAATTTTGATCTATAGTGCATACATCATTGGTATGGATTATTTAACCATTACTTAACACTCTAACAGTGATCATTCATGATCCTTATCTTAATGGATGGTAAATTTTTAATCAAACTCATTTATTCAGGTTGGTCCAATTTTTTTTAAAAACCTTTAGATGAATCTCACTACACTCACCTCATCCTGGCCACATTCCATGAAGTAGTTTCTCATCATATGAATTTAAAAAAACAAGAGGAAGATATAACGAGCCACCCTGAATGACTATTCTCATAAAAAACTTCTCATATAGAAAACTTATTTAAAAAACTAGATCATGATACCTTTTAAATAATGTAACTAGAGATTTTATCTAATCACACTGACTAGTGCTCGTAACCAGCTTCCAATGATGTCTATAACCAAACATCGATTTGTGTTGTCAGGACCCATCATGAATATGACATACATTCGATCTAAAAAACATGGATCATCATCCTTAAACATATTATTTAACCCCAACTAAAGTCTAGAGTAACTTTAAAATCTCAAACTAGAGTCTAAAGAGCTTATCCAATGTAGTACATGCCCTGGTGCTTTCATGTGAGACCTTTATAAATACCCAAAATTTACACATATCCAAAACCCTAAACAAGACCTAGGAAGAAACTTATTGGTTATAATGTCAATGTAAAATTTATATATTGACCATGTATCTTTCCAAGGGGTTCCCACTTAGGAAACTAATTATCACTCATGACTAACTATTAATCTTTAATATACATCTTTGCTGATGGGTAACTCCAAAAAGTATGTTCATCGAGCCGATAGAAATTAAATAACATTATTTATTTTTCTAAGTGTATAGTTGTACCTCTCTTAGTTGATCATGGATGACATCTTGATAGGGGACATGATCCTCACTAAGAGAATAATGAACCAAGAGGCTATACATAATTTCCACTTAGAATAGATCCACTACCTCCATATTAAAAATGAAGTGTTCGATATGGTTTCCTACCAAATATACCCAAAAACTGAAAAGAAAATCATTCAAACAGATACAGGTCAGCTTATTTTTTATGTAGCTTAGCTACACCTATCGATGAATCAACATTACAAGACCATGATGCCATTACCATCTGAGACATCACATGATAACTAAATCACAACCACCAATGACTATACATGACAAATGATGTTTATGAAGGTTGCATACACAACCTACCATTTCATTATCATTATACCTTATAGGCACAAAATACTTCAAAAATTACCATAATCAAGAGAAATTAAGAAAATATAATAATTTCTAAATGTTACTTCTTAGTTTGGTTCAATATATATGGAAGGACCTACATTTTCTATTATCGAAATGATGTTCCCCACTGTTGTAATGTCCATATAATTACATTACTGAAAATGGGAAATTGTCCCATGACACTGGTTGCATCGACCAATGATTTCAGGTCATGGACGTGGCCAATATGCCTTAGAAAACATTAACCAAAAAGATAAAAGGAAACAATCACCTAAAAGAAGACTAGATGAGGTTCACAATCTGAAGAACATGTGGAAATTTTTTAGCTATTTCAATGCATAAAATAACATTAGTTATAAAATATAAAACAAAATGTCCAACATGTCAAACATCCAACCATTTATGGAACATCATTCTGAGTATTAGGAGAAGTTAGATTTATTTTATTGACCAGGTCACTCTTCCTCAAAGATGTTTTTTTATCGAAGAATAACACCTTGAGTATTAAAAAATTTCCACCAAACTCAACCAGTTTGATGGACCATTTATCAACTAGAATGGTACTATGTGTATCAATGAATACAATCTAGAGATTTATTTTCCCAATGACACATAATTTGAAACTATCTTCAACATTATTATCCCAATGAATCTAGTATCTGATGGCTTATAAATAGAATTATTTGAGATTTTTATTATCCCATATGACTATAAATCATGCCGACAACCTCTTGGGTAATCCATCACAAAAAATAGGAAGAGGGGTCACACAACCCACAAGGCATCCAACCTTGCCCTAGTCATGTATAACCCACTTAAATTAAACATTTCTCAATACTCATGCCTATCCAAAATGAAAAAAACATCACATGACACCCTGTCATCCGAGGTTTTGTTTAATAAATTAATATTACTACTCAGGAAAAATGACACCAGAATAGAACATGGTGTCTGAAATAGTTCATAAGAATTCAACAAGGTTTCAATGCTCCGAGGACTCTACCAACATTAAGCTATCCCCTTAAAAAAATATAAAGCATCGATCCTGATTTTGGTTGTAATTCCCAAAAAGTCACCAAGATTAAGAGCCTATCATTTGAGGCCAATCTATAAAACAATGGGCCTACAATTAAACCTCACTCACCCATTTCAAGTAAACTACTCAAGGAAACATTTAAATAATCCTTACACGAGGGTCAATCTTTTAAAACCTTTAAGTACATTTTAAGTTAATAAAATAATTCACATTCAGTTATTTAATATTTTCATTTTTTTAAAGAACATATAATACTAATCATAATGGAAAAATGTATTTGGTAGTTTATTTAGAAAAGACCATAAGGAAGACAATAAATTTTTACCCATATCCATTAAATCATTTATTTATTATAATAACATCTCGTCATAGTTAGGTAATTTATCATTTAAAATCATTTTATCCATTTTATTTATCCATAATGTTTTTAAAATTTGGATTAGTAAAATAAAATGCCAATTACAATCCATAGAGGAAGACCCCCAATAACATTGTAATTCACATTCCAATTAACAGATGCCTCATAAATAGTAAACCACAAAAGTAGAAAACATATATATTTTTTAATTTAAGAGGGGAAAGGTCAAGTATAATTCCACCATACATTTATATTGAATCCATATAAGTGGATACAAACAATTTAAATGACCAAACCTATAAAACATAAACATGCCACCATGGGGTTAATAACCAAGGCATATCAAAATAAAGGCCCCCTACAAGGGTCCCATTATATCCAACCTTATTCCATAAAACACAATAATTCATTTAATTATAAATTCTCAAACAACCTAAGTTGTTTATCTGATAAGAAACATGCCCCAACAAAACTATTTAGGCCCCATTGTGTTATTTGAAATTTAGTCATATGGGTCGTCATGCCCAAGTGATATAGATACAATCTTTCATATAGGAAAACACTTCCTCTAATAATTTACATTTCAACAAACACATATATTCACCATGGATGAGTTAGATGAATTATAATTCCAAATATATAAAGGTTCTCACCCTTATTAATTAAAAATCAAATTCATATAATTTCAACATAGTTTTACCTTTTATTTCACATTAACATATGTTTTTATGTAATGTTTTGATGATTTAGGGTACCCTACCCAATTTATAAGGTTCCCATACACTGTATAAATTCATTTTCCCCATTTTATCAAAACCATAAATTTTTAAGCCGATGCAACAAATAGTCCATGGATCATATATTTCCAAATGGGTTGATTAAATATAATTCCACCATTAATATATATAGGAAAACACTACATAGATTGATGTTGAAATTATATTTAACCAACTATATATTGAAATTATGACAAGGAATACTATGATAAGTTGTAAACAACTCATACATATATGAATATAAAAATATAATAATGGAATATAGACAATCGTGATATGTAATCACTAAAACATGGTTTCTAAATTTAGTGTAAAACTAAAATGCACAGGGAACATAAAACATATTATAAAAGAGTCAAGTAATGTAACCTTCATGGCTAGACATATTCATGGTATGTGAATATATATTAGACTAAAATGATGCACATAATGGAACTTCCTTACCATTTCGGTCCATAAGTAAAATACCATAAATCAAATAAACCAGTTAAAGTTGAAATTTCACTATTCACTCATCTTAAAATCATAATCCTCTATAACAATGAAATAAAAAAACAGGTTTCTCATCCCTGGTAACGTTTTATTTTCCCCGTGCATGGTTTAATCACTCCTAGACATGGTTGATTTCAATGAGCTGGCACATTTATATAGTTTTCGTACAACTATATGAGCATCCCATGCCCTGGTTTAGTCCTCTTATCATTAGATCCCATGCACAAAATAACAAAATGAGCATAATCAATAGTCCTGAACCAACAACCATGAGGTCTATTTGGGTACCCCAATGTAATGGTGTCCTGAAAAAAGTGTGAGGTATACTTATTATTCCACCACCAATGGTGTCTAATAATATTCATCTCATGAATATAAAATGATATAGTATGCAAGTACAATAAAAAATGAATAATACCAATGGTTTTAAATACATCGTCTTAGGCTCCTAAGGGAATCCTTTCTGATGCTACCTCCCTTAGAGTAAGCCAATATACCTTATATATATATATTCCTTATAAACATAGTAATTCTTACATTCATATATATTGATAAGTAGTATTATCCAAAATCTGAGGTGTAACTCATATGTCCATGTGTAATACTTCCCAGACGCATAATAGAGTGTGATAATAATAAATACCGGTTTTCATATCTAAGGATTAGAATAAATAGAGGTCACCATGCTGAGTATCATATAAAATATAGTACACCATGATGAGTATCACAAATATAACAAGGAGGGTCATACTGAACCTCTTTATCAAGGGTGCATGGGAAGTTATTCCAAATAACCCATGTGATGTGGAAATCACACCAAAATCCTTGACCAGGTAGTTATGAAATTTCATGGACAAAAACCCTACGCAAGGTCCCTTTATTCATTAAGAAATATATGGTAATCTACTTTCCCAATGATCCCTTAGCCCGGGGTTCCACAAAGAGACAACCAAAATCACTCAAGGTGTAGTGGATCCTTCTCTATATAATTCATTTAACATTTATTAACAGGTAATTTTTTCATCCATTCAATTAAAACCATTAAATTATAAAAAATAAATAAAAGAATATCATAAAAATTAAATTAATATTAACAATGTATAAAGAAGGAGGGTCTTGTACATAATCATTCCACTTTACAAGTCATTCATACTTAAAGGGAGGTAAAATCCTATTTTTCATTTCAATTATAAAATAATTAGGGGCATGTACATAATAATTTCACTCATCACTTCAATTATCACTATTTACATTCCACATTTTATTGAATAAATCGATGCACCTCATAGGTGGTTTTATTATAACACGAGGAGAGGATATCAATCTTAGTTCATCAAATTCAAATTCATTAATTCATTATAAGGGTATTAATTCAACTATTCTAAGATATGGATAAGAGTGAAAAATACAAGGATTTTTAAATTAAACATTTAAGGTGACATCCATAAGGGTATCCTAAGTGCCGGAGGAAGGCATGCACTATGTAAATAAAAATGATTAACATATGGGTTGTTCTTATTAAAGTTGAATAACTCCAATTGTTCAATTAATAGAATTCAGGATGTCTAAATTATGGAATTTGACACATCAAAATAATTATCACATTTATTAGCTGATGCACAGAATGTTTGCTGCACAAAACAACAAAATAATTTATTAATGGTGATAATTTAATGAAAAAATCTATAGACCTCCAACCTTATTCTTAGGATTCTTCACTCATATAATATAAATAAATAATATAATCAATTTTGATATAAATTTAAGAAATAGAAAAAATACCAAGAAAAGGGTGAATTAGATGAGATGAAGATAACTCCAAAGAAGGAGAATGAAACTATGAGAAGGTGAAGGAGGAGTTGTAGTCATACATAGTGATCTAAAATACACTAAATGAAACTAAAAATGGATCCTAAATGTAGTAGATCCATGGATTCCGAGAATGGGATATGAGGAGATGTATTAGAGGGTTATTGTGCATGGGAATAATGAGAAATAAGGGAAGAAGGAAATTAGGAGGTAGGGGAAAAACATAAAATTGACACATTTAAAAAGGTTCAATGTTTGAACTCATTGTTGGCCAAACTATGCACCAACCATGCATGTGATACTACCTATTCATGGGGATCATGTGGCTCATTCACATTGTTTGATAAACTGTGCAAAAATTATGCAATTCTACGCCATTACGTATCTTCATCAACTGCACAACTGTGTGGCTTGGTGTAAATGATTAGAAAAAATAATTTGTTTCCCACAAACCCTATTACTATCCAAATATTTTCACATGTAGGGATACATAGTTTTAGAAAAATAATTCACCTCTTCCAGTTCTTCCTGAAATGGTGTTTTTGAAGCCAAAAACTCTCAAAAATCAATGGAACACCCGAGATACCTCTTGGGTATTATGTTGAGTCTAAAAAAATTAATTATTCAATGTATTGGGTTGAAATTAGAAATCTTATTTAAAATTTATGTCCTCCCACAGTACTGAAAATTATTGTTCCTTTGAAATATAACATCCAGTCTAAAAATGCAGGATGCTACACTAGACATAGTTTGGTAACCCCTATAGAATGATATTATTTCTTGTTTTAACTCATTATTTGAGATATTTTAAATTTATATTTAGTGATTCTAATCAATCTTTATAAATTATTTAACTTTACAATTTCATCTATTCTCAAAAATCATTTTCATATAAATTGTACACATCTAGTTTGCATTTGAATTCATAAGAGGATTCTTCCAAAATTAATTTATTATAAAAATAGGTTTGATTAGTCCTTTTTATTTTTTTATTCTTTATATATATGAGTGAATATTTTAATGTTTATGTAGTTTTATTTTACAAGAGGGTTGTCAAAATTTAATTCTTAAAAGATATTCAAATCATAGTTGACACATTATAAAGAGGTTTTTCATGATAAAAACAGTACCCTAGAAGTGAACCCCTATTATTTTGTGTTTTATAAAGTGGATGATATTTCCATTATATAAAAATATTCATGTTATATTATTATCATTATTGATTTAAAAAGGGTTATTTATATAAAATGAGTTCAAAGGATAGTCAGAAAACCCAAGCTAACATCCATACATTATATATCATTTTTATAATTTAAACATTACATTTCCCATATAACATCACAACCTGAGGACCTAAATTTTTGGAGTTTTTGGTGATTAAGTACATAAATAACTTTTTTTTAATATATTAAACATTTAAAATAATAAATCTTAACATGAAACACCTTTTTTAGAGATATCATACTTAATATCTTTCTTTCTAACTCGTGGAATGGAAACATAAGAAAAGTATGAGATTATATTTTCAGTATTAATAAACATGGGAGATATAAATCGATGATAATAAGTGGGAATTATTAGATAATGTGGTTAATATAACATAATTAAATAAAATTTACATATATATTATTACCATACCTAATAATACATGAACTAAAAATCATCAAATCATGGAATAATGATTTTTATATAAACATGAGTCGTAATTCAATAATTTCAGCCATGATAACATAAGAATCATGTTGTGTAATAACAGTATGGAAGAAAAATATTAATAGGAATAATAACACATTTCAAGGATAAATACCAAGGCATTAATGATATAATGGTATTGGATAACCTCCATTATAAAGTATAGTTTTCATGGTTTAACAACCCATATACCTTTTAGAATTGGGATAACATCCCATGCACTATTGGTTTTGGGATAACCTCACATGCAATTTTTTTATATAATGATATATAAACCATTAATTAATGCATTATAGGGATATAAAAGTCCCACTCATCATATAATAATAAACCATACATAGGTATGGCTCAAGAACAACACAGAATTTATCATTACTTCATAGCTTAATTGACTTACGGGAATGAGGATATTTACATGAAAATTTACATAAGACATAATCATAAGACATATAGAAAAATAATGTGGATTTTATATTTATATTATACACATAGTGAATAATAATAGTAATTAAAGTATGTTGACATAGATTAAAAATACTTTTATAAAATCATTATAAATATTCTTCGAAATTAAGAAGACATGTCCTTTTTGTGGAAACTTTTTTAATAAATAAAAAATTCATAGAATAATTGAAAAGAGATTTAATTTGAAGAAACCATGTAACAAATGGAAGGTATATTAATAAAATAGACATGAATATTATAAAACACTATTGACTGGTAAATTTTCAAATAATATTTTCCCACTTTTGTAATGAAAGTCAAATGTGACAGTTATATATTAAATGTTAAAAAAGTTCCTTTTAAAACCTTGTAAATAAAGAAAAATATTTATGTAACGGACCTTGATAAATCATTGAAATAATGATAATAATATTCTTAAAATATTATAATGAATATATACATGGAAGAGAATTATTGGGTAAAATACTTCCAAACATTTTAAGAAAATGATTTTAAATTTAACCCCTTATAGATTTTAAAATCAAAACCCACTTGAATAAATGAACATGAGACTGAAATTAAAATAACATGACTATAAATATATTCTGGATATGACTTGTAAAATAGTTATTATATACATGATATAAATGAAAATAGGTACATAATATGAAACATGACTTAATGAAGTGAAATTAAGATGGAAAACCATTAACTAATACTTCCACTTAGTCAGTTGTGGTATAACATCCCTGTATAATAAATATTTTATTATTATTAAAATTTTTAATAACCTTATTCATAGTTATTTTACCTTGTTACATCCATTTATAATTTCATATAACCCATATATATATTATTTTATGTTAAAATTAATAATTAAATGTTGACAATTATAATTCACTTACATGCTTAAGTGTCTATGTTTGAATTTATGAGTCTTTTTCACATGTTAATCGAATCAAAAAAAGTCATGTTAAGTTAATACATGTTTTTGATAAAGATATAGTGTCCCATATCCATTTCATGTAACGTGTGGTGATAATTCACAAAAAACACTTAAAATTCAATTTATAGATAACTTTTGAAATAACAAAAAGAAGTGAACTTATTGGTAAATATACTTTTAAATATTATCATTGTATAATTATGAAGAAATATTATGTTTATCAATATTAAATATAATTTATAGTTGTTTATTCCCACAATGAGAATCAAAAATTCTTAAAGGAATATCTTTATATGGGTATTAGTTCACCAATAAAAAGAAAATGAAGGAGAAGGCGGCCAAAGCTCATGGATCACAAAAGTCCCAAAGAGACTTGTGATTGTGTGAGCATCATAAGGTCATTAAAAAGATCTATGTGTGTCACATTACCTAAAGTCGTTCCTGCAGCGACACATTCTACAAGACCTTATACTCTTGAAAAGGCTCTCGGACATCCCACTATCACGCGACAGCCACCTAAATAGCTCCCCCATGCCAAGTGCTTTGCCAATCATCTATCACATGACAATAAATCCAAAAATCCTTCAAATATAAGAGGAAAATGTTGAAAAATAGGAGGCCTCTAGTGGACGTAAATATCATCCGACACATCACTGATGGGATGCATGATTTTCCTTAACATCCAAGAAAACTCCCGAGACCCCTGAGCCTTTTCAGAATAAAAAAATGAAATAAAAGAGGATGAGGTGGGAGCCACTCACAGTCATAAATTACATGAGATGTGACTATGGAAGTACGCAATACACTGTGAGACCACAATAAAATCTCAGCCTCCTCTTGAAAAATCCCATAGGTATGTCATCCTTGTCACACAAAGAGCCTCTCGTATGTCATGGAAACGTCACACTTACCCTTTGGCTCCCCAAATTAAAATGGAATGGTATTTCCAAAAAATGCTCACAAACATCCATAGGATCTTTATTGGTCACATAATGCATCATAAAAAGGTATAGTAATTTTCTTTTACATTACTCTTGAAATCATTCATGACCCTAGAATTTAGTAAATAAAACAAAAGAAATAGAAAAGGTAAGTGGTGGAAGCCTCTTACTATCATAAAATTATTTCGATGTAATAAGGAATATGCAAAATGGTCTCATGAGACTCCATAACCATCTGAATTTATCCCACAATGACCCATTATAAATCCATCCTTTTCTTGAGGAAATTCCAAAAAAAGACCCTAGAGGTCACATGAAGGCCTTTAAACAGGCACCATGATCTCAAAAAGCCCATGGGAATGTTGATATGAAAATGTAAAAGTCCATCGGCATGCATGAATTATAAAAAAAGTCCCTATTAATTTTTTCTAATCCTATAAAAGAGAATATTATTGGAGAGAATCATGGTCCCTAAAAACTAGGTGATGCACTCGGAGTGATCCAAGGAAGGGAATCACGAAAATGTGTGATGATGAAGCTCTTAACAAACTTCAGCATGGAATTTTACAAGATATGAAGATAAAAGTGTGAATAAAAAGGTGTTGAGGACTATAATTCCCCCACCTAAGCATGAAAAATCACCACTACTTATCATAATGGAAACCACTCTTGGTAGTCAGAAGAACCCTTGGAACATCACACCTATGTTAGAGAGGATTTCTCAAAGTGGTGGATCTTGAGGCTGACATGTTACTTGTTAGGTAATATCATCAATAATAGCTAGAGGGACCATGGAACATGCATAATAACTTATAGATCATGTGAAGGACTTATAGCATTACATTTGAAGAACACCCTACACACATGCTGGATCATGTGAGACTTACAAAAATATGACACTGAATAATTCTAATCCATTCACAATATGAAAGATATAAAAAATATTAACATTTTAATACTTAAGTGAAAAAATGTTCACAATCCATCATACACTTCCCATTATCCATCCAAGACACATGACAGCACCCGAACATGTCGTCTGTATGTCACGACACTATGTCGATATACTATTTGGATCACATAAACTCTTCTAAACATGTTAAAGAAAGTCACATGGTGCCCTCCAAGAATGAATCCCTGGTCTCATGAAAACCTATGATCTCACCATCCTATCATTATGATACTCTTCAGACATGTCTCTTGACTCATATAATGGCACCAGTTCATGTCATCCAAGTCTCACGATAACACCCAAGCATGTTAATTGGATATTTTGAAGTCCTCTAAATAAGTTATCCGGGACATGCGATGAACTTTGAATCATGAATTCCATGATGTGTGGAGCCCTCCATATGTGGCATATAGCTCTTATGATGACACTAGGGAAATACAACTATATCTTGCATTACCCTAGAAAATCTTGATAGGGTCCTCCTACAGCTTTTACGATAAACCATATGGGTCTTGAGATGTCCTCTAAACCAGTCAGACCTAATCATGTGATAAGAATAATAAATTACATCTAGTATATGCGGTGGCCCTCTGATAAGCCAACTAGATCATAATATTTCTATTCAACATTCCAAGAAGACATTATACAACATATCAAGCAGCTAACCAATGATTTTTGAGTGGATAGTCAATTCTTGTAAGTCAGGAACATTGGATGTGAACATAGTGAAATATTAGTGTGTAAGCCCTAACCAAAGGTAATCCTAGGTCTTGGTATCCTTTTCCACCCTCGTTGTGTAATTCATGACCATATGGATTCCTTAGTGTGTACTCTTCAACCACTGGGCATCCTAGGGTTTGAAAACTTTGTCCACCCTTAGTGTGCAATCTCTATCCATAGGGAAACTTCACCTTGTCATCCCATACCATAAGGAATCCTAGGTATTGGTATCTTTGACCACCTTCAGTGTTTAGGCCCTAACCCTAGGGAAACCATAGTATTTAATCCCCAACCATAGGGAAACCACACTATATAAGCCTTGATCATAAGGGAATCCTACGGCTTGGTTACTTTTATACCCTGAGTGTGTATGCCTTAACCATAGGGAAATCCCAGTTTGTAAGCCCCGACTATTGGGTAACCATATTGTGTAACACCCTATCATAAGTGAAACCTCAATGTGTAATCCCCAATCATAAGGGAAACCTCAATGTCTAAGACCTGGTCACGAGGACAACGTTATTGTGTAAGCCCCAATTAAATGAATTTTTATAACTATGATTCCTTCCATAACTAGGATATTTAGGATGTCTTCCTAAGGAACAAGATCCACACAAAACCTACAATGTTTTCCCAATATGTAATTCACACATTTATAATCAATTAGACTGACCATTTCCATCCCTTGATTCTCACATTGATCATAGATCATGTGGTCTCATGGAGTTACAATAGTCATATAAATTGAATTATAAATCATTATAGTCAAAAGGGAAACATTACAATGTAAGACCTAATCCTAAGAGAAATGTTAGAGTGTAATCCCTGATAAAATGATATAGGATGAATATGATTCCTCCCATAATAATTATAAGTAATACACCTTTATAAGTCTCGTGCTCTATATTAAAACATCCCAAGGGATGTACTAGAAGAAATGTCCCACATCCAGATGAAATGATATTGATCACTTTCTATCCCATTTTCTGACATTGAGCGTAGTTCAGTGGGCTTATAGAGTTACAATGAACAGCTCATTTGTATAATAAATAACCACCATCTAGAGTAATCCCATCATGTAAGCCCGTATGAGTTGTATGATATGAACACCAATCATATAAGGTCATATATCATGTGACCAGTACCAAGGAAATGATCAAAAAATGATAAATATGATTCCTTCTATATCTAGGATATGTAGGACGTCTCCTCAAGACTCAAGCTTGAGAATTTAGTACCTCAATGTCCACACATATGTCATTTCTGTATGACGTTAAACTACATGGATTTAACTAACTATGTTGTTTTTTATTCTTGTAATAATTAGGTAATGTAGGATGCTTCATAATGGCTTAATCCCTTCCTTGGAATATTAATCTCCTCCCAGTGACGAATCATATTCTGAAGCATATGGTTATATGAATTTAGCATATAAAATGACTAACCATTACTCAAAAAAAAGAACATGAAACTCAGATACATATAGATGGATTCACTAATGAGACCCCCTTTCCATTGTTCATTAATGAGATTCTCTTTCTTTTACATATAAGGATAATTAATCTATAATAATTTTGTTAGGTTAATCTTTCCCGTATCGGGATTAGGAAGATATTTGCGAATGAATCATAAATCTATAAAAGAGTACCATATTTGAAAATAATTCCCCCTATAATGGTGGGATGAGCCTAACCCCCATCATCTCAACCAATGCGAGTCCCTATGTTTTATTGGGTGTGAAACCCTAGTTGACAACCTACCTTTGGAAAGTTGGTCCATACCTAGGTATGGATTATGGAACCATTGGATGTTTCTATTAAGAATGAAAATTACATGATGTAAATGATTGTGTAAGATATAAATCCACAATAGTATACCATCAGGCCCAACTATTCCCATCCCAGCGATGGTCTCCCTGATCGTATCTTCCCCATCAAAACACAAATGGTGAAACTGACAGGAATCTCTAAAATAATAAATTATTTTTTATCTTTCATGGATCCATTTAATTTTCCCACATGTGAAAACAAAAATCGTGAACCTAATGTGAATCTCTAAAATAACAAAAAATCTGTTCTCATTCATCGGGCCATTTTTCCCTCCATATGCCAACATAAAATGTGAACCAGATTTGAGTCTCTCAAATAATAAAATGATCATTTGATCTTTTATCAGGATACTTTTTTTTCATACACCGAAAAAAACTAAGATGTATGAAAAGAATGATCTTATAGTTGATCCTCTATAACTGAGGTACTCATGAAATATGTTCATCAATGTTTTGGCTAGTCTAAAGGACCGGAATGGCTAGATTAGAAATAATATGAAAATTTTATTAGCCATGAATATTTTATTGAGCACATTATGAAAATGATACTGCACAAATCAGAAAATTTGTTACCTATTGTTTTTATGAATTCATATACAGATATAATTGAAAACATCCTGATCTGATGAAATGTATTTTTTATCTAGAGCTTGCTCTAATAAATCACCTAAGACAACAACCCTTGCGGGCTACCAAATGATATCCTCTTCTTAACAGCTCCCAAATTAGGTGGTGAACATGATGGTATAGGAGAACCATCGATATAGTACAACATTAGCTAAGGAAGATACCTGTGAGGTTCTATAAGCACAGAAACCGGTAAGTGTTCATCACCCAAGGAAATCTGTAGCTGAGCCAGTGTCCCTCATCGCCACAACCAACAACTTCAAGATCTTATGCACAAACTGCCAATGCTTCTAACATTCCAATCTAATAAAGGTGAACTTGGAAGTTGAAAATAGATCCTTTAATGTTAAGAGTCCACCAAAGATGTATCTAATCAACCACCATCATATGGACAACATCATCCCACCAGTACCCACCAATCGCCAGCTGAGGTTACCAACTAACACAATGCCACCTCTGACACCCATCCACATGTAATAAGGATGGATCATTAGGTGAGAAAGGAACTGGATAACTAAGATAGGTCTCATCCCTCTACTCCTACTAATGATGTCTACTAGAATATTATGATAGAAACTAGTAAGCAGGCACATACTCCCGCTTAATCAGAACAAGTCTGTGGGCATATTCCCATAGTAGGCATGGGGGAGGCGCATACTACTACCCCATGCACTAATACTATTTGAATATTTTGAGGTCACAAGGGAGAAACTTTTTTGGGAATATCCCTCTTCAATAGAAGTCATCTACTGGTGTATAGTGGAGTTAGAAAATGTTCATTCTTATATCCTTACTTACACAGTTCTAAAATGGCAATATATTTTAGCAATAGTTGAAGAACTCTTCTGGAATATTCTAAAACCGTTGTAGATAAATGGATAGGCACATATTCTAATCGATACATCCAGGAAAGCTAAATACTTTATGATTATAAAAAATGGCTATATAGAGTAAGAAGACATTCTTACTCCCATTTGGTAGTATAATCAACATATTTCAATAAATTTCGAGGCATCATACATGAATCATATTCCCATTCCAATAAGAGCACACTAGGTGAGACCAAAACATTTCTTGAGATAGGTGAACATGCCTATCAAAAAAGTCCAATAGAATACTCAAAAGGCATAGATCAATTTCATAACCTCTTTCTGGATAGGGATAACCATGTGAGAGGTGCACAAGCATTAGTACATGATCATATTCATGTCAAAGAAGTTCAGCAGCATAATCCAAAGGCCCAAGATTAGGAATACATCCACATTATTTCTAGGCTTACAAAGTGAGAATGGAGCAAACCTCGAGATAGGCCCATATTCCTATCATTAAATATTCCTAGAATATTATAGTAGATCATATAATCCAAGATGATATTCATAATTTCACCGATGAAAAACTGCACTCGAATCACTCCGAGGAATTATGGGAGGAGGCTCATATATGTTATCCCATTGCAAAGGTCCATTGATATATTTTAGTGAGAAATTAATGTTCAGATCATGCTCATATTCCTCCTCCAATCAGGGCTCACCAAGTGAGAGAGGTACACACCTTGGGGGAGTCTCATAGTTTTTCCATGAAATTCCTATGGCATACCCTAAAGGCTTATGACCCAGCTCATACTACGTTCCTGACCAAGGCTCGCTAAATGGGAATGGAACATGCCCTGGGACATGCTCATATTTTTGTCAATAATGTGATAGCTCATCTATATATTCTAGAATCTTATCAGGAGTGGTCTCATATTGCTATAGTTTTAGTAAGTAATAAGAATGTTCTATAAACTGTCCTATAAAAGGCTTATATCCCTACACAATTCCAAATGGAAGGTCTACATATTCCAACCACCACATAGAAAATGACCCATATTTATAATATTATTAATGTTATTGTCCTTGAGGATGTTTGAGACACATTTGAATCACCACAATGGTCCATCAACTCTTCCACTAAATCATAAGATTTTCATTACCATGACAGTCCTCCTTGTTGTAGTGTGGAGATGAATCACATGGAAGCTATTCCTAACATCCACTATAGTCAACCTACCTATGATGATATTTCTCAAAGATATGGAAATCATACCCTTACCCATAAACCTTTATATAGGGAGCTTTCTAAAACTCTAACACCTCTATATAGAGAGGTTCTTGAGATATTGTGGTTACCATTATATAGTTTTCGACCAACATCCATCAGCACTCCACTCTCATCAGTAGGTGAATGTTAGAATCATATTCTATGGTCTAACCGAATGGAGGAATGAAATTTTTATGAATAGGTGGAAAAAATTTACATATGGAGAGAGTTATCCAGAGAAAACCTCCCCATAATGTACTGACCCCTCACCACCTTTGGCTATGAGATCTCAGACGAGCTAGAAAAGGAGTGCGTGCCTTTTCTCCGCCAGAGTATGTGGGATACTCATCAACGGTTGAAGTCTAGACACCTCCCTTACCAAAGATATTTGGGTCACCTTTATACTATCAATATAATATGTTTTCATCTAGGAATGATTTTTATCTCCCGGAGCTGTGATCCAAAACAGAAAATCATAATTCCAATCTGTAACACACTTGCCATCATTGCATCACAACTTTTGGACATTTGATCTCTAAATCCACATCATGAATCTTCATTCAATGATAGGTATAGTACGGGGTGTTATACATTTAGTCACCTTTGTAATAATATAACCCCTCAGATATAATTTCATTTAATGTTATAGCCTTCAGTGAAATCAATGGACTAGGTAATGTTTGAGCCAGTTGTTCACTACAATGGAATTATCTTGCTTCAACAACGCCCAAAGATCATGAGCATAGGAAGAGGATAGAAAATATGATTTCAAATTGGTCCTATTAAAATAGTTATAATTAATTTAAAACATAGATAATGAATAAATAATCACCCAAAAAACGTCCTATAAGTCATGGTTCTCATCATGTGGTGTCATCGTACTGAGCTCATATGCGAGCACAAAGGCACCGTATCAAACGGCCTATAGTAGTAGCTTCCATTTCATTCATCCTAAATTGGACCCAACTCACCAGGATGGGAGAATAACTACCACTACCTCCACCTATGAAATTTCTAATTCCTGAGAGGATTTGGGACACCTTGTTAGCAGTTGCGAACAAACCTCAACCCACAATGCCTGGGGAATTTATATCTCAATCAACATCACTAGGTTTATCATCTCCTGAGAGAACCTTGAGGAAATTATTAGTGATTCTATATTAATCTCATCCCTCTAGGATAGAGGGATTTATTTAATCATTTCCATCTTAGGAATCATAAAATTCCCAATAGGAGTCATTGGATCGTCAACAATTGGATCAATCAATTGCAATTGCAGCCAAAAATTCCCCCACCCCTTAGGGTTGTGGTAATTCTTATCATTATCATCACCATAGAGAGAATCAATCTCCTCTATTCTAGGAGGGGAAAATCAATGGTTGACATCCCACATATCCCTCACACCACAAGACAAACCTATTATGGTCACGACACGTTCAACAACCACTGCTTGAAGCTACCTTAGAGTTACAACTCATAGAAAAGATTAGAGGAGCATATGGCAAAGGAAATCAGAACCTACTAGAGTTTCCAGAAAAAAATCCCCAATATGGAAAAGGGTTTTGAAAAATAACCCTAATGAAGGCAGCATAGAATCAACATATTGTGTACAAAGAAATGTCACAACCACCATTGATAGATATGCCTATGTTAATGTTATCACTATCAGTATGAAAATAATTGTTTATCAAGACACAAATGTTGAGGTATGCAACATAGAAGACATACCCTAGGAGGAGGGTGATTTGGATGCACCAAATGAGAATGCACACACTTAGAAAAAAAGAAGGATCTAAAATATGGAACCTTTTAATACCAATTTACCACCTATATGGAGGAAAAATACTAATGAAAAATGGAAAGGTGCGACTACATCCTAGTAAACATCCAAAATAGTTGAGGTTCCTTCCATGTAGGAACAATTATTACAATATAAGAGTGAGATACAATCTATCAGATAGCTCAATGAGAAGCCACATATGAGAAATGTTTTTATTGGGTATCATCTTCAAATAGATAAAAATATTCTCCATCCCATAGCTAATTTCAGAAAAATAGTTGTACCTGATAATCATATTGGCTATGGATCTAGGAATCTAGTATACATAAATGAGGATGTATAAAATGATTGTGTCTTCCCTCTATTGTGACAAAAAACTCTCCATCTCCATGTCAATTATTCGGTCTTTGGATGAATCAAGAATTAGTTGGAGGTGAAATAGGGGTCAACACATTGACCCCCACCCATTCCATGTTTATAGGAGGAATATCTGAAATTAGTTCCCATGGAGCTTCTTAACATCATCGAGTCCCTGGATACTTTGATAGAATCCATGGAAGGGCGATGTGCACCAGTGTAACATGAGATACATCCAATTCCCAAATGGGAGTATGGAACCATGGCTCCACCCAATTTTTTAAATCCTACCTTCTCTACATTTAATGGTTCATGTAACCCCTAACAACATCTCACACACTTTGTGTCCCGATGTGGCCTGATAATGGGTCCTGAAGATCAAAATGAGGCCATAAAGCAAAGGTGTTTTGTATAGAATATAAAATGTAAAACCTTTGTATGGTACATCAGCCTAATAGTAAGATCTGTTGTAGGATGTTAAGACTATCATCATTACGTGTGTTATCAATTTAGATCCATGTTGAGGAAAATGATGATCGTCAGTAAGATGAACAATAAGAAACTTAAAAATTAGATGCTTTCGGACATTATATCCCAGTGGAATGGTTTAACATATTTACCCAACATCCCTCTCTCAAAATAGAATGTTCTGGAACATTTTACTGAAATACTAAGAGATGAGTTATAGACACCTCTGATCCCAATGATGCATCTAGGTTGCTTTTGTGATTTTTTAGAAATGAAACAATGTATCAAATATTATATTTAGTAAACCTAATCCAAACATCAAATCATGCCCTCAACATAAGGTAAAAGGATAAGAAAAGTAGACATTATGATATTCACTCTAAATTGAGTTGTTGATCCTATCCAAGAACCAATGCTGGTCCAGAATTTACCAACTCCCCCTATCTAGTGGATGAAACAAAAAAAACCTTCTTCAAGTTCATAGATAAATTGGGGGCATTTAAGATTTGAGGAATAAATTAATAAATAAAACTCCTTTAGAAATAAAAAAGTCCCTCATCGTTTCTTAACATCCATGGATAATAACTTTCTCATGATATCGTTACCCAGAAATCCTGATGAGGTCAACTTTACCAACCATACAGATTACTACCCTTTGCATAGAAGGACATTTCATAATATCTATGAATGCTTAATCATCATTGACATCATTCAAGGCATGGTCAATTTCAGATAGGTTGTGTAAATAACTCCCCAGAGAAGGTGGCTTTCATTACTATTTTCTATTCAGAAGAAGAGGGTGATTGGTAGAATGGTGCGTCTAGGCTTTCATGAATGTTCAACAATAAGATGACTTAAAAAATAGTTGACCAAGATCATCCCACATTGATAGCACTGCTACCCAGAACCATAATAGCTCCACCACCTAGAGAGGAAACATCAAATATGCCTCCCAAAAGTGGGAGTGACCACCAAAATATGGAAGAAACATAAGAGGAAGAGTCATAATCCTCTACAACGCAAGATCAAAATCTAACAAACTTCTTTCCTACAATATCCAAAGAATTGGAACCACCAAACGAAACAAAATCCCCCTTAATAGGAGATATCATCATTGGTTTTTTCATTGTGATACACTTGGAAGACCCATTCTATGATGATGAATATTTCTTATAATATGAGTTACCCACATATAACAGTGGAACATGATGTCAGATACACCAGAAGTAAGGATACATGGGACAATGCATATGTGGTTAGAACCAATATTTTATTCAAGTACCCATATAGAATAAATATACAAATTAAAATCAAGCTCAAGAACTCTATCAAGCTCAAAATAAGCACAAAGGTGTCCTAGAACATTCCAGTTGTTAACTGCACCAAGTTCTCTTGCATGACCATATAGTAGGGGTTCAATAATCTGATCAAACAAGGTGAAAAATAAGGTTGGTGTGACTCATGCCACTATTATAAGATACACCCTCAAGCTCTTCATAAGAATCAGAAACTTCCACCACAAATTCCTCAGCTCCTGAGATATATATCTAGAAGAAACCCCACATCGAGAAGCATCGACCTCTGCACAAAAGTACGACTTTCTGAAATAGTCGGTGATTTCCCCAACCAATATCTCTGTCCTTGATACACTCCATATTTCAAAACTAAATTGGTAGGAACATATTTAATCCCTTCATATCCCAAAATTATTTGAGATAGAAGTCACTAAAACTGAGGTTTATCGAGTCTATTACATGTCATGAGAATATAATGTCACCATCTCATTCACTGATCAAGATTATAAAGAGTTCTTATAAGGGAACATTTGTCCCCTTTCTATTTTAGGTAGACTAAATAATATAAAAATCCAAAGGGATTGAATTTATAATGGTTATGGGATAAATATTATCCTATTTTGAACCGTACAATGTTTGGGATATAGAAAAGGATATTTTTACTCTACAAGGATGACCAATCAAGTGTATGATAAGAATGAGTATAGACCTCTCAGAAAGATCAAATTCAAATATCAGTTTTGGGTGATAAAATTTAACACATGTTTTATGTTAAAATAGAAGAAACCACATAAATTTCATTCTTGAAAATCCCTATATCCATAAACACTTGTTGGTACCGTCAATATTACATCAATGATTAAAGTACCCCAATAATGGAAAGGTCGAAATACTGCATGGAGATTGCTCCACCTATCAAACTAGTGGATCCAGACATTCAGAAGTAGAATTATATAAAAAGGGAGGTAAGAAACTAATAGAAGATTAAAATACATAGGTTGCATCCCCCATTTGATTAGGGACCTCTTAGTGAATCCCTATAGTATTTTGATTGGGACTATGTGCTCCCCATAAATTTGGTTGAGGTAATAAACATGAATCCAGTGGTCTACGCTTCCTCCCAGTGATCACATAAAAGACAATTAGCTCTCACATCTCTCCGTAATGACTCAAGAATCAGGGGTTGATAATGTCTCATCTCATGGACCCTCTCATACTAATGGTGATAGAGAGGCCACTAGATTTCCAATATCCTCTTAAAATTTATCTATGGAATCATAGGTGGAAGAAGATGAGTAAAAAATCATGAATGACTCTCCGGCATTCAAGAAAGGTGTATCCACCACTTTTGTCAAGTATATATATATATATATATAAATATAGGTTCCGAAGAAGACTCATGTCCTACTCTAATTAGTGATTCTATTCCCCTTGAAGAGATAGAGATGTACATCACATTTATGAAGCAACACCAATATGTGTTTCCTTATAACTACAGAGAAATGCCATAGCTGTATCCAGATGTGCCTACACACCATCTCATATTACTGGATGAGAATAGAGGATTTAAGAGAAGATCCATAAGTATTCAACCCTCTAATTCCACTAGTGTAGAGGCGGAAGAAGACACGTTGGTCAAATAAAACTTTTTCCAAGAAGTGAAATACCCAATATTTTCTTCCAATATCATCCCTATCATGAAAAATAATGGGAATATTTTGGTCTGAATCAATTTTAGAGATCTTAATCAGTATTTCCAAAAATATTATTTCCCATTACTGATCAAGGAACTCTTGGTCAATGCATCAACTAATTTCCAAGACCTTTCTATAATGGACGTCTATTAGAAGTAAAATAAAATAAAAAATAGTCCCTGAAGAAGAGGAAGCCACAGAATTTAGATCACCGCAAAAGATATTCTATTATCAAGTCATTCCATTTTGGATAATGAACACTGGATCTAAAAGTCAATGAGAAATGCATAATATCATTAGTCCATTCATGGTTAAGATAACTAATTTTTATGTCTATGACCTAGTGGTCTGATCCCAATAGCGATATGAACACTTTATGGATCTCCCAACAGTCTTCGAGAAGCTAGGATAACACAATATAAAGATGAATCTGCTAAAATGCACTGTTGAGGTTTACTCAAAGATGCTTCTTTGATTTTTGTTATTCCACCATGACATTGAGGTAGACTTGTGTAAGACTAGTTCTCTTTTATCAATGTCACGGACTAGAAATATCAACGAATTGAGGGGGTACTAGGGGTGCCTAAACTATATTTGGAGATTAATTTCTAATATGGCCAGTAAAGCTCTCCCATTCCCCGGGATAATGAATAAGGGAATAAACAATCAATTGAATGAAAATTTCCAAGAATCTTTTCAATGCCCCAAGAATTATCTATAGAACCCATCATTTTTTTTGCCTTCAGTGGAAGGGAGGCCAAGCATCTTGTATGTGGAAACGATGGATTGATCCCTGATAACCCTAACCACATTGAAAATGACATGGGGAGAAAGAATAGTCTCCAATAACTCCACTAGATGATGTATTGTAATGATACAATATATTTTTATATTGATAAGAACTACCTTGAAATCATGAAAAAGTTGAGGCATTACTTGGAGCACCACGAAGTCCAACTGATCTCTCACATCAATCTTCTCAAGTACATCCTGGGTCATCCTATGTTGACTTGGTTCCTAGCCCAATGTGAAGTAATTATTCAAAAATATTGTAATTATATTTTATCATAGATGTAGGTGAAAGGTAACTCCTTAGCCGATTTCCTTGCAGAACGTCATACCGTAGAAAATACAGCAGTGGACATCGAGCTTCCAAATGAGGTGGTCTTATATTACTATGAAACTCCTCACACATGGGATATGTGTTTTGATGGTAACTCCAGAAGTACTATTGAAAAGATGATGAAAAACCCAAATCTCAATCATGTAGTCTTTGGGGTTGTATTTTTCTTTCTTTCCAAAGTATTTTTTCCCTACCATTTCTCACCATCTGAAGGCCACATGAATATTGAGGTAGAATAGCAAGCCCCTAATTAATATTCTAAAAATTTCCCTACATCTACAAATATCATATTAAAATAAAAGGGTTCTCATAACTAGTAAAAAAGAATATCAATAGAGAATATTCTATTCAAAAGGAAGAACTGACACCTATCCCTAGCTATATTAGGGGACTACTGGTGGAGTTCCATTTTGAGCCAACATTTCATGATGTTTTCCAACTATAGAATGATTGCACTAACTTATTTCCAAATGTAGAAACCTTCCTCGAAAGCCCAAATTAAAATTAAGAAATATTAGATATCATGCATCAATGGATGGTCTCACTGATCATCTTTTGTGATATAGAAGAAATCAGTCAGGTCAACACCACCTAGAGATTTATGAACAAGTGTCCACCCTTGGATTGATGGATTCCACCATCAGTTATCTCCAAAATGATACTCTCATAAGATATAGATCTAAAAAGAAGTATATTAAGCACCGTTCCACGGACATCACCCTATAGGATGTTCCAAATGAGAAGAAAGTCCTCAATAAGCATGGATTTGACAGAATCATCATCAAATGCATACTAGAAGGAGAGATGTCTGCCATCATGGATAAAGTCCACATTGGCTCTTACATTTCCCATCATCCTGGGACCAAGATCTCCCACCAAATACAGAGGTTGGGTTACTATTGGTAGACCATGATAAATGAATCTGCGGAATACACTAGGAAATTTCATGCATGCCAAATCCATGAAAACATCATCACAAAACCTATATAACTGCCACATACAACTAAATATAATGGGCCATTATCTAGTTGGGGGATGTATTTCATGGGTCTATATCCCCATCCATAGAAAAAAAGTTCAATTAAATCCTTACTACCACCATCTTATTTTCTAAATGGGATGAGGCAATACCACTCAAGGAAGTTAGGGTGAAGAAAAACATCAATAGTGTAATGTCCCTATATCATCACTATGTTCGGGGTCCCTCACACAATATTTACCGAAAAAGACACTAATCTCTATTCTACAAATTTGAAGAAGCTGTAAAAGGAGTAAAATATCAACTCTAATCACTCATCTCACTAACATGAAGAACAAAATAGATAGATATAGGCCTTAAATGAGACGCAATTAAATGTAAACCAGAATATGGTGAATATGGGTAAGAATTCTTGGCCAGAAAAAATCCTCCATGCTTTATAGGCCTACCATACCACCACACATACTGTAACACAAGAAATTACATACTCATTATTGTAATGGACTGAGGTATTATTACCCATAGAAGTCCATCTAGACATACTTCGAATATCCATTTATTGATAGACCACATATGATGATAAATAAAAAATGAATTTGGATGAAATTGAGTAGCTTGATGCATATAGGTTTCACACACTACACAACCTTGAATTTTATTAGAATCAAATTTCTTGGGCCTTCAATAAAAATGTTCACCTCGACTCATTACTCTAAGGGGATCTGGTTTTGGCTCTTAGGACCCTAATGATAGAGGGTAATAAACCACCGAAGCTGGAACTCAAATGGGTGAGGCATTACATCAAACATAAGTTCTAACATAATGGGGCTTTCTCATTGGCCAAAATAGATGGGGAACACGTTAAAACCCCCACTAATGTGAGGTTTCTCAAGAAATACATTGCATAATTATTATCACATGGGAATCCACATTAGTGTATGTCCTTCAATTCATCATTGTTACATGACATTAAACTATACAAGATCATCCTAGATACATGTTGTTAGAATATTAAATCTTTTCATAGTTAAATTACATTAAACTATAAAAAATCATCCTAACCACATGTTGTTAAATAAGATAGATTATTTCCTTTCCATAAGACATTAAACTACATGGGCAATGACGAACTACCCGGGGTTTGAATCCTACCATCTGATGATATGTATTGAATCCCCACCTCTTGATTTTTAGCCCATCCAAAATGATTTATCATTTAATGTAACCCTCTTCCTTAACAAATGATGTAAAATAATAAGAATCCATAAAATTCTTGCTCCTCCACATCATGTGATCCACATCCTTTATGAATGATGATAAAATGCACATCTATTGTCTTTCTTGCATGACAATAAATTGCACGGGACTATGAGAACTCTATATGGAATGGTTCCCATTTCAATGAGATATGTAGGGATTCATAGATCATATATCTTGTTCTATAAACCATAGGATGAAAAATTCCTCTATCATACTTTTGAATGCCTCTACATGGTGATATGATTTATTTACCTTCAATGTTTATCACACCGTGTGTAACGACCCAGACCCGAGCAGCCACCCGAACAGTGCTAAACGGGTCGGGTGTTACTACCTTAGGTGCAACTCCCCAAATGACAAAGGATGCTGACTAGAAGTGAGTGTCTTATAAGAATAGGGGGGAGGATATACCCTCTCATAGGATAATAATAAGGTTACATATCCGAGTATAAAAATAAAAATGCAGTAGAATAAATGACTCGGCAGACTCAAACCAGATCCGCAGAGCGGAAGCATAATCAATATAGATAAACACTGGAAGAAGTAAATATAAACAACAACAACAGAAATAAACACAACAGCAAGATGATAACATGGAACTACTACTAAATAATTAAGCATACATCCAATGCAGGTCATACATCTCTGAATATAAAAAGGGCACCAATTGCTAACCATAAGTAGCTACAACAAGCAAGCATGCTGTTACAGGAATGAAAAAAAAACAAAATAATCCCTAGCTAGGTAAGTCCTCAAGTACATAACAACACCATGAAATAGCTAATACAGCTCAACTCCTGAGGTTGGCATCTTTCCTGCACATAAATCCATAAAGTATGCATGCATCCCTATGGTCCCGTTTAGGGTGTGATACTAATCTCAATAGGATAACACCCAACAGTGCGTACCTAATATAAGTGTTTAAGGAGAAATTCATTTATAAGGAAAGAAGTAAATAGAACAATGCACAAATAAACCCAAACTCCACTGCTACTCAAAAGACACCATGGAGTGTCACCTGCTTCGGCCAACGCTGGAATCTATGTCATGTTACCCACCACCATGTTCCACCTGACACCTCGTGTCTCAAGTACAGAAATCCCGAAGGCATGCCCAAGAAGTAACAACCCGGAACCATGTGCCTCCTGACACCTCGTGTCTCAAGTACCGACATCCCAAAGGCACACCCTAGATGTAGACTGGAGGAACAACAATGTCTACCCTCAAACAACGTATCCAGAGGGAAATCGATATTTTCCCTCAAATAATGGTGAGCCTTAGCCCCCGACCTGATAGCCTCAATGCTATCCTTTGAAGGTTCCTCACCTCCCATGTGGCTTTCTACGGAAATCACCCCCAACCAAAGTTCGTAAACTGCAACTAATAGGGGCCACTACCCACACGAGTGTTCACAACCACCTCATCCCGGTGTTTCTCTATGTGCACACTACTCAACGTTCCAGGTGAGCAGCAATCAACAAAATAGTACCTAAGCCACCAACACATTTGACACCTCATGTCCCTGCGACCATGCCACTCATGTCTGATGGCCTCCCCATCCATGTAACCTAGGCCATGCCCAACCTGACAGTCATACTACCTCAAGCCGACATCCATGATGCCCAATCTTGTGGTCAAAACCACCCAAAGTAACCCGGGCCAAACCCAACCTGTGATCCTCATCACTCAAGAATATCCAGGCCATGCCCAACACCACCCAAAGGGTCTAGCAGATGCAATTCAGCAATTGAATATATAACATATGTAAACAGAAAATGTAACCAGGCAGAACAAACTAACAGTTAAATTTTACTATGCAAGGTGTTGTCCAATACAAGCACTATGGTCTTAAATGCCTCTAATAATTTATATCAGTCATTAAGAAATTAATCTCAATAGTTTTTAACAATATTAAAACAGAAATAACCATTTTGTCATCCCCCAACCAAAATTCCCCGATTAGCTATGGCCGCTCGCCTGACCCTGCTCAAGAGAAACTGGTAACAAGGCACACCCAAAGGCATCGCATAGTTCCAACAAACAATTCAATATGAAATAGTTGATAAATTGGGTCCCGATCAAAATACCCGAAAACATGCCAAAGGCCGCTTCACCCACATGACTACGAAAACATAAAAAAGGAATGCACCACCTACATGAGACTCGTATGATGCTACTCCACTGGTAATAGCCTCCAATTTGGCCTAAAATGCGGTAGATCTACCAAATAATCCAAACCGCTAAAACCCCTATAACTCATTCTAGAACAGAAATAAAACAAAATGGATCAAGGGGAATCGAGAACTTACCGAGGGGGTTCCAATGGAACAATCAATGTTCGGATCACGGTTCAGATGAAGAACTGTGTGGGATGTGGAGTCCCGGCTGGCTTGGTTCGTAAAACCCGACAAAAGAAACGAGTTCCACCTCAAAAAAAGGACACTACCCATTTTAACGCAAAAAATGTACGTAAATAGTGTGTACTTCATGACTACATGTTGTGTATATCATTTAACTGTTCATTTGGTAGTTTCAATTCTACCTAATTACTTTCCAGACCTGCCTACATGAGTACACGACCTGTACCTATGGGTACACGGCGTGTACCTGGTTTCCCTTCTCTTCCTCACCGACTTACCCACACACCATGCGTATCCCTTATACATGGGTAGAATACACAACGTGTTCTTGGTTTAAACTAATCTCCCTAGACAACAGGTGTACACGCCATGTATATCCCTCAAACACGGCTAGACTACATGGCGTGCCCAATGGGAACATGACGTGTACATGGTTTCAACGATTATCCCCGGCCAATAGGCCAACACGACATGTATAGCCTCCACACGCCCAAGGGTACACGGCGTGTCACAAAACTACAGGCCCTGTAGTAAGAAATTTCTACATGGCCATCACACAACATATACTCGGCGAGAACATGACTGGTCACTCACCTACACATACACGATGTGTACTTAAAGTACAAGGCGTGTAGTCTGAAAATTTCAAGAAACTGCCCAGTTTCTCCAGTTTCCTCTGAAACAAGTCAAAATTTTAAACATGGTTGGTATTTTGACCCTTTCTAAAAAACCGGGTTCTTAAAATCTTTGCACCTTAAAATAACTCTTCCCCGATCTATCAAAGTAAACCCGAATATGAAACAAAACATACCACCCCATTGAACGTAACTCGGACTTCCCCAGTCTCAGAGGTCCCGACTAAATTCCTCAAAGGGGATCCCCACCTTAGGAATCGCCTATCCCAGTCTCAACACAACAAAACATATTGTAAACAAGGTTTACTAACCTGTTTTCTAGATTCATATTTCTTCCATGATGCATCATCACCCTTTCACCTCATTAGTGCTCCTATGTCGCTCCCGACACCCAACGTAGCCCGCACCGCCTCGGTGTTCGCCTTCACGAGGTCCTGGTGCCTAGCACCTCAAGTAACCTGCATCCTCAATGACTCAATACCCACGACACCTCATGTAACCAACATTCTCAGTGCCTCGATGCCCAAGGCACATCAAGTAACCCGTATCCTCGATGCATCAATGCTAAAGGAACCTTAAGTAAACCGCATCCTTGATGCCCTGATGCTACGCATCACACACACACACACATATATAGAATATATCACGCACCCGATATGGTTCCAATACCACTAACTAGCATCTAGTCAGTCCAATTAGATCTTGTACACCACATGAACTCAAGATAGACATGCCTCTATAGGTCATTAAAAAAAGGAAACATGGACATCACAAGTACACCGCGGTGTACCTCTAACTGTCGTCGGCTCACTAGCCTGCTCAGCCTCTGGTGGCTCCATGGTGTGCACCTGGCCTGAAGTACGACTGCCTGATGCCTGACCTCCCTGGGGTGTTTTTCCAGTCACAAGCCACTGACCCCTCAACTAGATTATTCTGTCTCTGTCACATCCTACACATGCGGCTGAATATAGGCTACAATTTATTGGTACCGAACCCGAACCAACTCTAGATGCCACCATCTATCCTGGTCCTTGTCTACTGGCTCTCTGAGTAGGCTGCCTGCAAAACATCTCAATATGCTCAACCTGTCCACATGCCCGAAAATCCTTTGGAGGCCTAATGCACCGAGTCTGAACATGTCCCAGATGTCCACACTGAAAACAAATCACTGAAGAACTACCACGAGGTGGTCTAGCTGAGTCCTTGGCCTGAACGCCCTGCTGGAACTCATCCCGTCCTCACTTCTTACTATCTGAACTGTCACCTAAAGCTGTCCCCCGACCAACCTGGGGCCTATCCCTATAGTTTCCATCCACTATAAGAAACTGGTTCACAACCTTAGAGAAGGAACCCAGCTTGAAGATGTTCACCTAGACCTGAATGGCGCATCGTAAGCCATCCTCGAAACACCTCAACCTAGCCACATCATTTATTACCATACCAGGTGAAAAGTGAAATAGCTCTGTGAAGGTAGCTGCATAGTCTATGATGGACATGTATCCCTACTGAATACATAAGAACACCCTAGCTCTCTCTACCATTAGTGTCTCTGGATTTAAGTGCTCAAAGAACCTATCCTTGAATTCCTTCCATGCCAGTACCTCGTGCCTACGAGCTTGAACCTGCACATCCCACCAACGATTAGTCGGTTCTCTCAGCATGTACGTCACCAGAATGACCCTCCACCCGGGATGCATCTCATGCTACTCGAAGGTCATATGCATACTCTCTATCCAGTTCATAGCTGCCTGCGGACCACCCTCACCCTAAAAAAGTGGTGGGTGCTGCAGTTGGAACTCCCGCGTCAGATACACCAAAGATTGATCTGTACCCTGTGTGCCTTTGTTGATCCACTACAAGACGCGTACCAGGCTCACTCGGAGTTGCTCGTCAAGCCACGAATCGAAGGATGCCAAAATCATCTACTGTCCGGCCTACACTAGATCATGTCCTTGAACCTATACCTGTGGCTCATTCTCTACCTATACCGAATCCTGAACCTGATCCTGCACGAGTATACTGTATTTGTTATGGCCTGGACCTCTCATGTCTATTACATTGGGACAATGTGGTGTTTTATGTGTTCTGGGAGGTCTAGGTGACTTATCCCCAACACTTAACCAAATTTCCAATTTAGTGAATAGTTCCATAATTGAACAGTTCTAAAGGTAACCTCTATTGGTAGCCCCTATCAGTAACCTCTTTCGGTAACCTATAATAGCAGGTGAACAATGTTCTATCGGTGAGATTTAGTGAATAGTGTACTATCAGTGAGGTTCAGTGAACATTGTTCTATCAGTGAGGATTCATTGAACACTGTTCTATCAGTGAGTTTTAGTGAATAGTGTTCTATCAGGGAGGATTTAGTAAACAGTGTTCTATGAGTGAGGATTTAGTGAACAATGTTATATGACTGAGTATTTAGTGAACAGTGTTCTATCAGTGAGGATTTAGTGAACAATGTTCTACTAGTGAGGATTTAGTGAGTAGTGTTCAATCAGTGAGGATTTAGTGAACAATGTTCTATCAGTGAGGTTTTGTGAACAGTTCTATCAGTAAGGTTCCATGAACAGTGTTTCTAGAACGGTGAGGTCTATCGGTAACCTATGTCGGTAACCTCTAACCGTAGGTGTACAGTAACAGTAGGACTATAGTGTTTCCAGAATGGCGACCTCTATCGGTAACCTTTATTTGTAACCTCTAACGGTAGGTGTACAGTAACGTTAGGTCTACAGTGTTTCTAGACTAGTGAGGTTCATGAACAATGTATCTAGCTTCCTACAGTTTCACCCCTTTGAGATTTCCTCTGACATAAAATACATTTAAAGCCATATTTTAAGGACTCATAAGGCTGATTCAAAGACTATAAATCCTATATTAATTATTCCTATGGATCGGGATGTTTTTAATTGGTCAAACCACATGGGTTAATGTGATCCTCTTTTAATGGGGGAATTATGTGTATCTTAAACCGTCTCCCCATTAAATCCTCAAAAGGGAAAAATATCATCCTCCCTTGTTCTTCCTATTTGTTCTCCTCTATGAGACGCTATAACCTTTGAATCCTTCCCAAAGGAGTTGCACAGTCAAAATTTAATACTCGGATTGGTTCAACTCTATTTTGATGCAACCGAGCTATATCCGTCAATCTTCGATATAAGGTTTGTTTTATAGTCATTCCTTTGGGGATCATCTCCTCATGTTTCTCCTTTCCATGTTATAGAAAGTAATCTCTATGATTCTAATGGGGTTTTTATTGGGTTTTGGTTGGTTTTGTCGTATCGTGGCATCCTCTGGTGGATGCAGTTGTCATGAGAGGAGGATCGTGACCCGTTGTGTGGATAAAGAACGCGCGAAACTGTTTGAGGTAAGGAATTTCTTGCTTCTCTTTCTTTTACATGCAACTGTATTTGTTATCATGTTTAATCCCACTGGATTAAAATGGAATTGACATAATAAATATTTTAATCGGATAAAAAAATTGATATCGATCATTTGTTATTGCCTCTTGTTTTGTTAGATAGTGTGATATCTATGCTCGTTTTTCTTAGCTGTTTGTTCTTGATGGAAATTGGTAAAGAACATAAACCAAGATTAATTGATAATTTTTGGCTAATGGTAAAGAGGCATGAAAACAAATATGGTTCTTGTTTTAATTTGATGTTAATCAAATTAGTAATGTAAGCATGTTTATTTCATTATGATAACTTACTAGTAAGGTTTCCTGAATTTGGAACCAACGAATAATAAATTGGTTAACCCAAGATGGATTAAATAACTGGTGATTGTTAAAAGATAATTTCTTGTAGGGTTCTGAATTACCCTCTTGTTTGTTTAAGGGACAAGATCCCAATTGTGAAGATGTTTGTTTACTACTGCCTATGTTTTAATGTGAGCCTAGATGGTTGTTGTAATATGTGGAGGCATAGAGGCCCTTTTTTTTTGTGGTAGCAGATGATGCTTAGAGTGGCGAGATGCATCAGTTTATGCATTTGGGTGTTAGGGAGGACACCAGGGTTGATGGAATGGAGTAGATGTGATTGTTGGATGCTTGGTAATTTTGATTGGTTGTTGATCTACTTTAATTTTCCCCACTACTCAAGGAAGATGGTCTTACTTTCCCTTCTTCTGAAAGTGGAGAAGACACATGGGGTATGCCATGTGCTTTCCGAGTTTTGATTCTCATGGAAGGATGGGTTTATTCTCTTGTTATAAGAGGAAAAGACTCAATGGGCTGTACAACAACTCTCTGTGTTGATCCCCCTAGTGTACAGTAGCACATAATGTTTTTCTAGAATGCTGGAGAATGTGAGAAAGTATTTCTATAATGAATAATCCAATAAATGGTGTTAACCCATGGGGATGGAGATGCTGGAACATAATGATGAGGTTGTAATTTTGGAAGGAACAATTGACTTTGGGTGTAATGATAACGAAATTTAATGTGGCATTGTTCATGGTTAATTAATGTTTAATGAGTTAATTGATGTACAATTGAATTGATAAAAAGAGAATGAAGAAATCTAATAAATATCTTTAAATATTTGTGTGCTTATAGGATACCTAGTCTTAGATGTAGCAGCCCAAAGTCTGAGAGACGTTAGCCGCATTTTTGTTTAAGACTATGTAATCCCCATAGTGTGGTTGTGAGATATAATATATCCTGTACTTTTTGTGTTTCAATACGCTACTCCACCCTGTCAGTAAGGGAAACTGACACCCTGGATATTCTGAGCCCTGGGGGTGTTTTCCTCAACATTCCAGTGGGAGGATGGAAGGCTGACTACCCCCTTTAGCCCCGCTCTCTTCTCATGGTAGTTACTGGTGCTAGAAGGCACATTGGTTAGTTTTACCCATATATGTGTGTAGAGGGCTATAATGGCTTGTGGTTATTCACACACACATATTCTTGATATAGTTTTATATGTACTGCTATATGTGTAACATGTATAGACTGCGATGGCTTGAGGATCCTTACTTGGTGTATGGGCTGTAATGGATTGAGGTATAATACCTGACATATGATACAAAATTTTCAAGATATGGTGGCTCCCAGAAACTACCCGGTTACTTTGGTGTGTGGACATGGTGGTTTTGTTGCATGAGGTGCATATTGTGGTGCTTCGCCCAAGTGTCTGTGGGCAAGCCTTTTTACAGAGAGATGCTCAGGACGTGCGATGTTGGGGCAAAGCGACAAACCAGTGGGGAAGTAGTAGTGGGGTACCCTTGATATTCTTTATTATATGATATATTCTTCTATGCGTTACTTGGTGAGAGTAGCCTTGGTGAGGTTGAGAACTTTGTATACCTGTTTAGGCGACAAGTAAGTTTCACTTGTTGTTCACTGTGCTTTATCATGTTTTATTTACTTTTTAACGAGAGGCTTCAGGGAGGATCCGAATGAGTATAATGTTATACTCACCCTATGTATATATAAACTGTTTTTCATGTCATTTGGAGAAGGTTGGAGATCAAGCTGGTTTCTACGAGCTTGGGGTTGCAAGATCTGTTCGGGCTTGTGGTTGCTGCTATTTTTAATTTCTTTTGGGTACTTGTAGTTTTTCCCCTTTCAGTTGTAGTTCTTTTTCATGGAATTACTTATGTGCACTTGGGTTTCTTTTATATTTCAGTTATGAGTTGGATTTAGTCGGTGTCTATCTTATCCCTCTCTTCTGCATGTGTCCTCATATAGGGTAATGCCTTTCATTTGTGTGTTTATTATACCCTCAGTGCTAGTCTCAAACTCGGGGCATACTGGAGGTGAGAATCATGGTTCAATATCTCCCTTTTCACATTGCCAACCCAGGATGGGTACACTTTTTGGGGCGAGGGTCATGAAAAAGTGGTATCAGAGGTCTGGTTGATGGATAAGATGGAGTTTGGAGTTAGGAACATATGAGTTTGCATGGGTTGGTAGGGCAACAATGTCATTCATGTTTAGCAAGTGAGGTAAACACTGGAGACTAGCTGAGACATAGGCATTTAGGGACCCCTATGATCTGATGTACATACCTTTAAGTTTATAATGGCTACTAAACAAGGTGATACTAGTTTCAGGGTAGAGACCTTGGAGTTTCTTCTTCCAGGTCGACGTCCTCGTCAGGTTTGTGAAGAAAATGTCCATCATGATATTCTAGAAGATCGTCGTAGGGTTGAGGTTGATGAAGATGACACTTGTAGGAAGACACTCTGAGAGTTTCAGTGCCAGAGTTTGTAGAAGTATGAGGGCTCTGTTTCAGATGTAGTCATGAAATATTGGTTAGAGGAGGTCGAGATTGGATTCAGTTCAATTCATGCTCGTATGGAGCACTGGGTGTCCTTGGTTGTGATGATGCTGTGTGGAGTATTGAGGAAGTGGTGGTTCTTGTTCCTTGGGGGTCATGAGGAGTCAGTGACCTCTTGGGAGGAGTTCCGAGACAAGTTTAGAGTCGAGTTTCTTTCTTCGACTATGAAGGAATCCAGTCGCCAGGAGATTCTTACCCTTCGACAGTGGAGATCCAGTGTTCGAGAGCTTGGAATCCGTTTCAGGAACCTTTTACAATATGCTTCAGAACTTCTTCCAGATGAGGAGGCCAGGATGATGAATTTTGAGAAGTCTTTGCATCCAAGGATCCAACGCCAGGTAACCCCATTTATGCTAAAAACATATCTTGAGGTACCGGCAAAGGCATATGTTGTCGAGAGGACTTTGGACCGGACCTGATCATCACGAGAGGGGAATCCGAATGAATCCTAATGAAGTAAAGCTGTGGTCATGGGTTCTCGGTTTTCAGGGTAGAAGAGTTTTCGTTCAGCCAGGGGTAGGTCCCAGCCCTTCACATCTTGTTTCTTCAAAGGCATAAACTCTCAGGCCTATGCCAAGGGATTAGGCACTTGTTTTTCTTGTGGTGGTCATGGTCATCAGTAGAGGGAGTGCCCGACCTTTCAGAGTGGTCACTGTTCACCAGGCACTACGCTCCAAGTTCATCCATTGAGGCAATTCTTACCGAGGTAGTAGCAGCCGGTTGCACCTGCTTTAGATTAGCCGAGCGTAGATGGGGTAGGCAGAAGAGAGACCCATGACACTCCCCGTCCTCAGAGAGTAGAGCGCAGTCGTGGTGGTGGTCATCATCGGGGTCAGAGAGACCATAGAGGAGGTCTTGGTTAGCTTCATGCTCAAGTGTTTCCAGCTCCAGGTGAGCCAGACATCGTTCAAGGTACCGTTTTCTTGTTTTCTACCTTGGTGTATGCCTTGTTTGATTCAGGAGTGACACACTCCTTCATATCACCTACCCTTGTCCATGATTTGGGACTTGAGGTAGAGAGGCTTCCAGTGCCCTTGGCGTTGACTACGCTAGTTGGAGGTCGAGCTCACTTGTTTGAAGTATGTAGAGACTATGATCTAGTGTTGGGGAAACACCTCTCTTGGAGAGATTTCATATGTTTATGAATACAACCATATCATGTCATCCTCTGCATGGATTAATTGTATTCGGTGCAGGCTATCGTGGATTGCTTCAGGAAGAAGTTCGTCTTCATTGGCACAGATAAATTGTAAGTGGTGTTTGTTGGTGAGCGAGATCCTCAGATGGGTCATAGGCACATTTCATCCTTATCATCCATGATGGATGAGATGATGCTGAGTAATTTAGAGGTTCTACAGTTGGAATTTCTTAGGGTTGTATTGGAGTACCATGATGTCTTTTGAGAAGAGGTTGCAGCATTACCCCCTCGACGAGAGATCGAGTTTGGGATCAAGCAACAGCCAGAAGCATATCCTATCTCTTTGTATTTACATAGGATGTACCCTTCTGAGTTATGAGAGCTACGTATACAGATTGATGGTCTGTTACAGTGCAGTTTTTTTTGGCCAAGTGTGTACCCATGGGGTGCACCAGTTTTGTTCCTGAAGAAGGCCGATGATAGTTTGCAGTTGTGTGTCGATTATCTTCACTTAAACAAAGTGAAAATAAATAATCGCTATCCTCTTCCACAAATTTATGATTTATTCGATCAACTAAAGGTTCAAGTTAGTTCTCAAATATCTAATTGTGGTCAGGATATCATCATATGCATGTGAAGGATGAGGATATCCCAAAGACTTCTTTCCATTGTTGTCATGGGAATTAAGAGTTTGTTGTAATGCCATTTGACATGACGAATTCTCCAACTGTATTCATGGGATTGATGAAATCTATGTTCCGTGAGTTACTAGACAATTTCGTGGTAGTTTTCATTGATGGCATCCTTGTGTACTCCACATCTGAAGAGGAGCATGCAGAGCATCTACAAGTCGTTTTGAGAGTTCTCCGTCAACATTAACTGTTTGAGAAGTTGTTAAAGTGTGAGTTTTGGGCTCGAGAAGTCCGTTTCTTGGGGAAAGTTGTTTCCCAATAGGGAGTATATGTGTATCCATCTAAGATAGAAGCAGTTGTGTCTTTGGAAGCCCCCATGACAGTTTCAGTGGTGTGAAGTTTCCTTGGTGTCACAGGATACTACATGAAGTTTGTAGCAAATTTCTCATGAGTTGGGACTCCTCTAATAGATTTGACTAGGAATGATCACACATTCATATGGACTGATTAGTGTCAAGCAGCTTTCGAGTATCTAAAGGAGAAGTTAGTAAGTGCTTCAGTCCTTTGTATTCCAGCTGAGGGAGTTCAGTTTGATGTCTTATGTGATGCTTCACCTCTGGGGCCAGGATGCGTTATAATTCAGTAGATGTATGTTGTTTATTATGGGTCTCAGTAGTTGCATCCCCATGAACACAACTATGCCACCCATGATCTTGAGTTGGCAGCCGTTGTGTTTTCTCTAAAGTTGTGGAGACATTACCTCACTAGTGAGCGCTTTGTGGTTTTCACTAGTCATAAGAGTTTGAGGTATGTTTTCTCCCAGCATGAATTGAACTTATGACACTGTCAGTGGATGGAGTTATTTTAGGAATATGACTTCGAAATATCATATACACCTGGAAAGGGGAATGTTGTAGCTGATGCGGTGAGTCTAAAGTCACGCAGTGATGCTGTGCGTGAATTCAGTGATTCCTGGAGGGTAATGGAAGAACTGTCAGCATTACATCTTGATACGGGAGAATTTGTGGGCAGAGGATGTCTTTTTCAGATGACAGTATAGTCATCCCTGCTTCAAAAGTTGGAAGATTCCCAGTTGGGAGATCTAGAGGTGGAGGTCTAGAGAGACCGAGTTCTTTGTGGTGAGGCCCCTAATGGTTGGTCAGAGGATGAGCAAAACCGAGTTTTGTATCACAAAAGGCTTTTTATTCCTTTGACGATGCGTGAGATGGTTCTGAAAGAGTTTCACAGTTCTCCTTTATCGGTGCATTCTGACGTTAAAAAGATGTACCAAGCCTTGAGGAGGAATTTTTGGCGGCCTGGGATGAAGCGTGCGATTGTGGAGTTTGTGTCTTGATGTTTAGTCTGCCAAAAGGTGAAGGCCGAACACCATATTCCTAGAGGTCTTCTCCATCAATTAGATATTCCTCAGTGGAAGTGGGAGGACATCTCAATAGACTTTGTTATTGGTTTACATCGACCTCTGGGAGGACATGATGCTATTTGGGTGGTAGTGGATCGTTTAACAAAATCATCCCACTTCATAGCAATCAAGGAGTCGAGCTCAGTAATTTTTTTATTGAGGCAGTATCTAGAGGAGGTGGTGAGACTTCATGGAGTCTCTAGGATGATAATTTCTGATTGAGATCCTCATTTTACCTCCAGGTTGTGGAGAGGTCTCCAATAAGCTTTTGGTTCTAAACTCTGCCTTAGCACTACTTTTTAACCTCAAATGGATGGTCAGATAGAGATAACCATCCAGACTCTTAAAGAAATGTTACGCTCTTGTGTTCTTTATTTTAGAGGCTCATGGACAAGGCACTTACCCTTGGTGTAGTTCACTTATTATAATATTTTTCACTCCACCATCGGTATGGTACCTTTTAAAGCCTTGTATGGACAACCTTTCGGTTCTCTATTGTACTGGACTGGGGTCAGAGAATCATCAATTCTGGGACCAGAACTAGTTCAGAATACAACAGAGATAGTCCAAGTGATTTGTGAGAGGATGAAGACAGTGCAAGATCGTCAGAAATCATATGCTGATCAAAGAAGGAGGCCCTTAACATTTAATATTGGGGATCATGTGTTTCTTAAGGTGACTCCTAGTCATGGGCAGTGAAGGTTTGGTCTTGGAAGTAATCTTTCTCCCCAGTTTGTTGGGACTTTCGAGGTGTTATCTCATATTAGAGTTGTGGCATATCGATTATCACTTCCCCCACAGATGGATCAGATACATGATGTTTTCCATTTATCAAAACTCCATTGTTATCTTCATAATGACTCTCACATCATCGATTGGGGAGAGGTTGATGTTGATGATGAAGCAAACTTCGAGGAGAGACCTATGGAGATCCATGACCGCAATGAGAAGGTGTTTCACTGGCATTCTATCCCCTTAGTTTGTGTCTCGTGGTGACATGGTGGAATGGAGGAGAGTACCTGGGAACATGAGTCATAGATATGTGATCATTACCTAGAGTTGTTTGATGTTTAACTCTTTTCATGTAACGATGTACCATTTGTGGTTTGACCTTTCATGATTTATTTATGAATTTCTTTTTTTGCTTTTGTGGCTTTCTCTCTCTTTTTAGAGGTATCTCGATGGGTGGTTTTTCAGACCCCATTTATTTTTTTTCTTCTCTTTAAGTGGGTTTTGAATTCTCGAGGATGAGAATGTTTTTGAGCGGTATCTGATGTAATCGCCTGGACCACTTCAGTCCATTAATTTTTGAAAATTTGGTTTTTGAGGTGTTCCGGGAGTTCAAGGTGACTTATCCCCAACACTTAACCAAATTTCCAATTCCATTAACAGTTACATCAGTGAACAGTTCTAATGGTAACCCCTATCGGTAGCCTCTATCGGTAACCTATAATGGTAGGTGAACAATGTTCTATCAGTGAGATTTAGTGAAGAGTGTTCTATCTGTGAGGTTCAGTGAACAATGTTCTATTAGTGAGGATTCAGTGAACAGTGGTCTATCAGTGAGGTTTAGTGAACAATGTTCTATCAGTGAGGATTTAGTGAACAATGTTCTTTTAGTGAGGATTTAGTGAAAAGTGTTCAATCAGTGAGGATTTAGTGAACAATGTTCCATCAGTGGGGATTTAGGGAACAATGTTCTATCAGTGAGGATTTAGTGAATACTATTCTATCAGTGAGGTTTTGTGAACAGTTCTATCATTCAGGTTCCATGAACAGTGTTTCCAGAACGGTGAGGTCTATCGGTAACTTCTATTGGTTACCTCTAACAGTAAGTGTACAGTAATGGTTGGTGTATAGTAACGATAGGTCTAAAGTGTTTCTAGAATGGTGACCTCTATCGGTAACCTCTAATGGTAGGTGTACAGTAATGGTAGGTATATAGTGTTTCTAGACCAGTGAGGTTCATGAACAGTGTTTCAAGCTTCCTACAGTTTCACCCCTTAGACGTTTCCTTTAACATAAAATACATTTGAAGACTTATTTTAAGGACTCTTAAGGCCGATTAAAATACCATAAATCCTATATTAATTATTTTTATGGCTCGGGATGTTTTTACTTGGTCATACCACGTGGGTTAATGCGATCTGTTTTTAATGGGGAATTAAGCGTATATTAAACCGTCGCCCCATTAAATCTTCAAAAGGGACAATATATCATCCTCTCTTGTTCTTCCTCTTTGTTCTTGTCTATGAGATGCTATAACTTTTGAATCCTTCCCATAGGAGTTTCACAATCAAACTTTACTCCTCGGATTGGTTCCGCTCTATTTTGATGCAACTGAGCTATATCGGTCAATCTTCGATATAAGGTATGTTTTATAGTCGTTCCTTTGGGGTTCATCTCCTACTATTTCTCCTTTCCATGTTATAGAATGTAATATACATGCATCTAATGGGTTTTTCTTGGGGTTTGGTTAGTGTTTTCGTACCGTGGCATCCTCGAGTGGATGCAATTGTCATGAGAGGAGGATCGTGACACGTTGTGTGGATAAAGAACACGAGGAACTGTTTAAGGTAGGGGATTCATTTATTCTCTTTCTTTTACATACAACTATATTTTTAGCATGTTTAATCCCACTGGATGACAATGGAATTGACATAATAAATATTTTAACCGGATAAATAAATTTATATCGATCGTATGTTATTACCTATTGTTTTTCTAGATAGTGTGATATCTATGCTTACTTTGCTTAGCTGTTTGTTCTTGATGGAAATCGTTAAAGAACGTAGACCAAGATTAATTGATAATTGTTGGCTAAAGATGAAGAGGCATGAAAACGAATTTGGTTCTTGAATTAATTTGATGTTAATCAAATTAGTGAAGTAAGAATGTTTATTTATTTGTGATAACTTACTGGTTAGGTTTCCCAAATTTGGAACCAATGAATAATAAATCTGTTAGACCAAGAGGGATTAAAGAACTAGTGGTTGTTAAAATATAATTTCTTGTAGGGTTCTGCATCACCCTCTTGTCTGTTTAAGGGCCAAGATCCCAATTGTGAAGATGTTTGTTTTACTACTTCTTATGTTTTAATGTGAGCCAGGATGGTTGTGATAATATGTGGAGGCATGGAGGCCATTTTGGTTGTGGCAGTAGATGATTCTTAGAGTGGCGAGATGCATCAATTTATGCATGTGGGTGTCAGGGAGGACACCAGGGATGATGGAATGGCATGGATGTGATTGTTGGATGCTTGGTAATTTTGATTGTTTGTTTATCTGCTTTAATATTCCCCACTTCTCAAGGCAGCTGGCCTTACTTACCCTTCTTCTGAATGATGTGAAGACATGCGGGGTATTCCACGTTCTTTCTATGTTTAGATTCTAAAGGAAGGATGGGTTTATGCTCTTTATATAAGCGGAAAAGAATCTATTGGTTGTAAATCTACTCACCGTGTTAATCCCCCTGGTGTTTAGTACCACATAATGTTTTTCTAGAATACCAGGGTATGTGGGAAAGTATTTTGATAATGATTAATTGAATAAATGGTATTAACACATAGGGATGGAGATGCTGGAACATAAGGATGAGGATGTAATTTTTGATGGAATAGTTGACTTTGGGTGTAATGCTAATGAAATTTAATGTGGAATTGTTTATGGTTAATTAATTTTTAATGAATTAATTAACGTACAGTGGAACTGATAAAAAAGGAATGAAGTAATATAATAAAGCTCTTTAAATGGTTGTGTTCTTATAGGATACCTAGTCTTAGAAGTAGCAGCCTGGAGTCTGAGAGACGTTAATTGCAGTTGTTTCTAAGACTAGGTAATGCCCATAGTGTGGTTGTGAGATATAATATATCCTGTACTTTTTGTGCTTCTATATGTTACTCCACCCTGTCAGTAAGGGAAACTGACACCCCATGGATTCCGATCCCTGGGGGGGGGGGTTCCCCAACATTCTGGTGGGAGGATGGATGGATGACTACCCCCTTTGGCCCTGCTCTCTTCTCTTGGTAGTTACTGGTGCTAGCAGGCACATTGGTTTTTTTCCCCATATATGTGTGTAGAGGGATGTATTGGCTTGTGGTTATTCACATACATATATTCTCGATATAGATTTCTATGTACTACTATAGGTGTAAAGTGTATAAGCTATGATGGATTGAGGATCCTTACTAGGTGTATGGGATGTAATGGATTGAGGTATAATAACCGACGTATGATACACGTTATGTGATCTATGGTGGCTCCTAGAAACTACCTGGTTACTTTGGTATGTGGACGTGGTGGTTTTGTTGCACGAGGTGCATCTTGTGGTGCTTCGCCCAGGTGTCTGCAGGCAAGCCTTTTTGGAGAGAGATGCTCAGGACATGTGATGTTGGGGAAAACAAGCAAACTAGTGGGGAAGTAGTAGCGAGGTACCCTTGATATTATTTATTATATGATATATTCTTGTATGCATTACTTAGTGAGAGTATCCATTGTGAAGTTGGGAACATAGTATACCTGTTTAGGTGACGAGTTAGTTTCACTTGTTGTTCACTGTGCTTTAGCATGATTTCTTTACTTTTGCATGAGAATCTTTGAGGAGGACCCTACTGAGTATACTCTTATTCTCACCCTATGTATATATAAACTATTTTTTCGGTCACATGGTGCAGGTTGGAGATCAAGCTGGTTTCTACTAGCTTGGGGTTGCAGGAGCTATTCGGGCTTGTTGTTGCTGATGTCTTTGCTTTCTTTAGGGTACTTGTAGTTTATCCCCTTTCAGTTGTAGTTATTGTGCATGGCATTACATATGTGCACTTGGGTTTCTTTTATATTTCAGTTTTGAGTTGTATTTGGTTGGTGTCTATCATATCTCTCTCTTTCATATGTGTTCTCTTAGAGGGAAATGGATCCCATTTGTGTGTTTATTATACACTTTGTTCTAGTCGCCAACCTGGGGCCTACTGGAGGCGAGACTCGAGGGTCATTATCTCCCATTTAACATTACCGACCCAGGAGGGGTACACTTTGTGGGTAGGGGGTCATGACAGTATCCTCACTTGTATGACGCTCCATCGAGACGTGTAGGAGGAACCCACTGAATACCATAAATGGTCAGACAGCCCATATATATATATATATAACAATATATATTCAACGCAGATATGATAGTATTAAAAGGCGGTGCATAACTACTACCCTTACTCTCCCCCACTACAACTCATACCCCACGACATCCTGGCCTCATGTCCTCCTTACCCGCCCCTATCAGGGCCAAGTATCAGAAGTACCTTGGGCCATGCCTGTCCTAACAGCTCAATTTTCCTCATAATGATGACCGAGTCGCCCAATCCTTATGATAAAAATCATCTCAACCGATAGTACCTACCTGATCTCATAAGAGTCAGACCCAAAAGCCCTGTCACATGCAATTCTACAATATAAAGCATGGAATACACATTACAACAACAAACAATTATATCATGAATTTCACATTTTACATTTCAATGCATATAATGCATGGTAATTGATTTTTATCCACATGGTATTATCACATCACGAAGCACACGTGCAATTATGAAATTGAAATACCCTAAAAAATGTGCCTATCAAAATCCAAGAAAACAAGCCTTTCCATACCGAGCCAAGGTCCAATTTTTCCTTACCTCACCGAGTCAAGGGTCACATATCACAATCAATAAACTCACACAACAAGTGATCCACCATGGTGAAAATGATATAAACTGTAATCTGAGAAAACACAAAATAACAATTCCCACCCAAGGTAACTTGGTCCATTCCTCATACATGGGGCTGCAGGCACCGAAGAACTAGATAGAAACCCAGTTCCAGTAACAACCTATCTACAGTCTACCATTTCCCAAAGAGTAAATCCAGTATAAATAAAAATGTAAGTCTCTAACTCATTAGTATCCAACCAAACACTGCTACAAAATCCCTGTCAAGAACTCCTCTGATACCACTTTGTAACGACTCAGACCTGAGAAGCCACCCAAATAGTGCCAAACGGGTCGGGTGTTACTACCTTAGGCATACCTCCTTGAATGAAAAAGGATACCGACTAGCAGCGAGGGACTTATAGGTATAGTGGGGAGGCTATACCCTCTCGGAGGATAATAATAAGGGTATTGGTCCGTGGATAATAATAAATATGCATCGGAATAAAAGACTCCTCAGACTTGAACCAGAACCGCAGAGAAAAGGCATAATCAATAGAGATAAATAGCGGAAGAAGTAAATATAAACAATAGCAGCAGAAATAAACACAACAGCATGCTGATAACATGGAACTACTACTAAACAATTAAACATGCATCCAAAGAAGGTCATACATATCTGAATATAAAAAGGGTGCCAATGGCTAACCATAAGTTTCTACAACAAGCAAGCATGATGATACAGGAAGGAAAACAAAACAATTTCAACCCCAGATAGGTAAGACCTCAAGGTCCATACCATCTCCATGCAGTAGCTAATACAACCCAGCTCTTGAGGCTGGCCTCTTTCCTGCACGTAAATCCATAAAGTCAGCATGCATCCCGAAGGGCCTGTGCAGGGTGTGAGACAAATCTCAGTAGGATACCACCCAATGGTGCTTACATAATATGAGTGTTTAAGTAGGCATGCATTTATAAGGAATGTAGTAAACATAACAATGCACAAATAAACCCAAACTCCACTATTGCTCAGCATCCACCATGGAGTGTCACCTGATTCGGCCAACGCCAGAATCTCTATCGTGCAACCCGGAACCATGTGCCACCTGACACCTTGTGTCACAAGATCCGAAATCCCGAAGGCACACCCAAGAAGTAAAAACCCAGCACCATGTGCCTCCTGACACCTCTTGTCTCAAGTACCGACATCCCAAAGGCACGCCCAAGAAGTAGCCCAGAGGAACAACGATGTCTGCCCTCAAATAACTTATCTAGAGGGACAATAATATATGCCCTAAAATATTAGTGAGCCTTAGCCCCCAAACCAATAGCCTCATTTCTATCATCTAAAGGCTCCTCCCCTCACACGTGGCTTTCTACGGCAATCACCCCCAACCAAAGTACCAAAACTGCAACTAACAGGGGCCTCTATCCACACGAGTGGTCAAAACCACCTCACCATGTAGTATCTCTGTGTTTACACTACAGAAAATTATGGGTGAGTGGTAATCACCAAAATATTACCAAATCCACCAACACATCTAACACCTAGTGTCCCTGTGACCATGCCACTCAAGTATGATGGCCTCCCCAACCATGTAACCTGGGCCATGCCCAACCTGACAGTCCTACTGCCTCAAGCTGACATCCATGACGCCCAATCCTGTGGTCAAAGCCACCCAATGTAACCCAGGGCATGCCCAACATGTGATCTGAATCACTCAAGAATATCCAGGCCATGCCCAACACCACCCAAAGGGTCCAATAGATGCAATTCGCCAATTGCATATATAACATATGTAAAAAGAAAACGTAAACAGGCATAACAAACTAACATTTGAATTGAACTATGCAAGGTGTTGTCCCATACAAGAACTGGGGTATTAAATATCTCTAACAATTTATATCAGGATTTAAGAAATTAAGCTCAAAAATTTATAACAATATTAAATCAGAAAAAACCAATCTGGCATCCCCCAACCAAAATGCCCCGATGATCTATGACCCCTCACCTAGCCCTGCTCAAGTGAAACTGGTAACATGGAACACCCAAAGGCATCCCATAGGTCTAACAAAAAATTCAATATGAAACAGAAGATAAAATGGGTCCCACTCAAAATACCCAAAAACGCACCAAAGGCCACGTCACCCACATGACTACGAAAAAACAGAAAGAGGTATGCACAACCTACATGAGACTCGTACGATGCTACTCCCCCAGTAACAGCCTCCAATTCGGTCTAAAACATGGTAGATCTACAAAAGAATCCAAACCTCTCAAACCCCTATAATATTTTCTAGAACAGAAATAAAAAAATGGCTCAAGAGGAATCGAGGCCTTACCGAGGGGTTTCCAATGGGACAATTAGTGTTTGGATCAGGGTTCAGATGAAGAACACAGAGAGATTTTATGTTTCAACTGGCTTGGTTCATGAAATCCGGCAGAAGAAACGAGTTCCTCCTCAAAACAAGGCTACTTCCCATTTAAATGAAAAAAAGAAAGTCCACGACATGTACTTCATGACTACACACCGTGTATATCATTTAAATGTTAATTTGCGGCTTGAATTCCCCCGACTAACTTTCCAAACCAGCCGATATGAGTACACGATGTGTACCTATGGGTACACGGCGTGTACCTAGTTTCCCTTCTCTTCCTCATCGACTTACCCACACACTATGTATATCCCTTATACACGGCTAGACTACATGGCGTGTCCAAAGGGAACACGACATGTTCTTGGATTAAGCAAATCTACCCATCCAACAGGCCTACACGCCATGCTTATCCCTCAGACACAGCTAGACTACACGGCGTGTACAAGGGGAACACAGTGTGTACTTGGTTTGAATGATTCTCCCTGGCCAATAGTCCTATAGGCCATGTATATCCTCCACACGCCCAAGGGTACACGACGTGTCACAAAATTACTCACCGTGTAGTAATGAATTTCTACACGGCCATCACATGACATGTACTCAGTGAGCACACGACCGATCCCTTGCCTACACATACATGGAATGTACATAAAGTACACAACATGTAGTATGGAAATTTCCAGAAACTACCCATTTTCTCCAGTTTCCTCCGAAAAAAGTAAAAAATTTAAACAGGGTCAGGATTTTGACCCGTTCTAAAAACCTAGGTTCTTACACCGAGCATATTTCTCATGGGAGTATGAGGTCCATCAGGGATTCTCCATGTGAACAAGTAATAATTACCATCTACAAGCTCACCATGGTCCTAAATGAAAGACATCAAAAGGAATACAAATTTTCCTCATCGCATGATGTTGAAATCCAGTGTTAATGTCCATTTCACAACATAATACTACAAAATCCATTAGAACTCACTCAAAAAGACCATTACGATTGGTGTTGGTCTTTTACCACACCTCTATCCCCATGAATTATGTGTGACTTGATTCATGATATAACATGATATGTAGTGACGCCTGACTCTTATATTTTAGGTTCAGTCCAGACAAATATAAAAATGACTCGTCTCTGTGTATAGTCCAGAATTTCACAGGAGCGACATTATAAAGAATTATGTGCGGATCAATTAGTATTTTCATGAGGTATTTAGTGATTCCCATACTTATACTATTGGCCCCGAAAACAATATCTACATTTTTTACATTTTCCAATCTTCACCCTTATTGCATGATGTGAAACTGAACAGTTCCTTAAGAACTACATGTGGCGTGATTATTGTCATCATAGGATATGTAGTGACACATGGATCTCAAATATTGTGACTGAATATAATAACCAATGGAAAACATGCCCATCTATACACATGGGATAGACCTGGAGAGTTTTTATCATTCAATAACTACACATTTATTGATTCCTGTCATCACATGATACATAGTGACATCCAAATCCTCACTCATGGGCCCAACTGTGATGAACAATAAACAATTCACCCCAAAAAATAGGGGACTCAGTTATACAATCTCAATCTGCATACAAATGAGTAAGATCTAGCTATGGACTTCATTCACAAATAATATTCCTTGCACAATTTTTTCACACTGATTCCCATATCTTTACCACATGACATTAAATTGAATGGAAATACACCCTTACCGTAGGACGTTAAACATCATGGATGTATATACAAAGCACATGGAATAAATTTTAAATGAAAACACCATTATTGTATGATATTAAAATTCATGGAAATAATCCTTTCCACATGATAATAAACTACACAGAACATGTCTTTATTGCATGATGTTAAATTTCATGGATGAAAATAAATCCCCCTTCATTAAAAAAATTGTGCAGACCACCACCCATGATTCATTCCTTATCAAATGAACCAAAATAAAATCACCCTATTCCACCAGAGTATGATGTTCATCCATAAAATTTTAAAGAACCTCAATCATTAAATCAAACTTCATGACTCGTGCACCTCAAGTTTCCAATATTATTTCATGGCCTGTAGAAAGGATACTCAGCTTCAAGAGTCCCTTTTATTGACTATGAATGTATGCCTATGGCTCTTGCATATATTCTTATGTTCTTCAACCAAATGTGTCACTCTATGAAATGGACATTATGATACTTGTGAGTCATTAAATAACTATGGTAGAAGTCAACACCTTAATGTTATCTATAACTCTCCCATTTTGACTATTCAATATCATCACTCAGGACCTAAGATCCTCAATCCCTAATTTATAATATTTTTATATCCAACCCAGAAGGATGATGGGGTATTCCTACCCATGGGTATACTAATTAGGGTCTTGCATATCATCCCCCCATATTAGGTCTATGTGCATCTTGACTAGAAACTTCCATCACTATAGTCAACGAATTACGACACAAAATGATAGCATAAAATGGTAGAAATCATAAGAATTTAAAATACTAGAAAAACAGACACAAAACTATTCACGTTGAAAATATTTAAATAGAGGCATGAGAAAAATAATAGTTTTCACTCGCTAAACTGTTCATCTCTAGAGTTTAGGGAAAATTTAATGTCAAATTAAATAATGAATAATGCTAATATGGCATTCACTATTTCCAAATAAAATGGAAATCTATGCTCACTGAACCCCATTGTTAAAGAAAATGTAATATTACTGAATTGTGACATCTCATGACCATGAGAATATGTTCTCTAGGAAATTGAATGACTTATAGGGCGATCAAACAATTCCTTGATATTACCTCTCCCACAAACCAAACTTCCTAGTTTGGGCTGCCTCAGATGCCCAAAAGAATTCGATAGCCCATAGAAAGGATTGCCATATTGGAAGGAACATTTTCTTGACTATGAATAAGTGCTCATGAATGATTCTTATGCGACTATAGAAGTCAACAAAATGAATCACTATGAAAAAAGTAAATCTTAATCATAGTGAGCCCTTATATCATTGTGGCAGCACGCTACACCTCAATGTGGTTTAACTACTCTATGTATGACTTTTCCATATCATCCTCTTGATCTGAAAACTTAGGGACATGACATAGAGTCCCCACACCAAACTATCCATGTGGATTTGATATCCTTGACATTAAATAATTGTGTTTCATTCCCTTCCTCATGTATGGACTACGATGCTTCATTCCCAAGCCTTTGATGGACCACACCTCATGATTCAAAACCATAGGGTATAGAGCTCGAGCTTCAAAATCAGGAGATGAACTTCCATAGGGTTCCAAAACACTTCCTAGAATGAATTTCTCTTATACACAACCTCATCATCTAGATAATTGAGTCTCCATAAATCTTTCATGAAACATAGAGGGGATTATAGATCATCTTTTTCTTGAACATGCTACCGACATATAAGGGCTTAGACCCGCCAACTAAATCCATATTCACCTTTCCAAAAAAGATCTTAAACACTTGTGGGCCCAAGAAACACCATGACAGAAACTAGAATATCATAATGTCATAGGACATATGCAGCATGTCTTCCCCACCTCATATTCCTGGACTCGAACTTTTGGGTTATGATTTACATCACTAAATCTCCAACTATCTAGGTTGAACTATAATCCCCGGTATTTCAACCTCAAACTGATATTACCTCCATGAATCATTCATAGACCCTGGGACAAATACATGGATTCAAGGAACCTTTTCTAGACTATGCATATATTCCTATTTTTATTAAATATGAACCTTCAGTCAACATTCGAATGATTCACTCTTTAAAGAGGGATTGTATGATCAATATGATCCCTGGAAAACCATGGCATAACCTATCACCTTATAGTGTTCTGGGTAATTCCTAGAATGTCTACACCATATTCCATGATCATCTATCATGTCTGAGTTAGAATTCCCTAAACTAATGCAATATTAGTATTGATCTAAAAGACCCTAAACTAAATAAATATGTGGTATGAGCTAAAAGACCCTAAACTAAAGAAATTTCGGGTCTAAGCTAAAATAACCCAAACAAAAGAAATATGAGGTCCATTTTTAGAGACCCTAATCTAATAAAATATCAGGTCTGAGCTAAAAGACCCAAAACTAATTCAATTTCAGGTCCAAGCTAAAAGACCCTAAAATAATGCAATATCATGTCTGATATAAAAGAACCTAAACTAAAATAAAGAAGAAACTTATTCTCCATGATATTATAAGACCTCAAATATGAAATTAATAAAATAAAGTTATGTTCTCTATGCCTATCAGCTTCGGAAAACAGTATATAACCCTCCCCATGGGCATATATTTTTCCTAAACATACTTTTTCAAATCATGTACTCTTAAGATAAATAGAATAGATACACTAATAAAGAATCTCATGTTGGTGGGAATTCATGAGACCTTCTCAAATGGGATGTATTATAATTTAAATATTTAATCTCATGTATTCTTGTTAAATTGGTATTTTGAAAAGGATGGTTATCTTTGAAAATTCACATAATATCAGAGTGATGAAATGATATGAATATAATGGTTGAAAAAAACTAGACAATAATGTGGAAATTTCAGGAAATTAACACATTTATAGTGTGAAAAAATGTGGGGAGGAATCTACAAATTTTGGATTCTCTCTAATGCCTCATAAAAAATGGTATGCATTGCAAAGGCCAAACTTTGATAAAAGTTTATTGACTATTTTGGAAAGGTTATAAAGAGACTTATGTGAAATATAACTATAATATATTAGTTCTCAACTCCCCAACTCTTCCACTTCTACCCCAGGATGGAGAGTCTCAACTAAAATTTTCAACTATTAAACCATATTTTTAGTAGTAGGATGATGACGATGATGTTAAAAGGAAAGACATCATATGGGAAATGATCTCCTCACATCTCCATGTATGAATAGTCCAAGAATCCCATTAGGATTGTAATTTAGATATCAAATGGAAAACAATATCCAATGACTCCTACACATCCTTTATCTACATAGTGAGAGGATCCCCATAAACAAAATCATGTAATTACTTCTCATTGATTTCCAAATTTCATAGATATATGATGATTTTCATTACAATATCATACTATGGTTTCTAATCAAAACCACCTGCCCTCCAAGTCATGAAACATCTGATTGAGGTTGTCCCCTTGGTCATGAATTTTTTCCAAGGGAGTCTTAGAAATAATGTCATGAATCTATTTTTATGCCCTCATATTTTGTAATTGAGGCTATGTAACCAATGAAACATAGAATATAATAGGAGGAGAAACAAGTATAGTTAATAAGGATGTAGGAGGAGAATCATAATTTGGTATTCTGTAGACAGGCATGTCATCTATTGCATGAACTATAGGTCTTACTTACTCAACATATTTTGATCCACTTTTGGGGAAATCATTTTTAGAATGAGGTTTTTTCGTTGATATCTCACCCATGCATTCGATCAATTCCATGACCTCCATAGATAGATGGGTTGGGGATGAAAAATACCTATTCCCATGATAGACTTATTGGCCTAGAACAACTTCCAAATATGTAAATCCCCATTCCAAGTCATAATCCTAGGAAAAGAAGGTGGGAGAATCAGCATAGAGAAGTATTATCTCATTCTCAAAATCATCACATGCCTCCATCATCCAAAACTGGTGAATGACCCCATGATGCCGCTATCCTTATACACCAGCTAAGGGAAATGGGGAGACTGCATGGATGTAGACAAACTGAAGGGAAACTGATAGGGTGTATATGGTTCGCAGATAATTCTCTCTTTCACCATGGCTACGAGAATCACATCCTTAAGATAGATCATATATGACCATTCATCAAGGTAACTTTGGTAGTTACTAATAATCGAAATATCTATTGCAAAAAAGTTGGTAAAATGAAAGCTATTAGATTGGATCATCATATACTTATGCATGTAAAGGAATAATGGCATCTTCCCAATCCCAGATATGTTCAGCTATCAGGGATGAAATAAGGTGTCTGGGATCCTAGAGGCGTTATAGTATTCATAATAATGAAAATGATATGGTATCCTCTCAAATAGAAACTTTAGAGGACCATTGATCAAGTAAGGGTTGATTTCTTATTGAATATGGCACATGAGTTGAAAAGGTTGTTCAAGGACCAGTACTACCAAATTGAGGCACTTTCCCTCTGCAATCCACACCTCCATTACCATTATACTGACACAAATTACTGAATGTGCATCCCCACCCAAGAAGATAAATCCACTAAAATTTATGTGTATGAAACATTCTATACAAAGGTTTGGGGGATCATATAGTTTTCTAATAGTACCACAGGGTACAATCACCATCTTCCAAGATGGACCAATATGAAACATAAATATCATGGACCTCCTAAGAAGGAAACCGCTGAGATCGTATTGAATTTGGACTGACCCCAATTCTATAGAGAAAAATATTTATCCATTCCTTGAAAAAAATAATAGAAAAATTTTATAGCTGTTTAATTAGTTTTTATTTACAGATGGTGTGAATTTAGTTCACCAAAATGGGAGCCTGTGGGGGATCTTTTCAAACATCTATAATAGGGAAAAAGGATTCAAACATCTCTCTTGGATGGGGTATATCACCTAGTTGGTAGAAGTACAATAGGATTATTACCACTTCACCATGGTACAATTGGAATGTGTTAGTTCCAGGACACCAATTATGGATCATTTTTATAGGAAGTTAGGCTAGAAGTATATTATTAATTGATAAATCCCCAAAACTTCATAATAATGAACCATGTATAACTGATAAAAAAATTATATGCAACTTTTCTGACCCTGAATGTACATTATCACTGATAAGATAAATTACCACCTTGTGAAGATCCCATTTCAAACTCCAACCACCCCTTTTGATGTTCAAATGGGTGGAAAATATACTCAAATAGCTCTGATCTATGGAATGATGAGAAAAACCACAACCATCCAGACCTAGGGGAGAGTTTTCCAATATAAGACGAACCTTGGAACTGATCTATGACCATTCATCCATCTTCTAAAATTTTCATTTAAACAATGTCAAGAAAATATGACACCTAATGAAATGTAAGGATAGAGTCTAGAAGACAAATGGTTACATCGTCCAACAAAACAAACCTATACAAAGTATGTCATTGATATAAGGGATATTTATCAAGATCCGATGAGAAGAAACTGTTTAGGATCCCATTATCAGTATGTACACAATGTATGGGATCATAATTGTTATTTATGGAAATCATGGACCATTGATTGGTAATAGATGAGAAAACATTCTGAGAACTAGAGGACATCTGAACAAAAGAATGTGTCACATGATAGATATATAATATAAAATCTTGTCCAAGAAAAGACATAGACTAGCATCATCATGCACATTGTATGATTCAATAAGTGATTCATGATTCACCTAAGATGTTCATGAATAACATAACCCATAAAGGTCTCATGGGTTGCATAACCCTACATGACATTGCACAATCACATGAACCCTTGCTGATTCATGATCATGTGACATGGATATGGTCATACAAATCACATGATAATCGATAGATCATATTATAAAACTAGTGGATCCTATAGAATCCTTAATATAATCACATTTCTCATAGTTTATGTCCAAGAAATTATCGATTTATGGTTTATAGTTGGATCAGATATGTGCCTAAGAAAAAGAAGTATTGTGAAAGAGTTCCCACAAAATAGGATCATGACGAAGGGTCCATAATAGGTCTCATGATCAAGTCTCGTGGAAAGGTATTGTGATAGAGTCATGGGATAGAGCCAATGAGATAGTTCTATGAAGGATTAGACATTGGTTAAATGAATGGATCTCTGCCACACATATATAAGGAATCTTGAAAAACACTAAGTGTGTCACAATTGACCAAAAGTCTCCCAAGACTCCTTTTCATGAATTTTCAAAAGACTCAGGTTGAAATTTACCTTTCTTAGAACCAATACCTTGTCTCAAAAGATGTCACTTGTAGGGGTAATTATCTTAAACCTAATAAATGAGCATCCAAAAATTCAAAAATGAAGGAATACCTAAAAATTTATATTATTTCCCCAACAAAAAAAATGACAGAGATGGTACCCATAGATCATGGGTTGTAAAAGCCTCTAGGAGAATTGAAATCATGTGACCATCATAATTTCACAAAAAAGAACCAGGTGAAGTGCATAACCTATAGAGGATCACGTCGATCCAATTTCAATAATTCCTCCTACTATTGTGAAGGCTCTATATACAACCATTGGTCATACTATGGCATTTAGAATAGTCTCCCTTGGGACATGCTATTTTTCAACCATAGAGTGCCTAAAAATCCATCCAAAAATCAATAATAAATAGGGGGAAAATTTACAGAACATGGAGGACTCTTTCAGACATATGGATTATGCGACACATAACTGATGGGTTGGATAATTTCCCATCAAAAAATCCAAGAAAAATCATGAGATCCATGAGCCTCTATAGAATAAAAAAATGGATATAAAAGGGGAGGAGTTGGGAGCCACTCATGGTTATAAAAGAAATGTGATGCCCCTTTGGTGGTATGAAGAAACCATTAGACCACAATGACATGTCAAACTCATACCATGAAATCTCATCATCTTATCATCGTCATCATGTGAAGAGCCTCAAGTATGTCCTAGTGACCTTGAACTTCACCTTTGGATCTCTAAGGAAAAAAGTTGGGTTTTTTCATCCAAATTCTCACACACTTCCATAGAACCTTTATTATTAACATGATGCATCATCTATAGGTAGAATAATTCACTTTTACATTTCTCATGTAATCTCAGATGACCCTTATCCTTTGTAAAATACAAAAAAGGGAATAGAAAAAGGAGTAGGTGGAAGCCTCTCATGGTTATAAAAAAACATTATACATGGTAAGAAAGTCTACAACATAGTCTCATAAGAATCCTTGACAATCCCTCATGATCCCATGAAGTCCCCTTGGAAAACCATCCTTGTCTTGTAGAAAGTCCCATACATGTCACCCAAGATCACGTGAAGGCCATTATACATGTTCCTAGATCTTGAGATATCCTTTGGGAAAGTCGATATGAAAACTTAATAATCATTATAACATTCCCACATGATCAAACAAGTCCCATTAATTGTCGATAGTCTAATAAAGGAGATGCTGATAGGAGAGACTCACGGTCACTGAAAACTAGTTGAAGCTCTCAAAGCAATCCATAGTAAGGGCTTCGAAAGATGCATGATGTTGAAGATCTTAGTAAAATCCATATTGGAAATTTATGATATATTCCACAAAATCTAGTGAAAAACCATGGTGGAAAGGCCTACAAATCCCCCACCCCAACGTGAAAAATACCCCACTGCAAACTATGAGTGACACTACTCTTGGCAGACGAACTAACCCTCAGACTCTCACACCAGTGCTAAATATGATTTATTGGAGAAGTGGATCTCAATAATGAAAATTTCTTTATCAGGTAAAATATGGGCGAGTATTTAGGGATACCATTCAACATATGTGGGAACCTCACACGATCAACTATAGATCACATGAATGATTTCTAGTAGGACATACAAAGAACTCCCCACACACCTATTAGATACGTAGAGACTTAAAATAAACTAAAACTGAATAAATGTAATGAAAAATAAATATAAAGACAATAAAATTGATTTAATGTTTAATAATTAAGTGAAAACATGTCCAATGATCCACATGATCATTTCATGAACCATCCATGAAATGTGACATTAATATTAAATGTCACCCAAATATCATAATGATCCTTCAGTATACTATATGGGTCATGCGAGGTCCTATAGTCATGTTGAAGATTGTAACATTTTTCCCTATGAGAATACTGTAATGGTCCCATGAATACCTATTGTATTTCCATCCTAGCCTTCCAATTCTCTTCAGATATGTCACCTGTCTCATATAAGAGAACCATTTAATTTCATCCATATATTGTTATAGCACACAAGCATGATAATTAGATCTTTTGATGTCCTCTATACATGTCATCCATGACATGAAAAACCATTTGAGACATGTCATTCTGAAAATATGTCACCCTCCATATGTGTCAGCTATCTCTTTCAACAAAACCAGGGAAAGTCAGTTGGATAATGAAACACCATATAGACCAGCCATATAGGGTCATATAATGGATTCTTAGAGAAACTAAATGGGTCTTACGATATTATCTAGATAATTCCACCTTGATCATGTGAAATACTTAAAACATTCCATCTAGGATAAGAAATGACCCTCATATAAGTCAATTGGATCATAGGATTTACTTTAAACATGTCAGACATACATTGTTTAACAAATCTGGAATATAACCAGGGAATGCCGAGTGGAAAAAAATTTCATTTTAGGTAGGAATGTAGGCCGAGACCATAGGGAAACATTAGTTTATTATCCTTGACCATATAGAAACTTCATTGTTTAAGCCCCAACCATATGGAACCCTGGGGATTGGTATGTTTTCCACCCTCGTAGTACAAGCCCCGACGGTAGGGAAACCACAGTGTATAAGCCCTGACAATAGGGAATCCCATGGCTTGGTATATTATCCATTGTTGTTGTATAAGCCCCAAAAAATAGGGAATCCTTAGGGTGTAAGCCCCTACCATAGGGAATCCCAAGGATTAGAAACATTTTCCACCCTCTGTGTGTATGCATTGACCATTGGGCAATCTCAGTGTGTAATCCCTGACCTTAGGGAAACCTCATTATGTGAGACCCGATCATAATGGAAACATGATATTGATATCTTTGACCACCCTTGGTGTGTAATCCCCAATAATAGAGAAAACTCAGTATGTAATCCACTATCATAGGGAAACCTTAGTGTGTAAGACTCAATCATGAGGGAAACTGCAGTGTGTAAGCCATAATCATAAGGGAAAACTCAGTGTGAATTAGTTGATCATAAGTACATCATTCCTGTGTAATCCTTGATCAAATGAACTATGATAACTATAAAACCTACCATAAATAGGATATATAGGACATCTTCCTAAGGCTCAAGTGCGATACGAAACCTCTAAAGGGATATCCCAATATATAAGTACCACATTTATAAGAAAAGAGACTGACAATTTACCATCCCATGTTTCTCACACTAAGAATAGATCACATGGGATTAGGGGGATACAATAATAATATCATTTTCAATATCCACCTCTACAGGCATCAGTGAAACTTTACTATGTAAGCCCCGATCATACAGGAAACATATGTATGTAATCCCTAATCAAATGAACTATGATGATTCTGATTCCCACCACAACTAGGATACATAGGACTCCTTCCTATGCTCTAAGATATATATAAAAACATACCAAGGGTTTTCCTCGTACACAAGTCCCATATCCATACACAATGCCTTTTCCACTTTCTATCCCTTGTTTCTCACCCTGAGCATAGCTCACATGGGAGTATGAAGCCATAATTAACATGTCATTGGATTCTAAATCTCTACTAGCCTGAGAAATCCCATCATGTATGCCCTAATGAGTTACAGGATATGAACACCCTTCACAAAATGGAATCTACCAAGGGGACATACCTAAGGGAGATATCAAACTATGATGACACAGATTCCTTCTATAATAATTATATATAGGACGTCTCCTCAAGAATGAAGCTCAAGAATTCAGTGCCTCTTTGTCTATTCATATTTCCTCCTTGAATGAAATTAAACAAGATTTTTTAAACAAACTACAAGGGTTTTGAATCCTACAGTGACCTAAATATGCAGAATGCCTCTTAATGGATCAATCCACTCTTTAGAATATTAATCACCTCCTAGAACAGAATCGTATTTTAAAGAATCTGTTTCTATGGATTCAACAAATAAAGTAGCTACCCATTACTCAAAAACGGATATGGAAACTTGGATACATACAAGTGGACTCACTAATGATACCACCTTTCCTTTTTTCATCAGTGAGATTCCATTTATTTTGAATATTAGTAAAATTAACCAATAATCATTTTGTATGAGAAACTGGTGCCATATCAGGATTAGAATGAGATTAAACAACATATCTTAAATATATAAGATAGTCCTGGAGTAGGAAAAAGTTCCACCCATACGGGTTTGATTAGCCCGAACTCCCATCCTCTCAACCGATGCGATTCCCTAAGTGTTGTTAGTTGTGAAACACCTACTAAACACTTACCTTTGAAAAGTAGGACCGTACCATGTTATGGATGAGGGAACCATTGAGAGTTTCCATTAAGAATGAAAATGAAGTGATGTTAATGATTGTGCAAGAGGTCAAACCCCACACAATCAACCATTCAGACCAACTGATCTTATCTCAACGAGTGTATCCCTAGTCTTATCTAACCCATAGAAACACTAGTATTTATGTGGTCTTAATTATTCATTACAAACATATTACAACATCATTCATGTTGGTGGTAAAATCGAAAAAAATAACACATTTTAACAGTTGAAGGAGTAAGAACATGTTATTGTATTTTGATAATATAACTTTTATTGAAGATTATAAGTTTAATTTTTTAAGTGATAATCAAATTCTTAAAGAGATATACAAAATTGAATAGAATAAAAAAAACTATGTTTAGAGCATGAATATTATCTTGAAAGGACTTTTTGAAATGAATGGTTTAGAAATTTTTATAGAGACCATAGGTTACAAAATGTGAGAGAAACTTGGGAGGGAGATAATTTGGGTTGGGATTCAAGATGATTTATAAAGAAAGGTATGTGTTGAGGTGGAAAGAGGTGCAGTCTTTTTATAGATTATATATGGGGATTATTGAAATATTAATTTCATTATATAAAAAGGGAAAGTTATTTTTAAGGAGAGTGGATCCATATTAGAACAATTCTGAATATAAGATAGGTTAGGTTGATAATTCACTGATAAAATCAATTCGATATAAGTTTTTGTAACATTTAAAGACTATAAACAATAATTTAACCCCTTTCAACTATTTTACCTTTTACTGAGGTGAATAAATAATACCATAGTAACATAATTTTATGAAAAAATATATAACAAATTTTGTTAATTAATTTGAATATTATGATTTCAAATAGGAAAACCAATTCACATGATTAAATTTATAGAGATAGTAAAAATGTACTTGGATATAATTACACATAACACAAAAAATACAAATTTTAGAGAAAGTACATTTTTAGTATAAAAATGAATTGATACACATTTTCTTACCAAATACTGGTATATAAATTATCAATAACTTATTTTGAAATTTATATAAATAAATAATTTCATTAAAAAAATATTTAAAATATAATAAGTCTATATTTTAAATAAAAAAACCCAATATACAATAAAAATATGTTTCCAAAAAAACAATTTTGTTTATCAGTGAATAATAAATAAAGTTCTCATTATAATTACTTAATTATTTCTAGAATTTTACTAATTTATTTTAATAATCACTCCTTGAATCTTATAAATTCATTTAGTGGGTAATATTTTTCAAAATAAATAAATTTAAGACAAATCTGTAATTTATTAAAAAATGTTTCTATATACCAAATGGTTTTTTTCTAGGTGAATTAGAAAGATTTTAATTTATAAAATCATCAATTTTCTAATTCAATTAAATTTATCTATCTTGTTATATGTTTTATTTCATAAAAGAGAATTATTTACTTTGGCATAGTGTTTTTGGTTTCAAAATAAATTGAACACATAGAATTCACTTAAAATTAAATTCTTGCTAAAATAATGGGGATGCACAATAAGGCTGAGTTATGATTATTATTTAGTATAATTTTGTTTTTAATAATTTTTAATTATTACCATCACTCATTCTTACCTCCATTTTTATATATCATTGTAAACCTAGAGTAGCTATTTAGATCATCCTAGTTCACTTGTTGTACTAGTTTATGATCACATTAGGTCTAATGGTCCCAGGTATGGTGTTTTCTCAATAGCCAATAATTTCCCCTTAATTACACCATGTAGCGAAATTTCGAGTGTTATGTTGATTGAATCAGGTCAGAAACACAATTTGGATGGATTCCTATTTAGTTTTCTCAAAAAATATGCCAAAATATTAAGATTGATCCCATGATTTTTGGTTTTTGATTATATTATAATGATTGAGATTTTACCTTTACCATGATACTTGACTTATGATTAATACATAATTCCCTTTATTATTATTATTATAATTATTATCGTTATTATTACAGTTATAATTTACTACCATTTCTATTTAAATATTAAAATAGAAAATGTGACTTCCGTATTTAAAATAAATGGTTTTCAATGGCTTGGACATTCCCCTATTTTTCCTTATGCATGGGTGTTTCAAAGTAAGATTTTAATATTATTCTTATTTTAGATGTTTTCATTACTAAAAGATTAAAGTATCACTTTATTTCAAATAGTGAAACATTATTACATTGATTATTTTTTTTAAAATGATCACATGTAAATGGGGTTTTAATAAATTTTAATATCATTAATTTATATTTTTGTTTCAAATTAGCAGTGTAACGTCCTAGTTCCAGAAGCCGCTCCCCGTACTCGGTTGGTCACATGGCCTCAAGAGCATTTCCCTGAATGCCAGAAACTTCCGACTAGCAGTGAGGGACTTGTGTGTGATAGTGTGGAAACTATGCCTTCATTGGTAGTGTAACACAGTGGAAGTTAATCAAAAGGCAACAACAGAAGAAGTAATGATCCATACAAAAGTAAACAACAGAAGACTGGAAAATATTGAATTGGTGGACATACATATATATGAATGATGCATGATACATATGTCTAGGAAAGCATCCAAACAAATCACAATTCTATAATACAATAGTACTAAATCAAGTACAAAAAAAGAAAGTAAACAACTCCTTAGTATCGCAAGCGATAGCTTGGTCCCACGCTCTCCAGCACCACAGCAAATCAAGTACCTAAAGTAGAAGGATGCTTGCCCTTTTCTATACATGCAGTAATATAATCTGTTTGGGCCCAAAAGCATGGACCAAATAGGGTGTGAGACTAAATCCCAATAAGCAACCACCATATTATCTGTGCCTAAATGTAAATGAATATATGGCAGGTAATAAGTAAAAATATCAATAAACAATGAAGTACTAAGGAATAAACAATCCACAGTTTCAAATATCAAGAAACAACTAATCAAAGTAGATAGTCACAAAAGGTAACCCTCTGGGAAGTACCAACAACCTTTCCCATCTGGTCCTACCAAGAATCATAAGAAAATAGATAACACAACAGGTAACTCTCTGGGAAGTACTCACAGTATAACCCCTCTGGTTCAACCAAACAAGACAAACAACCCTCTGGGTAGTACACTTAGTCAAACCCCTATGGTTCAGCTTAAGCATAGACTCTATGAGGAAGCACTCACCATTAATTCCTCCTATAGTCTCGTATTGGTAACTAAAGGAGCTCTAGGGAAGCACTTATATCACATTCCCCCTACGGCCTGCGTCGAGGAACTACAAGCACTCTGAGGAATCACTTACTTCAATTCCCCCTATGGTCTCATATCATAAGTAAAACATACACTTTGGAGAAGCACCTTCGTCCATTCTCCCTACGGTCTACTATATGAAGATCTCATGACCCTGAGTAATTCAATCAAGTATTTAAATGAATATAGGCCAAATTATACCTCAAGAACAACTTTTCTAGTAGTCTACAACAATATCATGTCATATAAACAATATCACTCCATCCTACAAAACTAAGCATGGAGAAATACAAGGAAGCCTAATAGGTTATGAAAAACCAAATAGCCGCAACCAAAAAATGAATGAGCAACACCTCCAAAGCATATAAATTTATCCTATTCACAATCAATTCAACTTCTACTCAAGCTCACAAGCATTGCAGGTAAAAAATAAGGATAAAACATTAAATACGCAATACCCAATTCACAGGTATTGGTGATTTTTAATATATAACTCAAATATTTACAATAGAAAGTCCCAAACCACCTACCTTGGTGTTGGGAGATCACAATACGAGAACCTCAATCCTTGAATCGCCCAAGAACACAGTATATATACAAAAACACTCAAAAATTTCAACCAAGGATAACTTTAGGAAAAGGGGGAATCATGAAACGAAGATCTAGAAGAAGGAAGATCTTATCGAGATGATTCCAACTCAATCAATAAAGTTTGATTCGGTGAATGGACGCTCAATCAGGGGCTTGATAAAAATCCTAGGAACATTCTTGGTCGATTTCAGTGAAGAAGAAGACTTTTATATCTATTAGACGTGACCCTGGTTCATTTAATGAAAAATATAAAGTACATGATGTGTAATTTATTAGAACATAGTGTGTACTTTCCTACACCGGCTACCGCATTAAGAGAACTCTAGGTCACCACACATGGTCGTGTGTAGGTCCGCTACATGGCCGGCACCCGAATACCCTTAGTAAACGATTACATGGCATGTACTCAAAAAGTACATGGTGTGTACTTAAAAAATTTCTGTACATTGCCTTTTTTTTCTCAAAAATGAACAGAAAAGGAAAACATACATGAAAAGAAGATCCGGGTTCTTACAAACTTCCCCCCTTAAAGAAATTCATCCATGAATTTCCCTATCAAGTAAGCATAGAAGAAGAAACTCCGAATAACTCTGGCCACTGCGATCGTACATCTTCATCCCTCTCCCAAGTCTCGTTTATTTACTTGCTCGTGCTGCCATAGCACTCATACCAGAGGAACAAACATGCCGTAGAGAACCTTTTTACTATGATTGAAAATCCGGATAAGATGCTCCTCGAATGATGAATACATATCCAACTAAAACTCCTCGGGTTGGAAGACATGAGACGGGGCTGATAAGTAACTTCGAAGCTAAGAAACATGGAAGACGTTGTGGATAGCCCGGTGCCTATGATGTAAATTAAACTGATAGGCAACCGACCTAACTCTCCCCAACACCTGAAACGACCTGACATACCTTGGTAAGAGCTTACCCTTTCTCCTAATCCTTCGGGGTCCCAAACTCGGTGTGACACATAGGAATACCTGATCCCCAAACACGAACTCCATAGGGAATCTCTGTTGATCAACATAAGAATTATGTTGAGACTGTGCAGTAACCATCCTCCTCTAAATCCACTCTCTCTGAACTATGGTATCCCGGACAAGAAGAGGTCCCAAAATAGTTTCCTCTCCTGCCACTGGCCAACATAAGGGTGATCGGAATGGACTAACATACAAATCCTTATAAGGTTCCATCCGAATAGTTTCTTGAAAACAATTATTGTAGGGAAAATCTACAAGAGGTATTTTCTTCTCCCATGAACCTCCAAAATCCAGATTACATGCTCTTAGAAGGTCCTGAAGCACCTGGATCGTACGATCAGACTGTCCATTTGTCTAGAGATGGTAATCTATACTCAAAAGTACCTATGTACCCAAAGCCTCCTGAATCCCCTTCTAGATCCGAGAAGTAAAACGAGCATCCCTGTGTGAAATAATGGATTGTGGAACTCCATATACGCACTCAATCTCACGGATGTACAACCATCCCAGCTCATCAACATTGAAGGTCTCCTTGATTGGAAAGAAGTGAGAAACATTCATGAGTTTGTTAGTGACAACCCAAAAAACATCATTCCCTCAAGGAGACCTTGGTAAACCTATCATGAAATCCATCACGACATCATTCCACTTCCACTTAGGAATGGGTAACTATTGTAAAAGCCATGTTGGTCGCTGATGCTCTTCCTTGACTTGCTGACAGGTGGAACACCTCATGAGAAAACTAGAAACTTATTTATTTATACATAGCCACCAATACTGATGGTGTAGATCATGATACATCTTGGTGAGACTAGGATGAACTACCCAAACTGAGGATTGAAAGTCCTGCCTCAGTTCCTCGCGCATGTATGCGGGCACCCATATGCGCCCCTGAAAATGAAAGATCTCATCCTCGCCTATGGTCCATCCTAGAATAGGGTCCTCTCTTGACATGCTTTCTCATAGGACTAGGCCTTCAAAATCTGATAGCTACCTCATTCGCACTCGATCAAGTAGAGAAGAGGTAACAACTCCAGAAGAAAGAAATGTATACCCCTGTCTATTGGGCACCTCCAAATGAATCTTAGATAACAGAGCCATAAGCTTCCACTCACTACTGCCTTCTTGAACTGCCTGTATATGAGTCCTCCTTCTCAACGCATTAGCCACTGTATTGACTTTCCCAAGTGTATAAGAACACTCAATGTAAAAAGACTGAAGGTACTCAACCCACCTTCACTGTCTCAAATTTGGATCACAATGAGTGAAGATGTACTTGATACTCTTGTGGTTGGGGAAAACCTAAAATGATCTCCCAGAAGATAATGTATCCAACAGCGTAAGGCATGAATAACTGCATCCAAATCAAGATTGTGCATCAGTTAATTCCACTAATGTGGCCTCAACTGCCGAGACCCATACACAATGACTCCTTCCCCTTGCATAAGAACTACTCCAAGCCTGATACCTGATGTATAAAAGTACACAATATAGCTCTTGACCATCTCTGGAAATACTAGTATCGGTGCTAAATTAAACCTCTCTTTCATCTCCAGAAAGGCTGACTCAGAAGAATTTAACCACAAGAACCTTACACCCTTCTTATTCAGTCCCGCCAGTGGTGCTGCTAAGGGTGAACTATCCTGAATAAAGCATTTGTAGTATCCAGACTGCCCTAGAAAACTCCGTACATCAAAGATGTTCTTTGGATGCTCCCAAGAAACTACTTCCGTCACATTTTCTGGGTCTACTGACACTCTTGTCTCGACGCAAACATGACCCAAGAAGTGAATCTGATTTATTGAAAAAGTGGGATTTTTAGAGCTTAACATATAACTGATTCTCTCTCAGTGTACTCAAAACGATCTCAAGATGTGTGGCATGGTCGTGTCGAGTGTGAGAGTACACCAAGATATCATCCACGAAAACCACCACAAAGGAATCCACGTATGTATGGAACACTCAGTTCATCTATACCATGAAGACTACATGAGCGTTCGTGAGACTGAACTGCATAACCACATACTCGTATATACCATACCTACTTAGAAAGGCAGTGAGAGGTATATTAGATGGTATAATGCACAACTGATGATAACCAGATATCAAGTCAATATTTCAAAACACTCGGGCACCTCGAAGAAGATCAAAGAGATCATTAATCCTCATTAAGGGATATCGGTTCTTGACCTTCAAATGGGTCACCTTCTAATAATCCACACATATCCTAAGGGTATCGTCTGCCTTCTTCGCAAATAGGATAGGCGAACCACATGGAGAAGTACTGGGTCAGATGAAAACCTTTGTCGGCAACTCCTCCAACTTCTTCTTGAGCACATGTAACTCTAGTGTAGCCATCCTACAAGGAGGAATGGACACTGTTTCCACTCATGAAACAATCTCAATAAAGAATTCTACCCCACACTCTAGAGCCAAAGCTAAAATGTCTTCTAGAAAGACATATCTGAAACAATCCACCATTGGAGGAAAGTACATCTATGAAATCCCACGGTCTTCCAGATATAGACTAGCAATCTAGGTTGTAACTCCTCATAACCCATTATGCTCGGCTCCCGTTCTGCTCACCTAGACATCCCATTCACCCTTATGAAGAAAATATCCACCCTCTGGTGATATAAAACTCACCCTCCAGTGATAACAGTCGACAATTTCCTAGAAGGGAACTAGCCAGTCCATTCCAAGAATGAAATCATAGCCGGTCATCTTTAAGACCTAGAGGTACCATAAAAAGGGACACCCACAACCTCTATAGGGCACTCATTAAACTGGAGTACACTTTCCATTATAGTCCGAAAAAAAGTGTCTAGTGTCAAGATATCTGCAGAAGAAAAGATGCAGATCCCAAGGCTCTCCACAATAGAAAAAAATATAAAGCTATGGGAAACCCCTGTTTCGAAAAGAGAAGAAGTTAAAAATACGGCTTCTATGATTGTATCTCGCACTGTAGAGGGTCTGAGATCCTCATCTTGTTGGGTCTGCTCCACTAGAAAAGTCTGACCTGCACCGTGGCCCTGTGACCCTGTCTCGCCACCCTGAGCTGATCCACCCTGTTGTCACTGAAAAACGGGCAACAGGATACCATGGTCACAACCTCCACCTCGACCTGAACGGTCAGAAGTACTCAAGTTCCTAGAATGGTGAGAAACTGATGGTGCTGCTCCTAAACGAGGAGTTATAGAATAACCCCTATCATCATCTACTGGTGAGAAAATCCAACAGAAGCACTGTAGATGACCCATCTTGCTGCAAGATTGACACTACACTGGGTTTCTTGGGCAGTGTAGCCTCGTATTCCCTCTCTTCCGGCACTATTATCACACCACCTGACTACCTGAAGAAGTATCTCACCTCCTTGGATCTCTGCATGTAGAATCCCTACGACGCTTCATACTGTCTGTAAGAGGAATATTAACTCCAGATGCCGAGCTTCCCTAGCTCACAACTCTCTAATCAGTCAGATTGCACGCTGTAATCAGCGCCTGATTGATGATAGAACTAATAGAATTCAACCTGAAGATGTTCACCAACGATCGGAGGTCATGTCTTAGAACATCCTCAAACTTCCTTTCCAAGGATAACTGATTACCTCCTGGAATAGGTGTGAAATGATTCAGCTCAGTAAAGTGAGAGGAATACTCCATAACCGAAAGAGTACCCTGCCCTAGACTCATAAACTCTCTGGCTACATTGTCCCTCAAGGTTTCTGGATAGAAGTAGTCGTAGAATATATGCTGGAACTCCTCCCAAGATAACCTATTGATGTTGCACCTCTGAGATCACATCCCACCATCTCTTGGAGGAATATCGAAGAATATACATAGAGTGATTGACCTGCCTCTCAGGAGGCATCTCTAGATGCCCAAAGATTGCCAGCAAGGCTTCTAGACATGACTCTACATCCTGGGGTCCCCCATACCCTGAGAAAGTGGGAGGATGTTGATGCTGAAAGACCCATGTCAACACTTACATTGATGGGGAAGGATGCATTACTCCTCAGAAGGTATTCGCGAACCTCATAAAGCCTTCTCATAATTTTTCATCAGCACCTATGTCTGGAATGATGGCTGGTCCCAAGACTAGCACAACTGGAGGATCTGCAGGTAGCCCCTGATTAGCCATTTCTAGTGTTTGATCATTGCCCTGTAACTGGCGTATAACTGGAGGACATCTTAGTGGCATGACTTCGCAACGTCAAGTGTACACCTTAGATCAAGATTATTAAGGACTAAAAATTGAAAGCGTAATAAAGGAATAGGTGAAAAACATTCATGTTTTACAAGACATGGATACATGTTGTGTATATCCACTACACGGTGTGTTCCTTTAATCCTTTCACATGGGCATGTACTTCTGCTAGAACTGGTCATGTAACACCCCAAACACACAGTAGGTTCACCTAACACACGACATATACTTGAATCCTATTCCCCTAACCAAGTTCCCTTACATGGATAGGTCACACAGTTCTCATAGAACAAGAATACACGGAGTGTTAGTGCTAGGAATGATGTGTACTCTACGAGCCTCACCGACCTGTGTTGTTAGATACATGACCGGTTACACGGCTCACACTACACAGCGTGTTCTAAGAGGACATGATGTGTATGAGAAAGGATAACACTGACCTGTGTTGTTAGTTACATTGCTGTGTACCTTGGTTATACCACACAACGTGTTCCAAACAAACACGACGTGTACTAAGAATATTTTTCCGAGCCGTGTTGTTAGTGATAGGACCGATTACATGGTTCTACGACACAGTGTGTACATCCTCTGCACGGCGTGTCTAACCAAAGATTTCAAACCCCATGTCCCAACCCACAGAGTCTAAGACACAGTTAGAGACTACATGGTGTGTACAAATAGTACACAGCGTGTACTTAAGAAAAAAAAGTTTCTCCCTGAATAAAAGAACCCATGGCGGGTAGATTATATTACACAATGTGTATTCTACGTTTTTCCAGATAGTAAGCCTCAAAAACTACTCTGGAACCTGGAAACACTAGAACAAACCTCAAAGTGCCAAATTCTGGTCCGTGAGGGCCCATAATCCCTGCGAATCAAAGATTGGAATATAACACATGTCATAATAAGGTAAATAAGTGAAAGATCCACCATATTCTGATTCATGAGGGACCATTACACCTCAAGAACCGAAGTTTGGAGTTCATTCAAACAAATCCTTACACAAACAACACCCTATCAAAAAATAGGTATTCTATTAAAGCATCTATAACAACAACATGCATATCTTGTATAATATCTGTCACAACAACATGAAATTGCTAATTCACCCTAAATGGCATGAAAAAAATGCCTGAAATTTGATTCCTAGAAAGTGCGTATATGATGCATGAGATTGAATACCCTCATATCATCGGGATGCAACAAAAATAGAACCTTAATAACATCAACAATATCATCACAAAACATGTGAATCACCCAACGGTGAGACAAAATCAACTGTAAATTTTCAAAACTAGAAAATTTGCAATAACGAGGTAGATTGAATTTTCCTTGTACAGGGATTAACTACTCCCGGGAATAGCTTATTACCATGTACATATTCTATCCTATCCATAGATATAGGCTCCAAAAACTGAGTTAATAGAAAATAATTCCTTTGATACCACTTTGTAACATCCTGGTTCTAGAAGAAGCCTAGAGGCGCCCGGTACTCGGTTGGTCACATTACCTCAAGCGCATTTCCCCAAATAACAGAGGCTGTCGACAAGTAGTGAGGGCCTTGGGTGTGATAGTGGGGAAACTATGCTCTCATTGGAAAAGTAACACAGTATAAGTAAAACAGAAGGCAATATCGGAAGCAACAATATTCCATACAAAAGTAAACACCAGAAGACTGGAAAATAATTAACTGGAGAACACACACATATATATATATGAATGATACCTGATACATATATCTAAGAAAGCAGCCAAAAAAATCAAAATGCTGGAATAAAAAAGTACTAAACCAAGTAAACAATAACGAAAGTAAACAACTACACAGTATCCCAATCCATAGCTTGGTCCCATGCTCTCCAGCTCCACAACAAACCAAGAACCTGAAGTATAATGGCACTTGACCTTATCTGTACTTGCAGCAATATAATCTTTTTGGGCCCAAATAGGGTGTGAGACTAAATCCTAGTAGGTAACCACCACAAGATCTATGCCTAACAGTCACTGAATATATGGAAGGTAATAAGTACAAAAAGAAGTAAATAATGAAGTACTCAATAGTAAACAATCCATAGTTTCAAATATCAAGCAACAACTAATCAATGCATATAATCACAAACGTTAACCCTCTGGAAATTACCCACAGCCTATCCCCTCTGGTCCTACCTAGAAACATAAGAAAATGGATAACATAATAGGTAAACCTATGGGAAGTACACACAGCCTAACCCCTCTGGTTCAACCAAACAAGAAAAACAACCCTCTAGGCATTACACTCAGTATAACCCCTCTTGTTCATCTTATGCATAGACTCTCTGAAGACGAAATCACAGTCAATTCCTCCTATGGTCTCATATCAGTAACTAAAGGCGCTTTCAGGAAGCACTTATGTAACAACCCGATATTTAATGATAAGTATTATTTTTAATTTATTTGATTTCATCTGTTTTATGCTACAACAAGATTATCTTGTGCTATATGCAACACCGTATTAGCTTTCAGTATATGGAACACTATTCATAGATTGCGTTACACACAATTTCAAGTTCGTTTGATAATAGTCATTCTACGCAACATTGAGTGTGTATATATATATATACAAATTCAATGTATAAATGAAATATGGTTGGATTCTGTTATATGAAACAACAAAGGAGTCTTGCACAACACGCAACCCTAACTTGGATTTCATTACACACAATCATGACCTTCCTTGATAGTGTGTGGAGTACGCAATACCAGGTTTCACAAAACAATGATATATTGTTATAATATAATTATGGACTAGAAGTTATGAATAGTATTAACTACATTTTGAATTTTATAACATTATTATTCATCTTACATATATTCTAGAACATGGTATGAGAACAAAATAAATTTTTCGGGTAAAATAAGTATTTTTCAAAAAATGCAGTTTTACCACCTTTTGATGGCGCACCCACTTTAAATCTAGTTTTTGACATGTTTATAAGTTAAATTTGAGAAAAATAAAATTCTTCCTTGGATTCAGGATATAAAAATTTAATTTTTATAATGTTTTGATATTTTTTTTGATAACTTTCATATTTTAATGAATAGTAAAAACACGCTATATTTTAATTAAAAACAATTTTTTTCTTCGTAATAATTTATATGGATAAAATATAATATTGAATGGTTTTAAAGTATAAATAGAATATATTTTTACTATTTAATATAATATATGTCATTATCAATGATTTTACCTTGAATTCATAGGTTAAATCAATTCAATCTTTTGCAATGATTTAAACAAAAACCCGTTTTCTTTCGACAATGGGATTAATTTTAATTTAATTTCTGCAACTTTTGTGAATTGAATTTGTAAAAATGGATTCCATATTTGGAATCAGTGGGTCCAAATTATGTTAATAATCTAATTTTTATTTTTGGTCATTATGAATAGTAACTACGGTAAATTTTATTAACAATAGTTAAAGGTAAATCGGGTAATTCAGGGTAAATATAATATTATAAAATTACACTAACACCTGCCAAAATTCTATTGGATGGATAAAAGTCGACCCATATCACCTAAGGGTCGGATGAGATTCATTTTATGGACTTTTTAAAATAAAAATAATTTAATTATTATTAAAATCAAAGAAAGTGACAACATGTCCCTCTCTTAAATCTTATAAGTATATTAATTTTAATTTAGTGATAAACTTCATGAAACTTTGAACATGAATAGTCTCTAGAAATCTAATAGAATTACATAAATCATATAAATTTATTTATAATTTGTAGGGATTAAATAATTATCATTAATTGTGACACAATAGTGATGTAGAAATTGTTTATCTAGTGAAAAATCAAGAATATAGTTTTTATTAAAATAATAGTGACCATAAAAGGAACAAAACCCTGACCAAAACTTATTGGTCATGTATATTTAAACCATAATCATCTAATGGTCGAATATTTTACCATTTGGAGCCTTATAAAATCGATTATGACACTTATATTATTTTATTTTAAATGATGCCAAAGTTGTCACCTTCATAATTTAATAAATATAACAATTTAAATATTGTGATTCTAAGATGATAAATTCGAGTAAAAGTATTATTGTGAAAGTTAATAGATATTTATTTATCATAGGATTTTAGTTTTAATTTTTATGCAAAAATAAGTATATTAAATAATTATACAAAAATGTTGTAGTAATTATTTTATTAAGAGATAAACCAAATAAATGGTATTAAAAATAATAAAATAAATATTATATGAACTATTTAATGTGATCCACTAATTTTTTAGATACATATGACCTTTTATGAATCTATTAAAGATTTTAGTTCGAACATATCTTCTGTATATATTTTATTTAAATTCAAATAAATGAATAGTGTCAAAATTGACACTATTGTTATTTTATAGAAATAAGATATTATAAAATTGTTTAAAAATCACAAAAATATTTAAAAATTATAAATTTATATTTATATTTTCTAAAATGTTATGAAGTATCCAATTATGTAAAATTCACAACAAATAAGTAATTATTTTATATAATTTAAAATTTAGAATGTTATTACCACAAATAAATTTAAATTGATTAGATAAGGATAAATCAAGTTGATAATGTTTAAAATAAATTCCTAACATGTCAAAATTTTATTTGTTGATGAGATTAAAACCCTATATCATATAATATTCGAATATGAGTCATTTTTGGAGGTTTTTAAGTGGGGTTAGATTTATTATAAATTAATATTTTTAAGATTTCCAAAGGTGCCCCTCTCCTCCCTTATAAAAGGGCACCTCTTCCCTCTCATCTTTACAAAACATTGAGCCTTAAATCTCGGCCAACCCCTACCCATTTCCCATCTCAACTTCCCTAGAAATATTCTTGTGGTCCTGGGATTCTTTAAAGACCAGTTTTAGTGCCCTAAGAGGAGGTTTCAAAGAGGCGTGTCGAAGAAGAGGTAATATCCGTTACCGATTCTTTCAAATTTATTTCTTCTACTACTTCTTCTTATTTAGTTGTTTCATTATGAGGTATTAACATTCATATCACTAATATACTGGTATGTTATTATAAATATGAAAAAACCCTATTTCACCTTATATCCATCCTACAGAAAACAAAATCACCGCGCGTGCGTACGTACGGAATACCGTCTCCACGCCGTGGTGTAATCTGTTTTTCCACCAACACCATACATTGATGGGTATAATGGTGTAAAGAATAACTATATATGGTTATTATAACATCATAATAATTCTTATATATTGTACCATCCACTCAAATTCTATTCAATAATTATGGGAACGATATCATCACTCGTGCGTACGTACGGACTACCGTCTCCACGACGCGATGAGATTCATTCTCCATGCTAACCATACATGAATGATCATAAAGTGTATATAAAGAATAATAATGAAATATATGAAATAATAATTCTACTGTACTTATTTATATATATATTTATGTCATCTATTTAGTTTCATTCAATTAAATAAGGAAACGAAAACAACGTCCATGCATACGTACGGCCTACCGTCTCCATGAACGGTGTATTTAATTCCTTTTATTGATCTATAATATATATGTATATGATGAATATATATTATATATAAATCATGATTTACATTATGAAATTATGTAAATCAGGATATAAGTTATAATATCAAGAATGACAAGTCGAAACACATATGATAAATGAAATGATTTTACCCAAAACGCTGCTTTAACATGGAATTTACAAAAGAACGGGTAATATAAAGTCATAAGTGAAACATATATGATATCATAACATTGAATATGTTTATGTAATAAGTCAATAACATTATTTAAATCATTATACAGGAGGTTAAGATCCATACAAAGCATATAAGACCTAAGGTAGGGGATAATCTTGCAATCTCAATTGTTTTCTATCTGAGATTGCTTATACGTAAGTATTTAGTAGGGTTATATTTATCATCCATGTCCAAGTTTTATAAAAATGCTTTCATGTATGTTTAAGGTTCCTTTTTACCCATTTTAACTTTTACTACATGGTATGTAAGGAATCTTTTTTACCATACGAGGTACCTTTTGACTTTTCCGACAAAAGTACGAGAAGAATGTTATTTTTAACTTATATGGCATGAACAGATTTTTACGGTTTCATAACGCCTCATTTTCATGAAGCTTACTCTACAATATTTTATGAATATTTACAAAAAAATAATTTTATTTTAAATGTGCATGGCATTTTGTGAAAAGAAACTGATTTTGGAGAATAAAGGATATTTTCCTCAAGAATTCATTTCATATGTTTTAGCAAAAACATTTTCCATCTAAGATGAAATTATTTCATATGTGTATGTTTAAAGTTTAATGTATCTATGATTTACATGGTTTCACTTTTCTTATGATGAAATGTCCATTTGTTTTATATGGATTATGAGATGATGAGATGATGTTTATGAAACCCATTTTATTCTTTGGGTTATGATGAATGTTTTAAGTTTATTTTGTGGCACAAGTAAGAATGATTTCATTATGAGATAGGTGGGACCTATATCTCCCCCCAATGCATTGTATAAAGATTTATATCTCATGAGATAGACATGGATGGAACAGTAAGTTAATTTGGTTCAGTGTTACAGGACTGAAACGAGGAGTGAATTCGATTCAGAAAGGGACTTTGTCCACTAAGATGGTCTTGGCAGCAATGCCCTGGCTACTATGGAAATCATAACATGTGCTGAATGGTTGCCACAATTAAATTATTTATTCCCATTATATTTTATCATGGGTGATGTTCCATTATGATATATGCCTTACGTACTTCCATGATTTATGTCTTTTCTCAAGATTTTGATGTTTAAATTTCATGTTCATGTTTTTGCTTTCAAATGTTTATGGATTGTTTTATGTTCTCTATGTTTGACCTTAATGAGCATTTGAGCTCACCCTTTTTATGTTTTATTTTCCATAGGAAATAAATAATGGTTTTAGGTAAGGAAACAAAAATGGGAAGATCATTATGAGAGTTTTTGAAGATCTTTCAACATGATTAGAAGTTTATATTCCAGGTTTCCAAAGACACTAAAGTATTATGATACTTGTGTGTATATTTTTTTATGTATTATGTATTCTGAAAAATTAATGTAATGTCCATGTACGTCAAGATCTGGGTCTCTACAGTTTGTATCAGAGGAAAGGTTTAGTCAACCTTTAAAAACTAGGATGTGAAAACGTTAGTGAGATCCCTAGAGATATTTCTAAGGTATGTCTAGCGATGTTCCTAAGGATAAGTATACGTATAGGATATAGTCCTAGAACTACGGTAATGATCTTTGAATTTAACCTAAGATGATAGATATTGATGGTACTCCCCATTTACTATGTTGTTTTCCCTAGCATGATTTTTGCCTCTCAAACTATTCTTTTTGGGTTTTAGAAAATGGCTGGAAACAAGAAGATTCACGATAATGGTGGATATGACGGACAATGGAATGATATTATTCATGAGCAACCAAATGAAACTAGATTTGGAAGTCCAAACATCGTTATTATGCCTAATCAGCGATCTCATAATATGATCAATAATCTCAACTTTGGTAAGTTTCCTGACTCAGATAATAAGAGAAAGATGGAGTTTCATGATGATCCTAGAGGAAAGAAAGTTTAATTCCCCTCATGTAAATCATGTGGAAAGAGGAATCAAGGAGAATGTTTCAAAGGAACTGGAATATGCTTTGGGTACGGAAAAGAAGGACACAAATCCAGTAAGGGCAAAGGAAAAGGTTCAGTTAACACCATGGATAAGGATAATGGTATTGCAACGACATCAACAATGATTAGATGTTTTAAATGTGGAATGTATGGGCATTATGCAAACCAAACACCTAAGGGAAAATCTCATGATGAGAATCAGCATGGTCATATGGGTAGTATTTATGTGAATGATGATGAGGAGACTACAAATGATATATGAGATGAAAGAAGTGTTGATTCTCATTCAGTTGTTTAAGAAGGTAGTGGAATAATTGTATGTTTATCAAGAGTTATGTTGTATAGTTAATGGTACTATGGAATAAAGAATCATCTAAGGATTTTTACACTATTGTTTTTCCTAAAGTATTTGAAAGTATATAGTACTGGTAACCATGGAAGGTTATTCAGATATTTTTGGAAAGTAGATGATATGAGCATAATGAAGGGATAAGAAGATAATGAGATGTTTGATTGTATTCATTATCTCATGACTGATATAAGGACTAAGTGATATCATGGGTTCAGTATATAGAATTTTTAGGATTATGGTATGTGGAATGTGTTGAAATTTAACAACATTCATGTTTTCACTAAGGTTCAATGGTTATTCATTCTTCAAGAGAATACATGATTAAAGAATTCACATGTTTTTAATTTGACCAATAAGATATATCTTATGATATATAGGGGATAAATGATGGCATTCACGTGATTGTGATGTGACATTTCATACAATCATTTTATTTATACTATGAGATTGGACTAAAGTATTTTAGATAAGCCTAAAGATTGGAGTGGATTATGTTGGACATAAGTTAGTATTGTTTAAGGATAGAACTTTTTTCGATATTATTGGTGGGATGTTATAGTAATGTAGTTTTAAAAAACGACAACCTACATGACGGGCGACAACCCATCTCATCGGACAAGGCTGTGGGAATCAAACCCACAACCGAAGTGCAACTAGCCTTTATCGCCTACCACTGGCCTACAAAAAGTCCCTGGTTAGTAGAAACTAGTTTTATTTTATTAAGTGATATGATATATGAAGTATAAGTTAATTTTTGGATCCATATATGAATAATCTAACCATAATATGGACTTATAACTTTTGATAACCTTTTGTTTGAAACATATGGATGACCCATCATTCTATCACATGATCTTCTAACACATCACGAATAACAAATTCAACATCATTTCTTTAAGGGATGAAGTGGAAATTGTTCAATTCAGGAACAACAGTGAGATTGCACCAAAATCATGTAAGTATTTCTTTTAATTCATCAGCTTTAGGGAAATGATCTTGAAAACCAAAAATGTTGTCCTAGTGGCCTTATATCCGATGAATCAGATGGTACCTTAGATCATCACAAATCTATGTCATTGTGATTGTTGGATTTTTCATAGCCATGTTCTCTACCACTCTCCATCAGAACATGTTGGTTAGATTTCTCTTCCATATCCATATTTTCACCTATGTTCTCCTATGTAGAAACCCAGTGATTAGTTAATTTGGGTAACTGTTACGTTTCATAATTTAGTTTTTAAAGTTAGGTTTTGGTATTTCATTTTACGATGTGGGTTTCCATTAAAGAAACTTTCAAGTAGAAAACCATGTCTAACCCCGACGAATTTCGAGGGCGAAATTCATTTTAAGGGGGGTAGAATGCAGCAACCCGATATTTTGTGATAAGTATTCTTTTTAATTTATTTGATGTCACGTGTTTTATGAAACAACAATATTATCTTGTGCTATACAGAACACCGTATTAGCTTGCAGTATACACAACACTATTCTTAGATTGTATTACACACAATTTCAATTTCTTTTGATAATAGTCATTCTACGAAACATTGAGTGTATATATATATATATATTCAATGTATAAATGAAATATGGTTCGATTCGTTTATATGAATCAAAAAACGAGTATTTCACAACACGCAACCCTAACTTGGATTTCATTACACGCAATCACGACTTTCCTCGATAGCGTGTGTAGTACGCAAAACCGGGTTTCACAAAACAACGATATATTATTAAAATATTATTATGGACTAGCCATTATGAATAGTATTAACTAAAATTTGAATTTTATAACATTATTATTCATCTTACATTTTTTCTAGAACATGATATGAGAACAAAATAAATTTTTCGGGTAAAATAAGTATTTTTCAAAAAATGCATTTTTACCGCCTTTTGATGGAGCACCCACATTAAATCCAGTTTTTGACATGTTAATAAGTTAAAATTGACAAAATAAAATTCTTCCTTGTATTCAGGGTATAAAAATTTAATTTGGATAATGTTTTGATATTTTTCTGATAACTTTCATATTTTAATGAATAGTAAAAACACACTATATTTTAATTAAAAACAATTTTTTTCTTCGTAATAATTTATATGGAAAAATTATAATATTGAATGGTGTTAAAGTATAAATAGAATATATTTTACTATTTAATATAATTTATGTCATTAGCAACGATTTTACATTGAATTCATAGGTTAAATCAATTCAATCTTTTGCAATGTTTTAAACAAAAACCCATTTTCTTTCGACAACAAGATTAATTTTAATTTAATTTCTGCAACTTTTGTGTATTGAATTTGGAAAAATGGATTCCATATTTGGAATCAATGGGTCCAAATTATTTTAATAAGCTACTTTTTATTTTTGGGCATTATGAATAGAAACTACGGTAAATTTTATTTACCATAGTTAAAGGTAAATAGAGTAATTAATGGTAAATATAAGATTATAAAATTACCCTAACACCTACAAAAATTCTATTGGATGGATAAAAGTAGACCCATATCACCTAAGGGTCAGATGAGTTTCATTTTATGGACTTTTTACAATAAATACAATTTAATTATTATTAAAACCAAAGAAAGTGACAACATATCATTATCTTAAATCGTATAAGTATATTAATTTTAATTTAGTGATACACTTCATGAAACTTCCAAAATTAATAGTATCTAGAAATATAATAAAATTATCTACATCATATGAATTTATTTAAAAAATTTAGGGATTAAATAATTATCATTAATTGTGACACAATAATGATGCAGAAATTGTTTATCTAGTGAAAAATCAAGAATATAGTTTTTATTAAACAAATAGTGACCATAAAAGGCACAAAACCCTGACCAAAACATATTGGTCATGTATATTTAAACCATAATCATCCAATGGTCTAATATTTGACCATTTGGAGCCTTATAAAAGTGATTATGACACTTATATTATTTTATTTTAAATTATGCCAATGTTGTCACCTTCATAATTTAATAAATATAACAATTTAAATATTGTGATTTTAAGATGGTAAATTCGAGTAAAATTATTATTGTGAAAGGTAATAGATATATCTTCATCATAGGATTTTAATTTTAATTGTTATGCAAAAAATAAGTATATTAAATAATTATACAAAAATGATGTAGTAATTATTTTATTAAGAGAAAAACAAAATAAATGGTTTTAAAAATAATAAAATAAATATTATATCAACTATATAATGATCTCCACTAATTTTATAAATACATATGACCTTTTATGAATCTATTAATTCTTTTATTCAGAACATATTTTCTGTATATATTTTATTTAAATTCAAATAAATGAATAGTGTCAAAATTGACACTATTGTAATTTTACAAAAATAACATATTATAAAATTGATTAAAAATCACAAAAATATTTAAAAATTATAAATTTAAATTTATATGGTCTAAAATGTTATAAAGTATCCAATTATTGATAATTCACAACAAATAAGTAATTATTTGTTACAATTTAAAATTTAGAATGTTATTACCACAAATAAAATGAAATTGATTAAATAAGGATAAATCAACTTAATAATGTTTAAAATAAATTACTAACATGTATAAATTTTACTGGTTGATGAGATTGAAACCTGATATCATCTAATATTAAAATATGAATCATTTTTGGAGGTTTTTAAGTGGAGCTATATTTATTATAAATTAATATTTTTAAGATTTCCAAAGGTGCCCCTCTCCTCCCTTATAAAAGGGAACCTCCTCCCACTCATCTTTCCACAACTTTGAGCCTTAAAGGTCGGCCAACCCCTGAAAATTTCCCTTCTCAACTTCCCGAGAAATATTCTTGAGGTCCTGGTCTTTTCAAAGACCAATTTTAGTGCCCTAAGAGGAGATTTCAAAGAGGCATATCGAAGAAGAGGTAATATCCGTTACCGATTCTTTCAAATTTATTTCTTCTTCTAATTCCTCTTATTTAATTGTTTCATTATGAAGTATTAACATCAGTATCACTCATATACTAGTATGTTATTATAAATATGAAAAAACCATATTTCAACTTCTATCCATCCTACGGAAAACCAAATCACGGCGCGTGCCTACGTACGGAATACCGTCTCCACGCCGTGGTGTAATATGTTTTTCCACAAACACCTTACATGTATGGGTATAATGGTGTAAAGAATAACTATATATGGTTATTATAACATCATACTGATTCTGATATATTATACCATCCACTCCAATTCTATTCAATAATTATGGGAATGATATCATCGCTCGTGCGTACGTACGGACTACCGTCTCCACGATGCGATGAGATTAATTCTCCATGCTAACCATACATGAATGATAATAAAGTTTATATAATGAATAATAATGAAATATATGAAATAATAATTCTACTTGATTTATGTATATATATATGTATGCCATATATTTAGTTTCATTCAATTCAATAAGTAAACGAAAACAGCGTTCATGCGTACGTACGACCTACCGTCTCCATGAACGATGTATTTAATTCATTTTATTGATCTATAATATATATGTATATGATGAATATATATTATATATAAATAATGTTTTAAATTATGTAATTATGTAAATCAGGATATAAGTAATAATATCAAGAACAACAAGTCGAAACAAATACGATAAATGAAATGATTTTACCCAAAACGCTGCTTTAACATGGAATTTACATAAGAACGGGTAATATAAAGTCATAAGTGAAACATATATGATATCATAACAATGAATATGATTATGTAATAAGTCAATGACATTATTTAAATATCTATACAAGAGTTTCAGATCCATACGAAGCATATCGGACCTAAGGTAAGGGATAATGTTGCAATCTCAATTGTTTTCTATCCGAGATTGCTTATACGTAAGTATTTACTGGGGTTATATTTATCATCCATGTCCAAGTTTTATAAAAATGTTTTCATGTATGTTTATAGTTTCTTTTTACCCATTTTGACTTTTACTACATGGTATTTAAGGAATCTTTTTTTTACCATACGAGGTACTTTTTGACTTTTCTGACAAAAGTACGAGAAGAATGTTATTTTAACTTATACGGCGTGAACAGATTTTTACGATTTCATAACGCTTCATTTTCATGAAGAATAATCTACAATATTTTATGACTATTTTCAAAAAAATACTTTTATTTTAAAATTGCATGGAATTTTGTGAAAAGAAAATGATTTTGAAGAAGAAAGGATATTTTCCTCAAGAATTCATTTCATATGTTTTATCAAAACCATTTTCCATCTAAGATGACATTATTTCATATGTGTATGTTTAATGTTTAATGTCTCTATTATTTACATGGTTTCACTTTTCTTATGATGAGATGTCCATTTGTTTTATATGGATTATAAGATGATGGGATGATGTTTATGAAACCCATTTTATTCTTTGGGTTATGATGAATGTTTTAAGTTTATTTTGTGGCACAAGTAAGAATGATTTCATTATGAGATGGGTGGGACCTATATCTCCCTCCAATGAATTGGCTAAATATTTATATCTCATGAGATAGACATGGATGGAATGGTAAGTTAATTCGGTTCAGTGTTACAGGACTGAAACAAGGAGTGAACTCGATTCAGAAAGGGACTTTGTCCACTAAGATGGTCTTGGAAGCAATGCCTTGGCTACTATGGAAATCATAACATGTGCTGAATGGTTTCCACAATTACATGTTTTATTCCCATTATATTTTATCATGTTTGATGTTCGATTATGATATATGCCTTACGTACTTCCACGATTTATGTCATTTCTCAAGATTTTGATGTTCAAATTTCATGTTCAATTTTTTGCTTTCAAATGTTTATGGATTGTTTTATGTTCTCTTTGTTTGACCTTACTGAGAATTTGAGATCACCCTTTTTATGTTTTATTTTCCCCATGAAATAAAGAAAGGTTTCAGGTAAGGAAACAAAAATGGGAAGATCTTTATGGGAGTTGTTGAAGATCTTTCAAAATGATTAGAAGTTTATATTCCATGTTTCCAAAGACAGTAAACTATTACGATCCTAGTTTGTCTGTTTTGGTTATGTATTAAGTATTCCGCAAAAGTAATGTAATGTCCATGTACGTCAAGATCTAGGTCTCTACAACTTATGTCACATCCCCCCTTTTTTATGTGTCGAAGAACTAGAGACACTTTGAGGAGTCACTTACGTCAATTTTCCCTATGGTATCACATCGTAAGTAAAACAAACAGCCTGGAGAATCCCTTCCGTCCATTCTCCCTATGGTCTACTACACCATGTTATCACGAACCTGTCTAAGTCATGTACGTATAGAAAAATGCATCATCCAATTTAAACCTTAAGAACTACTTGGATAGAAGTCTACTGTAATAGCATGTCGGATAAACAAGATCACTCCATCCTATAAAAATAGGCATAAGGAAAAACAAGGTAGCCTAACAGGCTAAGAAAAGAAAAATAGCCACAACCAAAACATTCATGGGAAAGACCTCCAAAGAATAGAAATTTACCCTATTCACAATCAATTCAACCTATACTCAATCTTACAAGCATAATAGGAAAACAATAGGGCTAAAACAGTAAACACACAATACCCCGTTCATGGGTACTGACGATTTTTCACATATAACACAAATATTTCCAACAGAAAGGAACAAAACACCTACCTCAGTGTTAGGAGATAACAATATGTGAACCTAAATCCTTGAATCACCCTAGAACATGGTATATCTACAAAAATTCTGAAAACATTCAACAAAAGATAACTTGAGAAAGAGGAGGAATCTTGAAATGAAGCTCTAGATGAAGGAAGAGCTTACGAAGGCGATTCCAATGAAATCGACGGAGTTCGATTCAAGGAACAAACACTCAATTGGGGGCTTGGAAAAGATCTACATTGTAAGGATACTCTCTATCTTTTTCGGTAGAGAAGAAGGCGTTTCTGTCGATTAGACATGACCCTGGTCCATTTAATGAAAAAAAGGTAGTACACGACATGTACTTTATAAGTACATGTCATGTACTTGCCTTCACCGACCACCATATTAAGTGGTCTCTAGGTCACCACACATGACCATGTGCATGTACGCTACACGTCCAATACTCAGCTATCCTCAGTAACTGAGTACACATTTCATATTCATAAAGTACACGACGTATACTTCAAAATTTCCAGAAATTCCACTTTTTCTCAAAAATGATCGGAAAAGGAAAAAATACCTGAATGAAATATCTGGGTTCTTACAAGAAAAAATTGGATTTAATTTTAAATTTTATGCATGGGGTGTGGGGAAGATAAACACATGATATTTGTGATTATGAAAATCCTATTACAGGTTCTTTGTAAGTATTCATGGGTGTGGAAGTTGGTTTTTGGATTCTAATGAAACTATTTCCAGTCAATAAGTGATGATGCTTCACTTCATGCATGAGGGTGAGTGGTTACAGTCTAGTTTTTTATTATATTAATCAATCTTACCTTCTCATGTTGGAAATTTCATCATAGATTTATGAACTAGTATATTTTGGAGTTGAATTAATTTGTTTCTATTAAAATATATAACTTTTGGATATGTAACAAGATTCATTTATAATTTTTGATTTACGTTTATTTTATCATTCCCATTTTGGATATGAGTATTTTTTACAACTTATTTGTTATGTGCATAAACATCTGACTTATAAAATTTTTATGTCAGAATTTATGGTGGAATTACCCTCTTTATTATTGTTTTCATGAGTGAAAATTTTCCCAAAGGAATAGATTCTATTTCCATGACACTAGTTTATTGAACATTGAGATCTAGAATGAACTTTTGGTCATTCCATTGACTAGATTTGGTATTAAGATCCATGGTAGCTTGTGATGGTTCATTAATTTTTTTTTTATTATATCCTAGTTTTTATATGTAGTGTCCATGATAATATAACTATTTTATTCCGAATTCAAGTGGTAGGTCATGAATAATTTCTTAATTACCACCGTTCATGATAAAACACGATTTACTAGATATGTTTGGGATGCATGAGTCTCAAATAAAAGCTTTGTTCTGAGTTATTTTTCATATTTTTTAGTCATTATTTGTGTATTTTTGTTTAATATAGGCAATTTAGGAGTTTATTTGATAAAATAAAATTATTGGTGTAAAATTTTGAAGGAACCATGGGTGCATAGTTTATTGTGCATGATTTGGTGAGGCATCTATAGATTACATGACTTGATTTGGGAGATTTTAATGCACTTATCATGTTTAGAGCATGGTTTTATGGACTGTGTGATAAAAAACTGTGATGTTTGAAGTTTCCAAATTTCAATTTTTGATTATTTGAGGTTCTATATTGTTTCCATTCTTTTCCATTATTGAATTATGATTTTACAAAATGTTTTCGTTAGATTTTTTTGGATTTTTTACCTAGGTACTACCTGAACATAGACTCATGATCCTGGTTTAATCCTTATAAAAATTAAAAAATCAAGAACATGGGAACATATCCATGTGGATTTCTTGAGTTAAACTGTAATGGCCCGGACCTCTCCGGCCCATCCCTTTGTCAAAAAGAGAGTCTTGAAGTGTTCTGGAGGGTAAAATGGAATTTTCCCATGCATTCTAAAATTTTGAAACTACACACCGTGTAGTTTGAGTACACGCCGTGTACACCCTTTCCGGATATACCCCGTGTTGAAGTCCGTGTCCTTGCTGTGTGGAATAATGGGTGCACGCCGTGTGTGAAATACTACACGCCATGTAGTACTTCCCCGTGTATGCATTTCCAGTCAACGGCCGTGTGCCATGTTGGAGTTGTGTCCCTGCCGTGTGCAATAAATGGGTACACTCCATGTGTCCAAACTACTCGTCGTGTAGTCCCTCCCCACGTATGCGTTACCCTCAAACCGTGTGTTGACCAGTCAACGGATGCGGAGCCTTGTTGGAAGCCGCGTGGAGACCGTGTGAATTAATCGAGTACACGCTGTGTACTTTTTCTTTTCTCGCATATAAAAGGAGGGGTCCCCTCCTCCTTTCAACTCACCCCTCTCCTCCCCTCTCCTATGAGCAGAGCTCTCCCAAGAGACTCGAAGGCTCTTTCTTCCATAACTTCTTCGTCTGAGCTCCGATTTATGATCCGTCAGCGGCCAAAGGATCGTAACGACGAGGCGGAGCTTCTGAGCTCAGATACATTGTATTTCCTTCAGACTTTCCTTTATGAAATCCACCCGATGAGGTTTTACTAGGACCTGACCGAAGTGACGGACGCCGACAAACATCTTCTAAAGTTGATCCGGGGGAGCGCTGTGATCAGAACCTGTCGAGGAAGGTATCTTAACTTCATCTCTATAATTTGTGCATCATGCGGGGTGGGTGTTATCTTGTTTACGTGAAACACTTTTGAACCAGTTTAATGAAGATAATAACTGGCTTATATAACGGGGATGGGAAGTTGTGATTGCAGTTACTTTATATCCTGTGATATTATGTTGTGAATTGAATGGGATTATGTCTACTAAGAATCACAATCGTTGGGGGCCTTTGCTTTCACAATTAAATGTTTCCCTATCTTTCTAGACTGTTTTCTTGATGTAAACTTTGTGGAATTTGGAAATTGGTTAATAATGTAAAGTTGGCCATTTAAAATCTGGAACCCCTGTGTGATCACCCTGGTTAAACAAAATGGAATAATGAATGTGTGGGTGTTGGCTTGGTTATGTGTCATGTGTTGGGGGTGTTTTGTAGGTTGTTGTGGATCAGGTGAGCAGCGGGGCTGCGGTTGACTTGGTTGTGGGTTGGTGTGAATGTTATGATGGTGATGGGCAGCGGGGCTGCGACAAATGGTATTAAAGGGGTAATGTTGTACGGTGTGGTTGTGGTTATGGTGGTTGGCAGCAGGGCTGTAGGGATGGGTTTAAATGTGAATGGGGTATAGGTTGTGATTAATAAATTAAAGTGTTGGAGTTAATGAATGGTGGGGCGTGGTAACGGAACGAGTTAATAATCAATGGGGTTGGTCGGTTGATAAGAAGGGCTTGGTTGTGTTGCTTGTGTTTTTTATAACTTGAATTGTGGATGGCAGGGATAAGTTTTATGAACGATTGATGTGGTTGGTTTTGGATAGTTTCCCATTAGTTAAGGAACTAAATCTACTAATTTCTACTGAAACGTGAAATCCTAAATGGGGTTGGGATTGTTTGTTGTATGCATGCTTCATAGTAGCAGTGCTAAGGCACGTGCTCAGTTTCTCTTTTTAGATGACATAGGTTGGGCTGTGTGTTTGGTATACATATATATATCTGTATCTTTTGTGTTTTGTCGCACCCCGCCCATGTTGAGCACTTAGTGTCAAACACTCCCATTTTATGGGAGAGGGTGTTTTTCCCTTAGTAACTAGCTCCTTCCTGCTCCTTCTTCCCTAGGCTGTGATGGATTGAGGTGACCTTACACCTAAGACTCTTCGGGTAGGTTTCGATTGGGGTGGATTGGCCCAAGACTCTTCGGGTAGGTTTTTTTCCCAATAATCTTCGGGATGAGGCCCAGGTGTCTTCGAGCGAGAGTTCTGTTACTATTACGGTTCCCAAGAATCTTCGGGATGAGGCCCATGTGTGTGCGGGCGAGATACGTGGTTCTGAGGCCCAGGTGTGTGCGGGCGGGATACGTGGTTGTGAGGCCCAGGTGTGTGTGGGCAGGATACGCGGTTGTGAGGGAAAGGTGTGTGCGGGTGGGATACGTGGTTGTGAGGCCCAGGTGTGTGCGGGCGGGATACGTGGTTGTGAGGCCCAGGTGTGTGCGGGCGGGGATGTGTGGTTTGTGAGGCCCAGGTGTGTGCGGGCGGGGAGAGTGTGGCAGCGTCAGGACGTTCGTCGTTAGGAAGAGCATCTAACTAAATGGAAATGGTGTGGGGTACCCAATACTATTGTTCTTATATACTACTACCTATTGTGATTGTGTTTTGGTGAGTGTGGTTGGTGAGGTTGGGTGGATAAAATTCCTTGCAAGGTTCTTCTGTTGTTCTCACGGGACATTAGTATGTCTCCCCACTTGTGCACGAGAGCTTTAGGTTTCCCTACTGAGTATACTTGTATGCTCACCCTACATTTACTTTCAGGTTTGTAGGAGGACTACCAGGGCTGTGTGGGACCCTACTTGTCGGACAATTGGAGTTGTTGTAGTTGCTGTACTCTTGTTTTCTTTTGGTATTGTACGTTGAGCTTTCTTGTACTTGCACCTTGTTATAAAAATGTTTAAACATGCATGTGGGCTTTGTTGGGGTTTATTTCTATACACTTTTTCTTTTCCTTTTTGGTGGTTTACTTATCCTATTTCCCGATCTTTAAAAATAAAAAGGGTAATGCCTCCCATATTTGTGAAAAAAGCATACCCCTGGTGCTAGTCGCCTCCCCGGGGCCTATTGGAGGTGGGACTCGGGGTTCATTATCTCCCTTTCTCCATTGCCAGCTCAGGAGGGGCATCTTTGGTGAGAGGGGGTCATGAAAGAATGGTATCAGAGCTGATGGTTGAGAGATAGGATGGAGTCTGGAGCTAGGAACATTGAGGATTGCATGGGATGGTAGGGTGACAATGTTAGTCAATCTTGGTGCATGACATAGGCCAGGGAAGACTGGCTAGGACACGGGATTTTAGGCCCCCCCGTGATCTGATGCAAGACTCTGAGCCTACAAAATGACCAAGTTAGACTACATTGATTGCAGGGTAGAGACCCTAGGGAAGGTACATGCATCATCATGATTGTGTTTTACTTGATTTGGGAGTTCTGGGAAAGAAATTGAAATAAAATCTTAAAATAAAACCTTGAGTTTTTCCTTACTACTTGGGCTTAGTCGATCCTTGTTTACCGTATAGCTATGGCACCTAAACATCATCCCCGGGTGGCTCAGACAGCCGAGGCCCAGCAGATTCAGCCGGTCGATCAGTTGAGGATTGACCGAGAGGAGAAAGATAGCCAGTGGCATAAGACTCTCTGTTCTTTCCAGCGACTGACCCTCAAGAAGTACGAGGGTATTACTTCGGATACGGAGACGGAGGGGTGGCTTGAGGATCTAGGGATCGCTTTTACATTGATCTGTGCTCCGAGGGAGTACTGAGTTCCCCTAGCAGTCAGTCATCTAAGACGTGCGGCGCGACTGTGGTGGAAGCTCTACCTCAGAGAGAGGATAGAGGTAGAGGTTCCATGGGCTGACTTTGAGAAGGAATTCTGAGAGGAATTCATTTCTTCCATGATCAAGATGGAGAAGCAGCATGAGTTACTCTCTTCAGTAGGGGAGTATGTCAGTACCAGAGCTGGGGATTAAGTTCAAGGATCTCATGTGCTTTTCTCTGGATCTCTTTCCGAATAAGGAGTCTCGGGTGAGACGTTTGGAGGAGGCGCTTCGTCCTTCACTCCAGTATGCTGTCACCCCCTTCACCCTTCCGACGTATATAGCGGTACATAAGAAGGCAGAGGTTGTAGAGAGGATGCACTCACTGGGAGGTGCACCACGTGAGGGGAACCAGCCAGGCTCGTCGAAGGGGAAAGCAGTCAGCAGCAGGTCTCCTATGACGAGACCTTCTAGGTTCAGGCCAGTGGGGAGCAGGCCCCAGAAGTTCCAGTTCATATCGTCGGGTCCTCGTACCTTTTTCACGAGCCCAGGACTGAGGTGTTTTTCTTGTGGAGGTTTCGGGCACGTTCAGAGTCAGTGCCCGACCCAAGCTCAGTACGGTAGAGGTGGGAAGGTTCAGCGCCCACCTCAGTAGCACAAGTTACTGGTGAGGACCTTCCAGCAGTAGCAGGACCATGCTCTTCCGAGGGAAGACTTTGCGGGAGGGAGCTGACCTCAGGGTGCTCCTCAGGGACCTCGACCAGGGCGTGGTCAGGGAGGTGGATGACATCAGAGAGGCAGAGGAGCTGGGTGTGGACAGTTTCACACAACAGAGTTGGTAGCTCCAGCGGGACCAAAGGTGGTACGAGGTATGATTTGTTTGTTCAACACTCTTGTTTCTTCTTTGTTCGATTCGGGAGCTTCACACTCTTTTGTTTCACCTAGTCTCGCCATGCTTTGGGACTAGACATAGAGAGACTTTCCGTGCCACTGGTACTGAGTACACCAGTTGGGGGCCAGACCAGCGTATCTTGTTTTTTTCGGGGATGTGGGATGATGTTGGGACCACATCGATCTAGTGGGGACCTTCTTCTGTTACAGATGCATCCATATGATGCCATCTTAGGCATCGACTGGTTGTTTTCTGTTAGTGCCGTTATCGACTGCTTCCGGAGAAGAGTCGTGTTCTCCGACATGGACGGGCAGCGTGTAGCTTTTGTTGGAAAGAGGAGCTATCAGGTGGGAAGCCGACATGTGGAGCCTCTACTTTTTTTGTTAGGTGGGCTATCAGTGGTTCTAGCTGATACAGAGATGATGGATGTCCCAGAAGTTGTTGGGGAGTTCCTCGATGCTTTTCCTGAGGAGGTTGTGACTCTACCACCCCCCCCCAACGTGACGTTGAGTTCGTGATAGACTTATAGCCTGGTGCTCGTCCAATTTCGATGGCCCCTTATCGGATGGCACCTTCAGAGTTGCAGGAGTTGCAGATTCAGATTGACGATCTGATGGAGAAGGGTTTTGTTCGACCCAACGTGTCGCCATGGGGTGCTCCAGTTTTGTTCTTGAAGAAAGAAGATGGTGGTCTCAGGCTATGCATAGACTACCGGAGGTTGAACTAGGTAACAGTCAAGAACCATTACCCCCATCCAAGGATAGATGATCTCTTTGACCAGCTGAGGGGAGCATGTTGGTTTTCTAAGATTGATCTACGATCGGGATATCATCAGCTGAGGGTGAAGGATAGTGACATCTCAAAGACAGCTTTCAGGTGCAGGTATGGGCACTTCGAGTTTGTAGTGATGCCGTTTGGAGTTACGAATGCACCAGCTGTGTTCATGGGACTTATGAACTTTGTCTTCTGATAGTTTCTTGACCGGTTCGTCGTTGTGTTTATCGATGACATCCTGATCTACTCAAGGTCAGAGGTGGAGCACGTTGAGCATCTCAGGGCAGTCTTTGGAATCCTTCGACATCACCAGCTTTACGGGAAGTTGTCAATGTGTAAGTTCTTGACACAATAAGTACACATACATGGGCACGTGGTGTCTCAGAATGGAGTGTCAGTGGACCCGTCGAAGGTGGATGCAGTTGTTTCTTGGGTAGCACCCAAGAGCGTGGAAGAAGTTCATAGTTTCCTGGGGTCAGAAGGTTACTATCGGAGGTTCGTTTCGGGCTTCTCTCGAGTTTCTGCTCTATTGACAGCTTTGACTAGGAAGAACCAAGTCTTCCTATGGAGCGACCAATGCCAGAATGCTTTCAGCTACCTGAAGGAGAAGTTGTTCAGTTCTCCCGTACTCAGGTTTCCAGAGGAAGGGTTTTTGTATTAGGTGTTTTGTGATGCTTTTGGCCTTGGTCTGGGGTACTTTCTAATGTAGAAGAATGGAGTGATCTGTTATGGGTCTAGGAAGGTACTCCCTCACGAGCGTAACTATGCCACCCATGACCTATATCTTGCAGCAGTAGTGTTCACACTGAATTTGTGGCGACATTACCTCTTTGGGGAGCGCTTTATGGTCTTCTCAGATCACAAGAGCTTACATTATATCTTCTCCCAGCATGACTTGAACTTACGGCAGCGGATATGGGTGGAGTTTCTCCAAGACTATGACTTTGAGATCTCTTACACTGAAGGTAAGGGCAACGTTGTGGCTGATGCCCTGAGTAGGAAGTCACATTAGGAAGTAGTTCGGGAATCCGCTGATGCTTGGAAAGCGATGTGAGAGTTGGCTGCCTTGCACTTGGATGCAAGGGAAAAAAGGTGATAGAGGCTGTTTGTTTCAGATGACGGTTCAATCCTCCTTGTTGTAGTAGGTGGAAGAGTCTCAATGGGAGGACTCTGAGGCGGATGTGATGCGGGATCGTGTCAATCAGGGGAACGCTCCAGAAGGATGGTCAGAGGATAATCGACATCATATGCTTTTCCATGGAAGTTTGTTTGTCCCGGAGAAAATGTGTGAGGGAGTTCTCAGTGAGTTCCATAGCTCAGCCGTGGCGGTACATCCAGGAGTTTCGAAAATTTACCGAGGCCCGATGGAACAGTTTTGGTGGCCCGGGGTGAAACTGGAAGTGGCGGAGTTTGTGGCTAAATGCCTAGTGTGTCAGCAAGTGAAGACTGAACACCATGTTCCCAGTGGTTTGTTTCATCCTTTAGATGTCCTCAACTGTAAGTGGGATGAAATCTCAATGGACTTCATCACAGGACTACCCAGAGCTCAGGGAGGTTATGATGCTATTTGGGTAGTGGTGGATCGACTGACGAAATCAGCTCGCTTCTTAGCAATTAAGGAGTTAGGCCCGGTGAGTACATTAGCATAGAGGTACATAGACGAAGTTGTTCGGTTTCATGGAGTCCTAAAGACTATCGGCTCAGATCAGGATACTCGGTTTACCTCACGAGTCTGCAGGGGGTTACAACATGCTTTTGGCACCCAACTATGCCTTAGCACTGCTTTCCACCCCCAGACCGACAGGCAGACAGAGCAGACTATCCAGATGCTAGAGGACATGCTGCGAGAATGCGTTCTGGATTTCGGAGGATCATGGGTACAACACTTGCCGTTAGTAGAGTTTTCCTACAACAACAGCTTCCACTCTACTATTGGCATGACACCGTTTGAGGTTTGTATGGAAGGCCATGTCATTCACCCATTTGCGGGGCAGAGGTAGGCGAGACAAGTGCTCTTGGGCCAGAGGTAGTGCAGAGCACCACAGAGAAAGTCCAGCATGTACGTGAGAGGATGAAAGCGGCTCAGGACCGACAGAAGTCTTATGCTGATCGTCGGAGGATGCCCTTGGAGTTCAAGGTGGGAGAACATGTGTTCTTGAAGGTTTCCCCTCGACGGGGGTAGCAGAGGTTTGGGAAAGGGAGAAATATCTCACCTAGGTTCATCAGACCTTTTGAGGTGCTGAGGCGAGTCTGCGAGGTGGCATATTAGCTGGCCCTGTCACCTCAGTTGGAGAAGGTTCATGAAGTCTTCCACGTCTCCCAGCTTCGTCGGTACTTACACGATGACTCTCATGTTATCGACTGGGGAGAGTTAGATATGGGAGATGACACAAACATTGAGGAAAGACCAGTCAGAATCGATGATCGTAAAGAAAAGGTGCTCCGTGGACGAACCATTCCCTTGGTTCGTGTGTTGTGGAGGCATGACAGCCTTGAGGAGGGCACTTGGGAGTAGGAGACCCAGATGCACGCTCAGTACCCGGAGTTGTTTTGACATGTGTTTTTCCTTATTCTTCTGAGCTTTGTTTTTGTACTTTGTACCTTTGATGTATGGATTGATTGACTTTTCAGTTGTGAGTCCTTTTGTATCATTGTTCCCTGGTAATGTGTAACATGTCCAGATGTGTGGAAAAGGGGAAAACCTGACCCTTAATCGAGACACATTAATGCGGATGCGATTGAACTCGTGCGGGCGAGTCAGTGCCGCCTAAAGTGGATAATATCTCGACATGGGAGAAGGAATTTCCCAAAACCACGTGTTTCGGCAGTGTGGTGTTGGGGGTAGTTCGAGTTGAAAAATCCAAATGTATGAAATTGGGAAGACCAAATTCTTAATCGAGACGCATTAATGAGGATGTGATTAAACCTGTGCAGGTGAGTCAGTGCCGCCTAAAGCGAATAATATCTCGACATAGGAAAAGGAATTCCTAGCACATATAATTAGGGTTGTTGGCTGGGTTCCTGTTATAACGAGAACCCTAAGAGTTATCTTGTTGGGTTCCTCTGGATTGGTTTTGAATTCTAAGGGACGATAATGTTTTAAAAGGTATCTGATGTAATGGCCCGGACCTCTCCGGCCCATCCCTTTGACAAAAAGAGGGTCTTGAAGTGTTCTGGAGGTTAAAATGGACATTTCCCACGCATTCCAGAATTTTGAAACTACACGCCGTGTAGTTTGAGTACACGCCGTGTACCCCCTTTCCGGGTATACCCGTGTTGAAGGCCATGTCCTTTCTGTGTAAAATAATGGGTGCACGCCATGTGTCCAATACTACATGCTGTGTAGTCCTTCCCCACGTACGCGTTACTAGTCAACGGCCGTGTGCTGTGTTGGAGTCGTGTCCTTGACGTGTGCAATAAATTGGTACACGCCGTGTGTCCAAACTGCACGCTGTGTAGTCCCTCCCCGCGTATGCGTTACCCTCAAACTGTGTGTTGACCAATCAACAGCCGCAGAGCCATGTTGGAAGCCGCGTGGAGACCATGTGAATTAACCGAGTACACGCCATGTACCATAAAGTACACGTTGTGTACTTTTTCTTCTCTCACCTATAAAAGGAGGGGTCCCCTCCTCCTTTCAACTCACCCCTCTCCTCCCCTCTCCTCTGAGCAGAGCTCTCCCAAGAGACTCGAATGATCTTTCTTCCATAACTTCTTCGTCCGAGATCTGATTTACGATCCGTCAGCGGCCACGGGATCGTAAAGATAAGGCAGAGCTTCCGAGCTTGGATTCGTTGTCTTTCCTTCGGCCTTTCCATTCCTACTTCCACCCGAGGAGGTTTTTTCGTGACCCGACAGAAGTGACGGATGCTGACAGACGTCTTCTAAAGTTTATCCGGGGGAGCACTGTGATCAGAACCTGTTGAGGTAGGGATATTACCTTCGTCTCTCTAATTTGTGCATCATTAGGGGTGGGTGTTCTCTTGTTTACGTGAAACAATTGTGAACCAGTTTAATAAAGATAATAACTGGCTTATATAACGGGGATGAGAAGTTGTGACTTCTGTTTCTTTATATCCTGTGATATTATGTTCTGAATTGAATGGGATTATACCTACTGAAAATCACGGTCGTTGGGGGCCTTTGCTTGCGTAATTAAATGTTGCCCTATCTTTCTAGACCGTTTTGTGGATGTAAACTTTGTGGAATGTGGAAATTGGTTAATCACGTAAAGTTGGATATTTAAAATCTAGAACCCTTGTGTGATCACCTCGGTTAAGAAAAATGGAATAATGAATGTGTGGGTGTTAGCTTGGTTACGTGGAATGTGTTGGGGGTGTTTTCTGGGATTTTCTGGATCAGCTAAGAAGCGAGGCTGCGATTGACTTGGTTGTGGGTTGGTGTGAATTTTATGATGGTGATGGGCAGCGAGGCTGTGATAAATAGTATTAAAGGGGTAATGTTGTACGGTGTGGTTGTGGTTATGGTGGATGGCAGCGGGTCTATAGGGATGGGTTTAAATGTGAACGGGCTACGGGTTGTGATTAATAAATTTTAGTGGAAGAGTTAATGAATGGTGGGGCATGGTGATAGAACGGGTTAATAATCAATGGGGTTGGTTGGTTGATAAGAAGGGATTGGTTGTGTTGCTTGTGTTTTTCCTAACTTGATTTGTGGATGACAGGGATAAGTTTTACGAACGATTGATGTGGTTGTTTGTGGATAGTTTCCCAGTAGTTAAGGAACTAAATAAACTAATTTCTACTGAAACGTGAAAACCTAAATGGGGTTGGGATTGTTTTTTGTATGCATGCTTCATAGTAGCAGTGCCGAGGCACATGCTCAGTTTCTCTTTTTAGATGTCATAGGTTGGGCTGTGTGTTTGGTATACATATATATATATATATCTGTATCTTTTGTGTTTTATCGCACCCCACCCATGTTGAGCACTTAGTGCCGAACACTCCCATTTTATGGGAGAATTTTTTTTTCCCTTAGTTACTAGCTCCTTCCTGCTCCTTCTTCCATAGGATGTGATGGATTGAGGTGACCTTACACCTAAGACTCTTCGGGTAGGTTTTGATTGGGGTGGATTGGCCCAAGAATCTTTGGGTAGGTTGTTTTCCCAAGAATCTTCGGGATGAGGCCCAGGTATCTTTAAGCGAGAGTTCTGTTACTATTACTGTTCCCAAGAATCTTCGAGATGAGGCCCAGGTTTGTGCGGGCAGGATACGTGGTTGTGAGGCCCAGGTGTGTGCGGGCGGGATACGTGGTTGTGAGGCCCAGGTGTGTGCGGGTGGGATATGTGGTTGTGAGGCCCAGGTGTGTGCGGGCGGGATACGTGGTTGTGAGGCCCAGGTGTGTGCGGGCACGATACGTGGTTGTGAGGACCAGGTGTGTGCGGGCAGGATACGTGGTTGTGAGGCCCAGGTGTGTGCGGGCAGGGTTGTGTGGTTTGTGAGGCCCAGGTGTGTGCGGGCGGGGAGAGAGTGGTAGCGTTAGGACATTATTCGTTAGGAAGAGCAGCTAACTAAAGGGAAATAGTGCGGGGTACCCAATACTCTTGTTATTATATACTACTACCTATTGTGATTGTGTTTTGGTGAGTGTGGCTGGTGAGGTTGGGTGGATAGAATTCCTTGCTAGGTTCTTCTGTTGTTATCATGGGACATTAGGATGTCTCCCCACTTGTGCACAAGATATTTAGGGTTCCCTACTGAGTATACTTGTATGCTCGCCCTACGTTTACTTTCAGGTTTCCAGGAGGACTACTAGGGCCGTGCGGGACCCTACTAGTCAGACAGTTGGAGTTGTTGTAGTTGTTGTACTCTTGTTTTCTTTTGGTATTGTACTTTTAGCTTTATTGTACTTGCACCTTGTTATAAAATTGTTTAAACATGCATGTGGTATTGGTTTGGGTTTATTTCTATACACTTTCTCTTTTCCTTTTTGGTGGTTGACTTGTCCTATTTCCCGATCTTTAAAAATTAAAAGGGTAATGCCTCCCATATTTGTGAAAAACTCATACCCCTGGTGCTAGTTGCCACCCTGGGACCTACTGGAGGTGGTACTCGGGGGTCATTATCTCCCTTTCACCATTTCCAGCTAAGGAGGGGCATCTTTGCTGAGAGGGGGTCGTGACATAAACATACTTCATGTCCATTGGGAACCTAATTCCAATTCATCATAGAAATTCCCACCACCCACTACCTAGGTCCCATCACGCATCTCCCTCATGGGAGATATCAAGAATAAATTCTAGTGAAAATCCTTATTGTCACAACATTCTATGACCCAAAATACTTAACACATTATCTAGATGTTCAAATACAACTAACATCCCCCAAGGGTTACTTCCTATTTCCCATGATATGTATAAACATCTCACTCAACACCCCATGGCCAATTCCTATCATTCTTGCAGACTAGCTCTAGGGAGAACCCACCCATTTCATCCATAACTAATCATAGTCCCTTAGACCTACCTAAAGATACTCATAATCAAAATTTGGATACCCATACCATTGGAGGTAATCCTTTAATAAATATAATGTCACTAAGTGCACCGTAATGCTCTTTCTTTGAACCCATGAATCTCTAAGACACCTAATTCTACACCAATGTTGTTCTCGGTCACTTTCTAATTTATCAAAACCCGAGTAACCTAATAAGAAATTAACAATCATGTATAAATATGAACATGTTTAATTATTATAGATACAACTTACCTAAAAATAAGAGTTACCATCTTAAATCTACCCTTTCCATGCCTCGAAAAAGCCCAAACCAAGACAAATTTCTTCCAAATCTCTTATCATATGGAAGAATTAATTTTATTAATTTATAATTAGTTATAAAATTTAATCCAATGTTGCATAATCAGTAATAACACAATAGAAAATTCTGTATCACCAAATCCAAAATCAACGACACATGGGAGGTTTTTGGAAAACCCCCTATGGACCAATGAGAAAAATCCCCATCATTTTAAAACCATATAACCACCAATTTAATCAGAATATCCAAATAAAATTATCAGCTAATATAGAAAAAATGGTTGATGATTGAGTTCATTCATCATTCACATATAATTTTTATCCATCACACACCAAAGTACCGTAGTTCATGATGATTACACTATGATCTCATGTAACGATTACTTAATATCTAACCCACAACCAAAAAAATGCATAAATAAGGAAGAAAAAGAATGGTGGGAGGACAAAGAACATTTTTCACCAAAATCATTTTGGTAATGTTTCAAAAACTGTCCCTAATTAAGGGGAATCCTAAATAGTATATGTTGAAGGGGGATATAACTAATATTTATTTCTTAAACCACATTTCTCCATTAATTATGATAGGATTAAGCTTTCAAAATGTAGTTTCGTCACTGTAAAAAAGGCCTCCTAATCCTACTATATACCTGGTTAGGTTATACCGGGTACTGGATCCTCTACTATCCACCTAGTAAATCTCCATCAAGTGGAAAATGGTGGTATAAGGGGTTTTATACGCTTGAAAAACCACTGGGTACCCCAACCCAAATTAATGAGTACTTAGTGAATATTTGTTTCTAAATTCCATAGTAGGGCCACCATTAAAATAATTTAAAGATTTCTTATTACCTTATCTCCCACTTAAACCTCCAAACACACTTGAAAATACCTCCTAGAGATTTTAAAACACTTAAATATCAAATATGAATTCAAATTATCTGATAAACACTACTATATATCCAAAAAATCATATTTTCAATGATCATATTGATCTATAATGGCGTGGGTCATTACACCAACTCCATCCCAATATATTAGAGTATGAAATATTTTCCTATACAAATATTTATACATTTTTATTTTTATATTTTTGTGAAATATATTACTATATATGAATTATTATAGAGGTAGTTATTCATACCATGTTCCTTGGATGTTGAATTGGTATGAGAAAAACATTTCATATAATGATAGGATAGTCCTTGAATAGTACATATTATTTTAAGGATGATCAATGATGATCAAATGAATCTTAGTTTTATAAATTGGTGTTGAATATTCTCTTACTACTTTTTTCTTTGTTGGTCTAACATATATTCCTTGATTAGTGATAATAGTTAGATGAAAATCTATTTTTGTTATATCATTCTTTTTAACATTTAATTAATAATAAAATTATTGAAGATTATTCTTTATGGAATAATGATCCCCATGAATTTGATGAAATAGTTTATCAATACAAGTTCAAGGGTGATTTTTCATAATATCAATGGCATTGAATTCCTTATAATCTATATGAAACATCAAACACCCATTGTTCTTATTTACTAATAAGAAAGGTTCCCCCAAAAGTGAGATACAAAGTCTTATGAGATCTCTTATCCTAGAATTCTTAGTGTTTTTTAAATTGCTATAATTTCATGAGGTTAATTCTATATGGTGACTTAGATTTATATTTTTAATTATGGATTTCGAGAATGGATAATTAAAATTCTTAATTAGTTGTACATCTAGGTTATTACATAGTAAATACATCAATTAAATAATATATCATAACCAAATCCTATATTAATATAATATTATCCTCATTTTTAGATTTTTTTGATCTTCTTTATGTTTAAAGATTTCATTAAAATGATCCATCAGAGGTGGTTCTAGAAAAAAACCAAGCAATAAAGTCTGTCTTTTACAAATGTAAGATCAAAACTTCTTTATTATGTAAAAATACATTTCAATTTGGTCTAAATATATATTATGGACGTTATATAGATTCAAAATTAGTTCATGGAGGTTATGGTGGTGTTTAGGGATTTTTGGGCCTCTAAACTCTAGCTGGTGGAGACAAATACTTTGCAACATGGTTAGTATAAATCGTGCGACCTAGCATGCATGGTCATTATTAACCATGCGGGGCTAGAATGTGGGGTGAAGTAGTGTACACGATTTTCACTAAACATGAATTAGGGTCTACATTCCCATGGTAAATTTCTATATTTTTTACTTGAGTCATATTGCATGTTTGGCATATCATTTCTCTATTTATGTTGCCTAATAGTGTGGGTTCCCTCATAATTATTGGGAAACACACGATTAGGGCATGATTTGTTCAACCATGTGGCCAAACCATGTGACCCCAATATTTTGGGTAAAATAACAATTTTTACATAAAATTTAATTAATTCAACCCTTCATCTTAATTTTTTATTACATCAGATAGATTTAGCTTGGGGGCTCCACTTCCTGATTAAATTGAAAATTTTGATCCAAACTCTTTATATAACACCCGATTTAAGAACCCTTTGTCTCGTTGGATCCATGCCAGTATGATATCAATTACTTTTTAGACATTATCCATTTTTATTCCCTCAATGTATATTTTTAGATATGGGATCATATTCTCTATTTTTATGGAATTGATCCATTATTCATATTTCTTCCAATCCATGCCGAACTAAAGACTGATACTAGATGGGGATATTTTTATGAGTATGAGGTAGGTGGTCTATAATTCATTCCTCAACTATTTATTTTTTATAATATGTTTCATTGTTCCACATTCCATTTTAACCATGTATTTCTAATAAATATTAATTTAAAAAAATTCACCTTGCTTGGAACCTAAATACATTTTAGAACCCAACCCCTTATTGAGACAGATAACCTAAGAGTGATCCATACCATTAGGTGTGACCATTAATTTTCCTAATATTCCATTAAAGATATTATACCCAAAACACAAAATAGTTTATTTTTCATTAAATTAAAATGATGACACCATGTTGACAAGGAGTGAAAATAGCGGCATAGCATGGCTTGTTCCCTTGACAATTATAATGAAGTGAATAGAAGTGAGTGGTGAGACCACATCACTTTCTGAAATATAACGATGGTTACACACCCAATAATATTAAGTGTATAAGATTTGTGAATTAACTATAGAAATTTCTAAATCCTTGACTGTTTCTAATAGTTTACAAATTCTGGAATGGAATCCCTTGATAATTATCATAATTGGGAATTAATACCCTTATAAATTTTTTATATAAATGGGCATGATGACCCTTGATATTAATGGTAATTGGGCATGATGACCCTTATGAAAACATACGTTAAATGGGCATGGAAACCATTATGCTTAATACTAAAAGAGAATATGTACCTCGTACTAATTACTAAATGATAATGGAGACCAATTATATGATTGTGAAATGGGAATGGAATCCCTTGTGAGACTGTATAGGAATGTAGTCCCTTATGATACTATACGAGCAGGGTGTCCCTTGTGATACTATACGGTTATTGAGTCCCTTTTTATATTATATGGGAATCAAATATATTGTGATAATATAGGGACATGAAGTCCCTTGTGATACTATACGAGCATGGTGTCCCTTACTATTATAATGGGCATGAGATCCTATACTTGATACAAGGCATGGAATTCCTAGTCTCTGATACGGGGCATAGAATGTCCTATACTATTGTGATATTGGGTATGGAATCCCTTATAAATGTGATACAGGTTATTGAATCCATTGACACATGTTAATAGTTATTCCTTTAATGTTTTATGTAGATTGTTTCATTCTAGTTTCCATTCTAGAACTATAGATGACTCATTTATAGTTTTTATTACTCCTTAACACATTATATCTACACACTACCATGTTATATAAAAAAATTGGATTTTTAGAGAGGTGATTAGTGGTGGACTACTAAGATTGATCAAAAATACTATTTGGGCCACCTATAACACCCAAGAATACGACAGTCTTGAAGGTGTTGATAAGGGGAAGCATCCTCTGTTGGATGTGAGAAATTCTAGCATGTCTTAGGATGAAGCTTGATAGTAGATTATCAGGCTAGTGCTTGGGTTTTTGGGATAAAATTTTCCCTTTTTGTAAATTTTTTTATTTTACTATATCTTACTACTTGTATCCATGTTTTATAGATTTATAAAAACATGAAATAATTCATTATATATGATTAAGTTAACTACTTTTGAGTATTGATATCTGTTGCTTGGTTATTTACATCTGTTTCCACTGATAACTCCTGGTTATACGACATCCTCTATTTATCTAATGATTGTACCAGTATTCTACTCTATTAATGAGATCATATTCTCACCATGGACACACCTAAGGCCCTCAATCCTAGTGGAAAACCTCTGGAATTTAGGGAGATGTGCTTGAGTCCATGTAACTCACTAGGCTCAGGGATCCTCTGAGTGGAACTCAGGACCAGAATGTGACAAAGTGGCATAGAAGGTTAGTTTTATTTATTTACTACTTTGAAATAATAGTCATGTTATTAGTAAGGAATTGGTGTTTGGTAATATGTATGTTCCTTTGAGTAACTAACCCACGTATAGATAAAATCAAAATTTCATCGAATTTAAATTTATATTTTCTACACTTTTTTTTCTACAGTTGATAGGATTCCACCATTAGGAGATTCACTTGAATTTTGATATTACTGTTTATATTTTAGTTTAATCTTTTGTCCATATCATGATGAAATTAGGGAAAATAATAATTGCTCATATACCGTATTATCCACCATGTTGGAGATGAAAATGTCATGCATATGCCATGCCATATAGAAGAATTGTGTTGTTTTCATCACCTATGATTGCCATGAGTGCAATGATTGATATTAATCGAATTGATATTGGGAAAAAATTATTTTAAGAAATTAATAAAAACATAGATGGTCCTTTCAATGACTTCCCTAACGTAATAGTATTTTCCTACAGAGGCTACAGAAGACACCCTAAGTTGTCATGTATGGAATGTTAAGTCATTAACCATTGGTCACATCGGCTAAAACGTGTTATGATATGAACTATCTGCACAAAAAATTTTAGTTCATAAGGTTTATGAGACCTTATATAACATTAGAAGTGAACCACTTGGTTCAACCATTTAAATTTAAATTTAAATATAAATTTATAATCAAATTTAAATTGAAAAACAGAAAGCCTGATCTAGTCCCGACAATAGTAGTGTGTAGTAGGTAGCACCTATGTTGTTCTGCATAAATGTTTATACCACATAGAACTAACTATTTGAGCTGGAAGAGAGATGAAACTATTACATAGGAAGTATTTGTATCTTTCATGTTTCTCAATCTTTGGATTATACTGTTATGAAATCCTATTTGAGGTGTATTTTTTGAAATTGTAGAGAAATGCCACCATGAATTCCTTCGGTCATATGCCCGGAGGCTGGTGATGACCATGAACCAATGCTGGTGGGACCTAAGTTAATAGTGATACCTCCAGTTTTGGAATATCTTCTTGTTCCCAATGTGAGTTATGATTATAAGTTTCATTGATATTTCATGTAGATTATGTAGAGATTACAGGGAGCTTAGTGCTTTTGACTTTTCATGGGAGAGTTGACTCGAGAGTTATATCAGTTGCATATACCCATATTTTAAGGGGATGAAGGAATACCAATTTCAAAGATATGGATTGAGACTATTATGTGTATATTAAATCATCTAAAGACACCTCCTAAGAGAAGAGTGAATCACACTACATATATGTTTTAAGGATCCACTAAAAAAAAGTGGGATATTGTAAATTAGATTGGTCAGTATCGGGAAGTGATGACGTAACACCCCGACCCTAGCTACCCAGAGTCGGTGCATTATTGCGTAACATTGGCATGATCACAAAAGATCAACCCTCGAAAGACCGATTAGTTTAGTAGCCTTGGAAACACTAGATACATTCATAAGTCTTACATTACATCATAAAGTAAAACAAAACCACAACAAAATCTTGTCTTCATATCCCCTCATACTATCCTTGTAGGTCATTCTTAATATACATCTTCACATCCTAGAAAAATTAAAACATTAGAAGGGGTGAGATCAAATTCTCAGTAAGGATAAAAATATAGCGGAATCTTTCATAAATAAACATAAACATTTAAGGCAATGTATGACTAAAACAAAATCCTTTTAAACATGAACTTCAACATAATATGGCAAGAGTAAAATGAGATAATGCCATTTACTTATTCACATGGATATTCTACTGGTCAAATAATCATATGAAATATCAATAACCACTTTCATAATGATGGAATGCATAATGCCAGACTATCATAACCATGTAGCAAAGTCCTCGTGCCAAGACTACAAATTAGATTTTGTCAAGGCCTCATTCCAAGACAATAGTTTGTCTCATGAGACCTTCCGACGCATGTAGGAGCTATAGCGGGCTCCACCCATCACTTATTAAGTCTAATGCATTTCTCATATGAACAGGTTGAAACATATCATAAACCATAACATAATAGTATCACATAAAAATGCATAAAGGAAACATAACATTTCCACATTTCAATCACAAGATATAAATACAACACATTGATATGATAAAAAAACTTTCAAAACCATTTTCAAAACCAAAATAAAAGAAAATTAAAACTTGGTATTTATTTTTCAATTAAAAAAAGTTATGGCTTGTAGAGGAAGCCGAAACTCAAATAATGGTAACGGCGGCGGAGAATTCGTTGTCGCCGAATACGTAAGACAAAACATTCCTTTTGTCATTTAGTAAAAACACTTTGTATAAAAAATATTCCTTTTGAATAAACGTAAATGTCAAAGGGGTTTATACACCGTATAAAAGAAATTTGTGTATAAAACAAAATATGACTCAATGAATGGAGATTGAGATGAAGTCCCTTATAAAGAATTTTTTTTAAATAAAATAGATATATATTGTGTATTCACTATAAGTACAAATAAACAAAGTATAAATACAGGATAGGACATAATAATATCATGACATAATTTGAAAGTAGGAGATTAACCCAAAGAACAGAAATTGGGTTAAGAAGATCCCTTATAAAGATAATTTTATAAAAATAAAATAGAACTATTATGTGTATTCACTATAAGTACACAAAAATAATGTACAAATATAAGATATTACATAATAATATGATGACATAATTTGAAAGTAGGAGATTAACCCAAAGAACGAAAATTGGGTTAAGAAGTTCCCTTACCTCGTGTCCGTCTTGACTCAACTGTTCTTTAACCTCCTGAATAATAAACTAGAGTTAATTTATAATTGCTTAAGAACCTTTTTCATGTTTATTATTCCTTTTATATCACTTATTACCATATTATGAACATTATGTAATTATTTATGTTAATAACGGTCATTTTGTCGATCTTTGGTACTTGAGTCAAAAATGAACTTCTTATAATTACAAGTTCTTCATGTGGTAAAATATCCATTATATCCAGAATTATATTCATGATGTAGATATAATATATATAATATATATCCAGTATATACATTAATTCATAATATTACGTAACATTTAGACGTAAGAAATGAAATGCACCGTTCATGGAGACGGAAAGCCGTACGTATCAATGAAGGCTACTTTCATTTCTATTTCGTATTTAATGAAATGAAATCATAATTATATAAAGGTGTATTATAATTCCAGTATAATATCATATATAATATCATTTACTCTATCCTTTATACATCCCACATATGGAATTAATGATTCAAATAACTTTGAGGGGGCGATAGTCCGCACTTTCTAAAATGAAATTATCGTGTTTACCAATAGTGGAAATCATAAAGGTATGCCACAAATGAAAAATAAAGAATATTATGGAAAAAAATATATATCATATATAAAAATAGTGTCATCATAATGGCCACCATGAGAGGTGTTAAAAGAAGATTGAACAACCATCGTTTCGTGAGGCAGTAATTCACCACCCACAGAAACAGTATGTTCTTTAACCATTAGAAGAAGGTGTGTGTAAGTTTAAATATAATAATTCTCATAAAAACATCCAAGTATATTGACTATACTGGTTTTGTTACAAAATAAAATAATAAAAAGAGTTTAGGGGGTTGGAGAAGAAAAATAAAACAAAGAACACAAGTACATTACCTTAAAATCGGGTAACTCTTTTTTGATTTGAGCCAAAGGCTTACTTGGGAAAAATTATGACCAAAGTGAAGACTCTAAGAGTAAGAGGGTGAAGTTGAGTGAGTATTTGGTCAGATGTTGGCCGATCCAAAAGGCTTTGAAGGTGTGACTAAGGTGGTAGTGGTGGGGGCCTTTTATAAGAGAGGAGGGGCACTCTTGGAAAGTCATGAAATGTTACCTTATTATATAATGAGTTTCGGATTTTAAAGGTCCCACACTTATATATTTCTAGGATAAGGTGATCAGGGTTAGAAATATACTCATCCAATAGGTTTTTGACAAGTCTAAGTCTTAGATTTTACATTATATTTTTATTTTATTTAAATCGTTAATTAATGAGGTAATCGCTGCATCATCATGGTGTCATAAATAATTTAATTTATTTAATGTCTAAAAATTATAATAAAATTATTATGATGTAGGATATCTTTTTATCTTTATAATTAATATTTATAGTCAAAAATATGACTTTTATATCCCTATTTAAAAATTGTTTTAGTAAAACAACTCATGTTTGTGACATTTTAATTTTAACATTAAATAAAAAGTTTTTAATATCATTTTCCTACCAAAGTGGCTCCATTGAGTCCCCAATTTGACCCATGGATTTTATTGGTCGGCCATGACTCATACAATAGGGTTAGGAAAAGTGTAAAGGTATTTTCATATTTTTATAATATCATTTTTACCTTAAATTTCACTAATTACCTTTAATCACGATTAATTAAACTTAAAAGTAACTATTCACCAAAAATTATTTAAATCCTATTGAACCAAATTTTACTTCCTAATGAAAACCATGTATGTCGGATTTTTGAAAATCAAATCACAGAAGTGGCAATGTTTCATTTCAACAAAAAATATGTTTTTTAACTACCATTTAGTGGTTTCACTATTCATCAAAAATTGATGTTTTTCAGAACAATCCCAAAATTTCACCCTAAGCTATAATTGATATTCCGAATTCAAAAATGATGTCTATTTTAAAAAATTACAAACATATAAGTTGCATTAATTAATTTTATAAATAATTCCCGCTGTCACAACAAATAGCGTGTTTTTAGGAAACAATATAAATAAAAAGATTGACAATTGTTTATGTCCAATTTCAAAGTGAAATTAATTCTAATAAACACCATTGGATAAAATGGTAAAAATATATTTTAATTATACTTTAAAACCACTCAATAGTATAATTTATCACTATATATTTCTTTTATTAAAAAAGTTTTTTTAAGTATTCTTCAGTGTTCATAAAAAATTGGAAGTTCTCAAAAAATTACAAAAAATTAAACTTATGATAATTTCGATATTCCGAATACAAAAACGAAGTACATTTGGCAAGATAAAATTTATAAAATTTCAAAAATTAGGTATTACTATGCATAACAGCTACTTTGATTGGTTGTGGTGTGTGTTAGAACTCGAAGTTGCGTACAACAGACGCTACTGTATTATTCAAAGAGAAGTGTACCATAGAAGCTTAGGGTGTTACATTCTACCCTCCTTCAAATAATTTCTTCCTCGAAATTTCATATAATATCACTGTATAAAAAGACTCAAGTGGTTCTTCATCATAAGTTCCTCGGGTTCCCACGTTGCCTCCTCCATCTTATGGTTTCTCAATAGAACTTTCACCAGACGAGTCGTCCGGTTTCTCAGCACTTGTTCTCTTGTATCAAGAATCCTGACGGGCTCTTCGCAATAAGACAGATTGGGTTCAAGTTCTAATTCCTCATAGGTGAGTACATGCGTTGGGTCAGGAATGTATTTTCTCAACACTGATACGTGGAATACATCATGAACTTTGGAGAGACTTGTTGGCATTGCCAAACGGTAAGCTACAGTCCCAATTCGTTCTATAATTTCGAAGGGTCCGATGTACCTGGGTCTCAATTTAACCTTCTTACCGAAATTTATAACTCACTTCCTTGGAGATACCGTCAAGAAAACATGATCTCCTACCTAAAATTCCAAATCCTTCCTTCGGCTATCGGCATAGCTCTTCTTCCTACTTTGAGAGGCTTTGATGTGGTTTTGGACTACTTTCACCTTTTCCATCGTTTCCTCCACCAGTTCTGGGCCTACAAGTTTTCTTTCACCAAAGTCATCCCAACAGGTTGGTGTGCGACATCTCTTTCTGTATAACGCTTCATATGGCACCATCTGAATACTTGAATGGAAGCTATTGTTATAGGAAAATTCTACTAGAGGTAAATATTGATCCTACATTCCTTGAAAGTCAATTGAGCATGATCTCAACATGTCTTCTAAGGTTTGAATAGTTCTTTATGATTGTCCATCTGTTTGAGGGTTGTGAGCAGTGCTCAAACGAAGTTCAGTATCCAAGGCCTTCTGAATACTTTTCTAGAATCTTGATGTAAAACGAGGATCACGATCTGAGACAATCGACAGGGGTACTCCATGAAGTCTCACAACTTCGTTAATATATAGTCTTTCTAGACGTTCAAGTGGTAGATCTTCCCTTATAGCAAGAAAATGTGTTGAATTCGTGAGACGATCAATAATGAACCATATTGTGTCATTCCTTCTAGGAGTGTTTGGTAGTCCCATGAAAAAATCCATCATAATATTATCCCATTTCCACTCACGTATGGGAAGAGGTCGCAATACTCCACCAGGAAGTTGTCGTCCATCTTTCACTTGTTGAAAAACCATACTTCTTGACACAAAATCAGCAATCTCCCTCTTCATGTTGTCCCACAAAAAATTTCCCTTTAAATATCTATACATTTTGGTGCTTCTAGGGTGTATAGAGAAATTGGAACTATGAGAATCATCCAAAAATTCCCTCTTTAAATCAGGTATATCGGGAACACAAAGTCTCCTCCCAAATTTCAAAATTCCATCTTCATATACAATGTCACTCAATCGCCCATCATTCACAACTTTAATCTTTTTTTTCAACTCTACATCATGAGCATGAGAACGCTTTATCCTTTCTAGTAAAGATGGTTTGGGAACCATTTGAAATTTTTTTTCATGTTTCACCCTCCATGGTGATTCCCATATCCATCTTTACTAGATCCATGAAAATAGAATCCCTTTCCACTCTCATCATGTTCAAAACTCCATGATCATTTCTACTCAAAGCATTTTCATCCTTATTTTCTTTCCCTGGGTGGTAGTGTATCGTGCAATCATAATCCTTGAGTAGTTCAAGCCATCGCCTTTGCCTCATGTTGACTTCTTTTTGTGAGAAAAATTATTTCAAACTCTTGTGATCGGTGTATATCTCACATTTTTTACCATATAGATAATGTGTCCATATCTTCAAGGCAAATATTATAGTAGATAACTCGAGATCATGAGTAGGTAGTTCTGCTCATGAATTTTTAGCTGTCATGATGCATAAGCAATAACCCTATCATTCTGCATAAGGACACAACCAAGTCCTTTCATTGATGCATCACTATAAATAACAAACCCATCATTCCCTGATGGTAGAGTCAATATAGGAGCGTTGACTAGTATTCTCTTAAGTTCTTCAAAACATTCTTCACACTCTTTTTTCCAGACAAATTTAACCCCTTTACGTGTGAGCTTCGTTAATGGGTTAGCCAATTGGGCAAAATTTTGGATAAAACGTCGATAATAACCTTCCAAACCAATAAAAATGTGTACCTCAATTATACTCGTCGGTGCTGGCCATTCTTGGATTTCCTTGGTCTTAGAAGGATCAACAGAAATTCCATCCTTAGAGACAATATGGCCAAGAAAAGAAATCTCATGAAGCCAGAATTCACAGTTTCTAAACTTCCCATATAATTCATGCCTTCTAAGAGTCTTCAAGATAATGCACAAGTGATTTTTATGATCTTCGTAGCTTTTGGAGTATACCAATTTATCATCAATAAATACCACCACAAAATCATCAAGATATTCCTTGAAAACTCTATTCATTAGATCCATGAATACAGAGGGTTCATTAGTCAATCTGAAAGGTATTACTGTAAACTTGTAATGCCCGTATCTTGCTCGAAATACTGTCTTTGGAATGTCTTCCTTCTTCACACACAACTAATGGTATCCAGATCGAAGCTCAATCTTTGAAAAGTATCGAGCTCCATGCAATTGGTCAAATAAATCATCAATGCGAGGTAGGGGATACTTGTTCTTTATTATTATAGCATTGATCTCCCTGTAGTCAACGCACAACCTCATAGATCCATCTTTCTTCTTAACAAAAAGGACAGGGTCTCCCCATGGAGAAACACAAGGGTGAATAAATCCCTTATTACTCAATTCATCTAGTTGTTTCTTTAGTTCAACTAATTCCACGGTATCCATTCTATAAGGGGTCTTCGATATAGGCCTTGATCCAGGAATTAAATCAATGGAAAACTCAACTTCTCGTTCTGGAAGATGTCCAGGTAAATCTTCCGGAAACAAATCTACATATTCTTTCACAATAGGTACATACTCTATTTGAACATTCCTTTCCTCGCCCTTAGACATTTCATTCTCTTCCTCCCCAATAATTGAATTTAGTTGAGCTATTGGGGGTGGATCTAAATAAGAATTAGGTGGTGACGATTTTGCTCTAAAAATAAGGTGTTCCTTATCATCATCATCAAAAATCGTAACCTCTTTCTTCTTACAATAAATCTTTGCATCATAGTCTGAAAGCCAATCCATACCAAGGATTATATAAAACTCAATCATAGGTTTGACAATGAGATCAGTGGATAAAGAACATGTATGTGCTCTAATGGGGACTGATTCAGAAAACTTTGTTGCAATGATACTTCTCTTAGGAGTTTTGACTGACAATTCTCTTGTTAAATCAAATTGGAAATATCTAATTTTCTTAGCTAACTGAGAAGATATAAAACAATGCGATGATCTAGAATCAAATAATGCATTTTCTAAACTTGAGGAAACCATTAAATTACCTGCCACCATGTCTTTCGGAGCTTCAACCTCACCAGTAGTGATAACATAAGCTTGGCCTTGATCCCTTGGCCTCTTTTGAGGTAAGTTCCCCAGATGCTTAGGAAATTCATTTGCATAATGCCCTATTTCCCTAAAATTATAGCATTCAACATTGATAGCCTCTTTCTATCCCTTGAAATCAAAAGCTTGGTGACCTTTTTCTCTACATTTATAGAAAACTCCCATTCCGTTTAGGCAAGTACCGGGGTGATTCTTCCCACAATTATCACATAATGGAAAATCATTCCTTGCCTTTTTCCCTTTATCTATCTCTTGTTCCACTATTATATTCTTCTCTTGCTTTATTTTATTGTCATAAGATTTAGAGAACTCCTTTTCTCTCTTGATAGCACATGAGACAATATCTTCATATGACGAGAAGGTTTGTGAGACTAATTCTCGAAGGAGAAATGGTTTTAACCCATCAAAGAAACGATAAATCTTACTTCTTGGGTTACATATATAATCTGCAACATACCTCGCTAACCTTGTAAAGTTATCCTCATACTTTGCGACATTCTCATCCTCCTTTTGTCTCAGACTCAGAAATTGCCTTTCCATATCTGCTCGACGGTCACGAGGAAAGTATTTTTCTAATAAAAGAACTTTGAACTCCCTCCATTACATATTAGATACTTCTTCATCTTCTTTCATGTTTTGAATCAGTGACCACCACTGTTCGACATCTCCAGTGAGCCGGTAAACTTCTATGACAACCTTCTCCCTTTCGCTACTCCCCAAGGCATGGAATATTTTCTCTAAAGAGTTTATCCATTGCTCAGCTACTAATAGATTTGTACCCCCATCATATGTTGGAGGTTGTTGCTTCATGAAGCGGTCTAACATTGATCCTCTACGTTGAGGATCAGGGTGCTCTATACGAGTAAGGTTATTATTCATAACCTGAGTGAGTTGTCCTAGTATAGTGATAAGTTGATCTGCACCAGTTGTATCTCCAAATCCACAATAATTATCTTGAGAAGGAGGGAAATACGTACATGGAGTGTGTGCATTTATTCGGTTTCCATTCCTCCTACTAGGCGCCATTTCTAAACAATGGCATAAACTAGATTAGTTTATGAATCAAAATACATAATTCCATACTTGTAAAACCCTTAACATAAATTGAACTATTTATAGATATAATCCATAATCTTGAAAAGAAATGTTTTCTTTGAGGAAGTATATACTCATAAAACCTTTATAATGTTTTGTAAAGAAATTGAGAATTATCCTAAGCATATCCCCTGGGGGTGTCGTAACCAAGAGTGCAGCAAGGCCCATTGTCTTGCACCAGTTCCTTTTCGAGTCTACCTCAAAGCGGTGTTTTCGAGTTTTACCCCTAGTTACCTCTGTGCCAGAGCCGCCTCTACCTGCTCGTATCCAGACATGGTTGTATTGCTCGGAAAACTCATAAAATCCCTATAATACCAAAATTCTAGGAAGTTATTCTATACTAATCCTCAAAGTCTATCTTAGGGCTATGTGCTCTAATTAGAGTTTATCTAAATCTAGCTTCCAAGGTTAGTACTAAATTGCCTATGATACCAACTGTAATGCCCCGAACCTAGCTACCCAGAGTCGGTGCATTATTGCGTAACATTAGCATGATCACAAAATATCAAGTATCGAAAGAACGATTAGTTTAGTAGCTTTGAAAACACTAGATACATTCATAAGTCTTATATTACATCATAAAGTAAAACAAAAGTACAACAACATCTTGTCTTCATATCCCCTCATACTATCCCTGTAGGTCATTCTTAATATACATCTTCACATCCTGAAAAAATTAAAATATTGGAAGGGGTGAGCTCAGATGCTTAGTAAGGATAACAATATAGCGGAAGATTTCATAAATAAACATAAACATTTAAGGCAATGTATGACTAAAAAAATCCTTTTAAACATGAACTTCAACATAATATGGAAAAACTAAAATGAGATAATTCAATTTACTTATTCACATGGATATTCTACTGGTCGAATAATCACATGCAATATCAATAACCACTTTCATAATGAAGGAATGCGTAATGCCAGACTATCATAACCACATAGCCAAGGCCTCGTGCCAAGACTACAAATAAGATTTTTTCAAGGCCTCGTGCCAAGACACTAGTTTGTCTCATGAAACCTACCGACTCATCGAGGAGCTATAGCGGGCTACACCTGTCACTTATTAAGTCCAATGCATTCCTCATATGAACAGGTTTAAACATATCATAAACTGTAACATAATCGTATCACATAAAACATGCATAAAGGAAACATAAAATTTCCACATTTCAATCACAAGATATCAATACAACACATTGATATGATAAAAAAATTTCAAAACCTTTTTCAATACCAAAATAAAAGAAAATTAAAACATGGTATTTATTTTTCAATTAAAAAAAGTTACGGCTTGTAGAGGAAGCTGAAACTCAAATAATGGTAACGATGGAAGATAAGTCGTTGTCGCCGCATACGTAAGACAAAACATTCCTTTTGTCGTTTAGTAAAAACACTTTGTATAAAAAATATTAATTTTAGATAAATGTAAAAGTCAAAGGGGTTTATACACCGTATAAAAGAAATTTGTGTATAAAACAAAATATGCCTCATTGAATTGAGATTGAGACGAAGTCCCTTACAAAGATAATTTTTTAAATAAAATATATCTATTATGTGTATTCACTATAATTACACATAAATAAAGTACAAATATAGGATAGGACATAATAATATCATGACATAATTTTAAAGTAAAAGATTAACCCAAAGAACAGAAATTGGATTAAGAAGTTCCCTTACAAAGATAATTTTTTTAAAATAGAATAGAACTATTATGTGTATTCACTATAAGTACAAAAAAATAATGTACAAATATATGATATAACATAATAATATCATGACATAATTTGAAAGTATGAGATTAACCCAAATAACGAAAATTGGGTTAAGAAGTTCCTTTACCTCGTGTCTGTCTTGACTCAACCATTATTTAACCTCCTGAATAATAAACTAGAGTTAATTTATAATTTTTTAAGAACCTTTTTCAATTTTATTATTCCTTTTATATCACTTATTACCATGTTATGAACATTATGTAATTATTTATGTTAATAACGGTCGTTTTGTCGATCCTTGGTACTTGAGTCAAAAATAAACTTCTTATAATTACAAGTTGTTCATGTGGTAAAATATCCATTATATCCAGAATTATATTCATGATTTATATATCATATATATCATATATATCCAGTATATACATTCATTAATAATATTACGTAACATTTAGAGGTAAGAAATGAAATGCACCGTTCATGGAGACGGTAAGTCGTACGTACGCATGAACGCTACTTTAATTTCTATTTTGTATTTAATGAAATTAAATCATAATGATATAAAGGTGTATTATAATTCCAGTATAATATCATATATAATATAATTTACCCCATCCTTTATACATCCCACATATGGCATTAACGATTCAAATCACTTTGGGGGGATGGTAGTCCGCACTTCCTAAAATGAAATTATCGCGTTTACCCATAATGGAAATCATAAAGGTATTCCATAAATGAAAAATAAAGAATCATATGGAAAATAAAAAAATAATATATATCATATATAAAAATAGTTTCATCATAATGGCCACCATGATATGTGTTAAAAGAAGATTGAACAATCATCGTTTAATGAGGCAGTAATTCGCCACCCACAGAAATAGTATGTTCTTTAACCATTAGACGAAGGTGTGTGTAAGTGTAAATAAAATACTTTTCATAAAAACATCCAAGTATATTTATTAAACTAGTGTTTTTACAAAATAAAATAATAAAAAGAGTTTAGGGGGTTGGAGAAGCAAAATAAATCAAAAGAACACAAAAGAAGACATTACCTTAAAATCTGGTAACTCTTTTTTGTTTTGAGCCAAAGGCTTCCTTGGGAAGAATTCTGCCCAAAGTGAGGCTTCTAGGAGTAAGAGAGGGAAGTTGAGAGAGTATTTGGGCAGAGGTTGGCCGAGCCAAAAGGCTTTGAATGTGTGAGTAAGGTTGTAGTGGTGGGGGCCTTTTATAAAAGGGGAGGCAGGGCACTCTTGGAAAGTCATGAAATGTTACTTTATTATATAATGAGTTTTAGAATTTTAAAGGTCCCAAACTTATATATTTCAAGGATAAGGTGATAAGGGTTCTAAATATACTCATCCAATAGGTTTTTGACAAGTGTATGTCTTAGATTTTACATTATCATTTTATTTTATTTAAATCGTTAATTAATGTGGTAATCACTGCATCATCATGGTGTCATAACTAATATAATTTATTTAATGTCTAAAAATTATAAAAAAATTATCATGATGTAGGATATCTTTTTAGAATTCTAATTAATATTTATAGTCAAAAATAGGACTTGTATAACCTCATTTAAAAATTGTTTTAGTAAAACAATTCATGTTTGTGACATTTTTATTTTAACATTAAATAAAAAGTTTTTAATGTCATTTTCCTAACAAAGTAGCTCCATGGGGTCCCCAAGTTGACCCATGGATTTTATTTGTCTTCCATGACTCATCCAATAGGGGTAGGACAAGTGTAAAATTTTTTTCATATTTTTATAATATCATTTTTACCTTAAATTTCACTAATTACCTTTAATCGCGATTAATTAAACTCTAAAGTTACTATTCACCAAAAAATATTTTAATCCCATTGAACCACATTTTAATTCCTAATGACAACCATGTATATCGGATTTTTGAAAATCAAATCACAGAATTGGAAATGTTTCATTTAAACAAAAAATCAGTTTTTTAACTACCACTTAGTGGTTTCACTATTCATCAAAAATTGAAGGTTTTCAGAACAATCCCAAAATTTCACCCTAAGCTATAATTGATGTTCCGAATTCAAAAATGATTTCTATTTTACAAAATTACAAAAATATATGTTGCATTAATTAATTTTATAACTAATTCCCGTTGTCACAACAAATAGCGTGTTTTTAAGGAACAATATATATCAAAAGATTGACAATTGTTTATGTCCAATTTCAAAGTGAAATTAATTATAATGAACACCATTAGATAAAATGGTATAAATATATTCTAATTATACTTTAAAACCACTCAATAGTATAATTTATCACTATAAATTATTTTGATTAAAAAATTTGTTTTTAAGTATTTTTCACTATTCATAAAAAATTGGAAGTTCTCTGAAAATTACAAAAAAAATCAACTTAGGATAATTTTGATATTCCGAATACAAAAATGAAGTCCATTTGGAAAGATAAAATTTATCAAATTTCAAAAATTAGGTATTACTATTCATAACAGCTACTTTTATTGGTTGTGGTGTGTGTTAGAACTCGAAGTTGCATACAACACACGCTACTGTATTATTCAAAGAGAAGTGTATCGGGGAAGCTTGGGGTGTTACAGATTTGGGGTGATTACAATTGATCTTCATTGATTATTTTTTCCATGAGACTATAATGATTTATTGTTATAGAGAGTTCATGAACCTAAAACATGATTTCAATGATAGTTTTGGACTGTTCATCTGAACTTATAGACATAAATACTTATCAACCATCTATACTACTGATGAGATATGAAAAGTGAGACAATTTGAGAATAGTTTGAAGAATCCAATATGTTATCTGGAAAATGTTTTACTATTTACTATCATATTTGAAATAAGGAAATAAGACCTCATCCCTGATAGGAACTTGAGGGAATAAGATGGTGTGATCCAATGTGGTTTAGAACCCAAACAGAGTAATGGTTCTACTGGAGGTCAGATGTGAAGGTTTGAGAATGAATGCATAAGAAGCGGTAGCCAGCTGACACCCACAAATAGTTACATGGTAAGTCACCATTATGGAAACCCTAAGAATAAAAGGACCTAGTGTCCTAGAGACCCCATCAAATGATGAGGAAATGGAAGATTAGGGAATCTTTGGTATTTATACCGGACCATCCCATCTTTGCTGAGTGGGAGGGGATCTGTGGGAGATTCACCTTTAGTATGAGGTTTAATATCAAATCACAAGGAAGGTAGCTAAAGTACTATTGGATGTACTTGTTGAGGAAGTGGTCATGGAAATGGTAACCAGATTTCAGTTTTTTAGAACCAATAGGGAGGAAATTCTCTAGGATGTTAGGTCATGGAAAAGGGTTATGGATCAATAAATATCTATTCAGTGCCTCCTATACTAGATGAGAAGGGTTCTCGACCATTTACTGTTTGAGTTATTATTTTAGTATCCATTATTTTTTTATCTTCTTTATTTGATAGAGGATATTCACATTATTTCATATCTGTGCCTATTGTGGAGAGTCTCAGATCTCATATTAAGTACTCTTGTGGCATGATAATGCTATATACACCTTTATATATATGATTAAAGATAGTAAACAAATATAAGGACTAACCACTTGTGGTAGGAATCCATAATTTATTATGTAACCTCCTCAAGATGATAGTAATATACTTCATTACAAGGATGGACCAGTTGGTTCCATACCCTACCTATGTGGACTATTATCACTAAAGGGTGTCTTTTAAATCACCAGAGGGTGGTAAATGTATAAGAAAATGTGATTGGGAAGTCCAATATAGAAGATCTAGACAAGAAAATCTTGAGCTATGCAAGGCGAAAACCCATATTTCTAAGCATTATATTGAGGATTAGGAACTACATCAGATTGAGTCCCCTCCTATAGTAGATCATATCATGGATATAATCCATAATGTATTTTTTGGACTACATTTTAAGAGAGAGAGGTAGAATTTACTGTTGAAATAGTTTTAGGAGTTGCAATAGTGTCAATTCTTTATTAACAGATGGATACTACTGATTTGTAGGATCAAAAGAGGAAGCTAGAGGATTTAGAGGTGAAGGTTTCTATACAGCCCAATACCCATCCCTAGGGTTCACCAGTCCCTTTTTCCAAGAATGTAGATAAAACCCATATAATTTACATGGATTATCAGAATTTGAATCATATTATAATGAAAAATCGGTATCATTTAATTTGTATAGTGGATATTTTTTTCCTGTTTAGGGGAGAAAGGGGTTTCTTGAAGATTGACCATGGATCAAGATGTAATAATGTTTGAGTTCGACCTTTAGATATTCCATGTTAGACTTTCCATTTTCGGTATATCTTATGAGTATCTCATGATTTCATTAGGTCTTATAGACTAGAATTTTATCTTCATAAATTTAGTGAATAGGGTTTTCCAACCCAATTTGGATTCTGTTATCATGGTATTCATAGATGACATCTTGATGTATTCTGATACTCTAAGTGACCATACCACTCATCTTGAGATTGTTTTGAATACACTAAGAGATCACCAACTATATGTAATTCTTAGAAAATTTCATTTTTGTATTTTCAGGGGACATTTCCTAAGTGACATTATCTCATAGTATGGACTTTCAGTTAACATAGTGAAGGTTACAGTAGTAGTTACTTGGAAGAAGCCTGTGACCTTACTTAATATTTAGAGTTTCATAGGGATATATTTTATCTAAATGAATTTTATATTGGACTTGTCATCCAAAGTACAACCACATAAATTATTGATTAAGATGGGTGTGAAGTTTATATGATATGAGTCCTTTAATAAATCCTTTTAGGAGTTGAAAAAGAGATTGACTTCAACACCAATCCTGATTATTCTATTACTGAGAAAGATCTATAAATTATATAAAGAAAAATTAATTATCAATATAGGAAATGTTATGATGTTGGAAGATAGAGTCATTTCATGCAGGTCATATAATTTGAGGCCTCATGAGTGGAATTACCTAATGTAAAATATCAAGTTGGGAGCTGTTGTACACAACATGGGATGTTTGAGGCATTCCTTATCATGAGATTATTTTTGTGGGGTTTATAGACCACAAGAGAATTAGGTTTATTTTAATGGAGTGATAATTAAATCATAGGTAGAAAATATGGGTTGAATATCAAAATTCAATGGACATTAAGATAGCCTATATGATTGGGAAGGGAAATAATATTGTCGATTCGCTGAGCAGGAGTAATGAAACAGAGGCAGTCCAAGAGGCCAGTAACAAATGATACCTTAGGGGATTATTTAATGATATGAACATAGAGGTGCCCATCTATCAAGGTTATTCCATACTTGTATTGCTATGAGGGGCCTCTTCACTTATAGAGAAGGTGAAGATGATATATTTTTCAAATCTATATGGATTAGTCCTATGAGAGATAATTGGTGTCGATAACCTACCTTTGGATTGGTCTATCGATGATGAAAACATATTGCATTAACATGGGTGAATTTTCATTCCCACATATATGAGATAGGAGATTATGTGTGAGTCACAAGCCTATTAGTTTTAAATTTACCATGATATTTCAATGATGTATCTTGATATACACCAACAATATAGTTGGCTAGGGATTAAGTGTATTATAGAAGGTTTTATCACATGGTGTTCCACCTTTCAACTATTAAAGGGGAAGAACTACTGACCTGATGGATTATTATAGTTGTTACAGGTTAAAAAATAGAAATGGGTGGATGTTTCAAATGATTTTTTCTTTTCCTTACCAAGTTCATCTCTTTCTAACAAAGTAGTTTTGGTATTCATTGATCAACTAAGAAAGGTGTTCCAATTACATCCTATATAAGAGACTTTCTCACTTGATGAGTTGAGAATATGGTATATTTGTGAGTTCATACAACTACAAAAGGTCCCTACTACTATCATTTCATACAAGGATTGTCATTTCACACCAATGTTCTAGAAGGGGTTGTAGAAGGCTATGTGTACACATGTGATTCTGAGGAAAACATTTCTCCCTCAGACACATGGTTAGTTGGAATAGACTTTACAAGTTCTAGAGGACATGGTTTGAGCATCTGTCCTTGATTTTTGATGTTCTTGGGAGTAGAATAACCCTCACAATGAGTTCTTTTATAATTATTTTTATTTGGTGATGACATAGATGGATCCTTATGAAGCCCTATATAGTAGGCCATGTTGTTCACCCATGTGCTAGTTAGTGGTAGGGTAGACAATGCTACTAGCTCCTCGTATCATTCAGGAGACGTCAAAGTTGGTTTAGCAGATCAAGAAGAGGATGTATACACTTCATTACAGACATAAATTTTATACCTATCACCATCAACAACCTCTGATGTTTGAGGTAGGTGATCATATTTTCTTACCATTATTACCTAGAATAGAGAATAGATAGATATGGAGGTAAGGGAATCCATCTCCAAGATTTTTCAAGTTGTTTGATAATATAGATAGAGTTAGGCTAGTATCCTATTAGTTATTTTTTACTTCAGAGGTACCATTCCATTCCTGACATATTCCATGTTTCATAACATTACTGATATCTTGATGACTCATCTCATACTTTTGATCTGGGGGATGTTGAGGAAAAGGATGATGATTATTTTGAGTATTATCATATACAAATTGTTTATTGGAGAAAGAAGGATCTGAAAGGAAGATATGTCCCTTTAATACGAGTGTTATGGAATCACTGTTGGGTACATGATGTGAAATAAGAGTTGGAGGCCAATGTATGTGACGGGTATGTGAAATAATTAATAGATTATGTATTTCTTCCCATATAAGGTGAACTTGGGGATGAGTTCCTTTAAGGGGGATACTGTTAGATATCAACATTCGTATCAGGTAAAAATCCATTAATATTTTTTCTAATTCTTTATTATGGACCTAATATGGATTCCAAATGAGTTTATGGAGGTTTACATGGTGTATCAAGCTTGTTTGGAACTTAGAGCCCCAGTCGGTGGAGAAAAAATATATGCCACTTAGTTAGTAGAAGCTATGTGAGACATACCACACAATCTCTATTAACGTTACATGGATGAACAGTCAAGTGAAAGATGGGACATGGTTTTCCCTAACCATGCACCTGTGGTAGTAAAACTGTGAAAATTACTATAGTTTATAGAAGAGGAATATTTTATGGTAGGTTTATAGTTTCCCTAACTATGTATTTACCCTCATTAAATAGTGGGAGTAGCATGACAAGAACATGGTTTGGCGAAAAGTGTGATCAAACTGTCTGACCTAGATATATTGGGTAAAATTTATGTTTTCCCCTTAAAATATTATTAATTCAATACTTCTTGTTTTTTTTTCATTCCTGTTGACATATTTGTCTTGGGATCAATCCTCTACTCTCAAATCGTATATTTTGATCCAGAATCATCATTAGATGCATGATTCAAGAATAGTTTGTCTCATTGGATCCATGTATCTACAATCTTCATTCCTTTTTGTAAATTAATAATTTTTATTTACTTTGATGATTATATTTAGATGTAGGATCATATTTATTATTTTTATATTGTTGATATTTTTTTATATTTATTCCAATCTAGGACATAATAAAGGCCGATACTAGATAATGAGAGTTGTGTGAGTACAAAGTATGTGGTCAATAATTTATTTTTGAAATATTGATGTTTTATAATATGTGTTTTTGTAATGCAGACCAGTCTCAACATGCATTGATCATAAATTTTTTATATCTTTAAAATTGTTTCCTTTCATGGAACCTAAAGACATGTTATAACCCAACCTCTTATTAAGATAGAAAACCTAGGAGTGGTCCATCCTTATTGTTGGGCCCTCCAATAGGACTAATTTCCCCTTCAAGCTCTTACCCCCAACACATAAAATGGTGTTTTAGATTTAAATTAAAAAATTATCCCCTATTTATATGGAAGAAAATAAGTTTCATTGAATATATAGTTCCCTTGAAAATAATAATGAATTAAATTTAACTGAGTGATGATCCCACGTCACTTACATAAACTAAACTGTGGTTATACCTTCATAAATAATAATTTTAAATGAGTGGTGAATTAACTGTGGTTCTTCCTAAAGCCGGAATGATTAGAATAGATTAATAAAATGTGCAATAACACCCATGATAATTATAGTAACAACTCATGATGACACTAATTCATGTTTATGATAAATGTTCATTGTGACACGTGATAATTGGGATATTTGGGGCGAAAGAGACTAATGCATGTTTAATATAAATGTTTATATCGACCCTTATTCTTAACACTAAACAGGTATTAAGACCCTCATACTTATTAATAAATAAACATGATGTCCATTTATATAAATGTGATATGGTCATGGCATCCCCTGTGATACTATACGGGCATGGAGTCCCTTGTGATACTATATGGGCATGGAATCCCTTATGATAATATACTGGAATGGTTTCCTATTTATACTATACAAATATGATTCCCCTTGTGATAAATTAGGCACATTCCATCCATTGGGATAATATACGAGCACAAAATCCCTTTCTGTGATACTGGGCATGGTGAACCTATACGTGATACTAGAAATAGAGTCCCTATTCTGAAATACTAGGCATAAATTCTTATTTACTAATGTGGTACTGGGCATAACATCCCTTATAAATGTGATACAAGGTATTGAATCCCTTGATACAAGTTTAGAGTTATTTATACATTGGACATAGTAAGTAGTGTTAGACGAGTTTCCTTTTAGGAACTTTAACCAAACCGTTTACAATTGTTATTATTGCTTTACATATTATATCTACACACATCCATACAATATACATAGATTAGATATTTATATATTCCATTATTGGTTTCCTTCTATGATTTATCTCACACCATATCTAGGCCACCTATGGTGCTCTATAAGACTATATGCTTGTAGGTGTAGATAAGTGGAAGCTTCCTCTTATGGATGTTTGATATTATATCATATCTTAGGATAGATCTTGGTAGTAGATGATGAGGACAAATCTCGGTATTCTAGGATATATTTTTACCTTTTTACCTTTTTTATAGTAAAAATTTCTTCTACTTGTGTCCATGTTACCTTCTTTATAAGAACATGATATCATTAATTATATTATTCAATTTGATGATTTTGAGTATTGATATCAGTTTCATGGATGTTTACATCTTTTTTGCAGTGCATATTCAATTTTATACTATGTCCACAATTTATATGTTGATTATACCACAACCCTAATTTGGTAATGAGGGCCTAGTATCCCCATGGACTCACCCAAGACCATCACTATTGTCAAAAATACTATAGAATTATATGAGATATGCTTGACGCCATGAGGCTCTCTAGGATCAGGGTACCTCTGAGTGAATCCTAGGTTTGGACATCATAATAAACTAGAAATCTTATGCCCTCCTTATAGTTTGAAATCAATTTATATGAATAATAATTTTTTTTTCATACTTATAAAGGCAATTTGTCCAAAAAGTTTATTTCAATTTTATGAATTGGTATAATAATATAGTTTACAATTAGATAGTCATAATTCATTCAAATAAGAACATTCTATAATATTTTTAATACAAGAATTTTTATATTGGGGGTTTCAACTGAAAAAACAACATTAATATACTAGAGAATTATATAATGTTCATATAATTCTTTGATGATTTAATTGAGTTCATAAATAAAAAATTCAATAATGTATTATCTATCATTGATTTTTTGACCAATGTTCTTACTATGAAATAATATGGTATATACACTTCCACTATAGTAATTACATAATCCTAGTAATTCTCCATTGAATATTTTTAGGAATATTATCTCTTCTCTTAGAAAAACAAATAAAATATTATATTAAATTATTATAATTGAATAATTATACATTAGTGACTTCCATATTGACTTTGAACTAATGAGATCTACAAACATTATCTCCAAATATGAAAAAACTCCAATTCTATTCAATAAGTCCACTGGTTATTTCATCACATTATTATGAAATATTGGAAATGAAAACCTTCCATTAGTATCCTCTACTAAATTTAGTTATATATATACAACCTAAAAATTATATTACCCTCTTGATATCCATTGAAAATACATGAATTTATTAACATTTTATTGGTTTTGAGGACCGTAATCACTATATCCTCATTTGATAAAAACATTTTAAAGTGTAATCATCTATAAAGAATTGGATTTAACTCATAAAATAAGTTATTAATCATGATTTTATTATTTCATACATAGTCTGTAATATATCAAAATAACCTTATAAAGATTAAATTATACTTTTATATAGTTTCCTCTTATTTTGGTTTTAAACAGAATTATTCCCTTTTCTTATAAGTTACTTATTTTCAAGGAATTTTTTAAGGAATATGTATTTAAAATAATTCCATTCCATGATTTATTTTTCATACTACTTCTTAGTGTTTTAAATATATCTTCTCCATTGATCAAAATATCCCTTATAATGATATACAACCATGGAAGCCTTCTTAATTTCTCTTCATCCCAATGTAAAGAATATTTTCTCAAAAGATTTTACTATTTCCATTCTCCCAATGTATTATTCATTCCATTTAAAAATTGATATTTTTTAAAATGGGGTTTACAGAGGATAACAGATATTCAAACATAATGGGAAACATCATCCCAAACCAAGTGTTCTAGAAGATTTCTCCATTCATATTAGACTGAATAAATAAATAAATGAAAATATACCATTTCACTATCAATATGAATCTATATAAGTTCATATAAATGATCTTAATAGTGATCAGAGAGATTCATAAAATAGGATCACCCCCTAGGTTATACGTGATATCCCAATACTCAAGAAATACATTATTTTAAACATGTTTTTCTAGAACCTTATATTTAATGGACTGAAGAAAATTGGGGATAGAATGCTTTTGAATATTTATTTCTTCAGCATTATTATTATTGTTATGTCCAAAATTGATAAAAAACAGTGCACCTCCTTATATTATAAATTGTTTTAAAGACCCATGAAACCAAATGTTTGATATTTAAATAGAAAGTTTTCATAAAAATTTTATAATTTAACACTATTTATAACTCATATATCATCATTAAGATTATTTTTTATTTTTTTAAAAAGTGTTTTGGATATTTAATATGCTCAATATTATTATCACTTGATAATAGAATGATCATGATATCCTAGAGTAGTATAAGAAGGTTGACCCATGCTTTATGACATATCATTTAAAATTTTCATACATGGAAAAAGGATGTGGTGGCACTCCCCATGCCATTATGTATTGAAACATAGAAAATAAAATGGTCTAAACCACCACTTCATTGTCTATATTTTAGTAATTTTTCAATAAAAAAACATTTACATAAAATCCTCATAGATTTAGTATATTTTCACTTTATGTTCTGTCAAATATAATAACTTGTGAAAACATATAAAATACTTATTTTTTTTATATTTCAAAAAACCTTTTATAAAATCTATTATGTATTTCCACTATATGTAACACTATATGTAAAAAATTCGGAAAATGTATCCCAAAATTCTTTAAAAAATACTCTAATCTAGTTTTAGGGTAGCTCTCATTTTTTTCTACAGATATTTTTTCACTAAACATATTCCTCATTCTGGAAATAATATATCATGACATCATGAGACTTTTTAGAATTTATAACAATTACTAATTAAAAAATCCATAATTGTAAGAAAATATTCATTTTAAAAAGTATCAATTTTTACTGAAACTACTAAGGTATATGGTCTAATATACTTCAAGAAGACGTATCATCATACATTTATCAACTAGATCTACCATATATATGTATTCATAATTATATATTAATTTTCCCAATGATAATGAGTGGCCATAAACATAGACTTTTTTATTCCCATATATCTAACTCATACAATATTGATTATATGAATATGCACTTACTATATAATTGAAAACATCACATGTAACTCATCTATGTTGATGAAAACCTTTCAAAACCTCTCATAAAAATATATAATCACATCACATGTACTATATCTTGGTATGTATATTCATTTTGTCAATATATCTCAATCAAGGGCCTGGATGTCATAATAATCTTATGAAAGGAATAATCCCATATTGGTTATTCCATTAATTATGAAATGATCAACAACATGATAAACCGCCCCAAAATATTCTCAACCACAAGGGTGATAAAAGAATAGTATCAATTAATAATGTTCACCGTAATATATGTCCCTAACACATCAAGAAAATGGTTTAATATGAAACATGAACACATAAAATAGAAAATAAATTATATATAACACACTATGTGTCATACTTAGAGGTCCATCCAGTACAAAAAAACTCATTTTTAAACTTATGAGCATATTATGTGTCATTATACAAAATCCATCCAATTACAACCATAAAAATTCCCAATTAACTATAATATTATATGATGAAAATTGGGTAGATATAAATTGAGATTATATTTTTAGGGGTTAATTTTGATTTCAATTTGTGAAATATATTTATGCATCATGAAAGGATGATAATTCAGATACTTCCCTCTATACAACATGATACATTATTTCTTCTTGAAATATTTTAATAAAAATAACAAACAATACATTAAAACATATCTAATAAAATGTCAAATGATTGACAATAAGATAAGGCTTATGTTTTCAAATAATTTTAGGGTTTTTAAAAATTATTATACCTCCATATAATACATTACACATCTCTATATATCCATTTTATAGAACTCAACCAAAAAACACTTTTAATAAGGAACATCTATGAAGAAATATCTCATGAATAATAGTGTGACTTATGAATCATATTCCTACACATTGAACATCTAAGAAAAAATAATTTACTACATAACATCCAATTATATGATGTTAGTAACTTTTTTCTCTACTTGTATGTCTTTTTATGTTAATTATATTTATCCGGGAGACTTTCAATATAAAATTTACTTTGAAATATTTTTGTAACAAAATTTAACTTTTTATATTAATATCTTTCATTACCAAAACATTTTAAAACATTTTTTATTTTAAGATAGTTTCAATTTTTATTATACTAGTTTGATATTTTAATTGTTACACATTGAACTCCTATAAGGTCACATATATTCCCACAAGCCTATTAGACACTATATTTTCTCTAAAATATCATTCTAAGATATGAAAATATTTTAGTATCTACAAAATGAATCATAGTTACTTTACTATAAATATTTATGAATGTAATGTATCCATATCAAACATACTATTCTAGGTGTTTATAGAAATATTATGATAAGATGATATTATTCTATAAAATATAAATTTTTTTTTGTGGTGGGAAATATTTACATCATATTTTTTACAAACATAATTGGCGAACTCTTTAATACCATATAAATGTTTTTTATATATGTTTTATGTCCAATCATATTACATAATTGGATTAGTCATAACCACACATGTTAAAATAATAATATCATATTACTCATAAAAATTCATTTATTACAAAAAAAATTATCTTATTATATATTTTAAATAAGATAATATTAAACATCATTTATATAGATCCATATTTGCAAACAATTATACATAATTTGATGTAAAAGTATAAGATTTAATTCATTCATTCCTTGTTTCAAAACTAATTTATATTTTTAAAATATATAAAATAAGGATTTTTTATTATGAACATTTGAAAATTGAATAATCGATTTATATAACACTAATAATCATTGTGAAATTCCTAAATATTTTCTAAAAACAATTCAACCATTAGAAATAATTCCACCTTATATGGAAGAATTTCTCAACCTTCCTGGAACTATTTTTAGGATTCAATGATTGAGACTCATATTTGGACAATCAAATTAGTTTTTTCTATCTTAATAATTTACCCATTTATGCAATCAATGTATAACTAGAGCCTAGTCATCACATTTCATGCTAATTTATCCAAAAATACATTATGTAAATACGATAAAAATTTATTGAACTATTTTTACATTTATGAAAACTTTCAAATAACAATTCTAGAATGCATTCCATATGTAGATCAAGTCTAAAATGAAACCTATAGCATCTATAGTAATTCACATTCTCAATAACATTAAGTATATGAGTGAAGAATAAAGTAAATTAGGTTTTTTAAAATCAAATTCAATTTAATACTCAAGTAAATCCTTCTATGTTTCTCATAAGTATCTAGAATCACATGCTGAACAATATCAACAGTTTTCAACTTAGGAAGGGGTTTCTCTAAATCATACATTTTCCTTCTTGATTAAGAATAATTATTATGCATATATATAAATATATAATGTTTATTTCATTATGATTATCTTTTTTAAATATTTATCTCAATGTAATTTTTGATGATGATGAGTAATTTTTTTTATAACTGATGCTTTTATTAGATGTGTATCATGTTTACATTCTTTTATTATGGTCATTTATTAAATTTTTTCCTTCTAAAATGAGGACCCCTTTTAAATTACATCACATCCATTAGTGGGAAAAAATATACATTTCTCCATGATTCATCCCGAATAATACTACAACATAATCAAGGACTATATCTAATATACAACCATTTTAATCATTTCACATACATAATTATATCACCTAAAATGTATCAAATATGATAAAATATTAAATCCAAAAATATAAATCATGGAAAATAAAAATTAATGGAAGATCCCACAACATGGAATCAAATATAATGAAATTTAATTCCAAAATTAAGGAGTTGATAATACATAAATAAAAGTACCTAATAAAATAATTTTATATTCATAAATTTTAACACTCTTGATTGTAAATGGGTAGATGTATTCAGTACACAATTGTTTGGTTTGAAAATTTTCAATGATATTTTGGTAGAAAAATGGGGGCACATAAATTCTCATGGGAGGTGTTGAAGAGATCTAAAGGGGTATATTATAATTTAGAAACCATAAGGTATGTAAGGGGGATATGAAAGAAAATATCCCAACATTAGGATTTGGAGAATAAAGGCACAAGATAATTATGTTTCTTGAATTGAGAGTAGAAGGAGTGGATCCCTTACTAAATTTCAACATGGTAACAAGCATTAATAAAGGTTAATGGTAGGGATTAATGAAAGTGATATATGGGTATCATCACATAGAAATAGAATTTACAGTAAGGGGGCATGCAAGAACACATCCCCACTTGAGAAAATTAAAATTAAGAGGCATGTCAAAAAATATGTGCTTGAATAAATAGAAGAGTGGAAGATACCTTACTAAATTTCATCATGCTAACAGATTTGGTAAATGATATAATGATAGCGGATAGATGTTATATAATTATTAGATAATAAATTGGTTAATATTTAAGTAATTATAAAGACACGAAAATATAACCAATTGATATTCCAAAGCCCAATTATAAACATGGTGCTCGACTGTAGATGAGAAGAGTGAAATACCATACCTTGAGAAGTTGATTCTAGAAGAATTACAGGAGATTATTGGGAGCTAGGGGGATCCTTGAGAGGAATATAGATATGCGAGGGTATAGTAATGAAATTATCCATATGTTTTTAGTGAAGAGAAATGAGATCTTGGGTAGGATTATATTGGAAAAGAGAGAGGAGTTGTTTATTATTTTCCAAACATAGGTTTTGAACTCTATATAACAAAATAATCAAAACCAAAACCGGTCCCAAGGTTGTCGCCATTTTTCCTAAAAAAGGGGATTTTGTCATTATATTATAAGTAAAGTGGATGAAAATTTTAAAATATTAGCCTTGATTATGTAAAAGTGAGTAATTTCCTTAATTAAATGATTTTAAGACATTAAACTATGTTATAGGTTTTGGAGGATTTAAAAAGTATTCTGAAAACTAATCATGTTAATTCAATATTTACTTATTTTAAATTAGAAACACATATTTGTTCATTTATACCATTTACAATATTTATTAAATCAGTTTTGGGTCATTATGATGTCATAATACACATCATATATTTATATGGTATTTATTTTTTACATAAAAATTACAATGTATTAAGAAATTATAAAAATTTCATCAATGTATAATTTCAATGTTATGATTCCCATATTAAAATTTATTTTATCCAACTTTTTCAAATATGTGAATTTTTGTATTTAAAATAACAATCAACATTTATTGAGAAATGTTGGGTTTTTTGACAAAAAAAGTTTTCAAAACCTTATAAAAATCACATTTTATTTAATAAAAATGATTTGATCATTTATATTTAATAAAAATTATTTAATAATTATATTTTTTTAAAAATTATCTGAAAAATCCATTTATTCATCAAAATAAATTCATTGATAGAATTTAAATATTAAACATTATAACATTTTGGGTTTTATTGTTTCAAAATAAAAAACATTTATAAACTAAGAATAATAAAATTAAAATATATTCATTGTTATATAAAATATAAATATTCACATTATTAAAGTCTTGATACAAAGCTCTTTATTACACCAAAAAAATTTAAAGGGTAAGGTGCATGATGGTGAAACCTTCATAGGGAGGTTAGACGTACATGGTTGGGTTTGTAATCAGTTTCACTCATGCATATGTTGTTCGCTCTCAAAATTGTATTGGTCAAGGGGAAATCATAGTGATGTTATTTCCCATGGATGTTCCAATAAATGAGATTTATAGGGTATGATCATATTGGTTAAGGCCATCACTTCACTTTTATGAGTCAATTTTTATTTTTAAAACCCTATATTTATAAAAATCATATGATCACTAATCAAAAAATTTATTCTCACTGGTTATAATTCTTAATGATCTTTTAAATTCGGTAGGATATAGTTAAACCAAGTAAGTTTATTTTTTATAACACTATAATACATAATTGGGATGTTAATTCATATTCTAGGGGAATTTCATTTAGAAATGTTATGGTTGATTCAATATACCACCTTCATAAATTTTTCCCCAGAAATTTTCATTTCAAACACTAAAATACAAGAGGGTAACCCCATTTCATCAACTCCTCCCATCCCCACATCGCTTGTTCAAATTTTTGGTTTGTCTAAAGAACATTGAAAAGGTGACTTATATTATTCCAGACAAATTTATCTCTATGATATTATATACTCACTAGTTACACCTTATAGAAATGATCATTCTCCATCGGTACGACCTACAGATTGAGTCCATGTGAGGGGTCTGGTGTATAATTTCTATAAAGTGATACATGTAACACATAATGAACTTGGTATATGTTATTTAGGAGTGCTAATCAATAGGACACCACTCTAATGTGATCAAGTATGTTAAAGGCATCGATGTACATTGGAATAACATTTCCTTTAATCTAAAATATCATGAAGTTATTCCACTAATAAATATAGAGGAATTAGTTTTCTCTAACCTAAAAAACTAGAACTCATTAATGATTTCCAACATATCGATTTTTTCATATATAAGTATCCTTTATGTGTTTCTAAATGATCTTTAACTTTTCCTCCATTTACTCGACCATTTCAGGGCCTAGAAGATTCCATTCCCCAAATCCATCCTAGCATGTTGGTGTTCTTCACCTCTTCTCATAATTGGATTCATATGGATATATTTGGATGCAAGAGTTTATAATATTATTTTATGAGGAATTGACCATAATATGATGTGGACAACACCCTACTTTGAAGTTATTAGATCATGATCTCAACATATAATTATGTGTATTGATCATCTACTAAGATTAGACATGAGTTTGAGGGTGATAAGACATGATGAAGTTCAACATTGTATTTGAAAAATTTGAGAGACTCTTCCAGAACAAGGATGTAAAACTAGGATCTTGTTTAGATACAATCAATAGTGGTATTACATGTATCCTCGCCACATCGTTAATGTATAACCTTGAAATTTTATCAAGGAATAAGTTTTATGAAGTTTCAATTAAGTTAGAAGTATTTTTAAGATGATGCAACATTACCTATATTGCATCATTTCATATTGATATCCTCAGAAGACCAGTGGAAATGTCTATGGTAATTTTTTACTTTTTCCATGTAGGTAAGGGTAATGGTTGCAACATCCCATTATATTTTATCCTTTTTTCTTTAAATGTCTAGCATGCAATACACCTTGATGTATATTCTATGATCTCATTCTAAATATTGTCCCACCAATATCTCTCTCATAGATTTGGATACATATTTTTTCCCTAGACGTATAGATAAGGTCAATATTTGTTCATCATTCAATATCCTCTTCTTTATCTAAGGATATTATGGTATAAATAGTCATGAACCAAATCACAGAAATCCATATTCATTAACATTGATATATTAATATCTACATTTATTTATATCTTCAAATTTATTTTGAATTATGACGCCATCTCATTGAGAATCCATTATCCTCTACATAAGTGATTATTGAGAAATAACTTTTTAAAGGATTGATGATTTTATTTTCATTATGATTCCCATGTTATTCCTTTCAATGTACAAGAATATTGGGTCCTTCCCAATTCTCATCAGTAATAAAACTGTTGTGTCCTTTCTAATTAGAGTTTCTTGCACCTAGTTATCTTTCCGATGATGACAGTGGATTGAGTAGTAATATTATTTAATCAAATTTATCCATTTTATCTAGAACATATTCATTTCTTTCTATGTCAATATATACTTTAGGATCTTCTGATCTATATATATTTATCACCTTCCCCCAAAGAGATAATGCCACTATATTTTCAACACAGAGATAACTATAGCTTACTATTGATCATGTGTTGTATAGTTATTCTCAAGAAATTTCAAATTTCTTGAGTCATAGGATATCAATTTTTAATTCTTCATAATTCATTGCCCAATCAATTCTTCAAAACATCACTATTTACCATGAAAAGTTCTCCACTTGTGGGTAGTGTAAGTATAGGTTTGGTGATAATAATCATTTTCAACTACATAAATTTCTATTCACATTCAGTGATAATAAAACATGAATCCCTTTTAATGTAGCCTCATTTTTGTTTTTTAAAATCATAAAAAATTTATGAAAACTTTATTATAGAACCCAAATAATCAAATGAAACTATGAATTTATTTCATGAATGTTAGCCTCATCCATCCTACAATTTCTTCTGTCTCTGAAGGGTCTATAAATATCCCATTTATTGTGATAATATTCCTAAAGAATGAAACATCGTTCATCAGGAAATCAATTTCATTTCATTTTTCACTAATATTATTATTTTTTAAGGTCTATAGAATAGTTATTATATACTATTTATGATCCTCCTTTATTTTATAGTATATTAAAATGTCATATATTTATACTACCATTTTTTTAAGTTTTCTATAAAGACTATATTAATCATGTATATGAAGATTTATAGCTAATTTGTGAGTCCAAATGTCATTATTATGTACTCATAGTTACTATAACTTGTATATAAAGTGGTCTTTGGGGTATCCTCTTTCTTCACCCGTACCTAATAATACCCCGATTAAAGATCCAAATTTTAGAAGAATCATTCTCCATGAAGCTAATAAAAAAGTTCACCAATCCATGATAAATGATAATTTTTCATTATCAGGGTCTTGTTTTGTTCATGATAATCAATACAAATAAGTTTTGAGCCATACTTGTTTTTTAAAAAGAGTAATGGTGCACCCCATGGTGAATCACTTGCATGTTAGAACCCTTTATCTAGATTCTAAATGTGTTGTTACTTTTGATCCTCATGTTACACAAAAACCATTTTATACTAGGTGTTGGATAATGGAAACTCCCAAGGTATAAAATCGATTGAAAATTCAACCTCTCATAAAAGAGGAAGACCCAAAAAATTATTCAAGAAACACATCAGCAAATTCCCTCACAATGGGCATGTCTTTGAGGAATCTATTTTCCATAGAATAAATCATTTGAGATAGATATGCTTGATTATAGGGAAATAATATCCATGCCTGAGATATTGGTGCTAATGAAGATTAATTATCATCCTTTCACTTTAAAAAAATCATAGGTTGATTCACAATATGGAGAGTGATTTCCTCCTCATAGAAATATATGTTGGATCTATATAGGCAAATCCAATCCATACCCATTATTGAATCAAATCAACTAAAGGGAGTATCACAAGGTTCACTAGGATTTTCACCACACAAATTTTGACATGTGTAGAGTTATATACTTGGGATGAAATAATTAAACTTTTTATGTTTTCACCAAAATATCTACTTCCATGATATGTGGTAGTATTTGAATTTTTCTACTAAACTTGTGTGACTAGAATAAATGGATATAACTATGAACAATAACCCTACCATCCACTTTTTGATTATGGTCCTACACATTTACTTAATCCAAAAAAGATCTTTTTAAGATATTTTTTAAACTATTAAACACATAAAAAAATCTAATAACATTAATGGGATAACTTATAGTTCTTTTTATGCCTTCACTTATGAATTTATAAGTTTAAATATATGTTATCCATGATCTATTTACTAACATAGACATTTATGCACATTTTTTCTCCATTAATATTGGTTTGTTACGATCTTGTTAATTTACCAATGCACATACTGGGGGAGTGTCAAACGAGGTGTGCACCAATCCATATTGTTGGGCAGTAGTTCACGATTAGGTATATACCAATGAAATGATTTCAGTTTTTACCCCAAGGTACATATATATCAGATCCACATTAACCTGTTGTATCTAGATAGCTAGGTATTTTCATGGAAACCATTTAATTTATACTTTACCAAAACTTAGGGACTTCTTCTTATGCTTAGTCTCAACCATATGGATTTCCCTTGAATTTTATAATCCTAATCGTGAAAATAATTAAACATTCATTTGAGACCAACTATAACAATAAGAAATTTATTATAATTTTTTTCTTGATTTATTACATGAGAGTACACATAATATAACTTGAAAGATCACTAAGTCTACTATATTTTGAAATTAGGTAAATTAAATAACAAATTAAAATATAGATTAAATCACCATTATTAAAAACTTTCTTGACATAAAAATATTAATCCATCATAAATGATACTATATGGGATAGCATAGGGACATACATAAATATTGAGTGAGCTATAAAGCCCAATAAGGTACTATACATGACATGTAAAACCTTGCCCCTACCTCATTGTCTTGAGGAGGAGGTGAGGGATACTTGGCCTTAAGCGACATTTCCAAGACGCCAAAGGATGGAAATGAATTCCAAGGGATTCAAGATCAAGTTTGGGAATGATTTTCCCTTAATAAAAAACCAACCAAACCATCTACTCACAACCACTATATGATGCATGTCAATTCAATTACCCAACCATGCATTCCCAAAAGACAATAAAGTTGTTTCACAAAAAAACTCAAACCCAATACAACTAGACATGTCCACACAACATCAGAGTACACTGCATAAACTAAACAACCAAACACCATAAGCCATGACCCCACCACAGCTCCACACCAAGCTCCAAGCTCCAAGCTCCACCAAGGGATCACGATGCTCCACTAAAGGAGGGCGATGCCTTACCTTTGCCCACGTCACGGTACATGACATTTTCAAATACACCATAGTGCCAAAGCAGGGGGTGAGTACTAAAACTCAGTAGGATGTCCCCAAATGACTTCCCTACACACACTACTAGCGTAAAACCGTTAGCACATTTATATAAAACATTTTATATAAAATAAATCACAAGTGAAACCATTTTCATAAGCCCAACATGCCCTTACCAAGCCATCACACCCAAACCAAGAAAACAAGGAAAATCCAACCAACATGCCACATGTCATCTCATCATTTACACATTAGCACAAAAATTCCATCTTGCAAATCCATGCACACCAAAAAAACCATAGCAACCAAACTGTGGAGCTACTATCCAACCAGTTCACCCATTCACACCAAGCGAAACTTCCCATCCACTTATCCTTGATGGTGGCCCTTACGTCAACTATCCATCCCCATTTTATAGTGGTACTTCTCACCACTTCCACACAACATTCAAAACAAGCCAATGCCAAGAATATAACCCAACAACATCACAACCACAACAATCAACCAATTCCATTGCATATCAATCAACTTCAATAAATCACCCATTTACTGAAAACCATTTTCCATGCGAAACAACATTTCAATAAAACAACCCTTTTATTGAAAACCATTTTTCATCAACCATTTTCCCAAATCAACCATAGCATCACATTTTAAAACCTCCATTTTAAAATCCACAACAAAAACATTTCACCAAAAAAACCCTCTTTTTCCCCAAAAATCCCCAAAACATCACCCAAGGGATTTATAACCGATTTCACACATCAAAATACAATTAATTTAAATCACAAAAAATTAATTTCAACAAAAACCATTAACTCTAACATAGTGGATTCGAGAGAGAAGCCACCTACCTATAGGGTTCCCAAGAAATCAACCCACAAGCCACCACACCTCAAATCTGGCTAACGCACCACCAAAACCTCTCTAGATCCCCATTACCTAACATCCACAATCCTTAATATTAACATCCAAGGCAACCTCAACCCCAGATCTACAAACAACCAGTGTAGATCTAGAATACCAAGAAATAGAGGGATGTAGATCGAGAGGAAAACACAAGAGAAAAAAGAGGAGAGACTTACCTAGGAGAAAACTCCTTCAAACCTCCTTGAAACCCCTTTGAAATGCTTCCAAATCGAGTGGGAGAGAACCCTTAACCCCTGAGAACCCAAAATCCCGAGTGAGGATCGAGTGAGAGGAAGATTGAAGTGAAATAGGTTAAGCTCGAGGGAGCCCGGAACTTATAACCCTATTTTTTAGTGGCCGCATGGTTATCCCACAAGGTTTGTCAAACTGTGTGCTAACCATGTGCATGATACTGCCTTGAGAGCAAGGGTCCACACAGTTTCTAGGTTAATCTGCATGGTTTCCACTAACCGTGCTCAAACCGTGCACCCCTTTAAAAGCCTCCAAACTCATCCAAAACCATTCCAAACTCTCGCAACCTCTTCCCAACTCTTCCCATGCACATTAAACACAAAAAAATACATAAACAAAGGCCAAATTACTCAAACCGAGGGTACTACATTCTCCCCACCATTGGAATTTCTGTCCTCAGAAAGTAGTGAACCCGCCCTTTGCTGAAAGAGCCCGGGCCACTACTCGACCATTTCTTTCTCCCGCTCCCAAGTCTCCTATTGAATCTGACAATGTTGCCACAAAACACAAACTAAACTGATGATTTTACCACGCAAGACTTTCTCTTGCCTATTCACAACCCGTACTGGCATGTGCACCAATGAAGCATCCGGTTCTATCTCAACATGATCCCATCGACTCACATGGTCACGATCTGGATGATACTTTTTCAACTGTGAGACATTAAACACATTGTGCACCTCACTAAATCTAGGTGCTAAAGCTAAATGATAATCCACCTCACTAACCTACTCCAGAATCTGAAAAGGTTAAATATACATTGGAGATAACTTTCCCTGCTTCCCAAACCAACGATTTCTCAACCTAGGAGAGGTCCTTGAGAACACATGATCACTCAACTCGAAAGACAACGACCTTTGACGATGATCTGCATACAATTTCTGACAACTCTGAGCCATCTCCATTCTCTTCCTGATCAACTTGATCTTCTCCATAGTATCGTGGACAAGGCTCGATCCAACCATCAAGGACTCACCCATTTCCACCCAACATAGTGGAGAACAACATGGATGCCCATACAATTCTTCAAACAAAGAAATCTTTCTGGATTCCTGATAACTGTTATTGTATGAGAACTCATCCAATGACAAGTGATCCTCCCACGAGCCACAAAAATCCATAAAACAAGCCTGAAACATATCCCCCAGAGTTTGTATCGTCCTCTCAGATTTACCATCCATATGAGGGTGATACGCCGTGCTTATAGTCAACTGCATCCCAAGGGATTGCTACAAGGATTTCCAGAAATGAGATGTAATCCTCAGATCTCTATCCGATACAATCAAAACTGGAACACTATGCCTCTTTTCCACCTCCTGGATATAGATTTTGGATAGATCCTCCACCATATGAGATTCACGAATCGGGATGAAATGAGCCGACTTCGTTAGCCGATCCACTATCACTGAGATGGCATCATGCTTTCTAACCATTCTTGGGAGACCTGTGACAAAATCCATCGTTATATGCTCCCACTTCCTAATAGGGATTGGTAAAGACTGCAATATTCCTGCTGGCCTCTGATGCTCTACCTTGACCTGCTGACAAATCAAGCATCTCGAAATAAACTCAGCCACTCTTCTTTTCATACTAGCGCAAAAGAACTGCGGTTTCAATGCTTTATACATTTTCTGAATTCCAGGATGAACAAACCACCTGTAATGATGATACAACCTGAGAAGATCCTCCAAGAAGAAACTTTTACATCCTTTAGATTTCGAAAACACAAAACTGAATCTCCATTTAGTTGCCAACCTTCAATGGTCTCCCCACCATTGAGTATCGACCCCATGGTCACACACTCAAAATCAGATATCTGTGTCTCTCTAACTAGGCCAACCAAGTCAAGAATCAAAAAAACCGGGAAGAAGACCGCTCTATCGCCCTGGTCCTCACATTCCAACCACATATTATCTATAACTGACATCAACTGCCACTGGTCTGATGCCTGTTTCACCACCTGAGCGTATGATTTTATACTTAATGCATCCGCCACCGAATTTCCCTTACCCGGTGTGTACATCAAGTAAAAATCAAATATTTGGATATATTCCATCCATATCCTTTGCCTCAATTTTAAATCCCTTTGTGAGAAAATGTGTTTCAAGCTCTTATGATCTGCATATACCATGAATTTCTCACCCAAGAGATAATGGCGCCAAACTTTCAAATCATGAAATAGAACTACCTACTCCAAATCATGAGTTGGGTAGTTCTTCTCATGCACTATCTACTATCATGATCCATACAAAACCACATGATTCCCTTATATGAGAACACACCCCAACCCTGATCCCGATGCATCACAATACACCACTTACCCTTTTCCTAGTTCTGGAAAAACCATGATTGGTTCTGATATAAGGCCACTATTTATTTATTTGAAATAATATTGACACTATTCATTCCACTAGAATGGGACATTATTTCTTGTCAAAGCTATCATCGGCGAAGCCAAATTTGAAAAATCAGGAAAAAAACACCGATAATACCCAACAAGACCAAGGAAACTCCGTATCTCAAACACATTATTTGGTAGTTTCCACAAGATAACAGCCTCTATCTTTTATGGATCCACTGAAACACCTCTTTTAGAAATCACATATCCATTAAAAGGAACTTCCTGTATCCAAAAATCACACTTTGACAATTTGGCATACAACTGATGATCCCTGAAGATCCCCAGTACTGTCGCCAAGTGCTTCTCATACTCCAAATTTGTCTCTGAATACACCAGAATATCGTCTACAAACACCACCACAAATGAATCCATATATCTCTGAAATATCTTATTCATTAATGCCATAAACACCACTGGTGCATTCGTTAGACCAAAGGGCATAACCAAATATTCATAATGGCCATATTTACTTCTGAAAGCTGTTTTAGAAATATCATCCTTCCTCACCCGCAATTGATGACATCCCGACCTCCGGTTGATCTTGGAGAACCACTAGGCTCCCCTCAACTGATTGAAAAAATCATCAATTCGTGGAAGTGGATATCTATTCTTTATTGTAACTTGGTTATGTCTACGATAATCAACACAGAGCCTCAATGTTACATCCTACTTTTTCACAAACAACATCGGCACTGCCCACGGAGACAAGCTAGGCTGGATGAACCCTTTGTTTTCTAACTCTTCCAACTGGATTTTCAATTCCCGCAATTCAACTGGTGCCATCTGATAAGACGAAAGTGAGATAGGAACGGTCCCCAGAAGGAGATCAATCGTAAAGTAAACTTCTCTTATAGGAGGTAACCCGGAGAATTCTTCAGGAAAAACATCCATGAACTGATCTACCACTACCAGAAGAACACTCTGATCAACACCGTCTACCGATTCCAATGACAATGCCACCATTTGATACGATAACGCAGCCACTACTGGTGCCAAAAACTTGTTGCACCCTGCCTTTCATGCTTCTTTCCTCTAATGAAATGTCTAACGCTATCGTGTGTCATAAAATCCACTATTTGTGGATCACAATCGATGTGAGCCTTAAACTCCACCAGCCAATCTATTCCCAGGATGATGTCATATCCATCCATCTCATGCATTGAGAAATTACACACTATCTCAACCATGCCCACAATGACACAACATTCTCTACACAAGAAGGCTCGACACTCTCTTCGACCCAAAGGAGTTTGATGTTTCAAAACCGAGGGCACCATTTCTACCCTTAAACCCAGGAAATCAACCACACACGCAGCAATAAAAGAGTGTGAAGAAACCGTATCAAATAGCACTTTCATCAAGGTTGAATTTAAATGAAAAGTACCTCGCATCATGGATGGTCCTGGCTAATCATCCCCCACAACCTGCTTAGCTCCAAACACATGTTTTCTTTCCACACTCTGCTCTTTATTTCCTTGTTGTGGCGTCGTGGTATTCTGAGAATCACTATTACCCACATGACTCTACTGATGAGGGGTGCGATGTTGTCCCCATATCATCGAAGCATACAACGTCTGTGATCCCTAAGGAGTGTCACACGCACCAGACCATGGAGTATTTCGAAAATAACACTGCAGATTCCCCATATTCTTACAATAATGAAATGCTCGAGGTTGTGTTATACAATCCCGCTTGATGTGGTTCGTAGAACCACACTGAAAACATACCGGCTTTCTCTGGGGATTCAGAGGAAGATTTACCAATCCTACTGTCAGATTATATTCCATATTCTCGCCCTTGGAATAAGTGTTCGTCCTTCGCTTGAACCCATCATTAGAGTTACCACTATTCCACATGGGTACCACCATGCTTCCCCCGCCCGGATCTCCCAATAGATCCCGCTCAGCCACTGAGGCTCTATTCACCATCTTTGTGTAATCATCTATACACAGCACCACTATCTTTGAACAGATTTCTTGCATTAATCCCTCTTCCAAGATCCTTTCTTTCAATGATGTGATACCCACCACTTTGGGTGAAATCCTCACTATGTTCATAATCATAGCTGCATAATCCATTACAGACATAAGCTCTTACTTTAAACTGAATAAATCAGTCGTAAGCTGAATTCTGAACGTATTTCAGTATAGTTTTTTATTAAACACTTCTTCAAAGCCATCCCGCATCATACCCTGGTCTGTACACGCTTGGACTACCAACTCCAACCACTGAAGGGAAAGATATTCCAACATATACATGTCCAACTTCACTTTTAACTCTACTGGTGTTCCCAAGAACTCGATGATCTTGTTCATTCTATTCTACCATGATTCTGCCTTATCTGGCTCTGAATCACCCCTAAAGATGGGTGGATTCTAATTTTGAAACTGAACTGCATGATCCACATGCCTTTGTTAATACATTTTATTTCCACTTTCCACAGCTTGGAAAGCTTGCACTATGCTTTGCACTAGCTGCTAGTTCACCTGAGGCTCAGGTGCTACCACATTTTCAGCAGCCTCCTCCACTTGGTCTCTATGTGCCAACCTGGTGCCATTTCTATCAACAGAAAACAAACAAACATGAGTCTCACTTCTATAGACATCACGAAATCCCATTTTCAATCACTTTACAAAACAATATTTCACATGGCTTTCCAAGAGTTCACATTTTCCATGTTTCACCATTTTGAAAACCAAACCATTTTCAAAATACCAATATATTCACAATACAATTTCACACAGTTGTATCACATCATAAATTATTATACACCAATGAAATATCAATTCTAGAGGGAAGTCATTTCTACCATGCATGCCATGCTCATATCATTGTCTACACCCACGACAATGAGATATCCAATGCCTATATGTGTCTCTAAACACACTTATGTACCCAAATCATAGGTAACTAGAATTTCATCATAAAAGGGTTAGCTACATCCTTTTATTCTCTAAATTCCATGTTATGACATTACTACACCTTGCTACCACCCCAACTCAAGGAATATACCATAATGAATGTCAACTCCAAGACCAAGAATAAACTCCAAAGGAACGAACAAACTGATACCATTTGTAACACCCCTCCCCTACCACATTGGCATTAGGAGGAAGTGGGGGCTACTTGGCCTTAAGTGATGTTACCAAGATGCCAAAGGCTGGCAATGAATGCCGAGGGCTTCAAGATCAAGTTGGGGAATGATTTTCCCTTAAGACAAAACCAACCAAACCATCAAATCACAACTACTATATGATCCATGTCAATTAAATTACCGAACCATGCATTCCCAAAAGACAACCAAGTTGTTCCATCACACAAATCAAACCCAATACAACTAGACATGTCCACACAACATCAGAGTACACTGTGGAAACTAAACAACCAAACACCACAAGACATGACACCACCACAGCTCCACACCAAGCTCTAAGCTCCAAGCTCCAACAAGGAATCACAATGCTCCAGTAAAGGAGGGTGATGCCTTACCTTTTCCCACGTCACGGTACACGAAATCTGCAAAGACACCACAGTGCCAAAGTAGTGGGTGAGTACTAAAACTCAGTAGGATTTCCTCAAATGAATTCCCTACACACGCCACTAGGATAAAACCATTAGCACATTTATTTAAAATAGTTTATATAAAATAAATCACAAGTGCAACCATTTTCATAAGCCCAACATGCCCTTACCAAGCCATTACCCCCAAACCAAGAAAATAAGGGAAAGCCAACCAAACATGCCACAAGCCATCTCATAATTTACACATTAGCACTACAATTCCATCTTTCCAAGCAATGCACACCAAAACAACCTTAACAACCAAATAGTAGAACTATCGTTCAACCCGTTCACCCATTCACACCAAGAGGCACTTCTCGTCCACTTATCCTTGATGGTGGCCCTTCCATCCACTATCCATCCCCTTTTAATAGTGTTACTTCTTGCCACTTCCACAATACATTCAAAACAAGCCAATTCCAAGCATATAACCCACCAACGTCACAACCACATGCAATCAACAAATTCCATTGCATATCAATCCACTTCAATAAATCGTCCATTTATTGAAAACCATTTTCTATGCCAAACAACATTACAATAAAAGAACCCTTTTATTGAAAACCATTTTTCATCAACCATTTTCCTAAATCAACCATAGCATCACATTTTAAAACCTCCATTTTGAAATACACAACAATAGCATTTCACCACAAAACCCTCGTTTTCCCCAAAAATCCCCAAAACATCACCAAAGGGAATTCTAACCAATTTTGCACATCAAAACAAAATTATTTTCAATAACAAAAAATTTATTGTAACCAAAACCATTATCTCTATCCTAGTGGAGTCGAGAGAGAATCCACTTACCTTTAGGGTTCCTGAAAAATCGACCCACATGCCACCACACCTCAAATACGATGAACACACCACTGAAACCTCTCAAGATCCCATTTCCCTAACATCCACAAGCCTTAATATTAACATCCAAGGCAACTGTAACCCTAGATCTACACACAACCAGTGTAGATCTAGAAAACAAAGAAAGAGACTGATGTATATCTAGAGAAAAACACAAGAGAAACCGGAGGAGAGACTTACCCGGGAGAAACCACCTTCAAACCGCCTTGAAACCCCTTTGAAACGCTTCCAAATCGAGTGGGAGAGCACCCTTAACCCTTGAGAACCCAAAATTCCGAGTGAGGATCAAGTGGGAGGAAGATTGGAGTGAAATAGGTTAATACCAATGTATCCCAGAACTTATAACCCTATTTTTATATGGCCGCACGATTAGCTCGCATGGTTTGGAAAACCGTGTACAAACCATGCGCATGCTACTACCTCAAGAGCAAGGGTCCGTACGGTTTCCTCGCAAGGTTTGGAAAACCGTGCACAGGCCGTGCGAAGCCTACTGTCTCCCTTGCACAGTTTCCAGGAGAATCTTCACGGTTTCCACTGACTGTGCTCAAACCGTGCACTCCTTTAAAAGTCTCCAAACTCATCCAAAACAATTCCAAACTCTCTCATTCTCTTCCCAACTCATCCCATGAACATTAAAAACATAAAAATGCATAAAAAAGGCCACATACCTCAAAACATGGGTACTACATGACATATAATGAAGAAAGTGTTTCATGTTATACAATAGGAATATCAATGAGACATTTAAGTGGTGACCATCATAAACATGAACAATGAGGCATGATATATCATGATAACATAATAGTGACACAAAAATGCGGAAAAAACATAAAACACGACTAAATTAACATAGTTCAAGGATCAATGCTCGGATATCAATTTGTAAAAACTCCCATGATGGATTAAGTTTACTCACTAATCCCTTTCATGACATCTCATGAGACAAAAACATTAACCAATTCATTTGAGCACTATATAATTTCTGGCACACCCGTCACTTTGATTTCATTCACATTCAAAACTATACCATATAGCAAACATAACACTGACTGATATTTAATAAAATTTAATTCCATGATTTAAGAGTTTCAAATAAATACATTTAGATCCAAAATAAAATAAATTTATGTTCATAATGGTGAAAACCATTGATAGGAAATTGGAATGGGTATTCACTATACAATTGTTTGGGAAGCAAATTCATAGTGATATTTCAGTAGCATAATGGGGGAACATAAATATTCATAAAATGGATTATGAGAGTAATAAGGGTCTCTAATCATCTATAAATCATTTTTATAATAAGGGGATATGAAAAAACATATACCAATAATAGGAATTGGGGAATAAAGGCATTAGATAATAAATATTTTTGGATAAGGAGGAGAATGAGAGGATCCCATACAAAATTTCAACTTGGTAATAGGTGCACATTAATGTTCATGGTAGGGTTTAATGATAATTAAAAAATTCTATCAAAATATGAAATCAAATGGATAGTATGTAGGACATTGAAGAACATACACAAACATTAACAAGTGGAAATTAAGAGGCATTACATTAAAGAGGTTCTTTAATAAAATTAAGAGTGGAAGTTCCCTTAGAAAATATTAACATGATAAAGGCTGAGGTATTAACTATAATGAGATTGGATAAATGGTATATCATTATTATTGAATAAATTTTATAGTATAGAAATCGTTATAAAGATATTAAAACATAACCAAGTGAGATTACAAAGGCCAATTACAAAGAAGGTTCATAAATGGAAATGAGGAGAGAGAAATCCCTTAACATGAGAGGGTGGGTTTATATTGGAAAAGAGAGGATAATTCTTTATTATTTCCAAAACATAGGTCTTTGACTCTATAAAATAATGTAATCAATAAAAAAATTCCTTGGTTATTTCCCATGTTTTCTAAAAAAGTGGGATTTATTTAATTATAAGAAATTTTCAAGGCCATATATTAATTAAATATTACCCTTGGTGACGTTTAAGTGAGTCATGTACTAAAAGAAATGATTTTAAAACATTGAAATATATTATAGGTTTTTGATGATTCATTGAGGTTTTATAAAATTAATCAAATAAACCTAATATTAAATTATTTTAAATTGAAAACATATATTTGGTCATTAATAACCTTTATAGTATTTATTACAACGTTTTTGGGTCATTATGATGTCATAACAGAGATTATTTATTTATAAGGTATTTAATTTGGACTTGAAAATTTTGAAAATTTTATAAAATTATGAAAGATTCACCAAAAGGATTATTTATAAATTATAATTAAAAAATAAATATTTTCTATAAATTTATTTCTAAATATATTAGTTTTTATATTTAAAATAATAATTGACATTTATTGAAGAATGTTGGGTTTTTTTTGAAAATAATGGTTTTCAAACCCTCCTAAAAATTAATTTTGATTTTATAAAAATTAAATTATAATTTATATTTGATAAATAATATTTAATAACAATATTCTCATAAAATATTATTTATATAAAAAATAAATAAATTAATTAAAATAAATTCTATTATTGATTTGAATATTACAAAAAAATAAAATTTCTACTTTACTATAATCAAATAAAAATAATTTATAAAGTAACAATAATAAAATGAAAATATAATAATTTATATATAATATATCTATATTCATATTATTTGGGTCTTGATACACATCCATTTGTTACACCCAAAAAAATCCTTAAGTGTATGGTGTGTGACAGTGAGGGTTTCATGAGGTTGTTTGACATACGTGGTTTGGGTCGTGATCTCTCTGAGATTGAAATTATCCTTTAACGAGTTTTGATCATGATTATTTATTTGGATCCATGATTTTTATTAGTCAAGGAAAAATCCCTATGAAGCTCTCTCCCTTGGATGTTCTGATATAGGGGCCTTATAGGGTATAATCCTACTGGTTGGGGCCATCACTTCCTTTTTCTCTATCAATTGGATTTGTCATAACCCTATATTTTTTCTAATCATAATTTCACTATTTAATGGCTATATTATCAATTTTTATGATGATAAAAGGGATTTTAAATATAATAAGATATAATAAAACCATGTAAGTGATTTTGTTTTCTATAACTAGGATACATAATATGGAATTTAGTTCAACCAAAAAAGGAAATTTGTTAATAAAAATTTTGGTTTGCATATGGATTTTTCCAAATTTCATCCCAATTCTCTTAGTAATCCTCTCACAAAAATCCTAGTGTTTATGGTGTCAGAAAAAAATTTATTCTAATGGTGCCTTAAGTGGTATCCAATGATAAGGCATCAACAAGATAAGGGAACTCCCATAACTGATTATTTTAATTTTAATTCCTCCTCAACCTCTAAAAAAACAATCCTAAAAGGAATAACAACACTAGTATTATATATATAATATAATTTTGTTTCTACAATGGAATATATACCATCCATCCTTTTATCATTCCTTATATTAGTTTGAAAATAAAAACATAGTTCATAATATGGTTGGTTCAACACATCCATAAATAATGTTCTTGTTTTCTTCCATCACATTAAATGATGGGTTTAAAATATTATTATGGTCCAATATGATTATAATAAGTATGTTATAATATATTTAAAGTTATTTTTTAATTTTTTAATAGAAATTTAATTAAACAAATCTATTATAGTTCATAGTGGTCAGTAAAATAGTCTAAATGAACAGACCACATAACTTTAACAGTTTAACTAGGTTAATCATCCCTATGTAAAAACACATATGGGTATTTGGTACCATTTAAATTTATCTAAGTACATTAATTCAATTTCATTTCAATTTTACAGTTTTATTTCCATTAGCATAAAATTCAATAATTATCCACAAGTGATCTGAACTTGGATTCTTGAAATATACACCCTCAGAATAATGAAATTTAACATTACATGTCAATGAAATGGTTAAAAATATTAATAATAAAATTATTGTAAAAAAATGAATATGTAAAGGGATATAAATTATTTAGTTAATTAATCTAATTTAATTTTATAGGTTATTAAGTTCAAGTATAAAATTATTCTATAATATGAGGGAAGGTATCTCTTCGAACAACCCTTTCTCTTTGGGTTATAAACATTCTCTATCTACCTGAATTTTTCTATATCCCTCTATATCTCATTGATATTATTTAATTATCATAAATTATGTATATATTTCCCTCATATATATATCAATATTATTCAAAAATTATTTTATAGGGTAATATGTGCCTTACGTTTATTTATCAAATGCATTATTTAAAATCAAACCTGATTAATGGTAACATTTTTATTCCTTAATACTTTCATAAAATGATAATTTAATGTATTGATTCTGAAATTAACAACATATTTTTAGAAATATTCTTTTTCATTCAGATATAAAAAATCCAAAAAATGTAATTCCTAATTCTCTTTGAAATATTAATGAAATATCGTTTGATTATGTTATGAGGAATGAATACAAAAACTATTTCTTTTGATTGGTATTTATTATGTTTATACTTTATGATTGATTTCCTTTGGTGGAACAAAAAAGTAGGTATATTTTATTAATGGTGTGCCTATATAGTTTTCCAATGAATTGGGTAATGTTTTGGTCTCATGATATGGTATATATGGGATTAGAGAATGAACCCAATCCATGGAGGGACTCTATCAACAATGTATTGTTGTCTTGGAAATTATCCTTGAATTATTATTATGTCATATTTTATGTTTCTAAAACAATCCTATGATTCCATTATCATATGATAACATGTTTATTATGTTAATATCTAATGGGACTATTTATGAGCCTTATTTTTTATGATTGCATGTTATTCCTTTTGACTCCCATGTTATGTTTTGTTGTCAAGTTGATTCCCTTATGGGGATTTATTGATCCCCCTTTTCATTTATATATTCTCTAAGAAATACTATGAAATTTTAGGTGATCCAAGATATTTAAGAGCTCCTTAATAATATTAAAATAATGTCAATTTGTATTAGTTTCTTGTAGAAATATCATGAACCTAGCCTTCCAATAAAACAATGCCTCACCGTCATTAGGTTTCTTTTATTGGATTTTTTTTTAAAATAATTAAATAATATTTGTAAAAGGTTTGGGTCACTATAGTTGGTTTCATAGAAAGGTATAGTTAGTTTTGGGATTTAGTAGTATAATAATTTAGTGTGGACCCTAGGCATACATCTAAGTGTAGGAGAATATCTGGAAATTTTGGTAATAGAGTGTGTGGATTCCAAAAAATTACATCCCAATATAGATACTACAGGTGAATGTGGATTTGAAATTTTAATATCTAAGAGACATAAAATTGAAAATAAAATTTGGTTTTAACTATATAATCTATTGGTGTGAGACAAAGAGGACTTATTGCACCCCTAGTTTAACACACTTGGGGAATAAGCTTTGTCAAATTCATGAACCCCTTATGAACCATTATGAACGACTTGAATAAATTGTTAGGATATAAAAACTAATAGGGAAATTTCCATAGATAAACTATATTTAAACCTAGAGAATCATATTATAGGATTTACATATAATTTATAAGTTATTCATTCAATGTTTATAGTTTCCATTTTTTATATAGTTTTTAGTTTGAGCATTACCACCCCTAAATATATTTTTGATATAGTATTTTGCATATAACCCCAATAAAATATTGAATGGTGATATCCTTATCCATTATATAACATTAAATGTATTATATGATTATAATTCAAAATATTTTTAATATCTTTCATTTTTAGTATAACTATTCAAGGACTACATCAAAACAAGGGTGTTGAGCTACATATGAGAAAAAAATTGAGAAATTATTGTATCTAAAGTATATAACTTCTACCAAGTATATGTATGGTGTTAAAAACACCCAAATAATATTTTCATAATTTATATAGTGAATTTTCATTATATACTATTCATGGATTAAATATCCTTATATAAAGTCAAATCAACTTTCTCGAGAAGGAGATCACTCTTCACCTCACAATTAATCTTTTGATTATGTACAAGTATAGGGATGAGGGTGAATATACCTTAGAATACTATTCTCATGTGTGGATATGATTGACTTATGTTAATTTATGTATATCCCAAAATGATTTATACAAAGTATTGGATCAATTTTGATGAAATTTTCCCTATAAGGGATTATACTGATTTATTCCCTATATAATTTTATGGTCTTCATCATGGTTGAGAGGTTTAGTTCTAAATCAATATTATACATATATCTCTACCCATATTTAGTAATTCCTATTTTATGGACACCAAAATTTCATAAGAACTAAATAAATAGTTATGAGAGAGTATATAAAAGGGGTTTATACAAATGGGTTCTTCAATATGGAGTTTGTCAGTACTCTTTATCAAGAAGAAGGATGGGTTAATGTGAATATACATTTATTATCTTGAACTCAAAAAAAAATAATTATAAATTACAAGTATCTCCTTCCATAGATCTATTACTTGTTTAACTGACCAAATAGGGCTAAATATTTCTCTATTTTGTACCTTTGATAATGTTATCACTAATTATATATAAATATGGAATATATTCCATGTACTTTCATTTGAATATGGAATATACACTATATGTTTTCATTCTAATTCCATACAGAGTCAATAATGGTTCGTTATTTTTTATAGACCTAAAAAAAGAGTATTTAGTGATTTACTCAACAAATTTTTGGTAATATTTATAGCTGATATTCTAGTACATTATAAATTAAAGGAGGAGCCTAAAGAGAATTTGAATATATTGCTAAACACTTTGTAGAAGGATGATATATGTTGAATATAAATTAAAGTTATGTTTTTAATGAAGTAAGTATCATTTTTAGTGCATTCTATCACTAGGGAATGGATATTTATGGACCATTATATGATAACACAAATTGAGGCGAGGCCATAAACAACATCTATAATGGAGATTTGTAGTTTCCTTAAACTATTTCAGTATTACCAATGAAATTTAAGAAAATTACAACCAATTTCAAACCCACAAACCAAGATTAATAAAAAGTGAGTAATGATTTTATTGACTGATTGATGTTTATAAATCGTTATTTAAGTGAAGAAGTGTGTTACCATGCACCATTCTTCATTGTACCCTAAAGTGGAGAATATATTGTGGTATAAAGTGATTCTTAAATGATGTTATTGGCCTTTGTACTAATTTATAATGATAATTTGATATCCTATGACTCAAGTGAGTTTAAATCTATTGATAAATACATTCCAACACAAGATCTAGAGTTGGTTATAGAGATATTCACATCAAAAATATAGAGGCATTATATTTATAGGTAGAATTGTGAGATATATACGAATCATAAGAAACTATAATATATAATCACACATAAGGATATGAATATATACCAATGAATATAGGTATATATAATCCTTACCATGAATGATCAATCCACAACTATCATGGGAAGTAAAAAAAGTAGTATATTCTCTATATAGAATGGATCAGACAACATTTTGAATAATGAAAATTGAGAAGGATCGAATCTTCTTAAACATGGAAATAATTGACATAGGGACAATAAAGTTAAGGAAAACATAATTACTTTATCAAATGATTCTAAACCATACATTCTACATAATGTAAAGGATGATCAAAGAGATAATGATGAAATATAGAAAAGGATAAGGATATGAGAAATGGAAAATCCTTGGAGTTTAAGATTGATAAAGGAGGAGTTCTATGATTTGGGTCATGAATATGTTTACCTTAAAATAATAAGATAAATAATAAAATATCGAATAATTCAAATATATTTAGTTTCTAAATATTCCATGGGATAATGAAGATGAATTGAGATATTAGAGAGAACTAATGGTAGGAAAATATGAATAAAGAGATCACAAAATATATATAAAAGTTATTGTTATGTCAATAAGTGAAGTATTAAATGTAAAATTTTAATGAGATGGTGAAATTTTTACCCAAACCAATATATAAAAATGAAAAAATCACCATGGTATTTCTCACCGGCCTTTTGAAGACATCCAGTGGAAAAAATTTATATGAGTTGGTATAGATCATCAAACAATGACTAATCGCTTAATATAAATTTGATAGGACTTCTCACTCTATCATCCTACAAAGATATACATCATAGAAGTTTGGATACCTCATGATACACCAATATTGATTATATTTTACCCCAATTAATGATTTCAAATTATTTTATAAAAATGACATGCACATGTGAAAAACACTGAATTGAACTTTAGTATGACTTGTCACTTCTAAAATGATTGACAATCTAGATATATTACCTACACAGTTGAATACATGTTGATAATTTATAAATCCCAATCCTATAACACTTAAATATTTCTTATTAGAGGAAAAATATTCATTACACAACATAATAATCAATTCTAGAATCATTTAAGTTTAATTCCATTGGAAAAATCGATAGATAATAAAATGGTTCATAAGTGAGGTGCACCATGTCTTATTATGTTCTTAATAACTATCAACCTACTTAGAAATTTTATACATAAATACTTTATTCATAACCTATGTAATGAAAACATAATAAAGTGTGAGATTAGATGCTCAATATGGGTAAAAAAGAGAGATATCAACATAACATTAGTATATGGGTATGAGAAAAAGGGAATAAAATTTGAAAAATAATCCCCTACATATCATAGATTATAAAAATGAATCATGATATTAATATTGGTAGTTTATAATAAATGAATTATAAAGGAATCAAATAAAATAGTCCATAATAGATTAACATTGGGGTAAGACATATTGTTGTGGAAAACACATAAGCATTCAAAACCTTATGCCATGGCTTCCCAAAAAGACATTTATATCATGTTAGTTTTGGAATAACCACATGGGTACCTACTTTAGGATGAGGAAAATCTACTATGTACCCCCTTATTAAGCCTGTGATAACCTCATATGTACCCTTTGGGCATATAAAACATTAATAATTACCTAATGAATTAGAGGGAGATATATCTTCCACACTTTTCATAATGAAAATTATAAATATTTGTGATATAAGATCATAAAAAAGTTTATATATCATAATGCATGAAAGGAAATGGGTTTTAGAAAAATTTCTTCATATCATCATAACATTATCCTTAGAAAAAAAGAATGGGTTTCATAAATATCTTGTCATCATAAACATATAAACAATTCATAGAAATAATAAGAATTGTATACTTAGTTCATATCCCCACTGAAGAATAAGTTACATCAAAGGAAGTTATCAAAGATGGAAGATTATTTTTAAAGAAAAATCCCATGGATCATTTCTTAGGAAAATTAATTTCTTTAAAAATAACCTTTTTCAAACTATATTGTCATATAATATGATATAAATCATTTTCTTTGAAAATATTCTTGAAAATATACAAACTAATCATTATAAATCATTTAAAAAAATTATTGAGAAAAATAACCATTCATTTAAAATTAATTTTTAAAGTTAAAAATTCATAAAATATTTTGGAAATAATATTCTTTTAGCACATCCTTTAAAACATATAATATAATTTTTAAAGATCATTTAAAACATTTTATGATGAAAATATCCTTTGATATTAAAAAAAAGATTTTAAAATATAACAAATTTACAAAAAAAAAATTATTAGACAATATAATTGAAAAAATATTATGAAATCATTAAAACATTTAGTGGTCATGATGATAGGAAATTATACACATACTGCACATGTTAAAATGAAGATTGTTTTCACATTTTTGGTAAAAGGAAAATTGTACTTGTTTTGAAAATTACATGAAGAATCTTTTTAATTTATTTTTAATAAATTAATGGTAAAAAATAATTTAACCAATCCCAAAGTAACATTAAATGTTTTTTGAAAATATATTTAGAAAATACTGATATCGAAGAGAAAATGGTTTTCAACCAAAGAGAGAAAAAATGTCGGTTTTCATAAAAAAAATTATTTTGGAATCATTAAAATCCAAAGAGAAAAAAATAAAGGTAAAAAATGTATTACCAATAAATTTCCAATAAAAAAGAAATTAATGAGTTTCTTAAGATATAGAGAATAATATTTTATCATCATAATAATAAACATAAAAATTTCTAATAAACAATGAGATTGTATCATAAAACCCTCACTACTTTGTTAACTTTTGATCATAAAAAGCATGAAAAAATAAAATTAAATGGAATGTAAGATATCATTAGAATAAATAAATAAATGATATTACATTTAATGGGGATTTATATACTCCTCATAAAATAATATAGTTACATAAGATAGGGTATGTCCCAAAGAATACAAATTGATAAAAATATTTCTTACCTAAAGTCTTGAATTCATTGGTACGTTTTTTAAAATATTCTATAATAAAAATAATTTTATTATAAATCAATCAATTTACCATACATAAATATATCATATCATATATGATATACTTAAGAACATTTATTAATCATTTACAAAAAAATCCATTTGGAAATCATATTTTGGGAAAAACATATTTGTTTTTTGTGTATGTGCTAATTTTTTAATTTTAATAATATTAAATTGATCATGACTAAGTAATATATAAAAATTTAAACATGATATAAATTTAATATATATACACTATATGTTAATTTATATTAATCTATAAAATTTATAGATTAAAATGAAATACAACGTTCATGGAGATAGCTGGTCATACATATGCATGAACACTATTTCCATTTTTCTAAAAGGATGAAATGAAATAAATGTAAATAATATATGAAAATTAAATAATAATTTTTATTTCATATATATCACATATATTCATATTTTTTCCCTAATTATCTTACATTCAAGGTGTTAGTGAAAAACGAATGACATTGTCTCGCTAGGGCTGTAGTCCACTGTACACACGAACGATATTATCATATCCCCTATGGAATGTAAATTTAGAAGGTATATGTGATATAATAATTAAATAATTATAATTAGGTTTATAATATCATATATATTCATTTAATATATCATTATTACTATCCAAGTAAATATAAATGGCAAACACATGACATTGGTTCATGAGGCTGTAGTCCAATGTACACATGAGAGATGCTATTGTTTTCTAAAGGGATGGGAGGTAAGAGTTTAGACACATTATTATAATTCCATAGGTATAATAATGTCTTAAATATCCTATAAAAACATTAGATCAATTAATTAATCCTTCATTGAGATGTTGTGATGTAAATTGAATAACATTAGAACACGATGTGGTATCCCTCCATACTCATGGTCGATGGTTTCATATACTATATGATGAAATAGGATATGGATATGGATTATTTTAACAAAATATTAAGATATTAGTGTATGGGATATACTGGTGTTATTATATCATCTTAATTGAATAATATTTTAAGGAGTTAGAAGAATAAGTTATACTAAAACTTATAGTATTAAACTTTACCACTTCTTTGGATAACCAATTTAGGTCTAAACAAATTAATTCCTATATTGATTTTTTTATCTGAAAATATACTCTAGGATGTGAGTATGAATGTATATATGAAAATTGGGTAGGTATTAGAAAAAAATGGATTTTTGTGTGTGAATATAGGATGATAGATGGTGTCTTTTCCTATGTGGTTGAAGTGAAAACATAGAATTTTTAAAAAAAAATAATGTGTACCCATTTTTTATAATGAACCCTATCCTATTAGACTAGATTTGGTTCCTTACATTATTACACTTGAATAGATACAAGATTGATACCCCAAAGGCTAAAATATTTTACCAATTTTGGAAAACCCGATTATAAACATTATACCAATAATACATTGGGAAAAGAAAATAAATCATTACAAAAGTTAAATACTTGTATCCTTGAAACATATTAAAAGAATTAATCTTTATATCATGGGTAATGTAAAAAAATAAGGTTGAGCTCAACTTCTTAGTAAGTATTAAGTATAGTGTAGTCTATGATTAATCAACAAGCATAATTAAAATGGAGAGGTAAATAAATGAGAACACATTCTATATAGTTAATACTGGGAATGAATTGTGCACATAATATGAAAAGGTAAATAAACGAAAACACATTAAATTGAATTAAAAAACTGAGAATGAAATGCATTCATATATTTTTTCAGAGTTAAATTCTCATAGTTAATAATAACTAAATTCCAAATTAAGGGAATTATTTATTATTGGGCATCATTTCTAAAGCACAAGAAAATGTATACTTTCAAGACCACTCAAAATCTAGTTTAAAACTATTGGCAGAAACCAACTTAATTTGAGAAACTGTGTTGTATCATGAGAAACTATTGATGCATTAAGGGGATATATAAATTCATATCCTAACCCATCAGTTATTTTCAAAATCATTAATTATATATCAAATAATTAATTTAACGAATGAAAAAAATTCCTTATAAAATATCCATTTTGAGAAAAGGATAAAGATTTATCAATATTTCTCTATTTAATCAAACAACATTAAAATTAATCACCATATTTAAAATTGGTATATGTTTTTGGAAACAATAATTTTTATAACCCAAGAATATTTATATTTCAGATAAATTCCTATTTGAATGAATAATTATTAAAATAAGTGATTGTTTCAATAGAAAGTTAAAAATAAAAAAAGAAACAGATATTTCAAAATAACATTTTTCACATGGTAATATTCAAATCAAATAGCCATGGGTGAAATAATTATAAATTAAACATAAATAACAATGAATAATGAAATATTCATGATATTACATTCCAAGGAGTAGTATATACACCATATTAAAGTGAATTGTTTCATAATAAGAAATAATCATCAATGGAATGTAAATTGAGATGAAATCCCTTACTACTTAGAATCTTTTGAATTATAAGCCCCATGAAGGAAAAAAATTATAATAAAAAATTATATACCATAAATATAAATTTATTCATGATATTTAAAACAATAAGATTAGTATATACACCACATAAAATAAGTATGTGGTGACAATGGTGTATGCCTCACCGATGAAAAAGTGAGACCCTAATCCATTACCATATGCTTCCTTTTGGTTGAATGCTTTTTAAAATCATTTATATTGGTTTTAATAATTTTATTAACTTATAATAGAACATTATTGATATTTATAATATAATATATTTTCTTTTCTAAAATATTATCACTGGTTTGTTAATAATATTTCATTAGTCTCACTATTTCAGTTGTTAATTTCCTTGTTATTTTAGTATATTTTGACTAGTAATTTTATGTTCTGCTTACATTGATCAGGATTTCCCCATATCAAGATTATAAATTATGATTTAAATAATATATATATTTAGTATATATTTATTTTTAGTAATCTATAAAAATTAGTGATAGGATATGAAATTCACCTTTCATAGAGACAGTAGGTCGTATATACCCATGAAAACAAATTCCATGTTCGTATCACATGAGAATAAATAGAAATAAATGATATATATATAATAATTAAATAATAAATTTTATTTCAAATAAAGAAAATATTTTTATAGAACCATCCTCAATAAATTCTATGTAATGTGTGAATTAATGGCATCGCTTCGCGAGATGGAAGTCAGTCATACACACAAATGACGTTATCGTATTCCATAAAAACAAAAGAATGAAGGTATGAGTTATATAATAGTAAAAGATTAAAAAATATATTATAATTATAATATATATGATATAAAAACTATATAAATATCATTATTATCAACCTTTAATGGTGGTAATGGATGAATTAATGACATCGGTTCACAAGGCGGTACTCTTCTGTACACACAAATGATGATTGTGTATCCCATTTGATAAAAATGCATGTTTTCTAGGTCACTATCTTAAAAAACATATAAGTATATTTAATATACTTAATATATTATGAAATCAATATATAATATTTATTTAAGGTGTGAAGAAAGAAATAAAATAAAAGTTCTTGTTGAAGAACGTTACCACAGCTTCGGGTGACTCATTTTGGTTTTCACCAAAAAACAACCTAGGTTGGTTTATTCACAAAATTGAGGATTCTTGGATGAGGGGAGCTAAATTAGAAATTTATTAGGGTAGTTTTTGGTCTATAAAAGTGGATTTAGAGTTATAAAGAAGTGAGGGGGGTGAGTGGCCTTTTAGAGTGGAGATGGATTGACATTCTTGTAAATACCAAAAGGTAAACACTATTTGGAGGCATCCCTTACAAAAAGTACCACAAATATTAATTCGTTTTCTATAAAATAGGGTATATATTATAATTATTTCCATAAAATGTGTTTTATAAATGTTTCATGGGAATTTGGACCCTTCAGGTTAATGTTTGATAACAAAGTAATCTCAATTTTTTTTCTTTAACCACTGAAATTAATTTTAATTATTTTCAATAATATTTTTGGTAAAAAAATAATTAGAAATTAATATAAATTATAGATTTTTATGATTAGAAATATGGAATCCATTTTTTCAAATTTAAATCACAAAGGTGGAAAAAATTAATTTAAACATAATCCCGTAGATAGGATGCAAAATCGAGGTTTTAAAGTTAAATGATTCAAAAGATGATAATATTTTTTTCTGTAAATTTTATATAAAAATAATTAAAATCACCTAAATTGAACTAACATATTTATAATTGATAAAATTTTATTTTCATAAAAATTTAAAAAATTATTTTACATTATAAACGATTTAGGTGAAATGTCAATTTTCAATTAAAACTAAGTATTTATCACTTTTCATCAAAAAATGAATCATGACAAAAAATTAAAAAAAATTCCTTTTGCAGTAATTTTGAAGTTATTATTTAAAAAATGAAGCATATTTTTTTCAAAATTAATTTATTAAATCTTCATAATTTATTTTTAAAACTGGTGTTTCATTAAATGGAAAAAAGCCACATTTAGAACAATACTGCTTTTTATACCTAAAATTATATCTATTATTAATGTTATAATATTTTAATGAATATATAATATATAAATTTAATTTATATTCACTAAATAATAGTATTTAGTTTATGTTTTCATGATAAATTACTTTTGAGCACATAAAAATGATTATTTTTAAAAACATTCACTTTATATTCAATTAGTTCTTATATTAATTTCTAGTTAATTGGGGACACATGAAATAGAAAATATATTTAATAGGAAATTTAATACTATTTATAACCCATAATTTAATTTTTAGTGGATAATTTTTATATTATGTAAAAATATTATTAATATTTGGTAAAACATGGTTTTATGTTTAATTTAAGCTATCGAAGAATGTTACTCTTTTGTGAAATGCAAGCTAAGATAGTATTATATAAAATAAAAGGTATACAAACAATTAAATTTATTAAAAACAGTAAATTATATTGTTTTTATTATAATTTATATTATTAGTGTTGTGTTCATTACATGCGATTGAATACAATGTCTTTAGTTTAGAATTTCCATATGTTACATTATCCCCATATTTATTAAATTTAATCCCCAAAATTTAACCTGATATCATTAATCAGGGGTTAAAAATTTGGAATACTATTTTTGAAAAAACCCACAACATAAGAGGATTAATAAAATCCTCTTAATTAGAGAGAGAGGGACGCACAAAATTCATCCATAGTAATCACACAACTAGGTAATCAGATAGTAGAACATAAGTTTTAAATGAAATCATGAATATCAAATCGAAAAATAACCCCCAAATCCTGATAGAAAGTGATAGATAACATTTATCACAAGAAAATTTTTGATCTATAGAAGGTAACCAAACTCAAAGAAATATTTCAAAGATTCACGAAAAATATCATTCGTATCCTAAAAATGATGATAATTTGACAATTTTTTTGTTTTAATAACCCTTTCCTATATTTGATAAATTATTTCACTTCACAATAATATAATGATATATACTTACTAGATTTGATTCTATTTCATCAAACCAATATTATCCTTTGTTTATTAATTGAAAAATTTCTACTTCACCTCTTAGCATAGATTGCCTCATATGGGGAAGCAATACATCAATATCTAAAACCTAATCCAAATTTCTACTTAAACTATTCCATAAATTTTTAATATTTACAAAATATTATGGTCTAACAAAATAGAATAATTTCTTATAAAGTTAGTAGTATCAAATTTAATTTATCCAAATCAATTATCTATTTATCCAATATCATTATCTCAACATCAAGAACATATTAAGATTATCATTCCCTCAAACATCTATCTTCGAAAATTGATCTAGATGATACTAAATAACTTTTATTGATACCATTAAATTCATTATTTCCAATCAATTATGAAATTGTACTTTTAATGCACCGACCCAAAATATTGAATTCAGTGCCTTACATTATTACTCTATAATGATTATAAGGAATAGAATCCATATCGACCAAAAAGTTTTGTAGTTTTTAAAAACCAAATTACATACAAGATAATCATATTATATTTGGAAATAGAAAATAATGTATAGTAAATTACAAGGACTAATAAATTTCATCCTAAAAACTCATTCTAAGAAGTTATCTTCATATACTGGGGAATGGAAAAAAAATAAGGGTGAGCTCAAATTCTTTATAATGGTATGTAAAATAGAAGAAACAATGAATAAATTATCATAATAATAATGGAAAGGTAAATAATTGAGAACAAATTCCTTATAAATATCTAAAAAAGGCCTAAGGAATATGACATGGTAGATAACTAAAACAAATACCATTTAGTCAATAGACTCGGAATGAAAAGAATTCATATACATATAACAGAAAAAATATCATGGATAATAATAATAGATAAATTATAAATAAAGAATGATTAATTATTGGATTCCAGGTTAGGTACATGGTACCTTTTTCTTCAAGACCTTCCACATGATAGTTTAGAATACTGGGTAGAAACCCATTTTATTTGACTAATTGATTCATCTCATGAGACTATCAATGTATCTATGGTCTTACATTAACTGGTCCCCAACCCATATCATACTGGTTCGTTCTACGTGGAAAAACACTTGAATGGTTTGATAGAAACATATTTCATCTAATGATACTACTAATGAATTGAGGGTCTATCTATAAATGGCTCCCACCCTTTTCATTACTTTATAAAGCATTCATCATATATCTAGTAGTTGATTTAATTAATAAATTGTGTGCCTTATCATGAAATATCCAAATTGAATAAATTATATGGTTTTACTAATAATTCACCAGTAGAGGATATGTAATTTGAAGGGGTTTTGATGTTGATGAATGGAAATACCATTGAATGATCATTAAACCATTATTGAGGAATATAATCTTTTAGCATTTCAATGTGTCCCATACCGATTTGAAATTTTTGAATAATAAACACCATGAAAGAATAAAATTAAATAGAACTTATAATATCATGAAAATAAGGAAATTAATTATATAATATGTCATTTTTTAATTATTTACATCATATATATGAAATATGTGGGGAACTGTGCACACATGTCATGGAATGAAAAGTGTGAGAAGACTCCCTTATAATTGTGGCAACATTTGAATTAGAAACCCCAAAAGTAATAATCAAAAAATGAAAAATTTAAATAACATGATGGTAAAATAATTCAAGATATAATATATGAAAATTTAATTATATACAACACAAAAAATAAGCAAGTGGTGAATATGATATTTATCTCATAGATGAAAAAAAGTGATAAGAAAATCAATAACCCAACACATCCTTTTAAGTGGACATAATTAAACCTCATGTATAATGGTTTAAAGAATATAATTAAATTATCTCAAATACATATTAATATTTATGATATCATATATGATATTATCATAATATCTTATTATCGAATTGTTATAATCTTTCATTATTGTCACTATTTCATGTGTTAATTTCCTAGTTATCGAGTATGTTTTGACTTGTTATTTGTTGTTCTAGTTATTTAGATCTTGATTTCATCATATAATTATTTTAAATCATGACTTAAATATCATATATTTTCATTAAATATATATTTATAATAAATCATAAAATTTGGATATAGGAAATGAAATGCACCATTCATGAAGATAGTAGACCGTACGTATGCATAAACGATACCTCCATTTCTTCATCAAATTAAATTACAGAAAATTAAGTGATATATATGTATTTTATAATTAAAGTAACATAATAATTTAATATATGTCACATAAGATTATTAAAATCATCTTTAATGCCTTCCATGTATAGTGTGAATGAAACACATCACTTTATGGAAATTGTAGTCCATACATCCACAAATGATGTGATCGTATTTACAAAAAATAGAATGTATGAAGGATTGTGTTATATAAAGAATTAAATAAGTATAAATAATTAATAAATTTGATATATATATTATCAAAATAGTGATTCAATCATAATTCCCAACCATGGGAGGTGGTAAAATAAAAATGAACGACAACGTTTCATGAGAAGGTAGTCCATCATACACACAAAGGAAAAATTCATTACCCATTTGATGGAAGTGTGTGTTGGAATATGTAATAACAATATTATATAAACATATCAATACATTTAGGATACTGATTTTATTATATAATCATTAAATATATAGAAATTAATTGTTTAAGAATAAAATAACACAAAAATGATCATTGAATAATGTAACCTATTTTTCAAGAATCTCATTTTTGTTTTCACCAGAGGACTTCCAAGGATGTATTCATTCCCATCATGAGAATTATAATGTTAGGGGAGGGATTTTTTGGAGTTATTTATGGAGGGTTTGGATGATAGAAATATAATTAGTGGTGTGATGAAGTTGGAGGGGTGAGTGGATTTTAATAGTGGAGGGGATGTGAAATTATGGAAAATATAAAAAGGTAAACACTATCAGGAGGTCTCCCTTAACTCACATGCAACAAAAATTAAAAAATAATATATTAATGTGAATTTATAGTTGATAAAATCCTCCAAAACAAAAAAAAATGTGCATTTTTATAATTCGTTTTTGCAGTCTTTGTGTTTTTTTATTCTTTTTAGTATGGTTTCCCATTAAGGTAACTAGTATAATATCCTATGTAATTTAATTGTGTGAAAAAAACCAATGAAATTTAACCATTAAGACTAAATAAATGTGTGAATTATTAGAAAATATATACCCACTTAATAATAAAAATTATAAGTAATCTAAATAATAAAAATACCATGTGTTTTGGAAATTAATTTTAAAATAAATGCATGTAATGTGCAAAAACAGTACTTTACACCAATCAATGATAACAATGTTATTCCAATTTAAGGGTCAATATTTTAATTATAAAATATAATTTGGTCCATCAATAGAAAATATGTGAAAATTATTAACATTTAAAAATAAATTTTAATAAGGAGATGTTTCATTAATCTTTAATCAATTAATAAAATATAATTTATTGTAAAATAACATTAATATCAATTTTGAAATTACTTGTTTAATTTTAATTTAAAAATATGAAATTAGTATTGTAAGTAAAATATATTAATTTAAAATCTTTTTAACATGATATATTAATCTGAAAAAAAACAATGGAACACAATAATTCATTAAATATACTTTCCATATAATTTTTTTTCATTATTCATTTTATTGAATTATTAACTAAATAAACCATGCTTTAGAATTTGTTAAGAATTAAATGTAATTATATAATCACTAAAAATTAAATGTAAATTCTAATTATAAAAGAAATAATTTTTCCTTCAAAATAATGTTTATATATGAAACAATTTAGCTTTTTTCCATACTTTAATACATTATAAATATTAATGGTAAGGAATGTTACTTTTGTGTATTTTTTCTTACCTAACATATCATATTGGTAACATTGAGGAACTTGTTCCCAACTAACTCATAAATTTAGAAACATGAGAGGATACAACTGAAACATTTAAATAAAATGGTTTTTGATAATTTTACAGGACATTTTGACAATTAAGTTTAAGGTTTAATCCCTTGTTAAGATTAATTTTACCTTAACCACTGTAATTAATTTTAAAATCATTCACTAATTTTTTGGTCAAAAACAATATTGAAATTCATTGAAAATAAATATTATACTGATTACTATAGTGTATATCTATTTTTCCAAATTCAATTCCCATAAGTGAAAAAAATTAATTTTAAAGCTAATCCCACAGACGTGGTGAGAAAGTGGGGGTTTAAAGTGAAATGTTCAAATGTTCATTATTCTTTTTTGTATAAATTAAATATAAAAATTATCCCAATGAAATGAATTGTATTAATATATGTAAAATTGATCTATCTAGGCCTTTAAACATATCTAAAATATAATTTAATATTAATAATTATTTAAATGAAGAGGCATTTCTTTACTAAAATGTAGTACTTTTTACTATTCCTCAAAAAATGAATCATCTCAGAAAAGTACCAAAAATAGAACCTAAGATAATTTCAAATTTTTAATTCATAAATTATGTTTATTTTTACAAATAAAATTTATACATGTGTGAAAATTTAGTTTTAAAATAGATTTCCAATTAAATGGCTGTAAAACTCGGTGTTGCATGTAATATAATCTATCTCAGTGTCCTTTGTAACACTAGACGAGTTAGTGTTTTGTATAAAGAACAATATACATTGAAGAAAATGTATTATAAAATAAAAATATTACAATGCCTTTGGATTTTACATTCTCCCTACAATAATTAAATTTTGTCCTCATAATTTAATATTGACATTCGTAATTGAGGGATTAATATTTGAAAATACTATTTCTAAAAAACCCCCATAATATAGGGGTTTAATAACACATATTTATAATAATAGGTAAAATAAAATTTGATTTTTTCTAAAATACTAGGATTTATTATAATATAAAACTTGTGAAAACATGAACATGAAATAATAATTTAATTATCATGTTATTCTTGAGTGTAACAGAGAACAAGTTTATCTGAATGGTGATAACAAAAAATCCTTAAAAAATATTTGATAAAAGTCATTTATATCATAAAATTTTATAATAAAAGGACATAATTTTATTTTCAAGACCAACTTTCCAAGAGTTTAGGAATTCCTCCACTCTCTATGAATTTAAGTTAATATAAATTTATATTTCATAAGCACAATCACATCCTTTGGTTTTGACTTGAATTGTTTCTACATAATTTCATAACAGAAATTTCAAAATATGTTGATAGAATACATTAAAATATATAACATTTTTCAAATATAATCCTAAATAACTTTATAAATGGAATAATTTTCCAAAATATTATGATTGAACACTTCATAATCATTTCCAAGGAAGTGGGTACTATCCATATTTATTTAATCTAAATCAATCATTTTTACTTTTTAAAATAATTATCCCAATACCATGAACATTTTGACGTTCATATTTCCATCAAAGATATGTGTTCCATGAATCAAAACAATTTATTAAATCATATTTCTTATTTATAAGTTCTATTCAATACATGCATTCAAATATTTAATGAAAAAGTACGTTAGTACAATCCTAAATTATTTCACAATTATTATAACTTGAACCTTAATTATAAATTACAAATATAACATAATTCATGAATCCAAAAAAAGAAATATTAATAAATAAACTTTTTATATGGTGGTAGAATATTCTTAGCCATGATCCATTAGCCACTATTGGGGTATATTCATTTGACACATCATACATTTATTTGAATAGTGTCCCATATCCTTCTAGTTTAAGAATTGTATATTGGAAATATTTTTCTTATACTTTTAATCACAAGAATAATGAACTTTCTCTCCACACTTATAAAAAACTATCACTCCTTTCAAGAAATTACCAGAGTGACTATTTCCATAACTAGTATATTTTAGAAAATACTTTATTCCTTTCTCCCTTTATCCATCATTTTCCCAGTTTTCCTCTTGTTCTCCAGATTCCATCAAAATATATATTAATTAGAGAATTATTTCTCTATCTCATTATCAATTGATTATATGTTTTCAAATAATAATAATTCAAGGGAGACTATTTCCCTTCAAAAGATTGGATTAATACCGGAAAACAAATGACCATTCTTTCTATTTAGTTCAATTTCATTTGTGAGGTTCAAATTCCCTCTTCTAATATCCATTTCAAAATGATGAAATAAACATGAATAAATATTATCATGTTTAATCCCAAAACAACTGAAATACATAACATAAATTAAAAAATTTACATTGAGCTATTCTTAATATAATAAACATGGTTTCTTTAGGATGTTCTTCTATAATTATCATCAAATTATACCTTATTTTTATTTAACATGATATATTATTTCATAAATCTAATTTACATGGTTTATGCTAAATTTATTTTTATAAAAACAATAAATCCCAAACCCTAGATGTCTGGGGCTGGTGCATCACTTTATTAAATGGGCATGATTATAAGTAATCAAATGACAAAGGACCAAAATGTTTAGCATTTTTTGAAAACTAGATTACATAAATTATACCCTTATCACATTGAGAAATAAAAAATTAAACATAATACATAAAAAGGAATAATAAACTATAACCTTGAATCTCTTTTTAGGAATTCATCACCATATCTTGGGAAAATGAATCAAAATAAGTGTGAGATAAAATGCTTAGTAAGGGCAAGTAAAACAGAGGAAATAATGAATAAATGATCCTATTAATCATGGAAAGCAAAATTATTTTGCACAAATTCCATATAAATAAATTTATAAGGACAAATTAATATAGAATTATAGATAACTATAACACAATCCACAAAATTAATAAACTTAGAATGAAATGCATCAATAGATTTTCCAAAATAAAAATAGAATGGATAATAATAAAAAATGAATTATCAATACAAGAAGTTATTAATTATTTTACTCCATGTTTCCTAAGTATTTGGTTACTTTAAAATTAGTACCCATCCAAATTTTCATTAGCATATCTGGTTGAACGCCATCTGGTTTGGCCAACCAATTCATATCTTGAGACTATCGATGAGTTGAGGGTATTACATTAACTTGTACTCAACCCGTATCATACCCATATATTCTTGTTGAAAAAAATAAATGGATTTTAAAAAAATATATTTAATCTCTGGAATCTACCGTTTCATCATGGGGATCTCTATAACCATACCCCACCCATGTTATTACTGTCCAAAAAATTATTCATATATCGAATAATCGATTTAATTAATAAAAAATGTGCATTATCATTAAATATACCTATTGAATAAATAATATATATTTCTAATATATTACCTAGTATATTATAATTCATAACAAGGTTTTTTTATCTTTATTAATGGAAATATTATTGAAATATCATTAAAAACACTTTTGAGGAAAATAATCTTTATATATTCTAAAGTGTCCCAAACCACATTAAAACATTTGAATAATAAACCCCATAAAGGAATAACAAAAAATGAAAATTATAACTTCATGAGAATAAGTAGATACAATATATTACATGTAATAGTGGCTTTGTGTACACCATATAAAAAAATAATTGGTGAAAGTGGTGTGTGACTCACAGAATGAAAAGTGAGAGGAGAATCCCTTCGAATTATAGTTGATTTTAAATTTGAAACCCAAATGTAATTATAATAAAATAAAACTATATATCACATGAAGGAAAAATATTTCATGATATAATATATCAAAATTGGTAGTATATACACAAGAAAATAAGTAAGTGGTGAATATGACATTTTTCTCACAAATCTAAAAAGTGTGATGAAAATCCCTTACCAAACACTTTTTTATGTGTGAACACCCTTTAACCTATTATATAATGTTTTTATGAATTTTATTAAATTATTAAATAACCATATTAATTTTTATTATATCATATATAATCTATTTATAATATATTATTACCTATTTGTTAATAATCATTTATTATTTTCACTACTTCAGGTGCTACTTGCTTAGTTTCTTAAGTATGTTTTGACTTGGTATTTATTATTATATTATTTAGATCATTATTTAATCATATAAATAATGTAAATAGTTATTAAAATATCATATATATTCATTATATGAATATTTATAATAATCTATAAAAATTTGAGATAAGAAATGAAATTCACTATTAACGGAGATAATAGGCCTTATGCACTTCTAAATGCTAATTCCATTTAGTTTTCATATTAAAAACTGAATATTAAATGATATATATTTATATTATAATTAAATTATAATATTTATTTTATTTTTTAGATATTATAATAAAAATCATCCTTAATACATTACATCTATAGAGTGAACGAATCACATCTCTTTGAGGAGGCAGTAGTCCACACGTCTAGAAATGATGTTATCTTACTTATAAAAAATGGAAAGAACTAAGATATATGATATTTATAAATTTAATAAGAATAATGAACTAATAAATGTCCTATATATAATATAAGAATTGTGTTTCCATCATATTTCCCAACCATGTGAGGTTGTAATGGAAAAGTGAACGACATTATTTCATTAGGTGGTAGTTCGCCATACACACAAACATAATTTTTATTACCAATTTCATATAAGTGTTCATAGGTGCATAAATAACCCATAACATAACCATATATAATTATATTTAGTATTTTGATGTTATTATATATGAATTTAATTTGAAAAATAATTTTTTGATAAAGAAATAACCAAAATGTGATCATTGAAGAATGTTACCTCTTTTTCAGGTAACTCGTTTTGGTTTTCACCAAATAACATTCTAGGATTGATTTATGAAAAAATAAATAATTCTAGGTTTATGGGAGGTATTTTGGGGATCAATTTGGGAAGGTTTATGATGAGCCAAATTTATTTTTTGGAATGATGAATTTGGAGGGATGGGTTCCATTTTATAGTAGAGGGGGAGTGAGATTCTTTTAAATATAAAAATGTAAGAACAATTGGGGGTATCTAATAACTCAAGTGAAAAAATATATAGAAACAATGTATTAATGTGAATTTATGGTTGATCCAAATTTCCAACACAAAAAAAAATACATTTTCATAATTTTGTTCCATACTTTTTATGTTTTCTTATATTTTTTATTTTGATTTTTAATTTAGGTAACTATTTTTATAACCTTTGTAATTTAAGAATTAAAAATAAATTGAAGTGATATTTATTATAAAATATATTCCCACGTAATTATAAATTTTTTATATACTATACATAATAAAAATATCATTTTTTTGGAAATTAATTTTAAAAAAATAACATGTTACATGAAAAAACACTACATTACCCTAAACTGCGTGAATGATGTTTTTTCTATTTCAGGGTCAATAAGTTGATTATTAAAGATAATTTTGTTAATTAAAAAACCATAATTTATATTTTATATAATTTGAAAATAATTTATATTATTTTTTAATTTCTTATTAATTTTATATCAATTTATAAAATATCATTTGCTGTAAAATAACATTAAGGTCAAATTTGAGATTATTTATTTAATTTTAATTTAAAAATATCAAAAAATATTGGAATTAAAATATCTTAACTTAACAGCTATGTAACATGTTCTATAATTCTTTTAAAATAATTTATCATAATAATTAATTACAATTACTTTACTTTAAATGTTTTTAGAAACTTTTTTTTGTTCAATTATTTAATAAATAATCCACATGTTAGCACTTTTTAAGTGTTTAATAAAATTTTATCATATATAAAAATTAAATTAAAATTTAAAAAATCATTTTCCATTGAAAATAATTATCGTAACTGATGTTATGCATCTTATTCCATTCTCTAAAGCATTATAAATTTTAAGTGCAAGAAAAATTACTTTTTGATATTTCCCTTAATTAACTTATTATATTGGTAAATTCCATGAACATGTTTCCCATTAACTCCTAAAATTATAGAAACATAGTATATGATCTTAATATGATAATTCAATATTTTTGAACAAGTTTCTATGTCATTTTGTAAATTATAATTAATTAATAAATTCATAATGAATTAAATTCCTTATCATACAAATCATGTATGAGGAATAAGAAAACTTATACCATCAATACATTTCATAAGCCAGTTTTAAATTACAGTTATAAACTCATTTAATTTGTGCGAATGAGTTTTCTACTGAGAACTTATCAATGCATCAAGGAGAAATATAAAATTCAAGTCCCACCCATTAATTTCATTTCAAATACATCCTCATATATCATGTAATATAATTAATTAATTAACAATATACAATATCAAATATCTGTATTTATTGAAGGATAATGATTTATTTATATTTTACAAGTTAATAAAAGAACATTCAAAGAAAAAATATATATAAAAAATGGTATATGGTTTAGGAAAAAATTAAATCTGTCACCCTAGAATATATATATTTATAAGAAATAAAAATTAAAATGAAAAATGATTACAATATACTGATTATGTCAATATAAAGTTAACAATCACAAAAGAGTATTAGATTTCACAATAACTTCCATCACTTGGTAATATTCAAATTTAGTATCCTTAGATTTAATAATTCAAATTGAGAATTAAAATACCACGAATAATGAATTATTAATGATATTACTTGTCTCGGAGTAGTATGTACACCACATAAAAGTAAATTGGTTCATAATAACAAATAAATCACAATGAAACATAAATGGAGACAAAATCCATTACCGATAATAAATTTTGCTTTACAAGCTCCATGAAAGAAATAAAATGAATGAAAAATTTAAATGCAATGAATATAAATGTATTTATGATATTTTAAAAAAATATGGTTAGTATATACACGATAAAAGAGATATAAGTGGTGAAAATTTTGTATGCCTCATGGATGAAAATGTGAGGCAAGAATCCCTTACCTTACACTTCCTTTTGGTTAAACAATATTTAACTAATGTATACTGTTTTTAATCAGGTTATTAACTTTTTAAAGAAATATATTAATATTTAAAATATCATATATTATCCTTTTATAACATCTTATCACCTATTTGTTGATAATATTTCATAATTTTCGTTGTATTTGGTGTTAATTTCTTAATTTTTTGAATATGTTTTGACTTATTTTATATTCCTCCTATGATGATCTTTTTTTACCATATATATAATTTAAATCCTGATTTAAATATAATATATATTTATTATATATGTATTTATATTAATCCATAATATGTAGTTATGCGAAATGAAATTCACCGTTCATAGGGACGGTATGCCATACGTTCATAGGAACACTACTTCAATATTCTTTTCATATTAGAAAAAAGAAATGAAAATGATACATATATATATATATATTATAATTATAGTATAATTATAATCTTATATATATCACATAGTTTTACTAAAAAAATCCTTAATGTATTCCACATAACGTATGAACAAATAACATCAGTTTGTGAGTCGGTAGTCCTCCGTACACCTGAACGACATTATCATAATACAAAAGATGTAATGTATAATGGTATGTGTTATATAATAATTAAATAAGTATAAATAAATTATAAATATCATATATATCATTTATGAACCATAAATTCATCATTATTCACATCCTTAAAATAGGGTAATGGAAGAAGGAAAGACATCAGTTTGTGAGACGATAGTTCATCATGCGCATGAATGGTGATTGTGTATCCCATTTTATGGATGTGTGTGTGTTTGTAGGTCATAAAATTAACATAAAAAAATTTCAATGTATTTATGGTACTGAGGTTATTATATATAAAATATATAATAATAATTTTTGGTGAGGATAAAGTAATAATTCAAAAGTTCTCAATGAAAAACATTACCTCTTCTTCAGGTAACTCCTTTTGGTTCAAACCAAATGAAATATTTGGATGGATTTATGAAAAAATGTGGCTTCTAGGATGAGGTGATGGAAGTTTCTAAGTTATTTATATAGAATATTATCATGTAAAATGTAATTGTATGTGTAAATAAGTGATGGGGGGGAGTGACCTTTTATAGTGTATGAGGAGTGACATTCATGTAAATATCAAAATGTAAACACTATTGGGAGGTATAACTTATATAATTTGACTAAAATAAAGAAATATTTTAGATAAAATAGTGAATATGGTATAAATATGTTCATAAAAGTTTTTTGGAAAGGTTTCTAGGTTATTGTTCCCATTAAGACTAAATCTTAACTAATAAGTAAAATATTTTTTACCTTAATCCCTATAATTAATTTTATTTTTTTCACTGATATTTTTGTTAAAAACCCATGGTGATCTTACTATATATTATAAATTATTATTAATTAAACTAGGAAATCCATTTTACTAAATTTAATTCACATATTTTGAGGAAATTATTTCAAAAGTAAGCATGTTGATAAGATGGGAAAGCATGTTTTTTAATTTGAAAATGTTAAAAGGTCACTATGTTTATATATCTAAAATCAATATAATAATGACTCAAACGAAATAAATTGAATCAATATATATATATATTATCTAATTTAACATTTAAAAAAAATTAAATATAATTTATCATCCCAAATTATATAAAAGAATAGTCAGTTTTCAATTAATGTTCAAAAAAATTTCACTATTCAAACAAAAACATTCTCAGAAAAATACAAAAAAAATATCCCAAGATATTTTTGATATTAAAATTTCTAAAATTAAGTGTATTTTTTCAAATATAATTCATAAAAATATAATAATATAGTTTTAAAATAAGAGACCTAATAAAAGGTGGAAAAACTACCTTTAATAAAATATAACTTTTTATATATAAAATTTGATTTGTTTCTAATTTAAAAAAATTGGATTGAATATATAATATATGAATTTAATTTATATCAACTAACTAGTAGTAATTAATTTAATTTATTAGGATAACATTTCTTTTGGGAATATAAAAATAGTTCTTCATAAAAACATTTCCTTTATATTCAATTGGTTCCTATATTCATTTCTAGTTAATTATAGACCAATAAATTCAACAATATATTTCAAATTTCTGATAATACTATTTGTTAACTCTTTCTTGGAGATAATTATCATTTTAAATAATAATATTAATAGTATTCTTCCAAACTCGGTCTTATATGTAATGCAAGATATCAAATAGAGTTGTTATTGCATGTAATGAAAGTTAACTAATTATTGCATGCATTGAAAGATATAGTATATATTGAATTTATTTAAAGTATTAAATATATAATAAATTATTGGAAATTTTTATTCCTTATAAATTCTCACTATTACATTTATACATGATATCAAATACAACATTCTTATATTAGAATTTTGGGATGATTTATTTTTCACTTGTCAAAAAATCCAAAATAGACTATTATCGAATGTAAGTGAGGATAAGGTATATATATGGAAATAAAATGTGTTTTTGAAACATCTATAGGTTATTTTACCTCTTATATATTTAGTTTAGCCTCAGGTAAACATGTTTTAACCATATACATAGTAATTATTTTTTATTGTTTTAACTACAATTTCTGACCAAAAAATACCTTGATATTTTTATATTATATAAATTGATATAATTAAAAAAATCGAATAAATACTTCAAATTACCATTAATTGAACTTGAAAATGTACAATTTAAAAATATACCAATAGTTGTGATGAGAAAACAGTTCTCAATGAGAAATGTTTGAACATTTAAAATGTTTTTGTATCTAAATTTATTATGAATTTGATTCCAATGGACTAAATTTGATTATTAAAAATATAATGAAAATAATTTTACTTTTAAATTTGGGTTTAAACCAAAATAACCTTATAAATTATTTCAATAAAAATGTGGTTTTAAATGAAAACTATTATCTCAAAAAATTCATTGAAAAAATACTTTTAGAAATATCCTAAAAAATTACCATAAAATTTTATTGATAATTATATTGAAAAAATGATGTTAATTATAAAAAAAATTCTAAATATTTCAAAAATTAATTTTAAAATAATTTTACAAAATATCATAAAATTTAATTTTAGAAAAAAATAAATTTAAATCAAAAATGTTGATTTATTTTTATATCATGCCTAGAGAAAATATAAAATAAATGTTTAAATTTTGATTAATTTTTTTCACAATATTTATTTGTTGAATTTATTGAGATAAAACGTGTTTGTGTGAGTTTTTCTTTTCAGAAAAATATTTTATTTAATTATATTCATCCCCATAATTCTAAAGGATAGACAATAACTATCATATTAAATAATAATATTTTAGTAGTATTTATTATTTCCTTTAAATATGGAATTGTTTGTAACACACACTAAAATCAGTGTTTTGTGTAACATAAGTTAAACTTGGTGTTGTGTATAACACAATATATCAAAACAATTAAATTTATTTGAATTTTTTTTTCACAAAATCAAGGGGTGTAACATTCTACCAATTAAATAAATTGAGTCCTTGTAATTTGAACTTGTTCTTGGTAATCAAGGGTATTAAATTTGAAAATACCTTTACGGGAAAACCACATCATAAAAAGTGTTAATAAATCATCCTATTAGAAAGTGAAAATGGGATGTGTGAAGGACACTTATAATAACACATAAATAGGTTTCCATATCGGAGATCATTAGTGGGATGTTAAAACATGGACATGAAAGGTAAAACTAATCCCCAAATACTAAAAGAGAGTGATGTAAAACATGCCTAAGATAAAGTTAACAACCAAAATCCATAAATCTATTATATGTGAAAATAAGATTCTTTCTTCATGAATAAATGTAAATATACAACATTTTATTTCAAGATCATTTTCATAAATTTTAAAAAATTTCATGAGAAGACATTCTTACTTGATTTAATTTTATTTTATAAGCATCAATCATCCTTTTGGTTGTGACTCGATCAATTCCACTTCATCTCTTACTCAAAGAGAAGAAATTTTCATGCTGGAAGCTCTAACAAATCATAAGAACCATAAGAGTATTATAAATTATCCCTTATATGTTTATTATAAAATCTGAACCTAAACCAAGAATTATAAGCCAAAGTGTCACATGACCACATGCAGGCCTACCCATAAACCAGATGCTACCAATTAGTAGATAGATTCTAAATCTCGAAGTGGAGAGACTATACCCCCTTATCATGTCATGGGACCAATATAAAATACCATCAATATATAAATAAAAATAATAGTAAAATATGTGGAATCTAAATATATAACACATGTCTTATAAAAAATAAACAAACATAGATCCATGGAATGAGGTAAGACATTAAAAAAAACAATTGATGTCCCATTCAAAATCCATCTACAATCATTAGAATCATTCAGTTCCACATGCTCAACCATCCATCACAGGTCGCTTTCCCATTATTGAATCTCTAAGAATGCTATCTATAAGTGCACCAAAATGCTCAAGTTGGGTGTGAGTAAAAGAATTAGTAGGACACCACCAATGACCATTAATAATTATGCATAAAATATTCAAGTGTATTTCAGGGACCTAAAAATGGTATATATATAACCACCATATATCCACTAAGTACCAAGGACATACCAGGTCCTTGGAGAGAAAATCTACCTGCTTCGGAACCATGATGGGAGAAACATACCCTACATCAGTACATTTCCAGATGGGACATCAGTAACCAGCCTAACATATCCTACTCAAGTGGATAAAAACAAGAATATGAAACATTCTTTCAATCAAGAAAATTCAAGTACATTCTGACCACAATAGTCATATCACATCCATCTCGAGTGGATAGAAAAAACATGTATCAAATATCACATGCCAACCGTAGTCTTATCACATCCGTCTTATACAGATAGCCAAAATCATGTGGCACATACAACCAGTTAGTATAGTCTATGTACATGCCTACCCAATACCAACACATCCCTCTCAATAGATAGTTTCGAACATATGTGAAATGTCGCATGTTTTCAATCATATGTCATATCTTACATGCCATCCAATATCAACCAATATATGTGTAACATCTCACATGATGACCAAAAAGGCCAAGACTTCCTAATTAATTGTAGAATAAAAAATAAAATATTATTTGATGTAAACACACATCATAGACTAATATCACTATATTATAGAAAAATCATAATCATAAAAATCTATATTCATGCAACACAATATTAGGTTAAAGGCTATATAAAAATACTTATTTGATAATGAATTAAAGATAGGTCTCACATAATATATATCCATGCTAAAAAATCATTCCAATAACCTGTATAAAACCTGAAATTAAGTTAATGAATTCTTACCATACATATAACAATGATTGACAATTAGGGTTGAAATCCAATTTAATATTACAACTGAATTTTCACTTCATTAAAAGAAATTAGGTTTCATAATTTGATCATCTAGATAAACCCAATGACAGTAAATGCACCTCAATCTGATCAATATCAGAGAATATATTGATGATTGAATATTAGGGATAATAAAAAAATAAAAAAATAAAAAGAAAAATTGGGAGAGGGTGTGTGGGTGGTGTGTGTGTGGGGCGAGGGAGAGTCTTATGGGGATAAGGAATTCATTTTTCATGAATACTTTGGTGCCTCCTAATTTCTCCACATTATATAATTTTATTATATCTAATTCTACTATTATCTAATCTCTCTCCCAATTCCTTATACACATGCCATTTTAAAAAAGTACACTAATTTCATTATGTTATGCTCTAAGGCCCCTTATGAGTAATATTTCTCATTTTCATCCTTATTTAATTATCTAAACCAAAATTTAACAGAATCTAAATACAACCTTATTAAATATGTATATTAAAATTCATTAAAATTCATAAATGTACACATCACACACACACACACACAGGCATATATATATATATATATGATTAAACACACACATGTATATATTTAACGAAATATATAAGTTATATATATTTATGCTTGTATATAAATAAACACATGTATATATATATATATTTATCTCATATATTTATACATAATATATATATATATATATCTGTGAATAGATGAAAATTATTTTTCCAAAACAACAACAATAATAACAATAATATGTAAATATTATTATTAATATTAAAACACCATAATAATTTCAAGAATAAATTAAAAAATAATAATTTTAAATACCGATAAATGTTATAATTTTTTTTAACCACAGTCTATTTAATTTATTTTTCATAATTAATAATATCACTTTTATTACTTTACCCACATTTTATTTTTATCATAACACCATTATTTATTTTGGGATTACATTTTCACTTTTTTCTTTGAAAAAAATAAAAATAAGAAAAATAATAAAAATCAAATAATAATAATAATAATTATTATTTATAGATTCAAAAATATATATATAACAATTATTATTTCTTCTACATGAGATGTTACGAAACACCTGATGTGCAAAAAACTTATGTCACACCTATGGAAAATCCTATATTCAAGACCTAACTATAGTCACATATTTTCAAAAAAAAGTTGCTTTGGGATATATTCCATTATTTTTAGAAAAAATATAACAAAAATATTAAATATGTTATCCTCGCAGGCGATGTTACCAAACACCCAACAAGAAAAAATGTTATGTTGGGCATATGGTAAACCCTACATCCTGAAAATAAAAGTGGTATCTGTTTTATCATAAAAGACACAATTTTGGATATATTCATTTAAAAAAAACCATGCATGTGAATAAAATATTTTTAATATTTTTATTATATCAACATCGAGGCACTATGGGCCTCAAAATCCCTTGTTGACAGAGTACCTAATTCTGAAAATATTCTACTAATTATTCCAAAGTGTTAAACAAGGATTTTATGCTTTTTTAAAACCAAAATAAATATAATAAAGGAAAAATTAAATTTTCTAACCAAAATACATGTAATTTATTAACAAATTGTTATTATTATTATTTAAAATTGAGGATGTAACACTAATTTATTAAAACAATAGTTATCATATGTTATCCAATATGAAAAATTATTCAAAAAGTTAAATAATACATTAATATCTAAAATATAATCCAATGATCAAATCAAAAAATATCTTAAATTGGTAAACTTATGGTCCAAAAAAATTCAAAATTTATAAATAATGTCACAAAATTTTCTAAATAAACTGAACATTAATCCTCTCTGTATCATTATGTAGCTCGTAATGGCCACATATCAAATATATGATTACGTTGGTCATATATTCTCTTAAAGTAAGGTAATTACTATAAATACCATAAAAAACTACAAAAAAATGCATAATTCCTCATTACTTTAACAAATCCACATATAATAATTGTGAAAAATCCAGAAATGTTGTAAAATCCCTCAATTATAACATTATAAATTTATAAACCAATCATCAATCAGTCCCATGGTTATCAATAATATTTATTTTACATTATCCATATCAATTATTTCTTTATCCAAACTAAACACAATTATATCAACATTAGGAACTCATTTTGGATTAGATCTCCCTTAGTCACGTGTATTTAATGAAATATCACCTTTTCATTAAATCAATTTTCAAGGTCATCAGTACCATTAAACATAATCCGGAAAATCTTTAACAGAAAAATTATACTGAATAATATATATATATTTCATGATTTATATAACATAATTATATAATTTTAATGCATAATCACTAAATCATTCCACTACATTATTAAAGAATTAAATGAGATTCATCATCTTATTCTGTAATACATACTTCCTATGATTTGAAATAGGAATCATGTCATAAGATACATCAACCTCAATTTAATCATCCTTATTACATTTAAAATAAGAAATAATTTCAAAACTGATGATAAATTTTATATTTCTTTCATGGTTTATTTATAAATAGTAAAAAAACCATTACTTGTATAAATTTGTTGATCTTATTGCTAAAAATTCCTAATAGTATGTTTATTTATGTAATTCTCAAACATAGAACATTTAAAACATTCAACCACTAATGATACCTTTGGGATACCATTATTCTCATCCATTCCGTTAGGCAATGTTTTCATTTTTCAGGAACAATTGATTATTATTTTCCCTTTTTATAAACATATTGAACATCATTTTATTCCTTTGAGAAATTCCCTAAAGTGAATTTCCCAGGACATAATGGAAACTAAATTTTCATTCCTCAATCGCATCCATCACCCAAAATCTCAACAATCTCTATCCTTAATTCTATTGGTGATTCTAAGAGTCTTTTATGGGGGAATTTATTAATCATATATATTGAAAACTAGTTAGGAATAATCACACTATCCTTCACTAATCATAATTCTATCTGGTTTACCATCGAAAAATTGTCTGTCATATTAAATGTTAACCCCATTTATTTTATTTACCACTATTGATTAAAAATAAAAACCATATAATGAGAAAAATATTCGTAGAGGAAAACCACATAATCATGAAAAACATATAGGAAGCCTAAATAATTACACAGTTTTTTATCCTACGACATAATAGGTTTATCCTAAGTCATCTGTGATTATCATCTATTCAAATCATTTATAATGGTTCATAAATAAAATGATTTTTAACCAAAAAATATCTCCCTAGAGTGTAAAATAAGGTTCATAGAAATGTTTGTTTTCATGTACCAGGTAACACATGAGTCAATCAAATCACACCTTTTTCATAGTTATTATAGCTAGGTATATATATTCTAGAACTTCATGCACATGTAGTATCTAAAAATAGATGTATTGCATGTTAAGCCACATAATATCTTCCATACCAAATAATTAAGATATTATACTATAACAAGGCTTATCCTAAGGGTTATCAATAATTTTTTTTATCCTTGTTCAAAAAGGTAACCAAACCATTCCCTCTTTCCAACTATAGAGACCCAAAAATTCTCATACCAAAATATTACATAATTGTAAATGAATATTCATTAAAAACATAATTATCCGCACAATAATCATTTTGGTATAATTTCTTTTGAATAATTAAAACAAAATTAACTTGATCTTATGTTAATTAAATCATATCCTACTATGTTCTTCATAACAAAAACCATTCTTAGAAATACCATATACAATACATTTATTTATAACAAGGGTAAATGAAACATAATAAACTGTGAGATCCAATGATTTGTATTTGAAGAAAGGTAGATATAAACATAATATGATCCTAAAGTTATGAGAAATTAATAAATCCACACCCAAGATATCATATATAATAAACTTGATTCATTGAATAAATTAGGGTAGTTCATAACCCATGAATAATAAAAAAATTAAATAACATTGTCCATGATATATTTACATTGGTATAAGACATAGAGTTTATGAAATCTCATAACCATATATATACTTTTGTTAATGATACCCACCAATACATTCATAACACGTTAGTCTTCGGCTAACCACCCATTCACTACTTTTGAATTGGGATAACCTCCTCTGTACCCTCTTTCTGATCCGGGGATAACCACATGTGTTCCCTCTTAGATCATATGACATTAATAATTATCCAATAAATTGGATAGAGATATAGGTCTCACTCATCACATAATTAAAATAATAAATATCCATGAAACATGATCATAAAAAATTCCTCATATCATAACCCATGAAAATAAATTGGTTTCGTAAAAATTTAATCATATCATCATAAATTAACTTATAGAAAAAATAATTAGTTTCATAGAAATATTTCCATAATAAACTTAATCCATTTAAACAGAGAATAAAAATTGTGTCCTTGGGTTATATACACAATAAAGAACAAGTTACATCAGAGGATGTTATCTTAGATAGAAAAGGGATTTTAAAGAAAAACCACTTTGAACCTTTCTTGAGTAAAATAACATCTCATTGAAATACACCTTTAAAAAAAATCATACAAAATTTAATTTAAATTTTTATTTAAAAATAACCTTGAAAAATTATTATGGAATCCTTAAAAATTAACTAAAAAATTTATTAAGGAAAATATACATTCATTGAAAATTAATTTTTAAAATTGACAAAAATAATTTGAAATACTTTTCTTTGAAAATAAAATTTAAAACTTATAATGGAATATTTAAGGATCATTTAATTTAACTTTAAGAAAAATATCCTTCACACATTAATTTTTTTTTAAAAATAATGGATTTTTAAAATCATTTTCATTGAAAATAGTCATGGAAACATAAAAACGACTCTTTAAAACACTTAGTGGTCATGGTGGAACGAAATTTTTTTCATGTCATACACATTAAAACAAAGATTACTTTCACATTATCAATAAAAAATAAACATGACTTATTTTGAAAATTACATGAAGATTCCTTTTATTTTTTTAAAAAATTAAAATGAATAAAAATGTAATAATGAAATTAAAAAATCTCAGAAAAATATTAGTCTATTTTTTTAAAATATATTTTGAAAACATTGATATGGATGAAAAATAATTTTTTTCTAAATAGATTAATAAAGTTAGTTTTCTTTAAAAACATTCTATTTAGATTCATAAGTACATAAAGAGAGGTAAAATATTGTTAAATTTTTTATTACAATGTAATATCCATATGAGATGAATATTTATTAGTTTCTTGAGATATAAATCCTAAAATTTCAGCTTGAAATTTATAATCATAAAAAATTCTGATAAACGATATGATTGTAACATAAAACCCTTAGTACTTTGGTAATTTAGAATGGTAGACACCATGAAGAAATAAAATTAAATAAATCATAAAATATCCTTAGAATAAACAAATTCATGATATTACATGTCAATGTGGCTGTCTGTATGTCTCATAAAATAAGATAGGTGCATAACATAGTGTATGTCCCAAAGAGGAGAAATTGAAAAAAAAACCCTTACATCAAGTCTCATCTTAATACACATAAGAACATAATTTATAATAAATATATTTTTATTAAAAATATATTAAACATACATACATTAATATATCACACCATATATTATTTACTTATGACCTTTTATTACCCATTTATTAATAATTCAATGTTAAAACCACATTTTAAATAATAATTGCTTTGTTTTTTTGTATGTTTTTATTTTTTATCCTGGATCATATTACATTAATTTTGGTTAAATAAAATAAATAATTTTAATCATGATATAAATATCTTATATATTTAACATATATTTGTTTATAGTACTCCACAATATTTATAGATATAAATTGAAATACACTATTAATGGAGAATGTATGTGGTATGTACACATGAACGTTGTTTCCATTTTATCGGTGGATTGAAAAACAAAGGTAATTAAAATATTACCATTAAATAATAACTTTTAGGTAATATATATCAAATATATTAAATAAATTTAAATAAATTACCTTCTATGTGAGGTGTTAATGAAAAAACTTGCATCGCTTTGTGTAGTAGTACACCTCATTACACACAAATAATGTTATCTTATCCCCCAAAAAATAGAATGTAAGAAGATATATTTTATATCATAATTAAAAAAGTATAATTATTTTAAAAATATATTATATATTCATTTTATCTATCATTATTACAATCTAATTAATGTATAAATTAAAAAAACATAACTTCGGTCTGCAAGGTGGTTGTCCTCCATTCACTCAAGTGACATTATTGTTTTCAAAAAGGATGGGATGTAAGAAGATACATGTGATATAAAATATGAATAGGTATAATAGTATCATAAATATCATATATAATTAATAAATCAATCTTTATATCCATCTGTGATAAGTGATGATGGAAAACGAATAAAATCAACTTGAGAGGCGGTAGTCTACCGTACACCACATCAACAATTTTTCTTCCCATTCAATGAAAGAGGAGATGTATATATGTAATTAAATAAACATATGTTCATATAAATATGTTATATATTATTTTTTGTTATATCATAATAATTGAATAATATTTTATGGATTTATAGAAGAAGTAAAACAAATAACGCATTGTTTTAGAACTTCACCTCTTCTTTAGAGAACATCATTTGAATTAATCTAAATACCTCTTAGATAGTATTTATAATAGGAAAATTACTCCAGTAAGTGTGTATGAACTTATGTAATATAATTGGTCTTTTAATTTCAGAAAAAAGGGTTTTGGATGTTTTAATAGGTGTGGAGATATGGTTATTATTTTAAGTGGGGGAGAGGACACACTTAGAATCTTTGAAAAGAATAAAGTGTACCCATGTTCACCACTTTTAAAAAATTTAAAAAATTGTAAACTATCTATAATTATATGTGATAATGTTGAAATATTCCCATATAATTTGTTTTTTAAAAAATTTCATGTCATTTTACCCCATATCTTTTTAGTTTAGCCCCTATTGAACTCATTTTAACCGTAACCAAGGGAATTGATTTTTACTGTATTTATGATTCATTTTGACAAAAAAGGATAACATTTTTATGTAATATATATATTTATTATAAAAATAGGTAATAAATTTTTAAAAATTACATTTATATAATGGAAACATTTAATCTTATACCCACAGACACGTTGTAAAAGAAATTTTCCTAAGAGAAAATTTTCAAAAGTTTAAAAATAATTTATATGAAAATTTAATAATAAATTTATTCCAATGAAATAAATTTGGATATTATATATATAATTTGACTAATTTTACATTTAAAAATTAAAAAAAAACAAAAAATAAATTTAAATGAAAATGTTTTCTTAAATAAAACTGAGTTTGTTTTAATATTAATAAAAAATTTCATCTTTTTAGAGAAATTTATAAAAATCACAATAATAAAATTTTGACATGATGATTTGAAAAATGGAGTTAATTTTTTGAAATTAATTTTCTGAAATATTCAAAAATTAATTTCAATATAAGTAAGAAAACAATAATATTTTTAGACAAATATACTATTTGTGCATAAAATCGGATTTATTCTTTTCTCATAACTAAAAACCACATAAAATGAATTTTAAAATTTTAATTGAATATATTATATAAAAATTTATTTAAAATCAATTACAAATAGTGATTTATATAATTTATTGAGATAAACATGTTTGTGTGGACACAAATAGTTTTTTTTTGAAAAAGATTTCCCTCATCTCCAAAGTGTTATTATTATTATTTTTAATTAAGGATTCAATAGAGAATTAATTTTATATACTTATTTAAACCATTTATTTTAATAATTTAGTTATTCCCATTCATAAATTTTAATCCAACGGATAATATATAGCTATTATATTAAATAAAAATATTTTAATAGTATGCCACATTTCATTAAACACCGTGGTGCAACTAACATATGTAGAAATCAGTGTTGTGTGTAAATTTATAAAAAATCACCATTTAATGTAAATAATCCATCCAAAAAAGTAAATTTATTTTGGAAAAGTATTTATTAGGACTTTGGGTTTTTATAAAGATCTTTCTTGATGAAAATCAATGGCGGATGAGATCAATATCTATGTCTGGTTGAGTTATCATACAATAATATATTTCACTCAAGAATATAAATGACCCCATATGAAGTCCTTTATGGGAAGAGATGTAGAAAAATCACATTTTTGGATGAAGTTGGTGGATATAAGTTTTAGGGTATTGAAATGGTAGAAAAGTGCCAAGACCATTCCATAACACATCAATGATCTTCAAATTCAATATAAAAGTTTTTTTGAAAACCATGAATGAGATTTGGAGTTTGAGGGTAGATATAATGTATCCCTTGACATATTTACAAGTAAGAGAGTATTGATGTTTGGTAAGAAGGGAAGGTAGTGTCCTAGGTACATTAGACACTTTGATATTCTTGATCACATTAGTGTTATGTTCTATTGACCACCACTCCCACCAACCCTTTATTAAGAACATGATATATTCTACATATCACTCTCGAGGAAGTATATAAAAAATCCATCACATGTACTTAATTCAGAGGTAGTAAAAATAGAAAATTATCTCTCTTATGATGGTAAACTAGTATAGATCTGAAACTTTAGAGATAATTTTATTTAAAACAATACTACACACCTAATAAAAGAAAAATATTGAAACCATACTTATAAGAAGGTGACATAAGAATTGAATGAGACCATAAAGTAGAAGTAACCTCACATGTTTTTATTTTAGCATGTAAAATGAAATTTTTATGGTAAAATTTCTTAATTAGTGGGGGGGGGGATTTAATGATTTTAAATTTTATCGATATAATTTTCATTATAACTTTATAAATGTGTTATATTTAGTAATGAGCATACAACACATGATAAAAAAGTCAAAACATTAATATATTTATTTGAAAAATAAATTTATCGAATAAAAATTTTCATTATAATTGAAAGTAATAAAATGAGAAAGAATATGAAATATGATAACAATAATTTGGAAATTTTTATTTTTTAGATTCCCCTAAATAATTAGACTCACATAAAACACTATAGAGAAGAAGTAAAATAACTGTAATTCAATAAGCATATTGAAAATTAAAATACATAACCATGAGGAAAGGGAATTACTAATGATTAAAATAAACGTTATTTAGAGAATTTAAGAAACCCATATATCTATTAAAAATATAACTACTGGAATATTAACTTGGCCATGTAAATTGTAATATGATCATTGGAATAGTAACTTGACCATTGGAATAATAATATGATATTTAGGAATAGTAGCATGGCTGATAGAATATTATCCTCACCTATATAAGTGTAAACGAGTATTTATGTATCTTATAAAATGAAAATATTACATACTTATAGAAGGATACAACAAAATAAATATTTACCTGATATAAAATAAGTTCTCTTATTTAAAAAAACAATATATTTGTTATTTTTATTTATATAAAAAATTTAACTATTTAAAATATACATTATTTTCATAAAATGGCTTTTAAAATTAATATTATGTTATTTTATAATGATAATATAATTTTATGAGACAATAATTAATTTTTAATGGGTTATTAAATTGATCAGAATATAAAAATTGGTATTTTTCAAAAAAAAAATAGTATTTTATTTTGAAAATAAATTTCAAATATTTATAAAATTATTTTCATAAAATGGATTTCATTTTATGAATATACACATCAAAAAAAATTTCGGGTGATTTCTTTTATTTTTCAAATATAGTTTAATTTTTGGTGAATAGTGAAATTCAAAAATATGATATTTTACATTATAATGTAAATAAATTATTATTTTAGTCATGGATTAGGTAGAACACATTAGTTATAACTCACATTGAACATTTACTATATATATTTATAATAATCAATAATATCGGTAGTCCTAATCCAAAATAGTTAGCTAATGATTATAATATTCAAAACCCCCTGTCCTCTAAATATAAATACCAACCCTCACAACCCATTCTCCGCAAAACTTCTAAGCCCGAAAGATTTTAAAATTTCATCTCAATTAAATTTCCAAACCACTTCCTCACACACTAGTTCTACTTGTCTTACCAAAATACTAATCCAAGGGTGTCTTTAGTGGAAGCCAAAGTGGAGACATCCATATGAGAAAGCAGTTCACTAAACAAGTTCTCTTAATTTTTTTCCACATTATCCTCCATAAATAGTCCATAAAACGTTGAATACTAACTCAAATATATTATATATACTATAATTTTGTTTTGTTAATGGAATATCTACCATATATACTCTTCTCTTTCCCTCAATTGTTTAAAAAATTAAAACATTGTTTACAAAATGGTTTGTTCACCACCTCTATGAACAATGTACTTATTTTTTCTCCACTACCTTCAAGGATGGTTATAAAATTTAAATTATAGTTAAATAATATTATATTATGTATTTTTAACAAATTTTAGGTTCATTAATGTTTAAAAAATAATTTAATTTAAAAAAGTGAATGAAGTTTCATAACGGTCAATAAAATGACCTAAATGAATTGACCACATAAAAATGATGGTTGTAATATATCAATCATCCCTATTTCGGAACCACCATAGGCATTTGGGACCATTAAAGTATATTTATGTACATTAATTTCAATTCATTTCACTTTTGGAGTTGTATTCTCATTTGGAATACACTTCAATAATTATCCACTGGTGATCCGACCTTGGAAACATGAAATAAACACCCTTGAAACAATGCAATTAAACTTTATATCTCGATGAAATTATTATATTTGAATATAATAAAATTATATTAATAAAACTATTCATTTATAATCTTATTAATTAATCAATCAATGAATCTAATTTTATTTTTCTGTTCATTAAGTGTAAGTGAATAATGATTTTGAAACATTAAGTAAGGGATCTCTTTGAACCACCCTTTTTCTTTGGGTTATGAACTTAGTATATCTAACTCACATTACATATCTATTTGATGTTATGGAATGATAATAAATAACGTGTATATGTCTATTAAATATATATCTAGCTTATTATACCTTAATTTTATGGGGTAATACATTCCTTAAGTTCATTTCTCAAATGGCCTCTTTAAAATCAATTCCGATTAAAGGGGAATTTTCTATCCCTCAAACATTTTATGCAATTATAATTCAAGGTATTTATTCCTAAATGAAGAATTTATTTTGAGACTTATACTTATGTACTCAGATATGATAATCCATAATATTTAATTAATTCTAATATATAGAATCTTTTTGAAATCTACCTTGATTATTATATAAGGAATGATTTTAAAACTCCTTTCATTTCGTGGGTTATTCTTATGTTTATACCTTATGATTTATTTTCTAAATGTGAAACACAAAATCATGTACATGTTATGATGTCTGTAGCTAGAACTTTCCTTAATGCTTCAGGGAATTTTTTTATCTCAAGATACGTTATGCATGAGATTAGTAAGTGAACTTAATCCAAGATGGTTCTCCATCTGACATGTGAAATTTTCTTGGTCATTATCCTCAAATTATTATTATGTTATGTTTTATATTTATTCCACATTAATATGTTTCCATTATCATATGATACCATGTTATTTATATTATTCTCTCCTGCGATTATTCATGATCCTTCTAGTTTATAATATCATGTTATGTTGTTTGACTTGCTTGTTATTTTTTATTATCAGGCTTACTCACTTACTGTGTTTTATAGATTACCCCATTAATTTATGTATTCCCATGTTATCCTATAATGTTTTATAATATCAAAGGGATTTAGGATCTCATTAAGGAGAATAAAAAAAATACATTTTTTTAGTTTATCTTTGATGTATCATGAGCATATTATTCAAAATACACATGATATCATGATATTTGGGTTTTATTTATTGGTTGTTTATGTTAAAATTAATGTAATATAATGTGTAGAAGTCTTGGGTAGCTAAAATTAAAAAACTCATAAAATTAGTTTATTAAAAAGTTTATTTAAATCGATAACTATTAGAGGAAACATGATTATGGAACGAATAACTCTTAGGTTTAATATACACATGTTTTTCATATAATAATTGGATGTTTGATTTTTGAATAAGTAATATAGATATTACTGGTAACATTGGGATTGATAATTGATTCATGGTAATTTTCTCAATGTTCATTGTATTTTTGGGATTATGATATAAACTAACTAGTGTCAGACCATATAAACAATTGTTTAATACCATTTGATGGTTATTGAAAGATTTAATTATTGGTTGAATATATAACTTTGATTTGTTTTATTTACATGAATATTATAATGGTTTTGGGAAAGGAATGTTATATAGAATATACGTTTAGAGAATATATATTCATGGGTATATGATTGTAGTTATGTTTAATCCAATTTGTAGAATGAAAAGTTGATTTTTGAGAGTATATATTTCAATAATTATTGGGTTTAGAATATTTTAATAAAGTTAATGTTAATTTAGGATCACTATTTTAATCATTAGGTTAATAATTATGAGAGAACCCAATTCAACGTATCATAGGATGAACTAGGAATAATATATACTAAACTGGGAGTGATATAAGTTGAACTAAGTCTAATACAAGTTTAGTTATAATAACATAGGGTAACAAGATTGTGTTATGAATTGATACATATTGAGATTAAATTTTCCTATAGTTATTGATAATAATTACCATATAATGATCATCACTATAGATAACTATTTTGGTCTTGGTAATGGTTGAAGCCTAAAAGAACAAATATAACAATGGATACCCTAAAAAATGTGGGAACTGTACTAATGAAAAACCAAACAAGATAAGGATTGGAGTGAGAAATATTTTAATTATGACATCTATATATTAAGAAATCTGATTTAACTATGTGAACATAGTTGAAATGCAAAGCAAAATAATGAAATGAATGATGGAATCTCAAAGCCTGACTAAGATGAAAATGGGAACAATATTAAATTTTATATTTGTCAAAAATATGGGAAGAATAAATAGGGGTAATTTATTTGATGAATGTTTTTTAAGTTTTTGAAAAAGTGTGTTTTAAATTCACACCTAAGATATTAAGATCGACCCCTTATTCAAGAATATAACATCAGTCAGAACTTTCTTTTAGACACACTTGAATAATTTTATTCATTAGTGATTATTTAAATTTTTAAAAAGTAATTTGTTTAAAGGTGGAGAATTTTTCACCCTAAGGTCGTAATATATGATTACCATTAAATAATTCAATATTTTTGATTGGTTTCTTTACACACATAATTGAATTTAGACAAATTCATGAAATATTTAGATAAAATAAAAATGTTTAAATAAAAATGCTAAAACCCAACCACTAGATTAACACAAATTAATATTAGTAACAACTTTATGAAATATATTTACAAGGAAAAATACTAATACTTTAATAAGAACAAAATTAATTTTGATTACCTAAAATGACTAATAAGATAATTAATGGTTTAGAAAATCATTTTTCTAAAATATTTCATTTCATGTGAAGAACATGAAATATTTTAAGAAACAAATGATTAATGAAAAATTATGTTTTATATTTATAATAAGATAACACTAATTTAGTATGTAGAACTTGTGAAATATGAAAAATAACATTTAATAATGGAAAATTTCATCTTCCAATTAAAAATGTATTTCATTTAAATTTATTTATTTTATTCAAAAAATGAATTTATATTTTTTTTAAAAAAATAATAAAAAAATTAATTCACTTTTTAATTTATCATAGAAAAATTAACTTCATATGAATTTTTGATATTTTTTAAAATGGTATGGTTTTAGTAAAATAATATAGTTTTCAAAAAACCTGTAATTTGTATGACATTACCAAAATATAATAATGAAACAAGAAATTTATAAAAACTTCAAGGTAATCATATATGAATTTTAAGAATAATATTATTCATTTCAACATATTATTTAAACTTAGATTACCTATGGAATTTTTTATAACAAATTAAAATGTTAATTTAGTATAGAAACTATTTTCAGTATTTTTTAAATCATGTATTTTCAATTGAGATTATGTTTTGTATTTTTTAAATAATTTTACCATTGTTTTTATAATCAATCAATTTACATCATTAAAATCAGTATTCAAGGTAATTTTACAATATATACAAATTTAGCGCATAAAAGTTTTATTTCCCTAAAAAAAATTTGTTCAAGATTAAGTGTATTTATAATTAAAATAGCTTTTATTATATTTAGAAACATTATATGATAAAATGATATGATAATTTGAAATTATACGTATACAATTATGTAAAAGTATGATGCTAATATTTATCTTTCAGATTAGTTACTAAATTTATAAATTAATAAATAATGTAAAAGTAGATTTGGGTAAAAGTTAAAATGTTAAAACAAAAATCCATATAAAACACAATTTTGTCTCTAAAAGTTGTGGTTGAGGTGAGTTTCTACCCACACTCCTGGTCCAATCAAATTTTTTCCATTTGAGGACTTCGAAAATTTAATAACAATCGTATATTATTTAAAATCTAAGGGTTACTTCAAAAACTTTCCTTCCCTCACTTATAAATTAGTAACATATCTAAAACTTAGATAATCACATTAAAATTATATTTTTTATTGAAACTCTTCCATTTTTATCCCCCTAGATAGCTTGGAAACATTGAAAATATTTTTCTAGCCATTAGTTAGAATAGATCCTTTATTTCTAAGGATAAATCAATGAAATTTTAATTTTTATATTTAGGGTCATGATCATGAAACTAGATGAATAAAACTTTTATAGTGTAAAAGAAAACAAATTTTGGACCTATGATTATAATTTTCACCTTCTAATTCTAAAAATGAAACATCACTGGAATCTTTAGAAGTACTCCAATTTTCCTTTTTGGAATTCTTCTTGTAACCAGAATTCTTAAAGTAATTTTTCTTTGGATTTTTATTCTCTTATAGCTACAAATAATATGGATTAATATTTCAAATATTCTTACATTAATAACATCTCACTTAGTTTGTGTTTCAATCATAATTACTAAAATTATTTAAGGACTTCTTAAAACCAATTTTTTAATATTAAAAGTTTTTTAATTTACTAAAAAATTTAGTAACCTCACTATCTGAATAAAAAAATTTGATGTCTCTTTATATGATGATTTATCCATTTGAATTTTATTGATCCTCTTATTATCTTTTGAATTTTATACTTTCAGAGTATCATTTTTCTTCTTAACTTACATTTTCTCAATATCTTTAGCCTATATCTCTACCTTATACATCATAATAGTGTCAATTATATATTTTGTTTTAAAATTATTGACCTCTTTAGAATGTTGAATACCAAGAGAAATGTCACTCCATCTTAGTGGTAAAACTTATAGAACATTTAATTATTTCTCTATCTTAGTAATTAGAATTCCTAGATTTTTAATATTATTTATTATATCTATAAGCCTTCCATTTAACTAGGGTATTCTATATTGTTTCTTCATTATAAAAATATCAAACATTAGTTTGGTAGTATTATATATGAGGGATGTCACATTATCTATACCTTTATAAGAAATTGAAATGGAATTCCTTATTTCATGGACTATTTGGCATTTAGATACCCTTTTTAACATATCCACATCAAATCCACAAATAATTTAATTTATAACTTTATAATTTAAGTCATAGCTTTCTTTAGTATCTATATCCCAAGTATATGGTTGAGTTTATAGAATTAAATACAACTTTAAAGATTTGATATAAACCATCAGATTATATTTGGTTAGACAAATAATCATAAATTCCTTCTAGTGACCATAATTCACTACATGTAAATAAGGTTACCTTACCATATACATACCTTCTATCTTATCAGTCATAAAAACCATTCAGAAAAGATATATGTACTTCAACCTTTTGTAGTTAAGAACTCATTTGTCACAACATTTAATAGCAATTGTTTTTCTGTATGATTTTGGAAGAATAAAGAGCGGGGTGGGGGTGGGGGGGGGGGTCAACTGAATATCTAAAAATTTATTCATATATAAATCCACCCTCTACATCAATGTATAGATTTTTGTTATTTCATTATCATATGAAGAAATGGAAAATAAAATAAAATGTAAAATAAATTGATGTAGATATTTATAGTGGTTTAGGGTAAAGAAGTCCCTTAGTGCACTCCATTAACCTTATTCTCCTTGAGTTTAGTGCTTTTCACTTTGTTAGTCCCTTTTCAAGGTACTTCCAATCCTTTTTCCATGGATAAAATGACTATATGAAATTATTTTTCACTTTTTACAAAAGTAATGAATATTTTTACCAGGATATGGAAATTATTTCCAAACATAATCATTTGGTTTCTTTTACTGAGAATCATTGAAAAAAATATTAAAAAATAGAGTGATTACAGGTTAAAGACACAATTTTAGGATACAATTGAAAAAATTAATAAATATTTAGGAGAGATGATACGTAATGAATTCATCACAAAGGGAGTCTTCAAAATAAAAAAACCAATGGACATTGTACTACAACTAAATAAACTAATGCTTCTTATTTTTTTCTCAAAATAAGAGTAGTATAATTTTTTTTATAATCTTATCCATATAGATATTATTTTTCACATGATAAATCTCTAATAATATAGAAAAATATGATTATATGAAATTCATGAATTAAATTCTCCTTTATTTTGAAAACACATGATTTGTAGAATCTAGGATCTGAGACACATCAATTTCATTATAAAATATGTCAATATCAGTAAATACTAATAAATTTTCCATATACTTATATAATATACTGGAAATTAAATATTATTATAAAAAAATTAACTATAACTTAGTATTATATCATTTAATGATTGTCAAATATCATTAAAATCTCACTCAAGTGATTCAATGGTAATAAATACATATTATAGTATTATATAACCAACTGTATGTTATCATGTAGCCAATTTTTTCTTTGGAATCCATGTAGTCGATTTGAGTTATGTATGTAAAATGAATCAAATAGTATTTTTACTTATGAGGAATAAACTGATGGAGTGAATTGGAATGACATAGCCTATTTCACCACATACCCTGTTCATATAGACAGTTACTTCCCAAAACAATTTTATGTAGCTGATTGATCTATAAAGTCAATTTGATCACGTAGGTGATCTCATCGACATAATCTATTACTATAGTAAAATCCACAAAATCGGAAAGTTATGTAGTTGAATGCTCATGTAGGTGATTTTTCCATATATAGGAATTTTTTTTCAAGAACATCCTGAATTCATACATAAGGAAATTAACACCCAAAAAACATAGAAATAAGATAAAACATGATGCAAAACATAAAAAAAGAACCTCATTAATGTATAAATGGTATTTGAGACAAAAAAAAAACATAAAGTACATCGAATATGTTTGCACAAAATTAGTAATAAGACCTATTTTACTGGTGGTGAGTCACACACATGGTACATTTATTAGTGGTATCATATCCAACAAAGGAATGAACATTAATGATTCATCATCCACCAATATACAGACACCAGTTTAGAATCATATACCAAGGGAATATGGCGTTGGTGGTGTATCATAGTACCAGGAGAGTTATATTAATGGTAAAATATCAATTTGAGAAACTTGTATTAATGGTATACCATCCACCTCATGGGTGATATTAGTCATACATAGTCCATAAATAATTAAATAGACGTGGTGAATCATCAACCCTATACACATTGGTGGTATCCAATCAACCTGAATAGTTCTAGTGATCTATAGTATAATGCCCTAAACCTGAAGCATAGATCTTGTGCCTTAATTTATTAAATTGTTATAGATACATGTGTTGAATCCCAAAGGTTCAATTAGTTTAGCATTCTAGGAAAATAGATCACATACATGATCCTTACTTTTCAATTAATATCATAAAATAAAACATAGTTAATGCTTTGAGAATTTCATAATTTTTCTATCTTAACCCTTCATATCAATCATAATACACATCTTAGAATATTTGGAAAAACATTATAAAGGGGTGAACTCAGATGATCAGTGAAGGTAAATAATACATCATTAGCATTCTTAGATAAGCATAAACATATAATAAAAGGTATAAAACATAAACATAAGACTTTTAAAACCAATATGGAAATAATATATCAAATAATGACATTTAAACATTCACATGGATATTCTACTAGTCAAACAATCTCATGTAATATCAATAAATAATCTCATAATGAGGTAATTCATAATGTAGAGTACATGAAACATATCATGGAGTCCTCGAACAAGACATATGAATATTAATGTACAAGGCATTGGCCAAATCCATATATGAAAATAAATGGTAAAGGAATCCACCAATTCGATATCTAGTTTGTCTCATGATACCTATTGATGCATTGAGAGGCTATAACAAGCCCTTCCTAACACTTACTATGTCCAATGTATTCCTAATATGAAATGGTTGAAACACAACCAATATACACATTCGTATTGAAACATTATCATACAAAATGTGAATACTTTAACCGTAATCCATGAATGATATAAAAATAAAAAATCCATAATCAAACTAATCATAAAAACTCTAATAAATTATGATATATTATTCTATAATAAATTGACCCCAATAAATCCTAATATCAAAGAAATTTTGTTGACATATATGAAAGTACTATAATAAAATAAAATAAATATTCTGAGAGAAATTCCATTTTTATTTTGAAATCATTAATTTAAAAAGATTTGAAAATATAAATTGAATCATTTTCTTTTAAAAATACCTTATATTCTTGTAATGGATGCTTCAAAATGTTAAGCCATCATAAAGACAAAAAAAATCCACTCACACCTTATCAGATAAAAAAAATACTCTTCTAGTAATTTTTTGAAAAAGGGAAAAAGTACCTCATAAGAAAAATAAAAAAAATATCCTTTCATGAGATTTTATAAAAGGAAAAACATGGGTAAAAATTTATTTAATCTTTTTTAGAGAAGGTTTAAATTTTTTTTTACGAAACATGGAAATTGATACTAAATATTTCATAATAAATACTTACATATTAACAATCTTGTATAATAAATAGTTTGCGAAATTAACCCTTACCTCATAATTTCCATTAGTTAGACGTGCTTTAACCTATCATATAATAGTTTGAAATAGGTCATTAATTTATACCAGAAACATATTCCTTATTTTTGATATCAATTATGATTCATTTATAATTTTATATATACTGTTTATTAATAATTCCATGTTTAAGTGATGTTTTGGGTAATAACCGCTTTGTTAATCGTACTTATTTTGACTTTTTATATTATATAGATCATGAATTAATTAATTATAAAATTTAAGAAATGAATTATATATCATATATATTATGTGTGTGTGTGTATATATAAAATGTAACGCCCCAACCCCAATTACACAGATCCGTTGCACTATTTTAATACACTGTTATGATTACAAGGAATCAAGTCCCAAAGGACCGATCAATTTAGCAGTCTTGGAAAATAGATTACATACATTAAATTTACAACTAAATTTCAAACATACAAAAAATCATAGATAGATCTTTTAGAATTCCATTATTTCCTTTTTTTTAACCCTGCATATCAATCATAATACATTTCATGGAATCCTCACTACTGGAAATACCCCCTATCCCAACACCACTATTGCAACGATTTATAAAAACCATTAAAATAGGCCATGTATAATAGTATTTCCCAATGGGTTTGTTAGACCATTGGGGTAGAGTGAAATAAATATGCTTATCCCAACAGTTTATGTAAGCCGTTGGATTAGTTCCCAAATTACCAACTGTTATTTCAAACCATTAGTATACCATACCCAAACATATACCACACCAGAACTGGATGTCTTGATGGTTTTTTAAACCCATAGGGATGTATTTTCAGCATCAAATAATTCCCGACTCTCCTATCCCCACACCCAATAAGTACGCAATAACCCTTAACCAGATTCACATCACCTTATTCTTCCCTTGGTGGCGATTCACCTTCTTCCCAGTGGTTCCCATTCTTCCCTAATGTTCCTCCCATCACTCTATCACCAGCACCTATGGTACCATTCTTCCCAGCGGTTGACGCTGTTCCTAGCATCTCTTCACAGTACATGCGGTTCTAGTTCTTCCCAGCTGGCCCATCTCGATTTCAGTCCTTTTTTGTTTTCCATTTGAAATTGGTAATTTTACATTGTGTTGTATATTATGAATTGATTTATTTTGGGTGTTTTCATTGGGTTTATAAATGAATCAAAGATTATTAACCAATTTTTTCTCAATAAACTAGTTGAATGATGTCAACGAACCAAGAGGGGGGAATTAGTTTCCTATAACCATAGTGCCCCTCTTTTTCACAGGCTATGAATGCAACCTCCTTTTTAGTGATCCACCCTTTTTTACATTTTCGTTTCATCTTCCACTTCACATCAGTAATTTATATCTAAGATTTATCTTCTGTGTCCTTTTATTTTGGTTTTTTTATCATTCTGATTTTCTTGAAATCTAACTATAAACTTGAACAATATTGTGTTTGTTTCTTTTGTCCACATTGAATTATGAACCCTTTATGTGATTTATTGTTTGAATTAATCATTCATAAAATATTATATTATTAAATATAGTAATAATATAGTTGGGTGAATATGGATATTTTGGAAAAATAACCATGAAAGAGATAAGGAAATGTTTTCAAATCCCCCTTTAAATTAAAATTCTGGTAATAATGGTGGTGAAAATTTCTTTTTATGCATTCTAATGTGTCTTCTATTTTTAGATTTTTTTTTGGAACTTTTTGGGAAATTATGGTGATGGTTATGACCATTTCTAATGTAGATTATTTTCATGTAGCAAGGCTGTGGTTGGATTGTCATCTGATACGTTGAGGGATGTTTAGTGGTGAATGGAAGATGCTTGTTGTTGTGTAATGGTTATGCTATGGTGATTTCTTAGTGATGATATTTGATGGTTGTTATCAAAATCATGATTTTTTGTGGTGGTATTTTTGTAGTTAACTAGTGGATGGAGAAAATGATTAGTCATAATAAAATTGAAATGACATCATCTGAAATTAAATAATTGTGGGATGAAATACAATATGTTGTAATTGATTAAAAAATTGACTGTTGATAAATAAGAAAATATAGAAATTGGTTGAATCTGTATAGGTATTCAAACTCAAATAACAACCTATATAAAACCATATGAGCCCTATGAAATTCATCAACAACCAATAGAAGAAAAAATTATAAATACAAATAAAAAATGACTTTTCCCATGATGATTTCCTTAAAAAACCGATAAATAAGGAATGCATAGTTTAGTCAACTTTGAATGAATTCTACCTCCCATAAATGACAGAGCTAGAACCCCCCATCTTTGTCTCCCCCTCATAATAATGATTCATTTATGATTATCATATCGTGGATTTAATAGTTTTATTTTCCAAATTTTTCAATTATTTTTATTCTATCATTTTATTATCTTGTGTGTTGGGTACAAATTCTTTTAGATAGAAATGTAAATAATCATGGGAGAATGAATGAAAGAGATTTGCGAATCAATAATTTCAAATGCAAATAAAATATAAATATGTTAATCAATGTTAGGGTCATGGCCCATAGAGAATGGATGAGATTTAAAATAGAGGAGATCAAACCATTTCAATTAGGTTATGTTTGAGGAGATTTAATTTTTTTATTATATTATGTTATAATTACATGGTTACTGTTTTCATTTAGTGGGTTTTTTATTTCTATAACTATTTTTTTTTATAAATTTTGTATTTTTTTCAATTTTATTTTTTTATCAGACTTTATTTCCATTCTGTAGGATAAAATTGTAGAATTTTACACAGTAATATTTGTGGGATTAAGTTTTGTAGTCTTCGATATTTTTTAATATAATTACTCAATTATATATTTCTAAACTCTACTTTTTGTTATGATTGGGTTATTATTAGATGATGATGATTTATTCATGAGAGGCTAAGTCACTTGAGATGTTGGAGATCAAGAGTATATGTAACTGTACATGGATTTTTAATCATGTTAATTCAAGAATTAATATTTTAATTTATTACTTTTTGAGAAATAGAATATATTACATTCTATTTTTGTTGTTTAATAGAGAGATTTTATAAAGGGGTGAATTTAAATAGGTACTGTAAGTAAAATTATTAAAATAAATTTGGATTTATCCTTATAAAAACATTTAGAAATTAATTATCTTTATCTGATACGGTTCAATGGATTTGAGAATTGAATTAATTAAGGTATTATATCTGTATTCCACGATGTTAAATCTAATTACAATGATAAAATTGTAATTATAAAATTCTCTATAGACCATGATAATAACATTTTCAATCATTCCATTATCTATGGTCGATGAATGTAACATTTATATTATTCCATTCACCATGATGCAGATGAGTGTGTCTGGAGAGTTGTTATTTATAGATATGGAGGACAAATGGCTGATATTTATCCACGGAATTGGACTATGGATCCTAGGGAAAGTCATTTACAAAGAGTTATATGATCAACACGAAAGTGAAGATGAATTTTGTAATGGATCCATACCTAAGTTAGAGTTGTGTCTTTTTTGGGTAACTTTTCTTAATAAAATAATTTTTTACTCTATATGGGAGACATAATACCTGACACTCTAAGACCAATTGAATGAAATACTGAACACCATGTTGATTATGGTAGAATGGCCACCCAGTGGGGTCAAACTAACTAGAAAGACAACACTGCTGACTGTAGCTATGCTTGTTTGGTTCAAGATAAAATAGTGAAGTTAGTGTGAAAGGTGTGAAAGGTGTGGGTGTATTGACCATATGATATGGGGTTCCATCATCCTGATATCTATGAGCACAAGAACTATGAGTGATGAAAAAAATATGTAAGATTCTTGTTTGTCATTTTTTTCAGGCTATGTTTGGTTCATCAAAATATTTTTTTTGTAGTGTAATCCTTTTTTAATGATTCATATTTTCAGTTGTTGCATGTGTATAGAAGGTGGAGAAGCCAAAACGTACGTCCAGGGATAGATACATGGAGTGGAAATTCTCATTTGTCATCTCTTCTGATGGTGTCATGGATGAGGGGGGTGTTATTTAGCCATTTTGACTGACTACATAATTCATTTGGATTCAATTTTCACCAACTTCATCCTCTATTTTACTCCACATTTTTGGTTATTTTCCATTTATGTGTGAGACTATTAGATATTGAAAGTTATAAAATGATAAATTGTATCTAATTTTTTCCTATCTAGTATGTTTTGTCAATAATTATTTGTGTTCAGATTAATTTAGTATAGTTAATAAATTAAGTGTGATTTGTATTGGAGGTGTAATATGCCATTGTTGGATGCATATATATATCAATAGTTCTATTTTTATTAATCAATTATGGAGCTTCAGTTATTAATTTCAGGTCCAGGTGGAGGTGGAATAGGCGTGGAGGTATTCTAGGGATAGTGCTGTAGTTTTTAGTTTAGAATATATCCCAACAGTTTCTTTGAACCATTGCTAAAATGAAATAAAATGCCTCATTACTAGTGGTTCACCTGAACGGTTGGTATATGCTATATAATTCAGCCTAAGCCAACAGTTCACATAAAACCATTGGTATATGAAATATAATCCAGCCTAAGCCAATGGTTTACATAAAACCATTGGTATATGGCTATCCTTGCGGCCAGCATACTAATAGTTTATTAAACCATTGGGATAACCTATCCCAATAATTTTATGGTGTGTCCCAATAGTTTAAAACCATTAGTATAGTTTAAATTGACAGTAGTTATAGGGAAAATAAAACATAATAAAGGGGTCAGATCAGATTCTCAGTAAGGGTAAATAATTTATCGGAAGATATAAACTTTTTTGCCAAGATGTGAAATAAGAACAAAAGCCTTTTTAAACAAAATCATTAACATATTATGGAAAACATAAATCATACATCACCATATAAACATGCATATAGATATTCTACTAGTTTAATAGTCACATGTAATAACTAATTTCATAAAGATGGAATTCCTAACACCGGATATCATTACCACATAGTCAAGGCCTTGTGCCAAGAATACAAAAAAATTTAGTCAAGGCCTTTTTCCAAGACACTAGTATGTCTCATGAGACCTACCGATGCATCGAGGAGCTATAGTGGGCTCCACCCATCACTTACTAAGTCCAATGCATTCCTTATATGAAAAATTTTAAACATTACATAAACATCCGTATTAAAAATAGAATATAAAATGTCAATACATTAACCATAACCCATGAATGATATAAAAATAGAACATTCACTGTCAAACATATAATAACACGTTCAATATAGTATGGAAGATTGTATTATAATAAATTAACCTCAATCAAGAATAATATCCATTAAAGGATGCAAACATAGTTTAAAATGATTAGTAAAACTTTTTGAAAGAAATAACCCTTTTTTGTATAATATTTTAAAAGTCACAAATTTATAAAGGAATTAATTTAAAAGAGATTATTGAATTATAGTGTCTCATAAAACTTTTAAACTTTTGAAAAGAATTATCATTTCAAAACATTCATGTCCATATAAAGAAATCCTAAAAATCATTTTGAAAACATGGACATTAATTAAAAGGATTAGAAAGATAAATCTTTAAAACATTTAAACTGATGATCTAGTTAAATAGACACTCCCATAAAGGCATAAAATATTCCTTTTGAAAACATTTTTATGAAATATGGGTATCGAGGATGCATATTTACAAGTAAATACTTACACATAAACAATCTCAGACAATAATGAGATTGAGGAAGTAACCCTTACATTGCACTTCCCTTTGGTCGAGGGTACATTTAACCTCTTGTATAATGACCATAGTATGTTATTAAATTATAGCAGAACCATATTAATATTTATTTTATCATACATTATTCATTTATTACTTTATAATGGCTATTTAATAATTATTTCCATGTTAAATTAACATTTCAGGTAATAATAACTTTTTTATCATACATGTTTTCATTTATTATTCTAGATCGTATCACTAAGATCATGATTTAAATACTTCCAAAATATAAAATATGATTTATATATCATATATATTTATATATAATAGAAATATATATAATAGATAGATATATTAAATAGAAAACACAGTCTATGGAGACGGTAGGCTGTACGTACGCATAAACGTTGTTTCCGTTTTCACATCGTATTGAACGAAAGTAAGTAAATATGATATATGTAAGTACACAAACACACACATATATATCCAGTAGAATTATTATGTCATATATTAAATATTTATTAATAATATATATTTTTATAATCATTGTTGAATGATGAATATGGAAATGAATCTCATCGTGTCGTGGAGACGGTAATCCGTACGTACGCATGAGTGACAATATCATTATATTGACGGTGAAATCATACATAATTAAGTGGTATATCATATATAAAGAATAATAAACATTTTATATTAATTATTGACATCAGTTATAGTAATTATTATACCCATCCAAAAAATTAATTATTTGAATTACAAACTACACCACAACGTGTAGACGGTAAGCCGTACATACGCACGTATGGTGACATTGTCATTTATAGGATGGATAGAATAAAAAATATGGTTGTACCATATTTAAAAATAACATTACAGTATGTAGGAGGTACTAGATTTATTATTATGGTATGGAAATAATAAAGAAAGAGTAAGTGGAAGAAGAGAAGAACTTGAAAGAGGGTGGTAAAATTATTATCTCTTCTTCAGGTGTTTCCTTTTGATTTGATCAAAAGGGATCATTATGTGGCCCTTGTGATCAATGTAAGGAATAAAGGATGATGTGAGGGAATTTGGGAGGATATTTGGTCAGGGTTTGGTAGATCCAAATAGCTTTTGAGGTGTGATTTTGAGAGTAGGGGAAGTACCCTTTTATAAGAGGGGTGAGGGTCACTTTATGAAAATCCTGAAATATTATTTTATAATAAAATAATTTTCAGTTTGTAATTTCTAAAAAATGATTTATTTATAGGATAAAGTTTTAATGGGTCATAAAACATTCAACCAATAGGTTTTAGACAGGTTTAGGTCACCATATTAACCTTATCTTATAAATTAAACTCTAAGTTAAAAAGTTTAACTTTTACCGTGACTTCTGGTATTATTACATTATATGGTTAATAAAATTAATCTAAACTTTAAAGTGAACCTCAAGTGGTTAATTAATTACATATATAATATTATTTATGACCTTTTGTAGAACCATATATTTTTAAGAATATTATATCAACAAATAATATAATATTTGTTTTAAAAATTAATTTATGTCAATTATGACACTATTTGGTATTTTGTTTTTTTGTGTGGTAGTCATAACAACCTTATCACTTAAAGAAAATTTATCTAATAAACCCTAACATGTCATATTAACCTATAAAAATAGTGGATGACATTAAAACTTTTAAATTATATTTATTTTAATATTTATAATATTGTTTATGTGATTCATTCATTAATAATGTAATTACTGCATAATCATTTTGACATAAATAAATTTAATTATTCAATGTCTAAAAATTATAAATAAACTACCATGATGTATGAAATCTTTTTATCTTTCTAAATAATATTTATAGTCTAATTTATATTATGTATAACCCTATATTGAAAATGGTTTAGTTATTAAACATTGAATATAATACTTTTAACTCTTCTTTAAATAAAATAATAATAAATGTCCTAATCTAATTAATATGGACTTAAAGGATCATATATTATTTCTAAGGTTGGTTTTGGTCGAATTAAACTTATCCAAAAAATTAGGACATGTGTTTGGTTAATTATAATATCATTTTTACCCTTAATTACCCTATTTACTTTTAACCGTGGTAAAAAAAGTCAATGGTTACTATTGACCAAAAATTATTTTCATCTTATTGAACCACATTTTACTTTCTAATGTCAAACTTGTCTCTCATATTTTTGAAATTATACTCATAAAGGCGGTAAAATTAAGTTTTATGCAAATTTGAAAATGCTCTTAAAAGGTGGGTAAAAGACGGTAGAAAGTTAAAAAACTTATACATCTATTTTTATTAAAAAATGTTTTTAATTAATTAAATTGAAATTATATAGGTATTATATATTTATTTTGACTTAAAATAAATTTAAATTAAATAAAAAATTATTTAAATATAAAGTCGGTTTTAAACAATAACGCATTGTTTTTCACTGTTCATCAAAAAATTAAATGTTTTTAGAAAAATACCATAAATTAACCCTAAGATAATTTTTATATTCCGAATTCAAAAATGAATTCTATTTTACCATATTTAAAACATATAAGATTCATTAAAAACAATATAAAACCAATTCCCATTGTCAAAACCAAAAAGCGGGTTTTTTAAAAGTAAAAACTATCAAAAGATTTACATGTGTTTATGTCAAATTAAAATGTGAAATTACTTATAATGGCCTAAATTGTATTAAATAATAAAAATATAATCTAATTATACTTTCAAACCATTCAAATTCATAATTTATCACTATAAATTATTTCGATTAAAAACATTTTTTTCAATTAAAATTAATTATTTTAACTAATCATCAAAATATAAAAGTTATGAGAAAAGTAAAATTTTTTTATCCAAACTAAATTTTTATGTCCCGATTATATAGAAGACTATAATTTAATTAAATTGAATATATAAAAGTGAAAAATATTAGTTTTAAAAATGGTTCTCCATCAAAAGGTGGTATAATTGCATTTTTTGAAAAAATACATCTTTTATCTAAAATAAATGTTTTTGTTCTAATATTATATCTATGAAACACATAATATGGTTGTTGAAATTATATAGAGTATATATGATTCAAAAGGCAGTTAATACTATTCATATCTGCTTTTTGAACGGATAGTTTGGTAAGTTGTGGTGCGCTCGAACTCGGTGTTTCATGTAGTGCAAGCTATTGAATTACTTTAATGAGACAATGTACTATGAAATATTTGGGAGTTACATTCTCCCCTCCTTAAAAAAATTTTCCCTCATAATTTAATATTGTTTTTTTAAAATAAATGGTTAGAAATAAAAAATACCATTGTGGAAAACCCACATCGAAAATTGGGTTAATAAAATTTTGTTTTAATAAGAGGGAAAGGGAAATGAGAATGTCACCACAAAATTATTATCTCGATTAGGATAACATTGGTGGCAACTAAAGACACATAATTTGTGGAAAAATGTAAATATTTATAGGGAGTGATTGAGGTCATCAATCACAAACATGTATAAAATTGAGGGCCCCAAATCCATCAATCTAAGATGATGTAATATATCACTGATTCGACAAAACATAAGGTATTAGGATAACCCATTTTTAGTTTTAAGATACATTCCATAAAGTTAAATAATTAATTTATTTATAATAAATAAATAAATAAATAAATATATATATATATACTTGACAAGTAGAGTTTCATCCTTCAACTAATTATTACCACAAACTCATCTTTCTCTCCAAAAGATAATAGAATTCCAAAATATTCTATTTATCATAATTGTATAGGGTCCCAAAAAAATAATTTTATAATTTATCTGTCAGAAAATTTATAAAATATACATTATATAAACCATGACATCATATATTCCAGTGGTAGGTGATCCACCATTGCCTCCCTTTGGTTGTGGGTTCAGGTCTCGCGACCTAGCCTAACACGATAGGTTGTCACTAGACCTCTGGGTTTTCCTTTTTATGACATTCCAAAAATAATCTTAAGAAATGATTTAACCTTAAAAATAGTATCTAATTTCAACCATAATCGATTCAAACCTTTAGAATTATCCAAAATACTTCTTTCCAAACTCACCGTCTAAAATTTATAAGGAAGGTAAACATAATGAGATCTTTTTTGTCACATAAAAACATGTGAATAACTTCATCATGTATTATTTTAAAACATGGTAACACCTTGAATTACCATTAAACCTTATTGATTACATTCATGCTCCCTTATTTATTATAGACTACTATTTATACTCCTTATATACAAAATTTTTGTAAATTCCAACAATGGCGGAATATAAAAATCATAAATTAGTTTCAAGGTAATGAAAAATATCCAATATAATTTATCCCAATCAATCATATATTTTTCCAAAATCACTACCATAGTATCAGAACCATAGTATGGTTTATCTTTCTCTCAACCATATATTTCCCTAAAAATTTAACCTACTATTGAGTCACTTTTCTTGCTTCCACACAATCTCAAGTCCGTAATTAAATAGTACTGGAGTACAATCCTTTTATATTCTATAATTCTTATAACATGTGCATCATTAAAACAATACTCAAATGACACAATACTTTAATAACAACATCAGAACTCTAATAATTCCTCTTCATTTTCGGTGGTATCAAAACATGATTATTATATAATAGCATTCTTTGGGGTATACTCTGATTATTTGGACATTGATTCGTGTAGTGTCCCAACTCCTTACAGATGAATCATTGTACATTTGAAACATTTTTCTTACCCTGGAAATCAAGTAATTAGTGTCCTTTTTCTCCACAGTTATAACAAACTCCAATTCCAATCAAACAATTACCAAAGTTATTCCTTCCACAGTTATCACATATGGGAAAATAATTCTTTCCTCTCTTCCCTTTATCTATCTTTATCTTTTCAATCCTTTTCTTCTCTTGCTTCCATTCAAATCCATAGGACTCATAGAATTTTTACATAAATTATTTACATATGATACTATGTCATCATATGATGAGAATACGTGGGAGAATATTTCCCTTCTAAATTTTGGCTTAATACCATGAATGATATGATCCTTCTAAATCTTTTGATAATGCGTATTTCTAGAATTCTCATTCTTTATACTAGGATCTATTTCTAATCAATGGCATACACATGGTATGTTTATGAATCACAATGCATAAATCCAAACTTGTAAAATACATAACATAAATTGAAAAGATTATGCATATAATCTATAATCATTAAATGATTTCATTAAGAAAGTATTTCTCCTAAATCATTTATAATGGATTGTAATTAAAATGTGAATTATCGTATGTATATCCCCTAAGATTGTTGTAACCAAGAGTGAAGTAAGGCCTGTTTTCATGTACTAGGATACCCTAATTAAAGCCCGAAAATCCTTGTCAGTGTTTACACTCCTAGGTACATCTATTACAGAGCTGCCTATACCTGCATGTATCTAGGGAGGGATGCATTTCATGGAAAATACACATAATCTCTACATTACCAAAATTTTGGGAAGTTCTTCTACACTAATCCTCACAGTCCAGCTTAGGGTAATTTTATTTAATCAGTGTTTATATAAATATATTTTCAATTTTGTTGCTAAACATCCTATGATACAATTGTAATGACCCATCCCCAGTTACCCAGAGCCGATATATTATTTTATTACAATGGCATGATTATAAGGATTAAAGTCCAGAAGGACCGATCAGTTTGGCAGTCTTGGAAAATATATTACACAAATTAATATTACATTTCAATTTCAAACATACAATACATCATAGATAGTTCTTTGAGAACACCATTATTAACTTTAACTTAACCCTTTATATTAATCATAATACACTTCTTGGAATCCTGGGAAAATAAAACATTAGAAAGGGGTGAGCTCAAATGCTCAGCAAGGTTAAATAATTTAGCAGAAGATATAAAAATTTAAGGAAAAATGTGAAATAAAAAAATAGTTTTTTAAACATAATATTGAACATAATATGGAAAAAATAAATCAAAAAACCCCATATAAACATGCACATATATATTCTACTAGTTGAATAATCACATGTAATAACTAATTTCATAATGAAGGAATGCTTAACACCAGACATGATTACCACATAGTCAAGGCCTTGTTCCAAGACTACAAATAATTTTTTTGTCAAGGCCTTATGGCAAGAAACTAGTTTGTAATAGGGGACCTATCGATGCATCAAGAAGCTATAGTGGTATCCACCCATCACTTACTATGTCCACTTCATTCTTCATATGAAAAAGTTGAAACATTACATAAACATGCGTATTAAAACTAGAATACGAAATGTCAATAAATTAACCATAACCCATGAATGATATAACAATAGATCATTCATAGTCGAACATATCATAACACATTCAATACAATATGGAATATTTTATTATAATAAATCAACCTCAATCAAGATTAATATCCAGTAAAGGATGCCAACATAGTTTAAAATGATTCGTAAAACTTTTTGATAGAAATATCCCTTTTTGTGCAATAATTTAAAAGTCACATATTTATAAAGGAAGTAATTTAAAAGTGATTTTTGAATCAATGTTTCCCATACCACTGTAAACTATTGAAATGAATTATCATTTCAAAGCATTAATGCCCATATAAATAAATCCGTAAATAATTTGGAAAACATGGACATTAATTAAAAGGATTTAGAAAGATAAATCTATAGAACATTTAAAATGATGATCTAGTTAAATAGGACATACCATAAAACAATAAAATATTATGTCGCGGCCCATCCTCGGGGCCTGTGCTGTGACTACCCCAAGCATGCCTTCCATAGGCCAGGGGCTGGCGACTAGAACCAAAGGCGTAAATCCCGATAACTGGGAAGACATTGCCTTTATAATAGCAAACAAAACATCTCAGAGTACAAGCAGAAGTAATACACTAAGTACAAAAGAAGTGCTAAAAAGTAAAAGGGCCAGAATACAAACTCAACTGAAAAGTACAACTACAACTGAACGAATGTACAATAGAAAAGACAAACAACTGGAAGAATAGAAACAACTCCTGGGTCGTCCACCTCAGATCCTACCTGAAGGGTAGGTACAGAGAGCGGAGCTCCTGGATCGTCTAGCACGGATCCTACCTGAAGGGTAGGTACAGATAGCGCAACTCCTGGATCTTCCAACATGGATCCTACCTGAAGTGTAGGTACAGATAGCCTCCACAATGCTCCCGCATGTCAAACTCCTCGGAGTATCGTCATGTCGTGAAGTCCACCTCCAGATACTGACTCGTCGTGAGATCCACCTACGGGTACCGTCCAGTCCTCATACACTCGGCCTCTGTCAACGCTTCCTGTCGTGTGAAACCAGCACAACGAGGTGTGGGCATAGCCCATGCAGGGGTGGGTATAACGATACTCATTAGGGACCCCGATACCCTCAGGGTCTCACAAAATCCAATAAGGATTACTACAAAGAAAGATCTCAACAGATAACCTCTACTTAGGTATATACCCATACATATACCAAAGTTATCAAGTAACCCATCTCAAGCACGAGGAAACACAAATATTATGAAATCAACGGATAACCACTACCCAGGTATATTCCAATACATATACCTAAGTTATCAAGTGACTCATGTCAATCATGAGGTAAACACAAAGATCATAGACTCAACTCAAACCAGGATTTTATTTATGATGTTAAAACCACGGTTGCTGGAGAACTCCTCCTCAATTGATTACAGTGGGCATACCACTACAACCAAATGTGTCCCACTAACCTGGACTACTGATTTATGCCACTTGTCGAGTACTATGGGCATGCCGCTGCAACCAAGCGCATCCCACCATGGGTCTGCCGCTACAATCAAGAACACCCCCTCATAGCCTATAGGGGTACTCCTTCTGTCGAGTACTGCGGGTTTGCCGCTACAACCAAGCGCACCTCCGCCGTGGGTCTGCTACTACAACCAAGCTCACCCCACTTGGCTATCTGAATCACTCCGAGATGATCGATCAACAGTTGTCAAGTCTCAGCCAGCTACTAGGTCTCTGCACTCTGCAAGCTCATCACCTGGAGGTTCCGCTCCACGAGCTACTGGTTGATACTCCAAGTATCACAATGTCCCATGAAGAAGTATCTCAATGGACCGCCTCGTCATAGGGGTCTCAACGCAACAGACGACGCGTCAATCGGATGCCCGATATGTGAGTTATTAGTCGTTTAGTCCCGGGGGCCCAGTTGGTTTCGTGTGGGAACCAACCAGGACATTTCTCAACTCTACCCCAAACTCTCATAGGGTATACTCATAGGGACCGTTTCTCAACGTGATCACTAGCGCCACTGACAGTTCGTCAAACAGACGTCCGGTTTGAAAGTTATCAGCTTTTCCGTTCCAGGGGCCCGATTGGATTTCGGGTACAATCCAACCCGGCCATATTCCATCTATATTCAAACCTCATCCGAAGTATTATAATAGTTCTGTCTCATCAAGTGGAATCCAAAAAAGTCAAAGACACGTCTATCGGACATCTGGAGCTCAAGTTATAAGCATTTCTGCTCCGAGGGCCCGGTTGGTTTCGGGTTTGAACCAACCCAGCCATACCCAAAGTTCTCCAAAACCTTCAGTGTAATATGCCAAAACGACCGTCTCGATCCAAGGATCACATTGCATCTAACGGTGCATCGATCGAAGGTCTAAAGCCCATGTTATAGGAAAAAGACCAGAAGAGTTCCGAAAGTGGGGGTTTCAGGCCCGGACCGACCCGGCCTAAGACCCCCTAGGTCGGCCCAAACCGGGCAACCCGACCCGGGTCCAGGTCCGGCCTGCCTAGGTGAGGCTCAGGCCGGTGCGCTGGCGCGCTGGCGATCCGCTGGCCAGCTCGGTGAAACCAAGCTGGGCAGTCAAGGGGGGGGGGGGGTGGCTGCCCCCTGTTCAATTAAACATGGCCCCCCACGTGGGGGCCGCTGCTGTTCGGCTTGCCAGGGGTTACGAACCCCCAGCTTCTCCCCTGACCGGTCGGCCCGCTCTGGCCGCCCGGCTGCTACCGCCACAGGATCGAGTGGTCCGGTCCCCCTTCTCCGACGCCAGTGGCCAGAAACCGGCCGCCAATCCCTGCTCCGCCGCGGCCTAAGGCCGCGGCCTTGGTCCGTCCGGCACCGCAAAACGGTGCCGCGCCCCTCCGCTGTGGCCCCGCTCCGGCCGCGGTGTTTTTGTGATTCTCTGGTGCGGCGCGACGGTGCCACGACCTTGTTCGCCTTCAACGGCGCGGCACGACGGCGCCTCGCATCATTGCCACATGATCCCGCGCGGTGCGACGACACCACTCCATCTCCGTTCCAAACCACAAAAAAGGTTGATCAACAGAATTAAGGGAGGGGGGTCGGCCGTGTTTGTGCAGTCCGGCCCCCTCCCGTTAATCGATAGCAAGTGGTCCAATTTGAAATGAGTAACGACGAAGAATGAAATCATGAATAAAAACAATAAAATCCCCGACCCCGAAAAGATGTCGCATGTCGTCGATCCGAGGGAAAAGGTAAGCGTCGCGATGATCGGTCATCGCGGAAGATCGGTGTTGATTCCGTTGTCGTCGGAGGAAGATCCATCGTCGATGGTGAAATTTCCCATGGTGGTGTCTCCTCCCTTGACGCATAGGAAGAAGAAGAGAAGGCACATCGTCGGTGTCTTCGCGTTCTCCATCAGAGGCGTTCTTCATTGAGAATGTTCTATGTTGAAGGGAAAGTGTTCTTCTTCAAAGAAGAACCATTATTCGTTGAATATGCGTCGTTCTTCATCGGAGGGATGTTCTATCTTCATCACACCAATGTTCTCAAAAAAACTACAGAATGTTGTTAAGGTTTTCTGACACACCAAAAGCTCCAAAATAATATCCCATGATATTATTTTAATTCACACCTAAATGATTTTAAAATTCAAACCAAACCACATAATTAATTAAAGTGATTTGGCATGAATAAAGAGGAGACAGGGGGAGGTGACTGGTCTCACATTAAATGGGAGTTTCAAGGGGTTATGGGGAATGTGAAAAGGTGGGGGCTTGTGTGGGACCCACCTCTCATTTATTCTCCCAAGGGTACTTACCAAACCAACTTCCACAGAAAGGATAAAACTACATAGAAGAAAAATAAAATTGGATTTCAAATTTTATTTATTCTTCACTTACACCTCAAATTTTAAACAACTCCTCCCAAGAAAACGCACCTTTAGAATAGCTATTCTTAAGCAATTACCGGCACTGCGAGTTCATCGGTGCCCTCAGATTTCAATTCCGATCGCCGGTTCAAAAGTTAGAAAAACCCGCTCATTCGTTCACTAAACGTACCTGAGCCTAACTTCGGAAATTAATTCTGGGCACACCGGGCCTTGGAATCAGGCACCGTCAGAAACTGCGTTCTTGTAAAATCCCAAAGAAAATTAAGAAAAAATTTCCCTTGAATTTTATGGGTCTTTACATTACTCCCACCTCCAGGATTTACATCCTCGTAAATCTTTAACAAAAACTAGGGATACAAAAGCGGTACTGAGCACGCACGTGAGCCTTCCGCTCCCATGTGCTCATCTGGAGGTTCCCATATATCCCGTGAAAGCGCACCCAAGGAATCAACTGTCCTCATAGGATCCGCTCCTATCGATCCTCAACCTCTACTGAAACCCCGCAAAAGTTACACCATCGCCAAAGTCCAGTTTCCCATGGTCGATGAAATGCGTCAGGTCAAGTACGTATCTCCTCAGTTGAGATACGTGGAAGTCATCGTGCACCCGGTTCAACTAAGGTAGATGGGTCAAGCGGTAAACGACCTCGCCTACCCAGCTGAGGACCAGAAAAGGTCTGCTGAACCTCGAAGATTACTTGCCTCCTTGGCCACATCTCTATAAACCTCATCGAGGTGAGACCCGTATAAGGACGTGGTCGTCATCCTTGAACTCTAGAGGCTTCCTGTCAGCTCTGTGCAGTATCATCTTCCGTGATCCATAGGCGATCACTTCCCACTCTTACATTAGGACACACCCGAGTCCGGTCCCTAATGCGTCATAGTGAACAATGTAACCAACCCCCACAGGTTGGGTGCACCAGTCAACCCAGCTCCTGAAAGCTCTGCTGGAAGTGGTGCCGCAACTATGGAGAATTCTGGCACAAAAGTATGTTTGTCCATCTCCTGAGTGATCGAATGCACCCTCTTATGCATGATTCCATCATGTGCTGCTTGGGATTTCCTTTTCTCCGACCAAGGAAAACCCCATTCCATCATTATAGATAAATCACAACCTTTTTTCCTAATATAGTCAATCCATGTATGAACTGTGGATCCAATCCATACTCAGACCAACATCGTAAGGCCTCGACGCTGCCACCAAGAGATTCCAATCGAAACTCTCGCCTCGTGGGTTAGATCACAATGTCGGCATAAGTGTTATTATCGAGTGTCCTCCAAAGGTATCTCCAGACATGAGGGTCAAGTCTATGGCTTACCAGAAACTCTAGGTCTGGGATAAGATTAGTGGAAGGAAGGAATGATTCGTATCAATTTATGTTACTACGGAAGCTAGTAGTGGACAAAGACTGCCCCTCGAATCATTCTTAGAGCCATTGTGTCACTCTCCTTGACCACGTGCATCTACTCTCTTCCCCTGCCATCCAGCTCCCTGAGCATGGCGGGGACAACAAAGGCAGGTGGTTGTAACATGTTGAAATGTACACCACCTCATGCTGATCTCCTAACTCTGCCTCTACGTCTACTGCTCTACAGACTTATCTGTCCTTAACATTTCCACATCATGAAACATTTTACACACCCATGTCTCTGAGACTGGTGCCAGTTTCCTACTTTCCCAACTTCTAACATTCTCTAGTTGTATTCGTTCATCCAAATAACATTCAACCACAAGGTTCCCTCTAGCACCCTAACATGATTAGGAGTGCGTAGAGGAAAAAGTGATGGCTAAAATATTGTTTAAACACACCTTGTTCTGAAGTCCGAGCTCTAAATTACTGATCATATCATAGTCATCATGTACCAAGAACGATTGGTATGCCTTGATGAATACTCAGCTACTAAATCATCGTCTTGCCGAAGCTGTATAAGCTCTAGAAAACTCTCATCCACCTCCTCAAGCTAGTTATCAGCTCCCTGTGAGTCGGGATCACTTCAGAACTTGAGGGTATCTGATGTTGGAACACGTGTAAGGCAGTAAACCTATATGTGTCACCTACCGGCACTGCCGGTGGTAATTGGTGACCAACAGGTAGTGATGTATAGCTGGCACACTACCCGAAGGCACTATCTCAGGCATCGGTCCACATACCGAAGCCTCATCACTATGCGGACCATCCTCATGGTCATTCACTAGAAAACACTAGTATCCAAGACCACCATCCACTATACTGATGTCTCAGCTAGGCGAGAAACTCTAGCAATCTCCTCTAGATAGTGCTCTGCTGCCTGGGAATCTACCTCGCATCATATCCTCGGAGCCAGATGCTCCTGGAACTCGTGCAACACACTCTGCCAGCATGCACAGTTCGCTTGTACGGCTGGTGGAATCTGCTGCCCATCAGGTGGTGCTGCTGTTGGTACACCACCCAAGGGTGCCAATATAGAATAAGGGCCCCACATCGGAGCCTCGTTGCTCGGTGGTCCGTCATCGAGTACCCTCTCGGAACTCCAACTAACTATCTGCGTGGAGACATCATGACCAGATGTGACAAATTCAACATTTTATACCTGGTGAGCTGACCTGGTTTGAGATGACTTAAAAAATCTTGGAAACACACACGCAACCAGTGTTTTCATGCACAAAGTTGGAAATCAGTAGTCAGAGTCCTGGTGTATGGATACGTCGGCCACCGCACCAACACTGGACTCCCGGAACTGAAATCTACACTCGGTACACTTAACACTATTACTTCACAGAAAGGGAATATCAGAGTTATAAGTTCTGTGGTAGAACCGATTCCTCTGATACCAATTTGTCACGACCTGTCCTCGGGGCCCGTTCCATGACTACCCAAAGCCCTCCTTCCATATGCCATGGGTTGGAAACTAGCAATAAAGGTGTAAATCCTGATAACTGGGAAGGAATTTCATTTATAATAGCAAACAAAACATCTCAGAGTACAAGAGGAACTAATAAAATAAGTACAAAAGAAGTGCTGAAAAGTAAAAGGGCCAGAATACAAACCCAACTGAAAAGTACAACTACAACTGAATGAAAGTACAAAAGAAAAGACAAACAACTAGAAGAATAGAAACAGATCATGGGTCGTCCACCTCGGATCCTACCTGAAGGGTAGGTACAGATAGCGCAGCTCCTGGATCGTCCACAACTGATCCTACTTGAAGGGTAGGTACGGATAGTGCAGCTCCTGGATCATCCACCACGGATCCTACCTAAAGGGTAGGTACAGATAGCCTCCACAATGCTCTCACCCATCAACCTCCTCTGAGTATCTTCACATCGTGAAGTCCACCTCCAGATACTGACTCGTCGTGAGATCCACGTCCGGGTATCGTCAAGTCCTCAAACACTCAGCCTCTGTCAGCGCTTCCCGTCGTCTGTAACCAAGACAATGAGGTGCGGACATAGCTCCTGCAGGGGTGAGAATAACGATACTCAGTAGGGACACCGAGACCCTCAAGGTCTCACTAAATCCAAAAAGGATTACCACAAAAAAATTTGTCAACAGATAACCTCTACTTAGGTATATACCCATACATATACCTGTGTTATCATGTAACACATCTCAATCATGAGGAAACACAATGATTATGAAATCAACGGATAACCACTACCCCGGTATATGCCCATACATATACCTAAGTTATCAAGTGACCCATCTCAATCATGAGGTAAACACAAAAATCATAGACTCAGCTCAAGCCAGGATTTTATTTATGCTGTCGAAACCATAGCTGCTGGAGAACTCCTCCTCTGTCGAGTACAGTGGGCCTGCCGCAACAACCAAGTGTGTCCCACTAACCTGGACTGCTGAACTACTCCACCTATCGAGTACTATGGGCCTACCACTGCAACCAAGTTCATCCCACCATGGGTCTCCCGCTACAACCAAGCGCACCCCCTCAAAGCCTACAAAGGTACTCCTTCTGTCGAGTACCGTGGGTCTGCCGCTACAACGAAGCGAGCCTCTGCCATGGGTCTACTGCTACAACAAAGCGCACCCCACTGGGCTATCTGAATCACTCCAAGACGATCGATCAGCAGTCGTCAAGTCTCAGCCAGCTACTCGGTCTCTACACTCTGTTAGCCCGTCACCTAGAGGGTCCGCTCCACAAGCTACTGGTTGATACTCCAAGTATCAAAAAGTCCCATGAAGAAGTATCTCAAAGTACCGCCTTGTCATAGGGGTCTCAACCCAACAGACGACACGTCAATCGGACGCCCGGTCTGTGAGTTATTAGCTTTTTATTCCCGGGGCCCTGGTTTGTTTCGTGTGCAAACCAACCCGGCCGTATCTCAACTGTACCCCAAAATCTCATAGGGTATACTCATAGGGACTATTTCTCAACGTGATCACCAACGCCGCTGACGGTTCGTCAAACGGACGTCCAGTCTGAATGTTATCAGCTTTTCCGTTCCAGGGGCCCGGTTGGATTTCAGGTACAATCCAACCCGGCCATACTCCAACTGCGTCCAAACCTCTGGAGAAGTATTCTAAAAGTTCCGTCTCATCAAGAGGAATCCAACAAAGTCAACGACACGTCTATTAGACGTCCGGAGCTCAAGTTATAAGCGTTTCCGTTCCGAGGGCCCAGTTGGTTTCGGGTTTGAACCAACCCAGACGTACCCAAAGTTCTCCGAAACCTTGAGTGTATTTTTCCGAAACGACCGTCTCGATCCAAGGATCGCATCGCAGCTGACGGTGCGTCGATCGGAGGTCTGCAACCCATATTATGGGAAAAAGACCGGAAGAGGTCCGAAAGTGGGGGTGTCGGGCCCGGGCCGACCCGGCCCGAGACCCCCTGGGTCGGCCCGAACCGGGTCGACCGTACCCGGGTTCGGGTCCGGCCCACATGGGCGCGGCTTGGCCCAGCCCGGCCGGGGCGGCCCGGCCCGACGAACTGGCGGTCCGCTGGCCAGCTCGGTGTAACCGAGCTTGGAGGTCAAGGGGGGGGCTGCCCCCCTGTTCAATTAAACGCGGCCCCCCACGTGGGGGCCGCTGCTGTTCAGCCAGCCGGGGGTTCGTAACCCCTGGCTTCTCCCCTGACCGGCCGGCCCGCTTCGACCGGCCAACTGCTACTGCCACGGGACCAGCTGGTCCGGTCCTCCTGCTCTGACGCCGGCGATCGGAAACCGGCCTCCGCTCCTTGCTCCGCCGCGGTCTAAGGCCGCAGCCTTGGTCAGTTCGGTATGGCACGACGGCGCCACACCCCTCCGCCGCAGCCCCGCTCCGGCCATGGTGTTTTTTTGATTCTCTGGCATGGCGCGAGGGTGCCGCGACCTTGTTCGTATTCAACGGCGCGACGCGATGGTGCGACGCATCCTTGACACATGATCCCGCGCGGTGCGACGACACCGTGACATCTCCATTCCAAACCACAACATGGTTGATCAACAGAAATAGGGGAGGAGGGTCGGCCATGTTTGTGCGGTCCGACCCCCTCCCGGTAATCGATATCAAGCAGTCCAATTTGAAATGAGGAATGATGACAGATGAAATCACAAATAAAAACAATAAAACCCCCTATCTCGAAAAGACGTTGCATGTTGTCGAGCCACGGGAAAAGGCAAGCATCGTGGTGATTGGTCATCACGGAAGATTGGTGTCTATTCCGTTGTCATCAGAGGAAGATCCATCATCGATGGTGATGTTTCCCGCAGTGGTGTCTCCTCCCATGACGCGGAGGAAGAAGAAGATAAGGCATGTTGTTGGTGTCTTCGCGTTCTCCGTCGGAGGCGTTCTTCATCGAGAACGTTCTATGTTGAAGGGAAAGTGTTCTTCATCGAATAAGAACCGTTATTCATTGAAGATGTGTCATTCTTCGTCGGAGGGAAGTTCTCTCTTCTTCACACCAAAGTTATCCCAAAAACTCCAGAACATTGTTAATGTTTTCTCACACACCAAAAGCTCCAAAATAATATCCCATGATATTATTTTTATTCACACCTCAATGATTTTAAAATTCAAACCAAACCACATAATTAATAAAAGTGATTTGGCATGAATAAAGAGGAGAGAGGGGGAGGTGAGCATTCTCACATTAAATGGGGGTTTCAAGGGGTTATAGGGAATGTGAAAAGGTGGGGGCTCGTGTGGGCCCCACCTCTCATTTATTCTCCCAAGGGTAGTTACCAACCCATATTCCACACAAAGGATAAAACTACGTAAAAGAAAAATAAAAATGGATTTCAAATTTTATTTATTATTCACTTATATCTCTAATTTTTAACAACTCCTCCAGAGAAAACACACCTTCGGAAAAGGTCCTCTTAAGCAATTACCGGTAGTGCGAGTTAATCAGTGCCCCCAGATTTTAATTCTGAGCACCAGTTTAAAAGGTATGAAAACCCACTCATTCGTTCACTGAACGTACATGAGCCTAACTTCGAAAATTAATTTTGGGCACACCGGGCATCAAAATCAGGTGCCGTCAGAATTCGCTTTCTTGTAAAATCCCAGAGAAAATTAAGAAGAAAATTTCCTTGAATTTTATGGTTATTTACATATAACATTATTTTTTTAATGAAATATGGTTATCTATGAAAAATATATCCCAATTAATACTTACACATAAACAATCTCAGATAATAATGAGATTTAGGAAATAACCCTTACCTTGCACTTTCCTTTGGTCGAGTGTACGTTTAAACTCATGTATAATGACCATAGTATGTTATTATACTATAACAGAACCAAATTCATATTTATTATATTATAAATTATTCATTTATGACTTTATACTATCCATTTAATAATAATTTCCATGTCAAATTAACATTTTGGGTAATAATCACTTTCTTTATCATACGTGTTTTAACTTGTTATTCTTGATCAGATCCCCTAGAACACGACTTAAATACTTCCAGAATATAAAACATGATTTATATATCATATATATATACAATAAAAATATGTATAATATATATATATATGAAATGGAAGACACTGTTTATGGAGATGGTAGGTCATACGTATGCATAAACGTTTTTTCTATTTTCACATCGTATTGAACTGAAGTAACTGAATAAGATATATGTATGTAAACACAAACACACACACACACACACCAATATATATATCTCTAGTAGAATTATTATTTCATATATTACATACTTATTAATAATATATATTTTTATAATCATCGTTTAATTGTGAAGGTGGAAATGAATCTCATCGCGTCCTGGAGATGGTTATCTGTACGTACGCACGAGCGACAATATCATTATTTTGATGGTGAAATCCTACGTAATTGGAAGGTATATCATATATAAAGAATAATAAACATGTTATATTTGTTATTTACATCATTTAAACTCATTATTATACCCTTCTAAATAATGAATTGTTAGAATAGAAAACTACACCACAACTTGGAGACGGTAAGTCGTATGTACGCACATATGGTGACTTTGTCATTTATAGGATGAATAGAATAACGAATATTGTTTTACAATATTTATAATATATCCACAGTATTTAGGAGGTACTGGATTTATAATTTTGGTATGAAAACAATAAAAAAGTTGAAGTGGAAGAAGAAAATAACTTGAAAAAGGGTGGTGAAATTATTACCTCTTCTTCGGGTGTTTTATATTGAGTTGTTCAAAAGGGATCCATAGGTTTTGTTTCTGATAAATTTAAGTACTATAGGTTGATATGAGGGATTTTGGGATGATATTTAGGCAGGGTTTGGCTGAGACAAATGGCTTTTGAGGTGTTATTTGGAGTGAAGGGGAAGTACCCTTTTATAAGAGGGGTGAGGATCACTTTAGGAAAAGCCTAAAATATTATTTTATAATAAAGTAATTTTCGTTTTATAATGGCTCCACAAGGAATTATTTAGAGGATAATGGGGGAATAGGTCGCAAAACTTTCATCCAATAGGTTTTAGACAGGTTTAGGACACTATACTAACCTTATCTTTTAGATTTAACTCTAAGTTAAATAGTTTAACTTTTAACATGTCTTCTTGTATTCTTACACTATATGGTTAATAAACTTACTCTAAACATCCAATAGATACTCAAGTGGTTCATTAATGACAGATATAATATTAATTAATACCTATGGGTGAACCTTAGATTTTTAAAAAATTTATATCAACAAATAATATAGTATTTGTTTTTAAAATTAATTTATGTCAATTTTGACACTTTTTGGTATTTTTTTGTGAAAGTCATAACAACCTTATCACATAAAAAAAAACCCTAACATGTCATATTAACATAGAAAATTAGTGGATGACATTGATACCTTTAAATTATATTTATTTTAGTAATTATAATTCCATTTATTTGATTATTTCATTAATAAGGTAATTAATGCATCATCATTGTGTCATAAATATATTTAATTATTTAATGTCTAAAAATTATAAATAAAATATAACATTGTAGAAAATATTTTTATCTTTATAATGAATATTTATAGTTGAATTTTTATTATTTGTAACCCTACATTAAAAATGGTTTAGTGATTAATCATTAAATTTAACACTTTTAACCCTTCTTTAAATAAAATAATAATAATTATTTTACTCTAATCCAAGTGGACCTAATGAATCATATTTTATTTCTAATATTGTTTTTGTTTTAACTAAACTTATTCAATAGAATTAGGACATGTGTTAGGGTAATTATAGAATCATTTATACCCTTAATTACCCTATTTACTTTTAACCGTGGTAAATAAAAGTCAAACATTACTATTCACCAAAAATTATTTTCATCTTATTGAACCACATTTAACTTACTGATATCAACCTTGTCTCTCGGATTTTTCAAATTAAACTCCTAAAAGCAGTAAAATTATGGTTTATACAAATTTTCAAATACTCTTAGATGGTGGGTAAAAGACGATAAAAAGTTCAATAAAAATTTAAACATCTTATTTAATTATAATATGACTTCGATGAATTACATTGAAATTATATAGGTATTATATATCTATTTTTACTTAAAATAAACATAAAAAATATATATATTTATTTAACAAAAAAGTCAGTTTTAAACAATAACACAATGTTTTTCATTATTCATTAAAAATTAAATGTTTTTAGAAAAATTCCAAAAATTCACCCAAAGCTAATTTCTATATTCTGAATTCAAAAATGAATTCTATTTTACCATATTTAAAACACATAAGTTGTCAAAACCAAAAGGAGGGTTTTTAAAATGTAAAAACTATCAAAAGATTTACATGTGTTTATGTCAAATTCAAATATGAAATTACTTATAATGACCTAAATTATATTAAATGATAAAAATATAATCTAATTATACTTCCAAACCATTCAAATGCATATTTTATCTCTATAAATTATTTTGATTAAATAAGTTTTTTTCGATTAAAATTTAGTATTTATCTCTATTCTTCATAATATATAAGTTATTAAAAAAGAACCAAAAATTTATCCAAACGAAATTTTTTTGTCCTGATTCTAAAGAAAAATCTAATTTTTTAAAATTGAATATATAGAAGTGTCAAATATTGGTTTTAAAAAGGGTTCTCTATTAAAAGGTGGTAAAATTGAATTTTAGTAAAATACTTATTTTATCAGAAAAAATGTATTTGTTCTCATATTATATCTAAGAAACACATAATATGGGTGTTAAAATTATATAGAGTATATAAGATTCAAAATGAAGTTATTACTATTCATAACCTATTTTTGAACGGCTGGTTTAGTAAATTGTGGTGTGCTCGAACTCGGTGTTGCGTGTAGCGCAAGCTATTGAATTACTTTAATGAGACAACATACTATGAAATTGTGGGGTGTTACATATAAAATATGGAATGGAATACACCATTCATGGAGATGGTAGACCATACATACAGATGAAAGCAGTTTCTGTATTCTTATCCTATTGAATGGAAGAAACTAAATGGAATATATATATATATATATATATATGATTATAGTAGAATTATTATTTCATATATTTCATTATTCTTCATCGTATATATTTTTATAATCATTCTGGAATTGATTATTTGTAAGATGAATCTCATAGAGTTGCGGTGATGGTAGACTTTACGTACGCACGAGCGACGATATTATTCTCATAATGGTAAAGGGGTAAGGAAAATGATGGCATGTTAATTATAGATAATTAAAATCATGTATTATTTATTTTTATATCCATTATATTAATCATTATACCCATCCAAATATCATGGTAATGAAAAACATATTACACCACAGCATGGAGACAGTATGTCATATGTACACACACATGGTGATATTGTTATTCATAGGATAAATAAAAGGAGGAATATGTTTGTCCCATCAGAATGATAACATCTCAGAGTATTTATGATACTAGTTTTATTAATTTTGTATGTAAAAAATATAGGAAGAGTAATTATAAGAATAAAATACATCTAATTGAATTAGTAAAACTATTACCTATTCTTCGAGTATATCTTTTTGATTTGCAGAAAAATAATTCATAGGTTGGGTGTCTACCCAATGTAAAACCTACAGGACGAATTGGGAGAATTTGGAAGTATTATTCGGTAGGAGTTCACTGAGAAAATGGTTTCTGTATGAGATAATGGAATTTAGAGGTGTGAATAAAAGACAAGGATATGTTCCCTTTTACAAGAGAGGAGAGGGGAACTTTAGGAAAATATTAAAATATTGAATTAATAGAAATTTATTTTCCATTAAAAATGGTATAGAAGTGAATTATTTTGAATCTAATTAGAGTATGGGGATAAATACTCTAAAAACTTTTAGGTAGGTTTAGGTCACAAAATTAAATTTATATTTTGTGTTTGACCCTTTGTTAAACTCTTCAACTTTTATCATGATAACATAGATATTTTACTCCTTAAGGTTATTATATTTACTATAAAATTCCAAAAAGATAACCAATTGGATAATTAATGACATAATTAACATTATTATTGTTGATGTATTGAAATATAGATGCTTATAAATTTTATATCATTTAATAAAATATTATTTATTATAAAATCTCATTAATGTTATTTTTGACACAATTTATTACTTGATTTTTTTTTAAAATCATAACAACTTGATTGCTTGAAAATAAATACTTTTAATAATTCCAAAAATGTAAATTTTATCCTAAAAATTCATTTATGGCATCAAATATTTCAAATTTTATTCATTTTAATATTATTAATATCATATAATTGATTCTTCCATTAACAACACAATTAATACTTCATTATTATTTCACCATTTAATTTAATTATTTATTTTCTAAAAGTACAAATAAATTACCCTAATGTTGATAAAAAAATTTCTTTCCAAACACTATTTATATTATACCATATCACTAATATAAATTTATATTACAAAAATAGTTACTAAAATTTGAGTAGGACATTTTAAAAACTTCTTTAAATATAATATAATAAATGTAACAATATTACAAAATTAGATTAAAAAGGGTTATAATTTTAGAATAAGGTCGATTTTGGTCGAAACATGGATACCAATGATATGTGGACATGTTTTAGGGTAATATTATGATATTATAATATTATTTTTACCTCTAATTACCTAATTTAGCCCAAACCGTGGTAAATAAATAATCATTTACTAAAGATACACTCTGGAAAAAAATTAGTGGATTCTATTAGACTCTGAATATCATACTAAATAAAAATATTCATGTCCATTTTTTCATATTTAACTCACCAAAGTTTCTAAATAATGATTAATGCTAATGTGGTGAGAATGCGGGTAAAAGAGACGTTTAATAGATTAGTATGTTTTTATATCAAATTTTAATATAAAATGTTTCCAATGAACTATATTGGATGAATATATATATATATATGTCATTAATATATTATGGCTTTTAAAAATCAATTCAATGTGTAATAAAAAATTAAATGAAGAAGTTAGTTTTTAACTACAATTCCTTATTTTTTAATATGCATAAAAAAATGAAACTTTTCCAAAAAATATAAAAAATTCTCCCTAATTTTTTTAAATTGTATATTCAAAAAAATAGTCTCATTTGAAAAAAAATTATAAATTTTATAATGTGCTTAATGATATTTATAATCACTTTTTAAATTGCTAGTTTGATAGAGTATAGTGCGATCGAACTCGACATTATGTGTAGTGCATGCTATTGACTTCATTTAAAAAGAAATGTAGAATGAAATATTGAGGTGTTAAATTATCCCCTCCTTCAATAAATTGAGTCCTCACAATTTTTGAATTCAGGTTTGGTAACTAATATATTACTATTTATAATTCCTTTATTGAAATCCCACAATGGAACAAGGGTTTATAAAAATACAATTTAAAAAAATTAAAGGGAAGTAAAAAGGTTAACAAATAAAACACACACAAGGGTTCCATGAAGAAATACATGGGTATGAAGGAAAAATAAATCGATTTTGTTTTGTCTCAGAGAGACAGAGAACATGATTAATAGAATGTTAAGAATCACAAATATTTGAATATGTAATGATCTAAGGTACTATTTCATTCATAAGAAAAACTACAAGGATAATATTTTTGATTTCAAGATAACTTTTCTATAGTAGAATAATTAATTTAACTCATATACTAACCAAACAATGAACATACTTAGTTGATAGGTATATTTTCATCCTTTAACTATTTTCTACCACAAACTTATCTTTCTCTCCAAAATAAAAAAAAATTCTATTTATTTTAATCCTTTAGGGTTACAGAAATGAACTTATAATTAATATTTAATACCTTTTAAATTAATAAATATAGGTTATACTAACCAGGACATCAAATAATATAGTGGTAGGTGATTCACCCTTATCACCCTTCGGCCATGGGTTCAAGTCTCCCGACATCTCAGATGCGACTGGTTAACATCCAAACTCTGGGATATTTTTTTTCAAAACTACATTATTATGTAATTCAAACTATATCCTTAATAAAATTAAAAACATTGATATATAATATACAACTGTCAACATAATCCATTCCATACTTTAGAATTATCCAAAATACATATATCCAAACTAACCATAATAAAATGTCTCTAAATTGAAAAAATCAATCACAACATTAGACTTTCCTTAACCAACATAATGTTTCTCTTATTTTCACAGACCAAATATATTAATAAATTGATTATGTTAAAACTTTGATGAAAAATGTTATGCTTCCAAATACATAAAGAAGAAGTAATGCTGTACAATTCTTATATTTATCATGATTCTCATAAATAAAGATTCATTTAATAATTCTTGAATCCAAAAAAACAAATAATGTAATTACTCCACTTTGAATATAGTAATATCATATATCTGAACACGATCCCTTTTATTTTCTTGAGATACATTTCTTTGATACTTAGGAATATCATTTTCATCATGTCCCATATCTTTACAATTGTAGTATTTCACAGTTACAGGTTCACTGTTTACCTTGTAATCATGAACATGATGTCCTTTCTAACCCCACATCGAGAAAACACATTTTTCATTTTATGTAGGCACCATGGTGTTTACTTCCACAATTTTCATGTGTGGGAAAATCCTTCTTTTCCTTCTTCCCATTATCTATCATTTCCTCCATTGTTCTCTTAATCTCTTGATTTACCATAAAGTCATAATGTATAGAAAAATATTTTTCTGTCTTGATAGCACATAAATCTATATCTTCATATGATGATAAATTTTTTAAAACCAATAAATTTCATAGAAATGGATTTAACCCATTAAACAAATGATCAATCTTACTCATTGGGTTATGTATATCTGAAAAATTCTGTTCGAGTAATGTGAAGTTGGATTCATATTTGGCAACATTATCATTCTTTTTTTGTATCAGATTCTTGAATATTCTTTTTATATTGATCTCTATTCACACGGAAAATACATCTCCATAAAAATTACTATAAAATACTTTGATTCCATAAAATAAATTTCATCATCTTCATATGTGTTTGGAATATGTGACCCCCATTATTCCACATCTCCTAAGAGATGATAAAATTCCATGACAACATTCTCCATTTTGTTGACTCCCAATGTATGTAACTTCTTATCTAATGAACGTATCAATTTTTCAGTTAGAAATGGATTTATTACCCCTTGAATTTTAGAGGTTTTTGTCTCATGATGTCATCTAACATTTATCTTCCACGTTGCAGATGAGGAGGCTATATATAGAAAAGGTTATTGTTAATAACCAGAGTTAGTTTTCCTAGTATAGTGATATGATTCTCAATAGTAGTTGCAACTCCAGTTTACACATCATTATCTTGCATTGGATGAAAATTCTTATATGGAGTATGTGCATTGATACAATTTCTATACCATCCACTAGGAAAATTTTCTAAACCATGGCATATATTAAATTATGATTCGTAATGTATAATTTCAAATTAGTAAATAACTAAACATAAATTGAAAAATTAATGCATATATAATCTCATAATCATAAAAATGGATTTTCTGGGGACATATTTACATTTAAATACTTCCCAATGGTTTTCAAATAAAATGTGAATTATCCTAATAACAACCACCTAGAGTGTCAAAATAGATGTGCAATAAGGCCCATTATGATGTACCAGGTTATGCTGAGTCAGGCCCAACACAACTTGTTTGACTTGTTATTCCTAGGTACACATAGAGAAAAACCAAATCCACTAGTATTGTATAGATGAAGATGTATTTCTTATAATATCCACATGTCACAACCCAACCTTATATGCCTATTTATATTATTTTATATTATTTTTTTACTATTTTCTCGGTCCTGTGTCATTGGGACAAGGTTCAGTTAAGTCCCGATTTGAAATATTCTATGTTTGATGTTTTTGGTGGGTATTAGGCTGATGTAAAGTCACTGCACCATTTGAGGTGACCATGCATTTGGTCTTCATGAATGTTATGTTGCACAACACTTAAAACAAATAATAAATTAAATAAATAAATTAAGTTAATTGAACAAGAAAGATAAATAAAATTCTATATCGATAATACAAGGTTAATGTTAAAATTATATTAAAGAGAATATGATTACGCAAATAGTAATATTATTATAATTTAATTTTTTAATAATACTATTATTATTAAACAATTATAAATATAATTATTATTTAAAATGAAATATAACAAAATTTATCATTTAAATTTACATTAAATTTTTTATTAATTTTTGTTGTTGTTATCAATAATAATAGTTTCATTTTTCTATTAATATTATTACTGTTATTATTTTTGTAACATTGATATTATTATTATTATTGCTTAAAATAAAATGGATGAGAAATAATTATTATTATTTGTATTATTAATAATTATTGGTTTTATTATTATTATTATATTTTATAGTAGTTTTTTTAAAAAAACCATAAATATACACATTCCCGTCACCCCCTTTCCCCATAATTGTTCCATGCCGGGATCCCCCTGCCCAGGTCGTCACCTCTTGACTCCCCCTCCCAGTCCGATGCGGCCACCCATCTGGGTTTGGAACGACCTCCCCCTCCCAGTCTGGTGCGACTTCCCCTGTCTGGTGTGACCTCCCCCGTCTGGTCGGCTTCTGACCATTTCCAACCCCTCAATGTCCCATAATCCAACCAACATCTTATAGCCTCTCGTTTTACTGATCATTGTGAACCCCCTCCTTTTCCTACAACAATCTCCTTCGGTAAATTTTTTCTCTATTTTTGGTGTTTTTCTCAAATCAGTCAACACTATAATGCCACAGATCATATTTTCCCATTTTTCTCAGTATCTAGGATATGTGTTTAGTCTATGGAGCGATATTCTTCCTTCCATCAATGTTCTATTGAATTAACATAGGTTGAGGTAGGTGTTCTATGCCAATCCTTTCAATTTCAATCCATTTTATGCTTTATTTTTTATAAATTTATATTTAAAATATTTTTTGCACCACTATTATAAATATGGTTCACTCTTTGCAGTATTTTTCATGTTGCTATATTTGATTAAGAATATGTTTTAAATTTTTTCTTTGCTTATAACCATAATTATTTTTAGCTAACTTGGTTAGAATTAGTGTCCATACATTGGAATGGTTATTTTAGATGTTTTGAGAGATGTTTCCTTGTGAAAATATTTTATAGAGATTATTTTCCTTGAAATGGTTTGTTTATGGAACTTGAGGTTTTAGTTAAATGGTTTGATTTATTTTCTCTCTTTCAAAATTGGTTCCATGGTTTAATATGTGACATCAGGTGGTTTCAAATAGTGTGAATAGTTTTATAATTTGTTTTTCATGATTAATGATTACTTATATGGGTGCACATTTTATTTTGATATGTTTAGGGTGTGTGTTTATTCATAAATGAGGGTTTTGGATGGGTTTTGTGTGTGTAAATAATTGAATTCCTCTTTAAAATTATTTTATAAAATTTTAAAAAATTGTTTTTAACTAATGCAAGTGGTTAAATTTTTATTTTCAATGTTTTTAGAGGTGTGTGTGATTTTAAAAGTGAATTTCTAATATATGGTGGATTTTTTTAAGTTTTTCACACCATTATTCTTCTCTATCTTGCACTATTGACTCATTTAAATAACAAGTGATTTATCCTAGCTTGATTTTGTTTTTATTAACATGTTTTTGATGTTTAAAGTGGTGTTTTAAATCTTTAAATGGGTTGTTCACATTATGTGATTAATGGTGTATGCCCGCATCAGCTATTGGAAGTGTGTTCCTCATTTAAACAGTGCAATAGAATTATGAAATGAGGTATGAAGTCTATGTCTGGTTGTGAAGTTGGTAGTGTGCCATTATTTATTAAATTTATTGTTTTTCTGAAAAGGCTGTAAGGCCCATTTGGCCACATTAGTGAAAAGATAATGTTTGGTAATGTTTTTGGAAAATGGTTTCTAAGTGTTTTATGAAAATGGTTAATACTATAAAGTTAAGAGCACGTTTGGAACTTTAAAATGAATATTTAGAAAACCCCTCTTAGGTTGAGTGTCCTTCCATGTTGGTTGATCGTTGTTTGGGAGGGTCCTTGGTATGGGACATCCTATATGAAATTATTATTTAAGGCGGTGGACTATTCTTGAGGCGGCTAGGGTGGTTCCAGTTAATGTAATGTGTTTGGTTATTTGGGTGAGGATTATTTTTTAGATGTGTGGAACACCACCTTGAAAAAAATACATGGGAACCCAAAATATCAAAGAGGCTTACTGAGAATGATTTCCACACTAGTTTAGATCATGCACAGGATAGTGGCCCATAAAAGAGAGATGTGTTTTTATTATTGCTATAGGATTGGGCCCCATGACCAGGCCAGGTCGGGCGACAGTCAGGCGTTAGGGTATTATGAAATCATTAAGAGTATGCATTCCTTCATGATGAGTAACATGTATAGTACGTTATGGTCTTCCTTTGAGTTCCTAGGATTTTTTTGTGTTTCCTCGTTACAATTATGACTTGTTTCGTTGCCCTCACCATTTAGAATACCTTTTCCTTGTTCTTGGTTTTGTTTTTTATTTGGAGAACTATGAATGCTTTTTTTGGTTTTAAATGTTTTTCTATGTGGAGGTTTAACAAATAAAGAACAATTCCCCATTATACTCTTTATGCCTAATTTTAAAATATGGGGGAAATAGACCCTGTTGTTTATTTATATTTAAAATGTAAGGTAGATATAAAAATATATTTTTTAGAAATGTATTTCAAATGGTTATCAATGGAAATGTTTTTTAATGAATTACATGGACTTTTTGGTGTTTTGTTATTGAGCATTTCAGTGCTCACCCCGACTTTATCTTTACAGTTCTAGGTTCAGTTTCTTGTCCAGGTTTCGGGTTCAACTGATCAATGTTGGAGCGGGATTGGTTCTAACTTGGGTGCTGACCTAGGAGGTCACTCAGAGGTATGTGTTGTTATTTTTCATTCTGCTACTAGTTTTATTTGGCTATCATTAGTTTTTATTTATCTATTTATCTTTTGGACATGGTCCAAATCATTCCCCATGGTTTAGTGTTGATGCCTGGGACTAGTTTCCAGCCCATGGGGATTGGGAATGCCCCTCGATACATGCTATAAATAGGATTAGGTGACCGGTTCAGGGTCGACCCGTGTAACACCATGAGATTTTATGAGAAATATTCTTTTAAATTTCATCTATTTCTTTTATTGTACGCGACACTAATATTATCTTGCGCTATACGCAACACCGTATTATCTTTTAGTATACGCAAAGACTATGCTTGGCTTGTGTTGCACGCAAGAGTGACCTTCCTCAATAACTTGTGTTGTACACAATAGTGAGTTTCACTAAACAATGATATATTATTATAATATTATTATTAACTAGCTGTTATGAATAGTTTTAACCACATTTTTAATTTTATAACATTATCATTCATTTTACACATATTCAAGAACATGGTATGAGAACAAAATAATTTTTTTCGGTAAAATAAGTATTTTTCAAAATATGTAGCTTTGCCACCTTTTGATGGTGCACCCACTATCAATCTAGTTGTGGACATGTTTATGAGTTCAATTTGACAAGATAATCTTATTCATTACAATAAGTATATAAAAATTTACTTTGGATAATTTTTTAATATTTTCTGTTAACTTTCAATTTTTGATGTATAGTAAAAATAAGCTAAAATTTAAATAAATTTTTTTTTTCATAAAGATAATTGATATGGTTAAATTATAACATTGAATGTTTTTAAATTATAAATTTAATATATTTTTTCCATTTAGTATGATGTATGTAATTATAATTAATTTTACATTGAATTCATAGGTAAAAACATTTCAATCTTTTGCAATGTTTTAACTTTTAAAACTCGTTTTCTCAACAGCGGGATTAATTTTAAATTAAATACTGCAACTTCTGTGTATTGAATTAGGAAAAATGGATTCCATATTTGAAATCAGTGCTCCAAATTATTTTAATAGTCTACTTTTTTTAGACATTATGAATAGTAACTGCTGTAAATTTTATTTACTACAGTTAACGGTAAACTAGGTAATTAAGTGTAAAAATAATATTATAAAATTTACCTAATACTCGTATTAATATAATTGGATGATTATATTTCGTCATAAAATATTTGGGTCTAAATGGTATCTTTTAGAACCCACTTAGATGTGATTAATACCTTTAATTTATTTTATTTGAAGAAAGTGAAATATGTCTCACTCAAACTTTAATAATTAAAGTATTTTTAATATATGGTTATACAAAATATAAATTAAATTATAAATAATCATTGGAAAGATAAATTTTTTTTCTTTATCACGGTTATTTATATGTTATTTTTAAGAAATTTATAATTATTTTATTATCTTATTCATTAATGATGCATAAATTATTTATTTACTGAAAAATTAATAATATAATTTTTATTAAAATAATAATACCTATCAAAAGTACCAGAAATATGACCAAACCATATTGGTAGATTATTCTTATACCCAATTAATCCAAGGGTTGACTTGTGGACCATTTGGAGCCTTATAAAACAGATTATGGCATTTCTATTATTTTATTTTAAATGATGTCAAAGTTTTCACCTTCATACTTTAATAAAGATAAAATTTTAAAAGTTAGTTGTTTTAGAAGATAAATTCGACTAAAAGTATTCTTATGAAATCTATTATATTTATATTAATCATAGTATTTTACTTTTACTTTTTATGCAACAAATTAGTATATTAAATAATCATACAAAAATGTTGTAGTAATTATTTTATTAAGAGAAATATTAAATAAATGGTTTTAAAAATATTAAAATAAATATTATATGAACTAATTAGTGTTCTCCTCAATCTTCTAGATGAATATGATATTTTATAAATCTATTAAATATTTTGGTTTTAACATAACTTCGGTGTGGATTTTATTTAAATATAAATAAATGAATAGTGTCAAAATTGTCACTATTGATATTTTATAAAAATAACATAATATTAAATTGTTTCAAAATCACAAAAATATTTAAAAAAATTAAATTGAAATTTATATGGTCTAAAATTTTATAAATAATCCAACAATGGACAATTAAAAACACATAAGTAAGTATTTATAACAATTTAAAATTTATAAATTTATTACCACAAAAAAGATTACATAGATTAAATAAGTATAAATCAAACTCATAAGGTTTAAAATAATTTCCCAACATGTCTAAATTTTATTGGATGATGATATTACAATCCTATATCATCTCAACTTCGAATTTGAATCTTTTTGGATGTTTTTACATGGGTTCTGAGTTTATTATAAATTAATATTGTTGAGTTTTTCAAAAGTGCCCCTCTCTACACTTATACAAGGGAACCTCCTCCCTCTTCTCTTCAATCCATTTTTAGCTTTGAAGGTCGGCTGAACCTAGCGAATTCCTCTTCTCAACCTATCTAGTAATATTATAGAGGTTATGGTTTTCTCAAAATTTCAACTATAGTGCCCTAAGAAGAAGTTTAAAAGAGGCACGTCAAGGATGAGGTAATCTCTTCTACTGATTCTTTCTAGTTTATTTCTTCTTATACATCCTCTTATTTAGTTGTTTCATCATAAAGAAATAACATAAGTATCCATAATATACTGATATGTTATTATAAATAATAAACCAACCTATTTCACCTTATATCCATCCTACGAAAATGAAATCACCGTGCGTGCATACGTACGGCCTACTATCTCCACGCCGTGGTGTAACATGTTTTTCATAATCAACATACATGAATAGGTATAATAATGGAAGAAATATCAATATATGATTATTATAACATCTTACTTATTATTAGATATTATATCATCCACTCAAATTCCATTTAATAATTATGGGAATGATATCATCGCTCGTGCGTACGTACGGATTACCGTCTCCACGACAGGATGTGATTTATTTTTCATGTTAACCATTCCAGAGTGATTATAAAGTATATATAATAAATAGGCATGAAATATATGACATAATAATGATGTTTTAATTATTTATATGTTATTTACTTACTTCCATTCAATTTAATAAGGAAACTAAAATAGTTTTCATGCGTACGTACGACCTACCGTCTCCATGAACGGTGTATTTCATTCCATTTATCGATCTATTTTGTATATATATATTATGAATCTATATTATATATAAATAAAGTTTTAAATTATGTAAGTATGTAATCCTGATCTAAGTAATCATATTAATAATTACAAGTCAAAACACATACGATAAATGAAACGATTTTACCCAAAACAGTGCTTTAACATGGAATTGACAAATGAACCACTAATATAAATTCATAAGTGAATAATATATGATATAATAAATATTATTATGGTTCTGTTATAAGTTAATAATATGTTTAAATCTACTATACATTAGTCTCAAACACATATAGATGAAATTGGACATAAGGTAATGGATAATTATTCAAATCTCATTCTTATCCGAGATTTTTATTTGTAAATATTTACTGGGGTTATGTTTATCATCAATTTCCATGTTTTCTAAAAATTATTTCATAAATTTTTTACTATTATTCCATGTATATTTAAAGTCATTTTACCCCCTTTTTACTTTTACCACAAGATATGTAAGGAATCATTCTTTTGTTTACCATACAATGTACTTTTGAACTTTTTTGACAAAAGTTTGATGAGAATGTTTTTTTAACTTATACGGCATGAATTGATTTTTATGGTTTCATAATTCCTTCATTCCATAATTTTTACTCTACAAAATTTCATGGTTATTTTCAAAAAAATTATTGTCTTTTAATGTTGGATGTAATTTTGAGAATACAAAATGATTTCGAAAAAGAAATGTTATTTTCCTCAAGAATCCATTTCAAGTGTTTTATCAAAACTATTTTACATCTAAGATGACATTCTATAATATGGTTATGTTTCAATTATAATCTCCCTCTTATTTACATGTTTTGATTTTGTTATGATGAAATGATATCCATTTATTTTATATGGATTCTGTCATCATGGGATGATGTTTATGAAACCCATTTTATTCGTTGGGTTATGATAAATGATTTATGTCTATTTTGTGGCACACTTAAGAATGATTTAATTATGAGATGGGTGGGACCTATATCTCCCTCTAATGCATTGGGTAAAGATTTATATCTCACAAGATAGATATGTCTAGAATGGAAAGTAAATTTGGTTCAGTATTACATGCTTGGAATAGAAAGTAATCCTGGTTCAGTAATAGACTTTGTCCACTATGATGGTCTTGGCAGAAATGACTTGGCTACTATAGAAATAATATCAGGTGCTTAATGGTTTTCCATAATTACATATTTTTTCCCATGTTATTTTTATCCTGATTAATGTTCTTTTATCATCCATGCCTTATGTACTTCCAAGATTTATGTCATTACTCATGATTTTGATGTTTTATGTTCATGTTTTTACGTACAAATGTTTATGTGTTGTTTTATGTTCTCCATGTTTTCCCTTACTGAGCATTTGAGCTCATCCAATCTATTTTTTTCCCATGATATAAAGAAAGGTTTTAGGTAAAGAAAAAAAAGGGGGAAGATATTTATGGGAGATGTTGAAGATCTTTCACCATTATTAGAAGATTATGTTTCGAGTTTCAAAAGACACTAAACTAATACGGTCATTGGGAATCTGTTTGTATGATGTATTATGTTTTCCACAGAAGTAATGTAATGTCCATGTACGTCATGCTTTGGGCCTTTATAGTTTGTATCAGAGCGAAGGATTAGTTATCCTTTGGAAACTAGGATGTGAAAAATTTAGTGAGATCCCTAGGGATATTTCTAAGGTATCTATAAGGATTTCCCTAAGGTTAAGTATAAGTATATGTTATAGTCCTAAAATTACAGTAATGATCTTAAAATTAAACCTAATATGGTAGATATTAAAGGTACTCCACATTTATTATGTTGTTTTCCTAGCCTGATTTTTCCTCTCACACTATTTGTTTGGGTTTTAGATGATGGCAGGAACCTGAAGGAACCATATTGATGGACAATGAAATGATTTTATTTCTGAACAAACCAATGTTATGGGATATGGAGTGAAAAATATTATTTCTATACTTACACAAGGTGTAAATAATCCTGGACTTCCAAATGAGTAGAGAAGGGAACAATATTCTATTGAGTACTTCATGAGGTAATGTCCACCTTCTTTCAGTGGGTCTTCTGATCTACTTGTTACTGAAAAATGGATCCGTACCATTGAAAATATATTTTACAAACTTCACTATTTGGAACATGAAAAAGTCATTCTGGCTATTTACCATTTAGAAGGTGAAACAGACCAATGGTGGACTCTAATTATGAATACAAGTCCCCAAGATGAAATTAAATCCATGGAATGGGATGAGTTCAAGAAACTATTTTTCAATAAGTAATTATCTCGTATTCTTCGAACAAAGATGAAAATGGAGTTTCTTGAGCTTAAGAAAAAGGATGATGAATCTGTTGGTATATATGAGGCTAATTTTACAAGGCTTTCAAGGTATGCATCTGGCTGTATCATCCAACCTGAAAGTAATTTTGATTGATTCTTAAGTGGCTTAAAACCATGTCTTCGAAGGGCATTAGCTATAGGAGACTTCAATAGGAATGAATAAATTGAACATTGTCCTATAAAGGTATAACTGGAAGTTGGTGTAATATATCCATCTCATGGTATTGACAAGAATTGAAAGATGGAGTTCTAGGAAAAACCTCAAAACAATGGTGAATAGAAGACAACTGTTTCTTTATGCTCAATGTGTGGAAAGAAGCATGGTGGAGATTGTCTTAATGGGACAATGAAAATGTTTTAAGTGTGGAATTGAAGGTCATCGAGCATCTGAGTGTCAAAGTAATTGAAAAAAGTTAGATAATGATGTGAATAGATAAAAAACTATAGAGAATTCACCACCAACAATTCAATGATACAAGTGCAAGGAAATGGGGAATTATGCTAACCAATGCCCAAATCCAAGGGTTAATGATGATCGACATCAAGGAACTCATAAGGAAAAGGACAAAGGAAAGTCACATGCGATCAATCTTGGTTATTTTGAATATGAAAATGAAGTGGTTGAATGTTTAAGTGTATATGTAACGAGATTCCAAAATAGTGTTGTGGATTCTAATTTATAGTATTATAGAATATTGGAATATCTATGTATTGGTTTTAAATAATTTTATGGTACCGGTAACCATGAAAATTGATTGAAATATTTTTGGAAAGAAGTTGATATGCGCATAATTAAGGGATAAGGAGAAAATGATATGTCTGATAGTATTTATGAGCTCATGACTGATATTAGGGAAAAGTGACATCATGATTTGAGTATATAGAAATTTTGGGATTTTGGTATGTATAAATAACTATATTTTTGATAGCATTCATGTTTTCACTAAGGTTATATAGTAATTTATGTTTCAATAGAATACATGATTAAGGTAGTAACATGATTGGAGTATGATGAACAAGATATATCTTACGATATATGGGGGATAAATTATGGTAATCACATGATTGGTAGATGACCTCTCTAGTAATATTTTTCTTTATACTATGAGATTGGAAAGAAGTATTTTAGATAATCCTAATAATTGGAATGGATTAAGTTTGACATCAGATAGTATTGTCTAAGGCTAGTACTTTTTGATATTATTTCTGAAATGTTATAACAGTACAGTTTTAGAAAAAGGACAACCCGTAAGACGGGAGACAACCTGTCACGTCAGACAAGGATGCATGAATTGAACCCACAGATGAAGTGTGAAAGGCCTTTATCACCTACCACTACCCTATAGAAAGTCCCTGGTTAGTAAAAATTAGTTTTATTTTATAAAGTGGTGTGATATATGAAGTATAAGTCCATTTTTGGAGGCATATATGATTATAATCACCAAATATGGACATATGTATATTTTATAACTTTTTTTATCCTTTTGTTTGAGACAGATGGAATGACCCATCATTCTATCACATGATCTAAAAACACTTCACGAATGACAAATTCGACTCCATTTCATTAATATACGATGTGGAAATTGTTCAAGGAATGACCAACGTTTAGATTGTTCCAAAATCAAGTAAGTATTTATTCTAATTCAAAATTTTCAATTTTCCGAAAAGGATCTTGAAAACCAAAAATGTTGTCCTTGTACACTCATATCCGATGAATCAGATGGTACCTTAGATCATCACAAATTTATGGCTTTGTTATTTTGTACTTTTTCATATCCATGTTCTCTACCACTCCCCATCAGAACATGATAGTTATATTTCTCTTCCATATCCATGTTTTCACCTATGTTCTCCGATGTAGAAACCCAGTGATGAGTTAATTGTTGTAACCCTTAAATTTTTTACTTTCCTTTTTAAATTTATGTGTTAGTATTCCTTTTTATGATGTAGGTTTCTAATAAAGAAACATTAAAGTATTAAACAATTTATAACCCTAACAAATTTCGAGGGTAAAATTCATTTTAAGGGGGGTAGAATGTAACACCCTGAGATTTTATGAGAAGTATTATTTTTAATTTCATTGATTTATTTTGTTGTACACTACACCAAGATTAGCTTGATCTATATGAAACACCATATTAGCTTGTACTATACGCAAACACTATTCTAGGATTGTGTTTCACGCAAGAGTGACCTTCCTCAATAGCTTGTGTTGTACGCAAAACTGAGTTTCACTAAACAACGAAAAATTTGTTAAAATATTATTATGAACTAGCCATTATGAATAGTATTAGACTCATTTTCAATTTTATAACATTATAATTTATATTATAAATATTAAAGAACATTGTATGAGAACAAAATAAATTTTTCGGTTAATATAAGCATTTTTCAAAACATGTAGTTTTGCCGCCTTTTGATGGCGCACCCACTATAAATATAGTTTTTGAAACGTTAATGAGTTCAATTTGAAAAAAATAAACTTATGAATAGAAATAAGTATATAAAAATTTACTTCGGATTTTTTTTAATATTTTTTTTAACTTTCATATTTCGATGAATAGTAAAAATACGCTAAAATTTAATTATAAACAAATTTTTTCATCAAGATAATTTATATGGTTAAATTATAACATTTAATGGTTTTAATGATTAAATATAGTTTATTTTTACCATTTAATATTATGTATGTCATTATCATTAATTTTACATTTAATTCATAGGTAAAAACAATTCAATCTTTTGTAATGTTTTAACTTTTAGAACCTGTTTTCTCAAAAGCGGGATTAATTCTAAATTAAATACTGCAACTTCTATGTTTTAAATTTGGAAAAATTGATTCTATATTTGGAATTAGTAGTTTCAAATTATGTTAATATGATACTTTTTAATTTTAGACATTATGAATTGTAACTACATTAAATTTTATTTACTATTTTTAAAGTTAAATCAGGTAATTAATGGTAAATATAATATTATAAAATTACCCTAACAATTGTATTAATATAATTGGATGATAATAATTCGTCATAAAATATACTTGGGTTGAAATGGTTTCTTTTGGAACCCACTTGTATGTGATTGAGACCTTCAATTTATTTTATTTAAAGAATATGAAATATGTCTCACTCAAACTTTAATAATTAATGTATTTTTAATATAAAGTTATACAGAATATAAAATCAATTATAAAAACTCATTTGAAAGATAAAAGGTTTTTATTCATCATGGTAATTTATTTGTTATTTTTAAGAAATATATAATTACCTTACTAGCTTATACAATAATGGTAGAGAAATTATTTATTTAGTGGAAAATAAATAATATAGTTTTTATTAAAATAATAATACCAATCAATATAACTAGAAACATGAAAAAAGCTTATTGGTCGAGTATATATATACCCTAAGCATCTATGTGTCTACATTCAGACCATTTGGAGCCTTATAAAACATATTATGACATTTATATTATTTTATTTTAAATGATGTCAAAGTTGTAACCTTCGTACTTTAATAAAGATAAAAATTTAATGTTGGTTTCTAGATTATAAATTCGACTAAAAGTATTTTTATGAAATATATTATATTTATCTTAATAATAATATTTTATTTTTAATTTTTATGAAACAAATATGTATATTAAATAATCATACAAAAATGATGTAGTAATTATTTTACTAATAGAAATATAAATTAAATGGTTTTAAAAATATTAAAATAAATATTATATAAACAAATTAGTGTGCTCCAAAAATTTTATAGATGAATATGACATGTTAGGAATCTATTAAATATTCTGGTTTGAACATATCTTCTATGTGGATTTTATTTATAATCAAATAAATGAATAGTGTCAAAATTGACACTTTTGATATTTTATAAAAATAACATATTATTAAATTGTTTAAAAATCACAAAAATATTTAAAAATTATAAATTGAAATTTAAAAGACCAAAAATTTCATAAAGTATCCAATTATGGACAATTAACAACATATAAGTATGTATTTATAACAATTTAATATTTAGAAAATTATTACCACAAATAAGATTAAATTGATTAAATAAGGATAAATCAAATTGATAAGGTTTAAAATAATTTCCCAACATGTCTAAATTTTATTAGATGATGAGATAACAACCCTATCTCATCTCCTATTCAAATTTTAATCATTTTGGACGTTTTTATGTGGGGTTTGAGTTTATTATAAATTAATATTTTGGAGGTTTCCAAAATATCCCCTCTCCTCTCTTATAAAAGGGAACCTCCTCCCTCTCCTATTCACACCATTGTAAGCCTTAATTCTCGGCCAAACCCGACCAATTCATCTTGTAAACCTCTTCAGTTATATTATAGAGGTTATGGTCTTCTCAAAAGGCTAGCTCTAGTGTCGTAAGAGGAGGTTTAAAAGAGTCACTTTAAGGAAGATGAAATCTCTTCTACCGATTCTTTCAAGTTTCTTTCTTCTTATATTTCCTATTATTTAGTTTTTTCATCATAATGAAATAACATAAGTATCAATAATATACCAATATGTTATTATAAATATGAAACAACCCTATTTTACCTTATATCCATCCTATGGAAAATGAAATCACCGCGCGTGCGTATGTATGGCCTATGGTCTCCACGCCATGGTGTAATCTATTTTTCCTAACCAACATACTTGGATGGGTATAAAAACAGATTAAATAACTATATATTATTATTATAACATCATACAGATTCTGAGATATTATATCATCCACTCTAATTCCATTCAGTAATTATGGGAAGGATATCATCGCTCGTGTGTACGTACGGATTACCGTCTCCATGACGAGATGAGATTTATTCTCCATGTTAACCATTCCAGACGGATTATAAAGTATATATAATAAATAACCAAGAAATATATTAAATAATAATGATACTGGATTTATTTATATGTTATTTACTTACTTCCATTAAATTTAATAAGGAAATGAAAATAACGTTCATGCGTACATACGACCTACCGTCTCAATGAACAGTGTATTTCATTCCATTTATCAGTATATTGTATATATATTCTGAATATATATTATATATAAATCATGTTTTACATTATGGAAGTATTTATTCATGATCTAAGTTATCATATAAATAATTACAACTCAAAACATGTACGATAAATGAAACAACTTTTCCCAAAACGCTACTTTAACATGGAATTGACAAATGAACGGGTAATATAAAGTCATAAGTGAATCATATATGATATCATAAATATTATTATAGTTCCTTTATAAGTTAATAATATGTTTAAACCCACTATAAATGAGTCTCAGACACATACGGAAGAAATTGGACATAAGGTAAGGGATAATTATTCCAATCTCGTTCTTATCCAAGATTGTTTATTCGTAAGTATTTACAGGGGTTATATTTATCAACCATGCCCAATTTTTCTCAAATTTTTTTCATGAAATGTTCGAAATTATTACATGTATGATTAAATTAATTTTACCCATTTTTTACTTTAACCACAAGGTATGGAAGAAATCATTCTTTTGTTTACCTTACGAGTTACTTTTTGACTTTTCTGGAAAAAGTACGCAGAGAATGTCTTTTAACTTATACGACTTGAATGGTTTTTTACAGTTTCATAATTCCTTCTTTCTATGACTCTTATTATATAATATTTCATGTTAATTTTCAACAAAATTATTTTCTTTTAAAATTGAATGAAATTTGGAGAATAGAAAATGATTTTGAAAAAGAATGGATATTTTCCTCAAAAATTCATTTCAATTGTTTTATCAAAACTATTTTCCATCTATGATGACATTATTTAATATGGTTATTTTTCAAGTATAATGTCCCTATGATTTATATGTTTTGATTTATTTTATGATGAAATGATATCCATTTATTTTATATGGATTACGTCATTATGGGATAATGTTTATAAAATCCATTTTATTCGTTGGGTTATGATGAATTATTTATATTTATTTTGTGGAACACTTAAGAATGATTTCATAATGATATAGGTGGGACTTATTTCTCCCTCTAATACATTTGGTAAAGAATTATATCTCATGAGATAGAAATGGATGGAACAGAAAGTAAATTTGGTTAAGTATTATAGGGCTAGAATGACAAGTAAACCTGGTTCAGTAATGGACATTGTCCACTATGATTTTGATGGCGGCAATGCCTTGGATACTATGGAAATCATAACATGTTGTTAATGGATTTCCATAATTACATGTTTTTTTCCCATGTTATTTTATCATTATTAATGTTCCATTATGATCTATGCCTTATGTAATGCCAATATTTATGTCATTACTCATGATTTTTATGTTTTATGTTCATGTTTTTTACGTTGAAATTTTTATGGGTTGTTTTATGTTCTCTATGTTTCCCCTTACTGAGCATTTGAGCTCACCATTTTTATGTTTTCTTTTCCCCAGGATATAAAGAAAGGTTTTAGGTAAGAAAAAAAGGGGAAGATCATTATGGGATATGTTGAAGATATTTCACTATGACTGGAAGATTATGTTCCGAGTTTCCAAAGGCACTAAACTAATATAGTCATTGGGCATCTGTATCTGTCATATATTAAGTTTTCAACAAAATTAAGGTAATTTCCATGTACGTCAAGATTTGGGCCTCTACATCCTGGGTTGGTTCATGAAACCAAAAAGTCTAGAACTTACTAAAATTAAAGAATGTTATTCTACACTTATCAACAAAGTCATTCTTAGGGCTTTAGTTCCTCAATTTGTATTTTCTAAATCTAGTTTCCAAAGCTGTTACTGAACTTCCTTTGATTCGAACTATAATTCACAAACCCTAGAAGCCTTGATCCGATTCCTTACTTTATTACATTTTCATAGATACATGTTTTGAATCAGAGATGTACTGATCAATTTAGTAGTCCTAGAAAATAGACCACATACATGAACCTTACATTAAAATTCATAAAATAAAATACAACATAAATAAATCATTGATAATAAAATTATTCTCATAGAATAAAACTTTATATCAACCATAATACACATCTTGGCATCTTAGGAAAATAAAATACATGGAAGGAGTGAGCCTATATTCCCAATAAGGTTAAATAATACAACAAAATCTTTCATAAATAAGCACAAACTTTCAATGAAATGTATAAACCTGAAACACATTCTTTTTAAACATATTCTTGAGCATAATATGGAAAGGATAAAACATATAATTACATTTAAGCATTCAGGTTGATATTATAGTAGTAGAAATATCACATGAAATATAAATAACTAATCTCATATTGAGGGAATCCATAATTCCGGATATCTGAAACATACAATCGAGTCCTCGACACAGATATCCAAAAATAAATGGATAAGGCCTCAGCTAAATCCATATTTGAAAATGAATTTTCAAGGTGTTACCAATATCTATATCTATTTTGTCTAATGAGACCTATCTGTGCATTGAGGTGCTATAATGGGTCCTAACTGAGCCTAACTATGTCTAATCAATTCCTCATATGAAATCAGTTAAACATAACCATCATTCATTTTCCTATTAAAAAAGTAACATTTGAAATGTGAATGCTTCAACTACAATCTATGAATAGTATAAAAACAAAACATCTATAATCAAACTAATCATAAACCCTTCAATACAATTTGATATATTGTTTCATAAAAAATCAACCTCAATCAAACATATGCTCCATCACATGATCTTGACATAGATGAATATACTCTAATAAAATCATTGAAACATTTTGAGAGAAATAACCTTTTTATTTTGAAATCATTTTTTTAAAATCTATTGAAATTATAATTTAAAAATTTTTATTTTTAAAATATCTTTATAATCTGGTAAATTATGCTTCAAATTTTTATGTAATCATGACGACCAAAAAATCCCCTCAAACAGTATATGTTAATGAAAAAATTATTCTTCTACTTTGTCAAAAAAATTCCAAAAAGTACCTCGTAAATAAAATGAAAAAATTCCTTTCATAATATTTTATAAAAATTTGAACATGGGTAAAAATATATGTAAAATTTTGTAGATGTTTTTTTAATACAATTTTAAGAAACATGGACATGGATGATAAATATGTCTCACGAAATACTTATGTATTCACAATATCAGATAATAAATAGATTTGGAAATAATCCTTAAAATAGTACATTACATTAGTTAGATGTGCTTCAAAACTAATTTATTATGGTTTAAAGTATGTTATTAATTTTTACCAAAACCATGTCCATTATTTATGATTGCATTTGTGATTAATTTTGTACTTTATATTACCCATTTATTAACAATTCCAAGTCAAATCAACATTTTGGGTAATAACTGCTTTGTTAGTCATACGTTTTTTGAATTTTTATATTACATATATAATGATTTAATTAGATATAGAATGTAAAACATGATTTATATATCATATAAATTTAGTATATATATATAATATATAGAATGTAATACACCATTCGTGAATATGGTATGCCATACGTATGCTGAATGCTGTTTCTATTTTCTTATCATATTGAATGGAAAAAAGTAAATGATAAATATATATATAGATATTATTATATTAGTGTTATTATTTCATATATTTCATAATTATAAATTATTTTTATTCTTATAATCATTCATTAATGGTAAATTTGGAAGATGAATCACATCATGTTGTGGAGAAGGTAGGTCATATGTATGCACGAGTGACGATATCATTCCCTTAACGGTAACGAGGTAAGAAAATGGATTGAATGTTAATTATATAGAATCAAAATAATGTCACATGTGTTTTTTATATAAACTATATTCATCATTATACCCATCCACATAAATTGGTAAAGAAAAACAAGTTATATCACATTTTGGATATTGTAAACCATACGTACACATGCATGGTGATATTGTTATTCGTAAGATAGATAAAAGGAGGAATATAATTTTTCCATAACCATAATAAAATCTAATAATATACATTATACTAGAGTTATAACATTATTATGGAAAAAATATATGAATGTGATGTATAAGAATAAAATATATTAGAATGTAATTGGTAAAACAATTAACTCTTCATGGAGTATGTCCTTTAGATTTTCACAAATGGACTTATTAGGTAGGCTTTATACCCAAATACAGACACTAGGATGAATTGGGGGAATTTATAAGGAGAAATGGGTATGATATGGAATAGAAAAATGGTTTTAGACGTGTGAATAAAATATATAGAGAGTTCCATTTTATAAGAGAGGGAGTGTAACATTAAGAAACTCTTAAAATATTAAATTAATATAAATTAATTTTCAATTTATAATTGGTCCAAAGTGATTTATTTTCAAAGGTAATATGATTATGTCTATAAAAACAGTCAAACAATTATTTTTGGACTATTTTAGTTCATAAAATTAACCTTATATTTTGGATTTAACCCTTAGTTAAACTCTTTAACTCTTACTGTGTTAACTTTACCTTTATAAAATTTAGGGTTAATACAGTTAATATAAAAAACCAACATAACCTAAATTAGATAATATAAGACATATTAACCATTATCCATGTTATTGAGACTAAATAAATATTTTATTAATTTTATATCATTTAATAAAATATTATATATTTTAAAGTCTCATTTATGTTCAATTTGACTCTATTTATTACATGAATTTTTTAGAAAATAAAAAAAACGTTATTACTTAAAAAATCTATATTTAAACATATATAAAATGTCAATTTCATCTAAAAATTCATCTATGGCAAAAAATATTTCAAAAAATATTTATTTTCATATTATTAATATCATTTATTTAATTGATCATTTTATAAATCAATTACTACATCATTATTGTGTGACCATTTAATTTAATTATTTTTTTATAAAATTATAGAAAAATTAACCCAATGTATAAAAAAATATTATCTTTCAAAAGATTATTTATAGCCAACCATATCACTTATATAACCTTATATTATAAATGATATTGTTATTAAAACTTGAGTATGACTTTTTTAACTATTCATTAAATAAAATATAATAAATTCCACAATCTAACAAAAGATTCTTATAAATGATAATAATTTATTTCTAAGGTTAATTGTGGTTAAAAAACACTTATCTCATAATATTAAGATAATTTTTAGGGTAATAGTGTAATATTATAATATTTTTTTACCTTTAATTACCTGATTAGCCTTAACCATGTAAAATGAATAAAAATTTACTAAAGATACTATTTAGTAATAAATTATATTGATATTATTAGACAATAAATATAGTAATAATTACAGCTGTGTATGTCAGTTTTCCCAAATTCAACACACATAGGTGGAAAAATTAAGTTTAACACGAATGTGGTGAGAAAGCGTGTAAAAGAGATGTTTAAAAGTTCGATATGTTTTTATTACTAATTTTATTATAAAATGTTTCCTATGAAACACATTGGATTAATATATACATATATATATATATATTATTAATATATTTTTATGTTAAAAATCAATTTAATTTATAACAATTTTTTATATGAAAAATTCATTTTTAACTACAATGTAATATTTTTCATTTTTCATCAAAAAATGAAACTTTTTATAAAAATACCCAAAATTCACCCCAATATAATTTTGATAGTATGAATTCAAAAACAAAGTCTCTTTTGAAGATTTTTTTTTAATTTTATTATATGGTTTATACTACTGAAAACCACTTTTGGACTGCTAGTTTTATAGATCATAGTGCGCTCAAAAACAGTTTTACGTTTAGCACAAGAGATTGAGTTTATTTAAAAAGATATGTAACCTGAAATATTGTTGTGTTACATATCATTCAAATTTTTGTCTATGAAATAGTGTAAGTTCATCTACTTTGGAATGTGAAACTAGTCCTATATCATGCACATCATATTTTATATTAGTGAGGCATCATCTACTTCTAATAGAAGTCATGGTTGTGTAACTCCCACTTGAGGTCCAATTTTAGTCATATACTATCCCCTAAAATTTAAATAATTGTGAGTTATTAAAAAAAATAGGTGCGATAACTATGGTATATCCTCCATATAGGGAATGGTTTTTGGGTTGACTCTTCTACCTAAGGATGTCACCATAGTGGTGTATTCTGTACAAGAATACATGATACCATGGTATGCCATCCTCATCCAGGGTGATTATAGTGGTACATAATCCGCCTATGGATGTTTTCGTGGTGGTGCACCATTATCCCGTATATGTGGTATCAGTGGCACCTCATCCACTCAGGGATTTACACAGTGGTATATCATTCACTAGAGGATGGATATTGGGGTTGTATTAATCATTTTTTATTGGTTATTACTTATTAACTAATATATTATTGTTCCCCATTAACCTTATATTGGTGATGGATAATTCACCTATATGAATTGAGATGGTGATAGGTATTTTACATTGAGTTACATGATATTGAAATTTAATTCACTATGACTAGTATATATGGAGTGATATACCATTCTTCATTAAGGTATTTTTTCTTACCGTGGGTATATAATCCCATTATATCAATGGTAAAAGAGGGTATTGTCACACATGGTTTTCTGAGAGAACTCTATGGGGTGAAAGTTCATTTATTATTATTTTTTAAAACCTTATAAATTCATATAAATCATGTACCTATTACTATAATATGTAGTGGGGACCTTGATGGTGGATGTCTACCAATTTTTACTCACACATTCCTCAATCATTATGGTACTGGAGAATAATTTATGTGTCATGGACTAGGTAAGGATAAATATAATTATGCTATCCTTTTGGAAACATCATTACATTATTTTAACCATGATTAAACATCATAATAAAAGAAAAGTATCGTAAATTCTAGTGTCTTGAAAGAATGGGTACATAAAACTAAAAACATGGAACTAATTAAAATAATTCTTTATTTAATCTTCATATTGAGTCCCTAACTTCCATTATGCTCATACATATGTATAGGATAACCTTGGGATAACATGAACAAAGGGATGAACTAAAATCCCAATAAGGGAATGGACATAAGAAAAATATTTTAGCAGATGGGTTAGAAGGCATGACATAATAATAAAAAAAGAATGGAACATATGGATTCATAACATATAAAAATGGGATCATAAAAACTTGGAATCATAGTAATGTTAATGAAACATAAAAAATGAAATTAGCATGATCTAGGGATCTTTTCACATAGAGGATCATAAGTAAAGGCTAACTGCCATGACTATTGCACATGGTTGCCCAATTCAAGGCTAACCACCAAGATAGTTTCCCATAATGTCTCATGAGACTAAAAATTACCCAATTAATTGGAGTTCTATTTGTGTTCACCCTTCTTAACATGTTCATGAATATTTTTTATACATAAATAATCATATATAATAAATCATACATAAACATAAGGGTTACCCATGGAAAAAAATGGGTATCATAATCAAGTGATATTACATATTAAATGGGTGTATCACCCAAGTATACATGAAAGTAAGTTATTAAATAATACATGGTGATTAATAAATGTAAATTCATGTATCATGATAAGTGATTTCAAAAAGAAATGAAAACTAAAAATTGATATAAATGAATCTTTAGAATTAAAACATTTTATTGCATTTTTGGGGAAAACCACAAAGAAAATAAAAAATAAAAAGGGCATACTATTTTATATAAAACTAGAAGAGAACAAGTAGAGTTTTCATAATAAAGAGTATTATTTTATAAAAACAATGGTGGCATGAAAAATATGATTTTTTTTCACTTGAAAATGGGATTAAATTCGGGATGTTCCTTTAAAATGAGTTTTCTTATCAGGAAGTATTGAGGAGGGAACAATTTAAAAGCATGCATACCAAAGAAATTGATCATGGATTGGTATTGATACATTAATTTGGTATATATAAAAAATATTTATAATATGTACATAAAATAAAATATGACTTTATTTGTGTAAAAAGTAAAATAAAGTAACCAGAATGAGTAAAGGAGGTTCAGGTTACATCCCTTATGAAAGCTCGTCATTGTAACAATTGCACTTAGAAGGGATTAATAAGAGATAAAGGGGTATCTAATAATTTATATATAATTATGGTATTATGGGGGAGGTGCTAAAACATACCCCATAATAAGGTATTAAAATAAAATGTCATAACATTGAGGAGATTTGTGAATAATAGTGAGAAAGGGAGAATCCCTTACCATAAGTCTGAAGGTGTTCTCCATTTGATATTAATGACCTGAATAATAAAATTAGGTTCTTTAATAAATAATTACAGAACCTATTTTACATGTAATAGACTTTTTATAACATTTTTAAGTCCATTCATGGCTTTTTTGATGGGTTAAGAGGTTCAATTTCATTTTTTGGGTCCGATTGATTCATGATCGGTTTACTTAAATAAATGAATGAATAATCATGTAACATGAGGATGGTTGTCAAGAACTGCAGTTATGTTATATTATTGAACATATAAAAGGTCAAAAAATTGTAAATTTAATTTTGTTAGTTGGAGAGAATTTGAATCATTATATAAAACTTTTTTGATAACATTTTGGGTTAACTGGCAGTTTGTAGATCACAACGAACACATTTGGATTTATAAATGAAAACCATCTGTAAAAAAAGATTCAAGAGATATATATGAGACAAAATACATATATTATATTATATTTAAACCATAAAATTCCCTTCATGGCTATAATTTAATATGGTAAAATAAATTGAAAACCCATCGTCCTTGAATGTGGTAAATTACCACATCTCAGATAACCATTTTACTACTAGTATAAAACAAGGTTAAAGGAGATATGATAACAAATTATTACATTATCACAAGAAAATTTTAATACATGTATGGTACTGGTGTTTTCATAACATTTGAGTGAGGTGAGGTAAGGATAGAAAATAAAACAATGGAACTTGAAAAGATAGTAACAGAATTGAAATGAGGAATTTACATCTTGAATTAATCTTCCATGAGAGTCACATAAGGGGAGAGGATTATGTCTTTTGAGGGGAAAATGACTTTTATGTGTGGGGTAGGATCTTGGCGAGATATTATAGTAGAATTTAGTCATGTTATAAGGCTTTATAGGAGTGAAGAAAAGAGGGGAGTGTGGTTGGTTTCTTTAGTGGAGGGGAGGAGGGTTTACATATTATTTTAATTAGTAGTATATTTTTTTAATTTAACACATGAAATAGTGATGATTCCATGAAAAAATAGTAATATGTGACTGTGAGTTAAAACTAAGGGTTCTTACATTATGGATGTTTTGAGGAATAGTGAATTTAACATATAATATATATATATAGTAACTTATTGTATTTCAGTATTTATAAAATATTCATGTATTTTAGAAAAATCCTAAAAATTCACCCTGGCCATTTTTTGGTGTAAAAAAAATAGAAAACCATTTTTTAAAAATAATTTTCTAAATATGATTAATTTATTTTTTAATTAAAATCATCCTTTACTTAAAGAAAATACAAATTTTAAAACTATAACTGAATTTATAATGCTTTTAAAAATTAAATAAGGTCTAATAAAATTATCTTAAAAAAGAAGAACTAATCCTTTTAATTTATGAATAAATTTTAGGGAAATAAATTTTTTTAAATAAATTAATTAATTGTAATTATTTATTTATGACTTATAAATAGACCAATAAATTTACAATGGTCATATTGGCACTTATAAGATGACTATAATTTATTTATACATTCATGGGTGAGGTTAATATTATTTGGGATGATTTAAAATTCATAAGGTTTATATTATTATTCATTAGGTTATTTTACTATTCATAAGGGTAGGTTACTATTTACCAAAAATTATGTTTGTTCCATAAGACCCCAAAAATCACCCTAAACACAACCGTGTATGTAAGATTTTTGAAATTGAATACAAAAATGTGGGAAAATTATATTTAATGGTCAAATAGTATTTAGTTTCATGATTTTTTGTTGTGTTTCCTAATATGATTATATTATAAGTCATAATTATAAGATGGGAATTACATTGATAAAACATTGGGTCGTTACATTCTTCCCCCATTATGAATTTTCTCCCTTGAAATTTATTTTTACATTTTAATCCATAAAAAAGTGGGGGTACTTTTCCTTCATTGCTTCATCTAGTTTCCAAGCTGCCTCTTCATACATATGGTTCCTTTATAGTACCTTAACCAGGTGAGCAGTCTTATTGCGTAGAACATTATCCCTACTATCCAAGATCTTCACTCGCTGCTCCTCATAAGAAAGGTCATTCTTCCACTATACCATCACAGAAGTCAGTACATGTGAAGGATCATGTATGTACATTCTTAAGAGGGATACATAGAAGATATCGTGTACCTTAGACATGGTAGTTGATAGAGCTAGTTGATTTTCCAATACTCATACACAATCAAAAATCATGAAGGGGTTGATGTTATTTGGATTTAGCTTTTGTTTTACCTAAATATTCAGGCCTTATTTCATAGAGATATGCGGAGAAATACATTGTCTCCAAGTTTGAACTCAAGGTCTCATCGACGATTGTCTGCATAACTCTTTTTCCTACTTTTTTCTTCCTTGATATTCTGCCGAATTTTTTTCATCTTCTCCACTATTTCTTAGTACATTTCGGGTCCTAGAATCTTACACTCATTGACTTCATCCCAACACTCCAGTGTTCTACACCTTTTCCCATAAATGTATTTTTATGGTTCCAGTCATATGCTTGAGTGGAAACTATTGTTGTAGGAGAATTATGCCAGTGGGAGATGTTGTTCCCATCCCATTTTAAAGTCCTTATAACCCGTTCTTAACATATCTTACAATTTCTGAATAGTTCTCTTATATTAGGCATCATTTTGATGAGGATGGGCCGTATTGAAGTTGAGCTCAGTGCTAAGAGAATGTTGGAGACTTTTCCAGAACAATTAGACGAATCTCAAATATCAATCGGTTATAATAGATTGTAGAACTCCATTCATCCTTACCAATTTTTTGATATATATCCATTGAAGTTGATTCAATGAGAAGTTATCTAAAATTTTTATAAAGTGATATATCTTTGTAAGATGATAAATAATGACCCATATACATTATTTTATGTGGATATCCTTATATTTCTAGTAACTAAGTCCTGGGTAATGTTCTCCCACTTCCATGTTGGCATGGGTAGTGGTTTTAAATTCCCTTACTTTTTTTATTTTATCCTTCACTTGTTGAAATACAAGACTCTTTGATGTATATTCATTAATCTCTTTATTCATATTGTCCCCAAAAAAGTATTATTGGAGACCTCAATACAACTTTGTGTCCTCTGGGTGAATAGAGAATGTAGAGCTATGTGTGACATTTTGAAGCTCCTCATTTACCTCTGAATTAGATGGTACACATAGTCATGAATAAAATATTAAAAATCCTTCCTCATCAAGCATGAACTCAATGCATTTCGCATTTATTATAGCTTCCACCATTTTTATAATTCCACATCATATATTTGAGAAACCATTATTTTCACCATAAGGTATGGTTGAGAAACCATTTGAGAAAATTGATGATGTACCTCCTTTAATGAGTCCCATGTCAATCCTATGCAAATCCAAGAATATTGGATCCTTCTCAACTATCATCATTGATATAGATGTGATATCATCTCTTATTAGAGAATCATTCACCTTTTTTGCCTTACCAGAATGGTATTGGTTTGAGAAGTAATAATCCATGATGATCTCTAACCATATTTAGTAGAACATATTAAGATCCTTCTATGGGAATATATATTTTAGACTCTTGTGATCAGTATATATCTCGCACTAATCTCTATAGAGATAATTCCGCCATATTTCCAATGAAAATGTCCGAGCTACCAACTCTATATCATGAATTAGATTTTTTGCACCTTAATTTTCAACTAACTTCAGGCGTAGCCAATAACTTTTTCATTTTTATTTAGATTCCACCAATGGTAGATTTATAATATTTTAAAGAATAACAATATCAAAAACATCAACCTTCGATACCGTACTTATAGAAGTTTTTCCAAATGTTTAAATATCATTTGAGTTAGGGACTAAATGTTCTTATAAAACCAAAAAGATATACCAATAAGACATGAATTTAAATACATCATGACCTACACAACATTTATGTATTGGTTACAGGTAATTTATCCATTATTATCCTCCATAGAATTGGACTTTCCATGATCCCTTGATCATGGAGATTGTTGATGCTCACAACGGTTGTTAGAACTTATAATAGAGAATTGTCACAGATAATGTCCAACTTCTTCGCATTTATGACATATAAATGTGTATAATGCCTTATATGGAACATTGTTTCCAATTTTCACATTATTCATTTTGTACGGTTATTGGCTACTTTGTGCCAGATCTTTCCCCACATAAATCATCTTCTAGACCCTTTGTGATATTTCCTCTAGTGCCTCTTTCCACACTTATAAATGATTGAAATTGTGTCTTCTTTTTGTTATCAACTTTATCCAATGGAATTTGATGAGGTTTCATCTTTTTCTTCATTGACACCTTTGGGAATTCAACCATGTACCAATTTTTAATCGTGATTTTTGATAGCTAGTTTCATGTAATCATGATATGCCCTTCTTGAGCTCCAATTTGACCAGGGATCTCATTTTGAAAGTCATCACACTTCCCTTCACATCAGTTATCAACCTGATTTATAATATTACCATCCATAGGATAGAATAAAAAGAAAATTTAGTGATGAGTATAATATAAGTTGGAAACTAATGACATTAAACTAATAACTTATAAATTAAACTTATCACCTTAACTTATGTTTTTCTAGGCCTTTGTCTATATTATTCATGATCTATCACATAAAATATATTCATATGGGATCTCGTATTTGTTCCCTTTACAATGGTTCATATTTAGCTTATGAATTTACCAAATCCTTTTAGGAGTGTCAAACCAATAGAGCTGTAAGGACCGTTATCACACACCAGTTCCCATTTGAGTCTATCTAAAAGCTGTGTTTTCAGATGTTACACCTAGATACATCTTTTCTAGAGCCACCGCTACCTATTTGTATCAATACAAGGATGTATTTTCTCAGTAAACCACTTAATCTATACTTACCAAAATTTAGGTAAGTTTCCTTATACATAGTCATATTCCTATGGTTTCTAATGAAGTGCTCTATTCCAAATCTCCAAAAAAAAACTAGACCGTCCTATGATAACCAAAATAAAGACCCTAGACTTTTATTCATAGGATTACATGATTTTAATCGTGATTAAACATCTTAATATGATCAATGGATCGTAAATTCAAATATCATGTAAGACTAGGTATATAAAACTAAAAACATGGGACTAAATAAAACATTTATTTAAATAATATTCTTATTGAGATCTTAACAACCATTTTTCTCATATATATTCATAGGATAACCTAGGGATAACATGAACAAAGATTTGAGATAAAATCCCAATAAGGGAATGAACGTAAGAATAAAGATTTAACACATGTGTTATAAGGCATTACTTAATGATATAAAAAGAATGGCACATATGGAATCATAACATATAAACATGGGATCATATAAAAATGAAATCATAGTAGTGTAGAAGAAACATAAAACATGAAATTAGAATTATTCAAGGATTTTTTCACATTGAGGTGAACAAGTGAAGGCTAAAAACTAAGACTGTTGCACATTGTATCAAAATTTAATCCAAACTGCCATGACCGTTGCACATGGTAACACAAGTGATGGATAACTACCAAGACCATTGCACATAACATCTCATGAGACTCAACTTTACCCAATGAATTGGAGCACTATCTGAGTGAACCCATCTTAAAATTTTCATGAATATGTTTTCTACATAAAGTATCATATATAATAAATCATACATAAACATAAGGGTTACCCATGAAAAGAAATTGGTATCATAATCATATCATAATACATAATAAATGGGCTTATCAAATAATTTTCCATGGAAAAAGATATTAAATCATGCTTGGTAATTATTAATGGAAAAAATTATGTATCATGATATGTGATTTCAAACAGATGTGAAAACATAAAAAAGTTATTAAAGAAACATTAGAATTAAAACATTTTAGTGCAGTTTTGAGGAAAATATCAAAGAGAATATAAAATATAAAAAGAATTAAACATTTATATAAAACCATAAGGGAACCAATATGGTTTTCATAATGATGATACTAATTTTATAAAAACAATGGTGGATTAAAAAAGATGATATTATGAACAAGAAATTTGGAATGAATTTGAGAGGTTCATTTAAAACAGGTTTTCTTATCAGGAAGTATCGAGGAGTGAACCATTTAAAACAATGTATATCCCAAAAAGTTATGATTAAAGGGTTTTTATAAATTATTTTGGTGTATATAAACATAATTTATAATATGTATATGAAATGAATAGATAATTGTTTTTTGGGTAAAAATAGTGAGAAAGACCCTAAAAGAGTAAATGGGGATCGGGTTGTATTCCCTTCGAAACCACAACATTGAAATGGGTGTACTTAGGAGAAATTAATGTGAGATAAAGGGGTTTATAATAATATATATATCATGATGGAAATACGGGGAAGGTTTAAAAACATACCCCATCCTTTTTTATTAAAACTAAAAGGGCATAACATAGAAGATTTTCTAGAATAAAAACGAGAAAGAGAGGATTGCTTATCTTAAGTCTGAAGGTGTTCTCCAATAGATATTAATGACCTGAATAGTAAAATTATGTTCATTAATTAATATTTCCAGATCCTATTTATCATTTAATTTATTTCTTATAACCCTTTTAAGTTCATTCAAGGCCCTTTTGATGGGTTAAAAGGGTCAATTCCATTGTTTGGTTCTGTTTGTTTCATGATCAGTTTACTTATATAGATGAATATATAATCATGTATAATGAGGATGGTTTTACATAATTGGAGTTATATTTTATTATTGAACATTCAAAAGGTTAAATGTTTTTAAATTTAAATTTTTTACTTTGATTAAAGTTGAATCATTATATAAATCTTTATTGATAACCTTTTGGGTTAATTTGTGGTTTGTTGATCCCAACAAACACATTTTGATTTATTAAACAGAACCATGTGTACAAAAAGATTTCAGAACTAGAGATGAAAAATAACAGATATATTATAGTCTATTTCAACCAAAAAATGTATTTCAAGACCAAAATAGAAAATGGTAAAGGAAATTGAAAACCTATCATCCTTTAACGTGGAGAATTAACACATCTCGAATGGATTTTTTACTACTAGTATAAAAGAATGGAAAATGATAGACAATAATAACATATTACATTATCATAGAAAAACCCAATACATTTAAGGTATTTAAGTTTTTGTAATATTTGGATGAGTATCGCTAAGGATATAAAATAAAACAATGCAACTTGAATCGTAAAAGAATTGAAAAGACGAATCTACCTCTTGAAATAATCTTCCTTGAGAGACTCTTAAAGGAGGATGATTTAGTATTTTGGGGAGAACAAGGGATTTTGGACATGGGGAAGGGTCTTGGGGATTTATTTGAGTAGAAATTAATCAAGGAACAAGTATTGAGAGGAATTTTACAAAGAAAGGTGTCTGAGTGGTTTTTATAGAGAAGGGGTTGATGGTTTTCTTAATATTCTAATCATTAATTTATTATTTCTAAATAAGATAAGGAATGGTGATTATTACATGTAAAAAATAGTAATATGTGCATGTGAGTTAAAACCAAGGGTGTTGACCTCATCAATGATGCTAGAAATAACATATTTAACTTATAATGTATATACACGGTAAATTACCGTATTTTACTCTTCATAAAAATTCATGTATTCCAAAAAAATCACAAAAAATCACCCTAAATATTTTTTGATGTGTATAATAAAAAATTTAATACCAATTTTCAAAAATAATTTTCTAAATATGAATAATTTAATTTGTAATTAAAATCTTAATTAACATAAAAAAATATTTCTTATAAAACTATAATTGATTTTATAATGATTTCCAAAATTACCTATGGCCTTAAAAAATTATATTTAAACTAGAAAAATTAATTTCTTTAATTTATGAACACATTTTAAGAAAATAAATTTTCTTTTTAAATTAATTAATTATTTACGACTTTCAAAAATACTAATACATTTACAATGGTCATATAATCACTTATAAGATGCATAAATTTTATTAATACATTCTGTGGTGAGGTTACTGTTATTTTGGACAATTTACTATTCATATATGTCATATTAATATTCATAAGGGTATGTTACTATTTATAAGGGTAGTTTATTATTCAATAAAAAATATGTTTGTTCCATCAGACACCCAAAAATCGCCTGGAACACAACTGTGTACGTCTAATTTTAGAAATTCAAGACAAAGAAGTGGAAAAATTATTTTTAATGGTCACATAGTATTAAGTATCATGACATTTCAATGTGTTTCCTAATGTTATTGTGATATAATGAATAATTATAATAAGGGAATTACTTGATAAAACATTGGTTCATTACCGTAATGGTCCTGCAATGTTGGATTGTTTAGCTGGTTGAGATTTATTTGAGTTGGGATATAGGTCCAAATCTAGATGCATGATCAATTATAGAAGTAAAAATTTAGTTTTGATTATTTTTGATCCATTTGTATATAATATCACCACATGGGATCCTTCTTACACTTGTACAAATAGTACGACATGTGAAATGCTTCATCTTGATATTTTCCTATATTTGATTTTATTTCGTATTTAACTAAGATATCTATTTTATTATATCTTTTTTTGTTAATTACTTCCCATATAATTATTCATTTCTTTTGTGGTTATATATACATAAGGGTGTAGTCTCCCCACATACTATATGTTGACCCTCAATACTTATTAACATCTTATAAAATATGAGGGGTCATGCTTGGGAATTATATATTTATTTTATATGATGGAAATATTTTTTGGGGACTAGCATGGATGTTTAGCCTAAGAGTAGTTAAAAAACTATACAAGAAGTCCAATTTACCATGTATGAGACTTTTATTCTTGGTTTCACATACATGACTGGGTTATTTTTTCTAAAAAAAATTCATTTTGATGTTGATTTATATTTTTTTAGGTCTTAATCATGACTCTGGATAGAATTATAACATGTTTTCCTACATTAATCACATCACATAAGGCTCACATTGTATAAATATTCTTTCATGTGATTATAATTTGGGTTATGATATACAGTTTAATCACATAATGTGTCATTAACAACTAAACTATAAAATTACTATAAAAATTCATGGTGTAACTCTACTTCACATTCATATTACTATAACTATTATGTGACCTCACAGAGAGATTATAATGGACCAAAGAGTAGGTAGGTTAGGAAATAATCAATACTATAGTAATAATAAATTTATATTGAAGGGTGTGCGCATAATAGAGAGGTATATTTTCAACTAATGTATTCCTTATTATATGTTGGAATATGATTAGATAATGGCCCCAAAGTGGGTAGTTGTCTAGGGTATGTAGAAACCCAATATTCTCGGAAACTCAAGGATGTGTATGTTATCCACTGAGTTTTCTTATGGTATATGATGGAAATCATAATGGGTGCTAAAAATATTTTGAGATAAGGGGTTCTGTCTTATAATTTGTTTGATAGATTTGTGATTTTGGAATTCATATTAGGGTGTTGTTAATGTTGAGATTAATACTAGAATAAAAAGGCACAATCTTGATATCTCTCATGATGGTTTGAGTTGTTTTTGTAGTTAACCCATGAGGGAGGGGTTAGCCTCGAAATGTAAACAAATTTAGTAAAATTAAACTTGGTTAGATGATTTGTATTATTTGATCGATGCATGTATAGTTATTTAGGAATGTAAATTACATAACATGATTGAGAGGCATGATCAATAGTTTTATTTGACTCATGGGATTTAGAAAAGTGGGATATGACTCATGTTATTATGATCTCCAAAGTACGTATGTGTGACATGAGAGTATTTTCTTGCATGGGTATGAGTTTATTTTGAAATCAGGGGTTGTTGGGAATCCTTATAAGTGTGGATATTGTAATCTAAATACAAGTTATATGGTGTCAGGAATGTATTATCTCAATAATACTCTATCAATATTATTGAATTTTATTATCAAAAGTAACCTTGTTTGTTTTACTACTGATATTACATTTATTTTAATCTTATTAAATTAATATTCATTGAAATATTTATTTCATAGTTATTTTTAAGGCTTTGATATATGGAAGGTATTTGATAAAATTATGGACCACATCTTTAGTATATTCTTGAAATGCTGTTATCAACCCTACATTGGTAATATTAATGTTACGAATAAACACTATGTTTGGAACCTCATGTAGGGATCATAAACTGTACCTTTTCAGAAAACTATTGTTAATCAACCATACTTTAGTATGGAACCTAATGTTCAAGAGTGTAGAAAGTGTGGTTCGTTAACCCTATATTCAGAAGAAACAATATGTTTGAGTAAACAAAATAATGGTACATCATCCTTACTTTGGTAATCATCCATACGTTTTAACATTATGTTATGTGTTTTTTTGTTACATGAAGGATCCCTGCATATGACTATTCTATGAGGGAGTTTTAAATCCAATATATTATCTGAGATTAATATAATGGTCTTGATGGAAATAAATATCGAATCAAATATATTTTAAGACCAGTTCAATAGCTCATATTCGATGGAGTAAATCATTGTAATTTGTAATGGATGTTTTGACACTCTCAAATGATTCAAAATTAAATGATCCCAGTCAATACAGAAACATTATTCGATCTATTGAACTAATATTTGGATGTGTTTTCTATATATATGTGGGTACAATATTTGCTCCTAGTGATTGTGCGATATATATTTGATATACAACTGTATATTTTTAAATATCTTTTGAATTAATAACTACTTCATATAACTAATGACTCTATTATTCTAGAATTATGCTACACTTTGATGATACATATTTCAACCTTATATTTCTAGAAATGATTTATTTCATTTGTTACTATTCATATTGAATTTCATTCTCAATAAAGATCTCATCAAATAAATTCTTAATTAAAGGCATTCATCATTGAAGAAAGATATCCATATTCTATCAGTTGGTGATACGACTATGAAGTTAAACTTATATCATAAATAAATAAATATAACTCTTTTTATTTATTATAAATTTGAATATTGGTACTCAGTCATGGATATGTGTCAGTATTTTATACTAATCTGTGCAGAAACTAGTTCCCAATATATGAACAATAATGCACTGTTTATCTATATCGAAAAGGTTTCAACTAATTTTACTCGGTTTTGGTTTTTAATATCTTATGATAAGATGACCATGTCTAGTGAATATATTTAAGCTCATTGAGAGAGTGTTGGTGGAGTGGACAAGGGGATCTTTTTTTCCTGAACAATGATAAAAATTATTTTGTTCTTATTTACTATTTATATGCTACTCAAATCACTTTCAAAAGAGAATTCTACAAATCTACACAAATCTCAAGAAAAATTAAAAGTGAAAATCTATAATTATCATTGAAAAGACATAATTCCACCCCCTATTGAGTATATTCGAATTATTACACCCTAAAAATTCGCATCAAGTGTGATATTTTGTGATAAAATCTCTAGAAATATCAAATTTATAAGGTCTTTACAAATAAGATGTAAATGGATGTTCCTAGAGAAGAAATTTATAAGATTTGTGCTACATATTTCAATTTTGATAACTAAGGATGATTTAAATAATGTATGATCATATATATAAATAATTTTGTCTTCATTGTTTTTATGAAGATCAAACTCACTATGCAATTTCTATGAAATCAAAAACATGGTATGATGGTAATGAAGTTGAGTGTGACATCAAATCAAAAGAAATGAAATCTAACATTTGTTGACATGTACATGATGAATTCAATTGAATATAACATAGTACTAATTCTTATGAAATGTGGCATACAATCTATATTTCCATGAAATGATTTGATAATATCTACCGAATGAGGAAAGATAATACAAAACTAATGTGTGACACCTTTTGAATGTAAGATGGAAAAAGAATCACAACAATGAACGGAAGGATGACAGAAATTTTCAAGAAAATTACTACCATGGGAGATCCAATTACTCAATCAGATCATGATCTAAAAGTACATAGAGTACTACCTATAAATATAATGACATATATGTAGTTATTGGACAAACATATCCTGTGAAAACTTTGACTATGAAGGAATTAATTGGAACACGGATGATGTAATAAGATAAAATTAAATAATAACCTGAAAAAAACAAAATATTGAAATAGTAAAAAACATTCAGTAAAATTACATATCATAATCATGAAAAGTAATTGATATATGATGAAAAAAATATCAACAGATTAGGACTTCTTAGATGTTGAAATGGAACTAGCTCAGTTATCCAAGAAATTTAGAAAATTATATAAAAAGGGGGATTCCAAAAATCCCTCAAAAAGGATAAGAAATGATCTAATTTAGTAATATGATATGAATGAAAGAAAATGGGTTAAATCAGACTTGATTTCCCAAATGTAAAGGTAGAAATAAGGAAAATGAAAAGGGAGAACCCAAGGAAATTTGATTATGATCATAAAGGGAAAAGATCCCTGAAATCTATGTGTAGTGTTTGAAGACTCCATCTTATCTTCTAAATATGATCAAGAAAAAGAGAAAAAAGTCTCAAATAAAAAAAGTGACATTTAGGGATAAGGAAAAAAACAAGGTACAAACCTGTTAATATTTTATTTTAATTTTGATAGTTGTTCAAATATAAAACTTGATGACTAAATCTCAATGCTTGAAAAAATACGATTCCCTAATAAAGAATCATAATCCATTAAACAATATTCACAATTTTTTTAACTGAAAGAGATAAAATCCTAAAACAACATCAAGAATTATTTCAAATATTATATTCATCTATATCAAATAGTACTGCTCATGAAAATATAATATAATAATTACAGGATGAAGAAAAATATTTTAAAAGTTAGTAAATTAGTTTAAATGGAGTATAATAATATCTAAATGATATTCTTTGTAAAAGTTTCATTAAAATGAATCAATATGTAATAGGATGTATGGGAAAAAAGTTAAAATTATAGAAAAAATTATTTCTTACCCATTTCTAAAAATGCAACCCGATTCTATTGTGGAATAAAAGTACATTTTTCTAATAACAATTATTTAATAAATCCTCAAATAAGTGTGATAATAAAATCCTTCATTTCTAAAAATATGTATGATTTCAGAAATACAAATTTTGGTAAAATAAAGAAAATCTAGATTCCCATATCTTTGTTGGCTGACACAGTTGGACCCAAGAGAACATGCATTCTAAAAAACAAGTGTTTAAATATTTTTGTAAGAAAAATACCATAAGAACAAAAATGAAATATGATATATTGATTTTTACTGCTCAAAACATTCGAGGGGAAACTCTTCCAATTTCAATACTCTAGAAAAAAAATGTAATGATGGTTGGTCACCTTTGGAGATAATTAAAAAGGAAAGACAGTTGGAGTTGGATTAGTTGTATATACGAAATCAATCTACAACAATAATATACTATATATACAGGGGTTAATTCACAAAGTGATATGCATTTTTTATGTTTTTGATATTTACATCTATTTTTTTATTTCTCTAAATATTATTTCCCACTTTTTAAAGATAAACAACTTAAAATTAGAGAACCAATAACTGAAAATGTGTATAATTGGGATCTAAATTCCTTATGTGAATAAAAAATGAATTGTATAACTGCTAAGAAAAATGAGTCCTGGGTCTAGCATAGAATACATAGATATTTAAATATATATGATTTATATAAATTTTCTAGAAAACAATTTTTTTCTAATTTGATTAGTGTTAATTTTGATAATGATTGTTATTTGTGGTGCATGTCAAATATGCAAACAACACCAATTATCTTTCAAATTAATCAACAAAATTGATACATCTAAACCATTAAAACTTATCTATATAGATTTATTTGGACCATCAATAATATATTTTTTAGTTGGAGATCTATATTTTTATGTTTTAGTCAATTATTTTTCACAATTAACATGGGATTATTTTCTAAAACATAAAAGTGAAGTTTTCAGTGTGATTTAATGTTTTTGTAAAATTATTCAAAATAAAAAATATTATAAAATAATTTCATTAAGATGTGATCATGGTGGAGGATTTTTGAATGAATATTTTAGTCATTATTCTTCTTTACATGTGTACTAAACACACATTTCCTACACTATTAGCACCTCAACAAAATGGTATTGTGGAAAGAAGAAGCACAAGTATTCAAGAAATGAAAATAAAAATGATGAATGAATACAACATTTATACCTATTTATTGGAAAAAAGATTTAAAAATAGCATGCGATGTCATAAATTGAGTTTTAATAAGACCTATTATTAATGATAAACCCTATGAAATTTGAAATAATAGAAAATATAAGGTAAAGTACTTTAATGTATTTGGATGAAAGGTGTATATGTTTAATACTAAAGAAAACATTGTTAAATTTGATCTAATGACTCATGGAGGAATATTTCTAGGTTATAATAAAATTTAAATATCCTATTGAGTGTATAAGAAAATGATAAGGCTTTTTGAACATTAAATTCATTTTATGATTGATGAAACTGACACTTTTCATAAAGGTAAAGATCAAATTGATGAAATTATTGACCCTTTTGATGACATGAGGTTTGCTTCATCTAAATTTTATTTTGAAAATAATGTAAATGAAATTTAGTCAAATCCAGAAGAACAGGGGATAGAAGGACCAGAAATAATGTCAACATGGAAGCTAGGAACCATAAATGCTCATCCAATAGAGATAGTTATAGGAAACATAGACACAAGAGTTATAACTATAAGAAATATAAAAAAATAGTCTATTTATCAGCCTTTGTTCCTCAATTTTAACAATATTCTATGAAAGAATCCATAATTGATGAAAATTAGTTATTATTTTTTCATGAGGATATGAATAAATTACGTATAAATAACGTTTGGGGATAAATATACATACCATCCAATAATCCTGTAATAGGATTGAAATTGGTTTTTTAGGAATAAATAGAATGATCAAGGGACGCTTACATAAAAAAATGAACATTAGAATCCCGAGGTTATATCTAGGAAGAAGGGATCCATTATTATGAAATCATTGTACCTATTACTAGATTAGAAGAAATTATAGTCCTTCAAGCTTATGCACCTCATATAAACTTTAAATTATATCAGATGGATATTAAATCATTCTTTCTAAATAGATATTAAATAGAGGAAGTTTATATTTAAAAACCAATAGGTTTTGAAAACCCTTATAAACCATCTCTAGTTTGTAAACATAACAAAGTACTTTATGGCCTTAAAAAAGAACCTAGATCTTGGTATAAGAGATCAATCTCATTTTTATAAGAAAATACTTTTTCTATGGGATTGGTTGATTTAACTCTTTTTAAAAAATCAATTTGATATAATATTCTATTAGTGAAAAATTATTTTGATGATGTTATTTTTTAGATCAATAAATAAAATTATTTCTAATCATTTTTCAGATATAATGAAAAAATAATATGAACTGAGTATGATGGGAGAATTGGGTTTATTTTTATGATTTCAAATTTATCCGAAAAATGGAATTGTTTTAAATTAATGTAAATATATTATTGATTTATTAAAAAAGTTTGATCTGAAAAAAAGAAAGATACACAACTCCCTTACATAATAATTTAAAACATGATTTGTATGAAGCTAGAAAACCAGTTGACAATAAGTTATATAGAGGTATGACGTTTAGATTACTATATATTATTTCTAGAAGACCATATATAATGTTTGTTTATGTAAATGTGCTAGATTTCAGTCAAACCCAAAATAATATGATCTTACAAATCTTTAATGTATTTTAATATGGTTAAAATGTTTTATTTTTCAATCTCTTTTATACCCAGAACATTGGATTTTAACAAAAATTGATATTCAAACACTAACTTTGGAGGATTTATATTTTATTAAAGAAGCGCTTTTGGATCCTATCACTTTTTTTGGAAAATATTTTTTTCATGGTCGAATAAGAAACAATATTCCGTTTCCCCATCAAGAGCTGAGATATAATATATATTATTATAGTCTCTATAAAAAAGTGTTTTGGATTAAACAAACCTTAATGGAATTTGTAATTAATTTGGATAATATTAATATTTTATGTGATTACAATAGTGTAATTAATATTTCCAAAAATCCGATAATTCACTCTAGAACCAATCATATTGATACAAGTTATCAGTTTCTAAGAGTTCATGCTCTTAAAAATAATATATCATTCAAATCTATAAATACCAAATATCAACTTGCTAATATTTTTACTAAAAAATTACCCACTTCAAGTTATTATTTTATTAGAGTTATTTAGGTATACTTAATTAGAAATAAATTTGTATTATTTTTTTCGTAATTTATCTGGTCATAATTTTATTTTATTTTCTTAATGTTTTTTTAATATCTATTAAAAAATTATTTTATCTTGATTTTATTTTGATTTTGGAAAAATAGTGGATTTTTAGAATATTAATTAATGATCACACTACATAATCGTCTTGAGAAACCATACCACCTCACTCAAACCATCCAAAAAATCATCTCCCTAGTCTCTTAATTAAACTAGTATTTCAAAACATTTTGACTTCTTGAGGTCCCATTTCCCTTCAAAACCCCATAATCTGAAACATTCACCCTTTGATTATTATAAATTTCAATGATATAAGTACACACACAAATTAAAATAATGAAACACATTATCGATATAAATATTCTTCAAGAAAAGATATTCGATTTCCAGTGGATGAACCAAATGAATCTTCTTATAATGAATTATTTCGTTTTTCATGGTCTAGAAGTTGTTTTTGCAGAAGGAAATATAGATTTTATTTTTTATATATATGTAAAATATTTCTTTAGAAATTCTCAGGGAAAATAAAACGATACAAATGATGTAATTGTTTCTAGGATTTATCATGAGGATTTTTCATTCTCTTTGGATGAGTTATTCAATGTTTTTAATTGTCCCCAAGATGGTGTTTTTAATTTTTATCTTTGGTTAATCAGGAATCACGAACATTTTTAAGAGGATATTATGTGTTTTATCTTCTGTTAAATCAAGATAAAAAAATGTATGTTAAGGATATTGATGCTAACCAGAAGGTACTGGCCATATTTATTAAGTCGTCTATAATTCAAAGGATTGCTGATCTTTAGAATATTCTTTACACATATATGTATATATATATTTTTATGATGATTAATGTCATGTTTAATTTCAAAAGTTACATGTTAATTTACTAGCAACACTGCTCCCAAGAGAAGGTAAAAGTGTCTTTTTATTCCTACGGAAGGGTAATCTCAATGTTATTGCATAAAAAATGTCTAATTAGAGAAGTAATGATTCATTCCAAATCTCATCAAAACATCAACATAAATTCTGACAATCTAAGGAAGATAAGTTTCTTCTAAATTACATTCCTAGTATAATTTCTTCTTTTTGTTGTGGAAGTACAATAAAGACCTAGATCTACCACTTAGGGGGAGGAATGAATTGTGGGATGTTCTAATGTGATGAAAATTCAAAAAGAATAAGTTGTAGAATCACAAATAGGTGATGAAGTTCAACTAAAGAGACACCTAATTAGATACAATGTCTTTGATGCAGAACCTGTGAGATATGTCCCTCCATCTCCTGATGAAATTTTTGAGGAAAATATAAATGAGGCCCATGTTATCTAGTAAAGAAATATGGATATATCTATATTTTAAGAAACTATAATTTAGGAAGATTATTTATATTTCCCTGTAATTAGTGAAGTAGCCCCACCAAAAATCCATCTATTCAACTGGGAAGAGAAAGAATTTCTAAATCAAGATGAAAATCATCAATGAAAAAATATTTCTAATTGAAATCTACAAGAATGTTCTCTAGGATAAGAGTAATCTCACCAATCAGTGGATGAAAAATCACATAGTTTATGTTTAATTTTTGTAATTATATGGAATTATTTCAAGACTGTGAAATATAACTGCGCATGATTTTGAGGGCTGGAGTGATCGGAATGATCCGTCTATAATTTTTATGTTCAATATAGCACATGAGAGAGGTTTTCCAGAAAAAGTAGAATAACTCATAAATGGGTACCAGGATCATAAATTCGAGGGCACCGTTGTTTTCAAGATAGTGTGTTTACCCTAGGCGCGACTTATGTTTAGTCGGAGTAGGCCTCCGGTGAGAAAACCAAAAAGTGGATAAACGTAAATAAAAAAATAAAAAAAAGTTATTTTATTTTTCAAATGCTTATAACTCAAAAATGGTGACTCAGATTAAAAATCTGAGACCACCGCTAATCTTATGAGGGTATGGTTTCATTATCCAGATACTAACATTGGCTAGCATGGGCCAACTATAGATGTTAGTTTTTGGCTGTAAATAAAATAATTAAGTAACAATTTTTTTATTGTTAAAATCCATATCGTCTAAATTGAAACTCAGATTAAATATCTGAGAGTACCATTTAGTTTTTTGGGATGTGTTTCTCTTAGGCAGTTCCTAACATCGTCTGGCATGGGTCTATAGTGACTATTAATAATTTTATGATATTTATTTGTGGTAAATTCAGGAAAAACTTGGGGTGGCATATTCTATCTTTTGACTGGTTTCTCAGATCAAAAATATGAGAACACCGTTGAATTCACAATGCCGAGATTCTCTTAAGGGAGGCCTCCCATCGACCACAGTATGTCTGGAGAAAAATTTAAATTTTGGACCTTTTTAAAAGAAAAATTAAATTACTTTGTTAATTTATATCATTCTTTCTTTTCTTGTAATGGACAACTGATAGTGGCAGGACCAACGATGTGTCAGTACATTAAATGGCGTGACTCCTCAAATCCTTTGTAATTGCGCTGTTGGAATTAGGAATGTTCCTATTAAATGAACCCCCATTAATTCCATGGGCATTACTCTCCCTCCTCCCTCAAATATTTATGTTGAACTTGGGGAGGAATATTGGTATGACTTCACCATGCGACAAAGTTCTGAGAAAGTTCCATGATGAAAATCACGTGTAGGATGGAGCCAGTTCCATCGGGCGTTGACGAGTGCCACCGAATGACGAACACCAAAAATACCTCAATCAAGGAGGCCCTCCAATGAACATGATGTATGGATTTATTTTGTCACAATGTCAAGTTATTGTTGAATCCTATTTCCTCCTTTATATTTTCAAGCTAACGCGGAAGGATGAGCGCAACGAACATGGCTCAGACCCTTCTCTACCTTGTTTAACCTTCCGTTGTCCATAGAATACTACCAGTGTGGCAGCACCGGCCAACTTTGATGGAGTCGGCGTGCCATCATGTGATGCCACAGGAAAAGGCTGTGACACTATGCCACAAAGGTTATCAGAGCGGTTGAGACAGGCCGGTCGTTGAGGTGGTGCGACATGCCATCACGTGCTGCTAGTGGGTAAGGGTCCCGACCAAAGCTCCAACAGGTGAAGAAGGTGGATGGTTCAATCCACCCACAAAAGGTGGATACGGACCCTCGCAAAGTCATGCGCCGTTGTAGGAGGCTACGTATTGATGTTGTGGTAGGTGGAGAGGGGCGTGACCCCACGCAGTGCCGAATAGGAGGACCACTGGTTGCCCAAAACGGAAGACCATTACGTGGTGGGGAGGTGCCCCACCAGCAGGCATAAAGGGCCCCACACCCATTGCGGAAACTGGGAAAACCAATCCGCCATCTAGTGGACCGGACCAGAGACGGGCCGACAGAGTGGGTCAGACCCGCTAGTAAGACTGGTCAGTCCCGCGACCTAGCGGGCCAATGCTGGTGGGCCGAGCCCCACCCGACGAGTCGGGCCAACCATGACCCAGGCCCAAAAACTGAACTGAGCCAACCCCGACAGGCCAGACCCAGTAAACAGTGTCGTACCTTAGCGGGCTGGACCTGAGTGGGGTCAGGTAGACCTTGGGAACCATTCGGTCAAGCCGACATGACCGAGTCGGACCAGGCCTAGACCCAACCCATCCCCAAATAATGAAACAACCATAACTGATAAACTAGGTATCTGTTTGAAATGCCATCAATGAATTTTGGATAACTATTGGGATACAGTTTCTTTCACATATTCAAGCGGGCCCTACTGAGCCAGGCTGGACTAAGATATGATCACCCCCATTTCACGGAAAGGGGTGTAACTAACAGACCGGGTGATCGTTAAAAGAATTGTCTATAGAAATAGAACCATTAGGATGAGGTGGTCCATTTTTGTATAATCCACTTGGGTTTTGGAGGTTATTGGAGGTCATCTGGGTTGGATTGATCCTGAATCCAACCGGGCCATCAGAACTAAAATGCTTATAAGTCACAGATCAGTCATCCGATTGAAGCATCGTCTATCACATTGGAACCCTTAAAACATGACGGTCCATTGGAATACTTATTATTATAGTATTATGGAGGTTGAGGTATAACCAATGGATTGAGGAGTGGTCCTCCCAGAATCAAGCTTACTATGAGTGAGAATCCAGTGGCTGGCAGTGAGGCAGAGGTTGGAGACTGATCATATGGAGGTTATTACTAAGCGATCCTATGTGGGTTAGAAAATATCCTTTAAGGGTAAGATATTGTGTGGGTCAGTTCTCAATGATAATTTGTGGGTCAGCGCATACCGATCCTATGTGGGTCAGTTGATGTGTGGGACATTGCGTGAGTTTGTACCTATCGACTCCAAGTGGGTCAGATCTGGTGTGGATCATTGTGGGGGTTAGTACATATGATCCTCTATGGGTCAGATTCAGTTCTTCTTGAATGAATAAGATGATCTAGCTTCGGGATTAATCATTTTTAATTCTATGCATTACATATACCAGGTGTGAGATGAATCTAGTATCTTTGTGGTGTTACCTATGCGGTACTTCTGCCTTCGTTGAATTATCTTTGTGGTGTTACCTATGTGGTAATTTTACCTTTGTGGTATTATCTTCGTGGGGTTACTAGGGTGGTACTTTTACCTTTGTGATATTATCTTTGTGGTGTTACCTATGTGGTACTTTTACCTTCTTAGTATTATCTTCATGGTGTAACCTGTGTGGTACTTTTACCTTCGCATTATTATCTTCGTGGGGTTACATGTGTTGTACTTTTATCTTTGTGGTATTATCTTTGTGGATTTACCTGTGTGGCAGTTTTACCTTTTTGGTGTTATCTTCGCGGTGTTACCTTTGTAGAACTTTTAACTCCGTGGTTTTACCATTGTAGTAATTCCCCCATGTATGAGATGAGTATATCTTGATAACATAGGTTTATGTATGGATATATACCTAAGTAGAGTTGTTAACTGCTCTGTTCTTTGCAATTGTGGTCTTTCTTTGTGGGTTTTCCTTTGTAAATCTCTGGGAGACTTACGGGGTTCTCGGGGTTTCTACTGAGTATTGTTATACTCACCAATGCACGGGCATCGCCCTCACCTTGTTGTGTCTTGTGTAGATGATGGACAACATTGATTGAGGTTGAGGGACCCAAGACTAGATGGTGCTCAGAAAAGGACCATTTGATGTGACATGACGCATGACTACTTATCATGAGTGGTACTTACCCTTCAGGTAGGATCCTCGGTGGATGATCTAGGTGATGTTTTTCTATTTTCAGTTGTACTTGTACTTTTTGGTCTTGTATTCTGTCCCCTTTACTTTCAATACATTTTTCACTACAATAGTTTTCTTTATTATTTCTTCTTTCTCTATTCATGGTTGGTGTGTTTGTATAGGTTTAAAGGTAATTCCTTCCCGTTAGGGGATACAACTTTCCGGTTCCTGTCGCCAACACCTCGCCTATGGAAGGCGGGTTTGGCGTAGTCACGACACAGGCCTAAGGGAATGGGTCATGGTAAAGTTGCATCACATGAGTCGGTTTTACGGTAGAACTAGGACTCTGTTATTTTCAATGGAGCAATAATGTTAAGTGTTTTGAGTGTGGTTTTTAGTTTGGGGAGTCCAGTGTTTGTGTAGTGGCTGACGTATCCATACACCAGGACCCTGAATTTTTATTTTTTTCTTGGTTCAAAAAAACAATGATTGCATGTATTTTGGAAATGTATTTCCTTGGTTTCTAAAGAGTCATCTCACTAGGTATAATCTTTTGACCATGTTTCATCTTGATTCTCCTTCAAGATGCATCTACAGGGATATCCATCTAGGATTCCTAAGAGAGTACATGATATTGGCCCACTGACTGATGAGGCTTTGATGTAGGGCCCTCTAACTTGGTTGGAACCTTTGGGTGGTGTACCAGCAGCACAACAACCCTTTGGATGGAAGTTACCACTAGCTGCCTCAGTGGACCGTGCATTCCGACTGAGCGTATTTCATGAGTTCCAGCAGTAGAGGCCTCTGATGCTTCGAGGAGAGATAGATCCCCAGGTAGTAGAGGACTGGCTAGAGGACGTGGCTATAGTTTTCCTCTAAGTTGGGACACCAGTAGATCAGATGGTGATCCTAGATGATAGTGTTTATCAGTGTGTAACCATGATGATGGTCCACATGGTGATGAGGCTTTGGTACATGGATCATTTCCCGAGATGGTACCTTCGGGTAGTGTACCATCTATATCACTTCCCGTTGGTAAGGATTAATAAATGGAGGTATCGGTAGAGGTCACATGCAGTCATAGTGCCATACAAATGTTTTAGCATCAGATACTCCTCGGCTTCTAAGGAGTGTCTGGCTCACAGGAGGCTAAGGACTGGCTTGAGGAGGTGCCCGAGTTTCCATCTAGCCAAGGCACCATTCGATCAGGTGGAAGTCGAGGAAGAGGGCCTTCTATGTGGCTCAGTAAGACGATGATAGGTTTTAGATTTCCCCTGATATTTCAAAGAGGTGACTTTTTGATGGACATGCTCGAGAACCTTCCTTATAGAAGGGGTCTCTTGCCATAAAAATCTAGAGGGTGAGTGTTCCATAAAGAATATACAGATTCGATGGGACGACATGTTGGTAGCTGCGTATTCATTGAGGTGTACCAACCATTCTAGGTACTCGATGATTATATTACGGGCAGTGCTTCAGGACTTGGACCTCCGAGCGAGGTGCATTTAGGAACATCAGAGCAATCACTATTCCTCTATGCATTCCTATATATGTTAGGGTGCATGAGAGAACCATTGTGGTTGAATTTTCTTTGGATGAGTGGATACATCCAGTGTTTGTTAGCTGTTGGAAACCAAGAAACTAATGCCTATCTCAGATACTTGGGCATGTAAAATGTTTCAAGAAGAGGAAGTGATAGAGATAGATGAATATACAGGATAGCAGACATGGAATTGTATCTAGGAGAGAAGCATGAAGTGGTTTACTTTTCGACATGTGGTACCCACCAAGCTCAGGGAGATGGAGGACATTTAATGTGAGTAGTTGCATGCGGTCAATGAGTGTGACCCAAGGGCTCCCGAAAAGATTCAATGTATGGTTTGTGTCTACCACTAGCTACTGTATTAATATTCATAGGTACCAATCATTCCTTAATTCCACTAATCTTGTTCAAGACCTAGAGTTTTCGGTTAAGTCGATGACTTGACCCTTACATCTGAGATAACATTGGAGGAGACTCGATAATAAAACTTATGCCGATAGTGTGATTTGACCCTATAGGTGAGATATTCGATTGGAACCTCTTGGTGTCAGCGTTGAGGCCTTACAATGTTATTTTGGGGAGGACTGGTCATCCACCGTTCATACTCAAATTAGTTGTTCTAGGAAAAAAGGATGTAGTATATCTAAAATGTTGGAATGGGGTTTTCCTTGGATAGAGAAATGGAAACCCATGCAGAACAGGATAAAATCATGCATAAGAGGGTGAAACAGATCACTTTTAAGTCAGCCAGCCTTACCCTCGTGGCAGGAGGAGTTTTCAGTTTTCAATTCCCAACAATAGTGGTAGAGTGTGGGGACATATTTACAAAAGATGTTTCCTAGACTACCTCCCTGAAGGGAGAGGGACTTATTATTTTTTTGATTACTACCATGGATTTGTACCTGCCTTCTCTATGGTATCAACACCTTTTTAAGCTTTCATGAAGAAGGGGAAGCCTTTCCTATAGACATGGATGTGTCAGAAAAGATTTTAGGAGCTGAGAGAAAGACTTAACAGTGCCCCATCATGCAGCTATAGGAAGAGGGCGTTGGGTATGTAGTCTACTATGAAAGATCAGGGACCAGACTTGGTTGTTTCCTGATGAAGGAGTGGGCATTGATTGCATATGTCTCAAGATAGTTGAGAAAACACAAGAAGAACTACACAACCCATGACCTGGAGTTAGCATCAGTGGTGTTTGAACTGAAGAAATAGTAGAACTACTTGATGGGAGAGCGTTTTACAGTATACTCTGATCACAAATGTCTTAGGTATATCTTTTCACAGAAGGACCTGAACCTGAGACAATGAAGATTACTATAGTTCCTCCAAGACTATGTCATAGAGATAGTCTAAACTTTTGGGAAGGGGAACATGGTAGAAAATAAACTCTGCAGGAGGTTTGGTCTACAACTTCTAAGTGGGGCGTCAGAGCAGATAGTCACACTGTGGATATCCTTCGTGGATAAAGATGGATCAACTTAACTCCAGTCTATGACTATTACTCCTCCAATTCTTCAGTGAGTATGGTAGGCACAACTTGGGGACATTGACTGCGAGGCCCGACCTACTCAGTGATCCCCCGGATGGTCTCCTGAAGGATTTTCTAAAGGTGGGGTGAACATCATTGTCTTTATAGGATGAACCATGGCACCAGTGACACATAAAGATTAGGTGTTGAAGGAGTTTCATACATCCCATTTAATGGTACATCTTGGAGTTGTGAAGAAGAACTAGAACCTCCGCCGACATTACTAGTGGATAGGGATGGAGGAATGAGTGGTAGAGTTGTGTCATGATGCCTCACTTTTTAGCAAGTGAAGACTACACATAGCCAAAATAAGTCTTATGCCAACATAGGATGGAGACCCATGGATTCTAAGGTGGAAGACCATGTCGTCCGATAGGTCTCACCTCAACGAGGTTTATAAATATTTGGTCGAAGCGGAAATGTATCACTGAGGTTTATCGGTCCTTTTCTGATACATTGGAGGATTGGAGAGGTAGCATACCACATGGAACTCCCATTGTAGTTGGATAGGGTGCCTGACGTCTTCCACGTATCCCAACTGAGGGGATACCTGTATGACCCATCTCATGTCATCGACCATGGCGAGCTAGACATCGATGATGGAGTGACTTTTACATATGTTCCTGTAGAGATTGATGATTGACAGAAGATGGTTCATTGTGTATGATTGATACTTCTAGTGCATGTTCACTGGTAGAATGAGAACCTCCAGGAGATCACATGGGAGCGAGAGGCTCATATACGTGCTCAGTAACCCCATTTGTTTCCTTTTCATTTGTTTTGGATTTTGGGGACGTAAATCCCTTACAAGAGGAGAATTTATTGTCACCAAATTTTTTTGTAATTATTTTAAATTATATGGAATTATTTTGAGACCATTAAATCTAACGGTGCGTAATTATGAGGCCCGAAGTGCCTGGAATGATCTCGTGAAATTTGTTAGGGTAAATATAGAATGCATGAGTTTTTTTCCTGAAAAGGTGGAATAACACATAAACGGGTTACCAGATCCGAAACCTAAGGGAACCATTTCATTTAGAATAGAGGCCTTACCCTAGGCGTGACTTATGGTTAGTCGGTATAGGCCTCCAGTGAGAAAACCCAAAAATGGAATAACTGTAAATAAAAAAAATAAATAAAGTTATTTTATTTTTCAAATGATTCTAACTCACGAATGATGACTCGTATTAAATATCCGAGACTAATGCTGAGCTCGTGAGGGTATGCTTTCTTTAGGTAGATATCTAACATTGACTAGCATGGGATAACAATGGAATTTAGTTTTTTGCCGAAAATAAAATTATTAAGCACAAATTATTTTATTTTTAAAATCCATAACTTCTAAATGGTAACTTAGATTGAAAATACGAGAGTACCATTGACTTAGTTGAGACATTTTTCCCTTAGGCAGAGCCTAACATCGACCGAAGCGGGCTGAGGGTGACTGTTAATAATTTTATAAACATATTTTTGGGTACGTTCAGTAAACCCACCAATAGTGTTTTTTATATTTTGACTCATTGCTCAGATTGAAAAATCTGAGAGCACCATTGAATCCGTATCACCCATATTCGCTTAAGATAGGCTTCACTTCGACCACTGTATGATTGGAGAAAAATTTATATTTTGGACCATTTGAAAAGAATAATAAAATAACATTGTTATTTTATTTCATTCATTCATTTCCTCTAATGGAGAAGAGGTAGTGTTGAGACCATGGACATGTCAAACAAGTAAATGGCTTGAATCCTCAAATCCTTTGTAACAGTGCCATTGGAATTAGGAAGGTTACTATTAAATGAACCCCCAACAATTCATTGGGCGTTACTCACCCTCCCTCTTCTCTTATTTATATAGATATTGGGGATGAGTATTGGAATGACTTCACCAAGCGACAAAATTATGATAAAGTTTCGCAAATCCAATCACATGGAGGACATAACCGGTTCTAGTGAGCAGTGACGAGCACCACCGAATTATGAACATCAACTATTCCTCAAGCATGAAGGTTCACCAACGAACATGAGGTATGGATTTATTTTTTTCATAATTTCAATAGATTGTTGAATAATATTTCCTCCCTCATGTTTTGATGCTAACACGGAGGGTGTGGGACAAATGAATAAGGCCTGAACTCTATTATACCTAGTTTAACCTTGTGTTCTTCGTCGAAGACCACCGACGCAGCGGCACCGGCCATCCACGAAGGAGGAGGAATCCCGTCACGTGCCGCCACAGGAGGAGGCAACGATGGTTAGTAGAGCAGCTGACACCGGATGGTCATGAAGGTGGTGCGGCATGCCATCGTGCATCATTGATGGGGAAGGGCCATGGATGAAGCTGTGGTGGGTAAAGAAGGTGGCTGGCTCGAGAGAGCCACAGAACGTGGAGGCGGAGTGGTGTGTCGTCATGCGATGCTAGAGGAGGCTGCAACGCAATGTCGTGGTAGGTAGAGGGTGGCACAGCCCTGCACCGCACTGGGATGGCGGACCCCCAATCGGCAAAAAATGGTCGACCATTACGCAGTGGGAAAAGACCCCACTAGCTGGCCGAAACAGCCCCACACCCGTAGGGCCAGTTGTGATGATCGGTCCTCCTTCTGGTGGACTAGGCTGGACATGGGTTGGCCGAGAGGGCTAGACCCACCCAAGGGGCCGGGCCGAACCTGCATCCCAGTGGGCCAACGTGGGTGGGCCAAGCCCTATTTGACGGGTCGGGCCAACCGCAGCCTGGGCCTGCGAACCACACCGAGATGACCCCGATGGGCTAGACCCAGTAAACTAGGCCAACCATTAGTAGGCTAGACTAGAGTAGGGTCCAGTAGACCCCGAGACTCGTTGTGTTAGGCCGGCCTGACCAAGTCGGACCGGGCCCACACCCAACCAGTCCCTGAATAAAGAAACTCTTTTCACTAAAAAACCAGGTGTCCGTTTGACATTTCGTTAGTGGAATTGGGATCCCTTTTGGGAAGAGGTCCCTTTGACGTATTCCAGTAGGCCCGACTGAGCTAGGCCTGACTATAGTGTGAACACTTTTGTACCTCTCGAACCCCTCGTGGTTTAATTTTCATGATCACAATCACCCTCTTATTTATCTAATCTTGTTTTAAGTGTTTTTGGATGATAGGCATGATTTCAGGTGGCCAAGGAATTGGTCCAAGAAAGCAACAAGGCAAAGTGGACTGAAATTCAGTCCACCGGCCAACCGATGGAAGAGCACCGGCCAGCCGATGGAGGCCTGGACAGAAGGCATCTTTCTGTCCAGACCACCGGCCAACCGGTGGCCTCAGCACCGGCCAGCCGGGGGCACCCAGCCAGCACAGTATTAGCTACTGCCTCAGCACCGGCCAACCGGTGGCCTTAGCACCGGCCAGCCGGTGGAGCCTGAGCCTGATCCCTCCTCCTTTTTGCACACACCGGCCAACCGGTGGCTCAGTACCAGTCAGCCGGTGGAGCCAGTCAAACTAGCCGTTGGGCTTTTGACCAGCCTTTCCACTTGGCCTCCAACGGCTCCGAAAGCCTCTCCAACGGCTCCAAAGGCCTCCAACGGCCATATGATGGTTCCCCCTCTATAAATAAAGGACTAGGAACCCCCGGAAGCCTAAGGAACATAGCCGGAACAATTGTGAAGCCAACGGACACATTTCTCATCATTTGGCGAACCTCCGGCGGACTTCCTCTAAGGAACCCCAATCGCTCCAACTCAATTCCACATCCAAGGAGCATCACCAAAGAAGCTTGGGAGTGCACGTATTCAACTCCAATCATCCATTGGTGCCCAAGGCTTCTCCAAATACGGTTTTTATTGTTTTATTCATTTTGAGATTAAATTTGGGTTTGTGCCTACAAACCCCATCTCTTTCTCTCATCCTTTCTTTTGGGTTTTCACATCACCTTTAAGGTGTGAAGAGGTTAGTCAAGCCTTTCCTTTTAAAAGGCTTGAATCATAGGTGAGCTAGCCTTCACCTGTAAGAAGGCTAGTGGGTTCTTGCTCAACCATTGAAAGCAAGTGGGTTCTTGCATAACCAACAAAAGCAAGATGTAATAGGTTCTAGACTAACCTTAAAGTCTAGTGGGTTTCTTGCTACAACCATTGAAAAGCAAGCGGTAGTAAATCTCTCAACGGTTGAGTTGGGAGCGGAGACGTAGGCCGGGTTTTAGGCCGAACTCCGTTATCAATTCTTGTGTCTTGCCTCTTTATTTCCGCTGCACTTTCACTTTGATTTTTAATTTGTTAATTATTTTTTAAAAGACAATTCACCCCCCCTCTTGCCATCACTTCCTTCTTTTCTCCGCCTAACAAACACCACCGTTTTGCAGAAAGGGGTGTAACTAATAGACTAGGCAGCCATTTGACGAACCATCTGTGGCAACAAAACCATTAGGACGAGGTAGTCCTTTTTGGTATACTCCATTTGAGTTTTGGAGGAAGTCGGAGTGCAGCCGGGTTGTATTGAAGCTGAATCCAACCTGGCCCTTAGAACAAAAATGTTTATAAGTCACAGACCTTGCGTCCGACTGACACGCCATCTATCGCGTTAGAACCTTTACAACATGACAATCGTTTGAAATACATATTGGTGGAGCTTCATGGTGGTGAGGTACTACAGATGGCTTTAGGGGATTTCCTCCCAAAATCAAGCGTACTGAGAGTGGGAATCCCTTGGCAAGCAGTGAGGTGGAGGTTGGAGACAGATCCCACGAAGGTTAGTACCAAGTGATCTTGTGTGGGTCAACACCGATCCTATGTGGGTTAGCGCTCAGCAAACCTATGTGGGTCAACGTATACCGATCTTATGTGGGTCAGATCCTGTGTCGTTCAGCACTCAGTGATCCCGGGTGGGTCAGCGCAAACCAATCCTGTGTGGGTCAGATTCGGTATGGGTCATTGTGGGGGTCAGTAACTATCATCTCCGAGTGGTTCAGACCCCATGTGGATCATTTCAGGGGTTAGTACCAATCGATTCTATGTGGGTTAGACTACGTATGGTCAGCAGAAGTGAATATTGATAGAATAAGATGATCTAGCTTCGCGACTAATCATCTGTACTTATGGGCATTACTTATACCAGGTGTGAGATGAGTCTATTACATTCATGGTGTTAGTTGTGTGGTATTATTTCCTTCGCAGTATTATCTTCATGGTGTTACCTATTTGGTACTATTACCTTTGTGGTATTATCTTCGTGGTGTTACCTGTGTGGTACTTTTACTTTTGTGGTATTATCTTTGTGGTGTTACCTGTGTGGTAATTTTACCTTCATTGTATTATCGTCATGGTGTTACATTTGTGGTAATTTTACATTCGCGGTGTTATCTTCATGGTGTTACCTATGTGGAACTTTTACCTTCATGGTACTATCATCGTGGTGTTACCTATGGGGTATTTTTACCATCATGGCATTATCGTCGTGGTGTTACCTGTATTGTACTTTTACATTCATGGTGTTACCTTTGTGGTAGTCTTCCATAATGTATGAGATGATTATATCTTGATAACATTGTTATATGTATCAGAATATACCTATGTAGAGTTTGTGACTTCTCTGTGCTTTGTGATTGAGGTCTTGATTTGTGGTTTTTCCTTTTTGGAACTTTGGGCGAATTTCGGGGGTCTCAGGGTCCCTACATAGTATTGTAATATTCACCCCTACATGGGCTTCACCCACACCTTGTTGTGTCTTCTGAAGACGATGTAAAATGTTGATCGTGGCTGAGAGAGCCAAGACTAGACAGTGCTCAGAGGTGAACCGTTTGACATGACGTGACGTAGGACTACTGATCGTGAGTTGTACCCACCCATTAGGTAGGGTCCTTAGTGGATGATCCAAGAGCTTTTTTTCTCTTTTTAATTGTACTTTTACTTTTCAGTTGGGCTTGTATTCCAGCCTCATTACTTTCAGTACACTTTTCACTACTGTAGATCATTTCATGGTTTCTTCTTATTGTGTTATCAGTTTGTGTGATTATACAGGTTTAAAGGCAATGCCTTCCCAATAAGGGATGAATCTTTCTGGTGTTAGTCGCTTGCCCCTAGATTAGGGAAGGTGGGATTGTGGTATTCATGGTACGGGCCCCGGGGGACAGGTCGTGATGACAATACAAGATCAGTTTAGAATAAATCAATTATAGCTAATTCAAGGGAAATAGATATAGTTGACCATACTAAGATCAGAAATATTCTTAATGTTGAATATTCTACCTATAGTGAGACTGGTAAAAAGAAATATTTACCCTTATTTAAAAAATATTAACCATTTAAAGTTCATGAAGTAGAATATTTTGATTCCCTGAAAAGTAAAATTGATAGAGTTTCTTCACAATTGATCTTGATAAAAGAAAATATTCCTATTTTTCAGTGTTAGTTATATGTGGAATGAAAATATTCGAATGATTTTAGAAATTAAACTATTCCCAAAAAGAGTTTGAATATATTCAGACTCAAATACATAATCTCAGAGAAATTCCATCCCTAGAAGAAATTTTTATGCTTTTCAGAGATAAATGATGGATGAGTATGGAAAAATAAAATTAGAATATTTTTCTAAAATATATTTTTCATATTTAAAAATGAATTTTTAATTTGAGTTAAAATAAATAAAAGAATGTTTCTTTCAATCCGGACCTTCTACTTATGCACCACCACCCTCTATAGATCTAGTAAAAAATTTCAAGAAATTACTTCATTGATGGTGGATTGAATGGTGGGATTCAATAACCTCTATATAACAGTGAACCTATGAGTGTACTATTATATAATAAAATAGGTCTTGTTGATCAATTAAACTTGGGTGATCTAGGTATCAGAATGCTTCTCAACAAGATGAGTGGTAATATTACACATTTTTTCAAATTGAGAAAAATCTATGTGAATTTTTGAAGGACAATCTGATTAAAATTTTAAATGTGGGTTCAGACTCTCAAATTTGGATAAGACAACTAGTTGAAAATATTTTAGAAATATTAGAAGTCCATATTTCAATGATAAAAGAAGTTTTTAGGCTGATCAAGCTTTACCAAAACCTGAAACCTCTTCTAAACCTTCTTGATCATGACCATCCAGTCTCTAATTTTAAATATTCGTAGCCAACATCCCCATGGTATTCATAAGAATCATTGAGTGATAAATTTTTTCTACATGTTTATTATTACTAATCATTACTACTTCTAGAAAGAATGTATCATTTTTCTATATATTATAATATAACATAAATTTACAGTTATTTTCTACATTTCATGTTTCTTAAAAAATTATCATAAGATTTCTTTTTGATATCTCAAAATGGGGGGGGGGGGGGGGTGGAATTGGGTAAACACAACATTATTTAACTCAAATACATTTTCTTGTTATCATTTAATTTTTTTAATCAAAATTATTCTATAGAAAATTAATTCACAAAAAATGTATTCCTTATAATAATATTTCGTTTTTGTTTAGAAATCCTAAATTTTCTATTAATAATTTTTTTTGGTTTGTTGTCATAAAAAAGGGGGTAATTTTTGGGCATGCATTGTCTCAACAATACTATATAAATATTATTAATTTTGATGAAAAAACACACCCTTGTCTATTTTACTAATGAAATTAAATTAAGTAAAATTATGTAATGAAACAACCCCAGAAAGGCAGAGCTGGTGCATTATTTTATTACATTGACATGATTACAAGGATTTAAATCCCTGAGGACATATCAATTTATCAGTCTTGGAAATCCTGATTTCATATATGATACCAATAATACATTGGAAAATAGAAAATAGAGGCATGAATCAAAACAAAATGAAATAAACTACATCCATGAAAGTTTATTTAATGTTTTTTTCTTCCTAACATGAGGAAAGGAAACTTAATAAGGGTAATCTCAAATGCTCAATAAATTAATTAAAGTAGAATTAATAATGAATCAATTGTAATAAACTAACATGAAAAGGTAAATAACTGATAGCACATGACATTCAAATAAAATTATAAAGAAATATCAATTAGAGAAGGTAAGAAACTAAAACTCATTCCATCTAAATCAATAAACTAAGAAGGAAATTAATCTATAGATATGTCATTGGAAAATACCATGCATGAATAATAACTATATCTAAATAATGGAAATTATTAATTATTGGTTGTTATGTTTCCTAGTTACATGGTAACATTACCCTCAAGATATATCAAAAGACTATTTATGAAATATTGGGTACATACCCATCTTATTTGGCCCAATGATTCATCTCATGAGACTACTAATTCATCAAGGGGCTATAAATAATCGTGCCCCACTCGTGTCTTACAAGTACAAATAATTCCTCATATAGATGAAAAATTCTCTTTATCTAAATATCTATATTGAACAAAAGATACATATTTATCAATAGATCTCTAGTGGAGGCTAATTAAGAAAAAGTTTTGTTTAAATTAATTAATGAAAATACCACTAAATTAATATAATAATAATCTTGAGGTAAATTACATTTTAAACATTCCAATATGTCTCATACAACATTGAAGCATTTTAATCATAAAACTAGTGGAGGAATAATATTAAATAAAATATATAATATCATGAGTGTAATTATAATTCTGATATAAAATGTTAATTTTCATTAAATACACCAAATTATTATAAATCCGTGCATAATAACAAACTAGTCTCAATGAAATGTAAATTGACACAAAATTCCTTACTATAAATTGAATTTTTCTTTATGGAATTTATCTTCATGTATAGTTGTTTAAAACATGATACTAACCTATAACAGAACCATAATCATATTCAAAATATCATATATTAACTTTTTATAAAATGATATTACTCGTTTGTTAATAATATTTCATATTTTTACTATTTTAGGTGTCATTTTCCAAGTTTACTAAAGTATGTTTTGACAGGTTGTTTGATGTTATTATTAATTACATCATAGTTTAATTATCTGTATAATTTGAACCATTATTAAAGTATAATATATATGAATTATATATAATTAACTAAAAATTTTGTAGATAAGAAATTAAATGTACCATATACGGAGATTTTTGGTCGTGCAAACTCAAGAATACTACATTCATTTCATTATTGTATTAATAGAATGAAATGTAAATGATAAAAATGCATATTATAATTCCATTATCATATGTATTTCATATATTTTAGATATTTTTATTAAAATTATCTTTATTAAGTTCCATGTATATTGTGAACGAATCACATCCTTTAAGGAGGTGGGAATCCACACTTCCAAAAATAACGTTATCATATTTTAAAAAATAAAATGTATAAGATTATGTGATATAAAATAATTAAATAATCCTAATGAAATAATAAAAATCATAAAAATCATATATAAATAGATTACCCATCATAATATCCACCATTAGAGGTGGTAAATAAGAAATTAACATCCATCATTTCTTTAGACAATAGTTCACTGTACACAGAAACAATATATTTGTTACACATTAAATGTAGGTGTGTGTATGTGCTGGTAGAAAAATTAGAAAAAAAAAATTCATTTTATTTATGAAACTTTTGTTTTTATAAAATCATGAAATAATAATATTTTATGGATTGGATAATTGAAATAAAACTAAAAAACTAAACGAAATATGTTTTCTTTTAATCCAGTGACTCCTTTTGATTTATACCAAAGGGTTTCTTCGGAAAGATTAATACAAAAATAAGGAATAAAGGTATAGGAGTGGGATTTTTGAAATCAATTTGGGTATATATTTATAGATCCTATGTGATTTTAGAGGTGTGTGGAATGGGGAAAAGTAGAGGCCTTTTATAGTGGAGGAAGAGTGACACGGTTGTAATATTTCGACAAACGAATTCCAACAACAGTTTTCAAGTTTCATGTGGATACATTAATGTCAAAAAAGTCTATATAAGAGACTATAGGTTCTTAATATTCCCATATAATAGCTTTTGGAAATTTATTTATTTATTTATTGTCCTTAAGGTTAAGGTTTGTTCCTTTATTAAGCTTAATTTTACCATAATTGTTGTAATTAATTTATATTAATTTCACTAATATTTTTGGTCAAAAATTTGAAATTATTAGAAATTATTCATTATGAAGATTTTAAATTTCAAATTCATTTTTCATAATTATATTAATATAAGTGGCCAAAATTAATTTAAATTTAATCCCACATATGGAATGAAAATTTGGGTTTTTAAGGTAAAACATCCCAAAGTTTTATATGTTTTAATATTCAATTTCAAAGTGAAATTGATTCAAATGAATTAGATTTTAAAAATTTATAAAAACTTCATATCACTATAATTTTCACCCAATTATAAATATAATAAATCCTTATAAATATATTATATGAAATAACAGTTTTGATCTAAAATTCAGTAATTTTCATTATACATTAAAAATAAAACATCACAGAAAGATAAAAAAATACCCTAACATAAATTATATAATTTTCATTCAAATATGAAGTTTATTTTGACATATTAAATTTATAAAATGGTCAAATATTCGATTTAAAAAGGGTTCTCCATTCAAAGGTGTCAAAACTACATTTATAAAAATATAGTATTTTATGTGTAATATTGGGTTTAATTGTACCTTAATCCGATAAAATATGTTGGATAAATATAGAAAATAATTTACTGTATATATAATATATATATCCCATAATTACCACTCAATAATTGTAATTAATTTTAGGAAAATTTTTCTTTGAGGATAATAATATTTTCCTTTATATTCAATTTGTTTTCATATTCATTTTTAATTAAGTTGAAACCAATGAATTTGTTTAATATTTGAGTAAAACATATATTTTAATAAGATAGTTAATAATTTTCATATATAATAATTTAACATCTATGTTATGTTAAATATTATCTTAGTAATATATATCTTTATTTATTGAAACTCAATCTTGTATGTAATGTAAGCTTTCGAAGAAAGTCGTTGTCGTGTGTAACTCAAGCTAACTCCGTGTTGTGTGCTTTAGAAAATATAGAATATATCAAATAAATTCCAAAGAGTATGTATATTATAATATCTCAGGGTATTATACCCCCTTATGCATTGGGTTATGTTTGTCAAACATGCTATTAATGAAAATGTTATTACCAAATGATTTTAGGGTGATACTTTCTACCCACCTTATTTAAATTGTCCTCGAAATTTATAATTGATCTCTATAATAAAGGGATTTATATTTTAAAATAACTATTATTGGGAAATACAGATCTTGAATAGAGTTAATAACACATCTTCATAATTAGAGATATAATAAATTATAATGGTCACGTCACTAGGTTCCCTAGATGGAGAACATAGGTGAAAAATGGAAACATGGATATAAAGGAAAAATTTAATAGTCATGTTTTGATATAGATTACATTAGTAGAATGTTGGGATAATGTTAACAGACAAAAATACCTAAATTTGTGATGATCTAAAGGTAAACTTTATTCATCATAAATGAAGGTACTAGAATAACATTTTTGGTTTCCAGATCAATTTTCATTGAGTTTAGTAATTAATTCAGTAAGTAAATACACTTACTTGGTATATTTTTATATGAAAAATAGTTTATGTTGATTACTCAATGAACTATTTCTACTTCATATATTAGCACATGATGCATCATATGGTGATGTAATCCATTAACATCAAAAGCCTATTCCTATGATAAGATGTTTTATAAAAGGTTAACTTTTTTAAAATATTTTGATAAAATGCTTTGGAAGTAAGGTCACTGAATTTAAAAAATAAATTTATTATTATACTTTAGTCCACATGAATAAGTTCTAAATTTTCACTTTCTGAACATGTAAATAACATCATCATGTATCCTCTTGAAAAATGATTATAAATTGTGTCACTATAAAACCATATTGTTCACATGAATTCTTCCTCATTATTCATATAAGAAACATACTATTGGATATACTCCTTAAATCCAAAAGTCTTTTAAAATATAGAAATGATATCATATACCACTTGTTGACATTTCATTAACCAGTTCCAAGGTATTCAACACTTATCCCAATCAATCATTTGTTTATCGTTACCTTGACAATAAGAATATATTAAGGGTTATATTTCCCTTAATCTTGTGTTTTCAAAACATTTAACTTTATACTGAATAATGTTTCTTGGTACCATTTATAATATGATATCAAATCCTCACCAAAGACATATTTTAGTAACATTCATAAATATTTCATAAATAATATGATGATAACATCATAAAAATACTTTTACAACATATTTTTTAGATCCAAATAAAGAAGCATGTTAATCATTCATATTCAGTTGTCTCAATAACATATGCTTGACCTTGACCCCTTAAATTCATAAGAAGTATATTTCCTTAACTCATGGAGCATTCATTTTCATAGTTCCCCATATCATTAAAATTTTAACAATGAATATCATAATTTTTATTCTTCTCTTTTCATTCGATTTCTTGGTGATCCTTATCTCCATACTTATAACAAATCGCATTCCCTTCCATCATTTTCTAGGGTGATTCTTCCCACAATTATCACATATAGGAAAAATCCAATATTCCATTATTACATGACTCATTCACTTTAACATGTTTCTTGGATGTGCTCCTCTTCTATTGTTTTCCCTTGAATATATAGACTCTGGAAAATTTATTCTCTGATTTGATGGAACATAAAACTATTTATTCATATGATGAAAAATTCTGAGAAACTAGTTCCCATCCAAGATTTGGTTTAAGATCATCATAGAAGAAATCACTATTTCACTACCTAATGAAATTATAATCCATATAATACCTGGATAATCATGTAAAGGTAGCTTCATAATCCATAAAAATATCTTCTTCATTTTGATTTAAGCTAAGAAACATTCTCTTTATCTCAATTTTCTGATCATGAGGGAAGTATTTATCAATGAATATTTCCTTAAATGATCTATATTCCCGGAGTTCTATTTCTTTTCCCCATAGTATTTTGGATCAAGTACAACCATTGATCAAAATCAACTTGAATAAAATAGACATCATGTGTATCCTTTTACTTTTTGTTGCATTCTAAAACCATAAATATCATATCTAGTGCCTCAATCCATTTCTCAACCACAATAGGACTAGTATTCCGACTAAATGACGGTGGGTTTGACCACATAAAGAAATCTATCATAATAGATTCCCTATATTGAATGTGTTTCTTGATTCAATTAATGTTCTTTTCCATGACCTAACTATGTTGTCCTAATATATCCATAACGTCCTCAGAAATAACAATAGTAACATTGAAATTCTCTACAGGGAAACCTGATCATTATCCCCATGTATTGATACCATTTTTCCTTATAGGTTCTATTTCTCATTATGGTAATACACTGTATAAGCTCATAATATGTATCTTAAAATATTGTATAAACCATAACATAAATTTATGCATCATAAATCTTAGAATCATAAACATTCGTTACTTTTGGGTAATCTTTAATTTTAATTCCTTTATAATGGTAGGTAAATAAAATCTGAAATATCTATAATATATCCCTTGGTAGTGTCAAACTAAGTGTGTAGTAAGGACCGTTGTCATGTACCATGTTACCTAGAGTTAGGCACAGAACACATTTTCATAGTTATTACTCATATGTATATCAATTTTATAACAACATCCACTTTTAGTACCCATAGAGAGATATATCTCTTTGAATACCCAAATAATATCTACCTAACCAATATTCGAGGATGTTCGAATATTCTCATCATAATTTTCTATATTAGGGTTATATTCCCTAATTTATCTTTTCTAAATATAGTGTTAGAGTTTTTTTCTTCTGAAAATCCTTTGATAGAAACCATAACGCCCCAACCCTAGAAACTCAGAGCAGGTGTATCCTTTTATTAAATTTGTATGATTACAAAGAATCAAAACCCAAAGTACCAACCACTTTAGCTATCTTTGAATGAAAAATTTCATATATAATACCAATAAATCACTAGGAAATATATAATACACACATGATAGAAAAATTAAATAAACTACAACCTCGAACACTTATTCAATGATTTATTCTTCATAACTTATGGAAAGGTAATATATTAACAGTGATATAAATATCTTATTAAGGTTATGTAATGCAGAATAAATAATTAGTCAATAAGAAAAAAACCATCTCAAAATGGTAAATAACTAATAACACATACCATTCAAAAAATAAATATGGAAATATCAATATGGAAAGGTAATAAAATAAAACTCATTCCATCTAAATCGATAAAAATTCAATGAAATGTATCCATAAATATGTCAATGAAAAATATCACATATGAATAATAAGTGAATCTAAATGAAATAAATGCTTAATTATTGGTTCCCATTTTCCTATGTACATGGTACCTTTTCCAACCACACCATTCACAAATACCTTTTACAACAAATTAGTTAAAAATCCATCTAATATGGCCAAATAATATATGTGGTGAAAATACTGATGCGTCGAGGGGCTATCTATAATTGTCCCCCACCTGTGTTGTACTAGTCCAATGAATTCCTAATATTCATGAACAATGTGCCATATCAAAATAGCTATATTGAATAAAGGAAACACATTTATCAATAGTTACCTAGTAAAAGTTAAGTAGCAACAAGGTTTATTAACATTAATAAATGGAAATACCATTGAATGATCATAATAATAATCTTGAGGGAAATGACATTTTAAACATTCCAATGTGTCCCTTACAACCTTGAAATATTTAAATCATAATACATATGAAAGAATATCATTAAATAAATCATATAATATCATTAGAGTAAGTAGATTAGTGATATTACATTTCAAAGGTTATAAAATACCCTAAATAAAAGTGAACTGTTATATAATAACAAAAAGGCCTCAATGAAATGTAAATTGAGATAAAATCCCTCACCTTAAACATCCTTTTTTTCTGTGGTATTTATTCTTCTATATATAGGTTTAAAATATATTTATATATTATACCAAAAATATAATCATATTCATAATATCATATATTAACATCTTATAATACATCATTACCCGTTTGTTAAAAATCATTCTTTATTTTTACTATTTCTGGTGTTGATTGCATAGTTTTATCATATATGTTTTAACTTGTTGATTATTTTTATTATTAATTGGATAATTATTTTATCATATCCTAAATTTAATATATTATTTAATTATTACATATAATAATTAAATATTTTTTTTCGAATAATGGGTAGTGTTTGAATATATGAAATGAAATGAACCGTTCATAGAGATGGTTGGTTGTACAAACATATGAATGCTACATTCAGTTCTATTTCGTTTTAAAAGAATGAAAAGTAAAGGGTACATATGTATATTATAATTCAATTATAATATCTATGTAATATATTTTATAGAGTTTTATTAAAATTTTCCTTAATATATTCCATATATAGCATCAACGAATCACATTGATTTGAGGAGGTGGTAGTCCACACTTCCATAGATGACATTTTCGTATTTACACCAAATTAAAAGTATAAGGGTTTGTGCTATAAAATAATTTTAGAATCCTAAATACAAAAAAAATCACATATAACATCTTTAAACATATTTTTTATCGTAATGGACACCATGATAAGTGGAAAATAAAAAATGATCAATAATCATTTCGTGTGGATTTAATTCACCGTACAGAGAAACAATATGTTTGTTACCCATTAGATTGAGATGTGTGTATGTATAAGTATAAAAATTATCATAAAAAAATATCATTATATTCAGGATAATTTTATCATTACAATGTCTTGAAATAAGAATATTTTAGGGGTTGGAGAATTGAAATAAAAACTAAAAGTCTTAAGGAAATATGTCACATTTAATCAGATAACTCCTTTTAGTTAATGCCAAATGACTTCCATGGAAGGCTTCCTATGAAAATTCAAGATTAATGGTATAGGGGAGGTATTTATAGAGTATATTTGGTTTGATCATTCACAAACCTAATTGGTTTGAGAGTTGTTAGGAATAGGGATAAGTGGTGGACTATTATAGTGGAGGAGGAATGACACCCTTGTAAAATTCTGACAAAGGAATTCCTACAATATTTATCATGTTGAAAGTGGATCCAATAATGAAAATAATTAGATAACATAGAGTATAGTGTCAAAATATGTTCATAAAATATATTTTGTAAAAGTTTATAGGTCGTTTTGGGCATTAATGTTAATGTTTAGTCCCTTATTATGCTTAATTTTACCCCAATCATTGTAGATAATTTTAATTATTTTCACTAATATTTTTGGTCACAAACGTTTTTAATCATATTTTAAATTATAAATGATTTTTATTCCAAATATGGACTCCATTTTTCCAAATTTTAATAATAGATGTCGCATAAATTAATTAAAATTTAATCTCTTAGATGGGATGGGAATGTATGTATTTAGGGTAAAAACATCCGAAAGTTTTCTACGTCTTTGTAGTCTTTTTCAAAGGGAAATTGATTGAAATCAAATTAATTGGGTTAATTTATTAAAAATATGATATAAATAAACATTAAAACCAATTTTAAATATAATTTAACCTCAATAATAAATTATATTAAAAACAAATTTTGATCGCAAATTAAGTATTTTTCATTATTCAATAGAAAATAATATTTCGTGAAAAAATAACAACAAATCAACCTAACATAATTTTTATGTTTCTCCTCCATGGAATAATTTTATTTTTACATATTAAATTTATAAAATGGAAAAAAAAATTAATTAAATTGGGTTCCCCATCCAAAGGTAGATAAACTACATTTATAAAAATATTGTATTTTATGTGTAATGTTCGGTTTGATCTTATCATAATCCTACAAAATCTATTGAATGAATAGAAAAAAAATTTATTTTATGTATAATATATATATATATATATATATATCAAATTAACATCCCTCACTAATTTTAATTTATCACTATAAAACCAAATTTTAGGGATAATTATATTTTATTTTATATTCAATATATTTTTATTTTCCTTTTTAATTATTTTGTGTCTAATGAATTTATTTTTTATTTTCAGAAAACATATATTTTAATAAGATAATTAATTATTTTCATACCTAATAATTTAAATACTATGATATATTAAATAATAAGTTAATAAATTATCTCATTACTTGGTAAAACATGGTATTGCGTGTAATGTATGATTTCGAAGAAAGTCACTCTTGTGTGAAACTCAAGCTAACAAAGTGTTGTGTGCATTACCAAATATAGAACCTATAAAATATAATTAAAATTTTAAATTTATTTTAAAGCCTCGTGATTTTATATTCCTTTATATGATTGGTGATGCATTTGATAAATGCTATAAAATATAATATTGTCACTTTATGATTTAGGTGAGTTACAATTTTAGGAAGTTAATATTGATTAAAATATTTATTTTGGAATTAAATTCAAGACTATTATACATGGGAGATATTTTATAAAATAAAAAAACACATATTTTTCATATTATGGAAAAAGTTTTCTCAGATCTACATTGGTAAGTGTAATTTAAGAACAAACCCTTTGTTTGGAACAATGAATATGGATCATAAACCTTATTTTTTCAATAAATTATGGTTAATGAACACTATATTAATATGTAAACTGAAGTTTTATAAATAAGAACGTGTGGTTCATCAACCATTCAATTAGAATAAACCCATTGTTTCAGTAAAAAATGCATGGTACATAAACCATTCTTCGGTAATTAGCCATACGTTGTCAACTATACATTATATTCTTGATCATCACATGGATGAACCCTATATTTTACTATTCAATGAAGAAGTTTTAAATCCAAAATCTTATTTGAGATTGATGAAATAGTCTTGATTCAAATAATGACCAATTTAAATATATTTTATGACCAATTCAATGGATCATATTCAATTGATTAAATAATTCTTATTTCTAAGGGATGTTATGAATCTCTTGACAGATTAAAAATTTAGATATCATGATATGTAAGAAAGAATTATTTGTTTTTATCAAATTAAGAAAAGTGTGTGCTCTATATATATATATATATATATATTTGGATATACTATTTATTGCGACTTTGTGTGTGATAGATATGTGATATGAGACGTTATATTTTTTGAATATCTTTTGAGTTCAAAAATACTGCAAAGAATGAACAAACTTATTATTTTCTAATCAAGCTACACCTATAAAGTACATATTTCTACCTCATACTGCTGAAACTGCTACTGATTTTTTATTTCTATTATAATTGAAGATCATTCGAAACCAGTAACTCATAATAGGTTTTATTATTTCAAGACCATCCTTGAATAATGAGATCCATATTCTCTTAGTTTCCACTACGACTATGAAGTTTTACATTTACAATTAACCAATCAAACTATTTTGATTTATTGGAGTTTTGAATGCTCTTTCTCAGTAATGGCTAAATGTTAGCTTCTTATACTATGTTATGGAGAAATTAGTTCCCTATAAAAGAAATATATTTCTCGGTTTATCCTTTTTGCAATGTTGTCAAATTCAGGAATTTAGTTGTGATTTTTTATGGTCTTATGATAATTGGACAATGTCTAGTAAAAAATACCAAGCTTATTGAGAGAGAAATAGAAGAGTCGACAAGGGGATCTTTGTTCCACAAACTATTATAAAATTGATGTGTTCTTATTTTAAATTTATCCACTACTCTTATCAATTATATAAGGGAACACTTCACATCTGACTAAATCACAAGTAAAATTAAAAGTGTGAATCTCTCAATATTATCGGAAAGACACAATTCACCCACTATTGTGTAGTATTTTATTATTGCAACCTAACATACGGTAGGATGAATCCTGATATTAGATAGTCATCTATAAAGATATTGGTGTTTAGTTATGGTTGGCCTTGATGGTATGTGGGAAATTACATGTAGTACTTTTTTCGAAAATCTCTAAAACATGGGGGTTAATAAGTGAATTTTAAGGGACTCTCATGGAATCATACACGGCGATGGTATCAATTCATGGTAATCTCTATTAAATTCCTCCCATTGTGTGGGTTAGTCTTGGTGTGGTATGTGTCTGGTTTCTTCATAAAAATAAGTTATGGAATACATTTAGGGATGCCAATATGTGGGGATAGAGTCTTGGACTCCATTGATATTCCCGATTAAAAGGAGTGTGATAATATGTTTTTGATAGTTATAATAAATGAAAATTTATGAATGGTGATCTTGGTTTTTTATGTTCATAGAAATGTGTGAGACACCCTATCTTTACTAAGGAATGGGTGATGTTGTAGGCCCTTGAATCCATATCATGTGATAGTCAGGGTAAGGGGTTGTTGAGCAGCTCATTCCCACATTATTTGTTTTTTTTTAAATAAAAAAAAATTATATTTTATTTCTTCCCTTTAAAATGTGATTTCAAATGAATAAAATATTTTATTAATTTAAGCTTGAACTAATTTTTGATGAAAATTGATTAATGGTTGAACTAAATTTTTGGAGGAAAAAATGATCATAAATTTAATTTTGTTTTCATTATTAATTTAATTATTATTTTGTATTTAATTTTTTTTATCATTTATATATTGATATTAATTTTTTTATTTTTTTTTATTTTTTTTATAGCTATTCATTTTATTTATATGTCATTCATTTTTAAGATATATTTGAATTTTTGGGTAAAATTTTCTATGTTAGGATGTTTTATTATCTTAAAACAATTTCTACTCTTAAGAAATTCTCAATATTACGTAGTTAATAGTATCTTATGAAATCAAATTTTATATTACAAAAAATTTTGTATTGAAGAATATCATACACAACTATAAAAATTCAAATATCAGATGAACTATAAACATCTTCTGTGATTTAAAAAGTTCTTGCATATATCCAAAATATCATTAAAAATTTCAACATATACTACATTATTTTCCTAAAATTATCAAGAGATTTATAAAAGACTTATGAGATTTTGAAAATTCTTAAAAAATGATATTATGGTAAAGGGGAAAGTCTTAAATTTTTTTAATGTCATATGTTAATCCATTTATTATAAGATAAATTTATTTCATCGATATAGGTTCTTTATGAGAGTTATCTTCATAAAAAATATGAATTTTTAAGGAATTTTATGTCTTATGGGATTATAAATCCGTGAGATAATAGTATTATTTGGAGATTCATAATAAATTTAATATTTATATTAATTTAGATATCAAATGATAAATAATAAATAATATCTTTTAATTAATATTTTTTAAAATATTTATTTTCTAAAATTATAATTCAGGTTTCATACACACGTTTTATTCTCTAAACCTATATGTGAAGGATATTTGAGGATGATAATAGGGATTTCACATAAAATAAATTAAGAAACCTTAATGAAACATCTTATAGGAAATCATAAAATGATTTTGATGATTTTAAATAACATTTTAAAAAATTGAAAATTAGTTTATTATTTTTCATTGAAGACTAATAATTATAGAAAAATTAATTCTAAAGACTGATATTTTGTGAAGATACCGTGACACATAACTATATAAAGAAAAGATTTTAAAAACATTAAAAAAGGGAGGCACTACATGATATGATGAGGTCAAAGTATTTATTGTACACTTTTTCAATCATTACTGGTGTAATATTTTATTCTAGACTTCAATGTGTTATAGTATACTACTCATATCATGATCAAATATTCTTCATCATTCACAATTTACATTGTTTATCTTTTTTTTCGTTCAATATTTTTTCAACTCATTTATTTGTCTTTTAAATATTGATTCATGGTTTTTTATTCAAAAGATGGACATTTTGGGTTATACTATTCATTATAATGAACATTGTTTTGTTTCTCATGGTTGAAAAATAAAGGGCATTGGGTTGTGAATCTATATTGAAAATTTTCATTTTCAATGTATTATAACTCCCCTTTAAATGTCAGGTGTTCTGTTGGTTATGAATCCTATAAAAAATTTAGTTTTTAATTGGGGTTTAAATCTCCAACATATGTTAGTTTATTACTTGGTTTCATTTTTCATGTGTAAGGAGATAAGTGAAGAGTAAAAATAGGATCAACTTGATTGAAACTACTATAAAAATTATTTGTTATCATATTTTTAATTTTATAATCCATTAATATTTAACCTCTGATATTATATTTAAATTTTAATAAACTAGTTATTTCACACATCTCCAGACCATTTTTACATTCTCTCCACGTTGGAAAAAATTATTATTAAAGAATTTACTTGCATGGATTAATATCTAAGTTATATATATAAATATAAATATATCTTATTTTCTATCCATTTCATGGGCTTAGGTACCAAATTAAATGATCATTTGAGATGTTAGTTTTACGTTGTAATGATGGTTAGATACCTCAAAGATGCCAATTATTCGATGGAACATACTATGGATATCAAAGAGATTTAATAAAATATTTCTTAAAATATGTAAGGATTGATCATTTTAAAATAATGGCAAAACCATATCTGTTACTTGAGATCCTAAAGCATTAAATGGGAATAAATCTGTAACTTATATTTTAAATTATAAGGTCATGTATATTTTTTTTGCGCTTTTAGTGGAATTTTTATCCATGTATCAACAATAAATTTTTATCATGATATTTGGAAAATTTTACAAGTGAATCACTATAGAAAAAGTAATCTAAAAATAATGAAACACGGAATATTAAGATCTAAATATCAAAACATTAAAATGGATGAAGGTAAAATTTTAAATCAAAAGGTTCCCAGATTCATTATTATTATAAATAAAATTAGTAATTTAACAGAAGTATGAATAATACAAATCACATTGAATTATTAGTTATATATTTATTAATGAAATGGAATGCTAAAAATGATTCTATAGATTAATGTAAGAGTTTCAAATAATATAAATATGATGATCTCAATGGATTATTACAAAAATAGGAACTAGAAATTAAAGATATTATTGATGAATAAATTAAAAAGAGAAAAAATTTATATTACATAAAATTTTAATGTCACTTATTAGTCTTTAGATACAATGTTATAGTGAATTTAAAAAGATGAAATTTCTCAAGTGAAAAATTTAATGTACAATAGAAAGAAATGATACCCTTGAAAAAATAAAAAGGATTATCCTAGAGACGACCAAAAAGGAAGAAATAAAGGAAACAATATTTGTAGTGATGGTTTTGATGTAATATATTATGAATTTATATTAAAAGTCCATATCATTACTAAATTCCCAAGACTATATAATGACATAAATAATAAGTGGCTAGAAATAAGGATAATAGTTATTTATTACCTGATTGGATTTTCACAGAGGATAACAATTATATTATTGAATTTAGAATAGATAAAGAATATCCAACTTCTATCTCATGGATTAATTAAATAAAAATTAGGATTCTAATTATTACTATAATGAATTTGATTTGAAAAAACCAACTAATTTTGAATTATACAATGTCAATAAAATATTATAAATTAATAATAATATTTTTTTTATTTATATTAAGAATGTACTGAAAATAATTATAATAATGTTGATGAAAATACTATTTCCCTCTAAAAAAATGAAACTTAAATAAGAAATTGATAAGTAATTTTTTTTATTTTTACAAATAATGATATGGATAAAATATAGTCGAAATTAATATGTGATAACTCTGATATTTCTCAAAATGAGAATGAAATTATAAATAAGGATGTTGTACTTTTAATGAGAAATAATTCCACGTTTGTTCAAGGAAGATATTGTTTTGATAAAATGACGAGTATGAATACAATATACATATATATTTCATGATTTTAATTTGATTAAAATTTCCAAATAGGTATAATAATTTCCCAGTAAATTTTTTTAATGGTTTCGTTTCTATAGTTACGTGTTTTAGATGGAGGACGTTCGATCATTAAGAAATTGAATTTTATTTAGTATTTTCAAAATCATTAGGATAAAAAAATTATTCATTTGTAAATATATAAAATAAATATTACCTATGAATGAATATTCAATATATGTTTGGTTTCAAAAAATATCATTCATTAATCCTATTAGACAGAAAATAGCATGGGGACAAACCAATCCACTTATAGATTTTGTAGGACTTGTGTCTTAGATGTTTCAAGAAATATAATTAATACATGTTTAATGGATACTCCTCGAACATGAAAGGTGGTCCAAATTTTTTATCTCATTATAGATTTTATGGAGTTAATGGGGATTTTAGAGAAAACTAAAAAGAAATGTTAGATGTTTTGGTGAAGTAGAAATTTATTAATATATTATTACCTCAATGGTTTTAAATTTGATGTTTTAAAACGTAGTATGGTTATTTTTACATATTTAAATGATGATTGAATGATTTTTATGTTTCAAAATGAAAATTGGATTGTTTTTAAAGATTAATCAACTCTGATTTATAATAAATAAAACGATAAAGTTTATTGATCTAATTTTTTTTACTAACGGGTGAGAATGATACATTTTTAAAAGGTGTAAATTATAAAAAACATTTATGAAATTTGTCACGTGATCATAGATTTGACACTTCTACACAATCTATCTAAACATAGATATGTTATTTAGTTACCCAATTTAAAGTTTGACAAAAATCATGTAATTAGAATCAACATGAATGGAAAACAACAGAAAAAAACTTTTAAACATATTAAAGATGTAAATATTATCATACCATTACAATTTGTTCATTTATATTTATTTTACATGGTTATATCTACTGTCATCATAACTCCCAAACCCCAGAAGCCCAGATTCGGTGCTTTATTTTAATATATTGGCATGGTTATAAGGAATCATGTCATGAAGGATTGATCAGTTTAGTTGTTTGGAAAATAGATTACATACAAAAATGGTACATTACACATTACACATTCAAACATAAAACACAAAATTATTAATCAGTTGAGAATTACAATAAGAACCTAGATTAACCTTTCACATAAAAAATAATACACTTCTTGGAATCTTGGGAAAACAAAACAATAGAAAGGGGTGAGCTCAGATGCTCAGTAAGGAGAAATAAGAAGCTATAAACTTTAAAGGAAATATGTGTAATAAAAACAACAACCTTTTAAACATAAAAATGAACATAATGTGAATAAAATAATACAAAAATTACCACATAAACATGGACATGAATATTCTACAATTTGAACAATCATTAGTAATAATTAATTTCATAATGAGTGAATTCCTAATGTAGGACATCATTACCACATAGTCAAGGCCTCGCTCCAAGACCACAAATAAAATTTTTGTCCAAGCCTTGTGCCAAGACACTAGTTTGTCTTATGATACATAACGATGCCTCGAGGGTCTATATATGGCCCCACCCATTACTTACTGAGTCCACTATATTCCCCATAAGAAAATGTTGAAACATAACATAAACATTTATATTAAAACTAGCATACGAAATGCCAATACTTCAACCCTAAACCCTGAAGGATAAAAAAATAACACGTCCACATTCAAAAATATCATAACTCATTCAATACAATATGTAAGATTTTTTTATAATAAATCAACATTAGTAAAGAATAATATCCCGAAAGAATGTTGACATAGTTGAAAATGATTAGTGAACCATTTTGAGAGAAATATCCATTTTTGTGAAATCATTTAAAATTAACACATTTATAAAGAAAGAAACTTACAAGAGATTTTTTAATCAAAGTGTCTCATAAAACTTTGAACCTTTTGAAAGTAATTCTCATCTTAAAATAATCATGTCCATATAAGTAAATCCTTAAATTCATTTTTAACACATGGAAATTAATGAGAAATATTTAGATGAATAAATATATAAAACATTTAAAATGATGTTTTAGTTAAACAGTACCTTATAATAATCATTTTTAAATGTATTTTATGAAAAATGGACATGGATAAAAAATATGTCTCAGAAAATACTTACACATATACAATATCAGATAATAATGATATTGATGAATTAACTCTTACCTTGCACTTTCTTTTGGACGAGGGTACGTTTAACCTTGTATATAATTACTATTGTATGTTATTGAAGTATATGAGAACCCTATTCTTATTTATTATATAATACATGATTCATTTATGACTATATAATAACCATTTAGTAATGATTTCGATGTTAAATTTACATTTTGGGTAATAATCACTTTCTTTATCGTATGTGTTTTAACTTATTATTCATGATCGTATCATTTGGATCATTATTTAAATATTCCAAAATATAAAACACGATTTATATATAACATATATTTAGAATATAAATATCTATAATATATTGATATATGAAATGGCAGACACCATTTATGTAGACGGTAGGTCGTACGTACACATAAATGATGTTTCCATTTTTATATCACATTGAACGGAAGTAAGTGAATAAGATATATGTAAGTACTTATATATATATATCACGAGTAGAATTATTATGTCATATATTACATACTTTTTAATAATATATATTTTTATAATTATCATTGAATGTTGAACCTGGAAATGAATCTCATCGCGTCATAGAGACGTTAAGCCATACGTACACACGAGCGACGATATCATTTCCATAATGATTAAACGGTGTGTAATTTGATCATATATTAATTTAAAGAGAAATTCGAAAGTTATTTTCATTATTTATATATGTATAAATCATCATTATATCCATCCAAATAACATAGTGTTGAATAACAACTTACATCATGATGTGGAGATGATAAGCCATACGTACGCACACATGATGACATTACCATTCATAGGATGGATAGAATAATGAGTATGGTTGTACCAGATTTTTAATAACATTACATTATGTATAAGGAACCGGATTTACTATTTTGGTATGTAAATAACAATGAAAGAGAAAGTGGAAGAAGAAAATAAAATTAAAAGAGGTGATAAAATAATTACCTCTTCTTTGGGTGTTTCCTTTTGATTTGAACAAAAGGGATCGTTAGGATGGATTTCTATACAAGGGAAGGCATATATTTTGAAGTGATGTAATTTTGGAGGATATTTGGGTAGGGTTTGGCAGATCCAAATGGAATTGGGGGTGTGATCTGGAGATAATTGGAAATATCTTTTTATAATATAGGTGAGGGTCACTTTAGGAGAAGTTTGAAATATTATTTTATTATAAAATCATTTTCGGTTTTTAATGGCTCAAAATTGATTTATTTATAAAATAAGGTGGGTATATGTCTAAATCCTCTCACCAAATAGGTTTTATACATCTTTAGGTAACCATATTAACCCTATCTTTTAGATTTAAGTCTTTGTTAAATAGTTTAACTTTTACCATGTCCTCTTGTATTATTATAATAAATGGTTAATATATTTACTATAAAAAGACAAGGTATCCAAACGTGGTTAATTATTGATATATATATATATAACCTTATATAAGTCCTTTGGAAGATCCTTATAATTTTAGTAATTTTATTTCATTTAATAATATAGTATTTGTTTTAAAAACTCATTTTTTCCAATTTTGACACTATTTAGTATTTGGTTTTTGTGAATGTCATAAATGCGTGAATATTTCTAAAAAAATTCATTTAATCTACTCTAACATGTAATATTAATATATAAAATTAGTGGATGTCACCAAAAGGCTCAATTCACATTTATTTTTATATTTATAATAACAATTATTTTAATCACTCATTGATAAAGTAATTATTGCATCATCATTGTGACATAATTAAAATTCATTATTTAGTATTTGAAAATTATAAATAAAATACCTCTACGTAGGAAATATATTTATATTTCTAATAAATATTTATAGTCAAATTTATCTTATGTATAACTCTATATTAAAAATTGTTTAGTTATTAAACATTGAATTTAATACTTTTAACTCTCCTATAAATAAAATAATATAAAATGTCATAATCTAATCCAAGTGCACCAAAAAGATCATATTTTATTCCTCGGGTTTCTTTTTTTCAAAATACACTTATCCAAAAGAATTATAAAATGTGTTAGAGAAATTATAATATCATTTTTATCTTTAATTACCATATTTACTTTTAACCGTAGTATTTAAAATTCAAAATATACTATTCACCCAAAATTATTTTCATCCTATTGAGCTAAATTTTACATAAAAATTTCAAATATGTCTCTTGTATTTTTTAAATTCAATTTATAGAAGCGATAAAATTATTTTTTATAAAAATTTGCAAATGTACCTAGCAGGTGGGAAAAGATGTTGAAAAGTTCAATTAAATATTATACAACAAATTTTATTATAAAATTATTCCAATGAATTAAATTTAACTTGTATTGGTATTATATTTCTATTTTGACTTAAAATAAATTTAAATAACACAAATAAATATTTAAATAAAATGTCAGTTTTAAACAATAACACGGTGTTTTTCACTATTCATCAAAAAATTGAAAGTTCTCAGAAAAATATCAAAAAATCTTCCTCAGGTTACTTTGATATTCTAAAATAAAAAATGAATTCTATTTTACCAAATACAAAAAATAAAAGTTTCATTAGTTAATTTATAATTAATTCCCATTGTCAAAACCAGAAAGCCGGTTTTAAACATGTAAATATTATCAAAATATTGACATGTGTTTATGTACAATTTAATTGTGAATTGACATCCAATGACCAAAATTATATTAGATGACAAAATATATAATTTAATTATACTTATATACCATTAAAATTTATAATTTTACACCATAATTTATTTTGATTAAAGAATTTGTTTTCAATTTAAATTTAGTATTTTTCACTATTCAAAAAAATATGAAAGTTATCATAAAAACAGAAAAAATTAATAGAAAATACATTTATATATCCTGATTCTATAGAAGAAGTTTATATTGTCAAATTTAATATATAAAAGTCTCAAATATTAGATTTTAAATGGGTTCTCCATTAAAAGGTGGTAAAATTTAATTTTCTAAAAAAACTTCCTTAATTTGAAAAAATGATTTTTTATTATATTATGTTTAAGAAACACATAATATAGAATTTAAAATACAATGGAGTATATAAAATTCAATATGAATTTAATTCTATTCATAACCACTTTTTGAACTGCTAGTTTGGTAAGTCATGGTGTGCTCAAACTCAGTGTTACATGTAGGGAAAGTTATTGAATTACTTTAAAGAGATAACATACTATGAAATCATGGGGTGCTATATTATCCCCTCCTCCAATAAATTGAATCCTCTACACTTTAATTTTTTTGAAAAAAAATGTTTAAAATAGAAAAATACCTTTGTGGAAAATCCACATTAGAAATTGGGTTAATAAAAATTTATCTTAATAAGAGGGAAAATGAAAAACTCACCACAAAATTATGATCACGATTAGAAGAACATTGGTGGACATTATAGACACATAATTAGAGGAAACCCATAATTATTTATAGGGAGTAATTGAGTTCATCAATCACAAACAAGTCTACAATTGAGGGCCTCCAAGCCATCAATCTATAATGATTTAAAATATCATCGGTTCAACAAAACATAAGGTATTGATATAACAAATTTTTGGTTTTAAAATCCCTTCCCTAATGTTTAAGAATTTATTTATTCATAGAATAAGAGGAAAAAATATATTTGACATGTAGTGTTTCATACTTCAACTAACTCCTACCACAAACTCATCCTTCACTCCAAAAGTAAATAGAACTAAAAAATATTTAATTTACCATAATCGTATAGGGTTTCAAAAATAATGAAGTTAAAATTCAATTTTCATTCAATTTAGAAAACTACATTATAAAAACCAGGACACCATGTAAGCCAGTGGTATGTGATGGATTTTTATCCCCCTTCAGTTGCGGGATTAAGTTTCGTGCCCTTTCTGGATGTGACAGGTTGTCGCCCGACCTTCAGATGCCCTTTTTATAACAATCCAAAAATAATAATAAGAAATTATTTAACCTTAACAATAGTTTCTAATTTAAATGTTAATCCATTCCAACCTTTACACATATCCAAAATACTTTTTTCCGAACTCATAGTCCAACATTTATTAGGTAAACCCAATAGAGATATTTTTTTCCACATAATAACATGTAAATACCTTCATCATGTATTATATTAAAAGATGGTAACACTATGAATTATCATAAAACATTATTGATTACATTCATTCTCCCTTATTCCTTATAGAATAATGGATACACTTTTTATATCAAAAAATGATGTAAAATCTAAGAATATTGGAAAAAACAAACAATTAATTAGTTTCAATATAATCAATTATATCTAATATAATTTCTGCAAATAAATCATATGTTATTCCAAAATCACTACCTCAGTATCAGAACCATATTATGTTTTATCTTTCCTTTAACCATGTATTTTCCAAAAAGTTTAACTTTATATTGAGTCTCCTTTCTTGGTGCCACACTGTAATGACCCGTAAAATTTAGGGGATATTTTTTCTTAATTTTCTTTGGAATTTTACAAGAGCGCGGTTTCTGACGGAACCTGATTCCGAGGCCCGGAGTGCCCGGAATTAATTTCTGAAGTTTGGCTCGGGTACGTTCAGTGAACGAACGAGCGGGAATTCCTAACTTTTGATCCGGTGCTCGGAATTAAAATTCGAGGACACCGATGAACTCGCAGCGCCGATATTAGCTTAAGGAGACCTTTTCCGTAGTTGCGTTTTTTGCGGGACGAAAGTTAGTTTTTGGGAGAATTATAAAAAGTTGAATAAAAATGTGGAACACTTTTTATTTTTCTTACTTGTTGGTTAACTCCTCTCAAAGGAAGTTAAAGGTGGGACCCACATCCACTTAACCTCCCTTGGGAGGATTAAGTGTGGTGGGGCCCACACGAAACCCAACCTTCCATCTCCTCTCAAAACTCCTTTAACCCCTCTTTAAATGACATGACAACTTGTTTTTAATTTGGAGTTATTTTATTTGAATTTCAAACCTTTGAAATTCAATTTGTTATGTTTGTGAATAAAATAAGACTCTATCTTATTTTGTTGGGTTAGAACTCTCTAGCCTTCTTGAGAGGATTTTGAGAGCTCCTTCTTCTTCTTCAACCTTGACGAAGAACGCGAAGAACCTTCGAGCTCCGACGAAGAACGCCGCTCCTCTCATCTTCGCAGCCCGTTGTTTCCGAAGATTGACGACGTCTTCCGTGTCAACGAAAGGGAACGCCGCTTCCTCCTCGGACTTCCTTCGTCGACTTACGAAGATTCGCCAACGACGTACCTCTTCGGACGAACCTCTTCGTCATCAGATTTGACGAACGATTACCGCGACGCCCGACCTCCGCGACGTTGCGTTCCGCGGGTCGTTGACGATCTTCGAACTTGAACACAAGGTAGGGGTTTGTTGTGGTTTATTTTCCTTACTCTCGTTCTTGGTTCTAGAATGATAATTTGTGATTAAATATTTAAGAGTTATCATCTAACGAGAGGGGGGTCAGACCGCACAAACACGGCCGAATTCCCCCTCCTTTGTTCGTGGTTATTTATATAATCTTGTGATGAACGAGAAGGCGTGGTGTCGTCGCTCCACGCAGGAATCGCCCGGCTTATTTGCGCAGCGCCGCCGCGCCGCGCCGTGGATGGATCATCATGAACGTGACGCCCTTGCGCCGCGTCGAAGAAAACCGAAGGAGCCGCGGCCGGAGCGGGGCCGCGGCGGAGGGGCGCGGTGCCGTCGCAACGCGCCGGACGAGGAACACCGCGGACGTTTCCGGGCCGTGGCGAGACGAGAAGACCGGCGGCTCGCCAGGCCGCCGGCGTCGGAAGCCGGAAAGGGGACCGGTTTGCTGGTCCCGTTGAAGAAAAACCGTTCGGCCAGATGGCCGGCCGGAAGGTCAAAGACCGGGGGAATTTAATTCACCCGGTCAACTCTAAAGTCCCCCCATTTATGAGGGGGGGGGGGGGTTCTTTATGGGGGGCAGGCGGCCCCTCGGTTTCCCCCAAGCAAGGCCCCCACGAAGGGGGCCGGTTCTCCACAAAGGCGCGGCTTAATCCGCGCCGCCAGCGGGAAGCGGTGGCCATGCCCCCCGCGCGTGCCACCAGCGGCGCCAGGCCGCGCCGCCGCGCCGCCACGCCGGACCGCCGCCGGCCGGGCCGGGTCGGACCCGGTTCGGGCCGACCTAGGGGGGGTCGGGCCGGGTCGGCCCGGACCCGGACCCCCCGTTTTCGAATCGTCTTAGGTCTTTTGGCCATAACATGAGCCACAGACCTCCGATTGATGAACCGTCAGAGGATACGTGATCCTTGGATCGAGATGGTCGATTCGGAATATCGCACTCAAGGTTTCGGAATACATTGAGTTCGGCCGGGTTGGTTCGTTCATGAAACCAACCGGGCCTTCGGAGCGGAAAGGCTCATATCTTGAGCTACGGACGTCCGATTGACGTGCCGTCAGCTTTGTTGTGTTCCTCTTAGTGAGACGGATCTTTTGGCATACTCCGCCCGAGGTTTGGACTCAGGTGGAGTACGGTCGGGTTGGTTTTGCCTTAAAAACCAACCGGGCCCCTGGGACGAAAAAGCCAATAACTCTCAGACCGGGCGTCCGATCGACGCGCCGTCTGTTGCGTTGAGTTCCTGTTGACGATACTGAACTTTTGGATACATCAACTCTGGACTTTGTGACAGTTGATGTATCATCCTTTCGGCTCGTGCAGCGGACCCTCCTGTATGAGCTTGCTGTGTGCGGGAACCCTAGTGCTGGCTGCGACTGTGACTACTACTGCTACTGCTACTGCTACTGTGACTGCGACGACGACAGTACAGAGATCCTGTGTGGATTCGACGACGACGACTACAGCACTCAGCGATCCTACGTGGATCAGTGCTACAGGTCCTGTGTGGGCCCGATCCTGCGTGGGTCCGATCCTGTGTGGGTCTTTGCGCTCAGCGGTCCTGTGTGAACCAGCGCCTACAGGTCCTATGTGGGCCCGATCCTGTGTGGGTCTTTTGCGGGGGTTAGTTACCTATCGATCCTTCGTGGGTCCGACGACTTAGATGGATCAGAGATCATCTTTATCGTCTTTCGAAGAAGTATACCTGTGTGAGCTGAATCCTGTTGCTTTCCTGTGTGGATTGTGTTGTGCTATCCTGTGTGGATTACGTTTTGCTTTCCTGTGTGGAATACGTTTACTTTCATGTGTGGACTGAGTTGTACTTGGGCTCGGAGGTTGGAGCGTATTTGAAATTGATGACTTAGGTATATGTATGGGCATATACCTAAGCAGTGTCGGTTGTTACTTCGTGATTGTACCTTTCTTCGTGATTTATCCTTTGTGGATTTTGAGATACTTTCAGGGGTCTCGGGGTCCCTACTGAGTAGCTTATACTCACCCCTGCACGGGCTATGCCCGCACTACGTTGTGTTGGTTGCAGACGACGAACAGTGTTGATCTTGGCTGAGGCTTGCAGAGCGGGACGGTACCTGGAGGTGGACCACTAGGCGGGACGTGTTCGGAGCGGAGGACGGGACCCGTGGAGCAGTGGAGCTATCTGTACCCATCCTTCAGGTGGGATCTCTAGTGGACAGCTCGGTGTAGTGGCTTTTACTTACAGTTGCTGTTTTCCCTTTCAAGTTGTACTTTACTTTCAGTTTGGGTTTGTATACTGGCCCATTTACTTTTCCGCACTTTCAGTTTTACTCTGTTTTTACTTAGTGTTTACTTTCCGCTTGCTTACTCTGTGGTGTTTGTTTACTTTACAAAGGCAATGCATTCAATTTTTACCAGGATTTACGCCTTGGTGCTAGTCGCCATCCCCTGGCCTATGGAAGGAGGGCTTGGGGTAGTCACTGCACGGACCCCGAGGGCGGGTCGTGACAAATTAGTATCAGAGGAGTTCGGTTCTACCGTGAACTCTGATCTTTTCTATGTGAAGAAATAATGTTTAGCGTATTTAGTGTGGTTAGCTGTCCAGGGAGTCCAGTGTTGGTGCGGCGGCCGACGTATCCGTACACCAGGACCCTGACTTCTGATTTCCGACTTAATGCACGAAAACATTGATTGCGTGTGTGTTTTAATGTTTTCTTTGTGATTACTTATATCAGCTCACCAGGTATATTGTTCTGACCGTGGTGCACCTGTTTCCTTTTCAGGATGGCCCCACGATGGCAGCCAACAAGGGTTCCGAGAGTCGAGTGTGACGACAGCCCACCGAGCGACGAGGCCTCGGTGCAGGGCCCTTTTTCAGTAGTGGCACCGGCGGTAGCTCTACCCGCCGAGCCCCCGATGCTTCCAGCACCAGCTGCTGATGATTCACATCGCCTCAGCGCACTGCATGAGTTCCAGCATAGCGACCCACCGCAGGGCGGTATGTGGCCGAGTCATCTGCAGCAGGCAGTCGACGGATGACTCAGGGGTCCAGACAGACCAGACTCTCAGGCAGACGACCTCAGGACACTGGCTCAGCAGTGCGGGGCACACAGCGAGGAGCCAGTCTTTCGAGAGGCAGACAGTGCTACTCGTGCAGCAGGCAGGGCCACATGGCTCGTGACTGCCCGGCCCGTCGTGCCGAGGAGCAGCAGACAGTTGAGGGACCACCGAGGCAGATGCAGAGGGTCGACCGTGGCGTTCTGCAGGGAGGAGGCGGACGAGGCAGAGGAGCTGGACGAGCAGCCGGTGGTGGGCGACGCTTTGAGGCTCTGCCACCACCACCACCAGGAGGTACACCCCGACCACAGGGAGCTGGCGGGCAGAGACAGGCACAGCTCCATGCAGTAGAGGCCTACGACCACGGCGCATCCGAGATGATTCGAGGTGCTATCTGTGTCTATTCCACCCTTGCGGAAGTTCTTATAGACACAAGAGAGAGTCACTCTTTCATAGTCGCTTCCCTTGTTCGGAGCTCGGAGATTCCGACAGAGCCGTTGGCTCGATCCTTACGGCTAGAGACTCCTACGGGAGCAGGCTCGACGATTACGCACCGGTGCTGGCAGTGTGAGATTACTCTAGGAGGCGAGAGCTTTGGCTGGGATCTTCTTGTAGCAGCGTCGAGGCCTTACGACGTCATCTTGGGCATGGATTGGCTATCTACGGTCCATGCGCAGATTGACTGTTTTAGGCACAAGGTGCGATGTGTACGCACCGACGAGAGTAGGTTCACCTTCACAGGCGAGAAGGGAGCCTTAGCAGCACAGGATGGACTTTCGCAGAGGAGAGGACATCCCATCACTCATTAGATGGCTAGCCTCATCCTTGGAGCAGTTGACGTGCAGAGTCCTGGTTTTCCTGCAGTGGTGGATCAGTTTGCGGACGTTTTTCCCAACGACGTTCCAGGGCTACCTCCTCGCAGAGAGGTAGACTTTTATATTGATTTGTACCCCAGGACAGCCCCGATATCCACTCCAGCATATCGGATGGCCCCCTCCGAGCTTTGAGAGCTACGGGTACAGTTGGAGGTCTTGCAGGGAAAGGGGTTCATCCGACCAAGTGTTTCACCCTGGGCTTCCCCGATATTGTTTGCCAAGAAGGCGAACGGGAGCCTGCGGCTTTGTGTTGACTATCGTCGCCTGAACCAGGTGACAGTGAGGAACAAGTATCAGCTACCGAGGATTGATGACCTCTTTGATCAGCTCAAGGGAGAACGGTGGTTCTCGAAGATAGATCTCAGGTCAGGATATCATCAGCTCAGAGTCAGAGACGAGGATGTGCAGAAGACGGCCTTCAGATGTCGGTATGGCCACTATGAGTTCTTGGTTATTCCCTTCGGCTTAACCAATGCTCCAACAGTGTTCATGGCCCTTATGAACAGGATCTTTCAGCCATACCTTGATCGGTTGGTCGTAGTCTTCATCGGCGACATTCTGATTTACTCTACGACTGAAGAGGAGCACGCCTATCACTTGCGAGTTTTACTAGACACACTCCGAGAGCACCAGCTTTATGGTAAGCTCTCGAAGTGCCAGTTCTGGATATGTGAGGTCCACTACTTGGGACACGTTATCTCTGAGGCGGGAGTTGCAGTGGATCCTGCGAAGATCGAGGCTGTGTTAGCATGGGAGCCACCCAGGAGCGTGACTGAGGTTCAGAGTTTCTTAGGACTAGCTGGATACTATCGGAGATTCGTGCCAGACTTCTCTAGAGTTGCGGAACCACTCACAGCTTTGACGAAGAAGGGGAAACCCTTCGTGTGGTCAGACAGATGTCAGCAGAGCTTCCAGGAGCTGAGACAGAGATTGACCAGCGCACCTATCTTGAGGTTGCCCGAGGAGGGAGTAGGGTACGTAGTCTACTACGATGCATCAGGGACCGGACTCGGATGTGTTATGATGCAGGATCGGGCAGTGATCGCCTATGGATCACGTCAGTTGAGGCCGCATGAGAAGAACTACGCTACCCATGACCTGGATTTAGAAGCAGTGGTCTTCGCTCTGAAGACATGGCGACATTATCGGATGGGAGAGCGCTTTATAGTCTTTTCCGATCATCAGAGTCTCAGGTATATCTTCTCGCAGAAGGACCTGAACCTGAGACAGCGGTGATGGCTCGAGTTCCTCCAGAACTATGACTTTGAGATAGTCTATACTCCTGGGAAGGGGAACGTAGTAGTCGATGCCCTCAACAGGAGGACGGGCATTCAGCTACTTGAGGAGGCGACAGAGCAGCTAGCCTCTTTACAGATATCCTTCGTGGATAGAGATGGAGCAGCCTTCTTGCAGTCTCTCACAGTCACCCCTCCACTACTGCAGCGGGTCAGAGAGGCACAGCGTGAGGACGTTGACTGTGAGACACGACATGTACAGATATCCTCGGGACAGGCACCTGATGGTTTCTCCCTTGGAGCAGAGCACAGCATCCTTTTCAGAGGACGTACCATGGTACCAGTCACTTTGCGAGAGGAAGTGCTGAGAGAGTTTCACACTTATCCTTTGGCGGTACATCCTGGAGTGGCAAAGATGTACCAGGACCTCAGACAACAGCACTGGTGGCCGGGCATGAAGAAGGCAGTAGCAGAGTTCGTTTCTCGATGCCTCACCTTCCAGCAGGTGAAGGAAGAGAATCAGGTACCAGCAGGCTTGGTATAGCCCTTGGAGGTCCCAGAGTGGAAGTGGGACGACATATCTATGGACTTCGTGACTGGACTTCCACGCACTTCCAGAGGTCACGACTCCATCTGGGTGATTGTTGACCGACTCACCAAGTCGGCACACTTCTTACCCATCAGAGAGCAGGGCTCAGTGGAGAGATTGGGACGTCTCTACGTTCAGGAGATTGTGCAGATCCACGGCGTGACATCATCTATCGTCTCCGAACGAGATGCTCGCTTTACATATCGGCTTTAGAAGGGGTTACAGGAGGCGTTCGGGACGCAGCTACGTCTGAGCACAGCCTTTCACCCTCAGACGGATGGTCAGACGGAGAGGACCATTCAGACTCTCGAGGACATGCTCCGTGCATGTGTCCTCGATTTTGGGCGTAGCTGGGAGGACCACCTACCCTTGGTGGAGTTTTCGTACAACAACAGCTACCACTCCACCATCGAGATGGCACCGTATGAGGCGTTGTACGACCGACCTTGTAGATCTCCTTTGTGCAGGACAGACCTTGGGGAGTCAGCACTAGTGGGACCGGAGATGGTCCTGGCCACGGCAGAGAAGGTCCAGGTCATCCAGGAGCGGATGAGGACAGCTCAGAGCCGGCAGAAGTCATACGCTGATAGGAGGCGGAGGCCACTGGAGTTCGAGGATGGCGACCACGTCTTCTTGCGGGTCTCACCTTGACATGGTATTCGGAGATTTGGCTGAGGCGGCAAGTTATCTCTGCGCTTCATCGGACCCTTCCAGGTCCTCAGCAGGGTTGGCGACGTGGCTTATCGCCTAGCTCTGCCACCTCAGTTGCACCGGGTGCACGACGTCTTCCACGTATCCCAGCTGAGGAGATACGTGCACGACCCGACACACATCATTGACCATGGAGAGCTTGACGTTGATGATGGGGAGACTTTTACGGAGGTCCCGGTGGAGGTAGAGGATCGACAGGAGCGGGTCCTATGTGGGCGATCGATTACTCTTGTGCGCATCAGATGGCAACACGGGAACCTCCAGGAGAGCACATGGGAGCGGGAGGCTCAGATGCGTGCTCAGTACCCTCATTTGTTTCCCTAGTTTTTGATGTATCTTAACGGGGACGTAAAGCCCTGAGGTGGGAGTACTGTAAAGACCCGTAAAATTCAAGGGAAATTTTTTCTTAATTTTCTTTGGAATTTTACAAGAGCGCGGTTTTTGACGGCACCTGATTCCGAGGCCCGGAGTGCCCAGAATTAATTTCCGAAGTTTGGCTCGGGTACGTTCAGTGAACGAACGAGCGGGAATTCCTAACTTTTGATCCGTTGCTCGGAATTGAAATCCGAGGACACCGATGAACTCGCAGCGCCGATATTCGCTTAAGGAGACCTTTTCCATAGTTACGTTTATTGCGGGACGAAAGTTAGTTTTTGGGAGAATTATAAAAACTTGAATAAAAATGTGGAACCCTTTTTATTTTTCTTACTTTTTGGTTAACTCCTCTCAAAGGATGTTAAAGGTGGGACCCAAATCCAATTAACCTCCCTTGGGAGGATTAAGTGTGGTGGGGCCCACACGAAACCCAACCTTCCATCTCCTCTCAAAACTCCTTTAACTCCTCTTTAAATGACATGACAACTTGTTTTTAATTTGGAGTTATTTTATTTGAATTTCAAACCTTTGAAATTCAATTTGTTATGTTTGTGAATAAAATAAGACTCTATCTTATTTTGTTGGGTTAGAACTCTCTAGCCTTCTTGAGAGGATTTTGGGAGCTCCTTCTTCTTCTTCAACCTTGACGAAGAAGGCGAAGAACCTTCGAGCTCCGACGAAGAACGCCGCTCCTCTCATCTTCGTAGCCCGTTGTTTCCGAAGATTGACGACGTCTTCCGTGTCAACGAAAGGGAATGTCGCTTCCTCCTCAGACTTCCTTCGTCGACTTACGAAGATTCGCCAACGACGTACCTCTTCGGACGAACCTCTTCGTCATCGGATTTGACGAATGATTACCGTGACGCCCGACCTCCACGACGTTACATTCCGCGGGTCGTTGACGATCTTCGAACTTGAACCCAAGGTAGGGGTTTGTTGTGGTTTATTTTCCTTACTCTCGTTCTTGGTTCTAGAATGATAATTTGTGATTAAATACATAAGAGTTATCATCTAACGAGAGGGGGGTCGGACAGCACAAACACGGCCGAATTCCCCCTCCATTGTTCTTGTTTATTTATATAATCTTGTGATGAACGAGAAGGCGTGGTGCCGTCGCACCACGCGGGAATCGCCCGGCTTATTTGCGCAGAGCCGTCACACCGCGCCGTGGATGGATCATCATGAACGCGACGCCGTTGCGCCGCGTCGAAGAAAACTGAAGGCGTCGCGGCCGGAGCGGGGCTGCGGCGGAGGGGCGCGGTGTCGTCGCACCGCGCCGGACGATGAACACCGCGGCCGGTTCCGGGCCGCGGCGAGACGAGAAGACCGGCGGCTCGCCGGGCCGCCGACGTCGGAAGCCAGAAAGGGGACCGGTTTGCCGGTCCCGTTGAAGAAAAACCGGCCGGCCAGATGGCCGGCCGGAAGGTCAAAGACCGGGGGAATTTAATTCCCCCGGTCAACTCTAAAGCCCCCCCATTTATGAGGGGGGGGGGGTTTCTCTAAGCGGGGCAGGCAGCCCCTCGGTTTCCCTCAATCAGGCCCCCACGAAGGGGGCCGGTTCTCCACAAAGGCGCGGCTTAATTCGCTCCGCCAGCTGGAAGCGGGGGCCATGCCCCCCGCGCGTGACACCAGCGGCGCCCAGCCGCGCCGCCGCCGGCCGGGCCGTGCCGCTACGCCGGACCGCGCCGTCGCGCCGGTCCGCGCCGCCGCGCCGGACCACCGCCGGCCGGGCCAGGTCGGACCCGGTTCGGGCCGACCCAGGGGGGGTCGGGCCGGGTCGGCCCGGACCCGGACCCCCCTTTTTCGAATCGTCTTCGTTCTTTTGGCCATAACGTGAGCCACTGACCTCCGATTGACGAACCGTCAGCAGCTACGCGATCCTTGTATCGAGACGGTCGATTCGGTATATCGCACTCAAGGTTTCGAAATACATTGAGTTCTTCCGGGTTGGTTCGTTCACGAAACCAACTGGGCCTTCGGAGCGGAAAAGCTCATATCTTGAGCTACGGACGTCCGATTGACGTGCTGTCCGCTTTGTTGTGTTCCTCTTAGTGAGACGGATCTTTTGGCATACTCCGCCCGAGGTTTGGACGCAGGTGGAGTACGGTCGGGTTGGTTTTGCCTTAAAAACCAACCGGGCCCCTGGGACGAAAAAGCCAATAACTCTCAGACCGGGCGTCCGATCGACGCGCCGTCTGTTGCGTTGAGTTCCTTTTGATGATACAGAACTTTTGGATACATCAACTCTGGACTTTGTGACAGTTGATGTATCAGCCTCTCGGCTCGTGGAGCGGACCCTCCTGTACGAGCTTGCTGTGTGCGGGAACCCTAGTGCTGGTTGCGACTGTGACTACTACTGCTACTGCTACTGCTACTATGACTGCGACGACGACAGTACAGAGATCCTGTGTGGATTCGACGACGACGACTACAACACTCAGCGATCCTACGTGGATCAGTGCTACAGGTCCTGTGTGGGCCCGATCCTGCGTGGGTCCGATCCGGTGTGGGTCTTTGCGCTCAGCGGTCCTGTGTGAACCAGCGCTTACAGGTCCTATGTGGGCACGATCCTGTGTGGGTCTTTTGCAGGGGTTAGTTACCTATCGATCCTTAATGGGTCCGATGACTTAGATGGATCAGAGATCATCTTTATCGTCTTTCGAAGAAGTATACCTGTGTGAGCTGAATCCTGTTGCTTTCCTGTGTGGATTGTGTTGTGCTATCCTGTGTGGATTATGTTTTGCTTTCCTGTGTGGAATACGTTTACTTTCCTATGTGGACTGAGTTGTACTTGGGCTCAGAGGTTGGAGCGTATTTGAAATTGAAGACTTAGGTATATGTATGGGCATATACCTAAGCAGTGTCGGTTGTTACTTCGTGATTGTACCTTTCTTCGTGATTTATCTTTTGTGGATTTTGAGAGACCTTCAGGGGTCTCGGGGTCCCTACTGAGTAGCTTATACTCACCCCTGCACGGGCTATGCCCGCACTACGTTGTGTTGGTTGCAGACGACGGACAGCGTTGATCTTGGCTGAGGCTTGCAGAGCGGGATGGTACCTGGAGGTGGACCACTAGGCGGGACGTGTTCAGAGCGGACGACGGGACCCGTGGAGCAGTGGAGCTATCTGTACCCATCCTTCAGATGGGATCTCCAGTGGACAGCTCGGTGTAGCGGCTTTTACATACAGTTGATGTTTTCCCTTTCGAGTTGTACTTTACTTTCAGTTTGGGTTTGTATACTGGCCCATTTACTTTTCCGCACTTTCAGTTGTACTCTGTTTTTACTTAGTGTTTACTTTCCGCTTGCTTACTCTGTGGTGTTTGTTTACTTTACAAAGGCAATGCCTTCCCTTTTTACTAGGATTTACGCCTTGGTGCTAGTCGCCAGCCCCTGGCCTATGGAAGGCGGGCTTGGGGTAGTCACGGCACGGACCCCGAGGGAGGGTCGTGACACACACAATCTCAAATCCTTAATGAAATAGTACTACAGTACAATCCTTATTTATTTCCTTAATTCATATAATCAGTATATCATTGATACAACACGCATAGGAAATAATTCTTTAATATCAACAGAAGAACACTAGTCATTAAGTTTCATACACGGTAGTATCATAACTTGATTATTATTCAACAACATTATTTGTGGTATACTCTGATGGTCGGGAAATTGATTCGCATAATGTCCCAACTCCTTGCCAATAAAGCATTGTACATTTGAAACCTTTTTCTTACCCATGAAATCACGTACATGGTCTCATTTTTCTGCAAACTTATAACAAAATCCCATTCCCTTCAGGAATTAACCAAGGTGATTCTTTCCACATTTATCACAAATGAAAAAAATCCTTCATTTCCTTCTTACCCTTATCTATCTTTCTCTCTACCAACCTTTTCTTTTCTAGATTCCCTTGAAAGCTATATGACTCAGAGAATTATTTAATTATCTTATTAATACATGATACTATTTATTCATATGATTAGAATACATGGATGACTATTTCCCTTCCTAAATGTTGGATTAGAACCATGAATGATATGATCCTTCTAACTCTTTTGATCATGCGTGTTGCTGAAGTTCTCATTCCTTCTATTCGGTTCCATTTCTAAACAATGGCATACCCTAAGTTAGTTTATGAATCACAATACATAATACCAAACTTGTAAAATACCCATCATAAATCAAAATGATTTCTCATATAATATATAATCATAAAAAAATGTTTTCTTTTAAGAAGTATTTACTCCTAAATCCTTCATAATGGTTTGTATAGAAAATGTGAATTATCCTAAGCATATCCCCTAGGAGTGTCATATCCAAGAGTGCAGCAAGGCCCATTGCCGTGTACCAGTATATCCCGGGTTAAGCACGAAACTCCTTGTCTGAGTTTTCACTCTTTTATACATATCTTCTAGAGCCGCCTCTACCTACTCATATCCAAACATGGATTTATTACTTGGAAAATACAAAAAATTACTATATTACCAAAATTAAAGGAAGTTCTTCTATAATAATCCTCAATTTCTATCTTTGGGTAATACTCTCTAATCAGAGTTTTTCTTAATCTAGATTCCAAGGATTTTACTAAACTTCCTCTGATACCAACCGTAACGTTCTGATCCAAGAATCCCAGAGCTAGTGGATTATTTTTATACATTAGCATGATTACCCGGAATCATGTCCTAAATGACTGATCAGTTTAGTATTCTAGGAAATTATATTACAAACATGAACATTACTTTACACATTAAAATATAAAACAAAACATAAATAATATATTGAGAATTCCATTATTACCCTATATTAACCCTACATATCAAACATAATACATTTCTTAGAATACTAGGAAAATTAAACATAATAAAGGGGTGAGCTCAGATGCTTAGTAAGTGTAAACAAATTATCGGAAGCTACAATCATTTATGGAAAGATGTGTAATAAAAACAACATCCTTTTAAACATAAACCAGATAATAATATGTAGAAAATATATAAAAAATTACAATATAAACAAATAAATTGATATTCTACAAGTCAAACAATCACATGTAATAATTAATTTCAAAATTAGGGAATGCCTAACGCCGGTCGTCATTACAACATTGTCACTGACTCGTGCCAAGACTACTAATAAATTTTTTTCAAGGCCTTATACCAAGACACTAGTGTGTCCAATGAGACCTATAGATTAATCAAGGGTCAATAGCAGGCCCCACCCATCATATACTAAGTCCACTGCATTCTTCATATGAAAATTTTGAAACATAACATAAACAGTAGTATTCAAACTAGAATATGAAATCTCAATAATTCAACCATAAACCATGAAGGGTATATAAATAGTACATCCATAGTCAAACATATCATAACTCATTAGATATAATATGGAAGATTGTATTATAATAAATCAACTTTAATCAAGAATAATATCCATTAAAGAATGTTGACAAAGTTGAAAATGATCAGTAAAAAGTTTTGAGAGAAATATCACTGTTTATAAACTCATTTAAATGTCAAACATTTATAAAGAATGTAATTTAAGAGATATTTTTTAATCAAATTTTCCCATACCAATTTGGAACTTTTGAAAGGAATTAACATTTTAAAACAATAATGCCTATATAAATAAATCCTTAAAACCATTTTGAAATCATGGACATTAACGAGAAATATTTAGAAGAATACATATTTAAAACATTTAAAATTAAGTATTAGTTAATGATTACCTTAAAAGAATAATTTTGAATTTTTTTATGAAAAATAGACATGGATAATAAATATTTCCCAGAATATACTTACTCATAAAGTTTTTTGAATAATAATGGGATTGAGGAATTAACCCTAACCTTGCACTTTACTTTGGTCAAGGGTAGGTTTATCCTCATGTATAATTACCATGGCATGTTAAAAAATTATAAAAGAACAATATTCATATTTATTATGTCATAGATGATTCCTTTATGACTTTATACTAACATTTAATAATGATTTCAAGGTTAAATTAACATTTCGCTTAATAATCAGTTTCATTATTGTATGTGTTTAACTTTTTATTCTACATCGTACCATTTAGATCATGATTTAAATACATCCAGAATAAAAAACATGACTTATATATAATTTATATTTATAATATAAATATGTATAATAGATAGATATACGAAATGGAAAACACCATTTATGGAGACGGTAGGTCGTACGCAAGCATAAACGTTGTTTCCATTTTTATATCGTATTGAATGGAAGTAAGTGAATAAGATACATGTAAGTATATACATATACATATATATAACAACAGTCGCATTATTATTTCATATATTACATACTTATTAAAAATATATATATTTATAATTATTATTGAATGGTGAACCTGGAAATAAATCTCATCACGTCTTGGAGACGATAAGTCGTACATACAGACAAGGGATGATATCATTTCATTAACGATTAAAAGGTTTGGAATTGGATGGTATATTAATTATACATTGAAATTATCATGTAATTTTTATGATTTATATTCATATTACTCATCATTATATAAATCCAAATAATATAGTGTTGAATAACAAATTACACCAAGGCATGGGTACGGTAAACCGTGTGCATGCAAGCATGGTGACATTATCATTCTTAGGATAGATAGAATAATTAGTAAGGTTTGAACATATTTATAAGAAAATCATAGTATGAAAAATGTACTGGAGTTATTATTTTGGTATGGAAATAACAAAGAAAGAGAAAGTGGAAGAAGAAAAGAACTTTGTAATATGTGATAAAATAATTACCTCTTCTTTGGGTGTTTCCTTTTGATTTGAAAAAAATGTCACTTTTGGTTGGCTTTATACTCAAGGGAAGGCCTCTAGGTTGATTTGAAGTAATTTTGGAGGAGATATTGGGCAAGGTTTGGCCAAGATAAACGGGTTTGGAGGTGTGATTTTGAGAGAAGGGGAAATATCCTTTTATAAGATAGGTGAATGTCCCATTAGGAAAAGTTTGAAATATTATTTAATTATAAAATAAATTTCCATTTCTAATGGCTCCATATTAATTTATTTTGAAGATAAGGTGGGGATGGATTTATATAATCTCATGAAATAGGTTTTAGACAAGGTTAGGTCACCATATTAACCCTATCTTTTCGATATAACTCTTAGTTAAATAGATTAACTTTTATCATGTCCTCTTGTATTTTTAAAATAAATGTTTAATAAACATATTATAAAAATCCAAGAGAACCCCAAGTGGTTCAGTATTGATATATAACCTTATATAAGTTGTTTGGATGGCCTTATATTTCTAGGTATATTATATCATTTAATAATATAGTATTCGTTTTAAATACCCATTTATGCCAATTTTGACATTATTTACTATTTGGATTTTGTAAAAGTCATAACAACATGATTAATTTGAAAAAAAATTGATTTAATCAACCCTCACATGTCATATTAATCTATAAAATTCGTTGATGGCATCATAATCCTCAAATTACATTTATGTTTATGTTTATAATAACAATTATTTTAATCATTCATTGATAAAGTAATTACTCTGTCATCATTGTTTCATAAATAAATTTAAATATTTAACCTCTAAAAATTATAAATTAAATAGTATAATTTAGGAAGTATTTTTAGATTTCTAATGAATATTTATAGTTGAATTTATCTTATGCATAACCCTATATTAAAAATTGTCTAGTTATTAAACTTTGAATTTACCACTTTTAACTCTACTTTAAATAAAATAATAATAAATGTCCTAATCTAATTAAAGTGGGAAAAAAGAATCATATTTTATTCCTAATGATGGATTTGATTGAAATACATTTATGCAATAGAATTATGACATGTGTTATGGTAATTATAATATCATTTTTACCTCTAATTACCCTATTTACTTTTAACCGCGGTAAATAAAAGTCAACAGTTACTATTCACAAAAATTAATTTTATCTTATTAAACCAAATTTTACTTACTGATGTCAACCATGTCTCTCGTGTTTTTTAAATTCAATTCACAGAAGCGGAAAAATTATGTTTTATGCAAATTTACTAATGTGCCTAGAAGGTGGGTAAAAAACGTTAAAATGTTCAATAAAATTTTATACATCTAATATTTTTATAAAATGCCACCAATCAGTTACATTGAACTTATATAGGTATTATATTCCGATTTTGAATTAAAATAAATTATAATAAAATAAAAAATTATTTAAATCAAAAGTTAGTTTTCAACAATAACTCTATGGTTTTCACTATTCATCAAAAATTGAATGTTTTTAGAAAAAATTAAAAAAATTCACCATAAGATAATTTTGATATTATGAATTCCAAAAAAAATTATTTTTTACCAAATTAAAAACATAGAAGTTTCATTAATTAAATTAAAATTAATTCCCGTTGTCAAAACTAGAAAGCGTGTTTTTAAGATGTAAAAACTATCAAAAGATCGACATGTGTTTATGTATAATTTATACTTGAATTTTCATCTAATGACCTACACTATATTAGATGATAAAAATATAATCTAATTATACATCCAAACCATTAAAATGTCTAATTTAACACTATTAATTATCTTGATTAAATTTTTTTTTCAAATAAAATTTAGTATTTTTCACTATTCACCAAAATATGAAAGTTATCCAAAATACACAAAAATATTTATCAAAACTAAATTTTTATGTCTCTATTCTAAATAAGATGATTATTTTTTCAAATTTAATATTTAAAATTGTTAAATATTGCATTTGAAAATGGTTCTCTATTAAAAGGTGGTAAAATTGCATTTTTTGAAAAATATTTATTTGAACTGAAAAATTATATTTTTCATATATTTTGTCCATGAAAAACATAATATGGATTTTGAAATTATATGGAGTTTATAAAATTCAAAATACAGTAAATACTATTCATAACTATATTTTGAATAGCTAGTTTGATAAGTCTTAGGGCGTTCGAACTTGGTGTTGTGTGTAGTGAAAGTTATTTAATTAATTTGAAGAGATAATATACTATGAAATATTAGAGTGTTATAAGAAGTAGTGGAAAGAAATATGTTTTTTATATTTATGATGTTTTAATTAGATTTATGTGGTTTCATTTACCTACTAATAAATGTCAAACATTATGTATGTTTTTAAATAAAAGTAAATAGATTCAAAATGAGAAATCTTATTTAATTTTATAAATTATAGGAGATTGAAGTGGAAAATTTATAAATATATAATTTGAAATCATTTTATGAATAAAATGAATGATTTTTATCTTTTCATCCATTAAAACATCCTAATAAAATTGTGTTGTTGAATGAAAAATAAGACTATATAATAAATTGCATAAAATATGCTTAATAAATTTAATTTACCAAACTAATTTTTAGTAGAAGCTTTAAATATATCTTATTAAATTTAAAATATAATTATTTTATATAATATTTTAAAGGAAAATATATATGGAATATAGATAGGAATGAAAACCTAATGTTATTTATTATATATTTTCTATTGGTAAAGTATTTATTCCGATTACTAAATATTGTTTAGATAAAATTTATTCTAATTATGATAATGAAACATTTTTAGGGTATTTTAATTTTAGTAAATATTATTGAGTTTATAAAAATTGTACCAGGATTTTTGAACAATATTTTAATGTTAGGTTTGATGAAATGTATTTAAATGATCATTTATTTAATAAGAATCATCTTGAATATAATATCACATATTTTAATTTTATAGAAAATGAAAATTCATAATTGAATTCACCTATTGAGGGGATAATAACTTTAATGTATGTTATTTAAAAACTCATAAATATAATAATATCGATAGATTATTTAGATATGGTGTGTATAGTCCAAAAAAAATTAATTTCAAAAAATTTTGTGCTCACAATGAATTTATTTCGAATTTTAGACCAAATAATATTTCAAAATATTTAATTGATCTGACCTATGTTTTTTCTATTGAAGGTAATATAAAATAATTTTATAGAAATTAAATTTGTATTTTAGTTAAAACACCTCAAGAAAAAAAATAATTAGTACTAAATGTATTTTTAGAAAAACATATATATTAATTAAGGAAACTGTATTGTTTTAAAGCTAAATGAATCATGGTCATGTTTTTAGAAATTATTTTCATTGTTATGGGCCTAAATAAGATCCTCAATATGGTTTCCAATTTAATTTCAATTCATTTTAATAAATGGATCTATAAAAGTAAATGTGTATCTTACATTATTTTTTATGAAATATACCAAAGATATATTTAATATTCCAAAATATACTAATGATGTAATATTTTGATATTTAGTTAACATAATTTTATATATTTACTGAATTTAATGTATTCAAAAATAGATAGGATTCATATTGGATATTTTATTTTTTTAGTAATTTTAATATTTCAAAAAATTGGTGAAATATTTTTTAATAAATCCAAATATATTTAGGAATTGGAAAATATACTTATAGTTAACTCATCTAAAAGATTATATACCCATATGAGTATAAAATATATATTTGATTTAGATATTATTGGGAAATCTATTAATATTAATCATTTTAGAGGAATGATTGATTGTTTACTTTATATGATAGCTTCAATATGTGATTTAATGTTTTGTGTTTTTATTTGTACTAGATTTCATGATGATCCTATAGAAGTTCCACTAAAATTTATTATATAAATTATTAAATACGTTAAAGGTTTTATAAATAATAGAATATATTATATTGTAAAATCATTTTAATAATCATAAATTTATTCTATTTTAGATTTTGGAGGATTGAAAATTGATATTGTTTTTCCCCTTGTTGACTGAAACAGTAGGGGATGGTGAACCTATGGTCTATTTTTTTAGAAGTATTCCTTGTATTTCAACTTCTTAAACCTATTAAAGATTTAAGAAACTCAATATATTCTCTAAAACACACATCATATGCAATAGAATATTAATAAGGCATAACACATATGAATTTACAAGGTTTATCATAATCACACTCCTTATCATAATTAGTTAGTGTCCCCAATAATGTATTCTCTATTATCATAACAATTAGTTTTAACCAGGGAAATTTCTATTACTATCAAAAAAGAGACCCACTATATTCTAAATTCTTGAGTCCCATAAGAGGAAAGAAATATCTAGTAAAAATTATGGACATGTAAAATAAGGATCTCTTTCTTATTTGGGCTTATTCAATGACTCTTGATGTTGATATTCCTCCATAAACAGACAAGACCATCTTGTTTTCTATGTACACATCATGTCTATAAGTCTATATCTTTTTTATAATAAGATCATCCAACATGACCAGTTTTTTAAATCTACACATGATCTGGTTCTCCTCATCACTTTTAATAATCTGATATAGAAGTCAATTACACCTTTAATGGATCATATCATTAAAATGCACACACACAAACACAAAATCTCTCTCTATCTCTCTCTCTCTCTTTATAAAGGAAAGTATGAATCTCTATATTCTTCAAGATTATCATACTCTACATTTTTGAATTCATTCCATCTTCTTTTTCTTCTTCATCTTCTTTTCCCAAATTATTTCATATTCATGATTTATGTAATATTATTTCTTTTCTCCAAATGTGGAAACTACTCAATTTTTAGCTAGTTGAAAATATCATCATTTTAATATTAAATTTATTTATGGTTTAAACTCTCCATTTTAATATCATTTAAAATCCAAATTCAATTATTTCATTATAATTCCCAATGATTTTAGATATTTTCATATTCTTATTCTTCTATAAAATATTAAATTTAATTTCTATTTGAATTCTTCATAGGAATTATAATATGACATGGAAGATCCACCTATAGTCATGGAAACCATATCAGCACATATTAGATCAAAATATATTTGAAATAATTATGATGTTGAATATTTTTAGATCGATGTAGTGTGATTATTAGATTAATTATCCTATTTTTTAAAAGATAAAATTATAAAATTCTCATATAATCCATTTTTTTAGTAAGGGTCGACTCAAAAATAGAACTATAATACATATAAATACCCATATGTGATCCTAATCATATGAATATAAATCATACACGCATCCTTGTACAATTTTATATAACTCTTAAAAAAATCATTATCATTATGTCAATGTATACACATACTTTATCCTTACATTAATCCCCCTACATTAATCCCCTTAAATAAATTGTCATATATGATCCTAAACTCTCATGTGGGTCTCCATTTGTGTTTGACTCATCTGTGAATCCTCTTATGTCACTAGCTTTAATAAAAACACCTTTTATTAAATTGTGTCCATGAATCCATTTATATGGTGACCAAAAGGTGAATCTCCTATTGTGGAGGATCCAAATACATAGAGGCTCTACTATTAATTACCTAATATGGATATGTACTTATTATTATATTTATAAATCCTAAAATAAAATCATAACAACTTTTTAATGTTGAAGAAATATATCCCACATAAAAATCCATCTTAATGTGTCGTAGTAATAGTACTCTTCACGAAGAAGCACATGAAGTTTATTATCTTTAATATTAACAAGAAAATCATGAAATTTAACATCTAAATTTTTTTGATACCAGGCCTGATTTATTTTAAAGATATGACCCCAAAATAAATTTTGATTTTACTTTATAAAATTAGAAAATTATTTCTACAACATTGGAACTCAAATTGAAATTTTCATTAACACTAGGGAAACCTTCATTATGGAAAATAAGTAAAATTGACTAAATGGGAACTTCAGTCATCCCATTTTGATTTTTATTCAATTACAGCAAATAATATTAAGTTCAATATATGATATGAATTATCTCTCAATTAATTAAAAGAAATATAAAAAATGTAGGGGGTCTTCTCATCTCATGTTTTTCTTCCAAATTAATTTTATCCTCATGTTATTCTGAATTAAAACTTAATCCACTTTTGAGAGAAGGATGATTCTAGATGTTTTTTTATTAACAAATAGTATTTTGTTCGTTAACTCGATGTATATTTGTTCCTTTACATTTCTTATTATAAAAGTTATTTAACAAAGGATTTCAATGTTGTCTATTTTTTATAATTTCTTGATAACCAACACATTTTCTCATTGTTGGGGATACTAGAATCCTTCTACCAGGAATATTTAACCCTCAAATTATGATCAACAAATACATTAAAATAGTTCAGATATATGACATGTAACTTACCAATATTTTCATATTTTATTCAACCAATATTCTCCCTTTATATGCATGTTGGAAATAATAAAAAATAATTGGGACCCATGATATTTATCAACTACATTATTTAACCTTTAAATGTTTTCTATAATTTAAATATTGAATTTATGACTACTTGTTTTCATTTTTTCTCCCCCTCAAAGTGGAACTCAACTCCCCCTCTTCAGGGTAGTTTAGAAACTCTTTTAAGGATTTTACATTCTATATAGTGTATAAAATAGTAAATAATCTCTTTTAATTCCTTGTATGTTAGTGAAAAATGAATGTGAATTAATTTAATAAGAAGGGAACTATTTATGTCTTGGTTGCAACACAGAGGATGAGAGTGTCCTTTCAACCTATGATTTTAATTATCTTCAATATCAGTATAATATTTTTTGATTCTATTTTAAATATCATTAACATGTATTATAATCTCATTCTTCCATTATGAAAATTTATTTTATGGAGAAATATTATCTTCATTACTAACCCATTAATTTTTTTATAGATGATTGGATCTTCTTCCTCTTGCATTAATTTTATGCATGTAGAATGGTTATATAGTCCTTTATTCTACAAAAATTATATCCACACCATTTAAATAGTTTTTGATCTGTATTTTTATGATCACATATAATAAAATATCAATAATTTTAGACTGTTCATTCAAACCCACTAGTTTTAATTTGGAAAAAACATTGATGTTTGCAATATATATTTGGTTAGCTACTTACAACAGATCGATACAAATCATCAATCATTCTTTTTTACACTATAAGATGATTTGTATTTTTCATAAGAACTATTTATAGTCTCAGTTGAATATGAATTTCACTTTCTATCTTCTGAACTTCCATCTCTTTCTCAAATTAGATAACCTATTCTAGTAGTCTAGTCCAAAATTCCTTAGATTTTAGGTACTTCTTTATACAAAATTCAAAGACATCATCAGAAGAACATAATATTTTTTAGGTTTATATATTTGATGGTGTTTTATCCATATGTATTTTATTCCAAAAACATGTCTTTCAATTCTCTTCATAGGACCACCTCGGTTTATGAAACGAACTCAAAAATGACATATTATACAAACAAGAGTAGTCCTTTTGTCCATACCCTCTATAATTGTAGAAAAATCAACTGAACTATGATATCCAACATTTAATGCAAATATATTTATAAAACCATTAGGTCTGTCCTTTTTTTAATGAAAATAATTTTACTTAGGGATTTTGTTCACTTATACTTATTACTCTCTTCCATTGATGTGGAAAATTAACTCTATTTTTTGGACCCATAGTGGAATCTTTTTTATCACTTACACTATTCGAAATAAAAATATTATGTTAAGATAAATAAATTAATTATTTTTCATACCTATGAAAATCATTTATCTAACTAACCTGATAAGATTAGCTCTTAAACTCAAAAACCTTCCAGATGTATTCTCAGATATTATTTAATTCAGTTTGAGATCCAATATAAATGGAATATGTCTTAGACAACTCTTCCTCTTTTATATCCAATATTTCTTCAATACCAGTTACCAATCTATATTTCTTAACTCACTATATCTTCTTTGTCTTGGCCTCATCAATATATGTTACATCCATTTTGAACAATTAATCATATTGTTCACCTAGTTTTTTTACTATATTTCTCTTCCCTTCATTGAGTTGTGTAATCTGATCATTGTATGGTTTGAATTAACCTTTAAAATACCTCTCTATCTCCCCATTTTCTTCCACATCTTAACTTTTAGAGCTATCCTAGCCTCTCTCAAAACTAGAAAATAAATTTCCTTTTTCATCTGATTAGCCACTTGATTCATCTAGTTCCTTACTAATCATCATTTTCATTCACTTTAAAATGAAATATTTCTTCATTTTATTACCCTTTTTAATTTTGAGGCTTCACATATTCCTCATTCTATTCAGAATCTATTCCCTTCTTCCATGTGAATTATTTTACAAAATGACTTATTTCATTATATTATTTTCACCTTAGTGGATATAATTTTTTTTGTTTCACAATTCCGTCGTGAATTTATTCTATTTATGAAGAGAAATAATTTTCAAATTTTAGTCATAATTTTATTCAAATAAAGCTAAAACTTCATCATCTATAGATTTATAAATTATCTTGTCTGTGAAGGTCATATTAGCTTTTACTTTCTTCTAAAAAGATAGGTACAATCTCATATCACAATTGGTGTCGATGATGTGAATATCATCCAATGACAAATCTTCTCTATCTTCAAATGATAAAATATTTTTATCAAATATCTATAAAAATTTTATAATTATCTTTTTTAAATTTTTTAATCATATAACTTATCAGAAAAACCCATGATGTTTTCCAAAATCTCATTTACCATTGAAAAGTAATCAACATTTTTTCATCATCAATCGTCATTATGTATGAAAATATGTTCCTATGGACCTATAGTTAGGTTTGTTAAATTTTATATATCCTTATTAAATTCTTCTAAAATTACCTAAAATATATTATCATTTTGTAGTCCCACAACCTTCATGTCTACCTTTTCTAGAAGAGACATAAATAAATCTTTTTTATTTTTTATCCACATCCAAATTTTGTTTATATATGAAATGATTTATGGATACCATAAGAATGGGTAAAAATCTAAATGTTAAAACATATATTACATCTGGGATAAGTGAAAGAAGGTTGGTTAGTATCATATTCTACATGCTATGGTTATTATTAACCAAAAAAATCGGTATATCTCAACTACTCATTGAATTTTAATTATATATAGTAAACAAATTCTTTGATCCCAAATAGAGTGCATAGATTTTCTACGATGTATCTAGTTTTTCACCACATTATATATCCCCCTGGGGGAGGGTGAATCAATGGAGTCTTTTATAAAATTACAATTTTAATTCAACATTTTGAGCCTATTAAAGATTAGATGTACTAAATATATTCTATTAATCACACCTCGTACTTAACAGAATTTAATGAATATAAAAACAGAATAATTGGAAAGGTTATCTATACATCATATTCTTTACCGTGATGGGATAGAAACCGTAATAATTGATTCTAAACTATCAACACTAGTGTATATAATAAATAACTATCCTAGTTATATGGACACATAGTCTCACTTTATTATGGTTTCCAGAGCCCCATGAGAAAAATCCCACTCCACTATATTGTATGATCCAACAAAAGAAAGACCAGTTTCCTCCTTAGGATTCTTATACACCTATTGATGTTGATATTACCCCATTAATAGAATCAAACATCATTTCTACTCATTTACACTTCAAGTTGGTACATCTAATTATTCTTGATAACATTGAACTTTATATTTGTTGTCATTCAATTAATTTAAATGATCTGTTCTCCTAAAAAATTTGAATTTCTAGACATACATGAATCCTCCCCCTTTAATGGACATCAAATTTAAAATCTTTTATATCTCATTGATATAGTTATGTCTCATCCTATTAGTTCTTTAGGATTTTTACACTCAATAGTTTTATTTTATAAACCTCTTTTTTCATCATTATTTCGTACTTTATATTCAATGTAACATGAATATTATTTCCATATTCAAAATATGGAAATTCTATAAGTATCAGTTAGTAGGAAATGATATCATTCAAATCTCAAAATTATTTATGGATTAAATTTTTTCTTCAAATCTCATTCAAAATCCCTTGTCAAATATTTCATTTGAATTCCCCAAGACATTGGATATTTATATCATTTTATTATTCCATAACACCTGATCTTTTATTTTTATTTGAATTCTTTGTAGGCATGGAATTATGAAATGGAAACTCCAATTATTATCATAGAACTGATCATATCAAAATCATAGACCACACTCCATTTAACTTGATAATGATATTGAATCCTTAAAGATAAAAAAAATAATATCATCTAATTAAATAGTATTTAATTCAGAATTCAAATTTATAAAATTTTAGTAATTCATTTTTTACTATGTGAAGAATCATTCATAGAACTCTGGTCAATGTATGTACCAATACATGACCTTACTCATATGTGGAGCACTAGTATGTGGATCCCCATATGTGGTAAGATAGTTCTTATTTCAATATCTATCCTTATATAAATTTTCATATGAATTACACCCCTATGTTAATCCCCTAATTAAGATATTCTTATTTAATGTCAAACTCTTAATTGGTTCTTTATACATGGTTGACTCATCCATGAACCCCCTTACATTAACAACATAGTTTTAAATCACTTTATGTGTAAAGTCTTACATCATCTACTCTAACATGAATCCACTCAGGTAAATATATATATTTGGATACTTTTATATGGTGGATATGTTGTGAACCCCATTATATGGTGGAATTTCTGTGAATTCACTTACATTGATATGGAATTAGTAATTTTTGAATAATTATTCAGAAAAATAAAAACCAATATTAATAAACTTCTATCCTTCAAATAAACTTGAATATCTGTATAGATGTGTTTTATTTATAGAAATACTCATTCATCAAAACATTAAATTAATTTCATTTAGTATCAATATAATAATATTTTGGTAGTTGATGTTTTTTTATATAATTTAATGTTTGTTCACCAAGAAATTTGGTTATCAGAAAGACATGTGGTGTAGTTTATAAAAAATGAGTATTCTCAACGAGTAGGAAGATTAATAGACGTTTAATTTTTTTTAAATATTTTATGAAAGATAATAAGAGTTTTGAATGTTTAAAAAATATAATGGTTCATTGGATTGGTATCCAAGACGAGGAGGGCATGCTTAATGATCTATGATTTTAGTGGAGCATGCACTATAAGATTACTGGATGCTACATAGTATATGAGTAGTGAAATATTGTACAAAGGATGGAAATTAAAAGTGACCAATATGTGAATAAGGATAATTTTAACCCTTGTATAGATCAATTTTATATCATAATAAATTTTTAAATATCTTTTATCCTTTATAAATTAATGTGAATCAATAATGTCTCTCCAGTGTATATATAAATTATTTTCTTAAGTGAATCAAATATATTGTATTACTAATTATTTTTTGTGTTTATTTTAAATAATTTTCCATTTACTTTAATTTAAGTGAATTTGGTTTTTTGTAAGAAGGGAAAATCATTGTGGTGGGTGGTGTGTAAAATCTATAGACCTTTGGTATACCCTGTCAGGGGAAGTGAAATTTTGACAGAATCATTTCTTCTATGTTGTGCCACTAGTATGATATTTTATGGTCATTTGAGGATCCTCCTTCAAATGTTTTAAAAATATTTGATCCATTGGGGTTTCTTCTCAAATTGTGGTACTAAATCACACAGTTCCAACACCTTAGGTTTCCTCTTTTCACAATGATATATCAACTTTAGTAGGAGATACTATCATTATAATGTATGGTGTCATATAACATAATATTTTTTAGTATAAAAGTTTTATGAACTATATTTTTTTCATCATTATAATGATGATTTAGGATCATCTACTTTTGGGGGACACAAATGCTCTACTTATTGGTATTTTCCCAAATAATAAATAAAATAAATAATGAGAAAATGGATAATAAATAATTAACATTGGTAAAGATTTCATTAGAGGGGAATGTTTATTTTAACATTTTTGAAATAAATACGATGATATAAGTATTGAATACAGTTGAAAATATGTATGAAAAACCTACATAATTAAAAAAATTATTTATTATGTGTTAACTACATAACGTAAGGTTATTAGAATGGAGAATAGTGTCATATCATGTGAAATATTTAAATATGACCTAACGTAATCTTGGAATATTAAATTTAATGTTCATAAATAAATTTTTGGCACTCCTACTACTTTCATCACTTCCCAAGAGTTGGAGTGTGATAGTGGATTCCAATATAACTCCCAAAGAAAAAAATAATTTTTATTTTGTGTTATCTAGAACTTGATAAAAAATGTGGATATTAGGAAAAGAGTATTCCAAGAACTATATCATAATTCTCTTAATACTAATAGATAAGGGAATTAACCAAAATATAAGGAAATATATTAGATAAAACCATAATAAGATAAGCTATGGGATAAGGGGCATGTAAATTTATCTTGTCCAGGACCCATATGATGAAAGTGTGAAAAATAAGACACTTGAAAAAGGACTACAATATTATCAAGGAACGATTTGGAAGACTATAAATATTAAAAATATCAAATTCTATTGGTAAAATGGATGGATTTAGAAAGCTATTGGTAAGTGTAAACATTTTCTAGAGTCTAAGGAAGTTGGTTTCGGTGAATAATTTAATTCAATTGGAATATTGTGATGCATTATAAATTATAACTCTAAATTTTTCAGTAAGTTACCGTTGGTTGTTGATCAGGCTCTGGAGATCCTTGGAAAGAGACATATGAAAATCTAGACGATTAATGGGGGATTGTTGGGGATAAATGAATTATTAAAAATCTTATCACTATGGAGAAACATAAATTCCATTGAACGACTTGATAAAAAGGGCTATAGGATTAGATTTAGTAGGGAATTCTATAATGTGACCCGAGGGTCCATGGTGAATGTGAAATGTGTTCTATTTTGGAAACTATACGTGACCATAAAATTGGGTATAATTTCAATGGCTAGAAGATCAAACTCAGATAATACCTAGGTATGGAACTTTAGGATCACTCAACTCGGTGAAATTAATATGAATATTTTAACTACTAAAATTATATAGATTCCTGATCAAATAGAATTAGGAATGAGTGAATGTTTTATACTTGGAAAATAGACGATGTTTTTCTTCCTCATATATGGATAGATTCTGGGGATCAGAAGTTAGTGTTAGTTTAATCATAAGTTTAAGGAAGTTTCCCTATTAATTCCCCCATATTTTTACTATAATTGATAAAATTTATTCATAATTTTAAATTAATTATGTTGGATGACATTAATAATCACATTCCAGATACATTTCAGGCTTTCATTCAATGTAAATCCTTGGCTAAAATATAAATTGGTGGGTATGAAAAAAAAATTCCTTGAAAATGGTTATGAGTAAAATAGAGATAAATTAAATTTTTTCTATAAGAATAATGGAATTAGGAATGAGAATATAGTGCTTAGAGATCTAAAATATAATATAGTTTATGAATTAATGAATCAACAATTGATGAATATTTCTTAAAGTATGAGATTCCACTTTTGGATGATTATGGGAATTTGAAAAAAAGAACCCAACCCTTTAATATTCACTGTCAAAAGAAGTCATACATCGATAGTTGCCCATGAAATAGTGCAATATATATGGTCCATTAAATAACCACAAGTTATTTAAATTAGAGTCTTTAAAATCATGGAATACATTCATATTGATACTAAGGACATGGATTGGTGTGAGTATTAGTCCAAACATCGTTTCTTCTTTAGGTATTGTGTTGAGAACATTTGATACTAGTTGTACGATTAAAACAAGATACAAGTCACTAGAAGTCAAGATGTTCACTACAATATTGGAGTTCAGTGGATGTAAAAACAATTCATGTACAAATAATTTGAAGGAAATAAATCAATAGTCAATGTCCACATTGATTCGGGTAATAACACCATAAGAGATGGATTTATAGAGAACTCAGATAAAAGAATAGAAGTCTAGATGTGGTAATGGTAGAAGAAGTAATGTAAAGCTAAATGATTGATGATGCTCGTGGGGGAGTACTGGAAATAAGGGAAAATATTTAGAGTACCAAAATTTCATGTATTGTATGGACGATCAAAGATAAGAAGTCTATTGTAGTAAACATAGTTGAGGAGATCAACCAGAGTTATAATACTTGATTAATGGTTTTGGATGACAATAAATTCCTACATTTAATGGTTTCATGAGATATAAAGAGAACATAATAGGTGTAATAGTTTCATTAAATGACAAATTATGAAATGGATTCATTAAAAACCAATTATAGTTTGGAGATCACTTCCTTAAAAGAAGAAATAATGCAGTAAAGAATAAAACCTTGTTAATATTGAAAGAATAGGTTGATTGTAAGGAAATATAAAAATCATGACTATTGTAAAATGGTTTCCAATAGATGGAAGGTGTTTATTGTAATGCCCCAACCTGAAAATCTCAGATCCAATGTATTATTTTATTATAATATCATGATTATAAGAAATCAAATCCTGAAGGAAAGATTTGTTTAAATGTTTTGGAAAAAATATTACAAAAATAGTACCAATATTTCTTTGGGAAATAGAAAATAAAACATGATACATAGTAAAAGGAGATGAATAATTTACCTGAAATATTATTTAAATATTTCTTTTTCATAACTCGTGGAATGGAAACATAATAAAGTTGATATGAAATGATCATTAAGGCCAAGTAAATACAAATCAATAATTAATTGATTAGGATAATCAATATGAAAATTTAAATAAACAACAACACATTCCATTCTATTTACTAGATAAGATAATATCAATATGGAAAGATAAAAAACTGAAACACATTCCATTTTATCAATAAACTGAGAATAGAATTCATCCATAGATATGTCAACAAAAAAATATAATGGATAAGTATTAAATAAATCAAAATGAGGTAAATAACTAATTATTGGACATCATGTTTCCTTTGTAAATTGTACAATATCTATTAAGTCCTTTCACAATTTTTTCTATAAAATGTCGGGTAAAAACCCATCAAATTTAGCCGATTGATTCATCTAGTGAGACTACCAATGCATCATGGGGAAATCAATTACCAGTCACCACCCATGTAGTAACTATAGAGATAATTCCTCATAGTTATAATAATGAATTTAAATAATGAATAATATGCCTTATAAAATATCTATATTGAATAAAAGATACATATTTATCAATAATTCCCCAGTTAATCAAATAACTATCTAAGTGAACACCGTAAATAAATTATTATACAATATATGTAATAATAATATCCATTACATGATAATGTGGATATTTAGTAAATGTGTGATGTTCCATATAAACGATCATAGGAATTTTTTTTTCATCATATAGATAAAAATTAAAAAATAAAATGAGATTTCAAAGGTAGTCATTACAAACAAACTTGAGGAAGATAACCTTTAAAAATTCCAAAGTGTCCCATATATCATTGAAATATGTGATTAATAATCCGCATAAAAGAATAAACTTAAATGAAAGTTTTAAATAAAATAATGATAAAAGGGTTAATTATATTATATATCAAAATGGGTAGTTGATACATGACACAAAATAAGTAAGTGGTGAATATGACATTGATCTCATAGATGTAAAAGCTGATAATAAAATCCATTACCCAATCCAAACATTTATGCTTCGTTGTATGTAAATTTTTTTTATAGTTTCTTAAAATGTGTTAATAACTTATAAAATAACCATAATATAATTCATAATATCATATATTATCTTCTTATAATATCTTATTTCTTCTTTTTTAAAAATCAGTCATTATTTTTAATATTTTAGGTGTTATCTTTCTTACTTTTTTCGAGCATTTTTTGACTAGTTATATGATGTTAATTTTAATTATAACTTGATTTAATCATATTAATAATGTAAAAAATTATAAATATATATCACATATATTCAGTATATATTTATTTAGAATAATCCAAAATAATTGGAGATAATTAATGAAATACATCGATCTTGGAGATGATAGGCCATACGTACGCATGAATGATACTTCTATTTTTTCATATTCTAAAGAATGAAAAGTAAATGATATACATGTATATTATAATTAGAGAATCAGATATATGTCATATATTTAACATATATTTATTAAAACCATCCTTTATATGTTTCATGTATAGTGTGAATAAATCACTTTTCTTTGGGGATGCAGTTTTCCATATTTCCACAAATGAAGTTATCATATTAACATAAAGTGTAATGAATGAAGGAATGAGTTAAATAAGAATTAAAGAGGTATATATTAATTATAAATAATATATATATATATATATATATATAATATTAATAATTTTCCCATCATAATTACCACCCTGAGTGGCAGTAAATAAAAAACAAAACAATCAACGTTTCGTGTTGCGGTAGATCATCGTACATATAAATGATATGTTTATTACACATTTTATAGATTTTTTTGTCAGTATAGGTCAAGAAATAGACATAAAAATATATAAGTATATTTAAGAGACTTATTTTATTATATAATCATGGAATAAAAATACTTGAGGTGGTGGAGAATGAAAATATAGAAAAAGAGCATGAAAAAGTATATTATCTCTTCTTTGGGTAACTCCTTTTGGTTTGCACCAATGGGATTACTTGAATGGATTAATTTAAAAATATAGGATTCTATGATGAGGGGAGGTATTTTTATGATCTATTTGGGTAGATATTGATTGATCAAAAGTGTCTTGGGTGGTGTGAGCAAGTGTGATTGGTGGGTTTCTTTTTATAATGGAGGAGGAGTGGCATTCTTATAAATTTTTAGAAAGGGAATTACACCAACGTTCTTCCTTTGAAAAGTGGCCCCAATAGTGGTAAAACATCTACAGGAGAAAGTATAGGGTCTATATACTGATATTAAATGGATTTTTAAATAATGTTCTTTGTTTTTTTTGACCTTTAGTTTATTTTTTAGTCCCTTATTAAGATAGTTTTTCTTTTATTCGTTGTAATTAATTTTAATAAAATTCGCCAATATTTTTCATAAATAACTAAGTGGAGATTAATATAAATTTTAAATTATTGTTATTCAAAATATGGAATCCATTTTTTCAAATTGAAATCATGGAAGTGGATGAAATTTATTTAAATTTAACATTGTTGATGAGATGAAAAGCTGGGTTCCTAAAGAAAAAATGTTCAAAAGTTTGAGATGATTTTATATCCAATTTAAATGTAAAATTTATTACAATAAAAGAAATTGGATAATTATATATTAATATTTTCTAATTAATATCTAAAACTAGTTAAAAATTTAATCTATCCTTATAAATTAATTCGACAAATAATAAAATTTTAATTAAAATTTAGTAATTTGAACAATTCATCAAAAACTAAATCTTCATGTAAAAATTCAAAAAAATCATCCTAACACAATTTTTATTTTTTTATAAATAGTATTTTATTTTGACACATAATAATAATGAATGTTTTAGTATTTATATTTGAAAAGGTTCCCCATTAAATGGTGGAAAAAATACCTTTATAAAAACACGGTATTTTATGTGTAAAATTGAGTTTGTTTTTATCTTATTCCCATAAAAAAATATTGAATTAATTTAAAAGTAGTTCATTGGATATATAAAATATATATTTACAATATAAAATGCCTAAAACTCTTATAATTTAATTGAATATGAAATAGAAAAATATATTGTTTTTTGATTAAATCGGGTGTTGTGCGTATTGAAAAGTAATCAAAAAAATCAAATATTTTATAAGAGGACAATATGGTAAATTATTGGGGTAATACATTATTCCCTCATAAAAAAATCCTTACTCAAAATTTTTGGGGTATTACCTTCATAAATATGTTGGTAGTTCTCCTTTGTAGAATTCTCTAGTTCCCATGATTATTCTTCCATTTTCTGATTTCTCTAGAGTGACTTTACTCGAAGAGATATCCAATTCCTCAACTGTTCCTCTATAGTATCACGAATGTGGATGGGTTATTAACAGTACAAAATATCAGGTTACAACTCTATTTCATCAAATTTGAGCATATGTGTTGGGTTAGGTATGTACTTCCATATCATAGATATATGGAACACAACATGTACCTTTATAAGATTTGGTAACATTACCAAATGATAAGAGACAACAACCACTATTTAAAGAATATCAAAGGGTACGATGCACATGATACATAGTTTCCATTTCATACCAAACCTGATAAAACCCTTCAATGGAGATACATTTAGGAAAACATGGTCTCAAACTTGGAACTCTAAATCATTCATCCGATGATTTGTAATTTGTTTCTTACTTCGAGTTAAATTAATATGGACCTGAATAGCCTTATCCTTTATGTTTTTTTCTTCAACATGTTCTGAAATTATGAGTTTTCATTCACCTAAATCAGCAACAAAAGTTTGAGTATGACATATAATTCTATATAATGCTTCATAAAATGCAATTTGAATACTCGAATGAAAACTATTATAAAAATAAAATTTTACCAACATTATGTTCTGATCGAACATACCTTGAATGTTGAGGGATTATGAAACAAACATATCCTCCTTTTTTTGTATTGTTCCTTCACAATTTCCATTAGTTTTAGGATAGTATGAAGCACTCAAATGAAGCACACTGTGAAAGTACTTATAATTACTTATATAGATTTTTTTTAAAATATGGATCTAAATCAACAAAAATTGATATAGGTTCCCCATGAAATCTTACATATAAGTTATTATAGAGACTTATGACATTCTCAAGAGGAATGTATTCTATCATAGTAAAGTAATGTATATTTTTTTTTAAGATATCAACAATAAACCACATTGAATCACTCTTTCTAGGAGTCTTAGTATTATAGTGAAAACGTATTTATTAATTTTATCCCATTTCCACACAGGAATAGGATGAGGTTATAGGACTCCTTTAGGATGCTACCTCACAACCTTTACTTTTTCACAAACTAGATAGCTGGACACAAAAATCATTAATTTACCACTCCATGTTATCCCACAAAAAATGATCATTGAATAACCTATAAATATTTGTGCTATTATAGTTTATATATATATTTGAGAGACGATAATCATTCAAAAATTCACTTTTTATCCTAGGTAGAGAGGGAACACATATCATCCTTCCAAATTTTATAACACCATCTTCACAAAACAGTCTACTAATTTTCCAACGATTTGGACTTTAATTTTTCTTCTTAAGGTTCTCATAATGAAATTTAGAATTCATTATACTATCTAATAAATATGTTTTTGTAATCATTTTTTAAAAATTGATGTTTCCCCTTCCTTGGAAATTCCCATATCTATCATCACATGATCCATGAATATAAGATCCTTGTCAATCTTATTTTGGGTTAGAACTCCATAACCTTTCCTTCTCAATGAATATTCTACCACATTTTATTTACCTAGAAGGTATTAAATTATGAAATCATAATCTATCAGTATCTTGGTCTATCACCTTTGTCTCATGTTGAGATATTTTTTTGAGTGGATATATTTTTGGATTTTATGTTACATATATATCTCACGAATTTCACCATAGATATAATGACTCCATATTTTCATAGTGAATATTATAACCAATAACTCCAGATTATGTGTTAGAAATGTCAATTCTCGATTCCTCAATATCCTTTATGTATATGCAATTAAATTATAATTTTTCATTAGGACACCGAAGACCCTTCATTCATAAATCAATATATATGAAAAATCTACCAATTTCATATAGTAGAGTCACATTTAGTGCATTGACTAATCTTCTATTCAGTTCATCAAATAATTATTCAAATTAATTTTTTTAAACAAGATTAAATCCTTAACATGTAAGATTTGTCATGTGGTTAGCTAATTAAGAAAAAAAATTGAACGAATCATCGATAATATCTTCCCAAACTAATGACACCACTTACATATATAATATTTGTTAGTGTAGGACATTATATGACCATTGTTTCTCTATAGGATCAAGTGATATTCCGTCCACATAGATAATATAGAAATTGAAAGTAACATCTTGAATCTCAAAATTGCACTTACTAAATTTCACATATAACTCTTCTTTTATAAGAGTCATAATAATGGACCCAAAGTGATTATCGTAGTCCTAATTACTTATGTAATACACTAGAATATCTTCAATGAATACCAAATAAATAATCAATATATTCTGTCAATACTCTATTCATCAGGTCTATAATAACATTGAGTTTAATAGTGAATCCAAATTGAAATTATGTAAAGTCACATTTTCCGTACCTAGTCCAGAAAGCTATCTTTTGAATGTATTACTTATTTACTCACAATTGGTGATATCTAGAATGAAGATAATTTTTTGAAAAATAATGGTCTTTATGGAGTTGATCAAACATGTTATCAAAGATAAGAAAAGGATAATGCTTCTTTACTGTAATACAATTAATTTCTCTATAATTAATGCACAACCTCATTGATTTATGATTCTTCTTAACAAAGAGGAAATAGTCTCCTCATGGAAAACACAAGGGATTATAAATCACTCATTACCCTAATAAACTATTTCTTCTTTTAAATATAATAATTCCATAGTGGTCATCATATAAGTCATCTTTGATATTGTGATTTCATCAAGGAATAAATCAACGAAAAATTCAATCTCACACTCAGAGGGTGTATAAGTAATTCCTTAGTAAATACATAAATTTATTTATTCACAATAGGTATATCCTCAATTTTAATATTACCTTCCTATTTACTAAATTTTTTTTCTCTTAATCCCTATGATTTTCATTCTGTATAGCTATTGTGGGTTGATCTAGATAAGAATCTGGTGAGAAAAATTCTTTTCTAAGGAAGATGAATTCTACACCATCCTCACAAATCATAAATTCCTTCCTCTTGAAATAAATTTTGAAATAATAATTTGATAGATAGTCCATACTAATGATTTTATCAATGTTGACCATACCTTTGATAAGAAGGTCAAAAATTAATGCCCAATTATGTTTCATAATTTGGATTCTTGGGACATTTTTTTTACAATGAGAGACCCATTAAGAGATTTGATTGATAAATATCTTATTAAATGAAAAGGTAATGTAATATTTTATTAGAAATGTAGGTAGATATAAAAGAGTATTATGATTAGAATAAAATAATTCATTCACTACTACAAATATGGATTATAATAGCGCTAAAAATGGCCTTTAACAGTGCTAAAAAAGCACTGTTAATCTCGGTGAAGATAAAGGGGGTTCCCTTTATCAGTGCTAAAAATAGCGCTGATAAAGGGGGACTTTTATCAGCTCTAAAAAAGCACTGATAAAAGTGCCCCTTTATCAGTACTAAGAAAGCGCTGATAAAGGTAGTATTTATCAGCACTATTTTCAGTGCTGATAAATGTATAATATATCAGCGCTATTTTGAGCACTGATAAAAACTACCTTTATCAGCGCTAAAAATAGTGCTGATATATTATCCATTTATCAGCGCTTAACTAGCGCTGATAAAGGCCAAAGATCCTATCCAAAACTAGAACCTGCACAGAACCTGCCCAGCACCTGCACACATTACAACACCTGCACAAAGTCCAAAGAAAACCTGCACACAGCACACACAACACCCACATAGAATGCACAGAAGAACAAAAATGATACATACATTTACTTGAAATCATGAATACAAAACAAAAAACTTCTATATATGTTTCAAACAGTGTTTAATTTGGTTACAATTACATTTATCCAACAAACAGGTAAAAAACAATGATTTTCCATCCTTTTTGCATCCATCCGCTCTAAAAAACTGTCGTCCATGGCGGATGTTTCCGAACAAAGAATTCGAACTGAGGAAAAATATTTCACCTACATAATAAAAAAAATATTATGTTAGTATTAAAATAATGAAATAAAGAATGGGGTTGCTAAATGGATTTATAATAGTGAGGCACAAAACATAAAATAACCAATTAACGAAATTAATGCATGGTTAGGGCTAATCATCTATAATAATCAAATGGCCCAATGTTTAGTAGAACATGGGATATTTAATTATTCGAGGGGGAATAGATAAACCTACAGTTTTGTTCTAAGGTTATGATGGTCTCACATTGATGGAAAATGGTTTGTTGAATAATGTGATGAACTTGTGTAAGGAATGAGTTTTTGGGGATGTATATCTATATGGTTGAATAATGGATTGTAATCCACTCAATGAAACAATACGGATTAGAAGTGTGTGTATATTTATTCCCACATTGTTGGAAAATGATTTATTTTTCCCTTAGGCCTAATAATTCACCTAATTAATGAGTGGAAGTAACAAATTTTCACTACCAACCATTAAAGCGGGTTACCCTCATATATCCCTCATTGCACTCAACAAAATCCTTTATATGTATTCTACTCCTTCTCCCTTCCCCCATGGAATATCTCCCTTACTTTTGAGATAAATCAAATATTATCAATTACATTAAAATAGTGGTGGAATATCTTCAAACCTATTATCCTCCTCTATTGGATACCAATGATGGGCCTTTTGCAACGACATTAAACCTTGTCTATATACCTATAGCCACGGTTTAATACCATGGATATATGTCCCCCCATTCCATAAAAAAGAATCACCCCTACCCCCTTCCCCAGCACACCCACTACACACTACCCACCCCCGAGCACACCCCCTACCCCTACACACTCCCTGCCACCTGAACACCACCTGCCCCCTTCCCCAGCACACCCCTGCCCACTGTACTTCCCCCTGCCCATTTCACACCCCCTTCCCACCCCTACATATTTTAAAAAACCCCAGCACACCCCCTACCCCTTCCCCCTACCACTTTTCCCCCTTCCCCCACCCCCAGAAAACCACCCCTACCTCGCACACCCACGGTTTAATACCATGGATATATGTCCCCCCATTCCATAAAAAAGAAGCACCCCTACCCCCTTTCCAAGCACACCCCCTACACACTTCCCACCCCCGAGCACACCCCCTACCCTTGCACACTCCCTGCCCCCTGAACACCCTTTTCCCCCTTCCCCAACACATCCCTGCCCACTGCACTTCCCCCCTGCCCATTGCACACTCCCTGCCCCCTGAACACCCTTTTCTCATGTACTTTCATTCAATGTAAACACACATATATAGACTCTCTTCATCTCATAAGAAAACCATCTTTAAAACACACAAACACATTAAATCCATTTGAAAACACCCATCACACAACTTTCTCATTTCTTCAAACACATTTAAAGGACTTAAGCATGAAAATCCATAAGAAATACAACTGCACTCATTTTAAAAATAACTTTCAAGTCTATACACACCCCAAATTCCACTTATAACACATTTTTAACCACACAAACATTTCATATAGTACACTTAGAAAGCAAATACAGCATAATAAAATCATCATATAATGGAAAATCATGGAATCACCTACATAAAGCGAAGAATCTTCCGAAATCTGCTGGAAAACATAAAACCACACCTCTACAAAACCTTAATAAGGACTGATTAAACATTAATATTGAATATATTAATGGAAACCCATGTTTAAATTGTGGTATTCCATGAGTTTAACATCCCAAAAGGATAGAGGGTCATGATTTAATTTCTTACAGAGATGTAAGACCTGGGTGGATCAAAACACTTATAAAGGTGGATCAGGTAGGTACATCTCTAGGAGGGAGCACCTGGAATGTTTACCAGACAGATGGATCAAAACGCCCAATGAGGTCTTACCCATGTGTGTTGCATCCCATAAAGGTAAGGTTTCTCATTTTGAAGACTTATCCGGATGACACTAAGGGAAATTCTAGAGGGAAAATAAGCGAAGGTGTACCCCAGTGAGGGGGTCACCATGGTTTACCGTTGGTTAGGATTTAACCTCATGGAGGCTTCATACATACCCTATTTAGAATAAAAGGATCAAAACCCATATATGTAAAAGAGGTATGTTGTGGGTATTACCCATGGTTAGCTTCCCTTCACATTAGGAATACTCTTGGTTGGATGAGTATGGGTTTTGTGGGGCTTATGTATTGTCAGATTTTCAGGTTCTTCTAAGAGTAGAAATGGGATGAATGGGACATACATGCTAAGATGGACCATGTGAGTGGCGTGATCCTTGTAAAGAGGCACAAGGCACAAAAAAACATGTGGAGCTATCTGTAAACATTATTTATCGTGGCCATGGGGCTTATCAGACTCCCCATACCTTCCATAAACACCTAAAAACATCACGAGGAACAAATTTTACATGATGGTGCATCACAGGGTTGATTATTTTGAGTATGTACTAGTCTTTTGAGCTTGAATTTCATCTCAACCAGCCATTCCCTTACATGAATTATCCTGGGACAGAAATTTTGGTCCCAAAAAATCCCTCAACGATACCGATTATCTCATGAATCTACCTAGAAATAATTGTGCAAGTCAAACAACAACACATGTGCTCAAATACAAGTTCAAACAAACGAGATACAGAAAATGGATTTTGTTGATCCTCGGTGGTTTTATCGTTCACCCCATACGCACTGCACATCATCATGCCTTACTTCAATACTGATTTGTTCAAAGATCAATAATATGAATCAGGGGATAGAAAACATTGAGTAATAAATTAATATTTCAATACATCGGAGCATTCTCAATTCACCAAAGAAGGTTGGAGGATAATCAATGATCATATATATATAAAATAAGTGGTAGAAATTCACCTTCATCCTATTTGTGTACAATCTTCCATCAGGTATGTTTCCCATTCGTTTCTAAAAACATGCATATCATCTTTTGAATATGAGTTTTTGCGACAGTCATAGTAGTACTGAAAAAATATAAATACACAAAGGATTAATAAATATTTTAAATGAACTCGTATTTATTATCAAAAATACCTCATCAGGGATGCTAGTTTGTTGATGAAATATGATCTCTTTCATAAATTTACAAACATAATAACCACAGTCCTTTCCGTTTGTTTGTTTTGGACACTACAAAAACATCGACAATAATAAGTAATTTGTTTTTATTTGTGTTTGGATAGTGAAATGTCATTATATATACCCGGATAGTTTTCCAGTTGTAGATCTTATAGGCGTGCTCGTCCTTATGCCCTGGATTCATTCCATGCATTAGATGATATTGATGCACCTCCCTATCATAATAGAATCCTCATTAAAAGATAAGTTAATTATATAACTAGATGTTTAGTTTTAAAATGTTGGATCTAGTTTATTAAAAATTAACAAACACCATTATGTGTGGTCAGTTTGTTGGATATCAATGCATTGAATCAAGAAAATAAATCTTTAGAGTATCCAAATTGACTGCAATCAGCATCCAATGCTCCCTAAAAATACAAAAAGGAATAATTAAAGAATGAATTGAAAATATAGTTGATATGATTAAATTGTAGAGTTTTACCCCTACATCGTTGGTATTAAAAAGAGTCTGTCATCTGTAATTTTGTTTTCAAACGATTTGAGCAGGGATGGCATTATTGCAGCCTCTTTAACAGAATCTATTTTGTCTTTTGAAGATGTGGTGTGAGGACTAATGAGTCCAAAAATTTTTCATGGGGAAATACCTTCAATTTTTTTTCATATATACGTCTGCGACAAATATAAAATGTAATTAGTCAAAATTATCAGAGTATATCAGCTTTTGTAAAATCAAATCATGAAAACTTACCTTATGTATACATTTACAACTGAGGTTCCTAGCCATTCATACTCGAGGAGTTCATTTACATTTTCAGCACTAATGAAATCTGATATCTCCTCTCCATACATATCTTTTTCTAAATCAACTATGTGAGTACTGCCGCCTTTCATCTTTGTATCCACATGAGCCTGTAATGATATTAACTGCGGATACAGAACGGGCGGGGTGAAGGTGATCTCAGTAGACCGTTTCAATTGGATGGTTGATCCTTGAGAATGTTTTGAGATGATATTTCATTTTACCCCACAATCTTTGTCATTCTATAATAACAGTCATCGGTTCAAACCTTTTTTCATTAAATGTTAAAGGTCTAGCTTGAAAAATAAATTAGAAATGAATACCTTTTTGTCGACATGTTTTTTTATAAGAACTTTCGGCCATGCAATTAATGTTCCAATAGCTTGTTCAACCGTATGAATGTCTTAATCGTCATTTAGAACAGGTAGCTCGACACTCAGCTCATTATCTATGTTAATTGACACTCTAAGATGATCTTTTGGAAGCTGTCTGTTGTGAAGCATGTCGTTTTGCGTATTGAACACCGTAGCTCTCGCTACAAGGCGATAGGTGGGAGTTGATAAATATAAATCACAGTCATTTTCACCCTGTGTAATATTAGTACACGAAAGGTATCAGTGTCTATGTAAATCACATGTCACAGAAACAATTATTAAAAAATTGATTACCTCATCTATGTCAGGTTTTTTAGGAGAATGGCTCGCCTCAAAGCTGGTTGGGGGTGGGGCCAGATCGTCACACACATGTTGTTGTTGAGTTGTTTCTTCTCTTTTCCTCTCCCCCATAAATTTTTCTATCATCTCTCTCTGGTATTGTAAATCTTCATGAAAAATAGATAATTGTTCTTTCAGATTTTCCATTTTTTCATTTTGATCCCCCGCTTGTTTTTTTTTAAAATATGTTCGGGGTGTCACCCCAAAACCCGCACCTCTGATGCGGCCATACTTTTTTGGATGCTTCGAGGCTGCTGAAAGTATGTCTGCATCTGGTGCGGTTTTTTTTGATTCTTGTGACTATTTCATATATAAAATATAGAAAAATAAGTACTTATTGTAATGTAATAGTGATTTAAAGAAACTCAAATTTATATTATGTCATACTTACACATGTTTCCCAAACTTTTTATGTGTTTTCATCTATCAATGTCCCCTCTTTATTTACACGAGCCTCCTTCCATAACACATGGTGTGGGATGGATATGGATTTCTATTTCGATTCATCAATCTACATATAAACAGAGAAACATGGTTATGGTGTTGTTTTATGTCACATTCTAGTAGTAGGGTACGTTTAAAAGACGTACCAATTCTTTCTCAAGTTCAGCGTACCCCATCCTTGCTTTACAGTAAGGGTACGCTGGTTCTGTTGCGCATTTTCTATTTTCATCACTTAGTAGTTGTTTCATAAATAAAAAACTATTAATCAGAGTGATGAATACATGCAAACATCAAATAGCGTTTTACCCCACACAATGTACCTGAAATGTATGCCACCACGGCGGTTGCTAAATGCATCCCACACTCCTTGGGATATCAAGTGTGCCTAAAGAGGAGGTGGGTGCGGCTTGATTTTACCTTCTACATATTTAAGATGACATTTCATTAAAATCGTGCGGAAACCTCTACGAATCCTTCCTGCAATTCTTAATACATATTCCTTGTGCGAGACATCTACTATAAATGCACTCTCCAATAGATGATGAAGAGTAAGTCAATGTTTTGGTATTTTATTTTATTTTAATAAATTCAAAAAATGATATCATAATGTTACCATAATCTCTTCCCACATTAGTGTCTTCAGCATGGTGACAACATGGTGCCATGACTGTACATCAATTGGCACGCGTTTCCAAGTGACGATTCCAATGTAGCCACTAAAGATGGCTCTATTAGGGTTAACATGTTGGCATCGCTTATTTCTACCCAACCTCAAATTTGATGCTTTTTTCTTTTTCCTTAAGGATTTTTCCCAACACTGTCAAACTACGAAACTATTGTTTTTTTGCACTTTCAGGGTTTCATTTCCTACCATTTCCTCAAAAGTTGTATCAATATCTTCCCCCTGAGCGCTAGCATCGGCAATGGGACCAGCAGCAACAGGTTGAGAAACCTTTTTTACCTCAGCACTGGGACCATCAATAATAGGTTGAGAAACCTGTTCTTTCTCTGCACTATGACCACAAGCATCTAGTTGAGAAACATGTTGTTGCTCTGCAGTGGGACTACCAGCTGCTGGTTGAGAGACCTTTTGTGCCTCATGATTGGGCGCATCAGTAGGTGCATAAGACATTATCTGCAGAAGTGGTTTAATATTAAATTTAGATTACATAAAAACAGCAGCAAACAGATAATAACATAACGTAACACTATGTATGTTACAATAAACAAATAACATAATTACTGTACTCTCTTTTTTTTCTTTAAAGGCTGAAGTGATTTGAATCCTCTATCGACTATGTAAATTCCTTCATTATGGTCTCCTCCAACATACAAAATAACATCTACATTTGGACCACTATGAATTGATTGTGAAGTCCCTATAAAAGGGTCAACCTCCGTTGAACTTTCATCTGACCCTTCAGTTGTTTTGGTCGATAACAGAACAATTGACCAATTTCGGTTTGCGAGGTCTGGAACATAAAATACTTGTACTTCCTGTGATGCCATTATAAAAGGTTCGTCTTTCTTTCCTTCCTTACTGAAATCAACTTTCACAAATCCTAATTCATCTATTTTAATAGCACTCCTATTATCAACCCACTTGCATTGAAAAATCGGCACTTTGAATTTTGTATAATCCAAATCCCATATTCGTTTGATGATGCCAAAGTATGATATATTCGCATAAATTGGATTTTTTTCCTTAGTACCGGAAACATGCATCGTCTCAGCCACATGTGTAACCCCACTATTCTGCATGGTACTATCTCCATCATGTTCATTAGTATATAATGTATACCCATTAACAACATAAGCATTGTAAGATAATACATACACACTTGCTCCTCCAGCCAGCCATCGAAGTCGTTCTGAAATTGAATCTGGATTTCAATCGAACTTCTTAAGAATATGGTCTCGAAACCATCCTATAAACTGTCGATTATGTGTATCTGATATCCATTTTTCATCCCTAGAAGGATTCAAACGCCTAATAATTTCTTTGTGGGTTTGAACATATGGGTAAACGTCGAAACTGTTATGTAAAACATAAAGGTGGGCCTGCTCCCGATCTGTAATATTGATTGCGACAACCTCTCTTCCAGAAATTTCTTCACCCTCAAGACACTCATTGTGACGAGATTTCGGTAGGCCAATGATTTCCACACCAGACAGGTGTTTGGTACAAAATTCAACAGCTTCCTCAACAATATATTACTCCATAATACAACCCTCTAGCCGACTTCGGTTTTTGACATACCCTTTCAAAATCTTCATATACCGTTAAATGGGGTACATCCATCTATAATGTATAGGACCACATAGTTGAATCTCTCTCACCAATTGAACCATCGTATTAACCATCATATCGAAAAATGTCGGCGGGAAGAACATTTCCAATTCACATAATATGACGAAAATTTCTCTTTCCATAGTTGGCAATTTCACCAGGTCTATAACTTTGCTGCATATAGCTTTAAAGAAGAAATAGAGCTTCGTTAATGTATGGCAGACATTCTTGGAAAAAATGCAATATAAAGCTATATGAATTAGATCTTGCATCAAAACATGGCAGTCATGTGATTTCAGACCCTCTAATTTTAAATCTCCGAATGACACGATGTTCTTGATATTTGATGCATACCCCTATGGAACCTTTATGTCATTTAAGAAGTTGCAAAACTGATATCTCTCCTACCTAGAAAGAGTGTAAGCAGCAAGAGGAAGAAATGTCCGTTTTTCACCCTTCACTCGTGCCTACTCTTCGCGTATTCCCAACTCAACCATGTCCAATCTAGCCTTAATTCCATCCTTTGATTTTCTGGGTTCATTTAGAAACGTGACGATGACACTATCACATACATTTTTTTCAACATGCATAACATCAATAAAATGTCTGACATACAGACAGTTCCAGTATGATAATTCAAAACAAAACTGATCTCTTTTTCCAACCAGTTTTTGTAAGGTTTTTCGAAAATGGTTTACAAAAATTAGTGTCCAAATCATTCACTTTATCAAACAATTGATCACATATTAGTGGAGACAATGTTGTACGTTCCTCTGAACATCTGTTGAATTATGTCGTCCAAGATCGGTACTTATGTCATCAGGGTAGAAATCTTCGATGTCCTAGAAACACGGTTTTTGATGAATGTTTCAACCTAATTGAATGTGTACCTTGTTCTCAAACGGGACACCCTTTATTTCATTTAATACTATATATTGACAAATTTACATAAGCAAGAAAGTCATTTATCATCCCATACAACATGGCTTTCAAAGTGAACTATTCATTTTTGTAAGCATCATACATCGTAACACCTGAATCCCACAATATTTTTAAATCCTCGATCAATGGAGCCAAATAAACATCAATATCATTACCCAGTTGTTTTGGTCCTGATATAAGCATAGATAACATGATGTATTTTCATTTCATGCATAACGACGGTGGTAAACTATAATTTACCAACATAACCGGCCATGTACTGTGGCTGCTGCTTTGAAAACCAAAAGGATTCACCCCATCTGTAGATAACGCCAGATGAAGGTCTCTCGGATCGTTCCCAAATTCAGGATACTCGTGATCAATTATCTTCTACTGAGAAGAGTCTGCAGGGTGACATAGTTTCCCATCTTTAATTCTTGTATCTGCATGCCATGTCAACTGTTAGCAGTCTCCTCACTTCCATATAGGTGTCTAAACCTAGGAATGATTGGAATGTACCATACAACTTTCGTAGGACTATAATCATCTTTCTTGTATCGGGAACAACCACACTTTGGGAATTCTTTAAGTTATTTGAGGTCCTTGTGAAACAATATACAGTCATTCGGGAAAGCATGTATTCTTTTAGAGATCATACCCATCGATCGTAGCATTAATTTGGCATCATATGTTCGGCTTGGGAGTTCATTATCTTCTGGGAGCATGTCATTCAGGATAGCATGTAGTTCCGTAAAACTGGTGTCACTCCACCTGTTGCCTGCTTTCAAATTATACAGCTTCAATACGGCTAACAATGCTATATATTTAGTGCAACCAGCATACAATGGAATTGTTTCACAACTCTTTAACTTCTCAAACAGTTTTGGGCAATCACGAAGTTCATCTGCAACTGTCCTTGTTATTTCCTCAATACGATCTTTATCATCGTTCACATTTGTAATCACACCCTCTATACGATCGTCTTCACTGTTCACACTTCTAATCATATCAGATGATCTATAAAATGTCGTGTTCTCTAAGTCACTACCAACATTGGTTTTTTCCCAGTGTTTATTCCAACATGTATAACTTTGATCTATTCTGTGACAGATCAGGTGTTCTTCCAACTCCTCTAGACTAATTTTTCTTGAATAAAAACAGCGTAAACACAGACAAAGGATTTGAGAAGGGTCACATGCATGATCTTCTGCAAACTTGATAAACTCTTTCATGCCATCTTCATGCTCTTTTTTCAACCGATTGGCATTCATCCATTCTTTATTCATATTCATCATCTTTATGGGTTTGTTCTTGAGAACTTTCCTAATATTATGTTTTAATTAATCAGGTAGCATTGTTTGGGTTTTATAAAAACAAATCATGGTACAAATGCCTTTAAACACAAGTGAAATCTATATACATGGTGTGTCCAGTAGGGTGAACATAGTGTATGTATAAGATACCTAATTTAATCTGACATATATCAAATTTATTCCAAGTAAGTCTTTCAAAGACTGAATGACGCCTTAGAAAATACATGACATGCGAATAAGAGGAAACCAATGAGTAATAGGAGAAAACAGTAATAAATATGATGCTATCATAATGTACTCAACGTGATGATAAGATGTTGGTCAAGATCAACTATGGGTTGGGAGTACACTAATATTTAATTGAAAAAAACTACTAAAAACGGATCCAGAAAAGGATGAAATATCCTATTCATCTAGCCCCTTAATAAAACCAATGCATTAGTTAAACCAAAAATCATCGCTAAAAAATAATACAGGCCATAACTACTCCTAAAAGAAGTCCATGGTAGGTCCATCGATGTCCAACTCATCTAATAGTATCCTAATGTGAAATCTATCTTGGAGAAGATCATAGAACCTCATACATGATCAATGTGAATATCAATGCGTGGATGAGGATACATATTCATGACTCTCATCAGGTTCAATCTCCAATAGTCCAACAAAAGAATAAATACCAATCATCCATCTTTTTTAGAGAACTATAAAACCACATGGTAATGTACTATGCCATATGAAACAATTATATTCTATATCATCAAATTGTAATTCAAACAACTGATGCTCTTTTGGTGTTATTTTAGAAATTGTGATAGAAACTGAATTTTCTCCCAATACTAAGTAGATTATAAAGTTTTTCTTTTTATTAAGAAGTCAATTTTATACCTCATCAGTGAAAACATCCTAAAAATGTACTACCATTGGGGAAAAAGAATCCTATATCATTCTAGCAACATCTACAATATGCCTGACTATTTGAGCCATTAGGGTATAGTAAATATATAATTATAACATTCTATTTAAAATAAAATGTGGAAACATGAAATCATACAAACTCCCAATAAATACATAATACAAAACATATCACCTAGTATGTTTGTCACATATAAAAATAAATAAATTAGAAAAAAACATGCTACAAAGCATAAAGGTACCATTAAATACTTACATTGGTCAACTTGTTTTGGAAATTGTTTATCTTCATCTGTGCCTTGTACTTGCACCCATGAATTTGAAGGTGAGTATGCATACACTATAGTTGACCTTCTTAGAGAACAGTTTCTGGAAGAGTATAAGATACATGAAGCAATGAAGATCATTAGAGTTGTGGATCAAATGTGGTTACTACAAATAATGTGGGGTCTGCAGACATTGGAGAATATGTCAAAGGGTGATTTTCTGTGTGAATATGTTGGAGAAATGGCCTCTTTGCCTTTCAAGATCCCCAAACCCCGATCACCATCGGGGTTCGGGGAGCTTGATGGGAAATGAGCCCATTTGGTTAGATGTCAGATACTATGGAAATGTTGCAAAAATATAGGATGTAATTTCCCATTAAATCACCCTTCGACATATCCTCCAATGTCTGCAGACCCCACCCTTTCCCCTCGGCTGTCAAAAAAACCTAAAAGACAATGAATATCAATGATCATTCCAAAATGCATTTACACTGAAACACTCTAGAAAAAAAATAAAGTACAATACCTGAAAGTTGTAACTTAGGCCACGTTGCACAAGCCGATTGCCACATTGTTTGTCGAAACCACATTTTCTCCAACACTCTAATGATATTAATTGCTTCATGTCTCATATACTCTTCCAGAAAATCTTCTCTAAGAAGGTAAACTATCGTGTATGCATACTCACCTTTAAATTCATGGGTGCAAGTATAAGGAACGAATGAAGATAAACAATTTCTAAAACAAGTTGACCAACATTCATCATCCTCGACACTCATCACTAATTATGAATCACATCCCTAGAAATAATCATAATCACATTAAGACCACATTATATATTATGGAAATCCTTACTGGAATTAGGCTCAAGATATGGTATCACTCCTATCTCACATCTATATTCACTATATGGTCCTCACACACACAATATATAGATAATATACCAAGGGAATACCATCCATGGAAATCACATCCCACCTTGAGAGAATGAGTAGGAGGAGGACGAGGCGGAGACGGTCGTGGAAGCGAGGGTGGAGGTGGCGGCGGCGACCGAGGTGGAGGCGGTGGCGGCAGTAGAGGCAGTGACGGTCGCGGTAGCGGGAGCGAGGGCAGAGGAGGCGGTGGCAGTGGAGAAGGAGGAGGACGAGGAGGATGAGGAGGAGGAAGGAGGAGGAAGGAGGAGGAGGAGGGCGACGAGGAGGAGGAGGACGAGGTTGCGCGGCGAGGGGCCTGGTTCAGCTTTCGCGAGAGCTTGACCGCGTGCAAGTGAGGATGGCCTGTTAGGGTTATTAAATAAAAACCGACAGAACCTTTATCAGCGCTCGTTAAAAGAGCTGATAAATGTATGTTTTATTAGCTCTAAAATAAAATCACTGATAAAACATTCATTTATCAGTGCTTTTTTAGCGCTAATAAAGAGATACCTTTATCAGCACTTTTAGATAGCGTTGATAAAGGCATACCCCTTTATCAGTGCTTTCTGTTTAGCGTTGATAAAGGGAAGCGCTTCCCTTGCCCTGTTTTGTGGTAGTGATTGGAAAAATTTGAAGATAAGATTAATATACTTTCCCCCTCCTAATTCTGTACTTCTTCATCTGTTATAGTTATTTCAAAAGATTTTTCATATCCCTTTGTCCTCTTATATTGTAGATTAACTTAATGATTAAGAATTTTTTTTATAGTTTCTGATATCCTTATTGTTTAACACTAATTATTAATTTCTCATTCTTCCCCTTTTAATCTTTAATAAGATAACCCCTTTATCCACACTTATAACATACTCATATGTATTTCCCATGGTGATGCAATCAACAGTTATTAGCTGAGGGATTTTTTTCATATTCATCATCATGTTTTATTCATTCCCTTTTTTCTAGTCCTTATTATACCTTTTATTACTTTTGTATCCCATGGGAATGTATGACATAAATATTGTTATTTGTATTTGGATGGCAGATAAAACAATCTCTTCATGTGATGATTTTTTGGGAAGTTAGTTCTCTTAATTGATTCAGATAAATCCATTAAAAACTTATTAATCTTTCACTTGATGTTTCATATATCATCCATATCATATTAGGGTATCCTTTTAAAGGTAGAATCACAATCATAAAAATATTCTTCTTCATTTTTCTATAATAGAATAAACATTCTATTGATATCAATTTTCAGATTTATAGGGAAGTATTTATCAATGAATGTCTCTTTAAAAGTTATATATTACAGGGGTTATATATTGTTTCTAACATAGTATTCTATATCATGGACAACTATTGATCAACAACACATTAGAGACAATATATCACAAGTGTATCCTTTTCTATTTTATTACATCCCAAGGCTATAAATGTATTGTTTAGATAAATAATCAATTTCTACACTTCAATGAGATTATTAGTCTTACTAAGAGATGATGATTTTATTTTATAAAGAGATCAATAATAAGAGATTCAAATTGTAGAATTGTTTTCTCCATTGCGGAAAGGAAATTTTTCAATACCTATTTAAGCTTCCCTAGAATAGTCACAGTTTTCCCTATTCCAAAACCAGTTATGTTCATTTCATCAGCTGTGAATTCTCGATATTTTCCCAAGATAATAGTTTGTAAATAAAATGAAAACTAACCTATGAATATCCCATGAGAATTTTCAACCTAGTGCACATTATGTATTTTTATCCTATACTAGGTTACAATAAGTTAGGTTGGGTTCATCCAGCTAGAGTTATTCCCCTCAGTTACTAATGTTACAGAACCACATCTATTTGTTGTATCTTGATAGGTATGAATTTCTAGTAAGACACAAATAATATCTATGTTACCAAAATTATAGGATGTAATTTTATACATGTTATCAAATTCTATCATAAGTTTATGTTCCCTAATATATGTTTTCTAAATCTTGTTTCTATGGTTTCATATATACTTCCTTTGATGCCAACTATAACACCCCGACCCCATAATCCTAGAGTTGGTGCATTAATGTATTACATTGGCATGATTTAATGGAATCAAATCCTGAATTACCGACCATTTTAGTAGTGTTAGAAAACTAGATTACATAAACATACCCATATTAAATTGAGAAATATGAAATAAAACATGATACAAAATAATATGCTTTGAAAATCCTCCTTCAAATATTATTCAATGATTTCTTCTTCATAACATGGTGAAAGGAAACATAATAAGGATGAGAAAAAATGATTACTAAGGGTGATTGAAGATGACTTAATAATGAATTTATGATAATAATAAACATGGAATGTTATATAACCAATAACACACTCCCTTCAAATAACTATATAATGAAATATCAATATGGAAAGGTAAGAGAATGAAACACATTCCTTTTAATCAGTAAACTATGAATTGAATGTATCTATAGATGTGTTAATGAAAAAATAATATAGAAAAAGAATAACTAAATTCCAATGTGGTAAATTATTAATTTCGGGAGTTAATGTTTCCTATTTATATGGTACTTTTACCGTCAATACCTTTCACATGATGATTTATAATATGTCATGTAAAAAACCATCTAATTTTTCCAACTGATTCATCCCATGAGACTACTGATGCATTGAGGGGAAATCAATAATCAAGCCCCACCCATGTCGTACCATTCCAAAAAATTCCTCATATATTGAATAATTTATTTAACTCATGAAAAATGTTCCTTATAAAGGATTAATATTTAATAAAATATATGAATTGATCAATAATTCATGAGTTAATAAAAAAATTGTAAATGTGAACATTGTAAGTAAAATGGTAAATGTTTTAGGAAATTATAATATCAATTAACTGTGAATATGGAAATTTATGAAAAATATAATTTTGTATAAAAAATGATAATAAATTTAACTTTTAAAGAGAGAGTTAACAATCAAAAAATAAGGTGATATTTCAAAGGAAATCATTAAATATATTATCAAGGAAAATAATCATTAAACATTCCATATATCCCATACCATATTGGAACATTTAAATTGTAATCCCCATGAAAGAATAAAATTAAATGAAAGTTTGAGATACCATTAATATAAAAGGTTTCAGGATATAATATATGAAAAGTTGTTGTATATACACCATACAAAATAAGTAATTGGTGAATATGACATTTCTCTCAGATATGTTAAAAGTGAGATGAAAATCCTTTACCTTATCATTAATTTTTGTTGTGTGGTATTTAACCTCATGTATAGTGTTTTAAAATATGTTAATAACTTATTCCTAATCCATAATCATGTTAATAATAACATATATTAACTTATTGAAATATCTTATTAACATTTTGTTGAGAATCTTTTATTATTTTCACAATTTTGGGAGTTAATTGCCTGGTTTTTCAAGTATGTATTGAATTATTATTTATTGTTATTATTAATTATATCATTATTTAATCATATAAATAATTTAAATAATTTTCTATATATCTTATATCTTTGGTATATATGTTTTTATAATAATATATAATACTTGTAAATAAAAAATCCAATGCACTATTTATGGAGACGGTGGACTGTGCATACACATGAATACTACTTCTATCTGTTTTTTGATTATTAAAATTATTAATATTAAATTATATGTATTTATATTATAAATATATTGTCTTATATATGGCATAAATTTCACATATTTTTTATTTAAAATATCCTTTATACATTCCATGTATACTGTGAATGAATCTAATCTCTTTGAGGAAGCAGTAGTCCACACTTCCACAAACAATATTATTATATTTTCAAAATAGGGAAAGCATGAATTTATTGGTTATATAAGAATTAAATAACTATAAATAAATTATAAATATCATATATATCATATATAAACAGAATGTTCATCATAATTTCCACCATGAGAAACATTAAGGTAAAAATGAACAATCACCATTTTGTGAGGTTGTAGTTCACAACATGCAAAATTGGTTAGTTTGTTACACATTAGATGTATGTGTGAGTAATTGAAGGCAAAAAACATAAAATAACAACATATTATTATATTTAGGATACTGATGTAATTTTATAATCATTAAATAATAATATTTTAGGTGTTATAGAATGAAAATAAAGTAAAAGATCTTGAGGAAGGATGTTACATCTCTTTTGGGTAACTTCTTTTGGTTTCCACCAATGGGATTCATTGAATGGGTTCTATAAAAAGAGAGGACTATAGGTTTACAATAGGGATATTTATAATCTATTTGTGTCACACATGCCATTTTATTTTATTTGTTTTCTTTTTTTTTATTTGTTTTTATTTATTTTTTTCCTTAGTTCCGAGGTCCGGGACGAGCCCCGTGTTAAATTTTTTTCATTTAGAGCCTTTACTAGGCTTCAGACCCGTGGGCGGTCACCGCGTAGTTGGCAGACACCGTGCGGTGAGCCCAGGTGTCTGGAAATTTCCCTTTCCTTTTTTATAGTATTATTATTATTATTATTGTTATTCTTATATTATTATTATTATTATTATTATTATTATTATCTTATATATATGTATATATATATATTTATAACCCTAACCCTACCCTCTCCCTTCCCCCTCTTTCTCTCGCGCCCCCCCAAGACACGGCTCTCCGGTGCCCACTGCCAGTACCCGGCCTCCACCGCATCATCGGCCTCTACCCATTCCCCCTTCGGCGTCCGCGGCTCCCGCATCTGGCCCCCTACTCTGGCGCCCACTGCTAGCACCCGGCCTCCGCCGCACCACCAGCCTCTGCCCCAACATCCTTCGGCGTCTGCGGCTCCCGGATCCGGCCCCCCTGCTCCGGCGCCCGCTGCCTGCACCCAGCCTCCACCGTACCACCGACCTCCGACCCAGCCTCCTTTGGTGTCCGCGGCTCCCGCATCCGGACCCCATGCTTTGGCTCCCGCTGCCAGCACCACTGACCACTACCGCTTCCCCACGCAAACCCCCGGCCACTATCGCTCCCACACCACCCTGCCCTTTGGTGACCCCGCCTGCCGCCGGACTCCCTACTTCGGTGACCTCCTACCACCGATCGCCTCCTCCGGAGACCCTCCTCCACTGTCCGGCACCGTTCCGACGACCATTCCCTTTCCGGTGGCCTCCGATCGCTTTCCGGCGAGCCCCGCTACTGGCCAGCAGCCCCCAGACACTTTTGGTTTTTTTTTCCGGCACTTCGATGCACCATCCAACCCCTATTCCAGCACCCCGATCATATTCCGGTGTTCCGACCAGCCACCGCTGCATTGCGCCGGCCAGCGGCGCATCTGATGGTCGGCGCGTGACCCCCGGTGGTCTCCCTGCCTGAGCGTGCTGTCTCTTCTGACTGGCGCATCACCCTGTGGGTCAAGCACGTCTCTACGCCGAGGTAAATTTTTTGGCGTAAATATGTTTGAGTTATTATTTTTTTATCAGTCTTTTTCTATTTTTTTATTTTTATGTTTGTTGTAGCGCCTCGGTGATACGTTGGCGTGTACTGCGGTCTTCGGCTTTCACGTGCGTACGCCCCTGTGGGATTGTTAGGTGAGTTACTTATTTTTTGTTACTTGTATTATTTTAAATTATTATTTGTGGGTTTTGATTTGTTTTTTTTATTGATGCGACGTAATGGCAGAGATACCACTGTCGGCAGCTTGTAGGTGCTTGGACACCCGTGCATGGCGTGTCGTGTCGTAGTGTTCGGTCTGCGAGTTGAATTAGGTTCCCTATTCCCTAACCGTTAATTATAATTTCCATTACTACTTGGTATTCTTTTAAAAAATTTCTTCTTCCTTTATATAAAATTCATATTCAATTTGTGTGTATATATATGTATGTGAAGAAATGGTTTTGGTTCTTGAAAAGTGGATTTTAGACGTTTTAAACATGGAATAGTATTTAAAAAAGGGATGAGTTGTTATAAAAGTGTTGTGACATGTTTGTTTGTTTTTTTTCAAGGACATTCCAAAGTGATTCCCAAGATGGGTTATGGTGTGAATTTAATGGAGATAGAGTAGTTGATTTTTTAAAAAAGATTTCATCTTTTTAAGTGTGTTTTTAAGCTTGCTTTAAACATTTAACACATTGGTTGTTTAGTTACTCTTTCAAATGGTTTTCAAAAACAAAGAGTTGTTAGGTTATTATATTTTTAGAATAATGATTTTTCCCTGTAAAGTGATGAGGCCCATTTGGCTCTTGATATTGGTTTTCTAAAATGGACAACCCCACTTGAGACATTCCCTTTAATTTAAGAAATGTAATGTAAGTGTAAATATGTGCTTTGTGATATGTGACTAGTGTAAAAACATGTGAAATATTACGTGAAAAAAATACGGGAATGTGCTTAAGGAGGAAGAATGGTTGTGAGAGGTTGAGTGAGTTTTTAGATAGAGAAAGTGTCATGTTAATTTTTGTTCTTTTGATAAAAACCTCACCACCATTTGAAAAGGTCATATGGAAAACCCAGGGTATCTAGGTGGGTGGACTGGACTAGCATGCTAGTGATACAGGAGTGGCTACGACCCTATTTTAACTTAGGTGGATTGACGCAACAACACTAACAGAACGTGTGATGATGATGGGGACCACTAGGTTAGGGATGATCCCCAACTAGTGGCTCGTGCACGAGAAAAAATATTTGTTATGGTTACTCTTACACTGAGACGTGAGGTTCTAGGGCCCCACACGAGATAAATGAACCTTAGGGTTTTTGACCATGGTTCTTACAAATGTTTTGGTGATTGTGGAATGATTCTTCTTTTCAGGTGTTTAATGCATGTTTCCCTCTTTTATGAAATACCATACATTGAAATAGATTATTTTCCTTTCAATTTGAAATCTCAACATAAGTTTGAATTTTTCCTTGAAAAATGTATTTGAAGCAAAATGTTTTCCTTAAAAGTGAAAGCCTGTTACTTGAATTTGAAAATGTTGGAAACATTATTTTAATAAGCCTTATTTTCAAACTATCACGAATGGTTTTATTCTTAAAGATAAGGGCATTGGGAATTGATTACTCTTGGCCTTCTTACTGAGCATCTCGGTGCTCACGCCTGCTTTACCATATTAGTTGCAGGTCTCCCCTGGTTTAGGTTGATCTGGTTTGGTTGCTCAGTGTTGCATCAAGATTGGTCATCAGATGGGTGGTGACCCGTGGGGTCTCGGGGAGGTACGTTTGGTTGTGTAGCTATTATTTATGTTGTAAGTGTTTATCTATTTTGTTTAGTTTTTTTCTTTCACTAATCCTGGTTTTGTTTAGGCTGAAACTATTCCCAACGATTAAATCATGGTTCTCGTAACTAGTTTCTTTCCTGGGGGGATTGGGAATGCCCTCAGGACTTGTCGAGGGCTGGCTTGGGTGACCGGTTCAGGGTCGACCCAGGCTGGTTCGTGACAAAATGGTATCAAAGGAGGCCCTTATTATTTGGGTTGTCCTGTAGGTAGAGATTTGGACTGTCGGGACTCGAGAGGTAGGTTCAGGAAGTACGTCATGAACCCTCACCCGTTCCGCACCATGAGTCTCCAGGGGTAGTTTGCGAATTGAGTCTTTGTCTCGTCCTGGTTTGTTTTGAATTAAAGGATGAAAACGGAGGAAATCCGATGTTACAGTGTGATCTGACATGGAGTAGTGATCCATGTGGTGTCTGGGTACATGGTTTGAATTCCTCCTAGTGGTCGACAATACTTGGGACATGGACCACCGCCATGTCTCCAAGTTAAGCATGACTACTAGACCCTCACTCCGGTGTTTGAAGTAATTTGAGTTTTGTTCTTGTTCTGGTTGGTGTAAGTGCGTTTTTGGAAATGGAAAAGGATTTTTAAAAATGGGACTGATTTCTTTTAAATAAACATAAATGTATGAAATGGGTTTTTAAATTGAAATCTCTTGATTTGGAAATCTGTTATTTGCTTGAAATTGGTCGATAATGGTTTGGGGAGAAACCTCAGGGCCTCTTTATAAAAGTTTTCACATGTGTGAGAATGCATGGAAAGTGCGTGTTGGTGCGTGTATAAATGGGAAGTGGATGAAGACATGTGCAACAGTTCATGGGATTACATGGGTGTGTATTTGAAATTAAAGGCTTGGCCTTGTTTTCTAAATTGGTTTTTAAATATGGAAGTGGTTTTGGAAAGTTCTTTTTTGTTTGAAAAATGGATTTGGTATTTGGAAATTGGCCTTGAAAGAAGTCAGTTTTGAAATCTAAAAAGAAGGAGGTATTGAAATTTAAAATGAAAAAAAGGGATTTTGAAAAGGGGATTTTATTTGGGGTTGTGTTTGTTTTTGTTTGGATTTGAGATGGTTTTTGTTGGATGAGGGTGTTTTATTAATGTTGTTTCTATTGATATCAGTTTCAACTTGGTGTTTTATATGTTGTTCAGAAATGCAGCCTAGAAAGGTCCTCAGTGTTTTCGATGATTCATGCCCTGTTTTTGGTCCTTCTCAGACGTTGTCTATCCTTCATGGTGATTGGAGTCTATTAGAGACAGCACAATGGCATGAAGAGGTTGATCACGTCTTCAGGGTATTGGGGAACTCCCGAAGCTGGTAGAGTGCATGCCATTTTGGGTCTTTTCGAAGGCCCAACTCTGGACGAGTATGAGTTGTTCGCCCCGCCATCACTGTAACTTGGGATAACGTGGGTTTTCTTTAAATCTGTCCTCGTCCGATGGTTTATACATGAAGATGTGATGATGAAAAAAGGGAAATGTTTGAGCGTATTCAACAAGGCCAACAGATGGTGAAGGCATATATTGACCATTTCAAGGATCTTGTGTCCTTTTCTCCGGATATAGAATCACAGGATTAGATGAAAACTTCCCTCATTGAAAGGGGCTATTGTTCGGAGATCAAAGACCGAATCATTCCTTTTTTGGAGCATCACTTTTGAAAAGTTGTTGCATGGGGTGTTTTAGCAGATTTGGTCTCCGGAGCGCAGACATTTATCAATCCACCGTATCCAGTTGATCGTGAAGGACTCCCATCTGACAAGCAGAGTGTGTCAGATGGATCTGTTCCCAAAGAGTCCTCTGCAGTGTCTCTAACTTTTAGTTCATCGGACAATCTAATGGTGTACCATTAGTATGGATGTTTAGGGTATACAAATACATCATGTCACACCCCTTCAATGACGTGTCTTCATTGCAGTTGTCTGGATCATCTAGAGAAGTTTTTTAGGAAGCGTTGCTTGAATAGGAGGATGTGCTCAGAGAAAGTATGTGTCTGATTATGAGGCAGGAGATGCTTCAGCCATTAAAGCTCCAACCACAGGTCTCAGGGTGAAGCTCGCGCACAGTCAGGTGTTCACGGGGGGTGTGAAGCCTTGGTTCAGGCATTGTGTTCGGTGTTGGAAACAAATCCTTAAAGGTTCTTCCGTTCTCGTTCTTCCACTATTAAAGTTTGGGCGTTGTCATAGGTTCAATGTGTTGTCGTGAAGGTGGGATGAGTATGTTCGTTTGGAATCCAAACAGTCTCGTTTGACTGATTATGATGTTCTGGTTAGTGTGTTTTTCTTAATGGTGTGTTTGGATCTTGTGTGAGTTGATCTAGGTTTGACTGTGTTCGTTTGGAGATGTAAGTGTCTTTGGGAGAAACGATGTTGTGGGAATGCTTGGGTTTACCTTGTGGGTTATGTCTTCTTAGAGTTTTCATTTTTCCCTAGTGTTTGAGGTTTTGGTATAGGTCCATATTTCGATGTTTTAGTGGATGCTTTGTTTCACTCAAACAATAAAGGTTAGTTTGGGTGTTCCCGCGTCGCCCCCCCTTCCCGAGGTGATATGGTCAGGTGTTAAATTTCTCCACTAGTTGAGTTCTTGTGGTGGGGAGAACCCTCTCGTCTTCTCCCGTTCTCTTGGATTGCGGTCTCTTTTGTTTTTCAATCGGGAATTGATTCAGGTTTCGTCTATCGTTATTTTGGGTGACTTTCTAGGGGCAGAAAGTGCTTGTTGTGGGGAGAATTGTCACACCTACCATTTTGTTTAATTTGTTTTCTTTTTTTTAAATATATTTTATTTTATTTTATTTTTTTTTCCTTAGTTCCGAGGTCCAGGCCGATCCCTGGGTTAAAAGTTTTGTCATTTAGAGCCTTTACTGGGTTTCGGACCCGTGCACGGTCACTGCGCAGTTGGTGGACCCCGTGCGGTGAGCCCAGGTGTCAGGCAATTTCCCTTTATTTTTCTTTTATTATTTTTATTTTTATAGTAGTATTACTATTATTACTATTATAATTGTTATTCTTTTATTATTATTATTATTATTATTATTATCTTATATATATATATATATTAAAACCCTAACCCTACCCTCTCCTTTCCCCCCCCCCCTCTCTCTCACTGCCCCCCCCAAGCCATGGCTCTTCGGCACCCGCTGCCTACACCTGGCCTCCGCTGCTCCACCGGCCTCCGCCCCAGCCTCCTTCGGCGTCTGTGGCACCCGCATCCTCCCCCCTACTCCGGTGCCCGTTGCCTGCACCCGGCCTCCGCCACACCACCGACCTCCACCCCAGCCTCTTTCGGTGTCCGCGGCTCCCGCATCCGCCCCCTGCTCCGATGCCCACTGCCTGCACCCGGCCTATGCTGCACCACTGTCCTCTGCCCAACCTCCTTGACGTCCGCGGCTCCCGCATCTGGCCCCCTGCTCCAGCTCCCGCTGCTCGCACCATCGGCCTCCGCTACTCCCCTGCACAACCCCCCAGCCTCTTTCGCTCCCGCACCACCATACCCTCCGGCGACCCCGCCTTCTGCCGGCCTCCTGAACTCTGGTAACCTCATCTGCCACTGGCCTCCCTCCTCCGGCAACCGCCTCCCACCAGCCGCCTCCTCCGGTGACCCGTCTCTGCTGTCCGGCACCGTTCCAGTGCCCTGGCCTTTTCGGTGGCCTCCGGTCACTTTCCGGTGAGCCCCACCACCGGCCAGCAGGCCCTGGGCACTTTCGGTTTCTTTTCTGACACTCTGATGCACCCTCCAAACCCCATTTCGGCATCCCTATCTTGTTCCAGCGTTCCGACCAGCCACCGCCACATTGCGCTGGCCAGCGGCGCATCTGACGGTCGGCGCGCGACCCCCATCTATCTCCCTGCCTGAGCACGCTGTCCCTTCTGACTGGCACGCAACCCCTTGGGTTAAGCGCGTCTCTGCGCCGAGGTAAATTTTGTGGCGTAAATCTGATTGAGTTATTATTTTTTTATCTGTCATTTGTTTTTTGGTTATTTTGGTGTTTGTTGTAGCGCCTTGGCGATGCGTTTGTGCATACTGATGTCTTTGGATTGCGCATGCGTATGCCCCTGCGTGAATGTTAGGTGAGTTACGTGTTTTTCACATACATGGATTATTTTAAATTATTTTTTGTGGGTTTTGATTTTTTTTGTGATTTCTGCAACGTGTTGGCATAGATACCGCTGTCGGAAGATTGCGGGTGTTGCACAAACATGTGTGGCGTGTCGTGTGTCTGTGTTCGGTCTGCGAGTTGAGGTAGGTTCCCTATGCCCTGACCTTTAATTAGAATTTAAATTATTATTTGGTAATCTTTTAAAATGTTTCGTCTGCCTTTATATAAAATGAATATTCAGTTTGTATATATATATATATATATGAATAAATGGTTTTGGTTCTTGAAAAGTGGGTTTTAGACGTTTTAAATGTGGAATAGTATTTTAAAAAGGGAAGAGTTGTTATAAAAGTGCAGGGACATGTTTGTTTGTTTTTTTCAAGGACATTCCAACATGATTTCCAAGATGGGTTATGGTGTGAATTTAGAGGAGATAGAGTAGTTTATTTTATCAAAAATATTGCTTCATTTTAATTGTTGTTTTAAGCTTGCTTTAAACATTTAACACATTAGCTTTTTAGTTACGCTTTCAAACTATTTTGAAAACTATGATTTGTTGGGTTATTATATTTTTAGAATGATGATTTTCTTTGTAAAGTGATGAGGCCCGTTTGGATCTTGATATTGGTTTGATAAAATGGAAAACCCCACTTGAGACATTCCCTTTAATTTAAGAAATGTGATGCAAGTGTAAATGTGTGATTTGTGATATGTGACTAGTGTAAAAGCAAGTGCGATATTATGTGAAAAAAATAAGGGAATGTTTTTAAAGAGGGAGAATGGTGGTGAGAGGTTGAGTGAGTTTTGGATAGAAAAAGTTTTATGTTCATTTTTGTTCTTTTGATAAAAACATCACCACCATTTGAAAAGGGCACATGGAAAACATGGGGTATCTAGGTGGGTGGACTAGACTAGCATGCTAGCGATACGGGAGTGGTTATGGCCCAGTTTCACTTAGCTGGATTTATGCGACAACACTAACTGAATTTGTTATGATGATGGGGACCACTAGGTTAATGATGATCTCCTACTAGTGGGTCGTGCATGATAATAGACATTTTTTATGGTTACTCTTACACCGAGACATGAGGTTTTAGGGCCCCACATGAGATAGATGAACCTTAGGGGTTTTGACCATGGTACTTACAAATGTTTTTGTGTTTGTGGAGTGATTCTTATTTTTTAGGTGTTTAATGCATGTTTCCCTCTTTTGTGAAAAACCATACTTTTAAATAGATTGTTTTCCTTTCAATTTGAAATGTCAACATACGTTTGAATTTTTCCTTGAAAAATGTATTTGAAGCAAAATATTTTCCTTAAATGTGAAATCCTGTTACTTGAATTTTAAAATGTTGAAAACATTATTTTAATAAGACTTCTTTTCAAACTTGCATGACTGGTTTTCTTCATAAAGATAAGGGCATAGGGTGTTGATTACTCTTGGACTTCCTACTGAGCTTCTCGGTGCTCACGCCTACTTTACCTTTTTACTTGCAGGTCTCCCCTGGTTCAGGTTGATCTGGATTGGTTGCTCAGTGTTGGAGCAAGGTTGGTCTTCAGATGGGTGGTGACCAGTGGGGTCTCAGGGAGGTACGTTTGGTTATCTAGCTTTCCTTTCTGCTGTTAGTGTTTATCTATTTTTGTTTGTTTGTTTTCTTTCACTTATCCATGTTTTTTTGGGTTAAAATTGTTCCCAACAATTAAATTTTGGTGCCCGTAACTAGTTTCAATCCTGGGGGATCAGGAACTCCCTCGGGACTTGATGCGGGCTGGCTCGGGTGACCAGTTCAGGGTTGACCCAGGATGGTTCGTGAAAAAATGGTATCAGAGGAGGCCCTTGTTATTCGGGTTGTCCGATAGGTTGAGATTTGGACTGTCGGGACTCGAGAGGTAGGTGAGGTAAGGACATCATGAACCCTCGCCCGTTCTAAACCTTGAGTCTCTAGGGGTAGACCAAGAATTGAGTCTTTGTCTCGTCCTGGTTTTTTTTGAATTGAGGGATGGAAACAGAGGCAAGCCGATGTTATAGCGTGATCTCACATGGAGTAGTGACCCATGTGGAGTCCGAGTACATGGTTTTAATTCCTCATAGTGGTCGACACTTACTTGGGACATGTCCCACTACCATGTCTCCAAGCTAAGTGTGACTACTAGTCCCTCACTCTGATGTTTGATGCAATTTGAGTGTTGTTCTTGTTCTGGTTCGTGTAAGTGTGTTTTTGGAAATGGAAAAGGGTTTTTGAAAAATGGGACTGATTTCTTTTAAATGAATTTAAATGTATGAAATGGGTTTTAAAACTGAAAGCTCTTGATTTAGAAATCCGTTTTTTTCATGAAATTGGCCGATAATAGTGTGGGGAGAAAACTCAGGACCTCTTTATGAATGTTTTCACATGTGTGAGAATGAATGGAAAGTGCATGTTTGTGCGCATATAAATGGGAAAGCAGATGATGACATGTGCAATGGTTCATGGGATTACCCGGGTGTGTATTTGAAATTAAAGGCTTGGCCTTGTTTTCTAAATTGGTTTTTAAATATGGAAGTGGTTTTTGGAAAGTGATTTTTGGTTTGAAAAATGGATTTGGTATTTGGAAAGTGGCCTTGAAAGAAGACGATTTTAAAATATAAAAAGAATGAGGTTTTGAAATTTAAAATGAAAAAAATGTATTTTGAATAGGGGATTTTATTTGGGGTTGTGTTTGTTTTTGTTTGGATTTGAGCTAGTTGTTGTTGGATGAGGGTGTTTTATTGATGTTGTTTCGATTGATATCGGTTTCGGCTTGGTGTTTTATATATTGTTCAGAAATGCAGCCCAGAAAGGTCCTTAGAGTTTTTGATGAGTCATGCCCAGTTTTTTGCCCTTCTCAGATGTTGTCTGTACTTTATGGTGATTGGAGCCTATTAGAGACAACAAAATGGCTTGAAGAGGTCGAGTGCGTCTTCAGGGTATTGGGGAACTCCCGAAGCTGTCGGAGTGCATCCCGTTTTGGGTCTGTTCGAAGGCCCAGCTCTGGACGAGTAGGATTTGTTCATCCCGCCATCACTGCAAGTTGGGATAACGTGGGTTTTCTTTAAATCTGTCCTCGTTCGATGGTTTATACCTAAAGAAATGATGATGAAGAAAAGGTAAAAGTTTGAGCGTATTCAACAAGTCCAACAGATGGTGAAGGCATATGTTCACCATTTCAAGAAGCTTGTGTCCTTTTCTTCGGAGACAGCGTCACAGGATTTGATGAAAACATCCATCTTTGTTAGGGTCCTTTGTTCGGAGATCAAAGAGAGAATCTTTCCTTTTTCGGAGTGTGACATTTGAGAATTGGTGCATGAGGTGTTTTAGCTGAGTTGGTCTCTAGAGCACAGACGGTTGGCAATCCACCATATCCAGTTGCTCGTGAAGGTATCCCATCTGACGAGCAGAGTGTGTCAGATGGATCAGTTCCCATAGAGTCCTCTGCAGTGGCTCTGACTTTTAGTTCATCGGTACGTCTAATGGTGTACCATTAGTATGGATGTTTAGGGTATACAAAGCCTTCATGTCACACCCCTTCAATGAGGTGTCTTCATTCCAGTTGTCTGGATTATCTAGAGAAGTTTTGCAGGAAGATTAGCATGAAGAGGATGATGTGATCAGAGAAATTTCATTGTCTGACTGTTAGGTAGGAGATGCTTTAGCCATAAGAGCCCCAACCACAGGTCTCAAGGTGATGCTCGTTCATAGTCAGGAGATCACGGGGGGTGTGAATCCTTGGTTCGGGCATTGTGTTCGGTGTTGGAAACAAAGAATTAATGGTTCTTCCGTTCTCTTTCTTCCAATGTTAATGTTTTGGAGTTGTCGTCGGTTCAATGTGTTGTCGTGGTGTTAGGATGAGTTTGTTCGTTTGTAATCCAAACAATCTCGTTTTTCTGATTATGGTGTTCTGGATAGTGCGCTTTTCATAAAGGTGTGTTTGGATCTTGCATGAGTTGATCTAGGTTTGACTGTGTTTGTTTGGAGATGTAAGTGTCTTTGGGAGAAATGACATTGTGGGAATGCTTGGGTTTACCTTGTGGGTTAAGTCTTCTAAGAGTTTTCTTTTTCCCTAGTGGATGAGTTTTTGGTATAGGTATAGAATTCCAATTTTTAGTGGATGCTTTGTTTCACTTAGACTATAAAGTTTAGTTTGGGAGTTCCCGCGTCACCCCCCTTCCCGAGGTGATATGGTCGAGTGTTAAATTTCCCCACTAGTTGAGTTCTTGTGGTGGGGAGAACCCTCTCGTGTTCTCCCATTCTCTTGGATTGTGGTCACATTCGTTTTTCCACAAGGCATTGAATCAATTTTTATGTATCATTCTTTTGGGTGTCTTTTGGGGGAAAAAAGTGCTTGTGGTTGGGAGAATTGCCACACCTACCATTTTATTTAATTATTTTTATTTATTTTATTTTATTTATTTTATTTTATTTTATTTTATTTATTTTTTTCCTTAGTTCCGAGGTTTGTGCCAAGCCCTGGGTTAAAATTTTTGTCATTTAGAGTCTTTCCTGGGTTTCAGACCTGTGTGTGGTCACCGCATAGTTGGTGGACACCGCGCAGTGAGCCCAGGTGTTTGGCAATTTCCCTTTCTTTTTATTTTATTGTTTTTTATTTTTATAGTATTATTATTATTATTATTGTTGTTGTTATTCTTTTATTATTATTATTATTATTATCTTATATATATATATATATATATATTATAACCCTAACCCTACCCACTCCCTTACCCCTCTCTCTCTCGCGCCCCCCCAAGCCACGGCTCTCCCGCTCCCACTGCCTGCACTCAGCCTCCTCCGCAGGAAGATTTGGCCGGATGGGTTTTTTTTAATGGGTCTAGGTTTAGATTAATTAGGTAAAAGGGTTTGTTGAGCGCCACTTCAAGTGGCGCTCAACAACTCGGGTGGCTAGCGCCACATCAAGTGGCGCTTTGCCACCCTTTTTTTCTGGTTTTGTTTTATTTCTTTTTTTTAATTGTTTTTCACCTCATCTCTTTTTAATAAATAATTTCAAAATAAATAAATAAAATTTTGTTTTCTTTTTTTTTTGTTTTAGTTTTTTTCCACCTCATCTCTTTTTAATAAATAATTTCAAAATAAATAAATAAAATTTTAAAAACAATATTATAAATATGTATTTAAAAATGATAAATTAATTATTATTATATTTATAATTATATAATTATGACATTATATTTATGTATATATATAATTATATGTGTGTGTATAAATATAATTATGTATATATATAATTAAAAATAAATATTTATAAATATAAATCTATTTATATATATTTTTTAAATAAAAAATATATTTGTAATTATATAATTATAAACTAATATTTAAATACAAATATTTATAATTATATGAATATGAATATATTTAAAATATATAATTATGAAAATATTGTTACATATATATTTAAAATTTTTTATAAATATATTTAATATTCATATATAAATATATATATGTGTGTGTGTGTATGTGTGTGTGTAGAATTATATTTATAATTATATTTAGAATTATATTGTAATTATATTTATACTTGTATATGTATAATTATATATTTATACATGTATATATTTACATATTTATAAGTAACTATTTAAAAAAAATTGAAATATTGTTAAACATATAGTCTTTCAATACCACCTACTTGAAACTTAAAAATGTTTCAAGTATGTGACTTTGAAAGCCTATAAAATATAATCTAAATGACCAATATGAATGAAACTTAAAACATGTATTAAAAATATACTAAATAGATAAAAATAAAAAAATTACGTAAAAAATGTCGATAGAAAATATTTTATAGGCTTTTAAAACCACCTAGTTGTAACTTAAAAATGTTTCAACTATGTGACTTTGAATGTCTATAAAACATAATTCATATGACCAATATGAATGAAACTTAAAACTAGGATTAAACATATACTGAATAGATGAAAATAGAAAAATTACGTAAAAAATGTCGATAGAAAATATTTTATAGGCTTTCAAAACCACCTAGTTGTAACATAAAAATGTTTCAACTATGTGACTTTAAACGTCTATAAAACATAATCCATATGACCAATATGAATGAAACTTGAAACTTGGATTAAAAATATACTGAATTGATGAAAATAAAAAAATTACGTAAAAAATGTCGATAGAAAATATTTTATAGGCTTTCAAAACCACCTAGTTGTAACTTAAAAATGTTTCAACTATGTGACTTTAAACGTCTATAAAACATAATCCATATGACCAATATGAATGAAACATGAAACTTGGATTAAACATATACTGAATAGATGAAAATAAAAAAATTACGTAAAAAATGTCGATAGAAAGTATTTTATAGGCTTTCAAAACCACCTAGTTGTAACTTAAAAATGTTTCAACTATGTGACTTTAAACGTCTATAAAACATAATCCATATGACCAATATGAATGAAACTTGAAACTTGGATTAAACATATACTGAATAGATGAAAATAAAAAAATTAGGTAAAAAATGTCGATAGAAAATATTTTATAGGCTTTCAAAACCACTTAGTTGTAACTTAAAAATGTTTCAACTATGTGACTTTAAACGTCTATAAAATATTATTATTTTATATACAATAATTAATTAGTTAGTAATATAATTATTAATTATTATTTGTCATTATAATTATTAATTATTAATGGTTAACTCGCTGTGACAAATTTTATTTATATTGTACCGGTACTTTATAATTTAATAGTTAATTGAAATAAGTTTGTATTTGATAGATTTTTGATTTTCTTGTTATTTGAATTAAACAACAGTTACTTATCATAGTAAATATGTTTTTTAATATATACAACATTACATCCAAAAACATCAACGACGATGCCCCCCGGTACCACAACGCGGTGTCTGAATGTCACGTCCTCTCCGCGGGTTCCTCCTCTTCCGGTGCTTCTGGTGCCTCCTCATGATGCTATGTAGAGGACTGACCAAAATCATGTGAGGACGCCACAAAATCATGTGAGGATGCCCCAAAACCATATGGGGTGACATATGGCTCTGAAGCTCCTATAAATGGTAGAAATGGGGTACTGAAGAAGGCCTTGTTGGGAGGAGAGGGGGCCGCCATAAGCTGTGTGACTGCACCCAGATCGAAGTCCATAGTAGTCTGCGGAGACGCTATATGCGGTATATAAATGTCTCCCTGCTGTGAAAAATCATCAGTCGGCTGGGCGAGATCGTCTGTCTGTGGTACGACGACATCTGCAGGAGCCGCTCTCGGATGTCGATGTGGTCGCCTCTGCCCCCCGGATGTGCTCGTCTCTGTCGTCCAGCAGGCGGCGGTGGTGGCGGTGCATCCTCCTCAGCAGGAATAGCAGGGACATCGTCATCCTCAGGTGCTTCTGCCTGAAGATATGGATCAGGATATATCTGTGGCTCCTCATCAAAAAAACTGTCACGTATCAACCGGAGATGATCTAATAGAGCCACCACATCCCGATGAACTACCTCCCGCAGAATATATGCATGCTCTTGAGGCTGCGTGGAATGTGCAAGCTGACCAATGGCGTCTGCCTGCAAATGAAATGACAATCAAATTAATATCAAAAATGAGTTAAACAAAATTAATAAATCTTAGTAAACAAACCAATCGCTGAATGCCAATCCCCTGACGTGTAAGGTACATGATGGTATGTCGTCGATACCAGTGTGCATAATCCCCCTGATCAGATAAATGAGAGTGTGATGTGATATATCCCTGTGGAAAGATACTGAATCGGGCACACCTGTCCCAAAGCTGGATATAAGATGCATGATGTCGCCGCCAGTCTGTCGTCTGTCTACCTATAAGCACAATCGAATGTAACTCGGTAGACTGTCGTGGTGCCAAGGGGATATTCTGTATAAAACCGAACTGGCGCATGACCCGGTCTGGCTGGTGCCACTCAACGATGTGGAAGTGAATGAGTGGTACTACTGCAGCACGATCTCCAGCCAAAGATGTGCAGTATAGTGGAAGTGATGCGTAGACATAACCTGTATAAGGAGTCCATGAAACCTGAAATGTAAACTCAAAAAATAAGTCATATAGTAGCATGATAATTTTACTGAGATTATCTTGAAATAACTTAAAATAGTGATAACAAAACAAATTTTCCTACAAAAAAGTACTGTTTAACTTACATCAGCCGGCACTATAACATCGAATATCTGTCTGAAGCTGTGCACACTATGTCTCGGAGTATGTGCAAACTTCTGAGACTGACTCCACCTAGTGAAAAAAGAGTAACCTACGGTAAGTTTATAAAAAACAATAACAAAAGTACTAAATAACAGAAAGTAATGACGTAGACATACCATCGTCCCCGAGGACAGTCCTGAAGTAGCTCTGGTGCAAGCGGTGCGACAACTCGAGGAGCGATGCGTGGAAAACGCTCCCAGGCCCACATCTGTACTAACACCATGCAACCTGCAATCTGATGTGAATCGGCCTGACAGCTGGTGCAGAGAGATCTGTACAGATGTGCTAATACAGCGGATCCCCAACTGTATGTCGCAGTCTGATCCAGATCCTCAAGTAATGGGAGGTACATCATGTGTACCAAAGCGGTGGAGTAGTCGACGCACAACATGCCTCCGAGCAGCCGCAAAATGTATGCACTTGTGTGCTGAAGAAGCGTCTCCTCGTCTGCATCATCTGGAATGACGTCGAAATGCTGATCGAGCCACCTCATTCGCAAGCGTGAACCCTGAAGGACACCCCGTGCGCCGATGACGTCAATTCCTAGCAACCTCTGTATGACTGCAACCCAATCACCGGTACTGGCCCCCGTAACTGCATCTCCATGGATAGGTAACCCCAGCATGTAGGCAACGTCCTCTAATGTAATAGTCATCTCCCCCTCTGGGAGATGAAATGTGTGTGTCTCTGGCCGCCATCTCTCAACCAATGCAGCTATCAAATGATGGTCGATGGTCTTGAAGTCACACATAGCGACTCCATAAAAGCCTGCACGTCTAAGGTATGGACAAATAGCTGCCGGCGGTGCCTCATGATGGAAACGGTGCGCTCTCCGAACATGAAGATGTCTAACAGGTCGTTGCGCCAACACATCGCGCGACATGTGCGTCTCCTGGAAAGATAAAAGTGGCTGCACCATCTGAATGTGCAAACAATAAAACATTAATTTCATGTAAGTTATGACTTTTATCATGTATGATATGTAATTTAGCATATAATTTTGAAAGAAGCATAAACACATTGGGTTAGTTGTTGTCTCCCGTGTTGGGGTGTTGGGGTGAAGACGTTCAGAGTTTCCTCGTTTTTGTTTTGTAGTCACTGTAAGTTCATCTTTCATTATAAAAAAACTGATGACATTTTCATTTAATAGTTCAAATGGTTTTGGTTTCTTATACAGGTACATTCCTTTTTTTGAGTTGGTGTTGTTTGTTTAAAGCTACTCATGTAATGTTGATCATTCGACAAAAAATGTCACGTGAAATCGTGGTACATTTTCCAAAAATTACCCTATTTACAAGTACAACAAATATGATTAAAAATGGTGAAATGATAAAAATAATTACATGTACAAAGTTTTATAGTAACTGATAGAGTACGTGATTAATTTTAACCATTAGATGATTGCCCTATGTGTCTAGTAACAATAGAAACATCTTTGCAATTTTGTCATGCCCCTGAGTATAAATCAACCTCAAAAGCTCTAGATAATTTTTCTTGGTAAGGTGAGATGAGAAGGGAGGTATTATACCATCAGGAAGAGAGATTCTAGAAATGTGCAATGTTATGACAAACCTTTAGATGAAATGTGTCAGTTCCCCACTAGATGTGCATGTTTCTTCAAAATTTTCAGGCTGGAGATAATCCACCAAAAGTGTCACATAGCCTTATGTCTTCCATGGATTAATGTCAAACACTTTAACCAATTTGTTTACTTTATGGGGAAGTAAAAACTCATTCCTTTGAATATGCATATTACCATGAACATATAAAATCATCATTTTGCAAGAAAAACTACTAATCTCATGTTCACTGAAATACCCCTTAACGTAAGAATGATACAAATAGTTTAAGTATCCAATAACAAGATTCCAATCCATTTTGAAGGATAATGGGGATGACAAGGAAACATCAACCCCCAGGCCCACCCCTTCCACCCATTCAACCAACTTCGGTAACTCCTATAGAAGCAGTTTTTCAAAAAAATGAAATGTCACCCCACCATAGCTTTCTACATCCATATTAACCCCCCAATTCAGTTTCATTAAATGTGGACAGCCCTCATTTTTACCAAAGTTAATGATGCACTATTAAACCACCACTTTTAACCCCCGCCTCAAATATACAAAATTCTTTGAGGGATGAGAAATGATTCGACACATTTCAATGTTCTAAAATGCACCGAATCATTTCTCATCCCTCAAATCATTTTGTATTTTTGAGGCGGGGGTTGAAAAGTGATGGTTTAATAGTGAATCATTGACTCTGGTAAAAATGGGGACTGTCCACATTTAATGAAACTGAATTGGGGGGTTAATATGGATGTAGAAAGCTATGGTGGGTGACATTTCATTTTTTTGAAAAACTACTTCTATAGGAGTTACCGAAGTTGGTTGAATGGGTGGAAGGGGTGGGCCTGGGGGTTGATGTTTCCTTGTCATCCCAATTATCCTTCAAAATGGATTGGAATCTTGCTATTGGGTACTTAAACTATTTGTATCATTCTTACGTTAAGGGGTATTTCAGTGAACACGAGATTAGTAGTTTTTCTTGCAAAATGATGATTTTAAATGTTCATGGTAATGTGCATATTCAAAGGAATGAGGTTTTACTTCCCCATAAAGTAAACAAATTGGTTGAGGTGTTTGACATTAATCCATGGAATACATAAGGCTATGTGACACTTATGGTGGATTATCTCCAGCCTGAAAATTTTGAAGAAACATGCACATCTAGTGGGGAACTGACACATTTCATCTAAAGGTTTGTTATAACATTTCACATTTCTAGAATCTCTCTTCCTGATGGTATAATACCTCCCTTCAAATGGTTTTGTTTTCTTATACATGTACATTCCTTTTTTTGAGTTGGTGTTGTTTTTTTAATGCTACTCATGTAATGTTGATCGTTCGACAAAAAATGTCACGTGAAATCGTGGTACATTTTCAAAAAATTACCCTATTTACAAGTAAGACAAATATGATTAAAAATGGTGAAATGATAAAAATAATTACATGTAAAAAGTTTTACAGTAACTGATAGAGTACATGATTCATTTTAACCATTAGATGATTTCCCTATGTGTCTAGGGCAACGTGTCTTCGTATGACCTTCCTGGCGGCATATGCTGCACCGCCGTCCAGCTGGATGTTCACTAGGCCAATCCATCTCATTCCGAATACGAGTCGACTTTGACCTCCCTTTAGGTCGAAGTCTGTTGCTGTTCGGTAGAAGCGTGGGTGCACCATCAGGCAGCTGAAAATTCTGATATTCCCCGATTGGCATCCACGGAGTATTGTAGCAGGAGTTGATGCTCTCAAGTCGATAAGCTGGATCAACGAACTACTCCCAAGATACGTGTACGTAAGCACATGTAGCAATCACATGGCCGCATGGATATCTCAGTGCCTGAAAGTTTCCACAATCACAGTAACGCTTCTCTAATAAAACAACTCGCACACGACCATTGCTACATGCCATAGCATCACCGGGCTCAGCGACCTCAAATCGTTGCTCTGGACGATTAAATGCAGTTACACGGTAAGTTGCGGCCTCCTGAAGAACTGTATCTAGCTCGCGTTGGAAATGGTGTCCATAGCGCATCCCTCTATTCAAGCCCTCTTCAGCTTGCTTTCCTCGTTCCAGAAAGTACTTTACACTACGATAGAAGGTCTCTTGTACCAACCCTGAAATTTAGATTTACGACATTATACAAATATTATATTATAATAGTAACTCTTCTGAGTAACATATATTGAAATATTCGTATTTACCTGTGATAGGTAGTTTTCGAACACCCTTGAAAACTCCATTTATACATTCGACGATGTTGGTCGTCATATGAACATATCTCCTCCCATCATCATATGCCAACGACCATTTCTTCTTTGGAATTTGCATCATGTAATCATACACTTCTGGATTCACTCTGTGGATATCTTGAAGACGCTCCTCCATCCTTTGTTGTTGAGGCTCATATGGTATCATACAAACAGTCATCTGAACAGTTATGAAAATAACTACGACAAAAACATTTTAAACAGAAAAGGATGTTCATACCAATTTTTAAGATTGCCTTTTTCATCGACTCATTCTTGAACTTCTTTCGCAAATTGCTGGCAATGTGTCGAATACTGTATCGATGATGGGCATATGGTGGTCTCCACGAAAGACCCTCAGACTGTATCACCTCCTTGATTGCACGGTGGCGATCAGAAATAAGAAAAATCCCTTCTGCATCCGTAACAAACTCTCCGAGACATGCCAGAAACCAGCTCCATGATGAGAAGTTCTCTTTCTCCACAATTGCAAATGCTATAGGCAGAGGGGCTCGATTTCCATCTTGTGTGGCAGAAATCAATAAAGTTCCGGTATACTTTCCATACAGAAATGTGCCATCAATTTGTATGAACTGCTTGCAATGTCTAAAAGCCGCCACACATGGTAAAAATGTCCAAAATAATCTATCAAACACAACCATTGAGCGGTCAAGTTGGTTCTGTTGGTTAACATATTCAACTGTATGTAACCGATAGACTATTTGATTATTGTGGCGTAGAAGCTCCAACAGTTGTGGTAGAACTCGATAAGAGTCATCCCAATCACCATACACTTTCACAATAGCCTTTTGTCGTGCTGCCCAAGCCTTCCAGTAAGAGATTCGATACCCAAAAAGCTGTTTGATTCGCTCAATGACCAGAACCACGGGGACATCTTGACATGCTCTAATCATTTCAAAAATAATAGTTGAAACAAACTCAACATCTAATGAAGAGTGTTCCTGTGCCAAGCTTGGGTTCACACATGTGTGTGGAGTAAATCTAGTGATGTGCCAGCTGTGAAAAGTGTTATCAATAATAGCTCGCAGATGCATTTGACAGTTCGATTCAGATTTGTCACAACGGATCAAATAATAAGATCTCTTTGACTCTTCTACAACATATGAGTAATGTCTTTCAATGTGATATTGTTTTATCACATTTTTCATTGCATCTTTGCTCTCAAACTCTCTGCCAATATACAGAACATCGTTATCTGACACTTGATTTATGCCACCAATGATTCCTGGAAATTCTGAACTGGGAGTGATAACGGAATAATCAAATTCTGGCAAGCGATTCATGCCTTCAGTCGACCAGGAAGCCAATAGTGGAGGATGGTTCAATGGTCGGTTGAACCTCGCATGAGTTGGTACAGACTGATCTTCCGCATGCTCTTCTTCTTCTTCAACTTCCTCTTCATCTTGTTCAAAATTGTCATCATCCTCAAATTCATCAACCAATGCATCTAAAGTATGTGGAGGACTATCCATTGAAACTGTGGCTGATGGAAATGATGGAATAACTACTGATGCTGATGGAACATCTTGATGTGAAGGAGCATATGACATAGTTTCATGAATTTGAGATGGGTCAACATCCAATGTCGATGGAACCTTCATTGTAGCTATAGTGACATACAACTCCATCATTTGATTCTCAGGTATATACTTAACCAATGAAAGTATATATTCCCAATCATCATCATCATTTACCGGATAGGGCACATGCCAAAACCTATCTATAAATTGAAGATGTCTGAATGTAATGGACACTATTACTTGATTCCTCGCGAGTTTTAACCTCCGATGAATTTTCCTTTGCACAGCTTCCAAAGTAGTACATCCTCCAAGCATCACAACAGCTTCTGGATGTATACTATAACTGCATCCTTGTTCTGTCTCAATTATTTGACCGTTGCAATAAATATAAGCGGCGACCATCTTTTTTATCTAAAAGAAACCACTGTTATTAATTAAATCTGATTAAAGAATCAATTTATGTATGCATGCTTCTAGTAATTTAGGTTGGAATCCTAATCCCTCCACCAAATCAATATGTTCAAACCATAATGATGTGTAACTATTTACACAACCCACAAGTTTGTGTTACTTACCCAAAAATAGAAGTCAAATATATTTATACATATCCACATGCATTATATGCTTGAGGTACATGAACATGTCATGTAAAAGCATAGAGTTATATGAAATTGAAAGTCTCCACATGAGTAAGCCCGGAGCGACAGATAGCCAACCCCATTCACTTTCCTAGACAAGGCAAGCCTCCAGGAAAGTAGGTGGTCCGACCCAAATCCCCTCTACCCGGGGATACTTTACTCAAGAGAGCAATCATTTCATGATAACTCTAACACTTAATATGCAAAAAATATATTGAACTACTAAATTCAAGTTCATAACTTCAATTACAAACCGAGGTCAAGGTAGATTGAAAACTAAATTCATTATCATTCCTAGAATGTAATGAAAAGGTATATTCCATAGGCAATTTACTACTACTTGGCTAATTAATATAACTACATCGCTAATTAATATAACTACTTCGCTGATTAATATAACTACTTCGCTGAATAATATAACTACTTCGCTAATAACATAATTATGATAAATTAATTACCTAATTATGGTTAACTAATTACCTAATTATGGTTAACTAATAACCTAATTATGGTTAACTAATTACCTAATTATGTTTAACTAATTACCTAATTATGCTTAACTAATTACCTAATTATGGTTAACTAATTACCTAATTATGATTAACTAATTATCTAATTATGGTTAACTAATTATCTAATTATGGTTAACTAATTACCTAATTATGGTTAACTAATTACCTAATTATGGTTAACTAATTACCTAATTATGGTTAACTAATTACCTAATTATGGTTAAGTAATTACCTAATTATGATTACTTAATTAACTAATTATGATTAATTAATTAACTAATTATGATTAATTAATTAACTAATTATGCTTAATTAATTAGCTAATTATGATTAATTAATTAGCTAATTATGATTTCTTAATTAGCTAATTATGATTACTTAATTAACTAATTATGATTGATTAATTAACTAATTATGATTAATTAATTAGCAAGTGATGATTGATTAATTAGCAAGTAATGATTGATTAATAACCTAATTACAATTATTTAATTACCTAATTATGATTAATTAATTACCTAATTATGATTAATTAATTAACTAATTATGTTTCATTAATTACCTAATTATGATTAATTAATTAGCTAATTATGATTAATTAATAACCTATTATGTTTCATTAATAACCTAATTATGATTTATTAATTACCTAATTAGGATTAATTAATAACCTAATTATGATTAATTAATAACCTAATTAGGATTAATTAATAGCCTAATTATGATTAATTAATAACCTAATTAGGATATATTAATAACCTAATTATGATTAATTAATAACCTAATTATGATTAATTAATAACCTAATTATGATTAATTAATAACCTAATTATGATTAATTAATAACCTAATTATGATTAATTAATTAACTAATTATGATTAATTAATAACCTAAATAGGATTAATTAATAACCTAATTATGATTAATTAATTAACTACTAATGATTAATTAATTAACTAATTATGATTAATTAATTACATAATTATGATTAATTAATTACCTAATTATGATTACTTAATTAACTAATTATGCTTAATTAATTACCTAATTACGATTATTTAATTACCTAATTATGATTAATTAATTACCTAATTTTGATTAATTAATTAACTAATTATGTTTCATTAATTACCTAATGATGATTAATTAATTATCTAATTATGATTAATTAATAACCTATTATGTTTCATTAATTACCTAATTAGGATTAATTAATTACCTAATTATGATTAATTAATAACCTAATTATGATTAATTAATAACCTAATTAGGATTAATTAATTACCTAATTATGACTAATTAATCACCTAATTATGATTAATTAATAACCTAATTAGGATTAATTAATAGCCTAATTAGGATTAATTAATTACCTAATTATGATTAATTAATTACCTAATTATGATTAATTAATTAACTAATTAGGATTAATTAATAACCTAATTAAGGTTAATTAATAACCTAACTATGATTAATTAATTAACTACTAATGATTAATTAATTAACTAATTATGATTAATTAATAACCTAATTATGATTAATTAATAACCTAATTATGATTAATTAATTTACTAATTATGATTAATTACTTAACTAATTATGATTAATTACTTAACTAATTATGATTAATTAATTTACTAATAATGATTAATTACTTAACTAATTATGATTAATTAATTAACTACGTACGATGATTAATTAATTAACTAATTACGATTAATTACTTAACTAATTATGATTAATTAATTAACTAATTATGATTAATTAATTAACTAGTTATGATTAATTAATTAATTAGTTATGATATTAACTAATTATGATTATTTAATTAACTAATTATGATTATTTATTACCTACTTACCATTAATTAATAACCTAATTATAATGAATTAATTAACTAATTATGATTCATTAATTAAATAATGATGATTAATTAATTTGCTAATTATGATTAATTAATTAGCTAATAATCATTAATTAATAATCTAATTACATTTAACTATTTACCTAATTATGATTAATTAATAACTTAATTATCATTGATTAATCAACTAATTATGATTAATTATTTAACTAACTAATCATTTCATTATCTAATTACAATTAAAAAACCCATACTATTTATAAAATACAAACATTATATACTAATTCTATAAATTAAACAACTAAATTATTAAATAAAACTATTAAATAAATTTAAAGAAAGATTTACCTCAAATTTGTGACGACGTAGGTACACAGGCAGAGCAACCGAAGAGGCAAGGCTTCACCGCAACCGAAGAACGCAAGAAAAAAGTTTGAGAGAGAGAGGAAGGGATAGGGAGGGAGGAATGGGGGTGGGTGAGGTAGGAAGTGAGGAATGGGGTGGGGGGCGAGGGTCCTATTTATAGGATGGGGGGTGTTTCGGCGCCACTTCAAGTGGCGCCGAATTGATTGGGAAGAAGGGTGCAGCGCCACTTCAAGTGGTGCTGCACGCTTCTTCCGCCGAATTGGTGGAGCGCCACTTGAAGTGGCACTCCAATTCCAAAACTCTTGAGCGCCACATGGTCTGGCGCTCAAGAGACCCACTTACATAATTAATTAAATGTTTGACCCATTAAAAAAAACCCATCTGGCAAAATTTGCCCCACTCCGCACCACTGGCCTCCACCCCAGCCTCCTTCGGCGTTCGCTGCTCCCGCATCTGCCCCCTTGATCCAGTGCCAACTGCCTGCACCTGACCTCCGCCACACCACCGGCCTCCGCCCCAGCCTCCATCGGTGTCCGCGACTCCCGCATCCGCCCCCCTGCTCTGGCGCTCGCTGCCTGCACCCGACCTCCGCCGCACCATCGGCCTCTGCCCCAGCCTCCTTCAGCGTCCGCGACTCCTGCATCTGCCCCCTACTCCGACTCCCACTTCCCGCACCATCGGCCTCTGACGCTCCCCCGCACAACCCCCCGACCACTGTCGCTCTCGCACCACCCTACCCTCCGACGACCCCGCCTTCCGCCGGTCACCCGACTTCCAACGACACCACCTGCCACTGGCCTCCCTCCTCCGGTGACTGCCTACCACCGGCCGCCTCCTCCGGCAACCCACCTCCGATGTCCGACACAGTTCCAGTGCCCTTCCCTTTCCGAAGACCTCTGGTTACTTTCCAGTGAGCCCCGCTACCGGCCAGCAGCCCCCGGGCACTTTCGGTTTCTTTTCCATCCCTACGACGCACCCTCTGACCCCCCTTCCGGCATACCGATCTTGTTCCAGCATTCCCACCAGCCACCCTTCTGACTGGCGCATGACCCCCCTTCTGACTGGCGCGCGACCCCGTGGGTCAAGCGAATTTCTGTGCTGAGGTAAATTTTGTGGCATAAATCTTTTTGAGTTATTATTTTTTTATCACTTGTTTGTTGTTTGGTTATTTCGTTGTTTGTTGTAGCGCCTCGGCGATGCGTTTGCGTGTACTGCAGTCTTCGTCTTGCGTGTGCGTACGCCCCTCTGTGAATGTTAGGTGATTTACATGTTTTTCACTTACCTGGAATATATTAAATTATTGTTTGTGGGTTTTGATTTGTTTTGTTTTTGTGATTGATGCAACGTGTTGGCATTGATACCGCTGTCGGCAGCTTTCGGGTGCTTGCACACCCGTGCGTCGCGTGTCGTGTCGCCGTGTTTGGTCTACGAGTTGAGGTAGGTTCCCTATGCCCTAGCCTTTAATTAGAATTTCCATTACTGCTTGGTATTATTTTAAAATGTTTCTTCTCCATTTATATAAAATGAAAATTCAATGAGTATATAAATATATATGAATAAATGGTTATGGTTCTTGAAATATGGGTTTTAGACATTTTAAATGTGGAAATGTATTTTAAAAATGGATGAGTTGTTATAAATGTTTAGTGACATGGTTGTTTGTTTTTTCAAGGACATTCCAAAGTGATTTCCAAGATGGGTTATGGTGTGAATTTAATGGAGATAGAGTAGTTGATTTTATCAAAAATATTTCTTCATTTTAAGTGTGGTTTTAAGCTTTCTTTAAACATTTAATACATTGGTTTTGTAGTTACGCTATCAAAATATTTTGAAAACATAGAGTTGTTGGGTTATTATATTTTTAGAATGATGATTTATCCTTGTAAAGTGATGAGGCCCGTTTGGCTCTTGAGATTGGTTTGCTAAAATGGAAAACCCCACTTCAGACATTCACTTTAATTTACGAAATGTGATGCAAGTGTAAATATGTGCATTGTGATATGTGACTAGTGTAAAAGCATGTGTGATATTTTGTGACAAAAAAAGGGAATGTGCTTAAGGAGGGAGAACGATAGTGAGATGTTTTGTGAGTTTTTGGATAGAGAAAGTGTTGTGTTCATTTTTGTTCTTTGGATAAAAACCTCATCAACATTGGAAAAGGGCACATGGGAAACCTGGGGTATCTAGGTGGGTGGACTAGACTAGCGTTCTAGGGATACAGGAGTGGCTCCGGCCCAGTTTCACTTCGCTGGATTGACGCAACAACACTAACTGAACATGTGATGATGATGTGGACCACTAGGTTATGGATGATCTCCTACTACTGGCTCGTGCATGAGAACAAATATATGTTATGGTTACTCTTACACCGAGACGTGAGGTTCTAGGGCCCCACACGAGCTAGATGAACCTTAGGGGTTTTGATAATGGTTCTTACAAATGTTTTGGTGTTTGTGGAGTGATTCTTATTTTTAGGTGTTTAATGCATGTTTCCCTATTTTGTGAAAAACCATACTTTTAAATGGGTTGTTTTCCTTTCAATTTGAAATTTCAACATAAGTTTGAATTTTTCCTTGAAAAATGTATTTGAAGCGAAATGTTTTCCTTAAATTTTACTTCCTGTTACTTGAATTTGAAAATGTTGAAAACATTATTTTAATAAGCCTTATATTCAAACTAGCACGACTGGGTTTCTTCTTAAAGATAAGGGCATAGGGTGGTGATTACTCTTGGCCTTCCTACTGAGTATCTTAGTGCTCACGCCTACTTTACCAATTCAGTTGTAGGTCTCCCATTGTTCAGGTTGATCTGGTTTGGTTGCTCAGTGTTGGAGCAAGGTTTGTCTTCAGATTGGTGGTGACCCGTGGGGTCTCGGGGATGTCCGTTTAGTTGTAGCTTTTTTTCTCCTGTTAGTGTTTATCTATTTTGTTTATTTTTTTTCTTTCACTGATCCTGGTTTTGTTTGGGCTAAAATCGTTCCCAACGATTAAATCTTGGTGCCCGACACTGGTTGCCATCCCGGGGGGATCCGGAACGCCCCTTGGGACTTGCCGCGGGCTGGCTTGGGTGACCGGTTCAGGGTTGACCCGGGCTGGTTCTTGACAATTTGTGATTATATTGTGTGATCTAATGTGTCTTGAGACGTGTGAGGAAGTGGCATATGTGAGTTCCTATTTATACTGGACGAGGAGTGGCTTTCCAGTAATTTTTTTGGAAAGGGAATTACACCCATGTTTTTCCTATTACAAGTAGATAAAAAAGTGGTCCAATGTCAAATAAATGTATAAAAGGGTTGATATGTGGAGATAAAATGGATTTTTGAAATGTTTCTATGTTTTATTGTCCCTTATGATTAGGGTATCTCCCCTTGTTAACCAAACATTCTTCTTAATTGCTATAATTAATTTTTTATTTAAATAATATTATTAGTAAAAAACTAGGCTAAATTTTTTTAGAAATTATGTATTATTCTGATTTAGAATAAAAAATCAATTTTTTTTTAAAATTTCAATTACAATTTTTGTATAATTTAATTTAAATATAACCCCACACATAGGTCAAAAAATCGTGCTTTTTAAATTAAAATGTACAAAGGATTGGGATATTTTGGTATCCAATGTCAATGTGTATTTGATTTCAAAGAACCAAATTGGATAAATATATTTAAAATTGATCTAAATAATATTTTCAACCAATTATAAATTTATCTTATCCTTATAAATTAATTAGACAAAAAAGAATTTTAGAATTAAAATTCAGTAATTTACAATATTCATAAAAAAATGAAACTTCACATAAACATTCCCAAAATTTCCCCTAAACAAATTTTGACATTATAATATCTAAAATGAAGATTATTTTAGAATATAAAATTTATAAATTTTCTGAAAATTATGAATATAATAGGTTTTTCATTAAAATTTAGAAAAAAACCATTATAAAAATATAATATTTTATGAATAAAATTGTGTTTGTTTTTCAACATATTCCTATAAAATATATTAAATAAATTTAAAAATAATTTATTGGATATATAATATATAAATTTCTTTTATAAACTCTCTAAAAGTGTTATAATTTGATTGAATGTGAAAAAAAGTGATGAAATAGTGTTTTTTTAAATCAGGTGTTGTGTTTATTAAATAAAATAAACAAAATTAAATTTAATTGAAAAAAATGGTAATGTATTAAGGTGATATATTGATTTATTGAATTTTTTTTCCTAATTTGTTAAACTTATTAATATATGGATAGCACTGATTTGGGTGTCATCAGATGTTATGTGCCTCAAATAGATGGCTGTAAAGATGGATGTTCTTTATGGTGAGTTGTTGGAAGAAATTTACAAGAATAAACTAGTAGGTTTCATAAAAGTTGAAAATAATATAAGGTATTTCAAAATATTTAAGTGTCATTATGGGTTGAATTAAGAACCGTAATAATTTAATTTTAATGTTTATTCATTTATAATAGAAAAAGGTTTCAATAAATGAAAACCATATCATTATTTTTAATGAATGAAATGGGATGACAGAATATTCATCATATTTATTTTCTATTAGGATGAAATATTGTAATTTGGACTAAATAGAAAAATAATATAGAAGCTGAAATGTGTCGTTTTTTAAATATTTGGGATACAAGATATTGAAAATATTGAAAATATTTTGGTGGTGAAGATCAAATGACATAAGAGGATCAAACCATATATTTTATCCTATATGGATTAAATATGGATGGTAATCGAAATCTTTGGTATTTTAAGATATATTCTAGTCCTAAATTATCTTTTGATGAAATTTATGTTGTCCAAGGAATAACAAACATCAACATAATAAGAGTTTTGAAAAATGTAAATGTTCTATTTGTATCATTATTACAAAGTTTTCAATATGAAATTATTTTTATATGAATATATATTATATTCACATTGGGAGTCGTAAGTCAATTCATGATGAATCTATAGATGTTCACTAGGTGGCTATCAAATAGATCCTTTAGTATCCCACTAGATTTAAATATATGACCAAATTTATATGGTATAGATGATCCTTTACAAGGATTTTTTGAAACCAATTTCACTGGAGATTCAAAAAGTTATAACAGAATGAATGAAATAGTTTTTACCAATATGTGTAGAATTGTACGTTATATTTCAATGCTGAATAATATTATAAAATTGAGTGAAATAAATACAAATTCTTTTGTTACAATGTAATCTAGAATAGAAATGATATTTTGATAATATTTCTAAAATAGATTGGAATGAATAATATGGAAGTAATATTATTTTTTGATAGTCAAAGTATGATTCAATTGGTTAAAAATATATTATTTCATAAAAATAATAAACATATAAACATAAATTATAATTAAATTATTAATTTTTAGAGAAAAATTGAACTAGATATATAGATGATAGAATGAATAAATAATCAAGAAATTGTGTTTTATAAGGTGATAAAAGTAGAATGGTTGGGGAAACATCATACATTTATAGTGCTTGGGTAAATGAAAGGATAAAATAGATAGACAATATTTTCTATAAGATGATGTTTAACTATAGTGTTAGAGAGTTTCCTATGTCCCATTAAATAGTTCTCCATATCATATATTTTTGGAAGGTGATGTTAGTTTTAGATTACCAAAAGTTTGTTCATCATAATTTTAGTCCATAGAAGGTGAAAAGGTGTATTGTCAAAAAGGTGGTTTTGATTCTTTATCAGGGGTAATAGAATCATAAAATTTTTATGTAATTAGATTATATTATGATATTGCTATTGGGTTTTGAATGTTTAACAAAGAGGATGCTTCATCGGTTTTGTATCCATAGAGAGACATTCATTTATAGTGATCTATAATTTTAGGGGATCCAAAATTAATGGTTGACCAAATGTTGATTACTATATATGCATCAGGGTATCAGTGTTAAGGATGAATATTATAGGCAGAAACCCAAAGATTAAGTTGAGATGGAAATATTTTACAGAATACATGTACATAGTAATCTTATTTTGTAGTTAATTTTTTCTTTGTTGAATATACGAAAGAAATAGTTTTTTCTCCGATGCACATGGGATTCATTATCTAAAGCACATTCTCTCATATATTAATTAATTTTTTATATATTTTGGTTGAATTTGATTCAATTTCATTGAATGTATGTGAGTTTGATTGTTTGGGAAAATGATGATTTTTTTTTGTCAGTGGGGTGAGAAGTCTACCAACAACTAGTAGAGTATGTCCTATGAAGAAAACATCTTGGGGACTCATTTTAAATATGATGATACTCTAGTGAGTGAAGTTTTGGAATTCTAAGTATCATTTTTTGGTGGTTTAATTGAAATTATAGGTGGCCGATAGGGTTTCCTTCCCAACACAAGCATTACATTTAATTTTTCCATTATTTTAAACATTACAAAGAGAAATTTATAAAATAAAGATTAAAAATATATTAACATTTAACATGGAATAACCATAATTATTTTTACATATCCTCTCAACACATATTGACATATTTACCTATAAAAATTTAACCTTATGTATTAAAAAATATATATTTCATCTAATGAGAAATTAAGATAAATAATTACTATTGCAATGTGAAATTATTTAGGAAATAATTTATTTTCATATATTTATAAACAATAATTATCGGTTTATTTATGTACAACTAAATATGAATATATTTCTAGTTCTAACTATTTCACTCAGTCTATATAGATTAAGAAAACATTAAGTGATTTTGATGATTAGTTTGATAAGTTTCTAATTTTCTATGTTAATTCAATTACTATTTCTATTTATGAGTATACCATGAAATACTTTAGAACTAATGACTTTGAAGTTAGATATCACTTTATAAGAGATCACATAAAAAAAAGATGAAATATATTTGAAATACATTTCTAATAATGACTGATTATATGACATCCGTACTAAAACTTTTGATGCAACTATGTATGAGTTTGGTATGATGGAAATATGATTTAGTCCTACTATATTATAGTTTATTTCAGAATATGAATCATTATTTTTAAATTTTTTAAGGAAATTTATTGAATATATTTTCATATAGGAATAATATTGTACAATAACTCTTATATCTATATAGGTAATAAGTAGATGAATTTTCGAGGAAATTTTTTAGTTTTTTAAATGTTTATTTATTTTCATAAATATTTATAAATATATATATATATATGTATGTATTATTTTTAAGTTATTTGTATTGAAATTAAATATTTTTAATTTTTTAAAATTAATTATTCAAATATACATAAAATATATTAATTTTGATTTTATATTTTGTTAAAATATGATTCATTGTTTTAAAAGGATTGAAATTTTATAAGTAATTTTGATTTCTGAAAAAAGGTGTTTTTTTGTTTTAGTTTAATCAAAAAGACTATTATTTACATAAATGGGAGTATTTTGAAATCTAGAAATTTAATTTTTTTTAAATATTTCATAAAAGGGGGAGTGTTTTCATATGTTAGATAAATTATTTTGTAATTATATGAAAGGGGAGTATTTTTTGGGGAACATTCCCTCTTTTTTTGATAATCACAATATACAAATTGTAATTATTCCTTCAAAAATTAGTTTTTAATAGAATTAAATATTTTATTTGTTAATTATTGCACTTCATTTAGTAAAAAACTGTATAATTTGTGCTCTAGTTGTATATTAAAAGTATACTTATAATGTTTTTCATTGATTAGTTTTTCATTAATTATTAATCATTCAGTTTTCCATATATATATTTACTTTAATTATAATTAGTCTTTGTATTAATTAATTACATATGAAGATTTTGATTTTTTAAAATATTCAATCATATGAGAAGTTTCATATCTTATGAAAGTTTTATACCTCATGAAATTCCATATCTTATGATTTTATTAGTATCTTATAAAATGTGTTTTGTATATTATAAACAATTATATTTTTGAATAATATATTACATGTCCATAAATATTCAAATATCTTATAAATTATAAATATCTTATGATATTTTAAAATTCTCATTTGTGTAAAAAAAATTTCACAAAATTTCAAAATGATTTAAAAAATTTCTCTAAGATATTTGTAGGATTTTTAAAATTCTTATTCACTTTTGAAAAGTATTATGAAATTATTTTATTGAAAATGGAAATTCTTATGTGTGTTTCAATGTCATAATAGAATCAATATCTTATGAACTTAATTTATTTTGCGGAGATTGATATATTATGACATTTAATGTCTTATGAAATTTTAAATGTTATGGGATTATAATATCTTATAAGAATAGGAGTCTTACAAGAATTAGAAAATTGAATGTTATTTTGTTTAATTCAGTTATCATTTTAATGGTATAGAAAATATATATATCAATTTGAATTATTTTTATTCATATATTTATGTTTTCCAATTATGTTTTAAGATCCAATTATATGTTTTATTCATTACAAAAATATAAAAACGATAATCTAGGATATGAAATGAGGTTTTCATGGGAATTTAAAAGATAAAAACATATAAAAAACCTTATTGGAAATATTAATATTCTTATGATATTTTGAATTTATATTTATTCAACAGTTATGTTTTTTATATATTTTTTCATTCATGTATACTACTATTGGTGCCAAAATATTGCACGAAAGGATGGGTCGAAAAAGTCGGCTCGGACGCTGCCTCGTGAAGCACCGACGCGAACACCCCGGGCATCGCAGGCCCGCGAAGCTCCGAAGGCGGTAACTCTCCGCGAACAAGTTTGACGTTCGCGAGCCCACCGCGAAGCTCCAGGGTTGGTACCTCTCGGCGAACGACTTTGACGTTCACGAGCGCGCCGCGAAGCACCTGAGGCGGCACGCGAGTTCTGCTTCGCGGCGCCCCTTGCCTATAAATACTGGGCTCCCCCTGAGTCTAGGGGATGGACAATCCGACCTTTCGGCTTCTCGTATCCCGAATCCCGAAGCACTCTTTGCCCCCAGGAATCATGAGCTCCGCAAGGTACTTCTACTTCGCGTGACGCCTTCGCTTTGACTCGTTTTGAGCCCCTCTTCCGAGAGGGATGCCCTTCATGAAGCTCAAGGGCATTCACGAAGGAAGGGGATTCCCAAGGGAACCTTGGCAGCCGCGGAGCGTTTATGCTTCACGAAACACCCAACCTTTACTAGTGATCCCTATGCTAAGGTAGGATCGCTACACATCACGAAGCACACTGCTTCGCAGCACCCTACTTCGCGAGGCACCTCTTCTTCGCGAGGCAGTGCTCCAAGAATACTGTTCCACTTCGCGAAGCACCCTCCACTCACACCTATGCCCTATGCTAAGGCTAAGGCACTCCGCTTTGCGAAGCACACTCCTTTTCTTGGCAATTCCGCTTCCCGTGCGACACACCAGGTATGCATGATGTAATTTCAAAGTCCCACGGACAATACCACTCATAGCGTTGCTTCGCCTAATGCTTCATCGCATAGGAACACTAATGGCTATTGCTTCTTCGCATTGCCACGCAAACGTGGACCCCTCGATGGTTCGCTCCACAACCCCCCTTGACCACGACCTTACTGGTACCTTCCCTACCCCAAGGAGCAAAGGGTACCAGTTATGTAAGTCCTAGGGGTGTGGAGTGAACCCGCCTCGTCTGAGCTGCAGGACGTTAAACTGCCAAGCACCACGTCCTCAACACATGACGTTAAACTGTGACCCTACCTCGTGCCTCGCAAGAAGGGTCCCCCCAGCTCGAACATTTTTTACGCCACTCGTCTCCATGGGAGTGGAATCACCCATCCACAAGGGATGATATCCTCCTTATTGGAGCGGCGTATGTTATCAGGAGAAGGGAGACCCTAGTTCCCCAACGGATGGATGCACCCCTGCATCTCCATACTTCCCCACTACCAAGGTCAGTGGAGGGCGTGATAGGGAATGGGGAACCTCCCATCATTGGTCCCAAATCCCTCTTTCGCTACACTCGGTTTCACTTCGGTCCTCCATCCTGGAGTAAGTCCCAGCACCATGGGCCGCCTAACTCATAAGCCCCTATTCGCTTCACACGGACGCACCCTTCGTGTTGTGATCATCAGGTCATTGTTGTCTCTTGTTTCTCACACCGAGCATGTCTCACGTGGGCTTAGAGCTGGCATTGTCCATGACAACACCTCATCCAGCATGACGATAAACTGCATGCCCTCGTCCAGCATGACATTAAACTCCATGCCCACGTCCAGCATGACGTTAAACTGCATGCCCTCATCCAGCATGACGTTAAACTGCATGCCCTCGTCCAGCATGATGTTAAACTGTATGCCCCAGTCCCGCATGACATTAAACTGCACACCCATTTGAACTACGAGGTATTTGATCCATGTCAAGGCATGGTACATAGGAAGCCTCCACGAGGTTCAATCCCACCCGTCATACAATTTCCGCCGAGTTCTACCATCGTTTAGCATTACGTTAAACTGCATTCCAGTTCGACGGCACGACGTTGTCACCACCCAAACTACGAGGACTTTGATCCATGTCAAGGCATGGTACGTAGGAAGCCTCCCTGATGTTCAAGCCCAACAATCATTGGCCCAAACCATCTCTTTGTTGGTGTGCCAAGCCCCCATTTTCTCCCGAACTACGGGGACTTTGATCCATGTCAAGGCATGGTACGTAGGAAGCCTTCACGAGGTTCAAGCCCACCACAAGTGGACCCCGGGTTCACCTTCACGTCAGTTTGCCGATGAAGCCCCTCCCGAACTATGGGGACTTTGATCCATGTCAAGGCATGATACTTAGGAGGCCTCATGAGATTCAAGCCCATCTCCCATTGGACCAAGGTCCCTCATTTACGCCGGTTCGCCGACACCCACTGCCATTTTAAACTACGAGGACTTTGATCCATGTCAAGGCGTGGTACGTAGGAAGCCTTCATGAGGTTCAAGCCCACCACTAGTGGACCCATGGGTCTACTTTCACGTCGGTTCACCGATGAAACCCTTTGAACTATGAGGCCTTTGATCCATGTCAAGGCATGGTACGTAGGAAGCCTTCCCGAGGTTCAAGCCCGTCTCTCATCGGACCAAGGTCCACTTTCACGTCGGTTCGCTAACGATGCCCATCGGACCAAGGTCCACCTTTACGTTGGTTCACTGACGACATCCATCGGACCAAGGTCCACCTTCATGTCGGCTCGCTGACACCATTATAAACTACGTGGACATTGATTCCCTGCCATGGGGATACGTAGGAGGTCTCTTCGAGGCTCAAGCCCAACTTCACTGTCGCCCTTGCGATGGTCCCATTCCAGTCACCTCTCCACATCATTCATCCATCCATCCGCTCCTCTTCACAGCTGTCTATAGGATAGTCCTGGTATCGGCACCCCTTCAAGGGAAATCCCTCAATCCGATCCATTCTAGCTAAGGCTCTGATCGGGCTAATCCGTCTCCGCTGGACATTAAACTCGCGGCATACCCTGTGTTAAACACATGAAGCTGAGGAAAACCTGAGATATGTGTCTATGGCATATAAATCCATGCGTTCGGTGTGGGATGCCTCAGGCTTCCACGCCCCTAAGAAGCCCTGTGACCAGGGATAATAGATAGACATGCCAGGTCCCCAGTATCCAGACACGCTACTGATGACTCAACGTGACTAATCCCCTGAATGAAGGTTGCTTCCCTGACCGGACCCTTTGGAATATCCCGACAGAAGCAGTGTAATTAACCAGCGTCCATGGAAACATGGCACTGGGATGAGTTTTATGAACAACGTATTAAATCTATGAGGGAGACCCGGACTAGGTGACGAGTTCTGAGGAGGATTCCACATAAGGAAGAACCGACATCCCATAATCCCATTTCGATCAAAGAGAAGACGTCCCAGAATAAGGAGCGAATTCCACCTGCCTTTGGAAAGCGGGAATGCGGGGCAACAGCGCAGCACGTCCTCCTCCGCGGACAGGCGGATGCGCGCGCCCCGGTGAAAGCGTCATAAACAGAAATGGTGAACCCGATGTCAAATTCTTATCCTCGATGTGAAGATTAGTAGCGTTCGTGACACCAGTATATTGATGTGTCACCGGATCCAGATATCCGGCGCCTGGTCCTGCCAAGAAAATAGCGGGCTTGTCGTGAAACTCACCGGCAGTCGGGGCAGTAGAACGTGGGGCACTTCATTCTGCAGCGTGTTGTCGTGGATCCTTCTTACAGACTTGGAGAATGGAAGGACGCTGGGGCACTGGTTATCAATCCTTTTTCCTCACAGTGATGATGAGTTGATCCCTTCGTTTCCAAGGAACCAGGTTGCTATTACAGAGACACGATTACCGCCCGCTCGTCTACGCAGGGGCAGGGGCAACACCGCCACAACCACCCCGCATGGCGCCGCTACCGCCACGACGGCCGCCACATGGCGGAATACGGGGCGACCACGTCTACTTTCCCTATCATAGGTCATCCAACAAAGGGTGATCAACAACCTTATATGCAGGTACGAGGAGGAAGGGGTCATCCCAACTCGGGATATGGCCTTCCTGGACCTGGAGGCATCCAGGCCCCACCATCAACGCCGCCCTAACAGGCCGCGCAGGGAACCCCTGCTCCCCACCCCAATGTTCAACCGTTTCGGGAGCCTGTCCCTGGAACGCCTTGACGACTCCTCGCCTTACGCTGATGAAGCAGGCGCCGTCCTGCTCGGCCCGGTCAGGGTCCCGACCCAAGGGCTCCAGGAGAGGGCTCCTGTCTGGCCTCGTCAGCACCGACGTCCGACTCTGCAGGAAGAGAAGGCATGCCATGCCCCTACAGCACCTGCGCCAGCTCGTTTGGCCCGACGTTAGAGCTGGGCCCGGGTTGAGGACGCTCGCCCAGATGCATCGACGTCAACAGCTAAAGTGGCCCGAGCCACCACTGACATGAATCATGGAGTCCCTGCATACACTGAGCAGGGGCACTCCTTCACCCAACCAAGATCGAGACCCCAACCGCCCCACGGGCAGGCTGGGTTGACTCTCCGAGTTGCAGACCCGAGTGGTGATCTCCACGAACTAAGCCGCGGTGATGACACCTCGTACGAAGGCCCTCCCCTACCACTACTCCACAGAGCGTGGGACTTCCCCGCTCCGAAGCTCGTCATGGAGGTATGCCTCGTGCTACCCCCATCCCGAAGGAAGACCTGCCCCGCGACATTGATGCTCGGTGCATAAACCTTTCCCGCGCCCACTATACAGGGTTTGGAGTCCATCCTCCTGCCCCCGATAGTCGATCTGAAGGCACTTCCCATTCGGTCCTTCTCCAATGTGGGGGCCCACCTTAAGTCCTCTCTACAATGTGTGAAGGTCCTCCTCACCCCAGCAACTCGAGGAGTGAAGGTCAGCCTCTCTCCGCCCGCATCAACCATAGAGGTCCTCCCCATGCTCCTTCCAATTCCAACAAAGGCTTCACCCACATGGGTGTTGTCCATGGAGGTCCTCCCCATGTACCCTTCGACATTTGCCCTGGTTCCCCTCGCACCTCGTCTATCTCGAGTGGGGGCCCTCTCTGCCACGACGCCATCTCCGCACCAAGGATACCTATTAGGAATCAACCCTGCCCTGAAGAGCCACCCTGGGGCAGGAGAGCGGGTCGTCGCTGCCACAAGAAGAGTCCTAGGAAGTCCCGGGTGGAGATCAAACCTGCCCGCTTCTCGGACTCTGAATGGGAATGCGACTCAACGATGGAACCTTCTCCCCGCTCCTCCGTATCAAGGACGGGGGGGGGGGGGGACCAGGCGTGTTAGCCTCATTCTCACGGAATGCGAGGTCCACCAGATTGCCACCTCTCTCCACAGGTATATCCAGGAGGAAGAAATCGTGGAAATTCCACAGGTCTCGACCGTGAAATCACAACCACTGTCACCAGAAGCGCCCTCTACCTATACCAGAGATCACAGAGAGCTATTTTGTGGGCCAATGGTGGTAGAGCGACGACATGACCCATCGTCGGCAGTCGCGACTCTTGTGCCGGAAGCTGTGGCTATCAGCCCATCATATCGTGACATCGTGGCCAGGTCACGTCACTCTTCAGAGGATGGCCCAGAATTCGACGGCCAGTCATCTTGTTCACTGTAGTCTCTGCCGCTGAGTTTACTATCCTGGAGGTCCGCCTCGGTACCTCTACCAGTCCCTCAACTGCCCCTGGTTGATGAGTGGGGAAATACAGTGCCAGACCCGAGTCCGAACCCAGGAGCTTCTGGAGCATTCTTGCAGCGGATTACATCCCGTAGAAGTTCTGGCAGACGGCGGCGCTGAACTTTCGCGCACCAGAGTCCCTCACCCCTGAAGAAGTGGGATGCTTTTGTCGAACCCTATGGGAAACACACTTCTGCCTTCGTTACGAGAAGGTGGTGTACCCTAGAAGTCGAGAGCACTTTGAACAAATCGGCGAGCAATGCCGCCTGATCGATTTGGCCACGCTCCTTGTGGCCCAGCACCCTGAGTCGCCAGACCGTTAGAGCACCCTTCAATGGAAATGTGTTCAGAGTTTCAAACTACTCCGCAGATTCATCAGGGAGGCTACCCCCCATGTGCAAGTCCGTGGTTGGGGACACTATGCCACTCTCCTCTTCGACACTATCCGACGACAGCCCGATTCGCTATGAGACATTGAGGATATTACATCGAGAGGGGTCACAGTCCACATGGATGACGTAGTGGACAAGGAAGACGAGCTTGAATTTCTTTATGGAGACTTACCCCCCCGAGGGCGTATTGCCACTGCTGGACCCATCAGGGAGGGTTACCCGTCAGCAGAGGAACCTGCTAGGCCTCCCCGTACCCACCGAGTCGCTGGTACTCGGTCGAAGTAACGAAAAGTGTAAGGAGAACGTCGGAACTATCAAGCACTCCGACCCGTCTGCCTCTGTGTAGAAAACGGACGAAGATCCCGAGAAGGCCACGTTACGCTAGCATCTTGCTAAGCAGAAGAGGCTGGTTGATGAACTATTGGTTGAGCGCGCTGCAGAGCGGCCACCTGACAATGGTAATCCCAGGTCGGGCAGCAGGGGTTGGAAAAATTTCCCCCTGGTGAAATGCCTCTGGGCAACCCTAATCATGCTACTTCCACAGACAGGGCAGAAGCCGGAACTTACGGCAAGAGGGTGCGATACGTCTCGCCACCCCCCCGAATGACGGGGCAATCTGAAGAATCCAGTTCGGGTTCCCCCAGTCACCCCATAGGTCGTTCCTCCAGTCGATCCATGAGTATCTGAAGCCATCTACCGTGTTGAGGAACCTAGCAACGTACTTGTGATTAGGGATCCCCGTCAAGATAGGGACCCCGACCCGGATGATCTGATAGCGGCACTCACAGCCCGCCTCGAAGCGTTGGAAACGCGGCAGGTGGCGGTCCCACCGGACGGCAAGCCATATCCCACGTGGGTGGATGATATGCCCGCACCCCCAGGTTTTGGGAACCCCACTTTCTCGCCCTTCAACGGGACTAGGGACCCGCCGCAACACTTGGCTCATTTTTCTTCCAGGTGTGGCCCCATGCTGGGGACCCCGGCCTAGCAAGAAGCCGCCAAGCTCCGATGTTTCGTACAGACATTGGAAGGTCCCGCATTCGTCTGGTACAGCCAGCTCCCTATCGGATCGGTGACCAGTTGGGTGGATCTCCACCAGAAGTTCCTATACCTGTTCATCTCCACCACACGGAAGACCAGCATTGCAGACCTCTTCAAGTACAAGCAAAGGCCGGATGAGCAAGTCACAGATTTCATCGCCCGATGGAAGGGACTTACGTATTCCCTCGATATGCCACTAACTCAGGAGCAATTACTGACGATGTGTGTGGGGAACGTCAAAAAAGAGCTGGTACCCTCCCTAATTACCCAGAACTACCCTAGAGGGTTCAGAGATTTCTCAGATAAGGATCATCGCCTTGAGGAGGCTCTGCAGCAGGCTAGTCAGGCACGTTCGTTGCCCCCTATGATCCCAGCCAGGAGGAACGCCAGAGTCGAACCCACCGTGGTGGCCCAAATAGAAGCCCCTAGGCAGCTGGAATTACTGCCAGTGGCACCATCCCCGCAACCCCGCAGAGGCCCTCCACCTCAAGCGTAGGCTCCCGCCCAGCAGCGACCGCTTCAGAATCGACAGGTTCCCACGCGCAATGCGCCACCTCCACCTAGGAGAGACAATCAGGAGCCGCCTCCTCGGCAGGCCCCACGGTCCCCTCATCAGGTCCAGGCCCCCAGGGCCTCCTATCCGGAAAGAAGGCACCAGACTTATTCGTTCAACGAAAATCAGGTCCCTGGCTACTTCTGAAGTGCTCTAGAGCATTGGATTGTGCGCCTGCCCAAGTGCAGAAGGCCAGCAGAGGCGAATATCACCGATAACCCCAAAAACTGTCCTTATCAACGGATTATGGGCCACACCCTCAAGCAATGACATGTGTTTAGAGACTGGCTTCAAGACCAGGTCAACAACAACATAGTCAGGTTGAGCCCGGCACCAGCACAAGTGGCGGGTGTCTTTGCAGGGTCAGAGATCGGTAGCGACAACGAAGGGGAGTGGCAACAGGTTCCCAGCCATGGATCCTGGAAATACGACAACTGGATGGATCAAAAAACCATCGTCCGTGCCCATGTTATCATCTAGGCACGCCTGAAGCAGCTGAAACTTTCGGAAGAAGTAGCCAGTACCTCCGCATCGCCTTCACAGTCGACCTCTTCCCAAAACGGCAAGCAGCGACGACGCAAGAAGAAGCAACACGCTCCGCCGGTGCCGTCGTCATCCCGAAATCTCGGTGACTTTATGCCCCCTGAAATGGGGATTCCTCCCAGAATCCGCCCGGTGGTGGATGAATCCTCGAGTGATAGTCTCGGGTACGCTTCGGTTAACACCGTGGAGCTGGTAATGCCCTATATGACTCCCGACGAGGTGGAACGCCAGGCAAACCTCCCCAATGTTTCCAGCCGACGTCAACGTCAGTAGAATCGCAATCGCACCGGTCATCGAGGTACGTCAACAGGCACTTTCAGCCAAGCCGTTCATGCTACTGAGACCAGACAACAGGCTCAGTGTAGAGCTCAGCACGCACAACCCCATCTAACGCCCTCAACTCTACCTCCACCGCCGTTTGTGCTACTAGATCAGGGAGAGCTGCCTCGTTCGTATCACAGCCAGTCTTGCCCGGCTACAGGCCATCCTCCGCTGTCTGATCCTAGTCCGGAGACTACTCTCCAGGCTTCAACTAGTAGGCAGAAGGATGTACCCAGTACTAGCTGATTGCCAGTTCAACCGGCAGGACCTGGTATGCCTCCAAATACTGAACGACCTCCTGTAGGTAGAGGTTTGCGTTTGGCACGAAAGTATGATGTCCTGAAGCACCTGGCTGGCATTCCGGCAAGGATTTCTAGCCTTGAGGCCCTTCGACTGTCATTTGAAATGCGCGAGGCACTTGCCGAGGCCCTGAGGAGCCCCCTCCGGTTTGAGATGGAGGTAGCAGTTGCAGAAGCCTTCCATACCAAGACAATTGAGAACGCCGAATGTCAGGCGGTTATCTCGATCTCCGGTGAAGATGAGGGCCCTCCTATACAGGGGCATATTCACCCACTGTACATCATTGGCCACTTCAATGGTGTGGAAGTCCGCAACTGCCTCGTTGACATGGGTTCCTGAATCAACCTAATTCCGACTCAGACATAGCGAAAGATGGGTCTTTATGAAGGTGATTTAACTCCCTCTGACCTCAACATCCAGGGGTATGACAGGACCGACCAAACCCCAGTCGGCAAAATCCGCCTGAAGACTCAGTTCAGTGGCTTAATTTCCTGCAACGAGTTCATGGTCGTCTCTCAGGACACTACTTACAACGCGTTGATGGGTAGGTCATGGCTCCATCTGCATGCAACGGTCCCTTCGTCTTATCACCAGTGCCTCAAATACTCACTCAACGGTCGAGTAGGCATGCTCCAAGGAGATGTGTCTCCTTTCACCTCTTGTGAGGCCTGCTATCTGGATGCTGATTATTACAAGAGTAAGGATAAGAAAATCCTAGTAAGTGAGGACGAACCTGCCCTGGTCACAAGTGATCCCTGGGCAAGCATGGATGACGCCTACATCCTCCCGATCCACCGATTGGAGGTCACGACCCCCGACATGGGGCAATGCTTTGTTGTTTCGGGTACACAAGGAAGGCATGTTCCAGTGTCCAGGCGACAGCTGAAAATCACCTTGTACTCCTACATTAACCAGGCTCAGGTGATCCCATAACCTCCTACCCCCTGTATGGTACTGGAATGTCAAGCTTATGACAACGGCGGTGCGCCATACATGTCTCTTCTTCCGGGCTGGAATCAACCGACTCAGGATGACACATCACCACTGATTTGATATCATCAAACATGGTCCCTTGGAGCGAAAGCCAGATGGGATAGGGTTGACTACCTTCATTGATATGGTCTCAATAGTGAGTGAGCCTTCTGATAGGATGACCACTGCTGCCCAAGCCGGCACCAGCTGCCCCTAAGACTTTGATTTCCCAGAAGTGTCTCTCGTCATGGGAAATCCCCCCACGGGTGGAGAGGAAGACCTGGAGGATGCTCCCCCCGCCTTTGAGGAAGGAGTCTCTTCCACAGTTGATGAACTGGTACAGGTGAACCTTGGTAGCAAGGCAGATCTGAAACCCACATTGATCAGTGCAGCCATGTCCCCCGAGGAGCGGCAACAGTATGTAGACTTCCTCAAACAACATCGTGACGTGTTTGCCCGGAGTTACAACGAGATGCCAGGACTAGATCCCCAGGTAGCTGTTCACCATCTCGGCCTCCCGGCAAACCATCGTGGGTTTTAGCAGCCTCCCAGGAATATGCACCCTTCTCATGGTGCTATGGTTGAGGCCGAAGTTGACAAGCTTATCAAAGCCAACATCGTTAAGGAAGTCCAGTACCCCAAGTGGTTTGCCAACATTATGCCAGTCAGGAAGAAGAATGGGAAGATTAGAGCCTGCATCGATTTCCACGACCTTAATCGCCACTGCCCAAAGGATGACTTCCCACTCCTAGTGACAGATTTATTGATTGTTGCCACGGCCGGGTTCCAAGCTCTCTCTTTCATGGATGGGTATTCTGGGTACAACCAGATCCGGATGGCCCCCGAGGGCGAGGAGTCTACTGCCTTCAGGGCTCCCCAAGGTACCTTTTGCTACCAGGTTATTCCATTCGGCTTGAAAAATGCAGGTGCCACTTATCAGAGGGCCATGCACCGCATATTCATGCCAATTCGTGGGACGCTAGTGGAATGCTACGTAGATGACCTAGTGGTCAAATCATGTCAGTGCCAGGACCATCTCAAAGACCTCGAGAAAGTGTTCGGTTTCCTCCGTTCCCATCACCTGAAGATGAACCTGTTGAAGTGTGCCTTCAGGGTCACCTCTAGGAAGTTTTCGGGCTTTGTTGTTAGATACCGAGGTATTGAGATCGACCCAGACAAGATCAAGGCCATCAGCCAAATGCCTCCCCCGAGCAACATTCGGGAACTTCGAGGCCTCCAAGGCCACTTAACCTATATATGAAGATTCATCGCGAATCTGGCCGACAATTGTAAGCCCTTTCCCGGCTCATGAAGAAGGGTGCCACCTATGAATGGGATGAGGAGTGTCAGACCTCCTTCGTGGAAATCAAGAAGTATCTGCTGCAACCTCCGGTTTTGATGCCACCCGTCTCCGGAAAGCCGCTGGTCCTTTACGTGACCACCCTGGAAAGATCCCTCGGTGCATTGCTCTCCTAGAAGAATAATGAGGGTACTGAGAACAGTCTCTACTATCTCAGCCGCATGCTTCTCGATACGAATGTAAGATACTCCCCTATCGAAAAGTGCTGCCTTGTGCTCGTCTTCACCGTGAAGAATTTTTGACATTACCTGCAGCACCATGAGGTGAAATTGGTCTCCAGGGTAGACCCACTGAATTACATCATGAACCGCCCCATGCTGACTGGCCGACTAGCATGGTGGGTGGTGATTCTCCATCATTTTGATATCAGGTTCGTACCTCAGAAGGCCATTAAGGGATAGGCGTTGGCAGACTTTTTAGCTGCCCATCCAACCTTCGCGGATCAATCTCTGGACCTGGATTTTCTTGATGAGACGATCCTCTCAGTCGATCATGTCGTCCCGTGTTGGAAAATGCATTTTGACGGTGCCTCCCGGAGCCCCAACGGTAGGAGGCTCAACGATCCTAAACTCAACAGAGTGGGCCTGGGTATTGTCTTCATTACCCCGGCGCAAGCCGCCCTGCCATACTCGTTCCTGTTGTCAGAAGGCTGTACGAACAATGAGGTAGAGTACCGGGCTCTCATCACCGGCCTCGAGTTGGCCCTTGAGATCCATGTGCCCCATCTACATGTGAAAGGAGATTCCGAGCTGGTAATCAAACAGGTTAATGGAGACTACGTCATCAGGAAGCCGAAGCTTGTACCATTGCTGGAGTACACCCTCCGCCTAATGACCCAGTTCTCTTCTCGACCAGAGATTACCCATGCCTCACGGTCACAGAACGGTCAAGAAGATGCCTTGGATGGCTTAGCCGCATCGCTCGCAGAACCCGAGCAAGATGATTTGATCATACATGTGGCACACTAGAGAGTCATTGCCCCCATCACCCAAGAGGACAATGATGGCTTGCGGGTAATTCATCTCACTGCCAGACCCTCTAAGTTAGGGGTACCGGGTTCGTCAGACATAGTGGTTGAAGCCACTCCCGACTGGAGGGAACCTTTTGTTGAGTATCTCCAAAATGGTCGCCTCTCGGACGACCGGGCCAAGCGCGAGCGAATCCGACGCCGCGTGCTGCAATTTACCCTCCAGAGCGGCCCCAGTCTTGAACAGATCCTTTATAAGCGGAGATTTGATGGCGTCCTCCTCCGTTGCATTCAAGGAGTAGAGATTCCTCAAGTTATGTAAGAGGTTCACACTGGTTCCTATGGCGCCCATCAAGCTAGGCCGATGTTGTCCCATCAAATCCAGAGGTTGGGGTAATTCTGGCCCTCTATGATCCACGATTGTATTGAGTATGCCAAGAGATGCCATGCGTGCCAAGTTCATGCCAACTTCCTGCATCGGCCACAAGAGCCCCTCCACCTCACCAAGTACTCTTGGCCATTTGCGGTATGGGGACTTGATGTAGTGGGACCATATCCACTGGTAATAGCCCACCAGTGTGGGTTCATCCTGACTGATACAGACTTCTTCTCCAAGTGGGCAGAGGCAGTTCCACTCAAAGAGGTCAAGGCCCATTTCATCGTCGACTTTGTGAGCTCCAATATTATCCACCGGTTTGGGGTCCCTCACGCCGTCCTCACCGATAACAGCACCAAATTCCGAGCTGCTGAACTGAAGAAATTGTATGCCAAGTACGACATCCGTTCGAACCATACCTCCTGCTACCACGCGCAGGAAAACAGACAGATCGAGGCATTCAACAAAACCCTCTCTAACATCCAGCAGAAGATGGTTGGTCAAAACACGAAAAGTTTTCCGGACAAGCTCCCCAACGCCCTCTGGGCTTATCGGACGACGACTCATAACTCTACCCAGGTGACCCCATATTCCCTGGTGTATGGAGCTGAGGCTATCCTACCCATTGAGATTCAGCTGTCATCGTTACGCACTACAGTCTATGATAACCAGACATCAGATGAGGTAGCCAAAATCCATCTAGCTAAATTAGAAGCACTGGATGAGAACCGGCTTCATGCCCTGCACAATCTGGAAAGGCATTAGGATAAGATAGCGAGGGCTTTCAACAAGAAGGTTCGTCTGTGCTCTTTTCTACAGGGCGACCTAGTACTGGCCCTTCGAGTACCAATGATTCCCGGTAGGAAACCGCCCAAGTTAGAACCCAAATGGGAAGGGCCTTATATCATCCATAAGGTTTACCCCAATGGGGTGTACTCCTTGGTGACCATGGATGGAGAGCGCATAACCCCTCCCACCAATGCCAGGTTACTCATGCGGTACTTCGTCTGATCTTGTATGGTCCCGCATGACCTTAAACTGCATGGTATGGTCCTGCATGACCTTAAACTGCATCTTCATCCTGCAAGACGATAAACTGCAAAATGGTCTGAGCTCTATGACCTTAAACTAAGATTTCCCCCCATCCTTACTGCAAGACATTAAACTATAAGTAAGTCAGACCTTCCTGACCGAGGCTCAACCTCAGGCCTTTTGGCCTCCTCGGGCCAATGACCCCCATCTTCACTACGAGACGTTAAACCGTAAGCTGGTCAGGTCTCCCTGACCGCGGCCTGACCTCAGGCCCCTTGGTTCTCCCCGACTTACCCTCTAGCGGGATTGTACAGTATGGTGTGGGACTATGTCCTCATTCACGTCGGATTACTTTCCGTACCTTACATATCCCCAAATGAGATGCATCCTCGTCCCGCATGACGTTAAACTGCATCTCAAGAACTATGTGTGGTCTGATTCTCATCTTAATGGGATACATAGGAACTCTCGGACACCTCGTCTTGAGCCCATCCCCACACTTTTCTCTTCCACTATCCCCCCTGGGAATAGTTTCCTTGGAGGATCTTTGTGTAGCGAGGAGTAGGCTTTCTTAGCCCCACTCATACAACTCCGCTCATACATGGATTGTAAGGGTTGCACCATGTGCCCACTCCCATTCTTCTATCCTTCCACATCCTCACCTCATGACTCTAAACTGCATGTCCTTCAAGAACTATGTATGGCTTGATTCCCATACTAATGGGATACGTAGGAACACCCGGACATTTTGCTATGTTTCCCCATCAAAAAAGCCAAAATCTTCCCCTCGGGTCAATACATATGGCAGGGTGCACACTTTTTCCCCAACTCACATCAAGCAATCCCCGACCCGGCTGCACTTCCCCCCTGGAGACGTTCGCCTCTTTCGTGGATGGATACAGCTATGCTTCACCCACTCCTTGACTGGGATTCCATCATTCTTGCACACCCGGAGGGACCCCGAAGAACGGCCTGGATACTACGCCCAAGGGCTCTCCTACCGATATGGGCCAATGCCCCCAAGGGTTTTCAAGCAACAAGCTGATACAAGTCCCGCATTGCGAATATGGTGAATGGTCAACGCTCATTTGTTTCTCCAATATCAGGTCACCATAGGAACGATGTGTTTCGAACATGGTCAACAGTGTCCTGGATCTTCGGGTCTGCCCTGAGATGTCCCAAACATTGAGTGCAGTGATTCGTTCAACCCCATCCCGAAGTGACAAACTTCCTCCCGGGTGGTGCTAGCGGTCGGGCCCACGGCCCAGATTCCCCTATAAGGGGTGTACGGTGTGGTGTGGGACTATGTCCTCATTCACGTCGGGATCATGTACCATGTCGTACGCCTTCCCTCACGAGGCCCTGCCTTAGGCCCCTTGGCCTCCTCGGGTCCCCGGCCCCCGTCCTCATGTAAGACGTTAAACTGCAAACCATTCAGGCCTTCCTAACTGATGCCTGACCTTAGGCCCCTTGGCCTTCTCGGGCCCCTCCGCCAAACATTTTACCCTGGGTGTACGGTGTGGTGTGGGACTACGTCCTCATTCACGCCGGGATCATGTACCATGTCGTACGCCTTCCCTTACGAGGCCCAGCCTCAGGCCCCTTGGCCTCCTTGGGCCCCTGGCCCTCGTCCTCACTGTAAGACGTCGAACTACAAGCTGGTCAGGACTTCCTGACCAATGCCTAACCATCATGCCCCTTGGCCTTTCCGGGCCCCGGCCCAGGTCCTCTCTTATAGGAGTGAATGGTGTGGCGTGAGATTTTTTCTTCATTCACGTTGGTTTGTTCGCCGTACCGTACTCCTCCCTTGTTTGGGGGTATATTACTCCCCTCCTCATCTCGTATGACGTTAAACTACATTTAGAGAACTACGTGTGGCTTGATTCCCATCCTCATGGGATACATAGGACCACCTGAATGTCTAGGATTCAGGTCCGGCCCCATCTCTCGGGAATCTTCGTCCCACCTTGGCCCCTTGGTCTACCCTTCCTCCATGGTAGGATTATATGGTGTGGTGTGGGACTAAGTCCTCATTCACATCGGTCTCGTAATGACCACGCCATATACCTCTCCTTCCTGAGCTGCTTCATCGACCCCTTTTTTGCGGTTCACCGATGTGCTCAAGGGGACTCTGGTCTATTACCTGGAATGCCAAACTTTACTTGGACACGTCTGCACCCTCTTTCTAGGCTTTGTGTACCCCTGCATCTGGGCTTCCATCATCTTTCACACCCGGAGGGACCCCCAAGAACGGCCTGGATACTACACCCAAGGGCTCTCCTACCATTACGGGCCAACGCCCCCGAGGGTTTCAGACAACAAATCGATAAAATCCCGCGTTGCGAATATGGTCAGCGGTCGATGCTCGTTCGTTGTTCCCACCTCAGGCTAACGCGATATGGATACTATGTTTCCACCGTGGCTAACAGTTGTCCTCTATCGCCACAACAATCCATTGAGCCCAAAATGTCGGGTACACAATTTACACCTTTCATCACTTCATCGTGTTCAAGTAGATTCTCAGAAATCTTGGTACTTTTCCTCCGTGCACGTCTGCATGTTGGGGAAACAAGCTGCGTCAAAGGTGTCCTTCGGGGCTCTCTACCAACTCCCCTCTGATGGACGCCCCAGGTATTGTGATGAGGATTCCCCCCCTTGTTTCCCACACCGAGTTTAACTCACGTGGGCTTAGAGATCGGGTTGACGTCTGCGCTTACTCGGGAAGTTGTCACCATTCATGGTCCAAGCTCTATGACTATAAACTAAGCTCCATCTAGAACTACGTCCAGCTTGATTACCATCCTCATGGGATACGTAAGACCATCCAGACGCCCTGTCTTCGGGTCCAGCCCATTTAGGGAGCTAGTCTCTCACCCCTGTTTCACCTCTTACCTCTGTATAGGCCCCTCTGCCTAAGGTCTCCTTTTTTGAGTGGCATACAATGCGATGTGGGATCATGTCTCCATCAATTGTGTTTTATAACACTGCGCACATTCCCCACCTAGAATCACCTCTTCTATGTCTACGCTGCATGACGATAAAATGTACGCTCGGTCCTGTCACACGACCCTAAACTATGACATTATTGTCCTAGCTGCATGACCAAAACCGGCACTGCGTTGTGATGACCTCGTTATAGAGGACATCACGTTGGGTATTGGTCAAGTGCCATGCCATTTTTCAACACCTATCACGACTTGATTTTTGTGGAGACACCATGGCCTACTACTATAGGCTTGTCGCTTCACAAAAAAAACCACTCACCTTAAAGAACAAACAAGATTTATCAAATTCCACTTCTTTTAGTGCAAGGACCATGCCCACACTCCCCTTTTCCCCAGGAACTAGTATCTTACCATGTCACGTTTCCGAACTACGTATGGCTTGATTCTCATCCTCATGAGATACGTAGGAGCGCCCGGGCACTTCCTCACGGGCCCAGCCTAACCCTCGTGTTCAGCCCCTCGACTCGAGTATTTCCCCAGAGAACGCATGGTAAGTAGGGCTTAGGTCCTCTTTCACGTCGAGTTTTGTTACCGCCTTGCCATGTGTCCCCTGCTCCCATTACCCATTCATGGTCCAATGTCTAAGACCATAAACTAAGATCCATCAAGAACTACATGAGGCTTGATTCTCATCCTTATGAGATATGCAGGAGTGCCCGAGCACTTCCCCGCGGGCCCAGCCTAACTTTCACTTTTGGCCCCTTGACCCAAAACCTCTCCCAAGGGGGTCGTGCGGTGTGATATGGGATTATGTCCTCATTCACGTTGGGTTGTTCACCGCACTGTACACACCCCCTATCCCCATTCATGCCAGGTGTTTGAGTTACTCCACCATGTGCCTCTTATGTTTTCTCCCTCTATCTAATATGTCTCATTGTCATATTCAGATGTGTTTTGACAAAGAGCCCGAAGTGTGGGATTTTCATACGGACATTCCTCTCGTCCCATGACCAAGATTCATGAGATCGCTATTTGGATAATCATCCTCTTCCACATCCAAAAGGACCCTCAGACGACATGGATACTAGGCTTAAGGGCTCTCCATGAATGCTGGACTTAAGGGCCCTTCAATCCTTTCAGGCCAACGTCTTTATGGATATCTGAAAACATTTGTTACATGGTCCCGTGTCTCAAACATGGCCAATGGTCGAACCTCATTTGTCTGTCCCCATTCTAGGCTAACGCGATATCGATGCTGGGTTTCTCCCACGGTCAACAGTTATCCTCCATCATTACGCCGCCATGATCGTGATCTGAATCTCGAGCACCATGATTCACACATTTCCACTTCCTCATGTTCGAGTGGAATTCCATCATACTCGGCTCTTTCTCTTTGCGCATCTAGGTACGCTAAATGATCGTGTTAGTGTCATTGGGCCGGTATTCACCGAGCTTCCCTTTGCCCTAACCTACCCTTTTCTGTGTCAGGAAAGTCCCACCACTACTTCTTGTTTCCCACACCGAGCATGAATCACGTGGGTTTAGTAGTTTTGGCGGGATGTGTACCAACACGACCGGGCTTCTCATCATCCCGCATGATGTTAAACTACTCTTCCAGAACTACGTATGGATTGATTTCAATCCACATGGGATACGTAGAGACACCCTGGTATTTTCCCCAGGGTCCAACCCACAGAAATCATTTATCCCATCCTTCCCCTTTCCGGCCCCCTGGTCGGACCCCTCGCTAGAGAGGCCCTGTCCCAAATAAGGAAGGACCCATGACCAAACCAATGCGCCCATCTGGCATACTCCCACCACAGTGGTGTAACAAACTATGTGTTGGATTCTGTTCGGACAAACCATCACTCCATATTCCACGCTTTCCGTGCCCCTTATTCGAACCCTCGTCCCCTTTCATGTCTAACGGGACCCCCTAACGGCCTGGTCTCACGCCGCATCGGCTCACCTACCGTCCTGGGACAATGTTCCGGAAGGCTGGTCAGGTTTGGAAGGACCCCCTAACAGTATGGATGTTCGACCTATGGTCCGCCAACTATCCTGGGTCACCGTCGCGAAAGATTGACCGACAATATTTGTGACATGGTCCCGTGTTTCGAACATGGTCAACGGTTTAACTTCATTTTTTGTCCCCATTACAGGCTAACGTAGTAAGGATATCGCTTCTCCTCCATGGTTAATAGTTTTCCCTTATTTTCACGCCATCCCCACAGTGCTCCGAATCTTGGGCATCGTTATTCACGCTTCCCATTTCCATCTGTTCGAACTGATTCCAGTGCCCCTGGTGTTGCATCGTACGTACATGAGGGCACGCCGAAGAAACAGTAATTCAGATGTTCTGAAAAGTTCCTTCTCCGGTCAAGCCTCTCCCATCTTTCGGAAATCCGGACTAGTAATCCGAATCCCGAATGCCCGGAGCATGGTCTCCACTCCTATGTTAGGTGGGATTAGAAGGAAACTACCTCCTGTTTCTCACATCGGGCTCGACCCACGTGGGCTTGGGGAATTATTTCCGAACGTCCCGCAGACATTATAGGGATGTAACGAGGCAATTCAAATAGTGGAAACCGTGCGTGCTACGACATTCAAAACAAAGAAGGATGAAATTGAAGCACGAAAGTACCAATAAAATGTTTTTTGGTATGTTACAATACCTGGGGGTTGACTCCCCCCATTGACGGGTTGACCCCATCAAAAGAGCGTTGCAGCTCCGCTACCCATTGGCTTGTGGATTCCAAGGTTTGCTGCTGCTGACTCAGCTCCCACTCCTCCTCAGCAGCAACGGGGTGCAGTTCGTCAGCCTTGGCTCTGGCCCTCTATACCTCAGCCTGAATGGCATCCATCTTTCCTGAGGCCTGCCTCATAAGCCCCTCTGCATCTGCGAGCTGGGCCTTCAACCGGGAGATCATCTTAGATTGCTCATTCAGAGAGGCTGAGTGCTCATCCACCCGGGTCTGCAGCTGTTGGACCTCACTTTCATCCCCCCAGAGCTTCGTGACGTTTGTCGCCTTCCTCCACTGCCTGCCCATGCTAAGCCCACGATCATGCTCCCGAATCTTCTCAGCCATGAGATCTCGGATGAGGGCATGAGGACGCTGGGAATCCACTCCCCCAGTGCACAGTTCACGCAACCACGAGCGAATTCTGTCAATTTCGTCCAGCCACAGTGCTTGGGGGGTGTTCTTGATGAAGCACGTGATTAGATTTCACGACCGGCGGTGGACTATGCTGTTGTATACCTCCGTATAGTTTGAACGGGAATCTACCGACTGCATTCAGGATGGAGGGGAGGATGTTTGATCCCGACAGAGAAATAGGGTTTGGATACTCATAAATCCCCCTGATGTGAACTGCGATCCACCCATACAGGAGGTGGAAGGGCCCACACATCCTTGGCGACTTCTTTCCCTCGCTAATGTGCTGCAGAATTCTGTACAGTTTGGCGAGCATTGTAATCCCCAGATTGACCCACTTCCCCATGGCCAACATGGACGCCATGATAAACGAGCTGGGCCGCACCCCCATGTGTGTATCCCTCACCGGTAGAATCCAACCGTAGATGAGAGATGCGATGAACGTCGCTAGCCTAACTATCAGCTGTTGTTCAGTGCTGACACTGAAACCCCAAGTCTTCCATTGGCTGTCCTCCAAGACCCTCCAATACAAGTTCCCCTTACCCCGTTGGGCCACCCTCAGTCATGTTCGAGGCCTCGAAGGGAACTATCGATTCTCTGGGAAATTCAGGAAGCACTTGAACCATCTCCTAAAGTGGACATCCCTCACTGCCTCCTTGTCCTCTCCAGGGACGAGTACCATCAGCACTGACTCCAGTCGCGGCATTTACTCTGTATCCTCCCACATGCTCATGATGGGGAGGAACTCATCATACATGGCCCCGAATATCGGAACCCCAGAAATCTGGTGGACATCCCACAGGCTGATGCCCACCTCCCAGTGATGAAGGTGAAAGGTATTGGTCCTAGACAACCATCTGCTCAGAAATTTCGGCATCAGTTGTTTGGGTTGGTAACTGTGAAATTGGGAGGCCCATGCCGCCTCATATAACCCCACTCTCCTCAGATGGCCCCCAAACTCTTCGCATGAGGCGCCTACCCAGTAGGGTTAGGCCCAGTCATCAGTAAAGTTTCTGCCCTGGTGCAGGTCCCACTCATCGGACCATCCCTTATTCGAATCCTGCAGATCCTCCTTTAGCATGGTATGGTAGAGAGGAGGGGACGTCTCCGGATGTAGCGGCTTCCTGTCAATATCGTTCACATGGTTGTAGAGACAGTCAGTGGTGACGGGTGTGAAGTCCTCCTACGCTTGACCATCAGCCACCCTGAACCATTGGTGCTGACATGGTGCTCTCCTGAACCAGCAAGCTGGTTTGTCCCTACTCGCCTCAGGGATGAAGACGTCATCCCTCAACCCGAAGCCGTACAATGGCAACTTCTTACACTACGGATAATTCTTTTGACACTCCGATAGAAGATCTGTCAAAGAAGCGTGGTCCAAATGGCTTCGGACCATCTCCCCAAGGCCTGGATAGTTGACCATCTCACCCCGATGGGCGGCGTCTGCACGCACCCCCAATAAAGCTTCTCGATGGGCCATTTCAGTTCCGAAACTCGAAAAGATTTTTTTTAAGAATGGATCGCGAAGCTGGATGGCGAAGACGGATCGCGAAGGTCGGTCTCGAAACCAAGACGCAGAGTCTGGCCTAGGCCGGTAAACATGAGTTCGCTTGGTGCGGTCGCGGAGTCAGAGACCCGCGGTTCGCCGCGAAGCTTGATTCGCGGAGAGCAGGCACGAAGTACGCGGAGCTTTGCGAAATCGAGAGCACAAAAATACAAGTCGCGTGAAGAAAAAAGTGGTCGACCCCCTATTTATAGGCGGCGACCTCGGAGCATCGCGGCATGCCTCACCCGCGCGGAGCATTGAGACGTGTCCGGCTCCGGGGCCCCAGTCAGCACTGCGGGCCCTTTTTGCGAAGTCGCATCGCGAACTGCCGACAATTTTGGTGACTTTCCCTCAGACTTCGACCCTTCACCCTCCGCGGCTCCAAGTCTGAGGGAGGGCATTTGTTGGCGCCAAAATATTGCACGAAAGGAAGGGACAAAAAAGACGGCCCGGACGCTGCCTCGCGAAGCACCGACGCGAAGCACCCCGGGCATCGCGGGCCCGCGAGGCTCCGGAGGCGGTAACTCTCCGCGAATGAGTTTGACGTTCACGAGCCATCCGTGAAGCTCCGGAGGCGGTACCTCTCTGCGAACGACTGTGACGTTTGCGAGCGCGCCGCGAAGCACCTCAGGCAGCGTGCGTGTTCTGCTTCGCGACGCCCCTTGCCTATAAATACTGGGTTCCCCCTGAGTCCAGGGGATGGACAATCCGACCTTTCGGCTTCTCCTCTCCCGAATTGTGAAGCACTCTTTTCCCCCGGGAATCATGAGCTCTGCGAGGTACTTCTACTTCGCGTGACGCCTTCACTTTGACTCGTTTTGAGACCCTCTTCCGAGAGGGATGCCCTTCGCGATGCCCAAGGGAATTCGCGAAGGAGGGGGATTCCCAAGGGAACCCGGGAATCCGCGAAGCGTTTATACTTCACGAAACACCCAACCTGTACAAGTGATCCCTATACTAAGGCAGGATCGATACACATCACAAAGAACACTGCTTCACAGCACCCTTCTTCGTGAGTCACCTCTTCTTCGTGAGGCAGTGCTCCACAAATACTGTTCCACTTCGCGAAGCACTCTCCACTCACACCTATGCCTTATTCTAAGGCTAAGGCACGCCGCTTCGTGATGTACACTCCTTTTCTTGGCAATTCCACTTCCCGTGCGACCCTCCAGGTATGCACGATGTAATTTCAAAGTCCCACGGACAATACCACTCATAGTGTTGCTTCGCCTAATGCTTCTTCGCATAGGCACACTAACCGCTATTGCTTCTTCGCATAGCCACGCTAACGTGGACCCCTCGATGGTTCGCTCCACAACCCCCCTTGACCACGACCTTACTGGTACCTTCCCTACCCCAAGGAGCAAAGGGTACTAGTTATGTATGTCCTTGGGGTGTGGAGTGAACCAGCCTCGTCCGAGCTCCAGGACATTAAACTGCCAAGCACCACGTCCTCAACACATGACGTTAAACTGTGACCCGACCTCGTGCCTCGCACGAAGGGTCCCCCCAGCTCGAACATTTTTTACACCACTCGTCTCCACGGGAGTGGAATCACCCATCCACAAGGGATGATATCCTCCTTATTGGAGTGGCGTATGTTCTCAGGAGAAGGGCAACCCCAGTTCCCCAATGTATGGCTGCACCCCTGCATCTCCGTACTTCCCCACTACCAAGGTCAGTGGAGGGAGTGATAGGGAACGAGGCACCTCCCATCATTGGTCCCAAATCCCTCTTTCTCTGCACTCTGTCGCACTTCGGGCCTCTATCCTGGAGTTAGTCCCAGCACCCTGGGCCGCCTAACACGTAAGCCCCTATTCGCTTTACACGGACTCAACCTTCACAGTGTTATCGTTAGGTCATTGCTGTCTCTTGTTTCTCACACCGAGCATGAATCACATGGGCTTAGAGATGACATTTTCCGTGAAAAAACCTCGTCCATCAAGACGTTAAACTGCATGCCCTCGTCCAGCATGAGGTTAAACTGCATGCCCTCATCCAGTATGACGTTAAACTGCATGCCCTCGTCCAGCATGACGTTAAACTGTATGCCCCCGTCCCGCATGACATTAAACTTCACACCCATTTGAACTACAAGGTCTTTGATCCATGTCAAGGCATGGTACGTTGGAAGCCTCCACGAGGTTCAATCCAACCCGTCATACAATTCATGTTGAGTTCTACCTTCATCCAACATGATGTTAAACTGCATTCTAGTTCGACAGTAAGCCATTGTAACCACCCGAACTACGAGGACTTTGATCCATGTCAAGGCATGGTACGTAGGAAGCCTCCATGAGGTTCAAGCCCAACAATCATTGGCCCAAACCGTCTCCTTGTCGGTGTGCTAAGCCCCCATTTTCTCCCGAACTACGAGGACTTTGATCCATGTGAAGACATGGTATGTAGGAAGCCTTCACGAGGTTCAAGCCCACCGCAAGTGGACCCCGGGTTCACCTTCACGTCGGTTCGCCGACGAAGCCCCTCCCGATCTACGGGGACTTTGATCCATGTCAAGGGATGATACATAGGAGGCCTCATGAGGTTCAAGCCCATCTCCCATTGGACCAAGGTCCCTCATTTACGCCGGTTTTCTGACACCCACCACCATTTTTAACTACGAGGACTTTGGTCCATGTCAAGGCGTGGTACGTAGGAAGCCTTCATGATGTTCAAGACCACCACTAGTGGAACCTTGGGTCTAATTTCACGTCAGTTCACCAATTAAACCCTTTGAACTACGAGGTCTTTCATCCCTGTCAAGGCATGGTACGTAGGAAGCCTTCCCGAGGTTCAAGCCCATCTATCATCGGACCAAGGTCCACTTTCACGTCGGTTCGCTGACGATGCCCATCGGACCAAGGTCCACCTTTACGTTGGTTCACTGACGACATCCATCAGGCCAAGGTCCACCTTCATCTCGGCTCACCGACACCATTCTAAACTACGTGGACTTTGATTCCCTACCATGGGGATACGTAGGAGGTCTCTTCGAGGCTCAAGCCCAACTTCACCGTCGCCCTTGCGATGGTCCATTGCCATTCCCCTCTCCACTTCGTTCATCCATCCATCTGCTCCTCTTACAGCCATCCATAGGCTGGTCCTGGTATCAGCACCCTTTCAAGGGAAATCCATCAATCCGATCCATTCTAACTAAGGCTCTGATCGGGCTGATCCGTCTCCGCTGGACGTTAAACTCGCGGCATACCCTGTGTTAAACACAAGAAGCTGAGAAAAACCTCAGATATGTGTCGATGACATATAACTCCCCGCGCTCGATGTGGGATTCCTCGGGCTTCCACGCCCTCGAAAAGCCCTGTGACCAGGGATAATAGACAGACATGCTAGGTCCCCACTATCCAGACACGCTACTGATGCCTCAACGTGACTACTCCCCCGACTGAAGGTTGCTGCCCTGACAGGACCCTTTGGAATGTCCCGAAAGAAGTAGTGTAATTAACCGGCGTCCATGGAAACATGGAACTGGGAAGAGTTTCACGAACAATGTATTAAATCTAGGAGGGAGACTCGGACTAGGTGACGAGTTCTGAGGAGGAATCCACAGAAGGAAGAACCAACATCCCATCATCCCGTTTCGATCAAGGAGTAGACGTCCCTAAATAAGGAGCGAATGCCGCCTGCCTTTGGAAAGCGGGAATGCGGGGCAACAGCGCAGCGCGTCCTCCTCCGTGGATGGGCGGATGCGTGCGCCCTGGAGAAAGCGTCGGAAACAACTACTTTGGGAAAGAAGAACTAAAACATCTATTATTTTAGGATAATGTTATGTTTGAGATATCCCTATAATATAAGATAAAATAATAACTGTACAAACAAGATAGGTTGTACAAAATGTGGGTAGTCTGACATATACACTACAAAATTTTTCATTCCTTTATATTGAAACAGTTTCAATAGGATTTCAACAATATACACTATATTACTCATATCCTAATCAAAACTACTACGTTTTTTTAATTTTTATCAATCTATTTCTGATTTTTTTGTGCTATATTTTCTCATATTACATCTATGTGAATTAAATTTTAGTATATGGTCATTCATTAAAAAGATGTATTGTGTGGGTTATAATACACATTACAAGTTACATTTGGGTTGTGCCTCCCTTGTGAAGAAGGTAATACATTAGGTTTTGAATCAAGTTTGAAAAACTATAGAGGCAAGAGTTTGTATACAGGATTCCATAATCATCCATTATTGATCTCATAGTTCAACAACATTTTGACGCTCCTCAATCATACCTTGACCACTCGATTTTCATAGAGAGGTACTTCGGTGGACATCTTTGATAGATTATTTTTAGGTTTGTGGGAACTACATGATAAGGATAATGTCTGTTTTCTTGACTACCAGAACATAATGATCCATTTATTATCAAAGGAATACATAATCAAATCTTGGTCTTTCATGCGTCATAACAGAAATGAGTTATGCTTATACCTCTATAGATGTGCATTGGACTTTCATTTTAAGTGAGACTCCCCTAATGTGGCGATTTGGGTGAGTTTCCCAAACTATACCCTTCAATTTCAGAATAATTTGATTATTAGGATACTTGAAAACATAGTAGGTTGGTTCTTGTTCTTTAATAGCTAAACCAATGTTGCGTGTCATCCTATTAATCCCAGAGTGTGTGTCAAAATAGTTATTTCAAGAAATACTTATGATTTGGTTTCTTTTATAGTTGGAGAGAAATACTGCTGTAGGAAGAAAGTGGTGTATGATTATTAAGACAAATTGTTTTCTATTTGAAATTTGTTAGGGAATTACTTAGTGTCTTGTAGATATGGGTCTAGACAACATGGTTTGTATAAGTTTGTTGGCATAGGTGGAAGTATGGATAATTGGATTAGTTGTACAGATATGGCCTCTAGTCTGGGTCATGTGGGTGTGAATATTGAGTCATAGGTAGTTCATAGTGAATCATAGCCTATGATTAGTTCTTACTAGATGATGAATGTGGATTTGGAAATAAAGGTAAACGTCCATGACATGGGAGAAGTGTCTAGACCAGATTCATGTCTGATGGAACATGATCAAGGAGGTGTTATCTCTAAGAGAGGTAGTCAATCTAAGGTTATCCTTATATATTCACATGATGGAGGGGGATGGAAGGCTCTAGGTTGACTACTAATACCACTTATAGCCTACCAATTATGTCTAACCATTTAAAAAAAGAGAGTCGGTCAACACTCATTGAACTAAATGTTGCTAAATTTTTTCATTAAATGAATTTTGAAATTGGAGGAAGATGTGTGACTGAGTCTGCAAGCCCATGGAGTGATAATTTAGAGGCACATAATGATGTTTAAGTAGAAGTAGTTAACGCAGAGGATAATTTTTAGAAGAGTTATGATGTAGTTCAAAAAAATGCAAGGGATTCTACACATCATGAATACAGAGCAGGCTGGGAAATGGAAGAAAATGGGGTGAGACCAAAAATAAATATTATAAACATTAGAGTTTGCAATCGTTTTGGGTTAATTGATGTTGATGACATGAGACATGATTTATAGGGGGAATGTCTCAGGATTATGTTGTTTGGGAGGTTTATTTGTATTGTTTTGTTACTTAATAGACTTCTTCAGATTACCTTTCTAGCATCCAATTATTCGTGGTTAATCCGGATCATGCTGGACATGTTGATGGTGGGTCCATGATTATTGAGTGAGGGATCAATCATCCATATTCTTAACCAAAAGAATGTATCCTAAACTCTTGTTTTAAACATGCTAATGACCATAAAGATATTTAGGATCTGGTTCAAGAGTTTTAAGGAGATCCATTGAGGACTCCATAGATGGGGGTATGTGTATCATTTAAGAGAGGAAGGATTACTCCTTTTTGAATTTCCTTATAGAGATAATATCAGTGAAGATGTTGAAAGATAAGAAAAATGGGCAACCAGTGTATGTTAGGTCATGCTCTTGATCAATCCGTGAAATTTCTAATAATATCTGAAGAAAAAGTTGTGCGTGTTTTCTCAATCAATTATACCAAAGAATATGATTATAAAATGATGGGGGAGATAATAATGGTTGACTCTCAATGAAGAGAAATATGCTTGGATAGAAGGTAGGACCATATCATGGTAAAGGGATTCAATAATGGGAATATATGACTTGAAGAGTATATCCAGTCCCTGAAAAAATTAGCCTTCTGGTTCGAAGACCTTATAATGGGTGAACCAAATAGTCCAGCAAAAAACATCTCTTGGGAATAATTTTGGGTGATTAAATTTTGAATGATTAAAATTACCTTTAAAGAATCTGTTATTTTCTTTTATATTTGAAATCATGGTCTTTCACGTTTTTGTAAACGTGTTTGAAAAATAAAAATTTAATTTTCAATCACCCCTTTAAAATACAGGTGTTTTGTTTAATATACCTATACTAGAAAAGGATGTTTTAAATTATGGTGTGAATCTCCATCCAAATTATATTTATTAGTGGGTTCCATTTATCCCACTGATTGAGAGAAGTGAATACCAAGTGTAGTATCACCTTGATTTATGTTACCATGAAACTTCTAAATTGACATATTTTTATTTATTTACTATATTAAACTTTTATCAGTTATATAATAATTACTTTTGTATAAATTAGAAAATTTACACCTATCTAACATTTCATTCACCTCTCTATCAAGGAAAAAAGGTTTCTCCAAGAATTTTCAAGTGTAAATTTACCAAAAAAATGGTATATTAGGTATAACTAGACCATGAGACTAGGACATTGTGAAAAAATTCTATAATGATTTTGGGGTTATATGTTTTTTTTATGAATTTTTTTTGTTCATATTAGGGTTGAATAGTTATTTATATGGAATAAGAAATATTGTATAAATAGTTTTAGTTTTTTGTGTAATAGTTAGTTTCTTGATATTGGATAGTTCAATACCAGTTCATTTATGAATTAGGAAATTCTATCATGTATCATCATAATTTTATAAACCATAGAGTAAGGCATATGTAATGTGTCTATAAAGATATTATGATCGGGGATTATGGGTGTCAATGCTTGACTGATAGTGGAGATCAAATAAAAGTAAGCTTATTTTCCCAAAATGAAGTAAATGTTATGATTGTGGAAACACCATTATCATGTTTTGGTTTTAACCATTTTTTAGGTAGAGTTTTGTGGGAATAAGTGATGATGCATATAGAAAACCAAAAATGATAATGGTAAGGGTTTTTTTTGTGGAGATTAAAAACAAGAATACATTATATATCTATCTATCCATGTGGGTGGTTTTATAATAATCTAGCTTCGATAATACCACTATATTATAGTTTCAGGATGTGCTGGTGGATTATGCAGTAGGGTTGGAGACAGACCAATGGAAAATTGTGAATTCAACCAATTAAATGATTATGTTAGTTTTTTCAATCTCGTGAATAACAAAATTCTTAATTCATTAATGTGAGGCATCATCATTTTGATTAATCTTGAGTATGAATGTATGGGTTGTAGGACAGATGATTTGGAGGCACTCAGGAATGGTGCTTGACATTTGGTTGTCTAGTTTTAGACGGTGATATCAACTATGGTTGTATGACATAAGGGAATTAGAAATCAATGAATTCAAATTGGGTGGGATATATGAAATTATTGGAATTATATAGTGTCATGATGCTTGATCAATTGTGTTTTTCTAAGATAGTTAGTGAAATGAGGTAACAAATTGTGCATTTTATAGAAGATTGATAGTTATGGATTATATACCAATATAAATGAATTATTATGGTGATAAGAAAAATTTATGATGGGATAGTGTATGAGAAGCCATTGGTACTGTGATATTCATTTAGATTAGGTGTGGTTTCGGAATGATCGTATCCTATACGAGGTATGGATTGAGACCATGCATTGAGTTTTGGGGACTAATTTGGGCAATGATAGATGAATGCGGAGACTTCTTGTTGATGGAAAGTGTTATAGTTAAATGAATTTAATACCCTAGCTTTTATTTAGGATTTTATATTATTTAAATTTTATAAAGGTCATGATTTTATAACCATTATGGGTGTTGAAGAGGTTTTAGGGGATCTAATCTTGGATTGGGAGGAAATCAGGTTATTGTGGAGGAATCTTCTATAAGTATATTTTCTACTGGAACCTTAGTAAGTAGCCATAGATGTTTCAATGTCACTTCTAGTGGCCCTTTAATAATAGATAACCCTAAAAATATCTAATGGGTTGCAACAAAATTTATGGACGGGACATGAGTGTTTTTTAAAATTTCATTAATTGCTTAAAAATTAATTCAACTATACCTTTGAAAGGGTAGAACCAATTGGATGACCATAGTAGTGTTTCATGCTCCTTCCACCCCATCGCTAGTCATTCATAATATCAAGCCTGGTTCTTCATCATTGAGGATCATATTAATGTTTAATCTATCATAGGTGAGTTCTATGCGTGATTATTACACTATTATCCCATTTATTTTGGAATTATTTTTCTTTTTTTTTACCATTCATCCACAATGTTTCCAAATTTTGTAATTTTTAATAATTTATCATAATTTTGACTGACTTATTTTGAATCATCTAGTGTTTTTTGGTGACTAGGACCTTGTTAGACCCAAGTAGCTGGTCCCTTTCATTCATGTTGAAATTCACACATTTATCACACATTGTATGATTTGCAAAAAGTGTCACTTTGCTTCACATATCCTAAAATTTTATTAAAATATTTTCTTGAAATTTCATGGTATAATTGATAACCCTTATAGATTGGAGTGATTTCCTAAGGCAATGGCTAGAAATCTATGTCATTAGTTAAATTACCCAGGATTTTAAACCCATAAAAGTAAATTTATCTACAATATATTGTGCCACACACAACAGAACAATAAGAAAAAACCCATCAAAAATAATCCATGAAATCTTAAAATTATATGAATGAAATAATAATTACTATATAAAAAGATAATAATCAATTAAAATAATTATATATTTATTCTTTTACTTGGTTAACATTTTTTAAAAAAATGTATGAAATTAGATGAACCATTTTTAAAAAGGTATTTTATTTTACCATAATATATTAAATTGACAATAGTGAATTTTTTTTATTAAAATCAGTAATATCTAGATTTTTTATCTAATATTTTTTCATTTAGTAAATAATAATTTTTTTAAATTATCAAATAAAATTTAGTTTAAAAAGGTATTTTTTAATAAGTTTTATTTTCTAAATGTATATTAATATTAAAATTTTATGAAAAAATTTCTTAATTTTGGAATTTAAATTTTAAGAAAATGAACATTAATTTTTAATTAGACATTTAATATTATAAAAATTTTAATTTTTGATATTTTTCTAAAATAATTGATTTCTAGGTTAATAGTAAAAAATATCACTGTTATTTATAGAATTACATTTAAACTAAATGACTATGAAAAGAAATTTAATAAAAATATATATATTTATAAATTAAAATTATCAATTATAATAATTTATTATATTTATAGAAGTCATGTTTCATGTTTTGTTAAATGAAGTAATACATTAAAAAAAACTATTTTTATTTCATTTTATTATATAATAGTTTTAATCAGCTAGAGAAATAATCTCTACAAAAATGGATATCATATTTTAGATGAATATTACTTTATTAATAAATATTATAAAATTAATTGTTTTTCTTCAGAAAAGATGATTACTAAGATTAAATTTTATTAGCTCAATAATGTTAAAACATAATTTTTCAAAGAATTATTTAATTAATAATTAATATATTTATCTAAAAAATATGTAAATATATTCAAAAAATGATATGTATATAATTTATAAACCTATATATAAATATATTATTACACATTCAACTAATAATCAATTTAAATAATATTCTAAACACTTAATGAATGGTTAAGACAAAATTTTTATATAAAACAAAATTTTATATAATATATTTTTTAAATTAATAGTTAATTTTAGATTACTTTCAAAATGAATTAGAATAAATTGACGATAAATTTAGGTTCATGAAACTCAAATTTGGCAATAAGGTTGATTTTTTATATTTTTTAAAACCTATATTAATTTTTTAGAAACTAGTTGACAATGTAAAAACCAAAATGGTCTAACATAAAAATAAAGTGGTAATTTTCTTAAAGCATGATAAAAAATTTGGAAAATGAGTTCTAGAAGATATATGGACTACATACAACCCCAAAGTCCATTATTTATCAATTTTGAAATCATTGATCCTTGAATAGTGACCTTCTGTTTTTGAAAAACTATTATTATTCAGAGAAGTTATTTTTCATCACTTATAAACATGGAAACTACTAACCCTTTATTAAAAAATAATTAGTTATAATTTATTCAAAAATATATTCCATATTTATCCTCAAATAATCTTATTTCTTTTAAATAATCCTTTGGTATTAATTATTTATCCCAATATGTTCTTTTATAGGGTTGCATTCAAGTGACAGTTCAAGGTCTAAACATGATTAATACATAGATATTATTCTTTAATTCTAAATATTTCAATTCCAAAACTACCCTAACCATACTAATATAATGAAATCAATATCATTATAATACTTAATATTAATTATATAAATTTAATAAACATAATATATTCCTTACCAATAACTTTGACAAACCAAATAACATTGATCATGCATTGTATGGATTACTACCTCCAATAAATAACAATTTTTTATTTTTCATATTAATTTTCATTATTTATTGATACCACATCAAATAATATTCAAAAATATAGAATTACATTAATAATTTACTGATTATTATTTTATAATTATATCACTTTCTAAATTAACCGTACTCACACATTGAGTTATACAGTGTTCCTGTTTGGGTCAACTTAACCACCCATATGAACTGTATTATAAAACATTATTATGGATGAATACGGGAACTAAAATACTAATATTATGATAATTTATTAATAAATTCATTATATTTTATATTTATGGAATGTTAATATAAATTGTTTATCTTAATTTTGAAATATGGTCCTAGATCACCAGGATTACCAAAATAAGGAAACCTTGATTCGATATTCATGTAAAACAAAAACGATAAGAAAAACTATATATAAAGTAAATATATTATTATAATAAATGTTACTTAGTAAATGAAATATATATGATTAATGTTCTTATGAATGTATCAAATAAATATAAAATTATTATTCTAGAAGTTAGCTAGATTTTTTGAGCAAATCATGTCAATAGTATGATTTATATAATACAAATTAATGATTTTATATCATGATCCAATAATATTTCAAGATATATAAAGTTTCATTTTTAGTATTATCCATCAAGGGGTATATATTTGAAGGTTTCTAATTTTCAATGGGTGTTATTTGTCTGAAATTTAATTTCCAGATACATATTTTTATAATGCACCCTAAATTTTTTTATATATAATAATTTATACCTAAAGAAATTATTTTCCAATATTCAGGTAATTCATGGGTTTTAAATAGTCATATATTTTTCTTTCATTAAATGGTTTTTGATTCAATGGTCATCACTGTCATTAGATTCTATATTAATTTAACTTCTTTTATTGCGTTTCAATGGTTCTTATTGAACTTTATTCTTTCAATTTTGGTTGATTCTAACCTAAGGTTTAATTTCATGATACATTCTATTCCTAACTGAGGTAAATGACACTTTTGTTTCAAATCATACTCTTTGATGAATTTAATCCCCATAAAAACTAAAATTTCATTGAGCTCAATTATTGTCCTCTTCAACAATGGAATTGCAAACTTTTCCATATTTTACATTCCCTTCGATGTTCCAATTTCTATTTATAAACCTAAATATATATTATACCAAGTTACATTTTTATTTTCTTTATCCTATTTTAAAAATTATTTTTTATTACACATTTTTTATATGGGTTTTCATCAAGTATATGTGATAATGTTTTTCCATTCACCAAATATGAGGTGTTATATATTAGACTCCACATTTATTTTAAAAAACATTATTTCATTTCATGGATCAATTATAGATTTTTATGTTTCAAAATTATGTTTTTTCAAAATTATTTTCTCCAATCTTTTAACTTTGTGTTCTTTTCAAGGATTATCTATTGAATATTCTTTTTCAAAATTTAATATCTTTAAAATTGTTTTCCCTTTAACTTTTTGGAAGCATTATATATTTTCATGGCTTTATACTTTATATTTATTTCCTAATAATTTTTTAAATGAATTATTATCAATTTATAAAATGATTCCTATGGGAAAATTAAATTTCAAAAGTACTGCAACTTCATCTGTTATTTTAAAGATAAAAGAGTTTTATAAAAATTATTTTATAATTTTGCAACCATTTCTCGGTTATTTATAAAGTATTATTTTCCTTTGATTTTATTTTTCCTCATAAACCCTTATATGTTCTTTATAATATTTTTTGTGTGATTGATTTATGGGAATCAAACATTGAATTTCTTGAGGTCAATTTTGGTGAAAACATCATGAAATGTTGCAAATCCAATTGTTACTTCTACAGGTTATTGATGATGTAATGAATATAACCCATTTTATACCTTGGGATTTTATGATATTTTTAATGATTGATATCTTATGAAACATATATATATTATCTTTCATTAAGTTGTGGTTAATACCTATACATCCCTCTAACGAATTGAGTAAGGATTTATATATCCTGATATAATGGGAAACATGTTTTGATCCTGACCCATAAAGTGAAATAGGTGAGTGAAGAATAATCCACCAAGGGAAAGAGGTGATTGAAAACCCGATCACCTAATGGAAACATTTTATAATTCCTGATCCAGTGTGTTTTTATTCACATTCTCAGGTTTTCTCTATATTTTTATGTTCTGAATTATATTTATTCTATGATTTCTCATGTATTATACTATATGGTTTATCTAGTTATATTTTCATTACGATATATTCATTGATCTTGAATGTTCTCTCATAACCATATATGTATATTTTGTTCACTTATGACCACCATTGGTTATTAATTATCCTTTCCTTACTATTAAGCTATTCTTCCCCTTAATAATATTTTCTTTTCCTAGGATACATTTATAGGAATTACAAGGGAGATATTTAGAAGGGTGTTTAGAATTGAGATATTATGAATAAATATTGATGAGCATGTAATTTTTGTTTTTAATATAGAAATTATTATAGGAAACTAAACCTTTTGTTCTATATTTTGATAGAATATTTTTAAGATAAAATGATTATTTAATAAAAATAATGTAATCAATGTGATTATTTAACTTGGTTCACTGTAATTGGTATCAAAGTGTGGTTTAGTGATTTAGTGAATTTGTTTAGAGAACATTAGTTAAGACCTAGGGATAAACATATGTATAGTATTAAATACCAAAATAATGTTATATAAGGGAAAATATTGTTTTCCATGATATTTCATCCCTTTCTCAATACTATATGTGGATGTGGGATCTAGCATTGATATAAATCTAGGTAATAAACACGAAAAAGGTGGATTGGGTATTATAACATCATCAACCAGTGCATAAAAAATTTGCCCAAAAATAATCATGGTTTAATACTCCACATGTATACACTATGGTAAATAAATATTCTCTCTCTAATGAAAAATTATTAATGATTTGGGAATGATTTTATAAAATTTGGTAAGATATCAGAATAGAAATACATCCTTGGATAACCATGTATTAAAAAATGAGGGAAATAAGTTGATCAAAAAGTATCATAGGTTAATAATAATGGATTAATAGGGAACTACATCGTAAAATTGATTATTTTGTAACACAATGAGATTTTTTGAAATATTTATTTTGAATTTATTTTAACTTTTTGATATTGCGCATTTCACGAAACACTTAAAATAGATTTTTTGTATTTAATCACTTTGTTTGGAATATGCTATAACAAAAACCAAGTTCAAAATTCAGTAAATGAAACATAATGATTATATTTATCTACATAGAACACTGAGGATATTTTATATTATATGAAAGACTTACTATCCTCGATGGATTTCAAAACATGAAATAACGAGTTTTACCGAAAAATAATTTATTATTTAAATTATAATTATGTTATATAATATAATATTACCTAGACATTATGATAGTGTTTATGAATAATATTAAATAACTTATGGAAATAAATGGTTTAAATCACTGGTTACAAATTAATTAGAAATTAATATAAGAACCAATTGAATATAAAGGGAATGTTTTTCTAAAAACTAATTTTATAATAACAATGGAATATTTATCATAATAAATTAAATTTAATATATTCTAGTGAATGATATTAATGAAATATTTATCTTATATATTCCATGAAATACTATGAAATTAATTTAATATATTTTATAGGCATTAGATAACAACAAACCAGATATTAAACCGAAAAACAAATATTTTCATATAAAACAAGTTTTATAACATTTTAATAGGAAACCTATTTTAAATATAAAGTTTGGAACAATAATAAATATTTTATATGAAATTAAAAATTATTTTTTAAATGGAATCCTAAAAATTATGTTATGTATTTTTTTTAATTTTCAATGATGTTTTATTTTAGGATGAATAATGAAAAATACTAAATTTTAATTCAAAACATCATTTTCATGTAATTTATCTAAAAGGATAAATTATATTAATAATTATATATAATTATATTTATATCAAATATATATTAATTAATAAAATTTAGGTCATTTTTACAAATATCACTTTATAATTAGATATAAAACATAGTAAAATTTTGAAACTTTTTTTATTAAAACCTCGTATTGTCATCCCATCTACAATATTAATTTTAAATTAATTTCCTCACTTTTGTGATTTTAATTTACAAAAATAGATTCCATATTTGGAATAATAACAATTTATAATGTCAAATAATTTCAATTTTTTTTACCAAAAATATTATTGATTGTATTTAAAATTAATTACAACGATTAAGAGGAAAAATATATTAAAAAGGGACTTAAACATAATCTTATATGCCAAAATGACGTTCAAACTTGTCCAAAATCAATTTTATACACATATTTAGACTATATCCATTCATTATTATAATTTTATTAGTTAGTGGGATAATATTCAATAAAATTACACTATTTCAAGTTTTATGTATGGAAAATAACAAAAAAATATTTGTCATTACCTTTAAAATTAATAAAACATTTAGATGTGGAAAAGAAATATACATTTAGGTTATAAATATGCTTTTGAAATATAAATGAGTTACTTTTATCATAATTATTTGTCATTAATTTGAATAGATCAATTAGTCATATGACATGGAAAACAGACATTGACATATATATTATTTAATTTATAATCAAATAAAATAAATGGTGCTCAAAATATAAAATGTAAATTAAATTTAATGTGTTATTGTGTTCCAATAGAAGTATATATATTGTTAAATATATGATAGAAGAACATATTATAATTCTAATAATTTTTTTTTAAAATTTTCAAATTAAAATTATATAAATATTTTCATGAATAAAATTAATGATATTATAAAATAAATTATATTATATTTATTGATTTAAAATAAATAATAATCATACATTCTTAAAATTTATTTTTATGTATTAAAAAATATAAAATATGGTCTATTAATGGACCAAATATTCTTTTATAATGATCATATAGACACCTAAATAATAAAATCACTATTAACACTATTGAGGTTAGAGAAATGTTTTTGCATGTTACGTGAGATTATTTTAATATTGAAAATAAAAAAAAAAGATAGTTTATTTTTTAAATTATATATCATATTTAAAATTAAGAGTGACAATATTTTATAACAAATGAAATCTTAATTTTTTCATAATGGTAAAATTACATAGGTTGGAAAACTATTTACCCAAATGAAAAACAAAAATTTAAAATATAAGAAAACACAATGACCAAGGGAAAAATTATAAAAATGAACTTAATTTTGTGTTTTGGAGATTTATTTAGACCATAGATTCTCTTTAATCCATTATTTTTACATTTTTTAAGCATAATATGAATGAAAGACCACCCATTAGTTCTTATCTATTGGTATTTAGAAGAATGGAACTCATTATCCACTATAGAAAGGAATTCACTCTACCCCTTCCTAAAACCTATCAAGATACCTTTTTCATTTCAAAATTCTATCAAAATAGTCTCCAAAATCTCTAAAATATTAATTGAATCCTTATTTTATTCATAAATCCATTCAAGGAATCCCTTTTAGGGAAACCAAATGGAGTTACCCAAAGAGGTGGTATCATCCTTCCTCAACCTCTTTTGTTTTGTCTTATTCTCTTCCCCCAAAATAATAATTATTATATGGTTATAAAATAAAATAGGTATAATAAATATACTATATTTTTTTTATTCTAAGGTTTTTACCCACACATACACACACTTCCATCTAATGGGTAATGAACTTACCGTTATTGTGCACAACGAACCACCACCTCACAAAACGATGTTGTTCGTTTTTATTTTACCACATCTCAAGGATGGGAATTATGATAGAAACTATGTTTTTATATGATATATATGATATATATAATATATTAATTCCACTATAATTATTATATATCATATAACTTCATGCTTTCAATTTTTTGTAAATATGATAATTTCTTTTGGGGATGTGTGGACTATCGCCTTCTCAAAGCTATATGATTCGTTCACACATTAAAATGAATGTATTAAAGATGGTTTCAGTAAAATTATGTGATATATATTGGATAATAATTATAATTTGATTATATTATATATATAAATATATTTTATATACTTTCTTTCTTTCAACATGTCAATAACAAAGAAACAAAGTTCATGTGTATGTATGACCCACAGTCTCCATAAATGGTGTATTTCGTTTAATATTTATATATTTTATAGATTACTATAAATAATTATATAATAAATATAAATGATATTGATATCATTTTTTAAATTCTTAATATCTTTATATTACTATAAGGACCATAAATATAACAAATCAATCCACAAGATAAAAACAATGTGATTATTACCAGATATGTAATATTAACATTCAGTTGTTAATAAATGGTAAATATAAAGTCATAATAAAGTCATATATAATGTTATATATAAAAACATGGTGATGTGGTGGATGTGTAATAAAATTACATATATTATATATGTGTTTTTAATGTGTACAATGATATTCAATACTAAATGTAAGGGGTTTTCTCTTCTCACATTAAATTCCATGAGATGTATGCATTACTTTACACTCATTTATTTTGTGTGGTGAATAAGATACACATGTATCTATTATATTATACTTTTAAATAAATATTTTGGTATAAAAATAAATTTTTTTATCAATCTTTCATGGGTGTTATGTTTCAAATGATATGAAATCGATAAAGTAGTTGGTTTCAATTTTCCAATATTGAGACACATGTCATGTTTTTTTCATTTATTTTAATATGAATTGTATTTACTTTTTTTGAAATGAAATAAAAGATTTATTCTTTTAATGATATTATAAGATTTATTTAAAATTAATATGATATTATTATCGTGATTTAAATTTACGAAATTGGAAATTGTTTATTACTACAATCCCTTTATCATTGTGGATTGTTTATGATTATAATACCATTGATTTAATATTATGATCCAACTCTCAAGAACACTAATTTATTTTATTTTTATATGGTTATTCATAATATATTAAAATATTGTTACCATTTTTCCAAACATTGGTTCTTAATATAATTAAAAACTGTTTTTGGGAAATCCATCTTTATCTCTCTCTCTTTTGTCAAAAATGCCTGTTAATTCAAAACCATGTTTTCTAAAAATGTTTATCAAAAATAATTTATGTTTAGAAAGTTTTTTAAATTATTTTAAATTATTATTTATAATTTTTCAAAGAAATAATATTTTAAATTATTTTTAATCATCATTTATTTTTTAGCAAGGAAAATTATATTAAAAATGAATAGAAGATTTTATCAAAAAAGGTATTCAAAATGATTTGAAATATTCTATTATAATATTTCAGGAAAAATGGATTTAAAAATTATTTAATTTTTAATGATCATTTTTTATATCAGAAAAATATTTTCGACATGACATTTTTCAAATGATTTTCATGATACATTTTTAAATTGTTTTCAAATAATATGATTTTGAAAATGTTATCTGTTTTAAAATGTACTGTTCCAAGTGATATTTTAAAGTAATTATCCGTATTAGATGAAGTATTTGGTTATTGTTATTATTTACTAGTGATATGATCCATGGAATCCATTCATATTATTTCTAATAATGATTTATGTTTTGATATCCTATTGTTTTTGAAAATCGTTTCTCTTCAATGGGATATACCATGATAAATTGCTGTTATACCCTTTTATATTCCATGAGTTATATTATTTGGTATCCTAATTTTTTCACAGTTTATTCTTTAATGATGAAATTATGATACCTATCTCTTCTCCATAAGTTATGATACAATGAAATGTTAATGATATGAATTTAATTTTGGGATTTATGAAATGAATATTTATGAAATTGTTGTACTTGTATGTATGCATTCATAATGATATTGGTGGGACCTATATCTCTCATTAATTCATTAGTTAATGATAAATTGTAGATGATATCAAAGGTTACAAGGGTTGTAGCCCAAGGCAATAAACAAAAAGGTACATAGGTTGTAGGCCAACTCAAAAAACAAGAAGTTATAGAGGATATAGCCTAAGCCTAAAAACCAGAAGGTATCTGGGTTATATACCAATGATGAAAACAATCAGGTACACAAGTTGTAGAGAATTCCTGAAATTAAGAGGGTAAAAAAGTGGTATCCCAATACATAAAATAAGATTTTATACATTTTGTTAGTCCAAGAGTGAAGCAGGTACATGGGTGTTAAGAAAATCCTTACATGTTATTATGGTCTTGGTAGGTATCCTTAATGTATTATTTTAAATTCTTATGTGTGTTCCACAACTACAATTTCTTAATCCTAGGGAATGATTTCATAGATTATGCCCTTGTTTAGCTTATTATTATAATCTTATGACCCTCAAATAATTATTCCATGATTGATGTTTTTGATCATTGATATGCAGGGTATGATCTTATAATGTTATGATCACATTCACATACCCTTATGCATGTGTTTATACTTTCGGTCCTCCTTTTTTTTACCCTTAGTGAGTATATGAGATCACCCCTTTAACAATTACCTTCCCCAATCAATGAAGATATATTTCATTAATGATATGTCTAAGATATGAGATAGTATAAAAGAACACATTATAATATAATGTATCTCACTCATATACAATAGTTTATATTTCCATGTATCCAAAGGCACTAAACTAATACAGTATTTCAACATCTATTGTATAATAATATAAGTACTCTAAAAAATGATAAAATATCTATGAATGTTAATCTTTAGTGGTTATAGTTGGTCTTAGAGTGACAATTTTTTCACCTATTTGGAAATATTAGGAGAAAATATTAGTGAAATCCCAAGAAATATTTCTTACGATATGTCTTAGGATTTATTTAAGGATAATATTATGGATAAGGAAAATTATATGGAAAATGGAATACAATTTTGTAAAACAATAGAGTTAGTGATTTCTGAGAATTAAATCCCTATATGGATATAAATTGTGGATGTGGCTCTATCATAGATGTACCTTGAGTTAACAACTCCGAATATGTTCATCAGGGTTGACTCTAGTGTAACCATTAATAAAACAACAATCCTTGATGAAGAAATAGTTTTACACACATAATGGATTTTTATTGCGAATTCAAAAACATTTTTCAAACCATCATGATAGATTTAAGTAAAAAAATTAATATGAATAACCATGGAAGATACTAAGTTGATATAGATTAAATAATTAGTTTTCATGATTTACACATATAATATATTATTTTCCATGATTTTGAGGTTGTCTCATATGATAAATTTTTCTCACAAGATGATTCGTAGTTTTAATTAATTAAAAGAAATATAAGGTGCTTTATTAAAAATGAATGGTTCAGATTTGGAATATATGGGAATTATACAAATTAATTTCCTATGTTGAGATCCCATTAAGAGAATCAAGAAGGTGGTGTGAGTATTTTTTATAATTCTGTAGACAAATATACCATAAACAACATGTGAATGGTATAAGATTCTATTATAGTATTTTTTACATTGATAATAAGAATCATTATTGGTTTTAGGTTGAGGATCGTTATGATATGATCTAAATTTTATACTCTATGAAAGGGGTATTAAGGCATAATATGATAAAACATGGGTAATATTTTAATAATGAATTTAGATAATTTAAGTATTTTTGTTTTAGAATTCAATTATTAGGTCACATGAATCATGAAATATAAAAGTATCTTTAGTATATGTTTTTAATTAAGGATTGAAAAGCATATTTGGAGTGGTGATGAAGACATAGAAAAGTGATTTAAAGGAAATGAAATGTTTTCAATTAAGGGAATATAACACTTAATGTGTACCTGATGTGGATAAAATTGGTTTCATCTTAGATAATGTGGATAATGTAAATTGAATATTGCTAATTAGTTTATAAATATTTATTTATTTTCTTTAAAATTGTTTTATTTCGTCATTGATGTAATTGGAAACTTCTTGGATTTATAGAATATATCCTATAATATTCCGAATAAGGAATCAAGAATGCATTCCACAAGTATTTATTGTAATTTAGTATACTACAATGATTCAAGAAAACATAGAATGAGGTTATTATCATGTTTTTAGTGTCATAACCAATAACTAATTTGTGATATATGGGGGATTAATTTAAATATGATTTCATGACCTTATTTCTTATCTGTTGGTTTATCATTGTTCATAAGGGTTATATGTTAACCATTTTTTGGAAAGATTATGTTAATATATATATTATGTTTGTCAGTTTAAAGTATTATCTCACCACATGAGAATTTCTATATATTGGATAACATGTGATAAAATTTTTGTTATCATATAGACATATGGAATGAACTGTCATTCTATTTATGGATCTCCTGATCCATTAGTTCTTCATGAATTAAAGAATTACCATTTTTACCTATAGTAAGAGAAAATGTGATAATTTATTATGGGAAAACCAAATTCTGAGATTGTGTATATGTAATAGAATAAAAAAAAATAATCATATATTCTTATGAATTTTCTTAAAATTTAGGAAAAATAACCTTCAAACAAATTTTCTTTATCCTGGTACCTCTGTTTATGATGAATCAAATGACCCCATAGGTCATCAATTATTTATGGATTTTTGATTATTAACTATCACCTAACAATGTTCTATTTCACACTCCATAAAACATTTATAGTTATATTTCTATTTCATGTACATGTTTTCACTTACCTATTATGGTATCATATGTAAAAATCATGTTTTTTGTCACTTTGGGTAATTATTATATTTCTAACTTTCCAATTTTAAAGTAGGTTTTAGAATTAATTTTTATGATTTGGGGTTCAATGAAAATAAATTTCGTGTCTTAAGCCTTTGATAACCAATAAAAATTTCAATGTAGAAATTAATTTGTTTGTGGTAGAATGTAAAATCTTGAGATTTTGTGAAAAATATTAATTAATTAATTTAATCATTTGGATATTGTGAAGTTCAAACAACACTAAATTTAATCTTTTATATTAAAGAACTATATTTGGATTTCATTATTTGAAAAACATATTTAATCATTCAGTACATGAAACAAAATGATTATATTTCTCTATATGGAACACTTTGGTAATCTCATGTTACATGCAAGATTAACATTCCTCTATGGCTTGTGTAACACCAAAGATTTATTTTTACCAAACAATAATATATTATTAAATTTATTATTATCTAACATAATATGATATAACATAGACATTAATATTGAGGTTATTAATATGTATAACAAACTTATGAAAAGACATTATTTAATTCAATATAAACAATTTAATTAGATATGAATATAAGAGCAGTTGAATACAAAGGGAATGTTTTTCCAAAAAACAACTTTTATGCTCACAAATAAATTTTATCCAAACTAATTTAATTAATTAATATTAGTGAATGATATCGGTGGGAAATAAATTATATATATTCAGTGACTTATTATTTTAATCATGCGATTTATTTTATAGGATTAAGATAATATGAAACCCAATATTATAGATAAAAACCTATATTTTTTTTATAAAAGATATTTTACAACATTTTAATGGATAACCTATTTTAATTATATATTTTTTTACATTTTTAAATTTTAAATGTCATAATAAACATCATTTGTTATTGCGAGACAAAATAATTTGGTTATAGGGAATTGTTTGTGATTTTGGGAAGTTTCATTTTCTATTGAACTGTGAAAATATTGAATTATAATTCAAAACATCTTTTTCTAATAATTTATTTAAAAGGATAAATTATATTTATAATAGGTTTTAATGTATAATTATATAAGGTATACATCAATTAATCTATTTTAGGATATTAGGATTAATTTCACTTTGAATTTTTATATCAAAACATAGGAATCTTTTGAAAATTTTTACATTAAAAACCCAGTTTGTCGTCTTGTTTGTAGAGTTGATTTTAAATTTTTTTTTTCAACATATGTGATTAAAATTCAAAAAATTGAATCCTTATTTAGAATAATAATAAATTTTAATTTATAAAAAGTTTTACATTGTTTTTTACCAAAAGGATTATTAAATGTAATGAAAATTAATTACAATGTTTAAGAGGAAAATTAATTGTACAAGTGAATAAATATTTAATTATGGGCCAAAACAACCTATAAACGTGTCCAAAATATTTTTTATGACCATATTTAGACTATACCACTTCATGTATATAATTATACGAGTTATTTAAATAATATTAAAAAAATGTTCCCTATTTTATTGGTTAAGTAAGGGAAATGACTAAATAAAGGAACTTTCCTTACCTTTAAAATTTATAAATTGTTTTATATGGTCAAAACAACATATTTTTTGTTATAAATATCCATTTTAAGTATAAATGAGTTAATTTTATCATTATGTTTTACCATAAATTGTTATTTATTAATTAGTTACATTAAACGCATACCAAACACTAACACATGAATTATTTAGTTAATAATAAAATAAAATAAATGATGCTAAAAACAATAAAAGTAAAGAAAATTAAATGAATTATTGAGTTAATTTATTTTTATAGAATCAAATATCATGATTAATATATTTTAATTTATTATATCTGAAATTAAATAATGTTTTTGGATTTTTTAAATGAAAAATAAATAAACAATTTCAAAATTGAAATTATTTTTACTTTACTATAAAATATATTTTATTAAAATACATTCAATTAATATAAATCATAAAATCATAAAAATTAATTTTATGTATTATTACATATAATAATATTGTCTATTAATTTAACTAATGATATTTTATAACGATCATATAGACCCATAAATAGTAAAAATGTTTCTTTCCCAGTTCGTGTAAAAGATGTGTTTATGCACGTTACATGCAATTGTTTTATAATAAATTTATAGAAAACATGTGGTTTCTATTTTATAAATTATAAATAATATTCATAATTAATGGGACTATATTTTTTAACAAATCACACCCTGATTTATTCTTAGTGGTTAAATTACATAGTTTATGAAACTAGTTACAAAAATAAAGAACCAAAATAAAAAATAGGGGAAACATAAATACTATAAGAAAAAAATTATAAAACTGAACTTTTTTTAATGCGGTGGATATTTTTTTCTTCCATAAATTAACTCTAGTCTATTATTTTTCAATTTTTGTAGCACATGTGTTACAGGATACATCCCATTAGTTCTTACCTTTTGTTATTTACAAGAAACCACTCTTCATCCAATATAAAATAACATTCACTCGTCCCCATCCCCACACATCTAAACCATTTAGGATCATCAAAAATCTAAAAAAATAGTATCCAAACATCCATCCAATAAACCAATAATACTTTCTTTCATAATACTTCCAACCAAGGAATCCATTTGGTGGAAAATGAAAGGAGATACCCAATAATGATGTAGTATCCTTCCACAAACTGTTTTGTTTTGTTTTCATTCTCCAACCCCTAATTTTTTTATTAAAATATTATATAATAACTTTTTATAGTAAATATAATTATATTTTTTTATTATAATGTTTCTTCCTACACCCACACACACTTCCAATTGATGGGTAAAAACATACATTTCTTGGGTACTGTGAACTACAACCTCCCAAAACGATGTTGTTCCTTTTTTTCCTTTACCTCCTCTAATAGTTAAGAATTACGATATAAACTATATTTTTAAATGATATATATGGTATATATGATATATTAATACCTTTTTAATTATTCTATAAAACATAACTTCATGAATTACATTCTGGTTAAATATGATAATTTCTTTTCGGGAGGTGTGGAATATCGTCTCCTCAAATAGATGGGATTAATTAACAAGTTATAAAGAATATAGTAAGGTTGGGTTTTTAAATATTTATGATATATATGAAATAATAATGATACTATTATAATAATATATATATATACATATATGTTATTTACTCTCTTTCTACCAATAAGATAATAAAACAGAAACAATGTTCACTTATAAGTGCGACCAACTATCTCCAAGAATTATGTATTTCATTTAATATTTTTTGTTTTACAGATTAATATAAACAAATTATAATAAAAATATATTTTATTTACAACATGATTTACATTTTATATATCATTATATAACTCTGAGAATGAAAAATATAAAAAATCAAGACACATGAGAAAAACTAAGTGATTATTACCCGAAACATAATATTAATATTGAGTTGTTAATAAATGGATAATATAAAGTCATAATAAAATAATAAATGGTATTATATATACGAATATGATTATGTGATGGATTTATAATAAACTTATATGTACCATACATGATATTTTAATTATTATGAAGAGAGTCATGACTTAGGGTAATAAGTTTTCTCATATCACTTTTAATTCAATGCGATTTATTCCTTATTTTCCATTAATTTATTTTGTGTGGAGTATATAATTGCCACAAATGTATTTTATGATAATTTTTCATAAAATTGTGGTTATTTACATATGTATGTTATGAAATATCTTTCATGGTTTTTATTTTTGAACTGTTACCAAATTAGAAAATAAGTTTTGTCTCATATTTTCTTTATTAGGACAGTTACTGTGTCATGCACCTATATTTTTCTATGTGGTTTATTTACTACTTTTGAAATGATATTTTTTTATTTTAATGGTATTACAATATTTATTTAATGTTTGCGTATTTTTTTATCACTATTTTATGTTACTAAATTCATAATATTTTATTTCAAGAATCTCATCATTTATCAAGATTGTGTATGATTATTCTCACATTAATAAAATATTCGGACCCATCACTCAATAAAACTAATTAATTGTATTCTCCTATGATTATTCATGATATTTTATTGTATTGGTACCATTTTTTCACTCTTTTGTACTTAAGATAATTAAATATGTGTTTTAATTGAAATATTACTTTATCAATCCCTTTTCCCAGAAATAAGTATTATTTCACAACCATGATTTCTAATTAGGTTTTCCAAAATTATTTTATTTTTAAAAAGTGTTTCAATTTTTTTCAAGCCAATTTTATATGTTTTAAATGTAAATAGTTTTGGAAATTATTTTAATGCTTATTTTATATATTTTCAAGGAAAATTTTTTTCAAAATGATTTTCAAGATGCTTTTATATGTTTTCATGGAAAAATGTTTTCAATATTATTTTCAAATTTTATTTATAATTTTTAAATTAATTTTTTTTAAAATTATTATAGAGATAATTTTATTTATTTTGAAGGAAAATTGTTTTAAAGATGAAATATATTTTAAATAATATTTTCAAATATGAAATAGAAATTTTCAAAAAAATATTTTAAATGAATTTTCATGATATGTTTTCTAAGTGGTTTCAACGAAAAGTATGTTGATAATGTTATCAGTTTTATAAAGTGATGTTCCAAGAGATCTTCCAAAATCATTCTCCATATAAGATGACATCCTTGGTTATAGTTATGGTTGGCTAGGGATATGATCCAAGGACACCATTCATATTATTTCTCTTAGAGGTTTATGTCTTTATGAATTTTTGTTTATGAAACTAGTTTCTCATCAACGGGTTATACCATTATAAATGATAATGTTACCCATTTATCATCCAATGTTTATATGAATTTTAACCCTTCTTCTTTTCATGGGTTATGCGTTGATGAAATTATTATGATACCTATATATTTTCTATAGGTAATGATTTTTTGAAATGTTTATGATGCCCATTTCAATTAATGGTTTTTGATATGATTGTTTATGATCTTGTGGAACACATAAGTATGATTTTATTATTATAGTGGTGGGGCCTATATCTCCCTCTTATGCATTGGTAAGTGATAAATGATATATTATCTCAAAGTGTACAAAGGTTTTATTCCAATCTTGATAACAATAGGGTATATGGGTTTCAACCCAAGCATGAAAAGAAGAAGGAAGATGGGTTTTCGCCCAAGATAGAAAACTAGAAGAAACATGGGTTGTATCCCAAGCCTAAAAATATGAGGGTACACAGGTTGTTACCCATTCATGAAAGTAAGAGGATACATAGGTGGTAGGACAGGCCAGAAAATAATAGTGCACATAGGTTTCTAGTAAGATATCAATGCAAGTTCATGTGTTATTTGCCCATGTGTTACATGTTAGGAAGGTCTTGGAAGGTAGCCCGAACATTAAATTTTCAATGCTTATGTTTAGAAAAAAAATCAATCCTTATTACAATGTTTATCTTTCATATATTATGATTTTGCTTCCATTTTTTTAATTTCTTATGAACTACTAATAATTATTCCATGATTCATTTTTATGATCTTTGATATGAAGGGTATGATATTCTAAGGTTATGAACAAATTCTCATACCCTTATGCTATCATTTGTACATAAATATCTCTAATTATTAGCATTAATGAGCATGTGAGATCACCATTTTTTATTATTTTCTTCCCCATGTTATGAATATATACTTCATGTTTGATATGTCTTAGAGGGGTTATAGTAATGTAAAACCCAGTGGGTGATAATTTAGGTCACTCATGTACTGACATTTACATTTCAATGTTTCTAAATGTACTAAACTAATTCTGTCTTTGGGAATCTCTAGATTCACGTATTATGTATTCTAAAAAATGTTGAAATGAATGTGTAGGTTAATATTTTTTGTTATTATTTTGAAATTTCAATTTTAGATTTCATTATTACTATTTTGTTTAGAGTAATTGGTTGAAACATGATTGTAAAAATGAAGCTGATAAATATATGTATCTAGAAGCCATGATGGATTATAAAAAAATGAAGGGGAAAATATAATTATTTTATAATGTTATTACAATCCTATTATGATGGATATTGTAAATTTAATTTTTTTAACCAATGTAGTGAGGATGATATCTTAGTAGATATTAAATATTTATACTTTTAGTTATTTTAATTTGTGAGTGATATTTATTGATTTTAAGATAGTGAATTCAAAAAGTTATGAGGTTTGTATGAAACATATAGGGATTTATATTTATCATTTTAATTTAATGTTTTCATAATATATTTTATGCAGTATAAATAACCAGGAAATGTAATTTTATGACAAGGTTATATTTTTAGGGATAAATCTTGAAGAAAAGATGATTGTGGTATAGATATATATTTGAGTTAACATACACTCAATGTTTATATAATAAATGATTGATTTATTTTGAAAAATTAAGTTAGGAATTATTGGTAAGATTGGGGTCTATAATTGATTCCTGATATTTTTAGTGAGGTTCATTAAATTATTGGTATTATGTTATATATTGACTAGTTTTTATCTTTATGAACTCCAAATTAATAAATAGAAAGTTAAATAAAGATTTAATTTTTGGGGGAATATATAATCTTAATGTTCTTTAGTGTCTCTAAGATTTAAATAGTTTTTGGAAAGGTATGGTATGAAAAATATATTATTTTTTATATACATATATGGGTGTATGATTTTATGAATGGTTAATATTGTTTGAGGAAAGAAAAGTAACTAGATATAACATAAGTTAGTAAGGTCAATGTCATATTATAATTTATATCCAAGTTGATGAATATGTCATGTATAAAGTCACATACTTTCATATATGAGTAATAATTAATATAGTTAGGGAAAAATTTATTTAAGGTGGTAGAATGCACTGATTAGAGATTTTGGGCACTTTAAATTAATTCAATTGTAAATAAATTATGTCACACATAGAAACAAAATAATGATAAAACTAAATAAAATGAATGAATACATATTAAAATTACATGAAGAATATAATAAATAGTAGATTAAAAATAATAATCATCTAAAATAATTACATATTTTTTTTCATAAATTGCAATTTTATAAAAGAACACCTTTAAAAGAGAAATTTTTAATAGATAACATAATTTTCTCAATAAATTATGTTGAAAATTGTAAATAGGTAATTATAAAAGTTAATATGAGGATTTATAAATATATATTTCAAAATAAAATTATTATTAGATTTTTATGAAATAATAATAATGACCCTTGATGTTTAAAAATTTCATTTTTTAATAAAACAAGTTTTTTTATATATCATGAATTTTAATTGAATGTAAAATATTAAAATATTAAAAATTAAATTCAATAGAATGACGATTTTTTTTAATTATACATTTCAAAATTATTTAAGGTGATTTTTCTGTATTTTCAAAAAATAATTTATATTTAGGAGAATAATAAAATTATCAATTTTTTAATGCCATTAATTTCAGCTTAAATATTTTTGAGACCATATTCTATTATATATATATATATATAAATTAAAATAAACCATTTCATTTAATATATGTACAATCTATCTTGGATGTTTTTGAAGATTAATTTACATTTTACTAAAAAAATTATTTTTTCATTATATTAATAATTCATTTTCATCACCTATAGAAATAAAACATATAAAAATGGTTTTTATATGTTATATGAAAATTATAATAATATGCAACATGATAAATTTAATTTTTTGGTAAAACATTTTGACTATGATGATTAATGTTGATGACCATGGTAATGGAAACATTATAATTTTAAAAGAAATACTTTATTAATATTGTGATATTTTTATCAAATAAAATAAATTAATATATTCCCAAATAAGTAATATAATTTTTAAACCAATTTGTAAATATATTATCACTCATTCAATTATGAATCAATAATAAATTTGATTAAGAACACTTAATGGTTAACACAACATTTATTTACAAAATATTCTTTCTATATATTAATAGTTTTGATTTAATAGTTAATTATATATTACTTATAATTTCAATTTTATTATTTATACAATAATTTTAGTTTAACCACACCCAAATTTTGTAAGTTGTTTATTTTATATTTTTATTAGAACACATATGACATAGATAAAAACTAGTTACCATGGTAGAAATGAAAATAGAAAAAAAATAAAAAACATGTTGAAAATGATTGAATCATGTTTAAAACAAGTGTTTAATTGAGTGGTGAATGATTTATCTACCTTATACAACCTTATAATAAATTATTCTAAAATATTTCCCCTATTAACCTATAATAGTTTCATTTTATTAATGGAAAATAATGGGTGTTCACAAAAGTTCTATTTTCATCACTTATAACATGGAATGATTCAGTCCATTCACACTATATCTATCCCTTTGTATTTACTCTAAAATATGGTATTTTTCTCCCCCTTCAAAAAAATATCATTTTAATAAACCTATATTATCCATTATTTATCCTAATATCTTCATTTAAAAGGTGACATTTATGAAAATGTTCAAGGTCCCAGCATGAGTATTACTAAATTGTTATGATTTCATTCTTAAATACTATAGTCCATTCCATACATAACCATAGAAATATATTGACATAAATATAATTATTATATTTATTTTTAATTATATTAATGTGTAAAAAATTATTTATTCCTCCCAAAAAATTATAATTTTTTTTATTATACGTTTTGTGGGCTACAACCACCACAAAATAATATTTTTTAATTTTCATTTTGATTTTATGTATTTTTCCTAAATACATAAAATATGATTAAAAACAAAAATAAATATACATACTATCACTATTTTTTTATAATTATATTGAACATTTCGTTAACCATACTCACAACATGAGTTGTAAAGTGTTCTTGTCTGGATAAATTTAATCACATACATAAGAAATACTTAAAAATATATCCTAGATGAATATAGAATGTAATATTTTAAATATATTATAATTTATTTATAAAATAATTATTCATTTTCTAGTTTTATAAAAATCATATCAATTTTTTAATTGTTATTAAAATATCATCCTTGATCGCGGAAATTATCAAAACAAACAGACACCGATTCAATTTTCATGAAAAATAATAACAATAATAAAACTATATAAAACGTAAATATCATACGGTAATGAATAGTCTTTATTAAAATAATTTTTGAATAAGAATATTATTAAAAAGTTTTCTACTAAATTTATGTTGATTATTCATTATTTTTATCACCTTTTAGAGAAAATTAGGTCTATGGGAAGGGTATTATATCTCAAATTTTTCATTATTAGTCATATTTCAAATTATACCAAATGATTTAATAGTAAATATATATCTATTTAAATTTTAATAATTTTTATCATTATCCTCTTATTTTTCAAGATATTTGTTTATATATTTGAAATCATAATCTTCAAGTGATTTTTATTCAAATGTTTCCAATGTACTAAGGGAGTTATTTGTCTCAAATTTAGTTTCATGAGACAAATTTCTGATTGTGAACCATGAACTTTTTTCGTAATAACCTAATATTTTTTAGGTATATTATGATTTAATTTCATCTTTATTGAGTTGAATTTGATCTATGAATTTATTTTTTTGGTTTTCAAGATTTTCTTGTGAGTTTTGGATTGTTTTTTGGGCCATTTTATGGGTGCATGGTTAGATCATCATTTACCAAAACCATGAAAATTATAAAAAAACAGTGTGTCTTATTGTAAGGACACTTGGGGTGGATAATTTTTTTTTCAATCAATGAAACCTTTTCCCTTGTAACCAAGAAAAAAATAACAGATAAAGCTCATAGTTTAACAAACCATTAATACTCTCCTTGAAATTGTGAAACTCATTATAGTGGAAAAAGAACAGCTAGTTCATGGTATGACAAAGAATGTTACCACACCATGTGGGTCCCATGAGAAGGTTGAGGACCTTCTATGTTTGATTAATTTTTTTAGTCTCTATGTGACAAAATAATATTCACATGATATAATGATATGAAAATCAGTCTTTATGGATATAAATCCTTTGAATTAACCTATTCTTATTCATAAATTCATTCCACTCAAACATATGGACTCCATAGGATCTCCCAAAAATCTCATTCCCTTGAAATCTCAATTATGATCGTTCGAAGAGTGATAGTGATTGAGAATTATGGTATGTTATCCATGATCCTCCTTTATTTTGGTTTATTATAAATATTTACATATTCTATTGAGATGAATAGTAGTGATGTGATTTTGTTTCTAGATCAAATGATTTTTATGTCATCTAATGATGAATTGTTGGATTTTTTCTTTTACAGTGGTAGATCTAGTACATCAGTGGAACCTCCTTTGATCAAATTAAGACCTAGAATCACTGTCAAATATAAATTAGTATGTTTGAATTGATCCTTTAAGATTTTCATTGAATATTCTTCAATTTTTCTCTATAACCATGATGTGGTTGTGTTGGAATCACTTATAGGGGTTCTTGGTGAGAGGACTCAATCTGGTTAGAGAGTGGGTTTTACTTGGGGATCACTCCATTAAAGATTTCAATGATTTCCGTCATCACGAAAAATATGATAATTTACATAATATTTAGGTCCTTATATAGCTCTGTTTCATTGTCATGTGACTTACATGGGTATAGTTTTATTGGCCATTATTGATAGTGATCATATGAGTGTACATGTGTAACCCATGAGACTTTTATATGATGCCTCATTTAATGAGTATGCATATGTATCTTGTTAATAAATATTTGACATTAATCACATATACTTGTATGTTTCTAAAAATTATAATGATGAAATGATATTATATATATATATATGATATACATTTTTATGTGTTATTATCATACCATTGTATTTATTTCTACAATTATTCATAATAGTTGGGCCACCACATTATGGTTATCCCATAATGGGGGAGTGAATACAGTGTGGGGAAATAGGGATGATGGAATTGAACATAGGTTAGGGTCATGAATAATTAAGGTGAGAAATAATGTAGAATTTTTTTTGTATAATGTCCTTGTTGAATAACCCAATGTATAGATAGTATAATATGAACTTTGGTCTTGAACTGTGATAGAGATGGGGTTTGATAATCATGATGCTGGACCCATGATTGAGGTTGGATGTGATTTCCTTTTGGACCAATTTAACTCGATTACTTATCATTTATTAGAAAAATGCTCACTGGCCTTGTAGTTATATCTTTACCACTCTCGACATCCTTCATGACTATCCATTAAGCATTATGCTGAAACTTGTACAACATGGACTTATAGGATCTTGGTGAACACATGAATGCTCTATATGTGTTTATTACTAAATGGTTTTGAATTTAAATTTATCATGGAATACACTTATTATAATCATTAAATAATATTAAGGATACATTTCTCATCTCATATTAAATTTTATTTATCACACCCGACAAAAAAATCACAATGTGCATGTATAAATCCTGATTAAGAATTAATTTAATGGAATATCTCCCATGGCAGTGCTGGGTTTTTATGTACGGATTTAGGGATGTGCCAATATCGACTCAAGAGTATTTCAAAAATGTATTTTATTTATATATTCATTCTATATACATTATAGTTGGTTTGTAACATTGGGATCTGGTTTTATTTTTACATGTATTTGTTGGGTGACAATTGATATAACACTATGTAATATTACTTTCCACAAAAATAATTTGGGTTGTTATATAATATTTGGTTTGGTGTGTAACCACGGATATAGACTATCCAATACAATCTTAGACCCCCCTTTTCTAGTCAATATCCCCATGCATATGGTGAAGTATAAATGAGTTCTTATAGTTTATTCACTTGGATTTTTTTAGGAAATCTAGGCCGGGGTGTTAAAAAATGGAATCAATGGAGTTTTAAATTAATTTATTTTGGGAATATAATTCAAAGGATATAGTCTGTGTAGAAATACATTATGTGAGTTTCCATTTTCTTGTCTATATTTAGTGTAACAGATCTTTGAGTTACTAGTGATGGGATTATTGTTTTAATTTTATTAGATTTGAGAGCATCCATTCTCTGTGAGTTGTGATTTGTTTAATGATACATATATACTTCCTTCCATTTTGATATATTTATTATTAAATTAGTTAGTTCAATTTTTTTATTATTTTTTGATATATATATATATATATATGATATTTTTAATAATGTGATGGTATGAAGGATTAAGCATGAGACTCAGGCATAACAAAGAGAGTTTTACTTTAAAGTGCATCTATATGGAAAATTCTTACTAAATGTTTTATTTGTGTTTCATAAGATGATTATGTTCTCACATTAATAATTTTATATTGAAATTATAAAATTTAATTTGTAATTTTAGAAAATTACACCTCAATGACACTTGACTAGACCATCTGGTGAAGTAGGATAGAATTCTCTAGATAGGGTTGAAATGCTAATTCCACAAAAATCTATATAGGAGGATGCACAAAATAATGCTCACAAATAGTTTTTAGTATTTTGAGTAATTGAACCACTATAAAATGATGTATTTTTGTATTTTATCCTCATTGGATAGAGAGGTACATAGGATAATGGTTGACTATGACAGTGACTTTGAGCTCCAGCATCCACTATCCTTCCAGGTAACAGGAGTACCACGTGATTTTGAGGAAGGGGTTTCAATTATTTAGGGAATATTTTAATTTTTCAAGACACTGTAGGTATTATAGGTTAATCTAGAGGAATTTATGCTTCAAGTAACCAATAATAGATTATGGGGGTGTCATGAGATAAACTGGAAGATGTGGCAGACATTATTTGGAACCCTTTAAGAGCATATTCTTTAGTTAATTATTTCCCAAAATAATGAATATTGATTATTCCCAATAATTCACGGAGATTCATCCTGGATCCATGAAGTAATCTATATATGCTAATATTTTTATGGAACTACTTCATTTTTATTCCATGTTGGATAGAAATGTTTTATAGAAGGAATAAAATCTGGATATCAATCTTAACCATGATATCATATAGAAGGATTGAATATTTGACCAAATATAAGGCTTATAGGTTATGTGGAAGTCCATGACTGATGAAAAGGGCCTCAAGGGGGATTTAGTATCTACACTTATTCCATACCTTAGTACTCATGTGGGTGGGACACCTACTATCACAGTGAGTTTTAAATTTGGTTGTATGAAGAGGAAAACCATGTAAGTTTAGCGGGGTGGAGGAAGACATGCTGAGTAGAGTTCAACTTCTTTAACCCGCTCAGGAGGAGTTCCAAAGTTATTGAAATATGTGAAGGTCTTACATTATCTTAGGTTATTACCAATATTTCAGATCATGTTTTGGTTGTGTGACTAGACGGGGAATGTCCAGATGTACTACACTAGGGTATTGTAATGACCCATAAATTTTATGAATGAAATCCCATTATTATAATTATTTCATACAATATAATCACATAAAATAATATTAATTACATAATACATACCATTTAAGTGAATAATTAATGAAATAAAATTCATTTCTTGAAGGTAAAGAAACTAACCCTATGAATAGTAACCTGACCATTAGAATAGTAATGTGACCCTTATGAATAGTAAACCAGAAATTTTAATAGTAACATCACCAATGTAAGTATACCAAAAATTTATCTATATTTTAAGTATTGGTATGATATAATAAAATTATATTATAATTAAATAAATATTTTAAAAAATATTAATAATGTGTCAGTATTTCAATATGTCATAAATATTTAATTATAATTGTATGACTATAATATTATCAGGTTTATGGAATAATTCTTCATCAATGCTCATTTCCTCTCTCTTTTACTTTAATAATGAAAATATCATCTATGAGGTGCCAATTTACAACCTTCATGGATGATGTGCATTCATCATTTAATAAAATATACAAGGATGGTCATGAAACCATTTTTATGGTTTAAACAAATTTTAATAAATATATTATATATTTTTTAATGTTTTGTAATCATTTTTTACAGATGATAATTATTTATAAAAAAAGATGAGTTTTTTTATAACAAAATAAAAATTTAATATAAACAATAATCACTAATGATTTATCCAATGAATCATACAAGAATATAAAAAATGGTATTTTAATATTATTTAAGATCCTTAATAATATATAATATCATTTTGGGAAAACAACCCTCATTATACATAGTTTTCTGTACTCATATGCAAGTAAACCCCTAATGAAAATGAAAGAAATCAATGCTCCCAAATGATGAAAGTGAATTTCATAACCCACTAAAAGGGACATAAATAAATTTAATAAAATTATACGAAATAAAATACATCTTTAAATTGTTTGGGAATTATTAATTAATTAATATATATTTATTATTCTGGACATTATAATAGAGTAAAAAATCATTTCACACAGAAGTTAAGGGATTCTACAAGAACATCCATTATTCTTTTGGGATACTCTTACTCTATTTTTAACCAAATAAAATTCACTATTAATTTTATGTAAATATTATAAATTCTGTTTATATGTTTTAAACTCATTTATTAGGATCTATTAATCTTTTTTTTTCATTTAAATACATGTTTTAATAGGTTCCCTACTCAATTCTACCCAATAATCACACCCGATTTAAAGGAACTACCCGAATTATTTTCCATCTTCAAGTGTGTTCCATAATATTTTTTATGAAAGAAAATATATCATGAAAATCACTCATTTTATCATTAACAACTAATTTAGTTCAATTTTGGTTTTATACAAACTATTATTCCTTTTCCATTTTATTGAATCTTGAAAATGTTTCCTTATAACATACCAGAATGTTTTATTTATAATGTTTTTAAACTCAATATTCACTTTAATTTGACAAAACATATCCTAATATATTAATATATTTATTTATTAATGTCTATATATGATTTAATTCTATTACTTCATGCACACATTTATGATACGCTAATTTATTATTATTTTGACTTGATTTTGATACCTGATTCCATCCATGGGAAACCCTTATGTTTATGTTTGATTACCTATGTATGGTTTTATTGTTGAAATCATATTCAAGAATGTGTTATGATGGGTGCCCACAAATTGTGATCTAATGCATTTTATATAGTTTAGTCTCACGAGAAATTATGTGCAACTATCTTGGTGGTAGCCTTGACTCGTGCTCCTCTATGTGAAATGAGCTTTGAGCCTTGCTGCTCTATGTGCAACGAGCATTGACTCATGCTCCTCTATGTGAAATGAGATCGCCCCCATGATAAATTAATATTTAATGTTTCTTCCACATTACAAATAATACATGATTATATGATCCCATGTTTTGATTCCCTATTTTTAGTCAGGATTCATGCCTTTTTATATCATTATATTATCCCTTCTAACCCATGTGCTAGGATTTTTTTATTTTTATTAACTTATTGAGACCTTCTGGGAAATTAATTCTTTTCATGTTATCCCCAAGTTATTCTATTAATATTATTGGCATCAATGTGTTTAAAGAGATCATAATGTATGTTAAATAAAAAATTAATTTATTTAGTCTTATTTTTTCAATTTTATGTACCTAGTTTTCCAAGACACTAGATCATATGATCCTGGTCTTGTAATTTGATTTATAATTATGCATAAAATTTTGTAATGATATCTGTAAAAGGGTATAGTAACTATATTTATAATCAAGTGAAACTATTAGTTATTTTTGGAGAATAGGAATAGATGAATTTTGTATAAACCCTAGGGATACGACTAAATATGAGAAACATACCTAAATTTTGGTTAGCCTATATTAAGTGGCATAACAAGATAATTATAATCAATTTGGATGCTACAACTATATGTGGTTCATTATGTGATGTATCTAGGATTAATAACATCAAAAATGTGTTCCAGGCCTGACTTAGGGTAACCTGGTATACAACAACGAGCCTTACTAAGCACCTGGTTTGACACACTTGGGGGATATGCTTTGGTAAATTAATAATCTCATTAAAACCCATTATTAAGGAAGAAAAGAAATTTTCCATAAGAATGTATGTTTGAAGATAGATCATGGATAACCTAGATTGAAACCTATGGAATCAAAATTTAGGATAATATTTTCCTTTAAATGTTAATCTTTTTATGTTAAATGTTTGTTTTATATTCTTATTAAATAAGTATTAAATCCCCATAATTTCACTTTAGTATTCACAGATAACAGAGGGAAATAAAGGAACACGTTCCAATGATCAATGTGATCATGAAAGTGATGAATGACCTATTGAAATACAAATTATGATGGGAATGGGTGCTAAATGATTTCTGACAACACTTCTGCAGTTGACTCAAGTTATGAAAAATAACTTTAATCACATGGAACAACCTCCTCTAAAGAAAAGTGTAGGTTTCCATCTAATCCTTCATGCATGAACGTACTCCCATGTTTAGTTGATATTCCAATCACCTCCTCCTGAAACACTAGAATAACCCTGTTGAAATGATATTCTCTGTCCTCTAGTGCTCAGAAGAAGAGAAAATTATGCTTGAGGTCTATCATTTTGATTGGAAAGCTAATTAGTGGTGGACCTAGTCAAAAATAAAAATTATAAGGAGTAAATTGATTCCATGCATTAGGAGGATTTCAATAAAATGTTTTTAAATAAATATTTTTCCAAAACCCTACATCTCAAGAGGGAGAGAGAGTTACTCAAACATAAGTAGAAGTATGATGAGTCTATCAGGGTGTTTGATGTAATCATTACAAGGCTTGCAAGATATTACTCTTGATTTTTCAAGAATACCAAAAGAAAGGTGGATCACCTATTTAGTGGACTAAATACGAGTCTATGAAATGTGTTGGTGATTCAAGACTTTGACAGTTATGAGGATATTTTTTGTTTTGACCTTATTGTTGAAATGGAAATCAGAGACTCTAAATGGTCTTCTGGGATCAATTAAAGAACATAAAAATAGAGTTTAATAAGGCTAGATGAGAAAATAAATAAAATCATTTAAAAAAGGACAGATGGAACAAGTGTCAAAATTATGGGATGAAGAATCCTAGGAAATGTCTAAAAGGAACCATTGAATGATTCAAATGTGGAAGAATGGGGCATCTAGATAAGAACACCCAAAGGAATATAAATATTACCACTATCATGTATGAATAAAGGAATGTTAATACCAATTCTCAACCATTATTTTAATGTATCAAATGAAAGGAACATGGTATTTTTTCAAACATATTCCCAAAGCCCAGGGTTTTAAGAGGCAATATACAACACCCTCCAAGACAACAATGAAAGGATTGTGATACCACTACTACTGATGTGGATCCAGAAAACAATTTGGTGATAGGTAAGATGGTTATTCAATTAATAAAATTGAACATACTGTTTTATTATGGTTTTACGCATTCTTTTTTATCTTCTAGGTTTAGTAGAACAATTCCAACAGGTCCTCAAAATTTAGATACTGAGTTATCTGTAAGAATATATAATGGATTACATCCAAATTTAAAAAACTCCACCAATTTAATGTTTGTGGATTATACCCCCCCAAAAAACTTGTTTACTTCATTTGGTAGTGTTTTATGCTAATTTTGGCATGGGTTAGCTATCTTTATACTAAGACAACATTAACATTTAGGAATGGGAGACCACTCTATACATCTCGAAGTATCATATAATAGTTTACAATTGTAAGGAGGAATATGAATCTTCTTCAGAATCATCATCTCATGTGTTGATATTACTACCTTTTTAGAAACCATATCTTACTCAAATGATTAAGGCAATGGAGATGATCATGCTCCAATATATGCCCATTATTAGGGATTTCACTGATGTATTCTCTATAGAAATTCATGGTCTTCCTAATAACCGAGAATTTTATTTCTAAATTAAACATATTCATGGATCTCTTCATATATCCAAGACACCATATAGACTATCAACTATTGGGATGGAAGATCTGAATAAGCAGTTATAAGAGATTCCAGATAAGGGTTTTAAATGCCTATGTTATTCACCATAGGGTGCACCGGTCCTCTTCCTTAATAAGGATTGATCAATGATCTTATACATCAATTATTGTGAGCTCAATAAAATCAATATATAGTAAAAGTATCCCCTAAAATATGTATACGAATTGTTCAATTAGCTATGTGGGACATATTATTTCTCTAAGGTGGACTGTTAGTCAGAATATCACCAATTAAAGGCGAGGAATGATGATATTCCCCAAAATTCCTTTCAAACATGGTATAAAAACTATGAGTTCATAGTGATTCCCTTCAAACTCATTATTTATTGGTCAATTTTCAAGGATTTAATGGATTTGGTTTTTAGAGATTGCCACTAAATTTTTCTAATTCTCTTTATCAATGATATTATGATGTCCTTCAAGAGAAAGGAGGTATATGAGGAGCATATTAATACTATGTTGAAGACATTTATAGGGGATTTTTTTTCAAATTATAGTAAATCTGATTTCTATATGGAGGAAGTATCATTCTTAGGGAATGTAATCACCAACAATGGAATAACTGTAGGGCCTACTAAGTCCAAGGAAATTTGAGAGTGGCCCAGGAAAACATATATTATGGAGATCTATAACTTTCTTGGTTGAGAAGGGTATTATAAACAATTTTTGAAGAATATATCATTATTTTCAAACAGAACAACCAAGATGATATAGAAGGGAATGGTGTTTTTCTAGGCTCAATTAATGTGAGGAAATATTTAAGGGGTGCAAAAGAGGCTTATCACTGCATGAGTACTCACACTCCCGAAAAGTGGAGAACTCTTTGTGGTATATTGAGATTATTAAAAGAAATTATTAGGATAAGTACTAACGAAAAAAGTAATGTGATAGCCTACCCCTCAAAGGAGTTAAAAATTCAATATCAAAATTATCCTATGAATGATCTGGAGTTGGCTGCTTTGATCTTTGATTGGAAAATCTGGTAGCATTATCTCTATGGGGAGAATTATGAGTTATATACTGATCAAAAGAGTCTAAAATATATATTCACACAGAGGGAGCTAAATATTTACTAGTTAATATAGTTAAATATCATCAAGGAATAAATCTACTTAACTAACTACCATCCTAGTATGGAAAATAAGGTGGAAGATGCTCTAAGTAGAAAGGATCCAATATCATTATAAATGATGGGAGTTGAGAAGGGTTCAATCTTTTTAATCATACAAAGTAAATATAAGAGAATAATTAAAGGAGGAACACTAGTAATAATTTTTGAACTGATTTCTCAACCATCCGTTATAGTGAAAATAAAGTCTACTCAATGAAATGATGTGTAAATTTAGAAAAATGCGGAAGTTATCAATAATGGGAATTCCTTCATGTTCAAGATCGATAAGGATGGAGTTGTAATATTTTTTTCATGAATATGTGTACCATCCAATCCAGACATAAATAATTTTCTTTTAAATGACGCACATAACTCAACCATCTCTATTCACATAGAGAGAACAAATAAATATCGAGATATCTTAGAGAACATTTGGTTTAAAAAATTTAAAAATAAAGCTCGCTGAATATTAATCAATGTTGCTAGTATATTAGAATTTAATTTATGAAAGGAAAAAGTATAAAGTGGTGATATAACCATTACCACCATGGATATGAAAATGAGAAAACATCACTATGGACTTTGTCACCGGACATCCAAATACATCAAGAGGTAACGATTCTATATGAGTTATTTTGTATCATCTTAAAAATACAGCTCACATTATCGCAATTTGAAAGGACTTCTCCCCAGATAATCCTACCCAAATATACATACAATAAGTGGTAATGATACATGGAGTACCACTATCTATTGTATCTGACTAAGATTTGATATTCACCACCATGTTCTTGGAAAGTCTCCAACATGATCTAAGTAATGAGCTGAACTTCAGTATGAAATATCATGCTAAAAAAGATGGCCAATATTTGTAGAATATTGAGAAACTGGAATACATGTTGAGAGAATGTTATATAGAATTCAAAAAATGATGGTACCAATATCTTCCACTGCTCTATTTCTCTTACAATAACAGTTTCAACTCGAGCATCCAAATGAATACATATGAAGCTGTTTATGGGAAAAGGCGCATAACATTGACATGCTGGGATAAGGTCAATGAATAAAAGATTCATGGACTTGAAATGGTAGAAAAATGGTGGAGAAGGTGAAAAAACTTTAGTAGCACAATAAGGAATCCCAATGTTGACAGAAGAGTTATAAAGACAATCATTGATAGGACATAATGATTATGGTGAGAGACATGGAATTTTTCAGCATATAAATTTGAAATAGGATCATGATATTTAGGATAAAAAATGGGAAGCTAAGTCCTAGGTACATCAGACCATTCAAGATCCTTGATCATGTTAGAGATAGGTCCAATGGACTAGAACTTCCACCATCCATGTCAAAAATACCAATTGTATTCCACATATCTCTCTTGAGGTTTTATATAACAGATCCTTCCATGTACTGACATCAGAGGTTGTATAGTTGGAGATTGATCATTCTTACTGGGAGAATTAGGTGATGATCATGGGTTATAGGGATAATGTTCTACTTAATATGACCAATCACCTAGTCAATGTATACTGGAAAAACCATATGTACAGAGAGGCAACATGAGAACCAAACCAAGCGTTAAGTGAGAATTACCCACACCTATTTTCAACTTATAATTCAAAACAAAATTTAGAGGGAAAATTATAATAAGGGAGAATAGTATATCAAACCAAAATATTTATCAATGAAATCCCCTTATTATTATTAATTTATACAATTTAATCACATAAAATCATTAAAACATTACAATAAAAAATGTTTAAGTTATTAATTAATGAAAAAAATGTAATTTCTAGAAGTTAAGGAATCTACATTGATGAAATGGTAACTTATCCATTGAAATAGGGATAAGACCCTTATGAATAGTAAACTATCCAATTGAATATTAAACTCACCAATGGAAGTATAAATAATAATTATCCATATTATAAGGGAAACTACTATATAATTATATCATAATATAAGTAAATAAATATTTTAAAATTTATTAATGAAGTGTTAGTATTTCAATAAGTCATAAATAATTAATTACAGTTTTATGAATAATTTAAAATTTTAAAAGTTAATTTATTATCATAAAATTTATTCATAAATTATTGTTTTAGTGTCTTATGATTATGGGTTAATTTTATGGGACACTAATAAATCTTTCAAAGTGTTAGAAAAACATTTTTAATTTTAAAATTTTAATTTTCAAAGTAAATAATAATAATTATTAATGATTATAATTATTATACATAGATAATTATTTTCATCAAATTTAGTTAATTATTTATTTATACACCTTGAAAAAATTCTAGGGTGATTTTGTGGGATTTTTCTAAAATACCTGAATCCTTTGTGAATAATGAAATATAATAATTTATAGTATTGGAAAATAAATTAATTTTGGAGTCATTAATGAATCATGGATGCTATAAGTTTTCATTTTTTCTAATTCACATGATCATATTTCCATATTTAGTCTCAATAGTGAGAATTATTTCTGGTTTTGAAAAATAATAATAAAATATTGAATAATATAATGAGAAAACACCCCACCTCATCTACTATAAATACCACCTCTCACCACATATTATCCTCACATCTCTCAATCCATTTTAAATATCTATATTCTCCAAATACTCTTCTTAATCCTCTACCCCAATTATAGGATCATTTTTTCTAAACAAATTTCCAAAACCAATCCTGTAAAGAGGTTCTCAAGAGGACGGAATCAAGAGGTAAAACCCTCTTTTATTTTCATTCAAATTATTTTCAATTTCCTTTCTATATGTTTATTCCCCCCCAACCCTTATCTAAATTTAATTAAAATCACATTATATTAAATATACTAGTTTCTTATCATGTTGATGGAATAATTCTTCATAAAATCTCATATCATATCTATTTTACTATAAGATTTAAAACATCTTCTCTAAGGTGTCGATTTACCCCCTTTAGGGAAGTCGTGTTTTGATCATTCAATTTCATATACAAATATGGTCATGAAACCAATTTTATGGATAAAACATATTATAATATATTTATTTTATCTTATTTAATGGTATTTAATCATTTTTTTACATGATAATAATTTTTAGAACAAGATGAGTTCGTTGTGATCAAAAAACACTAAATTAATCTAACTGATTATCATTAATGATTTATATAACGAATCATATTTAAATATGGAAAAATGGTAGTTTTATTATTCAATAAGTTCATTAATAACATATAATTTCATATCTAGAAGATTATCCACATTATATATAATTTTCCATACTTATATAAAAGTGAACAGATAATGAAAACCAAGGAAATCAACACTCCCAAACGAGAAAATTTATTTTCATAAACCAACAAAATGGACATAAATGAGCATAATTTTTTTAAAAAATTTAGATACATGTATAAATAGTTATATATTTATTAATTAATAATTCATATTTGATTATTCAGGACATTTATATTTATTGTAGATTAGTTTTAGACATAAGGTAAGGGATTCTACCCAAACCATTATTATTCTTTTGGGTTACTCTTCCTCTCTTTTTAGCCAAATTGAATTCTCTTTATTTTTATGTACATATAATAAATGATATATATATGTTCCAAACTAATTTATAATTATCCATTTATCCTTCTCTTTGTGTATATACTTTTTTTAAAAAAGTTCCCTTCTCAATTCTTCTCGATAAGAAAACCCGATTTGAGGGAAAATATCAATTTTTTACCCATATTAATGTGTGTTCCATAATTTTTTTAAGCCACCATTATATTCCTAAATTGACTAATTTTATCAAGAAAATATACCTTGTTTAAATTATTGATTTATTCAAATAATTATTCCTTTTCTATTTTAAATAATCTTGAAAATTTTCCCGCAAACCATACTTAAATGTTTTATTTATAAAGTTTCATAAACAACATTTTCAGTTCTGTTTGACAACACCTATCATAATATATTCCTATATATATTTATAAATCTCCTAGTATATTTTAATTCCAATATTTCATGGAAACATTTATTATACACTCATTTATTAGACTTTTAAAGGGATTAGGAGAACCAATTCATTCCATGGGCGACCCATATGTTTATGTTTGATTGGTTATGTATGGTTCTTTATGTGGAAATCATAATAATGAAAATATTTTTATAGGGGAACCTATATAGCTCTGCAATTAAGTAGGTAATGTTTAGTCTCATGAGATGTTATGTGCAATGGTCATGGTGGTAGCCTTGGCTCATACACCTCTATGCTCAATGAGAATTGAATCATGCTCCTCTATGTGTAATGAGACTAAACTCATGTTATAGTCATGTTTTATGTTACTTGAAAATTACAAATAATCCCTTATTATAAGATCCCATTTCATTACTCTTTAGGTTCCATAATGTTCTTTACTTTTTATATTATTATTTTACTTCTTCTAACTGATGTGAAAAGTATTATTTTAATGTTTACACCCTTTCGAGTATTTTTTATCTGATACATTTATTCATGTTATCCCCAGGTTATCCTATGATGTTTTAATTGCTCAAAGGATATCAGGATCTCATAATGGATGCTAAATACAAAAATGACTCATTTTCCCATGATTTTAGTTTTACATACCTAGTATTCCAAGAAACTAGACTTTACAATCCTGGCTTTGAAATTTTATGTTTAATTATGGTTGAAATCATATAATTATATGTGTAAAAATATAGGTTTACAATAAGTATTGATTTTTGGTTCATACAGAGGTACAATACATGTTTTGACCATAAACCAGTTATCTAAATGGGGTACTCAACCATTTTTTAGACCCCAAAATGTTGTTTACTCAGGCTAGTCATGTACCATAGGATTATTATTGTGGAGGTAAGGAAGTTTGATTTTATGTAATGGAATATGTTCTGAATGACTATAGATAATGACCATCAACCATTTGTGGTATTGTCTTAATCAATTTGTCTCTTTCTACTACTCTATTTCATAATGGTGCATCCTATTATTTTATATCTACTAAATATGTTGATCGTATCTATTTACCAATTATGATTTATTTTGAGTTTCATTCTCTCAAAACTTTATTACAGAATTAATTTGTTAATATTTAGAGATATATAATGTGTCCTGATGTTTTTTCCATCTATGGACACCTTTTTGATTTTTTGATCCTTGAAATGACTAGTTTTTATGTTATCTTTGGGATGGACTGGATGACCATCTTTTAAGCCCTTGTTGACTTTTATTAGAGGAGGGTATCCATAAATTCATTAAAGGGAGATGAGTTTGTCTTGACTAGTTATTGGGACGTTGAGTTTGATAATGTAGAAAAATATTAGTTCCAGATTGGTTCCACCGTGTCTTAGGTAGCAGGCTCATCTCTCAAAATAAAAGAAGTTATGGGGTCCCCATTCATTCCCCATATGTTTTATATCCTTAAATAAGTATTTAGAAAGGACTTATCAGGTCTTTCACTGGATTGATATGTATATTTAGGGATATAACCCAATCCATAGAGTGTAACCTATTTTAATTTATCCTTATTGTATTGAACCATCTTAGTTGAGAGAGATGCATAATCATCTTAAGGATATTTAGACAAAGGGTTTCATCATAATGAGTGCATCTAATTTGGGTGATATTTTGTTTTTATTCCATGAAGGTGGATGGTAGGATATAGATTTTTTAGACTAAAAAAATAAAATTTAGTTAATGGTGAGGAATATGTATAATTTTCCTAGGATATAAAAAATCTTTGAAAAATTATGATGATCCTGATGGTTATCTAAGATAGTTCTTAATTTTGGATACCATTAGTTGTGGGGAACAAAAGAGGCTATACCAATGATAATGTTCCTAAGTATATATGGATTTTATGATCACCTCATCAGTCCCTTTAGTTTTATGATTTATCTAGTAGTTCACATGGTCCACATGAAAAATATCTCCAACCTATATCTTATATATTTCATTTCATTCTTTATTGACGATATCCTCATAAATTCATGGAAATATTTGTTACATACCAGACATGTCAAGACATTGTTGATCAACGTCTAAGAAAATTGGATTTATTAAAATATTTAGAAGTGTAACATTTAAATTTGATAGGATTTTTTTATTAATCATGTGATTTATGAGTCAGGAATTTCAGTGGACCTATATAAGGCGGAATAAGTAATTTCTTGGTATCTTCCTTAGATTTTTTTTTTCATATTACGAGTTTCCAAGAGTTGGACGGATAATATTGAAGTTTCACCAATTACATATTCTACTTAATAATGCTGACTACATGTTATTCCACGAATTTGGGGACATTTTGATGGATTGATTAGTGTGTGGAAGATATTCATGGGATGAAGTGGAGATTGAAAATATCTCTAATTTTAGATCTTCTCGAGTCTGGGATTAGACATGTTGTGTACTATGAAACCACATGGTTTAGATTGGGAACTATTTTAAGGGAAATGGATCATGAATTTTATTTTGGGTTACATTAGTTGTGACCCAATAATGGGAATTAAATGAAACATTACTTGGACAGAGACGCTATGATCCACACAGTGATTTATTGACACCATTTTCTATATGGTGATTGATTTTTTGTCTACACAAACCAAAATAACCATTGATATATCTTCTCGTAGTATGATCTAAATTTATGTAAGAGGCATTGGGTATAATATTTTTTAAAATTTGACTTCAGTATGGTCTATTCTCTAGGGTTGGGGAATATTTTCAACAGATTCTCATAGTAGGAAAACACAGATGTAATAAGAGTTTTGTGAGTGATGATCACTGGAGGAAAAATGTATGAATATTTTGATTGTGGAATGACATATGGATGGATATAAGTATAATAAAATCATGAAATGTGAATCCTTGATAATCCCATATTTATTATTGGACTATGTAAATGCCCGCTATGAGTCAAATTCTATATGTGTGGGGATTTGAGAGCAATTGGACGTATGTGACCTAGTCCAAGGATTGTTACTTGGCGATGATGATGTGATATTTCTTCTTGAGTGGATTTTAGTTCTATATACCAAGAGAGTGGAGATAATTATGTACTATAATAATTTTATGAGGCCAGTTAATTAAGTTATAATGAATATATTCCAGTAAATCGGACTTCGGTTCTAGTGTCCTAGAATGATATGGGATGTGACTAATTTTTTCTTGTGAATCATTGACTATAATAGGGTAAATGACACACATCCATATCCAGAAGTTTTAATTTATAAAATTCAGGTTCCAAGGTATAATTAGGTTTTCATGAAGATATAACACATGGTATACTTACATAGGACTTCAAGGAGTTTTGATACAATTTGGATGAAAGTCAATTGGTTGGTAAAAGTGGATAACATCTTCCCAATTAATGTAATTTTTTCGATGCATGAGATGGGAATGATATAAATATGAAATAATTTATTCTTTTATGTTGATACTTTTACTATATCTTTTAAAATAGATGTGAATTTCATAGCATGGTTTTCATAGGGCTTACAGATGTATTTGGGCACTTAATTGAAACTGAGTATATCATTTCCTCCACAGACTGATTGATTTTCAAAGGGGATGATCCATATTATTGATAATATGATAGTAGAATGTGTACTATATTTCAAAGGATCTTAGAATGACCATATTTAATGATTCAAATTTACATAAAAAAAATAGTTTCTAGGATTTTGTTTTTTGATGGAACCTTTGGACAATCTCTAGGGATGACTGTATTACTTACCAATCTGTTGGAATGAGGTAGTAATGTATATTGTTTTAGGTGTGTATAATTTAGGATACCTTTAAGTAAATTAAATTATTAGTAAGTGTTTGATCACTACATTGTGTATGATAAAAATAATATTTATATAGGAGTAGGTGAATCTTGGAGTTCACTATTAGTGATATATTTTTCTTGCAGCTGGAATCTATGACTTCATAAGATAGGGAAAATATAATCCCGATTTTTTGGACAATTGATGATTACAAAACACATTGGATTAATGTACTATCAACTATATCTTATTCATCTTTATGAATGTTTAGAAAATATTTTTTATATGTCTCAAATCCAAATGAAAATGCCTAATCCTTCACATGTGTTGGCCTATAAGGATGTTGAGATATATCATAAAGCAATCATTACGGATTTTATGATGTGAACTATATATCAGAGTGAGAAGGTTTTAAAAGGGAATATAGTGCCACATTTTTTGAATATATGTTGTCTAACCATTTGATCAAACTATGTTTGAATGAATTAATGTTCCAAAACTCTTTCATTAGACAAAAAAAATCATTGTAATTGAAACATTCAACTTATTAATTTCATCATTAATAAATGTAGAGAATCCACAACATATTATAAGTGATTTATTTTCCTTATGAGCTTGATTCTGGAGTATACATGTGTATTGGTGGTCAATAATTAAGGTTTGTGATCCAAGAACCTCCATTCATCATGTTGCTTCTAGATCAAACCTTTTCCCATTTAGAATTATCATATATACAATATTTTGTGGTCATATATATGGATTCTGGTGCCATTTAATGATGAATTCTTGGATCATTTATAGAATGGTGGATCATTTATTTCACCTTTGAAACCTCATTTGAATAGTATTATATATATCTTTTTTGGTAGATCCTAAGAGTTATGTTGGTGTAGATCCATTCTAATATCTTAGATATTTCTAGGATATAATTATAAAACATATATATTATTGAGTTGAAATTAGTTATATAGGTTATTATCATGTGGGGTTGATCTGGTTAGAGGTTGAGCAAGAATTTTGTATTTCTCCTCAATAGGTTTTTGAGATTATCATGTTAAAGATTAACATCAGAATTTATTTTACAAGTAGGGAATTGTATGAACTTATTTACCTGACACGATGCTTTTGTTAAAAAAAATTTATGGACCATACATGATAGTGATCACATGTGTGTTCATTTGTGACCCATTAGGCCCATATATGATTCTTAATTACATGATTTTGGCCATGTATCTTATTTTTAATTGTTTGATGCTGATCACCTACACTTGTCTATTTCTACTAATTTTCATCTTTCCATGGTATGTTTTGTATATATATGATTGACCCTATCATGTGTGATTATAATACCTTTAATGATATTTATAATTTTGTTCAAAATTGGTTTCCATCATAATATGGTTATCTCTTATAGGGTGAATTCATATGGTATGAAAGAATGAAGAAAATGGACATGAACATTGGATAGGGGTATAGTGGCCTTATGTCCAGACCCAAGGTATAAACAATAGGGGTATGGAGACATTATTTCATGAACCATGTAATATATAGTATATGAATCCCTGATGAATAGTCTATAAATGATATTGGTTTTTTGTTCTGTAGGCCAGACCCATGGTGGATGCAGTATGTGATGGCCTTATGGCCCAATAAATCATGATGCTAAGTGACTGCTGAGATACATGTTCAGTAGAATTGTGTCTTTCTATTAATCACTCTAGAAATACTTGATAATGATTTTAGGATAATAGATTCATGAAATGTGAATACTGGATTATCCCATCTTCATCATTGGACTAGGTAAATGCCGGTTACAAGTCAAATTCTATGTGTGTGGGGAATTGAGCCCAATTGGTCGTAATTGACCTAGTCCAAGGATGGTTACATGGAAATGATGATGTGATATTTTTTCATTAGTGGATCTTAGTTCTATATTCCATGAGAGTGGAGCTAATTAGGTACTCTCATAATTTTATGTGGCTACTTAATCTAGTTATAATGAAGATATTCCAGGAAACCAGACTTCAGTTCTAGTGTCCAAGATTGAAAAGGTAAGTGACTAAATTTATCTAGTGAATCATTGACTATCATAGGGTAAATGACACACATACATGCACAGATGTATTAATTTAGAAAATTATTTTTCCAAGGTATAAGTAGGTTCCCATGAAGATATAATTCATGATAGACTTACATTGGACTTTGAGGAGTTTTGATACTATTTTGATGAGAGTCGATTGGCTGGTAAAAGTGGATCAATTCTTCCAAATTAATGAAATTTTTTCTATGAATGAGATGGGAAAGATATAAATATGGAATATTTTATTACATTATGGATATAATTTTACTATATCATATAAAATAGATGTTAATTTCACATCATTGTTTTCATAGGGCTTACAGAAGTCATTGGGCACTTAACAGAAACTGAGTATATCATATCCTCCACAGACTGATAGATTATCAAAGGGGATGATTCATATTATTGATAATATGATGGTAGAATGTGTACTATATTTTAATGGATCTAAGTATGACCATATAGAATTACTTTATTCAAAAAAAATTTTTATAGGACTTGTTTTCTAGTGGAACCTTTTGACAATCTCTAGGGATGACTGTACAGCTCACCACTATGATGGAATGAGGTAGTCATGTAGCTTTTTTGTAGGTGTGTATAATTTTGGATACCATCTTTTAAAATAAATTATTATTAACTGGCTGATCACATCATTGTGTAAGAAAAAATTAATATATATATATAGGAGGAGGTCAATCTTGGAGTTCACTATTAGTGATATATTTTTCTTGCAGTTGGAATCTATGGCTTCATAGGATTGGGATGATATTATCCTAATTTTTTGGACAATTTATTTTTTTTGAATGCATTGGATCAATTTCCTATCAACTATATCTTCCACATGTTTATGATGGTATAGAAAATATTTTTTATATGTCTCAAATCCGAATGAAAATTCCTAATCCTTCACATGTGTTCATCTTTATGGATGTTGAGATAGATATTAAAGCCATACTTATGGATTTCCTGATGTGGATTTTATATCGGAGTGAGAATGTTTTACAAGGGAATATAGTTCCACTTTTTTGAAATATATCTTTTCTAACCACTTGATCAAACCATGTTTGAATGAATTAATGATCCAAACTCATTCTTTAGACAAAAAAATCATCCTAATTGAACCATTCATCTTATTAATTTCATCATTCAGAAATGTAGATAATCCACGAGATCTTATAAGTAATTTATTTCCCTTATGAGCATGACTCTGGAGTATCCATGTGTATTGGTGTTCAGTAATTAAGGTTTGTGATTGAAGAACCGCTATTCATCATGTTGTTTCTAGATCTAACCTTATCCCCTTTAGAATTATCATATATACAATATGTTGTGGCCACATATATGGATTTTCATGCCATTTAATGAGGAATTCTTGGATCATTTCAAGAATGGTGGATCATTTATTGCACCTTTGAAACCCCATTTCAATAGTTTTATATATATTTTTGTTGGTAGATACTAAGAGTTATGTTGGTGTAGATTTATTCTAATAGCTTATATATTTCTAGGATATAATTCTAAAACCCATATATTATTGATTTGAAATTCGTTATATGGGTTATTATCATATGGGGTTGAGCTGGTTAATGATTGAGTAAAAATTTGGTATTTCTCCACAACAGGTTTTTGAGATTATCATGTTAAATATTAACATCCTAATTTATTTTAAAATTAGGGCTTTGTATGACCTGATTTCCTGGACACTATACTTTTGTTAATAACATTTGATGGACCATACATGATAGTGATCACATGTGTGTTCATGTTTGACCCATTAGGCCCACATATGATGCTTGATTACATGATTTTGTCCATGTATCATGTTTTGACATGTTTGATGCTGATCACCTACACTTGTCTATTTCTACTAATTTTCATGTTTTCATGGTATGTTCTGTATATATATTATTTAGTTTGTCATGTGTGATTATAATTCCATTACTATATTTATACTTGTATTCAGAATTTTTTTCCTTCATAATATGATTATCTCTTATAGGGGGAATTCATATTGTATGAAAGAATGAAGACAATGGACCTAAAAATAGGATAGAGGTATAACACCCTTATTTCTAGACCCGAGGTTGAAACAATAGAGGTATGCAGACAATGTTTCCTGAACCATGGAATTATAGTATATGACTCCCCGATTAATAATCTATAAATAATATTCGTTATTTGTTCTATAGTCCAGACCCATGGTGGATGCAGTATGTGATGGCCTTATGGCCAAATCAATCATGATGCTAAGTGATTGTTGAGATACATGTTCACTAGAATTGTGTCTTTCTATTGATCACTCTAGAAATACTTGATGATGATGTGAGGATAACAGAATCATGAAATATGAATCCTTTATTATCACATGTTCAGCATTGGACTAGGTAAATGCCGTTTAAGAGTCAAATTTTATGTGTGTGGGGATTTGAGAGCAATTGGTCGAAAGTGACCTAGTCCAGGAATGGTTACATGGCAGTGATGATGTGATATTTTTAAATTAGTGGATTTTAGTGCAATATTACATGAGAGTGGAGCTATTTAGGTACTCTCATGATTTTATGTGGCTAGTTAGTCTAGTTATATTGAAGATATTCTAGGAAATCAAACTTCAGTTCTTGTGTCCTAGAATGAAAAGGGACATAGCAAATTTTATCTAGAGAATAATTGATTGTCATAGGGTAAATGACACAGATACATGCCCAGATGTATTAATTTAGAAAATTCTGGTTCCAAGGTATAAGTAGGTTTTCATGAAGATATAATACCTGATAGACTTACATTGGACTTCGAGGAGTTTTGATACTATTAGGATGACAGTCGATTGGCTGGTAAAAGTGGATCACTTCTTCCCAATTAATTTTTTTTCTGTGAATGAGATGGGAAAGATATAAATATGGAATATTTTATTCCTTTATGGAGTTAATTTTAATATATCATATAAAAGACATGTGAATTTAACATCATGGTTTTCATAATGCTTACAAAAGTCTTTGGGAACTTAACTGAAACTGAGTATATCATATCCTCGACTGACTGATTGATTATCGAAGGGGGTGATTCATTTTATTGATAATATGACTATAGAAGGTGTAATATATTTTAATGGATCTTAGTATGACCATATTTAATTATTTTAATTTACATAAAAAATAGTTTATATGAATTTTTTTCTGGCGGACCCTTTTGACAATCTCTAGGGATGACTGTATTGCTCACCACTCTGACGGAATGAGGTAGTTATGTAGCCTTTTTATAGCTGTGTATAATTTAAGATACCTTTAAGTAAATTAAATTATTATTATGTGGCTGATCACATCACTATGTAAGAAAAAAATAATATTTATATAGGAGGAGGTGAATCTTGGAGTTCACTATTAGTGATATATTTTTCTTGATATTGGAATCTATGACATTATAAGATATGGATGATATTATCCTAATTATTTGGACTATTGATTATTTTAGAACACATTGGATCAATTTTCTATCAACTATATCTTCCTCATCTTTATGAAGGTATAAAAAATATTTATTATATGTCTCAAATCTGAATGAAAATGCATAATCCGTCACATGTGTTCGTCTTTAAGGATGTTGAGATAGATATTAAAGCCATACTTATGGATTACCTGATGTGGACTGTATATCTGAGTGAGGAGGATTTACAAGGGAAGATAGTTCCACTTTTTTGGAATATATCTTGTCTAACCACTAGATCAAACTATGTTTGATTGAATTAATGATCCAAACTCTTTATTTAGACCAAAAAATCATCCTAATTAAACCATTCAACTTATTAATTTCATCATTCAGAAATATAGAGAATCCACAAGATCTTATAAATAATTTATTTCCCCTATGAGCATGATTCTAGAGTATCCATGTGTATTGGTGTTCAATAATTAAGGTTTGTGATCCAAGAACCTCCATTCATCTTTCTGTTTTTAGATCTAACCTTATCCCCTTTAGTATTATCATATATAAAATATGTTGCAGCCATATATATGGATTATGATGCCACTACTGGAAAATGGACATATCCCCACTATTTTCCCAAAAAATGTGGGGATAGACCCCCATATACCCATGGTTTTGGAAAACCATAGGTATAGGTGTCTTTTCAATACCTATACCCATGGTTTTCCAAAACCGTGGGCATAGGGGGGTCTATCCCCACGTTTTTGGAAAACCATGGGGATAGGTCCTGAAAAGTCACTTATACCCATGATTTACCAAAACCATGGGTATACGGGTACCTATCCCCACAGTTTTGGGGAAAACCGTGGGGATAGTTCTGGGCTAAAATACCTATAACCACGGTTATGAAAAACCGTGGGTATAGGTCACTTTTGTGTGCGCTGGAAAATAAATTTTTCCGCGGGAAGGTTTTTTTTTGGCGGGAACCCTATACCCACGGTTTTTCCATCTATACCCACAGTTTTTATAACTATATTTAACTATATATATATATATATATTCATATAGGTGAAGTTAGAGTAGTGGTTAGACATGATGTTTGCAGCGAAGAGGTTGCGGGATGGAAACTCAGCACCTCCATTATTTTAGGAGCTATACCCACGGTTTTGAAACCGTGGGTAAAAGCCGTTGACACTGTGGAAATTGGTTATGTTTTGGTGACATGGTGGCAAGACACCTATACCCATGAATTTGGAAAACCGTGGGTATAGGCTGGGGACCTATACCGACGTCGTTCCAGCCCACGGTTCCAAAAACTGTGGGTATAGGCTATACCCACGGTTTTGGGGGCTATACCCACGGTTTTGAACCATGGGTATAGGCTATTTTTCTAGTAGGGTTCCATTTAATGATGAATTATTTGGATCATTTCTACACTGGCAGAACATTTATTGCACCTGTGAAACCTCGTTGGAAAAGTATTATATCTAGATTTGTTGGTATATCCTAAGAGTTAAGTTGGTATAGATCCATTCTAATAGCTTAGATATTTCTAGGATATAATTCTAAAACCTATATATTATTTTGTTGAAATTAGTTATATGAGTTATTATCATGTGGGGTTGATCTGGTTAGAGATTGAGTGAGAATTTGGAATTTTTCCACAACAGGTTTTTGAGATTATCATGTTAAAGATTAACATACGAGTTTATTTTACAATTAGGGCCTTGTATGACCTTATTTCCCTAACATGATACTTTTGTTAAATTTTTTGGATGGACCATACATGATTGTGATCACATGTGTGTTCATGTGTGACCCATTAGGCCCACATATAATGCTTGATTACATGAATTTGGCCATGTATCTTGTTTTGACATGTTTGATGCTGATCACCTACACTTGTCTATTTCTACTGATTCTCATGTTTCCATGGTATGTTTTGTATATATATATATACTTTACAATTTCATGTATGATTACAATACCTCTAATGAAATTTCTACTTTTATTCATAATTATTTTTCCATCATAATATGGTTATCTCTTATAGAGGGAATTTATATGGTATGAAAGAGTGATGACAATGGACCTAAAAATAGGATAGATGTATAGTGGCCTTATTTGTAGACTCGATGTAGAAAAAATAGAGGTAAGGATACCTTGTTTCTTGAACCATAGAACTGATAGGATATGAATCCCTTGATGAATAATCTATAAATGATATTGGGTTTTTGTTATGGAGGCCAGACCCATGGTGGATGCGGTATGTGATGGCCTTATGGCCCAATCAACCATGATGATAAGTGATTGCTGAGATACATGGTCACTAGAATTGTGTCATTATATTGGTCACTCTATAAATACTTGATGACTATCATTCAGGCAGGGAGAAAAAACAAGAATGGTTGGGGCTTGTGCTAGCTTTTTTATAATATAAACGCAGGAAATATATTTGTTACAACATTCATGGGAATTTACATATATCATGTGATAAAACTAATATTTTTAATCACTTATGTAAATGAAACATTTTTTGTGTCATTATGGGTTTTATTACTCACACTCTACATGAGAATCTCAGTGCGTGTAAAAAAATTATGACAAGGGTTATTGGTGACAGAAAGGGGTCTATGATATTTATATAATATATAGAGTTTGGAGTCATGGAAGTACGGTGATAGAATATATAGGATTTATATAGTGTCTACTAATTTATATTCATAGACTATATATATATTTTGTTTTTTGAGCCACATTATGATCCAAATTTATTTTTATAAGTGTGAAAATATACAAATTTGATAATGAACCCTGTTAAAGTACCTTCTACTTCAATAATTTTTATTTATATATTTTATTTCTTTATGGTGTATAACTAATAGTATAGTCTTGCCACTACACTATTTTACCTTGACCTCTAGTCGATTTTTTTTGATGTGGTGAGACATGCATGGGGTATTTCAGCTTATTTACTTAGTTGTTGTTCTTGATATTAAAGTTATTTCATTATAGTTGATATGGTATAATTACTAACCAATGAATTACCTTTAACATATTTATGTAATTAATGGGATTTATAGTTCCCTTTCATGTCATTATTAAAATGGATTTTTTCAAAGGATACAAAGTTTGTATGGATCATTATTAAGTTAACTATCTTCTTTCTTTTAGAATATTTTATATTGAACATAATTCTTATATGTTTTTCTGCTTTGACCATAAGATTTTAGTTTACGGTAATTTCTCTTCACATCTAAGGAAAATGACACATTTTATTCAAATCAACCCCCTTTATGAATTTCTTCCCCATAAAAATTATTACATTATTAATAATAATTCGCATCCCCTTTACACATATCGTATTACTGGTACTATATATCTAAAAGATACATAGAACTAAATTTGGACCAAATTAAATGTTATCTCATTGGTCTTGATAAAATATTCATATGGAGCCATATATCCAACAATAAGCTAATACCTATTTCTAGATTAAAACATGTTGGTATACCCCCATACGTTAGTACCCATGCCATGTGTACACATTGGGGATGAGTCTAATGACTGAGAAGGATTCCCCTACTCACCATAGGAAATTAGGTGATAGTGATGAAGTGAGCATTCATGAAAAAACATAGGAGAGTGGTAATTAGTGATATATATATTGAACCAACCTAAAAAAATTAAACATGAAAGCACATACAAGTTAAATCTATATATCATCATGTCTAAAACACACACACACCTCAAAAAATCATATTAAAACTATACTATTAGAACACAACCATCCCATGTGTAATTAATGAATTTTGTACCAATAGTATGTTACCCCAATTAGGTTAAAAACATTGAGAAGGTGGGAGAGGGATGAATCAAGGTATGATAGACTAAAACTACTTCCTCTTTGGATCATATTTCTTAATGGAAGAAAACTCTCTTCTCTCACTTTCATATTTCAATTTAAGAGAAGAAATGATAGTCTGCATGAGACACAATAATTTTACATGGTTCACCAGAACTAGAATACATACTAGGAAAATACAAAGGGAAGGTTCCTATATAGCAGATCCAATAATGAACATTTCAATTACAAATTTTGTATCACATTCACTATTTTTTCTATTTTACACCCAATCACATAATCAAAGATCACTTATCTCTTAAATGAATTTGGCCCACTTCACCTTAAAAAAATTATTTATTTATCACAATAATCAATATTTTTATCACCTCATTTGAACATAATTATGTTCTAATATATTTCAATTGATGAATACTAATTTACCAAAAAAATAGGTAATCCCTTAAAGGTTCACCCAACATTCACTTTCATGCAAAATTTTCATGAATTAAAGAAAACCTAAAAAAATTTCTCCAAACATTTAATTATTTTTCAGTAATATTTATCCTTTACACAACTATTTCGTTTTTCATGAAACTCAAAACATTCATGCACCATTTGGATCTTCATTAAACTCCCCTGGTCATGTAGACACAAGTCCTTTTCAACACACAACTGATATTTGAGGTTTTTTTAATGAATGAAATATCATCATTTAAGAAATATGTTCATATAAATATTATGTGATTAAGATACATAATATTATCATAGTTTTATCGACTCAAATTAGAGGGGTATCCACCCATTTATAGTCACAAAAAGACCCCTTGTGAAACAACCTTGTGTGCCTTCGACTATGTGCATAAATTTGCTCAGGATATGAACTTCTACGATTTGATGTATCCTTTAGCGAACAAATTACCACATTCAGGAAAATGTATCATTATTTTTTCGGCATACACAACTCTTTTTTTATCAAATAACTCAAACGTTAACAAATTTTTATGACTTTTATGAAACTATACCATTTTCTATGATTTTGTGCGACATCTTTAATTATACACTTTCATGAATCTTTGTGAAAAACCTTCACCAATTCAAGAATCTTATAAATTTTTATGAAAATCATTCATTATTCAAAATCTACTTTTTTCCTTCAATTATGTTCTTGGATCCAAAAATTTGGCAGACACTAGGAAAAAACATCACCATTTATACAAATTTTTCTATACCACTTTTAGAGCATCCATTCCTTTATCATGGATTATAGTCAACATACCTTGTAAAAAGTCATGTTGGAACGCCTCAAATGAAACCTCCATGTTGTTTTTATTGAAAACACAATCTAACCATAAACACTACATAGTCACCTTGATGGATTCCTTCCCAAAAAAAGACCAAAATAGGTATACTCCATAGTCACCATTAGTTGATCATAAATAATACAAAGTAGTTTTAACATAGACACACATGATTAATAATTATATCCCCACTAGGACCATCTATCATTTCAAATCCCAGTCATAACAAGACCCAAAAAAATAAATGGTATTGATGATCTTAAAATGAACCACATTAATGGGAAATTAAAGAGGGTGCACCCAAAAAATATCAAATGAAAAAAAACCATAATGGGTAGCCAAAGAGGTCCTAAAAGAATAAATATCAATGAACAATACCATGTAAATATGAATAGGGAAAATAATGAATGGTGAAAAAACATAAAATAATATAATATAATTCTAATTCCTAGCCCCATCTTATCCCATTAGGACATACCAGAACTATATTCCATACTACCTATAACACATTACTAATCAATCCAATTTATTGATTTCCATTATAGGGTCCAATTACCACTTCATGAAAATAAAAATATAAATATGAAAGTTCATTACACTCAACATATGAAATCATCATCACCAATAATAAATTATTTTTCATCATTATTGCCACACCTCATGTGGGTCCTTCGAAGGATGTAGGTTAACACTATCTCAGAAAGCTGACAATATCCTACCAACGGCCTTCCTCCATCACTCATAAAGCTTCATCAAACATCAATCCACATTGAAATTCTCATTAAGAATAGTTTTTGTTAATGTGGTGTCTATTTTATTGTACAATTAATTATATACAAAATTGGAATCTTGAGAACATTTTATTTGGATTTATAGAGACAAATGGAAGTGAATGTCTAGTATAGGTAGTATTCCATAAGATTATGACGTAGAAATAGGGGTGAATTTGGTTGTCATGTACATTATGTGTGGGATTATGTTATAAAATATTTTTAGTTCGATCATTTTTTAAAAACATAAGGATTCTCAGTAGTTCTGTGGAAAATGAATAATGAAATATTTTATAATGATATTTGAGATTGACTCTCTATGTCCACCAGAAGATTGTGGTCATGCAAGAGAAACCTATAAGAAATAAGTGGAGGCTAGAGAATATGGTGGGTCCCACGCATGATATTGAAGGTGGTGGGACTAGTTGACCACCTCTGTCCAATTATAAATATTGGGTGGGTCCAATTATTTACTTTTAGAGTGATCTATGATCTAATAATTTTTTTTATTTTTCAATAGTGATTGTAAGATCTTATCATTCATTAAAATGAAACGATTTTTATTCTACCATGGATTTAGGACATAAATAAACAACCATGTAATTTTTTTTCATTCTTTGATTTATTTGAGTTTGAATGTTTTTATTGATATTTTTGTTCCTTGTTTGAGTGTAGAAGGAGTGTCGCTATAATTAAATGATTTAGGGTATATATATTTTTATAATTTTCATAACTTTTATGGAATGTATATTTCATTTTATAGGGATGTTTTAGACATTTCATTATTATTTGAATCTTTTGGTGATCAATATATTATTTTTTCCAACAAGTGGTATAAAAGAATTTGGTTTTAGAAAAGCTCAATAATACACTCATCAAGTGGTTATTTTGGAAGAATTATTTTGAGTTGGTATCATAATTTATGAAAAAATATAAAAAATGTATAAGTTGACATATTTTACATGATATAATTTGAATTATAAAGAATTTAATGGCAGGATTATATATGTTTTATGGAAGTTATGGTTTTCTTGAAAGGGTTCAAACAAATAATGATATAAAAAAATGAATGGATAAAATGTAACGAAAAGAACATTGATTGATTTATATATCTCTGGAATAGAATAAGTCTGAAAACAATTAGTAAGTAATGAAAATATTAGAGTATATGAAATCTATTATGGGGAAATACAATTTAATTTATTCTACTATAAATATTCTTCAATATAATTTTATATTTTTTACTCCCAAATTCACTACCTATTTAATTATTTGTTTTATTTTATCACCCATTATCTCAAAATGTTTGTAAACAATAACCAAAAATAATCACAGAGGATGTAATGAGAATCAAGGTGCCAATATAGAATTATAACCCTCAAATTAATTCTCTATAAAATGTAGATAAAATCAATATCAGATATATGAAAGTCATTAATTAATTTACTTTGACATGATGTAATGTCATTATTAAGTAGATTCATACAATATTTTATTATTCATCATTAGGTGAAATCTGTCCATCAAATACATAACATTCATCTTTTTTTGGACTCTTTCACCTTTTAAGGTTAGTACTTTTAGCTAAGGGAATAAAAAATATGTTTCCCTTCCTATGTAAATATAAGTGTCTAAAATAAATTTATTTCAGTTATCCAACCCACTGAAATGATGTTATATTTATCTATCATTATGAGATAATATATGAGAGTGTAAAATTAATTGATTATTCAAAAACAATTAATTAAAAATGTTCTTCCTTAAGAATATGATGGGATGAGAATCCATGGATAATTTAAGTTTATAAATTTGTCAATTATTTTCATGTGGATTAATCAAGAAAAAACAATAATCTACCACTTTTAGAACCTATAAAAGAATGAAACCAAGACCAATAAAACATGAATCACAATAAACCAAAAAACATTGACATTGTTATAATAAAATCCATATAGGAAATTTTATTAGTATTTAAATCAGTTTTAAAAATGAACTATTAAATTGGCCAGTTCAATGAAAATTTACTACCTTCTTCGTTAGGGTACTGAATATTGCCACAATACTAGATAAATAATGTAATAAAGGGTGGTATTTTTCTATAAATATAAGAAAAATTTAAATTGTAAAGACATATAGTGAATCCTTCAATTAAATAATTATCTCAATATTCTACGGAAAAAATAAATTCAAATAATTAGATCCCACATGTCCAAGGAATTTAACTTATCCAAACCAAAATTAACATTTATAAAGTTCATCATATAACTAATGATATCAAAGGATCTCTAGGATGATATGAATATGTTTCCAAACTCACCCTAATATTTAAAATACAATATGATATCATCTTCAGAAACTACCATAAAAGAATTAAGGTAAGAGTGATGTATACTGTTAATAAGTTCCAAGATACCATTGGAGGATTTTTTTTAATCTATTGATAATGTTTAAATACTAATAGATACTATAATAGATCTAAAATATATATTAAGAACAGCATATAATATTCTTAACGGAAGATTAAACCTTTAGAATAAAGACATATTTTGAAACCCACATCACACCATTAAAATAATCAAAGAAATTTTATTTATGTGAAATGAAAAAAATTCTGGATAATCATTTGGAGTGACCTTAGATAGTCACACAAAAACATATAATTTAATAATATTTTATGTAAAAATTACTGGAGTTCCTTGAGTGGAAGTACAATGCTTAAGTATTCTTGTTTCCTTGAGCACATTTAGATGGATTTTTAACATTATCAACTCAATTTGATCTATATAATAATAAAGAATATAAATTATTTATATTCAAGGATTGATATATTTATATAATTACATACTATCATATGGGAAACCATGAAAAACAATCAGGGATAACATCATGGAAACAGTTAATCAATGAAGGTAAAATATTTACTATTTAAACCTCTAATACTCTATGAAATATACTATAAATCTACATTTTACTAGATCTAATATTTCCTGACCTAGTTCAATATAAATATTTTATAATTCCTGCTGTCTAAAAAAATATACTATGTGATATATATAAAATATATGGAAACCCTTATTTTATATAAATCAATACAAGATTGAAAATTGGTTAACTAGTGTATAAATAATTTAATAAAAAAAGACAACATAGTCATCAACGTAAAATCCAATAATTTTTTATGATATCACTATAAAAATAAAATTTAATCACCACAACTCTTTTTCTACTCAGGTACATAAAGGATATCAACACATATTAGTTTCAATTACACAACCACAAGTAAATTTAATTGAGACATCTTTTGATTATATATAAGTAGATAAGAGTCACCCTTATCAAAAAAAATTTTAGAATGTGTGGATAATACTAAATTCATTCCTTATAATATAGACATCCCCACTATGATATCTTCCATAAATTTCTCAAATTTAGACATCCAGCCTTCTCTTTTAGACTATCACTATAGAGAAAATATCAACTAAAAATATAGAGTGTCTAACTTCCATCATCATCCAATTCATATAACTCCTTGACAAATACTACATGTAGTAGGTTTAATTCCTCTTATCAGTTATTATTGAGATCCACTCTTCTTTTTTATCACCTATAAATATACTTTAATACATTCCTCTAAAAAATTTAATATATCCATCTGGTTTTATATTTTCAATTTATTAGACTCATAAAGAAAAATTTCTCTTTATATGACATGAACATCTATATTGATTATATAAAATTAAAGGCAATTTTACCTAGAATCATGTGTATCACCACCGAGAGTACACTGGTAAAATCCACTCATATTAAATTTTTATAGTTATTTGTATCTTAAACTATAAGAACATTTACTAGTTCTATGACAAAATACAGTAATTACAATTTTCTCACGTTACTTAGAACATGTTTCAACCTGTACTCTTTTATTTTAAACATGATAATATATAGAGAGGTCAATCATTACATATTGTGTATACAATATTCCTTGCATACCAATCTCAAAATGTTTAGGATTAGATTCCACATATATTTTCAAATATGAAATATTATAATGTATGTCAATGAATCTAGATGAATATTAAATCTGTGAAAAAATCTGTAGGTTAATTTCAAAAAAGTTTCAATATTTGAATTAATTTTTTTACATTGATAGAACTGTTCATAAAATAGTTATTACAATAACTTTTTTGTGATTTCATAATATTTTAACCTTTAACAACTGCAACCCCCAAGTGTTGACAAACTTCATCAAGAATAAAGGTAATGAGACAATGAAATATTATTATAATGTATTAATACATTCAAATATATGATTGATATGGTCATCTAAACATCATCCTCTATGTTCATAGTAGAAGTAATTAATATTCCCTCACATAACAGATAACTAAGGGTTCCAAGCATAGAGATACATAATATCCAACATAAAGTTATAGATCAAGTCTGTGTTGTCACGAAACAACCCAGGTCAACCCTGAACCGGTCACCCGAGATGGCCCGCAACATGGCCCAAGGGGTGTTCCCGATCCCCATGGGCTAGAAGCTAGGGTCGGACATCAAAACTAAACAAGGGGTAACGATTTTTCCCCTAAAATAAGGACAAGTAAAGAAGAGAAAAAAGTTAGAATAACACAAGGCAAATAAATGACATGAAAAATGAAGAACAACCAAGAAAAAAAACTAACCTAACCACAACCAAAACTCCTCGCGACTCGGAGTGTCGCTCACCAGTCCACAACCATCTCTCGCCCACAGTGAGAGATCTCAAGTCAAACCTGCAACAAAAACAAAAATAGGAAAACACTATAGGCATGAATATTAAAACTCAGTAGGCATTCCCAACAAACTATTCCCAATGCACTACATTTAAACAATGAAATTTACTAATTCAAGGTTTGAACTAAATTATAAAATATATGGGTTTCCACACACACGCTTCCATTTCTAAAACAAGTAACAGTCCATTTCCCTTTTTAATTTAAAAACAGGTTTTATGATTGAAAGAAATAGGTGTGTTCCATTTTAAAACATTTATGAGAGCATGTATGAAATTCAAATTTTATTTGTTAGTCAAATGGAAAACCACACACAACACACACTAAAGGAAATGAAAGAGAAGTGTCACACAGGGGACAGCAACCGAACTAGACCTCTCAACCGTCTACCACATAAAAATAAACACTAATGAAAACAAGTGTTGAGCCTTGGAGATCGTGAACAATCCAAAACGTACTATACATGTGACTCATCCCGAAGGCATTCCTACTCTCGATGAAGTCATAATTCCCTAATTCCCGGGGTTTCCCTACATGGGCTAAATGAGGGGCCAAATCCCCTAGCAGAGTGTCATCTATACTTGGGGCCACTAGCCAGTGCCCAATCTAAACTAGTGCAGCAATCGTTCTCAGAAGATTCACTTACTATGACTGGTTCCCATGTTAATACGTATAATAAATAGGGAAGGGGCGAGTCAACAAAGTCAATCAAGTAGTACAAACATCACAAACAAATCATGCATTCATCGTACACCAAATATCACATCTCAGTAACCCCAAATAGAATTTTCCAACATAATTTATTTTTTTAATGTTCCAAACGGGCCTTCACCAATTTTAAGGAAAATAATTATTTCTCAAGTGAAATAAAACACTTTCTTTCACTTCAAAATAACTCATTTATCAATAAACCAAAACTATATATAGAATTCCATGAATTATGTTTAAATGAAAAATGGGAATTCTTTCACTACTGCGTGTCTTCTCATCAAGAAAATATTTCAAGTGTTGTGAATAAAATAAATGACACTGTTTTACATCGAGAGAACATTTAAAAATCTATCATATAATACTATTTCTTATTTATTAAAATTTATAAAATATCGAGTAATTAATAAATTCTTAATTTAAATGTGAGTGCAGTTGGGGACCTACCTCAACTTTCTATCCAAACACAATGGTACATCACGCCTCACAAAGATGCAAAAACACGCGCAAGCTGATGACCACAGTATGGCGGGGTTACCTCGCCAACACGCAGTAACAAACACACGACGACTGAAAACACATAACCACGAACTTAGTACAAACCAAATGAACAAACAACACAAAAGAACCAGCTCAACATGTTTTAAAAACACAACTCACACCATCAAAACTAATTATTTAACCCCTATTAAAATCCAAAAAGTGTTTACAAAAACCACACAACTCCAAAATAACTAACTGATTATTTTAAAGAACCACCGGGCCATTTCAAGAAAGCACTAGAGTGCAAACCCAGACAAAGGCGCACGACATGAAGAAATTAACATTTAAAATCACATTCATCTAAATATGTTTTCAAAACCAAATTTTCAGTATCCATTTTTTTTAATAAATAATTTAAAATTTTATACAACAATTACATGAAATACCACATAGTGTTATACCAAAACACTTAAATCAACCTTTTAAACCAAACACACACAAAAAAAATACCGACAACATGTTTCTAATTTCATACACAATTTAATAAAAAAATTAAAATAATTTTAAAAAACAAAATCAAGAAGTTCCACAGGGATTTTACACCAAAAACACACCCAACATCCTCTTTTAAAACAAACTGTACACAAACACCAAATTAAAACATGATTCACAACCTCTATATAATAAAATAAACCAACTGCAAAATTATAAAATAATCTTAAGTGGCACAACGAGAGTTTACCTATGAAACAAATCCCAAAATAATGAACCCTTTTCACATTCTAATGAACCATTTGCACGGTTTATAAAACAATAATAAAAATCTCAATAAGGGTTTTCATAGGAAATTTCATTCATAAAGCATAAACATGATACCAAAAAGTCAAAACTATATTAAATATCAAACAAAACCATATTCGTAGCACCCAAACTAATAAATAATTATGTTAAATAATTAAACTCACAAATTAATTCATCAAACAAAAGTTATCTGTGGAAACACCAACCTCGGATGTTGACAGAGCACCCAAAAATGGTGTGAAACCTCATTCACACCGCAACAGAACCTACAGGAAGCAAAAACCACCAAACGCAAGTAAAATCAAACCGAATAAAATAAAAATAACCCATAAATAATAACCCTAATGAGTATAACACCAAAAACAACAACATAATAATCCAAGGGGGGAAGGAGTTGTGGGTCCACCGAACTAGGGTGTGCGTCGACATCGTGCAGAAGGGGTGTTGTAGAAGGTGTGCAGAATGGAAGGGGAGTTAGGCACAGAAGGCCAGGGAGAAGGCCAAGAAATCATGGTAGGTGGCCGATAGAGGGGGGTGTGCCATGGGTGGCGGGCTGCAGGGAAGAGGTGTGGGATGCCAGTAGAGGAGGCCGATGAGGTTTCTTGGACGAACAATGGGAGGTGATGGGGAGAGGGAGAATACAGAGTACATGGCTAGGGTTTGGCGAGGTTGTCACCACTGGAGCATGCTAGATGCGGGAGGAGGCTGAGGGAGGCAGGGTGCGAGGTCTCAGGTGAGCTGAATGGGGGATAAGAAAATTGCGGGCATGGGAGGAGGGGATGGTGCATCCACTCGTGTGGATGGCTGCGGACAGGGGAGGCGAGAGGTAGTATGGAGGCGGGAGGAGGCCTATTGGTCACTAGGTGCCGAATCACGACAAGAGGAAGGAGGCGAGGCTTAAAGAGGTTAGGCAAGGGTCTCGGCATATTGGGGGATGGTGCTGGCGGCTGTAGGAGCTTGACAGCGGAGGGAGGCGGAGCGTAGAGGGTGAAGTCGGGGGTGGCTGTCTCGTGCAAAAGGATGCCAAAATGGGGGGCGGTAGGTAGCTAGGGGTTTCTACATTTTTTCATTCAATTAAATTAATAATAATAATGAAAATAATAAAAATAAAAATAATAATAATAAATAGAATGATCATAATAAAAATGATACAAATAAAAATAATAATATAAACAATAAAGATAATATTAATAAAATTTATTAACAATAACAATAATAATAATAGTAATAATAATAATAATAATGAAAATAATAATAATAATATAAATAATAACACTAAAAATTTAAAAACCCTAATAAGAAAATATTTTATTTACTTTAAACATCGCTCAACTGCACGACTCACGTGCCGTCGTGCGCGCGGTTGGGTGAACCACACTCGAAGCATGCCACCCAAAACTGATCACATATAGGGTTATGATGCATGATTTCCATGTAGTTTTATGACTCGCATTAATGTCATGCATCAGCGAGGTCGGGGTGTGACAATTCTCCCCACCACAGTCACTTTCTGCCCCCAAAAAGTCACCCTGTCAAACGATAGACAATACAAGAATACAAGCCCGATTAAAACTAGAAGAAATCACAACACAAGAGAACATGAGAACACAAGAGGGTTCTCCCCACCATAAGAACTCATCTAGTGTGGAAATTCAACACCCAAACATATCACCCAGGGAGGTGGGGGACACAATAACTCCAAACAGGTCCAGACTAACCTCTATAGCATGAGCGAAACAACACCTCCGCTGAAACTCAGAACTCTTGACTCAGACCAAAGAAAGCCCGAATACTAGAGAAAAACTATCATGCCGAACATAACCCAAGCATTAAACCTAAGAATAATCGCAATACTGGACTTCTCCGAAGGCACTCATATCTCCAAAAAAACACTGCCAAACCAAGATCGACCCATACAAGGGTCAATCACACTCTTAAGAAAAACACACAACGGAGAAAACCCTAACCCGACAAAAAATGGTTTAGATTACAATAGATCATGTCTGACATAACTCCATGACAAAACAATTAACTTTCAACAATTTCAAAACATTAACAATGGACAAAAAAGAACCGAAAGACTTTAAATGTTCCAATGCAAACAGGGAACACAAAACCCGAACCAAGGCTTCATAGCCTTGGAAACTCCTGACTGCACACGAGCTTCACCCCAAGACCTGTGGCTGGGGCTATGATGGCTGAAGCATCTCCTACCTCACAGTCATGCAAAATAATCCTTCAGTCACAACATCTTCATTAGGAGATTCTTCCTATAGAACTTCCTTTAGTGGCCCATGCATCCGCAATGGTAGCACGTCTTCGAAAGGATGCGACACGATGGCCTCACATGCCCAAAGCGGCCACACTGGTGGCACACTACTAAACGGTATGACAAATTGAAATCCATAACCACTACATAAGACTTTTTAGATATCGGTCCCTCTGGAACAACGTGCTCACCAGATGGGGAACCTTCACAAGTAGCTGGATACACTGGATTTCCAACCATTTGTGCTCCGAAGACCAACTCAGCTAAATTCACCTCATCAAAAAACTTCTCAAAATGATGGTCCCTAGAAGGGTGGACCTTTTCATTGATCTCTCAATGAATTCCCCCGTTAAATAGAGAAGTCTTCATCAAATCTTGTGATTCTACCTCTGGAGAAAAGGACACAAATTCCTTGAAATGGTCAACATATGCCTTCACTGTTTGTTGGCCTTGTTGAATGAACATAAGTTCTTTCCATTACTTCTTCTTCACCTCTTTAGGTATAAACCATTGGACGAAAATAGTTTTGAAGACATCCCACATCATCCCAACTTGCATTGACGGTGGGGCGAGAAACTCCCTTACGTCTAGAGATGGACCTTCAAATAGTCCCAAAACAACACGCATTCTGATCGGTTTGGGGGTTCCCAACATCATAAAAGCACACTCGATATCTTCAAACCACATAACTACCTTTAATGGATGACGATCATCGTTAAGTATAGACAATTTCCAAGAAGGACAAAAAAAACTAGGCATGACTCATTAGAAACCTTGAAGAACTTTCTTGGAGAAATTTTTTGAACAACATATAAAACATAGAGCCAAAACTGATATCAAGCCGAATCAACATGAAATAAAATTACTTCATCCAAAAACAAATAGCTCAAAATAAACAATCAAATACAAAAACAAATAAAAAATTCCTCTTCCAAAATCCCCTTTCCATTTTTGATTTCAAAACCACCTTCCTTCAAGGCCACTTTCCAAATACCTAAACCCACTTTTAAAACCTAATTAATTTTTTTTTCAAAAAAATCATTCCCCTTTTATTAATCACATTAGAAAAACAAGGTTAAGCCTTTAATTCCAAATGCATAGCCGAGTAATCCCATTAATCGTTGCACATGTCTTCATCCACTTATTTCCATAATCACCAACACGCTCTTCCTATGCATTCCCTCACATGTGAAACATTCATAAAGTGTACCCGAGGTTGCACCCAAACCATATCTCTACCAGTTCCAAGAGGCCACCTAATATTTAGACCAATAGATTTTAGTTTTAAAAATACCTTTCACAAATTTAAATCCATTTGAAAGAATACATTCTCATTTCAAAAAACCTTTTTCATTTTCAAATGTTAACTTACACCCACAATAATCAAGACAACACACAAGTTGCATCAAATCATTGAAGAGAAGGACTAGTAGTCATTCTTAAACTAGCGACATAGTAGTGGTCCATGCCCCAAGTAAGTTTCATCGACTAGGAAGAACATAAACCTTGTAGGCGGACTCCAAATGTGTAACTACTCCATGTACAATCACATACTAACATCGAGTTTCCTCTATTGTCATCCCTCAATCCAAAACAAATCAGAACGAGACAAGAACTGAATTCCCAGACTACCCCTGGCGACTCGAGGTTCGGAACGGGCAAGAGTTCATGATGTCCTTCCCACACCTACATGTCGAGTCCCAACAATCCTAATCTCCATCTACCAGGTGTCCCAAATAACAAGAACCTGCATCTGATTCCATTTTTTCATGAACCAACCCAAGTCGACCTTGAACCAGTCACTCGATCCGGCCTGCGACATGGCCCGAGGGGCGTTCCCTATCCCCACAGGCTGTCAACTAGTGCTAGCCATCAAAACTAAACAAGGGTGAATGATTTATCCCATAAAAGAAATACATGTAGAGCAGTAGAAAAATTTAGAATAACGCAAGGAAAATGGATGCCTCTAAAAAGGAAGAACAACCAAAAACAACAAACTAACCTGACCATGACCAAAAGTCCTTGAGACTCAGAGAGTCGCTCACCAGTCCACAACCAACTATCACCCACAGTGAGAGAGCTCAAGTGAAACCTACAACAAAACTAAAAATAGGAAAACACTATAGGCGTGAGTGTTAAAACTCAGTTGGCGTGCCCAACAAAATATTCCTAATGCACTACCTTTAAACAAATAAAATTACGAATTCCAGGTTTGAGCTAAATTATAAAAAATATGGGTTTTCACACAAACACTTCCATTTATAAAACAAGTAATAGTCTATTGCCCTTTTTAAATTAAAAACAAGTTTAATGATTGAATGAAATAGGTGTGATGCATTTTAAAACATTTCTACGCACAAGTTAGAAATTAAAATTTCAATTGTCAGTCAAATGGAAAACCACACACAACACACACTAAGGGGAATGGAATTGAAGTGGCACACATGGTTCAACAACCGAACTAGACCTCTCAATAATCTTCCATATAAAAATAAACACTAAAGAAAACATGGGTCAAGCCTAGGAGCTCATGAACAATCTAAAATGTACCATACATGTGACTCATCCTAAAGGCATGCCTACTCTCGATGACGTCATAACGCCCTAATGCCTAGTGTTTTCCTACATGTCCTGACTGAGGGGCCCAATCCCCTAGAAGAGTGTCATCCATACTAGGGTCCACTAGCCATTGTGTAATCTAAACAAGTGCATCAATCGTTCATAGAAGATTCATCTACAATGCGAGGTTCCCATGTGAACACGTATAATAAACATGGAAGGGGTGAGTTAAAAAATTCAATCATTTTGTAAAAACATCACACACAAATCATGTAGTCAACGTACACCAAATATTACATCTCTGTCACCCCAAGTAGAGTTTTCCAAAAAAAATTATTTTATTAATGTTCCAAACATGCCTTCACCAATTTTAAGGAAAATCCTTATTTTTTCAAGTGAACTAAAACACTTTTTTGCGCTTCCAAATAAATCATTTTTCAATAAACCAGAACTACCTTTATAATTCTATGAATTATCTTTAAAGGAAAAATTGGCATTCTATCACTACTGGGTGCCTTATCATCAAGAAAATATTTCGAGTGTTGTGTATAAAATAAATGGCTCTTTTTTACATCGAGTGAACATTTAAAAATTTATCTTGTAATAATATTTCTTATTTATTAAAATTTATAAAATATTATGTAAATAATAAATTCTAAATTTAAAGGTGAGTAGAGTGGGGGATCTACCTCGGCTCATTGCCCAAACATAATGGAACATCATGCCTTGCATAGATGCACAAACATGCGCAAGCTGATGACCGCGATGTCACGGGGTTACCTCGCTAACACGCTGATACAAATGCACGACAACTGAAAACACATAAACACTGACTTAGAACAAACCAAATGAACAAACATCGCAAAATAACCAGCTCGACATGTTTTCAAAACACAACTCACACCATCAACAATAATTATTTAACCCCTTTTAAAATCCACAAATTGGTTACAAAAACCACACAATGCCAAAATAACTCACTAATTATTTTAAAGAGTGACCTGGACATTTCAAGAAATCACTAGAGTGAAAAACTAGACAAAAGAACATGACACAAGGAAATTAACATTTAAAAGAACGTGAACCTAAACACGTTTTCAAAACCAAATTCGTAGTATCCATGTTTTTTGATAAATCATTTAAAATTTTATAAAACAATTAAATGAAACACCACAAGGTGTTTTACCAAAACACTCAAATCATCCTTTTAAACCAAAAAAACACAAAAACCTACCCCAAACATGTTTCTCATTTCATACACAATTTAATAATCTATTAAATTAACATAGAAAATAAATTCAAGAAGTTCCACAAGGATTTTACACAAAAAACACACACAACATTCTCTTTTAAAACCAACCGTACACAAACACCAAATTAAAACATGATTCGTAACCTATATATAAATTAATAAGCCAACTTGATAACATATAAAAAAATCGTAAGTGGCACAACAAGATCTTACATATGAAACACATACAAAAACACAAAATTCACCCTTTTCACATTCTAACAAAATATTTTCACGGTTTATAAAACACTAATAAAAAGCTCAACAAGGGTTTTCTCAAGAAATTGAAAGCATAAAACATAAACATGTTGTTAAAAAGTCAAAAGTTTATTAAATAAAAAAACCAAGATTCACAGCATGAAAACTAATAAATAGAGGTGATAAAATAATTAAACTCACAAATTAATTTGTCAAAACAAATTATACACGGAAACACCTACCTCAGATGTTGAAGGACCTCCAAAAAATGTTGCGAAACCTCGTTCGCATCATAACCACACAAGTGGGAAGCCAAAACCACTATATGAAAATAAAATTGAACTAATTAAAACAAGATTAACCCCTAAATAACAACCCTAATGAGGATAACACCAAAAGCAACAACATACAACCTCAAGGGGGTTTCGGGTCCACTGATCCAGGGGGTGCATCAACGTTGTGTGGGTGGGGTGCTAAAGCAGGTGTGCGGAATGGAAGGGGAGTTGGGTGCTGCAGACCAGGGTGAAGGCCGATCAGGCAGGGTAGGCGGTCGGTGGAGAGGGGTGTGAGGTGGGTAGAGAGATATAGGGATGAGGCATGGGAGGCCAGCCGTGGAGGCTGACAAAGCTGACTGGGTGAACCGCGACATGCGACATGGAGAGGGGGACTAGGGAGTGCTGGGCTGGGGAGTGCTAGGCTGGGGTTCGGCAAGGTTGTCACCGCCAGAGTAGGCTGGACGTGGGAGTAGGTCGAGGGAGGCGCGGGTGGGGTCTTATGAATTTCTAAGGGTGGGGAGGCGTCTTACCAACATGGGAGGCGAGGCCAGTGCATCCTCTAGGGAGGACGACTGGGGATAAGGGAGTGGAGAGGCGGTACGGAGGCGGGAAGAGGCCGGCTGGTCGCTGGGTGCAGAATCACAGCTGGTGGAAGGAGGAAGGGCTTTAGGAGGAGAGGCAAGGGCCTTGGTGTGGCGAGGGAGGGTGCTGGAGGCTGCAGGAGCTGGAGGGCGAAGGGAGGCGGAGCACAAAGGGTGAAGTCGGTGGTGGCTGTCTGGCGCATAAGGAGTCCAAAACAGGGGGAGCTATGGTTTTCTACTTTTTCTCATTCAAATACATTAATAAAAATAGTAATTATAATAATAATAATAATAATAATAATAATAATAATAATAATAATAATAAAACTAGAATGATCATAATAATAACGATACAAATAATAATAATTAAAATATCAAAAATAAAGACAATATTAATAAAACTTATTAAAAATAAAAAAAATAAATAATAATAATAATAATGAAAATAATAATAATAACAAAAATAAAAAAATAAAAATTTAACAAACCAAATAAGAAAATACTTTATTTACATTAAACATCACTCAACTGCATGACTCATGTGGAGTTATGCGCGCGGTTGGGCAAACCACACTCGAACCATGCCACCTGGCACTGATCGCATATAGGGTTAAGATGTGTTATTTCCGCGTAGTTTTATAACTCGTGCGCAAGTCGTGCATTAGTGAGATCGTGGCGTGACACATATTAATTCTAAGGATCAATGTGAAGTATTATAGGTGGATAATTTTCACCATCTCTTTGTTACAGTTCAACCCGGGGTAAATGTGTTGGTATATTATACATTAATATCATATATTACAATAAAATTCATTCCAAATATTTGTAATTACACATATATATATACTATTATAATGAAAATAAAATCATAACTCCAACCACTCTGTCATCCATTCTATATAATACTTCTATTTCATTCGTTAAAATATTGATTTTTTCTAATGTTATCATTATATATAAACTTAATTAATTATAATTTTAATAATTATAATTGAATAATATAATGTAATAAATCAATTTAATTTTTCATATTCACCTAATAATCACTAATAAATAAACTAGAATTTATATTTATTTATGATTTATTTTTTTGTTATTAAAAATATTTAATTTGTTACAATAATTAGTAAACAAATATAGGTGTCACATATTGAATTTAGTCATACATTTTTAACATATTAACACCAACTCGTGATACATGAGACTCAATGAAATAAGAATAATTTTAAAAGAAAGTAAAAATGAACTAAAAAAATACACCTATCTACTCTAGATTCAGCCAAAATTATACTGGTGATGTTTTCACAGTTGAAGATGTTGAATAGTTCATGGGGGGATGAATATAACTCATTAATATTTAAATAGATTAATCAATAAATGTTCAACATAATAGTAATGAAAAATTAAAATTATATAGCTAGTACAATAATAATAGTAGATTGAAATCATCTAGTAGAATGAATAATGAAATTCATATTTTCAGAAGAAAAATAAACGAACAATAAATATTAATTTAGTTTAGATAATTATAATGTTATATATAATCTCCATTACTATATTATTATTATGAGAAATGAAGCTCACTAAAAAACACCTCACTTTTGAAAAATTTTATATATATTTACATACCATATCATTAACTCATGTGTAGGAATAACCAAGAACAAAACTACCATTATAAAAACTAACTAAAAACCAAGAAAAACCTATAATTATTATTAATTCCCTATCCTAATAGACCTAAATATTATAGAGAAGTTATAACAAAAAGAAATGAAAATGATTTCAAAATAGAAATGATTAAACTGATAGATCATACTAATAAATAATGAATAGACAAATATAATGTTGAAACATGAATATAAATGGTGAATTGATTAAGAAAAATACAAAAACACATAATCAATTTCACAATAATATTGAATAAAGAGTTTCCATTGTGATCACAATAGTCTAATAGTAATCATATTATCATAGATTCAACAATTTTGAAATAATCATATTTCCAATTCATTATTCTTAGATTAGTTACCATGATCAAAATTTTACAACAAAATTGTAAATGGTCACTTCATGATCTACACGATCACCTCCTTATGATTGTTTTCATATTTTTAGAAGTTTTTATACATTAATGGACTATCCTGAACTCATAGAAATCATCATGAAAAAAATAATACTTTAAAAAATAGCATGAAACTCACACACATACACATATAATTTAATAAGATATCGATTATTATGATATGTTACCTCATATGATAGGAAATAATATTAGATATAAAAACCACAATATATAAAAATAATATAAGTGTTAAAAATAATATGATACAATTATCTGATATGCTTAAAAAAACATAAGAAATTGAATCATCGGAATTTGAAGAGAAAAAAATATAAAAATTGTAGTTACAATTATAATAAAAAATTCCATATCGACATGGTCTTTGTATAATTAATTAAAAATGTTTAGAAGAGTAATTTCCTTTTCTATTTTCAATTTTAGAAGAGTTTACATATAGTTAATAAAAGTAAAATATGGACTTATTAAATATAAAATAATTATAAATGTAAAATTCATTCCAAAAGTGTAAAAAATATAATCCAGAAGAGTAAAAAAAATGTGGAAGTTAATTTTTTTTTTGAAAAATTAATGTAGTTTTGGATAAGTACCTTTGAAAGTGTAATATAATTTTAAAAAATAACGTTTTTGAGAACTTCATGAAAGAATTCTCACATAGAGATTAACTAGTATAATAGAATAATAATAACAAATACATTAATAAAAAAATAATTAATTGGGAATAAAATAATGAATTAATAATTATATGAGAAATTTTATTTATCCAATATTTATGTTAAGAGTTACTAATGTATGTATGTGAGGTATTATAATATTAAATACATGAAATACAAACTCTAAAAAATCATTTGATAGATAAATGTCACATTCTTCCACAATATTAATCCTAGAATGAAAAATCCCCAAATTATTTAAAATTATAAAATTGAATAGGAATTTATGAAAACTATCCCATTTTTTATTTCCCCATAATGAAAAAATGTATTGAAATTTTGTTTTTTTAAAAAAATCTCCTAAAAAACATAGCATACTAAAATTTTAATAAATTATAATAACTCTCCCAATTTTCCAGTGAAAAGTTTGAAGAAATCTTCTTTAATTAGGGAAAAGTATCATAGCTACGTAAAAAGAAGTATAATGGTGATTCTCACATAAAATTTCAGTAGAAAAAAGTATTAAAATTTTATTTTTAACTTTTTTTTTGTGAAAATATATTGAGTAAAATAGATCCATTAAAAACATAAGAGAGTAATAAAAATTTAAAATTAAATTAACAAAATCTAAATATTTATTTATTTTAAATTACCTCCATGTTATCTCAACTTTCATACTCAATTCATACATAATATATTAAATATTTTTGTAGAAAAAAATAGTAAAATATATTAAAACTATTGGAATAATTAATAAAATTAATATAGAGAAATTATATAACCTTCTATTAATTAATGATCAAATTAAATTGTCTTAGACGTCATTATATGAAATGGTTTTGTAAAAATATCACCCAATTGATTAACATATGAAACAAATTATAAAAAAATGTATTCTTTATTTACATGATCTATAATAAAATGAAATTTAAAATTTATATTTGTAATTCCTTAATATAGTAAATTATTCGTGAAAATGTAATTACAAAAAGAATTATCGTAAAAATTTGGATTTTAATCAAAATAATCATTAAAATCAGATAACGTTATCTACATCCATAATCATTGAGCACAATAATTAGTATAATCTATATAATAAGACATAAACATGGATAAATATATCGATTATTACCACATTTAACTCCATGAAATCAAAATATTTTTATGAAAAAGAACTGTACATAAGGGACTCTATATATGAATAATAAAACCTTAAAAATAATAGTCAAAATAGTTAAAAATCAAAGAAGTTTGGTCTGGAATAATATAAAACAAAATTCAAAGATCCTTTAATGTTTCTAATTATTAATTTGACACCATTTAGATACATTTTTGGAAAATGTAGAAATATCACACAAAAAACTCTAAGCATTTTATCAGGTATTGATGAAATAAAATCATGTAACCTTCCAGTGATTCATAAATACTGTTTAATGTAAAGATTCATATAATTACAAATTTTAATTAGTACTCCTAAGGGCTCTAATAATTTAAATATATTCAGTACTAAATATTTTAACTATATTTTTAAAAAACATTAATTAATTTAAAAATATTCTATCTTGTCTTTGAAATATTTACTGTCTAGCTAAAATGTTTAATTCACCCATTAATCTTATATCAAACTCCCTAGTAAAAAATTAAGAAGATTAATTACATTGAGATTAACATGAAGAACATAAAAATGTATCATTAACTTAAATTATAACCATTAAAAAATAATTATAATTCTTCTTAATAAAAAATGATACAATAAATTACCTTTATTGAACTCATTATTAAAAAAATATATTTATTCCTACCATGATCTTGGATCTTTTTTAATACAATTAAATTTTTGTTAACATTTAAAAACCCTATTAAAAAATTTAAAAAGTAAAATACTATGTGATTAATTAACATACATTTATTTATAAATAACATCATTAACGAAACAATTTTATAATTTTTTTATATAATTCAAAAACATAAAGAAAATTAAAATGAAGAAAAATTAAAATATTTAATCTTATAAATTTGTAAAAGTGGTTCATAAAAATAAATATATTCTACTTGAAAAAAAATCCTTGAGAAACAACTCTAGTTTTATTTTTTTATTTCACCAAAATCATCAAATTTATTTACATAAATATATAATCAAAAATTATAATTTTTTTATTTAAACGGTTCAACTAAAGTTCAAAAATCACTTATTTTAAATTTTTTATGTTATTATTTTATAAGAACATCATAATTATAATATTTAAAAGAATCAAATACCTTATTAGGCAGAAAGTTGGAAATAAAATTATAATGAACAAAAAAAATTCAAAATACATTTTCATGTTATAATTAACGATTTAAAAATACCAATTAAATTTTTTAATGGGTGGTATTTATGGCTTCTCTAATTTTTTTGGATCATATTGACAAGTATTATCTTCCCCCTTGAAACATATAATATTTTTTGAGGCTTTATTTCACTAAAATTTTAATATCAATATTATTCTTAATTTATATATAAATAGAAACTTTTATTTTTAAAACTAGATTCATCAAATTTAATATACATATATTCCTATATAATATTATTTTAATAATAACCTCTATAAAAATTAATAATATTATAATGACCTATTAATATTCCAACATAATTTATAACATCAACATTATATTAATTATATTTATTGTTAAAAATTAAAAAATTACTCCCAAAGACTCTGAAATTTTCTAATTTATGTTCTATAGCTTTATAAAATTCATTTTTTGTTTAATTTAATACTGGAATAATAAAATATCAATTTAAAATATAGTTATATATACAAATTGTTTCAGCCCAAGAAAATTTAGATGTGAGATAATAATTTTGAATAGTTTTATCAATCTCTTAAGAAGTTTACCAAATAATTTGAGTAACCATTTTATTTATAAAATCTAAAAAATTCCAATTTTAAAAATTCCCCTCCTCTATCACATTTAAAATAAATATTCATTTACTTTTTTATCATTTGGAAATAGCATACAAAATTTAATAAACTTAGTTAAAATTTCTATACATTGAGACATAAAATAATTTTTAATAAATATAATAAATTAAAAAACAATAAAAAATATTTCTCCCCATCTATACTGGTAGTTTTAATAAGAAAAAACAAATATATAAGAATTAGTTCAAGAGGTCTTAATTTTTATACTTCACTAATAGATCTAAATGTTTCCTTATGTTTTTTCCTTTTAAAAACTTTTCATAACCAAAATATTTTTTCTAAAATATGGTAGTTGTAGATAAATTCCACACTTTGATAGTTTATATTGAAAATCGAATTTTAAATGTACAAGAATCATATTTCATAAGATAACATCAATTTGTATCCCATTATGACACATATGATTATTATTTGTAACTTTGATACAATAAAAGAATATGTATTATATTTTTAAATGAATAAAATAAAATATATTAACTTGAATTCCAATTAACTTTTTATAAATAAATACAAGAGATGATAAAGGGAGCTAAAAATTGGAAAATCCGGAGAACATTTACCCTCACATTGTCAATACATATAATAAGAATAAATAAGAAGTAAGATAATCAAATAGAAGAAATGTTTAAGCTTTCTCAAGAAGCTAAAAAAATATACATCCTTGTTCCCTTCATGCTAATATAGAGAATAGAAATGTGTATATTAATAATAGTATTTCATCTTCAAATTAGATAAATAATAGACCAGGTCACCTTGATATGACCTTGAAGAATGTGATGAATTATTAATGATTCAGTATCCACATATCATAATGAGATGTAACTTCTATTTCACCTTTACAGACCACCCCACATTTCACAAGCCTCATACTTAACAGAATCACCCATACCATGAGAGGAACAAAATTCAAAGTGTAAAAATCCATCTGTATCCCAGAAAAAACCACATCCATGCATATACCTGAAGTATCAAGAACCATCCACATTGATATTGTTTCATCTTGGGGGAGGGATCCATTTTATCCAATGACATTGTGGTGAAATGTAGTTATTATAGAAGGAAAAGACTCCAAAATTCAAGATAATCTTGAAGAATGGATTATTCACCAACTACTTATGAAGATGCAACAACATAAACACCAAGAATCACAATCATTCCCCCAAGGATCGACTAAAAGTAGAATCCCCCTTACTCCACCATTCATTAATAATAAATAAAAATATATTATCATTGAACAAGAACCAAATTCAATCATCACAAATATAATAAATGGTATTTATTTTGTGTTTAAATCCTTTTCCATACATCACATAAGAAATTTTAATGTTTTTATAGATACAAACTTCAATAAAAACTGTGTCTTATAAATAGAGTTGTTTCAAAATGTCACAATGCCTCCATTTCATTTATTATAAGATATAAAGTTAAATGGATCACTATTAATATTCTTAGAGATTATATTTTCCATGTATTATGTGTCCTTGACACTCTTTTGTCAAATTAAATGATAACTAATTTGGTAAAAATATTTGGTACAAATTTTATATTGCGTCCAATAAGACTTGTATATGAATTATTATATATCTATAAAAAATTGAGACATTTATTTAAGGTTAACTAATAATATAAATTCTTTGAATTAATATATTGAATATGACCTAAGTATTGATTAAATCTCAAAGGGAATTCAATATCATAATTAAAATACATATTACCCCTAAACACGTAACTGTTGACAAATTACCAATAGTAACTTTTAAAAATCATGTATCATATTAATTAGATATTTTATTGTCATAAAAATTAATTTTATATTTATTTAGTTTATTTATATCCATGCTCTTTTAAAAAATTTACATTCCTAAAAAAGTAGATAATGATTCCTTCAAACTAAAAATATCCATCATTGAATTTTCATTCACTTTGTTTGAAATTTATAACTTCCTAGAAACCATTTTATTAGGAAAATAACATGTATTTCATATATTCTCTTTATCTTCAATATAATTCATTTTTCTTGAGTAAGGGATTTATTTTACTTACTAAGTTAATTATTTTAAAATTGTATCTCTCTATTAATTAAAAAATTAATAGAATTTTTTTTTATAAAATTTCTTTTTCATTCATTATTCATTTTATAATAATTTTATAATTTAAATCATATACAAAACACAAATTTAAATTTTTACTTACCCCATTCACATTTTTTCCATGTAGAAGTTAGCCGATTTTATATCACTTTAAGAATCACTACTTGAGTCCAATTATTCTATTTAAAACTCCATCTATCCACCAAATCCTATTTTTCATTCATTATATTATAATTTTCTTTTCATTGATGCTTTATTTTTAGATAGTTTAAATATATATATACCTTATTTATAAATTTATAACTTGTTATTTAAAAAAATATTATATTTACTAGTGTTGAATTTATTATATTTATTTCAATCAAACTTCTATTTATCATTCCTATATATGTTCCTGAATTCGTTCTATTTGTTAATCATTTTATAAAACCATTTAGTGTAGTGGAAAATATCATCATTTTCATATCCATGAATCCTATGTTTAGATAAGTCATTAGAAACATTTATATTGATTTTAAATTCAATACTATTATTTATTGAAGTAACCTCATATAAAATAATCTTTAGAAGATGTTCTTATTATAGTAGTGAAATAACGATTTCATACTTTGTATTCAGTTTAAAATTCTTACTCTAATAAATTACTATCATATTTTCATACATCTTATTAGTTAGATTATGTAAAAATATTTTAACAAGAATAGTTTTATACAAATAATCTCCATGCACACTCTTACCATTTATTATGGTCATAAATATGTTAAAAATTATGTCTATTGAATAATATTAACCAATAATAAAATCAAGATATTCTTCAAATTAGATCCCCAATTTATTTCATTTCATCCTCTCTAAACTATAATGTATAAGTTGAAAAATCCTTCAATAGTCATGAGTATTTTTTCATGCTAATACATAACTAAAAAAAATACAACAAAAAATATAATATTAAATAATTATGACATTTTAATTCAAAACATACCTTACTACATTGTTACCCTTAAGTGTATCTGGATCAAATAATCCAATTTATATTGTTTTTTCATTATCATCAAGTGGTAAACACAGATATTTTAAGGTCTACTTTTATCCATAGTTTCAGTATCCAAAATCCTTCTAATATAAATATTATGTTTTATTAGGAATCCATCTAACATTATAATTATTTCATGGATTCTCCAAAAAAATTGTTTTCCCTAGATGATAAACCATAAGACATAGTAAACACAAAAAAGATAGAATAACAAAACCTAGGTCCAAAAGGTATAGGCTATGATACCTATTGGTTTTTGTACTGTTATATTTCAATAATTTTTAGTGGGGGTGTGAGTAGACCTTTGTAAATTCTAAATATATTAATAAAATAGTATTAAATATCATATTAGAGGATTATTTAAAGTCAATAAATAATGAAATAAAATTAATAATTTGAGAACATACAACAAAATTTATATTCGAATATAAATGTTTTGTAGAATAATAAAAACAGGAACCATATAAATTTTATATTATTTCAAATAAATGTAATTATATATATACTATTTATTCTACCCTTCTCTAGGATAGAATTGACACACACTAAAATAATAGCACTTATGAATGGATGTGATCATTTTTTATAGGCCCATATATTTTGTCACCTAGAGGAACTACACAAAACAACACTACCTTTCTATATACAATGTCAAAACATATAATATTTTTTTTTAATTTAATAAGACATAGAACTTGAGGGAACAATATTTTAAAGTTGAAGTAGTAGAAAATAAATCTTATTTTGGAAGGTAAAAACATAAACTGAAAGGTAAACACCAGAATAAATTAATAACAAAATATAATATAGAAAATATAATATAAATTATTATCTAATAAAAGAATATAATGTTTTAATGGGTTGATCACTTCCACAATAATGTGGAATGTGGAAGTTCCTTTGTGATCATAGTAGTAGAATAGTAATCACACCACTAATGTTTCAAAATAGTCAAAATAAAAACATATTATGTTTATTATTCTTCAAAGAGTTTCCATATTCTTAATTTAAAGATAAAATACTCAATGTTTAGTTAATGATCACCATGATAATATCCACTTGGGTGTATCCATTTTTTGATAAGACCATTGAATCATTAAATGCGTTTGTCAAAATTATTGTGACCTATGACAAAAAAATATACATCAATAAAAATGTGCACTAAAGATTATATATATATATATAATTTTTTTATAGAGTTGTAATAATACAAAGTAACTCTTAGGATAGAAAAATATTTTTTAAAAAATAATATATATATAAATCTAGTGAGGTTCAAAAATCATAAGATATTGACATCACATATGGTTTAAAAATCATAAGATATAAAAACTGTCAAATATGGGAACTTGATAATAATAGAATATTAATACTATACTTACAACAATGATTCTATTCATATTTTAACAAACACCATATGTGTTAATAACAATGTTACGAAGAGTACTTTCCTTTTACAATTTTGTGTTATAAAAAGAATACATATAAATTGTAAAAGTATAATATGAAATTAATAAGAGTAACATACATTTATAAAATGTAAAATTCATTTTTGGTGAGTAAAAAATCATTTTGTATGTGTAAATAAAATTTTGAAAAGTGACCTATTTTGGAACAGTGAACTACTTTTGGGAATGAAACATCAGAAGAGTAAAGTACTTTCCAATAATACCATTTTTCAACCCCCTCAAAACCATTCTCATTTTGATTGTAACTAGAATAATATAATAATAATAAATTAAAATAACCAAAAAAAATTAAATTTAATGAAAATAAAGAGTGAATAAATCATTGCAGAATTATAATGGTCTAATATTAACATTATGAGTTATTAATGTGATAACATAACTTGTTAATTTTTTTAAAAATAAAATAAAAACTATAAATAAAGATCATAACTATAAATCTATCCTAGATAAATAATATCAATCTTAGACCTTTCATGAAATACTTATTTACCATTTTTATAATGTTTTGAAATTTGATAGTCTAAGGATTCTTAACATTTGTCATCGCAGCACCATAAGCATGCTTCCCAGTATCCCAAATCTAGAAAAAACACTAAGAGGTTTGATGTTATATTTTTAGAAGAGAATAATCCAATTATTAACTAATTAAAATCAATCTAAAATTAAATTAAAATTCATTATGGACTTAGAAAGAAACTTAAAAAAATACTAAACTTGTGCAACACTTATCCATTAATGAAGGTGTCCTTAACTGGACCATTGATTGAGGTGGTTTCTGATGCTCTTTCAGTAAAGGATTTTGGATCTTCAGTGAAACCCACCCATATTAATGAAAATAATTTTTGATTTTCTCAAAAGTGATGAATGTTATCCAAATAATTACTTTTTTGTCGTGACCTCCATCTTGATCCTTCAATGAGGTAGCTTTATGTGAGTCTCATACCCCCTTTATTATTTCCTCCTCCAATGATATGTCTATTATGTTTCCACCGAAAGGTTCATGAGATTTTTGGATTTTTTTTATGGGAATATACCATTCACAATAAAAACATGATGTAACTATGTATTATCATATGTGTAATATCATCCTCAAATTTGGTTTGGATTATCACCCTCTTTAGATCCTCCCTAGTTTTTTTCAACATTTGAATCTAGATAGACCTGTTTCCATCACATTATTAAACATAAAACCTATTTTCTTTAATCTATTACTTGAAATTTAAATTATTTGTGATTTTTTATATGGAGGTGAGATATTATTAATGACTCATATTCCTTCTATTCTAATATTCAATGATGATAATAAGGGATGCAGTTCATTACTAGTTGTTCTTTGGCTTCGTTTACTGGGTCGTTGTTATCCTAGGAAAAATACAAAAAATTTAAATTATATGAGAAATTATTCTATGAATTGTACTTGTGATAATGAAACTAATATATGTATGGAACAATATATGGTTATGAGGAATTATTTTAATGTAAATATTATCACACATCTTCCTCATAAGAGTTTCATTCATGGTGGACCAGGTATATTATTTTAGAAATGGATTATTTTATCAGTATCTCATATTTTTTGTTCATTATTCCACATAAAAGGGAAAATTAATTATATTTATAGTAAATGTAATGTAATTGAACCTCTATCCACTAAACTGATTTCCCCTTCCAGGTCGCCACATGACCTCAAGCGCACCTACATATACACCAAAGGTTTCTGACTAGTAGGGATAGTCGGAAGTGTCAAGTTAGAAGACTATACCCCCTTTTTCAGTTTAAGGCATAAATAATAACAAATAAAATAATAAAAATTAGATCAAAAACATGAATTACCAAACATTTTCAATATAGGTTACAAATCATATCAAACAACAAATGTATCATGTCATGCTAATTGTTCCAAAAGTTATGAAATTCTAAAATAAATAGAAACCATTGAATACCTAAAATGGGTCCCGATTACAAGTATGGATATTAATCCATTTATTTCCCAAGCATAACTCCACTACCTAGAATATGACCTTTTCCCTTTCCCTAAACTACAACCATGAATTCTGGTTGGGTAGTCAAAGGCAGAACGAGCAGGGAGTGAGTTAAACTCAGTAAGTCACCACCAATGGTGTCTAAAAAAATATAAAATTTAAAAAATATTTAATAAAACATATAGTTAATTTATAAAATAAATAAGACAGATTGGGATCCATTAGGTAAGAATAGTTACTTGTTACACATCTTTTTTCTATTCATTTTCATCACTTATATCGTCTTCATTACCCAATTATTTTCACTCACATGTTCAATAGGTTAAGAATTTACATTATTTAGATAACAACCTAATCTTGTCGATTATCATGTATAAGGGGAATAAATAAAGTCCCTAATCCCACAAGGGTTAAACTTTCATAATAAAATACATCAAACATACCATGTATCATTCGTCAAGGTTGTTTCATCAAATGTATCTGTTAGAGGTATAGAGGCTCGGTCCCCTTCTCTAACAAATGCATTATGGGGTGGGGTTTAGAGCCGCATCTTAACCCAACCTGTGGGTGTATATCCCCAAGTCCAATATCTAAAAACACATAGGCCACCTGCACATTCTTATTTATCCATTTACCACGTATACCAGGTTAGAAACTAAAAATAATCCATATCACATAAAAATAACATTTCACATTTCATGTATAACATAAATCACCCTTATTCCAAAATCCATTAACAAAATTTTCATTTACATATACTAGAATATTTAACCCAATTTACCTTTTCTCTCATTAATCAACTTTTGAGATTCCATTACAACACATAACACATTTGAAACACTTATAAATTCACAAGAATTTACCCATTAAACATGTTCACCATTTCATATTCACTGACCCTCTTAAGCATTAAATTACATTTAAAAAATCACTAAGAAAAATTTTCTTTTATGAAAACAAACTAAATTCATGTTAATAAAAACAAACCCTTATGCCACTACCAAAATATAGATTCAACTATTCATTTTTTCATTTAAATTAAATTTAATGTATCTCACATTCATCATGGGCTCTACCTTAATACAAATATTTACCAAGCATATAATTAACATTTTCTATGTTGGGAGTAATTGGTGCACACCATGGGTGGACATAAATTGGTCTAGCCAACCACAACGCCCACACAGGGTATTAAAGTGTTAGAATCGTGATTTAGACCCTCATTTATACCAAATGATTCTATCGAAATTAAATTCTCTACAAGCGGTAAACAAACACACAACCATGTAAGCACAAAAACAACATAAAGTGCATGGGATATAACTTTTAGAACACCTACCTTAAATCCAATGATTAACCCACCCTCAACCTTAACAATATATTTGCATTCATGTTCCCTTTGAATTCCTAATCAATAATTCATGAGAAATGGAGGTTTTATGGATTCAGAAGAAGATAAAAAACTCTAAAATCTATAAATCCATAAAAGAGAAGAAAATGGAGTGTTAGACTTACCCCGAACATTGATTCACATCGAATGATGCTCCAAATGGACTAGAATCGATAGTGAATAATCTAATGAAAGATTGGGATAGTTAGGTTCATTAAAAGGGTTAAGGGGAGTAGAAATATGGAATAAATCGAGTGAGATTAAAAATAAAATGGGATAGTTTGGTAATTTTGGACTTTTAAATGGCGTGCACAGTTTGGCCTTATGGTTTTCCAAATCATTTTCTAGGAAATTTAGAAGAAAGGTTTAGTCAGACGAATACCTAGGAAGGTTTTAAAAGTTTAAAAAACCATGCTCTAACCATTTGAGAATCTCTGTCTATGGATACACTACTTGTATTCCCCACCCCCTATAATGGTTGGCACTAACTATCCACAAAAAAAGAAACATGCATATAATGACTCAATTTCCCCCTTTATTCATGTCCCACTCCCTCAGAACACTCAATAAACTCCTCAAACACCAATTAAATATTTATTTAGAAAATATTAAATGATTAATGAAAAAATATAAAAAAGTACATTTCTTTACAATTTTTGGGATCTTACAACCTCCCCACCTTATAACAGCTCATCCTCGAGCCACACATCCAAGAATAACTAAGCTTATAAGGAAAATAGTTTACAGCACTGGGCCCTCATATCCAAATATCATTCTTAAGATCCTTCCTCAATAATTTTATGGATTCATAAATCTCGAACAAAAGTTATAGTATTTCCATGAAACACATTCTCACTATGATCTGCAATATGATCCAAATGATCCTCCATGGATGAATTAAACTAAAGGTCCACATCCACAAAATTGATCATGTGTGATGGGCCTGGGTGATATAACTGAAAAAAATACTACTTTGTATGAGATGATCTATATACTTCCAGTTTGATCCTATCAACAATGTCAAATGGTCCCACATACCTAGGTGCCAACATTCCCATTTTCTGAATCTGATGGTTCTCCAACCATGGGTAAACATGAAGAAAAACACAATCAGCCACTGTGAACTAAAGAGGTTTATAAAGATGACAATCATTTATTTTTTTCTACTTTTATCCGTTTCCATATGCTTCTAAATCAACATAATCTATTTTGATGTCTCCTGCATGAGCCCGAGTCGCAACAACTATAATTCCCCAAACACTAACCAACATAGAGGAGATTTGAATTTTCCGATGTAGGGTACCGCAAATTATTTCATCTAAATAATTTCTTGGTAACTATTAATGTATGAAAAATAAACCAGAGGCATGTTCATTTTCCATGATCCACCAACATCAAAGACACAAGCGTTCACCATGTTCTATAACATCTGAATGTTACACTCTTACTGCCGATCAATTTATAGGTAGAAGGACATATGAAAATTAGGTCCCGATGAGAGCAAAAACATCATGCCTTTTCATGGAAATCAAGTCCTAGCCTTCCAGGTCCCACAAGATTCACCGTAGACATGTGCTCCCCACACTAGGGCCCATCCACATGCCCGAACAAGTCATATGACTAATGAATTTTCCCATATATAAACATATTCTCTTTTTTGTGTGATTTTTCCTCACTCACACACATCCTGAGAAACATACCAAAAGGTCACTCATCCGGATCACTACTCCAGGCCAAGAATACTTAACTATGAAGTTCTAATTAGACAGTCTCTCGAAAAAAGGTGCACCTTTTTTAAAAGAGTCATATCACATATTCATTTATCCGTATATCATTTTAGAGAGTTAACACCCTCCCTTTTGAAGCACAAATTCCTCTTTGGGGAACCTACATCTCAACCCAAACAGTGCACCACACTTATGGATGGGTCACTCCTTTGATACCAATTGTGACAACTGGGTATTGGTGGCATCACAACCACCCCACATTAACATAGCCATCAGGTCCTGGCCCGCCAGGTATCACCAGTTGCCCCACAGACATGTGGACCCAACCATGGGACCCACCCACATGCCCGAACATGTCATCTGACTAATGATTGTCTCCACAAAACAAGACATGTTCTTTCCAGAGAGCTTCATCATGAATCACACACATCTTATAAAAAATACTAGAAAGTCACTCATGGTGATTACTACTCCAGACCAAGCACACATAATTTTGGAGTTCTAACGAGACAGGCTCTTGAATAGAAAGGGGCCCCTTATTGACAAGATTCATATTACTTAGTCACTTAACCATGTGACATTCTGGGGTATTATAGGCCATAGTAAAAAACCCTTGGATACCAATCACTTTCTCTAATCGACACTACATGCATTATGTAAAATGAATATCATGATATAAAACTATCATTCATAGGTCCCCATGACAATTTACTATTTCCTAAACATAAAAATCACCCAACTGATCTATAGTGAAGGCCTCTCAAATCAGGAAGAAACGATCCACCAAATTTAACTGATCCATAACTATCCAAATCGCATAATTATTCCGAGTAATCCTCATAATTCCCATGAAAATTTACATCATCCCATCCTCCCATTTCTTTTCTGGGGTGGGGAATGGATGTAAGAAACCACCCATCCACTAAATCCCAACCTTCACCTACAGGTAGGTAACACATCACACTATAAAACATGTAACCCCTTTCGTCATTCTTAGCCATCAAAACTACCTAAAAAGATCCTGATACATTTTGGTTAAACTAGAAGGCATTGCACACTTTTATGGAAGATACTCTTATATATATTCTGTCACAACAACACGACCATGTACACAGATGATCCCATTATATGCAACTATTCAACCAGATGGTAACTCCCCACCTTTAGGATTTCATCTAAAATCGAAACATTATGGATCCCCACACTGCCTCTCCTTGATCTAGCTCAGAATCATGGAATCAACTACCAAATATTTAAGGGTCATATTCACCTAGACATCATTCAATTATTGTTTCCACTGAAAATATAATGCAATTATCCTACATATATTACATGATTCCTGAACAACATAATATTGAGTCTTCTAGCTCAATGGATTCAAACCAATGTTTCATTTACTTGGTGTATAAAGTAGCTAAAAAAGGACTACATATATTCTACACATATCCACTCATTAAGATTCAAATCATGATAAGTGAAAATGTTCTTCATTATTTAACGATCAGTATACATAGTGTACCGCACTCCCAACAAGTAATTCCACCAATATTTTAGGTCATGCACCACCACATCCAAGTCAAGGTAACATTTCTGGGAGTTTATTTAAGGAGGAGTCATTACTCATGAACCATACACGACCACCAGGAAATACTTCACCAATACCTCCCCAATCCCAACACCAGACGCATCACAAAACAAGGTAAAGTGTAACGAACAAAACTATCATTAATACAAATTCTTATTGATCATATTATATGTTTATTATGGTTATATAAAATGTGAACTTCATTGGTTTTATGTTTCTAGATTTTAAAATACCATTATGAATTGTGATCGTTGCTAATATTGTCGTTGAACAGTGATCACATGATTATTATAATTATAGGGCTTTAACAAATCCAAATTATGTAGAAAAAGGAGGTGATGGCCACATCCAATAGACTTTCCTTGTATGAACACTATTTGTCAGACCTCCTAAAGGAGGCTGTGTCATTGGGCTTCGCTCTTGACCAATCCCAATTCAAGCTTGAACATGTTAAGCTTGAGGGGAACCAAATATGGGAAAAGTGGAATTTAATGGAGATTACCACCCAGCTGATGTTATCCGAGCCACCCCAAGAGTCTGTCACCATCACACACCCTACACTTAGATCTTATGTGGGTGTTAAAAGGGGTTATGTAACAAGACCCTAGAACTATGTCCATGTACATTATTTTTATATAAAGAATGTGCATTCATTTTATTATTGTTATTTTGTAAATAGTTTTTAAAGAAAAAATAGTATTTTTAGTTATTATTCAACTAAGAGATCTATTTTGATGAATTGATGGATTATTGAATTACATAATATTATAATCAAATATTATTATTAAATTAATTTTTTTTAAAGTAATTATCGTATAATTATATGAATGCAATTGTAATTTTTATTTAGGCTTGAAAACTATTTTTGTCAAAACCCTTGAATTTTCTATAAATGTCGGTTTTTATTTTAAAAGTAAAAATTCACATATTTATAAAATTATTTAGATAATGTGAATATTATTTTTGGAATCAGGACATCGAAATTAACCAACGATGAATTTTTCATAATTTTTTGAGACAGTCAAATTTTTCGGTAAAAATTAAATACCTATTAAATATATAATGTGTTTTATGACATCATAATGAACTAAGAGTGATGTAATAAAATACTATAAACATTTTTTTGGAAAATATATGTTTTATAATTAAAATAATGTTATTTAATATTTTTTATATTTATTTTTCAATGCTTTTGTGGACCCTATATGACTTAAGAAACATTTTTTCTTTTTAAATTGTTTTCCATGAGAGTGTTACTCATCTCCACATAATAAACCCTGTTATTTTAAGAAGTTAGGCCATTGGCCTTATAAAATATTGTTTTCCACTACACTGTCTCAAAAACCATGGGCAAAAACCATGGGTTGGTTTGTGGTATTGATTAGTTTAATATGAGGTGTCCCAAACCTAAATAATAAAAAATTACCTCTCATTTTCTATATAAACCAACACAAGATATCACTTCCAGTTATCCAAAAGCCTTTGGAGTTCAACCAACCCCTGACCTCCTCTCTGTATAATCCTATCAAGGTGCCCCAATCTCTCAATAATCCTTTCTACAGCCTCTCCCAATCCTTTGGGATCACACTTCCATGTAAGGGATTTCTTCCTTTCTCATTTGTGTCCATTTTTCATTAAGTTGTTATGACCTTTTGTTATCAATTACAAATGTTTGTGTATGATTTAACACCTCCCCAAAACTGCATTAATTATATATGTATGATTGGATACCCCTTTATCTTTCATTAATTCCACCCATGTACACCTGTTACCATGCCGAAATTTTGTGAGGGATTTATCTCTCCTCTTTTACATCCAAGTAATTATTTTCAATTATGATTCTAAATTCCATTACATTTGTTGGGACATGTTTCTATATGACCCCATTACTGTCCATTTCTTTTTAATATGATGATACTCCCATTTATTTCTCATCAACCATTTTTATGAGTTCTTATTTCCCGTCGTTATGCTGCTGAAATTGCATGATGAGTTTCCAAGACAATCTCATTGTGTAGTGAATACCATGCCCATTTATCTATCAAGGGTATTAACCTTAATGAACATTTACTTATTGATTATAATGATTAATTTATTTATTCTAAATCCCTTTATCTTGGAATAAATGATGACAATTGATTCCATATTTTATGTTCCATGTGGCACACTTATGCATGAAATTAAATGTTTACGAAGGGTGCGACCTGATAGCGATCCAATGCATTTGGTAAAGTATAGTATCATGAAACATCATGTGAAATGAGATTTGACTCATTATAATTCATGTTCAATGAGTTTCTAATCATTATTCACGTGAAATGAGGTTTACTCATTCTCCAAGTGTAATGAACCTTGGCTCATGCAAATTCTAGGATAAGTGGTATTGCCTCATTTCCATGTTATGATTATCAAGATTTATCATGACTTTATATTCATGTTTTTCATGTTCTCCATTGAGATTCCCATTTTCTAACATGTATTATATTTCTCATGTTATTCCATTTTTATTCCCTTACAGGGCTTTGTAGATCACCCTTTTTATATGCATGTCCTCATGTTATCTCATTCAATGCTAAGTACGAGGGAATGTAGTGGTCATATAAATAATGTTTTCAATAAATATGTTCAGTGTTTTATGTTTTAAGTCGTTATGTAATATTACTAATCCCCAAGGAAAATATACCTCCCAATCTTCCGTGTTATATCAATTGAAGATTTCATCTAATAAATTATATATAAGTGTGTAATAAATAGAAGGATTATTATAGTTAATACCAGAGGATAGGTTTAGTTATATTTGGGATTAGGATTAGAAAACAATATTAAAGTCATAGAGACAAGAATAATTATAATAAAAACATCCCTAATTATTGATGAGTATTAAGTAAGTGGTTTATAAAGAAAATATATCCCTGTTTGGATATGAGCAGGTAGAGGCGGCTCTCACACAGATGTATCAAAGGGGTAAAACCAGAAACCACCGCTTTGAACTAGACTCGAACGAGAACTGGTGCATGATAACGGGCCTTGTTGCACTCTTGGTTATGACAATCTCGAGGGATATGATTTGGTAAATTTACAAGCTTTGTATGAACCCTTATGAAACGAATAAAATAAATCTCCTAAGAATATATGTTAGAAATTATATCATGAATAACATAGATTGAATCTATGGATCCATACGTAATGGAAATTAAAGTTACTTATAAGCCATTAGTTTTTTTCATGGATTAACCTTTATGTGTTAACCCCAACTTTACTTTTATTCTAGCTAATGGATAGCAATAGAAGTACTCGGGCTAACAACCGATGGGAAGATCAATGTGATGACTGTGCTAATGAGTTTCCCAATCTGATGGGAGCTGGAATCACAATCATTATCATGATTCTCTCTTAGTTTACTAAATAATTTAATAGAAACATGGGTCATGAGTAACGTTCAACCTCACTACGAAAGAAAAATTCGCTATCGAGAGATTCAAGAAAAAAGGCCTCCTACTTTGAATGGATCATATGATCCCTCAATCACCGAACAATGGAACAACTCCATTGAAAATATATTCTACATCCTTCAATGTTATGAACAAGAGAAGGTTGTCCTGGTTACTTATCATATGGAGGGTGAAGCTGATCAGTGGTGGACGTTGATAAAAAATACGACGCCTAAGGAGAAGATTGATGTGTTGGAATAGAAGGATTTCTAGATGATTTTTTTGATAAATATTTTCAATGCACCCTCCGACATAAGATAGAAAGGGACTTCCTTTCCCTTATGCAAAATACAATGAATCTGTAAGAGCGTACGAGGAAAACTTCACAAGTCTTGCATGATACACCTCTGTCATTATCGTTACCCCTAAATGAAAGGTTGACCACATCATTAGTGGGATGAAACCTATCCTATGGAAAGTGCTGGCGAGCTATGACTTTGACGGCTATGAAGAAACTATCTGATGTTCCCTCAAAGTCAAAATGGAGATCGAATAATCTTAGCGGTATCATGGGGATAAGAAGTGTAAGGTGGAATTCAATTCTGGCGGTCCGATGGATAAATCCAATGGTGATGAAAATATCTATCACCCCTCTTTCTAAAGGTGAAAAAAGAAGCCCCCTGGAAATTTCTTGAAAGGGAAGAGGAAATACTTTAGTTGTGGAAGAGAAGGGCTCCTAGCTACTAACAACAAACAAGAAAAACTCGTAGCTGCAATAGAGAAGAGGAATGCTCCATTCGAACTTCAACACATTATTCATTGCTAAAACTGCAAATAACCAGGGCATCTTGCAAATCAGTTCCCTAATCTATGGGTATTCAGAGGAAACCAACAACCTCCAAGGCATCACATGAGAGATTTTTCCATCACTTCTATCGAAGAGAACCCCGACAATGAATTGGTGACTGGTAACCTAGTTATTCATTCAAGAATAGTGAAAATACATTTTGATTCATGTTTTATGTATTCTTTTATATCTTAAATGTTTAGTATAAAAATCCCAGCAACACCACAAATCATGGAAGTAAAGATATCTGTGAGTATGGAAAATGAGGAAATCATGGATCCCATGAATATAACTCCTCCCCTATCATAATTTGTGGATTGAATTTCCCAGCGGACCACATCATACTCTCTTTGATGGTGTTTGATGAAATTCTTGTCATGGATTGACTTTCCTTATATAGAGACAACCTAAATAGTCGTGAGAGGGAAATCACTCTCCATGTGGAGAATCGACCCATGATTATATACAAGTGCAAGGAGGCAGATGAATCTTCTTTAGCTTCTTCATCTCATGCATGGATATTACTTCCCTATGAGAATGCGTATCTGGATTAGATGATTCAATCTAAGGAGGCAACCATCCTTGAAGACATTCCTATTGTGAGGGAATTTGCTGAAGTGTTTCCCGAAGAATTCCTTGGTCTTCCTCCAGAAAGAGATGTTGAAATATCAATTAATCTTATACCTGGGGCATTGGCAATATCGAAGACTCTATATAGAATGGATGTTGTGGAGCTTGAGGATATGAAGAAACAACTACAGGAGAATCTAGATAAAGGGTTTATATTCCCTAGTGCATTACAATGGGGTGCACCAGTCCTCTTCATCAAGAAGAAAAATGGGTCAACTCACCTATTCATCGATTATCGCGAGCTTAACCAAATCATGATAAAAATAAAGTATCATATCCCACAAATTGATGACTTGTTCGATCATCTACGTGGAGAGAAATACTTCTCCAAAGTGAATTTTCGGTCATGATATCATCAATTAAGGGTGATGAAAGAAGATATCCCCAAGACTGAATTTCGTAAAATATACTTGCACTATGAATTCATAGTAATGCCTTTTGGACTCACTAATGGTCCATAAATCTTCATGGAGTTGATGAAAAGAGTATTTAGGGATTACGTTGAAAAATTTATTGTAGTATTCATTAATGAAATTCTGATATAATCCAAAACCAAGGAGGATCCTGAGGATCATCTAAGAACTATAATAGAGACCTTTCAGAAGGAGATTATCTATGAAAAGTACAAAAAGTTTGAGTTTTGGTTGAAGGATGTCTCATTCTTGGGCCATATCATCACAATAAATTGGATATATGTGGATCCTTCTTAAGAATATGCAATTGAGGGATGGTTGAGGCCAACATTTGTTACAGATATCCGTAGTATCTTAGGGTCAGCTGGATATTATTGATGATTTGGGAGAAATTTCTCACGATTGTCCAACCCTCTCACCAAGATAACTCAGAAGGGTGTAAAGATTTCTTGGATTGATGAATGGGAAGAAAGATTCAAGGAGTTAAAAAGGAGGATTATTACAGCTCCCATGGCCATTTTACCCAGAAGTGGAGAATATTTTTTGGCATTCAGTGATGCTTCAAAGAAGGGACTGGGATTTTTGTTGATGAAAAATGACAAAGTCAATGCCTATTCTTCAAGGAAATTGAATGTTCATGAGAATAATTATCCAACCCATAATTTTTAGTTGGATGCGGTGATGTTAGCATTAAAATTTGGTATCATTATCTCATTGGGAGAAAGTGTGAAATATATACAGACCACAATATCCTCAATTATATATTCATACAGAACGATTTGAACATGAACCAACGAAGACGGTTATAGCAGATCAATGACTATGAATGCTCAATCCATTTCCAGCCTGGGAAAGAAAACAAGGTGGAAGATGATCTATGTAAAAAAGGACCCAGAAATTCTATCATTGATGATAATTGAGAAGGACCCAGTCTTTTTGATTTGATGAAGATGTACATGGGAATAATAAAGAAGGGAACATCATCAATCCATTCACAAAAAATTTCTCAACCATCTCTTTTGGAAATTTTAATTGATGCTCAAAAGGATGATATGGGAATTCAATATAATATGGAAGCTATCAAAAATGGGAAATCCTTAGAGTTGAATGTTAATGAATAAGAAATTGTGAGATTTGGGAAAAGGCAATATGTTCCTTCTAGTCCGAAGTTAAAGAAAGAACAATTGTATGATGTGCATAAATCAAATTTCTCTATTCACCCAGAAAATAGAAATATGTATCATGATCTCCTAGAGAATTATTGGAGGGATAATATGAAGAAATAAATCATTGATTATACATCAAAGTACCTAGTGTGTTAGCCATTGAAGGCAGCGAGGCATAAGTATAAGGGGGTGATGTAACCGTTGCCCATACAAAAATGGAAATGGGAGAAAATCACCATGGACTTTATCACCAGACATCCAAAGATATCCAAAGGAAATAATATAATCTGGGATATTGTGGATCATCTTACAAAGTCTCCACACTTCATTTCAATTCGAGAGGATTTATTATTGGACCACCATGAAAATATATATATCAAGGAAGTGGTAAGGCTGCATGGAGTACCAATATCTATTGTATCTGATCGAGATCCATGATTCACATCTATGATTTGGAAGAGTCCTCAACATGCTCGAGATACTAAACTGAACTTTAGTACGGCCTATCATCCTCAATCTAATGGCCAATTTTAGCGAACTATTCAAACACTGGAGAATATGTTACGATCTTGTTCAATGGACTTCAATGGAGGGTGGGAACAATATCTTCCATTGGTAGAATTCTCCTACAATAATAGTTTCCACTCGAGAATCTGAATGGAACCTTCTGAAGCCCTGTATGGGAAGATGTGTAGAACCCCATCATGTTGGGATGAAGTCGGTGTGCGTAAGCTTCTAGGAATATAATTTTTCGATGAAATGGTGGAGAAGGTGAAAACCATTCAGCAGCATATCAAGGCATCCCGTAGTCGACAGAAGAGTTATGTAGATAATCGTTGATGAGACCATGAGTTTAAAGTTGGAGACATGGTACTTCCACTCATATCATCATGGAATATGGTCATGAGGTTTGGAAATAAAGGGAAGTTAAGTCATAGGTACATTGGCCCCTTCGAGATTCTTGATCATGTTGGGGCTGTGGACTATCGACTAGAACTTCCACCTACCATGGCGAATGTACATTATGTCTTTCATGTATCCCTCTTAGGGAATTACATACCAGAACTTTCACATGACCTCTATTCAGAGGTAGTACAACTAGAGGATGACCTTTTTTACGAGGAGCAACCAGGGAAGATCATAGATAATATAGAAAAATTTCACAAATAAGAGAATTCCCTTCATCAAGGTGTTATGGAGAAACCAAATGTTTGAAGAAGAAACCTGAGAATCAGAGTATGTGATGAAGCAGAGTTACCCACAATTTTTTTAGAGTGGGAAAATGAAACTTCGAGGCAGAAATTTCTTAAGGTGGAAGATTGTAACGACCCAAACATTCATTAATTTAAATCCCCCTTGATCTAAATAAATGATTATTATGGTTATGTTAAATGTAAACTTCATTGGTTTAATATTTACAGATTTTAAAATACTCGTATGAATTTTGACCATTGCAAATATAGCCCTTAAATAGTGATCACATTATTAGTATAAATATATGGCTTGAAAAAATCCAATTTACTCAGACAAAGGAAGCGATGGACTCATTCAATAGACTTTCCCCAAACGAAGACCATTTTTCAGAGCTCTGAATAGAGGTGGATTCATTGGGCTTCTCTCTTGACCAAGCCCATGCCAATCTTGAACATGTTAATTTTGAGCAGAACCGACTATGAGAGAAGTGGATGTTAATAGAGATTACCTCTTATGTGATGGTATCCGAGCCACCCCAAGAGTCGGTCACCATTGCACACCTTACCTTTCGGTATTATGTGGGTGTTGTAAGAGGATATGTAACAAGACCCTAGAACTATTACAATTTATATTATTTTTGAATAGATAATGTGTATTCATTTTATTATTATTACTTTGTAAATAGTTTTTAAAGCACAAATAGTATTTTTAGTTAATATTCAACAAAGAAAAATATTTTGATGAATTATTGGATTTTTAATTAAATAATATTTTAATAAAATAATACTATTAAATTACATTTTATTAAATGAAAATGATCTTATAATTTTAATAATTCAATTGTAATTTTTATTAAGGTTTGAAAACTGTTTTATCAAATCCCATGAATTCTTGGTAAATGTTGATTTTTATTTGAAAAGTAAAAATTCACATATTTATAAAAATATGTAGTTAAAATGGATATTATTTTTGGTATCAGGACATCAAAAGTATCTAATGTTGAATTTTTCATAATTTTTTGAGACAGGAGAATGTTTGGGTAAAAATTAAATACCGTTTAAATATATAATGTCTTTTATGACATCCTAATGACCCGATAGTGATGTAATAAAATACTATAAACATTATTTTCAGCCAATATATTTTTTGTCATTAAAATAATGTGATTTTACATTATTTTATCTATTTTACAAATCTTTTGTCGACCCTCCAAGACTTATAAAACTTTTTTCCATTTTAAATTGTTTTCCTTTAGAGTGTCACTCACCTAAACATAAGAAACCCTATTATTTTAAGAAGTTCATCCATTGGACATATAAAATATTGTTTTCCACTCCCCTTTGGAAATAACCATGGGAAAAACTATGGTATGGTTTGGGGTATTGATTAGTTTAACGTGAGGTGTCCCACCCCAAAATAATAATGAATTTCCTCTCCTTTCCTATATAAACTCACCCAAGATCACACTACCTCTACACTCAAATCCTTTGTAGTTCAACCAAACCCTACCCTCCTCTTTCTAGAATCTTCTCATGGTTCCCCAAGATCAAAATCATACTCTCTCAAGCCTCTCCCAATCCTTTGGGATCACACTTCCAAGTATGGGATTTCTTCCATTCTCATTCTGTCTAATTTTATTTAAGTTGTTATGACCTTTTATTTTGAATTACAAAATTTTGGGGTATGATTTCACACCTCCCACATACTGAAATATTTATTTTTGGATTATGGGAACCCATTTATCTCTCATTAATTCCTCCCATGTACACCCGTTACCATGCCGAAATTCCATGAGGTATTTCTCTCTCCTCTTTTACATCCAAGTAATTTATTTGAATTATGCATCTAAATTCCATTACATCTGGTGATAAATGTATCTACGTGACCCCCTTACTATCCATTTCATGTAAATATGATTAGACTCCCCTTTATCTCTCGTTACCCATTTTTTATGAGTTCTAATTTCATGTCGTTATGTCGTCGAAATTGCCCTATAATTTTCAAAGCCAATGTCATTGTATAGTGAATTCCATGCCCATTTATCTATCAAGGTTATTCACGTTTATGAACATTTACTTATTTATTATAACTCTTTATATATGTATTCCACACACCTTTATACTGGAATAAATGATGATGATTGATTCCATGTTGTATGATCCATGTGACACACTTATGCAGGAAATGAAATGTTTAACAAGGGTGCACCCTGATAATGATCCAATGCATTGGGTAAAGTATAATATCATGATACGTCTTTTGCAATGATTGTTGAATCATTACAATTCAATTTCAAAGATGTTTTAGTTGTGCTTAATGTGAAATGAGGGTTTACCCATGCTCCATGTGCAATGATCCTAGGCTCATGCAAATTCCATGATAAGTGTTGATGCCACATTTCCATGTTATGATTGTCATGATTTATCATGCCTTTATATTCATGTTTCTCTTGTGATCCATTGAGATTCCTATTGTCTAACAAGAATTGTATTCCCCATATTTTTATATGTTTATTCCCTTACTAGGCTTTATAGCTCACAATTTTTTATGCATGTCCTCCAGTTATCTCATGCAATGCTAAGTATGAGGGAATGTAGTGGTCATGTCAAGAATGTTTTCAATAATAATGATGTTTATTTTATGTTTTAAGTTGTTATGTAATGTTCCTAATCCCCAAATAAACTAGACCTCTTGATATTATGTGTTGTATCATGTGACGTGTTTGTGTTATAAATCATCTTTAAGTGTGTAATAAAGAGCAGGGTTGTTATATAAACTCATTACCTGGATTGGGTAAGATGAGAAACGGTGTAGTTTTAAAACACTTATTTAACTCTTGGAAAGAATTCTCAGGTTCCACATTGAATTCAAACATGATTCGCTACGTGGTCACGATCGAATGTGATTCTTAAAAAAAGGAAATGAATTTAATAAAACATTGATAATAACCGAAAAAATCATAGAAAACATCAGATATATGATACCTTCTGAGAATTCTCCCATGACGCCATAGGCTGCTCTTTATCGAGAAATATAGATACACATTCCTTGAAAATGCTGTTACTTATGAAATGCACCTTCCCAATCCAGAATGACATATGGATATCTTGGGGTATATCCTATACTACCATAGTGTAATCAGCATGATGTTATGATGTTTGGAAAGTTCATAATGAGTTTTGGAGTAAAAAACATGTAATCAACAAATACAACTCTGAATTTTTCCAGTTACTGATGAAATATTAGAATCATTAGGGCTATTAAAACTATCAAAACATTTATAAACATGAATTCCGGGGAAAAAAATTCAAAAATCCAATACCGTCTCTTGAAGGCAGTCTGTAGTATATCAAAAGGTCTCACTCTTATATAATGATATACCAACCAGGGATCAATTTTGGAACACAATAAAGCTCCTATAAAATATACTAAAAAATCATCGATACAAGAAAGAGGTTATTAGTTCTTAGCCAACATCTGATTTAGATTCCTATAATCAAAGCAAAAAATGGAGAGATCCTTCACATTTATTGGAAAACAATATAAGATATATCCAAGGTGACATACATGGTAGGACAAACACTTTATTCTATAACTTCTCCAACAGAGTCTAATTCTCAAGGAGTTCTCCTAGTTCCATTATATATGGTGGAATGGAAAATAGTTCTTCCCTAGGCCACAACACTATTGTAAACTCAAAATCCCTCTTAGGCGGTATGATAGAGAAATACCAAGTAAATATACTTTAAAACTGAACCACTTCCAGTGTAATAATATAAGTCCCTAATCCCCCATCATCAAGCATAAGAAAAGCGACATGGTATTTGAGTTCACCTAACTAAAGGAAAACTATCACTACACAATGTACGCAAACATCCCATTGTCACGATGGACACATGTCTCCCTCAAGAGGTGTGAATGCTACCTTATGTTGGTAACAATATATTGTGGTCTTGGTATAACTGATCCTAGTCCATCCTCAAAATTAGATAACAACCTAAAATCTCAATAATAATCAAATCCCATAAGAAATGGTACCCACCGACCATGAGCATATACCACTTAAATTATATGATATTTTCTACATTCACCCTCAGTTGAATATCATTCTACAAAACCCAACACATATGTTCTACCGATAAACCCCACACATCCACTAACTATGCGTAAAAGAAATAATGCATGGAACTTGAGTCAAATAAATCACTTTAATGTGTAGATTCCACAAGAATCGTAGATCGAAAATTCAATGACCATGCCTCGCCACCTCCAGGTGTAGGCTGAACAACTTGAAGGTGAACTTGTCCTCTTCCCCAGACCTCAGTTTGAGTCCCTAATGATGGATTGACCTGCTGGTATGGATGATCTCACCCTAGAGTGCCACATTTCCCCCCTCTACTAGTATAACTAGTAAAATTCTAACTACATTCCTGATACAGGATTGCAAATCTCCTTCCTGTACTCATAATCATTCTTGATCCTCCAACTATGACCAATGATCAAGGGATCCTACAAAAACTCTTCCCATTCCCTATACTAATGCATTGACAACACTCAATAGGTGGTCAAGGGAACTGAAAATACATGTACCCCAATTTTTGACACTAATAGAAAAACACCTAACTGCCGCACTGATAGGATAGTCCTCTCTTTAGAACACTCTGTACACTTCCTACATTATGAAGATTTATAAAATGATGCTTTCTACCCTTGTAAGTCACACCACTAGTTCATACAACTTTAAAAATAAACCCATTACCTGAATCCATCATCATGTTCCCTTCTAAAATATGGGCCCGATCTACCACTTGTACAAACCTTTTTAAATGGATGATTATTACCTAATACATGTTCTCATGTCAATACCCATCCTAGAAATGACTCGTTGTATTGACCTCATATCCTACCAATGCATCAAAGAGGTGTTGTAATTATATGAAATGGACATCATAATCCATCCTTGAAATAATTTCCTCATTCAGCCTCATAAACAATGTATCTCGCTCATGTCTCAATTTCTCAGGATAAACTCATTCCAGAAAACATTCTTGGAAATCCTTCAATAGAATACATTTTGCCTACTATGTCTGGACAAAATATCCCCCCCAGTGAATTGCTGGTCTCCATAACATGTCATCTAAAAACATAAATCTCTTCTCTGAAGGAGTCTCTATGAGATCCCAAATCATCTGAATGGACTCTATCTTGAACTCTACAAACTCATGTAAACCCTATCTAGTAAAAATTGGAGGGATTTCAATGGAAAATTCTATATATATCAAACATACTATGTACTAATTGTCTTGGATACCATTCCATCATCTAAAAAAACTAAATTACTTCCTATGGAACATATCATGTTCCTGATTACCATGAACTACCATAATCTTCTACCCCACTTCTGGAGAATCATGCACAACAATATCATCTTGTCACCCAACTGGCCTATGTCAATTTTGTGGAATGTTCCTACAACTACAAGAATAATACTATAACATAAAACACAAATATTCCACAATGTATTTAAAAGAAGGAACTCCACTATCCAAAACCTCAATATTTCACAAACATTGTTCCAAAGGAACTCATCACATCAAGAATAATACTATTAATCGACCCTACCTCAGGTCATGTATAACATGAGGAAAACTGAAAAAATAGAAATAGTCCCTCAGTGGATATCTTTTTTTAAAACCATTTCTAAACTCACATGATAAATAATTCTTCTTAAGCATATTCCCCATTATCCAATTTATTTAAACAGATATGTTTAATGATTTACAACCATTTATTAAAAATAATTCTATAACCATTTATAATAATACTATAGTTTTACCCAACTACATAATAATTTTTAGACATCATTTTCATTAAAACATTAATGAAGCTAAAATACATCTTACCATCTATTTCACATACCCCCATATAAGGTGTGCCTATCATCATGCACACCACTTATATTCCTAGGTTTATATAATTATTCATGAACGAAGAACTACATTTTATTGTGACCCTAGGAAAAATATCATTAAATAGACTCATCACAATACAAGTGCCTCAACCAATGGTGAAATATCATTCAACTATAACATCACATATCAGGAACAAAAATTCGCACTCTAGACAAGTAGGTTTCCCTCATACATGGGTTAGATACTCCCCAACATGAGCTCATTGCCCATTTCTGAAACGTCCTAATATGTGTATACCATCCAAAATTGTTATAAAATAGAAAAGAACCTTTTTTGAAACAAAATTTTAACATCCCTAACCGAAAATCCTCTAAATTGGTGCCCTGGTCTGGGTAACCAGATGACCTAAAAACGTCTCCCCATAAACTAGAGGTTGGTGACTAGTGGTGGGGTTCTAATGTATCATGTGGGGAGACTATAACCTATTTGTTAGAGTAATCTAGAAGATAAAGCATATAAAATAAGGTAAATAATAAATATTAGATCCAAAACATGAATTACCAACCATTTCCTAGATATGGTAAAAACATAACCAACAGTACATATATTTTGTCTTGTTAAGAATTCCAAAACTAAAGAAAACCATAAATAATTAGATACGATGGAATCCCATAATTATGTGCAGATTTCATGTATGGATTATCATCCATGAACATCCCAATCCCAACTAAACTTCTTTCCATTTATCCTTTTCCCATGTCCAGACCTAGAACCATGAAATATTCTTCGGTACCCAAGCATGTCCCAATTAGGATGTGAGTACAACTCATTAGGCTACCACCCATGGTATCTACATAATATCTGGTCTAATAGATAGTTCATTTAATAACAATATTATTTAAAAATAAAATAACACATCTCATGTTCTATTAGGTAGGAATAGTTACTTATCTCAATTCCTTTATTATTTCTGTTTTCATCAAATATACCATCTTCATTACTCAGTTCACTTCGATCACATGTTCTATGGGTTAGGCATTTAAATTATTTACACAATGGACTATGCGGGTCAATTATCATGCATAAGAAGAATATATTAAGTTTCCAATATCATTAGGTCTAAAATTTCATAGTCATATAAATCACACCTACCTTGAAAACTCAGTCATAGTAGTTTCATCAAATTCATCTTTTAGAGGTATTGAGCCTCGATCCTATTTTCTATCCTGTGCATTATGGGATGGGGTTTAGAGCATTAGTATCACTTGACCTGTGTGCATTTATCCTCATGTCTAATACCACACAACAACCAATACATGTGCACATTATTATTTATCAATTTATGAAATATACAACGTCACAAGAGAAACATAATCCACCACACGTAACAATGACATTTCAAATATAATTTAAAAAATAAATTACCCTTTTTCATTAACCCTTTAAAAAAATAAACATTTAAATAGCCTAGCACTTCTAACCCATTGACCCTAATCATGAATTATCATATGCATTAGATTCTAGTACAACTCAAGAAACTTTTGAAACACTTATCAATTCCCAATAATTTACCCATTAAATATGATCACTATTTCATATGCACTAAACCTCTAATGCATTCAAGTACATTTAATAAATCACTTTCCAAAATTTCCATTATTACAAATAACTCCATTATTTTTAAACCAAACAATCCATTGTCATGTAACCTAAATCTTTACACAACTATTATTTTACCCTTTTTAATTCAATATATTTTACCAACATATTTATCATGGGTTATACCTTATCACAAATCATTTCCGAGCGTAGCCTTACCATTTTCTATATTAGGAATCACTGGAACAACCCATGGGTGACCCCAAATTAATTTATAAAACAACAAAAAACCCCAACATGGGTCATGGGGGGTTTATGTCCCAATTTATCCCACCATTTTTCAATATATTATAGTGGTAATTAAATAAAAAACAATAGAGAATAAAATGGACAACCACACATGCACAAAACAAAATAATGACTATGGTATGTTACATATAGACCACCTACATCAAATCTGAAGTTAAATGAATCATCAACCATAGACTTAGATATAGATAAATGTACAATTTTAATCCCCAATATATTATTAAAAAAATAGGTTTTTAGGTCATTAGAAGAAGACAAAAAAATCCCCAGGCCCTCATCCAGAAAAGAAAAGTAAGTGGAGTGTTAGTCATATGTGAAGTTTCGATTGGTAACAAATGATGCTCCCAATAAAATAAAATGAAAATAGAATTATCCAATGGATGATTGTAAGAGTGTTTTTTCACTATGGATGATAGTATGAGAAATTGGGAATAAATCATGTGATAACATAAATATCCCTAGAAAAAGATTTGTAAATTTACACTTTTTAATGGGGTGCACTATTTGGCCATATGGTTTTCCAAACTATGTGCCAGCTAGATCCCAAGAATCGTTAAGCCACACCATTACATGAGAAGGGCCTGTATATTTTGAAAAACCTTGTTCCAACAATGTGAGAATCAATAACCCATGGTTTTTTTGTTTGTCTTTCCCCCTCAGATGGATTTCACAAACCATGTGCAAATTGTGTGACATGCACAAAATGGCCTAGTTTCCCCTTTCCTTCATGTCCCAAGCCCATAGATTCCCCTTTAACCTCCACACAATACATTTAAACATTTATTTATCCAAAATTATTTTATCAATGAAAAAAAATTAAATAAGGACATACATTCTTAATGAACGAGATATTACAGAAACTGTGAATCTCCCCATCCTCCAAGAGTTTTGGTCTTTGATGACTCTCCATTGAGGGATCCATATCATTGAGTATGTCAAAAAGGACTTATAAAAGATACTAGAGTCAATAAATAGTGTTTCAGGGAGGGGTAGTTAGATTTATAGTATATATATCATTCTCTATAAACATGGAAAAGAACCCCATTTTTAGTTTATGATATGACGGCTTCAAACATGTATAATGATTTTGTCCCTAATCCTATGATTTTTTCTAAAATATGTTCTTATAATGTATGTGGGATTATTAAAAAACTCATCCATATTCCTCTTCATATACTACATCTATATCACTCTCTATGTTGGTTTCTAATGTGGTGGAACCTGAGTTCTCTAAGGATGCCTCTTCTCATATTTTTTCTTTGGTAATCCCAAATCAGTTGTTCTCTCCCCCTCCCCAGTAATAGCTTTTTCTGAAGGTACTCAATAAGTACATAGGTTTTATCCCACCAGCTGAATAATGGCATGATTATGTAAATTAGTGATGTTAGTATACTCTAATTGGTGGGTTTAGAGATCCCTTGTCACCTACAACCCATATAAGTAAGAAGAAATCTAAATCTATTCCCCTACTCCCAATATTAGAGTCACTCGATTTTTGAATAATGATAAAGGTGATGGATGCTTTTCCCTAGGAAATGTAGAAGGTCACCAAGACACTGTCCAATCACCTTTATAATCTCTATGATTATATGAAATGATAGGTGAATTGGTTCTATGACTAAACTAAAATAAATATTCATGTTCAATTGAAGAAAACATATATCATTACAAGAATTTTTGACAAAATAATACATTGCCTAGTTTATAAAAAAATAATTTTAAAAACTTCATTTGGATCATTATATATATGGTTATCTCACTAATTATTACAAATGGATTTAAAGGTATGATTAAGTTCATGTGGAAATCATAGTTGTATCCTTTTAACACATCCTTTTTATGGTAATGTATCGAAAATATTACTTATTTTTTTCTATCATTGATGGTATATGTGATATGGTAGAATAAAAAATCCATTAGAATATTATATCTTCATTAAACCTCATGCTGCTATATTGGGGGGGGGGGGGGTTAACACATTTCTAGAATAATCAGGGAATAAGGGAGGGAGTACAAACACATGAAATGAATTGAGATTATTTAATACTCTTCTTTCCCAAAAAAACATAAATGTTATAGGATTCAATAGGGATAATTTGATAAGGGTTAATAATAAAAGCGGAATTAGTAGAATATGGAGTATGATAGGTAGATTCATTGGAAACATACAATAAATTTATAAATTATCCAACTCAAATATCAAAAATCTATCACACTTATTTTTTTATCACACTCCATTCCTCCTACAAGTCTAATTCATGGTTTCCTAGGATGAAGTCATTTTTTTATCATGTACATGGATGGATTAAAACACCTTAAAGGAAGTGGTTAACTTATATTTTTCACCCCCCACATAATTGGGAGATACTCTATATCAAAATCAGGCATTTAAAAGGAGAAATCATAACTAGAGAAACCCTCAACTCTCTTTTATTTCAATCATTTGATGGATTCATGATGAAATTGATTAGATTTAAAACAGTAATAAAGACTAATAGAATGATGATATATATATCCTTCTATACCATGAGATTGGTCAACTAGAAGATGCTTTGTTGCTAGAAGATTATATGGCCAGCGATAATTCCGGGTCAATATTGTTGATGGAGTGTGATAGAAACACATACAACATCCATGTGTATTTTAGGGAGAAAAATGTGGCGTAAATATAAATATATATCTACAATATGGAACAAATTCAAGTGATTTTATTATCATTAGACCAAATGTCTTTACACATTTAATTAATTTTTTGTATGGATAAGTTCAGTATTAATGTGGTTTTCTATACTTCTATAATATAATTATAATTATTTTAGGAACTCCCATGGTTTGTTACAACATTAAAAATTGTTCTATGGGATTCATTCTGAGTGAAGAAAAAAATAATGGATTCTATTATAGGGATTAGTCCCTCTAGTGCCCTAGTCGTAGATGGATTTACTGGAACTATCTTATTGGATTACTTACAGTTGGTGAAATATGACCATTTAAAATAAATTCAAGAATTATTTTAAATATAGACTTTTTAATAGACTTTTTAAACTACTATTATAGTCATAATTCTCAATTTTCGTAATCTCCTTGGATTTATTTATTTCTAGACCATTAGATTATGATTTTTTTCATAAAAATTCCATCAATTATTATTAAAAAATACTATCATAGCATTTGTGACACCAATTTTATGAATATGATCATATATTTCTCAATTCTAGAAATATTCAACAAGCTATCATGTTAGCTCATGAAATGATTATGAATATTAATAGATGTTTGGTTGGTTCCAGAAGTATCAATATAGTTGATGTCAAAAATTTATATAATAAAATTGAATTTAGATTTATTCTCAAATACATGAGGTAACATGTCTTCTCAGAATGGGTTTCTTTCCTTTTATTTCAATGCCTACGAACATTATGTTACATAATCTCCCTCAAGGGAATGATATTTGGATTTTTCATCTATTTCAGGGGACTTAAATATAGTTATCCACTTTATCCAAGAATTTTTTCTTTCACAATATGATTGGGTAGGAATCTAAACAATATAGCATCATGTGTCATGATTCCCTATTATAGTGTTCATTATGGTTTCAATGGAAGAACACTTTATTTATTTATATATGACATTCTCTTCATTACCCATGAACATTAAAAATCCATTCCAAATTTCCAGGTGGATTTTAAATATTATAGTATATTGAACTGGAAGTTTACGTATGTAAAAAAATAAGCATATAACATTAATAATATCACAATAATGTGATATTTAAGATTATAGAGACGAACCTTGACATTTTTGGGAGGCCTTTTCATATATATTAACTTTGTGCTCCTCTATATAGTGGAAGGATTTTAATTAATCACATTGAAGGTAATTATTATAAAATCAATAGTAGAATAAATAATTAGAATAGTATATTTCAATTATTTTTGGTCCAGATCACATTGGTCAATACAGTGTTTTTATCCATATCTATGCATGTTCTCATAGACTATACGGCCTTGATGAATCTTATTAGGATCATTATAAAAAATATTAAATGTTTCATTTGAAATTCTCACTGACAATGGATGTTTCACAAGACCGAAATCAATATGGATGTTCATATTTTAATAAGTAATATAGATCTTTATCATTTATATATAATATAAGAAATAAATGAGAATGATCAAGGAGAAGTAACAGTAACAATTAACATCATAGATGATGATTTTGGAAATGAAAAAAATGATCTTTTAAGGAAATAAAGGGATTATTATTTCACATTAAACCATAATTTAAATTGGTTGTTTTTTCATAAAATAATTAGGGGGTTTCATAACAAATTCATCTTTATTAACATTTTATGGAGGTGAAAATTTTCATGAAATATGAAATTATAATGTTCCCTTTAGGGAATTATTAGGTGAACTTATCACACATATTATCCATAATTAAAATTTATATATATTGATGGAATATATATACTGAATATATAAGAATTATATTGGATGAAGGATGAGTATACGGGGAAAATGAAAGACAAAATCTAACTAAAAAGTAATGAGGGTGGTTCAAAAGATAATTTGAATTGTTCTAAAATACATTTGATGAATCCCATACTATTAAAAATGTTAGTGAAGCATTCCTTTGAAAATAGGAAAATTGAAATGTTAGTGTAACATGATATTACAAAATTTAGGATTTAAACACATAAATGATAAAATGGAAAGTAATAGAAAATATGTATTATGAGGGGAATCTATCATTTAAGGGGATTCAAATTAATAAAAAATTGATATATTTTTTATGAAAAAATCAACAAAGTAAAAATATTTCTTTGAAACAAATTATATAGATATAGGTATATAAATAAACAAGAAATGAAATCTCAGGGTGGAAGAAAAAAATTCTACAAAAATTATGTTGAAGAAGAAACATTTTAACTCCATAAAAGTAGTAGAGTTAATAATGACCCTTACATCATTGTTACTTTTCAAATTTAAAAAACCATAATTTTTAAACATGATATGTATTTACAAATCCATTAGATTTAGTGAAAATTATGATAATAAATTATCCCATGGACAATATTTATATCAAAAAAAGAAGAACATGTTTTGAATACAAAACATATCTCAATGAATCAAAATTGAGATGGAGAAACCATTAAATTTTCTATGGATTCACTCAATTTATGTGCCTCACATCCAAAAAAATAAAATATTATTTATTAAAAAAGTTAAAAAAAATTTGTTATATATTAAAATTTATATGTTTTAGTTATTTACGTTTTTCATATATTTTTAATTTAATTTATCCTTATGTTTTTTATTTGGGTATGATTAGTTAAATTCACTATAACTTTTTTTTTACCATGGTAAACAGTGAAGAAAAATATATTCATTATCTATATAATTACTTAATTTTAGATCATTTTTTATTAACTTATCACAATATCTATACATTTTAATATGTTATCCCAAATAGACCTAAAATTATGAAAGGTTGATCGATCAATTCATTCAATGTAGTTAATTATAATAAATTTATTTATTATTAGTATTAATTATATGTTATCATCTATTATCATTTAATAATATAAAATGTTTCATAAATATTATATTTATACATTATATATATTTTTAAAATCATCAATTCTTTTTGGTAATGGAAAAATGAAATACTTCATTTCAAATAGGTGGTAATCCACACATACACAAACAATGGTATTATTTAACATACAATGAGAGGGGGTATAAAATTAAAATAGAAATAATTTAAAAATATTAATCATGACACAATTATTTTTTTTGAATAAATTTTTTTACCTGTAATTTTAAGAGATTATGATAGAAAAAAAAATTATATTCATTTAGGCTATAATCCATACAAACGAATGATGTCGTTTACATTTTTTTGAATTGTTTTCAAAGAACGCATAAAATATTTATACATGGATTATAGTAACAATATTTTAGAATAATTTTTTTATTTAGTCATAAATTAAAGGATATGGAGTAATTTATGTGGGTAGAAGAAGAAAAGTACTAGGAATGTAGGGTTGAGAGATTTACCTCACCATTCGGCCGTTCCCCCTTGGGTGACTATTATGTGACATTATAATAATATTTTGGAAAGAAAAATGATTATATTAATTGGGGATTAGGTTTTGGAGATACTAGGGTATATTGTTTATTGTGATATTAATTTTTAATGAGTGGATAATTTGATAGTATGCAATGTCCTTTTACATGTAAGGAGACTATCATTTTTGAGAAATATATTTAATTTTTCGTAATATCATTACATTATTCAAGTATAAAAAATTCCAGAAAGGTAAATAATAGATTGGAGAAGATATAAGGTTCAAAATCCCCCCACTATCCATTTTTAAGCATGTATTAAACATGTTTTTCACTTTTTCATTTGGCTAAACCCCCTTTACCCTAATTTATCCTAATTTACTCACACTACTATAAAACCATTTGTACCCTACGTAACTAATTTTAATGAAAAATGATGAAAAAAAAATTATCTTCTTATTTTAAAATTCTCATTTTGAATATGAAAATATTTTTAAAAATAAAATTTCTATGTGTTGGAGAATGTAATTTTAGTATTAGCAAGCACAATGAGTAAATACCATTTTTTAGAAATATTAAATTTTTACCATAAAATTTATGAGTGGGATAAGATTATACCTTTTAAATATTCAAGAAAAATATTTCTTTATTATAAAAATATAATTGTTTTTTTCATTAAGGAATAACTAAAATCTACTAATACCTATAATAAAATTTAATTTTAATAAAATACACCAAAAGTTATTTATTATGACTTAATGATATATATATTCAAATATATTTAATATTTTATAATTATTAACGTAAATACTATATTATGGTAATGCCATAAAAATTATTTGTTTGTAAAAACAATAATTGTTCCTATTCACCTTAAGAATAAATTATTTTATAAAAATACCAAAAATTAAATATAGAATAATATTGTTATTCAAAATCAAAAAAAATGATGTTAGTTTGGACACAATAATATTCTAAAATTTTACTTTTAATTTCAAAACATAAATAATTAATGAAACATATATTCATAGGAAAATAACTTCTTAAATTATTTTCTATTATTATTTTTCTACACTAAATTACAAATTAGAATTGTCTTATTTTGTTCATATAGGAAAATCTATATTAAATTTATTTTCTTTAAATGAGGGAGATTAAATTGATTTTTTTTAAAAACTATGAATAAACTGATCTAAGATATTTTATCAATTCATTAGTAAATAAACATCTTGTTTATTTATAAGTAATAATTCAAACGTTTTCAAATATATGTGAAATAGAGTTTATTAAATTAATAATTATATATTTATATAATTATAATTTCAAATTACAAATCCCCTCACGATGTCCACATACAATCTATGTATATGGTAAGCTTTATTGGCTATCGTGAGTGGTGATTCTACGAGCATGGATCTTGCGAAAATTTACTTGCGTATGAACTTCTATCATATATGATTTCATGCATACTATAATTGTTAAAAGTTAGTGTTTAGATTGGTTTATGTAAAACCCAAATGAAGCTACTTTCCTTCTAATATTTGTGAAATTATATTTATACCAGATACTTTTTCTACCCTCATCCATTTCCTTCCTATATATTTTAAAAAGGTAACATATGTTTACAAATTATAATATGATTTATATATTATTGTACAAAATATTAAATTTTTTTAAAGTATCACAATTTATTTTTAGTTATCTGTTGTATGTGAATAAAGATATCTACATGATTTTTACAAGAAAATTATATTTTCAATTCTTGGGGGTAATATTCTACCCTTTTAAATAAATTTATTCCTCACAATTCTAATTACTACTTACTGATAAAATAGTTAAGGATTTAATTTAGATAAAAATGAATCAAAATTTTATTTCTATTGAGATTTCAACCTTATTAACTTTGTAAGGTCTCAGAAACATATATTTTCTTCATAATAGACATATCATATTATGGGGTTTTCAAATAATTTAAGATAATTACACCTCATGATTTTGGTTAGGTAAGATAGAATGGAATAAATATTCCTTTATATTTCACCATCATCCATTAAATGATAACAGATCATATATTGATCTGAGATATGAAATCTTTTATCTCTATTTCATTATTATGGAGTGTATGGGGAGATAGCTAATCTATGTCGAAAATCACAACAAATTCACCAAAGGATGAGTAATATGATTAGAATGAATCATTTTCTTATAATTGTAATATTCTTATAAAATAATCATACCAATAGAATTATTAATATTAAATCAATTTCTATTAGTCTAGTTTTTTTAATTTTAGTAGAAAAGACACTATGAATAAAGGAGTTCGTTGAACATGATATAAATACACCAGTCAAAGTTATTGAGTGGATGATCAGTGATCCTCCCAACATTTAATTTTTAGAAGTCACTTTAGTTGTTGTGGTCACATAGGCTATCCATGGTTCCCTTGGTTTTAGAAATTTCTAATTCCTATCATCATTGTAAGCCAATAAATTTGGGCATTGATTTTGGTAATTCCCATGTCTCTAAAATATAATATGTTGAACTTTTAGTGATCCCTCATGAAGAACTCTTTATTCATTTAACTATTTCCACAAAATACTCATTTTTAATGTTTTTTTAATGATTTACTTTTTGAGAGAAAAAACATTTTTCAATTAATTTGAGACTTTATCCTTGGTGCCTATTCCAACATTTTTTACATGATGGAAGTTTAATCTTCCATAATTCAATATATTCATCATCCAAATGTCAATAATAATCCATAATCTAATTCATTAGTATGTTTGCAAACAGAATTATTTTATCATTATACATTATAATTATTTAGATATGGTTTAGTATAATAATATTTCTAGCTCTATCTCATATTCCAGTAGTTTTCTCAATGATAAAATCCACACATTTTATATTCCATCCATTGTTAACTTGGTTCCTTTGATATTTATCCATTAAAAAAATGACTTCCCTGAGTGTTGAAGTTTACAAAAAAATTAATATAGGATAAATAAATGAAAAATTCAACCTCAAAATATCATACTCTTAAAAATCATTACATTAGAATTTAGTTTGACCAAAGTCACCCTCTATTAAATATATGTTTCCTTAGGTTGTGTTCTCTTATATAGATAATATAATAATCTAACATTACCTATCCTTCATAGTCTATTTTATTGAGAATATGGTTGACTAAAGAATATTCCTCGTGACTGTATAGCTAGGTTAGTAGTAGTATGTCCAATAATCATTCACCGATATGATGATTGAGTTGATAGTAAACTATATTTTAGGGTGATTATCCATAGTTTTTTCTTTTCCACACCCACATCAATTTTTTTTGTATAAATATAATGTTGAAATTTTTTCATGAACCAAAGAATCCATATTTTACAAAAAATTTGGAATTTTATTTTACACATTGAATTTTCTAATATATCTATCCCTAAAGTTATCTAATTATAAATTCTAATAGAAATAAACAAATCTGCAAAATAACTAATCCCTACACCAATACCATCTATAGTGACTCAAAATAATAACTTCATTATATTTCATAATTTCTACAATTTAGATACTACATCACTTAAAATAATCCTTTAATCCTATGAAAGGTAGGTTCAGTTTCATTGAGGAATAGTTACATATGAAATTTATTTTATAAAACCTATAAACAGTTATCCACAATTTTGCCACAATAGAATCATTCTATAAATCACATATGTTATACTAATCATTATAATATATGTAATGTAAATATAGTAATGTGGTGAGCTCAATAACCCAGTAAGGGAATAATCATATTAAATCATGATTATGAGACAACATTTATATATTAAGAGGTATAACATGATTTCATATATTGAATGATCATAAACATGGAAACATTGAATAATAAAATAATATCATAAAATCAAGGAATCATTAATATGTTCCATGATCATAAATCATTAAATCATAAGAATATTCATGTTTCACTTCAAAGACAATCATAGTGGAAAGAGTCGTATACTAGATTGATCCCACTCTCTATTTTTATAAATATATAGTATGAAGATCCACATGGTTTATTTGGTTCACTCCCTATTAATTTTAATATTATATGATGATATTTAATCTAATGTCCTAGACTGGGTTCTATGATAATTATTTCCCCTAGTTTGTTTGTTATGTGACCTCAAGCCTGCATCCTGATATTCCAGAGGCTACCGACATGCAGTGCATGACTATAGAGGTACAAAGGGGAGAAAATACTGGCTTATTAGACTAAGAAACAGTGGAAATGATATCAATAGATATAAGAACCATTATAAATATAAAATGGAATTAAAAATGGGAAGTACAAACAATAACCAAATGGAGCATAATACAACACACATATATAATCTATATCTCAATAATCCATACACTCAATACACCAAATAAAAAACTAGGAAAATCCCTAACAAGGCCCAAATCCAACCATGGTTCAAACATCCCATGCTCCAACCTATCATCCAATTCATAAACCCAAAGAAAGTTATTTTACTAAAATTTTACCTAAAAACATGTAATATCTACTTGGATACCCATGTTTTATAGTAGCCAAAGGGTGAGAGTACAACTCATTAAGCTATAACAAACAATTTCTAAAGAAATAACCCATCTAAAAAATATTGTATGAAGATTACCATGTCACTACTCTGAATGATTAGGAATGATAAATATCTACTTCAAACCCACCAACAATAATCCAGGGACTACAGACTAGAGAAAATAAGTCATATCACACACATGGGAGGCATTACCCTAAGTTCCTATACACAAACACAAATCCCCAAGCCTTTACAGTTCTGCAATTAATGTTAACTAAAAACAAGGGATGAGTACATCTATAATCCCTCAATGAGAGGACAAAAAAAGTACTAGAATAGTAAAAATGGGCCAAATACAATACTAACCAAAACTAGAATGTAAAGTACACCATGCTCAGATATATTGGACTGCTGTCTAATTAAACTGGGGTATACACCCTGTTCTGCCTTGTCCAATCTAGATCCAACTGATTCTAGTTGACCAAGAACCTTATAAAATGGTTTTTATATACATAAGACTTGAAAAATGTGGGAATAAACCATGCAGGGGTGTGTATAACAATGCCCACTAGGAAAACCCAAAATAACAAAACAAAAAGCATCAAGTGTAACTGTAATATCTATATAGATATATATCTAAAAAAATTCAAGAAAACCTAAATATAATAAAAAACATGATCACAAGGTACATTTATAACTATAAATCCATCCTAGGGTTTCTACTAGAATATTCCAAATAACACTCATAGTGTAGAAAAAACTCCTTGAGAAATACTTCCTCTCATGAAACTCTTCCTAAAGGACACTCTCATTAGGTATAAACACAAATGAATCTGAGAGGGATCATCCGAGATACACACTCGATCAGAACACACCATATTAGAAATATATGATCTCAATATAAATATAGGGTTCAATGATTAGGGCTCACTATTGGGACATGATACCCTATTAGAAATATCATCTGAGATAGGGGAGAGATGGCTATGTAAATATTGGTCTCACAAATTACCATAACCCCATTTAATGTAACACGAAGGGAAATGATGATCACTATGGGCATGTCTATGGGATACATACTGCAAGAGGCTAAGCCAGTAGTTGAACTGGTGTAAGTCAACTCACCCTCAAAATATGGGGACTCACCCCATTACATAGATCATGAGGAACTATAGAGGGGTCACCCTTAATGATGAGAATGAGATAGTACAGTAATCCCTAATATGAATGGACCATGAGAACACACTAAACTAATACTAGTCTAAGGAATCTCACAAAATCTCACAATCAATATGAGTTAATAAGAATGAATAATCCAAAATGTCCTTAAATAAGTACATGTCATGTTCCTAGGGGTACAAAGCCCATCTCATTATGTCTTGTGGAGCCTATGTCTCATTCCTACATGGTATTTACATTCATACAAAATAAGGCGTATACTAGAGCTACTCAATGAGTAGGTCTATGGGATTGTACTCATCATGTACCATAACCATTCCTACGAATATTACTAGATACATTGAATGATGATCAACATATACGTCATGTAGTACCACATGATCTATTGGGATTGTATATCTTGTACATGTTGAGTCATCTTCTATGGTGTACATGATGTGTGGCAGGATCCACATAGAGTTAATCTATAATTGAACTCTAGGGATTGTAATCCATGTACATTCCAATTTTATTGGATAAGTGTCACATGTATTTTTATCCTTTTATCTACACTGAAACCCTAGCACCACATAGAAGTTACTACATTGGGTTGGTTCAGACGACTACATGTGGTGTAGTTGGGGTTTTCAAAAAACCCATGGAAATATCATCATGTCTCCATCCATGACATCATGAAAAAAATATTTATCCCTAAATCGTGGAATATTTTACATATTTTATGTTGAAAAACTCTCTTCTCTTTTGATGGCTAGAGTCTGGATGAATCTTTTGCTTGTGAATCAATGATGTCGTGCCTTGATTATGCCGCTCACCAAACCGGGATCATGAACTCAGAACCTTCCATAAATCCATTTCCATAATCATATCCTACCACTATGTCATTGAATCTCCATCCAAAACTCGTAGTAACAATCTACTGTGAAAAATACTGAATGTACAATGATTTTTCACAAAGTATTCATCAAATCATTGGTCAATGAAATTTCCAAGGATGAATGCATTTAAAAGGGGGAGAGAAAATAAATAAGTATTAACATGAGTAATAAATATCAAATTTTGATAATTTTTTCATTAATCCATTATTATAGGATAGATAAATGAAGAGTTTTATGATTTAATGAACAATATATAACAATAAACATCCCCAAATCCCTCAATTTAACACATTACAACATAAATGATTAATCCAAGAGTATATCTAATAGAAAATTTATCTGAGTTCATCATGGGATAAATTAGGGATAAATCAACAAAGATACATCCTACCATGATTTTGGATTGATCAATGATGAATAATGGTGGAATTTTTCATTGTTTTCATGATCTAAAAACGTTTAATGTGTAATAATAATCGATTTGATCCTGATCTTATTCCATCCTACAAGAAAAATCTCCTCAAATGGTCATCTAGATCTCCAAGGTATTGTGTCCAACCATAATATTCCATCATAAAATTTTATTTTAAGAATACTTAGATCATTATGTTAATTAAAATGAATTAAATCATTTGATTAATTTATTTTATTAATTCCACAATAGAGAATTTGTTTTCGCAAATGCTTCACACTGTAAAAGGTTATGTCACATGAAGGGTAAAAATCGTGTTATGAACTCAATGGTGAACATGGATTTCTGATTCATGCCTCATATTAAGAGTTTCTATAGTGACCCTATCCTTGTACACATAACAATAAATTATTTTAATCATAATAATACATCGTATTACAAGGCATAGATCGTAATGTCTAGTAGGTTGGATGACTATGTACATAATAAAAAATTATAAAAACATCTATATACTTAATCTTCAAATTGAGATCATATCTTCCATTTTTTCATACATCTTCATAGTTTATCCTGGGGATTACATGATCAAAGGGATGATCTAAAATCCTAGTAAGGGAAAATGCTTTGTAATACATTCTTAACAGATGGGTTATAAGGCATGGAATAATGATATAAGAACACTTGGAACATGTGAAATCATAACATATAAACATAAGATAATATAAACATGGAGTCATAATAATGTTGAAAAAATATAAAACATGTCATTTCAATGATCCAAGGGTCATTGCACATAGATCAACATAAGTCAAGGTTACCCACCAAGACCATTGCACATGGTAGCAAGAGTCCAGGATAACTGCCAAGACCAATGCACATAATGCCTCATGAGACTCAAATTTACCCAATGAACTAGAGTTATATCTAGGGGAAACTCTCTTAATATGTTGATGAACATTCCTTCCACCTAAAGAACAATACGTAATCAATCATACATAAACGTAAGTGTTCCTATGAAAATAAATGTGTACCACAATCATGATGAAAATCATAGTGAATGGGAGTATCATAAATGTGTAGATGAAATAATGGTACTAGAACCTGAAAAGAAATTGATAAGGTAAAATAGAAAAATATAATTTTAATTGATGTCCAATAGATGTGACAATATTTAAAAATTTTATTTAATAATTTTTAGAAATTAAACATTTTAATGTGGTTTTTTATAAAATACTTAAGAGAACATAAAATAGAAAATGGAATAATATTTTGTAAAAAATCAGACGTGATACCAGAATAATTTCATAATAAAAACAATGGTTTTATTAAAATAATTTTTTTCTCATAACATATGGTTGAGGGCCCTTGAAATTGGGTACATATTTAAGAAGTTCCCTTAAAACGAGTTTTCTTATCAGGATGTATTGAGGAGGTAATCACTTAAATTCATGTATATCCCTGAATGTGAATTGATAGTTGATATTCATACATGATTTTGGATATAAAAAATAAGTCATAATATTAACATTAATATAATATTATATTTCATTTGGGTAAAAAGAGAGTAATACCCAAAAGAATTATAGAGGTTCGGGTAGAATCAATTTTAGAATATCTGGACGGTACCAGGTGCACTTAGGAGGGCTTAATGAGATAAAAAGGGATTTATCATTGTTTATAAATCATGAGGGCAGTATGGTGTAGGTTTGAAATCATACCATATCATTATTAAATACACATAAAAGGACATAATATAGTGAATATTCTTGAATAAATGCGAGAAAGAGATGTTCCCTTACCTAAATCCCAATATTGTTATTTGCAAGATATTAATGACCGGAATAATAATATTAGGATCCTTAATTAATAATTAAAAAACCTCAAATAAATGTTATTGATATATTATATCCTTATTATGTTCATCCATTTCCATTTTAAGGAGTTAACAGGTTAAATTTCATTATTTGGGAGCGTTTTCTTCCATGGTTTTAATGATCATTTCACTTATGTTTAGGCTCACATTAACATGTATGATGAGCGTGGTTGTCCAAAATTGAAGTTATATGACATTGGAGAACATATAGAATATTACATGGATATAAATTTCTTTTGGTTATAGGGAGTGAAGGTGAATAATTATATAAAACATTAATAATAAATTCATGGATTAATTTGGCAATTTTTCTTATAATTAACTCGTTTTGTATTGTTATTTTACATCATGTGTGAAAAAGTATTATAAAACATAAAATAAGATAAAATACATATTTAATATCCTATTTAAACAATAATAATGGTTTCATGACCATAATTTAATATGGAAATAAAAATTGATAACCCGACATCCCTGAATGTGGTAAATTATCACATCTCGGAATGTGTTTTCATTTGTTTTGTATAAAATAAGGGGAGAAGAGAGATGATATTGAATTTACACATTATAACAAGAAGTATAGTACATTTATGGTAATACATTTTCATACAATTTGGCTGTGGGGAGGTTATGAAAAAAATATAACATAGGAACATGAAAAGGAAATGAAATAAAAGAAAAGAGAAATTTTTGATTTAATCATCCTTAAGAGCCTCTCATGGATAGATTATTTTTTCTTTTAAGAGTAAAAAGTGATTATAGATGTGGGGGGGTGGGGGATCTTGGTTATAGATTTGGAATGAATTTAGTGAAGTCATAAGGCTTTATAGGAGTGAATAGAAGTGGGGAGTGTGGGTGGTTTTTATAGTGAAGGGGAGAAGGGTTTTGATAATATTTTAATCCATAATTTATTATATCTCCATAAGACAAGAAATATTGACGATTCAATGAATAAATAGTATTATGTGCATGTTATTTCAAAACCAACTATCATACATGATCCATGAATCAATAAATATTGTATTTTACAAATACGATAAATTACCATATTTTACATTTCATCAAAAAATCAAATATTTCAGAAAAAATCCCAAAAATAACCCTAACCATTTTCTAATTTTTATAATCCAAAAATGAACTCTATTACACAAAAATATTTTTCCAAATATGATTAATTTAATTTTTAATGAAAATCATAATATACTAGAAAAATATGGATTTTAAAACTGTAATTGATTTTATAATGCTTTCAAAAATTACATAATTTCTTCTAAAATTGTACTAAAACAAGAAGAAATAAAATTGGTAATTTATGAAAACCTTTTAGGTAAAATAAATTTTATTTTTAATTAATTAATTAATTAGAATTAATTTTCAATGACTTACAAAAATACTGACACTTTTTCTATGGTCATATTATCACATATAAGATGGATAAATTTTATTTATACATTCATAGTTGATGTTAATATTCCTTTGGATGATTTAATATTCATTAGGGTCATATTAATATTCATAAGTGTATGTTACTATTCCTAAGGTATGGATACTAGTCCCAAAAAATTATGTTTGCTCCATCAAACCCTAAAAAATAGACTGAACGCAACCGTGTATGTCATATTTTTAAAATTCAAATTACAGAAGTGGTAATATTATGTTTCAAGGTCACATTGTACATAGTTTATCATAATGTTATGATTTCATGCAATTATATTAACTAATTATAATAAGGTAATTTTTGTTGACAAAACGTTGGGTCATTACATTATTCCTCCTATATGAAATTTCTCCCTCAAAATTTAAAATTAAATTCAATGTCGTAAACAGGTGCATGAATATTTCCTTAATTTCTTCCTGCAATTCACATGTTGCCTTTTTGTACATATGGTTCCTCTACAGTAATTTTACCCATTGAGTTTTCTTGTTATATATAACTTTATCTCTATGATCCAACATCTTCACTTGCAGCTCCTCGTAAGAAAGATCATTCTCCAATGGTACCACATTTGAAGAGAGTACATGTGAAGGGTCTGCTATGTACCTTCTTAAGAGAGATACATGGATGACATTGTCACGACCCGACCCTACCCGAGCTCGAGCTGCAACTACCCCAAGCCCGCCTCCATAGGCCGGGGGCTGGCGACCAACGCTGAAGGCACAACAACTCGGGGAGGCCTTTCCCAAAGTACATGTACACACACACATGTAGCACACTCAATGAAGAAGTGAAGAGTAAAAGAAAAGACAAGCAGAGTAAAGTACAACTGCTATATATAACCACAAGAGTGCATCGAACTCTAAACAGTACAAAGTAAAATCTGAAAAGAAATGGGGAAAAACATGCGTCTAACCAGAAAAGTGCCACAACCCGACAACAGGTAAACAAAAGAAACAGCTGGAAAGGTCCCCCACCTGGATCCTGACTCCGACCACCGCACACGGTCTAAGCTCCCATGCTCCTAAGCTCCTTGGAATTCACGCTCCACTTGTCCACCATCTGCAAGGGAACACAAAGTGCGGGCAAAGACCAAGCATGGGAGAGTATAAAAATACTCAGTAGGATACCCCGAAAGATCGAGGGAGCAACAAAGGTGGTACTGAAGGGTGAGTAGTAGATCGAACAAGAAAGTAAAGCAGTATAACCAAGAGTGCAGTTAAGAGTACAACAGTAAAGAGTCCAGATCAACCCAACAAGAGAAAAGAAGGTAGACTCATCCAAACACAAGGACCTGGAAATGGTGAGAAGATGAACTTATCGTCGAGTCTTCTCTACCTTTAGCAGGTGATTAGACTTGTCCAACCACGAGAAAATAGACACGGAAAGCACGTGGCATGCCCCGCACGTCTTCGCATCACCTGGAAGGAGAGTAACCAAACCCAAGAAGTTGGTACTGGAACAAATTATACATATATATATGTTCTGTCAATAAGCCCAAACAAGGTCATAAGGGGATCTTCGTCCTGTAGCTCATCCCATGAAAATTGATTCGCCAACAGTCCCAAAAGTAACACCACTGATGGCCAGCATCCCGCACGTCTACCCCAAACTAGAAGTCAAGGGCTCAATCACCACACCTCAACACTATCCTCTTTGGGCGGCAATGACTCGCCCACACAGTTTTAGGTCGCGTCACAAGGACGTGTGTTAGTGGGGAAACACCCCCCGTACTTGAGAGTTATGGGTTAAGTCAAACCACACCTCGTCACTGCCCTGTAGTCGAGAGGTCTCCTCAAAGACAAGGCCGTCCCATCACTGACCCATACAACCAAGGGTCCCGCTCCGGTAATCACGGAGGAAATCCACAGACTAGCCTAGTAGATAGGTCTGAGTTTGGAATGTCAACGGGTGTCCCACTGCCCATCCCTGCTAGAGGGTAATTCATAATATGATATTGGGTGACCCACTGCCCAGCCGTGCTGGAGGGTAAACCCTAATACATCATCAGGCGACCCACTGCCCAGCCCTGCTGGAGGGTAAACCTGGAATAAGTCATCAGGCGACCCACTGCCCAGCCTTGCTGGAGGGTGGTCCTGGAAGGAGCCAAGGGTTGACCCACTGCCCAGCCCTGCTAGAGGGTAAACCTGGAACAAGATGACGGGCGACCCACTGCCCAGCCCTGCTGGAGGGTAGACCCTCAAGAGTCGTCGGGTGACCCACTGCCTAGTCTCTGCTAGAGGGTAAGCCCTGAAAAAGTCGACAGGTGACCCCCTGCCCAGCCCTGCTGGAGGGTAGACCTGAACAAGATGACGGGTGACCCACTTCCCAGCCCTTCTGGAGGGTAGACCCCCAAGAGTCATTGGGTGACCCACTTCCTTGTCTCTGCTAGAGGGTAAACCCTGAGAAGTTGATCAGTAACCCACTGACCAGCCCCGCTGGAGGGTAAACCCAGAACTGCTCTGGCCATCTCTAATTGATGATACAACACTGGCCAACTGAACGCGGAGTGGGTATCACGCAACCATCTGACACTGGAACAAGACTAGGGGAAACCACTCAACCCTGCTGATCTAATCCATCGAGCATAGAGCCGGGGGAAAAACTCAACCCCGGCGGTCAATAAACAAAACCCGAGGGACCCTATATATCGCAAGAGGTCAAAGGTACACAAAGCAGAACACGAAACGCACATGGGGCCCACACTATGTGTGGCCCCAAGTCAATCCCCAACCAAGCGCACAAATAGTATCAGGTAAACACCGCACGTACCTCCAAGCGCTACCGTATTCTTCCAATGTATACCTCATTTTCATCTCAAGGGCTATCGTGCACACGACACCCAATATCAACGCGAAGGTGTGACAAAACATCGCTAACTTTCCACCTCAACGACTGGGGCACATCCAACAACATCTATTTAACCACCAACATCACTCTCACAGAAGTGCACGCGATCACATGCCTTGGGTCCGCTACAACCGCGGTAGAAGAATCTCCACCGGGGCACCTTTCACACTTCCACATTTAATAAGATCGTGTAAGAGGCTCCGCACTTCTAAACGGATCGTACCGTTTTAATCCTCATGGAGAAACACGCGAGATAGACTATTTACTCGCCTCAAACGGATATCCGACGGAAAAGTCACCATCACCACTTCATGCCTGAACGACGTCCCGTGATCCCGAGCCTCGGCCCTGAAACAGTCGGGTGCATCACACCATTGTGATCCCCTCGGGAAAACACGTCAAAAGCACTACTCACACGAGTGCAATGGATATCCGGAGAAAAAGGTGCGTTTTGGCACACCGCACATGAGATGTGCTACATGGGACCCGCTTCTCAGTCCCGAAACACAACGAACGGATCACACTATTGTGATCCTCTCAAAAAATCACACAAGATATACTATTCACTTGTCCAATACAGTCACCCGGTGATAGAGATGGAAAAATCACTATCAACACCCAAACGGACCTCGTGGTCCCTACACCATCATGCTTAAATAGAGCAGGAATATTGCGACATTGCAATACCCTCAGAAAAACACCCAAAAACGACTGCTTGCACGCCCCGAACGGATGTCCGATGAAAAAGGCATGAAACGCTGCGCGGAGCTCGAAAGACGGGCCATGGCCCCCAAACCTCAACTCCGGTCTAAACGCCTGAAACAACCCTGGTAAGCTCTGCCTCAGTGGCAGGGTCCCAACGCCACTAACGGTGCTTAAAACGGACGTCGGACGTGTCCGCGCCGTCCAAAACAAGAATTTCCAGGAAGCCCGCTTAACTACTTTACGCACGTGTCATGCCCCCAAGCCCTTCATCTCAGAAGTTAAAACTCCTGGAACCACCTCAAAGAGCCCGCCTCAACGTCAGGTCCACACCGCCGCAGACGGTGCATGAAATGGATACCCGTAGAAAAAGTTACGGGTGTCCAAATTCAAAGGGGGCGAAGCCGCTTCGGCTGAACCGGCCTGGGCCGGCCGGTTCACCCGGTCTGGGCCGGGCCGTGCTGGCTGGCCCGGCTAGCAGCGCCGGGCTACGGTTCGGCCACGCGGGCTGTCCACGGCCCCGCAGTCCACTGACCTGGCGACCGGCCCTGGTGGCCGGTCTTCGTTCCACACGGAGACCCGCCATCGGCGGGTCTCTGTTCCCTCCGCGGGGTCGCGTGCCGCGACCCCGGTTCACCCGGGCAACAGCCCTGCTCGGCCGACCTGCTATTCCCACCACCTACAAGCCGCACTGCCGATTCCCGGGATCCCGCTTCCGCCGCTGGGAAGATGCCGCCATCGCTGGGAAGCCGCTGGGAAGCCGCCGCCGCCACTGGAGCTCGTCGGACCACCGTAAGAACCCGCTGGAAAACACCAAAAACCTCCTGGAACTTCGTCGGATCCCTGCGATCACCTCAGGACTCAGAATTTTGATCCAAAAAGTGAGACGGAAACCCCAGAACTAATCCTACGCATCTATGGGCTTCGCTCGATTGGAAAACAACGATTCAATGCAAATAAAACAATTCAATGGAGTTGCAGATATGGAATCGAAGAAGAACATGAACTCCTACCTCTTGGGCGATGCCCGGAGCATCACGGAGAGTATGCCGCCGCGCCGCACCTCGCCAGAGCTTCCTCGACGGAGTGGAGGAGGAGAGGGAGGAGGGGGAGCTTGTTGCGCCAGAGAAAACCACCAAGAGGGGGGGGGGTGTTTAAAAACAAAACACTTAAACTCTCACCCATGGGCCGCGTACCCGAACCCTCAGTAGGGTCAAGGTTAGTCCTCCCATAGGGTAATCACTACCTACCAAGAAGAACTACGGTGTCGAAATTTTAATATGTGGCTCTGTTGAAAGGTTTTTAAACATAGCGTCGAGGACTCCAAATTACGCAAATGCCCCTGGGGCCATTTTTCACAGACGGCCCGCACCCGTGAAACATAAACCCCTCCTAGGGTAAACGGCACGTTCCGAGCTCAACAGTGTCCTCAGTTTTCCAATCTGAGCCACCGTTTAATAGATACATCAGTTTCACCTTTAAACGAATACATAATTTTATTAATTTTATCCGTTTAACATTCCGAAAGCAGGTGAGGGGTCCAAACATCCCGTTCTGATATACCTTATGTCGTTTCTAGGGTAAAAACCCCATTATAGACCCATCCACACACTCGTATCTCTGATCCGGATCACCATTTAGGAGTTATCTCATTCATTTGGTGTTTCCAGTGGGAACACACTGAAAATTTAATTTCGTCCACTCCGGGGCTCAGAATCGCATGTCGTATGATGGAGCAGCTCTGGAATAGTATCAAGAATATTCCAATGCCTTTCGCAGCTAAAACTGGGTTCTTACATAATTCCCTTCTTACATCTTTTCATCCTTGAAAAGAAAAACCATGGAATAACTCAGGGTAGTAAGTCCACACCTGGATCTCCCCTACCCAGAAGAACTCTTGCATAGTTATGCGCCACCGCACATAGACCAAAGGATTTGATCTGTTCACACGAGGTCTACCCTCGCTGATGGTGTGCGTAGGGCCATGCACACTTCCTCTCAGGTGAGTCATGTGGGAGACTTCATGCACCAAAACCAGCCTTTGGGGTTAGGGCAAGGAGGCAGGGAACCTCGCCATCCATCCGCACGATCTCAAACGGCCCGAAGACTCTCGGGGTAGCTCACCTCCCCGACCAAAACTCTACGTCGCACATCGTGACTAAAATCACTGCCCGCACCTGGAACAAGGCCTGTTGATTCCCTCCTTCAGAATATCTATTTGGTGAACCACCCAAGGATATCTAGTCACGTAAGGTTTCACAGTCGATGTCTCTCAACCAAGACTCTCTCACATGCTCGGAGAGCGATGGAGTCATCACCATCGACTAAAGAAAAAGGTTCCACACCTTTTATCATACCAACATAGGGTTACACCGACGCCCCACGCCACCCTGGTAACACCTCAATCAAGGAGCAGGGAGGAAAGCCTCCCACACACGGAGTCTAACAATTCTACTGAAAAATATAGAATAGCCATAGAGCGTACCTCTTATCACCTCATTCTCTGCAGGGTTGTAGACATCTAATATAACGACTGTCCGTGGTCCCATATGTCAGCTCCCGGAGCCTGATGTGGACCACCTGATGGTGATGGGAAGTCCTCGAATGGTCGTCCTCTACTACTAGCTCCTCCAGATCCTCTTCTAGAACCACCTCTCTGGGTACTACTCCGATCACGATGATGCCTCACTCGTGGTGGTACACCTACTGCCTGCCCGAAGCTCTCTGCATGCCTGGTCGGGAAGTCTCGTTCCAGGTGTCCTCGTCCATCGCAATCATTTCACCGACACTCTCTGGGATGCATTGGTTCCCTCCGGCGCCACTATGGCGTACGACCACGCCCCTGAGTCTGGTTGTCAGAAAGCCACATGCATCAAGGTTCTGCTTGCCGACGCTCGCTGGCTGCGGTAGACGTCTCGACTCCAACGTGCCTACTGCCACCACCACATCTAGAACGTGACAGGAAGCCCTCTGTCACCAGTTACTGCTCTAGAACCCCTACATATGTGGAAATTCCTAAGGGTACTATGACAACACGAATCTCTCAGCAGAGACCCTGCTCAAACTTCCGCGCTCGTATGTTGTCGTCATGGACAAAGTCTTGGTAAAATCATGCACGGTCTGTGAAACTAGCCACATACTTGGCCACCATCATCCCCCCCTTCTGAAACAGCAAGTGCTCCTGAATCCAAAAGGAGCGAAAAAAGGAGGGGAAAAATTCTCACGGAACAACAACTGAAAGTCTCCCCACGAAAGTGAAGACTCTTCAAGAAAACTTAGTCACCAGACTCCACCAATGCCAAGTTGCTTCATGAAAAAGGTTGGCTGCCAAAGCCACTCTATGATCTGTCGGCTTCTGCACAATCCTGAAAAGGCCAACCACTATCTCTAGCCAATCCTCTGCTGCTTAAGGGGATGGCTCACCACTGAACCTCAGCGGTCTCTGCCACTGGAACTCGTGGAGTGCGCTCAGCTTGTGCTCAAGCTCAGCCTGTTCTACTGAATCTATCTGCTTCTCAACAGATGGGGGTGCTGCTACCGGCCCACCTGGGAAAGGGGCTCACAGGATGGGTCATGGACTGTGGCCTCGTATCTCACAGGGCCTTCGTCACACACCAAAGCTGGTATCTTGGCTGGCTGTCTTCGCGGATACATCCTGAATATTATCAAGGAGTGCCGCGGTCAGATGAGAATATATGTATATACTAATAACAATGATGGGGAGCTGACTCACGACGGATAGTCAAAGACTCAATCCTATGTAATGTACAAACCAATTTTCCCTGCAACATGTGTCTCAGCATGCCAAGTCGACAATCAGATTATCAGGGTCCTGGTGAATGGATACGTCGGCCATCGCACCATCACTGGACTCCCTACCTAAGAGCCGCTCTCGAGAAACGTTAACACTGTTTCCCTAAATCCCAACTAATTCCTTTTTAGGGATGTCCGAACAATGTCCGACGGAATGAACCACCTTTGATACCACTTTGTCAGGACCCGACCATACCCAGGCTCAAGATGCAACTACCCCAAGCCCGCCTCCATAGGCCAGGGGCTGGAAACCAGTGCCGAAGGCACAAAAACTCAGGGAGACCTTTGCCTAAGTACCTGTACACACACGCAACACACTCAATGCAGAAGTGCAGAGTAAAAAAAAGACAAGAAGAGTAAAGTCCAGCTGCTATATATAACCACAAGAGTGCATCGACCTCTAAATAGTACAAAGTAAAAGATGAAAAGAAACGGGAAAAAACATGCATCCAACCAGAAAAGTGCCACAACCCGGAAAAAAGTAAATAAAAGAAACAGCTGGAAATGTCGCCCGCCTGGAACCCAACTCCAACCACCGCACGCAATCCAAGATCCCAAGCTCCTAAGCTCATCAGAAGTCATGCTCCACTTGTCCGTCGTCTACAAGGGCACACCATGTGCAGGAAAAGCCTAAGTAGGGGTGAGTATAAAAATACTCAGTAGGATACCATGAAGGATTAAGGGAGCAACAGAGGAAGTACCGAAGGGTGAGAAGTAGATCGAACAAGAAAGTAAAGGAGTATAACTGAGAGTGCAGTTAAGAGTACAATAGTAAAGATTCCAGCTCAACCCAATAAGAGAAAAGAAGGTAGACTCGTCCAAGAAAAAGGAGCTGGAAACAGTGATAAGATGAACTTCTCGTCGAGTCCTTGCTACCTATATCAAGAGAGTAGACTCCTTCAACCACGAGAAACAAGAAACGGAATGAACGTGGCATACCCCGTGGGTCTTTGACTCACTTGGAAGGAGAGTAACCAAACCCAAGAAGTGGGTACCAGAAGAAGGTATACATATATATATGATTTGTCAAGAAGCCCAAACATGGTGGTAAGGGGATCTCCGTCCCGTAGCACGACCCAAGAAATGTGAGTCGCCAACAGTCCCAGAGGTAACACCATCGATGCCCAACATCCCGCACGTCTACCCCAAACTACAATTCAGGGGATCAATCACCGCACCTCGACACTATCCGCTTTGGGCTGCACTAACTCGCCCGCACGGTTTTAGGTCGTGTCCTAAGGACGCGTCTTTGTGGGGAAATAACCCCTCGTACTTGAGAGTTCTGGGTTAAGTCAAACCACACCTTGTCACTGCCCCGCAGTCGAGAGGTCTCCTCAAAGGCAAGGTCATCCCATCACTGACCCGTAGAACCAAGGGTCCCGCTCTGGTAATCATGGAGGAAAGCCACAGACTATCCTAGTAGATAGGTCTGAGTCTAGAATTTCAATGGGTGTCCCACTACCCAGCCCTACTGGAGGGTAATTTATAATATGATATCGGGTGACCCACTGCCCATCCATGCTGGAGGGTAAACCCTAATACATCATCAGGTGACCCACTGCCCAGCCCTGTTGGAGGTTAAACCTAGAATAAGTCTTCAGGAAACCCACTGCCCAGCCTTGCTGGAAGGTAGACCTTGAAGGAGTCGAAGGGTGACCCACTACCAAACCCTACTGGAGGGTAAACCCAGAACCAGACGACGGGCGACCCACAACCCAGCACTGCTAGAGGGTAGACCCTCAAGAGTCGTCGGGTGACCCACTTCCTAGTCTCTTCTAGAGGGTAAACCCTAAAAAAGTCGACTGGCGCCCCACTGCCCAGCCCTGCTAGAGGGTAGACCTGAACAAGACGATGGGTGACCCACTGCCCAGCTCTACTGGAGGGTAGACCCCCAAGAGTCGTCGGGTGACCCACTGCCTAGTCTCTGCTAGAGGGAAAACCCTGAGAAGTCGATGAGTAAACCACTTCCCAGCCCCGCTGGAGGGTAAACCCAGAACTGCTCTGGCCATCTCTACTGGATGATACAATACTGGCCAACTGAACGCGGAGTGGGTATCGCGCAACCATCCGAATCCGAAACAAGACCAGGGGAAACCACTCAACCCTGATGATCTAACCCATCGAGCACAGAGTCGGGGGAAAAATCAACCCCGCTGGTCAGCAAACGAGACCCGAGGGACCCTCTACATTGTGAGAGGTCAAAGGTACGCAAAGAAAAACACGACACACACATGGGGACCACACGACGTGTGGCCCCAAGTCAATCCCCAACCAAGCGCACAAACTGTCTCAGTTACAAACCACATGTACCTCCAAGCGCTCCCGTATACTCCCAGTGTATACCTCATTTTCAGCTCAAGGGATATCGTGCACACAGCACCCAACGTCAACACAAAGTCATGACGTAACATCTCCAACATTCCTCCTCAAAAATTGGGGCACAACCAACCATATCTCTTTAACCACCAACATCACTCTCCTAGGAGTGCACGCAATCACTTGCCATGGGTTCGCTACATCCCCGGTAGGAGAATCGCCACCGGGGCACCTTTCACACTTCCACATTTAGTAAGATCGCGTAAGAGGCTCCACACATCCAAATGAATCGTACCATTGTAATAATCAAAAAAAACACGAGATAGACTATTTACTCTCCTCAAACGGATATTTGACGGAAAAATCACCATCACCACCTCACGCCCGAATGACGTCCTATGATCCCAAGCCTCATCCATGAAACAGTCGGGTGCATCGCACCATTGTGATCCCCATGGGAAAACACATCAAAATCACTACTCACACGAGTGTAATGGATATCCAGAGAAAAAGGTTCATTTTGGCACACCGTACATGAGCGGTGCTACGTGGGACACTCTTCCTGGTCCCGAAACACAATGAACGGATCACAACGTTGCGATCCTCTCGAAAGAGAACACAAGATGGCCTATTCACTAGTCCAATTCTGTCACCCGGTGATAGAGATGGAAAAATCACCGCCAACGCCCAAACGACCGTCGTGGGCCCCACACCATCATGCCGAAATAGAGCGGGCAGATTGCACCATTGCAATGGCCTCGGAAAAACACCCAAAAATGACTACTCGCAAGCCCCGAACTGATGTCCGATGAAAAAGGCATGAATCGCTGCGCGCAGCTCGAAAGATGGGCATGGGGACCATGCCTCAACTCTGGTCTCAACTCCTATAACAACCTTGGTATGATTTTCCTCAGTGCTAGGGTCCCAACGCCATTGACGACGCTTAAAAAGGATGTCATCCACGTCTACACCGTCCAAAACAAGAATTCCCGGGAAGCCTGCATAGATACTTTATGCATGTGTCGTGCCCCCGAGCCCCTCGTCTCAGAAGTTAAAACTATCAGAACCACCTCAAAGCGTCGGGCACGACGTCAGGTCTGTGCCACCGTAGGCGGCGAGCAAAATGGAAACCCGTAGAAAAAGTTACGAGCGTCCAAAATCGAAGGGGGCGAAGCCCCTTCGGCTGAACCGGCTTGGGCCGACCGGTTCGTCCAGTCTGGGCCGGGCCACGCTGGCTGGCTTGCAGTGCCGGCCCACGGTTTAGCCACGTGGGCTGGCCGCAGCCCCGCAGTCCACCGACCTGGCGACCGGCCCTAGTGGCCGGTCTTCGGTCCACGCGGAGACCCGCCATCGGTGGGTCTCGGTTCCCTCCGCGGGGTCTCGCTCCGTGACCCCAGTTCACCCGGCCGACAGCCCCTCTCGGCCGACCTGCTATGCCTGCCGCCTACGAGCTGCGCCGCTAATGCCCGGGATCCCACTGCCGCTGCCTGGAAAGTTGCCGGACCATCGCTGGGAAGCCGCCGCCACCGCTGGGAAGCCGCCACCGCTGCTGGAGCTCGCCTGACCGCTGCGAGAACCCGCCAGAAAACACCAAAAACCTCCCAGAACATCGTCGGATCCCTGCGATCACCTCAGGATTCGTAATTTTGATCCTAAACGTGTGACGGAAACCCCAGATTGAATTCTATGCCACTATGGGCTTTTCTTGATAGGAAAATAGTGATTCAATGCAAATAAAATAATTCAAGGGTGTATCGGATATTGAAACGAAGAAGAACACGAACTCCTACCTCTTGGGCGATGCCCGGAGCTTCACAGAGAGTATGCCGCCACGCCGCGCCTCGCCAGAGCTGCCTCACCAGAGTGGAGGTGGAGAGGGAGGAGGGGGAGCTTCTTGTGCCAGAGAAAACCACCAAGAGGGGGGAGAAGTGTTTAAAAACAGAACACTTAAACTCCCGCCCGTGGGCCCCGTACCCTAACCCTTAGAAGGGTCGAGGTTAAGACTCCCCTAGGGTAAAAAGCACCTCCTGAGTACAACGATAGTCTCAGAATTTTAATTTGAGGCCCCATTCAAAAGTTATTAAACTTAGCGCGTGAGTCCGCCAAATTACGAAAACACCATTGGGGCCATTTTTCATAGACGGCCGACGCCCGCGAAAATAACACCCCTCCTAGGGTAAACAGAATGTTCCAAACTCAACAATGTCCTCAGTTTTCCAATCTGATCCACCGTTTAAGAGATACTTGAGTTTCACCATTAAACGAATAAATTAATTAATTAATTTTATCCGTTTAACGTTACGAAAGTGGGTGAGGGGTCCAAACATCCCGCACCGACATACCATATGTTGTTCCTAGGGTAAACACCCCATTCTAGACCCATCCGTACACTCTGATATTTGATCCAGATCACCGTTTAGGAGTTATCCCATGCATTTGGTGTTTTCAGTGCGAACGCACTGAAAATTTAACTCCAGCCACTCCAGGGCTCGGAATCCCACACCGTCTGAAGGCGCTGCTCTGGAATAGTATCAAGAATATTCCAAAGTCTTTCGCAGCAAAAACTGGGTTCTTACAGTCATCTTCTACTAAGGCCATGAAATGTGTAAGTGCTAGTTTATAGGGCACATCCTCGACATGATCAAGTATCTCGAAGGGGATGATGTACTTAGGACATATCTTTTTTTTTTCTAAACCTTGTCACCTTCTTCCATGGAGATATGCATAGAAATACCTTGTATCAAAATTTGAACTCAAGGTCTCATCGAAGATTGTCTACATAACCCTTTTTTGAATTTGTTATGCCTGAAGTTGTTACAAAATTGGTTTCACCTTTTCCACCATTCCTTTGACTATTTCATGTCCTCGCAGCTTACACTTACTGACTTCATCCCAACACACTGACATTCTGCACCTTTTCCCATAAAAGGTTTCATATGGTGCCATTCCAATGCCCGAGTGGAAAAGAATTATTGTAGGATAACTTGACTAGTGGAAGATGATGGCCCTATCATCTTTTATGTCTGTAGAACATGATAAAAACATCTTTCTTATTTCACGAATAGTTTGGTTAGATTTTCCATTAGTTTGTGGATGATACGATGTACTGAAGTTCAGTTTAGTGCTTATAGTATGTTGAAGACTTTTTTCGAACATTGAGGTGAATCTCGAATCTCTATTGGATACAAGAGATATTAAAACTCCATACATTCATACAACTTATTTGATATATATCTGTTCTAGTCGATCCAATGATAAGTTCTCTAAAATCATTATAAAGTTAGTAGTCTTTATAAGACAATCCATTGTGACCCATATATCATTGTTTTCTATGGCTGTCTATGGAAGTCCAATCACAAAGTCCACATTGATGTTCTACCACTTCTATGTTGGTATGGGTAGTGGTCGCATCGTCCACTTAGACTTCTATCTTTCGGCCTTCATTTTTTGACATATTGGGCACTCTGATGTATACACACTTGTATCCTTCTACAACTTGCCCAACCAAAATTTATCTCAATGATCTCGATACATCTTTGTTCTCTCTGGGTGAATTGTGAAGGGTGAGCTATATGCGTCATTCAAAATATCCTTCTTTATCTGCGTATTGGATTGTAAAAATAATCGTGACCCAAATCTCATAACCCAATCCTCATATATCATGAACATAGATGATTTCCAATTTTTAATGGCTTCCACCATTTTATGAATTTCCAAATCATTTCATTGATAATACTTTATTTTATCCATGATGGATGTTTGATCAGTCATTTGTGAATGGATTGATGATGTTCCTACCTTAATTATTCCCATGTTCATCCTCTAAAAATCTATGAAGATAAGATCCTTTTAAATTATCATCATTGATAAAGATACAAGATCCTTTCTACTCAGAGCATTCTCCACCTTGTTTTCCTTACAGGGATGGTAGTGGATTAAGAATTCATAATTCCTGATGAGATATATCAATCTAAATTGGTTCATATTAATCTCTTTTTGTGAGAATATTTATTTGAGACTCCCGTGATCCGTATATATCTCACACTTATCCACATAGAGATAATGCTATCAGATGTTTAACGAAATGATCATAGCTTCCAACTCCATTTCATGCGTAGGATAGTTTTTATCATGGACATTATGTTTCCTTGAGATGTATGCTACGACTTTATCATTTTTTATTATCACACAACCTGATACCCTCTTTGAAGTGACACATTACACCACAACGAGTTATCCACTAGTTGGGAGTGTGAGTATTAGCATAAGGATAATCCTCTTTTTCAACACCTTAAAACAGTCTTCAAATTCATGAGTCCAGAAAAAAACTTACTCCCTCCAGTTCCATCATGTTCAATGAGTTTTCAAATTGTGAAAAGATCTTCAAAAATCATCAACGATACCCATCTAGAACCTAAAGGCTACAGATCTCCATTATAGATGTTTTCCTGGGCCACTCTTAAATCACCTTTATAATAGAAGGCTCCGCAGATATCCCATTGCTGGTGATAACATACCCCAGGAATGGTACTTCCTACATCCACAATTCACATTTACTATAATTTTTATATATCTTATCCCTTTTGTAAAGTCTTTATCACATTATTCACATGATCCTAATGTTCCTCCTTTCTCTTGGAGTATATCAGAATATCATCAATAAAGACTACCATAAATTTGATGTGGTAATATATAAATCCTATATTCATTAAATCCGTGAAAATTCCTAGATAATAAAGGATTCCTAAGGGAATCACAATAACCTCATAGTTTCCACATCTCATTCGAAAGGTAGTCTTGGGAATATCGTCATTCCTCACCTTTAATTGGTGATATCCTAATGAAAGGTCCACCTTTGAGAAATAACTGGCCCCACAAAGATGATAGAACGATTATACTATATGTGGAAGGGGATAATTGTTCTTTATTGTGATTTTATAGAACCCAAGAGAATCAGTACATTTGTTTATTTATCCTTCCTTATTCTTAACAAAGAGGACTTGCACACCCCATGGTGAATCACTCAAGCATATAACACCCTTCTTCAGATTCTCATGTAATTGCTATTTCATCTCTTCCAACACTACGTTGGCCATTCTATAAGTTTTATTTAATATAGGTTGGGATCGAAAAATAAGTTATGTTGAAAATTCAACCACTCAATTTGGAAGAAGTCCAACAAACTATATAGGGAATACATTAGTGTAATCCCTCACGAGGGGCATGTCTTCATTCATGAATCTATCATTTGTCTCAATCATTTGATATAAAAATGATTTCTTATAAGGAATTAATATCCACAATTTAGGAAGGTATTCTATTGGAGATTCATCTTCTTCGTTACACTTGTAATGAATTGGGGGATGATTTAGGATGTTAAGAGTGACCTCCATTTCCAAACAGTTGATGTTGGATTTGTATAAAGATCCCCAATCCATGCCCAATATAACATCAAACATCTCTAAAGGAAGTAGGAAACGATTTTATAGAAGGTTCAATCCACAAAAATTTACTAGGGAGTTGTTATATACCTTGGATGTAGAAATTTCCCAATTTTTTATTATCACAGATAACTTAACCTCCAAATTATTAGGTGGTGTTTGAATAGTTCTAATAATCTGACAAGATATGAAAAAATGTGTATAACCTGAATCAAGTAGTATGCTCGATATTCATGAATAAATAGCTAGCATACCTATCACCACATCATTTTTTGGATCCTCCACAGCAGTAGTGATATAAGAATCCCTTACCGGATGCCTTGGAGGTTTGCATTGATTTTCTATGACAACACATTCCTTAAAGAATTTTTTCACATAATTCTCATTCTCTTTTTAGTTGTGACACTGCATTAAAGGTAGATAATTTATATAAAAATTCCATTTATCTTCAAAATTAGTGGGATTCTTCATATCCCAGTGGAAATTCGTAGTAAGATATCATATTATTCCACATTTGAAGAAATTCCATCTTCCCTTTAAAAGTTCCCAAGACACTTCTTTCCATATTTTGACACATAAGATGTTCGATCTTCCTTCCATCATGGGATTTATTTCTCTAAACTACACATATTAGACTCCATTTTCTTCTTTTTTTCACAAGTCCCTAGAGACCATTGAGATTATCTGATCTATATTTCACCCTTGAGGGAATAATGGAAAATATCATCATAACTGTCGAAGTCATCAATCACAAATTCTTTTCATAGACTCATATTTCTTCCTCTAAAGAAGCGACCGACCATTCTTTCGGTGTTCATTAAAAATCTGGTAGCGTATCTTGCAAGCCTTGGGATGTTTGTTTCATAATCCTCGATGGACTCATCTTCCTTCAACATAATTCTGAGGAACTCTCTTCCCATCATGAGAAAAAAGGGTTCGGGGAAAATATGTTTTGAGAACTTTTTCTTGAATTACTCCCATTAAAAGGAATGAATTTACTATGGGGACTTCATATTCATGATCATTTTCCACCACTATTCAGCTTCCCTATCAAAATGATAAACCATAAGAACAACACTATCTTCTTCTAAGAAATGGAAGTTATAATATATTTTAAATAGAATTAATCATCTATTTTTTCAGGAGGGGATCAAAAGATCTACTAAACATGGGAGGAATTTTCCACATTCAGGATTTGATAAAAATGTTCTCTTATCTTATAAGAGGAGTGAATTCCACATGATTCAAGTTATTATCCATAACATGAGCCAGCCAAAAAAGTACTATCAGAAAGTTTTGATCACCTATTCCCATCATATCAAGCATATCACTAGGGAACTTTTCACATTACCTATCACATTGATTATTGTCATGTGTTCTTCTATTTTATTCCATTGACTAAGAAAAAGAACGGACAATTAAAGGGTTTGAATAATTTTCTATTGAACATAAAAAAGAATATATGAACATAAGAGGATAAACTTATAAAGGATAAGTATAGCCTAAATTTCGACTCCCTATGATTCAATCTATGATACCATTGATCTATTTCTTATCATATATTCATATGGTATTTTTTTTTCATTCTCCAAATGATGGTTTTTAACGAACTCGTAAATTTTTCAAAGCATATCCCCTAGTAGTGTCAACCCAATGATTAAATAAGGCCTGTTGTTGTGCACCAGTTCCCATTTGAGGCCAACACAATGTGGTGTTTTTGGGTTTTACCCCAATATACATTGATGCCAGTGCCACCTATATCTGTTTGTATCTAGACATGGATACATTTTTTGATAAATCACTGACTCTATACATACAAAAAGTTAGGGTTGTTTTTCTATACATAGTATTATCCTTAAGGTTCTTACTAAAGTTCCATATTCCTAATCTCCAAAAATAATTATACCATCCTCTGATACCAACTATAGTGACCCCATATTTTTATACAAAACATTTCATGATTTTATGCATAACAATACATCAAATTAAAATCCAAGTATCATAAAGTCTAGTCACTTGGAAGACAAGGTACAAAATCAATTATTATAAAAACAATTATTTATTTAACCATCATAATGAGATCCTATATTCTATTTTTATCATACATCTTCTTTGGATAACCTAGGGATAACATGTAAAAGGTCTGCCCTAAAATCATGGTAAGAGAAATATCATAGTAATAAATATTTATCCCATGAGTTAGAAGGAAGTCATAATGATATAAAAAGGCATGGAACATCTAAAATCATAACATATATAAATGAGATTATATAATAATGGAGTCATACTAATTTTGTTGTAACATAAAACATGGATATTTTACTATTCAAATCTCATTGCACGTAGTGAATCCCAAGTCAAGGTTAACAACCAAGGCCACTACACATGGTATCACGAGTCAAGGCTAAAGGAAATGACTTTTGCACATAACATCTCATGAGACTCAAATTTACCCAATGAATTGGAGTGAAATTTGGGAGATACCATCTTAATATGTCCATTAATAATCATTCCATATAAAGAATCATTCATAATCAATAACACATTAACATAATGAATCTTATGGAATGAAATGGGTATCATAATCATGTTGTAAATCACAATGAACAGGTATATCATAAAAGCCTATATGAAAAAAGTAATTAGAACATATAGGGACATTAATAAGGTAAAATATGTGTATATTATGGTATATTATGTCAAATAGATGTGAAAAAAATGTAAAATGAGTATTTAATAATTTTTAGTATTAAAACATTTCTGAATGATTTTAAAGAAAATAATAATGATCATTTAAAATAAAAAATTAAATAATCTTATGTATAAAACTAGAAGTGATACAAGAAGGTTTTAATAATAGAAAAAAATGTTTTATAAAAATTTTGTTTCTTAAAACATAAGGTTTAGTGCACATGAAATTGGGTAAGGAATCTGGAGGTTCCCTAAAAATAGATTTTCTTATCAGGAAGTATTGATGAGGGAATCAATTAAAAGAAAGTATATCCACAAAATATAGTGAATAATAGATAATGATACATGATTTAGGACATGTAAACAACAATTATATGATTTCAATGAACATGAATATAATATTTCATTTTGGTAAAAAGGGAGTATGAATAACCCGATGGAATAATGTGTGTTCGGGTACAATCTGTTACGGTATATCAGCTTGGTACAAGGTGTACTTAAGAGGAATTAATGAGAGATAAAGGTGTTTATTATTTTTTATAAATCACGAGGGAAGTATGGGGTAGGTGAAAAATTACTCCACATCATTAGTAACTACACATGAAAGGACATTATGTAGAGAAGAATCTTGAAAAAATGTGAGAAATAGAGGATCACTTACAGTAAACTCAATAGTGTTATTCACTTGATCATTATGACATGAATAATTAAATAATGTTTATTAATTAACAACTAAATAACATAAAATACATGTTATTGGTTTATTATAACCTTATTAATTTCATCTATTTTCCTTTTTGATGAGTAAAGGGGTTCAATTTCATTATTTGGGAGTATTTTCTTCATTGATTTTAATAATCAGTTCACTTATATTCATCATTGGATAAACATGTATGATGAGCCTGGTTGTCCAGAATTGATGTTATCTGAAATTAGTAAACCTCCAAATAATTTCATGGTTATAAAATTCATTTGGTTATTTTGAGTGATGGTGGATCATTATATAAAACATTAATGATAAACAATTGGATTAATTTGGGGATTTTTCTCATAATTAAATTGTTTGTTTTATTATTTTACATCATGTGAGAAAAATGATTACAGAACATCACGTAGGAAAAAATACATATTTTATTTTCTATTTAAACCATAATATTTGTTTCATGAGAAGAATTGAAGATGGTAATATAAATTAGTAGCCTTTCATCCTTGAATGTGAGAAATTAACACATCTTGGATGATGTTTTCGTTTCATTCTTATAAAAGGAGTGTAAAGGAGAGATGATAATAAATTATCCCATTAGAGTAACAATATTATATTATATATATGGTACTATATTTTTCATACATTTGGATGAGGATAGTCTAGGAATTAATAGAGAAAAAAGGTACGTGAAAAGAAAAAGAAAGGAAAAGAAAAGATGAAGTGACCTATTGATTTAATCTTCCTTGAGAGCCTCTTAAGTGGATATGATTTGGTCTTTTTAGGATACCAAGGTATGATGGATGTCGGAAAGGATCATGGGGATAATATTGGTAGAATTTCTGGATGAAAAAAGGATTTAGAAGAGTGATCAAAAGAGGGGATTGTGGGTGGTTTTTGAAGTGGAGGGGAGGAGGGTTTTCATAATATTATAATAATTAGTTTATTATTTCTCCCTAAGTCAATAAATAATGACTATTCCATGAAACAAAAAAATAATATTTTTACTTGTGTTCGAACACAAGGTTCTTACTCCAGCCACAACTCAATAAATAGTGTACTAAATATATAATCTATATATATGGTAAATTACTGTATTTTACTATTCATCAAAAAATTCAGGTATGTCAGAAAAATCTAAAAAACATCACCCTAATAATTCGTCAGCATGTAGAATACAAAAATGAAATCCATTTTGTAAAAATAGTTTTTCAAATATGATTAATTTAATTTTTAATTAAAATCAATATTTACATGAGAAATACGGATTTTAAAACTATAACGGATTTTATAATGCTTTTAAAAATTACATAAGGTCGTTTAACACTATCAAAAAAACCAATGAAATAAAAATGTTAATTTATGAACACCTTTGAGGGAAAATAAATTTTATTTCAAATTAATTAATTAATTATAATTAATTTTACTTGACTTTCTGATATACCAATACTTTTACATTAATCATATTATCACATATATGATGCCAAAATCTTATCTATACATTCAAGGGTGAGGTTACTATTTTTTAGGCAATTTAATATTCATAAGGGTCATATTAATTTTCATAATGGTAGAATACTATTCACAAAAAAAATAAGTTTGTTCCATGAGACTCCAAAAATCAACCTAAATGTAACCATGTATATCCTATTTTCCAAATTCAAATCAATGAAGTGATAATATTATGTTTAATGTTCACATAGTACTTATTAGTTCATTGTTTTATGATTTCATTTAAATATATGACATAATTATATGAATGGAATTCTCTTTGATTAAACATTTAATCGTAACATTATTCCCTTTATTCTTCCCCATTAGCAGGATTCATTATAATAGGATAAACTTGTAATGGATAAGTATATCCTAACTTGTGATTCCCTACATTTCAATCTAGGTTATTCTTGATCTATTTCATAAATTATAAAATTATGGGATTTCCTTTTCATTACATTAATAATGGTTTGTACCATGATCATGAATTTACAAAAGAATATCCCCAGGAGTGTCAAACCGAGAGTGAAGTAAGACCCATTGTTGTTCACTGGTTCAAATTTGAGCCCATCTAAAAGCGTGGTTTTTCGGATTTACCCCTAGATATATTTGTTCCAGAGAAAAATCTACCTGTTTGAATCCAGGAAAGGATCTATTTTATTGATAAAACACTTACTCTATACTTAACAAAATTTAGGGTTATTTTCTTATACTTAGTAATATCCTTAAAGTTCTAACTCAAGTTCACTATTCCTAATCTCCAAAAATAACGTGAGCATCCTATGATACCAACAATAGATACCATATCCTTTTACACATAACATTACATGATTTTAAGCATACTAAAAAATCCTATTACAAGCTAAGGATCATAATGTCTAGTGTCTTAGAAAACTAGGTACATAATCAAACATTATAAAAATAACATTTTATATAATATTCATAATGAGATCCTTTATTATATTTTTCTCATACAACTTTATAGGGTAACATGTGGATAACATGAACAATGGGATGAGATGAAATCCTAATACGGGAAAAACATAGTAGTAAATCTTATGCACATGGGTTATAAGGAATGTAATATTCATCTAAAAAGGCATGTAACATGTGAAATCATAACATATAAACACATGATCATATAAACACCGAGTCATTATAATTTGTCAGCAACACAAACCATGACTTTATCCTGATTCAATGCTCGTTACACAAAGAAGAGCACAATTCATGGACAACCACCAAGACCATTACACATGGTTGCATGGGTCAAGGCTAACCAAAAATACCGTTGTACATAACATCTCAAGAGACTCAACATTATACAATGAATAAGAGAACTATTTGGGTTCACCCATCTTAATATGTTCATGAATATTCATTCCACATTATTAATTATACATAATAGATCATACATAAACACAAGGGATCCTATGGAATGAAATGGATGTGATAATCATGTCAGAAAGCATAATGAATGAGCGTAACATAAAATTGAACATGAAAGAAGTGAATTATAACATACACGGGCATTAAAAACATAAAATTGTCATATAACATGGTATGTTATGTCAAATATATATTAAAACATGTAAAAATTGTATTTATGAATTTTTAGCATAAATACATTTTAGTGCAGTTTTATAGAAATTACTAAAGGGTATTTAAAATTGAAAAGGGAATAATATTAACAAAAACCAGAAGTGATAAAACAATGTTTTAATAATAAAAACACTAGTTTTATAAAAAAATTGCGTCTTAAAACATATGATTTAGGGAACTTGAAATTGGGTATGTATTCAGGAGGTTCCCTTAAAACATGTTTGCTTACCGGGAAGTATTAAGAAGGGAATCACTTAAAAGAAAGTATATCCCCAAAATATAATGGATAATGTATCATCATAGAAAATTTTATGCACATAAAAAGAAATTTTAATATGTACATTAAACGAATATAGCATTTCATATGGTTAAAAATAGTGCAAGAAAAACATGAAGGAATAATGGAGGATTGGGTAGAATCCCTTAGAGAATATTGTCTTTGAACCGAGGGTACTTAGGATGGATTAATGAGAGAGAAATGGGTTTATCCTATTTTATAAATCTAGATGGATTTATGGGGGAGGTCAAAATTCATACCCCATAATTAGGAACTACACATTAAAGGATACGACATAGATAAAATTCTTGGATAAATTTGAGAAGTAGAGGATCCCTTGCCTTATAACCAATGGCATTCTTCACTAGATATTAATGACATGAATTATCAAAATATTCTCATTAATTAATAATTATATAACCTATAATACATGTAATTGATTTATTATAACCTTATTAGTTTTTTTCAAGTCCTTTTATGATGAGTTAAGATGTTCTATTTCATTGATTCGGAGCATTTTCTTCCTTGGTTTTAATGATCAGTTTAATTATGCTCAAGTTTGGATAAAGATGTATGATGATTATGGTTTTCCAGAATTTAAGTTATATGAAATTATTGAACATATTTTATAATACATCAAAATAAAATTCATTTGGTTATTTTGAGTGAAGGCGAATCATTATATAAAATATTATTGATAAACACTTGGTTAAAGTTTGTGATTTTTCTCATAATTAACTAATTTTGCATTTTTATATTACATAATTTGTGAATAAATAATATATAAAATCACATAACATAAAATAAATATTTAGTATTTTGGTTCAAGAATAAATTTTATTTCTTGACTACAATTGAGGATGGTAATAGAAATTGATAACTCATCATCCTTGAATATGATAAATTTACACATCTCAGATAGTGTTTTCATTTCATTCATATGAATGAAGGGGAAAGGGGAGATGATAATAAATTATCGCATTTGTATAAAAATATTATAGTCAATTTATGTTACTTGATTAGTAATACCATTTGTATTAAGATAGGTAATAAAATAAAAGATAACCAAGGAACATGAAAAGAAAATGATAGAACTGAAAAGTGGAATTTGCCTCTTGATTTAATCTTCCTCGAGTGCCTCATAAGGGGGGAGTATTTGGTCTTTTTATGAGACTAAGGGTAGATAGACATTAAGGAGAATCTTGAGGAGATATTTAGTCAGAATTTAGGGATGGAACATGGCCTGATAAGAGTTAATAAAGAGGGGAGTGTGGGTAGTTCTTATAGTGAAGTGGATGAGAGTTTTCTTAATATTTTAATTATTACATTATTATTTCTTCATAAGATGAGAAATATAGATTATTTCATGACACAAAATATTAATATCTTCTTGTGAGTTATAATATAAGTTTCTTACATTATACATGACTTAGTAAGTAGTATATTTAACAAATAATCTATACATACGTAAAATTACCATATTTTACTATTCAACAAAAAAATCAAGAATTTCTGAGAAATCACCAAAAAAATAACCGTAACCATTTTTCTATGTATAGATTCCAAAAATTAATTATATTTTTAAAAAAATCACAACATTATTAATTTAATTTTTAATTTAAATTATAATTTAATTGAAAAATCTATATTTTAAAAATAAAACAGATTTTAAAATGCTTTCAAAAATTATATAAAGGCTTATAAAATTATCATAAAACAATAAGGCTTAAATTTCTTAATTTATGAACATATTTTTAGGAAAATACATTTTCTTTTAAACTAATTAATTAATTTTGATAAGGTTTCTTTATGACATACAAAAATAAAAATACTTCTACTATGGTTATATTATCACATATAAGATGCCTAAATTTTATTTATACATTCATGGATGAGGTTACTATTCTTTTTTAAAGTTGACTATTATTAAGGGTCATATTACTACTCATATGGGTAAGTTAGTATTCATATGGTTAGGTTACTATTCCCCAAAACTTAAATTTGTTCCATTAGTCCCTAAAAATTAACCTAAATGCAATTGGGTATATACGATTTTTGAAATTGAAATCACATAACTGATAATATTATGTTTAATTGTCAAATAGTACTTATTATTTCATTTTATTGTTATTTCATTTGAATATATAAAATTATTATAAGAAGGAAATTTCCCTTGATAAAACATTATCTCGTTATAGTTACTACACTTTTTCAGGAAAACATCATGTTCAAGATAAGTAATTTATTTAATATATTTTTATAATTAATTAAAGGATTAATGATATTTAAAATCTTAATCCATATCAGCACCAGAATCTATAAATATCCCTAGAAACATTCAAAATCCTATAGTAGAGAAAACAATGTCATCAATTTATTCTTCATTCAAAAGGTTTCATCCCAATAATGAACAAATTAAGAACATGGTGTCGAAATTGAACTCTCAACTAGGTTTCTCACTCCAATGATCTCCCTAAATAGTTCATTGTCCAATGAACAACCACAAACCGATGGAAAATACTTTGATATGATGGATATTTCTCCTACCACTCATCAATATCACTAGATAATTGGAATGAAAATTATAATATCACGGCCCAGCTCACCCAAGATGGTATTACACAATGATTCAAGAAAATAAATCCTCAGATATAACATTTAGAGAACACAAAAAACTAAAGATACAATGGATATGAATTTAGGTGGTACACCACCTAGCTAATTGGACATAGAATTAGGAAAAATGGCCTAATATTCCTAGAGATATCCCTCTATCCTGGATATGACTATGTATGTATTGTACTCAAAAGGGCTCCAACAATAGTAAAATAAGAACTCCAGTCATTTATCATGTATTCATCATCCTCTAATGAATGAACTGTAAAAATTTACATCAATCTTTAGCATTAAAACTAGGACCCATGCGATATTATCCAATAACACTAAATAGCATAACAATGTTCTTCATTGTATCTCATATATGGCCTAAAAAGGGTATACATTGATGGTGGTCCCATAATCCTCATGGTATAATAAATAGAACTAATGGTAGATGATCGTATCAGCTATGTCACAAATTGAAATGAAAAATTTAATCATTTTTACAAAAATCTAAATAGTTTTCTTTAACATGGCTAGACAGTTAGGGTAAAACACTATGTCCAACTACAATTGAGTCCCCATTGACTTATAACATCTGCTACCTAATCATGCCCTGATGTTTGAATAAAAAAATAAGGATTATTAGGGTAATTGACATGAAAATGTACTACCTCTAGCAAGTACACGTTTCTTAACTCCACTAAAATCTCTATAGGTCATCACATATATGGAGATGAAACAATAACAGTTTTAACTTTAAAGATCACTATAAGTCCAATGGATACCCACCTGATTTGAATAGATATAAAAACATCGTCACCTATATTGGATGTATTGTTATGGGAGAATAACCTCTCTTGAACCTCTTTTCACAACATAACCACAACCTTCAATTTTCCATTGAAAAAGTTAGAAGTGATTCTCTCCTTCTTGGAATACCATCAGGAATTTCTATAGTAGATACATGATCACACTTGATCTTCAAGTTGATAATTAGACAAGGAACATTCCTAACTCACTAAATAAGTGAAGGGGAGGAAGCCACCGATTAGAGGTATATCTCACCATCTTCAACGACATAGGTTCTACTAAAACGGGTTCAACTACTCATTCACCTTATTCAAAAAAAGATAATGGGAAAATCATGTTGTGAGCATCTGCTACCATGAACTTTCCATACGTGTCTCTAAATATCATTCCAACTTAATGTCTATAGGTTACAATCAAACTCCTAGGTTTTGAAATTCATTTTTCAAGAAATATATCCCTGAGATAATTTATGCTACTAGAATCCCTAGAGCATGTTTATCCCCGTTCTCATGTAACTTGTGTGCCTTGAATCTGACTCTGGGGACACATGGGTACCATCATTGAAGACAAATATGAAATGAGCTAATAAATATTAATGATCCATCTCATAAGTTACATGATATGTTAAGTGGTGTTTAACACACCAATGGTTATCACCAACGACCCAATAAAACTGTATCGTCTCTAGGAAACCACACTCGATACATCTACCTCTTGAAACTAGAGGTGGTGACAGTGTATCCTAAGGAAACATTTTGTGATTTAATTCACCTCCTTCCATTGTGTGAAGAGGTCATCAATTATTAGGAGTGTAATATTTTACTTATATCAATTTTTCCTCATTACCCAAATCCACATCCAACCTCAACCACTAATCTTCCTCTCAAGAGAACTTCACATGGATACTGAAAAAAATACACTAGGACTTATAAATCCCATTTCTCTGTAGACTCCAGACCGCACCTTCACCTCTTATAGTTACCCAACTTTATATAAAATACCAACATATATATCATGTTATACATGGTGAAATTTGATGAATAAATAAAAAGACATCAATCATGAGGTAATACTGACACATCCTCATGAAGTATTCTATCATATTCCTCAACCGTTTATATAATTGAAAGCTCACATTACCCATTGCTCCATGTGCAATACTATCCAACTCTTAAAACATGGATTTAACCTCCTATGAAATAACTCATCCTACTCTGATTAGGATCAATCCTTAAAGAGTAGGAACAATATATCCCAAAAAACTATAAATAACTATTCTAAATATTGATAGATATCATCAATTCAGGGAGAGTAGGGATAAATTCCATATTGAGGAAAAAATCATAGGGTCTCACTTCCATTATGAAGAGATTTCAAGCGAGAATCTCTGTCACTTTCTAAATTCATGTAAAATTTTCAATATATGTGTGAAATAATTGATACAAATTAAAGTATACTCTACCCAAAGGATTTGGAAAAAGTGAACTAATGTAATAACTAGGTCCGAAAGAGGGGTTACACATAAGGAAAGTGGCTCTAACTCCGTGTGAAATCTACTACATGGGAAGTGAATACAAACACCATATCATTAAAATCAATCCAAGGATCTTCTAGATCCTTATTCTTGAAACTCATCATATCCATTTTCTATGTACTTTACACAAGAATGGAATGATATGATACCTTGTCATAACTATCAACCTTAAATTCAAAAGTCATAGAAATTCTCCCACCATGCCTTGATTCTGTACAAGTTAGGTGGAACTAAATATACAATATGATTTTGGATAATGTATTAGGAATGTATATTGGCTGGGGAATTAACCCTCTTCATTGTATGTATAAATTAATTACAAATATCATTAAGACAAGGATATAATGAGGCCCTACATCATGTGAGATAAGTATGTTCTACAGGACCATAATCAAGATAGACCATATCTATGTGGGAAATTCACACCATGGTCCCATTCCCAGCCTGACCTACATGAGAAGGGGGTGCATGACTCACCTAAAAATGCGAATTATTAATCTTTAAAACCTAGTTTTCACATTCCACAAAATTGATTGATCTTATTGTACTTTAAGATCATACTGCATCTCCCTATTAAAAATGGATCACATGCACAACCATCTGATCAGATAGGATCCACACATGTTGGAATCCTAGACCACTTTCTCAATTAAATACTCTACCACATGAGGGTATGCATTCTCATGTAACTTTATCAATCTTCATTTCTATTACTCATGTCACATTCTAATCCTACAAATACCATTACCCTATCCAACTAGAGCAATCGACTTCTCAGCATATATACGAACATCTTCATGATCTATAGAAGGTTTTATGTGTTCCTCAATAGGCAGTAGTAGTATTGGGTTCCCTCCTTGAGAAAAAAAATCTCATGAGTGGGCCTCCAAACTAAAACCTCACTAATCATCTAGTAATCATTAAAAAAATTTCTCAAAATAATAACTTTTTATCATCGTAGAAGAATCTAAATGATTATTAAGACGTACCGTGATTAATGAGTATATTTGGGAGCTGACTCAAGAAGGACATGGAATAAAAAAATAATTCATATATGATTAATATACATAAATTTATTCTCTATAATGATTTTCTACACATACCAAGTGTACAACCAGGTTACCAAGGTCATAGTGAAGAGATAATTTGGACACCGCATGAATACTGGACACCATAGCCTAAGACCAAACAATGAAACAATTTAATATTGTTGCAATATTTTCCAAAACAAACCTCACATCTGGAAAATAGAAACTCTGAAATCATATCCTAAACCGAGGCAATATAATAACACTTCAATATAGGTATATTTATGATAAACTTCTATCGTGAACCATTATAATGGGGCTTGAGATACAACTTTACCAAGCCCACCAACAATAGGGTAGGGGATGGTGACTAGTGATAAGAAGACATATCACACACATGGGAGTCATTAGTCTTATGTAACTACACTCAAAAAACAAACCTCTAATTCTATACAATGGTGAAATGTAATACAATTAAAAATAATTCTTGAATACACCTTGAATCCCAAAACTAAAGTTTGAAAAAAATTATTGGAAATCATAAAAATGGGAAAAATACAAGTCCAACCAAAACTAGAAAGTGATTTTTGAACTTCTTAGTAGTAGGGGAATATAGTCAAAGGAAACACTGGTGTACACCATGGTATCTCTTGCACTAACTATCCCCACCAACTCCTAGTCAACGAAGTACTCAAAAAAAGGTTTATCATCTGTACAATACATGACATCAACCGGTGGATCCCTTTCAAGGGTGAGTATAAAAAGACCTGGTAGGACACCCCAAAATAACTAAACACAAATCATCACAAGAAATAGTTAACTTAAAACATGTTTATGTCTATAATACATATGATAAGAAATCCATGATATACTAAACAAAGACACACAGTATAATGTCAATGTCCTTACCGTAAATATAACATAGGATTCTTGATCATAGCTTCCATATAACACTCTTCTTAGAAAACACACTCCTTGAGATATACTTCCCTGAATGTCACGAATCCTAGAGGCAATGCTCTTTGGGTATTTTCACAAAGGAAACAAATTTGGTTAATTGGAGATACACACTCGATCGAACTAAACCTCCTAAAAATTATTTGATCTTGATAAAAATATAGGGGTTAAATGTACAAGGCTCATTGGGGGACCAATAAACACTACTAGAAACATCCCCAGAGATAGGGGATTAAAAACCCTATAAATATTGGTCATTCCAATTCAAAAAACCCAATCTAAGGTAACATGAAGGGAAATAAGGATCACTTCAGACTTCTCATAGTTTTAGAACGTGGAGATTTTTAGGCTGGAACATGACAAAGTTATTAACCCATCAACATGTACTTTAAATTATATGGTTCATTTTTATTTTTGTACAAGGAATCTTAGACAACATAAACTCTATGTCACATATATCATGTACATGTCAAGCCATCTTCTAGGATGCACACGATATGAAACTCCACCGAACTCTTAGGTGGGTACTACATTTACCCACATAGATGATTGAATAAGGGTTACATGGAATGTGGGATCGCTCAAATGTCATGGGATAATTTTCTCTATGCTAAAACCCCAGGGCCTCAAAAAATGGACTACACGACATGTGTTCGTAGGACTACATGTAGTGTATTCAGTTTTTTCTTAGAACACACAAAGTATTATCAAAACATCATCCATGACTCTGAAATCATTAATTTCTCACCAAATATTGGAATATTGAGTAGATATAACATTGAACAAACATCTTCATCACTGAGGGCCACAATCTGGCTGAATTCAGTGCTCAGGAATCACCATCGTTATGCCTCGTCTGTGCCATATAGAAAACTAAGATTGCGAACCTATGATAAATCCATAGTTCTATACCTATAGTTGTATCCTAATAATTTATCATTGATTTTATATGCCAATCCCATGGTTAAATTAAATTTCGTCAATTATATCATTCTCAATGATCATTCACAAGGTATTCATCAAATCATCGACCAAAGAAGTTCCCACTGACGAATGCACATAGAATGGGGAGAGAACAAAAAATTGTGAGGAATGAAACTAGACCTTTTTTTGATACTTCCTTGATATATATTAATAGGAATGATGATATAAGCATCATATAAATCAATGGAAAAAATAAAACAACAAACATCCACATATCTAACAGTTTAATTCACACCCATAAAAAGGTCAATATGTGAATCAATCCATTATCCAATTTATTATTATTCATTATGGGATAGTAAAATGGTAATAAATACACAGATTAATATGATACCCATATTTTGGATTGATTTATAATGATGAACAATCCTACTTTTCCTTCATTGGTGTTATCCACAAACTCTAATTTCACAATGATCCACATTTTGATCCTGATCCGATGATACCTGCCAAGAACTCTCTATTCCAACAGTAATATAGATCTATAAGATTTGATGACCAATATTGATATTCCATATTAACTATGTATTGAAAGAGGAGGAAGTTCACCGTGTTAAATAAAATAAATAAAAAATTTAATCAATTTATTTTATAAATTCTGAGCTCATGAAAACTTCTTCACAAACACCTCACACGGACAAACGGTTTGTCGTGGTTAGGGTAATACCCACATTATGAACATAATGACCCCCTTAGATTTATTATATGTTCCTAATTTTAATATATATTCCTATTTTTCTTAAAAAAATGCACACGTTGGATTTTAATATAAATAATATATTCCAAAAATTCATTCTGGGCTCAACAATCCTCATATTCTGATGTCGTCTCACTGCATGACTCTGAAAATATTTCATGAAATATTCAAAATTCTTACACAAAAAAATTGGGACATTAAAAAATACTGATTTAATGAATATATATGTAATTTAAGGAATATTGATTTTGAATAAGAAAAGTTAATTATTAGTCATTTAATCCTTTGGAACTGATTTTTCATCCAACCAATCAGATCCGGTTTATCCATACCGCGATCCTAAGAGATATACCATAGTGGTTAACCTTTTTAAAACATAAGGGCAATATATTTTGTTTAAATGATTATATATATCTTGGATTATAAGTACAAGTAACCATTTCATAAATCATAGATGTAATGAGGGAACAAATGAGGATCATCTATCCAAGTACCCAAATATTTTTTAGAACAACATGTTTGACCATCCAAAGCATTTATTATAGGGGTTACAGGCCGTCAAACTAAGAGAATATTCCCATGTATCCAATTGTTATTAACCGCATCATGTCTGACCATCCCAACCATGATATGGAACACAGTGTCCATAACCATAGAGTAAAGAACATCAATCCATTGAGAAATTAAGTGCACCGATATCCTAGGCCCTGAATGTGACACCTTAAAATTTTAAAATATGAACATCAAATTTGATAGTGTGTATGAAAAATAATAATAAGAATATAAGGTAATATAAAAACAAGAGACTTTGTGTTATATTTAATATTTTAAATAAAATAAGTAAATTATATAAATTTCAATACCCACAATTCCATGATAGAATTTATGGCATAAAACAATGTTCTTATTTTAAACACTACATCACACTCGAGACTTCAATTTTTTAAACTATAATATACTGTTAATATTAATATTTACTATGATAGTTATCAACTAGACATTATAATTTCATCCTCGAATATGATCAAATAACTTATGGAAATATATATTTTATGAAAAATATAAAACAAATTAATTTTTTACCGACTAATTATAAATGTTAATAAAAACAAATTGAATATAAAATAATTTTCTTCAAAATCAATTTTTTTTACACACCCAGAGGATGTTTCTCATAATAAATTATATTAATTAATAATAGTGAATGATATTAATTATATACATATATATATTATATTAAATAAAATATTTTTATAATAATCCAATATATTTTATATTCCTAAGAGAGGAAAGAAATCCAATCTTGATAATAAAAAATTTCAATTTTTTAAAAGGCGATTTTGATGTATTTTAAAAAATAAATTCTTTTAAAAATAAATTTTGATAGTTTAACAAATTTTATGTGAAAAAATCAAAATCATTTTTTAATGTGGAATATTAAAATTATTTTATGGTGAGTAGTTGGTATTTTTCAGCGATGTTTGATTTTTTGATGAATAGTTAAATATGTTGAATATTAATTGAAAATAGACTATTATTCTAAATAATTTTTTTGTTAAATAATATTTTAAATTGTAATTAATGTAAAAAAATCTATTATAAATATATTAATCCAATTGAGGTCATTGGAGTAATTTTATTTGGAATTTATATATAAAAACATGGTAAAATTTGGAACATTTTTCAATATAAACACACTTTCTAGTTCCATATGTCAAATTAATTTTAAGTTAATTTTTATCAAGTCTATAAATTAAATTTTAAATAATGGACTAAAAATTTGGATTCAGAATAATTTGTAATTTCTCAAAAGGAAAACTAAAATTTTTCCACAAAATATTCGTGAAAACATTTAAAATTAATTATAGTGATTTAAGAGAAAACTAGGTCACTTAATGGCCACACATAGAATATAAGGTATATAAATGACCTAATACATGTACAAAACTCATTTTATGTATATATTTTTATAGTATAACATATTGGATTGATAATGTATTATTATTGGGGCATGTTTACTGGAAAACAACATGGGTGGAATTCACTCATTGAAATAATAACAAGTGTACGACTCACCCCACTTATAAGAGGCCAACCCTCTAAAATTCACTTCTTAACTTTTCATCATTTTAGATCACCCAAGAAATATCTACATCACATTAAAAATTCATTCCTCATATCTCATAATAATTATTAATGGCATAAATATAATGATTAATTATTTTAGTGAAATCCTAAAGTTGATACCTAAAGAAGAGGTAATGTTCATGTAAAAAGAGTTTTTATTTTATTTTCTTCTTCGACTAATTAAATTAATTTTATACAAGGATTATATAATAAAAATATTACAAAAAAATATTATATTGTTATGTAAAATTTATGAATGAAAAATCCATAGAATTCCGTAAAATGTGTTATAAAATCATTTTTCGTGTCTCTGGCGGACAACAGCATCACGAACTGATGTCATTCAATTTTTCATCACCATATATTAGGGTTGTAATAGTGATTTACTTATAGTTTATATATTATATATATTATATATGTGATATTAATGATTTTATGAAGTTATTATATTCATATAAATTCATTATTTTCATTTTTTGGTAATAGGATGAAGTCACTCGTGCTTATAGTGGACTGCCACTTCGAGAAGCGATGTAAATAGTTCATGATTTACATAGAATGTATTAAATATGGGGTTAAAAAAATATGTGAAATATAAGAAATATAAAATATACTAAAATGATAATATATATATATATATATTTCATATAATTTTTATCCTGTCAATATGAAAAAAGGAAACAATGTTCTCCATATGTATGGCCTACCGTCACCATGAATAGTGTATTTCATTTCATTTCACCAAATAGTATAGATTATTATAAATAAATATATACTTAATATATTTGATATTTAAATCAAAGTTAAAATTATTGATATGATTAACTCATTATCAATATCTATGGAAACAAATAAAACATGTGAAAACAAACTTGAAAAACGAGGCAATTAACACACTAAAAAATTTAATAGTGATAGATTATTAATTAACCTATTATAAGATATTATAAATGAATAATATATTATATAATACATATTAATATAGTTATTATTACTTAATAATATGTTTAAAACCACTAAAAAACGAGTTTAATGAATTTATGGCCACAAGGAATGTATAATGTTAGTGATTTCATCCCAATTTCATTTTATTGAGGAATATTTTGATGTCATGCACCTAATTAAATTTAGGTGGTTTATATACTACCCATATACATGTAGTATCATGAATAATTAATTATTCATCGTAGCACATGTTTTGATCTAAATTATTTTATGTAGAAGATTTGAACATAAAGTTTCCAAGTGGTAAAAACAATTCATAACTAAATTTTTATACTCTGGTTATATTACTTCTTCATTGTTATTGATATTATATGATTATGTGCATAATAACTTTTTAAAATATATATTGTTATTTATTATTGTTTTATTTGGATTTAAATTTGATACATAAAATTGATTCATTGATTAATTCTCACATCAACATTATGATCATTTTAAGGGTTTAATTCACAATAATGTTCTAATTGAGATTGTTTATTATGGAATTTCTCATAAAGGTAATTTTATGATAAATTTTTAATAAACCCTTTAAATTTATTATCCTCAAGTAATTTATTATAATTTTTAAGTTACAGTACCATTTTATAATATTTGGTACTTAAAATTATTGAGAAAATATTTTAATAATACCCAAATCCATTATTTCCTTTGGTCAGAAATAGATTTTATTAAAAAAACATGTTCTCTAAAATTTTTTCAAAAAATAATGCACTTAAAATATTTAAAAATACATATTAAAATACATTTTAAAAATTTATTATTTTTATAAAACTTTTTCAAATGAATAATTTTATTGCTTTTCGAATAATCAAATTTTCAAATGAAAAAGGAACATTCATTTTTACACTATATAGATATACCACTTATAAGTTATTTGAATATTCTTTTTAAAAATTATTAATATACAACTGAGGAAAGTGATTTTAAAATTTATTTTCAATTGAAGAGGATATATTCCTTACGAAATATTTTAATGATATATTTCATTTCTTCTATGATAACATACCCTTATTACTACTCCAATGGGTATAAAATGTATTTATTCAATCCTTATTCTTCATCTAGATAGATTATGATTATTTTTACCATTAATAGTATTTACATTATCTTACATGAATCATTTTTGTATTCATTAACACCCCCCTGAGTTATTCAATATTCAATAATCATTTAACATTAGACATACCTTAAATATAAAAATAATTTATCATAGATATGATTAAAGACTAAACCATATACCATTTTAATATATGATAATTACTTTGATAATTATTTGATTAACAAGGGAAATATTGATAAATATGTATCCATTATTCAATTAATATATTTCATAAGGCACGTTGTTCATGAATAAAATAAATTATTCAATGTGTGAGGAATGATTTGGAAATGAAATACACGATTTGAGGACCAGTTATTAAAATGAAATCAATGTATTGGTAATATCATGGGAAAAATAATTTTGATAGCCTTATCTAAAGGGATTTTCACCCTTTTTATTTTAAACTGTCTTGAGGACAAATATTGTAACATCCCAGTTAAATAAAGATTAAGACATTGTTCATATTTATTAATGTTTGTGAATTAAATAAATTAACTTTACTATAAATGGGGTTCTATGTTCAATGGCGTACCCGATATGCAACAACGAGTTTCTTTGAAATCTTACGTTGCACATTAACAATATAATATTATTATTTTAAATGGTAGTTAATGTCGAGCCGTTGTATTGGAGAGAATGAACAGAACTAACTATAATATGATTATACATGTTTTTTAATTGTTTACAAATTTATCCAATAAATTTTAGAGTCTTAAAATAAGAAAGAATCCGATTTTAAGCATAAATATTCTTATATTCTTTAAAAGGTCGATTTACTGCCATTTGATAGAGTACCCTTTCTAAATCTAGTTATTGTCAATATTATATTTTTTATTTGACAAAATAAAATTCTTTTTTAGAATCGGGACATCAAAATTTACATTGTGTAAATTTTTGGCATTTTTCCGATAAAGTTCATATTTTAATGAATAATGAAAAATGTTGTATTTTAATTCAAATCTGCCATTTAATCTAATTTATCTATATGGATAATTCATCTTTTTAATTGGTTTTAAAGTATAAATAGATTATATTTTTACCATTTAATCCAATGTTTTCCATTGTAAGTAATTTCACTTTGAAATTGGACATTAACAATTATCAATCTTTTGATAGTTATTGTTTCTTAAAAACATGCTATTTGTTTGGACAATGGGAATTAATTTTAAATTAATTAATGCATCTTTTATGTTTTTAATTTTATAATATAGGCATCATTTTTAATTCGTAATATCAAATTTATCTTAGGGTAAATATTTGGAATTTTTCCGAAAACCGTTAATTTTTTATGAATAGTGAAGCCACTATGTAGTAGTTAAAAAACAGACTTTTTCATTTAAATGAAAATTTGCTGCTTCTGTGAATTGAATTTCAAAAATAATACATACATGGTTTTCATTAGTATGTAACATTTGGTTCAATTGGATGAAAATAATTTTTGTTGAATAGTAATTTTTGACATTTATTAACCGCAATTAAAGGAAATAAAGGTAATTAAGGTAAAAATAATGCTATAATAATATAAAATTACATTGAAACTTTTCCAAAAATTATTTTTTGAGTCATGGACGACCAAGAAAATACATGGGTCAATTTTGGGACCCCATGGAGCCACATGGGTATGATAATGGCATTAATAACAATTTTTTTAAAGTATAAATAAAAATGCCTTAAAAATGTATTGTTTAACTAAAACAATTTTAATGTTGGGTAATATAATTGATATATTTGACTATAAATTTTCATTAGAAATTTAAAATAATTTCCTACATCATGAAATTTTTTTATAATTTTTAGACATCAAATAAATAAAATTATTTATGACATAATGATGAAGCAGTGTTTAAGTCATTAATGAATGATTTTAATAAATAAAAAGACAAAAATTAAAACAATATCAAAAACATTGAAATTATTATTGGATGATATTATTTATTACAATTGACACCTTATATTCTAATTTTATGTTTTTGGACCATTTAGAAACCGAAAATCATTATATAATAAAATAATATTTCCAAACATTCCAAAAGGGCCCCTCCACTCCATTATAAAAATATCTCACTTCCTACCCATTTCGCACAATTATCAAGAACTTGTTTTGTCCAACCTCTACTACATTAATCTACCAAGATACCTCTCTTAATCCTAGAATCCTTACCTTATGCATAAATCACTTCATGAAACCATTTTGGGTAAAACCAAAGGGAGTTACTCATTTTAAAGGTAGCGTCTTCTCTTATGTTCTTTTGTTTTATTTTACTTCTCAAACCCGATAAACTCTTTTATTCCAATATTATATAACAAAAACATTATAATTAATATTCTAGGATATTTTTATGAGAAGTATTCAAACTACACTTACACACACCTCCATCAAAGGGGTAAAGAATATACTGTCTCTGTGGATGGAAAACTACTGCCTCATGAAATGATTATTGTTCAATTATTTCCTACCACCACTCATAGTGGCCATTATGATGGCACTGTATTTATATGTGATATTTATTATGTTTATTTTTTCTTTATTCTTCTGTATTTTTCATTTATATCATACCTTTACGGGTTTCATAATAGGTAAATTTGATAATTTCATTTTTGGAAGTGCAGACTACCACCCCCTCATTATGATATGACTCGTTAATGCCTTATGTGGTACTTTTAAAGGATGGAGTTAATGATAATATAAATTATATTATAATGGAATTATGATATAAATATATATCATTCTGTTTTTATTCCATCAAAATACAAAATGGAAATTAATGTAGCAGTTATGCGTACGTACGACTTACCGTCTTCATGAATGGTGCATTTTATTTTTCTTACCTCCAAATGTTATGTACTAATATAAATACAGTTATATAATGGATATATATGATATATATGATATTTAAATAATGAATATAATTTTGGATATAATGAACTATTGACCATATGTACAACTTGTAGTAATATGAAGTCCATTTTTGACTCATGTACCAAATATCGACAAAATGACCATTATTAAGTAAAATGATTAAATAATGTTTATAAAATGGTAATAAGTGATATAAAAGGTATACTAAGCATAAAAAAGTTTCTTATGAAAGTATAAATTAACATTAGTTTATAATTTAGGATATTAAAGAATGAACGGGTCAAGTTAGACAAGAGGTAAGGGACTTCATCTCAATCTCCATTCATTGAGGCATATTTTGTTTTATACACAAAATTCTTTAATACAGTGCATAAAAACCTTTGACTTTTGATTGAATTCAAAGATTTTTTTTTCTAGAGTGTATTTTACTAAACGACAAAAAGGAATTTTTTTAATGTACGCGGTGACAATGACCATTTCGTCATCACGAGTATTATTTGATCTTTGACTTCCTTAACAAGATGAAATGTTTTTTAAAAGATAAATAAATACCATATAGCATTTTATGTATTTAATTATTGAATATAGGGTTGATAATGGATTTTTTATGTCAGTATATTTAAATGATATATTGTGATTGGAATGTGGAAATGTTATCTTTTCCTTTATGTTTGTTTTATGTGTTATGAATATGTTAGGGTTCTTGGATATTATTTACTTATATGGGTGGTTCTGTCATAAACCTTGGTCAGGTGAGCTAGAGATAGCTCTTAATGCATTGGGTTACATTATAGAGGTAAATGTCGATGTTTCTCTTAAGAGATTTAGGGAATATTCTGTGATGGTTATTCCAAATGTAACTCCCTATGTAGCTGTGATAGCTACAATTTAAGTATGATATGGATGCCACAAGTTAACTTTATGACTTATGTTTTCTATGTGTTTTTCATAAATCTCATGATTTCATGAGGTATGTTAAAGAGATTATGTTTTGTCTGTAATTATGAACAGATGTTTTTATTCTTTGTTTTATAATCCTTCCAGAGATTTTTATACCCATCCCATGTTTTTTTGAAATGTTTCTCACATGGATTAAAAAATAGGGTGAAGGATGGGATCCAAGAAATGTCATGATGTCTAAAACATAGAACTAGACACGACTCTTTTTCTTGTGAGTTTTTATTTGGTGAAAAAATGGAAACCGAGTAAAAGTGTATACTTTGTATTCTTTTGAGATGTAATAGTTATGTCCTAATTCTCAAAAAATCAAAACCTGAAAAGATCATCAATGTGAATTATTCATTTAATTCAATATTATGTAATGTTTTATTGTCAGGTCTTTATAGTTGGTATTAGAGGTCGATTTAGATAACATTAGTTATTAGGTTATTATTAAAATAATATCCATAAGTTTATGATAAGATTTAAATGATATAGCATTTAAAGACTACCATCATTCTTCGCCTAAGGTATTTTTGTCTTCAGAATGGATTTCTATATAGGAAAAAGGGAAGCTATGTTTGGATGACATTAGGAGGAAGGCAACCTTAAAAATTAGAAACCTGAGATGGTCGGAAAAGGAACTGAATAGTTTGTTGCAGTAAATGTATAGTTGTCTCATGCTATTAATTGTGGTGGTATCCATACAGAAGATCATCCAGAACAACCACAAAGGAACATGTAAGTATTAGATCATTTCATGAGGCAACATCCACCATCATTCAAGGGATCATATAAACATGTTCTAGAAAAAGGGTGAATCAAAGAACTGGAGAAATTTTTTGATGTCATGGGGTGTTTAGAACATCGAAAGGTTAGTCTCACTGTTTACCATTTTGAAGGTGAAGATGGTCAGTGGTGGTCGATGGTGTAACATATCGGGTATAGTGAGGATATTGATGAAATTTATTGGGATGAATTCAAATGTATGTTTCTTGAGAAATATTTTCCTAAGGAGGTTCATCTTAGGATGGAAAAAGAATTCCTAGAATTGAGGTATGAGGATGACTTAGTGGATTCTTATGAAGCAAAATTCACACGACTAGCAAGATATGCTCAAAATTTCAGACGAGATCTTGATAGTAAAATAAACCATTTTTATTTTGGATTAATGCCAAAGTATCGAAGGGCATTATCTTCTTCTGAGTTAAAAAGTTATGAAAAACTTTTTTGATGTGAGGAGAAGGTGGAAATGGAGTTTTCTGATGATCATGTGTTCTTTGACAAACAACAGAATAAGAGTTCAATGTGGCAGGTGAAAGGGATGAACACTTCAATAAATTCTAATAGTAAGATACATAAGTTTACATTTTGTGAAAATTTTGGTAAAAATCATGATAGGTAATGTCTTTGAACTTGGGTAAGTTCTACCAATGCGGTAAAATGTGACATAAGTCTCATAATTGCACTAAAAATATCAGAGTAATGGTATGAAAAAATACGATTTATAATGGGTAAGATATTTTAAGTGTAGTGAAATGGGTCATTATGAAAATGAGTGTCTGATGAAGAACTAAAATAAGGGAAAGTAGCCATTATAAAAGCAGAAAGGGGTGGTGAAATCCATTGTGATTACTTCAGAAGATGTTGGTCCGTCAAATGTAGTAGTATTAGGTACACTGTTTGTTTTTTCAGATTATGACAATGTGTTTTTTTAATCAGGGTCTACAAATACTTTCATTTTTGAGAAATTTTCTAATAAATTGGGAATTACATCTCAAGATATGAATCATGAACTTATGGTAAAAACACTCGGAGGAAATTTTGAGACAAAAAAATTTATAAGATCCTTCTAATCCATGTGTTCGGAAAAATTATACCTAAAAACCTTATTGTTTTGCCTCAAGTAGAGTTTGATGTTATTATGGGTATGGATTGGTTTTCTATTTATCATGCTAAGATTGAATGTAGAGCTAAAGAGGTTTCTTTTTAGAAATATTTTCAGTTTGTGTACAAGAATGAACCCTTACATTTGATAACATATCATGAAGCCGAGAAACTGTTAAAAGATTGAAATGAATGTTACCTTGCATATATTGTTGAAAACAAAGGAACTATTCAGATTAATGATCTGCCAGTGGTAAATGAGTACCTTGATGTTTTCCCTAATTAGTTTCCTGGTATTATACCTGATCAGGAAGTTGAATTTACTATGGACTTAGTTTCTAATGGTATGCCAATTTTAAAACCCCCTTATCGAATGGATCAAATTGAACTTTTAGAGTTAAAGAATCAATTTCATGAGTTATTTGATAATGGTTTCATTTGACCAAGCATATCACCATGGGGTACTCCTAACTTTTTTATTAAAAAGAAAGATATTTCAATGAGACTTTTCATTGATTATAGAGCATTGAATAACATAACTGTTAAGAAAAATTATTCTTTGTCTCATATCGATGATTTTTTTGATCAGCTCCTGGGAGATTAGTATTTTTCGAATATTTACATGATGTCAGGGTAACATCAGTTGATTGTAAAATAAGATGACATTATGAATAATACGTTTTTTACTAGATATGCCCATTATGAATATTTATTCATGCCATTTGGGTAAAACAATTCCCCTACTGTATTCATGGATCTTATGAATATAATTTTCCATGAGTTCCTGGATAAGTTTGTGGTTGTGTTCATTGATGATATTTTGGTATTTTCATAAAGTAAAGAGGAACATTAAATCCATTTAGGGTTGTCTTGGAAACCTTAAAATAAATGAAACTATTTGGAATATTCACACAGTGTGAGTTTTGGTTTCAAAAAATTTAATCCCTTCGTCACATTGTTTCAAAAAATGGAATAATTTTTGATCCTGCTAAAACAAAAGTTGTTGAGGAATGGCCAGGACCTAAAAATATAACCGAAATTTATACTTTTTTTGGTTTGGAAGGTTATTAGCAGAGGTTTGTTGAGAATTTTTCCTTGTTATCTAGTCCAATGACTAAATTAACATGAAAAGGTATTAAGTTCATTTGGACAAAATAATGTGATGATTTTTTAGGAATTTAAAAGAAGATTGATGAATTCTTCGGTTTTGGCATTACCTTCCAAATATGGTAAATTTTTTATCTATAGAGATGCTTTGTTGAAAGGACTTGGTTGTTTCCTCATGCAGAATGATCAGGTAATTGCTTATGCTTCACATCAGTTGAAACCTCATGAGTTAAATTACCCTACACATGATTTGGAATTAGCTATTGTTGCTTTTGCTTTAAAAACACGGAGGCATTGTATGTATAGAGTAAAACATGAAATATATACTGATCATAAAAATTTTAAAGTATATATTTACTCAGAATGAATTAAATTTGAGATAGAGGAGATGATTAGAATTAATCAAGGATTATTATTGCACGATCCTTTACCATCCGGGAAAAGTAAATAAATTAGATGACGCTTTAAGTCGAAAAAGGAATGCTTCATTAACCAGGATACGTTTGGAATGAGATCCTTTGGTTTTTGATTTGATGAACTTTGGAATAGTCATTTTTGGTGCAGTAAATTCTTCTTTTTTGTTTCTGGTGTCTGTGAGATTATCACTATCAGACAGAATTAAGAAAGCACAAACAGAAGACATTGAGTTGTAGAAAAAGTTAGAGTTGGTACAGAAGGGGAAGATACCTGAATTTAACATTGATAATGATTGTGTTTTGAGGTTCAGAAAGAGATTATCTGTGCCTTGTGATTCACAATGAAAGAGTGAATTGTTATGTAAAGCTCATTGTTCTCCATTTTCAGTTCATCCCGGAAAGACTAAGATATATAAATATCTTCGAGAGTATTACTGGTGGGATGGAATGAAACAAGATATTGTTGAATTTATTGTGGAGTGTTTAACTTTTCAATAGGTTAAAGTAGAGAGGTAGTTACCGAAAGGGATGATACAGTCTTTACCGGTACCAGAGAGGAAGTGAGAAAATATATCCATGGAAATTGTTCCAGGATTACCAAATACATCTCGAGGTAATAATGGAATCTGGGATATTATTTATCGGTTGACTAAATATGATCATTTACTTCCAATTCAAGATAATTTGTATTGAGATCTAATTTCTTGATTTAATGTTAATGATATAGTCATGTTTCTTGGTGTTCCCTTCTCTATTGTATCTGATTGTGATCCCAGGTTTATTTCTAACTTTTTGGAAGGCCTTACAATGTCATTGGTTACTGAATTAAATTTTTGTACAACTTTTCATCCTCAATCAGATGGGAAGTTAGAACGAAAAATTCAGATCTTGGATGAAATGTTACATGGTTTCTCGATGAATTATCCGGGAAGTTGGGACCAACATCTTTCTTTGGTTGAATTTTCTTATAATAACAGTTTTCATTCCAGTATTGAGAATGCTCCATTTGAGTCATTATATGGAAAGCGGTGTCGAACTCCAGCTTTTTGGGATGAAGTAGGTGAAATGAAACTGATGGGACCAGAATTGGAGGAAAAGATGGTTGCCAAAGTTCATTTGATTCAGAAGAATATCAGAATATCTAAGAGTCGGTAGAAAAGTTATGTGGATAACTAAATGAATGATCTATCTTACGTGGTAGGTGATCATGTATTTCTCAAATTTTCTCCATTGAAATGTGTGATGCATTTTTGTAAAAAGGAAATGTTGAGTTAGAGGTTCATTGGACCTTATGAAATCATGGAGTTGGTTGGATCAGTTGCATAAAAAGTGGCTTTACCTCCTAGTTTATCGTAGACACACAATATTTTTCTTGATTAAATGTTGAGTAAGTATATGCCAGATCCGTCTCATGTTTTAAGTCCAGAGGTATTTCAGTTTGAAGAGAATATATCTTATGAAGAACAAGCAGTCCTGATTCTTGAACATAGAGAGAATGTGTTGCGAAAAAAGTTAATTCATAAGGTAATGGTTTTGTGGAAAAACCATATGGTTAAAGAGGCAATGTGGGAATCTAAATACTCGATGAGGGATAAAACCTCCCACATATTTGATAAGTGAATAAGAATTGTGGGGATGAAATTTGAAAAAGGGGGAGGGATGTAACATCCAATGTAAATAAAGAATAAAAAATAGTTCATATTTATTAATAATTGTGAATTAAAAAAATTCTATTTACTTTAAATGGTTAGCTATGTTCGATGTCATACCCGATACAGAACAACATGTTTCTTTGAAATCTGTCATTGTACATTAAAAATATATTATTATTATTTTAAATGGTAGTTAACGCCTAGCAGTTGTATTGGAGGAAATGAACCGAAAAAACTACAATATGTTTATACATGTTTTTTAAATGATTTTACATTTATCCAATAAATTTTAGAGGCTTAAAATAATAAAGAATCTGATTTTAAGAATAAAGGCTCTAATATTATTTAAAAGGATGATTTACCACCTTTGGATGGGGAACCCTTCTTAAATATAGTTTTTCACACTTATATGGTCTATTTGACAAAATAAAATTATTTTTTAGAATCAGGACATCAAAACATAATTTGTGTAAATTTTTGGTATTTTTCTAATGAAGTTCATTTTTTAATGAATAGTGAAAATGTTGTATTTTAATTCAAAATCACCTTTTAATATAATTTATTTTTATGGTTGGACTATATTTTTAATTGGTTTTAAACTATAAATAGAATATATTTTTAAAATTTAATCCAATTTTGGAAATTGTAAGTAATTTCATTTTGAAATTGGTCATTAGTAAGTATCAATCTTTTGATAGTTATTTTTCTTAAAAACACAATATTTGTTTTTACAATGCAAATTAATTTTTAATTAATTAATCCACCTAATATGTTTAGAATTTTTTAAAATATAAATAATTTTTGAATTCAGAATATCAAATTTATCTTAGTGTGAATTTTTGGGATTTTTCTGAAAACCTTCAAATTTTGATGAATAGTGAAACCACTAAGTAGTTGTTAAAAAAATTTCTTTTTCATTTCAATGAAATTTTACCAGTTCTGTGAATTGAAATTAAAAAATATGAAATACATGGTTTTCATTAGTAAGTTAAATATGGTTTCAATAGGATGAAAATAATTTTTGGTTAATAGTAAATTTTCACTTTTTTTAACCGCAATTAAAGGTAATTAGGGTAATTAAGGTAAAAATACTGTTATAATAATATAAAATTACCTTGACACTTGTCATAACTTTATTATTTGAGTCAGGTATGACCATGAAAATGAACAGGTCAATTTTGGGAACCCATGGATCCATTTGGGTAAGATAATGACATTAATATTTTTTATTAAAGTAAAAATAAAAATTCTATAAACATGTATTGTTTAACTAAAAAAAATTTAATGTTGGGTAATATAATTGATATATTTTAGTATAAATTTTAATTATAAAGATAAGAAGTTTTCCTACAACATGTTAATTTTATTATAATTTTTATACATCATATAAACAAAATTATGTATGACACAATGATACTGTAGTGTTTACGTCATTAATGAATGATTTAAATAAATAAGAAGATCAAAATTAAAACAATATCCAAAACATGTCCAATTATTATTGGATGATTTTATTTCGAACATGGGCCTCCTTATTTTTAACATTAATGTTTTTGGGACCTCTTGAAACCGAAAATCATTATATAATAAAATAGTATTCTCAAACTTTCTAAAAGAGCCCCTCCTCTCACTTATAAAAAGACCTCACTTCCTACCAATTTCTCAAACTTATTAATCCCTTGGATCATCCAAACTATGATCCAATAATCTCCCATGATTCCTATTTTTATCCTAGAATCCATACCTTAGGCATAAAGCCCTTCCAAGAACCCTTTTGGTTCAATCCAAAGAGATTTACCCGATTTAGAGGTAACATCTTCTCTGAAGTTCTTCAGTTTTATTTTACATTTCCATACCCATAAACTCTTTTGTTCCATTCATTTATAATAACACCACTAACCGAAATATACTAGGATTTTGTTATGTGAAATATTTGAACTACACATTCACACACCTACATCAAATGGGTAGATAACATAATGTTTCTGTGGACAACGAACTACCACCACATGAAACGATGATTGTTCAATTATTTCATACCACCTCTCATGGTGTCCATTAAGATGGAACTGTATTTATATATGATATATATTATTTTTATGTTTTCTTATGCTTCTTTAATTTTCATTTATACCATACCTTTATGGTTTCCAAAATAGGTAAACACGATAATTTCATTTTTGGAAGTGCAGAGTACAACCCCCTCAATGTGATATGACTTATTAATGAATTATGTGGGACATATAAAGTATAGATTTAATGATATTATATATGATATTATACAAGAATTATAATATAAATATGTATCATTATGTTTTAATTCCATCAAAATACAAAATGGATATGATAGTAGCGTTCATGGGTACGTATAGCGTACCGTCTCCCTGAACAGTGCATTTCATTTCTTACCTCCAAATGTTATGCACAACTATAAATACAAGTATATAATTGATATTTTGATATATATGATAGTTAAATAATGAATAAAATTATGGATATAATAAACTATTGACCACATGTATCACTTGTAGTAATAAGAAGTCCCTTTTTGACTCAAGTACCAAATATCGACAAAACAACTGTTATTAACTTAAATGATTAAATAATGTTTATAAAATGGTAAGAAGTGTTATAAATGGAATAATAAAGTTTAATAATATTCTTAATAAAGTATAAATTATCTTTAGTTAATTATTCCTGAGATTAAAGAATGAGCAGGTCAAGTCGGATAAGAGGTAAGAGACATCGTCTCAATCTCATTTCATTGAGATTGATTTTGTTTTATACATGAATATCTTTTATATGGTGTATAAACACCTTGGAATTTTCATTGAATTCAATGGAAATATTTTTCAATGAATTATTTTACTAAATAATAGAAGGTAATGTTTTATTTAAAGTACACATTGACAATGACCTTTCTGCCACCGCGAGTGTTATTTGATCTTTGGCTTCTAGAACTAGTCGAAATGTTTTTTAAAAGGAAAATAAATATCATATACACTTTTATGTATTTTGGTATTGAAAACAGTTTTGATAAGTAATTTGTTATGTCAATATATTTAAATGTTATATTGTGATTTGAATCTGTAAATGCTATCTTTTTCATTATGTTTTTTATGTGTTATGAATATGTAATGGTTCTTGGACATTATTTACGTATACAGGTGGCTCTTTGATAAACAGAGGGTGGGTGAGAACGAGATAGCTCTCCAATTCATTGGGTAATGTGATGGTGGTAAAATTGAATGTTTCACCTATGAAATTTATGGAATATACGGAGATGGGTATTCCAAATGTAACTCCCTATGTAGCTGTGATAACAACAATGTTATTTTGATATGGATTCCACAAGTTACCTTTATGACTTATGTTTTATATGTGTTATGCATAAATCTTATGATTTCATGAGGCATGTTAAAGATCATATGTTATGTATGTAATGATAATCGAATTTCTTCATCCTTTGTTTTATAACCCTTACTGAGATTTTTATGGTCATCCCATGTTTCTTTTGAAATGTTTTTCATAGGGCTTAAGGAATAGGGTCAAGGATGGCTTCCAGGAAAAGTCACGATATCTAAAACATGGAAATAGACATGACAATTTATCTCTAGTGTTTTTATTCTATGAAAAAAAATTGAAACTGAGTAGAAGTTCCTACAATGTATTCTTTTGAGAAGTAATAGTTATATCCTAATTCTCTAAAACTCTAAACCTAAAAAAGATTCTCAATGTGAATTAATTATTTAATTCAATATTAAGTAATGTTTTAAGGTCAGTTCCTTATAGATATGGAAGTGAAATGAATCATGTTCCAAAGAAAAATTACATCTGATAATTAAAACATTCTTTAATTTTAGTTAGTATTTTTATCCATGGTATTTTCACAATGAAAAAAATCTACATATTAATTTCATTGTAATTTTATTGATTAAATTCGAGTGCGTGATCAATTTTTTACCTTTTTAAATTGATTATAATCATGTATTAATTATTTTTTATTTTTTATTTAACCCTTAATTTGTATTTGAGATAAATATTAATTTTTTTCCTATTTAATTACTTACCATGACATCTGATTTATGAACTTCCTTCTCAGTATATTAATTACATGGTGTATGTTTTTAGTTATTTACCATTCCATGTTGATTATTTTCATTGATTAAAAATTTTATTCACTCTATTGAGGTCTACTAAGAAAATTATATCATTGTTATTTTGATTCAATAACCTATGGATATATGAAGTTTACAATGACTAATATTCATGGATTCCCTAGATTGAATTAATTTATTCTGTGATTTGTTTTTCATTTTTTGAATTCAAATTTCATGTCTGACCCATATATGTATCTAGTTTACTAATAGTAAAAAAATGATTTGTATTTTCTGATACAATTCCTTGTATATTATTCCAATTTAATTATAGTAGGCACCAATTTTCGATTGGTTGGGTCGGGGTCACAATAATTAGCAATGGAGCATGTTTAGTAGAATCCATGTGGACTAGATTTAGAAAAACATTATTTAAGGACCATAAACATATGGTAGAATTTGAGGTTAAGTATAGGATAAAAAATTTAATGTTTTTATAAGGAAGAGATGATATGGGAATTTATAGCCATATATCAATTCTGGATACTATAAGTGGACACGGATCTAGAACAGATGTAGTTGTGGGTAATAAATCATAAAAGGATGCATCAAGCCTAACTCTAGCATAACCTAGTACATGGAAACATTACTTACAATACACCAAGTTTGATTCTCCCAGTTTATATACAAATGATAGTTCACATTTTCATTAAAAAAATACAATGGATTTGAATAGATGATGAAAATGAATGAACTATGTTAATCCAAAAATGTCTTAGATGAAAATAATGTGTTAATATTTAGAAATCCTATAAATTGTTACATGATATACTCACCATGATAATTTCTTATCACACTATGATTTATTATTTTATTCAATGGATGGACCATTATGGAATTGTGTTAACATTGAACATGATGGAAGAGGTGGTGAAAATGAAAAAAATGAGAAAATGATTAGAGTGAATTATATAATGTTTATTCCTTATTGATTTTCCTGGAATATGATTTACATAATATACCTTATCCAACTCCAAGACTTATAAAAGAAGAGAAGGACGAAGATGGTAAGAACATGATTGGTGGATACTGTGGAGAAAGGAAGGATCTATTTCCATTAGGCTTGAGATTGTATAAGATACCCTAGATAATGTCTCAATTGAATGGGTAAATGCTTTATTTGTGGAAAATATAGTCATAGGGAATATAATTTCTCTGGAAAATTTCTAGTATAATGAAAGGAAATAGATATCATCCAAAGGATCCATTTATAGTTTGGTGTCTTAAATGTGTGGAACCTGGGAATTCTCTGAATCAATTTTCTATTCTAATGTGGTACCCCTTGACCACGAAAGGAGATTTGTAAAAATAAAAATTGTGATTTGTTTATGTATTATAATTCCAAAATTATTTGTTAAATTGTTTTACTAATTTCATATTTGTTATAAGAGTCATGGAACATCCAAGGATTCTGTTAAATTTGAGAATTTTTTTATTCATTGACATAATAGTAATCTAAAACATCATGTGTTAATTAATATATGAATAAAAATAAGATCAATGCCTTTAACAAATATTTTTGGTTTTATGTAATGAGTGATTACAAAGAATGAGGACATTATTGATAAATTTATGATAAGTATATGTTTTAGATGTACAATTACTTATGGAATAATTCCTTTACATTGATAAAATTTACGGTTAATATGACCATAAATGAAATTTTATTAATAGTCAAACAATATTATTTGACTTTTAAAAAATAAAAAATAAATTGTTCTGAAAACATTAGTAAAATGGTTATTTAATGAATCATTTTTTGCCATGATGTCCATCATTATTTTTTTCATATATATTGTAATTATATTAATATAATTAATAAAACTAACAACCCACATATGAACTGGAAACCCATCATATTCGTTATGACGGTGGGGATTGATCTAATAACCAAAGGATGATAAGAGTTTCATTCCTTCAAGTTGCCTATGTGATGTCCTGGTTAATATATAATTGTATTTTGTTAAATAATTTAATGACTAAATATTAATGATGGACCAATAGTATTATATTTTGGGATTAAATATTAATTTATCTACCACTCTAGTTTTGGATAATAGTTAGAGATATATGGAATTAATTTTCACTCTTTTATAGATAATATTATATGTAAAAAGGGAATATTACTGTTTAAAAATTAAAAAAATCATTTTGGGATATTTATTTCATTCAATAAGTGATGAAATAAAAATAGAACGATGAAAAAAATAAATATGAAATTATTCTTATTAAATAGAAATCCATCAAGTAATTATATTTCATTATATCCTAAGATAGTATAATTATTCTCCATCTTTAGAAAAGGATATTCAAATAAATGTGTATTTTTTTACCATCATTTTTACTGATATCAATGAAATTTTCAATCTATTTTTTTTGGATTTGAGGCCCTCAAAATTAAATTTATAATTTAATTTCATGAGATTAATGACCTTAAACACTCTCATAAAATATTTACCCATTTCTTATATGTTAATACATTCATTTTTCACCAATGTTATTCCACTTATTGAACTAGTTATATGTTATTTTTTGTCCTTTTTTACATCCCATTATCTCTTATTAGTAAGATATTTTATTATCCAGCATCCCATGTGGGTTTTTAAATAATGTAATTTTTAAATATCAAACCATTGATTACTAAGATCTAATTTAAATTCGGTTCACATAACTTTTTTAAGGTCGGGAGAATGTAACACCCTTAAACATTAAAAAATGAACGTTATATTCGACCATGTTTATTACATTAAAGACATAGTATAGACGGAAAATGAACATCCCATGAAATTAAAATATATATTACTATTTTACATAAATAAAATACATTATATTGCCTGAAATTCATGAAAAACTGAGTTATCTTGTGTTTCACTAAATAAAGAGCTTCTTCAAAATCATTAATTACACACAAGACCTAGTTTTACCAAACTCCAATATAATATTAATATTATTATTTCATATGATAGTTATCACTTATCCATTGCAAAGGTGGGTATGAATAATTTTATATAAAATATTAAAATATATCATCTACAAAAATTTAAATTTAATTTATTTTATACTAATTAATTAGAGAAGAAAACATATAAGAAATTGAATATAAACGAATTATTTAATTAAAACAATTTTTAGGCCCACAATGGAATACTATCTTTATAAATACAAATAAGTAATATTATTGAATGATCACAATAATATTAATATATTATATATTTAGTACAGTGTTTTTATATTTATCCAATATATTTGATAGGCATAAGATAATAACAAATCTAATTTTTATGCATAAAATGTCGTATTATTCAAAAAGGAAGTTTTTACATCTTTTAATGGCATACAAATTTTAAACTTAAATATTGACACTTTAATTAATTTTATTTTAAAAAATAAACATTATTTTTTAAATATTAATATCAAAATCTTTATCAGGTGATTTGTTTGGTATTTTATGGGGGAAGATTAATTTTCTTGATGAATAGTGAATAAATATATATTTTTAATAGAAATATAACATTTCATCTAAATAATTTAAAATGTTAAATTTTAATTTAAAATTATTTTAATGTATAGTTATAAAAATTATATAGATAATAATATAATTTAGTTCATTTGAATCATTTCATATATAATTTAGATAAAAATAAAATTGAAAACTTTTGAACATTTTTACTTTAAAACACCTCTTTCTCATTCTGTTTGTGGAATTAATTTTAATTTAATTATTTCCACTTCTATTAATTTAATTTTTAAAAACTGATTCCATATTTTTTATCTGAATAATCTATAATTTATAATGATTATTAATTAATTTTTGATGAAAATTATTCTTGAAAAAAATTAAAATTAGTTATAGTGATTAAGGAGAAAACGAGTTTACTTATTGGTTAAACATAGAATATATGGTGTAAAAATGACCCAAAACCTTTAAAATAACCATTTTGTGGATATATTTAGACCATTAACACTTTAGTATCTAGAATTTATAGTTTTTGGGGACTTGTGACGCGAAAATCATTTGGGTGGAATTTACACTTTAAAAAAATTAAATGTGTGCCACTCACCCCACATATAAAATGTCACCCACTATCCTCTCCACATAAAATTATCATGAAAAATTTTCTTTCAGATAATTGCTCACTAAAAAAAATCCCAAATTCCTTAAACTCATTCTTTAATCCTTATATTTGGACTAAATTAAACCATTTAATATTTTAGAGAAAACCTAAGGAGGATACCTCCAAAGGAGGCAATGTTCTTCTTAAAATATATATTTTAATAACATTTTGAAATCCTTTATTTATCATAATACCTTGATTATATTAGAGATTTAGATCCTTTTATATAATGAGATGTTGTTATTTATGGGTTACGACTTAAAACTGAATAAGATTTCATCAAAAGGGTTGTGAAATCATTATTTGTGTGTGTGATGGACTAATGCCTCATGAACAGATGTTGTTCGGTATTAAATTACCAACTTTCATTTTTAGGAATAAATAAGTACATTGAGTTTATATATGAAACTTATGATATTTTGTATGTTTTTTCTTTGGTAATTAGCATATTACATATACCTCCTTGTTCTCCATTGTGTGGGAAAACAATAATGTCTCTTATGTGTACATCAGACTACCATATCGTAAAGCGATGTGACTTATACATGCTTTACATGAAATGTATTATAGTTGGGGAGAACATACATATGTGATATATATTATATAAATATGATAATATAATGATAATATATATATGTATATATATATATATCATTTACATTTCTTTCATTCAATTTTATTCGAAGATGGAAACAACATTCCTTTGTACGTATGACCTACCATCCCCATGAATGTTGTATTTCAATTCCTATAACCAAATTTTATAGATAATTATAAATACATATATAATGAATATATATGATATATAAATATTGTTTTAAATTATATATATTATTAAATCCTGACCTATGTATGAGGGAAAAAATAATAAGTGAAAACATACTCGAAAAATAAGCAATTAACACATGAAATAATGAAAATAATGAAGGATTTTTAAAGAACAGGTGATATGTTGTTATAAAATAAACATATATGATATATATAATACTAATATTATTCTGGTATAATTTAATAACAGGACTATAACCACTATAACATTGGTTAACGAATGTACAACCTAAATGAATGCATGAAGTAAGAGATTTCATCTCAATTTCATTTTTTTGAGGCATATTCCGATTTTAGGCACCAAATTAATTTCATATTGTGTAAATAAATCCCCTTAGAAAGTAATATAATGAATAATTCATTATTAATTTTATATTATGTTTCAATTTTAACTATTTCATCTAAGGTAATTTGAACACAACGTTACCAAGTGGTAATGGAATTTCTTATCTCAATTTATTTTCATTGGTTCATATTAATTCTTTGTTACCATGGGTATTTTATCAGTATTTCAATGATATATTTTTACTATATAATGTATTATTTTTTCTTTTTTTTCTACAGATTTACTATTGATAGGAATAATTGATTCATTGATTAATTCTTAACTCATCTTTATAACCATTTTAAGGGTTTATTTCACCATCGCATTCTAATTGATATTGTTTGTTATTGAATTTACATTATTGGAAATTATATGATAATTGATTAATAAAACCTTTAATTTTATTTTCCTCTATTAAATCATGATATTTTTAAAGTGATTGTACGATTTTTTGACTCTTTGGTACTTAAAATTATTAGTAAAATATTTTAATAAAATATGACATTAATTTTCTCTACGGCTGGAAATCTGTTTTATTTCAGAGAACTTATGTCTAATTTTTTTTTCAAATTTTATTCATTATACATTTCAAAATGACATATTAAAATACATTTTTACCCATATTTTCCAAAATTTCATTGAAGGAATATTATAATCATTTTTGGAACGAGGTAATATTCAAATAAAAAATGTACGTTCGTTTTTTTAACTTATACAAAATTACCCTCAATAATTTAATTAAAGACTATATTGTAATTTTATGAATAAATTTTTAAATAAAATTGGATTAAAAATTATTTTCAAATGTCAAGAAAATTTTCTATATTATTTTTTAAATAAATTTTGATTTATTTCATTAATAAAAACAACAATTATTCCTAATCAATTTCGTAGATGTTGTATTAATATAATTTTTTCCTCTCAATGGATTATGTTTAATTTAATCATGGATAATATTGATATTCAGTTCCTTGAATCATTTTTTGTACTCATTATCATCGAATTGAGTTGTTCACTTTCCTATGATCAATGAACATTAAGTTTACCCTATTTAGGAATATCATTTGTCATGAAGATTATTATTTCATAAATCATATAGCAGTTTTACATATGTTGTTTACTTTTATAATTTTTAATTTAATTGAGAAATATTGATAAATTGGAATCATTTACTTAGTAAATATATTTTATAAGGCATGTTTTTTAAAAAATAGACCGGTTTTTTCAATATATGATGAATGATTTGGTCATGCAATTCATGGTTTGGGGACTAGTTAATAAAATACCATCGATGCATAGATAATTTAGAGGAATGAATCACATGTCTCCCCTCAGTTAAAGTGGTTTTCACTAGGTATTTTTAAACTATCTTGAGGATATACCTTGACAGTAAAGGTATCATGTTTATAGGAAGCATGATGTCTGATAAAAAATCATTTACTTCGTTTCATTCATTATTATTGTACATGTCATTTAAACTATGAAATGATATATAGATGAATTAAATTATTATATTATTAATTAAATATAATGTGTGTTAAGTTAATTACCATGCAATATTGATTATGACCATTGATTGGTTGTTACATACAATGTATTTAAACCATACTGAGAACTTGAGATCACCCTTAATTTTATTTATTTTTATTTATTTACCATAAAATATTATTTAAGAATATCTATTTTAGTTTACTGATAAAATTGAATGAATGATCAATTATATATATTTTTATATTTATTGTTCTCATTATTTCATTATTGCATCTACTGTTTTTAACCCTTACTAAGCATTTGATATCACCCTTGTTTATTTTACATTCCCAAGGATTCAAAAAATATTTTTGTGATTGATATATAGGAATTATCTTTATGGAATAAGGTTATTCATTAAAAAAATAAGTTTTTATTTTGATAATCTAAATATAATTTAAGAGAAAAGATTTTATCTATATTAGGAAGACTATAATACTGATCAGTCCTTTGATATGTGATTCCTTTTATCATGTGCCTATGTAATAGTTGTAGGCATGATCTCAAGACTACTGGGATTAAGGTCAGTAAAATTTGTACATCCTACCAAAAACAGGGATGTAGATATTCAGTCTAACATCCCAAATCCATTATTTAGAGGATTGAAACATGGAGCATCAGTCCATGAATTATACTAGGATTTGGTATGTCATGCCTAACCATCCACAACCATTCAATTATTAGTCATTTCCATATTTATCACATGATTTAAAAAAACCCATTATTACCCTTATTCATTCATGAAATACCAATATCCCAATAGAACATTAAAGCTAAACACATCTCAATCATACCCATCCCAATTTTTACTATTTCATAAAAAAAACTTTAATTATTTTGATACTACCCATCAACATGGGTAATCATATTATAACATTAATACAATGTTAGATTCCATCAATTAAATTAAATTTATTAAAAGAAACTACCATGTAAAATTCAAAATGGGTAAACCGTACTCATAATTCAAAACAAAAATATAATTCATAGAAGAACAAATTTTAATTAACATGAGATCAAAACCACCCTTTTAAACATTACCCACTTTCAAAATTTCATCTCCTTTCTTCCAAAACCATAACTATATCAAAATTCCCAATAGATATTTTAAACCATTTAATATACTATTAAGAACGTAAATAATAAAATAGAATCTATCATGTTATCCGAATATCAACATTTATCAATTTGTTTTACAATTATCAATGTGGAATCATACCCCATCGATATCCCAAGGTTTGGTCTCAAATCATCAATAAATCCAACGAGTTGTGTAATTAGACTCACATTACAATTAAATTACCAATTTACTTTTCATATCCAAATATATGAAAATACATGAAGTAAGCATAAGGTAACCTCCAAATACATAAGGGTAATATAAAAACTATGGGTAAAATATTTTGTTCCACTTACCTAATTATTATAAACACCCACTCATCTGACAAAACCCCTTCATGCGAGCTAAAACAACCTCAAACAACAATATGAATAACACCCCGAAGCTTTGATTGACAACCAATAACCATCAAAATTCCTATGAATTTAGGGAGAATCATACTAAGAGAGAGGATGACCTTTTTTACCACCATTACTCTTGGGGGTGAATGGAGGGAGGGATCATGGGAGAAACCTTAATTCTAAAGGGGGAATTGGTATTTTTTCCACTTTTAATGGGACACAAGGTTTCATAGCATGGCTTTCCAATCTATGATCCAATCATGAGTATCCTTATGTCTAGGAGGGTACTAGGGTGCAAGGTCTTCCAATCCACCATCACGTTTAGGACACACTATTCATCTACCATGCGTCATACTCTACCAAAGGGAGGCCGAACGACAAGAGTGTGTTTGAAGGCCCGCATTGTTTTCAAACTCTGTGAATGCAATGTATTTATATCTTTATGTGAATCCCCCACTCCCTCATGGTTATGGAGAATCTTTAAACTAACTATGTTCCAAATGTGTGATATTCAAAAATTGACATCTTTTTTCTCTATTCTATTTCTTGACCCACTGGGAAACCCCTAAGACCTATCATAATCTCAGGAAATTCTTCCCTTAAAAAAATATAATTTGGTACATAGCTTCAATTATTGTTGGTATTTTATAATATTACCACATTATAATAACTCATATTCATGATACATTTCCATAAATCCCCAATCCTTTAAGAGAAATATTCGGGCCCTAGGGCCCACCTATCATCATATAGATCCCATGTTTCCTCAGGAACATGACCATGCAGTCATGATATTTAGGCCAAATTAACTGTATTATGTAAAAAAATTTCCCACTAAGATTCATAATATTAAAAAAATACTCCTCAATGAATGCATCAACATCATCAACACTAACCACCCAAACTACTGAAGTGAACTACACTAAAAACCCCATAACTATGACACATGAAAACATTAACCAATCACTAAACCACACAAGGAGATCCAATTAGTACACCCTCAATCTGATTCTCCCCATAGATACTAAACAATCCAACATTCCTGGTATCACTCGAAGAAATATTCATTTTTCCAACCTTAGTCTCCAAACTATGTTGGTCAACAACTCCAGGCCCAATGAATTCATTCTATATCTGAACACCCCTAACAAAATCCATGTATAACCTTAATATCACAGAACTCAACTAATCAAAACATAGTCAAACAATCATTATCAAACCCAAAACACAATGTTGGTGCTTACTAGAGCCCATCCAACCTTGAAAACTAATCATCTCATCAACTAACCACTCACCATATATGTTTCTACCAACTATATGTTGTAGGTCACAACCACCATATTCTGGTTATTGGTTCGTCAATCACCAAAAAAGGGACACTAGAACCTCAAACAAGATCTTCAATGAACACTCAACAAATTTACCAATTCTACTCATCTAAAAATCTAGAATACTGACAAAAAACCAGTGGGATATATGATAACCATCGAAAGAAAAAAAAATAATGCATACCCTCCATCCATCCATGAACAAAGAACAAACTATATTTTTTATAAGATCATATTTATATTCCAAAAATGATTCATTCATTCCCAATTTGTTATCACAAATTGTTGTTTTCAAATAGAAACAACCACCCTCTTTATAATTCTAGATCAAGCCATCCCTAACTAACTCATTTCAAAAATGCTGAACTCCCATTATCAGTACTTTACCACTTTACGGAGCCATGAAATGTTATTATTAAAGGCATACCCCACCATCCAAACACACATACTAGAATATATAAAATATTTACGGTGAAATACACTATTACAGAACATGACCTTAACAATGATGGTATTTATCAGTGCTTGAAAAAAGTGTTGACAAATGGTATATATATATGTGCTAAAGAAGGCACAAATAATAATAACCTTTTATCATGTCTTCTTTTCAATAATAAAGGGAACCTTTATTAGTGATTTTTTAGAAAAGATAAAATGGTGACTTTTAGCGACACTTTCATTTTAGGGCTGATAAAGGTCCGAATAATTAAAATTAAATAATAAAAAACATAAAAAAAATAAAAATGAGTTTATTAAAAAAATATTACCAATTCCATTAATTAAATAATTATTAATAAAATTGAATAAATTGATTATACCATATTTCATATTAAACATTTTATTAATTTCGTAATTATGATAATTACTGTTACTAAATTATATACATTAAATATAATGATTTATATTAATGTACACAACATTGATTTATATATTTCAAAATATTTATGCACATTACATTAAATAGTCATATAATTTTTGAAAAATGTTTTATAATTAAAAATAAATATGAATTAAAAATACTGAATAATTTCATAGTGTAATGGACATATTATTTATTGTTATTTGATTTTTCAATTTAATATAAAACAAATGTGTGGAATATTGATTTAATATATACATAATTAATTTAATTTTATATATAGTGTAGACACAGAAAATGTATCAATTTTTTCTATATTGTTATTGTGTATTTATTTTAAATATATTTAAATTCACTCATTTTTAATATATAAGCATGCAATAAAAATTAGAAATTTTTTATGAATTTTAAAAATATACTTCTAATTTTTTTTATAAAGGTAAATTTACTATATTTGTACAATTATATATTAATAATTATAAATAAAGAAATATTTTTTATGTTATTTATATAATTATAAAAAAATATTTATATATATTTAAAAATTTAATAAATTTCAAATAAATTTAGTAAATTAATTAATAATTTTACTTTATTTATATTTATATATATTTATTAAATAAATATATGTATAATCAAATTATTATGTATAATGATATAAATATTATTTTTTAAAATGTTTCTATAATTATAAAATAAATAATTATAAAATTATAATAAATATTTTTAAAAAATAATATTATATATATATATTAATTATATATAAATATATTTATAATTTTTTGATTTATTATTATTAGTATAAATCATTTATTTGGGCTAAAATAACACTGATGACATCAATATTTGTCAATTCTTATTACTTAAGCACTAACAAATGGACCCTTTATCATCACATTTTTGTGAATGCTGATAAAAGTTGTCTGATCCATTTAAAAAACGCTAACCACTTGTGAACCAATTGTGATATTAGAGGGTTTTCATTGATACCTCCAAATGCTTCCTCTCTTGAGTGAATCGATGCTCAAATCACCCTGCTGGACTAGCTCCACATTGTAGAACATTCCATCCAATATCTGGTGTTTTTTGTAAATAGGGTTTTTGAAAAGGGTATCTTGTTTTCTTCATCCTAGGGAGCCAGGACTTCGGATTTTCTTAGTGTATATTTTAGTTTTTTATTTATCTCTTTTTCAATTATATCATCAGTTATCTGTGGTTCACTACTTGTGTAATATTTTTCTTTCAGATTATGAGAAGAATTATTTCTTAAGATACATTTTTATATTTACTACTGATTTAGATATCTTGTTTTGGTCATTTTAATTTTTTTTGTATCATCCTTTTTTGTTGTCTTTATTTGCTTCTCAACTAGCTCAACAAGCTTAATTTTTTCACTGTATTGAAATTTTAGAGAATCACCTCTTGTCTACAGATAAACCAATTAAATAAATATTTATTCCACTATATATAAAGTATAGGTTCTTGTTAGTAAAACCTCAAACAATCAAACATATTTATTTAGAAAACCAATTATCAGTAATGTGATGGTTTGATATAAAAATTGAAAATCATTTTCTGAAATTCATGTAAGGTAATTTTTTTATTTAAATTATGTTTTAATGTTCTAGTGTAATGTTTTTTCCATAAAAATATATTTTCTTATAATTTAATTGTTTTATTTTAAATGAAACCTTTGTAAGAGTGGTTCCATACATGTGTATTCTCAATGGATCTCTATTTTCAGAATTAGTATGGGGTTTATTTATTTTACTATGTTGTGAAATTTTTTGTATGGGTTACATTGTTTTTTATCAATGTATGTATATTTTATAAATTAATAAATATATATAAATAATCAAATATCTGTCATTCTATCTATTTATATGTTTTTCAAAACATATAAAGTAAGTTTGATCTTATTATTATTTATTCCCAAATTATTGTTATGAATATCCAAATTATAAAGGGATTATATTTATTTTAATTAAAAATTATGTTTAATTTTACAGTAGTTTTGAAATTATGTGTATTATAAATTCAATGTTATATATATATATATAAATGTGTATGGGATATACATTGCAAGGTATGGTGTGTTTTTCTTTTTTATTGGTGTTATATCTTATTGATGTGTATAATTTTATTATGCCTACTTAAATATAGACCCAATAGGATAGATATGAATCCCAAATGGATGCACACTAATAATTTGAAAAACAAGTATCATGGTGGTGTCAGATAGTTCATTAAGTTTCCAAGAGAGCTTGTAGACAACCCTTTTAAAATCCAAAGTTCATTTTAACATTGTAGTAATTCTAGAAAAATTAATTCAGAAGAGTTCGAAGAACATTTGATTATTCACAGAATAGATCAAGGCTATAAATATTTGATTATAAATTGGGAAAAATAAATTTGGACATCGATTGGGATGATACTATGGTTTAAGAGTCATTTGATACGAATACCTTTGTAATTGATAAAAGATATCTCATGGAAGAAATGTCACTGGTAATTGAAGATAAACTTTGTGATTGTCTAAAGCTGTTTGAGGAGATAAATTTTTTCTCTATGAAACCATTTTATATAGGTTGTAATACATACAAAACATTGTCAGTAGTATTGACGTTATATATTATGAAAGCTGGAAGTAGATGAAGTTTTAGTAGCCTGAAAGAACTACATGGTCTTCTGAATGATATTCTTCTAGAAGAACATGATATACCATTTTGTATAAATGATCCCAACTAAATGTTACGTTCATTGGGAATAATCTCTAAAAAACACCTTCTTGACTGAATTATTGAATATTTTTTCTCAGGGACCATGAATAAATCATAAAATTCTATAAGTGTGGCATAAATCTATTCTATAAAAATGAATCAATTACTTTGAAATTTGTATAGTACATTCCTATAATTCTCTGGTTTAGAGGACTTTATGGATGTTAGAAAACCAAAATACCATAAACACGGAATGAAGATACAAGAATAATGTATGGAAACCTAAATCATCCATCATATTATCTTTAGTGGAGTAAAATTAATTACGAGTTTCTTAAATTTGAATATGAGCCTAGATGCATTCATCTTAAATTATCTGTAGATAGAATAAATCCTTAAGGTGTACAGAGTATTACTCATTTTACATTTCCCATCATGTGATTAAATTATAACCTTATTCCATGGTTATGTAAGAAGTGAAAATACGTTTTATTGTATCTGCTTATATTTGGACCAATGAAACTCAGAAATGATATTGATATTTATTTGAATCCAATGATAGAAGATCTAAAATTGATGTGAGATACAAGTGTTATAATGTACATTTCCCATAAAAGTAAAGAATTAAAATTTAAGACCCTGTTTTATGGAATAATAAATGAATTCCCCACTTTTTAAAATTTATCAGGCTATAACATTAAAGGAATATGGGGGTGACCCATTTTTGAATAACGCACATACTTCGATTGGTTGAAACATTCATTGAAGAATTTTTTTTAGGAAATTAGGAATTTTTACCTCAATGACATAAATATTGATCATGGATGACATCATTCCATGAGAATAACAAAAATGGTACAACACCATCTCAAGGAATGTGAGATCAAATTTACAAAAAAGATAATAATTTCGACACTATTTTTGGTAAACCATTTTTGAAAATACATAAAAAATTTGGTTTGAGGAAGGGATCAATTTTCATAGAATTAATATATTGGAATTGTTTGTTTGTTAGACATTTTCTTGACATTATGCATCTAAAAATATGTATTTCATAGTGTTATTGGAACATTAAAAAAATTTCTGAGAAAAACAAAAGATGTAATAATGGCTAGGTTAGACTTGATGGAAATGGGGATAATGGAAGAGTTGGCACCTGTGAAGGGTAAAATGTGGACTTTTCATTATCTAGAATCTTTTACTCTTTCCAAACAAAAAAAAATACAATTTTTCATTTTCTTTACTAGTGGAAACATTCCAGAGGGTTATTCATAAAATATCAATAATGTTGTGCAAATGGAAAATTTTAAGTTAAAAGGACTATAATCACAAAACTATCATGTTTTTAAGGAATATTTAATGCATGGTTATTTCTATTGATTTCATCCTAAAAATTTATGACACAAATTAACAAGTCTCTATTTAATTTTAAAATCCATATGCAGTAAAGTTGTAGACACGGTGAAGATTCCCATCATGAATAAGTATACTTTCACAATTTTTTTTCAATTTGAGATCTTCTCCCCATAATATTTATTTGATACAATGGTATGCAAGATGGTTTACTTGGTTAAATTGATTCAAATAAATTTTCTGGTCCATTAGAGATTGATATACCCCATTGAATGCGATATAAATATTTTTAAAGGGTATGTCAAGGATCGATGTTGGCCAGAATGTTGTATTGAAAAATGATATATTTTTAAATAATATATTGAATTCTATACCAATTTCTTATAATATTCTGAAAGCATAGGTCTCCCAAAGTGTGACTATAACAAATGCCTTTCGGGAAAAAGTATTTCCCAATGATATGTTTTTACAATTACATTGATAGAGGGGGATGAAGTGAACCATTCCATATTACATTATTGTTAAGATGTTGAACCATACATTGAATAAAAAAAATAAATTATTAGATACCTGAATCAATCAAGGGATGAAGGATGGATATCAAATACACATAATAAACAGTTTATATGATGGTTCAATGATCAAATTTATATGGTGTTATCTGAAAATACGAATTCAATTGCTGAGCGACATCAATGTCTAAACATAATACCAAATGAAAATTTTATATCATACACTAGTTTTGTTATCAAGGGTTATATGTTATATAAAAAAGAACAAGATGGCTTCAGTACAAATAAAAATAGTTGTGTCATGCTTGTGGATGAATGGATTCATAAATCAGGGTTTAAAATAGAAATGAGATTTATGAATATATGTCATTTTATGAAATTATCAAATAGATATAATAGTTGTATTATAATACATTCAATGTGTCACTTTTCCATTGAAAATAGGTTGACAATATCAATGAAGATAATGTTGATGAAATGGGATTTGTGAAGGTTAATTTCAATGTGGAAGGGTAAAATGCTAAGACATTCATAATGTCATAAAATATGAGCATATATTTTATATCTCTGATCTAGAAATCAAGAATTGGTCAATTATCTTATTGGTCACTAAAAAAATTGTCATTTCAGATATGTTTATAATCGAGGACAAACCATTCATTAGAACATCCATATCAGTAAATGTTGGTCCCAATGTAGTCAATATATTGAAAATTAGAGGAGACCATAAAGAGGGGGTTTGGATTCTTGATAGAGGAAAAAAATCCTTGAAAACATTAAAAAATTAGAGTGAGATCAATGATAAGGTAAAAGTGTTTTTAATATATTATATTTTTCCTCATGATATTATATGGTCTCTACTACATTAACATAATCTAAATAAAATTCTTGACTACTCATGTAGACAATGTCTTATGCACATGATGATGTTACAAATCTATCATTAGAACAATCTATAATGAAGGAAAACCTATGGAAAGATGTAAAGGTAATGTTAGGATATACGTTCTCTATTTTACAAGAAAAGTATATAATTGACCATTGATTTAGTTTTGGTTATTCGATATTGGTTTTTTTTACTTTAGAAGACTTCTTATCAATGTGTGATGCCTTTTCAAGAAGAGAAATGATTTTGTCTCTACTCGATCAAAGAGGTAATCTTGATTTTTGAATAGTACAATCATAGTCTATAGAATAAATTTATTGTTTCATATTAATGATCAATTTATTTTTTTAGTATTACTCATATAATAATTTTTCCTTATATACATTGAATCTTTTATTTATGTTGTGGGGATTCTTCTATCTTTGATGCCTTTCTACACAAAAACCTCTATAGAATTATTATCCTTAAAAACCATTCAATACTACAATATTGACATTTAACACGTTTCTTTATTTTCATTCCACTGATAAATAACATTTTCAATCTTGATATTTTCATAGTAAAGTCATTTTCCATGGAATTGATGTATTATTTCATATTTATGTTTTTTTTTCGTATTACCCATAATAATTTTTTTATATACATGTTGGTTTTTTTGAGTTGAGGTGGGATGTTAGATGATTCTCTTGGAGTGTTTTTATTTTGACAAATAATGTCATTGTAAATCTTGGTGACATTGATATTTAGGGTTTCTTTCAGATCATGGGACCTATAGGAATAAACCACACCTCAATCTGAAACAAGATATGGTTGATACGACTCCAAGTATTTCATTCAATTTGAAATGAACATTAATTTCAGTTTAAAAGATTGCTGACATAATAAAAACCAACAAAACGTATTAATATTGTTTTTATACTTTAATACAATGATCCATAAGTTACTTTTTACGTGTATTAAATAGACACACCTCAATTTGATACACAATGTGCCTGATATAACTCAAAGTGTTCGTTATCAGTTCAAAATCTGCATATGATTTGAAAATGTTCCAATCAATGAAATATAAGAAAACATACTCAAATTTTATTAATAATTTTGGTAATTGATTCATAAATCATTTCTGATATGTAATAATTGGTCTCATGTCAAATTGATTCATGATTTGATCTGTATGAGTAAAAGTGTGTGTTTTATGGTTAAAATGAAAGTATTGTAAAAACAGATAGTGATGTACTGAAATTATAGAGAACACATTAAAATGGATTTGAAACATTAGAAAAACAATCCATAATTAATTTGGAATGTATAGGAATCAACTACACCTCAATCTGATGCATGGTGTCACCAGTATAACTCTAAGGGCAGCTTTATTTAAAATTGACATCAATTTTGGAAAAAAACAAACCTACTCAAAACCTAAAAACCACATTCATATTTTTTTTATAATTGTTAAGAAATTATCCATATGTGAATTGAGATTTTATTGAATCTTCCGACACTCAATCCAATGAACAATGTTACAGGTATAACTCCATGTGCATGTTTTGATTTATAATTGACAATAATTTTAGTGAAAAGGCCAATTGACCTACTCAAAATGGATAGAATGAATTTATATTGTTTAAAAAATTAGGAACATGATCTTTTAGTCATTTATAATGTGTAGGAATTATCCTCACCCCAATCCAATACACAATACTCCCGATATGACTCAAAGTTTCTATTATCAGTTTAAAATTGACATTTTGGTTAACAAAATATAATTCAATGAAAACCAGGAAAATAAATTCATAATTTAATTATGAATTACGACATTGATTCATAACTAATTTGTGATGTGAAAGAATTAGTATCACATAAATCTGACCCACATTGAGATAAAAATGAGTCAAAAGTGCATGTTTCCTCATTTAGAATGACATTTTATTTAAAAATAATACTAATGTACTTAAAACTATGGAAACAAATTCATATTTTTTCAATAATTTAAGATATTGATCCAAAATTTATTTAAAACTTTTTTCTATTGGATGCACTTCAATTTGATGCCAATTGTGACTAGTATGACTTCAATTTCATCTTTTTATTTATATTTGACATCTATTTTAGTAAAATTAACACTTTTGTTAATTTATTTAATTATAATGTTTCCAAAATAATAATTATTTTATGATATAGGTGCATTATTTTTATAGAACAGAGGGTGGATTTTTCAACTATAGCATGTGTTTGGTCAATATTAAAAAAGGTACCATTGATATTTTTGAGTGTTTGTAATAGTTGGTATTTATGTAATTGTATAAACTAATGTTTGAATTGCCTATAATATAGTGTTTTTTCTTTTATATTAATGGAATATTTCAATTCATCAAAATTATGTGTTAGAAATGTTTTAATTGTTATCTGGTGTATTTCTGGGGTAACGTTGTGCTATTATAGAACATTGCATTGGTGATGTGGTGTGCTGTTACAACACACTATAGAGAGGATCTTTAGTAGCACTGATAAAGGTCTAATTTATCACCACATTTATCAATGGTGCTAAAAGGTCATTATTAGAAATATTATAATAGTCGATAAATTGAGTATCTAGTGGCATAACATAAAAGTACTGAAAAAGATCAAACTTATAACCACTTTTTTAGCCCTAATAAATAACCCCTTTATCAGCACTTTTTTTGTTAGATAAAAGACAAGGTATTTTAACCTCACTTAGGTAATCATGGATTTTCTAGCATTGATGAAGTCTATATAAAGCACTATTTATGGAATGTTTTGTATTTGTTACTCCTCTTTCAAAACATCCACTAACCCACGAACGTTCAACATTCTCCGTTTGAAATACTGACACATCTATGAAACAAAAACCCCAATTTTATTTCAGAAAAAACCCCATAACCAAAGACAATTCTTGAATTGATCAACCACCACATCCAATTCCCACTAATAATTCCCAAGTAATTTAAACATGTACCTCACTTGTTCCATTCCACCAAATTCAAATAACCATCTAAACCACACACCTTAAAACCTACATGCATGATGGTTATTCTCCCACAACTAAACCATCACTCAATACATTAAGAGTGTTGTTTCAAACAATTTACTCAACAAATTATAACCACCTCAACTCAGGATCACATAACAATAGATCTCATAGTTTGGAAATAGTTATCTCACCCTCACATAAGAGACAAAACCAAATTTTAACTATCACTGACTCCTAATCTCTAAGGAAGGATCCTATCGCATTTTATGAACCCTGAATCACCACCCAAGTTTCAATTAGAAATAGATGGTGGTGAACCTTCCACCACATAGTTACACATACCTTATAGGCTAGAAAAATCAAGATGTACCCTTATTTAACAATAAAAAACTATTATGAATCCTGAAATATAACCAAAAAATTCATTTTGTACGAAATAATAATTTTATGATACCGGTCATGATGATATTTAATTTGAAATTACCCAAGTATTTTGTCAATAAACACCACCAAAAACACAATATGTATACATTAACCCAAAACCCAACACTCCTCATGACACTCCCACATAGGAAGCCATGTCCCAACATTATCTTTTGGCATAACCTTAAAAACACATGATTTCCTCTAGCATAACCCTTCTAATTCACAAAAGAAACACAATTATCTATCACAGTAATCCAAACCCAAAATAGTCTATTGAATAACAATAGATCAAGACATTAATATCACAAAAAAATGGGATATTTGTACCAAGCCACTTGTACCACTTATTTATATAACATTCCTAACATCCAATCCTTATTCAAACCCTCTAGGTCATCCAATTTCTTATGGTCAGTCATTATACCCAACATTATTTCACATGATTTGTACATTTCCATTGTTACAAACACATAACACACTCACATGAATATATATGCCTCCTAGTCTATCAGCTTAATCATACTCAAGGAATCCATAACTTTCACATCCAATAACCTCAATATTTTACAGACATGACCATCCATTTGAAGACACTTCCCCTAAATTTCACTCCTAAAAAAATATTCATCATCAGTTAATATTCGTCCATTAATAAAACTTTTCCAATATATACAAGTTAAGAACCTGAAAGATTCATCACCTTTGAATCAAACATACTACCAACCATTTACACTAAATTGATTCCCTAAGAATGAAATAAAAGAATTGCCATAAAATTTTTACTAAAACATGATGGATCCTATAGTGTATCGATTAATCCTCTAAAAAATCACCCATTATTCACATTCAAAATCATAAAAAACATTGGGCTAACCGGTCTTGAGGTTACCCGTTATTTCCCTAGACCATCTACTCATGTCCACAACTCGAGTCGCACAACAAAAATCATTTTCCTTCCAATAAAGACCAATGTATAGACCCCATATAGGGGACCAAAATTGATGAACATATTTCACTGCCTAAAATATCCCACAATGTATTACAAACCAAAGGGTACTTGTAAGATGGTCGAGACCTCTCATGGGTCACCCCTTAATGTCAAACAATACTAAATCCCTAAACAAGAGGCACATCTAACAATGTCCAATTGATCTCCCATATGATCCATTAAATTTAAACCTCCCACAGGTCACCACTCATTGGTTCCACTCCTTCCGCTACTCTAAAACACATTGTGTATAACATACCATATTACTATTTACTATTTGTACTATACTAATGTTACGATTCCAAATACATAAAAACTATGTTAGAGTTCCCACTCTAGCATCTAAAACCCAATTGACCTACTATCAAACCACAAGGGTTACCTCATATATATTATCAGATAAAGCATCAGAAACACATGGTTACAATGTAACTAAGGGGGAAGAAGAAAACATTCAACTATTAATCACATCGAAACCCATCAATTTTTCATAGATAATAACCAATGTCTCAAAACTAGGGCATTATCGTGACCTAAATCACCCATACAGAAGGTCAGATCAAAACACTAGAAATTCCTACACTAGTGTCCCAAAAGGTCCCATCAATTAAATTTTTAGTTTAATTAAAATTACTATATAAAAACATTATAATTTAATAATAAAAACATTTCATATTCCAAACATTTCAAAAAAAACGTCTTTATTCAATATCACGATTTAGGGTTTTTTTGTTAAACATCAAATCATTCACAAGTCAATCATATGTTATATATAGCTGATCGGGCAATCCTATGTACCAATCATGATGCATAAACACACAAAAACTCTCCTTAAGTACTAGGACATGAGAAAAACCTCATAAATCAATAACAACATATCCAACTGAACAACTCAAGTTAGAAATATCAATCAAGGGTAAATGAACAAAAATGAATATCAATTAACACCCATGGAAAAACTTGTTCCCCCTATGTCTTGGGCTACACAAACCAATCCACCAGCTCTTTACCACGATTTAGGAAGATCCCAGTCTCCCAGATATGATTCCCAAATTTTATAACAAAGAAAATAACCTCTAATTCCGGTATTAAGTTACCCAAATTGAGTGACACTGTAATTGGTTCCATGAGCCAAATAATTACATGAAAATAGGTGTGCCTACCAATACACGAGAGGCCTCCAACTAGCAACACAAGCCTTTTAAGGTACAATAATCCAACTATAAATACTTATTACAGTAAACAGGAACAAAAATGATATCAACATATATAACAACCAGTATAAATGGAAAATGGATTAACAAATTAAAAGTGACAGTAATAAACAAAGGGAATAAAATACAATAATGATATGTATAATTAAATTTTTAGGAAGTAATATAGTAAAAAACATAAATAATAAAACCTTGAAAATCCCTAACATGGTCCTGAGTCCAAGACCACTCCTGATATCCCATGATCCATCCCATTTTCCCAAGAAAAAACCAACCACATGGCTGTTATCATAAACATATAACTAAAAATACACAGTATATATTTGTGAAAAAAAGTACCATGGAAACCTAAGAAGGGTATGGGTACAAATCAGTAAGCCACCACCAAGAGTGTATAATGAAATAAATAGTCTAATAAAAAGATAATTCCAATAACCAGGTGTGTAATGAATAAATAAGTTATAAAAGGAAAAACATTTATTAATTAAATATTTATTAATAATCCATTAAAAATTTGATTCCTAATGTTTCTTCTAAAAAAATCAATCGTACTACATTCATCCTGTAAGCCTATGACATATACCATTGGGATTAACCATTTTAATTTCCAAGGGGAATTCATTTAGTAATTCCACAATAATGTTTAGCACTGAAAAATAGTCTGGGTACCCATTTCATAATCCATTGAAGAACATGTTGGAAAATGGAGCATTAGTATGAATATCAATCTGGAATTCAACATTTTATGACCAATCTTACCTAAAATTTATTATAGGTGTCATAGGTTGGAAAATAAAGAGCATCAATCCATGTATCCAATCAAGATTCAGAACGTCATGTTTGGCCATCCCAACCATGATATGGAGCAAAATGTCCTTACCTGTGGAGTTCATAGAATAAATTCGTCCTCCAAAAACTTTATTACACTGGGGATCTTGGAGAATTATAAATTCTTACAAAAAATTTAGAAGTGGAGTCTTAATCAAACATGTCAAAACCATTAGTTGTATGTCAAAAAATCATGTATCCTCGGTCCATGAATCTAGCTAGAATTCAACACATCTTGTATGACCATCACCATCAACTCTATAATGAATAAGTTCCATCCTTATAACAACGTTTAACAAATTACTATTTCCCATTATTAATAATAATTTAAGAAGGTTCAAAAACTTCTTTAAAGCCAAGAACATCACAATATGACCCACCCCCATTCTTACAATTTCCTAAAACATAACTTGAAACGTTTTAAAAATACTCCTCAAAAAGGTTCTTCCTATTTTACCATATAAAACAAAAAAATATGAAATCCATTCCATTTATTAATTAAGAGAAACCACCATGTAATTTTCCATCAGGGTACATGACACCCACAATGAATAAAATCATGTTAAATCTAATAATAACACTTTTTAATTACCTTGAGATAAAAAATTTCTATATAAACATTGCCCATTTCAGAACCTCATTTTCTTTAACTGAATACCATAAGTGGATGAAAATACAAAAACATGTATTTTAAACCATTTCAATTCCTCTGAGGAATGTAAAAAAATTTAAATTATTATAATTTCAATTATAATTATCTCAATGTTTAGATAATTGTTTTACCATTATCAAGGAATTTTCATACCCCATGAGTATCCCAATGGCTGGTGTGAAATTATCAACGCACCCAAAGTGGTCTGTGAAGAGACATGCGAGTTAGGTACATGGTCAATTTATATTCCATATAAAATGATATGAAAATAGAGACGAAAAACTAATGGAAAAAACAAAATACACAAGATAAATATAGATAATATGGGTAATATATTTTAGACCACCTACCTCATCCTCATAGACAACCACTCATCTAACAACATCTCTTGATTAGAGAAAAAATAGACTAAAAACCCATGACAAAGAACACCCTTGATATTATATACACATCCAATGACAATCCAAAGGAATATAAAAGTCTGATTAATCATCCATTAAGTAGGGATTAGATCCTATATTGTCACCCTTTCTATAGGGATCGAATGTGTTAAAAAATTAGGGGAGATCCCATAAATACCAATAAAAGAAGGGTTTTTTTCTATTTTTATATGGTAGATGGTTTGGATGCATGGATTTCCAAACATTCCCAAAACCATATAAATCCCTGTTTCTAGGAGGGGATATTCCATATGGTCTGGCAAGACACCAACAAGGTTTCGGCAAACACATGTGGCTCTTATGTGCCTACCTCTATCGAGGGCTCTTATGTGCCTACCTATATCGATGGGGGGGGGGAATGCATGAGTGTCTAGAAGGTCTTTCATATCTATGGTGCCAGGTAAAATTAATTGTGTACTAATCATGAAACCTGCATTGATTGGACTCTTTTTCAAATATTTTGTCTCCATAACCCCCGGGATACCCTTTATACTTGTCCCACTCCATAGAAACACTTCATTAACAATATAGGTAATCTGAATTGTACCTTATCTTATCATTGAGATCATACATGTAAAATTTTTTCAAAAGAATTATAGAGATAATTAATTATAAGTTCATACATAAAATAATGAAAATATTAATATATACGCGAAAACAAGTTACACATGAGGAATACAAATCGTAATTAAATAAAAAGCATGAAAAATACTAGTTTAGTTCTAGTGTAAAGAATAAGCTAAGGATATATCATATGAATTCCCAAAAGGAAGAGGAATTAAATAATATTTTGTTTTCATATTTTAATAATTAACATAGGAATTTAATATTGAATTCTAATATAGTGAAAATAATAATTAGTATCACAAAGAATAAAGAATAAAAATGAACTATATAGGTGATGATTTTTGAAATGAAAAGATTTTATTTTATGTATGGAAATGTATTGTTATTTTCCTTCAAACTAGAACTAAACTAGGATGTTTTTATATTAAATAGTTCTTATTTTTAAAAATATATTCACGGTTAAAATCATTTTATGGAGCTAACACTTTTCAATGACTAAGATGTTTGAAAGTACTTATTAATTCAAGTTTACATAAAATGTGAGAATTTTGAAGGGAATATAAAACATGTATTATCCAAAAAATAAAGGGAAAGTAAAAATGATTTATATGAAAGGGAAAAATATATAGAATATGGAATAATTAAATGATAATAATATGGAGGAAAAGGTAGGAAAAATGGAACATGTAACTCAAATGTAATGAGGGTGGGTTAAAAGATCCCTTTTCATAATCTCCAATACATTTTTTTGAAACCAAATACATTAGAATGTTTAATAAAAATATATTATAAAAATATGAAAAGGAAAATGTGAATGATACATGATATAATAAAATAATGGGTTTCAACATATATAAGATAACATTTATATGAATGAAAAATACGGACAGAGAGGGGAAACCTTTGTTGAATGGGACGGTAATAATTCCAAAAAATGATTTATTTTTTCCATCGGAAATTTATCACCGAAAAATAATATTATTAAAATAAATTCAACTAATATAATAATACCTGGAAACATGAAAATAAAATATTAGGGTGTATGTAATATTTCATGGAAGAAATAATTTCATGATGAATCATTTTAAATTCCTGAAGGGAGTAGAGCTAAAAAAGACCCAATGATCATCATTGTATTTAAAATAATAAACCTAAAAGGTAGAGAATGAGATGGATTGATAAATAAAGTATATTTAAAAAAATTAATATATTAATTACATCCAAATTTTTTTTATGATTTCAAAATTTGAATATGGGTGGAATTAATATGATATCTCAATGAATCAAAATTGGTATACGGAAACCCTTATAATGGTTCTCAATTAATTCTAAGAATATGAATAATGTTATATATACTAGAATTAATTTTCGTAAATTATTTTAAAATAACCATATTATTGTATATTTAAGTTTATAATTTCCATTTATTATTAAATATTATTTATTTTTAATAGATTTTCTTCTGCTTGAGGTTAGTTGGGGTTGTTTAGTTAATTTATCTATATACCATTCAGTTGTTTGATTATTGTTAATTGTGTCATAAAATAAATTCATAAAATATATAATTTTTGGAGATAAGGTCTTTTATAATTACATTATCACAATATTTATAAAGCATCATAGGTTATCCCAAAATGGGACAAAATTAAGAAAGGTTCCATGATCAATTCAATAAATGTGGTTAAATATACAATAGAAGTTTATTATTAATATCACTTATAAATTGTAAAATATTATAATTACATATTATTATTATTATTATTATAAATATATTCTTGATATGTTATATTCAATTATAAAATCATCTATTCTAGTAGAAAATGGAAAAAATACGTCGTTATAAAGAGGGGACATTCCACACATACCTGGATGATGCATCCATTTTTCAAAGAATAGAAGGGGGGAAAATAAAATAATCATAAAATAATAGCAAAAATAATGATATAATTTTTATTAATTCCCTCCAATAAATATTTTATTCCATAAATTTAAATTTCTTATGAGAAATAGAACCCCCTCTTCATGGAGATGGTAGTCTGCTAAAACCCATAACGATGTCTTCATCTTTTGAACAGTTTTATTGGATGGTAAATAAGTGACCTTAAATTAGTATAATATAATTTCAAAATATTAATAATGTTTTCTGTATCACACCTTAATAGATCATGAGAACTTTATGGGGATAAAATAATAAAATTACTAGGGAATTTTGGTTTACATCATTAGAACCCCATTTGAATGTTCTCCCTTGGCTGACTCCTTAAGGAACCAAATATTAGTCATTTGGAATGAAAAATGATCATATGTAGTATATAGGGGTTTTAGGAGATACTAGTGTAATATTTTAGTATATATATATATTTTTAGTGAATGGTGGTATAGGGAGGAGGTGACCAGATTTTATAAGTAATGAGAGTGGAATTTTTAAATTCTCTTTACATTTAAATAATATTATTACATTATTCAAGGATGAAGGAATAATGAAAGGTAAATAATTGATATGGATTATATATATGGTGTATAATTCCAATATGATATATTATCACATATTTTGTGAATATTTTTTATCCTTTTTCACTAGGTTAAACCCCTTTGTACGCTAATTTACCCTTACTCTGGTAATTTAATTTTTACCTCTGTTAAACATTTTTAATTACCCAAATTAAAAATATAATTATTAATAATATTTAAATGATTATTTGAAATGTATAAATTATTTAATTGAATCAATGTTTTGGGGTTATTGAACATAATTTTAGTATTAGCATAGATAATGATGAGAAATTATTATTTCTAATTTTTTTCGAGATTGGGATACAATTATCAATTTTTTTATTTTTATTAAAAATAATGATTTGTTAAAAATAACAAGAGATTTTTAATTTCATGAAGAATCAAAACAAATTTTACCAATAAATAATATTTAATTTAATGAAACTGCTTAAATAGTTTTTAATTAGGAATAAATATTAATTATGGTCCCAAATGATATGAATATATTTTCTATGATTAACTTAATAATAAAATATGTTATTTTTTATTCTTTAAATATGTATTTAATTTTTTATACATTTATAAAGAATGGTTAAATTAGGAAATGTTCTTAAAAATTATAGTATCAGTATGAACAATATTTTTCACTATTCACCTTGAAAATAGACTATTTATGAAAAATAAAAAAATAATCCACACATAATATTGTTACTATAAATAAAAAATTTAATTTAATTTGGAAAAATTTAAACTATAAAATTTAAAATTTAAATGAAAATAAAAAAATGTAATGAAATCTATTTTAATTCAAGAATATTTTTTTAACATATTAGCTGCTCTTATTGTATTTCCTATGAATTATGAATTCGATTGGTATTATTTTTTTAATTTAAAAAATATAAAATATATTTTGTTTCCATGAATAATTCACATAAAATAAAATTCTAGAAAAAATATATTGTTAATAGTGAAATTATTTCATTAACTTTTTCAACTCATTAATAAATAAACTTTTTTTTCATCAAAAATTGAAATGAAAAACATATCAAATAGATGTGAAAATATATTACTTCCTTAATAATTTCATGTTTATATCATCTTATATTTATGTAATACATCCCATCAGAATCTATATATAATATACAAGCATAAGGTAATCTTTTTCCACAATCATAGATGCTCATTCTACTAGCATGGATATCTTGAAAATTTCCATTAGTTTGATCATATCCAACATTTGATTTCACTCATACAATAATTGTTGGATTTTTTATTGATATTGGAATTTATAAAACCCCATTATATCAAAATAATTTCCATGATGAGAGAAATGTGACTCATATGGAAGATAGACCCTACCCAAATTTCATTTCATTCGTTTATAGATTTTGTAATATGGTTAATTTTTTTTAAACCATCAAACTCAACTACTATATTTTAATGACAAAAATTAATAGTTTTATTTTAATGAATCACAATTTATTTTTAGTTTTTTGTTACATGAGACGAAAAATATAAAAAAAAGTTATATAATGGAAAATTAAACATTAAAATATTTTCTTCTTATAATACTAATGATTATCATATTTTTATTATACTACCTTTTTATTATTATAAATACAAAAACAAACTCATCCCGAGTTTTTTTATCATTAATCATTATCAAAATTATTTATAAAATATTTTAATAAAATATGACAGTGTATTTCTCTACAATCGAAAATCTGTTTTCTTTTAGTAGAATTATTTTGAAAATTGTTTTCAAAAATTGTTTTTATCCTTTTCAAAATGACATATTAAAATAAAATTTTTACACTTTTTTATTTTCGAAAAATGTCTGAAAATAAATATTTTTATCATTTTTGAACAAGGGGCATTTCCAATGAAAAATGTATGTTCTTTTTAAATTATTCAAAATTACCCTCAATCATTTCATTAATGATTTTTTTGAAATTTTATGAAGAAATTTTTAAAGAAAATGTATTACAAATGATTTTTCAAATGAAGATAATATTTTTTACATGAATATTTTTAAATAAATTTATACTTATTTAATCAATAACAACCACCTCTATTCTTAATCAATATTTTATACACTATGTTAATATCAAAAAAAAATCCTCTTAATGGATTATGTTTATTTTATCATGGATATTTTGGAAATTATCTTCCTTGAATAATTTGTGTATTCATTACCATCTACTTGGTGTATTCACTTTCCTATGATCAATGAACAATAATTTTACCATATATAGTCATATCACTTATCATGCATATGATTATTTCTTAAACTATATACCATTTTTACATATGGTGTTTACTTTTTTTAATTTAATAAGGAAATAATGATAAATTTGTATCCTTTAGTCAATACATATATTTTATAAGTCACAATGTTCCTAAATTAAATTGAATTTTCAATATATGATGAATGATTTAGAAACGAAATTCTTGGGATTGGGACTAGTTAATAAAATACCATCGATGAATCGATATTTTAATGGGATGAATATATTGTCTATCCTCTGTTAAGTTGGTTTAAACTATGTATTTTTTATACTAACATTAGGATATGTCTTGCCATTAAAGGTATCATGTTCCTGAGATGCATGATGTTTAATGAAAATTAATTTCCATCATTTTTATTATTATTAATATCCATGTCATTTTTCCTGTGAAAATATATATGGATGAATTTAGTTATCAATGAATTAATTGATGAGAATTTGTGTTCTGCTATTTACCATTCTATATTGATTATGGCCATTGATTCGTTATTACATCCAATGTATTTAAACCACACTGAGAACATCAAATCACAATTATTTTTTTCTTTTCAGTTATTTACCATGATGTATTATTTACACATATACTTATTAGTTTACTAAATAAATGTAATGCATATTTAGTTATTTACCTTTCCATATTTATTATTCCCATTATTTTAATATTTTATCCATTGTATTTAATGCTTACTAAGCATTGCATCTCACACATTTTTTTACTATCATATGGATTATACAATGTTTTATATGATTGATATATAGGGATTCTCTTTATGGAATAAGGTTATTCTTGAAAGTGATAGTGTGGTAATTTGGGTATTCAAATGTAACATAAGACACATGTTTTTATCTACATTAGTAAGCCTACAAAACTGAATAGTCCATTGGGATGTGATTCCTTTTATCATGTGCCACTTTAATGTTAATAGGAATCTACTCAGGACTACTAGTGTAAGGGTTAGTACTATTAGTCTAGACTACCCAAAATTGGGAAGCAGAGCTTCAATCCAACATCCCAAATCCATTATTCATGTGTTGGAAAACATTGAGCATTAGACCATGAATCCAACCAGGATTTTTCATGTAATATATGATCATCCCCAGCCATTCCATTATTAGTCAATTCCATATTTATTACAATATTTAAAAAGAACCAATTACCTTTAATCCTTCATCAAATACAAAGGTCACAATGGAACTTGAATACCAAACACATCTCAGAAATACCCAACCCATTTTTCTCAATTTCATGAAAAACACTTTTAACATTTAGAAACTCTCCATAAAGATGGGTATTTATAATTAAACATTAATTCAATTTTAGATCCCACCAATTAAATTATGTTCATTAAAAAAACTACCATATAAATTTCAAAAAGGGTAAACCACACTCACAATTCAAAACATAAATTTAAATCATAGGAGAACACATTTTAATTTCCATGGGATCAAAACCACCCTTTAAAAAATTACCCACTTTCAAAATTTCATTTCCATTATTTTAAAAACCATAACAAGAACAAAATTCCGAACACATGTTTTAATCCATTTCAAGGCCTATTATGCTCTTACAAAAATATAATAAAATCTATCAAATTATATATATCTCAAAATTTACCAATTTATGTTATAATTCTCAAGGGTTAATCATACCCCATGGGAGTTATAGTTTTGGTCTCAAATTATCTATAAATCCTACGAGTTCTGTAAATAAACACACATTCGAACTACATATCGAATTTACTTTTCTTATCCAAAGATATTAAAATTCATCACAGAAAAACAAGGGAACCACCAAATACATAATATGAATATAAAATAAATGGGTAAAATCTTGTAAACCACATACATTAATCTTTTAGACAATAACATGTCTTACAAAAACCCTTCACGCGAGTTAAAATAGCCTCAAACAACATTATGAATAACACTCTGAAGTGTTGATTCACAACCAACAAACATAATAATTCCAATGAAATGTGGGATAATTATACATGGAGTTATGAGGATATATTGGTTCACCAACATTTCCATACGGGGTGAATGGGAGAGAAAATCATAGGATACAACTTAATTACAATGGGGGAAATTGTTATTTTTTCAACTTTCAACGTGGCATAAGGTTTTGCAGCATGGTTGGAAAAACTATTTTCCAGTCATGAGAATACTTATGTCTAAGAGGGTAATAGTGTGTATTGTATTCTTATCCACCTACACGGTTTGGAAAAACTATTCCTCTACCATGTGTCTTACTCTACCCATGAGAGGGATGACCGCAAGAGTGTCTATGAATTCCCAAATAGTTTTCAAACTCTGTTATGGCCTTATCTTCAAATCTGTATGTGACACCCCCACCCCAAATAGTTTTGGGGAATCACTAATGATACTGTTTTCCAACTATGTAACATTCATAAATTGGATCTTTTTCCTCTATTATATTTCTTGAACCACCAGAAAACCCCCAAGACCTGTCCAAATATTAGGAATTTCTCCCCTAAAAATTTTAATCATGGATATAACTTATTTTATGGTTGGTATATTCTGAACTCCACACCTTATAACAAATTATCCTCAATATACATTCCCATGAATCACTGATCCTCTGAGACAAATGGTCGGGCCTTGGGGCTCACCTATTAACACATATCTCTCATGTTTTCTCTTTAACATGACCATGATGTCATGATATTCAGACCAAATGAATTTTATTAGGTAAATAATTTACCACTAAGATTAAAAATATTAATTGAATCCTTATCAAAGTTAAAATCAACTTCAACTCAACAGAATCAATACTATCCACAAAAACTACATAAGGGAACTGGACTAATAACACTATAACTATGACATACAAAAATATTAACCAAGCACTAAACCACACATGGAGAGACAATCATTACATCCTCAATCGGATTCACCCAATAACTATCAAACAATCCAACATGTCTATAATCACTCAAAGGAATATAAAATCTTCCTACCATAGTCCCCACCCTGTGTTGATCTGTAAATCGAGTCCCGATGAAATCATTCTATATCTTAACACCCATAACAAATATAAGGCCCCAGCCTTAAACCTTACATAATCTTGAGTTATTACAAGATTACACATTGAGGATCTTTTCAGGTTTAGAGTTCTAGAGAATTAGATCATGAAACTTGCATTACATTCCACGTTTTAACAAAGTGGTTACATAAAATACAATATTCATTCTTCCCATCAACGGGAACATATTTAAAATAAAACACGAATTCTTTCTTGACACATCCTTGACACTATCATCATATCATGTACCTTTCCCTTGACCTGTGAAAAACATTTCAAAAACTTGGGATGAGCATAAAAAGCTCAGTAAGGGTTATAAAAATATGGAAAGGAAACATGAGTTCATATATACATAAGAATGAAATCATACTTTACCCATAAAACATAGGCACTTTAACATACCTCATCAAACCATGAATAAATCATAGAAATCATAAGACATAAAGGTAACTTGAGGCATTCATAACATTATTACGTAGGGAGTAACCCTCTTGGTTACGTTTAGGAATACCTATCACAATATATTCCCTAAATCTCTTTGGAGAAACTTTAATGTTTCACTCCTTCACATTACCCAATGCATTGGAGAGCTATATCGGGCTCACCCGCCCTTAGTTTATCAAGGAACCACCCATCTTCATAACAATGCCCAAGGACCATAACATAATCTTATCACATAAAACATGCATAAAGGAAACGAAACATTTCCACTTTTCAATAAAAAGATATCAATACAACACATTGATATAAATACATAATGAAAACCATTTTCAATACCAAAATATAAGAATAGTAAAACATGGTATTTATTTTTCTTTTAAAAAGCTGGTATGGCTTGTAGAGGAACCCAAAACTCAAATAATTGTCACGGCGGTGGAGAAGTCATTGTCACCGCATACGTACGACAAAAACATTCCCTTTTGTGATTTAGTAAAATGATTCATATAAAAATATTCCTTTTGGATAAACATAAAAGTCAAAGGGGTTTATACACCGTATAAAAGAAAGTTGTGTATAAAACAAAATATGCCTCAATGAAAGGATATTGAGACGAAGTCCCATACCACCTTGAAGCTTTTAACATTTTAAACCATAATTATCCATATAAATAAATCCTTAAAACCATTTCAAAACATGGATATTAATAAGAACAAATAATTGAAACATTTAAAGTGATATTTTGGTTAAAGGGGGTTTACCAAAATTAGAGACACTTGAATTCAATAATTGAGGAATAACATTTAATTAGAACTTTATAATATCATGAGAATAAATGGATTCATGATATAATATTCCAAAGGACATTATATACACCATATATGAGTGAATTGGTGCATAACAACAATGAAGTCTCAACGAGATGTAAAATGTGATGAAATCCATTATAAAGAAGGTATCCTTAAATTAAGGATAAATAAACCTCAAAATTATGTGTGAAAAATATAAATACACCCAATATAATTGGATATTAATTGTAAAACAATAAAAGGTCATTCACACATATTCAAAGGATGACATATTCAATAACTACATGATGAACCCAAAGAAATCGAAATTGGGTTAAAAAGTTCTTTTGGTAAAATTCGACAGCCTAACGGCGTCACTTCAAGAATTCAGAAAATGAGTTGATGAGAGATTAAAAGGGAATCTCATCACTTGGAAATAAAATTTACATGAATCAGGATATATAAGAACATATCCCAACATAATAGTATGTGAATTAAAAGACATAACAAATGATGTCTTTTAAAAAGAGGAGGGTGAAAGGTTCCCTTACCGACTTGGGTAACTTTCGAAAAGTACACCCCATCGAAGAAGTGTCATACAATGAATATGTAAATACCAATAAATGGAATTATATTACAAAAGTTGTGTAATAATTGTCAGTACATAAACCACACAATGGAAATTGTGGCAAATGTAGCATAAATCTCACGGGAATAAAAGTGAGATGAAAAATGTCTTACGAAAACTCGGCAGCCTAACAGCGCCACTTAAAACATCCAAAATGGATTGATGGGAGGAAATAAGGTCTCTCATCACATCAACATAATGTTTACAGAAAGAGTAATATAAAAGAACATCCCCCAACATAACAAAGAGGAGCTTAAAAGAAGTGACATAAAGGAGAGTACTTAAAAAGAAAGAGAGAGGTTAGACCTCTTACGAAAATTCGGCAGCCTAACGGCGCCACTCAAAACATCCAAAATGGATTTATGAGAGAGAATAGTGTCTCTCATCATATGTACATAAAAATTACAGTAAGAGTAACATAATAGAACATCCCAATCACAAGAAATCTGAGCTTTAAAGGAATGACATAAAAGAGTGTACTTAAAAAGAAAGAGAGGAGTAGGATCCCTTACCTCGGTTCCGACTTGACTCGATCATTATTTAACATCCTGAATAATAAACTTGAGTTAATTTCCACTTTATTAAGAAACTTTTTCTGGTTCATTATTCCTTTTTGATCACTTATTGTCATGTTATAAACATTATGTAATCATTTAAGTTAATAATGTTTGTTTTGTCGATATTTGGTTCTTAAGTCGAAAGTGGACTTCTTACAATTACATGTTGTTCGTGTGGTCAAAGGTTATTTATATCCAGAATGAAATTCCTGATTTGGATATAATATATATCATATATATCCAGCATATAAATTTATTTATAATATTACATAATCATTTAGAGGTATGAAATGAAATGCACCGTTCATGGAGACGGTAAGCCGTACGTACGCATGAAGACTACTTTCATTTCTTTGTCATATTAATGGAATTAAAACTAAACGAGAGGTATGTATATTTTAAATTCCAGAATTATATTCATCATTTAGATGTATAATTCATCATAATATCCATTATATACATGTACTTATAATAGTACATTACATTTGGGGATAAGAAATGAAATGCACCATTCATGGAGACGGTAAGTCGTACGTACGCATGAACGCTACTTTCTTTTCTATCTCATACATTAATGGAAAGAAATAATAATTATATATAGGTATATTATAATTCCAGTATAACATCATATATAATAACATTAAATCCATCCTTTATACGTCCCACGTATGGCATTAACGAATCACATCACTTTGAGGGTGCGGTAGTTCGCACTTCCTAAAATGAAGATATCGCGTATACCCATAATGGAAGCCATAAAGGTAAGACACAAATTAAAAATACTGAAGCTTAAGTAAAACATAAACATATTATATATCATATATAAATATAGTGACATCTTAATGTCCACCTTTGAAGGTGTTATATGAGTGTTGAACAATCATCGTTTCGTGAGGCAGAAATTCGCCATCCACGGAAACAGTATGTTCTTTAACCATTAGGTGTAGGTGTGTGTAAGTGTAGCTCGAATCATTATTATAAAAAAAACCTAGTATATTGATGATACTGGATTTGTTACAAAAGAAGTTAATAAAAAGAGTTTAGGGGGTTGGAGAGGCAAAATAAAACCAAAGGACTCAAGTGAACACATTACATTAAAATCGGGTAACTCCCTTTGGTTTGAGCTCAACGGCTTCCTTGGGAAGACTTCATCCCAAAGTGAGTCTTCATGGAGTAAGAAAGGGAAGTGTAGAGATAAAATGGGTAGGGTTTTTCCGAGCCAATGGCTTTGAGAGTGTGGGTAAGGAGGTAGAGGTGGGGGCCTTTTATAAGAGGAGAGGAGGGGCACTCTTGGAAAGTAAAGAAAAGTCACTTTATTATAAAATGTTATTCAGACTTAAGAGGTCTCACATTGATGTATTTCGTGGATAAGGTGATAAGGGTTCTAAATCCACTCATTCAATAGGTTTCGGACATGTTTAGGTCTTATATATTACATTATCTTTCCATTTTATTTAAATCGTTAAATAATGAGGTCGTCGCTGCATCATCATGTTGTCATAAATATTTTAATTTATTTAATGTCTAAAAATTATAACAAAAATATAATGATTTATGAAATATTAATAGATTTCTAATGAATATTTATAGTCAAAAATCTGACATTTATAACCCCATGTAATTTTTTTTATTAAAACCTCTCATATGTGTGTCATTTTTTACTTTAACTTTAAATAAAAAGATATTAATGTCATTTTCCATCCAAAGTGGCTCCATGGGGTCCCCAAGTTGACCCATGATTTTTCTTGGTCGGACATGACACATCCAATAAGGGTAGGAAATGTGTCTAGGTATTTTCATTTTATTATAATATCATTTTTTCCTTAAATTGCACTAATTACCTCTAATCGCGATTAAAAACTTAATAAGTTACTATTCACCAAAAAATTATTTTTATCCCTTTGAACAACATTTTACTTCTTAATGACAACAATGTATGTCGGATTTTGAAATTCAAAACACAAAGATGGAAAATTTTAATTTAAACGGAAAAATCAGTTTTTATAAGTACCACATAGTGGTTTCACTATTCATTAGAAATTGATGTTTTTTAGAAAATTCCCAAAAATTCACCCTAAGATAAATTTGATATTACGAATTCTAAAATGAAGTCTATTTTACAAAATTGAAAACATTTAAGTCACATTAATTAATTTAATAATTAATTCCCACTGTCATGACAAATAACGTGTTTTTATGAAACAATAAGTATCAAAAGATCGACACTAGTTTAAGTCCGATTTTAAAGTGAAATTAATTCCAACGACCAATATTGGATTTAATGGTAAAAATATAATCTAATTTAACTTTAAAACCAAATAAAAATCCAATCTAATCATATAAATAAATAAGATTAAAAAGAGGTTTTGAATTAAAATACAAAATTTTACACTATTCATTAAAAAAAGAACTTTATCGGAAAGATACAAAAAATTTACACAAAGTATATTTTGATGTCCCGATTCTAAAGAACAGTTTTATTTGGTCCAATAGAATGTATAAGACTGAACAAAACTATATTTAATGACGGTTCTCCATCAAAAGGTGATAAGTGAACCTTTAGTGAAAACTAGGGCATATACGCCTAAAATTGAATTCTTTCGGTATTTTAAGCCTTTATCTATTATTGGATAAATTTAAAAACATTTAAAAACATATATAATCATATTTTAGTTATTTATATCCATTCACGCCACTACAACGTCTACATGTTAACTTCCATTTAAAATAATATTATTTTATTATTATAGTGCAACGTAAGTTTCCCAAGAAACTCGTTGTTGCGTGTTGGGTACGCCATCGAGCATAGAATCCCCTTTAAAGTCATATTAATATTTAATTCACAAATATGGATAAATATGAAAATTTCATATTCTTTATTTACCTGGGGTGTTACATCCTTCCCCCATTTTGGGAATTGCGTCCTCGCAATTTTAAAATTTGGCTTGGAAACATCCTTGAAAGTCCCACATCGGAAGAAGAGTCGGTAAAACAATCACTTTAAAATAAAGAAAGATAAGTACAAAGGTCATCTGAGTTAACCCATACTAGGATTCCAAGTATGAAAACATGTACTTGGAGGAGAAAACATAAGGCCTTGTTCTGATGAAGAGTTATAGAAAACATGTTTAGGAGAAAGATAACCATGAAAAAATCACAAACTTGTGATGGGTTAAACGGTATTCGATTCCCCAGTAGGAAAAGTTAATAGACAACATTTTTTTTATGATAATTTTTATTGGGGAATTTATCCATAAGGAAACATAATCACTTATCATGTTGACTTTCAGCTTTTATTAGATTCCTTACACAAACTCATATTTTCTCCAAAAGGCGAGTATTTAGGAAGACTTGTTCACATTAAGAGTACTATAATCAACTTTTAGAGAATCACCTAATCCACAAAAGAGAACTATATACTTTCCATGTCTTTAGACATTAACCAAAACCAAAACCAAAAAGTCTAGTACAAGATTAGATAATCTAGAAAAGGATAACCCTTTATAAAAATAAAATATATTCTTAACATCCAAAATTTTCCCAACAAAACCCAAAGGTCAACGAGGACCATTAGATAAACAATTTGTCCATAAAAATTTTCAAAGTAAACCAATCTAATATTGAAACCCAAATATTTGAAGGATTTAGTCACATAGTCTTCCAAGTTAAATCGTAACATTTATCTCCAAACAACATCAGGTGCTCCTAAAGTCTCATATTGAAAAGTAATTAACCTAATCACATATCCTCCATGATAGGTTAATAATATTCATAAATAACCCAAAATCAACTTACTCTTAATTCATAAAATCATATAACTAGAAAGAATCTGTCACGACCCGCCCTCGGGGTCCGTGCCGTGACTACCCCAAGCCCGCCTTCCATAGGCCAGGGGCTGGCGACTAGCACCAAGGCGTAAATCCCAGAAAAAGGGAAGGCATTGCCTTTGCAAGGTAAACAAACACCACAGAGTAAGCAAGCGGAAGTAAAACACTAAGTACAAAAAGAAGAGCTAAAAAGTAAAAAGGGGGCCGGAAATACAAGCCCAACTGTAAAGTACAACTCGAAAGGGAAAACAGCGACTGAAAAGTAAAGCTGCTACGCTGAGATGTCCACTGGAAATCCCACCTGAAGGGTGGGTACAGATAGCTCCTCTGCTCCTCGGGTCCCGCCATCCGCTCCGAGTATGTCCTGCCCAGTGGTCCACCTCCGGGTACCGCCTCGTCGTATAGTCCACCTCCAGGTACCGTCCAGTCCTCGAACCTTCGGCTTCTGTCAGCACTGTCCGTCGTCTGCAACCAACACAACGAGGTGCGGGCATAGCCCGTGCAGGGGTGAGTATAACGATACTCAGTAGGGACCCCGAGACCCTCAAGGTCTCACTAAAACCAACAAGGATAAACACAAGAAGATCTCAACAGATAAACCCTTCTTAGGTATATGCCCATACATATACCTAATTTATCAAGTAACCCATCTCAATCATGAGGAAACACAAGGATTGTGATAACGTCGTATAACCACTACCCGGGTATATGCCCATACATATACCAAATTTAGCAAGTGACCCATCTCAATCATGAAGTAAACACAATGCCAAAAGTCTCAGCTCAAACCAGGATTTTCATTATCGAAACCGTAACTGCTGAAGAGCTCCGTCTCTAGAGTGTACAGTGGTCCTGTCACGACTCCGAGGCCGCCGCTCACTAACCTAAGACTGCTGAAGTACTCCTCCTGTCGAGTACTGCGGGTCTGCTGCCAACTACCAGGCGCTCCGTCCGCTGAGGGTCTGCTGCCAAATACCGGGCGCTACCCAGAAAGCCTACTGAGGTACTCCTCCTGTCGAGTACCGCGGGTCTGCTGCCAACTACCAGGCGCTCCATCCGCCGTGGGTCTGCCGCCAAATACCGGGCGCTCCGTCCACTGGGCTAGTCGACTCACTCCAAGTCGAGTCGGTCAAGCAGTCGTCAGGTCTCAGCCGGCTACACGGTCTCCGTACTCTGCACGCTCGTCTCCGGGAGGGTCCGCTCCACGAGCTACTGGTCGATACTCCAAGTATCACAAAGTCCCGCAAAGAAGTATCTCAAAAGTCCGTCTCGTCACAAGGGTCTCAACGCAACAGACGGCGCGTCGATCGGACGCCCGGTCTGTGAGTTATTAGCCTTTTCGTCCCAGGGGCCCGGTTGGTTTCGAGTGCGAACCAATCCCGGCCGTATCTCAACTGTACCCCGAACTCCCATAGGGTATACTCATAGGGACCGTTACTAAACGTAAACACCAACGGCACTGACGGTTCGTCAAACGGACGTCCTGTCTGAAAGATATCAGCTTTCCCGTTCCAGGGGCCCGGTTGGATTTCGGGTACAATCCAACCCGGCCATACTCCGACTGCATCCAAAACTCGGGCGGAGTATGTCAAAAGTTCCGTCTCATCAAGAGGAAGTCAACGAAACAGACGGCGCGTCAATCGGACGCCCGGTCTGTGAGTTATTGGCTTTTTCGTCTCCGGGGCCCGGTTGGTTTTTAAGGCAAAACCAACCCGACCGTACTCCACCTGCATCCAAACCTCGGGCGGAGTATGCCAAAAGATCCGTCTCACTAAGAGGAACACTACGCGACTGACGGCACGTCAATCGGACGTCCGTAGCTCAAGATATGAGCGTTTCCGCTCCGAAGGTCCGGTTGGTTTCGTGAACGAACCAACCCGGACAAACTCAAAGTAACCCGAAACCTTGAGTGCGATATACCGAAACGACCGTCTCGATCCAAGGATCGCGTTGCCGCAGACGGTTCGTCATTCGGAGGTCCGAGGCTCAAGTTATGAGCCAAAAACCAAATCTGGTTCGAAACGGGGGGTCCGGGTCCGGGCCGACCCGGCCCGACCCCCCCCCCCCCCCCCTGGGGCGGCGCGGCGGCGCGGCGGGACGTGGCGGCCTGGCGCCGCGAGGAGGCTGCGCACGCGGGGGCTAAGCCCCGCGGTTCTCGGATGGCGGCGCGGCTTTGCCGCGCCGTTTTTGTAAAACAACGGCCCCCCTCCTGGGGGCCCGCTTTGAAGGGGATCCGGGGGAGCCGCCTGCCCCCCCCCCCCCCCCCCCCCCCCCGTGGAAACCGCTCCCCCCCTCATAAAGAGGGGGGTTTTAAGTGAAGGCCGGGGGATTAATTCCCCCGGTTTTTAAGGCTTCCGGCCGGCCAGCTGGCCGGCCGGTTTTTCTCAAATGGGACCGGAATTTCTGGTCCCCTCCTTCGGCTTCCGACGCCTGCGGCCCGGCTGCCGGTCTTCCCTTCCGCCGCGGCCCGGAACCGGCCGCGGTCTCCTCGTCCCGCCGCGGCCCGGAACCGGCCGCGGCGTTCGTCATCCGGCGCGGTGCGACGGCACCGCGCCCCTTCGCCGTGCTTTGATTCTTTTCAACGCGGCGCGACGGCGTCGCGTTCTTGAAGTTTCTACCTCGGCGTGGCGCGACGGCGCCGCGTAAAATAAACGTACGGTAATTCGCGTGGTGCGACGGCACCACGCCACTTTGCTTCCACCGCAAGAATTAAACAAGAACGATGGAGGGGGGGGGGGTCAGCCGTGTTCGTGCGGTCCGGCCCCCCTCGCGTTAACTATAACACTTAAATAAAATATTTCAAAGCCTCACGTAGACATGCGATCCACGAGCAAGAAATGGAATAATTAAAGAATTAAACAACAACCCCTACCTCGGGTATAAGTTCGAGGATTTGACTATGTCCGCGGAAGTCGACGTCGCGGAGATCGGGCGTCGCGGTAGTCGTTCGTCAATTCCGTTGACGAAGAGATACGTCCGATGTGATACGTCATTGGAGAAACCTCTTATGTCGACGAAGGGAATCCGAGGAGGAAGCGGCGTTCCCTCACGTTGACACCGAGGACGAAGAAGAGAGGCGTCGTTCTTCGTCGGAGTTTGAGCGTTCTTCGTTCTTCGAAGGTTCTTCGTCAAGTTGAAGAAGAAGAAGAAAAGCTTCCAAAGCTCTCAAGAAATCCTCCCAAGGTGTTAAAAGAATCCCCTAGAATAATATAAGCTTTAACTTATATTATTACATAACTTAACCACAAGAATTTCAAAGGTTTGAAATTCAAAAAGGGTTTAACTCCCTTAATTAATTAAGTAAACTTAAGCCATTAAAAGAGGCGTTAAAGGAGTTGGGAGGATTTGAAAGGTTTAGGGGTTCATGTGGGCCCCACCACACTTAATCCACCCAAGGGAGGTTAAGTGGGTGTGGGTCCCACTTCCAACCACCTTTGATAGGTTTAAACTAGATAAAAATAAAATTTGTTCTACACAACTTTTATTTAACTCAACTAAAAACCCCAAAAAATTAACATTCATCCCGCAACCAACGCAACTCCCAAAAAGGCCTCTTTAAGCGAATATCGGCGCTGCGAGTTCATCGGTGCCCTCGGATTTCAATTCCGAGCACCGGATCAAAAGTTAGAAATTCCCGCTCGTTCGTTCACTGAACGTACCCGAGCCAAATTTCAGAAATTAATTCCGGGTACTCCGGGCCTCGGAATCAAGTGCCGTCTGAAACCGCGCTCTTGTAAAATTCTAAAGAAAATTAAGAAAAAATTTCCCTTGAATTTTACGGGTCTTTACATTACTCCCACCTCAGGGCTTTACGTCCCCGTAAAGACACATCAAAAACTAGGGAAACAAAAGAGGGTACTGAGCACGCATCTGAGCCTCCTGCTCCCATGTGCTCTCCTGGAGATTCCCGTGCCGCCATCTGTTGCGCACAAGAGGAATCGATCGCCCATGTAGGACCCGCTCTTGTCGATCCTCTATCTCCACCAGGACCTCCGTAAAATTCACCCCATCGTCAACGTCAAGCTCCCCATGGTCAATGATGTGCGTCGGGTCGTGCACGTATCTCCTCAGCTGAGACACGTGGAAGACGTCGTGCACCCGGTGCAACTGAGGTGGTAGAGCCAGGCGATAAGCCACCTCTCCTATCCTACTGAGGACCTGGAAAGGCCCGATGAAGCGTGGAGACAACTTGCCGCCTCGGTCAAAACTCCGAATACCACGTCGAGGTGAGACCCGCAAGAAGACGTGGTCACCATCCTCGAACTCTAGTGGCCTCCGCCTCCTGTCAACGTATGACTTCTGTCGGCTCTGTGTTGTCCTCATCCGCTCCTGGATGACATGGACCTCCTCTGACGTGGCCCGGACCATCTCTGGTCCCACAAGAGCTGCAAGATTTCTTCTTTGCCGATAGGAGAAACCTGGTCTCATCCCCTGGATGAACCACATTGTTTGCCTAAAACAGTCAATCCTAACATGGATGATACTAATCCATACCAAGGATGACGTCGTAAGGCCTCGACTCTACTACTAAGAGATCCAACCGTTACTCTCGCCTCCAAGGGTTGAGTCACACTGTCGGCATCAGTGTGTGGTAACTGGTCTCCTCCAGTAGATGTCTCACAAGTGAGGGTCAAGTCAACAGTCAACTGGAACCTCTTAGTAACATCACAAAAGAGGACAGGAATGAAAACATCATAAAGGATGCGTCTTTTATTATTGCAGCTCATATTACAAGACGCTACACAAAAGCAACATCAACATGGAACTAGAAGTACAAAAGACGTATCCACTAGTTCCTCCCCTGTCCACCTGCTCCCAGAGCTCCATGATCGTATGCTTCAGCTGCCTGAAGCTGTGCTCTCGCATGTTCACCTACTCCCTGTGGTCGGGGTGGACCTCCTGGTGGTGGTGGTGGCAGAGCCTCAAAGTGTCGTCCACCACCTGCTGCTCGGCCAGCTCCTCTGCCTCGTCCGCCTCCTCCCTGCGGACCGCCACGGTCGAACCTCTTCCTCTGCCTAGGTGGTTCCTCAACCGTCTGCTGCTCCTCTGCATGGCGGGTCGGGCAGTCACGAGCCATGTGGCCTTGCCCGCCGCATGCAAAGCACTGTCTTCCACTCAAAAGACTGACTCCGCGCTGTGTGCCCTGCACTGCTGAGCCAGTGCCCTGAGGTCGTCTGCCTGAAGGTCTGGTCTGTCTGGACCCCTGAGTCATCTGTCGGCTACCTGCTACCGAAGACTCCGCTACGTGCCGCCCTGCGGTGGGTCGCTGCGCTGGTGAAGACTCAGCAAGGAAGCTCTCAATCAGAAGGGCCCGCTCCAGTACTCCTGTCTGAGTCGGTAAGCTGAGGGAGATCAGCGATTCCCTGATCTCGTGTCTCAAACCCTACTCGAAGGTCCGGGCCCGGAAGAATGGGTCTCGTACCATGTCGGTCGAGTAGCGCGAGAGATCGGTAAATCTCGCCGAGTACTGAGCGACCGTCATGCTGCCCTGCCGCAGCTGCAGAAGCTCCTGGATGCGCACCGCTCGGAGGGTGGCCGGGACGAACTCCGAGCGGAAGAGGCTCTCAAAGTCCGTCCAAAGTAGAGATGCCTCATCGTGCACCTGGAGCATCAAGCTCCACCATCGTCCTGCTGCTGCGTGTAGTAGGCTCGCAGCGAGGATCACCATGAGGTCTGCTGGTGTCCTCACTAGCCTAAACACTCGTACCACTGCCTCCAGCCAGTCCTCTGCAGCCTGGGGATCCGTCTCCCCGCGAAACCTGGGCGGTCGCTGGCGCTGAAACTCATGCAGTGCGCTGAGGCGACGTGCATCGTCAGCGGCTGCTGCTGGAAGCATCGGGGGCTCGGCGGGTAGAGCTACCGCCGGTGCCACTGCTGACAAAGGGCCCTGCACCGAGGCCTCGTCGCTCGGTGGGCTGTCGTCACATTCGATTCTCGGAACCCTAGCTGGCTGCCGTCATGGGGCCATCCTGAAAGAAACAACGTAACACGATCAAATGATTATACCTGGTGAGCTGACCTGGTTTGAGCTGTTTTAAGGGGAAAAACCTTTGAAAACACACACGCAATCAGTGTTTTCGTGCACAAAGTCGGAAATCAGTTGTCAGGGTCCTGGTGTATGGATACGTCGGCCGCCCGCACCAACACTGGACTCCCTGAACTGAAAACCACACTCGGTACCCTTAACACTATTGCTTCACAGAAAGAAAGATCAGAGTTATAAGTTCTGCGGTAGAACCGAACTCCTCTGATACCAATTTGTCACGACCCGCCCTCGGGGTCCGTGCCGTGACTACCCCAAGCCCGCCTTCCATAGGCCAGGGGCTGGCGACTAGCACCAAGGCGTAAATCCCAGAAAAAGGGAAGGCATTGCCTTTGTAAGGTAAACAAACACCACAGAGTAAGCAAGCGGAAGTAAAACACTAAGTACAAAAAGAAGAGCTGAAAAGTAAAAAGGGGGCCGGAAATACAAGCCCAACTGTAAAGTACAACTCGAAAGGGAAAACAGCGACTGAAAAGTAAAGCTGCTACGCTGAGATGTCCACTGGAAATCCCACCTGAAGGGTGGGTACAGATAGCTCCTCTGCTCCTCGGGTCCCGCCATCCGCTCCGAGTATGTCCTGCCCAGTGGTCCACCTCCGGGTACCGCCTCGTCGTATAGTCCACCTCCAGGTACCGTCCAGTCCTCGAACCTTCGGCTTCTGTCAGCACTGTCCGTCTTCTGCAACCAACACAACGAGGTGCGGGCATAGCCCGTGCAGGGGTGAGTATAACGATACTCAGTAGGGACCCCGAGACCCTCAAGGTCTCACTAAAACCAACAAGGATAAACACAAGAAGATCTCAACAGATAAACCCTACTTAGGTATATTCCCATACATATACCTAAGTTATCAAGTAACCCATCTCAATCATGAGGAAACACAAGGATTGTGATAACGTCGGATAACCACTACCCGGGTATATGCCCATACATATACCAAAGTTAGCAAGTGACCCATCTCAATCATGAAGTAAACACAAGGCCAAAAGTCTCAGCTCAAACCAGGATTTTCATTATCGAAACCGTAACTGCTGAAGAGCTCCGTCTCTAGAGTGTACAGTGGTCCTGTCACGACTCTGAGGCCGCCGCTCACTAACCTAAGACCGCTGAAGTACTCCTCCTGTCGAGTACTGCGGGTCTGCTGCCAACTACCAGGCGCTCCGTCCGCTGAGGGTCTGCTGCCAAATACCGGGCGCTACCCAGATAGCCTACTGAGGTACTCTTCCTGTCGAGTACCGCGGGTCTGCTGCCAACTACCAGGCGCTCCATCCGCCGTGGGTCTGCCGCCAAATACCGGGCGCTCCGTCCACTGGGCTAGTCGACTCACTCCAAGTCGAGTCGGTCAAGCAGTCGTCAGGTCTCAGCCGGCTACACGGTCTCCGTACTCTGCACGCTCGTCTCCGGGAGGGTCCGCTCCACGAGCTACTGGTCGATACTCCAAGTATCACAAAGTCCCGCAAAGAAGTATCTCAAAAGTCCGTCTCGTCACAAGGGTCTCAACGCAACAGACGGCGCGTCGATCGGACGCCCGGTCTGTGAGTTATTAGCCTTTTCGTCCCAGGGGCCCGGTTGGTTTCGAGTGCGAACCAATCCCGGCCGTATCTCAACTGTACCCCGAACTCCCATAGGGTATACTCATAGGGACCGTTACTAAACGTAAACACCAACGCCGCTGACGGTTCGTCAAACGGACGTCCTGTCTGAAAGATATCAGCTTTCCCGTTCCAGGGGCCCGGTTGGATTTCGGGTACAATCCAACCCGGCCATACTCCGGCTGCATCCAAAACTCGGGCGGAGTATGTCAAAAGTTCCGTCTCATCAAGAGGACGTCAACGAAACAGACGGCGCGTCAATCGGACGCCCGGTCTGTGAGTTATTGGCTTTTTCGTCTCCGGGGCCCGGTTGGTTTTTAAGGCAAAACCAACCCGACCGTACTCCACCTACGTCCAAACCTCGGGCGGAGTATGCCAAAAGATCCGTCTCACTAAGAGGAACACTACGCGACTGACGGCACGTCAATCGGACGTCCGTAGCTCAAGATATGAGCGTTTTCGCTCCGAAGGTCCGGTTGGTTTCGTGAACGAACCAACCCGGCCGAACTCAAAGTAACCCGAAACCTTGAGTGCGATATACCGAAACGACCGTCTCGATCCAAGGATCGCGTTGCCGTAGACGGTTCGTCATTCGGAGGTCCGAGGGTCAAGTTATGAGCCAAAAACCAAATCTGGTTCGAAACGGGGGGTCCGGGTCCGGGCCGACCCGGCCCGACCCCCCCCCCCCCCTCTGGGGCGGCGCGGCGGCGCGGCGGGCCGCGGCGGCCTGGCGCCGCGAGGAGGCTACGCACGCGGGGGCTAAGCCCCGCGGTTCTCGGATGGCGGCGCGGCTTTGCCGCGCCGTTTTTGTAAAACAACGGCCCCCCTCCTGGGGGCCCGCTTTGAAGGGGATCCGGGGGAGCCGCCTGCCCCCCCCGTGGAAACCGCTCCCCCCCTCATAAAGAGGGGGGTTTTTACGTGAAGGCCGGGGGATTAATTCCCCCGGTTTTTAAGGCTTCCGGCCGGCCAGCTGGCCGGCCGGTTTTTCTCAAACGGGACCGGAATTTCCGGTCCCCTCCTTCGGCTTCCGACGCCGGCGGCCCGGCCGCCGGTCTTCTCTTCCGCCGCGGCCCGGAACCGGCCGCGGTCTCCTCGTCCCGCCGCGGCCCGGAACCGGCCGCGGCGTTCGTCATCCGGCGCGGTGCGACGGCACCGCGCCCCTTCGCCGTGCTTTGATTCTTTTCAACGCGGCGCGACGACGTCACGTTCTTGAAGTTTCTACCTCGGCGTGGCGCGACGGCGCCGCGTAAAATAAACGTACGGTAATTCGCGTGGTGCGACGGCACCACGCCACTTTGCTTCCACCGCAAGAATTAAACAAGAACGATGGAGGGGGGGGGGGTTCGGCCGTGTTCGTGCGGTCCGGCCCCCCTCGCGTTAACTATAACACTTAAATAAAATATTTCAAAGACTCACGTAGACATGCGATCCACGAGTAAGAAATGGAATAATTAAAGAATTAAACAACAACCCCTACCTCGGGTATAAGTTTGAGGATTTGACTATGTCCGCGGAAGTCGACGTCGCGGAGATCGGGCGTCGCGGTAGTCGTTCGTCAATTCCGTTGACGAAGAGATACGTCCGATGTGATACGTCGTTGGAGAAACCTCTTATGTCGACGAAGGGAATCCGAGGAGGAAGCGGCGTTCCCTCACGTTGACACCGAGGACGAAGAAGAGAGGCGTCGTTCTTCGTCGGAGTTTGAGCGTTCTTCGTTCTTCGAAGGTTCTTCGTCAAGTTGAAGAAGAAGAAGAAAAGCTTCCAAAGCTCTCAAGAAATCCTCCCAAGGTGTTAAAAGAATCCCCTAGAATAATATAAGCTTTAACTTATATTATTACATAACTTAACCACAAGAATTTCAAAGGTTTGAAATTCAAAAAGGGTTTAACTCCCTTAATTAATTAAGTAAACTTAAGCCATTAAAAGAGGCGTTAAAGGAGTTGGGAGGATTTGAAAGGTTTAGGGGTTCGTGTGGGCCCCACCACACTTAATCCACCCAAGGGAGGTTAAGTGGGTGTGGGTCCCACTTCCAACCACCTTTGATAGGTTTAAACTAGATAAAAATAAAATTTGTTCTACACAACTTTTATTTAACTCAACTAAAACCCCCAAAAAATTAACTTTCATCCCGCAACCAACGCAACTCCCGAAAAGGTCTCCTTAAGCGAATATCGGCGCTGCGAGTTCATCGGTGCCCTCGGATTTCAATTCCGAGCACCGGATCAAAAGTTAGAAATTCCCGCTCGTTCGTTCACTGAACGTACCCGAGCCAAACTTCAGAAATTAATTCCGGGTACTCCGGGCCTCGGAATCAAGTGCCGTCTGAAACCGCGCTCTTGTAAAATTCTAAAGAAAATTAAGAAAAAATTTCCCTTGAATTTTACGGGTCTTTACAGAATCAGTCAAACTAACCAGGGACTTCACGAAGTCCAGTGGTAGGTGATAAATACCAGTCGCACTTTGGTTGTGGGTTCAATTCCCGCAGCATTGTCCGACGCGACGAGTTGTCACACGTTATGTGTGTTGTCCTTTTTCCAAAACTATATAATTCTCAAAACATTTCCCAAAATGAGATAAAATCTTCAAAAATAAACATAACATATTTTAACCTCAAGTTTATCTCATGCCTTTCATTTTCCATCATAACATATAATAACCCATAATTACCTCAAAAGTAAGGATCATATAAACCCTAATGGTTACCTTTTTAATTATTACCTAAACTTCCACATCGATTGGTCATCTCGTACATGATGCATTATAGAACATACCAAGGTTCACGTGGTTGATCATGACTCCTTGATAGTTGGTTTAGAACAACCACGAGTTTCCTCATTGAATACCCCATTTCATCGAGTCTCTTAATAAGAGAACCACCACAGTTTCCTTCATACCAATTGTCACTTTGGTGCCTGCGAGATCCATCCATTCACTAAAAACAGAAATGTCAGTGTGAGTATATCAACAAAACCATCATGTACTAATGAGGAAGGTAAACACTAAGATATACTTACTCATTCACTTTATCTAAAACTAGGACTCTTTCTGAAATCCTAACAATTATGGTAATGTCACTTATGCTTAGAGAATACACTAACCTCTAAAGTTATCTAAACCGAACTTTGATACCAACTATAAGACCAATACCTTAAACCTTACTTAATCTTGAGTTATTACAAGATTACACATTGAGGATCTTATCAGGTTTAGAGTTTTAGAGAATTAGATCATGAAACTTTCATTAAATTCCACATTTAAACAAAGTGGTTACATAAAAGACAATATTCATTCATCCCATCAACGGAAACATATTTAAAATAAAACACAGATTCTTTCTTGACACATCCTTGACACTATCATCACATCATGTACCTTTCCCTTGACCTGTGAAAAACATTTCAAAAACTTGGGATTAGCATAAAAAGCTCAGTATGGGTTATAAAAATATGGAAAGGAAACATGAGTTCATATATACATAAGAATGAAATCATACATTACCCATAAAACATTGGCACTTTAACATACCTCATCAAACCATGAATAAATCATATAAATCATAAGACATAAAGGTAACTTGAGGCATTCATTACATTATTATGTAGGGAGTAACCCTCTTGGTTACATTTTGGAATACCCATCACAGTATATTCCCTAAATCTCTTCGGATATACCTTAACGTTTCACTCATTCGCGTTACCCAATGCATTGGAGAGCTATATCGGGCTCACCCGCCCTTAGTTTATCACGGAACCACCCGTCTTCATAACAATGCCCAAGGACCATAACATAATCTTATCACATAAAACATGCATAAAGGAAACGTAACATTTCCACCTTTCAATAACAAGCTATCAATACAACACCTTGATATAAATACATTATGAAAACCATTTTCAATACCAAAATAAAAGAATATTAAAACATGGTATTTATTTTTCTTTTAAAAAAAAGGTATGGCTTGTAGAGGAAGCCGAAACTAAAATAATGGTCACGGCGGCGGAGAATTCGTTGTCGGCGCATACGTAAGACAAAAAAATTCCCTTTTTTCGTTTAGTAAAATGCTTCATATAAAAATAATCCTTTTGGATAAACATAAGAGTCAAAGGGGTTTATACACCGTATAAAAGAATGTTGTGTATAAAACAAAATATGCCTCAATGAAAGGAGAATGAGACGAAGTCCCATACCACCTTGAAGCTTTTAACATTTTAAACCATTAATATCCATATAAATAAATCCTTAAAACCATTTTTAAAACATGGATATTAATAAGAACAAATAATTAAGACATTTAAAGTGATATTTTGGTTAAAGGGGTTTTACCAAAATTAGAGACACTTGAATACAATAATTGAGGAATAACATTTAATAAGAACTTTATAATATCATGAGAATAAATGGATTCATGATATTATATTCCAAATGACAGTATATACTCCATATATGAGTGAATTGGTGCATAACAACAATGAAGTCTCAATAGAGATGTAAAATGTGATGAAATCCCTTATAAAGAAGGTATCCTTAAATTAAGGATAAATCAATCTCAAAATTATGTGTGACAAATATAAATACACCCAATATAATTGGATATTAAGTGTAAAACAATAAAAGGTCATTCACACTTATTCAAAGGATGACATATTCAATAACTACATGTTGAACCCAAAGAAATAGAAATTCGGTTAAAAAGTTCCCTTGGTAAAATTTGACAGCCTAACGGCGTCACTTCAAGAATTCAGAAAATGAGTTGATGAGAGATAAAAAGGGAATCTCATCACTTGGAAATAAAATTTACATCAATCAGGATATATAAGAACATATCCCAACATAATAGTATGTGAATTAAAAGACATAACAAATGAAGTCTTTTAAAAAGAGGAGGGTGAAAGGTTCCCTTACCGACTTGGGTAACTTTCGAAAAGTACACCCCATCGAAGAAGTGTCATACAATGAATATGTAAATACCCATAAATGGAATTATATTACAAAAGAAGTTTAATAATGGTCAGTACATAAACCAGTCAAAGGAAATTGTGGCAAATGTAGCATAAATCTCACGGGAATAAAAGTGAGATGAAAAATCTCTTACGAAAACTCGGCAGCCTAACGACGCCACTTAAAACTTCCAAAATGGATTGATGAGAGGAAATAGGGTCTCTCATCACATCAACATAAAGTTTACAGAAAGTGAAATATAAAAGAACATCCCCCAACATAACAAAGAGGAGCATAAAAGAAGTGACATAAATGAGAGTACTTAAAAAGAAAGAGAGAGGTTAGATCTCTTATGAAAATTCTGCAGCCTAACGGCACCACTCAAAACATCCAAAATGGATTGATGAGAGAGAATAGGGTCTCTCATCATATGTACATAAAAATTACAGTTAGATTAATATAAAATAACATCCCAATCACAAGAAATATGAGCTTTAAAGGAATGACATAAAAGAGTGTACTTAAAAAGAAAGAGAGAAGTAGGATCCCTTACATCGGGTCCGACTTGACCCGATCATTATTTAACGTCCTGAATAATAAACATGAGTTAATTTAAACTTTATTAAGAACCATTTTATGGTTCATTATTTCTTTTAGATCAATTATTTTCATGTTATAAACATTATGTAATCATTTAAGTTAATAATGTTTGTTTTGTTGATATTTGGTTCTTAAGTCGAAAGTGGACTTCTTACAATTACATGTTATTTGTTTGGTCAAAGGTTCTTTATATCATGAATGACATTCCTGATTTGGATATCATATATATCATATATATCCAGCATATACATGTATTTATAATATTACATAATCATTTAGAGGTAAGAGATGAAATGCACCGTTCATGGAGACGGTAAGCCGTACGTACGCATGAACACTACTTGTATTTCTTTGTCATATTAATGGAATTAAAACTAAATGAGAGGTATGTATATTTTAATTCCAGAATTATATTCATAATTTAGATGTATCATTAATCATATATATTTATTATATTCATGTACTTATAATAGTACATTACATTTGGGGATATGAAATGAAATGCACCGTTCATGGAGATGGTAAGCCGTACGTACGCATGAACGCTACTTTCATTTCTATCTCATACTTTAATGGAAATAAATAATAATTATATATAGGTATATTATAATTCTAGTATAAAATCATATATAATAACATTAAATCCATCCTTTATACATCCCACATATGGCATTAACGAATCACATCACTTTGAGGGGGCGGTAGTCCGCACTTCCTAAAATGAAGATATCGCTTATACCCAAAATGGAAGCCATAAAGGTAAGACACAAATGGAAAATACAGAAGCTTAAGTAAAACATAAAAATATTATATATCATATATAAATATAGTGACATCTTAATGGCTACCTTTGAAGGTGTTATATGAGTGTTGAACAATCATCGTTTCGTGTGGCAGAAATTTGCCATCCACGGAAATAGTATGTTCTTTAACCATTAGATGTAGGTGTGTGTAAGGGGAGATCTAATCCTTATTATAACAACATCCTAGTATATGTAAGATACTGGAGTTGTTACAAAAGAAATTAATAAAAAGAGTTTAGGGGGTTGGAGAGGCAAAATAAAATAAAAGGACTCAAGTGAACACATTACCTTAAAATCGGGTAACTCCCTTTGGTTTGAGCTCAAAGGCTTCCTTGGGAAGACTTCTGCCCAAAGTAAGGCTTAATGGAGTAATAGAGGGAAGTGGAGAGACAAAATGGGTAGGGTTTGGCCGATCCAAAGGCTTTGGGAGTGTGGGTAAGGAGGTAGAGGTGGGGGCCTATTATAAGAGGAGAGGAGGGGCACTCTTGGAATGTAAAGAAAAGTCACTTTATTTTAAAATGATATTAGGACTTAAGAGGTACCACATTGATGTATTTCTAGGATAAGGTGATAAGGGTTCGAAATACACTCATCAAATAGGTTTTGGACATGTGTAGGTCTTAGATATTACATTATCTTTCCATTTTATTTAAATCGTTAAATAATGAGGTCATCGCTGCATCATCATGATGTCATAAATATTTTAATTTATTTAATTTCTAAAAATTATAACAAAAATACTATGATGTATGAAATCTGTTTAGCTTTCTAATGAAAATTTATAGTAAAATATCTGACTTTTATAACCCCATGTAAATTTTTTTTAGTAAAACATCTCATGTGTGTGTCATTTTTACTTTAACTTTAAATAAAAAGATATTAATGTCATTTTCAAACCAAAGTGGCTCCATGGGGTCCCCAAGTTGACCCATGGATTTTCTTGGTCGGCCATGACACATCCAATAAGGGTAGGACATGTTTCTATGTATTTTCATTTTATTATAATATCATTTTTGCCTTAAATTGCTCAATTACCTCTAATCGTGATTAAAAACATAATAAATTACTATTCACCAAAAAATTATTTGTATCCCATTGAACCACATTTTACTTATTAATGACAACCATGTATGTCATATTTTTGAAATTCATAAAACAAAGAAGGAAAAGTTTCATTTAAACGGAAAAATCAGTTTTTATAAGTACCACTTAGTGGTTTCACTATTCATCAAAAATTGAAGTTTTTCAGAAAATTCCCAAAAATTCACCCGAAGATATATTTGATATTCAGAATTCAAAAATGATGTCTATTTTACAAAATTCAAAACATATAAGTCACATTAATTAATTTAATAATTAATTCTCGCTGTCATGACAAATAGCGTGTTTTTATGAAACAATAAGTATCAAAAGTTTGACACAAGTTTAAGTCCGATTTTAAAGTGAAATTAATTCCAATGACCACTATTGGATTTAATGGTAAAAATATATTCTAATTTCACTTTAAAACCAATTAAAAAGATAATATAATCATATAAATAAATTAGATTAAAAAGAGGTTTTGAATTAAAATACAACATTTTACACTATTCATTAAAAAAAAGAACTTTATCAGAAAGATACCAAAAATTTACACAAAGTAAATTTTGATGTCCCAATTCTAAAGAAGAGTTTTATTTGGTCCAATAGAATGTATAAGAGTGAACAAAACTATATTTATTTATGGTTCGCCATCAAAAGGTGATAAGTGAACCTTTAGTGAAAACTAGGGCATATATGCCTAAAATTGAATTCTTTCCGTATTTTAAGCCTTTATCTTTTATTGGATAAATGTAAAAACATTTAGAAACATATATAATCATATTTTAGTTATTTCTATCCATTCCCGCCACTACAACGGCTACATGTTAACTGCCATTTAAAATAATATTATTTTATTATTATAGTGCAACGTAAGATTCCCAAGAAACTCATTGTTGCGTGTTGGGTACGCCATCGAGCATAGCGTCCCCTTTAAAGTCATATTAATATATTTTTTCAAAAATATGGATAAATATGAAAATGTCATATTCTTTATTTACCTGTGGTGTTACAACAAAACCCATGTATAACGTTAATTTAATGTCACTAAAATATTCAATACATGATCCAATGTTTATTATCGAAACCAAAAAACTAAGTTGGTTCTTACTGAAGCCCATCCAATATAGAAAACTAAGCATCTCATCAACTAACCACTCACCACATATGGTGATTCCCACTATACATTGTAGGTCAAAGCCACCATATTCTTTTTTTGATTCCTCAATCACCAAAAAGGACCACTAGAACCTAAAACTCTATCTTTAATGCATATTCCTTACATTTCCCAATTATACTCACCTAAACATCTATAAGAGTGAAAAAAACAGATGCATCTATGATAACCATAGAAAGACAAAAAAATAATTATGCATACCAACCATCCATCCATGAACTAGGAAATACCCATATTTTCCATAAGATCCTATTTGTATTCCAAAAATGTTTCCTTCATTCAAAATTTTTTATTACAAATGAGGGATTAAACTAAACACAACCACCCTATTCACTAATCAAGATCAGGACAACCCCGACTAACTCATTTCCAAAATTCCCAACTCCCATAATAAGTACTTTGCCACTTTACAAAGCCATGACACATTATTATTAAAGGCGTACCCCACAGTCCAAAAACAACTATAACAATATATTAATGAATTATCATGAATGTCACTATTACAGAATAGGCCTTTAACAATGCTGGTATTTATCTGTACTAGAAAAAAGTGCTGATAAATGGTATATTTAATAGTGATAAAGAATGCGAAGATAATCATAAACATTAATCAATAATTTTTTGCACTGATAAATGGAATGTTTATCAGCGCCTTATTTTTACCACTGATAAATGGTGGCATTTTTTTGAGCCTTCATTTAAGGGAAGATAAAGCTATGAATATTTAAAACTAAATAGTTAATAAAATAAAAAATAAAAATGGGTTTATTAATAAGATATTAAAAATTATATAAATTAAATAATTTTTTATAAAAATGAATAAATTGATTACACATTATTGAATATTAATCATTTTATTTATTTTATAATTATGATAATTAATGTTTTGTAAATTATATAAACTAAATATATAGATATATATTAATGTATATAAATTTGATATATATATTACAAAATATTTATTCACATTACATTAAATAGAAATATATTTGTTGAAAAAAGTATTATAATTAATAATTTATATGAATTAAAAATACTATGTAATTGCATAGTGTAATGGACATATTATTGAATGTTATTTGATTTTTCAAATTAACATAGGTAAAATTTGTGTTATATTGATTTCATATATACATAATTAATACATATTTATATATAGTGCACCCACTAAAAATGTGTCCATTTTTTTAATACTATTAAAGTATATTTATTTTTAATTTATTCAATTACAATCATTTTAAATATATATGCATGCAATTAAAATTATATATTTACTAGGAATTTTAAAAATATACTTCTAATCAAATATTTATAATTGTGAATTTACTATATTTGTACAACCATATATTTATAATTATATGTATATAAATATTTTTTTAATAAATGTATATATATAAATATATATATTTAAAAAATGATAAAATTTAAAATAAATTTACTTAATTAATGAAAAAGTTAATATATTTATATTTATATATATTTATTAAATATACATAATTTTAGTTATATTTTTATATATAAATATATATATATTATTCTTTAAAAATATTTCTATAAATATACCTAAATAATTATAAAATTATAATAAATATGTATTAAAAATAATATTTTTAAAATATATATTCATATTTATATATATCTATTATGTATATATATTTATATTTTTATTATTTATAAATATTATTATAAATAATTTATTTGTGAAAAAAGTGATGATAAAATTAATATTTATCAATGATTATTACTTAAGCACAGAAAAAGGACACTTTATCATCACTTTTTATTGTAAATGCTTATAAAAGTGACCCGATCCGTTTTAAAAACCCAAACAATTTGTGATCCCGTTGTGATATTAGATGCTTTTCATTGAATCCATCCAACGCCGCCTCTCCTCCTCAGGGAATTTAAGCTCAAATCACACAACTTGACTGCCTTCCCTAGGTTGAACATCCCATCCAACATCTATAGTTTGGTTGATGATAAGGTTTTTGAAAATGGTATCATATTTTGTTCAATCTAGTAAGTTAGGCCTTATGATTTTCTTTGTGTATATATTTTTTTGTTTTGGATTTCTTCTTGAACGATGTTATAATTTATTTATGGTTCAGTCCTTGTGTAATATTTTTCTTGTAGATTATGAGTATAATGATTTCATTATGTTCTATTGTTTGATTGACTACTGATATGGATATCTGGTTTTTTATTTTTATTTTTTTTGAATCAATTTTCATCATTTTCTACATTTGTACCTCATCTTGCTCTACAAGCGTTATTTTTTCACTGTTTTGAAATCATTGAGAATCAAATCTAGTCCACAGATAAACCAATTAAATAAAAATTTATTTCACTATATATAATGGAGAAAGTTTCAATATAAAATCGTAAACAAATGAAACAATTTATTTAGCAAACCAAGTATTAGTAATGTGATGTTGTGATTGAAAAAGAGAAGCTGAATTTATAAAATTTATGTAAGGCAATTTTTTTATGTAAATTATGTTTTAATATTCTAGTTCAAGGGGTTTTCAATTAAAATATATTTTCTGATAACATTATTGTTTTATTTTAAGAGAAACCCTAGTAATGGTGATACCATATCTGTTTATTTTCAATGTCTCTCTATTTTTAAAATTATTATGGGGTTTTATTTATTTTATTATGTTGTGATATTTTTTTTGTAATGGTTATATAGTTTTATAAATGCATGTTTATTATATATATATATATATATTTAAATTTATGTCATTATAAAAATTTATATGTGTTTTCAAATCTTATTATGTAAGGGTGATTTTGAAATTATTTATTCTCAAATTCTAGTTCTAGAATTTCAAATTGTAAAGAGATTATATTTTTTTAATTAAAAATAATGGTGAAATGTGCTTTATTTTTGAAATTATGTGTATTATAATTTCTAGGTTATATATATAAATATTTAAATGTGTCTGCGATAGACATTTTAAGGGATGGTGTATATTTTTACATTGTTGGTGATATATCTTATTGATGTGTATTATAGTTTTATGCCTTCTTTATGATGAACCCAATATGATGGATATGAATCTAAAATGGATTCACACTAATCATTTAAAAAACAAGTATTAGTATAGAGTTAAATATTTCACTGTGTTTTCAAGAGATCAGTTAGGCAACCATTCAAAAATACTATGTTCGTGTTAACATTGTAGTTATTCTAGAAATATTAGTTTGGATGAGTTGGAAGAATGTTTTATTATTAATGTTATTGATCAAAGATATAAATCATAGAATAACATGTGTAATAACTAAATGTGGACACCAATTATGATGATAATGTGGATTAGGAATCATTTGATATGAATACCTTTTTAAATGATAATTGATATCACATAGAGGAAATAACCATGGTAATTGAAGACAACCTTCATTAATTTCCAATGTTGTTTGAGGAGTTAAATAAATTTTCTATGAAGCCATTTTGTATTGGATTTATTAGATACACATCATTATCAGCAGTATTGAAGTTATATATTTTTAAAGTTGGAAGGAGATAGAGTGTCACCATCTTGATAGAACTACCTGGTTTCCTGAATGATATTCTAGTAGAAGAAAATGATCTCCCAATCCAAACATTTGATCCCAATAAATTTTACGTTTAATGGGAATGATCTATAAAAATACATGATTGTCCAAATGATTAACATTTTTTTCTAAGGGACCATGAATAACTCATAAAATTACCTATGTTCGGAACATATCAAGGTAATAAAAATTATTCATGTACTCTAAAATATGTATGGTAAATTCCTATCATTTCAGGGCTTTGAAGACTTTATGGATGTTAGGAAACCAGAAGACAATTAAAATGTAATGAAGATACAAGATTGAAAAATGCGAACATACATCATCCTGTAGATTCTCCTTAGTGGAATGAAATTTATAACTAGTTTCTTGAATTAGGATATGAGACAATAAATGTTCATCTTACATTATCTCCATATGGAATAATTCTTTTTGGTTTACTGAGTTTTACCCATTGTACATGTCCTATCATGTTTGAAAATTATAACTTTCTACCACGGTTATTCATTAAGTGAAAATACATTATATTTCCACTTATTATAACCAAACCAAATGAACTCATTAATGATATTGATGTTTATTTGGATCCATTGACTGAAGATCTAAAATCGATGTGATATACATGTGTTACAATGTATGAATCTCATAAAAGTAAACAATTCACATTTAGGTCTATGTAGTATGGAACAATAAATGAATTCCCCACTTAAGGAAATTTCTCAGGCTATAACATTAATGAAATTTTGGGGTGTCATATTTGAAAAAAACACACATACTCAGTTTGGTTGAAAATATCATTGAAGAATGTGTTTTTAGGATATTAATTTTATTACCATAAATGACATATATAATGATCATAGATTACATAATTCTATAAAAATAACAAAGAAATACATCCCCATCTCTAGGAATGTGTGATATACTATTCAAAAATGTAAAAAACATTGAAACAATTTTCAAAAATCCATTTTATAAAATCCTTACCAAATTTGGTTGGTAGAATAGATCAAATTTATTTGAATTAATATATTGGAATTGTTTTTATGTCAGACCTTTTCTTGATGCTATGCATGTAAAATAATGTATTTGAGAGTGTTATTGGAACATTACTAAATGTTACCAGAAAAACAAAATATGGAATAAATGCTAGGTTAGACTTTATTGAAATGGGGATGAGGGAATAGTTGGCACTAGTGAAGGGTAAAAGGTGGACTTTTCATCCTCCACCAACTTACACTCTATTAAAAAATTTCCAAATTTCCCTTTTCCTTACTAGTGAAAAATTTCCATAAGGTTATTCATAAAATATCAAGAATATCATGTAAATGACTAATTCAAAGTAAAAAGGACTAAAATCACATGGCTATCAAGTTTTGAAGCAAAATTTAATGCACGATTTTTTCTGTTGAATTATTCCTTAAAATCTACAACACACTTTAAAAAGACTCTATTTCATTTTCCAAATCATATGTAGTAATTTTGTAGACCTTGTGACATTTACCATCATGAATAAAGAGATTGCAGTGATATTTTTTGAATTAGAAATGTTGTTCCCACCATAATTATTTGATACATTGTTCTGCATGATGGTCTACTTTGTTAAAGAGGTTCAACTATATGGTCTGGTCTATTACAGATGTATGTACCCCGTTAAATGATATATAAATATTTTTTAATGTTATGTCATGAATTGATGTTAGCAAGAATGTGGTATTAAAAATGATATATTGTTGAAGAATATATTGAATTATATACCTATTATCTATCTGATGTTGAAATCATAGGTCTCCCAAAGTCTAACCACAACAAATGCCTTATTGGAAAATGGATTTCCAGGTAAGATTTTGTTACAGTTACAATGATATAGAGTGAGAAATTGAACTATTATATATTACCAAATAGTGAAGATGTCGACCCATACATTGAATCCCAAAAATAAATTCATAGAGACTTGATTCCATTAGGGGATGAAGGATGGATATCAAATACACATAATAAACAGTTGATTTGATGGTTCAATGATCAAATTTATAAAGAGTTATCTAAAATCCTGAATTCAATTGTTGAGTGACTTCAATGGATATCCATAGGATGGAATGAAAATGTTATATCTTACACTAGGTTTTATATAAATGGTTATATTTTATATATAAACGGACATGGTGACCTCAGTACAATGAAAAAAAGTGGTCTCATTCATGTGGCCGAATCAATTCATAAATCTGGTTCCAAGGATTGAAATCCTATTAATGAAAATATGTCATGTTTTCGAATTATCAAATAGATATACAAGTTGATTATAAAACATTGAAAGCATCACATAACTGTTGAAAATTGGTTGAGAATATCAATTGAGTGAATGTTGATGAAATGGGATTTATGATGGTGAATTTCAATGTACAAGGGGAAAAAGAAGATCCATTCATAATGGCATCAAAAATTATGCATATATTTTACCTCTCTAGTCCAATGAACCGGAATTGGTCGATTGCCCTGCTTGTCCCTAAAATAATTGTCATGTAATATAGACATTTAATCGAGTACAATCCTTTCATTGGGACATCAAAATTAGTACATTTTAGTCCCAATGTATACAATATATTGTACATTAAATGAGACCAAAATTCTGAATTTTGGATTCATGAGAGAGGAACCAAATCCTTAAAAGTTCAAAAAAAATGAGAGAGTTAAATGATAATTCAAAAGTGTTTTTTAATATATTGTATTTTTTCTCATAATATTATATTGTACCCACAAAATTAACACAATCTAAATAAAATTATTGACTACTCATGCATACAATCTCTTTTGTGCATGATAATGATACTAATCCATCATAAGAACAAACTATTATAAATGAAACCTAATGAGAAGATGTAAATGTAATATTAGGATATATATTCTTGATTTTACTGGAAATTTTTTAATGGAACATTGATATAATTTTGATTATTTCTTATAGGGGTTTTTTATTTTATATGACTTATATAACTCTATGATTCCTTTGGAAGAAGAGAAATGATGTTTTCTCGACTCAATCACAAAGGTAATATTGATGTTCTCAAAGGAGAATAATTTTCTATATAATTATGGTATTGTTTCATATTAATGATTATTTTATTTTTTTCGTATTACTATCATAATAATTTTTACTTTATATAGTATGAATCTTTTGTTTGAGTTGGGAGGGATCCTTCCATCATTCATGCCTTTTCCCCCTAAACCTCTATAGACTCATTCTACTTCAAAAACATGCACTCCTATAATGTTGAAATTTATCACATTTATTATGGTTTCTTCCACTAATCAATAACATAGGTAATCGTGATATTTTCACAGTAAAATCATTATCCATTGAATTATTTTGTTGTTTTCTGTTTATGATTAATATATTTTTTTCTTATTACTCATCAAAATATTTTTCTTATGTATGTTTATTTTGTTTGAGTTGAGGTGGTCTGTTAGATGATACTCATGTAATTTTTTTAGTTTGACAAATAAATTTAATAGAAATCATTGATACATTGATATTTTGGGTTGTTTTTATATTTAGGTACCTATTGGAATAAAACACACCTCAATATGAAATACGATGTGGCCGGTATGACTCCAAGTATTTCTTTCTATTTTAAAATAGAATTAATTTTATGAAAAAAGATAGTTGACATACTCAAAACCAATATTACGTATTAATATGGTTTTGATACATTAATACAATGACCCATAAGTTTCTTTTTATGTGTACGAAACAACCACACATAAATCCGATACATGATATGATCGAAATGACTCAATGCATTTTTATGAGTTTAAAATCGATATATGACTTTAAAAAGTGACCCTCAATGAAAAATAAGAAACCAATATCAGATTCTATTATTAATTTTTGTAATTAATTCATAAATCATATGTGTTGTGTAGAAAGTTGTCTAATGTTAAATTGATCCATGATGTGATCCATATTAGTAAAATTCTGTGTTTTATGTTTAAAATTACATTTTAGTAAAAATGAAATTGACAGAATAAAAATATAGAAAAAACATAAAAATTGTAAAGATACATTAGAAAAAAGGTCTATAATTCATTTAGAATTTATAAGAATCAGCTGCACCTGAATCTAACGCATGGTGTGACTGGTATAACTCCAAGTGAATCATTTTTTAAAGTTGATATAAATATTAGTAAAAAACCTAAACAACTCAAAAAACCTCATTTATAATGTTTTGACAAATTATGAAAATATCTATATGTGATTTGAAAAAATTTAGAATCATTGAATCCTCAATCCAATGTACTGTGTGACCAGTATGACTCCAGGTGCATGTTTTTATTTTTAATTGACATCAATGTTAGTCAAAAGGACAATTGGCAAACTCAAAATATATAAAATGCATTTATATTGTATAAATACACTAGGAAAATGATCCCTCAGTCATTTATAATGTATAGGGTTCCGCCACACTTCAATCCAATACACAATTTTCCCAATACGACTCAATATTACTTTTATTAGATTAAAATTGGAATTTTGGTTCAAAAAATTCAATCACATAAAACCTAGAAATCACATTAACAATTTCATTATGATATATGAAATTGATTCATAACTCATTTTTGATGTGAACGAATCAGTCTCACATCAAACTGATCCTCGATGTGATCAGAATGAGTCAAAAGTGCATGTTTTCTGGATAAAATGACATTTTATTAAAAAAGAATACGAACGTACTCAAAACTGAGGGAACACATTAATATTGTTTTGATACATTAATATAATGATCCAAAAGTCTTTTCAGAAATGTTAAATTTTGTTTCACCTCAATTTTAGGAAAAGTTTTGTAACACCCCAAGATTACATAGTGTGTTATTTCCTCAAAAATAATTCAATAACTTGCACTACAAGCAACACCGAGTTCAAGCGCACCATGACTTACCGAACAAGCCGTTCAAAAGTGGCTATGAATAAATTTTTAAATTTATATAATCCTTATAATTTTAGAATCCATATTATGAGTTTCTTAGACATAATGTAAGAACAAACTCCTTTTTTCAGATTAAATAAGTATTTTTAAAAAATGCACTTTTACCAACTTTAATAGTGAACCCTTTTTAAATCCAATATTTTAAAATTTTATATATTAAATTTGACTAAATAAATTTATTCTTTAGAATGGAGACATAAAAAAATTTATAATGTAACACCCCAAGCTTCCACGGTACGCTTCTCTTTGAAAAATACAGTAGCGTGTGTTGTACGCAACTTCGAGTTCTAACACACACTACAACCAATCAAACTAGCCGTAATGAATAGTAATACCTAAATTTTAAAATTTTATAAATTTTATCTCTCAAAATTGACTTCATTTTTGGATTCAGAATAACAAATTTATCCAAGGGTAAAATTTTGGTACTTTTGGAATAACTTTTATATTTTGATGAATAGTGAAAATTACTAAATTTTAATTTGAAAAAAAAAATTTTAATCAAAATAATTAGTGGTGATAAATTATGAATTTGAGTGGTTTTAAAGTATATTTAGAATATATTTTTACCATTTAATATAATGTTGGTCATTGGACAAAGTTTCACAATTAAACCAGACACAAACAAGTGTCAATCTTTTGATAGTTATTATCTCTTAAAAACACACTTTTTGTTTTAACAACGGGAATTAATTTTAAAATAATTTCTGCCACTTCTATGTTTTGAAATTGGAAAAATGGATTCTATATTTGGAATCAGGATTTTAAAATTGTGTAAATATGTAACTTTTATTTTTAGACATTTTGAATAATTACTTCGGTAATTATTTTATTTACCATGGTTAAAGGGTAAATCCGGTAAATAAGGGTTATAAAATAATATTATAATAATAAAAAATTACCCTAAAACGTATCCTAACCTTATTGGTTTATACATGTCCGACCATGGTCAAATTTGGGTCGATTTTGGGACCCCATGGAGCCACTTGTAAGTGATAGGGACACTTTATTTTAATTACGTTAAAATGAATACAAAAATGACCCAAGCATATATCTTTTAGAAAAACAATTTTTACATAGGGTTATATATGTTGTATTTTCGACTATAAAGATTAATTAGAAAGATAAAAAGCATTCCTACAAATTTTATTTTATTTATAATTTTTTGACATTAAATAATGTAATTTATTTATGACACAATGGTGATGTAGTAAATACCATAATAGTGAAAAACAAGAATAGTTGATATTATAAATACCAAAATAAATTTAATTTGAGACTTTTTTTTAAATACATATAATTTTCAAGGTTAATATGAAATTTGAGGATTGATTTAATTAACTCTTTTCTAAGTAATCATTCTGTTATAAGATTTACAAAAATCAATTATTGAATAGTGTCAAAATTGACATAAAAGAGTTTTTAAAACAAAAATTATATTATTAATTGATATTAAATTCTTAAAAATCTAAGGATCGGCAAAGAGACTTATATCATGATAGGTGTATCATTAATGGACCACTTGGTGGTCTCTTGGATGTATATAGTATGTTTATTAACCATATAATATAAAAATACAAAGAGACATTGTAAAAGTGAAACTAATTAACTAAGAGTTAATACTTAAAGATAATGTTTATATAGTAACCAAAACATATCTAAATTATATTGGTTGAGTGATTTTCGACCCATCCCCACCTGAAACTTTAAATTATCCACTTTTGAGACATTAGAAACCTAATATTAATTTATTATAAAACAATATTTCTAGCTTTTCCAAAGGTGCCCCTCACCCCTCTTATAAAAGGGCACTCCCCCTTCTCAATAATTCACACATTCAAAGCCTTTTGGTTCGGGAAAACCCTGACCAAATACTCTCTAAACTTCCCTAACTTCATCCTAGAGGCCTTCCTTTAGTCAGAATGCCATCCTAAGGATCCCTTTTGATCAAATCAAAAGGAAGAACTCGAAGAAAAGGTAATGATTTCACCACCCTTTTTCAAGTTCCTTTCTTCTTCCACTTCTTCATTATTTGTTATTACCATTATAAAATAATGATTCCAATATCTTATATATAATTTAATATTATTATAAATATGGTCCAACCATATACAGTATTCTATCCATCCTTTGAATGACATATCACCATACGTGCGTACATACAGCTTACCGTCTCCAGGTCTTGGTGTAATTGTTATTCAATATATTATTATTTGGATGGATATAATAATGATTTTTAATTCGTGTAAATTATAAATATAACATGATAATGATTCTTTATATATGATATACCATGAAATTATATATTATTTAAATATCAAAAGAATTATATTTTTGCTCGTGCGTACGTACGGATTACCGTCTCCACGACGCGATAAGATTCATTTCCAAGTTCACCATTCATCGACGATTATAAAAATATATATAACTAATAAGTATGTAATATATTACATAATAAATCTACTGGAGATATATATATATAATGATTTATTTACTTACATATATCTTATTCACTTACTTCCGTTCAATACTATATGAAAACAGAAACAACGTTTATGCGTACGTACGGACTACCGTCTTCATAAACGGTGTCTTCCATTTCATATATATGTCTATTATAAATATTTATATTCTAAATATATATGATATATTTATCATGTTTTATATTCTGTAAGTATTTAAATCATGATCTAAGTGATACAACCAAGAGTGACAAGTTAAAACACGTACGATAAAGAAAGTGATTATTACCCGAAATGTTAACTTATCATGGAAATTATTATTAATTGGTTAATATAAAGTCATAAATGAATCATGTATGATATCATAAATATTAATATGGTTCTGGTATAATTTAATAACATATTATGATCTTCGTACAGGAGCTTAAACTTACCCTCGACTAAAGGAAAGAGCAAGGTAAGGGGTTTTCATGTCACTCCTTATTCCAATGAGATTCATTCCATATTGCCACCATTACCTTTTGAGTTGTGTATGTACTGCAAATAATTATATTCTTTGTGTAATACAGTTTAATTTTTGTGTATCTACATATTCATTGTATGATACCTCTTTCATTGGTTGTACGTTTTGTAAGTTACCAAATTGGTAAGGGTTTATTTCGCAATCTCTTCATTATCCGAGGATGTTTATACGTAATAATCTAGTGGGATTTCTTTATCATCCACATCCATGTTTCATCAAAATGTATTTCAAAACATTTTTACTATTTACAAAGAATATGGGTTAAAGACATTTATACCCTTGTTTGACTTTTTATAAGAGGTTTATAAAGGAATATTTCCATTGTTTTCCAAACAAGGTGTTTTTAACCTTTTGACAAAATTAAGGTAAGAATGTCTTTTTTTAACTTATACGGCGGGTGTGGTTATTCTCCACCATTATTACACCTTTGAAGCTTCCTTCACAAGCTTATAAAGATATTTTCAAAAATAAAGGTTTTCTCTATAATTATGCGACTTTTAAATGATTTCAAAAAAAAGATATATTTCTCTCAAATAGTATTGATTTCATCTATATCAAAATCCTTTGATAAATTCTAATATTGTTTCAAGTTGATTTATTATGATACAAATCATTCATATTATATTTAAGGTTTTGTGTTATTTTTGACTATGGATGAGTTATTTTTATGCCATTAATGGTTTATGATTAAAGGTTTGACATTTTGTATGTTAGTTTTAATATGAATGTTTATGTTATATTGAATCCTCTTCTTAAGATGAATGTGTTGGAATAGTATGTTCCGGGTTGGGGACCGGTAAAAGTAAGCCCTCTGGGTTGGTGTCCGGTTATTAGAGGCACTCCGGGTTGGTGTCCGGTTATTAGAGGCACTCCGGGTTGGTGTCCTGTTATTAGAGGCACTCCGGGTTGGTGTCCGATTATTAGAGGCACTCTGGGATGGAGTCCGGTTACAGAGGCTCTCCAAGTTGGGTTCCAGTTACAATTATCCCTTAGGTCTTGGCGCGTGGCCTCGACACAGAAATTAAAGTTCAGCATCATGCATTCTATCATTATGAAAGTGGTATGGGACATTTCATGTGATTATTCCATTAGTAGAATATCCATGTCAATTTGTAAATAGAATTATTTCATTTTATTTCTACCATATTATGCTGAAGTTCAAGTTTAAAAGGCTTTTGTTTTAGTTTTATACATTGCCTTAAATTTTTATACTTATTTTTGAATGTTTCTGTTGTATTGATTACCCTTACTGAGCATTTGAGCTCACCCCTTTCTAGGTTTTACTTTTCCCAAGATTCCAAGAAGTGTAATGTGATTGATATGCAGGGATAAGACAAGGGAATAATGGCGTTCATAAAGATTATTTATGTTGTATTGTACGTCTTTAAGTGAAAATGTAACATTAATGTATGTGATCTATTTTTCCAAGACTGCTAAATTGATCGGTCCTTCGGGACTTGATTCCTTGTAATTATGCTAATGTATTAAAATAATGCACCGACTCTGGGTGACTGGGGTCGGGGAGTTACAGTTGGTATCAGAGAAGTTTAGCAATAACCTTGGAAACTAGATTTAGATAAACTCTAATTAGAGCACATAACCCTAAGATAGACTTTGAAGATTAGTATAGAAGAACTGATTAGAATTTTGGTGTTGTAGATATTTTGTGAGTTTTCTGAGCAATACATCTCTGTCTGGATACGAGCATGTAGAGGCGGCTCTGGCATAGATGTACCAATGGGTAAAACCCGAATACACCACTTTGAGCTAGACTCGAACAGGAACTGGTGCACGACAACGGGCCTTGCTGCACTCTTGGTTACGACACTCCCGGGGGGTATGCTTAGGATAAATCTCATTTTATTTACAAACCATTATGAAGGGAATATGAGTATATACTTACCTAAAGAAAACTTTTTTATGATTATGGATTATATCCATAAACTGTTCAATTTGTGTTAGGTATTTTACAAGTTTAGTAATTATTCATTGAAATTCATACACTGAACTATTTTATGCTATTGTATAGAAATGGTGCCCATTGGAAGGAATGTGAACTCCCGTATTACATATGATCCAAAGAGTAAGAAGGATCATATCTTTCGTGGTACTAAGGTAGAATTTAGAAGTGAAATAGTTTCCCACATATTATCATCATATGAAGAAATAGTATCATGTGTTGATAAGATGAGTAAATAATTCTCGTAGTACTATGGCTTTGAAGGGAAATAAGATAAGAAAAGGTTGGAAGAGAGAAAGATGGATAAAGGGAAGAGGGAAAAGAAGAATTTTCCCATATGTGATAACTGTGGTAAGAAACACCCTGGAACTTGTCTGAAAGGAATGAGAGTTTGTTATAAGTGTGGAGGAAAAGGGCACAAAGTATGTGACTGAAAGGGTAAGAAAATGGTTTCAAATGTACAATGCTTCATTTGCATGGAGTTTGGACACTACGCGAACCAATGTACTAGTCATCAGACTCTGCCGCAAATGATGCAATTGGATAATAATCAAGCTATGATACTACCACAAATGAGGAGGAATGACTAGTGTTCTTATGTTGTTATTTTAGAATTATTTCATTTAAGTGTTGTATCAATAATGTTCTTGAAATAAATAAGGATTGTACTGTAGTACTATTTAATTAAGGATTTGAGATTTTATGGTACTATGAAAAGTGACTCTACAACGAGTTAATTTTTTTGGTAATTACATGGTTGAAGGAAAAATAAACCTTAATATGGTCCTAATATTAAGGTAGTGATTTTGGAATAAGAGATGGTTGATTTTGGTAATTCAGGATGATGTAGTGTTTTAAAAGAATATATGAAGAAGGCATTCACATGTTATTACCTGGCAAAAGGATCCTCATTATGTTTATCTTCCTTGTAAATTTTGGACTGTGAGTTTGGATAATATTATTTTGGATAAGTCTAATGGTTGGAATGGATTATGTTTGAAAGGTTAGTTTTTTGGATTTTTATAAAAGGAAAACATGCAGACCGTGTGACAACCCATCGTGTCACACAAAGCTGTGGGAATCGAACCTACAACCATAGTGCAATTGCGATTTATCGCCTACCATTGTGCTACATGAAGTTCCTGGATGGTATAATGTAGTTTCTTTACATAAAGGGTCTGATATGTGAAATATAAATTCATAATATTTGGAACCCTATACGATTAGGATAAATAGAGTATTTTTGAGTTGTATTATGTTTTGGGGTGAAAGATGAGTTTGTGGTAGAAATTTATTAATGGATAGAACTCTAATTATAATGTAAGTATATCTCCTTATGATCTTAGCCAATCTCATAAATAAATTCCTTAACATTAAAAAAAGGAACATAGAACAAAAATGTTGTCCTAGATGGTACCTTAGATAATCACTAATTTATGGCTTTGGGATTGTTGGATTTTTCATAATCATGTTCTCTACCACTCTCCATCAGATAATTGATGGTTATATTTCTCTTCCATATCCATATTTTCCCACATGGAACCCTAGTATGTGTTAATTTCGAAAATCTTCATACTTTCCACTCATTATTTTAAATAGAGGTTTCATTAATACATTTTTCGATGCGGGATTTCAACTAAGATATTTTGAAACATAAAAAATGTGTTATCCAAATAACTTATGTTTTGTTGAACCGATGGTATTTTAAATCATCATAGATTGATCAATTTAAGGACCTCAATTTTAAACACGATTGTGATTGATGACCTCAATCACTACCTATAAATATTTAAGTTTTTCCTCCAGTTATATGTCTACAATTGCCACTAATTTTCTCCTAATCGAGATCATAATTTGGTGGTGACCCTTTCACTTCTCTTTTCCTCATATTAAGACTAAATTTTAGTAACCCAATTTCCGATGTGGGTTTTCCCACAAAGATATTTTCTATTTTGAACCTTTTATTTTCAAAGAACAATTTCAAATTGTGAGGACCCAATTTATTAAAGGAGGGGAGAATGTAACACCCCAAGATTTCATAATGTGTTATTTCTTTAAAATAATTCAATAACTTGCACTACATGCAACACCGAGTTCAAGCGCACCATGACTTACCAAACAAGACGTTCAAAAGAGGTTATGAATAAATTTTAAACTTTATATAAACCTTATAATTTTAAAATCCATATTATGAGTTTCTCAGACATAATGAAAGAACAAATTCCTTTTTTCAGATAAATGAAGTATTTTTCAAAAATGCACTTTTACCAACTTTAATAGTGAACCCTTTTTAAATCCAATATTTTAAACTTTTATATATTCAGTTTGACTAAATAAATTTATTCATTAGAATGGGGACATAGAAAAATTTACAATGTAACACCCCAAGCTTCCACGGTACGCTTCTCTTTGAAAAATACAGTAGCGTGTGTTGTACGCAACTTCGAGTTCTAACACACACTACAACCAATCAAACTAGCCGTAATGAATAGTAATACCTACTTTTTAAAATTTTATAAATTTTATCTCTCAAAATGGACTTCATTTTTGGATTATAAATATCTAATTTAGCGTAGGGTGAAATTTTGCTACTTTTTGGATAACTTTTATATTTTGATGAATAGTGAAAATTACTAAATTTTCATTAAAAACAACTTTTTTAATCAAAATAATTAGTAGTGATAAATTATGAATTTTAGTGGTTTTAAAGTATATTTAAAATATATTCTTACCATTTAATAAAATGTTGGAAATTGGACAAAATTTCACAATTAAACCGGACATAAACAAGTGTCAATCTTTTGAAAGTTATTATCTCTTAAAAACACATTTTTTGTTTTAACAACGGGAATTAATTTTAAATTAATTTCTGCCACTACTATGTTTTGAATTTAGAAAAATGGATTCCATATTTGGAATCAGGATGTTAAAAATGTGTAAATAGGTAACTTTTATTTTTAGTCATTTTGAATAATTACTTTGGTAAATATTTTATTTATCATGGTTAAAGGGTAAATCCGGTAAATAAGGGTTACAAAATAATATTATAATATTAAAAAATTACCCTAAAACATTTCCTAACCTTATTAGATGATACATTTCCGACCATGGGAATCTTTGGGTCGATTTTGGGACCCCATCGAGCCACTTGTAAGTGATAGGGACACTTTATTTTAATTAAGTTAAAATGAATACAAAAACGACAAAAGCATATATATTTTAGAAAAACTATTTTTACATAGGGTTATATATGTTGGATTTTTGACTATAAAAATTCATTATAAAGATGAAAAGATTGCATACATAATTGTAGTTTATTTATAATTTTTAGACATTAAATAATTTAATTTATTTATGACACAATGGTGATGCAGTAATTACCATAATAGTGAAAAATTAGAATAATTGATATTACAAATACCAAAATAAATTTAATTTGGGACTTTTTATAGATAAATATAATTTTATAGGTTAATATGAAACGTTAGGATTTATTTAATTAAATTTTTTTCGAAGTAATCATTCTGTTATGAGTTTTACAAAAATCAATTATTGAATAGTCTCAAAATTGACATAAAAGAGTTTTTAAAACAAATATTATATTATTAATTGATATTAAATTCTAAAAAATTTAAGGTTCGGCCAAGAGACTTATATCATGATATTTGTATCGTTAATGGACCACTTGGTGGTCTCTTGGATGTATATAGTAAGTTTATTAACCATATAATATAAAAATACAAAGAGACATTGTAAAAGTGAAACTAATTAACTAAGAGTTAATACCTAATGTTAAGGTTAATATAGTGACCCAAACCTGTCTAAATTCTATTGGTTGAGTGATTTTCGACCCATACCACCTTAAACATTAAATAATCCACTTTGGAGAAATTAGAAACTGAATATGAATTTATTATAAAATAATATTTCTAGCTTTTCCAAAGGTGCCCCTCACCCCTCTTATAAAAGGGCACTCCCCCTTCTCACTAATTCACACATCCACAGCCTTTTGGTGCGGCCAAACCCTGCCCAAATACTCTCTCAACATCCCTCTACTCATCCTAGAGGCTTTTGTTTAGTCAGAAAGCCATCCTATGGATCCCTTTTTATCAAATCAAAAGGAAGAACCCGAAGAAGAGGTAATGATTTCCTCACCCTTTTTCAAGTTCCTTTCTTCTTCCACTTATTATTTCATTGTTATTACCATTCTGAAATAATTAATCCAGAATCTGCTATATAATGTAATATTATTATAAATTAGGTACAACCATATTCAGTATTCTATCCATCCTTTGAATTACATATCACCATACGTGCGTACGTACGGCTTACCGTCTCCATGTTGTGGTGTAATTGTTATTCAATATATTATTATTTGGATGGATATAATAATGATTTGTAATTCATGTAAATAATAAATATAACATGATAATGATTATGTATATATATGATATACCATCCAATTATATATTATTTTAATATCAAAATAATGATATTTTCGCTCGTGCGTACGTACGGATTACCGTCTCCACGACGCGATGAGATTCATTTCCAAGTCCACCATTCATCGATGATTATAAAAATATATATTACTAAGAAGTATGTAATACATGACATAATAATGCTACTATATATATATATATAAGGATTTCTGTACTTACATATATCTTATTCACTTTCTTCCGTTCAATTCTATATGAAAACAGAAACAACATTTATGCGTACGTACGAACTACCGTCTCCATAAATGGTGTTTTCCATTTCATATATATGTATATTATACATATTTATATTCTAAATATATATGATATATTTATCATGTTTTACATTCTGGAAGTATTTAAATCATTATCTAAGTGATACAACTTAGATTAACAAGTTAAAACGCGTACGATAAAGAAGGTGATTATTACCCGAAATGTTAACTTAACATGGAAATTATTATTAAATGGGTAATATAAAGTCATAAATTAATCTTATATGATATCATAAATATTAATATGGTTCTGGTATAATTTAATAACATACTACGATATTCGTACAAGAGTTTAAACGTACACTCGACTAAAGGAAATTGCAAGGTAAGGGGTTTTCATCTCACTCCTTATTCCCATGAGATTCATGCCATATTGCCACCATTACCTTTTGTGTGGTGTATGTACTACACATAATTATATTCTTTGTGTAATAAACTTTAATTTATGTGTATTTACATATTCATTGTATGATACCTCTTTCATGGGTTGTACGTGTCGTAAGTTACCAAATTGGTAAGGGTTTATTTCCCAATCTCTTCATTATCCGAGGTTGTTTATACGTAATAATCTACTGAGATTTCTTTATCATCCACATCCATGTTTCTTCAAAATTTATTTCAAAACATTTTTACTATTTACAAAGAATATGAGTTAAAGTAATTTATACCCTTGTTTTACTTTTTATAAGAGGTTTATAATGGAATCTTTCTGTCGTTTTCCAAACAAGGTGTTTTTATCCTTTTGACAAAATTAAGGTACGAATGTCTTTTTTTAACTTATATGGCAGGTGCGGTTATTCTCCGCTATTATTACACCTTTGAAGCTTCCTTCACAAGCTTATAAAGATATTTTCAAAAATAACGTTTTTCTCTATAATTATGCGACTTTTAAATGATTTCAACAAAAGAGATATTTCTCTCAAATAGTATTGATTTCGTCTATATCAATATCCTTTGATAAATTTTGAACTTGTTTCAAGTGGATTTATTATGATACAAATCATCAATATTATATTTAAGGTTTTGTGATATTTTTGACTATGGATGAGTTATTTTTATGCCATTAATGGTTTATGATTAAAGGTTTGACATTTTGTATGTTAGTTTTAATATGAATGTTTTTGTTATATTTCATCCTCTTTATAAGATTGAAGTGTTGTAATAGTATGTTCCGGGTTGGGGGCCGGTAAAAGTAAGCCCAATGGGTTGGTGTCTGGTTATTAGAGGCACTCTAGGTTGGTGTCCAGTTATTAGAGGCACTCCAAGTTGGTGTCCTGTTATTAGAGGCACTCAGGGTTGGTGTCCGGTTATTAGAGGCACTCCGGGACAGAGTCCGGTTACAGAGGCTCCCCAGGTTGGGTTCCAGTTACGGTTATCCCTTAGGTCTTGGCACGAGGCCTCGACACAGAAATTAATGTTTGGAATCATGCATTCCATCATTATGAACGTGGTTAGTGACATTTCATGTGATTATTCCATTAGTATAATATCCATGTGAATAAGTAAATGGAATTATTTCATTTTATTTCTACCATATTATGCTAATGTTCAAGTTTAAAAGGCTTTTGTTTTAGTTTTATACATTTGCTTAAATGTTTATGCTTATTTTTGAAAGTTTCTGCTGTATTGCTTACCCTTACTGAGTATTTGATCTCACCCCTTTCTATGTTTTATTTTTCCCAGGATTCCAAGAAGTGTAATGTGATTGATATGCAGGGTTAAGACAATGGAATAATGGCGTTCATAAAGATTATTTATGTTGTTTTGTACGTCTTAAAGTGAAAATGTAACATTAATGTATGTGATCTATTTTTCCAAGACTGCTAAACTGATCGGTCCTTCGGGACATGATTCCTTGTAATCGTGCCAATGTATTAAAATAATGCACTGACTCTGGGTGACTGGGGTCGGGGCGTTACAAGTGTGACTGATATGACTCCAAGTGCGTATTTTTATTTAAAATTGACAACAATTTTAGTAAAAATAACACTTTTTTTAATTTATTTCATTATACTATTTCTAGAATAATAACTATTTTTTATATAGTTGCATTATTTTTATTGAATAGAGGGTGGTTTGTTCACAATAAAATGAGTTGGGTCAATAAGAAGATGATTATTGATGTATTTGAATGTAATTAATAATTTGTATTTATGTAATTGTATAAACCAATGTTTGAATTGTCTATAATATAGTGTTTTTTATTTTGTAATAATGGTAAAATTAAATTCATTTAAATTATTTATTGGCACTTTTTTTGATATATGTTGTGTTTTTTGTGCTACAGTGTGCAGTTATAGGACATTACAATGGTGCTGGGGTGTGCTGTTATAAAACACTATAGGATGGACCTTTATAAGCACTAATAAAGTTCTAATTTATCCGAACATTTATCTATGCTGCTAAATGGCCTTTATTAGCACTATTATTAGCACCGATAAAAGTTTCTTTAGTGGCACTAAATAAAAGTACTGATAAAGATCCCAATTATCATCACTTTTTTAGCCCTGATATATAACCCCTTCTTAAGTGTTTTTTTATAACTGATAAATGACTAGGGATTTTAACCTTTTCCATGTAGTCCTGGATTTTATAGCACTAATATAGTCCATTTCTACCACTATTGAAAATCTATTTTTTAGTAGTGACTCCCCTTTAAAATCCTCTAATAACCCCTCGAACTTTGATCAGTCACTGTTTGACTTACTGACAAATATACGAAACAAAAACCCCATTTTTCTTTAATAATAACCCCCATGAATAAATCCAATGCATGGATTGATTAACTACCACATCCAAGGCCCACCTAAAAATCTAATAGAATTTAAAAATGTAAACCACACGTTTATTTCTCCCAAATTCAAATCAACATATACTCTACTCCACACACCTTCAAACCTACATGAATGGGTTATACTACCACAACTATACCATCACTCAACACATCAAGAGTGTTGTCGCCAACAATATACTTAAGAGATTACAACCTCCTCCTCTTTGGTTCCCATCACTATAAATCTCTAAATGTGGAGATGTCCGTCTCACCATAATGATTGCGACCAAACAAAATTTTAACTATCCCTGGATCCTATCCTCTGAGTATGGAACCTTTTTCATTTTATAACCCATGAACCACCACCTAATCCTCCCTTTTAAATAAAAGGTGTTGATCCTTCCACCACATAGTTACACATATGTTGTCGGGAATAAAAATCAATAAGTACCCTTATATTATAATAAACAACCATTAAAAATCCTGAAATATAACCCAAAAATTATATGTTTAAACATGATAATTTTTATATGTTGGTTATGATGATATTAAAATTGTGATTGCACAAATATTTTGTAGACAAACACCACCCAAAAATCAACATGTATACATTAACCCAAAACCATGTGCACCTCATTACACTCTCCCTCAAGCAACTATGTCCCATCATTCTCCTCTAACATCACCTTCACCAAAACATATGACTTCCTCTAGAACGACCCTTCAGATTCACAATAGAAAAACAATTATCCATCACACTAAACCAAAATCCAAATATTATTATGAATAACTAATTATAATCACCTTAATTGCACAAAAAATGATGTGAGATTTCCCCGAAGCCACATATTCCATAAAACTATATAACATTCCCAATATCTAATCCTCATTCAAACCCTCAATGATAGGAAATTTCTCATGGTCAGTTATTAGAAACATATTTATGTCAAATGAGTTTTAAATTTCTATATTTATGAATACAAACCACACTCACATGAATCTTTATTCCTCCAGATCCATCGGCCTAATCATACTCAATGAATCCATAACTTTCACATCCAATAACCCCAATCTTTGAAAAACATTACCAACCATTTGAAGTCTCTTACCTTGAGTGTCACTCCAATAAGAAACAACTATCTAGTGTTAACATTAGTGCATAAATTATAATTTTCCAAAATTGACAAATTAGGAAACTGAATGATTCTTCCCTTTTGAAACAACCTTAATACCATCCATGAACACTAATGTGATTCCATAGGAACAAAATAATGGGATAGACATGAAATTTGCACCAACACTCGATGGATCCTACCATTTATTGATTAATCTTCTAAACAATCACCCATACTCCACATTCCAAATCACCCACAACACTGGGTAAAACTGTGTTGTGTTTACGCATTATTTCCCTAGAACATAAACTCATTTCCACAACTCATGTCGCATAAAATAATCCATTTTCTTACCCATATATCAAAATGTATAGACCCTACTCCAGGAACCACATTTTGTGAACCTATTTCAATACCTAAAGTATCTACTTATCCATTACACACCAAAGGGAAATCACAAGATGGTCGGGCCCTCTCATGGGTCACCCCTGAGTGTCAGACAACACTAACTCCCTAAACAAGTGTCCAATCTAAAAAAGGACATTGGATATCCCTATGATCTATAATAATTAAACCTCAAATAAGTCACCAATCATTGGTGGGACTCCTGCCCCTATTCTGTAACACAATGTGTATAATGCACAAAGTTACTATTTACAAAATGTCTCATACTAAAGATATGATCCTACATACATCAAAACCATGTGACAATTACCAAATCTAGGGTCTAAAACACAAATCACATGCTCTCAACCCACAAGGGTCACCACATCTATTTTATCAAATGAAGCTTTAGAAAATCAAGGTTATAACCAAACATATGGTATAATAAGAAACATTCAACTATCAATCTCAACAAAACCCATCATTATCTTAGAGATAATAACCTATATCTCAAAACAAGGGAATTACCACATTATAAATATCCCATACAGAAGGTCTAATCACAACACTAGGGATACCTACACTAGTGTCCCTAAGGGTCCCATCAATTCAAATTATAGTTTAATTTACATAACCATTTTAATAGTTTTAAATTAAATCTTACTAACATTACATATACCCAGCATTTAAAAACCCTTCTTCATCCAATAACATGATTTCTGGATTTTTGGTAAAACATACCATCATTCAAATGTCAATAACCTACAATATAAGGCCTATATGGTAATACTATGTGCCTATGATGATGCATAAACCCACAAAACCTTTCCTAACATACTAGGCCATGAGATAAATCTTCATACACCAATAACAACATGTCTTAGTGAACCACTCAAGTTAGAAATTTCAATCAACATTAAAAGAAAAAAACAAAATACCAATTAGAAACCAAGAAAAATTGATTTCCCTTTATGTGCGGGGCTATATGAACAAATCCATTATCTCTTTACCAATATTCGAGAAGATCATAGTCTCCTAGATAACTTTCACAAATAGAAAGACAAAATAAATGACCTATACATCTTATTCGTAATGAACCAAATCGAGTGACACTATAATTGGTGCTAAGATCCAGTTCATTACTAGACAATAGGTGTAAGAATCCATACATGAGAGGCCTCTAACCAAAAACAGATGTATTTTAAGGTACAATAGGGAGACTAAAATTACTTATTAGAGTAATCAAGAAAAACATTTATATCAGCATATATGAAAACAAGCATAAATTGAAAATGGAATAACATATGGAAAAGGGACAATAATAAGAATAGGGAATGTAATAAAATAATTATATACATACTCTACCAATCAAGAATTCATATATTAAAAACCCTAAATAACAAAACTAGGAAAATCTCCAACATGGTCCTGAGTCTAATCCATCTCATAATATCCTAGGCTCCAACCCATCATTATAAGAAAAAACCAACCACAAGGGTCCTATCCTGAACATATAACTAAAAATAAGCAGTATCTGTTTGATTAACCAAGTACCATGGCGACCCGAGAAGGGTATACGTATAACTCAGTAATCCACCATAAATAGTTTTTATAGAAATAAATAGTCGAATAAAAATTGCATTCCAATATCCATAAATGTAATGAATAAATAATATATAAAAGTAGTAGGCTTTATTAATTAACCATTTATTAATAATCCATTACAACATTAAATCTTAAGGTTTCATATAACCAATTAATCCTACAACATTCATGATGTGAGCGTAAGAAATATACCATTTGGAATAACCATTTTTGTTCCCAAAGGGAATTCATTTTTCAATTCCACAAATATTTTTAGAATAGGAAAATAGTCTTGGTAACAATTTCTTAAAACATATAGGTTGTGTGTTGGAAAACAAAGCATCAGTCCCACTATCAAACTAGGATTCAAAAATTTATGAACAACCATAAAAATCATTTTTTATAGGTATCAGAGGTTTTGATATGACAATCATTAGTCCACATATCCAATCAAGATTCATAACATCATATCTAACCATCCCACCCATGATATGGAACAACACGTCCTTACCCATGGAGTTCAAAGAATCAATCCATCCTCGAAGAACTACATTGCACTTTGGATGTTGGAGAATTATTAATTCCCACCCAAAACTGTGGAGTGTAGTATCAATCAAACATCTCAAATCCATTAGTCATATGTCAAAATACAAGGAGCATCAGTCCATGAATCCAAATATGATTCAGTACATCATGTATGTTCATCACCATCAACCCATTATAATTAATTTCCATCCTTTTCACTCAATTTAACATATAACCATTATCCTTTATGAATAATAATTTTCTGAGTTTCTAAAAGACATTAAAAGAAAACAACATATCAATAAGACCCAACCCCATTTCTACAATTTTTTAAAACATAACTCGAAGCATTTTAAAAATACTCCTCATTAAGGGTGTTTCTATTTAAACATAAAAATAGAACAAAAGGCTATCTATTCCCTTATATTCATTAAACAAATACAACATGAAATATTCCATAGGGGTAAACAAAACACATAATGAATAACATCATGTTAAATATAATAATAACCACTTTTATTACCTAGAGATCTAAATCTACTATCTAAACATTCCCCATTTCATAACCTCATTTTATTTAAATGAATACCGTAACTGGATGAAAATTCAAAACAAATATTTTAATCAAATTCAATGCCTCTTTGGAATGTCTCAATCTATAAATTATAATAATTTCAATTATAATTATCTGAATGTTCATAAACTAATTTTACCATTATCAATTGTTTATCATACACCATGTGTATCCTAATGGGTGGTGTGAAATCATCAACGCACGCAACCTCGTCTGTGAAGAGACTCCCATGATAGGTACGTGTTCAATTTACATTTTTTTAAAAATAATATAAAAATAGATAAATAAAACTCAATTGAAAATCAAATATAGAAGATAAATATAGAGAATATTGTTAAAATATATTAGATCACCTACCAAATCCTCATGGACAAACACTCATCCAACAAAAACCCATGAATTGATCTAAAATATACTCAAAAACTACAATAAATCCTTTATATTAGACTCAAAATCAATGACACTCTAAATGATTATGAAATGAGTGAATATGATCCATGGAGGAGGGATTTGATCCATGTTTGTCACTGTTTCTTGAGGGTGTTGAATGTGGGTGAAAATCTGTGGAGATACCATAATTTACAACATAATGAAAAACATTTTTTTAATTTTTATGTGGTCCATGGTTTAAATGAAAGGATTTAAAAAATTTACAACAACCATATATATCTCGCTTTCTAGGATGGTGATATCCCACATGGTATGGTCATACACCAACAATGTGTAGTTAAAACATGTGCCTCCTATGTGCCTACCTCTATCGGGGGGGGGGTAAAAATGCATGAGTTTATGGGAAGGCATGAATAGTTTTGGTGAATGGTAAAATTAATTGGGCCAGAATTATGAATATTTCATATATTGGCCTCTTTTTCAAATATTCGTTGTCCCTAACCGTTAGGCGACTCTTTAGACCTGTCCGACTCCCTGGAAACGCTTCACTAACAAAATTTAAATCTGAATTGTACCTTATCATAGAGTTGAGACCATATATATAAATATTTATCGTATGAATTAGAGAGATAATTAATTATAGGTTCACCAATATAATAATGAAAATAATTATAAGAACATAAATAAGTGTTACAAATGAATAAAAAAAGCTCTACATAAATATAAAGATTTAAAAATCCCATGGGAATGAAGTTAGTTTCATAATATTGTATCAAATCATAATCTAAGGCTATATCCTACGAATTCATATGTAACAAATGAATTAAATAATTTTTTTATATATTTTAAAAATTAATATAGTAATTTAATATTGAATTACAAAATAGGGAAGATAATAATAAATATCCAGTATAATAAAGAATAAAAATTAACATTATAAGTGGGGATTTTTGAATTGAAAAGATGATATTTTATGGAAGAAAATGTATTGTTATATTCATGTAAACTAGAATTTAACTAGGATGGTTTTATATAAAATATTTTTTATTTTTGAAAATATAATCATGTTTAAATTCATTTTATGAAGGTGATTCTTTTCATGGACTAAGAAGTTTGAATGTTATTCTTAATTTGGGTTTACATAAAAGAGAAATTTTTTAAGGAAACATAAAAAATATATTATCCACATAATATATGTAAAGGAATATTAATTTATATGTATGGAAAAAATATACAAAATTTGGAATAATTAAATTAGAATAATATATATATGAAAAGGTATAAAAGAAAGAGAACATGTAACTCAAAAGTAAAGAGGGTGGGTTAGAAGAGCCCTTTTATATTCTCAAATAATTTATTTAAAACCCAATACATTAAATAGTTTAACACAAAATTATTTTAAAAAAATTAAAAGGGAATTCTGTTGTATACATTATATAACCCTTGAATAGGTTTTCTACATATATAGGATAACATTCACGAGAAAGGAAAATAGAAAATGAGAGGGAAAACCACTGTTGAAAGGGATGGTAATAATTCTCAAGAATGATTTTGTTTATGAATAGAAAACATTTGAAGGTATAACATTTTATTTAAAATAAATTTCACTAATATAATAAGGTATGGTAACATGAAAAATAATATATTAGGATGTAATAAATACTACATGGAATAAATATGTTCAGGATGAATAATTTTAACTTCATGAAGTGTGTAGAGTTAACAAAGACCTAAATATTGTCAGTATATTTCAAATAAAAAACCCATAAAATCATAGAATGATATAGATTTATAAATAATTTGTATTGAATGAAAATTAATGTATTATGTACATCCAAATAAAATACTTATATTTTAAAAAATTTAATATGTGGTGAATTAATATCACATCTCAATGAATCAAAATATATATAAGGAAAAACTTATAATAGTTATCAATTAATTCTATGCATTTGAATAATATTAGATATAATAAAATAAATTTATATATATTAATTTAAAACAAAAATATTAATTTATATTTATTTTTATAATTTATTTTTATTATTATTGATAATTTATTTTTAATATAATTTTTTCTTATTTCATTTAGTTGGGGTTGTTTAGTTAATTTATCTATAAATCATTACGTTTTTTTGACTGTTTTCAATGGGGTCATAAAATAAATTAATCAAATATATAATTTTTGATGAATAAGTACATTCTAATTAAAAGATAAAAATATTTATATAGATTTATAAAATATCAAAAAATAGACAATAATTAAGAATGTTTCCTTGATCAATTCATTTAATATGTTTAAATATACTATAATATTTTATTATTAATATCACATTTATATTGTAATAAATTAACATTAAATTATTTCAATAGTTTTAATGATATCATGTTGATTAGTTAGATTCAATTTTAAAATAAACTATTCCATTAGGAAGTGAAATATAAAATATGTCGTTATATAGAGGTCACAGTCCACACATACTTGGAAGATGCAATAAATTTTCAGAGAATGGAAGGGGAAAAAATAATAAAATTTTAATATAAAAAACTATTAATCAGATAATTATTATTTTTTCCTCTAATAAATATATTGTACCATCAATTTAAAGTCTTTATGAGAAATAGAAAAAACTATTCTTGGAGGCAGTAGTCCGTATAAACACATAACAACATCTTCGTTTTTTGAATGGTTGTAGTGGAAGGTTTAGAAGTGGCATTCCATTAGTATAATATAATTTCTCCATATTAAAAATTTATATTATATCAAAACTTCCTTGATAAAGGTACTATTATGGGGTTAAAAGAATAAATGTACTTGGAAATTTGGGTTTATATCATTACAACTCCTTTGGAATGATCTCCCTTAGTTGACTCCTTAAGGAAACATATATTGGTCATTTGGAATGAAAAATGCTCTTAGGAAGTATTTATGGTGTTTTGGGAGAGACTAGGGTAATTTTTATATAGATATATAGCATTATAATGAGTGGTGAAATAGGGAGGAGGTGAACTCGTTTTATAAGTAAAGACAGTAGAATTTTTAAATTCTCTTTACTTTTCAATAATATCATAACATTATTCAATGATAAAGGACTAGTGAATAGTAAATAATGGAAATGGATTATATATATAGTGTATAATAATTACATGATCCTTTAACACATATGTTTTAATATTGTTTATCCTTTTTAACTATGTCAAACACCTTTTTAACCAAATTTTCAGTAACTGTGGTAGTTCAATTTTTACCCTAGGAAAAATATTTTAATGGCCAACATTGAAAATGAAATTATTTAAAATATACAAAATATTAAAAAATTTTAGGGGTTAGTGAATGTAATGTTATTTTTAGTGCATATAATATTGTGAATTATTTATGTGTAAAATTTATTTTCGAGAATAAAATATATGTGTGGAATAAAATTTTCAATTTTTTTGCAATTTAAATCTTAAAATTAATTTATTACAAATAAGTAGAATTGTTTACATTCAGTAATAAAAAAAACAAAATTTACAAATAAATAATATTTAATTTAATGAAAATTCTCAAATAGTATTTATTTTGGACTAAATATTACTTATGGTTAAAAATTATAAGAATATGTTTTTTAAGTTGAACATAATATTTTTAAAAGTTTGGTTTTTATTCCATAAAAACATATTTAATGTTTTATACATTTATAAATCATGATTATATAAAGAATCTTTCTTAAAAATTATAGTATTCGTAAAATAGTTTTTTTCTCTATTTACCTTAAAAATTGACTATTTATGATAAATAAAAAATAATTCACACATAATATTGTTATTATAAATGTAAAAATGAATTAAATTTGGTAAAATTTAAATTAGAAAATATATCTTTTAAATGACGATATAAAAATGTAATGAAAACTATTTTGATTAAAAAATACTTGTTTAACATGTTAACGACTCTTAATGTATTTCTTATGAAATACTAATTGGATTGGTAATATTTTGTTAGTATAAATAAGATATAATATATTTAGTTTCAATAAAAAAGGAACATAATGTAAAATATTAGAAAAAAAATTGTCAATAATGTTGTTATCTCATTAACTTTATCAAATAATTAGTAAATAAACATCATTTTTCTTCAAAAATTTAAATGAAAATGTGTGTCAAATACGTGAGAAAATAATTTATTTCCATAAGAATTACATGTTTATATAATCATAAATTTATTTAATACATCTCATCATAATCTCTATATAATAATTAGTAATAAGGTAATCATTTTCAGCAATCATAGGTGGTCATTCCACTAACATGGATATAATGGAAAATTCCATTAGTTTGAAATTATATAACATATGATTTAACTCTTTATAACTATTGGTGTTTGGATTGATAATGGTATTTAGAAAACCCCATTATATCTAAAAAATTTCCATGATCATAGAAATGAGATTGATATGGAAGATATTCTCTACCCAATGTCATTTCTTTAATTCATAGATTTCATAATATGGTAAATTCCTTTTAAACCCTATAATTTAACTACTATATTTTAATGAAAAAAATTACCATTTTTATTTCAAAGATTATCAATTAATTTTTATTTTTTTGTTACGTGTGAGGAAAAAAATAAATAAAAACAAATTAATATAAAATTATATAGGAAAATATTATGGTGTTATAATTAAAATGTTTATCTTATTTTTATTGTACTGCCTTTTAATCATTATAAATACACAATCAAACTCATCCCTAACTTTTTTATCATGAATCATAACCAAAATACTTATGAAATTAAATTAACCCTATATAAATAATTATAAAATATATTTTATAGGACCTATTCAGATTCACAAATGATGAAATTTGAATATATAAAAAACAGTAGACACTTCCTATATAAAATTAGTGCTGACCAGATATTCATAACTTATAACATGCTATGATGAAAATAAAATATAAATACTTAATATATTTGTAATAAATTTTTACTAATGATGTCTAGAAATGTTTATATTTACGAATAAGGTTGTAATGTTTTTTAATATTTTTTTATATAATAGGTTAGAGATTGTTTGATTAAGTGTGATTAATGGTAAGTGTCAATGCATCTCAATTATTCTCCACTGAGAAACCATGTGTATTCACTATCTGCTAAATTTTTCATGAATATATTTTTGAAAATTATCTCCATTTAAATTATTTTTCATTCCTAATAATCTATTTAAAAATCCATCCCATTTTACTACCATTCTTGGGGTTTTAATTTGAATATTAACCATGATTTAATTTATTTTCCTAACACAAACATTTTTCATTAATTCATAGTGTTTAAATACGAAAATATTAATTTGATGCTTCATTTTTTACACCATAGGATTTTACATTTTCATTTCTTATTATATATATGGAAATTAACATTTTTTCTTCAAATCATTATTTTTGATGAATTTCTTTCCCATAAAAGTATGCCATTGTTAATAAAGATTGCCATCCACTTTAGTATAGATTTATCATCCATAAATTATGTTTCATTCTCACAAATGTTCAACTTTATATTTGTTAAATAGTTTTTTTCCTTGGAAACCTTCATATTTCCATTATATAATTTTTAAAAGGTTGTTTTATTGTCACTTTTAACAATGACATAATTTAAAAAATGTATTTAAAACAAATAAAATGGTTTTTATTCAATTATAATTTGTTTTATGTGCCACTCTACATTTCATCGAGTTAGAAATTATGTCTCTTTCAATACAATATCATTGAATTTTATTTTTACAGAAATTATAAATTTCTAAATGTTTTTTACTTCCCCTTTTTTAAAATAACTTTGGAATGTGAGTCGTCACATTATCATTTTATGAAAATTTTGAAAATGATTTCAAAAATCGATTTTAAGGATTTTTAATGGGAAAAAAATTCTTTTTTACATTATGTAAATTAATCACCGTGATGATCCATTACTATATTTTAAAAAAATTTAACATATAAACATTGTTATTAATGATTTTAAAATGAAATGATATATTTCCTTTTATTTTTTAAAATTTATTTAACCAATGTTAAGGAAATCGAATTTATCATCTATTTTAACATCTTTAATTTTCCATATACTAGACATGGGATATATTCTTATACAAATATTCACCTTATTTATCTTAATGTATTAATGCATTTTCTAGGATTTTTCCCATAAAACCAACCTCTTCTTCAGGGGTTTATTATGTGATGTTTGATATTTGAAAGTTTTCATGTTCCACTGAGACATATATGTATAGGTGATTATGATCATATGGATGTGATCTAATAACCCAAAATTGAATTGGGTAAAGGTATTTGTCTAATAGGATAATGTAAAATGAGTTGCAAAGCTTGATCCACCAAGGAAATCATTTTTCAATTTCTATCACTCTAAGGGAAACAAGTAATGATGTCGGGCCCACTAATGGAACAAGGTAGTGATACCAGATCTGATAAGGGAAACAAGTGATGCATGATAAATTCTATTGTGATTCATATGATTATTATTGAGAAATTTTTTTATATTATATTACTATTCATATTCTCTCTATATGTTTTTATATTATATCACACTCTTATGATGTAGTACAACTTTTTTTATTTTGGATTAAATGTCCTTCCACAATGACATATCAAAATCAAGTATGGTTTTATTTTCATTAAATAGGATGTTTCTCCCTACTATTTCTTTCTCATATGATTATGATCTAACTATTAATGACATGTTGATAATTTTTCCCTTACTGAGCATTTGGGTACACCCTTTTCTAATATTTTCATTCCCTTGGCTATAGATCTGAGTATAACATACGAGTAGTAAAAAAGGGATTCTATTTTGGAAACATTATGTAGAAGTAGTTATTGGTATCATATAATAATATTCGTATATATTCTATAGATAAAAATAATAAAACTTCTATTCATGGTATTGTGTGATTATTATTGATATGTAATGTTTAACTTATAGAAATGATGTACAATAAATATATGCTCAGCTTGTTTTGTAAAAAAAATAAAATTTAAATAAAATTTTTTAACAATATATTTGGGACTGCACACCCATAGAACCTCAGTTTTATTTATGGAAAGAGAATGGTTTTTATTTTTTTTGGATTAAGATCATAGAAAAATAGTGAAAGTATTAAGGATAAGTATAAATATATGGATAAATCCTGAAATTTTTTAATGTTTTTAGTGTGTGGGTTTCCTATAAATTAAATCCCTATCTGAATACATTAATGTGGATTCAAAAATGTAATAGAGGAATCTATAACCCTGAAAAATGTTGTTTGAGTATCAACATGTATTCACTCAGTCCATAATGAGTGGGACTAAGACTATGAAACTATAAATGTTTTCTTTATAGATATGCTACGGTTATTTTTATTATATTTGTGGATAATTATGATGGATTTTACCACACATTTATGATATTTTTAGAGATCCAAATATTAATATTACTATTGATAACTTAGTTTAAAATAAAGTATTTTTATGTTTTTCCAATTATATTAGAGTTGACATGATAATATCATAAGTTGAAATAAATATTTCATAGGAGAATAAATATTACGATTGAGTTATAATATTCATATTTATATCAAATATGATTTTATTATATATTATGAAAACCATTTTGTATTTAGGGTTTGTTTGAAAATTGGTTTCTGAAATAGAAGTTGAGAACGTTTTATATGTTGAAATCCTAAAACAAACAATTCCATCACATTTATTGAATTATAATGAGGTAAATGAAAATATAAATAAATTCCCATTATTTGGGAAATATTGAGTCCCCTATTATGAAATTAAGTCAGGCTAACATATAAATATGAAATATATTCTTAGTTTCATAGGGATCACATTGTTTCTTTCATTGGTGTAACATCACTGGTAAATGAAGAATAATAGATTTTCATATTTATTAATATTTTTGAATTAAATAATAATTTTATCTTAAAGGGGTTGCTATGTTCGATAGCGTACCCGATACGCAACAACAGGTTTTTTTTTGAATCTTACATTGCACACTAATAATATAATATTATTATTTTAAATGGTAGTTAACTCCTTGCCATTGTATTGGAGGGAATGAACAAAACTAACTAAAATATTATTATACATGTTTCTTAAATATATTTACATTTATCATATAAATTTTAGAGGCTTAAAAAGTGAATGAATCTAATTTTAAGCATAATTTTCAGTGAAAGGCCGATTTATCACCTTTTAATGGAGAACCCTTTTTAAATCTATTTTTGCTAACTTTAATACTTTATATATGACCAAATAAAATCCTTTTTTAGAATTAGGACATAATAATTTACTTTGGGTAATTTTTTGGTATTTTTCTGATAATGTTCATTTTTTTAAGGAATAGTGAAAATATTTTATTTTAATTCAAAACTATGTTTTAATCTAATTTATTTATATGGGTAGATTATCCTTTTAATTGGTTTTAAAGTGTAAATGGATCATATTTTTACCATTTAATCTAATTTTGGTCATTAGAAGCAATTTCACATTTAAATTCTATATAATCAACTGTCAATCATTTGATAGTTAATATTTCATAAAAACACGCCTTTTGTTTTGACATTGGGAATTAATTTTAAATTAATTTCTGCCACTTCTGTGTTTTTAATTTGGAAAATGGATTCCATATTTGGAATCAGGAGGTTAAAATTTTGTAAATAGGTAGCTTTTCTTTTTAGGCATTTTAAATATTTACCTTAGTAAATATTTTATTTACCATGGTTAAAGGGTAAATTAGGTAAATAAGGGTAAACAATTATAATCATTATTTACCCTAAAAGGTGTCCTAATCCTATTGGTTGAGTCATATCCGACCATGGGCATCCTTGGGTCGATTTGGGGACCCCATGGTGCCACATAAAAGTGATTATGACACTTTATTTTGATTAACTTAAAGTAAAGGCCAAAATGAAATAAACAAATATCTTTTAGTAAATTAATTTTTACATGGGGTTATAAAAGTTATATTTTCGACTATAATTATTAATTGGAATGAAATAAATATTTCTTACATCATGGTATTTTTTTATAATATTTAGACATCAAATAAATTAAATTATTTATGACACAATCATGATGCAGTATTTACCTCATTAATAAATGATTTAATTAAATAAGGTTATAATGATTAAAATATTATCAAAAACATGTCCGATTCTGATTAGATGATTTTATTTCGATTATGAGTCATCTTATATTCAACCATAATGATTTTTGGACCATTAGAAACCGAATATCATTATATTATAAAAAATATTTTCAATCATTCCTAAAGAGCCCCTCCTCTCCCTTATAAAAAGAGACCACTTTTATGCAATTCCTCACACCTCTCAAGCCATTTGGCTCACCCAAACTCTGCCCAATTAAGCTCCCTACATCTATCTACTCCTCCTAGAAGACTTAAATTAAGAATAATGCATTTCAAGAAGTCATTTGGTTCAAACCAAAGTGAGTTACCCAAATTAAAGTTAACTGTTTCTCTTAAATTGTTTTATTTTATTTTTCTTCCCCAACCCCTAAAATCTTTTCGATTTCCTTTATTTTCTAACAACAACATTATCCTCAATATACTAGTATGTTGTTATGATAAGGATTATAACTACACTCACACACACCACCATCTAATGGATAATGAACATAATGCTTCTGTGGATGGAAAACTAACGCCTCACGAAACGATGATTGTTCAATTAAATCTTACCTCCTCCCATGGTGGCCATTATGATGGAAATGTATTTATATATGATATATATTATGTTTTTTATTTCTTTATTCTTATTTAATACCCAATTATAACAAAACTTTATGGTTTCCATGGTGGGTAAATATAATAATCTCATTCGAGGAAGTGCGGACTAGCGCCCCCTCAAGTGATGTGACTCGTTAATGCCCTATGTGGGATGTATAGAAGATAGAGTTAATGATATTATATATGATATTATACTGTAATTATAATATATCTATGTATCATTATGTTTTAATTCCATTAAAATAATAAATAGAAATGAAAGTAGCGTTCATGCATACGTACGACTTACCGTCTCCATGAACGGTGCATTTCATTTCGTACCTCCAAATGATATGTACTATTATAAATACATGTAAATTCTGGATATATATGATATATATGATACCCAAATAATGAATATCCTTCTGGATATAATGAAATTTTTACCACGTGAACTACATGTAATTATAAGAAGTCAATTTTTGACTCAAGTACCAAATATTGACAAAATGAACGTTATTAAATTAAATGATTACATAATGATTATAACATGGTAATAAGTTATATAAAAGGTATAATAAACTTGAAAAAGGTTCTTAATCAAGTTAAAATTAACTTTATTTTATTATTCGGGAGATTAAAGAATGAACGGGTCAAGTCGGACACGAGGTAAGGGACTTCGTCTCAATCTCCTTTCATTGAGGCATTTTTAGTTTTATACATGACTTTCTTTTATACGATGTATGAAACCAGTTTAATTTTAATTCTATTCAAAAGGAATATTTTCTCTACGAAACGTTTTACTAAACGATAAAAAGGAATTTTTCTTTAACGTAAGCGGTGACAATGACCTTTCCGCCGCCGCGAGTATTATTTGATCTTTGGCTTCCTTAATAATCCGGAATGTTTTTAAAAGGAAAAAATAAATACCAAATACTATTTTTACATATTTTGGTATTGAAAATTATTTTGAGAATGGATTTATTATTTCAATATCTTGAAACGATATTTTATGTGGAAATGTTATCTTTCCTTTTTGCTTATGTTATGTGTTAAGATCATGTTATGGTTCTTGGGCAATATTTACGTATACGGGTGGTTCCGTGATAAACCTAGGGAGGGTGAGCCCGAGATAGCTCTCCAATGCATTGGGTAACATGACGTAGGTAAACGCGAACGTTTATCTTAAGAGATTTAGGGAATATACTATGATGGGTATTCCAAAGTAACTCCCTATGTAGCTGTGATAGCTACAATGTAAGTATGGTATGGATTCCGCAAGTTACCTTTATGATTTATGATTTCTATGTGTCTTTCATAAATCTTATGATTTGATGAGGTAAGTAAAAGAGTTCATGTTTTGTATGTATTTATGAACAAAGGTTTTCATTCACTTTTTTATAACCCTTAATGAGCCTTTTATGCTCATCCTATGTTTTGAAATGTTTTTCACAGGACTTAAAGAGGAATATGGTCAAGGATGGGATCAAGGAAAATCCATTGTCTCTTTAACATGGAATCAGACATGAATTTTTTCAAGAGTTTTTATTTTATGAAAAATAGGATTCTGGGTAGATGTGCCTACTTTTTAATATTTTGAGATGTAATAGTTATGTCCGAATTCCCTAAAACTCTAAACCTGAAAAGATCCTCAATGTAAATTATTCATTTAATTAAATATTATGTAATGTTTAAGGTCGGGTCCGTATAATTGGTGAGAGAAAATTAAAATAAAGTAGACACAATTTGGGGGGGCACGTAGCAGACCCATATTTTACTATATAGCATCCCATTAAATAAATATAAAGATATTGATAGGATCTTTTGAAAAAACAGTAAACTATGATAGACCATGACATAACTCATTAAAATAATACAATATTATGTTAAAATTCAAAAATAAAATAAAAAACAAGAAATTTCAAAGTAAATAAAATTATAATAAAAATATTTGTTTGAAAAAAATATTTAAATTATATACATAGTATTACTATTTTTAAGAATTACTAACTTATTGATAAAATATTAGGTTAAGAAGATAAATAATTAATCTGATATGCTAAAACTGTTAAGAAAATAAATAGATATTTTTCAATGAACAATTTTTAAGTAATTTTAATTTTACCTAAAAAAATAAATTGACCAATTTAAAATTATGTCTCTAAAAATAATTAACATTTCAAATTAATATATTAACATTAATTTAATATTAAATTTATATTAAATATGATTTAAAACACTTAACATTTAATATTTTATTTTTCAATAAAATGAGTTTTTCCTTATATTTTTAATAATAATTTGAAAGAAAATAAACAAATTTTTAAATTTAAATTTTATGACAGTAACTTGATTTTCTAATTCAACATTTGAATAGTAGATTATGGTAATTATTTACTTTTTATAGAATAATTAATTTATTATTGTCTAGTGAAAATATAGATTTTACTGAAACTGTAGTGTTTTTTACTATATTAAGATTGTACTATATAAATATGCATAAAATATTTATTTATAATTAAAAAATTATTTATGTAGTTATATTAATCATTCCAATAAATATAATTTTTAATTTATTTAATAAATGTTTAATAAATTTAGATTAATGTAATATATATTTTACTAGGAAATATTTTTCTTCCATTTATTTTATTATTGTTCTATAAGGAGAAATTAGGCATTGTAGTACATTTAAGGACACATCCCACTTCTTTTTCTAATAATAAATTTTTTTATTTAATTTAATAAAATCAAAATTTTTCATAAATTTGTATTCATAGAAATGTATTTTTTTTAAAAAAAAATGAGTTTTATGTGTTATATGTGCTAAATATAATGTTAATTTTTCCTAGAAATAAAAATTTTACATGATAAATTTGTTTTTATATTTGTAATAAATTGGCTCAAATTATGTAATAAATTCCATTTTATTTTTTATTAATTGAATTTAAATTTCATAGGTAATAATTAATGCCAGGGTGAAAAAAATAAACGTAAAAGCAAAAAATATAAGAGAAAAAGAATTAAAAACATGTTTAAATCATGTGTGAAAATGAATTTCTGGGGGATAAAAAAACTGAAATCAAAAAGAAATTTCTATTGTTATCATTATTTTTCCCACATTACATTTAAATAATTTTAACTATTTAGGTTAAAGTGTTATTTTTACAAAAACACTATTCTGTCACCTATAAAAGGAGGTCACCTCTAGCTCATTTATCAAATCATTATAAAGATTTATCTCAATGAGAAATATACCTTATTACCTATTAAAATAACTTCCCTTATTTTAATAATTTTTATTTAAAAAATATGCAGTTATGGAGTATTATCGTGTCACACAAGTCAGAACATCTAAAGGGAGAGGAAAGGTTCTCAACCGAGCTGGTAAAATTCAATTGTTCTTCTACCACCCTCAAATATACCCTATCCATGGAATTATTATAACATAAGAATTAATAATATTCTGAAATTTTATTATTGAAAATTAATATTAATTTTCAACCTTCATCCAAACCCATTTGAAAGATGAAGATGCCATCAAGCATACAAGCATACTACCACTTCAAAGAATAGAGTGCATTATTTTTCATCACTATATTAATATTATTATTCTAAATGTTGTTTTGTGAACTAATATGATATTTATAATATTACTAATATTATTAAATTAAATATCATACCATATCTTCCACATCATATATGAAAACAAACATGTCACTCATGCGTAGCTGTGGACTACCACCTTTATGATAGTAACACATTTTATTTTTCTCTCGTATATCTTCTTACGCAAAAAAATATATTAAAAACTATATAAAAATCATAAAAATATCCAAATAAAAGAAATATTCATTTATAATGATGATATTATGAATGAATAATAACTTTCTTCAACAAAATCTCCCATAGAATATAAATTATATATATTTGGGTCAGTTTAATCACCTATTTAGTGAATATTATAAATTGGCATCATGGATGAAAATAAAAACATAAAAACTAGTGTAATTAAAAATTAATTTGAAAAAAATATTTGTATTTTTTTTCTAGAATGGTTATACTCATATTAATATTATCACTATTATCTTGATTTTTGATTGTTATAAATTACTAAAAAAACTCACCACCAACATTATCATAAAAAATATAAGTTAAAATACTAAAGAAATTAAATTAAAAATTTATAAACAATATTAAAACAAAATTCACCATTACTATAACTGTCATATAATGTTTAACCATGAAAATAGAAATAATAATTGACACTGATATTATTAATCTAGTGCAAATCATAGAATAGAAACGAATAAAATCTAATGATAAAAAAATACAACTTCATAATATATATTCAATAAGGGATTATAAATGAATAATATAAAGAATATATGTAAGAATATGGTTCTTAAATAGGCTGCTAAGATAATTTTTTATAAAATATTTTAGATCATGTTTGAAAGTGGTGGATTAAAGGTAAGGATTTTTTTCATCTCAATTTTTGTTTCACAAAGTCATGATGTCTACTCAAAACGTACATTATTTTTGTGGTGAATAAATTGGATATAGATTAATATTATCTTAATTTTTTATGAAACATAATGTATATATAATTCTATCTCATGTTTTAACTTTCATACGATTTCAATTGCTAGGATAACAATGTTTCAAGTAATTTTGTTATCTAAAACCCTCTTTCTTTGAGTTTTATTGTTTCATCATTGAGTTATTCATTCTATCATGTTTATTCGTTACTCTAAGATTTCATATTGTTATTTCTATTTATATTTGTGTAAATTTACACTTTTGATTAAAATATTCCCCCTTGATGAATTCCATCCGAATAAAATAAATCATTTTTATGAATATATATCATTCTGTTTGATAAATATTTTTCTTTAATGTACATATTTTCCATTCCAACCAATGTAATATGTTATATATAGAAATATAATTATGTTATTTCTCCTTTGAAAATCATATTTATCTTATACACTTTTAAAAATATTGTTTTATTATTCCATTTTATGATGTCATATGGAAAAAACTAAATTTTAAACTATGGAAATTGTTTTCCCTTCCATGTTCATTGTTCTTTCCTATAATCCAAATCTCCTTGAGATCATATTTTTTTGTAGGACCATTTAATAATGTTATTCTCTATAATATTAATAAGAAATTAAATTTCTTTACATCAAAATTTTTGAAAATAACATTTGAAAGTGACTCCTACCTTCTATTTTTTATGATAATATTAAAATTAATTTGAGAAAATATTTTTATGTTTTATTTAACTAAATGTTTTTTAATTGTGACCATTCTTTTAAAATGTGATTCCTTTCCATGATTTTAAATGAGTTTCAAATATTCATATATTTTAATGATTTTAATAGTAAAAGGGTATTTCTTTTTATATTTCAAGCTGATTTAACCAATATACTAAAAATGTTATTTATTATATATTCAAACATCTGTAATGCTCGTTATATTACACAATGTATATGTTATTATACCACCATGAACATTCTTTATCTATATGGATTATGGAATGTATTATAAATTCTTTCTTGAATCCTATATTTTTTCCAAATGTCAATTAAGTGATTTCTGATATATAATTGTTTTTATATACCAACGACACATATTTATATAGATGATTATTATTTGAAATTTGGTTCCTATAATACCATCCAATTCATTGGGTAATGATTTATATCTCATAAGATAATGGGAAATGTGTTGTGATGGTTGATCCACCATGGGAAATTGGTAGTGATGCTTGATCCACTAAGGGAAACATGCATTGATTCCATGTATACCAAGGTAAATATGTAGTTAGGCATAATACATTGAATGAAAATTGAAGTTATGCCTAATTAAATATGTATTGATTCATATGTTTATTATTATTCAATATATCTTGGTTTTATTCATGTTATTATGTCCAATGTATCATTTTTATATCACACACTTTTTCTATTGTACTTAATTGTTCATGCGATATTATAGGTCCTTCTATCATGAATTATGGAAAACACATAAGGTTATCTATTATTTTAATAAATTGTGTCTCCATAAACATGTTTTCTCAAATTATTATGACTTAATTATTGATGGATTTATATATGTTTTCCCCTATCGAGTTTTTGAACTGACCCTTTTCTTATGTCTCATTCCCTAGGATATAAAAAATTTATACAATTTACAAAAAGTATAGAAGGTATCATAGTCTGGGTAAATTATGATGAAATGTTCATATGTATCATTAAATAAGTATCTTATGTAGTTTATCCAAAAATAAAATAAACCATTCATTATTGAGAAAATGTGACTATTTGTGATATATAATTCTTGTCATATGGAAATGATGTAAAATAATGATATTTTTAGCTTTGTTTATATCATGTATAATGTTTAATGTATCTTTTTAGCACTATATTTTGGAAAAAAGGTATAGGTTGAATCAATAGAACATTATGTTCATAATATTTATATTAATTGAATTACAATAAATGTAATCATGTACTGGTATATCAAATAAAATTCCAATGAAATACTCCAATAATGGTATCCATCAAACTAATATAGTTCATATATGAAAGTAGCTTCATGACCCTTCTTTCCACCAGAAAAATGCTTATGGCTGGTTGACCACTAATCAATAGGCATTCCTCCCTATATTCCAATGTTGAGAAAACAAGATGTGAGGGTGACAATATGTGATAAAAGGGATACCATACCCTCAGGTGATAACAACAATATTTATTATAAAATATAAGTGGAAGAAAGCCTATAAATGATGGGAACAATATTTCACTATAGAAAATTATAATATACATAAACAATAATAAATGATAAAACCAAATATACCATTTGTATAATAAAACAAAAAAAATTTCTAAGAATTTATTTCATATCAGGTTTTATAATTATGAAATACAAAGGGTTGTGCACGGACAACAATATAAATATATACATATGAGCATGCACATAAAAAATAAGGTCACAAAATATTAAACTCGAAATGATGAATGAGACTTCAAGGTCCCTTTACATCTATCCCATGCTAAACTGTATGACATGTCTAATGAAGATAATCTTATAGGCTTGGTCTATTACCCAACTGTAAAAAAATAAAAACTACACTCACCCTGACAGTCTTGTGTATGGTGTGATAATAATCATAGTAGGCCCCAACCAATGTATTTGAAATATAAATATGTTATAGTTTTGGTGTATCTAAATAAAAAAGATATAAATACATGAAAATCACATAAATGACGATCTTATTTTGTTTTCATAATAAAAAATAAGCAGTTTCATTTTTTGGTCATCACTGATATAATAGAAGTGAAGATGATACATTACATAAATCCCAATGCATTGCATGATGATAATCATACTAGGTAAACCTTTAGGTTCCACCACTAAAGAATCCACCCAAAAACACTTTCCATCCATAAAACAACTGAAATCCAAAAGGAATTCTTAATCATGTACCTGGTCTATCAGACCCCATCTCAAATGAATCATCATCGATTGAATGCACTCTAACCAAGTAACTATGATATTTATCCCGAAAATAATAACCTTGTCAACTGAATAGATAAAATCCCAAAGAACAATGATATTCTCCCTCCAAAAATCTGATCTCAATGATCTCAAAATACGATGAACCTCATCCCCCAACCAATAGTATCAACACCATCTACAAATTGATACTCAACATCATCATTCCATTCTATAGAAAGCAATCGAAACCTCATATATTATCAAAACCAACATATTCCATATTTAATGATGTTATATACCCAAATAAGTAGTCAAAACCACCTCATCATCTATGTATTATTCATGCAAAAACTACTTTAATGGTGTGTAACCCCGACATAGTAACCTGAAATAACTAACATAGTACCCAACACACATCATCCTAGAACCTCATGCCCATGTGTCAGTGTAGTTCAATCATATGGTTGGAATTGTGCTATATCACATGAGACATTCCCTTAACCTAAAAATATTTTTTCCTCAATCCCATGACCATGTCACCCAATTGGTGATCTTCATGACCTAATATATCATATCCAAGCCCAACCTGACAACCAAAATCGCCTCATGCCAAATGGTGGTCATCATATCAATCCTCAGGGAAATCTAGCCACTTTCTCTTAAATCATTTTCATTTAGTATAAATAATTAAATTTAAATAAAAAGAACCATATGATAATCATCTAGTGGATCAGAGACTTTTAGTAGGCTTGTACCAAATATTCGAATGTGGAAGCAAGCCCATAGGTATCTTCAATGATCAATTAATTTATTTAAAAACATGCAATTAATTAAATAGGGTCTCGCTGAGAGTACACAATGTTTTGATCACAAATTCACCACCCAAAAAAGTGAAATAAATGAGAATTATTGGAACCACCAACCTCATGAAGGAATACACACTATCATTCGATTTTAGCCTCTAACTTGTGCCGATTAGAATGAAATTATTGTTTTATATTAACACCCATATAATATGGAAAATATTCTCATCTAGATTTTTTTCTCCATATGAAAAGGGAAAATAAGGATTGAATCAAGATGATATAAAGCCATAGTGATATAGTTCCCATTAGACTATTGATATGAATATCAAATCTCAGATCAATGGGATAGCTCATCACCTAGTGGAGGGTGGGGATAGCTTGCAAAATGTTTAGAGGAGAAGGTTACTCAAAGGAGGAAAGAAGAGGGGAGATCCCTCTAATGGTAAATATGTGGGAATAAAAAAATCCTTTTTAATAGACCATATAGTTACCACATTTTTTGAGAAACTAGGCCCAAACTGTGTGGCACCCACTCTCTTAGTCCCACACCTCATATAGTCAAGGCTCAGAGTTTTCCAGAACGCACGTAGACCATGAGAATTATAACATCCCCAAATTATAATATGTAGAAATAATATAATTTTTTTGGAATAAATAATATATTAAAAAATTAGACAATCGTAGATCGTATTAGTGTAGTGCCATCAGAAATTTGGAACAAAAATATTATCACTCATTGAAATATAATCAATGTTTCCCAAAATTATACCCCCTTTCAAATTCTTCTTAAACATCATTTTCTATAACCGAGGGAATGTAATCATAAGAAATGGGAGATATCAAATTATTAGTAAGGGTAAATAAAGAAAATACGTATGTATATCATGAATATAAGTTTATTAGAGAATAAAAATTACATTTGAAGATCATACCCTACATATCAAAGATAAACAACATGATACATGACATAAATATTGGTAGTTCTCATGACAAAAATCAAATTACAATCAATAACATGAATTATGTGAGCATATTAAAGGCATAAGACATAGAATTTATGTCAGACATTTAAATATGTAATATATTTTCTTATAACTCAATGCTCTTTTCCAAAAATTTATTAGGGCTCTCCATAGAGACTACACCTACTTACGAGACACACAACCATCCACAGTCACAATCCATTTCCGGTAAGGTATCAGGTTTCCCCAACTTCCCATAGTGATTTTTCTTTCCCATCTTCTCACAGTGGATTAGGTTTCCCCATATTCATATTGTGGATCAGGTTTCCCCATCTTCTTATCATGGATCAGGTTTCCTCACCACCCCCTAGTGGATAAAGCCTATCGACAAGATTCCCATCATTATCTAATGAAATATAACTCTTTAGCCAATTAATTGGAGGGAATTATAAGTCCAAACCACCTCATAATATAATCTTAGTAACACATGACAAAAAATAGGAAACAATTATATCGTAACCCAAGAATGAAAATGGGTGTCATAAAAAAGTAATGATATCTTAAACTATTGAAAAGCACGAGCTTCATTATCATTTTATCAATGAATAACCCATGAAAATAAGATACATTACATAACACATATCATGTAAAAAAGAAATAGGTTCCATAAAAATCACTCCATAGAAATACTAACCATTCAGAGAAAGAATATGAATGGAACCATGTATCATTTCCTCGAAAGGGATGAGTAACAAAAATAGATATAATCTTATATGGAAAATATTTTTCAAGTATCTTTTAAAGTCATTTTTTGAGTAAAATAAACAGACATCTTTGAAAATGTATTTTTAAAACAAAAATCATTTTGAAAATAATTTTCATTTAAAATAACCTTGAAAACATATAAATGATGATTGAAAACATTTTAAAAACGATTACTTTGAAAAAAATTTGAAAAAATATAACGATATAATGAATTTTTTTAATACTGCTTCCTTTAGAAAACATTGAAATCGTATAAATAAAGCTTGAAAAAATTTTGAAATCCTTTTTTTAAAAATACATGGAAAACTTATATAGAAAGATTGAGAATTTTTTGAAAACAATTTCATTGAAAACAATTTTAAGACATATAATAAATTCTTGAAATTTTTTGATAACCTTTTATTTAAAAACACTTTCAAAAAATATAATTCAATATCAATAATTTTTTAAAACAATATTATGAAAACACCGTGATATTTTATAATGAAAGGTTGAAATATATTTGGTAACAATTTATTTGAAAACACATTGAAAACATATAGATAATTCATGAAAACGTTTTGAAACCAATTTTAAAATAAATAAATTTCCAACATTTTATAATAAAACAATTTCCTAAAAAACCTTATAAACTAACAAATGAAGCATCATGGAAATTATGATCATGGCTATATATAAAACTGTTGATTCCAATCATTCATTTTATACCATAAATGTTTAGAAAATTTCCTTGATCGGAAAAGTAAAATAATTTTCATTTTAATATTTTTTAAAAATGTAACATTTTTGTTAAAAATTTCGTTAAATATAATTATATTTTTTTAAAAAAAAATCAAAACGTTTTTATAGAACATAATTTTAAAAGAACACAAATATCCAACTGAGATAAGAAATAAAGTCAGAATTTAATAATTTTTTTAATTATCTTATGTTACAAATATTTGAAAAGTGGTACCATTACAGAGCTATAAAATTCATATCCATAAGTTAAAAAAATAATGGGAGTTCTTAAGATATATATCCAATAATTTTATCATTGGAAGCATAATCATAAACAATCTTGATAAACTATGACATATAATCTATACACTTTTACCACATCCGTAACATTAAATCATAATACAATGAAAATAATGACAATAAATAAAGCATAAAAAATCATTAAAATATTATTATTCATGATAAAAAATCATAATATGTATTATATACTCCTTATAGAATAATATAGGTCTATAATAGGGCATGTGTCTCAAATAAGGAATATTGGGACAATATTACTTTACAAATTATGTATATTTTGGAACATTAAACAAATTAAATAAAGATCCTAAAAAGATAAGTCAATACCCATATATTTATGTATAATAATCATATAATAAATCCATATATATTATATACACCACACAAATGAGATGAGTGGTGAATATGGCATGTATCATTTAAAAATAAAAAGTGGGACGAAATTCCAATACCTTAAGTCTTGAATTTCTTCATACATGCTCAAAAATAATTCGTCATAAATATAAGTTTACTATAAATCTAAAATAGAAACAGATCATTATATCTAATTTCATATTTTATTTGGTTATGACTTTATATAACCCATTTATTAACAACCCAATGTGAATTATATATTTCATGAAATATCTGCTTTAATTTTCATATATGTTTTGACTTTTTATTCTCAATCCTCTTACTTATATCATTAATTACATATTTATAAAATGTAAAAAAATGTATGAATATCTTATATATTTATTATATATTTATTTATATTAAACAACATGTGATATAAGTATGATATGGAAGATACAATTCATGGAGGTAGTACGATGTACACACTCATTAACGTTGTTTCTATTTTATTGTCATATTGGATGAAAGTAAGTAAATGATATATATATATATATACATATTATAAATATATTGGAATTATTATTTCATTTATATAATATAATTTCTCCAAACTCATCCTTAATACATTTAATTTATGTTGTGAATGAATCACGTCGCGTTGAGGTAACGGTAAACCACAATTCTCCAAAAAAAATTAATGTACATAAAAAGAGGAACAAATGACGGTATTTTTTATATAATAATTTTAGAATAATAAATAAATCATAAATATCTTTTATAACATATAAAAATACAGTTTCCATCATAATTCTCAACCATGTGTGGTGGTAAAGGGAAAATGAACAACATCATTTCGTGAGGCTGTAGTTCGCGAAACACAAAAATGGTAAATTCATTATCCAGTAGATGGATGTGTGTTTATTGAATGGTAGAACCATTAGAGTAATGTTATATATGAATATTGAAGATAATTGTGCTATTATATAAGCATATAACAAGAATAATAAAGGTGGTGGAGAAAAAAAATAAAAGAAATGAGCTTGAGAAATGATGTTACATCTTCTTTGGTTAACTCCTTTTTCTTTGCAAAAGAGAGATTCCACGATGGAATTTCTGCCAAAATGGTGTATTAAAGAAGGAATGGAGTGATTTTTGGAGATTATTTGAGAAAATTTTGAGTGTGAAAATGGTATTGAGAGGTGTGAATAAGAAGGATGTGTGAGTGTCTTTTTATAATGTATGATGAGCAGCATTCATGTAAATTTTTTAAAAGTGAATAAAATCCATGTATTTCATTTGATAAGTGGATATAATAAGGTAAAAAACTATTTAACATGGATTATAGGACCCAAATATGGCCATAAAATGTCATTGGGACAATTTTATAGGTCCTTTTGTCTCTTAATTTTATGGTTTAGTCCAGGGTTTAGTAAATTTTCCTTTTAATCATTGTAATTAATGTTATCTACTTTCCATTATATATATCTAAAAAACTAATTTGAACAAATTTGTATTTATATATAATTTTGATTCAAAATATATAATAAAATTTTCCAAATTCTGATTATAAATGTTTCATCAAATAATTCAAATTTAATTACACAGTCAAGAAGAGATAGCTGGTTTTAAAGTAAACAAAGCTGGAATGTTTATTATTTTTTTATTGAATATCAAAATGAAATTTATTCCAATGACAAGAATAATATTAATTTATGTAGTATTTATCTAATTAATCATTAAAACAAATTTAATAATAAAATTAACCTTATAAAAAAATAAGATTAAATAACAATGTTGAATAAAAAACTTGTATTTCTTTCTATTCATCAAAAAGTTAATGATTACGAAAAAATACGAAAAAATAACACTAAGTTAACTTTTTTGTTTTGATATCAAATATAATATTAATTTTGACATATGAAATCAAAAAAAGTGTAATAAATTTTATTTAAAATTGGTTTTCCATTAAAAGTTGTAAAATTACTTTTTTGAGGAGTATTTCATTTTGTATATAAAATTGGATTTATTATAATATTATTTCATAAAAATATATGGGAAAAGTATAAAAAACAAAATTTAATATATAATATTTAAAATTTATTTAAAAAATTAATCATTAGTGGGGTTTAAAATTTAATGTGAAAAAATTACGTTTGTACAAAAGAAAATAGTTTTCATATAAATGTAATTTTTTTTATTTTAAAATAGTTCTCGAATTTAATTATATTAATATATTACATAATAAATAATTTGATAAACATGTGTAAACCAAATTTTTATATTTTATTTAATAATTTTTTTATCTTCTGTTCTAACATATAGATCATATCTATAAAATTATTTTAATAATAATAAAAATTGTATGTTGTAGTTTAGTAAAAACTAGGCCTCATGTGTTACAAAATCCATCGATGGTACTCTAAATAGCGTGTAACACAATCAAATGATATTGTTCTATGTACTAAAAGATAAAATAATTATTTCATGTAGTGCACATAAGAAAATCATAGTGCTTTAATATATATAAAAAATTATATTTCAGTGTGTTGTGAAAAGATAAATTTCAAAATGATTAAATTAATTTGATTTATATATATTTCACAAAATCTAAGGGCGTTACATTCTACCAATATTAAGTTGATTTTCATCCTCATAATTATTCTAGGTTATAAATGGATTAATACACGAATGTTACATTCATATAATCCCACATCATAAAAATGTATACTAAAACATCCTTTAAAAATTAAATTTGGAAAAATAGCGGTTACCGAAAGTAACACGTTGCTAGATTTACAGATAGAAGAACATAAGTGGGAATTTATAACATAGATTTGAATGAATAACATTAAGATTTTTATGGAGGGATTGTGGACATTAATCAAAAATAATTAATGATCAATACATAGTTTATGGCATCAAGTTCATAAATATGTGATGATTTAAAAGGTTGTTGGTAACAGAATGTAATATGAAATTTTTTTATTTCTATATCAATATTATAATGTAGAAGAATTTTCATGGAATCATTTAGGTATAAAAGTTCATGAAATCCTTACCATATTCTACTCCCACATTTACTTCAAAATAATCTTTCATTCCACAAAATAATGTTTATTTTTTCATTCCAAAAGAACTAACAGATCCAGAGATCCATGAATAGAGTGACATAACATTCAATCTTCTTTTATCACCGAATTTTTTTAGCACATGTTATCCATTATGAATAAATCCTTATACGGTGAGAAAATACATTAATATCTAAAACCTTATATAGAATTTAACATAAACCATTCAATAAATAGTTAACCTTATAACATTATATATGATCTATGTTTAATAATTTAGAAATAATGCGACTAAATTTCTCAAAAACATCTCAACATTAATCACCCATAATCATATTGTATCTCTTGCATGTCACATACCAAACATGTGAATACCTTTTTCATGTATTCATTTTAAACATGGTAACAACTTGGATTACCTCAACCAATTATTCAAAACATGCACATTTCATTATTTAAATGTATATTTGATATATTTGATAAATCCAAAAATTATGTCAACTTAATTAATTATAGAATAATCACTTATCAAAAGGTTATTAATTAGTTCCAATGTAATCCATACCCTCCTATTAAAAAATTCAAATCCAAAATTACTTTATCCCAAAAAAATTATATTAACCTAAGGAACATCTTACAGGTTTTTTTTTCAAACTCAATATGTCACGTTTCCAGTAAATCATTTTTCTAGTCCATAAGAAATATTCCACATAATCTTGTAAATACTAAGAGTAAAAAAATAAAATGAACAATCCTTATATATTTTAATATTAATATAACAAAATTCTTGAATCCCAAACATAGATAATTCCACATAATCCCTAATCTATAATAAAGAAACCTCATCCTATTACATAATACATATTTGCATTCACATTTCATCTATAGTCTCACCATAAACAACAATATAACACTTAACCACAAAAAATTTCTGATTATCCTATTGAGGTTTTCATATGGGATATATATTTTTACAATGACAATTAAATACACACTTAAAACATTTAATAGTTGATTATTTCTTCTGGAGGCCAATATTCACATAATTTTCTGTAACTGATCCCTTCATTTTTCTTTCATAGTTACATGCTTTGTGACATTCACTTCCATAGATAAAACATCATCTTATTCCCATAAGACATTCACATAGGTGATTATTCCCACATCATTGACATAATGAAAGAAAAATCATATTTCTCCATAGTCTCTATTACAAAAAATATCATCGAAATCCATCCATCTCTTCTTTGGTGTGTCAATGAGTTGGTTATGGTATATGTTATTAATCATGTACCAAGAAACCTGACTATACACGATCAAAAAATCCTTCACTCTATAGATCATTTGATTTTACTACATAGTGGATAATTTTCAGTCATATTAAATGTTAATCCATTTCTTTTTGGATCCCCCCATAGAATAAACATAGAAATAATCAAGTATGAAACAATTAGCATAGTAATGAACCACATAACCAAGAAAAATTATTATAAGATGTCTAAATTATGACAACATCCATAATTTATGAAACCTTATGTTTATACTATGTTATTCAAAACCAAAATTCAATTAAAAACATCATGATGTTTCATAAAGAGTTTGTGAGTTTCAAAAGAATTTTCCCATGGAGTGATAGACCAGGTGTGCCACAAGGCATGTTGTTGAGTACCAGGTTTCACTTAATTCAGGATCATTGAAATTTGTTGGAGTTGTTAACAGTAAATACATATATTCTAGATCCAAATCAATATATACTTTCTAGACTTGTATGGAATTCTAGGAAACTACATACTCTATAATTTATCAAACTTCTAGTAAATGTTTCTTAAACAATAACTAATATTTTATATTATGCCACGAGACAACCCTAGACATATCACGTCCAAAAAAAGACTTATATCCACATATTTATGGACATGGTTTAATGGTTATGTGTATATAGATTAACAAATTACCATAGATATTTAAAAACCATGTATTTAGATGATATCAACCCATGGAGATCATTCCCATTTTCAAAAATCATTCCTTAGTTTTCTTCCTCCCTCACTGCTTTCCTCTCCCTCTTTCCCACTCACCTTCAAAATCCTTCACCTCTTCCTCATGATTTTTTTCCGATATTCTCCCAACCAACTTCACTCTCATATAATCTTCACCAGATTTTCATTTATAGTTTCTCCATCCCTCATTCGCTTTTCCATTTATGGTTACTCTATTCACGGTTACTTCATTCACATTGAAACTTCTCCTTTCTCAGTTCCTTCTTCCATCACCATCTTCTCTATTCACAGTTCCTCCATCCCTCACATGTTCCAACAATCATACATACCATTATTTGTGCTTTCCTCCTCTATTCTATGTTTTATACAAAGACTTACTCCCCTCCACCATAACTTTTTCTAGGTATCCCTTCATTATTCAATTTATTGGACATACCATTTTACTTTATTGAATATTGTTAACGTATTTTGTGGCAACATGTTGGTGTTTATTTTTAGATAGGAGTTGTTGGAAGTATTCATTCTATCATCTAGTTTCTATTATGATGGTAATAAAATTTTATAAGTTATTCATTGGTATTGTTGGTTTATATTTCATTCTCATAATTAATATGTTATCTATTGAATATTTTGGAATTATTATGTTTATAATGTTTTGTGCAGAGATTGTTTTTATAAGTGTTGTGAATAGGAATAATTACATGTTTAATTTCTAATAAAAATTGATGTTTTAAAATTTATATAATTCAGAAGATGGAAATTTCCAACATAAATTCCAAAATTTTGGATTTTCACAATATAAAGAACCATACTTATCTGGTTCTTACCTTTTTTATCCACTATATTCATATAGGAATATTGAATACTAAATTATTTATTTTACATATCAATTTTTGAATCACAAACATTGATGGTATATTGTTATGTATGATGTGAGAATAGAAGTTTACCTTTATTAAATAAGAAATTACATTTACATATTAATGAAAATTATGTTTACATATTCAATTTTTTACTCTAATGTAATACATGAATTTTGGATATTAATTATTTATATTTACTCTTTTAAGGAAACTACACTTATTATGTTATCAGAAGTTATTATTTGATTATTATAGAAGGTAAAAAATTAATTTCGTGATATTCAAGCAATAAAGATTGAATCTAGGTTATGAATATTATTTTGTAGGCTATTTGGAATCATAAATCAGTTCATGATGATATTATAAAAACCATGATGAGATATAGAAATGAGTTATGTCATGAGAAGATCATCAAGGAATTGAGAATGTCTTATCAGTGCAAGTAAAATTATTTATCCTTATTTATGATTTCTTATCTATCATATGTCATGATAGAAAAGATATTTTAAATTAATAAAAATTAATATATTATGTTTTTTTGGAGATTTGTTTCACATTATTCCATAAATTATTAAATTTTTCTAAATGTTAATAATTATGGAAGACTATAATGATGATTTGGGAGATAATTACTATAGAGATTATCATTCATGGCCAGATGACAATGTTTGAGAAATCATTTGGGATTGTTGTGAGATTTATAGAGAACCATATTATCATATTATAATATTATAATATTACAATTTTAAAACACTTATATAGAAACTTACATAAATTTATTTCTTGGAGAAAATGCACTACTATTGTTTGAAATCAATTGTTTACTCATTGATCGGATAGTAATGTTGAAGATAAATTATGTTATATATACTGTGTGACGTTCCAAATATATATATTCTAAACTAGTAATAATCATCATATGTAGTCTTTTTAACTACTATATATTCATTATAATGAATTTCTTTTGTTATTTTTTGTTTTATGGAGTTTTAATCACTAAAATAAAACATGGTTGTACCTCCATTAGAAGGTGTTGTATTGGTTATCCTAACCTAGAAAAAAATGGTATTCATAGTTTCAACATTATCCCTGAAAAAATGTAGGTGTTTGGGCTATGCCATCACTTGTGAAAAAAGGTTGGTTGGCTTATTTTGGTTTTTGGGTATGATAAAATAAGATTATAACGAGTTATCAATCTCTTTAAAAAGTGAAATCTATTTAGTGTGTACCATAATTTATTGGATTTGAGAGGTGTGAAGTGTAGATATGGGATATTTTTTATTCGAACTACTATAAATTTTTTTGTATACTCTTATTTGTTATATTTTTCGTAAAATCATCACACTAAAAATATCATTTATTACTAATATTTAAATTGATTGTTCTTATTATCGTTCAAATTATTCATTTCTTTTAATATTTTATTTTATTCCACTCACCCCTTTCCTAGACTCTATAAAATCCAGATATTGAGATCAATAATTAATATCAATGTATATCCCTTTAATATTTTTACTTTATTAAATATTTTCCAAAAACTTTTCTTCATATCATTTATATTACTACTTTGAGGAGTTAATTATTTAATGTGTTATTTCCAATGATGATATCCACCGATCATTGAAATCAATTAAATAATTAGTAGATCATATTTTATATAAATTATATTATAGATCATCTTAATAGATGAATAGATAATTTATAATATTAGAGGTATTTTTCTAGTTTAAAATACTTTCTAGTACATAAACTATTAAAAAAATATCCCCCTTTATATAGAACAAATTAAAAAATCCATATTCTAATTATAATATATATATATTAATATGATACATAATGGTCAAACACATTGGATCATACAACATTGATTAAAACAAAATCCAAAACTTTTTTGAATTTTGATTTTATTTCAAACATTAAAAATTTATGAACAAAAAATTAAAGAATACAAGCTAATTAGATTAGAAATGTTGAAAAAATTGTATCTAATATCATTCCCATTTTACCTTGAAGCATTGTTATACACATATATTAGAAATAAATAATGGAATTTATTCCTTCAACACAATATTGTATATTGGAGTTGTTCAACACACTATGGTATATGATATGTTTTATATATTAAAAATTTCGTTAAATTAAAATAATTATTTATAGAATTATTACAAACCAACACAACTAATTGTGACTTTATGCGAACACTTTTGGTAATTTATTGGTATTTAATATTTGATTTCATATAAACTCTTTTTAATACAATCAATCCACATTCTTGGAACTTATGTGTAACTATTCATGATTTTATATAAATTAAAACATTTATCAATTACCGAAACCATAATTCTAAGATATTTGTTTTTATTTGTATAACCAAGTTGTTGATGATTACTTATTATCAGAAGAAGTAAAAAATATAATTTTATGTAATTTGGTAGATTATTTATTTATTATATGATTTTATGACTCAGAATGGATCGTAACTAGATGTACAAAATTTCTTGGATCACGAATGAGATTTAGAATAAGTTATAATATTTTTTTCCTTTTCATTCACTCTAAAAAATAATATTTCTTATAGGTTTCCTCTTTCTCCCGAATCCATTTCCTCATGTAGACCCATGCAATAAGAAATCAATACCAAAACACAATTTTAATCAATTAATCAAGATGATGACATTGACAGTAGTAGAAGTACTATGAAAGATGTGAATACCCCAGTATATTAGGCATGTGAAAAAAATGATCACACATGGGATTTTAATGTTTTTATATCATAGGAAAGTAATTTATAGATTTATCAATATCGTCGTTTACTATTTCATTTAATTTATAAAGGATTTACTTTTTTATGATGAATTTATTCCAAAAAATGAATACATGGCATCAATGTTGGCATAAATATTTGGATTTTCATCTATTAAGATTCATTATTTCCCTAAAGATTGTTGTTTGTTCTAGAAGGAAAATGAAGAGTTGAGTATGTGAAAATATAGTAGCACATCAAGTTGGAAGACTAACGAAGATAGAAGTTAATCTCGCATAACAGAGAAAGTGATATGGCACATTTATTTAATTCATAGTCATCGAAACAAATTATGTCAGAACAAATGGGATGGAATATTTTATGGAATGAAGATGAAAGAAATAAGGATATTGATGAAATAGTGATTCTTATAAATGGGTTTTCTTTAAATAAATTTTAAAGGTTAAATCATGACTTTGCAGCTGACACATGAAATGTAAGATTATGATTATCTTTTAATGGTGTTAACCCATATCTTGAAATGAATAATGCGCATAGTACATAGCTTTTTTCATTCACATTTAAAAAATTCTTTAATGGCTAGGTATAATTATATCGTTTAATATCATGATTATTTCTATATCTATACCTAGTAATTCTATAAATCATATTGATATGTACTTACAACAATTAATAGATGATTTAATTGATATTTGGATTGTTGGTGACCAAGCTTACAATTAATTCCAAAAGGATTCTTGTATGTTTCATGCAACATTATTATGGATGACAAATGAGTTTCATACTTACCAAATAATTTTTGGGTTGAGTACAAAAGGGAAATTATCCTTCTTGGGTTTCAGAAAAATTACATGTTTCTAATGATAAGGTTTTCGATGAAATTTTATCTTCATTGGTCATCAATAATACCTACAATGGATCATCCATACATGAAAAATCAGAGATATTTTTATAATAATTTCAAGATAGATGAGACACCTAAATGAATGTTAGGGAGTGATATTGTTAAAGAACGTGATGATATCAATTTTTTTTCTTAGAAAACGTCAATCAAATATTAGAAAGTGAAAGTAAGTTAATTCGAATTCTAATAGAGTTTGGATAAATAAAATCATATTCTTCTATTTTCTGTATTGGTAATCAAATTTATTGCATCATTGTTTGGATGTAATTGACATAGAGAAAAATATTTATGTTATGTTACTTATTTATGTTCAAATTTTTAAAGGAAAATCAAAAGATGAATTTTGGCCATGTCATGATTTAATCCGTTGGGTTATAAGATAAATATTTTATCCTATGTGCATTAGTGAAAATAAGTGGAAAGTCCCTTTTGACTATTATATGATGAAAAATATAGGGAATAAACAATTTTAATATGTCTTGAAAATTTAGAATTTTCCAAATGGTTATTCAAGAAATATTTTAAAAAGGGTGAATACACTAAATTTGAAACTAAAAGATTTTAATACCCATGACTACCATGTATTGTTACACAAGTTTATTCCCATTTCAATTCGACATTTACATTTACATAATGATAGAGTTTATATGATTATGTTATATCATTTTTTCTCAAGACCTTCATAATAAAACAATGAGAAGATGTGTTGTTCATATATTGTATAGTGATGCATCTATTATTCTCTATGAATTGAAGAAAATTTTCCCACCGTCATTTTTCACTTCTACATTACATATGACTATGAATCCTCCAACATAAGTTCATTTTGGTGGTCCTGTCTTTTGTAAATGGATGAATCCAAAATAAATAATGATGTTTACATTTATATATAATGTGAGAAATAAATATCATCCCGATGGCTCTATTGTGAAGTGCTATTTAGAAAATGAATGCATGGATTTCTATTCATCCAAATCAAATAACACCACTGCATGTTCTAATAGACTAATGAAAGCTGATGATGCGTAATATTATCCCACTATTCCCACATTTCATTCACTTCCACAATAGGGGGGATATTAGAATCATACGTGTGTACATTAAGCAGGGAATAGCGGGAAATGTCTCATCGTACGATATCAGTCAACTATAGTTGTCTTGATGGTTATATCAATTATGTAAACTAATAAATATTCATTTTTTCAATTTTTTGATTTATTTAGATCTTTTTACATTTTGATGCATTCATATCGGTAGATAACATTTAGGAATTATAAAAATATTACATTGATCTCAATCTATTCAGAGGAAGGAATTGTTTCATATTAATGAATTCACTACTTGGTTAAAGAAAGAGGTAATAAATTACTATTATTTCTTCTCAAATCATAATCACATGTCTCAATATAATATTTTATGTTGGTATATTTGTTGTTTTAACTCGACTAATGAATGAAGTATCAGATGAAAAAGGAGTAATGTACTTTTATCCAAATGATGTGGAATGTGATTATAAGGAAATGGTTTTCAATTGATTAAAATTAATTATAAATAGTTGTGAAAGAAAAATTGAAAAACAACATGATCATGAAAAAATAAGAGCCAAAAAATATTATTATGCAAGTGAATCAGACATAAAACCTCAATCAAATAATATATCATATTATGGTGTTGTTGAAAGAGTTATTTCATCAGATTACCATGATCAAGGTCATATCGCAATGTTGAAATGCATGTGGTCTCATTCAACATCATGTCAAAGAATTCATATTGGTAACGGTGGATTTAGGGTGATTGATATAAAATAGATGCTTTATAACAATGTAACTTATACTATTTCATCAAAGTATAGACATATATTTTATGTAACCTACCCATTAGGAAAACAATTTTGTATTATTCTTGATTTCATTCCATGATATATTTTTGTTGAGGACATGGATGAAAATTATGTTGTGGATAAAACTGTTTATATTTATTCAAATATTTCATTTGATTTTTCAAATGATAAAATTGTTTGAACAAATTATGAATCAGAAATCATCAAAAAAGCATGCATGGTGTTGAAAAATTTGTAATTATTTACATGATATTATCACAATATTGTATGTCTATTTAAATCATTCACACATGTTATCAAGCTAACTAATATATTTTATACCATTGTTGAATATAAAACCATTAATAGCCCATCCAATTTATATTTAAGAATATATAATGTAATTATTGAACATTTAATAGTATTTATATTTGATGAATATGAGTACCATGTAAGAAAATTTATATAACTTTTTTAGGATAAAATTTTCCTATTTAACATTTTTATTTATTTCTATTTATCTGAGAATATTTTTTAAAACAACTATGTCAAGATTTCTAATTATGATGATACTAGAAGATGTATAAGATTATAGATAAATGAAAATATATGTATCCGTTAGGAACTAGTGTACATATAATTAATGTTTTAATATTATGGTATTTCATATTATTTATCTTGTTACCATTCATTTTATTATATCATCTATTATATTTTAGGATACTTATTCTAGGAGATAGTTGGATTGTGACACTATGGATACTATTATATTGTGTGGGTAGGGGGGGTGGTACTAGTATGAATGATTCTACAGTTCGACCTTCTACTATGTCGCTTGAGTTACTGTGATCTTATCCTCCCATTATTTGTAACATCCCAAGTAAGTAATGAGTAATAGATATTTTTATCTATGTCTATTAATGAATTATATAGTGTTTTAGAGGCTTAAAATGAAAATAAATCCAATCTTAAGCATGGAATACACTAATATTTTTAAAAGATTGTTTTACTGCCTTTTGATTGAAAACCATTTTTAAATCCATATTTTGACAATTTTATAAGCTATTTTTGACAAAATAAACTTATTATTTATGATTGGGACATCAAAATTTACTTTCTGTGAATTTTTGGTATTTTTCAGACAATGTTCATTTTTTAATGAATAGTGAAAAATACTGCATTTTACATCAAAACTGCATTTTAATCTAATTTATTTATATGATTAGATTATCTTTTAAATTGGTTGTAAAGTTAAATTAGAATATATTTTTACCATTTAATCCAGTGGTGGTCATTGGAATCAATTTCACTTTGAAATTGGACTTAAACTGGTGTCAATCTTTTGATACTTATTGTTTCATAAAGACACGCTATTTGTCATGACAATGGGAATTAATTATTAAATTAATTAATATGACTTATATGTTTTGAATTTTGTAAAATAGACATCATTTTTGAATTTGGAATATCAAATATATCTTAGGGTGAATATTTGGTATTTTTCTGAAAAACATCAATTTTTGATGAATAGTGAAACCACTAAGTGGTACTTATAAAAACTGATTTTTCGTTTAAATGAAATTGTACCACTTCTGTGTTTTGAATTTCAAAAATCCGACATACATGGTTGTCATTAAGAAGTAAAATTTGGTTCAATGAGATTACAATAATTTTTTGGTGAATAGTAGCTTTTATGTTTTTAATCGCGATTAGTGGTAATTAGTGTAGTTTAAGGTAAAAATAATGTTTTAATAGCATGAGATGAGCTTGAAACATGTTCTACCCTCATTGGATGTGTCATGGCCGACCAAGAAAGGCCATGGGTAAACTTGGGGACCCCATGGAGCCACTTTGGTTGGGAAATGACATAAACAACTTTTTATTTAATGTTAAAGTAAAAATGACACAAACATCAGTTATTTTACTAAAATAATTTTTACATGGGGTTATTCAAGTCATATTTTTGACTATAAATATTATTTAGAAATCTAAAAGGATTTCCTACATCATAGTAGTTTTTTTATAATTTTATACATTAAATAAATTAAATTATTTATGACATCACGATGATGCAGCGATGACCTCGTTATTTAACGATTTAAATAAAATGGAAAGATAATGTAACATCTAAAACCTACACATGGACAAAATAAATTGTATGAGTGTATTTTGAACCCTTATCACCTTATCCTCGAATTATATCAATGTGGGACATTTTGAATCCGAAACTCATTTTAAAATAAAGTAACTTATCTTTACTTTCCAAGAGTGCAACTCCTCTCCTCTTATAAAAGGCCCCCAACTCTACCTCCTTACCCACACTCCCAAAGCCTTTGTCTCGGACAACCTCTGCCCATTTTGGCTCTCCAAATCCCTCTCTTACACCTTGAAGCCTCACTTTGGGAAGAAGTCTTTCCAAGGAAGCCTTTGAGCACAAATCTAAGAGAGTTACCCGATTTTAAGGTAATGTCTTCTTTTGAGTCCTTTTGTTTTATTTTGCTTCTCCAACCCCCTAAACTCTTTTTATTCTTTTATTTTGTAACAACTCCAGTATAATCAATATACTAGGATGTTGTTATAATTAGGATTCGAGCTACACTTACACACACCTACATCTAATAGTTAACGAACATACTGTTTCCGTGGATGGTGAATTTATGTCTCCCGAAACGATGATTGTTCAACATTCTTTTAACACCTTCAAAGGTGGCCATTAAGATGTAACTATATTTATATATGATATATAATATGTTTATGTTTTCCTTAAGCTTCTGTATTTTTCGTTTTGGTCATAACTTTATGGTTTCCATTATGGGTAAACGCGATATCTTCATTTAAGGAAGTGCGGACTAACGCCCCCTTAAAGTGATTTGATTCGTTAAATACCATATGTGGGACGTATAAAGGATGGAAATATGATATAATATATGATATTATACTAGAATTATAATACACCTTTATATAATTATGATTCCATTCTATAAAATATGAAATAGAAATGAAAGTAGCGTTCATGCATACGTACGGCTTACCGTCTCCATGAACGGTGCATTTCATTTCATACCTCTAAATGATTATGTAATATTATAAATGCATTCATGTACTGGATATATAAGACATATATGATATCTACATCATGAATACCATTCTGGATATAACGGATACATGAACAACTTGTAATTATAAAGGGGTTTATTTTTGACTCAAGTACCAATGATCGTTAAAATGACCGTTATTAACTTAAATAATTACATAGTGTTCATGACATGGTAATATGTGATATAAAATGAATAATGAACTTAAAAAGGTTCTTAAGAAAGTAGAAATTAACTCAAGTTTATTATTCAGGACATTAAAGAACGATCGTGTCAAGTCGTACCCGAGGTATGGAACTTCGTCTCAATCTCCTTTCATTGAGGCATATTTTATTTTATACACAACATTCTTTTATATGGTGTATAAACCCCTTTGACTTTTACATTTATCCAAAAGGAAACTTTTTTATACGAAGCATTTTACAAAACGACAAAAGGGAATGTTTTTTTCGTATGTATGCGGCGACAACAACTTCTCCGCCGCCGTGACCATTATTTGGGTTTCGGCTTCCTCTATAAGCCATACCTTGTTTTTAAAAGAAAAATAAATACCATGTTTTACTTTTCTTTTATTTTGGTATTTAAAATTGTTTTCATGATGTTTTTATATCAATGTGTTGTATTAATATCTTGTGATTGAAAGGTGGAAATGTTATGTTTCCTTTATGCATGTTTTATGTGATACGATTATGTTGAGGTTCTTGGGAATTATTATGAAGATGGGTGGTTTTGTGATAAACTAAGGGCGGGTGAGCCCGATATAGCTCTCTAATGCATTGGGTAATGTGAAGGAGTGAAATGTTAAGGTTTCTTCGAAGAGATTTAGGGAATATACTGTGATGGGTATTCCAAACGTAACCAAGAGGGTTACACCCTATGTAAGGATGTTATGAATGCCTCAAGTTACCTTTATGTCTTATGATTTCTATGATTTATTCATGATTTGATGAGGTATGTTAAAGTGTTTATGTCTTATGGGTAAAGTATGATCTCATTCTTATGTATATATGTTCCAATGTTTCCTTTCCATATTTTTATATCCCTTACTGATCTTTTTATGCTCATCCCAAGTTTTTTGAAATGTTTTTCACAGGTCAAGGGAAAGGTCCATGATATGATGATAGTGTCAAGGATGTGTCAAGAAATAATCCATGTTTTGTTTTAAATATTTTTCCACTGATGGGAATGCAGAATACTATCTTAATGTAACAACTTTGTTTATATGTGGAATGTAATGCAAGTTTTATGATCTAATTCTCTAAAACTCTAAACCCGAAAAGATCCTCAATGTGTAATATTGTAATAACTCAGGATTAAGTTAGGTTTATGGCTGGGGTCTTATAGTTGGTATCATAGGTCGGTTTAGATAACTTTAGGAGTTATAATTCTATTAAATGATTATCCAAAAATATTTTTTTTGAAATGATATAGCATTTGAAGATTACCATGTTGCTTCATCTAAGACATGTTTGTTCAGAATGGTTTTCCGCAGAGGAAACAAGGAAGCAGTGCTAGGAAGGCATACAGAAGGAAATAACCTTCCGAATTAGCATCCTGAGATGGTCGGAATTGTAACTGAATAGTTTGTTGCAGTAATGGTGCAGTTGACTCAAGCGATAAATGGCGGTGATATCCATACACGAGATCAGCCAGATCAACCGCAGAGGAACATATCAGTGGTGGAACATTTCATGAGGCAACATCCCCCATCATTCAGAGGATAATCGGACCCTGTGCTAGCTGAAGGGTGGATTAAAGTACTGGAGAAGATTTTTGATGTCATGGGGTGTTCAGACAATCAAAAGGTTAGTATTTCTATTTATCATTTGGAGGGTGAAGCAGATCAGTGTTGGTCGATGGTTAAAAATATCAAGGACGCTGATGAGATTGATGCTCTCGACTGGGATGAATTCAAAGGTATGTTTCTTGAGAAGTATTTTCCTAAGGCTGTTCGACTTAGGATGGAAAAACAATTATTGGAATTGAGGAAATAGGAAGACTCAGTGGCTACCTATGACGAAAGGTTCACCCGATTGGCAAGGTATGCTCCAAATTTTATCCGAGACATTGATAGTAAAATCAATCATTTTTACTCAGGATTAAAGCCAAAAATATCGAAGGGAATTAGATTCTCTTTAGTTTAAAAATGATGAAAAGCTTGTTCGATGTGCTGAGAAGGTGTAAATGGAGTTTTCCGATAATCAAGTGTTCTATAACAACCAATAGAAGAAGAGAACGAGGTGGCAGGAGAAAGGTAAGAATTCTTCAAAATGTCTGATGGTAAGAAAACTAAGTTTCCAGTTTGTGATAAATGTGGCAAAAGGCATGCTGGGGAATGTCTTCTGAATTCTGGAAATTGCTACTGATGTGGTAAGATGGTACATAAGGCTCGTGATTCCACTGAAAAGGATCAAGGTGAAGGTAATAAAAAATTTGATTTACAGTTTGTGAAATGTTTTAAGTGCAATGAGATGGGTCACTATGAAAATGAGTGTCCGAAAAAGATCTTGAGTGATGTGAATCAGTTAGACTACAAGCAGAAAGGGTTGGTGAAATTCATTGCAACTACTTCAGCAGATGTCAGGCCATCAAATGAAGTTGTATCAGGTACTTTGTTTGTTTTTTCAGATTATGCCAGTGTGTTGTTTGATTTGGGGTCTACACATTCTTTCATATCTGAAACCTTTTCTAGTAAAATGGGAATACAATCTCAAAAAATGACTCCTGAAATTTTGGTAAAAACAACTGGGGGGAATGTTTAGGCAAAGAGAATTTATAAGAATATTCCTATCCTTGTCTGTGGAAAGAACCTACTTTCAAGCCTTATTGTTCTACCTCTAGTAGAGTTTGATGTTATCCTGGGTATGGATTGGCTCTCTATTTACCATGATAAGATTGACTGTAGAGCTAAAGAAGTTTATTTTCAGAAAGACTTTCAGTTTGTGTACAAGAATGAACCCTTACTGTTGATAACTTATCCAGAGGCCGAGAAACTTGTAAAAGATGGAAATGAATGTTACCTTTCACACATCGTTGAAAATAAAGGAACTGTTCAGATTAATGATGTGCCAGTGGTAAATGAGTATCCTGAGGTTTTTCCTGATGAGTTGCCTGGAATAATACCAAATCGGGAAGTTGAATTTACTGTTGACTTAGTTCCTGATGCTAAGCCAATTTCAAAACCCCCTTATCGAATGTCTCAAGTTGAACTTTTAGAGATGAAGGAGCAATTGCAAGATTTATTAGAGAAAGGTTTCATTTGACCTATCACATCACCATGGAGTGCTCCTGTCTTGTTTGTTAAAAATAAAGATGGTTCAATGAGACTTTGTATTGATTATAGAGCCTTGAATAACATCACTGTTAAGAACAAATATCCTTTTCCTCATATCGATGATTTGTTTGATCAGCTCCAGGGAGCTCAGTATTTTTCAAAGACTGACTTGAGATCGGGGTACCATCAGCTGAAGGTAAGGGAAGAAGATGTTCTGAAGACCGTGTTCCATACAAGATATGGCCATTATGAATTTGTATTAATGCCTTTTGGGCTAACCAATGAACCTGCTGTATTCATGGACTTAATGAATATAATTTTCCATGAGTTCTTGGATAAGTTTGTGGTGGTTTTCATTGATGATATTTTGTTGTTTTCTAAAAGTAATGAAAAGCATGAAAGACATTTAAGGGTTATCTTGAAAACCTTAAAAGAAAAGAAATTGTATGGGAAATTCATCAAGTGTGAGTTTTGGTTGCAACAAATTTCTTTCCTTGGTCACATTGTCTCTAAAGATGGGATAACTGTTGATCGTGCAAAAACAAAAGTTGTGGAAGACTGGCCAATAACCACAAATGTAACTGAGATTCGTATCTTCCTTGGTTTGGTAGGCTATTACCGAAGGTTTGTTAGAAATTTTTCACGGTTACCTAGTCCAATGACTAAGCTAACTCGGAAGGGTGTTAAGTTTATCTGGACAAAAGAATGTGATGATTGTTTTCAGGAATTGAAAAGAAGATTGGTGAATGCTCCAGTTTTGGCACTACCTTCTAGGAATGCTGAGTTTTTAATATACAGTTATCCTTCATTGAAAGGACTTGGTTGCGTCCTAATATTGAATGATCAGGTAATTTCTTATGCTTCACGACAGTTGAAAACTCATGAGGTAAATTACCCTACACATGATTTGGAATTAGCTGCTGTTGTTTTTGCTTTAAAAATTTGGAGGCATCATTTGTATGGAGTAAAGTGTGAAATATATACTGATCACAAAATTTTAAAGTATATATTCACTCAGAAAGATTTAAACATGAGACAAAGGAGATGGCTAGAATTAATCAAGGATTTTTATTTTACAATTCATTACCATCCGGGAAAAGCAAATAAAGTGGCAGATGATTTGAGTCGAAAAAGTAATGCTTCATTAGCAATGTTGCGTTTGGAACGTGATCATTTGGTTAAGGATTTGATGAACTTTGGCATAGAAGTTGTTGGTGCAGGATGTTCTTCTGTTTTGTTTCAGGTATCAGTGAGATCATCTCTATCAGATAGAATCAAGCAAGCACAGAAGTAAGACAGTGAGTTGCAGAAAAAGGTAGAGCTGGTTCAGAAAGGTAAGTTGCCTGAATTCAACATTGATAATGATTGTGTTTTGAGATTTGGGAAGTGATTGTGTGTTCCTTGTGATTCACAGTTGAAGAGAGAGTTGTTATGTGAAGCTCATAGTTCTCCATTTTCTGTTCATCCTGACGGTACTAAGATGTACAGAGATCTGCAGGAGTATTACTGGTGGGATGGAATGCAAAGAGATATTGCTGATTTTAATGTGAAGTGTTTGACATGTCAACAGGTTAAAGCAGTGCGGTAGTTACCGAAAGGGATGCTTCAGCCTTTATCAGTTCCAGAGTGGAAATGGGAGAATATATCCATGGACTTTGTTGTGGGATTACCAATGTCATCTCGAGGTAATAATGCAATCTGGGTTATTGTTGATCGCTTGACTAAATATGCTCATTTCCTTGCTATACGAGATACTTTTTCCCTAGATCATCTTTCCCGTTTGTATCATAAATAGATAGTCAGGTTACATAGAGTTCCCCTCTCCATTGTATCTGATCATGATCTTAGGTTCACTTCTATCTTTTGGAAAGGCCTTCAAATGTCGTTGGGTACCGAATTAAATTTTAGTACATCTTTTCATCCTCAATTAGATGGGCAGTCAGAACGAACAATTCATACATTGGAGGACATGCTACGTTCTTTCTCTATGGATTATCATGGAAGTTGGGACCGACATCTTTCTTTGGTTAAATTTTCATATAATAACAGTTTTCATTCCAGTATACAGATGACACCATTTCAGGCATTATATGGGAAGCGGTGTCGAACTCCAGCTTTCTGGGATGAAGTGGGTGAAATGAAGTTGATGGGACCAGAATTGGTAGAAGAGATGGCAGAAAAAGTTCAGCTGATTCAGAAGCACATGGGAACAGCTCAGAGCAGGCAGAAGAGTTATGCGGATAACCGTAGGAAAGATCTATCTTTCGAGGTAGGTGATCATGTTTTTCTCAAGGTTTCTCCTTGGAAAAGTGTGATGAGATTTGGTAAGAAAGGAAAGCTGAGACCAAGGTTTATTGGACCATATGAAATTCTGGAGAGAGTTGGATCAATTGCATACCGGGTGGCTTTACCTCCGAGTTTATCTCAGGAACACAATGTTTTTCACGTTTCAATGTTGAGAAAGTATATGCCAGATCCATCTCATTTTTTGAGTCCATAGGTAGTTCAGCTGGAAGAGAAACTATCTTATGAGGAACAATCGGTCCAGATTATTGACCACAGGTTGCAAGTGTTATGGAATAAGGTGATTAATCGGGCAAAGGTTTTGTGGATAAACCACATGATGGAAGAGGCAGCATGGGAATCTGAAAATGCAATAAGGGATAAGTACCCCCATTTATTCGATAAGTAAATAAATTGTGGGAATGAAATTTTCAAAAGGGGGGAAGGATGTAACATCTCAAGTAAGTAATGAGTAATAGATATTTTTATCTATGTCTATTAATGAATTAGATAGTGTTTTAGAGGCTTAAAATGAAAATAAATCCAATCTTAAGCATGGAATACACTAATATTTTTAAAAGATTGTTTTACTTCCTTTTGATGGAAAACCATTTTTAAATACATATTTTGAGAATTTTATAATCCATGTTTGTCAAAATAAACTTATTATTTATGATTGGGACAACAAAATTTACTTTGTGTGAATTTTTGGTATTTTTCAGACAATGTTCATTTTTTAATGAATAGTGAAAACTACTGCATTTTACATCAAAACATCTTTTTAATCTAATTTATATACATGATTAGATTATCTTTTTAATTGGTTTTAAAGTGAAATTAGAATATCTTTTTACCATTCAATCCAGTGGTGGTCATTGGAATCAATTTCACTTTGAAATTGGACTTAAACTGGTGTCAATCTTTTGATACTTATTTTTTCATAAAAACACGCTATTTGTCATGATAGGGGGATTTAATTATTAAATTAATTAATGTGACTTATATGTTTTGAATTTTTTAAAATAGACTTCATTTTTGAATTCGGAATATCAAATATATCTTAGGTTATTTTTTGGTATTTTTCTGAAAAACTTCAATTTTTGATGAATAGTGAAACCACTAAGCGGTACTTATAAAAACTGATTTTTCGTTTAAATGAAATTTTAACACTTCTGTGTTTTAAATTTCAAAAATCCGACATACATGGTTGTCATTAAGAAGTAAAATGTGGTTCAATGAGATTAAAATAATTTTCTGGTGAATAGTCACTTTTATGTTTTTAATCGCGATTAGTGGTAATTAGTGTAGTTTAAGGTAAAAATAATGTTTTTATAGTATGAGATGAGCTTGACACATGTCCTACCCACATTGGATGTGTTATGTCCGACCAAGATAATCAATGGGTCAACTTGGGGACCCCATAGAGCCACATTGGTTGGGAAATGACATAAATAACTTTTTATTTAGTGTTAAAGTAAAAATGACACAAACATGAGTTATTTTACTAAAACAATTTTTACATGGGGTTATACAAGTCATATTTTTGACTATAAGTATTCATTAGAAATCTAAAAAGATTTCCTACATCATAGTATTTTTTTATAATTTTTATACATTAAATAAATTAAAATATTTATGACATCATGATGATGCAGCGATGACCTCATTATTTAACGATTTAAATAAAATGGAAAGATAATGTAAAATGTAAAAACTACACATGGACAAAACCAATTGGATGAGTGTATTTAGAACCCTTATCACCTTATCCTAGAATTATATCAATTTGGGACCTTTTGAATCTGAAACTCATTTTAAAATAAAGTAACTTTTCTTTACTTTCCAAGAGTGCCCCTCCTATCCTCTTATAAAAGGCCCCCACCTCTACCTCCTTACCCACACTCCCAAAGCCTTTGGCTCGGCCAGCCCCTGCCCATTTTGGCTCTCCACATCCCTCTATTACTCCTTTAATCCTCACATAGGGCAGAAGTCTTCCCAAGTAAGCCTTTGAGCTCAAATCTAAGAGAGTTACACGATTTTAAGGTAATGTCTTCTTTTGAGTCCTTTTGTTTTATTTTGCTTCTCCAACCCCCTAAACTCATTTTATTCATTTATTTTGTAACAACTCCAGTATCCTCAATATAATAGGATGTTGTTATAATATGGATTTGAGCTACAATTACACACACCTACATCTAATGGTTAACGAACATACTGTTTCTGTGGATGGTGAATTTATGCCTCCTGAAACGATGATTGTTCAACATTATTTTAACACATTGAAAGGTGGACATTAAGATGTCACTATATTTATATATGATATATAATATGTTTATGTTTTACTTAAGATTCTGAATTTTTCTTTTTGGTCATACCTTTATGGTTTCCATTATGGGTAAACACGATATCTCTATTTAAGGAAGTGCGGACTACCGCCCACTCAAAGTGATTTGATTCGTTAAATACCATATGTGGGATGTATAAAGGATGGAACTATGATATTATATATGAAATTATACTGGAATTATAATATAAATTTATATCATTATGATTCCATTCTATAAAATACGAAATAGAAATGAAAGTAGCATTCATGCGAACGTACGACTTACCGTCTCCAAGAACGGTGCATTTCATTTCTTACCTCTAAATGATTATGTAATATTATATATGCATGCATGTAATGGATATATAAGACATATATGATATCTAAATCATGAATACCATTCTGGATATAAAGGATACATGAACAACTTGTAATTATAAAGGGGTTTATTTTTGACTCAAGTACCAATGATCGTTAAAATGACCGTTATTAACTTAAATAATTACATAGTGTTCATGACCTGGTAATAGGTGATATAAAAGGAATAATGAACTTGAAAAAGGTTCTTAATCAAGTAGAATTTAACTCAAGTTTATTATTAAGGACATTAAAGAACGATCGAGTCAAGTCGGACCCGAGGTATGGGACTTCGTCTCAATCTCCTTTCATTGAGGCATATTTTATTTTATACACAACTTTCTTTTATAAGGTGTATAAAACCCTTTGACATTTAATTTTATCCAAATGGAATCTTTTTTATACAAAGAGTTTTACAAAACAACAAAAAGGGAATGTTTTTGTCGTATTTATGCGGCGACAATGACTTCTCCGCCACCGTGACCATTATTTGGGTTTCGGCTTCCTCTCCAAGCCATACCTTGTTTTTAAAAGAAAAATAAATACCATGTTTTACTTTTATTTTATTTTGGTATTGAAAATGGTTTTCATGATGTTTTTATATCAATGTGTTGTATTGATATCTTGTGATTGAAAGGTGGAAATGTTATGTTTCCTTTATGCATGTTTTATGTGATACGATTATGTTGAGGTTCTTGGGCATTATTATGAAGAAGGGTGGTTCCGTGATAACCTAAGGGCGGGTGAACCCGATATAGCTCTCCAATGCATTGGGTAATGCAAAGGAGTGAAATGTTAAGGTTTCTTCGAAGAGATTTAGGGAATATACTGTGATGGGTATTCCAAACGTAACCAAGAGGGTTACTCCCTACATAAGGATTTTATGAATACCTCAAGATACCTTTATGTCTTATGATTTTTATGATTTATTCATGATTTGATGAGGTATGATAAAGTACTTATGTCTTATGGGTAATGTATGATCTCATTCTTATGTATATATGTACCCATGGTTCCTTTCCATATTTTTATATCCCTTACTGAGGTTTTTATGCTCATCCCAAGTTTTTTGAAATGTTTTTCACAAGTCAAGGGAATGGTAAATGATATGATGATAGTGTCAAGGAAGTGTCAAGAAATAATCCATGTTTTATTTTAAATATGTTTCCATTGATGGTAATGAAGAATAATATCTTAATGTAACCACTTTGTTTATATGTGGAATGTAATGCATGTTTTATGATCTAATTCTCTAAAACTCTAAACCCGAAAAGATCCTCAATGTGTAATCTTGTAATAACTCAAGATTAAGTAAGGTTTAAGGCTGGGGCCTTATATTATTCCACCTCCATATTATCCACACCGACCGTTTACAGATCCCTTTACTCCCACACCCACATCAGATGGTATTTTTCGTACTCCATTCCTTCCTTATTTTCTATTCCCACCATCCATTGTATAGGGAGCTATGCCCCCATATATCCCATCACTATATCTATATTTATATCCAGCCTCATCTATACATGGTTCTCCATCATGTTTTCTCCCTTTATTAGCACAATTATCATGATCTACTATAGAGATTACTCTTAATGTAGATATCCCACTTACCAAATAGGCTACTCCCTTACCTCAAGATGTAGCACTAAAAGGGTCAGTAAATCATCCATCTATTAATATGTGTTTAAACGTTACTATTTGTGGATAATGAAAAGATAATAAATATTATTTTCCATTACAATTTTTTCATGAATTGATCCAGGATGTATCAGAAAATGAGGTCATCGAAAAATGTTAGAGGTCTGGAATTGGGACATGAAAATCATGGATGAATACATTTAGGTTAGCGATATAATTAAAAAATATGGTATGGAATGTAAAATCATTATGATAACACTATATAAACACAAAAATATCATTATTTTTCAACCAATATGTTAGGGGGAACCTAGAGATCTAATAAAAAACAATTATTGGGAATAGATTTGGGTATGTAATATAAATTACCTTAAATTTATATTAATTTTTAATATTTTCTTAACAATTTTTTTCCATTTATGATTCGATATAATTTTAATGATGGATAAATTTCCATGGATACAAGGTTAATGGAATTAGTTTAATTATATGAGAGAAAAAGTATGACTTATGTGTTAGTTGGAAAATGAGAATTGGTATGGATCTTGAAGAAATATTGCTGAATCATGATATCCCAATATCAAATTATGAAGAGATGGTCACATATTGTAAGTGTCCAGGGTTTAAGGTATTTATTAAATTGATATATATATATATATTTAAAAATTATATTGAAAGTATAAATTAATTACATTTTTTATGTCAAGGAAATTATATAATTATTTATTTATAGGAATATCATAAAAAAATAAGAGTGAAAGGAAACACATTTATACTCATGGACACACTTCAGTCAAAGATCATGAAGAAAAACATGAATTTTTTAATTTAAAATATTGGTATTGGTTTAGTGTAATTTTTTGGACTTCTAATTTCTAATTATTTGATTGTTTTTTCTAGAAAAAGTAATTGAATTTCAAGTGTCACATTCGTCGCTCTACATTTTTTTATACGAGAAGAATAAAGAAAGATGGTTCTCTGACAAATACTGACACTAAGAAGAGGATTGTAACTATATTTCAATTTAATTAATTTCAAGGAATTTATTTCATTATCATATTTTATCATTATAATTGATGTTATATATATATCACAAAAATTATTTTGAAGCATTGGCAGAAAAGAACCTGACAATTTGAACCCGAATGATCATCTGCATTAGGTATTAGGAGATGGTATGAGGCCAAAGTGTGTTGTTGTCTAGGGAGGAATATTAATGAATCTCAATACAATAAATTTGACCAAATTTTACTATGTACAAATTTTATAATGTTCATAGTGGAATAATTGAATACCAAAATATATGATCCATCTCAAAATCTAAATAAGAGATTACAAAACATTTGGGGAAAGTTATGTTTTTCATTTCTTATATTCATACACCAATACAAGATATAGGTGTTGATTAATATTTTATATCGATGCATTATTCTTATGTATATTCCTCTATTGTAGCTGAATATGGAGTTGGTGTTGGAGATGGAGCCTTAGCCGAGGCCAGTGCCGGTGCTGGTGCCGATACTGGTGATGATGCCAATGATGATGTTGGTGGTGTGAGGGGAGGTGATGGTGTTTCTATAGGAGGCACAAATGTGGGTTATCATGGTTATGATCATAATAATATTGAGACACACTATTTATGTAAATATTCTTTTGTATTTGTTAATATGTTGAATTTTATTATAATGTTAATTTTGATTATTGTAATATTGGATTGTATTACAGTGTGTCTTTCCGTTTTCACACATATTAAATTATTTTATTATGATGTATATTTATATCTGAAGTAGTTATAATTTATTTTTATTATATTAAATTGTATCCCCCTTCTATGTGAGCACTTTACCTCCTCACTGATTCCACTCCGAGGTGGCCCCTTACCACCAATGGCGCACATCCGACAGTATATAATCCAATTTTCCATTTTTTCTGATTCTTTTCTCATTGTACTCTTATTCTCTCTCCATAATTTATCTGTATTATTATTTTATTCTGTAGTTGAACCCATTATAGTGGATTATAGATAACCTGAACCAAACTTAATTGACCAAGAACCAAAATTTAATGTAAGACCATTTACTTCATAAAATTTTCAATTCATTATAAAATTTCATGTGGTGTTTTCTAATTAGAGTATCTATATTACTTGAATCATTTTTTCCTATTCACAATAAACATCAAGGGGTAGGGGTTAAAGGGGTGTGAAGGAGGTGAAGTGGGGGGGGGGGGGGAATGGGGGTGTACAATTGGCAGAGTGTGTGCTGGGGGTGCACAGGGGGGTGAATGTTGATCCCAATGTGTCTAGGGAGGTGCAAGAGGTGTCCAGTGTGTGTGTAGGGGGAAGGGATTTGTGATGGGGGCAAGGGGTGTAAGGAGTGTTCCCATGGACTAATAGTGGTATGTGATGGTGTTTGGGGGGGGGGGGGGGGGTTATGTGCGGTATTGGGATTGGTTATTATTGTCTTGTACAACCTTGGTTAGCATCAAATTGTTTTTATTGGGGTGTTACAAATTCGAATGTGAGGTTTTTGTTTTTCATTTTATCAATTAATTTTTGGTGATAGTGTTTATTACGCATAAAAATTTATTTAATCCAATGTTTAAATATTTCTTGGTGAATGATTAAGATATATAATTGAATATTCACTAATTTATGGAATCAATGACTATGTGATATTTGTATAATTTGAAAGAGAGTCAGATCAGTGGTGCCTTCCTGCATGGATACGTGATTTATGGATAACATGTCTTCTTGGTGAATCAACATAGATTACTATTTCAACTTTTCATTCATATTTTTATAATCATGATGGATCATTTTATCAATGCCTATAATTCATAAGTAATCATCATTGGTGACTTTATGGATAATCTCTTTTTTTTAGTTTGAGAATGTTTGTCAGATGTTGGATGGGAGAAAAATAACTATAGTTCCAGTGAAAAATTAATCACTGTGGTTTCTAACAAAATTAGGTTTGTTAAATTGGTAAGGATAGATGTCATTAATGATATTTTGGGGAATTTTTTGAATTTAAAGTGTGTTTGGGTTCCATTTAGTATTTAGTGAGTATTTGTCTTAGATTGGAACATTGAATAATGTATTGGTTTGGTATTTTATGTTTTTTTGATTTATTAGGCATGGTGATGTTGATCCGCTCTAAGGAACCAACCTACATTCTTTGGCGCACCTTCAATGATATGTTTTCAAATTTTCTAGTTTTTCTTCTTATTCTCGGTTTACTATTAATTAGTCCCCCTCACATTTCCAAGTTCATTATTTCTTTGTTGGTGTACCCATTCTATAGGATGATGGAGAACGTGAACCTCGAGTCATTGATTTAGAAACAAAACTCAATCTAAGACCCTTAATTTTATACTTTCTTCTTTTCAGTTTGTAATTTCATGTGGTATTTTCTGATTTGAGTATCTTTATTTATTGAATCATGTTGTTCTATTCTCAGAATGCATTAGGGGGCAAGTGGTGTAAGGGTTGTGCATGCCAGTGCATGGGTTTCCTGTGGTGGGCATAGGGTGTGTAGGGGGAAGGGGTGTGTAAGGGGAAGTGTGGTTTTAAAGTGTGTGTTGGGTGGGGGTTTAAAGTGGTGTGTAGGGGTGTGAAGGGTGTGAAGTGGGTTCCAGAGGGTGTGCAAGCAGTGCAAGGGTGTTTATAGGGATGTGGAGGGGACATGTGGGTTTTCAGGGGGAAGGGGGAGCAGGGGGTGCACAAGGGGGTGCAAAGGTAATGGGAGGTTACATGGGGAGTATATGTTATAATACATTTAATTCATTTATAATCTATTTTGAAGTATATGTTCAGATGATCTATACATTAACTAATGTTATGAAAAAAATTATCGTATAGTATTCATTACAAATTATTTGTTCTTATATTATTTAGTGATATCACAAGATGTATAAGTCACATTGATGAGTTATTTGATCCATTAGAAATATTATAAAGATATTGAAATATAATTAAATAGGATTTATAGATAAATCAAATTTTTAGTGGGGCTAAAAATGAAATGAATCTTGATATTTCCATCATTACATGTTTTTAGAATTTTGATATATAAGGATATTTTCATTTGTATTTGGATATGTAGATAATTATACTATATCGTAAATTTGTTTATGTGAAAAATTATCATGTGGTAAATAAACTACATAAAACATGGGTATGTATTAAATTTGGTTATGTGGATTTGCATATCTAGAGAATTAAATATGTGGAGGTTTTTATGATTCAAGGATTCAGTTATGTGAATAAGACATAAATGAGATTTTACACAAGTTGTATGAAGAAAATAGTATACTAGGACTCAAATTGGAATAATTCATTTCACTGTGTAATGAATGCTTTACTATTGTACACTATAAGCACAAAAAACACCTTTACAAAAGTCTTGATCGATATAGAATATCTTAACTCATGAACAAAATTGTTGTGATATATATGAATTTAGTAAAATATAAAATGCAGTCTTATAGAACTCATATGAAAATGACTTTGGCTGGATACTGGTGCAGGTAGGGGGTGGTTGGGGAAAGAGGCTAATGTAGGAAGGAGAAGGATAGTGTAGGTGGCCTAGGTGGGGGAGGGGGAGGGTGGGTGGGTAGGGGTGGTTTGGGGGGGTGCTAGGGGAGGGGGATGGTTTAAGGGAGAGGGGCTGGTTGCAGGGAAGCATAGTGCAGGGGGAGGATGGGGTATGGGGAGGGGGCTGGTGTAGGGGGATGGGGGAGGGGGACTAATATATTAGGCAGGGGGGAGATGATGTAGGGGGAGGGGCTGCTCTAAGGGGGATGATGTTGGGGGCTATTAAAATTTCTTGTGTTTATGCCATGTTTTTTGTATATTTATTTCTCTATTTTTTTCTTTCAATATTATATTTCTATGATTTTGTTTTTCTAATTTAAACATTTGTTGTTAGTGTTATGAACTCAATGAAATTGTAGAACTATATTCATACTTCTTTTTAGCAATGTTCCCTATAAATTTTGGTCTTTCTTTTTTGTGTGATAGTAAATCCTTTAACACTAAATATTTTGGATTGAAATGTAAAATTAATGATGTAAAAGGTTCCTTGAGTGGCTAGAAAAATTCCTTTTCACTGCTAATTTTTAGCAAATTTGATTAAAATGTTCCGCACTTTCCCAAATGGAAATTTGATAGATATCCATCTAGCCTTTTTTCCTCATTTTACATTACATTATCATAGGAAAAATATTTATTCCTTACACAAAATGTATTTGTTTGTCTGAAGAGATAATTCAAATAGTAGAAAATGCCATCTTTAGTTATAGAGGGGAATGATTCAATTACCAGCAATATAATTTCTACAACCATAGAAAGAAAAAATGGTGAACTGAAACAGGTTATCCCCTTCTTATAAGTTTCTCCACTATACTGATATATTCGGTTTTATATCTTAAAATTAAGCTTAATAGATTTCTATGTTTATTTAACTAATACAGCGAAAACGGTAAAATTCTAGTTATAATTTCATTTGTATTATAGTGAAAAGAAACACCTCAAATTCATCATGTATAGTTATACAATTCATAACATTTCCTAGTAAAAATAAATAACACTTTGATTTTTTTTCAAAACATTGTAATGTTTGGATATTAGTATTGATTATCCTATCAGAGTGGATGTAATGTTTGGTGGAGTAATTTTTTTTTTTAAAAAAAATCTTTTTATTTTATTTAAGATATATAAATATATATAAATAATTGAAATATTTATACATCCATGGACCCAACTGTGTCTATTATTGAATTCCAACTATTCAAAACCATGGCTATAATCTATTGTGGTAATATTTATAGACATGGTTTGAAACCATTTCTATAACAATGACCCTATTTATTTGCTAACAAGAGCCACATTTTTCCAAAATATGGTTATTAACTATATCCAAAATTATAAAATATGGCTATAACCTTAATTTCCAGAAGTGTATCCTTAGAAATATATATAGGGATCTCAATTAATGTCTATCATCATAGTTTCTAAAGGTTAACTAAACTTTAACTCTGATACCAACTATAAAGACCAATTATTAATGTAGATAGACATTGAATCATTTTGGAAGAATACATAATACATTACAAAATAGAAACACAAAGGATATATTTGTGCAGTTCATTTGGAAGCATGAAATGAAAATATTCTAACACTATAAATGATCTTAAATTTTTCCCATAATGATCGCCCCTTTAGTAATTGTACATAAAAACATTTCTTCATAACCTATGGAAATGGAAAATAGGAAAGGGGTTTGATTAAATGCTCAGTAAGTGTAAATAAAGGAAATACGTAAGCATAAGAAGAATATAAGGGTATGAGATCATAAGTGCAACATTTGATGATCATATCCTACATAACAAATATAGAAACATGATACATAACAAAAAAATGGGTAGTTCATAAAAAATGAATCATTAGAAAATCTTGAACAAAAACCATGTGAGCATATCATAGGAATAATAATTAAAAATTTAGGAAAATAGATAAACTTGTGATATCTATATCCAAAAATCATTGATCATTTCAAACAAATTATCAACACACTTCATAGGCAATACACCCACTGGGAATGGTACTACATAATCCCTAGTCGCATTGCATTCATTTAAAGGATCATGTTGCCCCATATTCCCATAGAATATTGGGTTTACCCTTCGTCCCATAGTGTATAATGTTCATATACAAGATTCCCATTATAATCTCTGGAGATATAAATCTTTACCCAATGAATTAGAGAGAGATATAGGTCCCACCCATCACATAATGAAATCATACACACATGTGAAAAAAAATTAAAAAAAATAATAACCAATAAAATTAAATGGGTTTCATAAATATTTAATAATATATTAAAATATAGAAAATATAAGTTTCACAATCATTTCATCAAATCATAACTTGAAAAAATATGTCAGTTTCATAAGAATATAAACATTGACCTAGAAACATGTTTTATTAATATAAATCCATTAAAACATAAACCATTCAATGAATGAATATGAATAGAAAGGTTGGATAATTTCCAAGAATTTCTAGAGTAACACTGACAGATAGAATATTTATTGATAAATAAGTTTGAATTATCCTTTATGAACATTTAATGAGGAAAAAAATCGATTCTTCATTGATTTTTTTTAAACATAAAAGTTTTTCAAAAACTTTTTATTTTAAAATAAACATGAAATGGTATAAAGATATCATGAAAAACATTTGAAAACCATTTCATTTAAAACACATTGAAAATTTAAATTTAAATATTTACCATTGTATGAAATCTATATGACAAAGAGTTGGTGGCCGGTGTTGGAGGGAGGGGCTGGTTGGAGGGAAGGCTAGAGCTGGGGGAGGGGAGGCTAGTTTATTTCAGGGGGTCTGGTGGGGGGGGGTTGTGTAGGGAGTGGGGGATAGAGAAGGGGGGAAGGGGTTGGTGTAGGCAGGTGGGGGTGCTAGTGTGCGGGGGAGGGGGATAGTGCAGGGGGAGGAGCTGGTGCAGGGGGAGGGGGATGGTGTAAGGGGGACCATACCAACTTCTTCTATTTATGCCTTGATTTTATCCATTTCTTTCTCTATTTATTTTTATCATTTCGTATATATATCTATTCAATTTTTTTTTATAATTTGATCATTTGGTGTCAGTGTTATGAACTCAATGAAATTGAAGTACTTGAAGCCTTCGTGTTTTTTGCAATTTTCCTAGGAAATTATGGTCATGATACTCTGTGTCACATTCAAACATGTAACACTAAATGTTGTTGACTGATTAGGGAAATTTAATATGTAAAAGTATCCTCAAGTATCTAGTAAAAATAAATTATATCTACATCATTTTATTGAATTTACTTTAAACTTTTTTCACTTTCCAAAATGGTAATATGAATCATATCCATATGGGATTAATTTTTCATTTTAAATTAAATTATCATATGAAAAAAATTTCATCCTAACGCAGAATATATATGATTGTTTGAATATAATATTCAAATGGTAAGAAATTCAAAATTCAGTTATGGAAGGGAATGATCCAGTAACATGCCAAATTATTTCTACAACCATAGGAGGAAAAATGGTGAACTGAAATAGGTTATCCCCCCTTCATATGACGTACATCACTATACTGATATATTCAGTTTTATCTAATAAAATGATGATTAATTCTGTAATGGCCCGGACCTCTCTGGTCAATTACTTTGTTGAATTGTGGTGTTAGAGGTGTTCCAGAAGGTCAAGGTGACTTATCCCCAACACTTTTATGAATTTCCATTTATGTGAACAGTGTTTCCAGAACGGTAACCTTTTAACTGTGACCTTTCAACTGTAGACTTGAACAGTGTTTCTAGAATGGTAACCTTCTAACTGTAGAATTGAACAGTGTTTCTAGAATGGTAACCTTCTAACTGTGACCTTCTAACTGTAGACTTGAATAGTGTTTCTAGAACGATAACCTTCAAACTTTGACCTTCTTACTGTAGACTTGAATAGTGTTTCCAGAACGGTAACCTTCTAACTGTGACCTTCTTACTGTAGACATGAATAGTGTTTCTAGAACGGTAACATTCTAACAGTGACCTTCTAAATATAGAATTAAACAGTGTTTCCAGAATGGTGAGGTCTAATGATGACATTTTCTTTCCTTTTCCAAATTTTGAGTATGTGAACAGTGATTCCAGCTTCCTACAGTTTCGCCCCTTTGACGTTTCATTTGACATAAAATACATTTAAAGACTTGTTTTAAGGACTCTAAAGGACAATTCAAATTCCATAAATCCGATATTAATTATTCCTATGGCTCGAGATGTTTTACTGTGTCAAACCACGTGGGCTAATGCGATCCGCTTTTAATGGGGAATTAAGCGTATCTTAAACTGTCGCCCCATTAAATCGTCAAAAAGGGACAAGATATCATTTTCTCTTGTTCTTCCACTTTTTTATCATCTATGAGATTCTAGAACCTTTAAATCATTCACCTATGAGTTATACAATCAAACATTACTCCTAGGATTGGTTCTGCTCTGTTTTTATGTAACTGAGCCGTACGATCAATCTTCCATATATGGTATGTTGTATCATCATTCTTCGGGGTTATCCTTATCCTGTTCCCCTTTCCATATTATAGCATGTAATCTCCATGATTATAAGGGGTTTTTCTTGGGGTTTGGTTGTTACTATCCTACCGTGGAATCTTTGGGTGGATGCAGTTGTCGCAAGAGGATGATTGTGACCCGTTGTGTGGATAAAGAAGGTCAAGAATTGTTGAGGTAGGGGATTAATGGCTTCTCTAATTGAATATGTACAAACATAGAATGATGGTATGGGATATCTATGAAAACGGTTTGCCTCATGTTTTTCTAGATAGAGTGATATCTATGATTTCTTTGATTATTTGTTCGTTCTTGATGGAAATTGATAATGAACATAAAGTCGGAATTAATTGTTAATTAATTGGCTAATGATAAAGAGGCTTGTAAATGAATCTGGTTGATGCCGTTGTTGTAGTTGTTCTAATTTGATGTTAATCATGTTAGGGAAGTAAACATGGTTGTTTAATTTTGATATCTTACTGATTATGTCTCCCGTAATTGAAACCTATGAATGACAAATCTGCTAATTCAATATGGATTAAAGAACAGATTGTGTGAGAATTTATTAAAGGGTTTTGAGTTACCCACTTGATTGTTAAAGGGTCAAGATCCCATTGATTTGATGTTGTGTTTTCTTGCTTCTTGTGCTATGATGTGAACCATGATGGCTGTTGTCATATGTGGAGGCTTGGGGACTTCTGGTTGTGGTAGCGGATGACGCCTAGGGTGGTGAGATGCATCACCTTATGCATGTGGGTGTGAGGGAGGACACCAAGGATGATGGTATGGGATTGATGTGAGGGATGGATGTTGGCGATTGTTTTTGGTTGTTTATCTTTTTTACTTTTCCCCACTTCTCAAGGCAGCTGGTCTTGCTTACCCTCCTCCCAAAGGAGGTGAAGACACACGGGGTATGCCACGTACTTTCCGTGTTTTGCCTCTCGAGGGAGAATAGGTCTATGCTCTTGCTATAGGCGGCAAAGATTCAATGGGTAGTATATCTACTCACCATGTTAATCCCCCTTTGTGTTTAGTATCATAGGATGCCTTTCTAGAATGCCTGGGAATACGAGAAAGTAATTTTGTAAGGAAAGTTTGAATAAATGGTGATAATCCACGAAGATGGAGATACTAGAATTTAATGGTGATGTGAATCTTAAAAGGAGTAGTTGATTTTGAATGTGATTCCAATTCAGTTTAATATGGAATTGTTCATAGTTAATTAATGTTTAAATAATTAATTAACGTATAGTGGAACTGATAAAATGAGAATTGAGTAATCTAATAAAGCTCTTCAAATGTTTGTGTGCTTATAGAATACCTAGTCTTTGAAGTAGCAGCCTGGAGTCTGAGAGACATTAGTTGCAGTTGTATCTAAGACTAGGTAATGCCCATAGTGTGGATGTGAGTTTTATATATATTCTATACTTTTTGTGTTTTTATTAGCTACTCCACCCTGTCGGTAATGGAACATGATACCCTGGGGATTCTGAGCCCTGGGGGTGTTTTACCCAACATTCCCGTCAGAGGACGAATGGATGACTACCCCCTTTGGGCTTGCTCTCTTCTATTGGTAGATACATGTTCCAACGGGCACAACAGTTAGTTTCCCCGTATATGTGTGTAGAGGGATTTAATGGCATGTGTTTATTTCACACACATAAATTCTAGATATAGTATCCTATGGACTACTATAGGTGTAACATGTATAGGATGTGATGGCTTGAGGATCCCTACTCGGTGTATGGGATATAATGTCTTGAGGTATAAAACTCGATGTATGAAACACGTTATGCGGGTTGTGGTGGCTCCCAGAACATACCCAGTTACTTTTGGTTGTGAGGATGCTGTGGTGCTTCATCCAGGTGTCTGCGGGCAAGACTTTGTGGTGCACGAGGTGCAGATTGTGGAGCATAGCCTAGGTGTCTGCGGGCAATCCTTTGAAGATAGATACATAGGATGTATGACGTTGGGGCAAAGGGGAAAAATAGTGGGGAAGTAGTAGCGGGGTACCCTTGATATTCTTTACTATATGCTATATTCTTGTATGTGTAACATGGTGAGAGTAGCCATGGTGAGGCTGGGAACTTAGCATACCTGTATAGGTGACGAGTTAGTTTCACTTGTGGTTAGATGGGCTTTAGCATGATTTCTTTACTTTTGCATGAGAGGCTTGGAGAGGATCCTACTTAGTATACTGTTATACTCACCCTATGTATATATAAACTATTTTTCAGGTCACTTGGAGCAGGTTGGAGATCAAGATGGTTACTACTAGCTTGGGTTGGACGTGCGGTTCGAGATTGTGGTCGCTGCCATTTTACTTACTATTGGGTACTTTTAGTTTTCCCTTTTAGTTGTAGTACTTTTGCATGACATTTCATATATGTACTTGGGTTTATTTTATATTCCAATTCTGAGTTGGAGTTGATTGGTTTCTATCTTATCTCTCTCTTCTGCATGTGTTCTCTTTTAGGGTAATGCCTCCCAATTGTGTGTTTACAATACCCTCGGTGCTAGTCGCCAACCTAGGGCCTACTGGAGGCGGGACTCGGGGGTCATTATCTTCCTTCTCACATTGCCGGCCCAGGATGGGTACACTTTGTGGGGAGGGGGTCGTGAAAAATTCAATTCTATGTTTTTTAAATGATACATTGAAAAAGATAATATTCTAGTTCTGAATATTTTTGTAATATGGTTAAAAGAAACACATCAAATTTATCTTGTATAGTTCTACATTGTAGAACACATCCCAATAGAATGAAATCAAGAATTGATCTTTTTTCAAATCATTGTAATGTATTGATATCACTGTTGATTACCACAATAATAACATTTTATGATCATACCATGCTTCTCAATTATCAAATAAATGATAGGTTATAAAATGATTGGCAATTCATAATTAATTAATCACAATATAATTGTTAACATGAACCATGTGAGAATATAATAGGCATAATAATTTGAATTTGTGGAAAATAGATAAAATTTTGATATCTATACATATAATTCATGGCTCATTTGTAAAAAATTAGTTGGTAACTTCATAGGGAATACACCCCCTAGGATGGACACTACACCATCCACAATCGTAGTAATTTCTTTTAAAGGATCACGATTCCCCATCTTCCTTTAGTAGATCATGTTTCCCCATCATTCTCATATTGGATAATGCTTATCTACTTTATTCCCATAATTGCCTCTAGAGATATAAATCATTACCGATTGACATGGAGAGAGATATAGGTCCCACCAATCTCAAAATTAAATTATACATATATGTGAAATAAAATAATAAACAATCGTATGAAATGAAATGTAATTGGCCTCATAAATATGGAAACATATATTAACCAATGAAAATATATATTTTTCATAATAATTTAGTAAATTCATAATTAAAAAAAATAAGTCAGTTTCATAATAATACTACCCTTGACAGAGAAACAAGTCTCTTCAAAATCACTAAATTAAAAAATATACCATTTAGTGAAACAATATGAATATAATGGTATTATAATTTCCATGAAAGGACTGAGTAACACCGATTGATGTCTTATATGTTAGAAATTATTTTTGAATTATTTTTTGAAATAATTTAATAAAAAAGAATCTTTTTTTATTAAAAATAAAAAAACCATTATAAAACAATTTCATTTAAAAGAAACATGAAATGTAATAAATATAAGATAAATGTGTTTTGAAAACCATTTATTTGAAAAAATGTAAACATATAAAGTAATATTGAGAACGAATTGAACTTTTTTTCTTATAAAAAACACTGAAAAGATATAAAGATGTCTTGAAAATGGTTTGAAAACCACTTCTTTGAAAACTTTATAAAAAGTTATAAATAAATCTTAAAAAAAATTTGAAAACCATTTCATTGAAAACAAAATGAAAACTTATATATAAATATTAAATAATATTTCAACCATTTATTTGAAAATGGTTTCAAAATTATAATGAATTCCTGAAAATGTTTAGAAAATAGTCTCTTGGAAAACACTATGATAACTTATAAAGAAAGATTTTAAATATTTTAAACATCATTTTTTGAAACACATTGATAATTTATAAATAAGGATTGAAAATTATTTGAAACCCATTTAAATAAACTCTAATATTAGTGAAAATACCTTTTTAAAATAATTATAAATTTATAAATGAATAATGAAGGAAATGATGGTCGTGATAGTGGGTAAGTATAACCATGTCAACAATTCCTTTTGTACCATAAAAGACAAGAAATGTTCATTAACCAGAAAATGACAAGGTGATTTTTTTGAAAACCATTTTTTATAAAGGTAATAAATGGGTAATTTTGCTTTTTAAACATAATAAGATAATAGTAAAACATTTTTGAAATAATTTTTAGAAAACACAGTTTTAAATGAACAAATATTTCTGACTAAAAATAGAAATAACATCAGACTTTCAGGAAAACATTTCCTCAATTACGTTATGTACCAAAGAGTGAAAGAACGGTACCATTACATTGATATAACATGAATATAAATAGGGTATTATGATTTATTGTCATTATTAACATATCAATCATAATATTTCATCAATGAAAGCGTAATCATAAAATATATTGATAAACGATGGGATTGAAGCTATACACATTTACCATGTTTGTAAATTAAAATCATAATAAAATGGATAGAATATAATTACATGAATATTAACCTTTAATAAAAGGAATTAAATTTAAGATATAATGTTTCAAATGTATTAATGTACATTAAATAGAAAAATATTGGTGCATAAATTTTCATGTGTCTCAAAGAAGGAAAATTGAGAAAAAATTACTTTACCAAATATCCCATAGGCTCAGAGCTACTATCATGATGCAAATGCTGGGGAGGGGCGGTTCCTTGTAGATAGTCTGGTTGAATTCCATAAGACCATTACGTCATTTAATCTCTTAATCCTATGGTCCATGTAATCTCAAATCCTATGGGATTTGTAAGGGTTCCCCCTCATCCCTTGAACAATAGGTTATCAAAAATCAATAAAAATGAATGCCTTCAGGCCATTCAGGCTATTTGGTTACTTTTGAAACATAATCCCCATGAATGAAATATCATAAAATGGATATGTAAATAACAATAAATAAAATTATAACAATAATATAATACATCTATGGGAATTTTACACACCATAAAATGAAATAAGAGATGCATACTACATGTATCTCCTTGAAATAAATAGTTAGATGAAATTATCTTACCTTATGTCTTAACATTCCTCACACATGGACAAAAATACTTTATAATAAAAATAACTATATTATAAATATAATAAAAAACATATTATTATATATAAAATCATACACTATTTTTTATGAATTTATATTTCCCATTTTTATCTACTACATTATAATGTTACATTTTGGTTAATAACAGCTTTATTTTAGGTATATGATTTGAATTTTTATTCTAGATCCTCTTAATTAGATCATATATATATATATATAAATGATATTAATGATGTTATAAATACAATATATATTATGTATAAATGTTTTTATTATAATATATATATATATATATATATATGATAGAAGGTTGAAATTTAATACAACATTAATGGAGATGATAACCCGTATGTATTAATATGTCTTGATTCCATTTTATTTTCGTATAAAAAAATGTATGAAAATTAAATATATATATATATATATAAATATTTTAGTATAATTATTATTTCATATATATCACATATGTAAACTAAATTCATTTTTATAACATTTTATGTATGGTGTGAACGAATCACATCACTTTAAAGTGAAGGTTCTGCAGACATTCCCAAAAGAAATTATTGTTCTTAAAAAAATTAAGTTAGGGAGATTTGTGATAAATTATAATTAAATAATAATTAACCCATCATAAATATCATACCTAACATATAAAAATATTGTTTCTATAATATTGAATTACTATGATATGTGGTAAAGGAAAAATGAACTATATAATTTTGTTTGGTGGTATTTAATCATATAAAAGAACAGTATGTTTGTTTCATTAGATGACAATGTTTTTAAGTGTAATAATAAAATATATAATAACTTAATCATAGTATATTAAGATTATTTTTGATATTATATAATCTTTTAATAAGAATAATTGATGTGATGCAGAAAGAAAATAAAAGAAAGGAGCATGAGGAAGGGTGTAACCTATTGTTTGGGTAACTCCAATTTCATTGATAAAAAGGCGTCCTTGGTTGGTTTCCTTACCCAAGGGAAGTCTATAGAAGGAATATATAAATTTTTAAAGCATATTTTATTAGAATTTGTTCGATCCAAAGGGTTGGAGTGGTGTGAGAAAGCAGGTGGGGTGAATGCCTTTTTATAGTAGAGGAGTGGTATTATTTTAAATTTTTGAAAACGAAATTCCACCAATCATTTCCCCATTAAAATTTTATCAACTAATGGAAAATATTATATACATGGGTGTATATGGTCAAAATATTTCTGGACAATGGATTTTGTGAAATCATTTAGGTCATTTTCCCCTTAAGATCAAGTTTTAGTCCCTTGTTAATCTAATTGTCCTCTTAATCATTGTAATTAATTTTAATTAATTTCACTAAAATATTATTAAAAAATTATGATGATAATATTTTACATTATACATTATTATGTTTAAAAAAATAGATTCCATTTTCCATATTACAGTCAATGAGTTGGATGAAATTAATTCAAATTTAATTTCGTAGACGGGACAAAAAGCATGTTTTTAAAATAAAAATGTTCAAAATATATGAAAGTTTTTATATCAACTTTGAAATTAAAATTGATTATACTATCCTAAAATTGTTTACATGTGGTAAAATTGATGTAATTAAACATTAAACCCAGTTAATAAAATAATTTTACCTTATAAATAAAATATATGGAAAAGCAGTTTTGAATTAGAATCTAGTATTTTTCCATATTTTCTATGGGGTGTTAGCCAAGTGGTACTTGTTGGTTGTACCCCTAAATCTCCAGGGGAATGGAGAACGCTTGAGTACCTTAGTAGATTGAAAATATACATATTACTCAAATGGATATTAAAATCAATCACTTAGATGTGGAATGTGGCGTGCACTTGGTCTAGGTCCGGGCCCCCCATTGGGTGTCGATGTTAGCAACCCAAATTTTTCCCATGAGCATGTAATCGATTGATAGAGTCTCCTATTTGGAACCCAAGAAGAAAAATATCAAACTTGGGAGAGTTATTTTTGTTGTTACTATTGAAGTACTGTATTTGGTTTCACCCGATACTACAATAGCCAATACTATTCATTGAATTTAGGATTTTGAGCTACTAGTTTGGGAATATGGGTCTTAGGGACTTTGGTCCACCAGTGACATTTAGTCACCATAGCCTTTGGCCTATAAGTTCCTTCGTTCCAACAATGACCTTCAAGCTGTTAGGATTTTAATCCATAAAACAGACCATGAGGCAGGGAAAAACACATATTAGAAGACACATACAAGGATTCATAGAAAAAATAGAAAGAACCAGAGAAAATATAAATAGATTAGAAGAATGAGACTTTATGGAAACTTACATTGGGATGAAGAACTATGAAACTCTGTACAGGGAAATTCTAGATGATCATCCATATTAGGTGGGGAGCAAGGTACCTTCAAGATGCAGTTGCCAGATAGGGGTTGTTACAAGTGTGTCTGATCTTAAGCCTTTAAGGTCATGTATTGGCTCATGTATATGCCTAGTTCCTTGGTCCTAAGGGTCATGTAAGGGTTCCTATTTGACTCTTAAAAGGTGTATTATCCCTAAAATATATAAAAATATGTCTTTTAGGCCATTCCGGCTGTATTTTTCACTATTAAAAAAAATTAAAATTCACAAAAAATATCAAAAATTCACCGTTTGAAAAATTTAGTGTACTGAATTCAAATATGATGTATTTTGACCTATAAATTTAATTTTTTTCCAATAAATTCAATACTTAAAAGGTTATCCATTAATTGTTTTTAGAATTACATTTTAAAAGAAAATATATTTTTATTCATAAAATTTGATTTATTCTTATATTATACCTATCAGATATATTGAATGATTATCAAAAAATTTATTTTAATATATATATATATATATTATTGAAAAAATTAATTTAATGTGGTTTAGTTAATTTATTGGGATATAATTGTGTCTGTGCATTGAAAAATAGTTTTATTAGTAAATTAATTAATTTATTTTAAAATAGATTTTATATTTAATTCTAGAAAATGATAAAAAAATATTAATTTAATATAAATATATAAATAATATTTTGACAATTTATTTAATCATATTTGAGAAATAAATCTAAATAGATAGGTTGTAGTTATAATAGTATTTTAATAACAATATTAATGGTATATTTTAGTTTGGTAAACATTCAACATTATATTTTGTGAATGATATCAAAGGAACTCGACATTATGTTTATCAAAAGTCAATCATAGTGATTCATGTACCATAAGCTAATATACACCATTCATGTGGTGAAAATAAGAGAAATGTAATTCTTTAATGTATATAAAAACAATGACTAGTGTTATGTGAAATGTAAAATATAAAAATGACTAAATTTAATTGGGAAAAAATATTTCAAAAAATATTATTATGTTAAATGAATACACTCTACTAAAGATTTTATATATTTCACACAGTTGTGTTCTCCTATCCACAAATTTGGACAAACCATGTCCATTTCTATAGGTAGGCCACATTGTAATCCTTATGAGGCCACACTATATTTCCAAACCGTGTGCCCTAGTTTTCACAATACCAAAATCTAGTTTTCAGGTCATGAATCACTCAAAAACCATATGTGAAACTGGGGTACTTCACAAATATCAAAACCTATCAAAACATTATTTTGGTCAAAGTAACAATTGAAATTATGTTACGAATATCAATAAAAGAGTTGGTAAGAACAGTAGACTTTGAAAATTAAAATAGGAAGTCGACTTTGACTTGCTTCAAAAACATGAGAGGTTACTGTCTCCCATACTTATCATAGATAATAACACATATATAAATAATTACCCATTGACGATTCCAAACATACCCTTATCCTTAAGAATAACCTAGTTTACACCAGATATAATTTCTTAAAGAAAACTCAACCACGGAGCTCCCCACCTTAGGATTTACCTACCATAGAAACTTCATGAACCAAAACACAAATAAACCGATTGTCTAATGATCTTCCCCTACACAGATGTACTTACTTGAGACATCATCATCCCTAAACCTCAATCAGTGCCCACTTCTAACTAATTCCACTACTAATACCCATCATGTATCGTATCTAATCATATTCATTACCTTTTCAAATGTTTTACGTGGAATATATGTGGTAATGAATCTCATCATATGCCCATAAGAAGTTTTACTGCCTCAAAACTCACATAGCTCCTACCTCGCGCTGATACCCATATTCCATGGCATCTCTATAAAAAATTAAGCATATCGATGCCCGAATTACAATGAACTTAAAATAAACCCGCATCACATCGATTCTTATAGATAATGTAATTTCACAAAAACCCTGATATAAATATATATTACGTATATGAACCAATGCCAACCAACTTACGAGTATCTGGCTAGTCCAAAAGTGTCCCATTATTATCTAGAATGCAAAACCTAACATACCTAAAAATGGGACATGACAAAATAAAACAATACACAATCACATCCATGGAATAAATCTCATAATAGTTAGATCCCAAACCTACTCTACACCTGGTTTCTCCACTGTGTGCATTATGTATGAATCCTAAAAAATTTACATATTACCTCCCTATGGGCCGGAACAAGCTATTGGCCACTGACCCCACTACTAGGTCCTAATACATCTTCCATCTCTTCCATGTGAAGATGAATCCCGGATACCAACCCCTGGTACCATTAGAAATCCAACATCATATCCTTAAGTATTCCCTTATCCTTTACTTCTGATTTTATCATAATACATCATATAGAACCTAATGAGTTTTATGTACTGTTTTCATGATTGAACTTCTTTTAGTTTTCTATTACATTGTATCTTCTTATATACTGACCACCCATACTAGATTAACACAATCGAAGAACCAATCCTTTTTGTTCTAATCATGTCTTAGTTTTGAAAATGGTAGAGAAACTCATCGCTATCTTACATCCTTCTATCTAATTCATCAACACTAAAATTCCCTAAAGCTATCAGCCCACATAAATAACATGAGTATTTCAAATTACCCTCATAAATCAGTACTGGATTCACCACATTTGAGAATGAGGCTATCATAAAGATGTTTACCTACACCCTGATGGTTTTCCATAAACTTACCTCAAAATCCACCACCCTCACGATTTCATCACCCACCATACTAGTTGTGAACTAAAATAGGTCGGTGAAATTAGATGCATTATACATGACATGCATGTCTCCCAAATAAATGCTCAAGAACACCCATGATATATCTTCCCATAACAACTCTGATAATAAGTTCTTGAAGAACCTAGAAATGATCTACTTCCTAGCCAGTCCCTCGTGCATTCCTTCATAAAATTTTACATACCACTAATTAGTTTCTATTAATTTTGGAATAGTTTTTTCTATATACACCATCAATCTGATAAGTGTATCAATCTAATCAGAACAGGTGTACGCTGACTCGATCCATTTTCCATGACCATTGTTCTATCCTCACTTTGAAATAACAGTGGGTGGTATGACTAGAACTTTCGGTCCAGGTATTCCATAAAAGGATTAACTCCTTTAATTCCATTATAAATACCCTAAATTAAATTTTATAGGATAACTATAAGATTCGCATCTATCCGTGTACCAAATTCTTTGAAATTGTGAGTATTCCTCACCTGCACTGGACCCTATTCCTGTATGTGTACTTTTGGATCATGATCTACCAAACCATCTAGGACCTCATATAAAATCATAGGATCCTCAACCTTTTCATTATCATGTGGAGCCAAATCAATACCTACATGATGATCCATAAAAAGAATTCTAGCTTGAAACCCACTAAATACTAACAAATTTGTCATTTAATCATCATAATAAAACTACAATATAGAGACGAAAATCTCTAAAAAGGTAAATAATCTCACTGCCCTTACACTCCCCCATCATAATAATATTTCATGAAATCCATCATTTTAACCCCTAACATACCCATATCAGAGTGAGGTGTCATAAAGTAATTGTGATTCATGGTCCACTACTTACCCACACCAGAGTCAAGCATCATGTATCATTTGGACTCATGTCCCCTTTAAATCCCATATATGGCATAAATTTCCCATGTAATCAGAGGTAACTAAGTAAAATTAATCTAAAGAAGGCAATATTGGAAAAAAAATTATATCCCTTTTTTGAAACTTTAAAAAGATCACACCCAATAGTTATCTCTGACTACCCATATCATAGACGGGACCACAGAAACACACACACTCACACATCACATGTGTACACAAAAAATCACATAAAAATATCATTAGAACCATATGACTAGGCAGGTAGAGTAGAATGAAACCAATGAAGGATAAGAAATAAAACATTTTTTAGATCACATTGTTAACACATTAAACAACCAACCCCCTCTTAACATAATCCAGGTTTCTAATGAAAATCCCATGTAACTATTTAAATTCACACATAACTATATATATATATATATATAATAAATCCCATGTTCCTATTATAAAATCATAATAAATCAACCCTTTCTATACTTGTCCAAGGTTCAACACATCATAAACTATGATAATCACATCCAAGTGCACAAATAGAGGTTTAAATCATGTCATCATGAAAAGATAAAAGAAGAAAAAAATATCACACTCCTAGAAACATGGTATATCCCCCATTTATGGGGATGCTAGATCCTAAACATGATATTTGTACCTTGTTCTAATAGAATCCTAATTTCTGGTCTACCATAACCCAATTAGTAATACCAAATAAAAAAACGAATATAATATCATTATTATCCAGATGAATACTATGACTAGTTCCTAGTCATGAACTAATCTAATAACACATTTCATGCCTCAAAATGTTTTTTCACCTTAATAATGTTAGGGAGGGTTTTCTACTGGGCCTTAGGCATGCCTCACATTCTACTAAAGGCTACCAAATAGTTTTTACGGGGTAAATATGTGATAGTTGGGAGACTATACCATTTTTTGGTATTAATAATAATTATCTTTATAAATATAGTATTGAAATAAATTTTATAAATGATGGGACCTATAACTCCCCATTAAAAAAGAAATATCATACAATAGTAGAATGATAACATACTATAGTAGTAATAAATGATAAAACAAAACAAACCATTTGTATAATAAAACAAAATACCCTTTATATACAAGAATGAATATTAATACATTTTAAAACAATCAAATACAACATGTTTCTAATAGATAACCATATATGTATATATATATTACTTGCAATACAAAATAAATACCCAAAAGTTAAAAATATTCCTAATTTAGCGGCATCTAAGGCCCCCTTCCATCCATACCGCACTATGAATTATTACATGATCCCTAATATAAATTCTCATACATTACATACATTGATATTGTGTAAAATTTGCAGTATATTCATTACAATATATAATTAATCTTTGATAGGACCATATAGGTATAGTGTGTTTAGAATCTGGGAAACAAAAACAACTGGATCATAAAATATTTACATTATCTCTCGCATATTTCATTATAATTAAACTCATTTTTGAAATATCTTACATAATACCAATCTTTTGGACCTAGGGAATAGAAACATAAGAAAGGGAAAGATAAAATTCTCAGTAAGGTCAATCATAGAAAAAATCAATGATATCACTTTCCTAAGACATAAAAACCTAACATATTGATGTCTTATCCTTCATATGAATGATTGTGATATCATTTCATGGAATAAAAGTACACAAGAATTAATGGACATAATTCCACTAGTAAATACAAAAGACAAGAAATTTTAAAGTAGGCACATAATCGTAGAAAATATTTTCATATTATTTAAGGCCCTTTGGCAAATGACACATAGTGGAAAATGTACGTTAGTAAACCATATTTACTTGTCTATCCAGCCATATATTAATAAATCATATTAACTTTCCATTCAAGTCATTATTATCTCAAGAGATTTTAATCATACCCAATGAATTGAAGAGAGATATAGGTCCCACCCATCTCATAATGAAAACATTCTTACATGTCCCACAAAACATAAACCATTCAACATAGCATAACCAAAGGAACAAAAATGATTTTCTTAAATATAATTTAGTCATAATAAATATAAATAAAATGGATTTCATAAAATTTATTCTATAAAAAACCATATAAATGTAATAACATGGATATGAACACAACCTTATGTCATATTAGATGGAAACTAATTTTGATAAATTACTTAAAATTAAATATTAAGGAAAATATCCTTCTTAAAATTTTCTTTTTCTCAAAATGTTATGAAATTTTAAAAGATAATAATTTAATTTAAAATACACTTGAAATCGAGTAAGTTATGCTTCATGGAAATAATGCATTATGAATGTGTAAGTATCCATTCATGTCGTATAAGTTAAAAAATATTGTTCTCATACTCTTGCTAGAAAAGCCAAGAAAATATCTCAAATAGGAAATTTAAGAAAGGTTACTTCCAAACCATGTTGTAAAAGTTAAAAATGGGTAAAAATGACTTTAAACATACATATAAGATTAGTAAACATTTCATGAAATCATTTTTACAAAACATGGACATGGATAATAAAAAACCCCAGTAAATACATACTTATAAACAATATCTGATAAAAATGAGATTGCAAAATTATCCCTTATGAAGTACATACCATTAGTTAAGGGTGTGTTAACCTCCTTTATAATGAATAATTTATGATATTAAATTACACCAAAACCGAATTAAAATTTATGATATCATATTTGATCCTATTATTCCATTTTCTAATAGTGTTTCAATATTTCTATTATTTCGAGAGTTAACTTCTCTATTTTCAATGCATGTTTTTCCATTTAAGCCATGTATTTTATTCTTAGGATGTATTTTATTAATTTAAATAATGAAATTAGATTCCATTTTTTATTTTTAATCGTCATAAAAATTTTATAATCGTTCTTGAATTGTTAACATAGAGAATGATTCTCACATTATCGCGAAGATGGTAGGATGTATGTATGCACGAGCGACCATATCAATTCCTTGAGGGTTAAATGGTTCGGAATTGAATGATATAAATATTATAAAGAATAATTATCATGTTATATTCAAAAATTAAATAAATGAAAATAATAATTATACCCATCTAAATAAATTATTGTTGAATATAAAATTGCACTATTACTGGAGAAAGTATGTCATACATACGCACACATGTTGATATTGTTATTTGTAGGATGAATAAAAGGACATACAAGGATTTCAAATAATTAAAAATAAATACCATCATTTATTAAATACTTTATTGATAACATTACTACGGAAACAATCTAATAAGTTGAAGTAGAAGAAGAAAATAATTTAGAAAGATGTGAAATTATAACTTTTTTGAGTATCACCCTTTGATTTGCACAAAAGGTCTTCTTATGATAGATTTTATCCAATATTTTGGCTTCTAGGATGATTTTAGAGAAGTATGGAGAGTAAATAGGAAGGTATTGGATGAGAAAAATCGATGTAGAGGTGTGACTAAAAGGGAAGGAGAGGTTCCCTTTTATAAGAATGTCTAGGGGAACCTTTATAAATACGAACAATATTAAATTAATATAAATTAATTCTAAAAAATAAAAATACCTGAAAAGTAGATTATATCTATGAAAATATGTGTATGTGTCGAAATTCCCTCAACCAATAAAATTTAGACATGTTTATATTTTATTTTAAAACTTATCATTTTTTATCCATATTTAATCTATTTAATTTTAATTGTTATAAAAAGATTCTAAATATAAATGGGTATAAATATTTATTTATGTGTTATCAAATGTCCATAATTAGATAAATAATGAAATTTTAGACTATATAATTTTCACTTTGGGATTTTTAAATATTTTTTGTGTGATTATTTTAATCATATGTTATTTTTATAAAATATAAATGGTTTAAATTTTGACAATATAAATTTATTTTAGTTTAAATAAAACTAATACATAAGATAAAATTGAAAAAAAATTAATATACTAATAACATGTCTTTATAGCCATTAAAATTCATGTAACACCTTAATTAATTTATATTATATTTCTTTTAATTTTTTTAAAACCAATTATTAGATATTTATGTTAAAAAAATTTCCGAGTCACTATTATGTCATCATTAATGGTTATTATTTAATCTCTAAAAATTATAAATATAATTCTATGATTTAGGTAATTCATTTATCTTTCCATATACTACCTATAGTCGATTTTATCATCTAGTTATCCATATATTAAAATTACCATACTTATATAAAATCCGATTGTGATAATTTTTTAACATTTATTATTTTTTATTATATTAATGTCATATTCATGGGAATGTTGCCATTAAGTTATTTCTCTTCAATAAATAGATTATAATGGAAAAATTTAGTCATCCAATAGTATTTTAATAGGTGTTAAGGTAATTTTATAATATTATTGTTGTCATTAATTACCTGATTTACCTTCAACCACTATTATAAAATAATTACCAAAATTACTATTCATAATGCCCAAAAATAAAAGTATCTTATTCAATAACTACCAATATTTTTCTTCTTCTCAATTATATGGAATTATTATGAGTATGTGAAAGTTTATGTCGTGTGATTCCGAGGCCTGACGTGCCCGAATTGAATTTGTGATCATTTTTTCTTGTACGTTCTGTAAACACGTGAGTGTCATTTTCTAACATTTGAACCTTTCTATAGATTAAAAATATGAGGGCACAATTGAATCTGTAGTTCCTAGATCACTTATTGGAGTCTTTACAATAACTGTAGTAGGTTTGGAAAAAAATTTAAGTTTTGCGACTTTTTTAAAATGAAATGATATAAAATAATTTTATGTTATTTCATTTCATAAACCTCCAAAAAATAAATTAATGGGTGGGGCCAGTGGTGTGTCATGCCATTAATTGGCTTGACCTACAAACCTTAAGTAATGACGACATTTAGGAAATTAGGAAGCGTCCTAATTTATGAGCCCCATTAACTCCCTGTATCATTACATACTCTCCCATCTCCTATAAATATAGAGCTTGGGGGAGAGGTATCAGAAAAGCTTCACCATGAAATGATGTTCTATTGGAGTGCCATAACATCAAGCCCTTAGAGGATAGAGCTATCCTCAATAGGAGGTGACATGCGATACCGAAATCCCGAACCAAAGTTTAACGATCGAGCGGCGGTGAGAACAACTTTTTGCAGGGATGATGAACAATGAGACTCCCTCAACAACAAGCGCTCTCCAACATTTCAAGGTAGGGGGTTATTTTCATTTGTGAATTTTTTATTCTCCCTTCTTCTTTCTTCAAATTATATGAAGAACATGGGTCAACTGACTAACATGATGACTAGTAAATCATTAGTCATTATGGGAGGTTGTTGTGGGGAATATTATGGGGTTAATCTTGTTGTTTCATTCAATTGTGATTAAACCCTTAACACCCCTCATGTTTATGTGCTAACACGGATGGCGCGGGCCTAACAAACTCAACCCGAACCCTCTACTATATTTTTATCCTTGCGCAACCTTGGAAGAACGCAGGCACATCGACGCCTGCCGCAAGAGGAATGTCCCGACTCTTCAGTCGCGACAAACATAGGAGGCGATCGACAAGATGAACGACTGCGGGAAAGAAGGTGGTGTGACAGCCACACCACCAATGATAAGATGTCGCTGCCAAAGCCATTATGGAGGCCAAACCCATGCCAGGGAGGTTCCGTGGCGACTGAGTGGTGCCCACACTACGCCACTACCTCTCCAACCAAACAGAATTCAGGCTGTTTGGGAATCTGGGAGACTATGGGGTTACACCCCCACCCCCAAAGCGTCAAACCAAACCGGGTTTCCGCCCTCACATCGGGCTACCTCCCTTGGAGTCGGGCCATCGCCTTCATAGCAGGCTGCCGCCATCGGACCAGGCCGCCGCCCTCGCCCCGGGCCACCACCCTCGGAGTGGAGATATCACTGTGTTGGACTGGGATCCCACCCTTGGACTGGGCCTCCGCCCTTGCATCGGGCCGCCACCCTCAGAGCTAGGCCACAACCCTTGGAGCAGGCCTCCACTGTTGGACCAGGACATCGCCCTTGAGCCTGGATGCCGCCCTTGGAGCGGGCCACTACCGTCGAGATGGGCTGCCACCCTCAGTGTGGGCCGCCCCCCTTGGACTGGGCAACCACCTTCGAGCTGGGCCACCGCCCTCGGAGGCGGGCCACCACCCTCAGACAAGGTCATCGTTCTCAGACCGCGCCACCACCCTCGAGCTGGGCCGCTACCCTCGAGCCGGGTCTCCTCCCTCAAACGGGGCCACTGCCCTCGAGCTGGGCTGCCGCCCTCAGAGTGGGACACCACATGTGGAGAGGGCCACCACCCTCAGAGCGGTCCACTGCCCTCAGAGCGGGCCTCCGCCCTCAGATCGGGGCCCACCCTAGCAGGCCGCCTCCCACCCCCATGTGGGATGCCGCCTCAGGACCAGGCTGGGGCCTAGAAGGCCACCACCCCACACTGGCTGGGCCGACCCATTGCGAGCTGCCCTATTCAGGCCGGTTTCCCCTCTTACTGGCCAGAATGAACATCATCCCTACCCAGACTGGGTCGGGCCGGGTTGGTACGATCGAGTCGGACCGGACCCAGGCCAAACTGGGCCAAGAAACATAGAAAGGGGTTTATCCTAAAGACCAGACTCCTGTTTGATGAACCGTCTACGGTGTTGGGACCCATTGAGAATGACATGACTTTTTACATACACCGTTAGTGTTTTAGTGAATCTTGGAGTTTGGCCAGGTTGGATCACACATGAATCAAACCAGGACATCTACACTAAAATGCCAATAACGAAAATACCAGGCTTCCGACCGACATGATGTCTGTTTCCTTGGAACACTTATGACATGGTGGATCATCAAGTTACTTCTCAGTGACACATCATTCTTGATTAGATATGAGTGATGGCTTGGGGAGGTTTTCTCTCAAGCGCACTACTTACAGAACCCTTCCACTGGGTGAGACCTTCCGACAACTAACTTTTCGACTCGGAGTTACTCGACGATTGCGGTACGCATTGGAGAAGAGTACCTTAGTAGACCACGATTGGGGTGGGAGGTTTTGTTTTACTTGGTGGTCTATAGTAGGGAATAACCATAGTATAATACGGGCAGGAGTACCTTATCAGACCATATTGGGGGGGGGAGGGGGCTATGTGTGACCCGAAAGACCCACAATACAAGATGGGGATCAGTACATCAGCAGTAATGGTTAGTGTGAAGTGCCTCTGTGTGACACTGCAAGCCCACTGTACTCGATAGAGGATAAGTTCTCCAGAAGTAGAGGCATTCGATGTTATGACTGGAGATGTTGCTTGTTACTACCCCTAGAATAAATCATGGTGTGAGATGTCTTTACATTGTTCCTATGGTTAAAGCTATGATATGTGTTACTTTACATGTGTGGTACTTTACATTCATGGTATTACCCTATGATTTTTCATTGTGAAATTTTAGGAGACCTTCAGGGTCTTAGGGTCCCTACTGAGTATCTTTATACCTACCCCAGTAGGGACTTCACCAGCACCTCGTTGTGTCTTGTGAAGAATTCATAGAACATTGATCGAGGCTGAGGGATCCAGGACTGGATGGTGCTCAGAGGTGGAAATTTGGTGTGACGTGATATGGAGGATATGGGTAGATGTGTAATAATGTGGAGGTGATATGTAAACACCCTTTTTGTAGGATCTTCAGTGGACGATCTAGAAGTTTCTTTTCACCTTTTAGATGTTTTATACTTTTTAGTTGTACTTGTACATTTCCAGTTGGGCTTGTATTCCAACCCATTTAATTTTTGTAGAATTTTTCTACAGCAGTTCACTTCACAGATGCTTCTTATTGTGTTCTGGGACCATGTGTTTTTACTTGTTTAAAGTCAATTCCTTATCATTTTAGGGGATATGCCTTTCAGTTCTAGTCGCCAACCCCAGGCCTATGGAATGCGGGCTTGGGGTAGTCACAACCCTGGTTCTAGAGGATGGGTCGTGACAAAGTGGTATAATAGGATTCAGTAATCATGAAGAACTAGGACTCTGATCTTTTCTATGTGGAAATAGTGTTACGTGTTTGGAGTGTGGTTTTAAGTTTAGGGAGTCCTGTGTTGGTTCAACGATCGGCGTATCGATACACCAAGACCCTGAATTCCGACTTCTGACTCAGTGCACAAAAACAATAATTACATGAGTTTTGAAAAGTCTGTCTGATATTTTCTTGAGTTTTCCCACAAGGTATAACATTTAACCATGGAACACATGTTTCTTTTTAGGATGCCACCATGAAGACATCCACCCAAGTTCCCTAATAGAGTACACGAGGACAACCCATCAAGCGATGAGGCCTTAGTGCGGGGCCCCCTTACGACTTTGGCACCTTTAGGTGGTGTACTAGTAGCCCCGCTGCTTGTTGGATAGCTGTTTCCACCAGCCCCACCAAAAAAGGATGCACACCAACTGGAAAAGTTGTATGAGTTCCAGCGGTAGAGGCATCTGAGGTTCTGAGGTGAGATGGACTGAAAGACTACTGAGGACTAGCTGGATGTTGTGTCCAGTGTTTTTTATTTAGTTGGGACACGGGCTGATTTTATGGTGATCTTGGAAGCTTGCATTTTTTATGTAGTAGTAGGGAGATGGTGGTTCCTGAGGCTTCAGATACAATATGTGGAGACCCTCATTTGGGTGGACGTCGTGGGCCTTTTTGGGTAGAGTTCATCCCAACGACCTTATCCTCTATGAGTATATAAGAGTTAATGTACATACAGCAGGGGAACATGACAGTGGCCCAGTACGTGGCGAGGTTCACTGATCTCTCCCACTACTCCCTAGACATGGTACACGACCCTTTATTCAGGGCCCATACCATTTAGTACGGTCTCCGATGGGAGATCAGAAGATCGATGGTATCCCTCAACATTATGAAGCAGGTTGGGGTGCTTGAGTGAGCAATTTTGGTGGCGTGCTTCCTCACTGAGAAGGAACTGACAAAGAGAGATACCACCAGATGATAGGTAGCTGATTCATCTACAGAAGGCAGTATGAAGATAATACAGAGGTCCAAGTGGACTAGAATATCTGTTGTATGACCCCAGGATGTAGGGTCAGTGGATCATGTCCCACAATGGAGATGGAGATAGGAGAGGGACACATAGTGTTACACGTTCGGTGGGCATGGTCATATGGATCACCACTGCACGAACCACCATACTGACAACCAGTAGACGGTCGAGGGACCACTAAGGCATAGGTATATGTTCGAGAAAGGAGGTCCACGTGGTAGCAGAAGTGGAAGAGACGTTGGTCATGTTGTAGGCAATGGGAGATGTTTCGAGATTCTACCACCACCACCGCCATGTGGTCCACTCTGACCACTGGGAGTAGGAGGACATGGACAAGCTCAGCTCCAGGAAGATGAGGCCTACGACCAAATAACCCCAGAGATGATTAGAGGTATGATATCTCTCTACTCTAGCTTATAAGTAGAAATTATATACATAGGATCCAGTCACTATTTTATTGCCACAACCCGAATTTGGAGCTCAGAGATTCTGGTGGATCCGTGGGATTGATCCTTATGGTTTGAGACACCTACAGGAGTGAATTCGATAAATAGTCACTGGTGCCGGCAGTTTGAGAATACTCTAGGAGGTGAGAGCTTCGGCTGGGTTCTCCTATTAGCAGTGTCGATGCCTTATGATGTCATCTTGGGTATGGACTGGTTATCCATCGTCCATGCTCATATAGACCATATTAGACGCAATGTGTAGTGTGTTTTCATAGACAAGACCAGCTATTACTTTAATATAATGAAGGAAACCTTTGAATCACATGATGGAGATACCCAGAGGTTGGTGAAACTGATTACTCATCAGTTGGCTAGCCTTGCCCTTATAGAATTAGATTTAGAGAGTCCAAGAAATCCTGCAGTGGTGGACCAGTATGTCGATGCCTTTCTTGATGATGTTTCATGACTACCTCCATGAAAAGAGGTATACTTTTACATCAACTTGTTCCCCTAGATGATATCTAAGCCAGCATATCGGATGGATCCCTCCAAGCTTTGTGAGTTACGTGTACAGTTGAGGGACTTGTAGGGAAAGGGGTTCATAAGACCCAGGGTTTCTCCTTGGGAACCCCCAATTTTGTTCTCCATGAAGGCATATGAGAGTTTTAGACTCTTTGTGGACTATCAATGCTTGAACCAAGTAACTGTTAAGAACAACTATCCACTCCCGAGGATTGATGATCTTTTAGATTAGCTGATGAAAGATCAAAAGATTTGGAAGATAAACCTATGATCATGCTATCATTAGCTTAAAATAAGATGGCCTTCAGATGTATCTATGTCCATTATGAGTTTATGATTATGCCTTTATGTGTGACCAATTCCCCTAAAAAATTCATGGGACTCATGAACATGACCATTCAGCCATACCTCGATCGTTTTATGGTGGTGTTCATCCATGACATAATGATTTACTCAGTGATAAAAGTGGAGTATGCCTATCATCTACAAGTTTTTCTGGATACACCCTGAGAACGCTAGATTTATGGTAAACTCTCAATGTTCCAGTTCTATACACTGGAGGTCCACATTCCAGGACAGTTTATCTAAATGGTTGGAGTTTCAATGGATCCAGTGAAGATAGAGGCTTTTCTAGATTAGGAGCCACCCAGGAGTGTGAAGGAGGTGCAGAGTTTCCTAGGGTTGGTTGGATACTAACGAATATTCATGCCTTATGTTTCCAGAGTTGCGACATCCTTTTTATCTTTGAAAAATATGTGGTAACATTTACTGTGTATGGAAAGATGCCAAAAGAGTTTCCAGGAGGTGAGGCATAGAATGATGAGTAACCCTATCTTGAGGCTTCTAGAAGAGGTTGTTGGGTATGTAGACTACTACAACACCTTAGGGATCAAACATGGATATGTCCTGATGCAGGAGTGAGTAATGATCACTTATGGTACATGACAGCTGAGATAGCATGAGCCGAACTACACTACCAATGACATGGTGTTAGTAGCAGTGGTATTTTACTTGTTGACGTGGTGGAATTTCTTGATGGGTGAAAGTTTTACAGTCAAATCTAATCACAAGAGTCTCAGGTATATTTTCTCTATGAAGGACCAGAACCAAATTCAAGGGTGATGGATAATGTTTCTCCATGACTATAACATTGTGATATTCAATAATCCTGGTAAGGGGAATGTGGTAGTAGATGTACTCAGTAGGAGATCTGCTCTGCAGTTGCTGAGGGGGGCGACATAGCAGCTAGCTGTGTTTCAGATATCCTTCGTTGATAGAGATAGAGATTCATACCTCTAATTTATGATAGTCCCACCCCCAATCCTTCAGTGAGTCAGGGAGGCACTTCTTGGGGACAATGACTTCGATGCTTGACATGCTCATATTTCCTCAGGGCAGGCACCTGATGGATTTTCTAAATGTGGGTAGCACGTCATTCCCCTCAGAGGATGGACTATGGTACCGGTAGTGCTACGGAGGAGGTGTTGAGGGAGTTCCATATGTGCCCTCTGGATTTACATCCTGATGTGTTGAAGATATATCAAGACTTCTGGTATCAGCTCTGGTGGCCAGGGTTGAAGAAGGTAGTGGCAGCATTTGTTTCATGATGCGTCTTTTGTTAGTAAGTGAAGGCCGAGTACCAGGTTCTAGTAGGATTAGCTCATCCACTAGAGGAGACGGAGTGGAAGTGAGATGGGATCATCATGGAATTTGTGATAGGGCTTCCACATACATCTAGGGTACATGATTGCATATGGCTGATCCTTGACCAACTCACCATGTCTCCCCACTTCCTTTCTATCTGTTAGTAGGGATTAGTAGAGGGCATGGGATGCCTCTATGTATAAGAGAGCATGTGACTTCATGGGGTTCCATCAACCATCATATCTGACTATGATGCATGTTTTACATCCCGTTTGTGTAAAGGATTTAAGGAGGCATTCGGGACTCATCTGCATTTGAGCACTGACTTTAATCCTCAAAAAGATGGTATGACGGAGTGGGCCATTTAGACGATAGAGGACATGCTTCGTGCATGCATCCTATTTTTTGGCTGGAGTTTGGTGAAAAAATTTCCCTTATTGTATTTCTCTTTAAACAATAGTTATCACTCCACCATCGGTATGGAACCCTTTGAGGGCCTTTACGACTGACCCTGCAGATCACCTCTATGTTGGACATACCCTAGGGAGTCTGCACATATCGGTCCAGAGTTGTTATGGGTTACCACTGAGATGGTGCAGATCATCTAGGATTAGATGAATACTACACAGAGCAGACTGATGTCATAAGTTAAAAGAAGACATGGTCCATTGGAGTTCCATGTTGGGGACCACATTTTCTTGAGAGTCTTTATCTGATGGGGACTTGAGAGATTTGGCTGAGGCGGGAAGTTATCACTGAGGTTTATCGAGTAAATTTTGATACTTTAGAGGATAGGAGAGGTGGCATACTGATTAGAACTTCCACCACAATTAGTGAAGGTCCAAGTCTTGTTCCACATATTCCAGGTGAAGTAATATGTGCATGACTCATCTCACATCATCGACCACGGAGAGCTGGACTTAGATGATGGGGCAACGTTTACAGAGGTTCTGGTATAAATTGAGGACTGACAAGAGTAGGTCCTTCATGGGTGGTCAATTCTTCTGCTACGCATTCACAGGCAGTACAATAACTTCTAGGAGATCACATTGGTGCAAGATGCTCAAATTTTTGCTCAGTACTCCAATTTTTTTCCTTAGTCTATGTTGTGGATTTCAAGGACTTAATTCCCAATGGTGTGGAGAATGTAAAGACCAGGAATTTTTAGTGTAATTTATTTCTTAATTATTTGGAATTATTACGAGTCTGAAAAAATTTAGAGTGTCTGATTTTGAGTCCTGGTGTGCCTGGAATGAATTTCTCAACCTTTCTACAGGTACGTTTAGTAAATGCATGAGCGGTGCTTTCTAAAATTTTAACAATTTATCAGATTAAAAATATAAGGGCACTATTGAATCCATAATACCAGGATTCACTTATGGGGGGCCTTACATTGACCGCAGCAGGTCAAGAGAAAAAGTTTCATTTTGGAACTACGTTTAAATGAAATGAAATAAAATAATTTTTTGTTATTTTATTTCAAAATCCTCCAATAGACCAATTAAATGGTGGGGCCGGTGGTGTTTCAATCCATTAAATGGAGTGACCTAGCATCTTTATGTAACAATGATGTTTGGGAAATTAGAAAGCTTCCAAATTTATGAGACCCATTAACTCCAAGAAGCATTACATACTCTCTCCCTATCGTTTAAATACAGAGCTTGGGGGGAGGGGAATCTGACAAGCTTCACCCTATAACAATGTTCTGTTGGAGTGATATAATGTCCAACCCTTAAAGGAAGGAACCAACCACAACATGAGGTGACTTGCAAGACTGAAACCTAGAACCAGAGTAAGAAGTTCGAGTGGGGACATGGATAGCTTGTTGCGGGGACGATGGACAATGAGACTCCTTCAACTGCAAGGGATCTATAACATTTCATGGTATGGGGTTAATTTAGTTTCTTCATTTTTGATTACCTCTTCCCCATTCTTGAAATTATACAATGATCAAGGGTAATGTTACTAATGGGTTGACCCATGATTCATTCATCTTTGCGGGTGGTTATTGTACAGGAATCTAGTGAGGTTGATCTTGTTGTTTTATTCAGTTTTTATTAAACCGTTAACCCTCTCATGTTTACGAGCTAACACAGAGGGTGAAGGCCTAATAAACCCAGCCTGAACCCTCTGTTATCTTGCTCTCCTTGTGCCATCTTGGATGACCACGAGCACATCGACGAATGCCACAAGAGGAAGTCCATGGCTCATCATCCGTGATGAACAGAGGAGGTTTTCAACATGACGGCTGACCGCGGAAAAGAAGGCGACACACCCGCGGCGCTTCTGGCGAAGGGATGCCACAGACAGAGCTGTGGCGGAAGCCGAATCCACCTCCGGCTGGTTCCATAGAGACGGAACGACACCCATCTGGCACCACCACCTCGCCAACTGAAAGACCTTAGGGCCGTTCGAGAATCCTAGAGACCAGGGGATTACAAACCACCATGTCGAACCAAGCCAGGCCCCCACCCTCACACTGGGCCGACACCCTCGGAGCTGCGTTTCCGCCCTCAGAGAGGGCCTCCGGCCTCGGACAGGGATGATGCCCTTGCACCGGGCCGCTGCCATTGGAGTTGGTTCAACTCCCTCAGAGCATGCCACCACCCTCGCATTGGGATGTAACCCCCAAAGCTGGGCCGCCACACTCGGATCGGGCCCCCTCCCTCAGACCGGGCTGCGTCCCTCGGAGCAGGCTACCCCCCTCGGAGCGGGCCCCCGCCCTCGGATCGGCCTGTCGCCCTCGCACCAGCCCAATGGACTCGGAGCTAGGCCGCCGACCTCAATGTGGGTCACCACCTTCAGAGTGGGACACCTCCCTTGAAGCAGGCCACCGCCCTCGAGCTGGGTCACCGCCCTCGAGCTGGGCCTCCGCCCTCTAGTCGGGCCACCGCCCTCGAGTCGGGCTGCCTCCCTCAGAGTCAGGCCACTACACTTGGAGATGACGCCACCCTCGGGTTGATATGCCACCGTATATCTAGGATGCAACCCTTGAGTGGGGTTGCCGCCCTCAGAGCTCAGATGACAATTTTGGAGCGGGCTGCCACCCCAGCGGGTCAGCTTCCCCGGACCGAGCCCCCGCCCTAACTTTCTGCTACCCCTTGCGGGTCGGGCCGCCCATTTGCGGGATGCCCTATTTAGGGATAGTAGTCCTTGTGGGATGCCCCTCTTGCGGGAAAGTTCATACATCGGCCCAGTAGGCTGAGTCCACCATGGCCCCACCCAGAACGGGTTCGTCCGGGTCGGTCTGACCAGTTCAAACCGGACACGGGCCCAATCGGGCCCCGAAACACTCAATGGGGCTTATCTTGAAGACCAAACGCCCGTTTGATGAATTGTCTATGATGTTAGGACCCTTGGGGAAAGAAAGTCCTTTTACATACTCCAATAGGGTTTAGGATAATCTTGGAGTGAATCTGGGTTGGATTGCACATGTATCCAACCGGACCCTCTACCCTGAAAGGCCAATAACGCACAGACCGTGTGTCCGACTAATGCATCATTTGTAGCTTGGAACCCTTATGACATGGATAATCATTGGGTTAATTCTTCATGAGATGTAATTATGGTAGAAATACGAATGAGGGATTGGTTAGAGGTCCTCCCAAATGCACTACGTACAGAACCCTATGATTGGATGAGACATGAAAACTATTGACATTTCAACTTAGAGTGACTTGACACCAGTGGTACGTAATGAAGAGGAGTACCATAGAAGACCATGATGGGGGTGGGTGGTTTTGTGTGATCTGGCAGGACACAATGGGGGGTAGTAATGGTACGTGATGAAGAGGAGTAAGTAAGTTGACCGCGTATGGGGGGGGGGGAGACTTTGTGTGACCCAAAAGAACCACAATACGTGATGGGGAGTAGTACTTCAGTAGTTCATGGTTAGTGGGAAGTTCCTATGTGTGATGCAGTAGCCCACTATACTCGATAAAGGAGGAGTTCTCCAGAAGTTGAGGTGTTCGACGTTATGACTGGGGATGTTACTTGTTACTACCCCTAGAATAAATCATTGGGTGAACTGTCTTTACATTGTGCTTGTGATTGAGGTTATGCTATGTGTTACATTACATGTGTGGTAATTTACCTTGATGGTGTTACTGTGTGGTTTTTGATTATGGAATTCTGGGGACATTTGGGGTCTCGGGGGTCCTACTGAGTATCTTTATACTCACCCCTACACAGGCTTCGCCCACACCTTCTTTTGTCTTGTGAAGACGATGTACAATATTGATTAAAGTTATGGGATCTAGTAATGGATGGTTCTCAGAGGTGTACATTCAGTGTGATGTGACACAGAGGTGGTGGATGGACGTGGAGTACTGTGCCGGTGATATGTACCTACCCTTATGGTAGGATCTGTGGTGGACAATCCATGAGCTGCTAATCAACTATCATATATTTTGTACATTTCAGTTGTACTTGTACTTTTCTAGTTTGGATTGTATTAAGACCCCTTCACTTTTAGTAAAATTTTACTATAGAAGATTACTTCACAGTTTCTTCTTGTTTTTTTCTTAGACTATATGTTTGTATAGGTTAAAAGGCAATGCCTTACCATATTTGGGAATAAGGCTTTCGGTGAAATTTTCCATCCCTTGGCCTATAGAAGGCGGTCTTGGCGTAGTCACGGAATGATCCCCAAGGGATGGGTCATGACATATTCACATAACTTAGACCTACTGATTCCAAATATTGATCCAACTTTTAAAAATTAAAAACACAGAATTTGAAGTAATTAATTTTAAATTAATACCATTGTGAAAATGAGAGAACATGTTTTTATAATTAAAACATTTTAAAATATTTTTCAAAATAAAATTCATGCTAATGAAATAAATAATATTTTACTATAAAAATATATTATATTTATACTTTTAACCATTAAATATTATAGTTTACCCATATAAATTATTTCTAAGAAAAAATTTATTTTCACTTAACATTTATGAGATTTTTAATATTTATCAAAACATCAAGGTTATCAGAAAAATATTAGAAAATTCATCAAATTAAATTTTTATATCCAACACTAAAAGAACATGAATATTTTTCCATATAAATAATATATATAAGTCAAAATATTAATTTAAAAGGGGTTCACCATTCAATGGTGTAAGTCTACCCTTTTAAAAAAGTATCATTTTTATAGAACAAATAGGGTTTATTCTCACCCTATGATTAATATATCCCTTGGATAAATATAAAAAAAATTATAAAATATAACATATATATATATATAATTAATTTCATTAACAATAGTAATTCACTCAAAAATAAAAATATATAATTTAAATTTTTCATAAATTATTGATAGCCAATGAATTCATAATACATTTTCATAAGTTAGTTATACATATTCTGGGTAACATAATAGCTAGGATAAAATGGTAATTCTACCGTAAGGCTATCTCATAGTTCTTTTAAACTCATTATTGTGTGAAATGCAGGATACAAAGTATAAAATTATCTAAAGAATATATTTCATAAATACATTTGGGTGTTACATTCTAACCCTTAAACTGAATTGTGCCCTTAAATTTTTTCACATGGAATGATATAGATGAGGATATATCTCCCTCACTATATTCTCAATTCCCCTAGTATCTCCATCAAATTAGTGGTTCTACCATTAATAATTATTCAAGAATGTGTTCTTATTTCATAGAACATTTTTCACAATGATCAAAAATTGTTATCGATTGTTCTTCAAAGGGAAGAAATTTTATCTAGTGGTATAAATTCTTTGTTTAGAACATGTGAAGGATCAGTTTTGTCTTTTATTAGGAGAGATACATGGAACATATCATGAACTTGAAAGAGGTTTCATGGAATGACCAATCGTTAGGCTACCATCCCAACAAAATACAGAATTTCAAATAGATAGATATAAATAAGGCTCAACATTCCCTTATTTACAAATATCATTACTCTCTTCTTGGGAGATATTCATAGAAACACATTATCACACACTTCAATCTCTAGGTGTTTTCTTCATTTTTTAGAAATTTTTTTTTCCATCACTGAGGTGGTCTTATGATTTATTGAATAGATCATACATTTCCTTCCATTTCAGCAACAAGATCAGGTCCTTATAGCATTCTTTCGATAACTTCATCCCAAAAATTTATATTTCCACAATTATTTTCATATATAGTTAATAAAGGATCCATATGAATGTTGGATTGAGAACTATTTTTTATGAAAATTACACCAAAGGTTTGTGTTGATCCCAACCACCATTGAAATCCATAAAGAAAGACTCAACATGTCTTCCAGAGTTTGAATTGTCCACTCAGACTGACCATCTGTATGGGGATGATAAGCATTGTAGAAACATAACTGTGTATCCATAGCATTGAAGAGACTTCACTTAATCTACGAGGTAAAACCCAGTTCCTGATTCGATATAATGGAATGTGGTACTCCATGAAAATTTTCCACTTTACACATATCCTGGAAAGATAATCAAGTGATAAATCCTCTCTAATAGAAATGATGTGTGCTGACTTTGTAAGGGGATCAACAATAACCCATATATCATTATTTCCTTTGGATGTTTTTGGATGTCTGACGACAAAGTCCATAGTGATGTTTTCACATTTACATTCTTGTAGGTGTAATTGTTGTAACATCCCCTAGACATCTATCTTTCATCCTTAACTTGATGAAAAATTAGGCATTGTGAGACATTTTTAGTGGAATTTCTTTTCATGTCATCCCAACAAAAATACTCTTTCATGACCTTATACATCATTGTGGTTCTAGGGTGAGTAGATAACGATGAAATATGAGCCGTATCAAATAGATCATTCATTATTTCTAGTATGGAAGGAATACAAAAGCAGTTCATTAACCTTTTATTTCATCACAATGAGGGTTGAATTCAAGAACATTTATAACCTTTTTTTCTCTATATCTTTCTTTTTTTCCTCATTAATCCACACTTGTATAGATGGTTGAATATTCATTTGAGAACAATTGGATTTCTCCAATTACATTAAAATTTCATGATCCATCCATTGAAAATCCATACGTATTGGATATTTTGTGATCCTCGTCATGGACAAGATAGCATGGTCTTATCGACTCAAAGCATCTAATACCATGTTCCCTTTCCTTAGGTGGCAATGTATTGAGAAATCTTAAAAATTAATTAAGTCCATCCATCTTCCTTGGAACATATTCAGATCCTTTTGTGTGAAAATATACATTAAATTTTTTTGATCTATATAGATATCACTTCTTTCACCATAAAAACAATGCCTTCAAATCTTTATTGCAATGATTTCCATATCCAACACCAAATCATGAGTTAAGTAATTTTGATCATGGATTTTCAACTTCCATGAGGAATATTCAATAACCACATCATTTTTTATGAGAATAAATCCTATCCAATTCATGGATGTATCACTATTGATCACAAAACATTCTCCATCTCAAGCAGTCTAAGCACTGGTTCACTAGATAACATTATTTTTAGCTATTTGAAATTATCATCAAATTCCTTCATCAATACGAAAAAAACTCCTTTTGGGATCAACATGGAGAGCTGATTTGATAATCCTGAAAAATCCTTCATATATCATTGACAATATCCTCCCAATCGAAGAAAACGTTAGATATTAGTTATCATTTTTCAAGTTGGAAAACATTCAACAACTTCTGTTTTGATGGATCCATAGATATACCAACTTTGGATGTTATGTGACACAGAAATGAAACTTTTTTAATTCAAATTTAATACCTGTTAATTTTATCATTAATCTTATCCTATATCAGGGTCCTCCATAAAATTCTCAAGTTGTATTTATGTTCTTTATTACTATTTGAATTGACAAGAATATCGTCAACAATGATTACCACAAACTGATCAAGATTGTCTATAAAGACTCTATTCATGAGATCCAAAAAGAGAGTGGGTGAATTTTTAAGACCAAATGATTTCACTATAAATTCATAGTGATCATACCTTGAATGAAATCATATCTTTGGTATACCCTCCTTTAGGACACATAATTGATGATATCCTGAATGAAGATCAATCATAGATAATTATTGAGGTATGAGTAGTTTGTTGAATAATTCATCGATGTGGGGCGGGTGATATTTTTTCTTAATAGTGATCTTGTTATGTTATAGATAATCAATGTAGAGTCTCATTGATCTATATTTTTTCTTAATAAATAGAATAGGTTCTCCCCATGGAGACAGAATCGGGCATATAAATTCCTTGTCATGAGTCTTCTGGAGTTTCTTCTTCAACTCCTACAACTCAATTGAGTCCTTTCTATAAGGAATCATTGAAGTAGGAATACCACCAAATATGAGATTTATTGAATACTCAACATCATTATTTAATGGAAGACATGAAAAAACCTCCTAGAATACATCATCAAAATCCCATATAATGGGAAAATTCTTAATCGTGAGTTTCTCATTAACCATTTGAGATAAATAAAATTTGTTTATAGAAACCAAAACCCATAAGATGGAAGAAATTTCTATTAAAAGGATATATTCATACTAGCATCAATAGATGATCATATATTAATCTGGAATATAAAATTTGACATCCCATCCATGGTGATTGATATGAGATCTATATAGTCAAATCTGATCTATACCAAGAATCACATAGAATTTCATAATATGAAGTATCACAAGAATTATAAGAATGATTTTCCCGCATACATCCACTAGATATGAATTATAAAATTATTGATGTGACTCTTGTTCCATTATAAGTTTTCCCAAATAACTCAATATATAAAAATTGTGTTAATAAGGTGATACCCTAAGAAAACTCATCAAAAATAATAGATTTAATGGATTTAGAATCAAATAAAACATTTTCTACTTTAGAGTGGATATAAATTCTACCTTTATATATTTAATTATCAAACTCCACATCACCGAGAGTGATTGCGTGCGAAATTCCTTTTTCATTGGCCTTAAGAGTTTTATGACATCGATCATCATCAATAACACTAGGATTCGGGTATTGATTGGCATAATTACCCACTTCCTTGAACATGTAGAATTGATGTGTAGAAGGTGAATTTTGTGTAGCCTTTTCTCTATTCGAATCAATAGACATCTTTTATCCATCACATCAGCATTCAACTAATCGATGAACTTCTCTTCCACACATAAAATGTTTAACAGTCCCTATAAGAGAATTCCTTGTATATTTCTTTCCACACCTTGATCTTAAAGGGAAAATCATCTTCTTTTTATTGTGGTAATTTGATTTTCCATTGAATTCCATTATTCTCTACTTAACAAATCCATTGGAATGATGGGTTACTCTAATCTATATATCGACCTTGAGATCACATCGAATGATTTCCTTGTTACTATTATGATCTTTTATGTCTAATTCTATTTGGAGACTTGGTTTTTAGCCACTAAGGAATTATCAATTTTACTCACAGGATAGATAATAATTCTTGAAGCATACCTTACAAGCCTTATTAATTTTTTTCATATGTACCAATAGATTCATCATCCTTTTTCTTATGAATGTGGAACTACTTGTCCATTTTTTTAAGAATATGAGGAATGTACTTATTGAAAAATATGTTATTGAACTAGTCCCATTCCATGGAATCAAATTCAAATCTTAACCATTTATTCAAGATAAAATTACACCATTGATCAATTAACCTTCCAAATGATAAATATTTAAGATGAAATTATCATTTTTAGGATATTGTAGAAATGAATATATCTTTTTAGTGGTACATATCCATTTTGAAGCCACTAATGGATTGAAGACCTACTGAATGCAGGTGGATAATTCTTCATGAAGGACTCAAAAGAATGTTACTACCTCTGTTGCTTTCTTGGAAGTCCTACCTGATTAATAGCATGAGAAAGTGGTGTGATCATGGTTACAATTTTATTAATTCCATATCTAATAACATTTGGATTCCCAAACAATGAAAAATTGTTTGAGAAAAATTAATCATAATTGGAAAACAACATAATCAAGAATAATATTTCAATTAAAGATACAATAGTTTTTATCCAATGTTATTTAGGGTAATTTAAAAAACACTAGGATTATAACCTATGCTTATACATATCCATAGGGTTCTTAGTATGGATTTCTCATCCTAGATTCCAAAGGTTAACCATACCATTCCTCTAATACTCTCTATAATGAACAAAAAATACATAAATTAATGTTACCACAATATTGAAGTATATTCATTATAACATATAATAAATACATGACATGACTATATAAGAATAATGTCTTTAGAAACTGGGAGTAATAATATATTTTTTCACAAAACATCTACATTGTCTCCCACTTATCTCTTCATAACTAGAGTCCTTTTTTCATATCATACTTAATTCCCTTCTTCATGAACCAAATGAAAGAATTATATGAATGGTTGATCTCAAATTCTCATTAAGGGGAAAAAAGGGATATATTAATTGAGCCATAATTAAATGACATAATAACATAACATTTGGAAGTCATGTCCTGCATATAAAAGATCGTGAAACCATGTAATGGGGTAAAAGTTCATATGAATTAATGGGAATAATCCCAAAAGTAAAAACATAGGAAATTACGTTTTTAGATAACACATAATCATAAAAAAATCATTTCTTATTTGTTAAGGATCATTTCTAAGACCATCATAGTAGAAAATGGCCATTACTGAACCGTGATTACTTGTCATTCCAACCCTGTATTACTCAACCGGATTTACTTGTCAATCCAGTCATGTCTATCACATGGGATATACACATTTAACCAATTCATTTGTGGGATATATATGTCCCAATAATCTAATAAAGAAATAATTCGTACATATGATTCAAAAATCTAAACCGTTCATCGTGGAATAACCAAATAAACAAAAAATGGGTTTCTTAGACATCATTCAATAAAATTTTTATAAAATAAATACATTTCATTAAAAATTCTATCATAACCACTATAAAATAAATGTAATAATAAGGATATAAAAATAACCCTATGTAGGCATAGTTGGAAAATAATTTTGATAAAATAAGTGAAATTAATTCTTGAGGATAATATCAATTTCTTTTCAAAAACATTTTATTTTTTCAAAATGCAACGCAATTTTAAAAGAATCGAATTAAATTTAAAATAATCTTTAAATCATGTAATGTAATATTCATGGAAGTAAGTAATTATGAAATCATACGAATCCATTCATTCCATATATGTTAAAAACATTCTTCTAGTACTCTTGTTGGAAAATTAAAAAAGTACCTTGTATGGTAAACGAAAGAAATGTTCCTTCCAAACCATGTACTAACAGTATAAATGGTTAAAAGTGACTTTAAACATATATAGAAAAAAATTAATCATTTTATGAAAATATTTTGGGAGATTAGGTACATGGATGATAAATATAACCCTATTAAATACTTAGGTATATACAATCTCTAATAAAAATGAGATTTCAAAATTATCACTAACCCTTTACTTTCTATTAGTCGAGGGTGTATTAACCTATAATATAATTTTTACTATATGTTATTAACTTACACTAAAACAATATAAAAAATTATGATATCAAATATGATCCTACAATATCATTTTGTTGATAGTGCTTCAAAATTTCCATTATTTTATGTGTTAACGAGATCATTTTTATATTTTTGTTTTTCCATGAAAGACATGTTTTTTATGATTAGGATGTATTTTATTCATTTAAAGAATGAAATAGAGTTCATAATTATTATTTTTACTCATAATATAAATTTTATAATCATTCATGAATTGTTAATGTGGAGAATGAATTGCATTGCGTCGTGGAGACAGTAGGCTCTACATACACATTAGCGACGATATCATTCCATCGATGGTTAAATTGTATAGAATTTATTGGTATATTAATTATAAATAAAAATTAACATGTTATATTATTTTATGTATGTCTATTATTCTCATCACAATACCATTCCAAATAAAGTATTGTTCAATAGAAATTTACTCCACGATTTGGTGATGGTAACCCGTACGTATGTGTGCATGGTGATATTGTTATTTGTGGGATAGATAAAAAGATTTATTGGTTTGTCCAATAATTATAATAAAATATCAATATTTAGAAGATAATGGATTTATTAATTTAGTATGAAAGCAACCTAATAAGAATATATAGAGGAATAAATTAAATTTGAAAGAGATGACAAAACAAATGCCTCTTTTTAATGTATCACCTTTTGATTTGAAAAAAATGTCTTCTTAGGATGGATTTATGACTAATTATTGTCCAATATGATGCATTGAGGGAATATGGGAGAGGAAATTGGTAGGGGTTGGACGAGAAAAATGGCATTAGACTTGTGATCAAAAGAGGAGAGGTTCCCTCTCATGAGAGAGGGCAGGGAGGCCCTTTGGAAATACCGACACTATTAAATTAATATAAATTAATTTTGAAATTGAAATTACTACAAAAAGGAGAATTTTTGAGGTAATATGAGGATTGGTAGAAATCCCCTCAACCAATAAAATTTATACATGTTTTTATTTTTTATTTTAAACCTTATCATTTAGATTTATACTTATTTAATGATTTTGATTTTAATTATGTTAATAATATTATAAATATTAAATGTTAAAAAATAATTACTTATATGTTGTTAATTGTCCATAATTGGATGCTTGAGGAACTTTTAGAGATTATTATTTTGAAATTGCAATATTTAAATATTTTTGTGATTTTTATGTAATATAATAATATGTAAATTTTATAAAAAATCAATAGTGTCAATTTTGACAACATTTTCTTTAATGAGTTTAAATAAAATACACATAGAATATTACATCAAAATTGTTTTTTAATATACTAATAACATGTCATAGTCACTTACTAAATTCATGGATCACATTAATTAATTCAAATTATATTTCTATTAATATTTTTAATTCCATTAATTTAATATTTCTATAAAAAAATACTTTTTAGTCACTATTGTGTCACTACTAATTGTAATTTTATAATATCTAAATCTTTTAAATAAATATCTACGATGTAGTTAATTTTTTTATCAATCCATAGGCTATAATTAGTTGTTATTTTCTTCTAGTATCCATATATAAAAATAAATATACTTATATAAAATGAGATTTTGACATTTTGTCACATTCATTAGTTTTTATTTTATTCATGTAATATTCATGGGAATGTGGCCATTACGAAATTAGATTTTAAAAATAGATTATAAGGTTCTAATTTAGTCATCCGATTAGATTTTGACAGCTGTTATCTTCAGTAATTAACTTTATCTTTACCTTTAATTACACGATTTACTTTCAACCATAGTAATAAAATAATTACAAATGTTATATTAATAATTCCCAAAATATAAGGTATCTGATTAAAATAATATGGACCCACTTATTCAAAATATGTACCCTATTTTTAATAATTAAAAACACATATGATGTAGAAATTAATTTCAAATGAATTTCGTTGTTAGACCGAGTGAACGTATTTTTAAAAGATAAAAAATTGCAAAAGATTGAAATATTTTAACATATTAATTCTATATAAAATTAAAGATAATGAAATAAATTATATCGAATGATAAAAAATTATTCTATTTATAATTTTAAATCACCCAATATTATAATTTAACTATATAAAAAATTTAATGAAAAATGTTCTTTACAATTAAAATTTAATGTATTTATATTATTCATCAATACATAATGGTTATCCGAAAAAAATATCAAAAAATCATCCTATGAAAATTTTAATACCTCAATTTAAAATTAAATTTTTCTGTTTTCACATACAATTTTTTAATCTATTTAATTTTAATTGTGGTAATAATATTCAAAAATATTAAACGGTTATAAATAATTACTTTTGTATTGTTGTTTTTGAATAATTTGATACGTTATGACAATGCCAAACTTATAATTTTCAATTTTAAATTTTTTAATATTTTTTCAATTTTTAAATAATTAAATAATTTTTTATTTTTATAAAATATAAATAGTGTCAATTTTATCAATATTCATATATTTTAAATTAAATAAAATCCACAAAAAATATAACTTCAGAAAAATATTGAATATACTAATAAATTCTCATAGTCTCCTATAAAATTCATTGATAACATTAATTAATTCAAATTATATTTCATTTAATGTTTTTCAAAAAAATTATTTGATATTTCTATTAAACAAAAATAGTTTTTGAATCACTATTGTGTCCTCATTAATGAAAATTATTTAATCACAAAAATTTATAAATAAATTTCAATGATATAGGAAATTATTTTATATTTATAAAAACAACCTATAGCCGATCTTATCTCTTGGTTATACAAATATTAAAATTAATATAATTATATATAATGTGATTGTGACATTTTTTCACATTGATTAGTTTTTTTTATATTCATTTCATATTCTAAGTCAAGGGGCCATTGAGTGATTCCATTTCTAATAATAAAGGATAATGGTCGAAGTTAGTCATCCGGTAGTATTTTGACAGCTATTGAGGCAATTTTATAACATAAATTTTACCTTTAATTACCTAATTTACCTTCAACCATGCTACTAAAATAATTACCAAGGTTACTATTCATAATGCGCAAAAATAAAAGTACTCTACTAACAATATTTTGACCTATTGATTCTGAATATATATTCTATTTTTAGAAATTAAAAACACAAAAGTTACCATAATTAATATAAAATCAATCTAGTTATCGGAATGAGAGAATGAGTTTTTAATGTTAATACTTTGTAAAACATTGAAATGTTTTAAAAAAATGATTTCAATGTAAATGTAATTCTAATGACATAAATTATATTGAATAATAATAATATATTATATTTATACATTAAAACCATTCAATATAATAATTTAACCATATAAATTATTTAAATGGAAAAGGTTATTTCCAGTCAAAATTTAGCGTATTTTTACTATTCATCACAACATGATGGTTATTAGATAAAAATATGAAATTCATTCAAATAAAATTTCATATCCCTATTTAAAAATATATATTATGTTGTCATATAAAAATTATTAATTTTTCAAAATCGTATTTTAAAATGGGTTTTCTATTCTAAGGAATCACATTACACCTTTTTTTAAAAAATATACGGTTTTATAAAAGAAATAGGTTTCATTCACACACTATGATTAAAATATACATTTTATGAATATAAAAAATATTTTATTAAGTATATAACATATAAATCTCATTAATTTAATTTCCAAAAGTAATTATCTAAAAAACAAATTTATTATTTATAATTTTCAAAAAATAATTGATAGCCAATAAATTTTTAATGCATTTTCATAAGTAAGTAATACTCATTACTATTATCCAAATGTCTAGGATATAATTTAATGTTTATTCTAAAGGTATCTTGCTGTTCATTTAAACTCATGATAATGTGAAATGGAAGATATTGAAGAAAAAAATTATTTCATAAAATTATTTCATAAAAAAGCTTGGGTGTTACAACTAAGGACCATCTCTTCTACTCAGTAACATACATATCGCAATATCATAATAATTATTTTCCTCCCAAAGGGTCTGTGTATAGTGTTAGAATAATATCAAATGGCCGAGACAAACATGTGTCTAACAGAAATCTAGGACAAAAAATGTATATCTCAATAATAAATAATTCAATAAATGTATATCTCACAAATAAACTAGTTATCTTGAGCTCAAAAACCATAAGAAAGAAATTTTCAACTTCATCCATCACCGATATAATGGTAATGGAACGAATTCTTATGATAAAGTCTATGAAAACCCCAGATGAAAATAATTCTATGTGCAACCATAGGTTCAACAAATAAAAGAGTCACTCGAAAAAACGTTCCATAAATCAAATAAATGATATCTCAAAAGTACTTCTAGTCAAGTACCTAGTCCCTCAAACCCCAGATCAGAAGAATCCATGTTGGGTAGAATTAAGACGTATGAGGCACTAAGATATTTTTCCTTTAAATAAAGACATCATCATATCAAAAACTGATTTCATTTTGTAGGGATATATCTATCCTCCCAATATTCCCATGAAAATTTCCTTAATATGTAGAGGGACTCATCCCCCGACCGAAGGTCCCAACATTATCACACAATGGCTCCTCAGTATCATATTATCTTTTACAACATGAACCTAAAACGTAGATATTGTTCAACACTAAACTAAGACGCATCAAATTGAGTCTTCTACCAACATTAGTGGTATATAAAACCTTATCACCCATTTCATATCTGGGATCACATGACTCCAATGGTTTATCAACTAATCATGGTGAGCAAAAATAATTAATATTATATAAAAGACATATAATCTTGAAATTCATGCCCATTGGATATAGTACTTAACTTTTAAGGTAAACACTATCTAATATCACATGGTTCTTTAAAATAACCTAAAAATATCATCTCCTCAGTCTAAAAACCAGGTTTCTCAATCGGTTATTGATGTCACCTAATGTATTTTGGAAAATACCAACATGATGACCAATGCCTACTCAAGATATATGGTAATCTCCATCAAGATTCATCATCCCAAGCCTATCTCATTATATTAGAATGATTACATTTAACATAAAAAATACATTTTATATTATGTGCTTTCTCAACCTAACAATCACAAGGTTCGAGGCCCCTCTCCAGGATTGTACGATATGTAGTCATGTGGGAATATTCCCATAGGTTTCTATAATTATTTTTTAATTAATTTAAATGAAATCCATTTATTAAATAGGATATCAATCAGAATACCCAACAAAATTTTCAATAACACACCAAAAAACATGATCTCTATTCACCACATACCTCATGTTGTTTTATGTATTCTTGTCTGATCTCAACTTCTAAATATAGCTAATTAATAAGAAATCATTATTTTAGACGAACAACCTTTTAATAGTGTAAATAGTCTTTCAATGATTTATTAACCCATATTATGATAGAATAGGATAATTGAAATGAGAGGATAAAAGTTCAGACAAATATAATTCCATTGAGGCCAATGATGAGAATATTAGAGCTCAAATCAAGGAGACATCTCAACACTTAAAAGAGGTGGTGGAGAGCTCATGCCACACTTAGGGAAGAATCCCACATGAGGTAGGAAATAAGAGAGGTGGGAAAATTAATGATAAATAGAAGAATCTTTTTATTTTTCTATTATTAATAAACCTCACTATTATCTCATGGTTTCGAAAATAATGTGAAATAAATTTTGTTCCCACAGCCTAGGCACCACTCCTCTCATAATCAAGGCACAATGTTTCCCAATCCATTTGAAGACCATGTGAATCACCTCTAGAAATGAATTAATACATTTTAAATAACCATCATCCCCAGCATTAATCGTTTGAAATAACATATTCAATACTACAGAAAAGGCACATAGTTATCCTAGGGGGGTGTATTCTTCATGCAAACTATTCACCCCATTCTTCTCTTAAAAAACTATGTTTTTAAGGCTCGACCAACCCAAAACCAATAAAACACCCTTAGGTACTTACGAAGAACCTATTAAAATTTTAAATAATGTTATGGGTAAAAATATATCTCATAATTATGTAACAAGGATCTAGAAAATATTTCCTATGACTGTGAAAATCAAAAAATCAAATGGGGTGAAGATTTTGACCCACTCAAAAAAGATGAAAAATATAATTATTTTCAAAAACCTATTCTGATTCATGATAACAATCAATTATAGATGAAATATATATCAATTATGAATGTGTGATAATTTTCATTGTGATTAAAGAGATTCTAATAAGGTAGTAGATATTAGAAAATTCATGAAAAAAGTATTATAACACAATAGATGAAAAAATAATACACGAAATATCAAATAATATATTTTAGATCTTAGATGGATATACTATTATGTAACCCATTCAATATTTAAAAATTGTAAAGAATTAAATGGATCTTACAACCAATATATAATTCATAGATATAATATATAGTTTAGATACACATATCTATGGTAGTTGGAGTACCCATTCCCAAAAAAACATCACATCTATATGGACCTATAATGAAGTACAAGGAAATGGTTGCAATCTTGCATAGGTAATGAAAATAAATATTACTTTCATCTCATAAACACATCGAACACATCTTAACTCTTTCATAATACATATCTGGTCTAAAAAATATATTTATATGAAAAAATCAACTTTAAATTAACAATGTTAGGTAATTAATCAGTCATAAAACAGTCACAATTATTACCTATATTCAACCTAAAACAAATTTAAATTATAATTTTTTTTAAATATATTAATATTTAGAGGGAAAATGATTTCACATTCATTCTCACTAAACCACATATAAAATTTAAGTCTAATGGATGAATGAATTATACTTTATAATGTATCTTGGTAAACTATGTTAAGGAAAACTAGAGTTATTTCCAATTAACAAGTTAAAAAAAGAAATAAGTTATTAGAAATACTCTCTTATCACAAAAATGATTAGAATCTATTCTATTTACCATTTGAGGAAAAATGTGTTATATATTTGATTACATTATTACTTGTAAAAATACTATTAAGGTTCCATTTTAATTATAATACTATAATAGATACTAAAAAAACATATCTAATGGTAAATTATCCACCCATGATCCTCCAAAATCATCATTTCAGGCTCTCAAAATATCATCTAATATCGGATTACTCTTCTTATTATTCAAATTATCATATAGATGGAATTTCATATTGACCATGAATTATATAATTAAGACATATTATTATCATTTACACCTTATGAAAATTAAAGATCACAATAAGAAATTATTTTCATAAAATTATATGAATCATCACCACTATAGTCAAATATAGAAAAAATTATATATCAATTGAACATGATTCATTGAATTTTAAAAAATGAGATTTACTAATCAACTTATACATAAATACCCATATGATATATAATTCTCTAGGAAAAAAATTCATTCCTATAATAAATTACATAGAGATATTCTTTTATATATATTAAGGAATATAAAAGAGACATAAAAAACATATTTGAAAACTATGTTCAATTTTCACATACAAACATTCAATATATAAGTACCCCAAACCATCCACCCCGTTAATTATAAAAAGCCGTCAAAATTTCATCTTCATTGCATAATACACCACTGAAAAACCAATATTTACTCACAAATATAAAAAATGTAAATGATAAACCATTTTATCAAGTATAATCTGACAAAAAATTAACATCTAAAGGAATAATATCTACTCTTATTAATCTTCTTTAAAATTATGAAAATCAAGACTAAAAACTATCAAATAAAAATAAATTTATTTTTATGGGTCTCCAACGTGTAATGTATCCTCATATCACACAAACAAAAAGTCACTATCATAAAAAAAACATCGTTCCCAATCAATATCATCATAATCAAGGTTTAAAGTTTCCCTAATATCTCCACTAATTCTATAAAATCACCATATGAATTTCAAAAAATAAGATTCAGAAACCACATTTACATTACAAGCCATATATGTTAACATAATTTCAAAATATTGAATAAATTCAAAACATGTTTTATTTTAAAAATTCCAATCTGTTTCTAAATTAATATATAAAAAACTATTATGTTCTGTATAGACCATGGAATGTTCACAAAAAAAATGACACATAATAATTTAAAAATAAAACCATAGCACCTCAACATCCAAATCATGAATAACATTGTTTCCTTTATGAATATTAAACTATACATATATATATAATGAATTGTATCTCATACATTAAGAAATATAAACACCCTTATAGAGATGAATGATAACATACATCATATAGAATATCTTCTTTATGAAATTAATGATCTAGAAAACTTATTAATTTTTTTTCAATCAACTAAAAAAACAAGTTTTTCCTCCATCGAAGGAAAAATATTACCTTTCATAGTTGAAGATGATAAAAAAGTAATGAACTAAGATAAATTATGTACAAACATCTTAAAACAAATATCAATTACTAAAATAATCAATTATTTATGATAATTATTTTTTGGGTTTTATTAATTTACTTAAATTATATTCATTGGGTCTATTTCAATAATATTATATTAAAAAGAATAACCTAAAAAGTGAACACATGCTTATAGAAATGATAAATATAAATTTCATTATGTAACCAAATATTCTTGAAGAATTCTCATAAAATCATAAGATTTTGAGACCATTCTTCCATTTAAATTGAATAAAATAAGATATCATCACAGAAGAAACCAATAAAATAAAAAATATATGATTGAATAACTTTATATAAATTTCCAATTAATTAATAATTTTAATTTTTAAATATTTAATTCATCAATAAAAATTCATAATATATATAATGAAATAAAAAATAAATCAAACAAAAATCATCCCCTTTGACTCAAATATAATGATATTTTGTTCATAAATCAATCTTGGAAAAGAAATACTCCAGTTTCAATTTGTAATTAAAATCATCTATGTAATGTTGAGTATAAAAATTATCCAATATTTTCGTATGAATACAATCACAATATATAAATATTTTGAACCTTCCATCCACTATATATAAGAAAATATCTATATTAGAACTCACTTATGCACTATATTAATAAAAAATATTATGAAATAATTACACAATTTAATCTAGAAATAATAAGTATCAAATGTGTCTTATGATAAGATTATATAAGAAATATGTGAAAAAATAGTATATAAATATATCTATAATTAAATATTTTTTTATTTAAGCTATTATACTTTAAAAATAAAAACAATAGATAATTCACTATAACACTGGGATGTTCCTCCACCTTTTATTTATAAACAAAAAAAACAAATTCAACAGCAAAGCTATAATAAACTATAACTAAATATCTATATCTGATAAGAAAAAATATATTTCATGAATAAAATATAACACAGTACAATATGAATTAAAAAAATAAAATGCTATCTATAAAAATTAACATAAAATTATACAGAATAAAAAAATGTATTCCAAGGAAAACATGATGTGTTTCCTTTTACTAAACGATTTGGTTACACTAAAATTTATCTCATGAATAAATTATCTCAAATGAGAATATCTCAAATAACCTTTACCTACCTCCCAGTAGAGTAGTCAAATTTAATAGCCTATGATACTTATATAGTAAAACCTAGAACCATTTAAATAAGGATAGAAAATATATTAATAGAAAAAACAATAAAAATATAAATTGTATAAAGTGTAGATTAAATGAAAATCATACCTCCAACCAATTCTACCAATTAAACCTTTTAATGATCTATAACTTGGTTTTTTACATTTCTATCCCAAAATCATTAATATATTTTATAATTATATATGCCTTCTCAATATTTAGTTTATATATTTTTATCCATTTTTATCCAAAATGATATCCTCTTCCAATATCACCAAATAAAGCTTGTCCTAGTGATACTGTATCATAATGTTAGTACTGAAATTATCAATAATATTTATATTAAAACTAATAGGGGGTCCCATTAATAAATTAACTCTTATGAATCCTCAAGTCACTTTAAATTAATGGAAATACAAATTGGTGTTTGTCTATATAACTATAAGTGATCCATTTAATAATATGGTCCCTCCAGATTGATGTGTAATAACCATAAATAAATAATTAGATCATTCTAGTAGTTTATTTCCATAACCACAGTAGAAATTTTATTCCCATTAAAATTATTAATTGTCACATAAAATACATTTTTAAATATATCCATGAATATATTTATTTTTGAAGGATCCCCACCTTGAATTAAAACTATCCACTAGCTTAACCACATAAAATATCAGGACAGATGAATTCATAGAAAATATTATCAATTTCCATGAAATAGCATATCACATAACTCTTAGTAATTAAAAACCTCAAATCTTATAGTTTATCATATAATTGATACAATAACACAACATCTAAATAATTATCATAGTAAACAAATAAATAATAAACATACCATGAAAGATAACAATCAAATTTTATTTCCACCTAGATTAATGATATGTTGATAATAATTGAGTATAAAAAAATTCTTGTAATATAGTCCATATAATATAAAACGCATAATGATCACTAATGAATAATATCAACAATTGATGAACTAATCTCTGTAAAAAATTCACCTATGAAAAAACATTATTCTCATTCCCCATCTAAATCTTTTAGAAATAAACATGAACCACTTTTAGGTAGCACTAAATTTTATGACTAGAGGTAGATCCTTCATACATTGATAGTTTATTTTTATGGAACAATTTCATTTCCCAGCATGAACTACACACATATTATTTTTAGGTGCATAACCTCAAGTACTTATTTCACCACTTCAAGTTGATCGTCATGATGAAATCATACAAATGACTTACTTATAAATAAAGAAATCAAAATAAGGTTATATAAAATAGATTTCTAACAATATTATCACATCAATAATCACCTCATATAACACAACCCGAAGATATAATATGAAATCATCATTACTAGAAACTATATAACTCTAGAATCTATACCATTAATGATATATTATATGAAATATAATCATAACACAGTATTGATCAACACATTTTTAGATTCCTTTCTTAAATCATAATGTCTGTTAAATGTCTAGTATGTTTCCCTGAACTTAATTATATAATATCATTATGTAATAATAATAGCATACCAACCCATGATGTACTCACCAGTTCCTACTCAAAACCCTATCATAAAATAATAATATCTGATAAAATTCTTTTATTACACGGTCTTTCCAAAACACCACCACAGTTAGTGATTAATCCAAATGGGACCCACATAGCTTACATTTATGTGTGTAAATTATCACCCTAATATAGGAGACATTATCCTTAAACTAAAATTATACATCATCATAAATAATATTAATTATTAATTCATATATAGATAGTTGAATAATTTTTATTCAATTACATTCCATGTCAAATCTATGAAAAAATATTCAATAAAAAATTATATATAAAAAACTCATTTATAACTCTAGTTTGTTATAATGAAAAACACTACCACCAAAAGTTCCTCCACATTCCTAGATTTGGATTCTTGAAATAAAAATTAATACCATTTATAAGCTAAACATTCTATTTAATAAATTAGGGGTGATCATATAAATTTAACTAGTATGATCTATCCTAGAAAATGAATGTGTTAATGTGGGTATATAATTAAAATAAATATTTTTATTATAAATAATAAATAATAAAATCATGAATCAAATTCACAAGGCATAATCACTAGTCTTTACCAATCTTACTCCATATTTTTAGAAAAATCAGAAATTTTAATGTCCAATAGATCTCGTCAACAAAATTCCAACAATATTGAATGTAAACAACAATAATTCAACTATCATATTATAGCTTACATACTATAAGTACAAATTTTATGTAGTATTCCACCAATATAGGAATTCATTATTACCAAATTTCAATCTATGAGGGCTCCCTACCCCACAAATATCCTCCCCAATAAAGTAATAGTTGAGCTACTATCCACCCAATTTGTATTTTTATTTTTGAAAGGCTAAATAAATGTCACCACCTTAACCTGAATCACCACTATCACACTCCATAAACCCCTAAAATATTTTATCCACATTGAGGCACCCAATACTCACACCACAAAATCTAGTTCTTGAATAAAAATATTACACATGTAATTTGATAACATGTGTGATGTCCTGGGTATAACCCACATACATATTGTATCATTTTCCAAATTGAAACCCAGTATGTCACAAATTCACACTCAATACTAAAACCAAATGTTTTAGTGTCTTTGGAGATGAGCTATATGATTTAATTTATGTACATATGTCTTCAATAATTCCCATAATATTTTTTATACAAATTATATTTTTAGTAATTTTAGACACAATATTATTTTTAATAGTTTATGGACTGTAAACACAAGAATGGGGTGATCATAGATTCTATGTAATGTCAATGATTAGATATCATAATAGAAGATCATATGTGAGAAAAATATAAGCTTGTGGGCATGAGAACATAATTTTGGTACATGGTTATAATATAAGATAATTATACCTAAAAACATAGATCATAAATCATGATCCGTGAAATATGGACTGGAATAACATAAGAAATTAGATGGATGAAATTATAAACACGATTTAATAATAATTAACAATGAAAAAATAAGATAGGAATAAAAATTTTGTATATACATAATAATAGAAAATCATTCCTTATTTCTAGTATTTCATCTAAGATCATCATCACATGCAGGATAGAGTCTCTTAAAGGAATGTGTTTTCTCCCAAATCTATTAAATATTGTCTCATAAGATATAATTATTTACCCAATGCATTTGAGGGCTGTATAATTGTATGACCACCTATAACATGGTTGATAGATTTCCTAAGGGTATTTGTATCACTCCGTATTCCCAGTCATCTACTGATAAAATACATTAACTAATTTAATAGAGGTATACTATAGACCCATTACTTATATAAAGATAAACTATATATATACTATAAGTACAAGAGAATAATAATTGTTTCATTATAAGAAGTTCCATGAAATATTCTATAAGTCATTATCATAATCCATCAAGGAGGGATGGTGAATGGTACCATTAAAAAATGTCCTTAGTGAATCATATGAATCAATAAAAGATAAAAAAAACTATAATAGACCCCTTTATATGAAAATTATAAAATTTATATAAGAGAGTATATATAAATTCAATTTGATATATTATAATTGAAAAGGAAAAATTAATAAAAATGAGAATAATAATTGCATTGGAAAACCCTGGAAACATATAGATGAATCATCCTTAATTAAAATTGTTATAAAATAAGGTAAATATGTACATATAGAAATCCCAAAAAAAGAAATATTATTTTTTTATCTTTTCTAATTAGAGTTAATGTTATTGGAATGTAACTATATATAAAATTTTAAATAATGATTATATTTTTTAATGAAATAGATTCCATTAAAAATTACAGAATAAATCATAGATGTGAAGATATCAAATTCCATAAATCAATATAAAGAATATGAATACAGAGGATACATATTAACAAACAAAAATAAGAGATAATGTCTTGTCCACCTATAAGCATCCTTTAAGTATAAATGTGGTGTAAATGAAGGTGAAATGGATATTATAGATGTAAACCTAGAATGTAACATAGTATAATAAAATAAATGAGGCTTTAGATATAATGAAAAAACATGTATCACAATTTTTTTTCCAGATTTATACAACCTCAATTTCAAATAGATATTGAAAAAGAAACACATATGGCCCTAGTGGAATTTTAATCCAAATCCATTTTTTTGAAATTATCATGTCTTTCCAAAATAATTTCATATAGTTACAGTTTTTTACTATTAATAATTACCATTTAATAGAGTTATCCTCCATATAGGGATTGACCATAATGATATCTCCAAAGAAAGAATCCATCATATACCATGTTTTCCCATGTTTCTATAGATTGGTCTTCCCCTCATTGAAGAATCCAATATATATTTTATTAGGTTTATCAATACATGTACATTGTTCATCATTAAAATCAACTTTCAATGGTCATTCTTACATTTTTTTGGAAATCATCCTCTAAGATGCAGATCATGAATGAAATTTCGAGAATTTTTACATTAGAAAGCATGTTGAGTTCCTGTATATCCAATGATTCCACGTCATCCTTTTCAGTATTCTTCATTTCAATCGCAATTGGTTCCCCTACAAAGGTTATAAAATACTCCTCATGAGGGGAGGATTCCATCTTCATAGTTAATTTATATCCATTGCTTTATATCTATGGGGTGTGAACATTAGTTACTAGCCCCTTTAATGGGGTCCTTCCATTGTTAGTTTCCCTTGTAAATGGAGGGCTAGGTAACTTGGAGTAATCCATTACTCTATAAGTCTTCCGCACATGATATATCAACCCATAAACATCCATTATTTTTTTATTTAATTTATTTTAAGATCACCAGAGAAAATATTATACATGTTCTATATCCCTATTCATAGAGGACTAAGATTCAGAAATAGTTTCATCATTAAATACTTCAAACCGGTTCCTATGTTAGATAGTGGAAAAGCTTCTTAAAGAACCCGACTTCTCCACTAGATTCTCCTTCACTTATATACCATGAATACATAAATTTGATGAACCCTCAAATGGCATATATGATTGAGAAACCACACTAGATAAAGGAATTACCTATACAAATGACAGGCTTCTACAGCCATTAGTCTCTATCCTTTCCTCAGATCTGTCCCTCAAATCGTGTTTCAGACGAGAAAACACATCTGCAACTATAGGATGCAATTGAATGGATTTGAAATCATTTGGGATCGGAGGGGGAAGCCTGATTGTTTCATAGGGCTATCAATTCTAGAAGAATAGAAGGGGTATCATCAACAAAGGGAACCCTCTCAACCACAATGGCTTTAGGGTTGTCCTCCTCAAAGAAGTGACCTGATGATTTAGTAATTGAATTGAAATTTGAACCATCCACCATGGACTGCATATAGAGACCTCAATCTAATGAATTATAAGAAATGGTCATTCAATAGATCCACATATACCAGTTCCTACAACTAGAGGCATGATTCCTAAGATGGTTATAGGAGGAACATAAGAGGAACCAATATTAAAAGACAAAATTTTGACACCACCTATGCTCTACTTAAATATCCATGTTGATGGTATCCAACTAATAAATAGAAATTTCAACTTCAACATAAATTATTGGGGAAATAAGTGGCTTTTGGTGTTCATTTTCTGGTCTGAGAATAAGAATCGATCAAAAATATTTCCAATCAAATGAAGATTCGTTGGATTCTGAAACAGTGGAGGAAGGCCAAAGAGCGAGATCCAAATAACCATTATAGGTGAGTCTCATATCTATGATTGGGAAAATGTTTTGTGTGTTAGTTATTGTATATTTTCATCAATGTATTTTAAGGATATTGATCATTTCATAGATGATCCATAATGAATATGTCGGTAACAGTTGTTTTATATAGTATTAATCATTCTATCAATATTCATGTTAGAGTAATAATTTTAAAAAATGAGATATTTATTCTTCTAATAACATTATTGAAGGTAAATATATGGGTTGAGAGTACCAAATCTATTATGTTCATGTTTTCAGCTAATTTTACGATAATAATATGTTACCTTAAAATGACCATTAACTTTGTTTCATTATTTTATAACAAAATTAATAGCACAAATTACTCTTTTATATGATATATTACTTCTGTTAGTGTATTCATTTTCATTAATGCTTTAAAAGTAGATATTGGTATAACATTGTTCATGTTGGTGGTTGAACCAACCCAAATAAGAACATTCTATACAAATGAATGATAATGAGTATAGTGTTATGTAAAAGTAATATAATTATCCCTAAATCATAATTATTTTAATATAACTAATTTTAAGGGGGGAATTATATTTTTATATTGGGTATAAGATATGGTATTTGGAAGATTTATATAAGAAGTAGATACATACTATGAAAAATTCCAACTTTCTTGAAACAAGATCTTTTATAAGGAAGGATTAAACTTCTTTCATGGAAATAGAAGCAACATAAATTAAATAAAAATTTTGAGAGTGGTTAAATGGTGAAATTTAAATAGGCACCCAAATTGAATGAATGGTTTGGGAACGACAGAGGAGGGGTTCTTTTATATGTGATTTTTGTGTGTCATTTCAAAAAATATTCATTTCTTAAGGTCAATTTTTATCATTATATATGAAATGTAGATAAAAAGTGCAATAATAATGGATTAGGTCCCTAGATACCTCTATATATATAATTTTAATAGAATGTTTTCTGATATTTTATATCTTTCAAACATAGATTTTCAATTTGATACCTTATTTTGTGTTTCCTTTGGAAACACAATTTATATCTCGATAACTTCTTTTTATGTCCCAAAATGAAATGAATTATTTAACTAATTTGGATAGGGTGAATCAAAAAAATTAATCCATTTAATCATTTGAGGTTTTTCAATATGATAAATTTAAATTATAAATGAAAACATAAATTATAAAGAAAGGAACTCTTTTTATAGAAATATAACATTAAAGCATTTTGTGTAGTAAAACACTTGTAACAAAAAATTTTAAATAAGAAATTATAAATATATTTTTTATTCATTGATTAAATTTATTATAATAATAAATACAAATGTAAAAATTTAATTTTTTAATATAAAAATAAAAACCACATTAAAAGTCCTTTAAAAAAATGTTTTTTCACATTAAATGATTTTATTACTACGTATGACCAATTAATAATCAATGAATCAATGGTTTTTTTTAATTTTAAATTTAAATATTTACTTAACTTTATTAATTTAAATATGATAAACTTGACTTTTAAATATATATATTTAATATACTATTTTTAAGTAAAACATATTAGTTTTTTAATGAATATTTAGTTTAAAATTATATATTGTTTCTTAATTTCATCATTAATGTTATTAATTTAGTTTTATAATTATTCCTTTAATTTTATCAGTAATTTTACTGATATAATTAATTAAATTAAATAATTTTAAATAAATTCATTTCTTGTATATAGACCAGTAGTTTAAAATAAAAGTTATTTTCATAAAGGAATTATTATCGTGTAATTATATGATAAAGAATTTATTTTACTTATAAGAAACTGTAATTAATTAAAATTTATATAATTTCACATTAAAATATTCAGTATATATATCAACTATATATCAATAATTCCAATATTTTTAATATGCTTTTGGTATTATTCCAAAATTCTATATACCCCTTTATAATGGATATATTGCCACAATTACCACCAATTAATTCATCCCATTATAACTATAATAATATGACTACTCCCTCCCATAGTTTTCAATATGAATTTTACAACATCATTTCTACTTTAATGTGTTTTTATCATTTTAGTTTTATTTATACAATGTTGATTCTCTAGGGTGAAGATGATATAAGATACTTCCTAGGTTTTAAAATATTATAATTTAATATTTATTTCCCATTAAAATTACATAATTATAAGGGATGTAATAATAAAATGCTGGTAATGATATATAATATATAATATTATTTTCTTGTAATTTTTTTGTAATATTCCATAATGAGTAAATAAAATATTATATATTGAATTATATTTTGTATCAATTAATTTCTACTTGTGTTAAATTCCTGTAAAATAATATAAAAAATATTCATTATTCATATAAATAAATTTTTAATGAAATAATATTGTCTTCTCAAACATAGGGTGTTATAGTGTCCACCCTTATATTAATTATGTTCTAATAATTTTAATTTTCTCTCAAAAATTAAAATAGAAAAGAATATCCATAATATACACATAAACAAATATATAATTTTAAATGTCATATCAAAATTACTATATTAATAAAACATAGCAGACTGGTATTTTCCCTCATAATAGGTATATCCATAATTTTGAGTTTCACTACAAACATTTTATTTAAAAACACTTCATGATTGGCTATTATAACCCATATAATGGATGTAATTATATTAGATTTTTCATATAAAAAATTTCACCAAAATATGGCCAATGGTTGGTTCAAGATATAAATATGATTCCCTTATTCAAGGAGTTTTTTTGAATTGAATTTAGAATAAGCCAATAAATTATTGAAAATCAAATAAAATGACTAAAAAGAGACTAATAAATTTTATGAAATTAAATTCCCAAAATTATCAATTAGATAATAGTTATACAGTTGGGATAAAATTATTGTACAAATATTAATTTTCATCAAAAATTTAATATTTAACTATTAGGGTTGTGATTTTATTCTCCAAAAAACCTCCCGAATTTGAATGAGTGTGTAAAAGTATAATGAAAAAAATGAATTTATAGTTATAGAATGGATGATGAGTATAAATTTCCCCATATATTTTTCTGGAACCACATTAAAAATTATGTTCTTATAGGTTTTCAATTTTATTTTGACATAAGTGGTTCTTAATATTGATTATCCTCATAAACCCTCAATTTTGTGCAATTTTTGAAAATAATCGACTACTTATTAAAATTGAATCATTTGGGAGTGGGTGGTTCATAAATTCATTCTTTAATTTAAACAATATAGTTATATGAACTAATTATATATCCTCAACATTTGTATGATTAAAGACCTTCTCTCGCACACTTTAATCATTTCTCTATCACTCTGAGGAAATACACCTTTCGGATCCTCAAATCTGTAGCATGTATGAATATTAATTTTTTCTATTATATGGGTTTTATCATTTGAGTGTCCTCATAAAATTATTCATAAATATTTTTTCCCAAAAATATTAGAATAATAGTATTATATAACCTCTATTTATTCCTTAAATGAATGTGAAATAATTTTTTTATACCTACCAAAGTCCTTTTTACAAAATTCCTTCTAAAAACAAAGGTTTATGTCACTAAAGAAACAATAAATATTTGTTTTTATAACAATGAGAAAAATAGATTCATAAATTACATGACTTGTAATGATTTACTCATACCAACTAATATATTCAGAGACCTGTTACATTATCATACAAAATTTTCACTCCATTTTAGTGTGATTAGTTCTTGAATAATATTTCGTGAATAATACCTATTGAAACTCATCCCATTTTCGGGATTATATTTCTTCCTTGGACCTTATACTTGTTTTCAAAGTCCAATATTAGTCTACATCACCTTCCATCTAATAGATATAAAAGATTAATTTTTCCCCTTGAATGTATAAAATAAAAAAAATCATTTTTATGTATATAAATCTTTTTCTCATCAGCAAAGGGATTAAATTATTAACTAAATGTATGTTTTCATATATAAATTAAAGACTCAATAAAATATTTCAATTTCTTTGTTGAGTTTGGAAGCTCAAAATGGTTTCTGTTATGATTCATAACTATATATAAAAATTTTACACATTTTTTCACTCTAACTACCATACCATTTTTTTTCATGTCCAAAATCACACAAAATTTTATTACACTCACTTTTTATTTAGTTAATTATGGTACAATCCACTCACTATAAATGGATAATTTGAGAATAAAATAATAATAATTAGAGAAACCAATTATATGATAATGAAAAAAAATCCAAAAATACAATAAATTATGAAACTTTTATATCATCCAATGACTTTATTTTCATTTAACTTCACTAAGGTATCATCATAAGTTTTTTGACATTGTATTTTTTTAATTATTATTAATCACTCAATACCTAAAATAACTAAACATTTATCTTATAACAATTGAGGTGAACCAAACCCACACTCCCATATTTTATTATGGATGAAAAAAAATTACATATATTATTAGATAACAAGTGAGGTGAAATAATGATGAAAAACTTATATTTTACATAATTTTCATAAATTAACCTTATATCTTAAAAATTCACAAATAATCCCAGAACCTAATAGTTTAGTATCATTTTTTATTGTTAGCACAATTTATTTATTTTATAATAAGTCTTCAACAATTTCCTTATTACTATCCAACAATATATCCATCTAGATATTTTGTGAATAAGACCTTCATAAATATACCATGTATTTAATATAGTAGAATATGGTGAGCTCATATACTCAATAATGGAACACATAAGATATGTGAGTAAAATACAATAAGTGTGAAAAATGATCATGGGGGTATTAAAACCTAATAGGGGTACTTTTTTAAAAAAATAGAATCATACATAATAAAAGTTATATCACAAATCATGATTCATGGAAGAGTCCTTTGGCATAACATATGAAATGGGATGTATGATATTGTAAATATAATTCAATAATCAGGATTTTAGAAATCGTAACTTGTGCCGGATAATTGGGAATTTAAATTAGTATATAAAATTATTATTTATGTTGTGGTAGACTACGAAGACCATCAATACATCATGGTTAAAGTCCCCTAATGTGTTATGATTTTTCAAAAATCCCAAACATGTCAGATTATGAGATATTATTATTTTCCTAATGAATTGAAGAGATTCCAAATTATAGGTCCACCTGTTGCAGAGGAACAAAAGCCTCTTAGGTGTTTGAGATTAATTGCCATTCCCAAAAATCTCATGGGATAATACATTACCTAATTCAAATTTAGGATATTACATACCATTCCATCGTATACATTAAACCAAACTTTTATATGAGCACATAAAAAACTATAAATCCATTATATCATAACAAACCATTAAAAAGAAATGAGATTGATGAAAACATCTACACAAAATTATTATAATATATTCATCGTAAGAAGTTGGATGGTATGATTTGATGATATACCCAATTTAATATAAAAATAATTAAATTATGATGACCTAGATGAAAATTTTCTATATAATAAAATTCGAAAACTACTTTGATAAAAAGATAAAATATAATTTTATTTTGTAATATTTATCTATAAAGGAAAACTCACAACGATTGGGAATAGATATTAATTTATAAAACCATGAAAAATTGGAGTGGATTATTTATTAAGATTATTTTTGTAAAATTATAAAAATATTTTTTGGGAGAAATCATTTAAAATTTAATATTATTTTCACACATTTGTAAAGGGGGTCTGATTTTTTGGAAAATAACCATACTAAAAATTTAAAGTAACAATTAATTTTGAAAATAAAGATAATTACATCAAAACAGACCATAATAATTCATAAAAACCGGAATAATGGCTTCCATAAAACTACATTAAGAATATGGAAATGGAGAAGAAATTTATATGACAAAAAATGAGAGATAATGTATGTTTCACCTAAAACCATCCTTTTAATAAAATAATAAAATAAATATAGGTGAAATAGAAATGATAATTTTAAAACCTGTATATAACATTATAAGAATAAAATAACTTGGTCCTTATATATAAATAACTAATATTTCCAAAAATATCAATTCAGGCATATAAAATATACATCTGAATGAGATATCATAAAAATAAATCATATAGATTGGCTAACTTTTGATTCAAAAGGTAATGAAATAATGAATGTCAAATGGAGTATAATATATCATCTATAACAAGAAAAAAAAGTTTAAATACATTCATAAGGTAGTAATAGAACCAAAAAAATAATGAATGGGTTGAATATATAATTTATCTCAATGAAAGAAGATTGATATGATAACACCATTACCATTACTCCTGACTTCCAAATTTTTATATAACCTCGTGTATGATAAAAATAAATATCCCCCAATATTATTTAATAACCTGGTTCATATCTAATACCTTTTAGAAAAAATCATTTATAATCATTCATTGTGAACATATTAGTTAGTTATTATTTATTTTCATCATCTCTTATTAGTAATATTGAATATTTTATATATTTTTTATAATGGTGATCTCAGTATCTGTTATTTTATACAATTTTTATAATTCCTATAGTAATCATGTTAGTCGAATAATTTTATTCCAATGATGTATTAATTACCTTTTTAACTTGTTTTAATGTATAGGTTTTTTTCTTAATAATGTACTCTATAACGAGCTTGTTTTTTTGTATTTCTCTAATAATAATAAGTAATATTATAATGAAAAATATTTTTTCTGAAATTATTTATTGAAATAAATCATAACATAAATTTCTATTTAGTATTATATATTACTTGTATTAATATGTTGATACTAATTCTGGCTGAACATGGTGATGTTGGTATATCTTCATTCATTTATGTGGTTGAACCAACAAAAAAACATTCAATACTAATATATGAATATGATTTTAGAGTTATATAACAGTATTATTATTAAAAAATAATCATAATTATGTTAATATGACATAATTATAGTGTATAATGATATTATTAATGTGTGTATCAGATAATATAATTTAATATGATGGTGAAGAACAAGATACTTACATCGATGAAATCTCTCATTCTCAAAATGAGTTACTTTTAAATGATGTATTTAAGACTCCAACTTGGAACCATAACCATTAAAACGTCAAATTAATATTTGGTAGAGGTAAAATGATCACATATTGAATTAATAGCTAAATGTTTTGAGTGGATTGTGATGATTGCTGTAGGACTCCTATTGTAGTTTATTTTTAGTGGCATTTCTATAAATATTATCTTCCTAAGGTGTAAGGTTATAATTTTAAAATAAATTTGGATAAAAATTTCAAAAATAATAAATATTTATCATAATAACATAATTCAAAAATTCAGTAAACAATGTTTCATGATATTGTATATCTTTATCATTATTTTACCATTACATTGGAAACTCAATTTTTACATCGATTAATTCTTTTTATGTCTGAAAAGGAATTTTATGTAATTACGAAATTTGGACATTTTGGTTCAAAATATAAAAATTTTGTACACCATTTTAATTCCTAAAAAATTTAAATTTATCTTTTGAATGATGAAATAAAATATATCTAAAAAAATATTTATAGAGAATGAAATTTTTTAACATTATGTGTTCTTAATCCTAATTCTAATAAATTACTAAATAAATGAGCGTGAATGTATATTTTTATTAATTGAATTTTTTTTAAAATTAATCAATTTTATTTATTAAAATTAATTGTTTTTATAATTTCATAAATCAATCATATGAAAAACAATTCTAAATTTTTTTAATTTATTTTTTAATCAATTAATTATGAATTCATGAATACTTTTTTAATTTTTTTGTATTTATATATTTTTGTATTAAATTCCATAACCATAATATTATAAATTTTAATTTTAAACATATATAATTATTATTTTTAAATAAATCATATTATTTTAGCTGTGAAGAATAAGATTGGTTTTTCATACAGTTTTTAAATAATTCTATTACATCAATTTATTTCACTAATGAAAACAATAATTTCATGAGTATATTTAATTTAGAAAATTCTTTAAAAGTAAAAAAATTATCAAAATATCTATTTCAAAAGAAGATAATTTCTTTCAGATAAAACATATCTTTAGAAAAAAAATTATCCCTTAACTCTTGTTAAAATTCATCTTTATTATATTTAATAAATTATAACCCCTAAATATATATATATGTTTCAAATATAAATAAAATTTTATTATATAAACTATATATTCAACTAAATCCTAAACCATTAATATATTTATTAGTATTCAACCCATATACTATTTCCCTATTTGTAACACCCACATTAATACTACATTACACCCATTACCTCTTATAATTTTATCCCATTATTACTTCAATAAAAATTATCATTCTATGGTTTCCATTTTGGATTTTAAAAAACTATTTTTCTACTTTCATATTTTTTTAAATTTATGGTTTAGTTCTACTAATGTTGATTAAAAAGGGTGAAGATGATGATAGAGGTTTCTTAGTTGTACAAATAACAATCTTTTATATTTATAACCCTCTATTAATTAATGAACTTTTAAATGATATAATCACCCATGTCATGTAGCAATCAAGGGTTTATAATTGTTAGTTTCACTAACTTTTGTTTATAATGTGAATTTATTATTGAAAAACTACTATTAGTTTGATGCATATATTACTTGGCATACAATCATCAAAAGTTATGTACTTTTTAAAGAATTTTAAAATGTATTTAATAATTAGGGACATATAGTCTAATAAAATAAGAATGTTTTCTAAAAACTTGGGTATTAGACATATAATCAATAACATCATCCTTAAACATAGAAATGTGACTCAAAATTATACAATATATTATATACCATACCTAATCCTCCCACACATAAACATATATATCAGTCCGTGAGAATTAATTACCACATCTATAGAATTCTACATATCGAGGGTATTGATAAACTTTTCACAATCCATCTCTTATATTAAAAAACCAATAATCATGGTCTCAATATCCATTAAAACATTTTAATTATATAATATGAATTTATATAAGATAGAACCATAATTCTTCAAGTTGCATTTCCCTCATGATGATATAGAATAACCTTATCCAAACTAGCATCCCAAGAATGAAAACTACGCCACCCCTGTGTAAATCAATAGATAAAACAGTAACACTACTAGTGTATGTATTTAACACGTTCTCTTTAGTATGAACTTTATATACAACATAACCTCATCTCCAAATTTTATTCTATCATAATCATAAGAATTGTATAACGAATAAAAAACCCTGTCTATAATTTACAAAAACTCTAAATGTCATATATATTCTATTCTATCATATTATCATAGAGATATCATCATATAGTAAAACAAACCATCACCAAGACATCTAATATATTCATATATCAAATGGTTACAACTAGAAGGCCCAAACCCACTAAGAGAGGTGTGAATTAGAGTGGAAAAAAATCCTAAATAACATAGATCTTAATAAAAATTTTAAAGAAATAAAAAAGTTTATAGTTGAAAAAATATTTTCTTCTAATAAAATATTAAAATAAAAGTATAATAAAAAAATTATTTTACATGGTTAACAAATATTGTTCTGTATCTAAGGAGTAAAAATTAATGATATATTTCTGAACTACGAAATCACTAACACATTTTCATGATTAAGAAGTTACGTATATTTTCTAAAATAATTATATTGTTTAGACCATAATTATTATTTTATAATATCAATTATATGATAGATATTTTAAAATTTAAGATACACACATCACATATAATAAATGATTCTAGAGGTAATCAATTGACCATTCTTGAATTAGTGTTTCCCATAACATTAATCTTTAACAAAAATATCATCCTTCAATTGTATTGATGATATTCCCCATAAGGTTCAATTGATCATAAAATGTAATTTTTTTCTTTTGACTATATTATTTATTATTTCTATATTTTTTCAATTTATCTTCTATAATTTAATTTATTTCCTTACTCCAAAGTCCAATATCTTCAAATCCCAAAACCATATTATCTCATAAAAAGTTCATCTAGTTTTATTGAATGTATCCTTAAATTTTATAATTTTTCTAAATTTATAATTATAATAAATATTTTATAATGAGTAAAAATAAAATATTTATAAGAAATTCATGACTAGGAATATTAGCAAATGGTTTGATAGTGAAAACTATGTCTTTTTTACCCTATATGATTAAAAATATATAAATTTTAGTTCATTAAAATTTTCTACCTAAAACAAACCATGACGTGGTTTCAACAAAAATATATCATTTTTTAGTATTTATAAATATAGTTTCTCAAAAAACCTATACCTAGTAAAAAACTAGATCCTTAATCTTTGAAATCCACTATTTTTTCCAATTTAGTAGCATAATATTTCTGACCATTTGGATACAGATCAATAAAATTTGGAACTACAATACTGTGATAATGTACAGAATTTTAACATTCATAATATTATGATAATATAGTAATAAAGTAGGGTAGTTTACTTATGAAAGGATACCAATCAGGTTTAATAAATGATTATGTAAATTTGCACTGATAAGAGACCAAAGAGAGGAGGAACAATTCCACTCTAAAAATTAGGAGCATGTGATAAAAATAATTTATATTTACTAGGGATACAAAAAATTATTAAAGAGAATCATCCAGGTTGGTATACATTGGTGTAAAAGGTGTACGTGTGCAAAAATCTTGCTTAATACACTATATATGAAATAGAAGAAACCCTAGGAAAATTGACATCATTATTTCATTGAAAAATAAATCCTATTAAAAATTATATATATATATATAAGTCATCATGTATATAGTAAATGTAATTATTTTCATAAAATAGTTTATTGAATTGGAAATATACTAGCTTTTTGATGACATATAAAGGCAATAAAATTAATGGGAATAGTAATATATCATTTATATTAACATTATGAATTTTTTATAAGTATGTATAGTAAAATTTGATATAGAAATTTAAGGTAATTCGGAAGGATAATAAATGGAAAATTATGAGAAGATATTAAGAACAATTGTTCTATAAGAAAAAAAAATTAAAATAGGGAAAAAATGCGTAGAACTGTTATATCTATTTTTAATTACTATTAAGATATAAATAGAGTGTAAAACCATGATCACTAATTTTAATGGGAAGTTTAATTGGATTATTTTTGGATAATTATCATCAATCTAGTGTAATTGTTAATTAATTTTTTGTATTTATGATTTTGAAATCAAGCACATGGAATATTGAATCCTATTTTTGTATCCATTGTTTTAGATAATGGAATTTTAAATTTGTATCATGTTTTTTTACATTTATTATGTAAAAAAAAGAAATCTAATTTTTTTGTTAATTTTTCCATTTAAACGAGTTTTAATCAAAAAGAATTGTTTTTTATAAAATAAATAAAATTTTAAACTATGGAATGTCTATTATTAGTTTCGAAACATATTTTAAATCATTAAAATAAATTATTTTCATAATTATATATATTTTTAGAACATATTAATTTATTTAGTTTATTTAATTTTTTAGATTAGACTGAAGTAATACTACATATAATATACACAAAATTTTACTATTCAAAAAATATAAAATATCTCATTAAATTATCCAAAATACCCCATTATACAAATTTTTTGTTCAAATATTAATTTTAGTTTCTTTTTCTGATAAATATAAATATATAAGATAATTTTAATTATTATATAATGATCATATTTAATTTTAAAATAATATTTTTAGTGCTATAAAATTAAAAAAATCCATTTTAATAATTTTTATATTATTCAAGGAAGTATGTATAAATTTATATTACTATTTACCAATAAATGGTAATTGTTTTCTAGTTATTTATACTAATATTATCAAAATGTGTTATGTATTTTCAAATTTACTGATATGTTACACATAATGGTCAAATAACTATTACAATGGGAATGTTGTTATGTTACATTTCAAATAGTCACCTCACCCTTCCACTCAACCCATTAACACTTATAAATACACTTTATAATAATTTATAAAAACCTTTATATCATAACCATAATATCTTGAATCATTTTAATTCTGTCGCATATTATTTTATTTATTAATGTAATGAATATATTTTTTAAATATGTCTCCCCATAGTTCATGATTTTTGTGTTTCTATATATTTTGATGTATTATATAGATCTTTTTGGATTTGTTGTAGTTTACAAAATTTTCAATTTTATATTATACTATAATTACTAAATAAACATGTTTATGTATTTTTATAACTATATTCATAATATTATTATTTATAATAAGAATTTTTTTATTTCCATATATTCTTCCCATTTCATAATTTCACCATAAAATTTAGCATTATGCACTATATTATTAAATATTGAAAATTATTCATTACTGCTTCCTTGGGATATAATTCATCTTATTGTAACTTGATATTCTTCAAATTTTTGTTAATATGAAATTTTTTAGAAATTTCAACCCTTCTCATCAATTATCATTTATATAGACTTGTTAATCATTTTATGATAAGTTATGATATAATTATATTTCATTAGTGATGGGTGTGTGTATAGGGTCTAGCATGGATGTCTTTGAAATTTAGACAAGAAATAATCCATGAAATTTAAAAAAGGTGGGTTGAATAGGCAAATGATAAGACACACATCCAATTATATCAAAAATCCAAAAATGACCAATAAACCATGAAAGTATATTCAATTTATTATGAAGAATTATAACACCCTTCCCTAGTGATAAGTTTATAAATATTTCATCCCCTATGTCAAATTCCAATTCCTTCATATATAAGAATTTAAAATCCTCTATGAGGTTTCATTTTGTGTTTCTAGATATTTTGTAACATCCCAATTGTCTCTTTAATTTTTTGTAGTAAATAGTCACATTTGTCTAACTATTACACCCTATAATGTATCACTTAAATGAATCTCGGGTACATGTATCCACATGATATCAAGTGAACCGAATCATATTTTAGTTTTTACCATATAGAAAAGAGAGTTTATTATTTTATCGGGGAGACTAGACTATATATACAAGAACCATCAATAATGAATAAATAACCAAACATTGACCAATATCACATATGAAAGTACACTATATGGAATTATTTCCAATGAAATTCATAAAATATTAAATATACCCCATACCATTCAAAATGAAAAGAAAATCAGGAAGCCATATATATGTCATATAATCCACTTGGCAAATCACTTATACATTTGAATAAAATATAAAAAATATAAAAATAGGATTCACAGCCAAATTCACCCCTCCAAACCGTATCTATTATCTTCTTTAGTTTCATTATCATGATCTAATATGTATTGTATGCTCATAATTGGAACAAATAAATAAGGTATTGTGTGAATAAATATTTCTATATTGGTTCTGTAAAATGTATAAAACAAGGATCTCATAATTGTACCCTAATATACCCCCATATATCTGTTTGTACATGAGTAAAATTAAGAATATAACACACAATATAACAGAAAATACTTCTTGTATTATTACACTAACCAGTACACCTAAAGAACCTATCATACCTAGATCAACCAACATGAGGAAAATAATCCACCTTGTAAAGATAAATATCCTATGTAACCTTTACTGAGTGAATGTGCTACAATTGTTTCCCAAAAATTAACCTCTCACCTTTGGATGGGTCATATAACAAATCCCAATCATATAACCCATCTAACATATTACAACCAGTGATTTTAGAACATCTTATTTTACGTTGATCGCTTATGAAGCATGAAACCTAGAACATATTGGAATAATTTATCTATATTTAATATTAGTCACACTATATTATATTTATATTAAATATAATTTTCATAACATAATTTAAAATTCACCTATGAAACAATATTTCTATTAAATATATTTATTTAAAAATAGTTTCTATGAGAATTATGATTTCTATAAATATTTTATTTTAATATTAATTCAAAGTATTTAATTTATGTAAAACTATATCCAATACATATAAGAAATTAACTCATTGAATAGAAATTTTATATAAGGGAATATGAAATCATTTGGTGTTAAAATGCATTATTTTTCAGAAAATTATTTATATTTACAAATCAATTTTTATCATAGTAAGTAAAATAAATCACTATTGATGAATTATTTTAATAAAATGTCTAGATAATTTATTCAGTGAAATAAATTAAAACTCATATTATGGTGGTTATAATGTATATAATAAAATTAAATTTATTCTGCAACTGAAAAAAACATTAATCTAAGAAATTGTTTAGTCAAAATTTGAACATTTTATTTAGAATTAAATTTTAGAAAATGTGGTAATCAGATATAGTAAAATTAATTTTACATTCAGAATTATAAAAATTAATATTATGATATATTTTAAACTGATTTTTGTCCATATCTAATAGTAACCATAGTAAAAGGGAGAGTAGTGATGACACCTATCATCTAGACATTTATCCCCATTGAACTGATGTGGGATGGATGGGTGCCCTAAAGCATGATTGTATGGACTTAGGTGTGGTATATAGATGAAAAAAATTAAGAAGGTTATGGTTTTGAAGGAAACATATGCATCACTAGGTGCATTTCTTCAAAAACTGATATGTGCATTGACACATATAATCCATCCCTCCTCCCACTCTGTGGAAGGATGGGTTCCCTGCCACAATGTGTATTCTTAATTTATGAAATGATTCATTGTTAGGGGGTGATGAATATTTTAGACTAGGATCGTGGTATGTTTTAGGCCTTCGAGATGTAGATAATTTTGAGTATCAAATTATAATGGCCCTTCAACCCATTAGGACATCAGGCCATGTTAATATTTACATATCATACTACATGAAAGATGGGACTTTCATTCTTTAATTATAAATGGAATTTCACTTACCTGTTAAAAAAAGAGTGTCACACCACAGACTTATAAAAGGAGTTCCTCTACCCATCACTTATTCACACCTTTTATGAGATATATTTTAGAAGATAACTAAATATGTACCTTTGTAAATTAATTCCCTGAATTATATAGCTTATATTATTTCCAAAATATCATCCATTAAAGGCTTAATGTGTATTAAAAATGATATTTTCTAGATAATAGGTTATTTTCTTTACCGATATATTTATTTTTTATTTCATTAATAAAATCATATAAATATTATATAACAATATTAACAATATAGAATAATTGTCATTAATATAAGTTGATAATTTTATTTTAATCGTAGATCAATTTTATAACTCCTTCTCATCCATTGAGAAATAATAATGTCATTTGTGCATATGTATGGACTACAACCCCCATGATGGGACATGAGTCATTATTCATTTAATATTTAGATGTATAATCATAAGGATTAAATTAATAAATATATGTTATATTTAAGATATAATTATGGTTATTTAAATGTATATTATTATTTACCTTTGGTTAATTCCATCAATAAAAAAGTAGAAATGTCACTCATACATAGAAATGGACTACCATGCCATCGAAGTGATGTAAGTTAGTTTTAATCACTACATTATATGAGTTTTTATAAAAGTGTATATAATTGAAAAGTACTATACTTATGACCTAAATAATTTTATTAATATGATAAACTCAATGAAAATTTACTAGGATTGTAACTATTGAATGAAAAAATGAATGAGAAACACAATAAATAACACTCTAATATAGATTTTGATGAAGAATTAAAAATTAATATGTAATTTGAAATAATATAGTAATTTAAAATGATAATATATGTATGAATATGAGCCTAGTAGTTTTATATGATAAATATAAATATATTATATAGGAACTTAGGATCACATTTGATGAATGTGAAGATATAATGTAAGGGTTTATGTTGTAATATCTTTTTTAATCTAGATTGTTTGTGTCTGAATATCATTTGAAGGAATGATAACCTATTTAACTATTAAAAAATATATATTTTATAATCCTATATTTTATGTTTGGGATTTTTAGGTTTTTCTTTCATTCTCCACTATTTGGTAGTTTACAATATTGGTAATTTTTTTGAAAAGCTATCCTCATGTCCTCTTGGGTTGGAGAACTTTTTATTCCATGTATGTGTTCAGTATAATATTTTCAATAAAATCATTTCAATGAATAAATAATCATTTTATGTCATATTTTACCGTGTTTTACTTTTATTTCAAATAGTGAATAATGAATTTTACAAACTTTTTTGAAAGTGTTATTTTTGAATTTTTAGAAAAATTGTGAATGGAATATGTGTTTTACTTTTTACCACTTAAATGAGGTTTTCCATCATTATGATGATTAATTCATTTGAAGATTTATTTAAATTTCATTATCGTTATTTTCAAATAAAATATTTTTCAATATATTTTATGAAATTTTAGTATTTAAGGATACTAATGAAAAACTATATTCTGTATGTTTTTAATGAAATGTTCAAATTATATTTTAATTTGATTCGTTATCTATATAAACATTAATTATGTATTGATATGATACCCGATGGACCTGATCTTATAAAAACATATAATCTTTTTATCTAATTGCATAACGATGATGATGATTTGAGGTTGATTTTATAAAATCCATTATATTTGCATGGGTTTATTTCTGTGATGAAATAAGGAATTTTTTATGACACGATGCACTTACTTCCTCTTGAATATTAATGATTATATGATGATAAAATATTTATAAAGTGTTTTTAATTTCATGTCTTATGATATGATCAGATGATAGAATATATTTTTGATATTTTGGAATACTTATTTATAATTTTTATTATGTGATGGATGTGACAATAATTACATATTCTAAAAATGCATTTGGAAAAAATTGATATTTCATGAGGTAATATGAAATTAAATTAGGAGTGAACCAAGTTATATAAGAGACCTCATCCAATATAATTAGCATCATATTGATACTAGACTATGTAAATTATGTAATATATAAGGCCCCAGCCTTAAACCTTACTTAATCATGAGTTATTACAAGATTACACATTGAGGATCTTTTCAGGTTTAGAGTTTTAGAGAATTAGATCATAAAACTTGCATTACATTCCACATATAAACAAAGTGGTTAAATAAAGATAGTATTCTTCATTCCCATAAATAGAAACATATTTAAAATAAAACATGGATTATTTCTTGACACTTCCTTGACACTATCATCATATCATGTACCTTTCCCTTGACCTGTGAAAAACATTTCAAAAAACATAGGATGAGCATAAAAAGCTCAGTAAGGGATATAAAAACATGGAAAGGAAACATGGGTATATATATACATAAGAATGAGATCATAATTTACCCATAAAACATAATCACTTTAACATACATCATCAAATCATCAATTAATCATAGAAATCATAAGACATAAAGGTAACTTGAGGCATTCATAACATTCTTACGTAGGGAGTAACACTCCTGGTTACGTTTGGAATACCCATCACAGTATATTCCCTAAATCTCTTCGTAGAAACCTTAACGTTGCACTCCTTTGCGTTACCCAATGCATTGGAGAGCTATATCGGGCTCACCCGCCCATTGTTTATCACGGAACCACATGTCTTCATAATAATGCCCAAGAAACTCAACATAATCGTATCACATAAAACAAGCATAATGGAAACATAACATTCCCACCTTTCAATCACAAGATATCAATACAAAACATTGATATAAAAACATTATGAAAACCATTTTCAATACCAAAATAAAAGAAAATTAAACCATGGTATTTATTTTTCTTTTAAAAAGAAGGTATGGCTTGTTGAGGAAGCCGAAACTCAAATAATGGTCACGGCGGTGGAGAAGTCGTTGTCGCCGCATACGTACGACAAAAACATTCCCTTTTGTCGTTTAGTAAATGCTTCGTATAAAAAATATTACTTTTGAATAAATGTAAAAGTCAAAGGGGATTATACACCATATAAAAGAAGGTTGTGTATAAAACAAAATATTCCTCAATGAAAGGAGATTAAGACGAAGCCCCACACCTCCGGTCCGACTTGACTCAGTCGTTCTTTAATCTCCTGAATAATAAACTTGAGTTAATTTCTACTTGTTTAAGAACCTTTTTCAAGTTCATTATTCCTTTTATATCACTTATTGCCATGTCATGAACACTATGTAATTATTTAAGTTAATAACGGTCGTTTTAACGACCATTGGCACTTGAGTCAAAAATAAACCCTTTATAGTTACATGTTGTTCATGTATCCATTATATCCAGAATTATAATCATTATGTATATATCATATATATCCAGTATATATATGCATTTATAATATTACATAATCATTTAGAGGTAAGAAATGAAATGCACCGTTCATGGAGATGGTAAGCCGTACGTACGCATGAACGCTACTTTCATTTCTATTTCGTATTTTATAGAATGGAATCATAATGATATTAAGGTATATTATACTTCCAGTATAATTTCATATATAATATCATAGTTCCATCCTTTATACGTCCCACATATGGTATTTAACGAATCAAATCACTTTGAGGGGGCGGTAGTCCGTACTTCCTTAAATGAAGATATCGCGTTTACCCATAATGGAAATCATAAAGGTATGACCAAAATGAAAAATACACAAGCTTAAGGAAAACATCAAAATTTTATATATCATATATAAATATAGTGACATCTTAATGGCCACCTTTTAAGGTGTTAAAATAATGTTGAACAATCATCGTTTCGGGAGGCATAAATTCACCATCCACAGAAACAGTATGTCCTTTAACCATTAGATGTATGTGTGTGTAAGTGTAGCTCGAATAATTCTTATAACAACATCCTAGTATATTGCTGATACTGGAGTTGTTACAAAATAAATGAATAAAAAGAGTTCAGGGGGTAGGAGAAGCAAAATAAAACAAAAGGACTCATGTGAAGACATTACCTTAAAATCGGGTAACTCCTTTTGGTTTGAGCTCAAAGGCTTCCTTGGGAAGACTTCTGCCCAATGTGAGGCTTCAAGGAGTAAGAGAGGGAAGTTTATAGACAAAATGGGCAGGGGTTGGACGAGCCAAAGGCTTTAGAAGTGTGGGTAAAGATGTAGAGGTGGGGGCCTTTTATAAGAGGAGAGGAGGGGCACTCTTGGAAAGTAAAGTTACGTTACTTTACTTTAAAATGAGTTTCGGATTCAAAAGGTCCCACATTGATATAATTCGTGGATAAGGTGATAATGGTTAGGAACCCACTCATCCAATTGGTTTTGGCCATGTGTAGGTTTTATATTTTACATTATCTTTCCATTTTATTTAAATCATTAAATAATGAGGTCATTGTTGCATCACCATGATGTCATAAATAATTTAATTTATTTAATGTCTAAAAATTATAAAAAAAATTACTATGATGTAGGAAATCGTTTTATATTTCTAATGAATATTTATAGTCAAAAATCTGATGTGTATAACCCCATGTAAAAATTGTTTTAGTAAAATAACTCATGTTTGTGTCATTTTTTACTTTAACATTAAATAAAAAGATATTTATGTCATTTCCCAACCAAAGTGGCTCCATGGGGTCACCAAGTTGACCCATTCCTTTTCTTGGTCGGCCATGACACATCCAATGAGGGTAGGACATGTGTCAAGCTCATTTCATAATATTAAAACATTATTTTTACCTTAAACTACACTAATTACCACTAATCGCGATTAAGAACTTAAGAGTTACTATTCACCAAAAAATTATTTCAATCTCATTGAACCACATTTTACTTCTTAATGACAACCATGTATGTCGGATTTTTGAAATTCAAAACACAGAAGTGGTAAAATTTCATTTAAACAAAAAATCAGTTCTTATAAGTACCACTTAGTGGTTTCACTATTCATCAAAAATTGAAGTTTTTCAGAAAAATACCAAAAATTCACCCTAAGCTATATTTCATATTCCAAATTCAAAAATGAAGTCAATTTAAAAAATTCAAAACATATAAGTCATATTAATTAATTTAATAATTAATTCCCGTTGTCATGACAAATAGCGTGTTTTTATGAAACAATAAGCATCAAAAGATTGACACCAGTTTAAGTCCAATTTCAAAGTGAAATTGATTCCACTGACCACCATTGGATTAAATGTTAAAAATATATTCTAATTTCACTTAAAAACCAATTCAAAAGATAATATAATCTTATAAATAAATTAGATTAAAAAGCAGTTTTGATGTAAAATGCAGTATTTTTCACTATTCATTAAAAAATGAACATTGTCTGAAAAATACCAAAAATTCACACAAAGTAAATTTTGATGTCCCAATCGTAAATAATAAGTTTATTTTGACAAACATAGCTTATAAAATTTTCAAAAGATAGATTTAAAAATGGTTTGCCATCAAAAGGCAGTAAAACAATCTTTTAAGAATATTAGTGTATTCCATGCATAAGATTGTATTTATTTTCATTTTAAGCCTCTAAAAAACTATCTTAATCATTAATAGACATAGATAAAAATATCTATTATTAATCACTTACTTGGGATGATACATAATAAGTATAAAAATGTGACAACATAAACTCTAAAAACCCATGTCTAGCAGTTATATTACATTTTTCGTATGGAATATAGACGTTACCAAAGGATCAAATTGTTTTTTAGTATTATAGTACTCGATATTAACATATTATTGACATTAAACATTAGAATATAAAATATAAAATAAACAATCCATGAGAACATTTTTATCTCTTCTATTAAATATTTAAAAATTACACACTGTCGTCTTCTAGGTTTGAAATGGATAGGAAACAAGTAAGGGAGAAATCAAATACTTAGTAAAGATTAAATTATAATAGAATTTATCATAGTATAAGAATGAAAAAATTATTATGGTTGAAATAAGTGACCTAAATAATACCATAATCACTCAAAAAAATAATGTTATATCCATGATAATAAATAAAAACATGGATAATAGTTTTTGATCTCCTCTAGATGGAATTCATAATTCTGGATATCATTAACCTTTCATCATGGCCTTATGAAAATATATAATACCTACATTGGTTTAACATATGCCAAAACCCAATCAGTTTATCTCATGAGATTTATAATTACATCAATGGGATATTTATACATGGACACACCCATAACTGATTATATTGAATATATTAATAATATGAAGGAAGTAATAAACTATACAAGAAAAAACCAATATGCATTTTAAATCAATAAACACCCATAATGAAATAACTAGTATAATGATTATCAATATCCCCCAAAAAATTAAATAGAATATATTTCTATGTAAGCATCCCTAAAAGTAAATACATATGCGGTAATGGCATATGGTTATGTCAATAATTTTATGAATAAAAAAATTGAATAAGGTGGCTATCTTGGATAGTGTCCCCTAATGAACAAATAAAATTTTAGGAATTATCAATATTAGAGGAAGTACCATTACAAAAGAAATGACGATATAGTCTTTAAAAGGGTGATATAATGGTGATGGGTTTTCAATATAATATAATAATTGACTTCAGATTTTTTTTCAATTCTTGTAGAACAATGTAATGGTAGTAAAATCATTTATTAAATTTCATAAGGATTATGTGAATTATCCAATGAAAATCTCCCAAGAGTGTGTAGAAAAGTTGTGCAATCTTTGGGAAACTCATAATTCAATAAGTAAAAATTAATTTGATACTCAAAAAATTCTTTTGGGGGTGATTACCCTCTTGGTGTAAATGTTCCAAGACATAATTTCCCTTTTAGTGTTCCTAAAGGAATTTTATTTCTAAAAACATCAAACACACAAACACACTTTATTTTTCAAAATTTAGTTTTTGGGGATATTTGATGCCTTTAAGATATATTTCAATATGAAAATATCAAAGCATATAAATTGAAATAAAAAACAAAAATCCCAAAATAAGTATATAATTTTAATGCGAAATATTTAAGTGGAATTATGTACACCATAAATCAGAAAACATGGTTTATAGCATAATCATTTCACAAGGATTTGATTTTTGAGATAACAATCTATTTCCATTAATCCAAATTAGATGAATATTTTTAAACCCATGTTTAGATATATAACTATCATAATCAATTTTATTAGAACCAAATTCATACCTATAACCATTTTAAACATAATTAATTATTATTCTCTATATGTATATTATTTATGTATTATATATTTTCAAAATGGTGCATGAGTGATTGATATCGTTATGAACTTGTTTCATAATTTAAATTTTCAAATTTTTTTCCAAATTATGATCATAAATATATAATATAAATTAATATATTTTTTGATTTATATTTATTTGAAATTTTATTATCTCATTAATTGTGATATTTGGTTATAATCTATAATGATAAAATTTACTTTGAGCATGTTTCAATGATTTTTAACAATCATACACAAGTATCTGAACAATAAAGTTTAATATTAATGTTACGATCACATAAAAAAATAAAAATAAAAAAATTGGAAATTTTTATTATATATTAAAATAAATAAAAATCCCATTGTCATCCTTCATATAAATTTACTACGTCATTCATGTAGGTGGTTAAATTACCCAAAAACACACCCTAATTAATGGATTATTATTATGTGATTTAGTATTAGTATAATTATATATGAAACATAATGTACATATTTAGTGTTTATAATTGTGTTATGTCATAATTATAAATAAATATATGAATAATATATCATGATCTAATTTATTAATTAGTATAAAGGAATCATTTATTCCCATTCAATAGAATTTTGGATAGTTGAATTTATCACATATTTTATTGATCATATTCTTAATAGGTTGTCCTATTTTTATTTAAAACACAATAAAAATGAAATTAAAATTATATTTAGATATTATTAAAAATTATAATTTCAATATATAAAATGCAGGAATGAAATGAAAAAAAATAAATCAATCGATCCATGCAGGTGATAGTTCATAAGTATGCCTAGTTGATGATTTTGTATTCAACTGATAGAAAGTAATTTATAATATTTTATATCATTTACGAATTTGAAATATATGATAAATATGATAAGTATATATTAAAATAAAAATCATTACTATGCATGTAATGTGGTAATGGAAAACAAAACATGCATCTTTGTGAAGTTGGTAGTTTATACACAAACACGAATGCCATTTTTTGTTTTCTTTAATGAAACGGGAACAATCGTTAATAGTTATTGAACTATCATAACAAAATTCAAAATAATAACCATAACAATTCTATTATATACTTATAATAACATTTTATTTTGAAAATTAATCTGTAATGTAAAAGGATATATTAAAATTAATACTCATAATGAGTAGTTTTGGATTCCCTTGGTGGATTCCATGGAATGGGAGGAATTATTATAATATATTGTTGTAAAAAGAATAATTGGATGAATTAAAATTATATTATAAGGTAGATTAGATTAATTAAATGAGGAAAATTAATTTGTGAAGGTATTTAATGGTTACTGATAGGTCCCATTTTGAAGTGGTGAGAATTATAATTTTATAAATATTTCAACTTAATATAAAAATGGAACATGTTTCACATGTCCAATGGCTCTAATAAATGTACAATAATTTATTGTGGAGATGATATAATGTAAATATTTTACAAAAATGATTCTAAATAAGTTTTCATATTATTACGCTATTCAGAAAATTATTTACTAGATTAACCACATAGGATTTTAGAACGGTTACAAATTTTCATCTTTGTAAATCCATTTTTATGGTTAAAAATAAAATGTAAGTTATAAAATAATTTTTTCCTAGTAATTAATAATATGAAATCAATGTTTTTAAAGAAAATTTCACTCTGTAAGAAAGCCCAAATTTAACATTAGATCATGAAACATATGAAAACACATTTTTAGAAAAATTATATATTTATGAATAAAACTTATGTATAGGATAACAATGAAAATAAAATAAAATTTCTGGAAAAGAATTAGATAATTATAAAAAATATGTTACATTGTTTTCATTGAAATAAAATAAAATAATTTCCCAAAATAATAATTTAATTAAAATCAAAATTATAATATACTATTTACTGGAAAAGTTTTATTAAGACCTTCAAATGTTAATCAAGGGTTTTCAAAATTCAAAAATGAATTTTATAAATATATATTACTAAATATTAAATAAAACATTATTTATTTATTATGTTTTATAAATTTCTAGGATTTTTTTATAAATTCATAACATTCACAATAATTTAGAAATTTTACTTTTCACTATTTTCCTATAAATCAAAAACTTTAGAAAATTACCAAAAAAATAATCTTAAGATAATATAAAAATTATATGAAAACAATTATGTTAATTTGGTAAGATGAAAATTTAAATTTGAATTTAAAATAATTTCAAGAATAAAGAATATTTATAGTAAACATTATGTAACAGTTATAGGGTATAGTGTTTACCCACTATATTATGATATCAGGTTTTACATTCACCCAAAAAATAATTTATCTCAAAAAAAGTGGGCCCACGTCATCTACAAAAACAATTGTGGCATTCATTCCATATAGATTCTTTATCCACCCATATTTATTTTTCTTGTGACTTCTCCAAAGGACATTCCTGAACCTTTTTTTATTTATAAACACCTTTTATCAAGTCTGAAGAATATGGATCGACTCTACATTATAATTGAATTCATGTTTAAACTATATTTCCTCATATATTAGTTTATTTGTCTGATTTTACATGTATCCCCTTAATAATGAAGTACGAATTAAATCATGTACATTATAATGGTTGGGTTCATACCTAATTGGTAAGGTACTAAACCAATTATCAATATAATTTATAAACACCTAATTTACATAGGGACTAACTTACACTATTTGACAAATTTTACAACTTCTTTCCATGGTGACACCATCAAGATTGTATGATCTGTCACTAGAAATTACCTTCATTTACATTAATTATCTACATTTCATTATTTTTTTCATTGAGTGTAATTTGTATGTTATTAGATATTTCATAATTTTACAATTATCCAATCCAAAAAATCTGGTAATTCTAAAATTCTTTCTCTAAATTTTCCCTAACAAGTTGGAGTATAATGTCTCTCAACATAAATTTCTTCACATGGTTCTTTTTTGGATTTTTTAATGGATACTTCCATTATATAAAAATTCTACCATAGGTAGATACTGATCTTATAAACCTTGTATGTCCGTAGAACATGATCTCACAATGAACTATAGAGTCAATATAGTTTTTTCAAATTACCTGTTCGTTTGGGGATGATAGTCATTTTTATAGATACTTTTATGTAAGGATATGTTTGAAGATTCTTCCAAAATTTCATTATGATCATATGGTTGTGATCATATAAAAGTGATTGATGTTCCCCATGAATTATAAATATTTTATTACTTTAGATTTAGGAAATCTACACAAGAGGTAGGTATTCAATTATTTATAAGAAATGTATATACTTGAATCAAAGTTCAACTATGAACTATATAACATCATTATATTTTGGATTTTTCAGGATCCCAATGAAAATTTCCATTGTAATATTATCCAACTATCATTTTGGTATAGGTATAGGTTGCTTGAAACCCCCATGATGTTTTATTTTAGAATTAAACTTCGAAAGTACAAGGCATCCAGACACATAATTCCCTATTTCCCACATCATACCATTCAACAATAATTGTTCTCTAAAATTCATATACATCCCTATAAAACTAGGTTGTATATATAAATTTTATCTATATGATGTATCTATTAACCCCCTTTTATTCAGTTATGTATAGAACATATAACAAATTTCAAAACATCAAAACATTATCTTTATTGATGATCCTTTTCAATTTCCCATCATTTACTACATTTATCAACCATTTTACAATAATATCATCCAACTTAGATGTAACTATATTTTCTATTAAAGAAATTTTATCAATTTCATAGAAAGGGAATGATGACTCCAAATTCTTAATAGTTATCATTTCCACCATTAATTGATCCCTAAATATAGGAACCTTATTAATCCACATCATGGTCATATATCGATGTCCCTCCTATTCAATCCAACAACCACCTTGTTATCCTCCCAATAGTTTTAGTGTATCAATAAATCATAGACCATGAGTAGCTATAATGATTCTTTTTCTTCACCTAGATCTATTTCTGAGAGAAAATATACTATAAAATTTTGGTGTACATATATATATATTGCATCATTTTGAATAGATATAGTATTTTCATATCTTGAATAAAAATATTCATACTAACATATCAATATTATGAGTAATATTTTTATTTTCATGTATCATCAATTTCATTGATTCATATTCATCTCATCTGTCATTAACTATATGGTCAAAAAGTAGTCCTATATTTCATTCATTGTTATATATTACAAATCCTCCACTAGCCAGTGGTAAATCCAATACTTGTGTATTAACCAATATTTTATTTAGATAAAAAGAAGACTTCACAATCCTAGGAATATGTGGATTTATCATATTTTCTTGTGAAAATGTGTAATGGGTGGGCCAGTAATGAAATTTTTTAAATGTACCATTGATAGTAACATATTAAACAAGAGAAACTATTTATCTTGATAAGATTTGTTTGAAAAGGGAATTATTCTAATAACATTTTCTATGAATGAATAAGTATATATTCAACCCTTGTTGGAAATATGGACTATAAAATCATACACCAAATATTCACACATAAAAAATTTCTCATTTAATTTTATTTCGATGAGGTCCTGAAGAATTATTCATAGATAATTACAATTCTATTTATATATTTTTAGAGTACATCAAGATACCATCATTGAATAACATGATTAATTTATCAATATATTACTTGAATATTATATTGAATTTATTAATAAAAATAGATGAGTAATTATTAAATCTAATGGTATGTATTGTAGGATCATAATGTCGTTATCATGTATGAAATGTTTTGTTCAGTAGATCGTTACTCTTCACTATCAACTGATGAAAACCAGATAAATGAGCGATCATTGAAAAATATTAATCATCTTGATGTTATTAAAAAATACATCAAGGTATTATAAAAGGTAATTATTTTTAATATTAATTGAATTTATCACCATGTAATATCTAAAAAACATGTTAGATCTATCCATTAGCTCTATAACAATGAAATGGGATCCCCATTGTGAAATAGTTGGTAATATAAATATATTGTCACACAAACCCTATTTTTTCTTCAACTCTACCAAATCCATTTTCCCATTATGTATGGTTTTATATATATAGTTCTTGCAACATGAGTGAGTTAAATAGAAAATTTGACATCAAGATCAAGTGGATGACCATGTCTTTTTTCTAGAAAAACATCAATGTATTTATAAACAATGGGATTATCCTCCATCCATAGCGTTTCATTCCCATCAATAGATTTTATTATCTCTGTATATACTTCCATAATTTAATTAGGGTGAACAACTGATGGGGGTTCTACAGAAGTATTATGACGCGAAGTCTATCCCATGAAAAAATGGATTATATAACCCCTTCACAAATAGTAATATGCTTCTTTTAAAAATAATGTATAGAGTAAAAAATTTCTAGAAAATGAATACCATGTATTAAGTTAAAATAAAAAATAGGTAATACAATCATGTTCTCTACCAGGTAATATCTAATAAACCTAATAATTATTTATCAATAAATATTCATTTTTAAAAGAATCCCATTGGGAATCATAAATGAAAGAACCTTTGTGAAATTATTAGTAGATGATTTAATGTTATAAACATACATGAATGATATAAAAGTTTTTGTATATCCAAAATCAAATAATTCATTTAATAAAATTCATTTTATGATATATATATATTCGATCCCATCATTTTGTACTTCAACCTCATCTATAATGATCCCATAATCTTGACCTTTCTATTTACAACATTTTTGTTTTAAATCACCTTGATTTTATAGAATTAGTCTTTATAGTGACCCATCTACATACAATTAAATTATTAAACATTAGTGACTACTTCCATGAATTTATATTATTGAGAATGAAGGCCATTTTATCGGAACATGATACAAACTCCCATCCCCTTTATGAATTCCCATATGATTATATTTCCATAGTTATTCTATTATGAATATCTATATCGTACTCCCTACCCATTTGACATACTATTCATTAACTGGTTCTCTGTATACATATAACTATCTAGATATACTATAAATGCATAAGACTTGGAGAACCACTTTTCTATAATAATGGAACATAAGACTATATCATCATATAATGAAAATGTTATAGAGAATAACAACCATTTATGTATATAATTTATCCTATATAACTGAAAATAAATATTTCTTTCCATTCAATGTATATATCCTATAGTATATCAAGGAAAAATCATAAAGTATTCCTCAAAATAAATAATATTTTCGTCCCCCTAATGTTTAATATTGAGGAATTACATTTCAATTTCATCACTATTTTCATGAGTATTGTATTTTTAATATAATATATACTTAAAACATATACATTACATTCAATATATCTCTTATTCCTCCTTATTTTTCCCAATTAAATACCACCAATGATTCAAATCTCTTTTCAAACAATATAGAACCATTAAAAACATTTTCATTTCACAAAATCCAAAACTGAGAATTATTTTTTCTATATAGATGATCCATTACTCACCTACAAAGGGCAATCAACTACATTTAATGATGGTTTGTATTTCTACATAAATGATTCCAAAATAGTTACACCATATTGGGGATTAATAATATTTTCTATGTGGGTGAGGATTGTTTTCATAAAACGATTCATCTTCGCTAATATTGTATGATCAAATCAAACAAAAACATCATTATCAATATAAAGAGGATCATTCCTATATTGACTATTTGTATTGATATGGTTACCATTCAATCTATTAGTCTCCATCTGGAAAAAATGGGGTACACATAATTAGTGCATGATATTGAATTGTAAAAAATTACTATGGGTATTATATAGATATTTCCTTAAAATCATAAGTGTTTTTAACAATATTTGTGATATTTGGCCGAGTTCCTATAAATCTATTCTATAAGGTTTCTTATAAAATATCAATAATACAAAATGTAAATACCTAGTGTCCAAAAAACTATATCTAGTAGTTATATTAAAATTTTTTTACAATATAAAAAATCCCCAAATGTATCCAATGGATTGGTAGTCCTTGAAAACAAGATACTTATATTTTTTAATACACTTGAGATCATAAAATATAACATAAACTACAAGAAAAAAATATTATCTCATTAATATACTTGATAATTATACATAGTTACCTTATAATATTTATAAGGAAAGTAACAAAATATGGGTGAGATTAGATTCATTGTAATGATTATTTTAAAACAGAAGCTATCATTGAACTAGTATGAAAAATATAGTACGGTTGAAAAAAACTGATCAAAATAATTATATAATAAATTGAAAATATGAGAAGACTATATTGATGTATATATGTAGAATCATTGATAGTAGCTACTATTCTCATAATGATGGAATTCATAATGATAGACTTCTAAATCATGTTACTATGAATTTTTTCTAAGGCATCGTATATAAACAAGTATGGAATTTTACAATACCCTGGCATATTTTTCTTATTATTCATGTTGATTCAATGATGATAAATATATATTATACACCACACATACATAATTAATTCCAATGTACTAATTATGTTATGGAATGAAATTATTTTAAAATACATCACTAAAATAAATTTTTTTTCAATAAACATCTCAATTAAAATATTATGTATAGGGTTTGTGAATATTTAAACTATAAATAAATATAATACCTTTATATAAGACCATCCCTTAACCCAACACTATGTAGAGTAATAATATATAGTTAATTAAATTATTATCCTATTCAATTAATGTAATAATTTTGATTTCTAGGTGAATATTGTTTTTTAATCATAGAAAATATGAGGTATTCCACTTTTAATAGGAGGTTACCTTATAAATGAAATTGAGATAAGGTTCAATAGAGAGAAAATTTAAACTGTTGGGTTGTCACTAAGAGATAATAATTGAGTCAAGTAGTTCCAAATGGTTGGATACTAAGATATTTGTCATAAGGTACTTCATTATTTTTTGTAATGAGAATTTCAACTATCCAAAGATTATCCCTTGAGAGTGTCTACCCAGGGGTGTAGTATTAATTTCACCCATCATGCAATTTGTTTTGATTGATTTGATACTAAAAATTTATTTTTTGGGTGATCAACCATATGTGAATCTGTTCACCGCCCTATCCAAAAAAATGTGACTATTATTTTACTAAAATTATCAAAAAAACGCACACTAGCAATAATTTTAAAAAATTAATTTTTTTTGGGAATTATGATAGATTTAGTTAACATTTCAATTAAAACACCCTAAAGGATATTTTCCAACACAAAATTAAATTCCAAGAATAAATATAAAAACATGATATGAAATTTGTAAGTTAACATAAGTAAAAAATATAGTATAAAACACAGTTTATAACATAATCATGTCTCATGGAATTTATATTTCAAATAAAGAACTCTTACCATTAACCTCACATAGATGAATGTGTTATGACCTCTTGTATAAAAAAATAACTATCTTAATCATCTAATTTATAAAAATATTCATACCCAAAACTGTTTTTTTAAAAACATTAAGAAATACAATATACATTCAAATTATATACTATGGATCTATTTTCAAAATCAGGGTGCGTTTAATCAAGATCGTTATGATTTTTATGTAATAATATTGTTGCATTTAATTATTCTCCCAATTTCAATAATGAAAATATATGGTTATGATTTTAATACTGAAGATACAATTCTAGAAAAAAAATAGAATATTTATTTATATATTTATTTATATAATATATTACCTTTTATTAAATTAATATAGTCATCCATGACATAAATTTATATCAGCGTTTATGTAGGTGGTTAAGATGACCAAAAAAGAGTGTACCATTATTAAAGGGTGATTTTAATTCAATTTTTTTGTAATATAATTAAAATATATTCATAATGACAATATATATTAACTGTTATCAATTTATATTATATTAATAAATACTCATAAGATGTATATAACCTATATTAAGTTTTCTACAATGTATAAAGAAATCATTTTCTCTCTAAAATTATCTTTTGGATGGTAGAAGTTTCAATGGATTTTTGTTGATCAAATTGTCAATATGTTGAAAAATTGTCTTTATATAACCTTAATAATTTATGAAACATAATATTAATCAATTAATCTCATTCACCTGACAATCCATAAATGGAATTTATTAATAGAAAAAAATAAAAATCAATCCATTCATGGATGTGGTAGTACTTTCAGACACCTAGTTGATGATATAATTTACAATAGAATAGAATAAATGACCAATATTTTTATCAGTTAAAAATATGAAATATTTTTTAAATAGCATACTTATTTTTTATATTTAACATTTTAACCCACTGTGAACGGTTGATAAGGAAAATTAATCGTGATACTGCATGGATGTGGTATTCAAGAGACATACAAAAATGTCATTTTTTTCCTTAAAGGAAAAGTGGAATGGCTGTTAATAGTAATTGACATGGGTTAATAAAATTAATTATAATCCAAATAATAAATTAATTAAATAAGAATAAAATTAAATATTTTACAAGTAATGTAGAAAGAAAATTAGATAAAACTATTACAAGCATTGAGGACTTGAGATTTCCCTTAGAGGAATCATTTGAAAAAAAGAAATTATGTTAGTATACTATGAAAAAATCATAATAGGGTAAATTATTATTTTCTGGGACGTAATAAGGAAACATTTCCAATTGGGAGAATATTTTTTGAGTTGTATTGAAGTGGTGGTGAGAGGCCTATTTTATAAGTGGTGAGAATGAAATTTCTATAAATATTTCAACTTAACATAAAGAAGGAACATGTTTCAAATGTCAAGTAACTAAATAAATCAATAATAATTGAGTTTTAGATGATATAAGCATGATCATATAACCACTAATCAATTATAAATTTTTTTATACATGTATTGATCTTTTTAACCCAAAATTTATTACGTTGGACACTTTTTGTTTTACCCTATTAAAAAGTTTTTTCCAATTTAATTATTATGCATTAAAATGAAATATGAAGTATTAAATAATTTTGAAGTAATTATTCCAAATATAAAATACATTTTATAATATTAAATTTATATTGGTAAGGAAAATAAATTTTAATTTTAATGAATGTATAACATAAAACCCCTTTTTTATAAAAATTGTTTCAAAACATAAAATTTATGTGTTGTATAAAATTACCTATTAATTTGATTTTAATAATGTAATTTTTTATTATAAAATGATGATTTTTTCTATTTTCACATCAATCCAAAATTTAAATTTTCAAAATAATATTTAGTAAATTAGATAATAGTAAATTTATTTTCAAAATATTAGCTATTCCCTTAATATGTTAATAATTGCATATCTATATTAAATTTTTTAAATGTATATATTTAAATATTATATTAATAATATACCAATTAAATTTTTTTATATGACTTTATTTTTTCATAATGATGTCATAATTCTCATAGTTTTGGTAAAAAATATTTTTTACTATTCAACTAAAAAAATTATTTTATATACAATAAAATTCATCTTAATCTAATATTTACATTATAAATAAAAAATGAAGATAATTTTATAAAATTAAATATTTTAATTTTAAATAATTTCACGGATAAAATTTCATTAGACTATGCATTATTTAATTATTCATGGGTATAATGTTTACCATATATAGTATGGTGTTTAGTATTACATGAACCCAATCCACTATGTGACATTTTACACTCTGATAGACTTGGAAGTGATCCTAAACTAATGACGTTATTTTTTATTCTTATCTGTATTCAATAGATATATGTTTTGTGATTATGATATGCCATCATTTCTCTGTACTGGGTATGACCATCACAATTTATGATCATTTCATCATACCCTTATATTTATCATATAGCCAATTATGTTCATTGATTGATTTATAGTATCTTTACACTTATGGAGAATCTATAATTAAAATTTATTATGTTTCAATTTCCACTGGATATGAAGAATGGTTATAAGTAGAATATGTATAAGATTCATAATATAAGAGAATGGATTTTAGGGTTATGTTAAATATCATTCATGAAATATGTTTATTTTTGTCTAGTATTCAAAGAAACTAAATCATTAATATTCCTATAATGTTTTATTATGATATGTATGGATTATTCATCTAAAATGATGTATTATTTAAATATGTAATTATTTATTCTCATCACTATAATTCCTCCCTTTAACATAGGTTGAGTTATCACTCCATAACACATACTATGTTTCATACCATTACACTTACATAGGGAAATGTCTCATCACACATCAAAAACCATATCTAATAAAACCACTCTACCACTTACGGTGATGTTATACAATACTTTTCACATCATAACCCACCCACTTATGGTGATTACATATACAACATCACATTCTACTTCTCATACCACCACCCTCCCCAAAAAGGTGTCGCAATATACCACGTCGCATACTATATATTATATATCCACATTATAAATAAAGGTTATTTTATATAACCTAAAACACACAATTTATAATACCACCAACCAGCCCCCAATGGTGATGTCTAGCACTTAGAAATATACCACCTATCATTCATACAACCTCTCGGAGAGAGTGATGTATCAAACCATTTCATATAAAAATATTCATGATTCCATTGTCTCACTTAAGTTGAGTTATCACACCATGGAACACATCCATAATGGTCCATGTTACCTAGGCTCTAGCTCCTTGGTAGTATTTGTATCTCAAACATGAGGGAAACTACTAGGTTTTTGATACCCATCTTGTCCTCTAATCAATGATCAAAATCCACATCTATATCCTCATAGTGCCCCATAAACCCTGGTATCTACCTTACCAAATCCAAAATAAGAGTTCCCAAATCCTTCTCTAAATTAAATTAGCAAATAATATGTCTGACTACATAAGAAAATTTCAAATATAAACTCATTATAAGACCCCTATAAACTGAATATAAATCAAGAATGGAAATTAAAAATAACCCACATAGTTTCCATATTAGATATACTATAGATTATCTCTCAATCACTCCATCACTTGAAGACCAACCTCATTGAACCATAATATGTTATTGAGACCTAACACACAAAATACATTCACAACGGATACTACTCTCTATAAAAGGGGTACTTATAACGATATGTGAGAGGTATTAATACCTCAAACTAAACCCCTTATACTTTTCAGAAATTTCCTATCTATGATAACTATATATAACCCACTTAGTCCTTCTCTAACTCACCCTAGGCCATATGACCATCCCCTATCCTCTAGAATCTCAAATGGAATCCAATCCCCTATGGTGGAAAGCAACCTATAGATTATAAATCAATAAGAAGACCATGTATCACTTGATACAAGACCAATAAGATATAAGATAACTATTTATATACTATAATAACGAATGATACCATTCCAATTTAACAAAACCTACGTACTCCAAGAAGGAATGAACAATTATTTATAACCATGAATAGGGTCTTCAATTATAGGGATAATTTACTTCTATATAGGAGTTACCATTGGAAAAATAACATCTCCATGACATTTCCAAATTCTTACCTATACATGAAAAGATTTGGACCCCCAATATCGTTGAACAACATAAGAAAAATTAACTATAAAAATGTATAAATAATTTTGTGATTTAATCTAATGAGTTGTAAACTTGTTGAGTCACATAGAAATTTCAAATCAATGAAACTATAACAAATAGAACATGGGATTTCCTTGGTAAAGCTATGACCCCTAGATAAAAAATAGCCATTAAAACCCCCATTATGTCCCCATTTAATACCAATTTATATGAAATAAAAAACACCCAAGGAGGAATGCCTAAACAAAATCAATTTTTGTAAATGTGCTTAAATCATTCCATAACACCCTCTATATCTCACCAACAAAATAAAAAATGGATGGGATGAATTTTATTTTCTTAGTTCTAATCTATACTCAATACATTGATATAAAAAATAAAAAAATTTAGATATCATGATCTTATAGAATAACATAATGTGAATGAATGATATAAAACCTCAATATCACAAGGGTAAAACATTACAAATCCATTCCTAATAATAGGGATCCATGTGAGATGAAAACATAGATAGAGTTAGAAAAACATGTCTTCCTAATTTTCCTTTATCTTCCAAATAATTAGAGGTTCTGACTAGAAAAATATTAAAATTCCTATCTTTGAAAAGAACATTAGTCCTACCAGGTATGTAGTCGGTCTGTACTAGGTACCTGTGCCTCTAATGAACACCCATTACATGTAAAACCCAATATTGTACAATGTATTTTCCCTAAATAAATAATCTTTTAATATCATTTTGTATATGAAATATCAAACCAAAAAGAACCACATAAATATATCTAAATATTAAAATATATCTATTTATTTCGATGATAAAAATATATGTAACTGAATTATGAAATATACGTAAAAATAAAATAACGGTCATCATTAATTTGAAGTAAATAATGATAATTCAATTAATTAAGCTAAAAAACTAAAAAGCCTAATATATTATATAAATTCAATCCTTTATAAAAAAAATTAATTTTACATGTTTTATATTATGAAACTAAAAATATTATGGATAAAATATATTTTTAACACGTATAATATATTAAGAGAAATTTGATTAGTAATTTATAGGAAATAATAATAAAAATATTTAATATTTTAGTATGTTATTTTCATATGAATAAAGTCTTTATTATATATTTATGTTTTTGTTTAAATGATAAATTGTCATATTATAGAATTAAAATTTTTCCAAATTTAATTAAATTTTATTTTTTAATTAAATTAAAAGCATAAGCTGAATTATTTAGATAATTTCTAAATTAATTCATTTTTACCTGACTAGTGAAAGAATAAAGATATTTTAAAAAACATTAATTTTATCACATTATATAATTAAATAATTAATTGTATGTTTTTGAAACCTTTTCGAAATAATATATATAATATTAAAATAATTCATTTTAAATTTCTATATTGTATTTTTGAAAACCATCTATATCATTTTACAAAATGAAATATTTGAAATTAATAATTTATTTACTATCATATATTAAAATAAGTAGATTTCATAATGATTATAAATTAAATACAACAAATGGATTTCTTATTTTGGGTCAAAATGACCATATTATTTAATATAGTTAATTTAATTTTTGGGAATAATAGTTTGATTACTACGATCAATGTACATGACCACGATAATGGTAAAAATTTGCGTTTCAATGACTATTTTTATTAATATTATTTGAGTTATATATAATTAAATTATTTAATGAAGTTTAAAATATTAATTAAATATAAATTTTATTCATATATATAAATAAATTATCACTCATTCATCTTGTAATCAATTATAATGAATATTAAGATAACCATTATGAGGAAAAACTATTTTTATTCAAAATCTAATAATATATATATATGTAATGATTAAATTTGAATGCTAATTTTCTACTAATTAGTATTTTAAATACACGTTTAAGCCATGATTGACAAAATATCTCCCAAAAATATTTATGTTTGAACATTTAGAGTCATTGACTATTGAGTAGTGTGATTATATGATTGAAAAGTAATGGGTAATCACAGAAATTGCCTTTTTCACTTATAAAAGGGGAAAATTCCACCTTATCAGTCCACACACATTCCCCATATAATTATGGAATGTATCATGTGTGTTATAACTGTAATATTTCCTTACGTAGACCATTTTTTAGTTATTTTGATGTCATATTTTGTATTAAGGAACTTCTTATATAGTGGAATATTTATTTGTTTGTCTAATAAGATACAGATTCTTGTAGACAATTTTTTATATAAATTCAATAAAACAGTAAACCAAAAAGATATTATTTATGTGTAATAATGTTTTTTTATTCATTATGTAATTTAATTAGATTTTCACAACCTTTTGGAGTTATAGATGTTCATAAGAATGTTTTCGGTGGTCTTATAAGTGGTACAGTCTCCCTAGATAGGCAATTAGATACATCCTTGAACATGGATGGATAGATGATGAAAATGTGGCTTAATTTAACAACATGTGTAAAATAAAATGTCTCCAATACATTTCAGTAACTCAAGAAACCTTTGAAACTTCAAAAACATCCCAAAAAATGAATGCTAGGGATATATAAATAGTAAAATCTCTAATATGTATCCTAATACTATAGTAAAACAAAATAAGAAAAAATTTAAATATTCGCTGAAAATGTCTACCCATAATTAATTTGTTCATGGAAAAATTCCCACTAAATTTCTACTCATCCAAGAGACGCACTATAAAATCAATCATAGTTTTTGATTCATTTATTATAATCAAATACCTCCACTTATTTTCAATTTATAAATAAATAGAACGTACCTTATGTAAAAATACATTAAACTTAGATAAATATTATATCATAAAAAAATGTGGTATGATCATTTGGATGTCAAAACTATATAAAAAACATTATTCCGAATGCAGTTCCCACCTTTACACATCCAATTCTATGAGAAAACATTAACCCTGCATCCTCCCCAAAGTATTCTCTAAATAAAAATGGTAAAACATAAAAAACCATCAAATTACCCAATCACAATTCCTTAAAATATAGAGGAATCAAATAATCATCCAAAACCCCATATAGAATTATAATATTTACATTTGGTTTAATTCCACAGTCTGGTCCTTAATAAACCAAATTCCCCATCACACTCTCCTCGTGAGCTCTGATTCACACCCCTTCTGAGTCCCACATAGATCCAAAAAAAATCCACTATTATTTTTCTAATAACAAAATGACACCCTCCAACAACATATCCATATTAGAAATCAAATAATTACTGTAAAATAGTATAATATTGTATTTTAATGCACATTTGCATCATGTTTATATATTTAACACCTACCAACTAGTTTTATCACACCCAAGAACTTTCCATCACATTGTTTATAAACTAATGACAAATATGATGATCACTAAAGGAGGGTTATCCTTATCTGCATCCTAAAAAACTGACATAGTTGATCTATAAATACAAAATATTTTCTATTATTGAATATAATGACCAGACATGACTGACTGGTTCATACCTTAGAACAAACTGGAAACAAAAATTTACACTGATTTATTTTTTACTCAGAACTATATCCTTTACATAGACCTAATTATACTAAAAATAGGGTTCATCATATTATATTTTTAGTTGTATTATCATTATAATAATAGTTTTCAGACTATTGAATTCCTAGAATTGACCTAGATATGCCTCAAAATCAAATGTGTGTCGCCGTTTTTAATTCAAAATAATCATATCTCTAAAAACCTCATCTAAGATGTATGCCATGATTAATCACTCCATGGTTATAAAATAATTCAATGAAGACTACTCTAATACATATGTCTTTATCCCATTTTTATTAATACCCTAGGATACTATTCTCACAAGGGTTTCCCCTAATTTAATAGTCCTTCAAATATAACTGAAACCAAGAATCCACACCATATTTGTTATCAAACCCATATGGTGATAACAAACCAACCCACTCAAGCCCCATTAGTCTCCCAATAAGTCGAGACTAAGGGGTAGTCAAACCATTACGACATCACTCATGTTCCCTATGAACCCGGATAACTCCCAAAAAATGTTCATATTTTCCATTCCATTAATCAATAACTGATTTAGTAACACATATAATCAATATTCAATTACCCTCACAGAGAAATACTTTAACCAAGAGACCATATAAAAACTCACTCAACACTCAATATAGAAGAATGAACATCATAAGAACCCTATATGTGGTTCTTATTACATCTTGAAACTCAATATTGTATTAATTAAATGTGTATTCACTCTCATATTACTAAATCACAAAATTGAAATCATGATACCATGATTAAATTCATATAAATATTGGATAAAATACCTATTTATTAAAACATAACACTTTTTTCATCTCAACACAACCCAGAAGAACCATATTTCCCTATTTTCCAATGATACCATGTTATCTCTATCATTATAAGGGAAACACACATTTACACAATACCCATGTGTCATTATTAAATCATTTATCCATTTAGTTCCCATCCTATACACAAACAACTAGGATAAATATATTCATTCCTTTTGAAATGTTACTAAAATAAAAGAGTTCTTTCATCCAAAAAATCCCTCCTAGAAACAGATTCATGATAAAAAATTCACCTTAATATATTTTCATGACAAAATACCAAGGCATCCACATCACCAAAATTACCCTCTCAAGTGTATCTGACTAATCCAGGAAACCAATTTTAGTGACTCTAGATATATTATTTGATATTTTAAAAAAAATTAAATAAATTTTCAAGGATGTGTCACTTATTTTACATGGACTTTTGGGTGTTACAGAACCCTAATAATCATGTATTAGAAATAATATTTTATTAGGGAACATGTTATGATTTACATGATTAATTAATTTCCTTTTAAAGAGATCATGTGATGGAAAATTAGATGAAAAATACTCAGTAACCCTGATGTAAATGAAATTTATACAAGTCCTATGATAAAATATAAATATTTGAGGTAACCATTATTTTATTTATCCCATATATGGTTCAGTTTCTATGGAAATGTAATATGTAAGTCCACATGCATTCCCATACTAAAAATAATATATTATTTATAATATACTTTTATTAAGGCTTACAAACAACAAAAACTTTATGCCTGATTAGGGATTCATAAAAAAATATTATTTAAAAAACTATACATTTTCAAGATAAAAAAATTGATTTCCATTAACCTCCCGACATTTTAGGATTTTTTTCCTAAAAAACACATCATACTAGAAAAGATGAGGATACTAGGTGTATATCTAGTTCCCAAGATCCCATGATTTCTTCTAAAGGTTCACATAATAACAAAGGATGTGGACCATAAATAAGACATCACCCAAAAAGAGTCATATCCTACCAATCCTTGGTCAACAATAGATTCTATGAGAAGGTTGATATATCCTCTATACGTACCTCACCACATCCAATGATTCATGGTAGTTCATACACCCGTATCCTTGAAACAAATTCATGAATGAACTCATGATGTTTATATAATTATTAAGAAAATTCTAGGCATTATGTATCCTCTCCAACTGTAACGCCATGACCCCAGTTACCCAAAGTCGGTGCATTATTGCGTAACATTGGCATGATCACAAATGATCAAGTCTCGAAAGACCGATTAGTTTAGTAGCCTTGGAAACACTAGATACATTCATAAATGTTACATTACATCATAAAGTGAAAAACTACAATAACAAAGTCTTCATAGTCCACACTCATATCCTCTTATGACTATCCATGCAGGTCATTCATAAAATTCTCCTTCACATCCTGGAAAATATTAAAACATTGAAAGGGGTGAGCTCAGATGCTCAGTAAGGATAACAATATAGCAGAAGCTTTCATAAATAAACATAAACATTTAAGGCAATGTATAACTAAACATAATCCTTTTAAACATGAACTTCAACATAATATGGAAAAAGTAAAATGAAATAATGCCATTTACTTATTCAGATGGATATACTACTGGTCGAATAATCACATGAAATATCAATAACCACTTTCATAATGATGGAATGCATAATGCCAGACTATCATAACCACGTAGCCAAGGGCTCTTGCCAAGACTACAAATAAGATTTTTTCAAGGCCACGTGCCATGACACTAGGTTGTCTCATGAGAAATGCTGATTCATCGAGGAGCTATAACGGGCTCCACCTGTCACTTATTAAGTCCAATGCATTACTCATATGAATAGGTTTAAACATATCATAAGCCATAACATAATCGTATCACATAAAACATGCATAAAGGAAACATAACATTTCCACATTTCAATCACAAGAAATCAATACAACAAATTGATATAATAAAAACCCTTATCAAATCCATTTTCAATACCAAAATGAAAGAAAATTAAAACTTGGTATTTATTTTTCATTTAAAAAGTTCTGGCTTATAGAGGAAGCCAAAACTCAAATAATGGTCACAGCGGCGGAGAAGTCATTGTCGCCGCATACGTACGACAAGAAAAACATTCATTTTTTTCATTTAGTAAAATGCTTCGTATAAAGAATGTAAAAAAATACAAGATATGACCTTGTAATATCATGACATAATTTTAATGTATGAGCTTAAACCAAAGAATAGAAATTGGGTTAAGAAGTTCCCTTACCTCGTGTCCGACTTGACTCAATCGTTCTTTAATCTCCTGAATAATAAACTAGAGTTAATTTGTATTTGATTAAGAACCTTTTTCATGTTAATTACTCCTTTTATATCACTTATTACCATGTTAGGAACATTATGTAATTATTGAAGTTAATAACGGTCATTTTTTCAATCATTGGTACTTGAGTCAAAAATAAACATCTTATAATTTCAAGTTGTTAATGTGGTAAAATATCCTTTATATCCAGAATTATATTCATGATGTATATATCATATATATCATATATATCCAGTATATATATTCATTCATAATATTGCGTAACATTTAGAGGTAAGAAATGAAATGCACTGTTCATGGAGACGGTAAGTCGTACGTACGCATGAACGCTACATTCATTTCTATTTCATATTTAATGGAATGAAATTATAATTATATAATGGTATAATATAATTACAGTATAATATAATGTATAATACCATTTACTCCATCTTTTATACATCCCACATATGGCATTAACGATTCAAATCACTTTGAGGGGGCGGTAGTCCGCACTTCCAAAAATGAAATTATCGCGTTTACCCAAAATGGATATCATAAAGGTATTCCATAAATAAAAAATACAGAATCATAAGGAAAAAAACATAATATATATCATATATAATAATAGTTTCATCATAATGGACACCATTATAGGTGTTAAAATAAGATTGAACAATCATCGTTTCGTGACGCAAAAATTCATCAACCACAGAAACAGTATGTTCTTTGACCATTAGACGAAGGTTTGTGTAAGTGTAAATAAAATCCTTCTCATAACAACATCATAGTATATTGAATATACTGGTGTTGTTAAAAAATAAAGGAATAAAAAGAGTTTAGGGGGATGGAGAAGAAAAATAAAACATAAGAACCCAAGAGAAAACACTACCTTTAAAATAGGTAACTCTTTTTGATTTGACCCAAAGGCATCCTTGGAAAGAATTCTGCCGAAAGTGAGGCTTCTAAAAGTAATAGAGGGATGTTGGGAGAGTATTTGGGCAGAGGTTGGCTGAGCCAAATGGATTGGAAGGTGTGAATAAGGTGGTAGTGGTGGAGGCCTTTTATAAGACGAGAGGAGGGACACTTTTGGAAAGTAATGAAATGTTACTTTATTATATAATGAGTTTCAGATTTTAAAGGTCCCAAACATATATATATAAAATCTATGGTGATAAGGGTTCGAAATATACTCATCCAATAGGCTTTGGACAAGTGTAATTCTTAGATTTTACATTATCCTTACATTTTATTAAAATCGTTAATTAGTGAGGAAATCACTGCATCATCATGGTGTCATTAAGAATATAATTTATTTAATGTATAAAAATTATAAAAAAATTACCATGACGTAGGAAATCTTTTTCAATTTCTAATTATAATTTATAGGCAAACATATAACTTGTATAACCCCATTTAAAAGTTGTTTTAGTAAAATAACTCATGTTTGTGACATTTTTATTTTATCATTAAATAAAAAGTTTTTAATGTCATTTTCCCACCAAAGTGGCTCCATAGGGTCCCCAAGATGAACCATGGATTTTATTGGTCGGCCATGACCCATACAATAGGGGTAGGACATGTGTCAAGGTCATTACATATTATTATAACATTATCTCTACCTTAAATTTCACTAATTAACTTTAATCACGATTAATTAAACTTAAAAGTTACTATTCACCAAAAAATTATTTTAAGTCCATTAAACCACATTTTACTTCTTAATTAAAACCATGTATGTCCGATTTTTGAAAATAAAATCACAGAAGTGTTAATGTTTCATTTAAATGAAAAATCCGTTTTTTAACTACCACTTAGTGGTTTCACTATTCATCAAAAATTGATACTTTTCAAAACAATGCCAAAATTTCACCCTAAGCTATAATTGATATTCCGAATTAAAAAAGGATGACTATTTTACAATATTCCAAACATATAAGTTTCATTAATTAATTTTATAATTAATTCTCGTTGTCACAACAAATAGGGTGTTTTTAAGAAACAATATATATCAAAAGATTGACAATTGTTTATGTCCAATTTCAAAGTGAAATTAATTCTAATGACTGCCATTGGATAAAATTGTAAAAATATATTCTAATTATACTTTAAAACCACTCAATAGTTTAATTTATCACTATAAATTATTTTTATTAAATAAGTTATTTTTAAGTATTTTTCACTATTCATAAAAAATTGGAAGTTCTCAGAAAAATACCAAAAATTAAACATAGGCTAATTTCAATATCCTGAATCCAAGAATGAAATCTATTTTGAAATATAAAATAAATATAATTTAAAAAGTGGGTATTACTATTCAAAATGGCTATTTTGATTGGTCGCGGTGTGTTAGAATCTCGAACTTGCGTACAATGCAAGCTATTGCATTATTGAAAGAGAAGCGTATCATGGAAGCTCGGGGTGTTACATTCTCCCCTCCCTCAATAAATTCTGTCCTCTCAATTTGAAATTTTTCTTTGAAAATAAAAGGTTGAAAATAGAAAATACGTTTGTGGAAAACCCACATCAGAAATAAGGTTAATAAAATTTAGCCTTAATAAGAGGGAAAGCGAAATGAAAAAGTCACCAAAAAATTATGATCTCGATAAGGAGAACATTGGTGGAAATTAGAGACATATAATTGGAGGAAAAATGTAAATATTTGTAGGGAGTGATTGAGGTCATCAATCACAAACATGTGTAAAATTGAGGGCCTCAAACCCTTCAATCTATGTTGATTTAAAATATTATCAGTTCAACAAGACATAAGGTATTAGAATAACACATTTTTGTTTTAATATCCCATTACTAACGTTTAAGAATTAATTTATTCATAGAATAAGAGATATGTATATATATATTTATTATGAAATGTAGAGTTTCAACCTTCAACTAATTTCTACCACAAACTCATATTTCACTCAAAAAGATAATAGAAATAAAAAATATTATATTTCTCCTAATCGTACAAGGTTCAAAAAATTTACACATACCATTTAGATTAGGAAAACTATTTTGTAATAACCAAGGACTTCTTGTAGGATAGTGGTAGGTAATAAAGGCCTTTCACACTATGGTTATGGGTTCGATTCGTACAGCTTTTTCCGACGCGACAGGTTATCCCCCAACCTGCAGGTTGTCCTTTTTCTAAAACTATAGTATTATAATATTCCAAAAATAATCTTCAAATGTGTTTTGACATTAAACAATACTATCCAAAGTTCAACTTAATCCTTTCCAACCTTTATTGTTCTCCAAAATACCTTTGTCCAGACTTTCTGTAAAAGGTCTCTAAATTCCAAAATCAATTGTAACATCAGATTCCCCAGACAAGGTAAAGTTTCTCTTATTGTAACATACTAAAAATATGATTACATTAATCATATTAAATCCTTCATGAAAAAAAGAAGTACTGCAGTACAATCCTTATATATATATATCACATTATCCTTATAACCAGAATATAATCCTTGAATCCAAAAGTACCAATACATTAGTTTTTCCACATCAACTATAGTAACAACATAAGATTGTCCTTGATCCCTTGGCCTTTTCTGAGATAAGTTTCCCTGAAGCTTAGGACATTCATTTACATAATTCCCAATTTCTCTACAATTGTAGCATTCAATATTGATAGCCTCTTTCTTTCCATTACAATCACGAGCCTGGTGACCTTTTTCTCCACATTTATAAAAAGCTCCCATTATTTTTAGGCATGTACCGGGGTGATTATTCCCTCAATTATCACATAATGGAAAATCCTCCTTTCCCATTTTTCCTTTATCTGTCTCTTGTTCCACCGTTCTCTTATTCTCTTTCATTACTTTGTTTTCATAAAACTTAGAGATTTCCTTTTCTGTCTTGATAGCACGTGAGAAAATATATTCATATGTTGAGAAAGATTTTGATACTAGAGATCGATGGAGAAATGGGTTTAACCCATTAAAGAAACGGTCAATCTTACTTCTTGGGTTACGTATATAATCTTCAGCATGCCTTGCTATCATTGTAAAGTTATCCTCATACTTTGCGACATTCTCATCCTCCTTTTGTCTCAGACTCAGAAATTGCCTTTCCATATCTGGTCGATGGTCACGAGGGAAGTATTTTTCTAAGAAAATCTCTTTGAACTCCCTCCATTCCATATTTGATACTTCATCATCTTCCTTTTTATTTTTAATCAACTTCCACCATTGATCAGCATCTCCAGTGAGGCGGTAAACTGTAATGACAACCTTCTCCCTTTCGCTACTCCCGAAGGCGTGAGATATTTTCTCTAAAGAGTTTACCCATTGCTCAACTAATAATGGATTTGTACCCCCATTAAATGTTGGCAGTTTCTGCCTCATGAAGCGGTCTAACATTGATCCTCCATGTTGCGGATCAGGGTGCTCCATACGAGTAATGTTATTATTCATAACTTGAGTGAGTTGTCCCAGTATGGTAATAAGTTGATCAGAACCAGTTGTATCTCTAGATCCACAATAATAATATTGAGTAGGAGGGAAATCCCCTCACTGAGTGCGTGCATTGATACGGTTTACATTCCTCCCACTAGGTTCCATTTCTAAACAATGGCATAAACTAGATTAGTTTATGAATTAAAATACAAAATTCCATACTTGTAAAACACCTAACATAAATTGAACTATTTATGGATATAATCCATAATCGTAAAAATGTTTTCTTTGAGGAATTATGTACTCATAAGACCTTCATAATGGTTTGTAAAGAAGATGATAATTATCCTAAGAATATCCCCCGGGAGTTTCGTAACCAAGAGTGTAGCAAGGCCCGTTGTCGTGCACCAGTTCTCATTCGAGTCTAGCTCAAAGTGATGTTTTTGGGTTTTACCCCTAGGTACTTCTGTGCCAGAGCCGCCTCTACCTGCTCGTATCCAGACATGGATGTATTGCTCGGAAAACTCATAAAATATATATAATACCAAAATTCTAGGAAGTTATTCTATACTAATCCTCAAAGTCCATCTTCGGGCTATGTGCTCTAATCGGAGTTAATCTAAATCTAGATTCCAAGGTTAGAACTAAACTGACTCTGATACCAACTATAACACCCCGAACCCAGTTACCCAGAGTCAGTGCATTATTGCGTAACATTGGCATGATCACAAAAGATCATGTCTCGAAAGACCGATTAGTTTAATAGCCTTGGAAACAGTAGATACATTCATAAATGTAACATTACATCATAAAGTGAAAAAATACAATAAAAAAGTCTCCATAGTCCACACTCATATCCTCTTCTGACTATCCCTGCAGGTCATTCATAAAATACTTCTTCACATCCTGGAAAATATTAAAACATTGAAAGGGGTGAGCTCAGATGCTCAGTAAGGATAATAATATAGAGGAAGCTTTCATAAATAAACATAAACATTTAAGTCAATGTATAACTAAAAAAATCCTTTTAAACATGAACTTAAACATAATTTGGCAAAAGTAAAATGAAATAATTCCATTTACTTATTCACATGGATATACTACTGGTCGAATAATCACATGTATTATCAATAACCACTTTCATAATGATATAATTCATAATGCAAGACTATCATAACCATGTAGCCAAGGCCTCGTGCCAAGACTACAAATAAGATTTTGTCAAGGCATTGTGCCAAGACATTAGTTTGTTTCATGAGACCTATCGATGCATCGAGGAGCTATAATGGGCTCCACCCGTCACTTATTAAGTCCAATGCATTCCTCATATGAATAGGTTTAAACATATCATAAACCATAACATAATCGTATCACAAAAAACATGCATAAAGGAAACATAACGTTTCCACATTTCAATAAAAAGATATCAATACAACACATTGATATAATAAACACCTTATCAAAACCATTTTCAATACCAAAATGAAAGAAAATTAAAACTTGGTATTTATTTTTCATTTTAAAAAAAGTTATGGCTTATAGAGGAAGCCGAAACTCAAATAATGGTCACGGCGGCGGAGAAGTCGCTGTCGCCGCATACATAGGAAAGAAAAACATTCCTTTTTTTCATTTAGTAAAATGATTCGTATAAAAATATTCCTTTTGAATAAATGTAAAATTCAAAAGTGTTTGTACACCTATAAAAGAAAATTGTGTATAAAACAAAATATTCCTCAATGAATGGTGATTGAGACGAAGTCCCCTAAAAAGATAATTTTTTAAATAAAATAGATCTATTATGTGTATTCACTATAAGTAAACATAAAAAAAGTAAAAATACAAGATAGGACATAATAATATCATGATATAATTTAAAAGTATGAGATTAACCCAAAGAATAGAAATTGGGTTAAGAAGTTCCCTTACCTTGTGTCCGACTTGACTCGATCGTTCTTTAATCTCCAGAATAATAAACTAGAGTTAATTTGTATTTGATTAAGAAACTTTTTCATGTTCATTATTCCTTTTATATCACTTATTACCATGTTATGAACATTATGTAATTATTTAAGTTAATAACGGTCATTTTGTCGATCTTTGGCACTTGAGTCAAAAATAAACATCGTATAATTACAAGTTGTTCATGTGGTGAAATATCCATTATATCCAGAATTATATTCATGATTTATATATCATATTTATAATATATATCCATTATATACATTCATTCATAACATTACGTAACATTTAGAGGTAAGAAATGAAATGCACCGTTCATGGAGACGGTAAGTCGTACATACGCATGAACGCTAATTTCATTTCTATTTCGTATTTAATGGAATGAAATTATAATTATATAAAGGGATAATATAATTACAGTATAATATAATGTATAATACCATTTACTCCATCCTTTATACATCCCACATATGGCATTAACGATTCAAATCACTTTGAGGGGGTGGTAGTCCGCACTTCCTAAAATGAAATTATCGCATTTCCCATAATGGAAATCAAAAAGGTATGACATAAATGAGAAATACAAAATCATAAGGAAAACAAAAACATAATATATGTCATATATAAAAATAGTGTCATCATAATGGCCACCATGAGAGGTGTTAAAAGAATATTGAACAATCATCGTTTTGTGAGAGAGAAATTCACCAACCACAGAAACAATATGTTCTTTGACCATTAGATGAGGGTGTGTGTAAGTGTAAATGAAATCATTCTCATAACAACATAATAGTATATTTAAGATACTGTTTTTGTTACAAAAGAAAGTAATAAAAAGATTTTATGGGGTTGGAGAAGCAAAATAATACATAAGAACACAATAGAAAACACTACCTTTAAAACGGGTAACTCTTTTTGATTTGAGCCAAAGGCTTCCTTGGGAAGAATTCGGCCCAAAGTGAGGCTTATAGGAGTAATAGAGGGATGTTAGGAGAGTATTTGGGCAGAGTTTGGCCGAGAAAAATGTCTTGGAAGGTGTGAATAAGGTGGTAGTGGTGGGGGCCTTTTATAAGAGGAGAGGAGGGGAACTCTTGGAAAGTAATGAAATGTTACTTTACTATATAATGAGTTTCAGATTTTAAAGGTCCCAAAATAATATATTTCTAGGCTAAGGTGATAAGGGTTAGAAATATACTCATACAATAGGCTTTGGACAAGGGTAATTCTTAGATTTTCCATTATCCTTCCATTTTTATAAAATCGTTAATTAATGAGGTAATCGCTGCATCATCATGGTGTCATTAGAAATTTAATTTATTTAATTTCTATAAATTATTAAAAAATTACCATGATGTAGGAAATATTTTTAGCTTTCTAATGAATATTTATAGGAAAAAATATGACTTGTATAACCCCATTTAAATGTTATTTTAGAAAACAACTCATGTTTGTGACATTTTTATTTTAACATTAAATAAAAGGTTTTTAATGTCATTTTCCTACCAAAGTGGCTCCATGGGGTCCCCATGTTTACCCATGTATTTTATTGGTCTTCCATGACTCATACAATAGGGGTAGGACATGTTTCAAGGTCATTTCATATTATTATAACATTATCTCTACCTTAAATTTCACTAATTACTTTTAATCGCGATTAATTAGACTAAAAAGTTACTATTCACCAAAAAATTATTTTAATCCCATTGAACCACATTTTACTTCCTAATGGAAATAATGTATTTCAGATTTTTGAAAATCAAATCACAGAAGTGGAATTGTTTCATTTAAACGAAAAATCAGTTTTTAACTACCACTTAGTAGTTTCACTATTCATCAAAAATTGAAGTTTTTCAAAATAATGCCAAAATTTCTCCCTAAGCTATAATTGATATTCTGAATTCAAAAATGATGTCTAGTTTTACGAAATTACAAACATATAAGTTGCATTAATTAATTTTATAATTAATTCCCGTTGTCACAACAAATAGCGTGTTTTTAAGAAACAATATATATCAAAAGATTGACAATTTTTTATGTCCAATTTCAAAGTGAAATTAATTCTAATGACCACCATTAGACAAAATGATAAAAATATATTCTAATTATACTTCAAAACCACTAAATATTATAATTTATCACTATAATTTATTTTGATTAAAATATTTGTTTTTATGTATTTTTCACTATTCATAAAAAATTGGAAGTTCTCAGAAAAATACCAAAAATTCAACATAGGATAATTTCGATATCCCGAACCCAAAAATGATGTCCATTTAAAATATAAAATATATATAATTTCAAAAAGTGTGTATTACTATTCATAATGGCTATTTTGGTTGGTCGCGGTGTGTTAGAATCTCGAACTTGTGTACAATGCAAGCTATTTTATTATTGAAATAGAAGCGTATCGTGGAAGCTCGGGGTGTTACACAAACCCTATATTGGGGATTGAAGGGACTGATGAATCATGAGGGTAAAATTCATCACAAACAAATAATTTGAAAACTTATACATCATGAGACCTTTTGGAATTTATGATCTCCCTCCTCAAACTCCAAAGGTGTCAATAATCAATCCATATTGATATTTTTATGGTATTGAGAGGCCTATCAAAAACTTATCTATTATCACCCACGTCAAATATTTCCCCATCTGAATTGAATCGATAATAATTATCATGTAAATGGATGAAAAACATGGTTTCCCAAATAAACACGTCATTGTTTACCTGAAAATGGTTGATTGTTAGTTATTTTGTAATTTAAATCCATGAAAGGTGAGTTATTCTTCCATAATTAGTTGAAATAAAAAACACAATACCTCATCAAATCATCGAGAACCTGAGTAGTTTGGTCATTCTTTCCATTAGTAAGCAGATCAAACACTATATTCAACTGAAATTGAGTCCCAAATGCATCCTATAAACCTACCCACAGACAAAATATGAATAACTAATATCTATACTATAATATTATCAAAAGAACCCCATGAAATAAAAATATTATTTCATGTAAAAATGTAATATGATATCCACTATGTTCGACTTTAGAATATCAAAGAAGTTTTGTGACATCATAAATTGGTTGACGATAACAAAGATAACATTGTGTCCTCTAATTGATAAGAAATTCTCATAATTAAATCCATAAAAATACCTTCCCACTTCCTCTCTGAAACATAAATGGGTTTTTATAAGCATACTATAACCTGGTGCTCCACATTTTCTTATTTATAGGAGAGACACAATGAGTCATACTGGGAAACATTCTGCATCATACATTTCATATAAAACTAATTCATGTGGACTTTGTATATGTTTATCATTATATGATATACAACAAAGGGAGAATTATAGAAATCCATTATCACCTCCTCATATAGGGAGATTGAACGCATCATCTATCATTGAATATGGATTATGTGATCCCCACCATTGGAATAACATTCCTGTGTATGACTTGATATTATATTGTCGATCAAAACCTCACAATTTATGTCTCCAAGATGGTCGTATATGATGAGTTGAAGAAGAATATAGGACACCATTATCTAATAAATAAATAAAATTCTCCCACAACATCACCAAAATCTATATTTTTTGGTGGTTTAATAAATGAATTCTAATTTTTAAAATATTTTAGCCAAGTTTTATATAAAACCTACACTAATAATTTTTTTTTTCACACACCCGACACTTCTCCCCTGACCCCCTCACCCAGACCCCCACAACCCCACAACCCCCCGACCACCTGAAGACCTACCATTTCTAACCCTCACTTCCCCTCTCTGCATGTCTCGACCCTCACTGCTCATTTTCCACTCCTAACAACACCACATTGCGCCTCACCACTAATACCTACAATCATTGATTTCATAAGGCCTCAACGACTCTATTAGAAGATCCTAACCGAAGCTCTTTCCTCCTAGAGTACGCTCACACTGTCTACACCTGTGTGTAATTGTCGAATCTTCTCTCATAGGAGTCTCTAATCATAAGGATCAAGCCAACGACTCTATTGGAATCTCTGATATCTAAAGGAGAGTCATGGGAATTAAAGAGTGACTGAAACCTGTGTCTATAAGTACTGCTGCTATGGTGGAGTAGACCTAGATCATACCTAGAATCATCTATAGAGTTCAATGGTTGTAGGCGTCATCTTCCTTGAGCTGAGCACGTCCCTGTCCACCTTCTCCCTGTGGTCGGGGTGGACAACGTGGAGTTGGTGGTAGTAGAACCTCGAACTGTTTTCCACCACATACTACATGACCTACTCCTCTACCACCTATGTCACCCTACAGACCACCTCTCTCGAATAATTTCCTCTACCTTGGTAGTCCCTCAACCGTTTTCTGATCGTCTATATGGATGGTCATGCAGTCACGAGCCATGTGTCCCTACCCGTTGCATGTGTAGCATAGTCTGCTCCTCTGCTGCAATGCTCTACCTTGTGAGTCTCTCATCTCCGACCCTACGTCCTATAGTCATCCACTAGAAGGAATGATCTGCATGGAACTCTTTTTGATCATCATAATACTTGACATAGATGAAACTATTACGTGTCGCCCCGATGGTGGGTCTCACGGTTGGTGTCTACTCAGCAGTGAAAATCTCTACCAAGAGTGATGTCTCACGCACTCCATCATGAGTCGGAATACTGAGAGATTCCATCAAAGCTTTGATCTCCCATCGGAGTCCCATGATCAATGATCTGAGCCCTGACGAAAGTCTGCCACACCATATTATTGAAGTAGTGTGAGCAGTAGGTGAACCTCGCTGAGTACTAGTCCACAATTAGATTTCCTTGCCACAAGTGTAGCAGCTTATATATATGCACATAGCCTAGAGTCTCTAGAATGAACTCTTCCTAGAAGAGGCCATCGAAATATGAACAGGAGAGTGTTACCACATCGTGTATCTGGAGCGCCATGCTCCACTATCTCCCTACAATATCCTGAAAACGAATGGCAGCTAGGATCACCATCTGGTCAGCTGGTGTCCCATCAAGGTGAAAAACTCTGGCCATAGCCTCTATCCAGTCCTCAACTGCCTTCAGATCCTTCCCACATCAAAACCTGTGAGTCCTCTGCTACATGAACTTGTGAAACTTTCTCTTTCAGCATACATCGACCATTAGTGGGGCTAGTCGAAACGGTTAACCAATGTGTATTTGTGTTGTTGGTATACCACCTGATGGTACTATCATTATAAGAGGTCCTTGTACTGAAGCCTCATCACTCGGTTGGACGTCATTGTGTACTCTCTCAAAAATCATGTTTGGCTATCTACGAGGTTGAATCCTGAAAAGAAACAAGTGTGCCACTATTATTAACTTATACCTAGTGAGATGACTCAAAAGGGATGAACTAAAAACATCTATGAGATACATGTAATTCATGTTTTTGTGCACCGAGTCAGAAATGAGAATTCAGGGTCCTAGTGTATGGATACATCTACCACTGCACCAAAACTAGACTCCCTGAACTAAAACAACAATAAAAAACATAACACTATTACTACATTGGAAAGATCAGAGTCCTAGTTCTTCAGTAGACCCATCCCCTCTGATACCACTTTGTCACGACTTGTCCCCTAGGGCTCATGTCGTGTCTATCCCAAGCCCACCTTCAATAGGACAGGGGATGGATAATAACACTGAAAAGGTGTATCCCTATATAGGAAGGAATTGACTTTAAACATGTACAAATACACAGACCAAGAACAAAATAAGATCCAACCTCGAAGTAAACTACTTTAGTAAAGAGAAAACTAAATGTAAAGGGGTTGGAATACAGGCCAACTAAAAAGTATAAGTACAAATGAAAAGATAAAACTGCTCCTAGATCATCCATCAAGGATCCTACCTACTTTGTAGGTACAGATTGTCTCCACAGCACTCCATGTCATCCCATCTCCTCTCTGTACCACCTGGTCCTGGCTCCCTCAAGTCTCAGCCCAGCTGCTCGTCATCTACATAAGACACAATAAGGTGCGGGAAAACCCCGTGCATGTGTGAATATAATAATACCTAGTAGATGACACTGAGACCCCCAAAGGCCTCTCAATGATCCACAAAAGAAATCATCACATGATACACCTCATTCTAATATCACAAGCATGATCTAAAATCATGATCCACAATGAAAAAAAGACATATCACTCCATGTATGCAACTTAGAGATCAGGAATATAGATGACTAATCTTATTCTATATCATGTTATTCCATTAGATGTTCTAATTATGATCTACAAGAATTTGTTCTACTATTGGTCAACTCTTGGATGTAAGTCACTCCTCCATGACGAGCCACTATTAGGTGGGTCCTCGTGGAGTCACGCTACTAATGATCTACACAGGGTTTCTAGAATGTTGATCCACATAGGGTTGCTGGAATGTTGATCCACACAATGTCACTGGAATGCTGATCCACACAGGGTCGATGAATGTTGATCCACATAGGGTCGCTAGTTGTTGATCCCCGCAGGGTCGCTAAAAGCTGATCCTCAATGGTCCTCTCTAAAATTGGTCCTCGTTGGGTAGCTACGATGTTGATCCACTCAGGGTCACTATAATGCTGATCCACACTGGGTCTCTACATCAAATATAGTCAGTCACATCATTCCCACTAAAAACACGCTTGTTTATGGGAGAACCACTCCTCAAGACATCAGTCATATTTCAACTGCTACGATGTCTCGAAAAAAATGCATACCAAAGGGACCACCCAGTTAGAGGGGCCCAAACATGTCAGTCGATGCATCGATCTGACACCTGGTTTGTGAGTTATGGGACCTTTTGCAAAAAGGGCCTGATTGGATTCATGTCTTATCAAACACACGTTACATGTCATACTCTGTCAAAACCTACTCAGAGTATTTCCAAAGGACCGACTTGTCACAAGGGTCCTAATTCCATAGATAGTGCGTCTATCAGATGACCAGTTTGTGAGTTACATGACTTTCATGAAATAAGGGTGATCTCAACTCAGTCCGGACTGGCTCAGTCATGCCCATGTGAATTTTCCCAAAGGGATGCTTCCCAATAGGGATGCCAAATCCACTGACAGCGTGTCGAATTGTCACTCAGTTCGTCAGTTCTGGGTGTCTCTTTATTCGGGGACTGGTTCGGTAGGGGACCTATCTAACATAGTTAGACTGGCCTAATGAAACAAGCCCTTGGTTTTGTCAGACCTCTCCCGGGTCTGACACATTATGGGTTTTCACGTTTCAGAGGGTTCGGCCCGTCGGGCGGCCCAGTTCAGTTCACAGCCTCAAGCCCTAGTAGTCTTGGCCAGTCGGGTGGGTCTTGGAAGACCCGTAGTATCCAGCCTAGCTGCGGGTTTGTTCTGGCCCCCTGGTGGGTCTGGCCCTCTGGGTGGGTCCTGTCTGCTGGGAGGGTCTGGCCCACCCACATCCTAATCGGTCCAACTGAAGGCAAACCACTGTTTCCTGCTGGCCTCACGATTGTAGGGCTGTTTCACTAGCCGGTGGGGAACTACCCTACCGGATGAACTGTCAACTGTTTGGCTATCCAATTTCAGATAACATGGCGTGGCGTGGAGGCACCCCACCCTCTTCCAACCGTGTCCCACCGTAGGCACCTATGTGTTCTGCCCTTTGTCCTATACGTTCGGCTCGGGCCAGCCATTGTGGCGCGTGACGACAATCCTCATTCCACTATATGAGACCGGTCATCGTGGGTCTCCTCTAGCAACCACTGGCCGTCACCAACACGGAACACCAAAAGTTTCTTCTCTATGCCACCAGACGCGCTCCAGTTGTCTGTTTTTTATGCTGTAAATTCCATTGAGGTCCTTGAGGACCCGTCATTGCTGTGTATTCTCTAGTTTCATCATTCCGCTCTGTTTGGAAAACTATTCGAGAATAACAGAAAAATACCATAGAATCAGAGGGTCCTGTCCTTGTTCATTTGGCTCATGTCCTCCACATGGGAATTTCATCAAGCAATCAACAATTTAACTCATAAAGATAAACTTTACAATAATCCCCCTACCTGGATTAGACTTACACTATCAAGGATCGGTAAAGCCTTCTTCGTCATTGTCATCAGTTCATGAATCGGTGGCAATCACCACTGCTTGCTCGAATAGGTCTCATCCTGCATGTGGTTGGCATCACGGCACATTTCCATACCTTCATCGTTTGGGGAAGCTGTGCCAACACCCCTCCCAGAGCACTATATGAATAAGAGGGGGGAGTGGTGGTCTTTTTCCTGTGGAATTTATGATGTTTATTTAATTAATGAACCTCCCAAATTCTGATGGCACAATTACAAACAAGGAGGATTCAATTAAAAATAATGGCTTGACATGTCCTCGGTCCCTCCACCACCACTTGTCCATTGGTGGAAATGAAAAGGTGGAAAATAAATAAAATAAAATAACATGTTATCTTTATTAAGCATTCAAAATCCCACAAAAATTACTTTTTTACATGATCTACTATTGTCGATGTGACGCCCCCCATAAGAGAATCTTGATGTTGCGGATCCAACAGTTCCCTCAGATTTTTAATCTGAGCACCGGTTCAAAGGACAGAAAATGCCACCCATGCGTTTACTAAATGCACCATTAAAAAATTTAACAATTTTTTTTGGGGCACACTAGGCCTCGAAATCACACGCCATCAATTTTCACAGATTCATTATAATTCCAGATATTTTAAAACAATTAAATGGAAAATACATGTGTTTAAAAAATTAATATTTTTGGGGATTCATTTGCATTCACATATTATGATTAGGAATATAGGATCATATGCCAAAGAAATTAGGTTATGTGTTTTAAACTAGTACATTTATTTTTATTTATTATTCAATATTTTAAAGTAAGATTTTTTTGTTTTATCATGTGACATATATTTTTCCATTGTATTGTGATATATATTTTCATTACATAGTTTATCATGTGCATATTGTAATATATATATGTGTGTGTGTGTGACTCTGAATAATTTAGATGGATGAATTATCTTGGTTAATATTATGATTTATATACATTTGGTTTTGAGAAATTTATTTTGAATATATATAATAATAAAGATCATTATTAATTATTTCAGTTTTCTAAATTATTCATTCAAATTTCATATGATTTCTCCCTAATGGAGGCTTATGGGATCGAAAGATAACATCGATCATGATACTAATATTATGGAGGATTCCAATGTTCCACTGTGTATTATGTTGGATGGTGTGATAGAGTAAGATACTAAAATATATATAGTGGTGAAGGTAGAGGGACACCTTATTTTGAAGTCCTTTCACTTATTCTTTCCCTAAGAGGGGTAGCGATTTTCCATCATTTACTTTTTCATATATTACATCTACAACATCCACCATTTTTTCAACAAACTGGTTCATCGTAGTATTTATAGTACAAGATAGAATATCTCTAATTATTCATTCAACATTTATCCTACTCAATTAAACTAGTTTTGTTTTGTTTTGGTTGAATATTTCTTATGTCAAAGAGTTTCAATTTCCTTATGTAGGGATTTTTAAATGGATATAGTCAATCCTTCTTATTTCACTTTTTTAAGGAACATTCAGTTGGTGGTACTTGTAACCTCATTATAGTTATTGGATTATTATAATTTGATTTCATGATCTCATGTTATCATCTTTAGAGGCGTTCATTTCTCTACTGAATAACTCATTAACATGTCCCATGAAGTCATGAATATTCTCAACATAACATTCAATGATGTAATAAATGATGTTAATTGATTTATAATACACATTGTCTATCATTTCCCAATCCTCGTCATAGTAGTAATGTTTCCCACATAATACTCGAACATTCATTATCTCTATATTCACTTCCAGAAGCCACTAATAAGGTCAATGGTGTCTTTATCCATACATGTAAATTTAATTCAGGAAATTAAATGAAATATGATAAATAAAATCACAGATATACCTTAAATAGATAAATTTTAATAACTCATCCTTTATCATCATCAATCCACCAATTAAATCAATGAAAAAAAATGTTTGAAAATGTGTCCAATAAATAAAAAAGACTATCATGATAGTAGCTTAATAGTTTTGAGAATAATATTGTTCCTCTATTAATTATTTAAATTAGATTGTGATACTTTTTTAAATGAAATCATGAATGAAATTTTTTATTAAAAATGGATCTCAACATTTATTTTTCTTCTAGGGTTTCTTAATGGGTTTTCAATTAGAAATTTTACTCTTTTACTCATAAATTTCCTCAAAAATAGACTTTATGGATTTCAATTATCCTATTTAAAACCCATCATTACTTACCATATGTATTTATATAAGAAAATAGTATTTGACATATTCATTTTTTAAACCAGAATATATGAATCTCTTTTCCAATTTAGTAATAGTTATGTGTTTTAATTTTTTAGTAATGTGTAGGCACATTATGATATATATAGAAAAACGTTGGATCACATTACTAAGGAACACAACTCAATATGCTACGGATTTGAAAGATTTTTTAGATTTTTCAATTTCCAAATGATCTATTGATGGGAAAATAAGATTCCCATGTCCTAAATGTAAATTTATAAAATGGTTGATGAGAAATAACATATATGAAATCTTGATATTAAATCAATTGACTACCAAGTATTTATTTTGGATTTGTCATGGAGAATTGAATGTTACGGAAACATTGAGAACTGATGTCAATCAACAAAATGAGCTTCCAACTTCATCAAAAACAAAAAATGAAAATAAAAACTCTATAAATGATGCATTCAACATTGAAAGACACAAAAAAAATATTTGAACAAAATGTTGAGGGTTCTATAAATTTCAACATGGAATGTGCTTTTTTTAGAATGTAGGATAACCAAATCAAGACTGTATAATAGAATTTGATCCTCCTCTTTAATATGTGGAGACTAATGTAAGATAAAACTTCACTGAGAAGAAAAATGTGTTTCATTGTTTAGTTGATGATAGAAATTAAGATTTGTATAGTGGTTGTTTTAAATATTCCAAAAATTAGTTTATGATCAAGTTGAACCATATAAAATGTCTACATGGAATTAAAAATAATGAAATGTACATGATATTCAAATTATTGTTTGATGAATTTCTTAAAACAATGATCCTTGATAATTTTTATGATATGAATAATACTGTTAAAAATATTGGTCTTAATTATAAAAAAAACCATTGGAATCCCAATGATTATATACATTATTGGGGAGAATAATCTTTCAGATATGACTAAAAAATGTTATTCTTCTTTATGGAAGTCTATTGGGGATGTCGGATGTCCAAATAAACATATTACATTGATGTAGATGAAAAGAACACACCTATAGATATTCTACCTTACTTTCTGTTAAACCATCATTTTCATATATTATTCATGTCATCATAAACCTCCAAACACAAGCAGTGGAATTATGTTGAGAATAACGAAGATGGGTAAATGAGACATCTATGAGAATAAAAATCATGGAAGAAATTTGATTCCTTAAATTTAAATTTCTCATATGATCCTAGGAATGATTGATTAGTATTGGGAATAGATGGATTCTACCCATTTGGGTCATTGAGTACCAGTTATAGTATTTGGTCTGTTGTTTTGATCCCGTAAAATATCCCTCTGTAGATGTGTATGAAAAAAAAGTCTTTTATCATTTTATTGATTTTTCATGAAAAAGGTTCTTAGAAATAAAATTAAAGTATACCTGCTACATTAAATTGGTGAATTACAGGAGTTACTGTTCATTGGTGTTGAGATATATGATTCATATTCTAGAACAATGTTAAAAAGGAATTATTTAATAATGTGGACCATGAGTGACTTCCCTGGACATGTGAATTTAGCTAGATGGAACACTTATATAGGTTTCGATTCTTCGGTTTGAATCTTTTATTTTGAGTCAGATCTTCTACCTCATAGGGGAAATTGGTTCTTCTAGTGTAATCAATGATTTCTTGATGCATGTAACATATTTCGATTGAAAAAGTCAAAATTCAATGGATTCATTGATCGTAGACCACCTCCAAAGTTTTGAACAGGTTTTGAAATATTCAAATTACATTTAAATGTTGAAAAAGAATTCATGAAGGTATATCTTTTTAATGACATTGTTAAATGTGTTTGGAGTGCATCATCAGTTGAAATTGGAATGAAAAGATTGAATACAAATGTATATTCTTCTAACTTCCATATTGTTAATTTAATCTTTTGCATCATAATCATGATGTGATTCATATTGAGAATAATGTTTGTGACAATTAGATATTCACAATGCTTAGTGAGCATAGAATATCGAAGGATCTTCTCAATTCTAGGAAGGACTTACAATAAATGGACATAAAGTGTGATCTATGGCTATATGAGAATAGAAAGTATGTATGAAAATTATTTCAATGAAAAATAAGGATAAATATGCGTTCCATTGAATTTTAAAACATGTGATGGCGTCTTATGGGCATTAATGTATTATGTTTTTGGGTGTTGACATAATTCATCGCAGGTTACGTGGATTGAAAATCTTTGATTCCAAAATTTTGTTATATTAGTTACTACCATTTCCATTGAATTCAATATTTACTGAAATGTTTAATGCTGTTGTACACCAATTTTTCACATTTTTTAGACAAATATGTGAGAAAAATATATATCCATTTCATCTTGACATCATTTAGAAGAGATTTTTAATGATACTTTTTTCAATGAAGATGATATTTTCTCATTCGTTTTTATAGTCATGATGCATTTACTATGAATTTGGTTGGGGAATCTATATTCGGAGGCCCCATATATTATTGACTGATGTATCTAATTGAGAGGTACATTATTTATATAATTTTCATTTTAGTAAAAATTTATTGTGACTTCATTGAATAAATAATTATGTTTTTTTATTTTATTTCATAGATATGTTGGGAATATGATATTGTACATGAAAAATAAAACTCAACCAGAAGGCTATATTTCTGAATGTTATTTGGTTGAGGAAATCCTTTCCATTTATTCTAGATTTTTAGAAGATTGTGAGATAAGATTTAATCATGTTGGATGTGCTGATGACACATCGACTCAATCCGATATATATGGGGAATCAAAAATCTTTCCTACTATTGGCCAATTAGTTGGGAGGAGCACATATGATACACTAATAGAAATAGATTTTTTATTGGCACAAAGATATATGTTAATGAATAGTGAAATTGTAGATAAATTTATTGATGTGTTTAGGACACAAGAAAAATAGATGAATGAGTGGATGAACCTGAAAATAGAATGATATATAAAATGTATTTAATAAATAGCATGTTGAATGGTTTTCATTACATGTAAGTTCATAAATATAGCAATCAATATGGATATCAGCTTGATACATATATTTTGTAACTCAAAAATTGTATATTAGTTTTTTAAAATCATGAATACTAATACTCAATAATATTTGTGAGAATATTTTATGTTTCTTGATTAAGGTCTTATAAAATAAGGTAGACTGAATGATGCATACAACATGAATAGAATTAGATTATGTAAAATTGATCAGGAAGATAGTTTGAAAACATAGAATAGTTTCATATTAATGTTTTTTGATGATGGATACAACTTATTGTTGAATGATATTATTGAATTAAACTTCCATGGGAAATTTTGAGCAGTTTTATTCAAATTTATTTGGGTGGATATGATCACGGTTTTTAAAACGGATTCCTTGGAATTTACATCAATGAATTTCTCTCACATGATGGATGTTGGTGACCATGAACTACAGGATCCATATATCTTATCATCTTAAGTGAAAATGTTATATTATGTGAAATATTTCATAGATTAATGGTGGAGTGTAGTTGGTCACTCAGAACCAAGAGACTATTTTGAAATGGGTGATGAAGTGTAAGATTTGACCTCTAACATTGAATCCCATCATAATAAATAAGAAGACGTATTTTTCCATCGTGATATTGAAAATAATTGTATTTCAAAGGATGATAATGTATATTATGTAAAAATAAGGTAGGAAAAAGACATGACTGATAGAAAAAACGATTGCATGTGTAGTTAACCATTCATTTATCAACCACATATGTAATTTGAGAAGAAATTCATTATCATTGTAGTATTTTTTTGTTTATTAGTACTATGTATCTCATATAATTTATATTTATTCTTCATTAATTTTATGAAATATAAGTTCTGAACTTAATTTTATTTCACTAAATGAATGGAATTATAAGGAAGAAGTGTTATAATTATTGTAGTCAACTCCCAGATGTCCTTTAATAGACCACACCAACAGATGATGATCATTTTTTCTCTCTCCCAATGACATCTGAGACACCATCCGTTTGCCCCCATTCACCATCTGTCACACCCTCTGTCAGCCTCCCATCAGTAGCTCAGTTGATGCCTTCCCATTTAGCAGCCTCACCAGTGAGGGAGTTGGGCACCATTCCTATTTCCTTCCAATGATATTGGAGGGTGACTTTAATAGGTACAAATTTTAAAATGACTGAATATATTTTAATATTTTAGACTACAAACTAATTTTTCATTAAAAATGGAAAAAAATATACTATATAGAAAACATTGAAAAGATCATATGAATGGAATCTTACTGGACTGAATATAGTTTTACCATTTTAATCTTATATGGTCCCTATAGATGAATCCATGAGATTACTTGGCCATATTCTAGTCTAGCTAGCAGTGAAGCCGACAACACATTCCATTACATAGGATGAATGGATGGATATGTCATTATCATGGTAAAATTATTTTTATGATTAAAATGCAATGGTAATTTTAATACAACATGGTTTAATTGAATGTAAATTTTTTTAAAGAAAAATAATTTCAAAATTAATCCATGTTTATATATGTTTTTCCAATTTACCGTTGTTTATATGCTAGCATGAATGTGGATATTAAAAAATTTGGGTAGTGAAATGGATGATTTTATATATGGATTATGGAATAAAGTCAAGAGTACTTTGTTATGCACCCAAAAAAATGAATGATAATGTACCCAATGGGGTACCTAGAGAGAAATTGAATATTTCTATTAATAGAAATTGTGATGAGAAGAACATGGTATTTAAATATATATTATTAAATTAATCCCATTGGACAGTTATACATATATATGAAATTACATACATTACTAATTTATTACTTGTTCTTTTATTCATGATCATTCACAGAAGAATTCATTGAGTCGGGCTAAGTAAATCATCCCTCACATTACGGGGTCCAAGAGTTTTTCTAGATACCGATCGACTCATGTAATCTTTTCATTATTTTAAATATTACAAAGATAATATTATCAATTTAATATATTACATATATATATATATATATATATTTTATTAATGCATTCATAATGTTTACGGTACCATGAATATCGAACTCAAGTGTGTTTGGATGATCATAAAAATTTTTATGGGAGTTTGGTTAATGAGACCACTATAGAAGTCGGGATATGAATTAATTTTTCATTATGGAATCATATTATTTTTAGTCACTATGAAAATATATATTTCTTATAAAATGACTAATATGTTATTTATAGTTAAAAAATAAATAACTATGGGATGGAAATCCCATGAAGACCTACTTAGTGTCCTAGGACTACCTAGCTGGTAAATCCCTTATGAATGAGCATCCTGGTCACATGTGAAAGATGGGTTTGGGGCCATTACTATCTGAGATCTTTAGTAGGATATCGGGGACTTCCATCGGTTATAATCTTGGTTATAGTCACACCCTACCTGGAGATGTTGATAAAGTGTTTGATTCTATGGAAAACACAATTCCGAAACCTAGGGCTTCAATATACTCTTGACAGAAAGAATCTATTTATTTATATTAGAAGATGACCAGATATGTCCTTAGTGTTATTGTGTCGATGAATGGCGATGAGTAGGTATATCACACAAATTAAAAGGCATTTATTTTGAAAAAAGTTATTGTTTTTAGGTTTAAAAATAAATATACAATATTATTTCATTTACAATATAATTTTATTACAGGTGACAGTAGACGGTAGTAATGATAGAGATGGAGTGGGTGATGAGTAATGTACATCATTTCATATTGATTAGTGGTGTTTTTTATGTTTCTGAATAATATGGAAAGAGGGGGTTTGTGCATGTATCATGTGTGTCACAATGTAACCAACTACCATTGTCATTTCCTATTATTTTCTTGATTTCCTGTGTTTGAAGCTACTGAAAACCATGCAGGGATATATTGACACTCATCCATTCATAGAAATATTGGATTGAATATGATTAAAATAACTATCTTGCAATTGTCTTCATGCTATTCAGTGAAAACAATATTATATTATATTTTATCATTATAAAACATCCTTTCCATAATCCATTAAATTAATACATTAGTGGAATTTCATTCTTGTTGGAATACCTCAATGTAATGTTCATTCATTATGGTTATAAATTCTCTCTCCATTTTTACAATATCAGGAAATATTTTATTTACATGAAGACTATTCATGTGCTTGTTTACCGATCACATTGTTTTTGTTTATATCTTGTAGTTACCAAACCACTTTTATCATTTATGTTCCATCATCCCTTTACATCAGTCTCTTTACATCATCATTAATGATGTATATATTTATGCATTCTTCCTCTCAAATACTTCCATGGACTCCCACATTCCCAAGGACACTGATGGTTTTACCCATATAATATCTCCTCATAGCACCACATTAATATTTCTACACCAAAAAGAATCATATAATTATCACCCTATAATCCCACTATTAACTATCCCTTAAAAAATTCTAAATTTTAATCATGACTCATACCTTATAAATTCAATTTTAGATCAAAGGAAAAATAAATTTGATAGGTTTAACTATTTTTAAAAAATATATAAATCTTTTGGATGATAATTATTGTTCTATTATATACTAATAATTTTTTTTTATTATTCATCATTTGTTAATATACGTTAATTGATAGTGGGTGTTATTTTGGATTAAAATAGGGGTTTCTTATTGTTTTTTAATATGAAAAATTAGTTTCACAAATCCATACACCATAATAAATATACAATTATAAATTTTTTGTATAGATATTTTGTTCTATTAATACTTGTAAAAATAATTTTTAGTACTTATATATTCACTGTAGAATTATATAATAATGTGAATTATACTTATATAAGTTTTTATGCATAATTTTATCCCATGTTCTTTAGTGAATATTGTTGAGACTATTGTGGAAGGAGTGAGTATATGATACGGTTGATATGATCGGTGTTTTTTATTATTTTGTTATCATATAAATCATGAGTATATGTGTTTTATGGTAATTTATTTTATGTGATGTTTGTTCTATGGTTTTTTAAATCATTTGAAGAAAATGAATAAATCTGTAGATTGTAATGTGAATACATACTTATTTAATTATTTGTTGTAGTTTATGATATAGATAAACACTAGAGAGAGAGAGAGGATACGATAGATACTATACACATTGAATAGAAAATACATAGAGATTATCCATATTGGATAAATGGAAAAAATAAGATAGGAGAATAAGTGGTTGTGTGCATGTTTTGTTCATAAAATGTGGATAAATGATTTTTTAATTTTCAAGGGAAAAAGAAGAATAATAATAAACCAAAATCAATAACACTCAAGCTGTCCAATTAGGGATGTGTTTAACACTCAGAGGGGCCAAATCATATGTTGGTGAATTTTTATCCAATTAAAAACATTTTAGACCATATCCTTTTGTCTCTAGACTTATTAAGGTTATTAGTTCTTTCATTATATAATATTAACATCATTTTTTCATTACAAAAAATTAAAACACACACCAACATATGTGTTAGAACATATATAAAAGGATAACCCCTCAAAATGAGAAGTAAAATCATTTATATAACATGTATTCTTCCAATATTACACAAACCACTGGTATCGACATATAGGTACAAATTAATACGTTTTATCGTTGAACTTATTTTACATGCTTCTAGACTATGTTTTAGTTCATACTGCACTATTTCAAAATCTCACTATGCGTTTATACTACAATCCATATAGTTTAAAATAGAGTTTTCTAATAATAATATGTCTTTCAATTGTATACACTATCTCATTCCATGGATGTTACAAATTGTTATTTTCATTATATACATTCACAATAGAAAGAAACCTATTCACTTATTTTTCACAACACATGAGCAAAACTTCTTCTTCTTATACTTTAAAAAAATCAAAGGGTATATATTATCACTTATTCTTCTTATATTCTTTTAGAAATTCATGATTCTACTTTTTTTTTTGAAAAATGAACTACAAAACATATTTCTTCCCCTTTCTTCCATACAAAACAATGTTTCTTAAAATCATCAAGTAATAATATAATTTTTTATCCATATATGGACTCTACATATTTGACACTTTAAAATAAAATACCATATTCATATTAGTCTTACACAGTAGTATTAACAACTATTTCTCAATTGAAATTTAATTTTGAATTCAAATTCATGATTCCAAATTCTTTTAATCAATTTTCAATTTATATTTATTCTTTTCAATCCATTATATCAAATTAGACTTTATAGTCAACATTGATGATTTTAAATGACTATATAGATCATTTATGGGAGGATATTGGGTCAGAAAAGGGAAATTTCTTTATATCCACTTCAATTTGGCATTATCCTTTTAAAAAAATGGAACCATGATGTGTGGGAACTTGATTTGGTAGAAAATTAATGAACCATGAATAGATTTTTACCTTGTATGATTTGATAAATGGAATAGATAAATGGAATTTGGTATCTTTAAATGGTATTTAAATCATTTTACATGTTTTCGAAAATTACAATGGTTTATTTTATTGAGAACAATTATTAGTTGTTGGGTTTGAAGCCAAATATTGTTTTAATTGTGGGTTTACCTTATTTTGTGTTTTATTTTATTTAAAGGTATGGTGTGGTTTTATAATGTTAAAAATATTTTTCTGTGACATAATTAGTTATGATAATGTTTGATGTGTAATGAACTTTTTTTATATGTTCCCTTCATATGTTTTTATGGTATTGGGGATATAGAATCTGCTTCCATTTTTATTTAAAAAATATATATAGAGGCCTTTAAAAATTAAAATATATGTTGATATATTTTTTATCATTGGAAATTAAAACTACCTTTAAATTCTAAAATATATTTATATTGGTAGATTTATTGGTTGTAGTAGAGTTTTCCATGAAAAAAAACGAAAATATTTAGTATAGATTTTTACTCCCTCTAAATCATTACCATATTTTTAATCATAAAACATATGTCAAAACCAATAAAAGAACCTATAAATATGGTTTCTATGACACATACCAAAAACCACCACCAAATGGATAACACCACCACATATTGGATGCAGACACCAGTTTTACTAGTGGTTTTATAAAACCGTCGCAAGACCATATAGCAATGTTTTAAACAACATCCATGTTAAAAAACACCACTATATTATAATTTTCATATAGTGAAAATATAACATGGATAGTGATAATGTGGTAAAATACTCATATTAATTCCAATAAAAATGATAATGGGGATTCCTACTAGAGGAATTATCCACCACATTTCCCTTCCCCCATGTACAGACAATATCAATGTTGCATTTTTAGGAACATAGTTAAATTCCTCTATATCATGATAAGATCTCTCTGATTAATGATGTGTCTATGAATCTTATTGTCTATAATGTCTATGAACATATCAATAAGAAACTCATGCATCCCAATATTTATGCAAAACACCACTACTTCCATCTACAAATCATACATTGTGTAATTTTTATCATGTAATCTCAACGACCTGCGCTCGTAACAAATCACTACATCCATGTACATCATACAAAAAAACATCCTAAACCAATAAGCATCAATGAAGACCATGTTACCGACTTCCTCTTATGGAAGCCTTAGGATTGGATCAAGTGTTATCCTTCACTTTATCTCATCCAAATTTACCTATAATTTCTTAGAATAAATTAATGTATTCCCCTTTTATGTATGAGAAATCATGAGGATTGTAATCCATGATCATTCCAAAAAGAATATATGATATTACCCAAAAAAATATAAAGAAAAATATAAACCTTAAAAACAATCTTGGGGGGATCCCAATCTTACACTACCTTTATCTTCTATTATTCTTTAGCTACTTCACCATATGCGATGAAATTCTAATGGATGTCGACCTCTTGAATCATTAACCAAATATTTGAGATATTTATATATAGCTGGAAATCATAATGTAAGTCTAGAAGAAACCTCATATTTCAATCTTTCATTTCCAGTGATTCTAAATAGATGAGGACTTCATCAATGTATATAACCAAAAACATGATCAATAGGGGATTAAAGTTCTAGTTTATATGGACTATTAATAGTACTGTGGAATTTTTCATACTGTATGGAATCAAAACAAATCTTTTAATACCTATAGTGACATTATAATTTAATTTTTAGGATATCCTTTAAAAACAAGTGTTTTGTGATACACAAATTTGAAGTTAATCTTCAAGAATCACTATGATCTCTTTAACTGGTTTGATAGTTCATCAATCATCAAAAGAAGGAACTTGATCATAAATATGACATGTTTTAGGTAGTTATAGTAAATATATATATTTAGTCTTCCTTTCATCTTCTTTGAAAACAACAGAAGAGCAACCATGGTGGAAAATTTTGCATTAATGATATTGCATTATATAAGACCATTTAATAGTAACTATATCTTCCTAATCTTGTATGGTAACATGTGATAATCCATAGATGATATCGGGTTGGTATTAAGGTATACATCAACAAAAAATCAGTAAATTAACTAAGTGAAATTCAGGTATTACCTGAAGATAAAAATCCATTTACTCCTCCACCTAGTCTGGAATTTGATCTTTGCAGGTAAAAAAAAAATTCATACACAATAACTAGTGTGGTATTGGATGAATTTTATAATATAGAGGCACTACCCACTGTGAATGAAGGTTACACATACCCATAAAATGGGAATCTCAATCCATCATTTCAAAAGAACATCACTCTGTAATGGTTGTGTTCTACCTCAAAATTTATGATAAATAACTATTACATACAAAGGATGGTGTTGTATAGATTCATCATGTCCCCATGTGGTATAGAAAAAACATCTATATACTATTCACAAGCTCAAATCACCATCAGTTGTTAGTGATCAAAGGATTTATTCCAATATATGACACATTCCAAATGGTTAAGGCTACTAGATCCACTAAAATATCCAAATCATAAAATTGGGGTTGTAAAATGATGGAATTTTTTTTGTTAGTGTCTATGAAATTGGGTTACAATGTAGTGGAGATAAACATCATACCATAGATCATGTTGAAAACTTCTTATTATAAACATCAATTAATTTTATCTAGTTATGTCACTAACTACTATCCCTTGGAGACTTATGTGAACTGCCTAGGGGTGGCTATGAAAGAAGTGGGTCAAAGAGTTGTACATAAAAAGATCCTTCTCTATAGCATCTTCAACTCCTATTTATAATTCACCCCTTGAGGACCAACCAAATTGACTTTGGGTGGTCACTAGTTATGCCACTACCTATGACATGAATGTCCGCCAGACACCTAACATGCCTTTTCTACATGATGGGTTGGGAAGTCCCATACTAGATAACACTAACCTTCATAGGAATTACACCACATATGATTTGGATCACTGTATCCTTTATTTAAGTCATGTTATACTGATCCTTTATTCGTAGTCCCACCCAAAACGCTTTAACTAGGTAACCCGGTTGTGATTGAAAAGTGCACCACTCATAGGTTAAAATATGTGTCTTGGACTCATGTTAAAACACATTATTCTGGGAATATTGAAATATGATAGTACGGTCTATCCTGACTCAAAAATATTAAATTCGATGTATCATTCTCATATTTTATAAGAAATGAATTTCATGAACAATATAATTTTTCTAATCATGTACTCAAATGAATGGATGTAAAAATAAAGAGAATATTTATTCCCCCATAAATTTATAATTTATATTATTTGGCCTTAAGAAATATTACCACATTATTAAGATTTTTATTTTTAGTGTATATTGATCAACCTAAACACTTTTTAGTTATCAATTATTAATCATGTTGGATCCATGTGAAAAATCCATTTAGTGGTGATCATCACATGTTCTGATGTTCTTTGAACGAAACATGTGAATCACGTAGTCCTAGCCAGGTTGATTGATCATCTTGCATTTATCATCTTGATATATTCGTATTACTTCAATCATGAAGAAATTATGTTGATATTTTCATTGTTGATTGGAAGCGAGACAGAAGAGGAAGATTCTTGGTGCAGTCTGCAGCTTAAAACAATTCACCAATCAACACTCTTAAAATGTATTAATGGTTTATTTATAGCACCGAGGTTAGAATTTTAATTCAATTTATTACAAAAGACACTTTAATGAAATGATACACCCATTTTTCACCCCTATTCATATTTTAAAATATTAATATTATTTTTATTCCACAACATGAATTCATTGGCACAAAAATATATATTATTTTACTAGCTTGTAAGTAAATATTAAAATTCAAAATCAATATTAGTCCTCTAGTGCCCTTATTAATTTCTGGAATACCTAAATAAATTAAATATTTTTATTCAATAACTAAATTAAAAATATATAATATATTTTCATAATTAAAATAATTACTCTTTGAATAATTATTTATTCTCATTATGGGATCATTAACCCATAATAAAATTATTATTTGATATTTATAAAAATTATTATTATAATATTTAAATAAAAAAATATCTAATATAAAAAAACTTATTTTGTGACCCACTATAATTATTTATCATTACAATAAGAATATTTACGTAAATTCCATGATTACTATATAATAATCGGTAATGGAACATAATTGATAAATGTTGATGTGGAAATGCCAATATCCATATACAATCATTTGCTGTTTAATATAATATTTTTATGAAAATATCTCAATAAGAAGATTTCACACCCATGTTATCAACATAAATTATTTATAATCTTTTATTTTATTTTCAAAAATAATATATCTTTACACCATAGAAATGGAATTTAATGCAACTGTTATTTTTCAATCAAAGGCATGGGATATAAACATCAATAAATTTAGAGTGTATAAATCCTAATGAAATTATATATTAATAACATGTCCTTTATGATGAATCAAACTTATCCTATTAACTATAAACATATGTAATCATTGTTTTTGTCATTAAATCTTATCTAACAAGTCATGAAATGATTTAATGATAATATTAAACACTATATACCATTTCAAATAATCATATATGGGAATATTTATTGATATATAATCATGATGAATTACTACTAGTGGGTATGTTCTCAAAATATCTCATCATATATTTTACTAGGTGAAAAATTAATTTGATGAAGTCACATATTATTTTGAGTCCTCAAACTATAATGTCATCATACTATATTCCCCATCATATATTGATTTCTGAAGGTGAACTTCGTTTATGTATATCATCATAAAATATCAAGGATCTTATAACATTTGGGAACTACTGTAACGCCCTGACCCTAGATACCTAGTTTCGGTGAATTATTACATAAAATTGGCATGATCACAAAGGATCAAGTCTTGAAAGACCGATTAGTTTAGTATTCTTGGAAAAACTAGATATATTCATAAGTCTTACATTACATCATAAGGTAAGAAAACTACAACATCATCTTGTCTTCATATCCCCTCATACAATCCCTGCAGGTCATTAATAAATTACATCTTCACATCCTGGTAAAAATAAAACATTGAAAGTGGTGAGCTCAGATGCTCAGTAAGGATAACAACATTGCAGAAGCATTCATAGATAGACATAAACACTTAAAGAAATTTATAACTAAAACAAAAGGCTTCTAAACTTGAACTTCTTTATAATATAGAAAAGATAAAATGAAATAATTCCATTTACTTATTCACATGGATGTTGTACTAGTCGAAAAATTACATGCAATATCAATAACCACTTTCATAATGATGGAATGCATAATTCCAGACTATCATAACCATGTAGCCATGGCCTCGTGCGTGGACTACAAATAAAATTTTTTCAAGGCCTCGTGCCAAGACACTAGTTTGTCTCATGAGACTTAACGATGCATCAGGGAGCTATAGCGGGCTCCAACCGTCACATATTAAGTCCAATACATTCCTCATATGAAAAGTTTTAAACATAACATAAACATTTGTATTAAAACTAGTATACGGAATGTCAATACTTTTTCAACAAACCATGAATGGTATAAAAATATCACATCCACAATCAAACATAACTCATTCAATACAATATAGAATATTGTATTGTATCATATTAACCTCAATCGAGAATAATGAAGGATATTGATATAGATTAAAATAATCATAAAAACTATTTGAGAGAAATATCTCCCTTTTTCTTGAAATCATATAAAAGTCACACTATTTTCAAGAATCCATTTAAAAATAGATTTTTGAATCAAAGTGTCCCATACCACTTTGAAAATTTTAAAAGGAGTTTTAATTTAAAAACATTAATGTCCATATAAATAAATCCTTAAAACCATTTTTAAAACATGTACATTAATGAGCAAGATTTAGAAGAATAAGTCTTTAAAACATTTAAAAATTGTATTTTAGTTGGAGTTTCTAACAAAAAGAGAGACACTAGAATACAAATAATTGAGGTAATCAAAACCTTTTAATATCATGAGAATAAATTGATTCATGATATACTATGTCAAAGTACATTATATACACCACATAAAAGTGATTTGGTGTATAACAACAAAGAAGTGTCAATGGAATGTAAATTGAGACGAAATCTCTCATAAAGGCCATATCATTTGGTTAAGGATAAATCAACGACATAATTATGTGTGAAAAATATAAATACAATAAATAACATTGGATATTCAGTGTAAAATAATCAAATTACATTAACACATATTCTAGTAAAAACAAAACCAATGAATTGGATGTTTATGTCAACAAATCAAGATTGAGTAAATATTACTCATATCAAGTTCATACCGATGACTTGAGAATTTATCAATGGTGTGATTATGTGTATAAAAAGTATATCCACAGAAAGGGGAGTGGAAATTATGACATAATCAAATGAATAGTGGTTCCACACATAATATTGGAGTAAAATAATCAATGAAGTATGCATAAAGCCGAATGAGTGGAAATTGAAATTTCAAATTCCCTTATCCATTTGGTAACTTATGAAACATGCACCCATGAAATAAGGATCATACAATGATGATGAAAATACCCATAAATTAAAGTATATTACTCAATGAATACAATCATGGGCAATACACATACACCACATGCAATAAATAAGTGGTGAATAATGAAATTCTCATGAAACTAAGAGTGAGATAAGAAACCCTTACTTTGTACTTTTTCTTTGGTCGAGGGTGGGTTAACCTCCTCTTCTTCAGGTTCTTCCTTTTGATTTGATGAAAACGGATCATTGGGTTGGAATTTTGACTAAAGGAAGGCATCTAGGATGAAGTGAGGGAAGTTGAGAGAGTATTTGGGCGGAGTCTGGCCGAGCCAAATGGCTTTGAAGGTGTGAATTAATGGGAAGATGGAGTGCCCTTTTATAAGAGGGGTGAGGGGCACCTTTGGAAAAGCTAGAAAGATTATTTTATAATAAATTCATATTCGGTTTCTAATGGCTCCAAAGTGGATTATTTAAAGGCTAAGGTGGGGATGAGTCTAAAACCACTCAACCAATAGAATTTAGACAGGTTTGGGTCATTATATTAACCTTATCTTTTAGTTTTATCTTTTAGTTAATTAGTTTGACACTTACCATGTCACTTTGTATTTTTATATTATATAGTTAATAGACTTACTATATAACTTAAAGAGACCCCCAAGTGGTGCATTAATGATACACCTATCATGATATAAGTCTCTTGGATGAACATTAGATTTTTAGGAATTTAATATCAATTAATAATGTAATATTTGTTTAAAAAAATATTTTATGTCAATTTTGACAATATTTGGAAAATTGATTTTTTTTAAAATCATAATAGAATGAATACTTCGAAAAAAGTTAATTAAATCATTCCTAAAATGTCATATTATCCTAGAAAATTAGTTTAATTCATAAAAAGTCTCAAATTATTTTTATTTGGTATTTATAATATCAATTATTTAAATTTTTCACTATTATGGTAATTACTGCATCATCATTGTAACATAAATAAATTAAATTACTTAATGTCTAAAAATTATAAATAAAATATCATTATGTAGGAAATCTTTGAATCTTTCTAATTAATATTTATAATCGAATTTATCTTAAGTGTAACCCTATATTAAAAATGTTTTAGTAAATAGACTTCGATTTTAACTCTTTTAACTCTTCTTTGAATTAAATAATAATAAATGTCCTAATCTAATCGAAGTGGACCTAAATGAAAGTGTATTTACTAAAACATTTTTAATATAGGGTTACACATAAGTATATTTAGAATATATTTTTCTTAATAAACTTTGATTTTATTCATAAGGTTGTTTTTGGTCGAGATACACTTATCTAATATAATTAGGACACGTGTTAGGGTAATATTAATATCATAATTACCATTAATTACCCTATTTACTTTTAAACGTTGTAAATAAAAGAAAAAAGTTATTATTCACCAAAAATTATTTTCATCTCAATGAACCACATTTTACTCCTTGATAATAACCGTGTCTCTCGGATTTTTGAAATTCCACTCACATAAGTGGTAAAATTATGTTTTATGAAAAATTCAGTTTATTTAACTACAACATAGTGGTTTCACTATTCATCAAAAAATGAAAGATTCCAGAAAAATACCAAAAATTAGGCCTAAGCTATATTTGATATTATGAATTCAAAAATGATTTATATTTTACCAAATTCAAAAAATATCAGTTGCATTAATTAATTTAAAAATTAATTCCCATTATCAAAACAAATAGCATGTTTTTAAGAGATAATAACTATCAAAAGATTGACAATTGTTTATGTCTTGTTTAAATGTGAAATCACATCCAATGACCAAAATTGTATTAAATGGTAAAAATAAATTCTAAATATACTTTAAAAACACTCAAATTAATAATTTATCACTATTAATTATATCGATTAAGAATGTTTTTTTTTAATTAAAATTTAGTAATTTTCACTATCCACCAAAATATGAAAGTTATCCAAAAAGTACCAAAATTTCACCCTAAGCTATTTTTGATATTATGAATCCAAACCTGAAGTCCATTTCGAAAGATAAAATTTATAAAATTTCAAAAAGTAGGTATTACTATTCATAACGACTATTTTGATTGGTTGTGGTGTGTTAGAATCTCAAAGTTGCGTACAATGCATGCCATTGCATTATTCAAAGGGAAACGTACCGTGGAAGCTTGGGGTGTTACATTCTCCCCTCCTTCAGTAAATTGCATCCTCGCCATTTATTTTAAAACTGGGATTGAGAATATAATGGAAAGTCCCACATCAGAAATAGAGTCAATAAAACTACCACTTTAAAGGAAAGGAAGAGAGGTATAAAGGTCACCCAAGATAACCCATACTTGGATTCCATGAAGGAAAACATGGATATGGACGATAAACTAAGTTTAATGTTCTGATGGAGAGGGATAGAAAACATGATCAGGAGAAAGTTAACAATAAGAAAATCACAAACTTGTGTTGGTATAAACGGTCATTAGTCTCCCAGTAGGAAAAGCAAACAAACATCATTTTTTGTTTTAAGTGACATTACATAAGGACGAAGAATTCATTTATGATATTGACTAAGAACATAAAGAGATATACTTACTTTTTATGTAGAGTTTCATTCTTTAATAACTTTTTACCAATAACTCATTTTTTTACAATGAGTATTCAAGAAGACTTGGTCACAATGGAAGAGCTATAATAAACTTCTATAGAAATACATGATCCACATAGGATAAACTATATATTTACCTTGTCTTTAGAGATTAATCAAAACCAAAATGGTTAGTATAATATCTGATGATCCCCCAAATGGATATTCCATTAGGGAAAAAAACACTAATCTTAATTTCTAAAATTAAACTATCAATACCCCAATGTTAAATAAATACCATTGAATAATCAATTGTCCTTAAAATCCTTCAATATAAACCAAACTAATATTGAAACCAAAAACTTATAAGAATGTAGTCTTACACGTTAAATTGTATCTCCAAATGACATTAATTACTCTTAAAGTCACATACTTAAAAGTAATTAACATAATCATTTACATAAACAACCGAAATCACTATAAATCCACAATAAAAACATAGATAAAAATCCACCATTACACTTCAAATGAAATCCCATACTATTCAATTTTTCTTGGGCATATAGTCTCCACAACAAAGCGAACAACATCCAAAATAACCTGTATCGCTTAATAACCAAATCATTTTCCTATACTAAGGGTATTCATTTGATAAGACATAAGATCCCAAATCAAATTATTAATGATCAATAAAATCATTCAACTAAACATAATAGTCACACTAACCAGGGACTTCACGTAGTCCAGTGTTAGGCGATAAATCCCAATAGCACTTTGGTTGTGGGTTTGATTCCCACAGCTTTGTCCAATGCGACGGGTTGTCACACAGTCTGTGTGTTGTCCTTTTTCAAAAACTATATTTTATAACATTAACACAATGAGATAAATTTATCAAAGTAACCATAACATAATTTAACCACAAATCTTATCTCATACCTTGCATTTTCATCCCAAATTATAATAACTTATAATTGCCTCAAACCCAACGAACATATAAAACCATATTGTTACTAATAACTATATCCACAAGAGAAAAGATAATTCATCCTCAAATATCATTCTCACATAGAAAAATGCAGGGTTAAAAAAAAGAGAAAATTATTCCAAAGTAATCCCATCAACAAGTAGCACTAATACTTTTTAAACATTTCTCCAACCATTTATTTCAACATAGCATCTTCTTTGACCAAGAAAATATCATATAGAATAGGGAATTCACTCTAGTAATGGCCATGTCCCCTACATTTATGGAAAATGACTGTAAATGGATTCTTGGGACCATTTTTATCTTCTTCCATAGTACTCTTAATTTTTCTTCGGAAATTCTTCAATTTATGTCCTCCTTCCCGCACGTAAATAATTTCTTTGTCTCATTGAGACAGTTTCATGGGTGTCTCCGTCCACATTTCATGCATGATGGAAATTGAGGATTCCTTTCTCTATGGTCTCCACTGATGGAGCTCTTATCATTCATCCCCTTTCTCTTATTTGTAGAGTCTGGGAATTGGTTAATATATATATTGTTGATCATATTTTTGGAAAATTGATTTGGAATAAACACGATATCTTTTACGCCTATCAAAATTCTATTTTTTGCTCATTTCCACCACCATTCATACCTTGTACATAATTCTCAAAGTCACTATGACTTCCTTGGAATCCATCCATTAAATAAAACCGGAAAGCATTGTGTGAGTAACAGTATTCATAAAATCATTTAGAGATTAACATGTCACCATATTCTCAATTTGAAACACAATAGGATTTCCAAGGTCATTTACTCTTATATTATATATATAATACTTCAAATCTGTTAGTAAAGAAAATTTAAATTATCCTAAGCATATCCCCGGGAGTGTTGTAACCAATAGTGCAGCAAGGCTCGTTGTCAAGCACCAGTTCCCATTCGAGTCTAGCTCAAAGCGGTATTTTCGGGTTTTACCCCAAGGTACATCTGTGCTAGAGCTACCTCTACCTGCTCGTATCCAGACCGGGATGTATTTCTCGAAAAACTAACAAAATCTCTATGATACCAAAATTCTAGGAAGTTCATCTATACTAATCCTCATAGTTCATCTTAGGTCTATGTGCTCTAATCAGAGTTTATTTAAATCTAGCTTCTAAGGTTTGTACTAAACTTCCTCTGATACCAACTGTAACACCCCGACCCTAGATACCCAGAGTCGGTGCATTATTACATAACATTGGCATGATCACAAAGGATCATGTCTCGAAATACCAATTAGTTTAGTAGTCTTGGAAACGGTAGATATATTCATAAGTCATACTTTACATCATAAGGTAAGAAAAATACAACAATATCTTGTCCTCATATCCCCTCATTCTCTCCCTGCAGGACATTCATAAATTACTTCTTCACATCCTGGGAAAAATAAAACATTGAAAGGGGTGAGCTCAGATGCTCAGTAAGGATAACAATATAGTAGAAGATTTCACAGATAAGCATTAACACTTAAAGCAATTTATAACTAAAACAAAAGCCTTTTAAACTTGAACTTCAGCATAATATTGCAAAGATAAAATGAAATTATTTCATTTACTTATTCACATGGATATTCTACTAGTCGAACAATCACATGCAATATCAATAACCTCTTTTATAATGATGGAATTCATAATGCCAGACTGTCATAACCATGTAGCCATGGCTTCGTGCCAAGACTACAAATAAGATTTTTTCAAGGCATCGTTCCAAGACAGTAGTTTGTCTCATGAGACCGACCGATGCATAGAGGAGATATAGCGGGCTCCACCCGTCACTTACTAAGTCCAATGAATTCCCCATATGAAAAGTTTTAAACATAACATAAGCATTCGTATTAAAACTAGCATACAAAATGTCAATACCTTGTCCACAAACCATAAATGGTATAAAAATAGCACATCCACAGTCAAACATAACTAATTTGATACAATATAGATGATTTTATTGGATCATATTATCCTAAATCGATAATAATGAAGGATATTTACATAGATGAAAATAATCATCAAAACTATTTGAGAGAAATATCCCCTTTTTCTTTAAATCATTTAAAAGTTACACTATTTGTGAAGAATCCATTTTAAAATAGATTTTTGAATCAAAGTGTCCCATACCACTTTGAAAATTTTAAAAGGAGTTTTAATTTTAAAACATTAATTTCCATATAAATAAATCCTCAAAACCATTTTTAAAACATGGACATTACTGAGAAAGATTTAGAATAATATGTCTTTAAGACATTTAAAAATGGTATTTTAGTTAGTGTTTCTAACCAAAAGAGAGACACTTGAATACAAATAATTGAGGTAATAAAAACTTTTTAATATCATTGGAATAAATGGATTCATGATATACTATGTAAAATTACATTATATAAACCAAATAAAAGTGATTTGGTGTATAACAACAATGAAGCCTCAAGGGAATGTAAATTGAGATGAAATCTCTCATAAATGCCGTATCCTTAGGTTAAGGATAAATCAATGACATAATTATGTGTTTAAATTATAAATACAATAAATATGATTTGATATTTAGTGTAAAACAATCAAAGGACATTCACACATATTCTAGAAAAAACAACACCAATGCATTGGATGTTTATCTCAACAAATCGAGATTGAGTAAAAATTAATCTTATCAAGTTCATACCGATGACTTGAGAACTTATCAATGGAGTATTTCTGTGTATAAAATGTATATCCATAGAAAGGGGAGTGGAAAATATGACATAATCAAATGAATAGTGATTCCAAACCTAATCATGGAGTAAAATAATCAATGAAGTATGCATAAAGCCGAATGAGTGGAAATTGAAATTTCAAATTCCCTTATCGATTTTGTAACTTATGAAACATGCACCCATGAAAGAAGGATCATACAATGATGATGTAAATACCCATAAATTAAATTATATTACATAATGAATACAATCATGGGAAAAACACATACACCACATGCAATAAATAAGTGGTGAACAATGGAATTCTCACAAAATTAAGAGTGAGATAAGAAACCACTTACTTTGTACTTTTTCCTTGGTCAAGGGTAGGTTAATATCCTCTTCTTCGAGTTCTTCCTTTTTATTTGATCAAAATGTATCCTTAGGTTGGATTTATAACTAAATTAATTTCTCTAGGATGATGTGAGGGAAGTTGATAGAGTATTTTGGTAGAGTTTGGCTGAGCTAAATGGCTTTGAAGGTGTGAATTAATGAGAAGGGGGGGGGGTGCCCTTTTATAAGAGTGGTGAGGGGCACCTTTGGAAAAGCTAGAAATATTATTTTATAATAAATTCATATTCTGTTTCTAATGGCTCCAAAGTAGATTATTTAAAGGTTAAGGTGGGTATGGGTCGAAAACCACTCAACCAATAGAATTTAGACAGGTTTGGGTCACTATATTAACCTTATCTTTTAGTTTTAACTTTTAGTTAATTAGTTTGACACTTACCATTTCACTTTGTATTTTTATATTATATAGTTAATAAAATTACTATATACCTCCAAGAGACCCCCATGTGGTCAATTAATAATACACCTATCATGATATAAGTCTATTGGCCGAACCTTACATTTTTAAAAATTGAATATCAATTAATAATATAATATTTGTTTTAAAAACTCTTTTATGTCTATTTTGACACTATTTGGAAAACTGATTTTTTGTGAAAATCATAATAGAATGATTACTTCTATAAAATTTAATTAAATAATTCCTAACAAGTCATATTGACCTAGAAAATTAGTTTAATTCATAAAAAGTCTCAAATTATATTTATTTGGGTATTTATAATATCAATTATTTTAATTTTTCACTATTATGGTAATTACTGCATCATTATTGTGTCATAAAATAAATAAATATTTAATGTATTAAAATTATAAATAAAATATAATTATGTATGAAATATTTTTATCTTTTTAATTTATATTTATAATCTAATTTATCTTATGTTTAACCCTATATTAAAAATGTTTTAGTAAATGAACTTTCATTTTAACTCTTTTAACTCTCCTTTGAATTAAATAATAAAAAATGCCCTAATCTAATACAAGTGGACATAAATTAAAATACATTATTCCTAAGGTTATTTTTGGTTGAGATAAACTTTTCCAATAGAATAAGGACATGTGTTAGGGTAATATTAATATCAATTTTACCCTTAATTACCCTATTTACTTTTAACCGTGGTAAATATAAGTAAAAAGTTACTATTCACCAAAAATTATTTTCATCTCAATAAACCACATTTTAATCCTTGATATTGACTGATTCTCTTGGATTTTTGAAATTCCACTCACAGAAGTGGTAAAATTACGTTTTATGAAAAATTTAGTTTTTTTAACTACCACTTAGTGGTTTCACTATTCATCAAAAAATGAATGTTTCAAGAAAAATAACAAAAATTAGGCATAAGATATATTTGATATTATGAATTCAAAAATGATGTCTATTTTACGAAATTCAAAACATATCAGTATCATTAATTAATTTAAAAATTAATTCCCGTTATCAAAACAAATAGCGTGTCTTTAAGAGATAATAAATATCAAAAGATTGACACTTGTTTATGTCTGGTTTAAAGGTGAAATCACATCCAATGACCAAAATTGTATTAAATGGTAAAAATATATTCTAAATATAATTTAAAACCACTCAAATTAATAATTTATCACTTTTAATTATATCGATTAAAAAAGTTGTTTTTAATTAAAATTTAGTAATTTTAACTATTCATCAAAATATGAGAGTTATCCGAAAAGTACCAAAATTTCACAGTAAGCTAATTTCGATATTACGGATCCAAAACTGAAGTCCATTTCGAAAGATAAAATATATAAAATTTCAAAAAGTGGGTATTACTATTCATAATGGCTAGTTTGATTAGTTGTGGTGTGTTAGAATCTTGAAGTTGCGTACAATGAACGCCATTGCATTATTCAAAGTGAAACGTACTGTAGAAGCTTGGGGTGTTACAACTACTATACACTTTTCAATGTGAAGTATACTCTATGACATTGTTACATTAAATACATATAAAAAATGAACAATACTGAAGAAGATACTTAATTGATATTTACATCTTTTAATATATGTCTAATCCAAATTTAAAATAGTTGGTTTTGGATCATCAAAATCTATAGACTCCCACTTAATCGATATCTTACAGGAATCAAATTTTAATCCACTATACCTCACATGAAGAAAAGGTTTCTATAGAGCAATGGAATTATTCAAGGGTCATACCACATTTATTTCTATAGAGGCTCTTATATTTGAAACATCAACAATCTATTAAAAAACCTCCTTAGATAATACATAAGTATTATGCCCATCATCCACTGATGTGTACATTGCTATGTTTCAAGATATATTACTGTAGAAATTTCACAAATGAGTGTGATTGATTATTTACAAATATTTTCCACATAAATCTCAGGGATGAATTTTTATAAAAAAAATATTTCATTATATTCCAGAGAAATAATAAAATACTAAAAATATACTATAGAATTTATAACTATAAGATTATTTGAGATCATCCATTATACAACATCTCCATTGAGAGTATAAATGTATCTCAACTATTATTTTAGATCATCTTGAACTATTTTGTATACAAGAATCTATATATCACATGATGAAATGTTTATAATGTCCTTTGTATATCAGTAACATATATTTAGTTAATCTTAGAATCCTAAGGATTGCCTTTACTACCATCCATTTACCATCGTCAGGGTTATTTTGATATCATCCTACTTCATGTAAGGAATATTCTTCAATTATATTAGTTCATAGCATAACATACTTCAGTTTCTCAGTGGATATTGTTTATGGAATACTTGAAATCCTTTTTCCTTCCTCATGAAATTAAGTAAAACATTTCTTGGAAATTTAAATTACTTGTTTGATTCAATACCCTCTTGGATTATTCCATTATGAATCTCTTTAGTATAATTATAACATATGTACATTGACATAGGTTAAAAATTATATTGGATCTACAACAGTGGATCATGATCCCAAGAATATATATTATACCACCTATATATTTCTGATAGAAGCATGTATTTAACAACAATTTAATAGAATACAAGACTAGTATTTTGTTTTAAATATTTATTTTTTCTTCGATATAATATATTAAGAAAATAACCACACTCAGTCTAAATTTCTTATAGACACAAGTCTCTCACTCATTTCTTATGAAACCGAATTCTATTATGGATTTATAAAAAAATGTTTTATGACCATGATTATTGATTTAATACAAAAATGAATCTTTTCAATTTTCATACATTTTTGGAATTCTTCATGGTCATAAACACTTCTGTTTGTTTCATATAAAAATATTTTAGATGGTACCCATTATGTAAGGCTATTTTGACACCAGTTTTCCAACTCCCAATCTTATGGTTAGTTGTAATGAAATGATTAATTCTAATGTATTTCATCATTTTAACTGGTGAAATGTTTGATATATAATATATTATATGAAATTTTTTTAACCATTTTTTGTCCATACATACCAAATAATTACTATCGTGCATGTCCAATTATAATTTCTTCTTGAATAACCATTTTCAACCATTGTCCATTACATCAAACACTGGATCTACCAAAATCCAAAATTGTTTCCGATAGAGGAAATCCAAAACAGAATTCAATTATTAATTCCATATAGAAATGAAAAAAGATATTATTTAACATTTTACAATAGTAAAATACATGTTGTTAATTGTATATTCTGTGTTAGTATACCATTTTACCAATAGATTTGTCACTATCATTAAATTTTTGGAAAAAATCTGGCTAATAAACATTTTTTTAAATAGATAAAATAATTATATTTTATCTAAAATAACACCAATAGATAATATATTTATTGGTAAAAATATTTGTAGATAGAATCATATGATAGATTTATCTATTGAAAAAATTATTATCAATATTTATAATAAATTCCAATAATAATATTAGTTTATAAATTAAATATTAAATAAAATGTTACAATATAGTAATTTTTGTTTCTAAAATCTTACTTATAAATTCTTTTCAGTAAAAATGTATGTTATATATACAATATATTTATTACACAATAATTATTCAATAAACTTATAGAAACCTCCCTTAAATGGAGGATTTATTTGAAAAAAATGTTTAAACATAATTTAAAAACATGTTTATACTCAATGAGTTTTACATTAAATGCCATCATACATCATCTGAAATTTATTTCTCTAACACATAAGATATCACTATCATGTATCACTCTAGTAGTGGCTTTTATTTTAGAAATAAATGCACTATTTTTTGAAAAATACACAATAGTAGTGATCAACTTTAGTGGGATCACATTCCCAGCATGAAGCATGTTATCCCCAATTTCATATGCAGGATGTTTAAAGAATTTGATAATCCCCACTCGTATAACAAGATATCCATTCAGGAACATGATTGTGTTAGTAGTTCATCACTAATATCACACTAAACAAACGAAGAATATGCGTAAAATATAAAATAGTTGAAAATTATATCCCTTTAAAATTAAATAGTACATTAATTCAGTGTGTTCAATATTATAGCGTAACAATATTAATTACTTCATTTATTTTTTACGTAATTAAAATATATTAAATTTAAAAATAAAACATCAGTTTAGTTATTTTGAAAGCTAATTCTCATTTCAAAATATGTTTCACTAATCAGTATAAAAGGCCAAATAATGGACCCCCACTCCATTTCTCACAATCTTTATAAAATTTAGGTAAATTAATTCTATATAACGTAGTTCCACAGATGCAATGGAAACCCATATGATCAAGTGGAATGAAATTATAACATTAAAAAATACATATTTTTTATCTTTTTCTATAAATATTATAATTATCAAGAGCATATATAATTCATTAATTGTTTTTTCAACAGTAATTTTTAAATATTGTGCAATAATAACATGATATTAATAAAAACAGATCATTGATTGATCTAAAATTAAAATATATATCTGTCTAAAATCATGTCATATGTTGAAATTGAGATCCTAACACTGAATTATCCTATACATACTAAAGTACAAAATAAAATTTAATTGTAAACAATTACATTTATTTTTTCATTTGTTTATGTGTATACATGACACACAAATTAATTAATTTCAAAATATTTTTTATACAAATGGGAATAACACAACGAGGAAAAAAATAAGTTAATATGTATATTAAATTATATTATATTTTAAGAGAATATATTTATGTATTTATATAAAAATATTTTGGTGACATAAAGAATTAATTGAAAAAATAAAAAAAATGATCAATAATTTAGTGTTTTAAATGGAAAAAATGTATTTCCAAATTATTTTAAATGCATTGTTTATCTGATTGAAATTATAGAATATTGGCGATAAAACATAATATGTATTGTAATAATTGTAATTAAAATTTCTATACTCCTTAAATCTTTATATTATAGAAGCACTCTAATAATATTTATACTTTACAAAATCATTCTTTGAGTTTCAAAAATTATATTGAAGTAAAAACTTCTTAATTGCCCAATATTTATGTTATCTAGAATATAATGAAACATATATTGACCTTGTAAGATATATACTATTTTATTATCAATATAACATAATGTTATAGAGATTAGTTTATTTGAATCCTTTCTATTTATTTCATTTTATAGTTATGAATTAATGTTTCCAGACATTTTGAAACATGTTATAGTCGTAGAGAAAAATGAAAGAATATAATCCATCAATTACATGAGAGTGAGAGGTTTTAGAAACAAGTGATTTTATTTATGATGATTTAAAATATTTTATATGGTACTATTAGAACACCTGACCACTTTGATATTTTTTGATAATACAGTTTCATATTTGGAATATCTATGAGGATATACATTTTAATTTTCAATATTATAACTTCATTATTTTAATCAAGATCCAATTACACATGAAATAAATAAAAATTATCTCATGTGATTAATATTTTGATAATGATAATTCTAAATTATGAAACTAAATTTAAAATAATATTTTTCTTGAATTTAGGGTTACTCACTAAATTATTGCATCAGGTTGGGACAGATATAAGAAATATTAGTCCAAAACACAATTTAAAAAAAAGTAATGTGTGAACGGGTTACATCCATTAACAGTTATTATTAACTACTCTACCATATGTAAATTAAAATTAATAATAAATGGATAAATTAATTATTTTAATAATATGATAGAAGAAATGCTTTTAATGAAATAGGACCATGATAAAAAATGTTAGAAAATACATAAAATTCTAATGTTAGAGGTAGTATATTTAGTTATTTCATAAAATCAGTGGTAATATAAATCCCATAATATAAACAATATTTCTTATACAGATTAAAATAACGCCAATTATAAAATAAATATTCATGGTTAAGGGTTAAGATCATGTTGACAAAAGTGATTTTGAATATTTATCCATAGTAATGTGATTAATAACAATTATATCTATGGATGGATGAAATATATCTACTATAATATTAGATGTTTTTCTTATATCCCATATATCATAATAAAATATTGATTTTTAAATTAAATATAAATTTAAGAAACCATGAAAATAGTAATTCCATAAAATTGTAATGGATTTTATCCTTTAAGACTAGATAATATCTTATTTTGTGACTTAAGGTGGAACTATGAATGTTTTGAATCCAAGTTATCTTAGAGGTGTAGTGCTGAGTAAACATAATTATTAGAGGAACAAATTGGAAGATTAGTTGGATCAAAGAAGGTGGTTTATCTAAGGGGATCACCAAATGATTTTATGGGATAGGGGTTGGTTGGCGGTGAAATATCATAAGGGCGAGTGATAGTCAGGAGTAGTTTTTGACATGGAGGTATTAGACATAGATATAATCAAATTGGTGGTGACTTTATCTCGTGTATGATGGGAAAACGGTATTTTTGGATTTCTGAATGCTTTTTAATCTTATTGTATATGAGAAATTGTGAAGCGATTTTTTTGTTGAAGTTGTGGAATGTATGGGAATTGGATTTTACCCAAAAGTATACATCATTCACCCCCATTCATATTAATTGGCCAAAGGCTCTACCACCATAAGACTGAAGAAGAAATTTATTATATGTAATAAGTTGTGTAAGTATTTTTTTTAAATTATTATCAAAAAAGAAAAATAGGTTTGAAAAACTAAATGATGATTACTATATTTTTCTAAAATCACATGATCACCTAATAAACAATGACAATTTATCTCCCCCATCTTTTTCTTTATAGGAAATTTCTTTTTCAGGTACTCAACCATGATCACCATATGGACAATTTTTGAATAGTTGAAACCAATTGCATGTTAAACATGAAATTAATCAACAATATATCCTTAGAGATTTTTAGCAGTTCTATCCCTAAAATAAATGATAAATTTATTCAAAAATAAAAACACTCAACCAAATAAAAAATGATGAAAGTCAATAATAGAAAACATTATTGTATATTACATGACCATTATATAAAAAAAATTCACAATAGGGGGAAAAATAAAAAATATTAAAATAATACATATTCTTATGACTAGAAGAAAATTGTCTCAATGATTTTGTTAAATAATTAACCCTATTTATCTAGAATAAAGACTTCTGCTAATGTATAACAATTTAGGCCACCATGTTGTTCAACCAAAAAATACGAAAAAATAATTGTTTACTTTTTTATAAGAATATTCAAACATGGGGATATATAGAACAACCCAAGAGATTTGTATGGTAAATTAAATTTAAATTACTATAAATTTTTTTTTATCACCCTTAGGTTGAACTATAAAATAATTAGTTATCTGATATATATATATATATAATTATCATGTTATTTTATTTTAATTAATCAATATTTTCCTAAGAAGTTACTATAAATAATCAACCACATGTTATTTAATATAATTCATTGTAATGTTTTTTTAACTTCCATTTTTTCAGCTACTAACTATGAAACCTCCCCAATCATTATAACACTGATAATTTAAAATATAGTTGATATAATACATATGGAAATATAACAAATAGTTAAAGTGAAAAACAATATAATTGAAGCATAAAATAAAATTTTCAAAAAAGATTATTCATAGAAAAATAAAATACTATCAAAAAAATTAAATATATTTTAGGAAATATTTAACAAAAATAAATCTCATATAAGTATTTAATGATATGAGGATATTATAATGGATATGGAAAGTAAACCAAGATGAATAAAATATAAAATTAGTCTTTGTCAAAATGTTATTCTATAAAAAGTAATATTTTCTTCCATTTAATTAATAATAAAAATAACAAAAAACCCTATGTTATCTTTACATACACAATAAATCAATAATATCCATTTATACCACCTCATTACTTCCATTATATATTCTCTAATGTTCAATATTTGGAATATGAGTAAAAATTTTACAAAACGTAAATTAATAACCAATAATTTTATCATTCAAATTATTCATTCATAACTAATTTTTTTTATAATATCAATATCTCTATAGTAATAATATTATATTAATATAATTTGATCATTTATATCTTTTGAATATAGAATACCACTAATATCCAATAATCTAAAGAAAATACCAATCATTGGGAAAATGTTGTCATCAATGAAAACAAAAAAAACAATAGACTAACCCTTTCACATTAATTATCAAATTCAAATATAAAGAAATAATAAATTATTTTATGAATCATGAGTATTATTTCTTCTATACAACTTGTTTTGGTCAAAAAATTATGTGAAAAATTATTTCCCAATAATAATATAAAATAATATTTCCCTACTAATGGTATGACAAGTGGCATTGTTTGGGTTCCCATAAATTATCATATTGAAAAAAATTATTTTTATGTATTTATAAAAAAATTAGTGTTTTTTATTTATAAAGAACCCTTAAACACAATTTTTAGTAGAAAATCAGTCAAAGAGGTGGAAAAAATGAACTTTTATTTCAAAATTGTAAAACAATTATCTTATTAAATTTATTTGTTGGATGCTTTACTGAAAGAAATATTCCTAAAAATTCATATATGAACATATTTATAGAAAAAAATATATTATTGATAAAAATTTTAATTAATAAATATTATATGAATTCATGTTATTATGATAATGTATTTATTTTAATTACTACCACCTAGAATATTCAACAAAATTCGGTAAAAAGATTCATAAAATTATTTTATTAATTAAATTTTTATTTCATGTGTACCATTATAAAATTAAGACATAAACATATAAACCTCATTATCTGAATCTAAAATAAATATACACATCCCAATTATTTCCCATGGATAAATATTTTTTCCAAAAAATCATTTACTCTAAAATAATAAATTTTAGAAAAAATAATTTTATTTCACATATTATAGAAACCAAAATTTTAAGAAGGAATAAATTCATGGAATAAAATTCAATTATTCATTTTAGATAAAGTTAATAGAATTTATGAAACCAAAATCAAGGAAAATGGAAATGAAAAACAGGTGAAGAAATAATAAAAAATGTTAGTTACATGTTGTGAGAATCAACTTTATCAAGTTTAACCTGTGGCCATAAAAAACTGGGAATGAGGAAAATGTATAGATGAATCCTCACCACATAAGAATGATCTAATGTGGGTTAAAATAAAAAATTCCAAATACTACATTAAACAATATCAAAGTCCCATAGAATTTGATTAATATATAGTTATTAAACAATTCTTATCTATTGTAGATTCTCAAATATCCCCCTCTATAATAACTAAACATACTGAATCATAAAAAATATAAAGGATAGCCAATAACCATAATCTCTATAATGAAATCATTATATGATACACCATGATACAAAAAAACCACACCATTCACTCTAAAAAGTGAAACTTGGCCATCTTTAGGAACTGATTCGAACCTATGATGACCGTTTCTAAAGCTACTAAAACCCAATATAACCAAATTAATCATAATAGAAAAACCTCTTTTCCATAAAACCAAGAATTTTCATCTATATATATAGACCATAGATCACCTACACTACCAAAAAACGCAATAAAGAATCACCAAATTGATTATTGTAAGCTAATGGTTGTGAGAATATGGTATACATCAAACAGATTGTTGTTGGGGTGGGTGCAGGAAATGATGAAGGAATATTGTGGGTTGATTTTGGATTAGATTTTTAGAATTAGTTTCTTAATTGATTTATAAATTCATAAGCACAAACATAGAATAGATGGAATAAGGACTCCAAGAATAGACATAATTTAATTTGATATACAATCTGGTAAAAAAATATAATTTAATTGTTTATTATATAATATTTTTATAATGGTAAAATATTTATTTTTAATGATGATTTATAAAAAAAAAATTATTTATTAGTAAAAAAATTTATATTTTTTGTGTAATAATGCAACATATCTTATTCACAGTGAAATATGTGTTGTTCTAAATTAATTATTAAAATAATAAATATATATATATATATATATATTTTAGAAAAAATAATTTTCATTATGTAAAATTAATTACATTAAAACATAATCTTGTTTGGAATTACTCATTACAAATTAGAAATAAATTTTCCTTCATGAAATTTATATTCTTATAAGTCATTTATTTATTGTGATCATCTATTTCACATACTACTTCCACAAAGGTTATAGGATAATTATAAACAACCAATAACATGTCACCATACTCAATAACTAGAAAACATTATAATTAATGTTCTCCAACCACACTTATAATCCTACATAGTACCTATGTCTCAAGAACATCATCTTCCTTAGTGATTTGTGTAATTTTTTCTTATTCCAACTCTTATGTTCCTTGGATCTAGACTTAATCAAGTATTATCTCAATCGTTTTCTCTCTTTAGAATATTTTATCCCTCTCAAGCAATATTCTATTTATTCCTAAAATAACTATTTTTTTATGGTTTGTATAAAAAATATCCCCAGGTTTCCATGATTAAAACTATAAAGGTGTCGTTTGTTACCAAGGTTGCATATTGTTTTTCTGAAATAGGCCTTAAGAAATTTTCACACCCCCACACATGATTCTATGATAACACATGTTTATTTCCACTCCAAAATTGATATGTATTATCTCCCACTTCATTTGATGTAAAATGGTATTTTATTTGAGCTAATGTTTATAATTTCCAATCCAAATAATGATAATAGAGGTATGACATGAATCATCATTGATCTCACCATGTGGAAAATGGTATAGTACTTCACTATGTACATTATTCCATTAAGGATTATAAGGAGTGGGTTGGGATAGAATAAAAAACTATATTAAATAATCTAAAAATACTTGATTAATATATTATACACCATGTTATTGTCATATCAACTTAATCTTCTTACCTATTTGGTTATCAAATTCATTCTAATATTTTTTGAATTTATCAAAATAATTTACCTTAGACCTCATCAAGTAGACATATACATATCCATTAAAATGATCAATAAATTTTTTGATGTAAGATTACCAATCAATTTCATCTGCTTGAAATGGTCCACAAATAATAGTATTAACTAATTATGTAATCGCTTTGGACCATTAAACATTTACTATATATGGATATTTTTTCTTTTTTCATTACATACATGCATGGCAAATTCTATGTCGTTATATATAAATGAATCTAAATTTACATTTGGGTGCAATTTTTTTATTCAAAATATATTTAGATGAACTATCCATTGATACCATAGTTGGGTGTATTATAAGCTATGTGATCTAGTGTAATTATATATTTGTACTATTTTTTTCACTTATTCAAACATGTAGGGAATTTTATTTAAAAATGTTTTACCACGAAAAATGATTTTTATATAAAAGAATATTTTTTTCAATATATCGAAATAAATATATCAATATCATGTTTAAAAACATATATATTGTATTTGTTTTGTTTATGGAACATAAAAATTGACTCTTAAAATGAAGATAACTACCATCAATAACATGTAGAGGTAGTCCCCAATAGTTATGACAAAAATTATGGCTCTAATGGATACTCATAGATCTACCTCACCATGAGAAATATCCTATAATATAATTATTTCTTGTATATGAATACACATGTTAACAACACATATTGTATCTAATACCCAATTTATAAAAATTGAAAAAATATCATTGATAGAAAACACATCTAAATAATACACTTTGTTATTTACATTGGTAAATTTTTTCTTATAGTGGAACTTCTTTCCCCATGAAAATGATATAATTAAATTATATTACATTTTATGTAATCATATTATTTTTTAAAGGGCCTTGTGAAGATTATATTGTTTTAAACTTCATCCCAGACCAATAATTTTTTTCAATATAATGAAAAAATTATTTTTCCCTTCATATCCATGTAAAATTGTTGTAGAAAAATTATAATATCTCAAAGATAATTATATTTGTAATTTATATATAAATAAAAAACTACAAAATGGTGAATATTTGATTTACTGATGATAAAATGATATCATAGTATAGTTCACCAACAATCTTAAATCCATTAACCTATAAGTAATCAATGTACCTAAGGATTTTACCTATGTGAGTCTTTTCCAGAACACCTTCTCCAATATTTCTATAAAATTGTTTATTTAAAATATCAGGCCTTTCATGTTGAGCCCAATCTTGATAATGGACATGATGATTCTTGAGTATTCTATAAAAATCCATGTCTTCATGTTACAACATTTTTTTATTATACATGTATAAAAGTATTAAACACTTAATTTTGACCAAATAGGTCATATTTTTACAATATAAAATGAACTACTAAACTCTCACCTTCTATAAATGTGGATAAGGCATTGGGGATTTTAGAATATTCTACTTTTGATTGGGATAAAAGACAACCTATAGGTATAAAATCCCAAAATGACCCTGACACCAATAAACTAGAGGAATTGTAATAATTTATTACATTGGAATAAAATATTAATAATCATATCCTGAAGTAATGAACATTTAATTAGTCTTTCTAAACTAAATACATTCTTCATCCCTATATTATATTTGAAATAAAATATTACCACATATTTTTTTGATAACAGACTTATTCACTATAGAATATTTGCGCATATCAATCATACTACACTTCATGGATTATTGGGAATGAAAAAATAAGGATGAGAACAAATGATTTCTAAGGGTTAAGTACAGTGGAAGCTATCATGAATCAATAAGCCTAAATGAGATGGAATGTTAAATAACTGGAAACACATAGCATTTAAATAATTTCACAATTCTGATTAGAAAAAGAATAATCAACTTGTAATGGGAAATAAATGAACACACATTCATTTCCATCAATAACATGAATATCAAATCTATATAAGTTTTAAATAATATAACATGTTATATAACTAAAATCAAATTCTATTTAATCAATAAAATCAGAATGAAATGCATCTATAGATAATATAACATGGATAATCTCATAGATAATAATAAATGAATTATCAATGAAAGAAATTCTTAATCATTGGATGTAATGTTCTTAGGTTCAAGATACATCTACTATTAAGACCTTTTACAAGAACTTATAAAACTATAAATGGAGCCTTTCTTAATTCTATCTTATAGATTCACCTTAAGAGACTACCAATTTATCAAGGGGATATATAATTCTAGGCTCCACCAATCCTTGCATGTCGAAATCATTCCTCACATATCAAATAATTGATTTAATTTAAAAATAATGCTACTTATTATCAAATATCTATATTGATTACTAAATTCTCATATATCAATATTTATAAACATAAATAAATTAAAATATATAAATCCATATGTTTTAATGATATATGGTTTTGGAAATAAACATATCCATTATACATTGAATATGTTTATTTAATATAAACATTATATCTAGAAATGAAATAATATTGAGGAAATAATCATATCATTAATAAAAAACAGTATGTATTTTGAAGATAAATTAATTTGATTATTTTATAATTCATTTTACATGTAATCAAATCTTATCAATGTCATTTAAAGATGTAATATAACTTAATGATACGAAATTGAGTGATGAAATTCATTATGACTTGTAAAATTTCATCTAAAATACCCTTGGATAAAATAATTCTAATTTAAACTAAAAATGAAATGAATTATTCAGGAATAATTATATTACATTTTAAATGGGAATTATATACACAATTTTATGAAAATTAGTTTCTTAACATTACAATATGTCTCAACAAAGTGAAATTGAGACGAAGTCCCTTACATCGTGTTTACTTTTGGTTGAACATTATTTAATCTCCTTTAAAGTTGTTTTAATCATGTTATGAACTTATAAATGCACCACATTAATATTTATAATATTATATAATGTCTTTTTATAACTTATTTCCACAATGTTTTAATAATAATTATTTATTTCAATTGTTTTGGGTGTTAGTGACCTTATTTTCTTATTCATCTTTCATTAATGTTCGGATTATTGTGCATATTATATAGAACCATCAATGTAAAAATAAAAATATAAAGATAAATATCATATTTATACCTAAATTAATCAACCATAATGTTACTTACCCTAATCTGGCACTCTCATGTGGACAATGTGGTTGGTTATAAGACCTCAATTGCGGCTCCCCGTATGCTAGTGGATGTCAACTAGCATTGGGGGTGGGAAGTGTATTGTAGAAAGGATGCACCCCCTAGTATAATGTGTAAAATAATTAGAAAAAAATCAATATAATGAATGATGTTAAATTATATACATATTATAGGAACAAATATAAGTCCAACTGCATAATCTAATAAATAATAAAGGAATAATGAAATAGAATGTGGGAATATATCTAAAATTCATGATAGAAAAAATACAAGTAAAAGACTATAAGTATAAAATAAATATTCAAAATTTCCCTGTCCTAACAATGATGCATGTCCCACCTCAAAATCCTATCCATCGGGTGAGAAAATAATAAAAAGGTTATTTTCTATTTTCAAAACAAGCACCAACATAATCTACTCATGTATCGAACAACAGCCTGAATATTGTGTGAGTATAACTCAGTTAGTTGAAAACCAAATGTCTAAAATGACTATAATTATAATAATTGTATGAAACAAGGTAATAAATAGGTGTATTAATTAATCAAACATTTAATAAAACACAACAACTGCCTTGAGATCCACGCCTAAAAATCTCTGAGTACGCGTTATAACCATGAAAACCACAAAAATATTTCAATAGAAAAATAATCGTCTTTGGTGAAATTCCATAATATATATGGCATGGTTTATAAACATCCCAACAAAAACCATATAACCATGGAATAATCAAAAAAATACAGTTCAATGAAATATTAGAATTACAACATCAAGGAAAAATCCCAATAAGAATTATAAGATGGGATTGGGCAGAGCCCAAACTTTATAAAATTTACATAATGGTAGTAGCCCAATCCCACACAATAAAATTTTTTTAGACATATAGGATTTATGGTCATGGGATAAGTAAGATAAATAATTATATGAACATGAAACATATATCCTATTATAGAACAAGGAAATTACAATATAACATCATATATCTTAATGCTTATTCATGAGAATTACAATTTATCTTTCAAATACCACATCTAAATTAAATCGAAACTGACTAATAGTTATATATAAAATAAATATACTATAAATTATAGATTTTATATACTGAAATTCTACTATGTTATTGTGTCATGATAAACATACTTTAAACATATATCCAATTAAATTATTTTTATGGTTCTCTCACCCATCAGGAAGCCATAATCTCGGATAAAATCCAATTGAAAACAAATAAATACAATGAATGATCCCTTTAGATAATTAATAGGTTTGGGTGTACTTTACATTGGTAGAATCCCAATTTCACATAATCATTTAACTTATCAAATCATAGGGTTATGTTTTATACACCCTTCCTTTAACTAAAAATAAAAAAATGCATCTGATGACAGACTCCAATGAGGAAGTAGGTACAAAAAAACACCAAGAGATACCTAGATAAAAACCAAACATGATCAAAACCAACAATGCATAGTGTCAAAGAATTATAAAAAAATTATTTGATAAATAATAGTGAAAAATATAATTGGACCAAAACCACTCACTTGGGATTGAAGGTATTATCATGATATCTAGATGGAAATATGGATATCCAAATCCATATGGAAGATTACCTAGGGACGAGAGGTTATGAATTCGGTGAGTTGAAAATAAAACTGAACCACACAATATAGATTAAAATATTACTTCTTTGAATTACACAACAAGTATTGTGGTTTGACATTGTGTAAATCATTTTTATTATATTTCCTTAAAAACATATTAAATAAAATTATTGGTGTTAAAATACCCAAACATCAAAAATATTTAATCTATTTTCATGAATGTAAATGTTCTATAGAAGGTTTATCAGCCCATTTTCCATTTTAATAGAGGAAAACCCTTTTAATATTTATAAACATACCCAGAATTTGAGAAACACTCAACCCATTTATACTTATATTTCGTTAATTCAAAAAATAATACATCTATGAACATTAATTCATTTTCCCCCAAAAATGGCTCCCTAACTCCAAGAAATACACTACCACTATGCCCCAATAAAAAATTAAAAAGGAACATACCAGAAAATATATGGGATCAAGAAAACTCCCTACAATAGAACATATCACCCTTGAGCTTCTCCAAGAGTTACTTTGAGTTCTCAAAAAACATGTATGGATACTATGGTTTCATAACAGAATCCATCTCCTTGGTATCCTCATTATCCTTCACACACATAAACTACCCTCTATCCAATGGTATAGTCCTACCAAAAATATGTTTCGTACTATGATCTACAACCAATATAATATTCTCCTCAAAGGATGAATCTTCACAAAGATCAGTGTCTGCAATTTCTATCACATGGAATGGTCCAAGATGATATCTATACAATTTTGACATGTGGAACATGTTGTTCCTAAAATGTTATCACTCTAGAAGGGATAAATGGTTTGCCATTGGACTGACCCTTACAACTATTTCAAATAGACCGACAATCCTAGGTGTTATCTTTCCCTATTTCCTACTATGTTGTATCCAAAACCTAGAAAAAACCTGTAGTAAAACATGATTACCAACCTTTTAATATATAGATTGTCTCTTAGAGTCATCATATGATGACTTACCAATATGTGTGGTAACAAACTGATATCTAATCAATGGAACCTACTCAGATGTCTCCAACATGAGACTATTCATAACCAGTGTTGACTCACCAGCCTCCATCCATGAAAGAGGAAGATGACATTGCCTACCATTAAAATACTCCAAAGGATCCATTTTTATAAATTCATAGACACCGTTATTATATAAATACTCTATGGGGGAAATATGTTTCTCCCATAAAACAATAAGATCCCGAAAAAGGCTCCTAACCTATTCTCCAGAATTAGAAAATTCATGTCAGATTGACTATACATTTGTTAATAATAGGTTCTTTCCCAAAATAACCAATTATCATTGAGCCTTTATAATACCCTCTGAGAAACATGATGTGAAATGAGGATATATTTTTAAATTTCTACTCTTTAGAAAACCATACAATCAATCCAAAATTCACACACATAGACTGAACTGATCATTAATTGTGATGGGTTCCCTTATAGTAAATAACTTGGATACCTTAGTCAGTTGACCACCAACAAACCATTCCACATATTTCTTATGTGTTCACCTAGGGATTAAAATTATGAAATCCATTGTGACATCATCAAATTTCCAATCTAGAATAGGAAACTACTGTAATATCCTAGCTGGACCCGGATGCTCAGATTTCACACGCTGAAAATTGAAGAATTTAATCACCAAACAAGCCACATACTTCTTCCTTCATAACCATTAGTACTTTATACAAAAATCATGAAACATTTTTGTGAAGATAGGATTCACCACCCATCTAAATTCATGAAACTCCCTTGTCAGATCCTCATGTATGCCCATATGAACCCATACCTGGCCAGGGAAAATAAAATAATTTTCACTACATAAATATAGTCTTGATGGTGTATCTCGACCATATAATTTGACTCATATAATTAACCCCTACATATCAAACAGTTGTTTGATCTTAATATATTCTAAAAGTATGGGTATAATAGATGTCGAGGTCAAATATACATATCCATGAGACTCCTAAGAATATAAATGAATTTATTTAAAAATAAATGTTATATTCCACTCATCACAAGAGACCCATAAACCTTTTTCTTCTATCATTCTTCTGACAGTGTGGAAAATACAGTACCGTTTCCTAGAGTATAAGTGAAATATGAGTTGATATATTGTAGATACTCGACGCACCTGCACTAGTGAAGGTTTAGGTCTCGATGAGAAAATATGTACATGAGTATAGTTTGGTCTATGTATATGAAACTCCCCTAACCAATGAGATTGTGTCTCCAAAACTACATGGTATGTACCCCTGTTTCTATCTCCAGATCATGAGTTGGTTAATTACTGTCATACAACATCATCTTCCTCAGGTTGTAAGAAAAAACTCAATCTTCCTACATTAGAATTGATTAGATTCCTACTCTAGATGGGTAACAATTACAAATATATTCTTTAACTAAAAAATATTATGTTATGATTGGTACTAAGGTCATTAAACTTTTAAGTTCTTGAAAATCTCTATTAAAAGCATCAGTTCACACAAAATTCAACCCTTTCATGGTCATCATGGATATTGGTGATGTTAAACTGGAGATATCATAATAAAATGACAAAAAATAAAATATTAACCATATAAATATTTGAATCTAAAAGATTATATTGGGATTTCCCTATGATACCCTAGATGAGACATTCTCATGGTCCACTCGGACTCTTTCTTCTAAGATAACGTTTCATAAGATGTTCTGTTTATTAATCCAAAAACCAAAATTTAGTATATTGGTGTCAAGATGACGTTGTATCGATTTACTTAAGATGATGTCAATATGTTTGTAATTTTCATCAATTGATTGAGTGCATACTAAGACATATTCAACAAAAACCACTAAAAACATGTCCAAAATATGATGAAATAACCTATTAATTAAGTCCATGAATACCACCTATGAGTTTTTTCATCCATATAGAATCACTCTAAATACATATTAGAGATTCTGATTACCAAAAGTAATGTGGGGTATGTTTGATGGTCTCACCCTTAACTGGTGGAATCCAAATGTCGAATTGATATTGGAGATGATATTAGTACCACTCAACTAATTGAAAATATCATCAATTCATAGAATTGGACATTGGTTCATTATCATTATATGGTTCAACCTTTGACAGTACGCACATAAATGCAAAACAGATCTACCTTCTTATCATAGATAATTGGGGAACCCCAATGATATATAATAGGCACTATTCAAGTCTATGATTCTAGATCGTCCAACTAAAAATTGAAATCATAAAGACCTACTGGTGACATTTTTTATGATTGGATAGAAACTAGTTATGCTTCAGAAATCATCCTAATCATCAACTAATCCTATAAATTTTTTCGTAATACATATAATTTGATTGGGAAAAAAACATGAATATAATCAAAGACAAGGGAAAAATAATCTGGATGCATCCCATTATCAACTATATTAAAACCTGCTTTCTGAACCATGAGACTATCCAATCTACATTTAATTTATCTATTATGACCAGTAATAAGATCCCACTCACCTAGGATTAATTAACATCCAATTTTAGAGATTGAAAGATACCTTTACATTTGTGACAGTCGATATATTCGTGGAATATATCTAACCAATCCATACCAAGAATGCAGTCAAATTTTATAATTTTCAGCATGAATGGATCCCAAACAAATTTTTAACCACCAATATCTATAGATTAAACATGGAAATGTTTTACATTCTCTTACTAGACTCCCAATGATGTGTCCGTTTTTAAAGCACCATCGAGGATTAAAAATCCTTTCCCAAACCTTTTTAAAAAACGGTATATAGATATAAATAAGATGATATTATATTAATAAAATCAATAGAAAAGTTGATGATACCTGAAATATACCTCTGAAGTTTGATGGTCATGCTTCCATTATAATCAGAGAAGTTTTCATAACATGTAGCTAATGAGCCCCTAATTCCTGGCCACCAGTCCTACTACCAGATTCTATTTCCCTCACCTTGTGCTAATTCTCATGTATTAGTTTACTATGTGGCATGCCTCAGACTAAATTGATAGGGTATATATAGCTACCACCCTACTAAGGGGTTGATACGACCCATTTTGACTTAGGAGGTTATCATAATCCCCTCGCACGAGTATTTTATGGAATGTACATAGAGAAACTCTGATGATTACATGATCTTCCATAGATACCACATTAGACTTTGAGGGAGAACACTATATGTGCTTTTTCAAAAACATGTCACTCAGATAGAACAAGAATAGAAAAGAGTCTTGAGATTTCTATTAACTTCTGTGGATACACTACCCAGTAATTCCATAGAATAAACTATCATAGATGGACTTGTTTCCACATGAAGAAGAGCTCAAATATCACCATGATGAATGATCATTTCCACTTCGTGGGTTCTCTTATAAATTTGATACCAGGATGAGTGTATAGTTCAACACTTCCTCAATGAAGATTAAATAGAAAAAATTTACCTATGAAATAATCCAACATCAATGAACATCCTAAAAATATATCGCATTGGATATCTCTTCAGCTTCCATAGACAGTGAAAAGAACTATAGATCGGTGAGACATACAATATAGTCCATCACAAACATGACCTCCAGTGTTTGATGCATCAACTAATGTTAATTTTTATTCCTAATTTATTGGTAGATAATTGAATCAGAAACATCATATAGAAGTCCTTATAAGATTACTCATCCTACTACATATCCACCCCTAGAATATCCCCCCAACACTTGGATGATCCATGATGAATATAATTATCAATATCCACCCTCTTGATAGTATTTTCCCCAATATTATTAAAAATTATCTAGATATACATGATCAAAAACATGGCTACATTGGGTACTACATCCATTGTAAAAATTGGTGGATGGAAGAAGCTAAAACTAGCTTTTCATCTCAGAAAATGATGGAATCGTAAGAAAATTCTCTCTTTTCAAGGATCAGATGACCCTTAAAAATCTATCGTGAAGATGAATATCCATTTGATCCTCTATATCTAAAGAACTAACTAGTCCAACATTCATTAAGAGTTTCCAGATTTGAACTCTCCCGACACTCAAGGTGAAGAAGATGAGGGGGAATTATCTGAATAAGACAAACACACACCTTAGAGAACTATCCAGAAATAAGGTCACCCTCAATTGGTGAATAAAATATAGAACCACGAACACATGGTGTCTCTAAACACGAATTAACGGTTTTCTGGAAAGATTCATCAATTATTTTTATTTATCCAGTGAAATAGATATATTATATCACATTTCTATATGAAAGTGTATATCTTATTCAAGAATATATGTCCCTTTTATTGAAATATGCATGTCAATATGTCAATATGTTTATATTATGATGCATGTATTCTCATCACACACAATATAGGGCCACAAGTACAAATATCAAGATATGGTAACGTCATATAACAATAACCTCACATAATATGTGAATAATTTTTTTTTGAAACAACATGAACTGTATCAAGAACACAATATAACTATAATCTCATCCATGGGTACTTAGATATTCTCTTGTACAAGGTTTTGATACTCCCATAATGAAGCTCAATACTAGGTCTCAAAACATTATAGCCCCTTCCCAACATTTCCCAAATCATTAATAATATAAAATGAATACTTGTTATCTAATACCACTTTGTAATTTCCCCTAACTCAGCACTCCCCCATGTGTCTAAAAGGTTAGTTATGAGATATCAATTGTGCCTCCCCATATGCAAGAGGCTACCAACTAGAAGAATAGTGTTAATTATATAGTGGGAAGACTATACCACTTGGTATAAAGTGTCATTGAAGTAGAAAATAAAAAATAAAATAATGGGAATAAAACTATAGAAATAATGAAAACAACAATAAAATCCAAATGAATCACCTGATAAATAATAATGGAATATCGTAATGACATGCTAAAATGTAACTAAATGTAATGATACCTAAAATAAATGTAGACTAAAATAAAGACTAAAATGTCCCAAATCTCAACAACCATGTTGGTCCCACCTCCAACTCCAACCTATATAGTAAAAAATAATCGAAAACAATGTCCATTCTCCTAGTCAAATCCTGCATCCACGAACTCTCCTTGGGTACAAAACGATAGCCCAAATAAAGAGTGAGTATAAAATAGTAGGTTTAAACTACAATGTTTATACTAACATGACTGATAATATATGTATGTTATAAATTCTTAAATAAGTGTATTAATTAATTCAACATTTAATAAAAGACAATAATAACCTACCTCAGCTCCACGATGGAATATCTTTAAAATGTATTGAAACCATGCCAACCACAACAATATAAAAATGGTAGAATAACATTATTCAGAACCATTCTAGTATATATCTTTGTATATCTTATGTCCATACAAACCATAACTATATAAACATGGTATAATCGTACCAATCCATGTAAAATACCTATAAGCATTACAACACATGAAACAAATCTTTATGAGAATTGCAATATGGGAATGGGTAGAGCCCACTCTCTATAAGCATTAAAGTATTGGACTAGTCTAAGACACTTAATAAAATTATTAAATCATATAATTTTTCATTTTATAGGGCCAATCATGGCATATAAGCATTCCAACATAGAATAAAATCCTATAATATGACTTGGATATCAAAATATATTATCATATATAATAATAGAAAATTATGTGAAGTACCATTTATCATTCAAAAAACACATAAAATTTAAATCACAATTTACTAATAGTTATATTAGTAAACAATAAGCGAAAACATAGTGATTTATATTAGGAAATCACCTAAGGTATCATGCGATGATAAACACACATTAAAACCATTTCCAATTCAATTGTATTCACAGTTTTCTAACCTAATAGTTATCTATAAGACAATTCCAAATAAAGTTATAAAAAATGAATCCATGTAGAAATATCATGCATTACTTAATTAGAATGAGTGCACGTTATTTTTGGTGAAATCTAAATATTTCATAAAAATGGAAATTATCAAACTATATGATTAATGTATTTTCCACACCATTTACTAGTGATACACTAATGCTTCTTAAGGAAAACTATAATGAGCAGGAAGGTGGAGAAGAATTCCAAGAGAAATATAAATCAAATATGATCAATATCAAAACAAAAAATTGACATTGTCAATGGATTACACTGAAATGGTTGAAAAAATAATAGAGGGGAGAAATACTAGAATAAAATAACCTAGGATTTAAGGTGGTATCATTATGTCTGAATGGAAGTATAGTAATAAAAGTTATTCTATAAAATCCCATGGGTTTATAGGAGAAGAGATGAAGTGAATTAGAAAAAAATTCATCCACACAATAAACCTTAAAATAGTAGGTCAGGTAATTACATGGTGTGTAATGTAGTTACAGGTCATTTAATTCATTTTAATGGGATATATTAAAAAACATGTCACCTCAAATTATTTTATTAAAACTGTGAAACTATACCTGACATATAATCCCTTTAATGAGCTGTAAATGTTCTCTATATGATCAATCATCACATTTTTTCCTTAAATAACTATGATACATTTTATATATTCTTAACATACCAAGAACCCATGAAAATCATAACAAATTTATAATTGATCTCCATTTATTAAAACATGAATACATCCCAGAACATTTAGTCATTTCCCCAAAACAAAGAATAATTGTCTCTAAATAAGCACCATACTCCAAGACACATAAAACAAGAAGTGGAACATACCTGAAAAACAAAATATTATTTCATGAGTCTAACCATTAATGATTATTTTGATAAAATAAATGTGTTACAATCATAGTGATGTTAGTTCATATGTATGCATGTGAAACATTTCAATTTTTCAGTGATAATTATAGATAGAAAGTAATTAATAGTTTATCTTTACATAATAATCATAAAATCATAAAAACAATATTTCTTGTTAAATATATGTACATGTCTTCCATGTTTTTCAGTAATGAAATGAGTGTCAAATCGATTTTTGAAGGATGTAGTTCACTCATACACGAATGAAATTATAAAGTCCCAACCCTAAACATTACATAATCTTGAATTATTTTAGTAATACACAATGAGGATATTTTCAGGATTAGAGTTATAGAGAATTAGGCATTAAATATTAAATTACATATCGATTAATACAAATTAAACACTTCTACTCAGTAAATTTTTTTTATAAAATAAAAACTCTAAAAATAAAACAAGAGTTAATTTCTTGATGAAGATTTTCTTTAATTCTTCCTTTCCCATATCCTTCGTTATATAATGTTAGAAAAATTTCAAAATCATGGGATGAGTATAAAAATCATATTAAGGGTTATAAAACTAGGAAAGAAAACATTAGTCCATTAGTCCATTCAAATCAATGAAATAATAATTTTCAATATTTATCAAACCACACAAAATCATAATATTTATGAATAAAAAATGGAAATCATAAATCATAAAGGTAACTTGTGGAATCCATAACATACTTATGTTGTAGCTTTCACATCTATGTAGGGAGTTACGTGTAGAATACACATCACAATATATTCCATAAATCTATTCGGAGAAACATTAATCCTTACCTCTGTCATGTTACCCAATGCATTAGAGAGTTATCTTCGGATCACCTACCCAATGCTTGTCACATAACCACCCATATACATAGATAATTCCCAAGAACCATAACATAATCAAAATACATGAACAAGCATAATGGAAAGTTAAAATTTCCACATTTTAATAACAATATAATATTTCAATATATTGGCATAATAAATATATTATCAAAACCATTTTACATACCAAAATATATAAAAAGATTATATGATATTTACTTTCCTTTTAAAAACATTATGACATGTTAAAGAAGAAAAATATAAAATATTGATCACGATGGAAAAAGGTCATAGTCCCTAGATATGATAAAAAGAAACAATATTTTTGTGTTTTAGTAAAACAATTCATAGAGAAAAGATTCATTATGAATGAAATTAAAAGTCAAAGGGGATTATATATCGTATAAAATAATGTCTTGTAAAAATCAAATGATGCCTCAATGAAAAGAGATTGAGATGAAGTCCATTACAATGATAATTTTGTACATAAAATAGATTGATTATGTGTATTCACTATATGAACACATAAAAAAGTATAAATACATGATAAGATATAATAATTAATTTCTCACATAATCAAATAATGATATAAACAAGAAAGAAAAGATCAACCCAAAGAAATGAAATTGGGTTAAGAAGTTCTCTTACCAAAATTCAAAATCCTAACGATGTCACTTAAAAATTCAGAAAGTGAGACGATGAAAGCGAAAAGGGTCTCTAATCACTTTTACATGAAATTAAAATAAATAAGGATATATAAGAACATATCCCAATATAATATAATTGAAATTAAATAACATAAAAGTATCCTTTGACTAAAAGATGAGGGTGAAAGGTTCCCATACAAAGAACATATCATTACATTACAGATAAATCTACGGTATAACTATGTGTGATAAACATAAACACACCCAATATAAGTGGATATTTAATGTATAATAATCAAGGGTCATTCATACGTATTCAAATTATGACATAATTAATAAGTATATGTTTAACCCAAAGAATGGAAATTGGGTTAAAGAGCCCCATTAACATGTTCCCTACATGACTTATTTGTTCTTTAATGTACTAAATAATAATCTAAAGATAATTACTAGTTTATTAGGACCATTTTTCATGTTTATTATTCTTTTTATATTACTTATTACCACATTATAAACATTCCATAATCATTTTATTTAATAACCATTATTTTGTCGATATTAGGTACTTAAGTAAAAAATGAAATTCCAATAATTAAAATTTGTCCATGTGGTCAAAATTACATTATCTCCAGAATTATATTAATTATTTAGATATCATATATACCATATAAATCCACAATATATATGTATTTATACCAGTACATAACATTTGATGGTAAAAAATGAAATACACTGTTCATGGAGACAGTATGTCATATGTACGTTTTAACGCTACTTTCATTTATATTAATTATTTAATAGAATTAAAGATAATGATACATTGGTTTATTATAATTCGAGTATAATATAATATATAATTTCCTTAACTCCATCATTTCTGCATTCAATGTATGGCATGAACGAGTCATATCACATTGAGGGGGTGGTAGTCCATACATCCTCAAATAAAATTATCATATTTTTTAAATTATGGAATGTATAATGGTAAGCTATAATTAAAACATATAGAAGAATATAGACAATATAAATATAATATATATCACATATAAATACATTTACTTTATAATGGCCACCATGAGAGGTGGTTGGAGATAATCTAATAATCATTATTTCATGAGGCCGCAGTTCACCGTACATTAATACAGTATGTTCATCTACATTAGATGGAGGTCTGTGTATGTTTAGTTTTAATTATTCTAATAAAAACAATCTATTATATTGGGGATACAATTTAGTTTTTTTAAACAAATAATAAGAAGATCATAGGGACTGAATAAGTAAAATAAATGAAGATAACTTGAGGGAATACGTTACCTTTAAATCATGTAACTCCCTTCGTTTTGAACCAAAATGATTTCTTGATGTTATTTTTGTATAAGATAACTATTCTAGAAGTATGATATAAACCTTGGAAGCATTTTTTTGGAAGCGGTTGGTCGATCTATGGGGGATTCATATGTGTGAGTAAGGGTTACCAGTGATGACTTTTTATGGGGGTGGGGGGCTCTTTAAGAATGTTTGAAAATATTATTTTTTTATAGAATGTTTTTAGAAATCTAAGTGTCCAAAACATATTTAATTATAAAATAATGTGTATATAATTCTAAATAATATCATACAACAATAATTGGACATTTTTTTGATATTTTTTAATCCTTATATTTTTTATTTAACCCTTTGTTATCTTGTTTAACTTTTATAATTTCCTTTTATATATTCATACTATATGGTTAATATATTTACTCTAAAATTTCAAGTGACTCAAAATGAATCATTAATGAAAATTTTAATATCATATATGTCATTTTTTAGAATCATATATTTTTAGGACTATTTTATCATTTAATAAAATAATGATTGGTTTAAAAATGATTTTATGTCATTTTTAATACTAATCATACAGTGAATTTTTAAAAAATACAAAAAAAACATTATTATTTCAAAAAAAACATACTTAATTAAAATATAATAAGTAATCATAATATATAAAATTCATTGATGGCCTAAAAAGGCCCAAAATAAAATTATTTTAATATTTATAATATCATTTATTTGAATCATTTATTAGTGAAGCAATTACTGAATCACAATTTTTTTCATAATTAAGTATATTTATTTGTTTTCTAAATATTATAAACAAAATAACATGATGGAGGGAAAATATTTATCTTTAAAATGAATTTTTATACTCAAAGAGATAACTTATATATTCCCATATACAATTTGTTTTACTAAAAAGATTTATGTTTATGTTATTTTTGTCCTTACTTTAAATTAATTATCATAAAGTGTCATTATCACTCTCATGTGGATCCATGGGGTCCCCAAATCAACCCAATGATTCCCATGGTCAGACATGTATCATTCGATAGATTTTGGACATTTTTAAGGGTAATTTAATATTATTATAAAAATAATTTTCACCCTTATTTAACATATTTACCCTTTAACCATGAAAAATAAAATATTTTCTGAAGTAAATATTCATAATATCTAAAAATAAAATTTTACTATTTAAACAATTTGGAAATCTGGATTCCAAATAAGGAATCCATTTTTCCAAATTCAAAATACAGATTTGGAAGAAATTAATTTATAATTAATTACTGTTTTCAAAACAAAAACCGTGTTTTTAAAAATAATAACTTTAAAAGATTGGCCTTTGTTTATGTCCAAATTAACAATGAAATTACATACATTGACCAAAATTTGATTAAATGGTAAAAATATAATTCAAATACACTTTAAACCCAAATAAAATAACTATCTATCTATATACATTAATTATATTAGAAGGCAATTTTGAATTAAAATGCAGTATTTTTCACAATTCATTAAAAAAATAAATATTGTCAGAAAAATACCAAAATTTCATCCAAATTTAATTATGATGTCCTCATTCTAAAAAATAATATTATTTTTTCAAATATAACATATAAATTTTGAAAAAAACATTATTTTAAAATAGGTTCCCCATGAACAGGCTGAAAATGGTCGTTTTCAATAATATTAGAGTGTTTATGATAAAAATTGGATTCAATCACATTTTATGATTATAAATTTTATTAGATAAATGTAAAAATATTTAACAATCATTTATAATCATATTGTATTTAGTTTTTTTCATTCCCTTAAACAAAATGACTATGAGTTGACTACCATTTAAAATAATAATATATTATTATTTTTCAGTATAACTCAATGTTGTGTGCAATGTATGATTTCAAAGAAACCCATTGGTGCGTATAGGGTACTCCATCGAACCTTGCATCCCCTTTAAAGTAAAATTAATATTTAATTCAAAAATATTAATAAATATGAAAATGTAATATTATTTATCTACCTGGGATGTTACATCATTCCACCTTTTTAGAAATTTAATCCTTGTAATTACATAATTGGGCTTGGAAATTTCATTAAAAGTCCAAAATCCAGAAAAAAGTGAATAAAACTATCACACTAAAAGAATTAATGGAATGTAAAAAGGTCACCCAAGAAATCCAGGATATGATTCCATGAAAAAATGTATATGTATGAGAAAACTAACCATCAATTTCTGATGGAGAGTCAAAGAAAAAACGGTCAAGATAAGGTTAAAAATTAGAAAACCACAAACACGTGATCGGTTAAGCAGTCATTGGTTTCATAGTAATAAAAGTAAACACAATTTTTTTTGTTTTAAGTTCCATAATTTAATGTTTGAGAATTTATTTATTATATTGGATAAGAAAATAAGGAAATATACATACTTTTCATGTAAAGTTTCTTCCTTTAGTAATTTTCTTCTAATAACTCATCTTCTCTACAAATGACGAGTATTCAAGATGACTAAGTCACAGAAGAAGTTCTAGAATGAATGTCTTGAAAATCCCATAATCCTCAAAAGATGAACAAAAAATTTCGCCTATCTTTATACATCAACCAAAATCAATACAGTTAGTACAATATAAGAAAATCCCAAAAGAGGATAATCTTTTATAAAAAAAATAAATTCTAATCTTAATCTCCAAAATTGAATGAAAAATACGAAAATCTCAACACACAAAATTCAATACAACAATTTACATAAAATTCATTAAAAAAATCCAAAGTAATTATGAAACCCAAAATTCATAAGGATTTGAAAACACAGTCTTCCATAGTTAATCATTACATTTATCTCTAAATAACATCAACTAATCTTAATGTCTCATACTAAAGTATAATTATCCAAATCATAGATTCTCTAAAATAGGATAATAATTTCCATAAATACTCCAAATCCCCATATGTCTATAATAAAAACTTAGAGTCTTTCAAAATAAAATTCAACCATTTCACCTCAATTTAAAACCCAAAGCATTCTATTTTCCTTAGGTATATAGTTTCCAAAAATAGAAAACATCTTCCAAAATAACTACTACCGCTTAATCCTCAAATCATTTTTTTTATAATAAGGATATCCATTTGATAAAACATATGATCCCAAGTCATCTTTTTCTTGATAAATAAAATCATTTAACTAAAATGAATAAGTCATGCTAACAAGGGATTTTATATAGTCTAGTGGGAGGCGATAAATCACGATCGCACTTTGGTTTTGGGTTTGATTCCCACACCTTTTTCTGATGCAACAGGTTGTCCAAGGTCTGCATGTTTTCCCTTTTCAAAAAATATATAATTTAATAATACTACAAAAAATGAGATAAACTCCTAAAAAATAACCATAACATGATTTCACCTCAATTTTTTTCATATGCCTCCCATTTTCATCCCAACTCATAACGACCTCAATATCTTAATTAATGAAGTCTTAGAAAAATTGAAAATTTTTACCTCTATAAAATAACACTATTACCAAAGATAGAACATTGTACCTTGATCATGGTGTCAACCTGGTTTCATCATCATATTGTTTATGTAGATATATGGTCCATGCGTTGCAACAATAATTTAGAGATCCTTCAAAATCATGTGTTTCCTTTATCCAAATACACCTCATACAACTTAGGTCATATGGGTGATCACAGAAAAATAGTTTCATTTAATAATCATGTATGACATAAAATTTCAAAACATCTGATAAAACATTCTTATTATAAAAAAGTCATAGTGAGCTTGAGTTGAAACATTCAATCAATGGTCCTTTTAAAACACCATATGTACGTACAAAATGAATATAATTTAAAATAAAATATAAATTGTTTGTGAAAGGGTCTCCTTCTTGAGAACCTTTTTCAAAATCATAATATGGTTAAAAATTCTGTGGTAGGATAAATTATTTTAAAACTTCATTATGATTTTTAACATTCTTGAAAATAGTATAATGTTGATAAAATTAGATTTGATTAAATAAAACCCAATATCCACGATTGTATCAAGGTATAAGAGAGGTGTTTGATATCTCAATAAATTGCTTGCAATTGATTTGTATGTTAGAAAATGTTTTAGAGTCATCTAGACATGAATTTGCAATAATTATTATCAGTTTGTAATCAGGAAGAGATATGAATGTCGTTTAAGATCCTCCTCCTTCCATTCGTAACAAACATTCTTTGATCTGAAAATGTTAAAAAAATAAGGAATTAACCTAATGAATAGATATGGAGAATATCCATGTGACTTACAAAAACGCCTAATCCCTGATGTTTTCTAAACTAACCACTGATACCAACTATAAAGACATGGCCTAAAAAATTAAATAATCTTGAATTAAGATAATAATTAACATTGAGGATCTTTCCAAGTTTAGAGTTATTGAGAATTATTTCATAACTATTACATTACATCTAAATGGTATCAAAGTATAAAAATCTAGTTAGTATCAATTTTTTTCGTAAAATGAAAACTCTTAAAAGAAAAAAAGATTTCTTTTCAGGATAAAAAGCTTCTATAATTCTTAATTTTTCATATCCTTCCTTATATCCGATGAAAATAACTTCAAAACATGGATTGAGAATAAAAGGCACAGTAAGGGTTATAAAACAAGGAAGGAAAACATTATTCCATCAATACATAAAAATCAATGAAATCATACTTTTCAACATTTAACTTACAACACAAAACCATAAGATTAATTAATAACATATGTAAATCGTAAATCACAAAGGTAACTTTTGGCATCCATAACGTATACACATTGTAGCTTTCAAAACAATGTAGGGAGTTAAATTTGGAATACCCATCATAGTATATTTACAAAATATATTATAAAAACATTAACTTTTACCTTCATAATTTCACCCAATGCATTGGAGAACTATATCAGGCTCACCTATTCCAGGATTATCATTGAACCACCAATATATGTAAAGAATTCCCAAGAAACATAACATAATCAGAAGAAGTGAACATGCATAAAGGAAGGATAATATTTCCCCATTGCATTAAAAATATAAAATTTCAATATATTGACATAATAAATCTTTTCCCAAAACCATTTTAAATACCAAAATATGTAAAAATTGTATATGGTATTTTTGTCCTTTTAAAAACATTACAGATTGTTAAGAAATCCAAATATCAAATAACATGTGTAGTAGTGGATGGGTCGTTTTCACTATGTACCTTAAAAAGAAAAATTATTTTTTCGTTTAGTAAAACTCTTCATAGAGAAAATATTCCCTTTGAATGAAATTTATATTCAAAGGGGTTTATACACCGTATGATATAAATTTGTGTATAAATCAAATGATACATCAATGAAAGGATATTGAGGCGAAGTACCTTAAAAATGTAATTTTGTAAATAAAATATGTTGATTATGTGTATTAAAAATAAGAATGAATAATGCATGTATAAATACATGATAAGAAATAAAAATTCATTTCTCAAATAATCCAGGAATGACATAAACATGAAAGGGAAGATCAACCCAATGAATGGGAATTGGGTTAAGAAGTTCCCTTACGAAAATTAGACAATTTAAAGGAATCAATTAAAAATTCAGAAACATAGAGGATGACAGTGAAAAGGGTATCTCATAACTATTACATAAAATGGATATCAATACGGACATATAATAACATATCCCATCATATTATAATGAAAATTTAAAGACATAATATAAAATAAGTCTCGGAATAAAAGGGGTGGGTGAAAGATTCCCATACAAAGACATATCATTACATTATGGTTGAACCAATGACATAAATATGATTAAAAAACATAAATACACACAATATATATTCATATTCAGTGTATAACAATAATTTTTCATTCAAATATATTCATATAATGACAAAATTAATAAATATAAGTTTATCCAAAAGAATGGAAATTGCATTAAGAAGTCACCATACCTTGTGTCTGACTTGACTCGATCATTCTTTGATATCTTGAATAATTAATTAATGTTAATTTATAAATCTTTAAGAATTTTTTTCAGGTTTATTACTCCTTTTATATTACATATTACCACATTATAAATATTAAATAATCATTTACGTTAATAACAGTCATTTTGTCGATATTTGGTATTTGAGTCGAAAACGAACATCCTATAATTAAAAGTTATCCATGTGGTAAAAATTCCATTATATCAAGAATTTTATTCATGATTTAGATATCATATTTAACATATATATCAAAAATATATAAGTATTTATAACATTGCATAACATTTGGTGATAAGAAATGAAATTCACTATTCATGGAGATAGTTAGCCGTACAAACACATGAACGCTACATTCATTTATATTTCGGAAATAATGGAATAAAAAAATTATGTTACACAGGTATATTATAATTCCAGTATAATATCAAAAATAATTTCATTAACTCCATCCTTTATACATTCCATGTATGTCATGACCGAGTCATATCACATTGTGGGGGCGGTAGTCTACACTTCCTCAAATAAAATTATTGTATTTACCAATTATGGAAACCATAAAGGTATAGTATAAATGAAAAATATAGAATCATAGAGACAATATAAACAGAATATATATCACATATTTATATAGTTCAATCATAATGGACACCAAGAGAGGTCATAAGGGAAAATTGAACAATCATGGCTTCGTGAGGCAGTTGTTCGTCGTACACAAAAACAGTATGTTCGTATCCAATAGATGGATGTGTGTGTAAGTATTATTTGAATACTTATCATAAAAAACCAAGTATATTGAGAATACTAGTGTTTTTATTTAAAAAAAGAATAATAAGATCATTGGGAGCGAAGAAGTAAAATAATGGAAAAGAACTTGAGGGGAGACATTACCTTTAAATCGAGTAACTCTCTTTTGATTGAACCAAAAGGCATTCTTGAAGTGATTTATGCTTAAGGTAAAGATTATAATAAGAATATAGGGATCATTAGTGCTTATTTTCACAGTGTTTGGATGATACAAGGGGGCATGAGGGCAGTGGGTAAGGGTTAGAGGTGATATATGATTATAAGGGGGGAGGCACACTTTAAGAATGTTTGAATCTATTATTTTATTATATAAATATTAATGGTTTTTAAAGGTCCAAAACATCATTAATTAGAAGAGAAAGTGTATATATGTCTAAATAAAAACATTAAATAATAAGTGGATGGGTTTAATATATTTTTGAATCCTTATATTTTTTATTTAACCATCTGATTACTTTGTTAACTTTTACCGTGTCCTCTTATATATTCAAACTATATAGTTAATATATTTATATAAAATCCCAAGAGACCTAAAATGCATTATTAATGAAAATTTTAACATGATATATTTCATATAGGAGAATATTATATGTTTAGGACTATTTTATCATATAATTAAATATTGATTTATTTTAAAACTATTTTATGACAATTTTAATAATATGTGTATCATGGCTTTTTAAAAAATCCAAACAAAATTGAATCTTAAAAAAAATTCCTTAATTTGAAGATAAAAAGTAATATTAATCTATAAAACTATTTTATGGAATTAAAATTTTCAAAATAAATTTAGTTTTATATTTATAATATCATATATTTGAATATTTTTTAATGATGCAATTGATGTATCACCATTGTGTCATAATTATGTATATTTATTTATTGTCTAAAATTATAAATGAAATGATATGATGTAGGAAATATATTTATATTTATATTTATTATTTATTGTGGAAGATATATCTTATATAACACCATATAAATATTGTTTTAGTTTAAAGGTTCATGTTTATGTAATTTTTGTCTTTACATTAAATTAGTTAATATAAAGTGTCTTTATCACTCCCAAGTGGATACATGGGGTCCCAAAATAGACCCAAGGATTAACATGTTCAGACATATATCATCCAATAGGGTTAGGGAATGTTTAAGGGTAATTTTATATTATTATAATATTATTTGTTTCACCCTTACTTACCAGTTTTACCCTTTAACCATGGTAAAAAAATATATATACTGAAGTAAATATTTATAATGTCTAATAATATAAGAAAACTATTTACACAATTTTGTCCTCCAGATTCCAAATATGGAATCCATTATTGTAATTCCACAACAGAGAAGTGGAAAAAATTATTTTAAAATCAATTACCAATGTCAGAAAAAAAAATTGTGTTTCAATGAAAAAAACTATCAAAATATTTACCTTTGATTATGTCCAAATTATGAGTGAAATTACATAAAATGAAAAAATTTGGATTAAATTGTAAAAATATAATCTATATACACTTTAAAACCAAATAACTGAACAATATAACTCTATAAATGAATTATATTAAACGTTAGTTTTGAATTAAAATATAGTATTTTATACTATTCATTAATAATTAACATTGTCACAAAAATACAAAAATTTCCTCTGAAGTAAAATTTTGATGTCCTGGTTCTAAAGAAGATAATTATTTTGTCAAATATAACAGATAAAAGTAACAAAAAAACTAAATTTAAAAAAAAATTCCATCAAAAGGCGGTAAATTGACATTTTAAAGAATAATAGATTGTTTATTCTAAAAATTAGATTCATTCAAATTTTTAGATTGTAATGATTATTGTATAAATATAAAAACAGTTAACAAACATGATTAATCGTATTTTAGTATGTTCTATTCATTCCGGCCAATACAACAATAATTTTTTAGCTAACATTTAAAATAATAATAATATATTATTATTTTCATCATAACTCAACGTTGTGTGCAACGTAAGATTTCAAAGAAACCCGTGGTTGCCTATCAGGTACTCCCTCGATCATAGAATCCCCTTTAAAGTATAATTAATATTTCATTCACAAATTTTAATAAATATGAAAATTTCATATTCTTTATTTACCTAGGATGTTGTAGGCATTGTCATATTTTACTAAGTGAAAAGGTACGAAATAAAATTTTATATTATATTATAATAATGTTAAATATTTCATTAATATCATAATTATATAATTTATATCACATATTGTTAGTAAATTATTTCTTAGTACCTTCTATGTATATAATTAGTGATAAATTACTTAGATAGCTCCATAATGTGGTAGTCTGCCAAACACATGAGCAATGTTATTGTATATCTTATGGAATGTAGGGTGAAAATTTTATATATGATATAATTAATCAATAAGTATAATGTTTTTTACATATCAAATATTTACTTCTGATCCACTATAAAACCCAATAATGAGAGGTGTTGATGTAATATGTTTCACATTAGTGCATATATCCGTAGAGTGTTGTTGACACGAGTGACGTTATTGATTCCCATTTGAGAAAATTAGAGATGTTTATAGGTAATTTACAAAACATAATAAGATCATATAATTTGGTATTTACTATTTGTTTATATAATCTTAAATGAAGAATATTTGGTGGAGGTGAATATAGAACTAAATATATTCATATTTTGAAACTTTACCTCTTCTCGGACCATATATTTTTTATTAAACATAAAGTATTCCTAGAAAATATTTTTACATGATTTGGGGAACAAATTTTTGAAGTTTTTTACTATGTAAATGGATGAGTCTAAATGGTATCAGGGTGTGAAGTGCAGAGGAGTTGTGGGGGCCTTCTAAAAGTGAGATGAGTGGAATACGTTAAATTTAGAAAAAAGAAAAATGTGTAACCACATTTTTCATATCTCACAAGGATATAAAATAAATATTATAGATGGTGACACATAATTGGTCTTAAATGTCAATATTAAATAGATTTTATCCATGTTTATAGGGTTTTTAACCCATATCGTTTTATTCCAACATCTGTAAGCCCATTTTTACCTTAACTTTGGTAATTAATTATTATTGTTATCAAAATTATATATGGACAAAAATAATGTAGAAATTATTATAAAATATAAATTAAATTTATTTCAAACATTGAATAATTTTTTTAAAATCAAAATCACATAACTTGAAAAATTAAATTTAAAACAAAACACACCCATGCGATGTTAAAGCTGGTTATTATAATGTGTATTTTTAATGAAATGATAATTTTAAATTAAATATATTACTAATAAACATTCTTGAATGAAACTAAATTAAACTTTATTCATATATAATTTTTTTAAATGTTTTGGGAGGAAGCCTCATTTATTATTAAATAAATGTAAAGACCTCTTTAACTAGGTATAGGTAGACCCATTACATAGCCCGAAGGCCCGGTGGACATTTTAGCCCATTACATGGCCCGTTGGTCCAATTTTATGGACCAAGGACCATTATGTGAACATTACATCTAGAGTACTAGGCATTGCTACAATACCACACAGTACCCACCACCACTACAGTGCTCTTCCGCCACTACATTTCCATGACACCACTGTTATAGTACTGCTACAATATCCTACGCCCAATGGGTTTTAACCCCTATTTTTTATGTAAGATTATGTGGTGCATAAAATTAAGTTAAACCCTAATATGGACTCATTTAATTTAAAATATTCTAAATGTTTATTTTTACAATAAATTAAAAATAATGAACATTATTAAATTTAGAACAGTTTTTAGACAATCTCATTTTGAATCCCAAAAACAAACAGATTCTAAAATCATATAATTTTGATTAAAAAGTATTTAAGTGGATTAAATATAAATATATAATAGATATTTTATTTTAAATTATATTAAAATTATATTGGTACATTTAAATAATTAATTTATTGAAATGAAAATAATTTTTTATAATAATCAGTATTTTCACAATTCACTGAAAACTGTAAGATTTAGGAAGAAAGTAAAAAAATTCAGCCAATGATAATTTTGATATGATGATTTAAAAAATTAAATAAATTTTATAATATAAATTTTATAAAGGTGTTATTAACTAATTTTGAATAATTTCTTTAAATATCGGCTAAACAATATTTTGAGAAAAATTAAAGTTAAAAAAATGTTTTTCCATGAAATTAATTTTAATTAATCTAAAATTAATAGATAACCATAATATTCATGACATATTTATTAATATTGATACCCTAATTTTTTTCCTATCTTATAATAATACACTATATTGAGTTTCATTTAGACTATGGTTTACATGTTTTACAAGATATCGAAGAGGATAAATTTAAATTAATATATCTTATGGGTTGTTTGAGATCAATGATTTGTGTCACATATACTATCGAATACATTAATATTCATTTTTAATTTCATGATGATATATTACCCACACCGTAAATATATTGTGTCCTTGAAATTTGATCTTGCGCTCTAAAATAAAGGGTTGGTTATTTGAAAATTCATTTTTGGGAACCCACATCACTAGAACGGTTAGCAAAAAATCATATTAAAAAAAAGTTTGGTATATATGATGTCCATCATAAATAACATAGTAGAAGATTTTATTTTTGGTGAAAAATTAGGGGCAATGAAAACGTAGACCTGGAAGAAAATACTAACACCAATGGATTAACAGAGAGGGATAAAGAGCAATGATCAAAAGAAAGTGGGTGATCATGAGAAGGGTAATGATAAAAAACACACATATATATATACATATGATTAATTAATGGACCATTCCATTCCTTGGTAATGAAAGTACTAGGAAGATAGTTTTTTCATTATCCTTTCCCTAGTGCATATAAATTCATTTTCAATATAGATAGAGAAAATAAGAAAATATAGTTAGTTGATATATTCTTATAGAAATAATTCCATCCATTGGATGTGGTTAGATCAATTATTACTTCATCTATTAATGTAATAAATAAAAATGAAACATTGATTTTTTTATCTGAATAACATAAATTAACAATGATCAGATCTATAAATCGATAAATAAATTAAATGTAATTTATGCTGTCTCAAGATATATTCCATGACCAAAATGGTTAATGTAAGATATCCCGTAGCACCCAAAGTTAAACTTAATCCATTCAAAAAAATATATGATCAGAACACTCAATGAAATTTTATCTATCAAAATTCATCTCTAATGATTTTTAAGGAAGGCTTCTAAATCTACATTCTATTGCCCAAAAAATATAATGTTTATCCTAAAGGCACATTCAAAATATTTGTATACATTGATAGAAATATAACCTTAATGAAAACATTAATTCTTATAAATATAAAAAAATTTATTTTAAGATGTATTATTTATGTAAATACATAGAGTAAAATCAATAATGGGGAAAAAAAGAAATAATCCTCTATCCAATTTCATTGTTACCCACACAATCCCATAAAAATTTCACTATTATCTCAGCCTATGGAATATATTAAGGGTCATCATCCCTCAAAAAAAATTTCTCTAAGAGGTTCAACATGTCACCAAATCTTTATTCTCGTTCATCAACACCATTTAATATATGATCTTCAATCCTTCAAGAAATTGTACTAAAATACAATCATTATACGTTTCATGATTCCTATAACAAAACTATAATTGATAAAATACTTATATAAAACAATCCTTGAATCCCAAAATAAGAAAATTAATCATTTTAAATCGTCTTTGGTAATATAATAAGATTTACCATGATCCCTTAACTTCTATTTAAGAATATTTTCATTACACATGAGGAATTAATTTGTGTGGTGTCACATCTCATTACAATTCAATTATTGAAAATTGAAAATTTATTTCATTCCCATACAATCACGAGCATGGTGTCTTTTCAATAAACAATCTTATAAAAATAGATTCACTTCAATAACATACCAGAGTGTTTCTTTCCACAATTCTTACATGTGGGAAAATCATTCTTCACCAAACCCCTAATATTTCATTATCTACCATCTTCTTCTAGTATTACTCTTATTCTATGGAAAAATATTTATAGAATTATTTCTCAATCATGACATAATATAATACTATGCGCCCATATTATGATAATGTTTTTTAGATTAGATCCCATTGAATAGTTGGTTGAATCCCATCATTGAAATGGCCATTCTTATTATTTGGATTTCATTCATTGATATGGATACCATTACATGTACTCAAAGATGTTTTTAACAATGGAATACACGAGATTAAATCATAACTATATGAAAAGTAATTTATAATCTGGAAACTAATGAAAAAAAACATAAATTGAACAATGTATGCATTTCAAATCTCATAATCACAAATATGGTTTGTCTAGGGATACTTTTTTTCAAATCATTAATATTGGTTTGTAATGAAAATGAATATTATACAAATTATATGCCATATGTGTGTCAAAATATAACTATAGTAAGGATCATTTCCGTGCACTAATTGACTATCAGGTTAAGAGTGCCTAAAAATCAACTTTTTTGGTATTTCTAAATTATACATTGAACAACCCAACTAATAATGGGGGACAGAAATGATTAATTCTAAGGGATTCACCCTTAATAGCAAGTTTAAAATCATCTAGGTACCCTTGTTCCAAAACGACATTAAACTATTGTATTCAGACATTGACTAGTTTCAATAAAAAACCATATAATATATAAATTAATATTGTTTTAATAAAATCATATATTAATATCTATAATATCAATCATAGGGTCATAATATATAATCAATATTTTCTTAAAAATATTTCTCAATTTTCAACAAAATGTATTCAGATACCAACTTTAATGAACTTTACTTGAGAAACATGGATCCAATGTATTACTTTATTAAATTAGAATAATATACATTGAATTAAATCCAAAATGAATTAAAATTTTTTAGTCTCTATAAACTAAATTCATAATTAACTCTCATATTACATTTCAATAGACAAAATACAATAAAATTTTATTTTAGAATAAAATTATTCCATTTATCATAACCTTTCATATCTTTTATATTAAAATTCATATATTTTAGGGAAATGAAACAAAATTAGGGTGATATAAAATTATTATTGAGGATTAGGTACAATAGAATATATTATGTTCCAATAAGAATAAATGAAATGGAAATGTTAATAATTAGGATAAAATTCCAACTAAAAAATATTTATATCATTATTAGTAATGGAATAAAAAATATTTAAAGAATTATAACTGAACACAATTTACAATAAATAAATAACTTGAATATCATTACAAGATAAGTTATAATAAATATGGTTTAAAAAATAAAAGAAAAAACACATCATTTTATCAATAAACTATAAATTAAATGCCTCTTGGGAGAATATCATTGTCAAAATCTAAAAGGTAATAATTACTCAATTCTAAAAGAAGTAAATTATAAATCATTGGATGTCATGTTCTAAAAAACATGTTATCTCAACCATTAAAAAAAATCATAATATGTCTTAAAACTACATGTAGAAACTTGTTTAATGTTAGATTACTCATTCGCATCATGGGATTACTGATGCATCGAAGGGATATATAACTTCCGCACCCACCCATCACTGTATATCCAAATAATTTCCCAAATATAGAATAAACAATTTAATATATGAACATGGTTATAGATCATTAGATATTCATATTGTGTATAGAATATAGATTTATATATATTTCATGATAAAACAACCATTAATGTAGAACACCATATGTAGTAATGATATAGAGTTAAAGTAATAAATATATCCATGATACAATCAACGTGGATATTTATTAGATACACATTATGTAAAAAAGTTTTTCAATTTTTGAAATAATCATATTCAATATACTATAAATATGGCTATTTAATTTAAATATATTTTATAATGATTAAAATAGAGTTAACCATTTAAAGAAATCATAATGACTATAAAAAATGTATCAATAAATTGAATTTTCAAACATTATCTTTTAAAAAGGATCGTAAAACATCCAATTAAATAATAAGAAATTTATAAATACAATATATTCTTTTTTTTATTATTACAATAAACAATATATGTTTTGATTAAAATGAATACCATAAAAATATTATTAAAACCATTTATGAGGAAACTATCATTTTTAGGTTTAAAATATAGATATAATTTTTAAAACAAAATTTAAAAAAAATTATTTTGAAAATACTTTTTGGGGAAAATAGACATTTAATCTTATAGAATAATCTTTAAAATATTTATTTTTTATGGAAGTAAATTATGTATATGTAAAACATGTTAAAACAACGATTCCTTTAATTTTTTTGGTAAAATCTTGAAAAGTGATTTTTTCAAAAACATACATTAATTAAAGAGTTTTTTTTTGAAAAAAGAAAAACACGTGTAAAATCTTATTTAATATATAAATTTTAAAACCTTTTGAGAAAATGAATTTTTAAAAGAAAATGGTTTTTCAAAATAAGAGAGAAATAAAAATGGATTGTAGTAATGAAAATTTCTAAATCACTTTATGAACCACTGATTGAAAAGATTCAATTAGTACTTTGAAAAATCATGAATAAAAATAAAACAATCTAATTAAATACATTTTAGATAATTATAAATTAATTTTATTTAATGGATATTCCATTATAAAAAATCCCGATTAAATTGAGATTGTGAAATAATACCATACAGAGATTATGACATATAAATGATAATTATTAAATGAATATATTATGTTTATAAAATATAAATCCACATAGACAATGTATAAATACAACATAAGATAATAAAAAGTAAATATACACACAACTATCGAATATATAAGTAATTATATGATGAAATATCTAAAAATGAATTGAAATTGAGTTATGAAATACATTACAGTGTGGTAATTTTCATGTCAAATCCCCTTGTATAAAATAATTCCAATATATACATAAAATAAAATGAGTTATTATGGAATAATCATATTACATGTCAATGGGGTAGTATAAACTCTATATAAAATAAATTAGTTCCATAACATTAAAATATTCCGAAATGAAGGGAAATTGATATGAAGCCCCTTACCTAACATTTCCCTTTGGTAGAATGTTATTTATCCTATTTTATATCGGTTTAAAACATGTTATTAACAACTAAAAGAACTATATTAATATTTTTAATTTCATATATTATCCTTTTATATAGTATTATAACCTATTAATTGATTATCATTCATTAGTTACATCATTTTGGAAGTAAATTTCTTTATTTTCTCATTTATATTTTTTAAGGAATGTTCTGGTTATTATTCCAATTTTATTACACTATAATATATTTTAAATAATCAAAACATAATTTAATATTTATACACCTATTATAGTTTTTATTAACAGTCTTGAATAAAGGTTTTGATAAATGATGTATGTTATGATTATAGAGACAGTGTGTCGTGAGTATGCATGAGTAAGGTTTCCATTTCTTAATGATCATTATGTTAAGGAATTATGTAATATTTTTTCATTCCAGAATCATAATAATTAAAGAATTAACTTTTATTTCCTTAAAAATTCAGATATATATCAGAAATTTCATTTGGTGATATAAATATTGTCACATCTCTTTGTGATGGTGATAGTCCACACACAATGGAATGATGTTATCATCATTCAATGAGTGAAAATGTATGAAATAAGCATATATATTATCATTTAAAAATGAAAAATATTTCAAAAATATAATAATTATTTCATTTATATCATATAAATTCATTAAAATACTAATTATTACCATCCATGTAAAGCGTTATAGAAAAACTAATCATATCTCTTTGTGAGCTGGTAGTCCCCCGTACACACGAGTAATGTTATCATATCCCCTATTGAATGAAATGTTAAACAATATATATACATATATATTATATAATTACTCCATATGTATAATTATATTTTAAATACTATATATATATACACTTTAGATCCTTCATCATACCCAACCGTGAGAGGTGTTGAGGGAAAACATGTTACATCAGTTCATGAGGACGTAGTCCGACATACACACAAGCAACATTATTGTTTCTAATTAGATGGAATAGGATATAAATATGGTCTATTACAAGAAAATAATAAAATACCAATATTTTATATATATATATATTGGTTTATTTATATAATAATAAATTAATAATATTTTACTGTTGTAGAAGAATAAATAAAATAAAAATTATATGTTATGAATAGTACAACTAATCATGGCACTTCTTTATGATTATACATAAATTTTTAACAGAATGTATTTATTACCAAAAAAATTATATTATGAGTGTTTTTAAGTGGGTTGTGATTTGAGTAGGAATTTTATGCACAAAAAGGATGTCATGTAATGAAGAACATAGGAGGGTGGGTGGCCTTTTATAAGTAAGTTGAGTGGCAAACTTGTAATTTTTTACAATAAAAAGGTGTACCCATGTTTTTCATTATAATAATGGGTAAAAAATAGATTATTATTGAGAATTATAAATTATTGGGTGAAAAAACAATATAATATATTTTAAGAAATTTATTAGGTCATTATAACCCTTATCATGTTTGTTTAACCCCCTATAAAGACATTTTTATATTAACTATGGTTATTAATTATCACTACTTTCACTATTCATTATGGTAAAAAATATTATGAAATTTTTAGAACAGATAAATATCCAGATTCCAAATATGGAATCTAATTTATCAAATTCAATATATATTATATAAAAAATAAATAAAAATCAAAACCCATAGATGTGAGGATAACATTGGTTTTTAGGAAGGTTTTTTTTCATTGAAAAGGTTATATTTTCGAAAAATCAAAAAAAAATCATGCAAGTATAAATTTTATATGATGATTTAGAACATTGTATCCATTTTTTGATATAAATATTTTATATCAGGTAAAAAAATAATTTTTATTTATTTTCATGATGTGTGGCTAACACATCTTTTATAATAATGTCATATTTGCCGAAAACAAATCATGTTTTTTAAAATTAATCTTATATTATTTATAACAAATAGATAAACATTATATTTATAATTTAGTTAGTACTATCCAAACCCATAATTTAATGATAGGTTTATAATGTTACACAGTATTTCTGTTCATTTAGATTTAGGGTTTCGTGTTCAATATTCTATTAAAGAATTTAAATTTAATGAAATATTTTTATTTGGTTTCTTAATATTGATGTTGCATGTATCAAAAAAATTGTTATAAAATATTCTTAATTTATAATTTCATGGTGTTTTAGAACAATTCCTAAAAATTACTTAAATTTAAGAGAAATGATTTCCTTAAAAGTGATCGAAGGGATAAAGTGGTAGATGATATCGTAATTATTATACAATTTTATAAGAGAAGATTATTAATATTTCACATGATTATAGTTAATGTGAGACCAAATAATAATATTAATTTTATTAAGTCTCCCACTATTTTTTAATGTCCCAATATCACCCATTTTTTTACTAGGAATTTATAATTGCTCATAATATCTAGGGTAAATGGTGTATATTCCCCTTCTGATAACCTAATAGAGGGATTAGTGAATTACTAAAATATATTTATGTTGGTACGTATTTTTGAAAATTGGGCATACAAATCCTTGATCTGTTGAGTGGAATCCCCAATTTAGATACCCAAAATAAAATTTCCTTAATATTTTCGTCCATGTTACATCAAATCTAGAAAGTCATACATCTTTTTGTGCAAATTGGATTAGTTAACCCATAATAGTCATAATAAATCATTAGTAAATGTAAATGTTCTAAAAAGGTCTCGTAAAAAACATAAATATATGGTTTCATTCCTAATAAAGTAATGTACATTTTAGTGTGACATAATATAATATTGAAGTATTTTATTTAGAATGAGTTTATTTTTCTTGTTTTACACAATAATTTTCATTTTAATATAACATGGATTTTACTCTAGGGATTAATAATATTATGATAAAACTTGTTTGAACAACCTAGTAATTTTAGTTCAATATTTTCATTTTTGTAGACATATTTATGGGATCCAAATATTTATTCCTTAAAATAATTATTTTAGAAGACAAAAAATAAGTCAAAACATAAATTTCTTGATCCTGATATATTTACATAGGGTCTTGATTTTTGAGAAGATAATAATCAATATACAGAAACTATTATGAACTACTTGTGTCAGACTTAGCATGAGTTATATAACCCCATTTTTTCTACCTATGTATCATCTATGTTGGTTTATCTTTCTTCCATTTTTATCCTCCTCTACCTCAACTCCATATTGACCGTACTCCACGCACCTACAAAAACTCTTTCTATTACATATATTTTTAAAATCATATTTAGCTAATGGTAACCAATGGATTGGTTAAATGGATTTACATAAAACAACCATGGACACTCGAGTATGATATAATAATAGATATAGGATAGTCTCATCGTCAATAATTTTTAATTTAATAATAATTAATTGCAAAACAATTAAATAAAATTTAATTAAATAAAACCTACACATACCTCGGTCAGTTCTAGTTCACGATCTGTTATTCACAAGCAGTGATTATGTATTTAAATTAATTAACGAGAAATCAGTTCAATTCAATCATTAATATGATAAAAAAATCACATGTTAATCTAATTAATTACCATATTATTCAAATAATTAATTTCATATTATTTTATCCAATAATACTAAAATTATCATACACTATGATTTAATAATAATAATAATTTCATTTTTATTCAAAACTCAATAAAAAGTATATATTATTGTATTTTGATGTTACATAGTGATTAAATTTCCAAACTACTTAGTATGGTTTTAAATGTATACATTGTACTCTTAGGATAGGTTGTGTTCAAGGAATGCGTCATAGTTTCATGACGTGTAATACAAATTTAATTCCATATATAACATAAGAAAATTACATATCTTTTATAATTAAATTTTGTGTCACATAGATATACAATAACAAGAAATTATTTTTAGTTTCAATTTTTTTTGAATTAATTAATAATTAAATATAATTTAAATCCAAATAATCATTGTTTAATTTAAACATAATAACCAATATATAATATATGAAGAAATTTTAATAGAGTAATTAATTGAATTTAAAATTTTATCATCAATAGGAAATGTAAATGTAATATTTAAGGAAACAATAGAATGTGTATTTGTCTTTATAGGATACACATTATATATTCTATGGGATTCATAGAGCACTTATCACAAACCATTATAAAGTAGAAAACATGTATAAAGGATACATGTAATGTATATCATGTAATGTTTTTTCCAACCTATAAACATTATTCATTAATTAAATATCATGTATTAATAAAATGATGTGTTTTAACTATGGGTTCATTCCTTAAAATCTTATTGACTATATGGCATGTATAAAATGTATATGTTGTATACTCCATCAAAACCATTTTGCACCATGGATGGTCACCACAAGGTGAATTTATTACCTGGGGAGTATACTAATTACACAATGACCAGGAATCGATGTTGCCATTATTATGAAATGAATTAAGATATTGTATATGTATTAAAGGTGTTAAAACATATATTCTTGTATTTCCCATCCAAATATATTGTCACCCACATATTATTTCTTCAAATATTATATTTATTAATTATTAATTAATATTAGAAATATAAATCTGAAACAATGAAAAGAGAAAATATATTATAAATAGTTACTAAAAATGAATTAAAACATAAAATTAATTTTAACTTCCAAATTTATAGTAATTAATAATCAAATAAATTATAAAATTTTTAATGTGACCACTCCTATACCACATGATGGTTCAAGGAAAAGTAAAAATTTATTATCGGAGCTGATACTTACTCAGTGAAATTTAGATTAAATGGACGAGTTATATAGTGTACAAGATAAAAACATCAAGGATAAAACAAATCTAGTAGAATATTGACATGAAATGACATTAGAACCAATAGATATTCATTTTCTTGTTAAATTTATAATTAAATTAATGAAAAATGATGAATTATTTCCAAATCTTTGAGATAATTTCCCATATTATACATCTATTATATGAAACCGTATTTGGTAATATTTAATTTACCTTTAGTATCCAAGTGTATAATACCCTATGTGACGATACACTCATGCACTTATGATCATATAATATCATAGATAAATTATTGGGTATTATTATAGTCGTTTTATATCCTTGAATTTTATATATTGATCAAATCAATTTTTTTCCATTCATAAAGAATTTATATTGATCATCCAGGTCTTAATAGGAAGTTTTTTTGGTAGAAGATGATTTTATTGAGTAATCCACACATTACAATGACTTTCAATTAATAAATAATAGATTGTATTAGCCTTAATTTTATTGGCCAAGGGATATAGTTATTCATTTAATTTTTTTCACATGTACAAATAATAAATTTTAAACACATGTATGAAATCATTAAATGTAATAAAATAATAATATTATACATATTTTATGGTGGGTACTAACTGAAATAATGATAAATATTATTTTACCTATTTATAAATTAATATTCATCCCCATTCTCAATCTTGGTCTACTCTACCTCCATGAAAATTAATGAATACTTAAATAAAAGAAATTATTCATTCACTAATTGAATTAATTAACATGTTATAACCATATAATTGAATAGTTACCATGAGAAGAAATATTTATTAGATTTATTAAATAATTACTCTTTAATAAAATTATTACCCGATTTTGAGATATGATTTATTCCAATATTAAATTTAAAATAAAAATTAATTGATATCAAAGTATACACTTTGTCTGTAACCCACTTTGATGGTTTATCACTAGTATTAGGTGGGATTTCCAAATTCCAATATTACTATCTAGGAATGGGTCAAGGAAGCCAAATGAATGATTCAAATTTCTCAATTTCTATAACCACATACAATCATAGATAATGTAATATAATCTATTTGTCAAGTGTATAATCAAGAATGGTTATCATTTGTGTCATTAACATATATTCTTGATAATTCATTCATTAAATCTCTATAGTAAACTATTCATTAACCCATGGACATGTAATTTACTGTAATTAATCTATTTTAATAAAATGAATGAGATATGAACTTCCATAACTATAGAAGGGATGACTACTTCATTAACACATTCATTATTAACATGCCATACATGACGACCCCAATACCCGTAACTTCTATAATCATATAGAATTATGGTTTTGATTATTAATTCAAAATAAGAGAGTCAAGAAATGAATTAAAAATAATACTAATGTTTATAGACTATTACACACTCTTGAAATCAAAATTTTCTAATTAAACATAAACATGAAAAAAATTTATTGGTGGGTCTCTTCTAAAAATCACCCATCTTGGAGATTACCTAGTCTGAAATTCATGAGATAAAGTAACATATACAAATTATTAATCACACTTTATAATCATCATACTATATTAACCATCATATAATGTTTTTCAAAAATATAAATATGTATACAAATATATAAATGGTATTTCAATTTTCTAATACTAGAGGGGAACTAGCATTCCATTTTCAATGAGACAGATAATCTTATACATTATTAAATTATGGTCATGAAAGATAATGAATATTCAGTTCAATGATATTTAATTAATATTAAATTATTTGAATATATATAAAATACAATGTATAAATTGTTTTCTCTGGAATACCAACTATTGCAGAGAATCCATAAAGGAAACCATCGATCATGTTGGGCACTTCATGTTCAAAACCCTATATCGTATGTATCTAGTAATGTCCTTGAATTCATGCATTTTGGGATTGACATGTACAACCTATTGGTGGATGTCGTGGAAACTTATTACAGAGTGGTAATCTCGAAGATCATCCGCATATTAAACCTCTATCTCTAATAAAAAACTCACCACACTAAGGAGCATCCTTATCATATTGGGGAGATTCTTAATCACACTGGTACCTCTGACACATAAGACTATCAACCACATGAAATACCTTTTATACATAATGGGTTTTATGGTTTGTACAAGATGGACCTATAACCTGTAAGAATAAAAAAGATAAATCTTTTTTTCCACTAGATCCTATATCTATCTCCTAAGATGATAATCCTCTTGTACAATATCCATTTGAAATTGCCTGACCTCTGGATCCCTGGTGTGATTGATAAGTACACTAGTCATAGGGTAAATCATATATTTATGTCTCAACCATGACATTGAATTTTAAATTCATGTCAATAATGAGATAGAAATAAATTACTCACATTGACATATTTTTATACACTAATAATTATATATTATTTAAAATATATTTTTATAAAGGCTCCAAAACTGTTGAATCTCCATGCAGGATCAAGGACTATTTCTATAAATAATATTTTTAATTACAAAATTGATAAATTAGAGTGTCTATATATTTTACATGATCTGAATAACTAGAAATCCAATTGGGTAGAAGTGAGTTGGGTGTGCCACACCATGCCATTCTCTAATAAGAGAGTAGCTGGTGAATAAAAACGAGTATGCATATCTCACATGATAGGAGGAATTAGCAGAATAAACCTACAAAAAACTCACATATATAAATAAGATATAATAATTCAGAATAAACATATGGATTAAATTGTAATATTTATAATGCATACAACATCTTATAAGATCCATAATGTGATGAATTTATGTAATCTATAAAGAAAAATAGATAAATACAGACATAACAATTAAGAGGATAGACAGACCTAACAAAATTTGTGTAGTAATATTTGAAATAAAAATATATATTTAATAACATTGATCACTACCACCACAATTTAGATATATATTATCTCCAAAAATATACCTTATACTAAGATTACCAAAAAAATGTCAATTATATTTATAATACATCACACGTGTGGGTAGTAAATTCTGCATAAGAGTGAGTATGTGATTACATAGTAAAATTCCATGAAAACTAAAAAGGGATAATAATTTACTAGATTTCTCAACTAAAAATGTAAAATGGAAAGAATAAACAATAGGAAAAATCAAAGATATAATTAAAATATAATACCCATAACAATAGAGAATTCCCCACACTACAAAACCCCACTATGATAGAACCAACAAACAACAATTAGAATATATTCTACCCAAACCAATACACATCCATTTACTATTTGAAACTATAGTTGATGGATCTCAAATATATAAAAGATAATTATCTATTTAGATGGTAAAATATCCATAGACTAAGGATCCCAAACCATTAGTTTACAATAGGAATGTCATACATACTCATGATGGGATAGAAGATACTAACCCCACCAGATCTCATAGACAGGGAGAAATAATATAACATAAAGAGTATCCAACACCCTATGTCTGTGGAGGAAATACCAAACCAATATATAATATTTTTGGGGAATCATTGATGCACACCACTAAGCTCGTAGATGGGGGGAGGGGGAAACTGACATCGTATATAGAATATCTTACACCCTGGGTGGATGGGTGAATACTACCCCTACCTATAAGATAACGAGGAGCCACTCAGAAACATAAAAACACCTTATGATGAGTACTTCCCCCACTTATTATCTGACTATCATACCCAATATTTATTTTCGTTCTTACAGAATAATGAAAACTAAACTATATGTCTTTCTATTAACCTCACATCTAATAATAATGAGAAAAATACAATCCCTTCATATAATGAAAAATGATTAACATGTGGAAATATCAATCCAAAATATGATCCATGAGTAAATATATATATGATAATACATTGGGGATAAATATGTATGTATGGTTTACTAAAAGGGTATAAGACAAAAAAACTGTCAACAACTATTTAGTCATTTATTTCCTCTCCACATGTAATTTAAATTTAATCCTTCATTCCAAGCATGATTTTGTATATATCATATGTGTTTAATAGGGGACTTAGTGGGCATCTTAGATAAATAGGTCCCCACAATCATGGTCTTTAAACTATTCCCAAAGTGGTATATGACATGTGGCTCCCATGCGGATACTCTAAATGTGTGAAATTACATCCATGTTGTGATGATTTTATCTATATAATATTCCTATAGTACACATGGAATGTGGTTCATGGGTTCCACCCACCATATCCAATATTACAGAACAAAACACACCATGTGATATTTATAATATATTGATAACCTTATCTCCATAGTCATGTTAGAACATGATGTGTGTTATTATAAACTATATACCATGTAGTCATGTTCTTCCCCAATAATCTATAGTGATACATGAATCATATAACTATTATTATTTTTTACAATGATTGAGACAATATCTTCTCCATCAGATTCTTCCACAGATGTAGTTTCCCTGAATGTTAGTTAACAACAAAAAATTCTAAAAATGGTGTCCTTATTCTCTTTAAAAGATCCCACATCCACTAGATTTTTTCTTCCCAATGGGTATTCATACCAATGAGTATCTCATTAGACCCCATAACCCAATGATCCTTCAACATAACCCAATTATATGATATAAATACAATATAAACCACATGTGGTCTTGAATGTTGATTGTGATAAGATCCAAATCCATATTTTTCATATATATATATCATTATTGAAGGCTTGTGTTTAACACAAGAATAATTGGGATAGAAAAATCAAGTAAAATATCCAAAGGGGATTGGTGGTAGATTATTAAAATCTTATCCACTAGACATTGGAATAAAATTCTTAATAAATGTAATGTAATGAATAAACAGTACATCATAGGCCAAAAATAGATTATTATACCTTTTTAGGGTCGTGTCGTAGAGAATATAGACCCATAAATGATAATTCAAGAAGAAAATAAAAAATAAATCATCCTAAATTATAAAAAAAATTCCATACTCCAATATTAGATCAATCAATGAAAATGAACATTCTTCCATGAGATTTGATGGGTATTATAATAGAGGATTCTATTCATTGGGATCCATGGATCCACCATATATTTTTCTTCAATATCCTCTCTCTAATAGTCTCTCTGAATCACTATTTAATGAATAACAACCAAATAATATGAGAAAAATAGTATATAATATAAAAACATTTTTCATTTATACAGTATTAATGAATTAAGTCATATAATTAAATTAATTAATTAACCTTGCCACCTATGAAGACCAATCATATGGAGCCTTATACTGAATTAAAAGTACAAAGATACGAAGGTGAAATACCTATTATGAAAATAAATATGCTATGATATTTCCCATCTAAGGCTCTATTAATAAAGATAAACATTATTCTAATGATAATTTTAGCACAAAGTAAAATTAATATAATTTTTTTAATATTTTAATATCAAGGAACAATGACAGAAATAAATCCACATTAACATAGTGAATCATCATAAAAATATAATTTTTAAATATTTTAATGGTTTATATAAAAAACATTGTTCACAAAACCCTTGACCATTTTGAAACACATATTTGAAATAAACTCCACTATACTGAACCATATCGAAGTTATCCAATATCGAATCTACCCATCTGTTTATTCTATGCATCTATAACATTAATAGATTATGTAATATCAATGATGTGATGTTTCATAATAAGATATACATAAGAAATCATCAAAAAATACCTTATTTTAGTTGAGTATAATTCCATAAAATATTTATTAAGGAAAAACCATTATAATATTTTGTGGAAAATCTAAATTGATACTCACTCTAACAACTATAATACAAACCACATACAAGCATTAGAATATCATGTCAATCCTACATTCCAAACATAATTCATGTACACATGCCTATGTTAATAGTAGACCATGATTAAAATAATAAATAATTATCTCAAATCAAAAAATCATTATTAAATAACAAAACTACAATAAAATGGAAACCTAGAAAAAACACCGTAACCCTTGTTACATAGTTTTCCATTAGGAAAGTTTCAATGACTCACTAGTTTTAGTCCCATTGTAATATATGATATTTTCTTTTGAATTCCATTCTAAAAATAGAGAGAAAAATGAAAATACACTCTAATACCATGTTTAATAGCCTTCTATGGATCACCTGAAATAAACCTGAGTGAGGGTCACTTCAAGACCATAGGAAAACCTCAATGATGAAAATAGGCTACTAGCTAGCATCAATAGTTTATGATAACATTTAGGATACTATAATTATTATATAACTAATATTAATCATTAAAAAATAACCAAACATATTATAACAAAACATATTAGGTTATATATTTTGAAATTATAACCAACATAACTATATAAAAATGAATCATAAACATGTTATGGTAGATAGACATTGTAATAATATAGTGATACAACTCAATTATTTACTATGTGTTCAATCACATATTTATGTAGATAAGAATAATAAATACATAAATGATCTATTTCCAAACTTGATGCTGACATTAATAACCTATATCAAATATTTTTGATATTCTCTTACTCTATCCACTATGAAACATTTTCTCAAAATTTTATACATGAAAAATTGACTATAATCACACGAATGTTCCTATAGAGGAAATAAAAAATATATCACAATAAATTCCATCAAATTTCCCTTAATATATCTATCATATATACGTGTACATATAAGGAACATAAATAACATAACATATAACAAATAAGGACATGGTTTGGGATCTTTTGTGCTAACAAAACCACCATGACCCCTAAACAAAAATGGATCAACCATTGTCAAAAAATATATTAACCTTGATATATAATCCATCATATTCCACATTTCTTAGGAAATGGACATACAGTTTGGTACAACCCACCATATACTCAACCAATGTAGAGTATATTATAGAATCTTGATCTCAAAACCAATTAGGCACTTCCAAAATCTTACTCTCGATGAGACCTCAAAACGCCTCACATTATACATATCATACCATATCCATCTCATAGAATATTAGATTTCATGGCCCATCCCATTGGGCTCACACCTAGGCCAGTGGTATGTTGTGTGTGACACCCCAATCCCACCACTAATAGGAAATGGGATGTCCACTAGAACTGAGTAGAAATATAACACATATGGGAGGGATAAATATAAAGAACATATATGAATTAACACCTCCAAATATATCACAACCATTGGGGATAAATAAATATCTATAAAAAAGGAAATAAATTCTTGTAATATAATTTAGAACAACTATTGTGTAGAAATATATTTTATAACCATATTTTCATGGGGAATAATTTACACACAAGAAAAACCAAAGGGGCTTCGAACCAAGTAGCAGAAGAGAATGTAGAACCATGGTCAAAAACACCAATGAAAACCACTACCAATGATCACCATCATGGAGTTATAGTAATCTTTAGTAGCACTAGGATCAATAAAATCATCGTATAACTACATGTTAGTTATATAAGACACGACATTTGTTGGAAAATACTAGGGGGTGCTGAGTATATACATACCCAGTGGGATTAGAAATAAACCAAAGGGTGAACATATAGAAATAATTATTTATCTTGAACTATGAGACAAATATGGGAGGAAAAATTGAACATTATATATGATAACAAAAGAATTCAAACGGAGGGAGAGAATAATAACATTGTATTTATAGTTAAATATTTATAATGAGAATGTCTGAAGGTCTAGGTATTCGCGATATAATGATTCCTCCATCCCAATTTAATCCTCATGATTTATGGGGGACCAACACCCCACTGATTGTTTGTTAGAAGAGATGGGTTTTTGTTCTTAACAGGTTACTATACCCATTCTTTATCAACACTCATGGAAAGGGGGTTCCAATCCATAGATAGAATAACCAAACCCTTTGTTGTGTACATGGGGTGGGGGAATCCTATATTTAGAGGAAATAATGTATGGGTGAACTGATCTATACATTCAATCAGGGGGTTCCTAACCCTTATGTCATTCTAGGGACCATACTCATGTGTCAACATCAGACAACCGTACAAGAAGAAGAAAACCCCTAATTTCACCTCATTATATATCTCTAATATCAGAAAATTCACAATAATATTATATATAAAATTATAAATAGTAAAGATTAATCATGGATGAAATTCAGATAACCTATTAAGGTTATTCATTAATTAGAACATAAGAATAAATTTTTTTAGTGTATCTCTTTGTGTATATGAGGATTACTTGAAAGTCCTCAGTAAGTTGTGAATTACTAATAGATATGGTGTGTGAAATGAAACATATATGTCATTTCTCTTGATGAACAAAACATGTGGGAACATAATGGGTCCCTTGGGTATAGTCCCTATAAATTTCTTTGTTATCTTAGTGGGTTTACTTGGTATGTAATCTCAATAAATGAGCATATGATATTTTCGTAAACATAGAACCCTTGAAACCACCAAAAATAGACTACACAACATGTATTATTTTACAACACATACTTTTAGTCATGAATTTTAGGGAATGTATGGTCTATCACATTATGTTTTCCACTTCCATTGATTTCACCACAAAACTCACTCGTATAATTATTATTGCTTATGGGATTGGTCAAGTAATTAATTGATAATTAAATTTAAATTTCATCATTTATTAATTAATATATACACATGATGGAGCCTTGACCGAATGTTTTATGCGAGAAGAGGTAGAATCTAGGTTAAAATCAATATTCTGATCCAAAAAAGTCTTTGATTTTCCATGTGATATTTTATTCAATATAAATGAACAAATTTATGAAAATATTTGTGTGAACAATTTAATATTTTTTATATTTTAATATATCAATTCAAGGAACCTATATACCCTCAATACCACTCCAACTATAATAAAACCCCATGGATAATATAAATAAATATTTAAATGGTCAAAAAAGTAATATTTAAATGTTCAATATAAATGAACAAATTTATGAAAATATTTGTGTGAACAATTTAATAGTTTTTATATTTTAATATATCAATTCAAGGAACCTATATACCCTCAATACCACTCCAACTCTAATAAAACCCCATGGATAATATAAATAAATATTTAAATGGTCAAAAAAGTAGATTTTTCTTTTTGGTGTAAAATTCCACGAATGTGGAGAGAATATAAGTACATGTATTACTTTTTTGACCATTTAAATATTTATTTATATTATCCATGGGGTTTTATTAGAGTTGGAGTGGTATTGAGGGTATATAGGTTCCTTGAATTGATATATTAAAATATAAAAAATATTAAACTTTTCACACAAATATTTTCATAAATTTGTTCATTTATATTGAATAAAATATCACATGGAAAATCAAAAAAGTAATACATGTACTTATATTCTCTCCACATTCGTGGAATTTTACACCAAAAAGAAAAATCTACTCAAACTGGTTAAGGTATTGAGCCCCAATATACTTATAATTCTCCAATGATCTCTCTTAATGGATCAATTTTTTCAATGTAACTCATGCCAGTGGGAATGTTCTTACATAATGTATCCTCTCATTCTGACCCTCGATGGCCTTTATATAATCATAAAAAGTGGAACATTCTTTCCCCTAAATCGCTCCCTTGCACATAAAACATGATGGCTTGTGATTATATCTCCTCAATTCTGATAGATGAATGATTTCATGCACATGGTCCATATATAATGGTTGATCTCAATGATTTGTATCTTTTCCAACCATGCACAATATCCACGATAGAACAATAAAACTTATGTATAAATTGATATAATAACCTAAACTATGAAAACCTTAGCATATATAGACCTTTCGGAACATATGGCCTTCCTTATTGAACTATAATTGTTGATGATGTCTGATAAATCTTAATTAGTTCCTAGATCACTCAAAAATTCTCTATCATCTCCAACATAAACTTGTTTCCCATAAGTGATGGCTCACCTATTTACCAACAACAGAATGGTGACATATAGAGTCTCTTATACAGAGCCTTAAAAAGTGGAATGCTGACGGTGGAGTGTTAAAATATGTTATAATAAAGACCCAAAATTTTCGGGTTTCATACCAACTTCAATCAAAGGAAAAATTCCATTATCTCAAACTATCATCCAAAAACTAGATGGTTTACTTAGTCTTACATATTTAGGGGTGTTGAATGTTGCTATCATCCATAAATGGGCCCTGAAGGCCTCCTACATACCCCTAAAAAATAAATATGTAAACCAATTTTTATGGTCAGAGACAATAAATAATGTTACCATATAATGTTTATAATATCTTATACATATAATATCTCGAAAATATGAACCGATCACAACTCTTGTATGGAAAAATATGTGGCAGGACCGATAATTTGATCAAAATCCAGACATATATATTTTTGTCCTCCAACAATCCAGGAAATCCCAATCCCAAAATAGATCGATATACCATCCCAATTAAACTCATTTATCTTAAGATGTTGATTCGAACCAACTAAACCCTAATTCTCTTATTTCAACAATTGACAGGAGAGGCATTACAGAAAAAATAAAAACTAATATACCCCATTTTTACTCAATAAAACCAAAATTGAATGTTCTAATAAATGTTTTACCACCATATGATGTACCACCATGGGGTAAAAAACACTATTATCACCTACACATATCATGTGAACAGTAATAACATCTTTTTTTATAAAAGGATAACATTCTCAGCAACATAATATATATATATATATATTTTTTGAATATGAAAACGATATATGGTCAGGCATAAATTTATAATCGATGTCTCCCAACTGTTGGTCTCAAAATTCAGGATAAGTAGTTGAGTTACTACCATTAACTGGAAGTATTATCATTAAATTATTCACTATGGTTTTCTATAACGAGGGAAGATACTATTTCAACTCCTCCACCATGCATGAATGAGTCTATATAATAATGCAAATTTCCACCACATTTCCCTTCATTGTTTTATATACTCTCTCAATGTCATAGTCCTACAAGAACTCCATAAAGGACCTATATATGATGTTGATCTCTCTCTTATAAATCATGTACCAGAGACTCTTGTACTCTAATTAAACCATAAACTCGTAACCCTGAATATAATTCCACTACATCGTCGATGTGAGGAATACTGCTACAAAATCGAAGTCATGGGTAACATTTTTATTCTCCTAGGGTTCAAACTACATGGACCTATATAAAATCATTTCTTAACTATTAATTAACAAACACCCAATACCATCTCTAGTTTAATCACTATTCACCACATACTAAAAAATATACACTCGAAATCCCAAAACATGAAAACTTTTCAACCTGTTACTCAACTCCATAAATTAATTCTAAAAATTCTTATTCTGTGAGAATGGTTTCCCTTTTCCAGTTAAGTTATTCAATAGGGATGCATTCATAGAAAAATCAGCCACAAATGTCCAATAGTTTCCAATAAAACTATGACAACCCTACACATCATATATGATATTTGGTGGGTCCCAATTTATAACTAACTTAGTCTTTTGCATGTCCACAACTACCCCATATTTAGAGAAATCATATACCAAAAAGTGAAACTCTCTAATCCATGACAGAATCTTCAAGAGCATACCATATAATTGGTCATCCATTTGTAATTATTGGACCATAATTATATTCTTTTAATTTTCCTTTGATATAGTGTAAATAATAATTTCATTAATAAATACATCCACATACTTTTCCAAGAAATGATGAATGATATGGTTTATAAATATATATATGAAATTAGGAGTATTTGTCAAACCAACGTGAATCACCAAGAACTCATAGTTCCCAAAGCTACATTGAAATATCATCATTGTAATTTCATCAGGAACCAAAAATTGGTGGAAGCTAGAATAGAGGATAAACCTTCAAAACCATCTCACTCCATTAAAATTTTAAAATAGGTCATATATACATGGAAGGGTAAACTTGTTCTTATGTTTATATTGGTTCAAGAGATGATAATGAACACATGGAATCCTTCTGCTATAAAATTTCATTGTAAAAATCACTAGATCCACTTTTGGTGGAACACTAGGTCTAATTGAACCCTTATACTAAGGGTCCTCCGACATCTCACATAGCTCTCCGAGCTTAGAACATGCCATTCGATATTATACATACATTATGTTCTGGTCATGAGGTGAAATTCAATACAAAATTTGACCAATTTATGTGGAGGTAGTACAAGAACAACTTTAAGGAATTCACCCAACACCTCCCTCACTGCCATTTGAATCTAGATGTTTATATATCTTGCTTTACTAATGGAAAAAAATCACAAAAATATCACTTATAGGTTTCTAATTCCTTATCATGTGTCCTACTCTCTACGATAGTAGGTCAGTGTCACCATTGATGGATAATATGTACCCATCTACCCATAGTAACCTCACACACTAGAATTTATGGTAAATATAAGAATGTAACATGTATATACATGTATATACATATAATAACATCATAATTATTCATTATGAAAACTAAAAAGTTTCATGTTAAGAACCCTACACCAAGCATCAACTCACACATTTAGCATATGTGACAAATAGTGGAATTAGTTCCCACAAAAATATCTATGAAAAACTAATGGGATAATGTATTAGAATGAATATAATGATCATGAATAAGGGATAAGGTAATGATGAAATGAATCATGAAAATTTCTATATGTAATGTTTCTAAAGTAGAGAAGAAACATATTATACCTCAAATAATATATTTTATAACCTGATCATATCCTTCCATTGCATGAACTTGAACACATCCTCAACTATCATACCATTGAGATTTTCATGCTCTAAATATTTGTGTGGGTGAATGTAGCTCATGAGACCATCCTCTAGATGCAATTCCTACTCCCAAGGAACTTTTTCCCTTCTATTGACACAACCTCTATGGGTTCTACCCTATCCACCACTTGGAGATCCGTGATAAAATTGCAACATCTACCATAATGGTATTTCTAATACCTACCCACCATCTATAGAAGATTGATTTAAGTTATCACATTCCATTTTTCCTCACATGTTACAATCATATCATCGCCTATCTCTCAGCTGATTGGATACGTGGTGAGATCCCTACATTGTTAATCAGAGAGGACAAGGACACATGTGCACTCACCACATATAAAAAGACCCTAAATTCACACATCTACCTACGGTAGTAGATTAATTTTCTATATGACTTCTACTACCATATCATATTTTTAATGATACTCTTCCAGAAATATCTGTATCATTGAATCACACACATTCACCTTGAAATAAGAGGTACTGTATAGAGATAATACACTATCATGATTTTCCACATATAAGCCTTGCATTAACATTCATGATTGGAATTATCGATCTCTGACCATATTGAGAGAGTAGTGTGTGAGGTTAGTGAACCTTGATTCATACTCATAACACCATGATATGACTCTAGATTCCCATAATTCAACAAAGAGTGAATGTTTGATGGACAATAATCATCAATAAATAAGTTATAAAGCTATTTCAATGATATTCTCACCTTATAATTGGTATTGGTGACCCGACAAGACAAGTACCCTTCTTCTCTACGAATAATAGTTGTCACAATCACAATCCTCTTGTCATTTGGAGTCATTATGAGTTGGAATACTCAGGTTAAAGAATCTTTCCTATCCAATAGTATCTAAGGGTATGGATCTCCATGAAACCTGAGTAAACTCTACCACAAAAACTCATGAAACACTCTCATCCTATGAACATTTTCATCCTAACCCACTAGAATGTTCATCCATTCAACCAGAAGAAGAACAACATCCTAAACTACTAGAGGTGGGCCTATGAATTTTCCAACGGTTTTATGAATTTCTCTCTTATCACTTAAATTGAACAACTCTTCAACATTACCTTACAATCAAGACTTATCATTGAACTAGTCACCAACAAGATTCTGTGTCCAAATCCTAGCTAGCTATCATCACGGCGGAGTCTTGAATGTCATGAAGATATAGTACAATTATATGAGAATATAAATTGAGCTAACTCAAGATGGACATATAATTTAATCTCACATTCCTATGTAATTCATATACAATATATTTCCTAGAAACATGTGTCTCAATATACAATGAATAATTTTTTTATCAATGTCTTCATGTATGGGTATGTTAGAAACCACACCATAATTGAGTTCCTTGGTCTAAAAGACAATCCTAGAGAACCTTTTCACAATTTATAAAATATTCCAAACATATCATCATATCACATCTAACTACATACACCATCTATATAAAATAGATCTCTGATACCACACTTCCATTACCTTACCAACTGAGGCCCCACGAAGACCAGAGGTATGCTGAGTTTGACTCAAATCCAAGCACTAATATGGTCAGGTATTTTGGATAGTATTGAGTAGGAATATAAAAAAATGGAGTCTATAGCCCAAATAACATATTCACAGCCACACCTACAATTATAACAAAACCACGAAAGATAAATAATGTTGAAAAAATGAAATAGACAAAACAATGTAATAACAACTTCAAAAAAATAGTGTTCAACACAAATAATATATATCCAAATTATAAAGGACTTAAATAAACCATCAACAAGAAATTAAGGTATTCAATAGACAAAAATTTAAGTTGAAGAAAACCTTGCTCCTAAACAATGATACACACCACTATTTAGGATCACCATCATCAAGCACATCTATTTTATATAAACACCAAGTCCCCCAAGACAAAGCGGGTATAATAAACAAAAGAATAAAAAATATCATATTATAAAAAAATGAATATAGAGTGAAAAATTTCAATAATTATAGAACTCTATAAATAATGATTCTATACATAGATCCTTGTTCTTTTGCTTTACTATTTTTAGTAGGCCATGCTAATATTTATCTGATATTGGCAACCCATACCTCATCGATGGTCCATCACATCTAAGTGTGTGTTCACTGAAAGTTGTTGAAGGACTCATGCCTTTTATGTACTTAATGATGAGGGGGTTACACACCATAGAGAGAAGATCCACATTTAAGGGTATATATGGGGGTTTTCCAATCATACATTTTTATGAAATGGGGGACACACACGCTACCCTACACACGAGGTTAGTAGGTTTCTATCCCTGATGTTATTCTGGAATCCAAATTGTATCCAAATATAAAAAAACTATACATATCGAATTAAATTTCCCATGATACCTCATGTAATATCTCTGGTATTTAGATAGAGTTTAACACCATGTTATACATTTTATTATTAAATTAAAAGGATACTTATTGGTCTAATTTCTAGTCTTGAGGTAGGGGATATGAGAGGTAAAACATCTAAAGAAAAGTACATGAATTTTCTCTTGGTGTGAATGAGGTGTACTCCCATAAACTCACTTGGTCAAGTCCAACCACCTGGAATGGTGTGTGAAAATCCATATAAATGTATTTTCACCTAAGGAAAAATATGTGTGGGGCCACCATGGGGTCCCAAGCATGTAGTACTTGTACATTTCTCAATAAGAAATGTTAGGTCACTTGACATTTGAGCACACTACATTGTTATGTGGTATTAAAATGGGACTATAACCCTAGTTTTTATCCCCATGTGTTTCATTTTTTTCTATTATATGACAATATGGGTTTGTTGACTACATATAATAGGTGATTTTTGGAGAATTTTCATGAATCCATTAAATTGTATTAGATTTCATGACTGTGAAATTATACAGTTAATTGAGTTAGTTGTTGAAAGGTTCATAAATTAATAAAATTTGGCCAAATGTGTAGGGAGTTTGTATATATTTTAAAATATATTAAAGAAGATGATAAATGAGTGTAATTGATAAAATTATAAAAAAATACATATTTTTTTATGATGAATATTTTGAAGAAGGAGAATTTGAGAAAACTAGGTGGTATTATTATTGACAGAATATTTTTCAAGAAATGTTCAAGAAGAATCAATTTTATGGATATTTTGGAATTCTATTACGGTGGTGATTCACTTAGATATTTTATATGTGATTCAAAAAAAATATACCAACCACATATCCTATAATGGTACCCCACAACCACTTACTATGTGGGAATATTAAAACTTTAGTATGGCATGTAAACAACATATTATAGTGAAATATAAACATCTATGAAGTAGAAAAATGGGTTGCTATAGTAGCCACATGGAGAAATTATGGTGTGCGAATGATGTGTAGGGGACCACATAATCATGTATTCAAAACTGTGAGGTGCAGTGTGTGCATGTTTTTTCATGTTTCGAACCATGGTGCCATCTTGAGAGGACGATGGAATGCTATTAAAAATTTACGGGGACCTGTAATTAATGAATAATTGACGTGAGATAATTGAGTTAATACACTTTTCACCAATGTTATAAAATAGATTCATTTCTTTCGACATCAGATCAAAGTGCTTAATACCATTGTATCTTACTGATGTTTTGTATATTTTAATAGGTTCTCATCTTCAACCACATGATGATAGAAGTATCTTGTTCATAAAATATTATGCATGCCACAACATTCATCATTGGGACAAGCACAAGTGACCTATATATTGAGGTAGTGATGGAAAAAACCTACATTCATTCATCTATGTCTTGAATAACTGAGATATTTCAATGAATCCGTTTCATTACAAGGACAATACAATGAATTGGGTGTATTTTCAGGCATTTTTAATGAATTTAGGAGTTAAATAATGTAAAACTTTATTAGATCACATAATAATACCATTAATCTGAATCTGGGAGGGAGAGTTCAATACAGAGAAATAATTAATTTTAACATATATTGGAGAAATGTTGAGAATGTTGATGGCTTATTAAAAAAATTAAATGACATATTTTATTGGGTTATATTTAAGGGATTGATGTTAAATAAAAATTAAAATACATGTGATTATATCACTCCTATAAATATGTATACATGATCGATGGTTATAAATGTTTTCATTCATATTTGAGGAAGTTGTTTTAATAAAAAATACAAATAATTTGGAAAAATATCTGTTTGTGAAGAGGATACTATGATGGTCTATAGATAGGTGAAGAATCTCAAGATCATAAATACATTTTCTTGTGTTAAAAATAGTCAAATAGATTTTAAAAGTGATGTTTTAAAAATTATACCATGTTTTTATGAAGCCTTGGTTATACCACATCATCTTTTATACAATGTAGGATGCATCTTCATGTACAATGATTTTAATCACATGAATATGAATAAGGATAACATACAATCAATTTATTTTGATACATAGAGAAAATTTATGGAGTACTGTGAAATAAGTGAGTTCATTGATAAATTTGAATGATCACATGATACATCCATATGAATATTGGTAAAATTATTTGAAGTACTTTCATGAATGAATGACAATGAAATAGGTTGGTGCTTTATGAAGGAGATGTGATATAATATAATGAGAGTGAAAATTTATAATAAAATTGAGGTATTATTTATGAAATGAGAGGAACAATGCTAAAACATATTCTATAATAAATTACATGTAACTAGAAGAAAAATTAGATACACTTTTATGAGTTTATTTGATGTAGAGTGTTTTTGAATGAGACATTTCTATAATGTGAAGTGAGTAGTTGAAATGATTTATAATATACAATTTAGTTATGTATTAATTTTACAATTAATATCCTTGATGATATGCCAAATAATTTCTAATGATGGAGACTAGTCATTCAATGAACAATAAATACAAATGAGATATTAGAAGATGAAAAGATCAAATAATTAATCGTATGTAAATTTAGAAGTGATTTGAAAGAACATTTAATTGAATGAAAATAAACTATATCAAGGAAAAATAAACACATAATCAAAAGAAATTAGTAGTTTAATAGCTATTAATATGTGTTTGGGAAAAAAATTAACGAATTGGTGGGATTCTAGTATATAAAATAGATATTCATTGGAGATATTCAACTTGTATGATTTAGTACAAAGAAAACTTGTGGGATTATTGTATAAAGATACCATTATGATATGACGCACTTTAATCATTAATGATAATATATTACATGAGTTTTTCTATATGGAATTTTTGGATATTTCTTATTCTCTTAATCAATATTATTTACATGCAGATAATTTGTGTATTAATCATCCCAAAAATTACAATGACATCATTACTAACATATAGGGAAAACATTTTGATATTATCATTTTTTGTGCATCATTTTCATTAAGTGTTGCATATGTGGTGATTTTTTTTGTTAATAGGGAATATGTATTCAATTTAATAGGTTCCTTTTTTCAAAATTTAAAGGATATAATTTGTGAATAAAGAGAAATCAGTAAAACATTTGTATACTGATTCACCATCTAAGGGTAAATTCATGATCCACTATGCACTAAAATTTATATTAGGGAAAGATTACACATCTAATTGGATATACCTTACCAACCCTATTGTTTGGGTCTAACCTATAACTAATAAATAATTGATTTTTAAGAACTATACTTTTCAAACACTGAAAATTTATTTCCTATTTCAATAATAGACATCAATGATGTTTCTACAAAAATACATTACAAAAATATGGAATGAAGATCCAAGGAAGATTAGAAATAATTTTAATAAGGAAAATGAAACAAAAAATGTAAAAATAGTGATATTATATCACTAATATCTATTAAACCAGTGGTTAATGATCCTGTTGTTGATTCTGGTTAAAGCTATGATGAAGAAGATCGTATTGAATTACTTGGTTAATTTTATTTTGAGGTCAAAACTTTTATGAAGAATGTTCCTATATATTTTAACTAATATATTTTAGGTCATTAATGGAATAGATGGTTAAAATTCATAGCTAGAATAGAAAAAATATATAGATACAACAATAGATATGAAATTTCAAATATGAAAACATATCACAAAAATTGATGATGATATTGTAGAAACTATATTAAATTGCAATGAAAATATCAATTATGTTGAAGATGAGTTGAAAATATATTAGTAAGAGAAATTAGTGAGTGAAGTGGTATATAATGATAAAATATATACAATTGATGAATTTTAAATATATACCACTAGTATTATGGATTATAAGTTTGAAATCAAAGGAGAAGATTATATATTCACGTTGGATATAGAATAAAAATATTAGTCTACATCACTATTTAAGGAAATATTGAGTCTTATTGAAGATGAATTTAAAATGGTTGTTTTAATGAAATATTTTTCTAGAAGCCATCATATAGAAGTGATTAATGTGTTAGAGAAATTAAAAAAAACCTTTATAAATATTAATTAATCCTTGCAAATGTTTAATGGGAATAGAGTTTTTGATATAGATATTTAATTAATAGAGAAAATCCCAATATATAAAGATCATATTTAGAAAAAGGAGACTCCATGGGAAGAATAATTTCAAATTACATAAATATAATAATATTACACTCAACTAGAACAAAGTAGAATTTTAATTCAAACTGAATGATCTGAAAGAGATACATGATAAGTGATCCAAAAATACTATGAAAACAAGTGATTCCAATAATTTATCAATTAAGAGTCTTATTTCAAAAAATACCAAACCTAGTGGGAATACAAGATTGGGTCTTTCTAAAAATAATTCTTTAAAAAGAACATCAAAATTATTATTGAATATTCCAGAAGATTCTATTTGTAAAAAATTGTTTCATTTGCACGTACAGGTTCCAAAATTTATTATACAAAAAACATGGGTTCAAAATATTAATAATAAACCCAACATATCAGTAATGGTGTTTGTAAAAATGTGTATGAATTAATTTACCCATAAATATATCAAATAAATAACTATATTATCTCTAAACAACATGATTTTCAATTCATTCATATTAAACCCAATAATATGAAACAAATATTTGATGGCAATTATTAGTGATAATAAAATTTAAACAACATTCCACTAATTTTTTCTATAATGTTTTAGTATATGAAAACTATATAAGTCCCATATTAATGGGTGGGGAGGATTATATGTGATGTAATATCCTTTAAAACTAAATAAAAATACATATAAAAAGTTAGATCTATCAAAAAATAATATATTTGTGATTCCAAATAACTCTATTATTATCTAAATAGATGTTATTATAGTTATGATGAAGGATTTTATATACAAACCATTCCCTATTCTTATTTCGATGAGAAGAAAATACCACAACAAATACAGATGAAAATAATAACCAATGAAAATTATTCCCATTTGGAATACGTAAAACAATGAAGTCATGAAAATTAATATGTAATCTAAAATCAATAATAATGATGAAATATATTTAAAACCAATAAAAAGGCTCTTCTACTACAAAATAAGCAGTCATATCTAGGTCCTTTACAAATAATTATAAGCACCAATATTAGTGGAAGAATCCTAATGTTGAAAAATGAATCAATAAAGTAAACTATATAAATGGTAGAGTTGGTGCATTCCATAAAATATGGGAATTTTTAATTTCATGAGTGGTTTTCTAAAAATGATAACATAGTTACAGATGGATATTTGTATGGTTGGTGTATAATTTTTTCACTTAATGATGAAAAATTCATGTGATGTTTACCAGGAAAAAAGAACTAGTTAAACTAAAAAGGAATAACTCTCATTATTTATTATTTTAAAAGGATATAATAACGATGAAGTTGATTCAAATGATGGATCTTGAGCCTAAAAATAATAATTCGTATTCATATGGCCTGTGAATCTAGAATTAGATAAGAAGCTAGTGAAGGAATACAATAATTAATGTGTATATCCTTCTAATGTGAAGAATCTTATTGATTCTAAGATTAAAAATATCTATTTTATAAGGTCCAATCCATCATTAGATGATAAATTCCAGACATTCAATAAATAAACTTGCATGTGGGTAATTCATAAATCTTTAGGCAAATTAAAATTGGTTTTTGGGTTGAGAAATAAATAACAACCATGCGACTCTAACTAAATTTTTTTCATTAACCACTTTATACCCATTTATTTTTGTGATTTTGAGGTACCATAAAGGTAATTGAAGGAGTTGTTTTAGGAATTCCATCATGGAAAATATGAATAGATTGTAATCATGTGAGTCTACTGGCATACATGAAATAAAGAAAATAATAGAACACTTATAGGGGATCCCCATTATGAAAAATATATCATTTTACTTTATTCAATTGAATAATTTATTCCAATTACACATTAATCACATATTATATATTTTATTAATCACATTTGTTAATATGTTGAATTCGTTAATAGTAATATTAATCAAAGGGTAAATTTTTTTTTCCAGCCAAATATTATGATGTGTTTATTAATGTGTGTGGGGTATCATTTATTTCATGTATTACAAAACCCTTTTTATTGGAAATAAGAAAATCCTAGCATGTTGTAACATCCCTTGTAGTTTATGAACAATATAGTGATCCTTGGTTTTCTATCCCTTATTTTCAATACTGGGTTAATCAACGTAGACTTAGAGTTATCCATGTTAAGGCTCATTGATAAGTGAACCATGTGGTATCATCTATCTCTAAAAAGGGGGTGGGAGAATTATTTTTTACTTTAATATAATCAGGATGGATGTCAAAACTCTCAATTTTTATCTATTTGTTTTTTTAATAATGGGTAGAATGTATTTTAAATGCATATAGACATCTATAAATGTGAAGAAATATTGAAAACATTATAAAAAGGGGGATAATATTTATCCCAAGTGTTAGATTTGTTTTCCATGATGTGTCAATATGTGTTTTCCAAGTTGAGATGATGTGGTGATACTTAGATAACTATTACGGGTTCATTTAATGGCATAAAATGTCATACTTATGAAATTATCCTTGTAATTGTGATTATTTTTAAACTGAACAAAAAATCAAATACATGTACTAATTTTTATTTATTTTACGGATTGTTTGAGTTTTTTTAAAAATAATATAATGAAGCGTAATTGATATAAATAAATAAAAATATATATATTATTTTTCATCAATAATATCTTTATGAAGATTAATTAGAAAAAAGTTTGCGGTTTTAATATTTCAAGATGATTCTGAATGCCCAAATTTCAAACATGATTAATGAAGAATTCCAATCAAATATTGACTCCTCTTTAATTATATTGTTAATCATATAAATTTAGGGAGAATTCATATATTTTTAATTGATGACACAAAAGGAGAAATTTTGATTTCTCATAGAATATTTTTGATGTTCTTTTTAAAATATGTATAGAATCTTGTATTTAGAAATTAGCACCGCCATTTTTTTAGATTCGAAAATATAACCATGATGTCACATTAATGGAAGGTTTTGTACAACATAGAAAACCTTGGTTGTATCTCTCTTATTTTCAACATTGAGTTATCCCATATATACATAGATTCTTCCTATTTAATAAACATATATATCTTAACCTTGTAATATCATTATTCTCATAGAAAAATGTGTAAGAAAATAAGAGTTCCATGAACGGTAAAGGAAAAGATATAAAACCCCCACATATATTTTTCATATAATTTATAGAAAGTGGAAGAATGTTTTTATCACCTATAATGAATTTTAAAAATGTGAAGAGATGTGGAAAAAAAATATAAAGGGGGAGATTTTTGAGCCTTTGTGTTTCATCTTTTTTCAATAATGTTACAATATATTTTTAGAGAGTTGAGATTTATTTGTGATTCTTGGAGATTTCTTATGGATTCATTTAATGGGATTGACTTCCATGATTGAGAAAATATCCTTTTAATTGTGATTATTGTTGAATTGATCTTATGTTTGAAGAAATTTACTAATTATGTCAGGAAATATCACATTGTTTACAACATATTTATGAAGATGTGAAATAAGTGGAATTGATAGAATTCTGTGAAAATATATTTTATATTTCATGAATAATATTTTCAAGAATAAGTATTAGAGAAGACCATGGGGTAATATTATTTTTTATTTATTTTTCAAGGACAATTATTGTACAAAAAATTTGAAGGCTATTTTTCTAATTCAATTATTGTGGAATTTTTAAGTTAGATATTTTCAAAGTGAATGAAAACAAATATGCCTATATCCTTTCTGGAAAAGGAACCAACAACCATTTCCAAGATGGGTATGGGAAACCTTCATACATCCAATGTAGTGGCTTATTAGAGTTAATTATAATCACCTACACATAGTAATAGTGTTCTTTTATAGTGACAATTGGGAGAACACATGTAACACATAGGATTAAAATTATACTATGAAATGTTGTGGAAAGGATTATGATAGGAATTTTTCCTTGTTTTTTGGTGCCAAAAATATTTACCAGATAAATAGTGGTATTTAATTACATTGATTAATAAAGAGAAATCGACCAATTGAAGTGGTGATTTGGGATCATAGAGCCTCTAAACTATTTACCCATTAAAAAAGTTAATAACATTTTATACCCCACCCAATCAAAAATATTATTACCATTGTATCTATCCAATTCTATATATATTGGAGTTGGATATAGTTGTAAATTCTGTTCATCACAAAGGAATCTAATCACTAGAGTTTTTTTGTTATTCATTGACCCTAAAGAGAGATGAATAGAGGAAAAAGATTAGAGAAAAGGGAGATTTATCTTAACTAGAAAAAATATTACAAAGAAACTCCATCTCTAACCACAATATCTCTCTCTCTCTCAAATGGATATTTTATGACTCTCAAATAATGGATCTATCTGGCTTAGATGATTATTGTTGAATCTCCCATTTCCTTGATTACAAAGACATGGTGTGAGGATTCAGGTTGGACATAACTCCCACCAATCTCACCACTAACAATTGAACATCAAATATGGTACCCAACAACTACTTTGAAAAATCTCATGGATGCCCAAGGAATAATTACTACATAAGAAGAATGTGTGAAATAATGCCATGTGTCAATGGGTGGTGAGGTAGGATCACCTCCTTTGAAAATAGGGATGGGAACAACCTGGATATCTACAAAAATACCCCACCTACTGCAATCCATAAGAGCATCTATAAAGGTATAACTTCTACCAAAGAACCACCATTATCAAAATATCATCCATATTCTTCTTTTAGTGGATCATCACTAGTCTTATTAGATTTTCATTAATCACTTCGTGTATTTAACATTATTGAATATTGACATTATTCATACGGGAATGATATATGGAGTTATTTCTGATGTCTAATGCACATTGACTATCAAAATGAAACATTTTATACCTTTAGATTATCCATGCTCCTTGATAGAAATCTGTACCCACATCATCTCCTTTCCTTCTTTTGATGTAAAAATGTACTCTAATTCTATAATGGATAAAGCAAATAACTTTTTTAACCTTGACTCACCTGAAAAAACTCCTCCTAAAAAATCATTGATTTATTATTATGTAGAACTCATGTTATCAGGGTATCCAGAAATATAATTATCTTTATAGCCCTACAATAGAGGTTGATCACCCCTATAGTGCAATCATAGTTTTGAAGTACCATAAAGATATGTTATAATTCATATGACATCATCCTAGGTATGCTTCTAAGGAGTGGAGAGAAATGAGCTTAGGGTCGCCATTTTATTTGAAATTTATGGTCATGTACTGACCATTGTGTACATTGATATTACAACTTCTTAGGAGTATGATTGATCTCAACCACCTCAATTTCAACCTTGGATGATGGGAAAGAACTTTTTATCAACATAAAATGGCATGGAAGTGGAATGTTTATTGGTTTCCCAATGAGGATGTTGAAACATTTTAGAATATATTTAACATTCTTCTCTAGTTTTATCCATAACAACATCTTCTTTCTATTACAGATGATCAACATCCCCTAAATCTATTGAGATCCTACCAAGTCATTCATATCAAAAGATATGGATTACTCCTTTGTCAACATGATAAAATTTTGATTCATTCTTCGCAAAGATCAGAATGTTATCATGATTTAGTAGAAGGGAAACAATGTTACCATCCAAAAATGTTTGGATGTAATCATACTGGTCCTCCTGTGTCTACGAGTATTGAAGACTCACTATAAATGATTTATATTTCATGTACAACTCTCTAAGAGAATTTTTAAGTCTGTACAAGCTCTTATTTAATTTTAAGATGATTTTTTACTATCTCAAAACCTAGAAACCATTAAGATACTTCATATATGTCTCATTTGATAGGTCATCATAATGATAATCAATCTTTATATCTATCTATTAAAACTCCAAATCAAAACTAAACATCAATACAAAAATGATGCAGATTGATGACTTTTTCACCATGGGTGAAAAAATTCCATCAATGTAAATTTATTTATTATAAAATAATCCCTTTAATAATAATTGAGCGTTGTGTTTGACCTCCATTTTGTTCACATCCTTTTTCCGCATGAACACTCATTTGTTCATCAGTGCCTTCTTACCTTTGGGTAGGTTCCCAAAATAGCTGGTCTTGTTATTCTTAAGAAATTACATATCATCTTCAATTTCAGGTATCCACATGAGTTTATCATGATGATCCACTACATCCTTGTGTCCTTCTACCCCTCCTCATCAATCAATATAATGTACCACAACTATGAATATTTTTTTGACAAAATCCTTGCGAAGATCTTCAAACCAGTGAAATGAAATCTTTAGGAGCCACAATATGACCTTGCTCTTATAATGGTTAGGAAACTTCTTATGGGAGGATTGAGTCTACCCCTATTCAATATCATCCTCCATAGACTCCTATTACACTACCATTGAGTATTATTTCTCCTCATCATATTCATTGATAAGTGGTTCCAGTAAAGGTGTGGGATTTATAATTGATTCTGTGACACATTCCTGTAGTGAAATTCTAGGATTTTGGATCTCCAAGACTGTCTGGTTCTCATGGAACACAAAAACTCTATATATTATAAGATTTTTCTCATTCTGGTCCCAATGATTTTATCCAAACTCCCCATATCCATAGCCGATAAAGATACATATAGTAGATCTTTTGTATAGATTTTTCATGAGTTCATTGGATAAATCAAAAAATTCCAAACATCCCAATACTCATAAATGACAATATGTGGGATGTTTAACTTACTATCAATTTTGTGGAATCTCAAAATATATGATGATCGATGGTGATTTTTTGATGATGTATCATTGAACTTGAAAAGATTACTCCAACAATGTCTTGGATAGCTTTTCGACACCCATGATTCTTCGAAATATCTCAATGACGGTCATATTCATTCTTTCTTAAAATATTTTGTGTTATGGTGTTTATGGGATCATACAATCATGTATAAATACCTATCTTAATCAATAGTAATCAAATTCAGTGGATGTGTTCTCTTATCCATAATATGATGGAATACATTTCAGCTTCCATCCAGTTTAATGCTCCACCATGAGCTAGAACATCATGAAGTTGTCCAATACATATAACTTCATCCATAAGAAGAACATCCACACCCTTTAAGATGAATCATAGATGAATTTTAGTAAATATTTCTTAACTCCCAATGAATTCACATATGTGGGTATGTATATATCAGAGTGCACCATATCCAGTGACTCTATAAATCTTAATGAAGCATTACTGAATGAGACTATAGGATGATTTCTGTACAAGATGTATTTACAAGGATGAAGTTATGATTCCATGATAATATTAATTTACAAATTCTTTTTAATGGTGGATAGTGCTCTTTCACTCATACATTAGATTCTCGTATTCTTCATATTGGGTGATGTGTCTCCTTCAACCATGTTGAGGATGTCTACACATATGTTCACATGAGTTTCATACAATTTATCGCATAAGTGTCTCTGGAAATGATGAATGATAATTTTGTAATCATCCATGATCCATTGAAAAATATGTTTTCAGATATTTTTTTATCAATGGATATATCTTATAACAAGTTGATATGAAGGCTATGAACATTCTAAAAATCATTAAGGGTGATTGCATATCCAATGTATATATTGATTTGGATATCACCCATTCAATTAATATCCACCAAACTAGTATTTCCATAATGACTATACCAAATTCACCATCACGATAAGTTAGGAAATATTCACATTTTAGAGTGATGGGGTATAATGATGTAGTATCAACCACCCATTCTTTATCTTGGCTTGAGGTACGAATGAATGTCTATTTTTCATCATTAAGGAAAATAGTGGCTTCTATTGATACTATCACATTCACATCAACACCTAATTTTTTTCAATTGATTCTTTTATATTTTTCATGCATCAAACTTCATCAGTTATTCTTCATGTTTTCTTCTATGCCACAATTGAAGTAGTTTTTTGATGGTCTCCTACCATCCTTGGACCTTCATATGATATTGTTTTGCATATTTTTCCATCCTCTCAACCACATTTCATAAATGGTCCCTCCATGGAATATTATTTCTGGAAAATTAGTGTAGAATATGGAGAATTGTATATATTTATAATATCTGAAATGGTTGAAAATTATGGAATCCACTCATGGATCATCGAAATCAAACACCATTTGATCATGATATGACAATATCGTTATCCACGGTCAAGATAAACCAATAATGTGGTGATGACATATTGTGATGTGGTGTACTAGAGAAGCTATTGGAAATAATTCAAAAAATATTTTGTTCCAGAATCATACCTTCTTCTCTAGCATCGGGGTACTATAGATCCCAATGGCTGAAAAAATATTTACTGATCCTAGGATGCTTGTTTTTGTTTTGTTTTCAATGTTGTTTGTGCCGTTGGAATCATCTCAACACAATATTTCATAATACACCACCAATGAAAGATTCTAAAAAAGTTAAATTATCTTGTTACCAAAAAAAATTCACTAATAACCGCTATTTCATCACAAACCCCACTAATAGAACATGTTGTGATTCACTGATCACGAATAGAGATGAATGTAAGAATAAAATTTATAAAAAATGGGCGTTAATTAAACATGGTCAAATCATAAAAAATACTTATCTACACCTCTATCTATCTCTCTGTCACATGGCTCTCTTTTAACTCTCAAATAACGGAGTTATTAGGATCACAATTCTATTATACTAATCCAAGAATTCATATCAGAATTCTATTCTACTAATCCTCTTAATTAGTTTATTAAATCATGGGGTGATAATTTTGTATGCCCAGTAACGGGTTTTGAAATATGAAAATAAGAACTTTTAAAATGTTTTATTGGAATATAAATCAATATATATAGTTAAATATTTATCTTCAAAACATTTAAATCTATATAATTTATAAAAAAATATCTCATAAAATAATATTATTTAAAAATATCATTGGGATTTCCCAAATTGAAAATAATAATTTCGAGGGGGATGAATGTTGATACTAGGGAGACCATAATAAAATTCATATGGAAACTAGTAACATATCATAAAAAATAAGGTTCCACTAAGACTTATATGTTCATTTCTGATTACCATAACATAAAATTTATTAGACTACTTCCAAATTTTGAAAACACTTTTAATGTAACTTCATTTCTCAATCCTAACCCAAAAAATTTTAATAATAAATAAAAAAATTTATATTATTTTTATGAAAATAATCTCAATTGTAAGATTTATTCATCATATGCTTGATATTTTCAATAAATAATTTTAGGATAATCCATTCCTTGAAAATTGTTATTTATTTTTAAAATTTATAATATAAAAAACAAAATAAAAAATTTTCAAACTTGAATAAAAATTCATGGTATTTGAGTAATGATTTAGAAGATGGCCATACTGAATTATGAATGACATACCAAGGTGTTTAGATACAATTTATGACCTAAAATAATAACTTCTTTATGTTTAGAAAATATAATTATAACTATTATTTTTTTTAATATAAGGTAAAATGTTAGTGTAAACCATAAAATAATAGTTTTAGAATAAATTATAATCTTTGTATATATAATTTGGAATAAATTGAAAATATTTATTTATAAATAAATAGATGTATATAAAAAAAATATTTTTTAATAAATTAGTCATAGTATGATGACACAAGAACATAATTAATCTATATGAAAAATAATTACCTTTAAGAGTATAAGCTTAGAGATAATATTGAAAAAAAATTGTCCTTAAATTCTGAAAATAGAAAGTTTTATACATATATATATATATATATGTAAATACATACATACATTTATATATATATTTATATATATGTATATACATACATATATATAAATATATATTTATATACATGTATCAATTTACACGTATATATTACATAAATTAATCAATACTGTCATCGAAACCATTCAAACCATAGACTTAGAATTAAAAATTAAAACATAAACCCTTCACTTATATATATAATTTGAAAATAGAGAGTATTATAGGGGTATATATATACACATATATACAAATATATATGAAAATAACTATAAAACAAATACGATTTGATTTAAATAAAATATACCCTTACATTAATCCATATGAATGATTTATTTATAAGTTACATAAATTTAAAGAAAATAATTATCAAAAAAATTGAACAAAACATTGAAATAGATATGTATATATTTGTGTGTGATTATGTATATATATATATATATGTTTGTGTTTTTAGGAAATCAAACATAAATAAAATTAGACCCTTACAATCCTTAATCTTTATAAATACACATTTAAAACAAAACTCTTATCCTATAATCTCCAAAAATAGATAATCATATATGTATATATATACTTATATAATCAAAAACACACACACAGAAATATATATATAATATACACAAATATATATATGTTACACACACACACAAAAATATATATATATCTCTGTGTGTGTGTTGGTGTGTGTGTCTGTGTTTTTGTGAAATTCCTTGTAAAACCATGATAATTTGATAAAATAAAATAAAACCTTACCAAAATTGGTTGAATAGAGGGATTAAAGCATTAAGGGTTCAAGAATAATGAAAATGTAGATCTTGGGAAGATAAGAGTTTGATACATAGGTATGAAAATAAGGATATATATACATATATTATATTCCATGACTCAATTAGAGAAGTTTCTAATTGATATCCAAAATTGACTAAAGAATTATTATAAAAATATAGTAATTAGCCTAAAATTATAATAAGTTTGGATGATTGATCATATATATATAAGTGGAATTCCAAGAAGTCTAGATTGAGTCGTGGATCTGTTAAAAAAAACCTTATTGACCTTGCTATGGAAATCGAAGTAAGACGGTGCCTTGGATAGAGATGGATGAATTTTTGATAGTGGAATGAAATGGAGGAAAGGGGCATGCGGTGTCAAAACACTTGTGCGACACTAACTCAATGAGGGAGTAAGTCATGGTTATATAGGGAAGAATATGGTAATAGAAGTGGAGGGATATAATCTTCCAAAGTTGATTGAAGGGATGAGATAAAACCCTAGAATCGTTAGGAGGAATCCTGATTAAGAGAAAAGAGGATGACAATCTGGATCGATTGTGACATGAACCGATAGTCCAGATCTGCTCTTCTATATCCCACATCAAAACCAACTGGTTTTTAGTTATTCTATATAAGTATGGATGTGATTTATTCAATAAAAAAACCACCGATGCAATAGAAGTAACCTTATTCACGATTTGTGCAAGGTTTGGCACAACCTACACACGAACTGGTTCTCGATCTAGGTATGTTTGGTTTAAAACTTGGCCTATACATGGGATGACCACTATTGAAACTCTAGTATCACAACCATGTGGTTTGGTAGACTTCTCCCTACCAAGGATGACACCTTGATGGTCCTCCAATCAAGTTATGGAAGTCCCCAAGATATTAGGGTTGTTATAAACTTTTCAAACTAAATTTTTTCACAATTTAAAAAAATAAAGAATTATATCAATTATTTGGGAATTATATTAATTTATATTTGTTTAATTCCCTTGTTTTAACATTTAAACTCCTAATAAACATCATTTATTGATAACAAAATAGTCTATTTTTGAAATATCTTCAAACAAAACAATAATATTATTTATAATGAATATATTACATTATAACAATTAAAATTATAAACTCTTAAAACACTAAACAAGAAAAAAATATACAATAGATATATAAAAACATCAACAACCACTAAAAATTCCAAAAACAATATTTTTTTTACAATAGTCCTAAATTGTCTTATAAATACCAATGTTTATGGGTATTCATAAGAAAAGAAACATCACTAGATTTTTTCTCTTGGTTGAAAATTGTGTTTTACATTTATATTCTTCATATCATTCTTATTATTGTTATACATATTTTATTTGTTATTATGGTAGATCCATGAGATGATGGATATATAATTGGTCTTGTTGTACTGAACTGGGGTATTCAAGTGGCGTTACATGGACTTGTGATGAGTTTTCTAAATTATTTGTGGTTTTTGAGCCTTATAATATTATAAGGTATTAGTGGATTATTAATAAAAAATTTCTCTTGTTTTTCCATTTTCATTATATCTTTTCAATTAATAAAATTTATTTTTTTTAAATAATAATAATAAGTAATAAATATAACAATGATATTAATCACACTATTTACTGATGTTTTAGGGGAATTACAAATAATATTATTGCAGAATCTCCCTTGGAACTACTTATATAGCCATGGTGGGAGGTGTCATGTTTGGCGCAACACCCACTAATCCACCCACCGACCATTGAACATTGAACATTGTGGCCATATTCCCCTTTGAAAAATCCCATGGATGCTAATGAAATAGTTCCTACACTTGAAGAATTTGGGCAGCATGGATTTCCATGGGAGGTGAGGAAGGTGCACTACCTTTGAAAAAAGGGGTGGGAAGAAAATGGATATGTCTAATTGTTATTTTATATTCGTATTTTCATCCTAAATATAAGATCTAATGGCCTATATTTTGATGTAATGAGTGTAAAACCCACCATTCATTCAATATATGTATTCCATTCCTACCACAGTTGAAGGAAAATGTTTTTTCTAAGGATGATATGTTGTAACATGAGGCTTTTCAGTAATTAGAAATGTATGAAAGAATATGTGAATTCAAACATAAGGATAAAAACATGACATTAACATGAACATGAGTCATAAAATAAGGTTTCATTGTGAATATTACATTATTTTCACCATATATTTGAGAAATTAAGAGAGACAGAACTCTTTATTAAAAAATCTTGCAAAATAATTTCTAGGGTTTTAAATCATAAATCAATGTGACATGAAACAAGGAACATAGGTGGTGAGACAACAACTATAATAACTAATGATATTTTTATGGTTATAGACATTGCAATTAATATTTGAGGCTCTCATTTTTAGAAAATGTGTAGTACCATGAAACTCATGTTTTTTGGAGAGGAATTCATGAATATATCTTCTTACATGTAGAAACATAAGATAAAAAGGCATGATCTTATGTTCTAAACACTCAAATGTCTCATCGAAGAATGATTTCATGAATCCTACCATGATTGAATGAATACATGGTGATACCAAACACTTTTTATGTGGATATGGGAGGTGTTATTTATATATTACCTTCACTCATGTGAATAAGAAAAAGATAACAAAGATTTAAAATCCAATGATATTTAAATAACATTGAGGTAGTACAATGAAGTAAGTTATTTCCATGATGAAGTAAAAGCATCACAAAATACATTTGCATAAATAGTTAGACATGTATAAGAAGAATATGCCTGATAAATGTGATTATGAATGATATATTGTGATATAGGTTGAATATCCATGAAATAGAAGTGAAAAGATACATAAGAAGTGAGGCTTTATGGATAAACTTTAATGTAATATTATGAAATTGAGAAGAATAGTGATTAACTAAATGAAATAATAAATTTCATGTTACTGGATGATAAATGATAAGAACTTGTTTATGTTCTGAAAATTACAATGTTTTTTCATTTGTCTTGCATTGGATATAATTTGAGATGTTGAAAAGAATGAAAATATACATTTTTTTAGTGAATTGTGATGATCATGTTAGTGAAGTCATATTACAGTATTTATGGTGAGTGATATCATTCAGTTATTGTAAATTAAATGTGATTGAGATATTAGAAACTATAATGTTATGAGAAATATAGTTGACCAAGAGTGTCAACAATTCAAAAGAATATTTGATTACGTGAACATGAAATAGAATGAAAAAAACCAAAAAACCACATGAGTAAGTTCATGTATTTGGAGACCTGTTCATAGGAGGTTCTGAAGAACATTTTTGAACTCATGGGATTCTTGTATAATAACCCATATATTATTCGAATATAGTTAAACTGGAAGGATTTAGTGTGAAAAAAACTGATTCGATGAAAATCTAGTGATACCATTGGGAGAAATCACACTATACTCATTAGTGATCATACATTATGAGAACTTTTATATTAGAAATGACGGGAAATAGTTTGAACATATAATAACTTTTATTTAATAGAGTATAATCAGTCTCTCAGATCATCCCAACCACAGTATGTATGTATTACCCACATTGAGTGTGAACCTTATAAAAATACCATGTCTTTTTCTTCATTTAATTTCTATATTTCATATGATGTGATTTTGTATCTTAGTTAGGTTGATATATTCACTATAACATATGAATATGAATGAATTTGAAATATAGAAATAGTGAAAGGAAATAAATTTGTAATGGATTATATACATTAATTCACCCCACTCAGTGAAACTGCATGATCTACTTGGTACAACTCCTTATTACTATTGAAAGTGGAAAACAAAGTGTGTGATCTTCTGGAATACATTGATTATTGTTGATATTTTTTTAGAAATTAAGATATTCCTCCGAGATATTTCATCATCTATTAATACCACTACAAAAAGAATTGGTAGTTTCATTTATTATTTTGAGATCAGAAGAAAATCCTTTGTTTTTCTGTTTCTGAACTCTAAAAATGGGAAACATGAATTACCATCACTCCTTATAAAGACCATAATGCCAACTTCCTCATTTAAGGTTTCGACCATCCATCATGTTTCTGTATTTCACCATAAATTATCATCAAATATTTCAATAATAATCTCAATATTCCCAACACAAACCAATATAAACCCAGGATTTGGTTATGTCTTCAACTTGATAAACATTTGAATTTCCTACCTTACATAGGTAGACAATGAACACTCAAAAAATGACGGTGAAACCGATGATAAATGAATTATATTTTATTTATATTTTGACCTAAACTAGATATCATGAACATGGTAATCAAATGATGAAGAAATTATTTTATTGAAATGAACATCCATGGATGACTGAAAATCTAGAAAATAAATCAATAATGTATTTCTTGAAACAATGTAGAAGTGGAATCCAAATAATATAAATGAACCAGACATTAAATAATAATAACATGGATGTAAATCCAAAAATAATGAGCACTAACTCTTCATGGTATTTATTTTTAGTGAATAATGGATTTTTGATTCTACCATTGGTGATCCCCACTGATTTAATTTTTAGATCCACAACATCTTCTTTGGTCACACATCACAGGTTATCTAAATGGTGTATCTCTTGATTCCCCAATTAATGCAGATAAACATATATGAATTATATATGAGTGTTTAAATAGATTATGGACTAGGTTTAAATAATTAAATAATTAATTATATATCATAATTTATGAATATTCACAGAGGGAAGCACCTCGACCTAATGTCTAAGATGAATGATAACTATGTTACCCCTTGGGTAAAACCTATAATTTCAATCCAATGATAGTTTTAGTTTCCCAATACATGATTAAATTCATGACAGAAACCATCATTTCAAAATAGACTCATATACGTGGTGAAATACATATTTTTTATATATATTGATTTGGTAGCCCTACAAAACCCTAAATGTTATACCCACCTTGAAGAAAAACCAATAATAATTTATAAAAATATTCAAAGGATATACATGAAAATTAGAGTCATTACATGAGGAATTACACCATGTTAAATAAGATATCCGATATTATGACCATCTAATTTATGTTGAGGCCTTATATCATTTCCCATACCACATCTCACACCACCACTATCCCAATTATGGCATGGTAACATACCATGTCAAATTATTTCTCTCATACCACAACACTATCACACATGTTAGGAAATCATGCAATTATATATACAATTTATCATACCACCACCCTATTATAATGAGTGAGGTCATATAACACACCATATACTACACCTCGGACATCCACACTCTTACTTAGGGTGATGTCTCATAAAAAATATATTCCAAATCTCGTAACATCACCCACATACATAGAATGAGGCCTCACACATTTCTACATACTAAATCTTATAACCCCACCCTCTCACCCAGGGTGAGGTCTCACAAAATGTTAGACCAGACCATATACTAAGACACTCTCACTCATGGGGTGGCCTGACACTATTTTACACATATATATAGGTTCACATGTATCAGTATCTAGATCTTTACTTTCCAATCACATTATAAACACACCTATTATACAAATATTTACCTAGGATATTGTAACACATTCCATGGTCCCATATATCAAACCACATATCATCCCCGAAAAAGTCTTCTAGTCCAAACATCCCTTAGTCAGACCATAACACACTAATGTTACACACATTTTATAGTAGCATCCCCATAATGCACGTAAGGGAAATCAATAGGTTACTTAGAAAAAACCCTGTCTCCATACATCCATACCAATCCTCATATACCATCCCACGATCACCTATGTCCCACAAATCCCATCTAACCCTGCCCTCATGTAGTAGTTTCAATCCATCTATAAAATTATAGCTTCAATGAACCGATCGTTCTACTTAGGGTCTTTACAAAGTCAATTATAATCTATAATTTAGAACCCCATTTATAATCCCCCAAAGAAAATCCAAATACACCACAGATGGGTCCCCTAGCATTTATCCCATAGGGGAACACTCAATCCAGCTATCAATAGATTTTTTTTCTCGTTTCATAATACTATGAATGAAAAAAATAATACATGCACACACCATTTAATAAGGATACTACCATCATTTATGGGGTACTATCAATCATACATAAGATGTATGACCATATTATATAACACCCCATATCTTACGTTCTCCATTAAAACTAACTATCCATTTGTCGAATTAACCATAGAAAACTATAAGTACTATTAGACCTCAATAACTACATTAGAAATATCAAAAACACCAACCACATACATAACTAATTAGAAGAAAACATTTTGGAAATACCAAGTCACTAAAAACACCGCATAACAAATTTTATAAGCCTAATAGTCTTGAAGACACATAATTATCCACAAACCACTCTTTAAATTCCTTTAAATTAACCCAAACCCAAAAAATGATGATGAAATGCCTAGTAATACTTAAATATACATACATAAATACATACATATATCTATATTAATGAACAATTACCTTCACATAAGAGTTACTGTCCCTAAGACACTCTTTTTAGGCCCAAACAATGCCCAGAAAAAGTTATTAAAACAAACCAATACCTTCTATGGTGTCATTTGTAACATCTATTTACACTATATTAATTGCTTATGTGTAGACATTATCCCTTGGCATCTTCTAAGGTATCATTCCATTCCACATACAGAATTGATTATAATAGTTTCCCATTTCATTTTAATTGAATAATTAGACATCAGTGGCTTCCCAAAATACTTTTAAATAATGATATTTATATCTATTAACAACATAGTTCCAACAAACACATATGCCATTCATGAAATACCTTGTTCTTTTATTTTGATAATTATTGACCATTATAATTTATAAACAACATTCATTCACCTTTTATATGTTTTCTAAATATTTCTCAATCATTATTCTTATATCATTACTTAATATGAAAATATATAACTTTATAAACTCATTTATAGTTATGGTGGCCTTAGTATCTATCTCCACATTTGAAGTATATTTTTGAGAGATTAATTTTACTTTAATAAAATTTATTCAAAAAAATTATATAATAGATTGAAAATAATTTCATTATTTCAAACATAATTTATCTCATATATCACTAACCTTGTAATTTTATCATTTTATGAAAAAATATATTCATTTTTATTTCAATGAATGCTTATTGATCTCAAGGTGAATATTTATTGTTTGATATTTTATTAAAATAATTCCATTCCATGATCTATTTTTAGTTCTCCTTTTGGGGCTGCAAACTACGACAAGAATTCATAAAGATATTATCTTACATGAAAAAAAACCATAGCACCCTTCACAATTTCACTACATCACAATTAGAGGGTTATTCTTTATAATGAATTTATCTAGTTTTATTTTAATAGTGGAATCATAATTCAATTCAAATATTATGGTTTCCATTGATGTGTTTTAGTGTGGATAAAACTTCTCCATCCAAATAGAATAAATCAACCAGACCTAAATGCACCACAATATCATTCCACTCGTATTAGACTAATTAAATATATGAATCACTATCAATTCAAGTATATCCAAGGTCTTTTATTATATCATGATACTAATCACTAAAAAGGATAAATGTGGATCATTCCCCATTGTTTATTACAGAATCCATATGAATATATTAATTCATGAGAATTGCCTCCATTAATAAACAGTTTCTTGAACCTTTAATTCAATAGATTATATAAAATGACAGTCATAGTTCATCTGAATAAGGAGTTTATATGCATTAAAATTTATTTTTACACGGGGATCCACATTATATATATCAACCAAAGAAACATCAATTAAGCCTAATGATTGACCATAAAGTGAATTTCTTTATAATCCATTAATGAGATAGACTATTTGAAATTCACAGTTTAACATTATGGAAATTTTTTTAAGTTAATTTTTTTTCAATGTTTACATTCCTCCAAATTATAATTACATGGTAATAAAATTTTGATGATATATTTGAGAATGATAGGAATGGTGATAGATGTTATATCATACAACATTTAAAGAAAATATTCACATCACCATGATGTTCTGACACTCACTATGTGATGGTATATCTTAATGGAAATAATAATGAAGGATAAAAAATCATTATAAAATATATATTTTAGTTTATATTTTCATAAATATCTATTTTATAAACATATATGTAGATAATGTACATTTTCAACTTATGACCCTTCATTTTTTATAACTTCTGAAACTATTAGCAAAACTCCTTATATATTTATTCCTATTTGTTTAAAAAAATAGATCATAAATTTTAACCAAATTATCTACTATATGTTACCACATTTAAAGCATCACCCAAAAATACATTCAAATATCCTGCAAATATATATTAGATTTTATTTCAATACTTCCTATAAAACATTTCCAATGAGTCATTGTAAACATTCAAAAAATAACATGGTGTTCCCCCCATGTTCCATTATAAAATTTTAAAAAATTATGATTCTACTAATCCATTATTTTGAAAAAATAAATCACATGTGGAAAAGTATCACCACTACTCAAGATACTATGTGATTTTCTATGATGTCTGTAAACCACATGTGTCTCTACACTTCTGTCCTCTAGATGTGTAAAATATAATTATTCCTATTCATATGTTCAAATTCTCAAACACATTGAGTGACCATAAAAGACTTGATATGTTAATATCATTTATTATACTCATACATTCTTCATAATATGGACATATATTCTCCATGAAATTTAACAGATCACATGACATTCATTAAACTAAATGGTTATCTTAATTGTCCTCTCATCAAAATAGAAAAAAACTTCACATGTATTGTACCTTGGTATGAATATAACCATTACCATGTTATAGAAATAAATTTCCTAGATGTTACAATCATAATATTATAGGTAAAACCGAACTTTATTAATCATCCATCGATGATATGAATATAAATATACCTAAACATCACATAAATATCTTGTCCTCGAGGATGGTGGTATAAATGTATCAATGTAAAATGATTCTAATTCTAAAAACATCCAAAAATCCCATAATGGATATAATATGAACCAAATATTACTATCATACTAAAGATATAGTTCATGTTAAATATTGTGTAATACTTAGAAGGTCGTCAATTACACAAAACTCCTTTAGTATGTTTTCAGCATAATTTTTGTATTTTAATTAAAAATTACCCACACTCATCATAAAATTTAACTAAAATCAATAAAAATACATAATTAAGATCATCCATGAATAACATATAGAAACTAATTTAGAGTAAACTATCTTTTCACTTCCTTCCTTAAATTTTGAAAATGATAAAGGTTGAAATTTTTTGGAATACTCACAGCACAACATGATACATTTTGCAGTCCTAATTGTTTTTATGAATAATAGGAAAACCACCAATAAACAGCTACCTAATAATGTATCATATGATTGACTTCTATATAGGCCTAATTTCTTTATACAATTTTATTTTTTGATAATCTTATCTCATAACTCTACAATGCTATCTCTATCGCTATATGGCCATATGATAAAACCAGCATAATAAAAAACATCTAGTGAATAATATATATTATTAGGTAATATTTAAATAATTGTGAGGATTAAGAAACACATTAATAATGTTCCAAACATTATAAACCTATTCAAAATAATTTAATTAAGCGAATCTATTGTTATCATGTTAATAACACATTTTCACTACTTATAAAGCTGTGTATGTTTAGTATCTTTATCATGAATCCTTTCTAAAGAAATTTTTTATTTAAATAATAATGAAAAAAATGCAACTCTTTAAATTAAAATTGTTCTTTACCAACACATTATACAGTATTTTAAGATCTAAATAGGCTTTCATTTTGAATCAATTCAGGTTAATTTTTTAATTATTAAACTTTGAAATTCATTAATTGTAAAATTATCTCACTAGTCTCATAGAATTATACTATCTTCAAAATATATTTTTTATAATACAAAAATTATTTCGAGTATTGTAAATAAAACATATTTACTTTTTTATGGATTTTTATAAATCAATACATTATATCTGTATCATATATTTTAGATGATGTTATTTTTACAATTGTTTATAAAATTTATTTTACTCATTAAAATAATCAACTATTTAGTAGTCAAAACTCATTACATAATATTTTAACAATAAATATTGAAAAAATAATTATTCATGTTGAAATTTGTTTATCCTTATTTTATATTCAATAATTTTATACACTTTGATCAATAAATACAGTGTGCATTAAAAAAATCACTACAGATTGGACACAAAAAAATTACTAAAAAATTATCTAATAAGAAAATAAAAATTTGATGTAATTACAAAAAACACACACATACATATAGTTAATATACATTCCAAATAAATTAAATAAAAGAAAATATATTTTTGTTCATATAATTAATTCTAAATGATGTATTATTAAATAATTTATTCATATAGATTTAGTATCATATAAACATCAAAATTTATAAATTGATTCCTATAACACTAATAAATGATCTGAATTTTCTATAGAGTTTCAAAAAACCCTTAAATATTTATCTATACTTCCACATCATATAGAAACATGTATCCACCTTGTAGAATTTTTTTTAATGATTTAGGATCACAATTGGAATATCTAATCTTTTCAATCTATCATAGTCCTTCCCCCATATATAAAATAGTTACAACACTAGATCCTATAAATCATATTTCATTATAATTTATCAATTTTTTTTGATAAAATAGTGTAAAAATTTATTAAAATAATTATAATGATTGAATCCTTAAAAAATATTGCTATATTTAATTACATAGTTAGAAAAAGTCTTAAACAAAACATGTATTCTATATAGACATCCACTCACACAATCACATTGTGCATATGAGTATAGAATAATGTAGCATAGCCAATTTTTCATTTCATTACATTGAATCCTAAAGTGAATCCTTTTATAATTCATGCAATTTTCCATATTCACATGTTGAAAAACATCATCATTTCAAAACTATAAATAGTTTTTCTTTGTCACTCAACTTTTCTCTACTGCCTAAGAGAAACTACTAGGTTTTTACAAATGTAAGTAATTCATCATCCATTAGGATTATTTTATTCCAAAACGTATTTTAATATTATGTTCAATTTTTATGATTCAATTTTTATAATAATTTAATTTATATTAGATGAATATCATATTTAATAATTGTGCAAATGGATGGCCTTCTATTTTTATTCATTTTTTATAATAACTCTTTTAATGGTTGAAGGGGAACCCTTATATAGCCTGTAGGATTCATTCCTTTACATGACTCGATGGTCTAAAGGAAATCATCTAGACTATAAGAAATAAGAACTCCTCCTCCCTGGTGTCTACAAGATGTTGTCAGCTCTCCACCTTTGAATGAATATTTTTCTAAGATTCCTGGGAATATATATGTTGGTCCCACTAGAAATTTCAATAGCCTCACATTATTTCAAATACGTTATCTAAACTCATGTGAATGAGCCTTTTTTCTGAATCCTCATAAAAAGTATAATCCATGTAGAGTATTTATGATCCATTGAACCAAAATTTCATGAGGACCGACAACCTGGAGGTGGCCTGAATGCCTTGATGTGGACCTAAGGCCTTGAGGTAGTCCGAAATCCATACTGGCCTAAAGGACTGGGGTGGCCCAAATTCTTTGAAGGACTCAAGGAAAAAACCAATGACAAAAGGAAAAAAAGGTTGAATAGTTACCCCGAATACAGTACCAAATAGAACCTACAAGAGTACATGATACAATTAATTATACAACACCTATTACAATACCCTTGAAATATGCCTCATCCTATATTTAACTTCATGTCTCATGGATGCACTTGCAGATACATCACTAACCGGACTGAGGATATTATGATATCATGTGTCAAATTCATTTAATAAGGTGTTTTATTGAATATAATCCTAATAAAATGATGAACGAGATTAAAATACATTATATCCATTAGTGGTCTATGATTTATTTTTCACCAAGACTCATACACTCTAACAGTATTTCAAAATGGATGATTCTATATAGAATAAAATCATGTCAATCATTTCATATATACAATGTTAAAACCTAATAAGTGTCAACTAAAATCTACTATTAAATCCAAACTCATATCTCCTTATTTAGGAAAAGATAATGTAGAAGACAGCGGATAAATAATTTATAAAACATTCATAATGAATAAATTATAAAAACTATATTGTTTGGTATGGTTAATCATCATCAAATAATGTCAAAATATATAATCATTTTCTACTTGTTATGAAATGAAATATTTAATATCCATCATTTATATAATATTTATTATGGTATCTTTATTATTAAAATATTTGATATTTATGAATATATATGTATATATTACATATTTTATATAATAGAAAAAATATACTTAGCATTACATATTTCAAAATAAGGTATTTTTATATAAACATTAATTAAAGTAGTTATGGATAAATATAAATAAATATTTATACATTTATATATCAAATTGTTATTTATATTATATATTGTCTTTAAATTATTCAGTACATAAATTATTTAAAACCATGACCATATTTACAAAAAAAAATTGTATTCTTTAAATCCTCCATGAAATCTAGTATCGGTGTTCTAGGCCCCCGATCAGGATAGTTTTTAGAAATATTTTGGAAATAAATTTTTTTTGTAAAATTAAACACAACATGCTCATTTTTGGTATGGACCATATCATAATTGTGATGGCAGTGTGGCTACCTTATTACAATTATATAGTATTTTATTTATTATTATGTTTTCTTTGTATTTTTATATTTAATATTTTAGAGCTATTATTATCATTCATTAATCATGGTTTTTTTGGGAATAACATTTCATGGTATCCTCACATTTGATGTCGTGTTCTAAAGAAATCGTATTCTATAGAAATAAAATCCATTTTCATTAGAACAATGTTATTTTGGTCCTTTACATGACAATACCTATAATTAAATGGTCTATCCCCATGGGGTATATTACTATGAAATAGTGACCATTTGACCATCTACTGTTGATATAAAATAATAATAATAAAAATTTCATGATGTTTTTCTTTGGTATTTTTTCATTCTCTATGTTGTGTTATTATAAAAAAAAATTTACCACAAGAATTTTATTATAATGTTAGGTCCTGATTTTTTAATATTAATTAATATAATATCTATTACAAGTATCAATCCATATATTTCGTAATTATCATTTTCTTACTCTATTAGTTAATTTTAAAAATTTTATCAGACACTATTGAAATAGAATTGGTAACTCTAATAGTGGAGGTATCTAGTTCCCTCATATATATATATATATCCCATGTGATATCTAAATGAATATTTTAGATCAATCCACAGACCCATCACATAGGATAATAAACTCTTCTCATCTACAATTGATATATTTAGTGGAGAAGAACACATTATTACTTATTCATTCATAATAGATCCCATGAAATATTTAACACGTAAGATAATTATTTTTTGACCTCTAATGGAATTTTTTTAGGATAAAAAAATATAAACATAATGGAAAATGAAAATAATAAATGAATATTTCACGAATTAATTCCATTCATAACATATTGAATAATTAAATAATGAATGATATATATATATTTATTTTTAAATAAAATTCTTGACATTAAATACCCAGAATGATTGGCGGTGAAAAATGTATATAATCTAATGGGATACTTGATTATAATTTGTCCATGGGTTTTAAATTTTTTATAATACATGGGAAAGAATCCCATCATTTCAAGGTTTTCATGATTCTTTAGTCTAAGGACATTATGAAAAATGGCTAGGGTTCTTGGGATGTTTATTTTATCATAATTTTTATAATTTTTAAATATATCATACATTATAATCTATGAGCCCTTTTATATAGTCCATTAATTAAACCTCTAATGAATCGAACTATTAAAATATTTAAATAGAAACATTTCAAAAATGAATCATGACTTACATCTATTTATTCCACAAAATCACCATTATGATCAATTGATTAACAATTTAAACTACAGTTTTCAGATACTAAAACTATATTATATTATTGTAATATGATAATAAAATAATCACGAACAGTAAGATTAATATATGAAGTCCATGAAATATCATATTTCAGATTTTGTAAAACTTCCACACACAGTGCTACAACATGGTGATAGACCCATTTCATACTGTATCCCAATAGGATCCATGATTTTATGTAAACTACAATTCTGAGGTCTATATTTAATTGAAATTTTAATATTTTAATAAAAATAATAATCCAACGTGGTTATACCATGTTGAATGGAAATTGGTTGTTATATATCGGTAATATTATTTTTCATAATCGGAATTTTATACCCAAATATATATAATATAACACAAATTTCATTGGCTTGTTTGGGAGAAAAATCAATAAAATAATTAAATATTTTAACATTGTTTCATTCCTTTTATTATGATCTATTGTTAAAAATAACATATATAATATTATATGAAGAATAAGACGATTAATTATGGATCATAATATATAATTTGAATTAATTTTCTTAAAAATAATCTATATTATTTTATCAATTATATAAAGCATTCTATTAAATAATTTTTGGTTTTTATATGGTTCTATATTATAAAAAATTATTATAAAATTAGTTCTTATGGTTTATAATAATCTTTTTTGTATACGAATGACTAGAATCCTATGTCCACAACCAAAGATATAAAAATTATTTATTAAAATTTTATCAAATATATATGATCACAACACATAATATCCAACAATTTAGTTGTCTTAATTGACCGCATACACACATGACTGTTACATAAGGTGGATAAATTTTATTACACCATATTGATATAACAAATGATATTATTTTTTTGATGATTTACCATTGAATTTTATGTAGTATTCTATGTGTTTTCCTAGTTCAATGGGGAAACAATACAAACTTCAGCCGTAGAAGTTTAATATGTGGTAGTGTATAATATAATTTTGTATTATATAAACATGAAATTCATTATTTTTATGGAATAAATAATCAAATGATATAGTATAAATGATGACATGATTATAATATTTACATGGATTACATAACTATGGAAATATATAATCATATGTACAATAATAACGGATCTTATAATGGTGAGGTGTATTATTTTGGACATCAAAACCATACTATTAAGGTATTGTTCCATTATATCATTCATAGATGCATAGGCATACAAATAATTAATAGTATAGTTTGTCTCAATATAAAAATTAATGCATTTATAAGATATATAATTCTAGTCCCAACATGTTATAAAATAATTTCATTGAATATCTAATATCAAAATATTGTATAATAGTATATATATTAATGTTCCCAATGGAACCTCAAATATAAATATGGATATGTAACAATTAATTACCCACATTAAAATAATGGATAAATAAATAACAATTATCACTATAGTTATGTGAATAATATGGATACCTAGGTTAATTTATATTAAATAAATTAGAAACTATTGAGTACTCATAATTTAAATAATGTACCCTTCTAAAACCATAGGATATTTAACCTCTAACTACCTCATACTTTAAAGGTTATATTTATTCTCTTTTATAAATTTCTCACTCTCTATATTCAGATGTATTTTTTTGTTTTATTCTCAAATATGTTTCACTTCAACACCACCCCTACCAATGCCATCCATGCCCGCCTTTTATTTCCATTAAAAAACACCTTATTGTAACTAATAATATCATTCATTTAAATCATTATATTTTTATATATTGATCATTAAAATAATTATTTAATTACTTCAAATTATCCTTTTATGTATTTTTTGGTTATTAAATGAATAAAAAATCCCTTAGAGTTCAAGATTATAGTATTTCAATATATTTTTATGTGTTCTATGTAACTAGTTATAGATATTTCTAAATAGTGTTACCCCCTAGGGTGTATTATAAAATAATGGTGAAATAAAATTTATTTTCTTATGATATAGATTTTATAATGAAATTTATAGTTATAAAAGTAAAATCATGGGTCTCACATTTTTTATTATATAATTTTCCTATATGACCATAAACAACATATAGGTTACAGTGGTGTTTAGTTAATAAAAATGGATATTAAATGTTTTAAATATAAATTTGATAATCAACAAATTGAAAAAGTTTATGAGATACATATTTGGTTTGAAATATTTATAATAATTCAAAAATTATGAATGAAGGAGGATGTGACTTATGAAGAATATTTGGATGCTTGGATAAGAACAAAAATATATTGTTCGGAATTATATATATATATATCACATTGAATAAAATGAGGAATTCTAATAATATTATAATTTTTTACATATTTTATTATATTATTTGTTTGATGTGATTTTTTACATGTTTCTTGATATTTATTTATTTAAAATGATTCTTATGTGTTATGTTATTAAAATGAAATTATATTGGGAAAACCAAGATATGATGTATTTTGTAAATTTTTGAATCATTATTTTGATTCTCTATGTATGGTTAACCATTGATAAGTTTTAATAGTATTAATTAGGTAAAATGATTTGATAAATGGGTGGGGTTGGGTAAATGTTATTGGGATTTTGGATTTGTGAATTTATATAATGAATATATAATATTTTTAGAATACAAATTTAATTATTTGTGTTCATATATATGAATAATTATTATTGGAAAATTAATTGTGTTTTAATAATTTTTATTATGTTAATCATTGTGTAAATGTTCATTAGTATGTGTAGGGAAGAATATCATAAATTTGATAACATATATATTGAATGATATATTTTATGAGGTAATTAAAAGGTAATAAATTTATCAATAAGTTATGGTTGTGTATGTGAAAAAGGTTGAATGAGTATGTAAAATTAAAATTATATTTTTATTAAAATGATTATGAATGTTTTAGTAGCATCATATTAATTTTCATATAATAATGTGATGATAAATTACATGATATTATAATAATAATTGTATTATAAATAAATTTGTAACTATGAAAAACCATTACGTGGAAATATTATTTTATAAATTAAATTTTCTTATTTCGTAGTACAAATCCACATTCTTAAGCTATAATATAACCACGAGTTTAATTTTTTATGTGTGTTAAGCCTTATGTTTGTCTATTTGGAAATTATTTATGGGTTTCCCTATACCATTATTTCATAAACATGTGGATTATTCCATGTGTTTGAAAGGATGAGTACTTGTTCTATGTGTCTTTCTATGAAATAATTTGATATAAAACTATGTTTACTCTAAAAATGTCTAAATAGTATAAATCATATGAAAAATTATATTGTTAATCATTCTATATAACATTATTATGTACAACAAAATTTTATATGCATTTTTATATACAATTTTGAGTACAGTATGGATAAGGATATTTTTTATTTGATTTTATCCTATTAAAATTAGCTTATCTCTTCTTTTATGTCCACTTATAATTGTCTTTTAGTTATAAATATTCACTTATTGGTTTTTAATGGGACACTGTGAGTTTGGGAATTTTACTATGAAATTATTTTGGTTGTAAAATTGGACTTTGGAGATATTTAAATAATTTTTTTGTCATTTATTTTATGGGGATGAAATAATATTTCATTGTAATTCACGTATTTTGATGAATTTATTTATATTTATAGTTATGTCAGATGAATGTATTATTCTGATTATTTTTGATGATGTACTGATGTTTTACAGTATCAATTTACCTTATATCTATTTTAATCCATGATTTTGTTTTTTTTATGGTTTATTAGACGGTAAATAAATTACCAAGTAAAAAAATAGTCAATCAAATATAGTTTCTAGACTCTAGTGATAGGTGTGTAAACTCATGTCAATGTGGAATTTTAGAATGCTATTATGATCATTTTGTTGTACTAACATACAAACTTATCTTAAAGTGTCTTATTTTCAAAGGTATTTTAATTTTAGAAGATTGTAAAATGTTTTTTTTGGTTGGTGATTTAAATTAATTCTTTGATTTTTTTCATATACATTAAAACCAATGCATAATTTCAGGTCACCTATAATGTGTGGTATTGGGTTTGATTATATTTATGAGAAATTATTTTTCTATTTAAAAATAAATGAGTTTTATTATGGATAAAAAATTCAATATGATTAAAGGTGAATATGGGGGTGTGAAACCATTATTCTTCCTCTTTAGTACATGGAATATTTGAGATTAATCATATGCACGATCTTGAATTATGAAGATATTTTTTAGATTAAAATTTGTTAAGTAATTAAAGGAATGATAATATTGTGATTGTTTTCTTGAATAAGTTAAAAATAAATAATTGGTTGAGTGAAATTTAATAGATATACCCAGTGGTGTAGAGTAGTTAATTTATAATTATTGATATTTATATTGTTATATGATACAGATTGGTTACTAAATTTGACTCTTATACGAAAAATATATAAAAATTCGTAACATGGTTTAATAATGATTGGAAATAATGATGAAATTAAAAGTGAATTATAATGTAACATTTTATATATTTTTTTACATGAATTTATTGTAGGGGTAATGAAAAAAATATGAAAATTGGTGTTCTTGAATAAGAAATAATGGAAAAATTAGATTAGTTCATGCATAATATGGGAACATAGAAATGGATTTCATTAATAGAATGAGAACTAATGATATGATGTTATATAATTATTTGGTTAAAAATAAATAATTAATTGGAGTATTTTTTGTAAAAAAAATTATTGAAATTTGATATTTAATTATTTTAATTTTGTGGTAAATCATTATTTGTTTATTTACGACTATTAATATTTTAAGATAAAAAGTGATAATGATGTTTATTATAAAATTAACTAGTTTTTTTGAATCAATTTGTAAAATTTGTAAAATCAGAAAGAAAATTCTGGGGAACAACATAGTTAATCAAATAAATGATATAATTAATGAATTATGTTTTTTAGTAATTAAAAATGTCTTTAAAATTGATATTATGACTATATTTTTGAAAACAAGGGGGTATGAGTATGTAAATGTAAACTGATTGGTCTAACTTAAAAAGGGCTTAATATAGATTAAGTTATTACTTGTTACTTGTGTTATCAAAAAGTGATGATAATTTTCTAGATGTATTAATGGGTATTTTTTTATACTAAGTGGTTATTAAAGAAATTTTGTTATATTTTCATATTTTTTATATAATATATTTTGTAACATATTAAATAGAAAAAAATGGTTTTAGTTACAATGTAATATTATATTTTCTTATGATGTATAATAAGACAGGGGCTGGATTATTTTGAGATTAGTCATTAGTGTAGATATACTATGATATAGGAAACATGGTGACTATTCCATGAGTTTGTCAATGTGAAATTATATGTATGTTTTTGGATATAATATTTTCTTAGAAAATATATTTTTATATTAACAATGAATAATGCTTTTTTATTCTATGAGAATGTTGATTGTTATTTATTTAATTATTGTTTTTGTAAGATGATAAAATATTATAAAGTATAATATGAATTTCCCTATAAACATACACATGTATAAGGACAATAATGATGATTGGGTTATTTTATGATATGGTATATGGTAGTATTATCCATGCCCTATATATTGACATATCATGTGAGGGAAGGTATAAATGTTTTTTATATGTATGTACAGTCACCATATGTATTGGGGAGCTTGAGTATGGGATAAACATTATAATGTTTATACCATAGTACTCTCTTAATGTGAGATTACCATAAGGGGTTTAGGGGAGTGAATCAGGGTATGAAATGATATCCAAATTTATCACATTTCATTTCACCCTCAGTGATTTTAAAAGGATATAGGCCTCTCAGCTATTAGGGTCACATGTTTTTATCTTTTTATTAGACAGAAATTTTATTTAATTCAAATAACCAACCCTTTTAATAGATACCATTTGATTATTTGTTTACCCTGTTTTGGTGTGCATACATAATTTAAATGGGGATAAGATTATTTTCTGTATTCATCCTCTATTGGTTACATCCAAGGAGCAATCATCAGGGATGTTTCGTGCAACAAATCACTATAAAAACATTAATCTACTCATGGGGTTTGGGTTATGTCACTACTTGTCAAGGATAATTTAAATGGAATATTTTATAGTCAACTAACTATATCCCATGGATCACAAGTAACTCAATGCATTATTCATCATCACTTTATCATTATTACAAAGTAGGATCTCATCATTGTCAAAATAAAAAAATTTCCATTCAACATCATCTATAACATGGTTACACTGAGTGTAGATTTGTGATACTGATGTTTTCTTTGTTCCCATTATAGAATATTTATGATCTCCCCGAAAAAACCTTCATCTTTCTTCAAAAACAATATATATATATATATATATATATAATATGGACAACTCAATTTCTCCAATGGATCACTACTTACTCAATGAATTCTTCCTCCTAATTTTATCATTGTACCTAGGTATGATCTCATCATAGTTAAACGAAAAAAGGACCCTTCACCAACATCGATGACAAGGTTACACCAACTCTGGATTGGAAATATTGATGTTTTATATGCTCTCATTATATAATATTTATTATTTCCTTCCAAAAAAGTCATATTCTTTCTTAAAAAATAATGTATATATTTTTTCCTTCACTTCACATTCTTGAAATCTTCCATCTTTTTCGAAAGTGTCTTTAATGGGTTCCAATTATTTATTCCTCATTCAATGCCCTCTTGTGGAATTTTTCTCACTTCCTCTATGAGTTTATATTTGTAGTATGATAAATCATTGGTTATTTTTCATGATTCAAATTAATTCCTTAAGAAATGGGGGAATTTTCCAAAAAAAATCAAACAACATCAAATATTATTTCAATCCATTAATATATCCCATAAATTCCAATGATTTTCACAATAACCTCTATAACCAAAGTCTACCAAAATTATATAATAATAAATTGTGTTCACATTTACATATAAAAATAAATTTACATTTAATTCCATTTTAATATTTATATAAAAAAATTTAAATACGGCTTGTAACGTGTTCTAAAAATGAAAATAAATATGTATGAATAATTGATGACCTCATTAATCATAACCAGAATCAAATACTCTAAATTTGGATAATATCTTCTTAATTTTCCCAACAACTCATTATTTCATTATAAGACTTGGACATGGTATATATATTTCTCGGATAGAATTCCATGACACACACTTAGCTCCACAACACGGTGGACATTTTTCATTATCCTATATAATAATGACAATCCATTTCCACTGTTCAAATAAACAACATCACCATAAGAACCACAACACAAAATTTTTGTTAAGTATGTCTCATAGGTGATTCTATAAATCAAAATATCATGTGCAACGATGTATTGAAAAAACCATTAACATTTGACACTCACCACAACATGATCCATGGTTTGGACAAACTTCATTTGATAATGGCTTTCCACCATGTCTTTTATGATCTCTAGGGACATTAAAAATCGTGTATATCAAGTCTGTAATTCACCATGATGCATATATACTATATAATTACACCATTCAGACCACCATGAAATATATCATTCTAGATTAAACATTTTTGGAATATTATTTCCTTCCAAAACAAAAATCATTGGTGTCTTCACACTTTTCATATTACTCATTCCCACCACACCCACTATCTATTACATGGTATTCCATATATTGGAAAACATAAAAAACACATTCCATGTACTATAGTTTGGTCATCATATAAAATTATCCCACATATATTAAAAAAATATATAGAGTTTTTCTTAACTATATAGGATCCTTACATAATTCATTCAAACATGGATTGCCTCCATGGGCTCTTATCTTTTTGTAGATTATGAATCTTATATAAAAAACATTTTTGAAGGCCTAATATAAAATATAACATGATTATAATTCCTACCCATTAACAAAAATTCAAATTTCTGAACCTATTACTTTTCATGAAGGTTACATTCTCTATTTTGTCAAAATCCAACACAATCCCTTAGAATTCCCAACAATCTATCTATTTATATTTCATTTAATATATCCAAAAATAACTAAAAATATTTCTTAGTCCCCCTAATTGTTAATGAAATATAATGTTCCATCTATTAAATGAATGGATCTTCCTTTAAATCTAAGACTGGCCCTTTTCAGTGGGGTTATCTTCTTTCAACTTTAAATCCATCATCCTCTAGATCTGTGGGATGAAAGTCAATGAAATATAAACACACAACTTTACATCAAAATTCAAGAGGATTTCCTAATGGTATTCAAATACACAAGAGGATAAGAATAAACACATTATCTTTATCATTACCCATATTTAAATCCATCTTAATGATTTGAAATCAACCACCTGTTATCTAGCTATATGGTATGAATCCTATTAAAAAAATTTATGAATAAATTTCATAACTATAGAGACCCATTTACAATGCTATCAATATCCTCTCCGGATATTTATTTAGCTAAACTATAACTTATCTTTTGTGATTTCAACAAATAACCTATTTTTAATAGGCCTAATATCAGTGTATGAAAAATATTATTTTAATATTTCATTAATGATGTCCATGTAACTCATTAATATCACTGAAATTTTATAACATCATTATATTTTCAATCCCTCAACACACAACCTATGATATCTATCACACATTCACAGAAAAAAGATATCAAAAAACCATTTAAGAAAATTAAGTGTGTGGATCATCAAACATGATGATGTTAATAAACACTACTCATTAATAATAATAAATGATAAAAATTTTACTCCAATATACCTAACCTTTTCATGGGTTTCTTCAATTCCCATCCAATTATAATAACCTGATGAATTTTAAACAAAACTCACCGGAATACTATTGTTATTCACGCCAATTGTTGGTGTCCAAATTAGGGACACCATTTAGAAACCTATATATGAATAAAAAATTAATAAGAAATATTTAGAAAAAATAATATATTAAGGATAAATTCAAGTGTTATTTCTTAACAAAATATTTTATTATTAATTATCTCGATAACACTTGGATTGTGGAATTATCAAACATATTTCAGATCCATAACATGTTTTTTTAGTATAAGATCATTATGGATCATATAATGCTTAAAATTTTCACAGATTTACATACAGTTAGAAAAAATTATACATATAGAGGTAGGGTACCTCAAAATTACTCCATTTTAGGTATTTGGATTCCTATATCTGACCAATCATTCTTCTTTCACCATTCCTCTCCAATTTTTAATTTTTTTGGAATTGAATTCTATAAATCCTTAAGAAAAATTATTTTAAATATCACTAGTAGTCAAAATTATTAAGCTATCTAGAATTTTTTTCATTTTTGGGATCTTAATTACACACATTATATTAATTATGTGACCAATAAAGGGACCTTCCTTGTGTTGTATTTTCCATATTTATATAATTGATACCCTTAGAACATGTATATTATTTATTTTCATCAATGGTAGAGATCACCATCATAATTATTCCCCATTTGAACATATTAAATTGTATTTTGGAGACATTGGAATGACCACTAAGTTATATATCTTCTTGATTGAAATAATTTCCTTTATTTATTCCATATAATCAGGTGGATTCTTCTTTATTACACATCTATTATATAAGAAACTACAGATTTTTATCTTCCATATTTGTATAATTTCATTAGAAATTAGTTTTTATAAAAACATGCCCTTGGTTCTTGGTGAACCTGTCATTGTGGATCATTATTATTATAACATACCAAAAAATTGTTCTTCATTTATCATATAATATGGGTGAATCCTTATAGAATATTTACCCTTACATGAATTCATATAATTTCAATAAATTTACTTATAGATTATGATAGTAATAATTATTCATTTACTATAAGAATAATACATTATATAGCCTCTCTTTGATTGAGATATTAAAAAATTTAGAGTTATTATTTCACTTTTGGGAATTTAGGATTCAAATAACTCACTCATGATGTTCAAACTTATTCCACAATAATAAAAAATTTGTGCCTCCCAAATTTTTGAATTCCCTCTTCCAAAATGTTCATATAACCTAAAATTTCTTATTTATTAAAGATCAGGATACATTGTTTCTTTATAGAATTCTATTGGAGGGATTTTAAACATCTCATTTGGGGAGTTTTTCCGATCCTCATGTTATCTGATCATTTTATCCATTTCTATAAACTGTGTTTCTATCAACTCAATACATAAATCATCATCCATATTTCTTAGTATTTCTTCATTTAGTTGTGTGTTATGTGAAATAATTCTCTTCCTTAATTTACTCTAAATATCGATTTAATTAAAATTTAATGGGAATTCTCTTCAAAAACACAGCTTCATTCTTTAATTTATGTTCCCATTTTAAGCAATTTAAAATTTAATTCCAAATAATCAATATTTGTTCCATTTATTATCCAAGGTATGTAATTAAATCATTCCATAATAAACATTATGCATTAATTCTCACTCCTCTGCTTTGTTGTAAATAATTTGGATTGAATTTTGTTCATTCCATGAACACCCACTATAATGGAAAACTGATATTGTTTAATATTCCCAAATATAATTATTTTTTAACATTAGCTCCATTATTGTGTTTGAATCACAAAATTATTTATATAAAATAATGATTGAATCAAAATAGATATTATGTTAGTAATTTATTACATAGAAATGAGATTTAATTATTTTGTTATCCTTCTTATTATTATCTCCATTGGTTTTCAGAAAAACATTTTCATATTTTCATTGCATTTCTTCCACGTTATTTAAAATATCATTGGAGAAATTTCCCTTTGAAACCTTTTTATAGGTTTCTTATATAAGTGAACCATATAATTTCTTTTTGAATAATCCATCAATATCAATGTTTCATTTATCTATTTTAAAGATAATTCCATAAAAAATTAGTTAAAAAATCACTTCCTAAAAAACATATCATAGAACTTCGGGAGAATCTTCAATATCAGAAATAATCTCCTTTTCCCTGATTTATAATAGTTTCCATAAAAAAAGGTATCATTCATTTTGGGTTCCACTTCACTTCCCAAAAACCATTGATCAATTCATAATAATAACACATATAATAAAAATTATCCTATCTTTTGGATAATATTTTTTAGTCCCATAACAGGGTCTTATTATCAGAATTCATAGAGAGGGACTGATCAAGGAAGGAAATTTTATAGCAATTCATCGCTATTTAATTTTTTTCTAATGGCCTTTAAAAGGTTTCTAGACTCTCCACCTTGTAGGCCACATTATATAATATTTTTATTTTTCAAGATCTAATTGAATTATCTTGATCAGACCATTTACTATATATCACGTGAATATATTATTAAGAACTTAGGGCATGCATGTAGAATGTAAATAGGTGCATGATAATTTATTAGGATCAACATCATATGGATATATCAATGTAGTATCCCTCAACAATGATCCTTAAAAAAATTAACAATAAAATGTTATTATCGTCCCAATGGATTTTCCCAGGCCACTCCTTTCTTATACTCACTACCTTATGATGTTTAGGGATAACACACAATCGCCCAAGGTTCACTACTATCTCACTACCTTTGTCCACATTGTTTTTATGACTTCACTATGCTATGATCTCTATATAGTTCATATCCATTTAGATATATTAACCAGTAACTGTTTCATGGATTCATTGTGTAATGATTTCGGTCGTTGACAATCTATTATTTATATTTTTATAATAAATTAGATCTCCTCACAAATATACTTTTTCTAATATCCATAAACCAAATACATAAACATCATATTCCATACACAAAAATGATATATTATATCTTTATTTTTAAAATTCTTTAATTAATTTTGATTCCTTATTCTGTCATCCACCCTATCATAATGAATTTAATTCTCTTCCTCTATGAGTTAGAATATGAAATATATAGAATTATTTCTTCTTTATAATAATTCTAATTGATTCATTATAAAATAAGGGATTATTCCAGAACCAATCGATTACATTTTTTCATTATTATGGGCCATTTAATTTTCACATTACTACACAAAATATTTATTCCATGATATCTATAAACATATTCCACCATAATTCTCTCTTGGAAAACAATATTAACATTGATAAATGGAATTAGGTATCTATTTAATATTATTTTAGTAGTGTTATAATCACCATCAAATATGTATTGGACATGGTCTAAATATATGACTCATGATGTAAAAATTATTGATTATTATTTATAGAATATTCACCATGAAACCCTACACAATCAGTGAATCTCTTACAAATAATCCTATGAAAAAGGAATTATTTTAAATACTATGTTTCAATCAACTTTTTCCCATATTTACACACCTTCATTAATTTATTATTTTATGGAGTGTTGTTGATTTTTTCCATATTGAAAAGATTTTGAATAAAATTATTCTACTATTTGATAAAAAAATCATCAAATTGGGCACTGACATGCCCATTGTGGGTTCACTATGTCTCATAGGTGAATCTAAAAATCAAAACAAAATGTCAAATAATATAGTGAATAAAAAATTTACATATTACACTAACCAAAACATGATACAAAACATAGTAAAACTCATAATAATCATGTTACTCCACTTAATCTTATATGAATGTAAAAAATAATCAAACATCGTTCCTTCATGTTTGGGCATTGATGCGTTATAATGGTGATATTGAAATCCACTAGGGGAACCACCATAGCCAGTCCCATTCAAGATTTTTCAAATTTGGAATATCCCTCAAAACCATAGCCATAATCCAAGGTGTCATCTCACATGGATTATTCCTTATATTTACCATGATAACTGACCATGTAATAGTATATATTGTGTTGGGAAATATCAAAACAACATTTGCTATGTTATTTCATTTTCCTTGTCTACATTTCAAAATGATTTCTAAAACATATACTAAGACCTTTCCATAAACATGTTGTCAAGTTTTATAATTTATTTTAACAAATTTATTACTTCCATGATCGATTCTCTTTGAATGGACAGTGAATTCCACAAATAAAACATCATAATACTTTTTCAACTAATCAAACAATAATAGCATTCCATATCATTATAAATAATTTTCCATGACAATAATTTTTCTTATATAAAATTTCATCTTCTTTATTGTAATAAATATGGAAAATTCTTTTATGATTCAGAACATATGAAATTTTAGGAGTTTTGTGGTTTTAATGAAGAATATACTTTTTAAAATCATAAACAATGATGTTTTTATAGGTTTAATTTGTTTTATTCTATCTAGGTATTTTTCAAAAATGTTTGTAAATTTTTATCCACATCAAATGTTTGTAGAACCTTAACACTAGTCACTTTCCTTATGTAATTTGGGAGCACACACAAGGCAATGTGGAATTTAAATTCAATGGAAAAATTATGTCATATTATGATATTACATTGCATTTTAGTTATAACCATTATTAAATGATTATGTGTATTTTATACAATGGTATCCTTCGATTTTGTAAGATGAAATCCTTAAAAATTATGTTATAAATGGTGAATGTTTCCAAATTATGATGTGATTTTTCTACCAACATCATGGTTTATCATCAGTTTACACTATTAAAAATTTCCCAAACCATCACAAAAACAAAAAATTCCTACCAAATTGGTGTCATAATAACCCAATGTGGGTTATTAAAATAAAATTCCATTTTTTTTTTCTTAAAATAAAAGTACAAATAAACAAAACGAAAACAACATTTAATGAGATTAAGCCTATAATAACATTATATTTTATAATTTACATTCATTTTATAACAAACACAACCACAATTAATCATTATTCACTATTATAATCCATCCATCAACATTAGTTTCACAATGCATATGCCCAATCATCCTGATGAATGAACAGCCAGTGAATCATTATGATATCAACCACACCTCCTCTTATAGTAGATCATACTGATTAGTGACGAGTATAGGGACCCAAAATTTTCATCATTTTAGAGGTAATTTATTATTTATTATTCAGATCCTATGTTTTCAAAAGTGATAGAAAGGTAAATTTAACCTAGAGTTGAACCACTATTAGTATTTTGATATTTTCCTTACACTTCAGGTGTGGTGTTTTCCCTCAGGATAAACTATGGTGAAATTATATTATGGATCATTTTTAATGATATTTATGATTTAATAAAAATAATTATAATTATCTCATGATAAATAATATTGATATCACTTAAATAGAATATCAAATGGAAATACAAATAATATGGTTGTGTTTGGAACATGGTATCATCCATAAGTGTGATATAACCATAGTGTATTAGATTTTAGCTATAGAACAATCTTTTCTTTTTATTCCCAAATATTAGCTAGTTTACTTATTATTTTTTACCGACTATTATGAAATTTTCAATAGGATTAATTTGAAACAACTCACTTCATTTTATGATTATAAATTTAGATGGAATGATAATTTTTTTGATCCATAATTGGGTAATTTATATGATTTACAGATCAAATCAAGATTACATGTGTTAGAACATCAAATTGACTTATTTTTAGATGTTTTAATGTGTCTGAGAGATTCTTTTGGTTGTTGGTTGAACATTATTGTGCTGTTCGAGTGACCTTATTTTCTATTCTGTCTGATATATGAATGTGAACATCACGATCATAGTGAGTGATAAGATTTTGAATGTTTTGTGTTGGGGTTATCAATGGAAAAAACCCTATGTAAGGAATTTGTGCTAAAAATTATGGAATCCTACCATGATAATGGGATGGATGATAGAATATTCCATATCTTATAGATTTTCATTTTTATATGATTTTATGTGGGTTTTGGTTTAGTTGAAAACCATACATAGAGATGTTTTTATAAGACAACAATTCCAACATGTTGTGGTTTTAATAAGGGGTGGACACAGAACAAAATATGGGGATTCCTCTTGGGTATTACATGTGGTGGATACATTTAAATATTACCATGACGGTCGGCCCACAAGGGAGGTCATCTAGGTAGTCAACCCATCCTCCTTTTAGAGGATGGTTTCAAACAACTAGGAGTTTCTTGCCCAGGAATAGACCAATGAAGAGATATCATTTCATGAAACTCATGATCACACCATAAAAAAACATATATGAAAAATTTTATCGAGGACATACCGATCATTTCATGGTCATCCCTCATTGAATTTATATTCAAGAGGTAAATGTAAATGGAAAATTTTCATGTATATCTCCAAAACTATATCTCCCTTTAATCCCCACTGAAGAGGGGTTATTTTTTGTTTTTATATAGAATAATAATGTGATTCACTTCTTACATTTCATTGAATTTGGTTTCACATTCATCCCTAATTATATTTTGGGATTATATGGTCTCTGGTTTTAATATTGAATCCTCAATAGAATGATTTAATAATATCAATATGATGGGGGTCATGCCTGACATTCCTAGAGGATATCGCATATGTATGAACACGCACCATTTATCATAGTTTTGTTGGTGCTATATCTACATAGAAATTTCTAAAAGGTGTCTTATTAAATTTATGTAAACTGTAATGTCATTGGATTTGTGATATGTGTTTTGTTTATATGAGATTAAGAAAAATTCAATAGGATATTCTCATAGAGTTTATCATGTTTTTAAAATTAGACAGTACTCTTTTTGTTTTTCTTTTCAGTTATATCTCATTGTATTAATTTAAATAAATAATTTAACGTGGTGATAATTAATTATTTAAATGTTCTAGGAAGAAATAGATGCTCATTTTTTATCCATGATTAGATGATTCATATATGGTCTTGACATGGATTCTAGTTTTTTAAAAGGTAGTTGTTCCCATAAAATTTCCCAAAATTTTTGATATAGATTGTAACATTAGATATGAACTCTAAGAACTTTTGTGTGATTGATCCTTATGTCAAAAGATATGAATTGCTCCCTTGTTATCATATATAAATAATGGATGTTTTTTTATCTAGGATATTCCCTTGGATACTTGTGTGATGCCTCAATTGTTAATGAATGAGGAAATGACCATTAATGAACATTGTTTGAAACATAAACACCAAAGGGGTTTAAATTAAAATATTTTAATGAGATATAGTTAACATAGTGACCTAGATTTTTCTAATTTGAATCATGAATGAATTTCATGTTTTAATGACTTGGAATGAACAAAGGTTTAAAACAAAAAAATTACTATATAATGAGATATTATATAAATCTATTGGTTCTATTGATCCCGGAGTATGGTGTTTACCCACTGGGTTGATATGCCACTTACGGGAGATATTTTTGGGGTGAAAAAAGTAATATAATAAAATTAAAATATTATTTTTTATTATCATATGTTCATATAAATTAAACTGAGTATAGCTTATTAAAAAGTTATTTTTATGGTTATAATGATGTCCCAATTGTTCCCATAATGGATAGTTTACCACCAGGATGGTGTAATTAATGTTCACAATTGGGTCCCAAGGTTTTTTCTAATACAGAGGAAGAAATTATTTTATATTATTTTAATTTAATAAAGTTATAAAATTATATAATTTTTGGTGAGAACACTATAAATTCCTCATGTTCCTTTATTAAAAGGGGGATCCATAATTATTATTAGGATAAAATATAAGTAGACATTCTATAGGGAGTGGTTGTATCCTGGTGGGGTCATTAATGATTATTAGACCATGTGATAATGATGAATATGACTATAAATGTGACAAAAAATTGGAGAGATGATTCGTCTTACATGATGTTGGGTATTGTGGTTTGAAGTTTCATGTTATTCACGGAGGTTCAGTTCTTAGTTTTATAAAATTGGCCATCCACATTCTTTGATATCAAAATATAAGTGGGCATGTGATTATTGGTTTAACATATTTAATTTCTAAATTCCCATGATAAAATCTCAAAACATCATCCATGGTTTTTTTTATTTTTATGGTATATGAAAATAATCTTATATATGATCATTATCACATGAAATAATTATATTTTTGATGAATAATATGTAAATGTTATACTTCTCATATCCCTCTATCTCTTTTCATTAATGGATTTATGTAATAGGGGGTAATGTGAGTTTGGGATATGATGGGATCAAGTAGAGGTGGGTAAGTTATTTGACATAGGATAAACGAAAGCTATTATTGTGTTAAAAATTGATGAATTTAGTCTAGATGTGAGGTGGATGAAATGGATGGAATAAATCAACGATTTAGGAGGGGATTTCTATATAGAAATGTATGTTGTGAGAAGTTTATGCAGGTCCTAGGGCCATAATAGTGGACGATGCACAAGAGGAAGGGGAAACCTCTAGAACCCACAAGTCGTCTGATCCATCATGAATCATATGTATAGAAAAAATCAATATGGAATTATGGTGGCATATATTGACACATCCATACTGGAATGGGTAATTTGAGATGGACATATATGCTAACCCAACACAGGGCCCTAGAACACTTACCCCACAAGGAGAATGTCATGTAGGACATACTAGGTTGGGTTAACCCAACCCAAACCAAGATAGCCTATTTGAGTTCACATCGTTGCCCCACCCCATGCCCCATGGGAGGTGAATATGTTCACTGGGGAACACCCAATCCTACCATGTGGCACACTCATAAGCAACCCATCATCCTGTATTTTTTTTTCATTTGATGTGTTTTTTAGGAATTTTTAATAAGCTGTTTATTTTTGTAAAAAAAAGTAAACTATTATATTTGTTCATCAATATAAATCAAAATTTATTATTAAATTTATCCATTAGATAAAATTATAATGTTCAGATAGGATTTATGATAATTTTATGTTTTTTTGTCTCTCAGTGGGGTTTGGGCATAACAATAAGAGCATTCAGGGGTCATGTGCCTTTCTCTCATTTACTGTGTACTATTCCAACCTTCATTAAGATAAACATTCTTTTCTGTTCTATTTTTTTGAAACTCAGGTCCTTTATTATATATCTATTATGTTATATATACGTTGTCATATGAAATATACTAATCATTACAGTGTTCTACACAACAAGATCTTGAACATCTGTTATTATTTCAAATAGGATACATTAGTTTTATCAATTCTAGATAGTATGATGGTAGGGTTTAGTGAACCCTTGACCAAAATATATCATTTTTCATGGTGTTGGAATTCATATGAGTATTTATAATGAAGATAATGCATCATTAGTTGTGATTGACATGGTGCAATTTTCCCTAAAATGAAACACTTACTTAAGATAAGAGTGTTCCTCCATTTTTGATTTTAGTGGTGTTGTAGAATTTAATGAGGCTAAAAAAATAGATTATTTGTGTAATTTAAATTTAAAAACCCCTTAGTTACCTCCTGATACAATGTACAATTAGGGAATCTTTCATGACCTGACCTTAACAAGGGTTCATGCCGTAACTACCCCAAGATCACCTCTACAGGCATGGGGCTAGTGAGTAGTAATGAAAGTCATCTCTAACCAGGGGAGGCCTTTAACTAATGTACCTAACCACACTCAGCTGACCATATTAATTATTATGTGTAGAGGAAAATAAATAAAAATATGCACCAAATAGAATGTAAAACAAGCATGAAAAATATATAGGTTGTACGATAGTATGATAGTGAAAACTGAAAAATAATAGGGGGATACATGCCCAACAATAAATTTTACAACCCTAAAAAAAATTAATGTAATCTAATTATATTGCCTATCTCCAATTTTCTATGACAAAACCACTATAACATGTCCATTTTATCATTTATCCTAAAGCACCAATGTTGTCACTATCGAGAAATCCTTCATTTTCAATATATCCAACAAATATAGGGAAGGCCCATAGAGGGGTGAGATGATATATACCCAGTAGGAAACTACAAAAGATTAATGGGGGGGATGTTAGAGACATTAATGGAATAGAAATATAGTAAATAGTAAAAATTATGTAGCTAATCCCAATGAATGATATAGAGTAACATCCCCAAATCATAAGGTTCTAAACAAGGTGTGTGTATAGACTAAACATCAAGTATTTTCCACACATAGTATGAGAGTAACCTCATCCAACTTGGACAATCTATGAAAAGAATGTATGTTTGGTACCCCTCAAGTCTGAGAATCCCATGGAAGGAGAGTAACAGAATCGAAGGCATAGATACATATAGATAGATATATATTTTCTTTGCAAAAAGAATCCCAAACGAGAGTTTATGGGATCTCTGTCTAACATTCCATCTGAGGAAAAAAGATTCCCATAAGTCTAGAAGTCTAAGAACAGTACCCAGAAACTCGTACTCTATCCTAATTGAAAACATCCAATTCATACCTCAGATAGACATTATTAAACATAGTCTAGGATAAATAATCAAAATCTAGATAACTATTTCTATTGTATAATATTATGGTTCAACTCAGTGGATCGATAATAGACTCATACCATGTTCCAAAAATAGCATTTCAAACAAATCATCAATAGAGAATTTGTTCCCTACCTAGCAAGAGGGTTCCTATCTGAAGGATGATAGATATTGGACTCATACACTATTCCAAAATAAGGATCCATTATAATGTTAGAGGCCCCATGACCTTCCTAGATGGAGGGTTCCACTCTAGTGGCCAATAGTGGATTGATTCCTACCGAAACTAGAGGGATCCATAATGAAATATAGAGGAACCAAGCCCCATCCCAAAAGAAGGTTCCAATATGATTGGTTTGTAGAGGATCTATTCCATGCCCTAATAAGAGGATTCCACTATCTAATGTAAGTGGACCCATTCCCAAAATATTTATGATGGTTCCGTTCTGATAGCATATTGGGACCATGCTTGATAATTAATAACACTGAGAATCTCCAAAATAATAACCATTGAAATAACATGTCCCATCATATATCAAAATTTTAAAATAATTCCCCTATTATGTTCTACATTGAAAAACACTGAATATAGGCTAGTTTGATTCAAAAATCCGAGTCCAAATTAACGAGACACAGGTGTTCGAAGATTCCTCTAGAGGAACCAAGGTGTATAAGACATGTGAGGGAATCCACATATCATGTTATACCACTCTATCACCTGGCCATGTCTAGAAAGGTTCATGACTTCCCAACAGTGTAGTACTAAACAACATATAGGGAGTCCACATGGCGTGCCCAATTACTCAGGTTTCCTTCTCGTTCACCTTCACATGTCTATTTACATCCATACACAACCATATCTCTTACTTTCTCTTTCTATATGGGGTACTTAACATGTGGTCACCATATGGATCTACCACCCATGAAATTGGTACAAAGCACGTTGGGGGGTCTACATCCCATGCCATCCTTACAAATTTTTTAACCATAACCTCCACAACATAGCGGCAACACCCCTTGTGTGAATCGAACTACACACCATTTTATCAAAATTTTCCTAGAAACTCAGATGTATTATCCACAGGTTAGATCCAACCAACACAAAAGCAATTTAAGCCATTTATATTCTGGAAAATGGATGATCAATCCATGGACATCATCTTTGGGATCTTTTATGGTCGAAATTTTAATCATGTTTGATATCGTGCGAACCCGTACATAGAAATCAAATTGGGAATTCATCAGGATTATCCTTCGTTGATCATTTGGATTTTGATCAATAAGTCAATCACCAAAAAACAAAAATACATTCAGAAGCATCCCTAGTTTATTTATTCATATCTTGCATTTGGATTTTTCAATATTTTAGATGCCTGATCGAGCTCAGTATTTCCCAACATTATAGAACCATAAGAAAGAGATAAATCAGTGAAAACACAACTAAATTATGGGAGATAGGAACAATCATCATGGCTTATCAATCATTAGACAATAGTTCTTGTAAAATGATTAAACTATTTTGAACCGATTTATAAAAAAATATTAACGAAATAAATTTTAGTTCATGGGAACATAAAAGGGAAACATTTTCATAGACTAGTGGAATGAATTTGATATTTGTTGATAAATTTAATAAAAATTCAGTGAAACAAAGAATTGGTGAGTCCTGCCAAGATATTGAATCATTCTTCCTAAAATAAAATTCTATATAGTGAATTGAGGAATTAGTTTCATTCACTATGCTACAACATTCTCTAATCCATAGATTTATCATTGTTGGATATGAATTTACAAGAGAAGGAGTAACAATGATCTAGAATCCTCCAACGTTTTAGGTGGATAACCCCATAGGATTCTTCATTGTGGATGATATATGGAAATTCAAGTGAGGTTAAAATAATAAATTAATTTAATTAATTACACAAATAATTCATTTCCAATAGAGGAGATATCTAAACACCCATGCTTAATAATCTTAGGTCATGCCTATGGTAAAAATAAAATTCTATAGTCAAATGTGTTATTAAATTAATGACATGAGATTTTGTTTTTGATTTATCATATTTTATTTCAGAAATTATACAAATGTAATATTTAAATAAATATATATATGAAATTAATTTTGGGAACATTAAGCCTTTAAATCACTTTTTGTCTCCACACATGGAATGGGATATATATATATATAGAAATATTTTAATGTCTTACCAGTCAAAAATGGTTCTCTAAATTATCTATATAAGTCTTCATGGTATTTTTAGTACCCAATGAATAACTAAGATTTGGATTCTATCTAGAAATCATGGATTGGAATTGGGATGTCCAGTGCCTCCTTTCTATTTTTAGTCTCTTAGTATTAATAAATATCATTGAAACATTTTATTGTATTCCACCCAATTACTCTATCAAACCAAGATCATTAAGATGGAATATTATTTTTCATTTCCCTTGTGGTTTGATGTAGTACTATTTAGTATCTCTAGAAAAAACCCTACATGGGATTTAAGACCAATTTTGTTTTCACCGACATAAGAGATTAGTTGTTTGAAGAAGGCATATGAGGATATGGGGTTGGTGTTTCTTATTATATGTTAATACCGAATAAATCATGGAATCACATGGTTTACTATGTTGTATTGGGATTTTTTGTTGGGTATTATATATAGGATGAATCTTAGAGTATACATAGAAATTTTGAACTTATTGGGATATATGTCAAAAAGATTTTGGGGCTTTTTATAGGTTATATATCACTTTTAATTACAAATGAGGAATTTTATTCTTATTATGTTATTTCATTAATGTTTGGAATATATTCACATATATATTTATATTCAACATATATTAGTTTTAATTTTATATAGTAGTGATTTAATTATTATAGTTTTATATAGACTATTTCATTCCATATTGTGTGATATGTCTAACTAGTGATAAAAAACCCTTGGTCTATTTGAGGTTGTATTGTGGTGGCCCAATTAGCTTACATACATCCTAGGTAGGACCCATATGGGATGGGTTCTATCAGAGTAGTGTCAGAGTATGTATTTCATAGGTTTGGGGATTTGAAATAACCGTTATGATAGGATTGGTTTATTAACATAGAGAAATGATTCTAAGGGGTTCTTTTGTTTGATTATCAGACCAGGTAGATCATCATATGTGTATTGTTCAATGAATCTTTTTTCATAGGGTCTAATAAAATATTCTTTATAACATGGATTTGATACATTGATTGTAGAGTGCTTGAATTTTGGTTTATGAATCATATAGTAATCAACTAGGATCCTTTATATATTTTTAACTAAAAATTTATTTTTTATTATCATAACCCCCCTTTTAAGGGATGAGGGGGAACCCAACATGACATCATGATATAAACTACAACCAGGACTCCAAATTCTAATCAAGGAAAAACAACTAATTCAAAACTACAAATCATGGCTCCAACCCAGCAACATAACCATGAAAATCAGCTTCCACTTACACATTACTGCTCAGCAAGCTATCCCGTGAATGAATGCATGGGCCCGGAACCGATGGCAATGACATACCCTATAAACCATCCAAATTAGAATTGCAATGAAATGTGAAAATTGATGCTCTGAAGCTCCTCTGAAGCTCCACATTGTATATGAACAAATTGAAAATTACCGTAAACAAAAAACCGCATGTCCACAAGAAAAATATTTCCACAAACAACAGATCACAGAGAAAAAAAATCAACAACATCACACTATAAACCTTCAAGAAAACCATTACCGTATAACCTCAATGATGTGATTTCAACCTCAACCTATTTGACATGCTGCTTCAACTTTCTTCTTCAATGTATCTATTTCCCACACGAAAAAACTCCACATCAATGATTGACAGTCCGATTGCATCTCATCCATACGGCCACCAAATCCTAGATCGAATGTGAACCTAGAAATATGAACAACCAAAAACCTAATGCAAGCCAGATCAAAATACCATCTCCACCCTCTTGTTCACCCGAAGACCACCTCGAACCGCTTCACACACATCCAACTGACACAGACCCGATGAGCCGCAACATAGATGGAACGTGAAACCAGAAACATGAACAAAAAAATTCTAAACGCAGTCTAGAGCCAGAAGTCATCACCGCCCTCTTGTTCTCACCCAGAGTCAACCTCAAACCACTTCACACACTTCCAACCGACACAGACCCGTAGAGATGACCTTCATCTCGCAGAGCCTGATGCAACGACTACGGGATTCACTGCGCCACCAAAATAATCCCTACCTAGTTAGAAGGGAAAGAGCGGAGATAGGCTGGCAATCGGTGGGAAATGCCAAGATAGTATCTCCCTTGAAAACCATGATACCTACCCAGGGAGAGGAACCCCCATCACATGAGCACCGAGTAGGAGACCGAAGATATTCCAAAACGGACCCGTTGTAGAGAGAAGATAGGCAGTGACAGGGGAACCCCTAATCATGTCATCGCCCCTTACACACTCGTCACCCATGAAGGGTGTTACACACTTCTAGCTTGTTTATATGTAATGGAAGGGTCATGAGTTAATGCGAGAATAGTTTTCATTCTGATAACAAGTTAGTTTTTAATTTTTTTTTTGAAACTCATTTTAGTTATATCATTGCCTTGGTAATTGAGGTTTCTTCTCTATATTGTGTTCTATATGAATGTACATGAATGAAATGTTATATTTTAATGAGTATAAGGAAAATACATGTATTTAGATATAATTTTTGTCTCCTAATGATTGAATTAAGAATGATCCTAAAGATATATGGGGTCTAATAGAGTTTGGGACTCAAATTTTAATATGGTTTCCACGTGAAATAACTAGAATTAAACAATTAAATGAAGATCCTTATACGGATTTGTGGGTCAATAGTGGATGATGTGTTTAGAAACTCATGATTTTAGTGAGCTCTCATTAATAATGAAAGAGTTATTATATTGGATTGTGTTATTATAAGTATTTATAATTTTTCACAGAGTGATGTGGCCATGTATGTGTATGAATTAAGGCATGAATTTCTTTCGAGGTCTTCCATGTACATGTCTCATGATGAAATTTTTCATGCTCACTGGTTCATTCATAGTCCCTAGATGATTATTTTTAATGATACATTTATGTTTTCATGTTACAACACCTCTTCTAGTGTAACATGAGCTACTATTTCTAGAATAAGAAATCATCATTTATATGCACCCAAGAAGAGGAAGTTGTTTGAAATTTAACCTAAATAAAAATGGTATGTTTTATAGATTTATTTTAATTTTAAATATATATTTTTATAGAGGTTCTATTATTAGACAATAATTACCATCAAGGAGTAGTTTTGATGGGGAGGATAGTGGTTTGAGAGTAAATGGAGTTTAATGACAATTCATTTACCTCTGTTTATTCATCACATTTGGTATGATATTGTCACAAATGGCGTATTGATTGAAAAAATGTAGGGAAATAGGAACCAGATTGATGACATTAGGTAGAAATCATTATGTGAAATATAGAGTATAAATTTTTTCTCCCTTCTTAAAAATTTATATTAGATGGTACATGCATGAGTTATCTCCTTTCCCTGTTTATTCAGGTGTTAGTGACACTCTTTGATTCCATATAAAGGCTCTTTCTAGATAGAGTGTTTCTATGAATGAGTCTTTGATTTACTCACCCTGCCATGGTTATGTGATTTTCAGTAGAGGAAGAGGGATTTTTAGTGTTTCCTTTAGGATATAAGAGATAAATTAGAGCCAAAATTAGTATTTATTTTTAAGAAAATTTAATCATACAAAGTAATGCACTGTCATGTAAATAAGAGAAGATTCACCCTCAACATTGGTAGGGATCCATTGATGGGTTGTGAGTGCATCCCACCATCCATGAGACGTATCTAGGTACCCATTATATGTTATGGATTTATTTATAAAAAAAGTTGTATGGAAGATAAATTCAAATCCATGAATTATGGAAGTATTTAAAATTCATATAAAGGGGGAACCATGGTCGTCTCATAATGGGAGACCATTGAATGATTCAACCGAAATTTTGTTGATAGAAGGATATTGTGGTTGATTTTGATAAAAACATTCTATTCTTATGGACCATATGAATGAAACCATTACAAATATTGGGTTGAGAGAAATCATGTTGGGGATTTATATTATTTACCTAGTTTTAATCTAAGAGTTCATTTTATGAAATAAACTATCATATAGTGGGATCCTTACATGTAGCATAATATTGGAATATTTTATTTTTATCCATATAGGTTTTTGATATCACTATAAAATAGTAGTGGTGTGGTGTTTTATGCAATTCATGTGGGACTTGTGTCTGGATGATGGAGGAGGAATATAGGAAACAAGACATACAGAAGACGATTGTTTTATGGATAGGGAGTTATTTCTCAATTGTGAACATCAACGTTGACCCCAAAGTCATCTCATGTGTGATGGAGACCCTCAATGTTTATATTAGTCTCATTTCCTTTTATAAATATAAATTATCAGGTTATAAATTAGAAGGGTTTTTTAGATTGTGTAAAGAGGATCAACCACTTCCCCGAGATTATGTCGGTTTTTTATTGGTGTTATTAGTATGTACCAGTATGGACATTCAAAAAAGTAACATCCCTAGTGAAGTGTTTCCTTTGTTGAATTATATCCAATAGATATTGTTTTTCAGGGAACTTTTCACATAAAATTTTTCCATATGTAGAGTTGGAGGATATTTTGTCAAGAAGTGGTTGATTTTAGTGTCTCTATTAGGTGTTTCATTGGGTTTTGGGGTAAAATGATTAGTGGAAACTGAATGGTATTATCTATCTACTTCTGATTATAATTAATTGTAAAAATTAATTATAAGTGTTGTGTTTTTGAGATGTTAACTATTTGATAAATATTTTTGATGTGATCAGTAGTAACATTCGTGAATGGGTTATGGAAAAAAGAATGTTATATTAGATAGTAGGAGTGAGAAGATTATATATTTTGAGGTCAATGGTGGATTACCATGACTATTTTTAAAGATTTTTTGGAGGAAATAATGTGTTTCTCTTGATCCATTACATATAAACAATGGTTCACGTTGCATTCTAGAAAGAATGGGAATGATAAGATGATGTTCATCATAATGAACATGCATCCAAGAATATATTATGATGTCACTCTAGAATTTGGGAATGTTATCAATATTAGAGTACACAATAGAAGAAGTTTTATTATTAACTAAACAATATATAATTCCATTAAAATTCAATGATTGATGAACTTCCACTAGGGGTAACATTTTCAAAGAACTATTCAGAAACAAATATTAGTGGTTAATGGTCTCATTTCATCATATATAGATTGATGAAACATTAATGAGCAATTATTTTGGATGATTATTATTTTTAAATATTCACGTGGTGAGGATATATGATTCTATGAACATCTTAATTATATTTGATGTAGAGATGATGACATTAGTGATGAGAGATTATTTTCTCTTCCAAGGTGGTGGAATATTTAAAATACATATATATATCGGACACCTATGGCTGAAGGATATTAGTGTGAGGGTGGGATATTGACCATGTAAATTTATTTTATGATATTCCTTGTTTAATAACAATTTTTTTTGATTTTAATGATGTAATAGTTTATATTTGGAAAGATGATAGTGCGAAATATTTATACTAATCAAAAAATGAATAAATCTAATGATTCAATGTCTCACGAACTCTATAAGGGAAGTAAAATAAAAATTCCATAGCCTAAAACCTAATTTTTTATAGATGTGTTGATCAAAGAATACACTGTCTACCCCACATTAAGTTAGTGATGTGTTTTTCAATTTTTGAGTATTATTGATAATTAATTAAATCTCTTAAATGGATTTTAATATGGGAAAATAAAATCAATTGTTGATTCTATAATTGTGGGTTAACCCTAGGGATAGTTTAAATATTTATTAAGTAACAGTCTTGAGGATAAGGATTTCATAGCTCGGAAGGATAAATTTTAATTAATTAGAATATTATTAATTGATTAAATAATTTTATGCATTGTGAAAAATATAGATGTGCCCTATAAATTATTCTTTTGGTTTTGTCACTAAGGGGATCCAAATTATTATATGGTTTTAACCCTATATTAATAATATGGTAGGAGATTATGGATCATGATGGGTACAACATTGGTGATTTAATCATGTGAAAATGATGAACCTGACCATGGATAAAAAAAATATTGAAATAATGAGCATTTTTCTACGATTAATGGATTTTTAATATGTAATTTCATCTTCCTCATTGATTTTCTATTGATTTATTTTAAATCATATTTCCTAGTTCATTTTTTTGAAAATATGTGGTGGTGGAATGTTTGGATTATTTGTTAAATATATTTCAATTGTAAATTTATATTCATAAATTTCTAATCACCATGGTATATATTTTTGTTTATTAAGGTAGATGATTTTAACGCTATACTTGATCATTTTTATTTAAATTATTTGATGATTTGACAAAAAATTAGTACATGTTCTAATGTTTATTCTTTTACTATCATACATCTCCCACCCTCTCACTCTCTCTCTCTCTCTTTGCCTTCATGAATCAATGAAAATAATAATTGGGAGGGTATAATGGTTATGGTGACAGTGTGATTGATTTAATGATGATTATTTGTTAATCATGGGGTAATGGTTAGCCACCAACACAACTAGTGTTACTAAATGAATATAAATCACATCATAGCCGAAACTGATGAGTCGTGACACCCACATTGGATTGTAAAGTAATATAGGTGATGGACATAGTGGTAATCCAGAATGATGAGAAGGATGATGTCTTGACTCTTCCATAGTGAATAGGTTTTGAGATATGGGGGAGAAACCCAATATATCCCTTCTTTTATAATGAGTAGGTATCGACAAGTTTCCAATATATTATATGGAATGTAGGTGTGTTAAACATGTACTATTCGACAAGGAAGGGAAATAATGGATGAATATAGAAGGGGACAAAGAGAACCCATCCATGTGTGATGTTGAATGAGTAGGGTATTCTTGGTCGAGTATATATATCTGAACCTAGGAATGTGTGCTACAATACCGAAATCCAACCACAATGTGAAAATTATCACAAAAAGGGAAATGTGTTGCCTTATTTTTTCTCACACAATGTTTTTTCCTTATCGTTATATTTATATAACAAGAATTTCTTTAGGAATAAAAATAAAATCTCTTTAATATTTATCAAGGTAGTTCATAATGTAATGAAACATTTAGAAATAGTATTTTGTTTGAAATATTGGATAGATTATTTTAGAATATTAACTTTATAAGACAAATGATATGCTTTAGGAATGTATATAAGAGTGTTTTGGGGTTAAGTGCCTACCTCCAAAATTTATTGGGGTAGTCGCACCACTTGTCTAATAATTTTATTCTACATGGTGTGTGGGTACTCTATCTATGATGTTAGATCATCTCTCTCATCTACTATGTTGTAATCCGACATTATATATAATATTCTCATTAACTATGAGATACTCAATGTTATTTTTTTCTACTATTATAATTATACGAAGGTGAAATGGGTTTTCTCATAACATGGTGGCGTGATTTTAGGGGTTAGTACTCCATTAAATAATATATATCCTTAGTTAAGGTGTGATTTTCCTTATAAATTTCATTAATGGATGTAGAGTATAAGTAGTTTTGATCAATAGTGTATAGAACCTATTTAATAACATGGATACTTCCAATATTATTGGTTCATTAACTATTTTTTCAAGAGATGATGTCGAATTATGGGAGTGTTCAAATATCAAATTCTTTTAGTATTATAATTCATAAAAAACCCCTTTGTAACCTAGGGATGATTTAGATAATTGTTTTATTTACATAAAACATCATAGATTTTTTAACTAAAGAAAAATTGTGATTATAATTATATTTGACCATTTTGGTCTGAATTAGACATAATTGACACTTAATAATACATCTAAGAAACGTAGTACAGATATAGAATATCTGGATTATTTCTTTATTTCATCCTATTAACTCTATTATATTGATATAAGTGAGTTGACATGTTGTTTTTTATTTAATTATTAATTTTTTCAAAATCCTGCTGTGTATAATTATACTCACCAGTTTCAATATTTGAGTCCATAAGAGTTATTTCTGTGTAGATGATGTGAACATTGAAGATTGTCTTAGGGGATGTGGATTTTGTGTGGTTTTTTCAAATCTGACGACTGATGAATATTGGTAATTTATGATAGTTCATGGTGGCTTTATAATCTGTGTGATTGTTATATATTTTTTAGATCTATCTATACACACAATAGGGTTGATGTTCTTTGGGTTATGTTATATTAAAATTTTGATGTTTATCCGATGTTTAGTTCTGTTCATATTTTCCTATAAAGTATTTCATTTGTATTATGGTATAGTGCATGTATTTTATATAATGAATTAATTTTTATAGATTATGATAGTATTGATGGATATTTTTTGTAATGAATATGTATCCATTGTATATGGATATAGTATAAGGTTTCTCATATAATGAGTGATAGTATCCAAGTGATAATGATCGGCCCCTAGCCAATTGTTGGTTGTACGGGGTGGCCTAGTTGGCTTTCTACCATCCTGGGAACATAGTTGGTTGGTTTATATCACTGTACTATAAAATAGGGTTGTATTTTTATACTCTGGATTACATTTGGTTATCTGATAATGTTTGTGGGATACAAATTACCCTAATGACTATGTCACCAAGGGGGATAAGATGACGATTGAGGTTTCATGAGACCCATGTTGGGTCTTCGGTCTTGAGATGAGATATTTATATCCATGTTTTATTTTCTAATGCGGGTAGGGATGGAATTGAAGGGATAAGAATAATGGTTACCATTGATATTATCATGATTCTCACAATTGTTGGGGAAAACATTTTGATAGAGTTTTGGGACATTTAATTTGTTCTGGTGGTGGAATAATTCCATTTGAGGCTATAAGGGTTGTGTGATAAGGAATTTATCTAGTTTTAATGATCAATAAATCTTCTAGGGAAGATGTGAGATGATCCCATGTGAGGTTGGATGAAATTCTGTGATGGCTTTGCTTGGGGACCATTTTAAAATTTGTAAACTTTAGCAAAAAATAGACCATAGTAAGGGGGATTGAGTTATTATGTGAAAATCATATGTGGATTTGAATTATCCTCTTCAGGATATAGGTGAGAGAACACTAAGGGGTGTTTTATGTAGATCAATTCTAGTGAGTGTGAACTATGTAGGGAATTAATGATTGTAGTGGATTCCCATGTTGTGAGATTACAATGCATGTGGTTTGAATGTAATTTGTTTGTGTGATAGAGATGATCATGAGGGGAACAACATATTATAATGGATATATGAATAGATATTTTTTCATGAATAAAAATTGGTCTAAAGTGTTGAGTCTATGTTATTTCCTATATAAGACATCGTCAAAAATTTGTGTTGGGATTGTGTGAGTGAATAACATGCATGTCATGTGGTATGAGGTTATGAGGGGAGAATCTCCCTAGTGCATTTATGTTGTATATGTTATAATTAATTAGAGTGGAATATATCTTCTAGGTGATGATTTATTATTAATTATAAATGGAATGGATTCAAACACTTGTTTTTATACTATATGATGTTTTTGGGAGGTTTATTCCACCATATTTATGGTATATAATGTTATTAAGTTTGATGTATCCCCCTAGGATATATAATTTATGTTATTTTAGGGAAGATGGTTCCTTGGGTGTATTTAATATCTGATTCCTATGATTGGTTTAATTCCCCTTAATTGTGTAATATATATTTCAAATGATTTTCTTTATTCACCCTAATTATATTATATATGTCCCTAGGTTGGGGCATTATTTTTTCTGATTATATGATATATGTTTATAATGTGGTGATTTATTCCCCCAAATGATTTGATGCATGTTATTTCGGATGTCATATTCTCCCAAAGGTATAAGTAATGTGATTCTTGTGAATATGTTATTTTTCGTATTTATATATGATATGTTATTTTTGGTTGGACTCCTCTCTCCTATATGATATATGATATTAGATTATAGGATTTAGTTCCATTCCCCTTTATAGAATTTTTTATAATTATTATATTCTGGGATGTTATTCCTCTTTTATGGGTATTGTTTATTCCCATAAAAATACATCATTGGTAGAAGAATATATTTTTGAAATTTGGCGTCCCCATAAAACCTGAGGATCTATGGTGATATATTTTTAATTGTTCATCTTTTTGTGCATTATTATGAAAATATTACACTATATATTTACAATATTAACTTGTTATGTTAGGTTCACCATTGGTGGTGACCTATATATTTTGATTCACTACTTGATCTTGATTCCTTTATGATGTGGAACCTGAAGACACATCATGACAACATATTCAAGTAGGAAAGATGTCTGATAATCGTTTCTCTGGATGGAGTAGATGGACAGGTAGTAGGAGAAACATATTAGGTAAGTATTTGGTATGGAAGGTGATACTTTTAAAATTTCATTATTATTTTATTTTTATGTGAATGACATAGTTGGAAATAAGATATGATTTATTCTTATGTGAATTCATTTAATAAGATATAACATAGAAATTTTTTATTGATTTTCATATTTTAATTTATTTTTATTATTTTTTTGTTTTTATAATTAATTTTTTAAATGGATATTGTGGTATATTCTCCCTATATTAACATAATTCACTCTTAATATTATTCAGTATCCTATGAGATATGTGGACTTACTTCTAATATCTCATACCAATCTAGGAATGACACTAATGAGTAGTATCAAGATTAGGGAATTAATATTTTTTAACAAATAATTTTTATTCACTCTTAATATTTTGGATATGTTACATTGGAAACAATAATATTTCATATCTTTTAATTGACCTCATACTAATGAGTCATGTATTATTTTTTAATGGTATTTCTAGGTCACCATGGACATAAGATTTCGGTTGTATGGTTTTTAAATATGTTTGACATATTTATTAAAGTACAATGTATCTTGTTTACATTTATATTTTTGGTTTTTAATCTTGTCATATATTTTAAATAAGAATATTGACATGAATTAATTTTTTCATATTGGATTCATAGGATATAAGAGTTTTTTTGGTCATTAATTTTAGTGATGACATGGGGTTTCATGTATTAAAGTGTCTATAATAACATATTTTTTGTTTTAATATATAACCTTTTTTTTAGAATTATACTCAACATGAACATAATATTTTGATTAATGATTAATCATGTAGATCCAATAACTATATATTCTTCAATAATGTCAATATAGTCCCCCATATCATGGTATTTATAGAGACCTTTTGCTGGTTTATTTTGGAACTGGATGACTTGAAAATGGACCCCTTGTGGGTGATTTTGATAATGGTTCTAAAATAGAAATGTGAAGAAATATGTCCAAATAATTAAAATGTAAAAAAATATATACATAATTTTACCATATATATTCTTGGTGGGATTATTCTTAAAATAAAAATGTTCTTATTAATTATTCAATAAAAATATTCTTTGGATAATGTCCTAACTTGAACATTGATATGTACATTGAACTTGTGTTTGTATTATGGTATATATATTCATGGTGAGGATTTCAACTATAAATTGGATGGTTGTATTTGGGATTCAATTATAGGTATGTGTATGTGTGAGTCCTAGTATAAATGTGTTGGAAAATGAGGTTTGATGAGGATGTTTTGGTTGAGGCAAAGTAGTCATGTGAGATGTATTTTTGATTGGGAAGGAGTTTTCCTAAGTATGTTAATTCCCCAACCATGATATTGTGTGTTGTGTTGGGGTTTGAGGGAAAGATTAGTAGAATTTCTAACTCTTCTAATTGTTGGTCATTCTAGATGGTATGTTGGATCGTGATCTTATATGGTCAGATCTGGTATGGAGGAGTCTGGGTAGGTTATTTTGGTTTTCCGACAATTTGAAGGTTGTGGGAGATTGTGTAGTTTTCCTTCAAATGAGTTGGATTTCATGGATTTTTTATAACTTCTGCTAAAAGTCCTAGGAATAGTCAATTATGAGTGATAGATAAGGTTTTATGAAGTGAATCTAAATGTATCATTATTCGGGTAGTGTATCTAAGAGATATAAGAGTGCTCACCAATTGAGTTCATATGTGGTCAATAATAATAGTGAGTAATAACCTTTAGGATGTTTATATAGATATTAAATCATTATTAGGATGAGTAGAGTTAGGTTTATTTTATATTATTTATGCGAAATTGTTGATGTATGAGATAATGTTTATACATAGTTACATTGAGTGAAAATGTATTTCGTGGATTGGTGACTAGGCCATATGTGGTCCATTGGGACATTTCAATGTTAAAAGAGGACCTGCGTAGTTTATCGATGATGAAATAACTAATTTTACAAATATATAGAGGATAATCATTCTATAATTGGGTTTTTTTTAAAGTTATTACACTTGGGGTGAGACCAATAAAGAAGCATCACAATTCAATCAATTGATGGTGGAGAACTAATGCAATCTGTGAGGCAGTTATAGGAATGATGATATGATGATTTAATAATACTAAGAGGTGTTTCCCATATGGTTAGGGTTAATATATTTAATATATCATAATGTTCAATTATTGATGATAAAAAATATTTCATAGATAGGGGTTTTTCATGATAGGGTATGACTGGTCAAGAGGAGAAACACGAGTGTATTGTTGGAATGTGTATTGAAAAATGTTTAACAATTTATGTAAGGGAAGAAGTAGGGTGTAAAGAACACCATTATATCTTTGAGGGAGACACCATTATTATAAGTGATTTTTTTTGTAATATTAATATGTAAATATTGAAGATTTGGGAAGGGAAAATGATTGGGGTTGCATGCTGGTGCTCTGTAATGAGTACATTGGTCATGTCTAGTCATTACATGTAATAATGGAAAGTATATGGAATATATATATGATGTGTTTTTGTTTAGAATAAAAAAATAAGGATACACTTATAATGGAGGGAATCAAATCAGTCATATATGTATAACACTGATATTGGTATGGTCATCAATTCATTGTGAATAGTTTCTCGATAGTAGAGATGGCACTATGATACAGGTGAAAACGTTTTTTTTTATTTTGGGGTTCTAGGGAGAATAATATATTGGGTTTTATATGTGGATTCTTATGGAGTTCATATGTTAATGTAGAACATAAGATAGCATTTATATAGTTCAAGTGTAAGTTAGATTGGAGGTATGTTAAAAATCATGTAGAGTGTATAATAGTTGATGTGGGTGATTAAGGGAAAACCATGAAATCACATTGATTATTGAGTTTAGACCTCAATTCATTCATCAAAACGATCTAACAAAACATCTAGGAATTTAGTCAATGAGATTGGGTGGCATGATTGTGTCATAGAGTGTAAAACTGAGAATTTTTTGGAATGGTAATCCAGAGGAGTACTAAATTGTTTTGTCCCAAAGATTGGGTGTTTTGTGGTCAAAACCTCACTGAGTATGTCAATTGACTACTAGAAGTGGATTTACATGGATAAATTATAATGTGGGATGCACCATGATTAGGAACTGACCTTTCTGACCGAAGTCTTATGGTAGAGAGAGACATAATATTAAAGGTGAAGTGGTTCATAATGATTTTTTTTTGTATCAATATATATGGATGTGTTAGTGATTCAGTATGGTATTGATGATGATTCCATAATGGCAGCTCATTTATTTTTTGAATTGTGAACCTTGATGTTTACAGGTACACAATGGAAGATCACTCAATGTTCAAGTAAAGAACATTGTTATTTAGATGCAAATTGAGGAGAATGGATATAGAATATTTATGGATAAAGGACCATTGATACATTTTAAGAACAAGAATAATTGTAAAAAGTATTATATACCAACCCCCTTCATTATAGGTTTGGGAAATTCAAGGGTATTTTTGATTCTGCTTCTCAAACTAGAAGAATTATGAGAATTTGGTCTTAGATAAGGATTGTAATTTTTGTAATGTTATATGGATATGTGTATAGAAATGGTGATAAACCCAATGATATGTATTTGGATTTTAGGTTAATCTCATAGAGATGTTGGGTTCACACCCCATGTTGATTTTTTCTATAAAGGACATGTCACACCTTGACCAATGGGTGTAATTGAATGAAAAAAAATAATGGGGTTTTTTGGGTAAAATAAAAACATTACATAGGGAGATTATATTGTATTAGATATCTTGTCACTGTGGTGCAGGGCTATTTGGTGGACCACCCCATGGAATAGGTTTTCATAGCATAACATCAATTAATGTGGGATTTTTGGACAGGAAGAAAAACTTATATTGTGAGGTTCCATCAAAAAATGTGGTTCCATGTTGTAGTGGAATTTTGTTAGGGAGTGAATGTTTAAATAGAGGGAGGAAATGATCATTGTTATTAATAGGGTGGATGCCTCAATTTGTGTCCATTTATGGCATTACGGGAGGGTGTACCATATAGAATGTAGTATCTCGGCCCTTTGGGGAATGGTTGATCCTCACATAGGAGGGTTACTCCATGTTATGGATTTTTAAAGAGGCATAATGACATGAAAATAATGTGAAAACCATTACCATGTTCCTAATATATTTTATCTGCTATGGGAAAGCCCAAAATTTCATAGACATCCATCATTATTTTTAACATTGAGAGGCATATATGAAAGGGATATTTTTCCTAGATCTCACCTTCTATCCCAATTTTGATTACCATATGGAGAATAGAGGGTTTGTGGTGTTCATTGGTGTATTAATTTAACTCTATTACATATATTATATTAATTTAGTTTCCCTTTCATTTGATTAAATTTTAGGATTATTTGTAATATCCTATTAACACTAACTCTGTTAGAGTATTGTAGGAACATGGTTATATTAAGGGGATTTTATATGGATATGTGAGAAGATATTCCATGAGGATGAACACATAATGACTCACATAATTTAATTTTTGGTGTATCACTATATATTTTTTACAGGTATTTTGATTAATTTGAATTAAATTTGGGGTTGATCAGGTGACATGTGAAAGGTCCTTTATTCAAAGAAATACCATGAGCATTGCACATGACATTGGTTTGTTGATGTTTTGACAAGTAGGAGAAATTTCAAACGTTTTTAGAGAATATGCATATTTGGATTAAATTTAATAATAAATTATTAATGGATATAAATATTTATTTTTATTATATAGATTAATATTGGAGTTTGGGAGTTGGTCAAGATTATATGGGGAATTGATGGGTCTTGGAGTGGATGGTATCTCTATATGAGGTATGTTTTCCTTTAATGACATCCATTAATTTATCATTTTATTTATTGTGTGTGATATATGATTTCACCAATTATTATACAAAAAAAGTTTCTAAAAAACATTTATATTAAAATCCTACAAAATTAACTGAGTTTTTTTGGGACATTATGGATCATTAAAAAATAGTTTGATTCCTTAGACACTAATGACTGAGGGATTGAATATGAATGTGTGCTATGAAAGACTTGGAAAACATAGGGATATAAATAAAATTATTTGAAAGTGATTTGTTAGGATTATAAATATTCTATCCTTGAACATCCTAGAATTAGACTATGTTATCTATTAATTTTTTTGGGAAATGGTGTTGCCTAATGACTAGTCACAATGCTGGTGGGGAATTTCGTTGATGTGTCTAGGGATCTAGGATAGGGCCTTGGGATTGAGATGTGATACATGTAATGCCCAGATATTTTAATATTAAAATATTTTTTTAATGGATACCATGCTCTATATCAGGAGCTACATGTATCACCAGTCATAGAGGAACAATGATATACTATAAAAATATTATTATATAAACATGACTGTTATAACATAACCATTGGTTTGGTATGAATGAATAAGATAAAAATTATTATAAAATATATCTTGAAAACTTATATTTATTAACAATTAATTATTATTTCAATATAAATAATAATAACAATTTTTTATAAAAGGAATCCATTTAACTAAGTACAAATATTCTTATAGGAATAAAATTGTGATTTTTATGTAATAATTAGTTTTCCTAAATTTTTTATTATCCTTAAATTGTTTAATTTAGAAAATTTAGAAATATTATTTGATAAAATAGACATTAATTTTCATAAATATATAATATATATAGGATTATGTGAATTTTGGGTATTTTTTAAAAAAATAATATTTTTTTGGGGAATAGTAGAAATACCTATTTTTTTAAGAAGTGCCACTTATTTTAAATTATTTAGACTAACCTATTAAATTTTTGGGTTTATTTTTAAGTAAAATTATTCCTAGTTTATTAAAAATAATCTAATATACTATTTATGAATAAAAAAATTTCATGATTTTAAAATGAAATAATTTTAATGCTTAAAATATTCATTTTTCAAAATAATGTTTTTCATTGGGTTTTTTGCGCCTCTGATGAACATATTTTTGTCAATTTTTTAACTTGAATAATATTATATTGATTCAATATATTTTATCATAAAATAATTATTTATTGTTAATGTAATTTTATTTTTGGTCATAATGAATAATAACAATAGTATATATTTATCAACACACTAATGTCTAAAATAAGGTAAAATTGTTAAGTGGAGGGTCCACTACATAAAATTTCACTTTGCTAAAAAGGGGATGAATTTTTTCATGTTATTATATTCAGTAATGGTTGATGTTTTATCTAATTTCTATGAATAATAATTCCTCTATATATTTTAAAAAATATTTCCAATAATATATATTTCTCTCAAATACTATATCGGCATAATAATGATAGAGATATAAAATAGATTTGTACTAATATAGAAGATAAAATTGATACCAAATAAATAATTTTTATTATATTATTTAAATTAGAATTTTTGGCGTGGATATAATCAATTAGGAATCTTATGCATTATCGAAGTAGATATTGTTCAAGCAGGTCAAAAATAAAATTAACATATTTTACAAATATTAAAATTGAAGTTTCTTTTTATAATTTAGAGTCTTAAAATATTTATATAGATAAAAAATATAGGTTTTTATTGTTTTAATTATTAAATAATTATAATATCATTATCTTGGAAACAATAAATTTAAATTATGTGAATTTTTACAAAATTAATTTAGTGATATTTAAGTTAAAATAATATCTAATAAAAACAAATAAATTGCCCAAAAAACCTATAATATTTCAATTGATGAGAAAATGATTCTATAAAATAAATAATTATTCATTTATTATTTAATTTAAAATTTTAAAATTCATTTATGACCCTTAAAAAAATAATTAAAACACCATCAAATTAGGGATATAAAAAAGAAGATAATCCAACCCTTTCAAAATCAAATATTGGATGGGTTTTGACAAAAAAATAGTCCCAAATCCCTCCCTAAACATATAATTAACCATTCCATGGTCCAAAAAATAATCAAATACAACTTTTTCAAAAGCCATATGCTCACTGAAATAGTCATATTTCAGTTATTGATGTATGTGAATCTAATCCTCATTCCACCTTATTAATTATCATCCACTATTTTGAAACCTTATAAAGCCTTCAACTATTTTCCCTTATATATCCATTATTATGGTATTTTATTCTATTATATAAATTAATAAAGTGGGTTCACTTATTACCACCCAATAAATTATCGCAGATAATCCTTTATAATTTCAAAATACGATTATTTCAAAGGTGGTATTTTAATTTAAATTATCCTCTTACATTTTCAATAATGAAAGTAATAAATACAAATTTAAACTGAATAATTTTGTAAAATACTATATTTTCTAAATCACTCAAATTTTCTATGATACATTTATTTTTAACACTTTTAGAAAACATTTACCATTTTAATGGTTTTACGCGTCCTAAATGAACCATGACTTGTTGAAGAATATAAGTCACACTTTGGTTTTAAAAAAATTGATCTTATGAATAAATGATACATTAGTATTATTTAAATTATATGATTATGATTATATAATGATAAATTATCCACAATAATAATGAATTTTTGATTAAAAAATTTGTTATTTCTAACAATAAAAATTTGGCTTGTTGAGGATGGCTTTTGGGATAGTACAAATTTGATGACATATCGAAGTTACCCTATTATGAAAGTATTGGGAAACTATTAACTGAATATTCTTGATTTCATGAAAACATTGTATTAATACCGTTTACCATTTAAAATATATCATTCATTTTTAGAGATTATGAACCATGTTATCCCATAACTGACATGAGTAGAAGAAAATATTTCACTTCTATGTTTTAATTAGGAATGATTATAACTGGGAAGAAATTTTTAGTGTCAAATATGGTATGTGAGAAACGTATTTAGCATTGTATCATGGTGTCTGGGTCTGAGATTCCACAATTAGTATCATAGTTTTGTTAGGTACCATTTGTGTTTAAAAAAATTATCGGCTAAGGATAATATAGGAAGTTTTAATTACAATTATTGTTTAATGAGTCCTATGTTGATCATTATATTAGAGCCATATAAAAATAGTTTATGATTTATATGATTATATTTTTCAATTATTAATGATAATTTTTGGGACATATATTGTGTTTTATGATGAATTCATTATTTATGTATATATAACCATTAGGTTTAAAATTAACATTTCTACAATGATTATTTGTAATGAATGTTATTCTATTTAGCATTTAACATGTAAGGTAAATATAAACATTATGTTTAATGTGATTGGTGATTTCAATGTAATTATAGATGAAGGGTTATTATATTTTTTGGAATATTATAGGAATCATGTTAAATTAGAAATTTTAGAAAATTATGATATTTTATATGATTTTGGAAGATATTATTTAAATAATATTTCATGTTTTAAATTAAGGAATAATATATAATATTTATGTTGTTATATATCATAGTAATAAAAGTTACGTTTGTAAAATTAATTCTCTGTTTTTGTGGATATAAGGGTAGTGCATAAACATTTATTATATAAGAAATTATATGTTGTTAATTTTTATAGATATAAATGCTATGTTTATTTTTGATGAATATGTGATCAAATCATTCATATTTTCATGGTAGAAATATGATAATGAATTTTTTTAAGATTGTAGTGTTTTTTAAACATAGAATGATTTATGTGGATATTTTGGGTGTTATTAGAGATTAAAGTATTAATTTTTTACATTTACTTTTATCCATATAATAGAGATTCTAAAATTTTGGTAATAATTTTTGTTTTAGTAAATTTATACATACTATAATAATCATTATTCTACAATTTTTATAGATTTTATAATTTATTAAATGTAAATTATTTGTCATTAGGAATAAAAAATTTATCAGGATATTTATTTTTAAGTGTATGGGTTTTGGAAATAGTGAAAAACTAGTGAAAACAAAACAACAACAAAAATTAATCTTATGTAATGGAAATAAATAAAATATATGTATTTTCTCATTCCCAATGTTAAAATTATTCCTAAACATAAACAAGTTGGAGATAAATATTTCAATACTTATGATGACAATTACACATAGATATTAATGAATTATTTTGGAAACCTCTTTAAAAAATGAGTTTTATAATTATACTAACATTATTTTATAATATTATATATATATTATATTTATTTTCTGTAACATAAAAAATCAATATCTTGATAAAATCTATAATAAAGAGTTTATCTATGTTAAGATTCATTAATTTTTTTAGAGAAAATTAGAAATGTGAGGAAATATTTTTTATAATATTGAGAGAATGTAATACTATGATATTTTGATATGTGATTATATATAAAATAAATAATCTATTTGATAGTGTGTCCCAAACACAACACTATGCTTAAACGTTCCATTATTAACTATAGAAATAGTTTTATTCAAATATTTCGGTTATTACCTAGTCATTGGTTTGGAAGGAATGAATAATAATTACCATATTATAGAATATACAATTAATTATTTTCTTTATTTAAATTTAATCAGTTGTACCTAGAAAATTTACAATAAATTTTGAATAATAATCAATAAATCAAATATTTATAAATATCCACAGAAATTATAATATGGTCATTTTAAAATAAATACAGGTTCACTGTATATGTTAAATTTTTTACTTATGATATAAATTTATGAATTTTAGAAAATTGGTTTTTATAAAATGGACATAATTTTTAATATAATCATATTACATATTTCTTTGGGTTAGTTTTTGGGATTTTCTATAAAAAAATTCTTGGAAAAATTGTTTAAAAAATGTTTTTTATAAAAACATCAATTTATTTTAATGTATTTAAAAAGACACAATCAATTTTTTAATGATTTTTATGTAAAATTATTCTTAATTTTTTATAATAATCCATTTTATTTATTATATATAAAAATTATTATTTATATTGTAATAAAATCAATGTAAACTTCAAAAAATTATGTTTCTTAAAAATATTTTTCATTTGTTTTTTTCACATATATTTAATTTAATTTACATCACTTCTTATAATTTTAACTTTTTAATTTTATTCCATATATTTTATCTTTATTATATAATTTAGTAATTCCTTAAAATCCATTTTTCATATTTAATAGTAACCATGGTATAAATATATCCCCATAGAAATGGATAAAATATGATAAAAGTGATAGATCAATGGATAAATCCTTAAAATGAATCATCATTAATTGAGTGCATGAGATTATTAATGATCTAAATATATAATAACTTCAATAATGGTAAATTTCATAGAAAATTTCTATTAATATGGCTTCCTCTTTATTTTAATAAAATTTTATTTTTAAAAATACCACATTCTACCACTTATTATATTATCATTATAGTAATTAATACATAAATAAAATTTGTGTAAATATAGATAATAAAATTGAAAATATATGATATTAATTTATGATATTAATTTATTCTAAATATTTAATGAGAATATAATCACCTAGAATGCCAATGTATCATCAATGTAATGCTAGTGTTTGTAGAAAAAAACCAATATAAATTCTGTTGTAAATTTTAAAAAGGGATGGTTTTAGAATAAGTGACTGTCATTTATAATTATTATGGATCAAAATGAAAGGTTATTGTTGTTTAAAATATTTATTTTTGAATTCTTTTTTTATCTTGGAGTCTTTAAATTAATATTATGTTAGTAGTTATAAAAATTAATTTATTTATATTTAATGATAAATCATATATTCCAAAAGGCGCTAAAAAAAATAAATAACCTATCCTGACTCATTTTTATTGGAAAATTATTTATCAATCCACCCATTTTTCATTTGTGAACAAATTTAATGTTTTAAATTAAAAATTTTACCCTTATATAATATGTACTTATGTAAAATCCATTTATTTTGTTTCATAAAATGGTAATTATATCTAAGCCTTTAAAAGAAATAAAATTGTTTAAAAAACATTAAAAATACACATATAAACACTCAAATACTCATTTATAATCCCTAATAGTAGTCAACTTTTACTTCTTCAAGGGAATTAAGATCTATTAGAAGGATTCATTTTAAAGATCAATGTATGGGTTTCCAAGTCTATTTCGTCTTTCCTAACTATGATTCATTATCATAGAACCATATTAAACTGTCGCCTATTTTCTTGAAATGATTCCATTTATATGTTTTTGGAATATATTATATCTATTTAAGATTATCAATCACTTTCAACCTCTCATCGAACTCTCCTCCATAATATTTTATTATATCAAAATACAACATTTTCCAAGATATCATTTTAATTTCAATTATCACATTATAATTTTAGTAATGAATTTAAAAATAATAATTTATAAAAAATTTGTGTTTTATGTATTATTAAATGTCTTTTATTAAACTCACTTATTTACTATTTTACCCTACTTTTTAAAAAATTCAAATAGCATCACTCATCATTGTAGTTTTACAAAACCTACATGATAGATGATGTTTTCATGAATTTAAGTCACACAATGAAATTTTATAAAATTTATTTTTTTTTCTAAATATTTAATTAAAATTAAAATAATTTTATTATTATGATTATTGAATTAAAAATTATCTATTATAACAGTGAATATAAAATTAAAAAATGATGGTCATTTCCAACAATAAAAAAATTATTTACAAAGGTGTATGAGATGGTAACAATTTTAAAACTTATTAAACTTCTCTACATCATGAATGATTATGAAAATTTTCGCCATATTATTAATTTTTTAAAAAAATATTAATATAGGACCATCAAACATTATAAATATATCATGTATGATTAGAGATTATAATCTAAAGGATCAAAACACAAGTAATAAGAAATATACATAATTAATAAATTATAAAACTCTGAAATTAAGGTATAAAGAGTAAATATGTTCTAAATAATATTTATAATTAATATAATGTGACTATTTATAATTGTAGTGATTAACGAGATAAGTCAGTACTCAATTATAGGGGTTTTGTTAAATATATTTCATTTCATTATGATTTATCACTTCCTAAAAGATTATGATATTCCATGTCATTGTGTGTAATGACTTGTGAGTATTTTATTTTTTTATTTCCATTTGTTTTATGTTGATTTAAAATTAAACATATAATCACATAATTGATTAATTCTCTCTTCAATGATAGGTAATTTGTATGGATTTATCACCTCAAATTACTTCCTTTTAGTCATGTTTTATATTATTCCCCTATTTTTACTGCATGGAATACATAATGAACATTTTGAATATTAAATAATGATATAATTTTTAATAATATTTAATAATGTTTCATTTAATGTTATATCTTTCTGTAGTATTTTATTCAAGTGTTATGATGTATTTACGGTTTTTTGTTTTTAATATATATTTTGTCGGAAATTTTTCATATTAAGAGCATGTTTTATTTTATATGTTTTAATTCTATACACATGAATATATTTATTACATGAAATTTTATGAAATTAATGAATATAGAGAATTATATAATTTTATTACATTCAAATTTATTTTATTCGAATGATACCAAATCTATAAGTGGTTATGTTTTAGTCAAACGTGTTATTCCGATTATTTGTACTTGAATATTTTGGGGGGAATTATATGATACTTTTATCTTAAATCATATATATTTACAGTAAATCCAGTTATTTATTGGTTATAAAATTATTATTTCTATTTTACCCCCTTATTTCTCTAATGTACTATTTTTTTTAACAAAATCCAACATTATTTCTCTTTCATGGTTATGAACCATTGTAATTAATTTACATATCATTATTTTTTATTATAAATTATAACTTCTATCAATAAATTATTTCTAATTCCCTATTTATCTTAATGTTAACATTAAATTAAATTATTTTGATGGAATATTTAAATAATTCATTATGGTGTTTCTTTATAATTATTGAGTGGAGTATTTTGTATATAATTTTAATATAATTGGATTTTTCCACTATCATTACTTGTCCACATGATGTAACTTATTTTTTATGTTTTTAAGGATTTCAAAGTAATATCAATTCCCATTATTTTAATAATTTTTAAAAGTGGAAGGTTATTATTTTCACAAAATTTTAGAGATGGGATTTCAGTCCTCCATTGTATATTTTTATCTTCCACTCACAACATTCAGACATAATAATAGTTTATTATCAATATTATTCTATTGTAAATTATTTTACTAATTATTTTATTGTAGTTTTATTAAAACATCATGAAAAATTATTTATGACATCATTTTTTAAATAATGTAACATAATATTTATGTGAAATTAATTTTTTTTTCTATTTTCCTCTGTAGTTTCTAAAAGACTTATCTCTATTACAATGCTATCATTTTTTATGATTTTATACTCATATTCATGTGAATGTTTTTTTTCAAGGATGTATTCTAAATCATTCAAGTATTTATTTAATAACATACTCAATACTCTATATCATGTAAAGTCATCATTTTATATTAATTATATTGGTGGTGTTTACCAAGATTGATAAGTAGTTTTTTAATTGAATAATAATTGAAAATACACATATTTGTTAGTTATATATAGATGAATGTTGAATGATAAGGCATGTTGATTGAAAAAATTGAAATATTTAAATTTCATAAGCTAGTTTTTTAATATGAATGATTATTATTATGGAATGTCGACTATGTACTGAGTGGGTATTAATTAATTCCATAAGATTATTTATTATGAATAAATATGATATTTTTGGGGCCCAATATTAGATATCCACTCCATGACATAGTATATTACATGAGAAAAACTAACTTGGGTATTTGGTATTTAACTGCCCAAATTTGTTTGATTTCAAAACAAAAGGCCTTGACTTTAGGATTATGATGTTTGATTTAGGAATTATTTTATTATGAAATCAGTTAACATTATCCATGGGATTATTTATTTTTCTATTTTAGTCATGGTTACATCCCAATATCATGATAGTTTTTATATTATGTGTGTGATTATTTTTTATCACTTCCATATTGTTTCTTCTATTTGTATACATCATAGAATAAACTATACATTTTATTTTTATGAACCCATAATCTCACCCCTTCTTATTATTCATTTTTCGTAGGTTATTAATATGAGTGATACAAATGACACTTCTAGAAGATTATTATATTCAGAAAAAATAATTTGGAAAGTATGCAGAATTATTAAGGAATATAAAATATAAGGGAATTGATGAAAACATTTCCATTATATGAGATACATAAGGGTTTTCTTAGGTACTGATTTTATTAATTCTAATAATATATAATCCTAAATAGATATTGAGTATATAAGTGATTAGAATATTTCTTTTTGAGTTTTTAATTTTAAATGGTTAAAACTTTTTTGAATTATCTAGTATCAAAGAATGTCTGTTTGAATATTTTAAGAATTAGTGTCATGTGTATTGATTTGGGTTTCTATAATACATATATCCAATTGTTGTTTTGAAAAGGTTATATGGGATGGAATGTAATGGTTTGGACCGGTAATTATTAATGAGTTGATCATCCATGTCAATCATGGTGTGTGATACCATTTTGAGGGTAGATTAGGCTCTGAGAAAGTCTTAGTATTGTGAAAGGACCATTGATACATGATGAGGTATATCAAGTTTTTTTATTTCTATTGATGAGATTGGTAACTCTCGAACTAGGTATTTGAGACAAGTTACGTATTTGAAGAATTAGAATAGGGTCAAAAAGGTCCTAAGTGTGAGTTATCTCAAAGTAGACTTTGGTTAGAATGATCTAGTTGAGATGTGAAAATCAAATGAGAATTTATATCAGCCTCTAGTTGAAAAATTTAGGAATGAAACTACTGGATGAGATACCTTCATGGTCTGTGGTAAGCATCTCTTTTCTAGTGAGTGGGAATTAGGATGGGTCTAGATGACCGTAGTGGAAACCAAGGTGGTTAATATTGGAATTTTGATTTTTTTTATTGATGTTATTATGTGACCTAGATAGTATTTATAAGATATAATTGGGAGGAAATATAGATGAGGAAATGTGATCCAAGGATTCAGGTTAGGACTCATGTGATGAGTCATGGTTGGGTGCTTGAGAGGTGGCCTATATAATCTCTTCTAATTTCAGGTCAATGGACATCCTTAATAGAGTGAGATATAAGTTTAATGGGAGAGAGTATTCCTTTATTTTTTTTAGAATGAGTTATATTTAGACCTACAATAATATTCGTCAACAATGAATACAATATATAAAAATATGGATATTGGAGACATTTTGGTTGATGTTAGTCTCGATACGCTTCAAAAAAAGAAAGAAATGTGTATGTTCTGAGTCATTCCCTGTATTTATTTTCCAAAAAGGGACAAATTGTGGCTGATTCTTGAGCTAAAGCCAGGAAGTTTTACTACTACGCAACATGTAATTTCAAAATAGTTCTAATGTGGGACAGTTACATTCATATAAATAATATCTCTTACGAATACATAGATCGAGTTTGAAAAAGTGGGAAACAACCGACTGATACATGGTTTACATCAATTTGGATATTGATATATTTCTTTCAACCCATTAACCCTTAGGAACCATATGGCTCAAATTAGGGTTTCACTACATGAACATAATCGGTTTTTTTGTCAGCCAATAATTTTAAAGGATACAACTTCTCGATTTAAGGTACCAATAATTATTTCCCAATGAATTTTGAATGGAGGATTGGGTATATATGAATGAGTTATGATTGCTGATAATTTGTACTCAAAATCACATCATGTAATCACTTTTAATGTTTACGATTACAGAAATGAGGTATTCATAGAGTATGAGAATAATACACTCTTTTTTGAATATTGAAATATTTTTGGAAACTACATGATTAATCCTTGAGTGGTGAAAAAAGAATTAAATAAACCCACTAATAAGGCGTTGACCAAAATAAAGAGGTATGAGAAGTATAAAGGCTATGTTTTGGAAAATTCTGATCCCTATAGGAAATGAAATAAAAGATGGGTGAAAAGTATTGCTGACTAGTCCACCTCAAAGGATTCCCCTAGAAAATTATATGATGATTTTCAGGAAGAGATTGAAAACAAACACCAATGTATTGAGGATGAAATTGTTACTCATGTCATGGGCACTGACAAAAAAGTCAATACGAATTGATGATGAGCAATCCATTCCCTGAAAAGAGGGTAAAACAAATTTAATTAATGATGATCTTAGAAACATTATTCTCATAACTTCCCAAAACTTAGTGTTCAATTACTTTACACAGGTAAATGGGAATATTTTCTCTTTTAGTTTTAAAAATTTATCCAAATCCATCATTAAGGGAAGCTTTGAGCACTCAACCACCTCATCAAAGCATCCGATTAAGGATTCTACTTATATGGATTATAATGGATCCACTATTATCTATATTTTGTAATAGGGATAATCTGAACTCAAAAGTAGATGGTTCTAATAACCCTCAAAATATAATATAGTATACAATGAAAGAAGTCATATTGATCATACCACTTCAGTTGATATCATGGAGCACAACATCTAGAAATGAAGCACCACAACTGAGCTTTGATAGACTATAGCCAGACCAAAGTGCCATTTTGACTCCCCTATTATAGATAAGAACACGCAACATGGACCTTATGAAATCCCCAGGGCTACCTTTGTTGGAAAAGTTCATTGTGGTAGGGAATTTACAAAGGGTATTACCAGCACTGCTAATATTATAAAGTCACTGAAACATATGGTCATTTGTCATTCTAAAAATGACGAAAGTATGTGAAATACCTCTTGTGTATTAATCCACATCCTCTTATATACACAATAAAATAATTCTATGATTTACAAGGTACCCCATTGATGTTATTCCTCTAGACTGAATATATTAACATCTAACGGTTTAGGAAAATGTCTCCTAAGGAGATAATCAAAGGCCTCTATCATTAGAAGTGATATATAATGATGTTTGTAGAAAGATAATGAATGAGGAAAAGGATAAAAAACTATTGGAATGTATGGTGATTATTGGAAAATGAATATATATATCTAAGGATATGTATACATCAAACAAATTATTAGTGATGAACCAAAGTTGTAGATAGAGAACATGTCCGGTAAGCATGATAATATTATTTTGAAAAAAATACTCCATGATCAAGAAGAATAGGGACTCACCTATGATCTATGAGTAGTTTACCAAGCACCTCATTAAATACATAAAGAGAAATGAGTATGAAAGTTTAATGAAAATGGGACTGTCCTCAGATACATGTTCAAATGAATGTCCTTTATTGGAATTGTCATGGTATTTCTAACCCCTACACCATCATAGCATTAAAATGTTTTTTATTCAAACTTAATTATTATTTTTCAATGTTTTAGAGAAATTTCATTACTATTTTATTTGTTCTACTTAAAATAATTGTTCAGTAGATTATATTTGGAATTCACCTCACTCTTCCATAAGGAGTTTACTATTTAAAATATTGAAAATCAAGATTTCATATGAGAAATAGAATTTTAAAACTCACATATAAACTACATTTTTATTGAATTATGTAATAGAAAAAATATAGGATAAAAATGTGGAAAAAAATTTCATCATTAAACAACACTATCCAATCCCATTGTATTATCCTTAGATAATTTAATGAAATTATTTCACATAATGAAATGATAGGTCATTTCCATTCTATTTTTTATTCTAAGTAATTTCAAAATTGTATTTAATAAAAAAAATATAATTGAGATAAATCTATTAGGAGATGAATTTATTTTTTATAGTAGACATCACTATATTATTATGGATAGTAAACTTGAAATGGATTTCAAAAACAACCATGCTCTATAAAAATGTTATTCTATTTATAGAATGATAATGTCAAGACTAAATTCAAATAATCATTCTATTTTAGTTTTTCTTCATTTAAGATTTTCCAATCCTATACTCTCTTAAAGATTTAATAATGGATGGACCTCTGTAATTTATATTGATATGATGGTCAAAGGAAGTTATATATCAAATAAGTAAAATTTTCACCCCTTTAAAAATAAAATAATTGTTTGCCTGGTTAAAATGTAATGAAAAAGTAAGTGTTAAATTAAAATTTTATGGTTTAAATGTATATAAAAATTTCTAAAATTTATTTGGTTGGTCATATTAGAACCTTATCTCGTCCAATGGGATAAACTATTTCATTTTGGTGATTTATACAGGGTTTAAATTTTATTATAAATGAATACTTTTGAGGTTTCAAAAAGCTCCCATCACCTGAATTATAAAATAGAACATCCTCCCTCAAAAAATCAACTAAAATTGAGCCTTCAAGCTCACCCTCCTGAAATTTGTTTTTATTTTCAACTTACATATTCCCATTTTAGAGGTCATTTTGTTTTTAAAATACAAACTATAGTTCCTTTAAGAGTACATCTAGAGGGAGCTCTTTGAAGAAGAGGTAATCCCATCTAGAGATTCTTTCAAATTATTTATTCTTATAATTCATATTCATTAGTTATTTAAATTATAAATAAATTAATACATTATAAATAGCATAATAATATGTTTTTAGGATTATGGAACAACCATATTACACCTTATATCCATCCTACAAAAAAAGGGAATCACCATGCATGTGTACGTATGACTTATAGTCTCCGAGACATTGTGTAATATATTTTTTACAACCATAATATTGGATGTGTGTAATGATGGAAATAATAATTATATATTATTATAAAAACAATTTTATTATTCTATAAGAATATATATACCATCCACTTCGATACTACCTCAAAATTAATGGAATGTTATCATTGCTCATATATACGTATGACCTACCATCTCCCCAATATGATGTGATTTATTCTACATGATATCCACTAAATAATTATTATATAAATATAAAAAATATGATATTTATTACGTTAATATTATTTTTAATGATATAAATTTTACCTAATAAGGAGAAACGAAACATATTCTTCCAAACATGAATATGAAAATGAAGTGGTTTATAACCCCATAAAAAGTAATCATGAAATTTAATTACCCAATGAATGAAAATTGGATAATATATGATATCATAAAAATGACTATAATTGTGTAATATGTTAATGAAATTATTTAAAGCATTGTACAATTGTTTTAGATACATATAAATGATATTGGAGCTAAGGTAAGGGATAATTTTTCAATCTCATTAATATTAGAGATTTTTTATATGTAATTATTTAAAAGGGTATACTTATAACCAATGTCCTTGTTTTCTAATTATTTTTCAAATAATTGATACTATTATCCTAAGAATTGTTAGAGTAACTTTTACCCATTTTTAAATTTTCCGATCTGGTTTGTAAGGAATCATTATTTCTTTTTCTATATGAGGTACGTTTTGACTTTTCTGGAAAAAGTAGGATAACAATGTGTTTTTAACATATATGTCATGAATGGATTTTTAGACATTCATTACAACTTATTATTATGAAGCCTCCCTTATATGTTTTAATTTAAATTTTAATATAAGTTATTTTATTTTATGATTTTTTTTTGTTTTAAGAATATAAATTCTTTTTTATGAAGAAAATATATTTTCCACAAGAATTAATTACTCGTGTTTTATCCAAAAAAAATCCATCTATGCTAAAATTATTTTAATAGGGTTATTTTTTTACTCAGATTTTTACTATGATTTTATAGTTCGTATCATATGGTGATTTTCGTGAAATTTATTTGTTTTACATGGATTATGTAACGATGAAATGAAGTTTACGAAACCCATTTTATTCATTGGGTCATGTTTGGATGAATGATTTATGTTTTTGTGGAACACATATGATTGGTTTTTATTTTGTGATGGGTGATACATATAAATCCCTCCAATACATTGAATAAAGATTTACATCTCTAGTGATATACATGATTAGAGTGTAATGTAACTCCAGTTAATTATTATAGGGAAAAACAGAATGTAAATTAGGTTTAGTAATACATGGCTATAACAAGGAGTGAAATCAGTTGAGTAATGGACTTTTTCCACTTTTATGGTTATGGAAATTAGCCATGGATTATATGTAAATTATTTTCTATACTTATGTGTTTGACAAAAATCAATGTTTTCTGCCAATGATATTTTTCATGGTTAATGATTCCATTATAATTTATGCCTTACAAACGACCAAGATTCATCTCATCACTCAAGATCTTGATATTCATAATTTATGTTTGAGTTTTTACATTCATATTTTTTGTTTTGGTTGTTATCCATGTTATACCTTATTGAGAATTTGATATCACCTTTTTATGTGGTCTTTTCACTAGGATATAATGACAGTTTTTTTGTAGGAAAACTAATTGGGAAGATCATTATGAGATATTTTGTAGATCTTTCACCATGTTAAACGAATTTGTACCATGTTTCAAAAGTAATTAACCTAATCCCAAATTTAGTCTTCTATGTATGTATTTTATTATCTATTATTAAAAAGAATTTTATTTTCCATTTATTTCATTCTTGGGTCAGTAGACACATTTATTTAGTAAATGTTGGGGTCAAACTGTGCTCTCAATAGTATTGTGACGTAAGTTTGTGGAATCCTTGTTGGGATTGTTGTTTGTTTCTAGTAAAATGCATAGGCTTCTACAAGGATGAATAAGCTATTTTGACTTGCAATATTGAATGGTTAACTTCAAGAGTTTTTATCCTTTCATTATCAACAGCAGATGTCTTGAATTTTGGGGTTGGGCATCACTTGGAAGGATTCCATTTTTTGTATCCCATGTTTATTTCGCAAGTCCTTGCCATATGTTGGTAGTGTTCTAGCTTCAGTATCATTTTGTTTTTTCCGTAACCACTTCAAGATATTGTGTAACAGTTATATTTTATAAGAAATATGGCGATGGATTTCTCAGGGATGAAATAATTATGATTGGGATAATTTTCGACCTTAACTTTTGGAATATTTTTATTTTCTTATTTTATCTGTATTTGAATATTATTTTCAAGATTATGAATGAGCTCTATTGGGGTTTTTTTGCTCATAAATGAATTTTTTGGGACTGACTGCCTTTAGCACATAGATTTCACATGGTTGAAGATGTGTGACTTTTCCAAGTCATTATACAGCCTGCTAAGTATTCAAATAAAATATCACTATCTAATTAATAAACTATATAAAAAATAATGTGATTGAAAAATTAAATAATAAAAATAAAATGAATTTTGATTTTTTCTAATAATAATAATAATAACAACAATAATATTTATGAAAATAATTATTATTATTCTTATTATTATTATGTTTTTAGGTTATTTATATAGGTATTATTATAATTTTGTTATGTTATTATTACTGTTATTATAATTAATATTACTGCTATTATCATCATCATTATTATTAATATTTATTTACTGTTTTTATGGTTCAATTTTTTGGTTTCCCCTTTTATTTTATTTTTTATATTTTATTCTCTCCTTCCTATACCCTTCCTCTTCCCTCTCTATTCTTCTGGACACCTTTTATGCATCGCAACCTACATACATGTCTGACCACCTCTAGGCCACTCCCATGAACCACGACTCATATCCCTTATAGTGGACCTACTCTATAGACCTCTCCTAACACCTCCATCACACACCCATGACCCCCTCTAAACTCCCTTACATTGCACATCATCTCATTTGGACCCTTGTTGATATGACGCCTTCTTGAATGACTATCCCCTACCACATGACCTTCGACACCCCCACCTGGCAGGCATCTTCCCCACCAGTGGTCATCCCATCATGTGATATACATATGTAATATTTTTATCCTCCTTTTAGGTATTCTATTTAGTGTACCATTTTTAGGGTTCAATCTTGGATCCCGTTGGTTCAAATTCTTGAATTATGGTCAAATTTAGGTGCTTTATGGTACGATTCATGTGTGATTAGAGTTTCACACTAAGAGTTTGGTGTTTCTACACCTAAGGATGTTGGTTCCATCAATAAAAATCATGTAAGGAATTTATTTTTCTTTCATTATTATTTTATCTTGTTCCATGTTTATTGTGTGTGGTATAGAAGTGTTTTTTGGTTGAATTTAATATTGGTTTCATTTTAACATTTTTTGTTTATATGAAATATGGTGTGAATTAATTGTAAACCCTTGTTATGTCACATGAGTGTGTTTTAAACATTGTGAAATTGTATTATTAAATTTTTCAAGGGCTGATTATTCTATTTTGGTATAGTGGAGGTGTTCATTTAATTATAAAAGGGGATTTTGTGTGGGGCTTTGTGTATAAAGCCATGGGAAATTCTCATGAATAGTTGTATATAATTTCTAATTAGTTTATTAAATTCTATAAATAGTGAGAAATTGGTTTTCCAAATGATGGGTTGTGTTTTTGGCTTAAAATTATGATTTTCCTATGAAATGGGTTGTATTCATGGGGAAAAACCAGTTGACCATTGTGAATGTATATTGTAAATGCTGTAAAGGTTTTATTAAATTTATTTATTAACTACCAATAATATTTTATTAATGTTTTTGATTGTGTTTGGTATTGAAATATGTTTTGGGCGTTTTAACGATGACTCTGTATGAGTGGAATTTGTTTAGATTTTGTTTGTACTTAAGCATGCATTGTGAGTTATTAAAGTTGTCTGAAAGAAGTTATTGAATAAATTTTATTGGTAAATGATTTTAAAAATGGATTTTAAAAGAGAAATTGGTATATTATTAACATAATCATATGTGTTTCCCTTTAAAAAAGTTTTATTATTTATGTAAATGATTTATTAAATTGTGTGTCAGATACAAAACATTGTCGGAAAGAGTTTTGGTTTGTGTTTGGTTTAAAAGAGAGTTTTGGTTATAAATATGGTGGCCTTGGTTTGTGTGTAGTTTCTTATTTGTCTTTTTTTAATGTGTATGTGAAGTCATTTGTGAAATGTGAACTTGTTGAGAACTAAGGGAATCCCAGAAAGCTAGGAGGGAGAAGTAGAACTAGTGTTCTAGTGATTAAAAAGTGTATTCATCTCGATTTCGATTTGTAGGATTGATGAAAACAACACTAACTATACTTTTTATTTAGTTTGAGACCACAAGGCCATTAGATTTGATTCCCCCTAATGGATCATTCACGAGAAACAGAGTCAATTTTTCTTCCTATACCACTTTACACCGAGATGCAAGGTTCTAGGGTACCGTTTAATAGAAAGTACCCATATGTCCTCTCACATGATTAGTTCTATTAACTATGTTACACTCACCATAGGCATGCGATGGATAATTTTAGGGTAACTTCAATGGTAAATATCTCCCTATTTAAAATTTCAGTCTTTTATATGTAGATTTCATTAAAACTTTTATCCCTTAAATTTTTCTTATATATCCTATAATTTTTAAACCTAATTGATTGTTATTCATTTAATGTTTATAGCATGGAATATTTTATCCAGGTGATATCCAACTAGTATTTGGATCATAGAATAAATACATTATTAGGTGCAAGCAAACCTTTCTATCTTTTTGTTTCAAGATAAGGCAATACACTTTGTGATGTATGGTTGGTTTTTTGATGTCTCTTGTGGTGTATGTAGGTCGTTGTGGCTTGGGAATATGATCCTCTTATTTCACAGAGGTTCGGGGAGATTTCCTAGTAATCCCTATTATTCGTTGTTCCTTTTTGGGTATTTTTATTTAATAAAATTAAAATCAAGTATTTGTTAAGGTCACATTTGGATTATTTTTCACATTTGAATTTTTTTTAGTTGAAAGGTTTAATGTGGAAAATTTATGTAAATCATCCCCACTTACTATATTTTATACCAATTAACTTTTACCAGCTCATGGGGACCAAGAACTCCATTCGGGCGTTATAGAAGACTGGGTCAGGCATTGGGAAAGATGGTGATCCGGCTTGGTTCTTAACATAATCCATCTAAAATCATAAGTGAAATATATATTTTTTTTAAAAAAATCCTCCAATGTAAGAAGATTATCCCTACCACCATTTACATACATATATAGTGTTCTACACATGGATAATTGAGTTTAAATGGTCCTCTCATACTGAATATCTTTATATGTTTGATATATAGTATTGAAACTCAACTATATTTCAAGATCCAGCTTAATAATTCTCAATTAATTTTTGGTAATTCTCAGATCATAATAACATTTAATTGAAATTGGTACTCCATGAAATTTTACAATTTCCATAATTCATATTTAGGGGATATGTTCATGAGGGAAATATTCCCTCATAGAAAATAATACATTGAATTCATAAGCTTCTAAACTGCAAACAAATTACCATTATTTCTTTCTAATTTTTTGTTCCACTGATTATATAAATAGTGATGTTTTTGCATTTTCAATGAGGTATGGGTAATAGTTATAAGACCATCCTTATAATTCTATCTATCATCCATGAATTTATTACATATTATAAATCATGGTAATTACTCTGAAATATCCCTTTTTAAGAGGTCCCAACATAAATTTTCATTCAGATATATATATATATGTTCAAACTTCTTGGATGAAAAAAGAATTATGAACTACAATAAACATAAAATATCCCCTAATTAAAACAATTATTGATGTGATAAAAATTGATTCCCAAACCATAGAATTAGTTCAAATTCACAGATGTACTTAGGATCGTTTTTTACATTCTTCTATAGTTTTACATCCACCTTATGTGTCTCTTTAAACCGTACAAGGATTGATGTTTGAACAATCATATGATAAAAATATGATAAATACCCATTACTCATAATTTCAAGATCCATCATCTAAAAATAAATACATATTTCATGTATTTCAATACTAATCATGGAAACACTGTCATTGCCATTTAAAAAAATCATACACCTTGTTATCCTTCCTTTAGTGGTTATGTATTGAAAAATCAGAATTTTTATTCCACTAGAACTGCATTCTTTTTAATTTATTCAAATATTTCCTAGTTAATGTATATAAATCAATATTTATTTATTTTATATATCACATATTTCAACAATATGATAATTCGTAAACATTTTAAATGAAAAACATACTAATGGAAACTCTAAATAATGAATTGGTTAATTTTTCTCATGAATATTAAAATATTTCAATGAATAATATATCAAAATATCATTATTTATCAGTATTTATCTCATGCCCTTCTTCTATTTATCATGATAGACTAGAAATCACTCTTCATTGTACGGTGGATGATCTTTGGTGAACTCAATAACCTTATCTTGGTCTACATGAAATTATATTCAAATTCCGTTGAATACAAAAACACAACCCTCTTATTATTTAACCTTTTGAGTGTATTATATTATCATAATTAATTCCTAAAAATTTTCCTCTACTACATAGAAAACCAATGAAAACAATAGATATTGATTATCCCGATATTCCAAGGACATTTAGTAATAACATTATTCATTGAAGGATCCACTAATATACCATTTATTGAGATTATATGGGCCATGATTTGGAATTTATGAATTCAAAATTCATAGAAGGTAAATTTATCATAAAAATTATCGGTCATCATGGTATTTAAAATAATTCTCAAATGGTCATCATGATATTCTAAAACATGGTGTTAGATCCCAAACCATTCTCAAGAAGTATCATGCTCATTTATGGGTAATATTTTGTGTTTTTCTGAGTGTATTTTATTGGGTTTTACATTTAGGTGTTTTTGGGTAAAATTGAAGAATATTTTGAATAATAGGGGTAGTGCATGGTTGGAAAAATTTTTCCAAACCATGCACCCATTCCATAAAAGAAATGCATCCTAAACATATATGATTCTCTACTTGAGTATGGATTTTAAAACTATGTTTCCTTGTTTTATATACTATGTGCATATATATGAGAATGTTCATGTTTAGGCACACTATTAGGGTAAACTATATTAACCGAGAAAGAAACTGTGTACACAAATTATTTATTCCACCGAAATTTATTATAAAATTTCTCGATCCCCTATCATTTTCCCCCAAATATCCATAATCTACCTTAAAACCTTTTCTCTCATTTTTTATGGTTCTTGGGTGGATTAAAAGTCATTAAAACTTATTTTATTGATGAATCAAATTACAAAATGAATATCTTCACATCTCATGATAGAATTTTATCATTATGATTAGATTCCACTCTTTATCCCATCTTCCTCTCGTCAATTGAAGAAATGTTTTCCTCCATTAGAAGTGGATCTAGATTTATGATTTTGTAGATCCTATATTTATTTTTTGGACCTAGATGATGTTCTTCGAAATTGTTGTTGACCATTCTGCTACAAATAGGGATTTTAATTGGTGAGAGATCAATATCGATCTTGAGGTATGTTGTATAAATTACAAATCCCATGGTCTTTATTTACATGGATATTTTTTATTTTAAAATTTCAACTTCCATGATTTGGAAATTTCATTTAAGATTGAGTTGCCTTAATTTAATATGATGTGATAAAAATTAGATTATGTTAGGGAATTTGAAATTATTGGAATGGGATTAATTAATTAATAAAATATTCTTATTTTGAAATTCATCAGATATTGGGATTGAGTAGTGGATCAATTAATTATTTATGAATTATTTGATTATGGGAGTTGTGAGATGGTTAATACGAACATAAATGGTTAATGGGATGTTCGATAAAAATCTGATAAATAGTTAAATGAATAATTGGTAAAATTATTCCATTTAAAGTACAATGAAAAAAATTGTACGATTAATTTATTTAAAACTAACAATTTAAATAGAATGATTGAAATGAAGGTTAATATTTTTAAATTTTATTTTTGTGAAATTTTCAAATATTAGATATTGTCATACATGTGATATACGTGTGAAAGACAAGGACCATTACATCAGAATCCCATATGTGATTGATTGATATACAGTCATGGGATACATATTAATGGTTCAAAATCATATAATGATAAATGAGTGTGGGGCAATAATTGTTGCATCAAATTCCCAAGTGTATGATTATTCAAAAAAAGGGTTATGAGACACGAAATAATGCATTAAATTCCCACAGGGTCATAAAAATGGCATTCTACCACCAAATTGATGACATTTGATTCTTGTTATAATTGGATTTCATATGAAATGACATGAAATTGATAATTAAATACAATGTGTTATAATGATTCTTTAATTGAACGTGTTATATGGTTCAGGTTAAAACATGGGATGACATAGGAATTGATAGTTTGTGTGTCCACCGGAACCTAAAGAATTGTGTGGTTGATGAAATTAATATTTATAATGTGTTATATTTTTAATTATGTGTGGTACTTTATTCTTTATGGAAATGCATACATTGTTATAGTCTGGATACTATTTTCTATGATATTGGTGGTGGCATATAGAGTTGTACTCACACCGTAATAGAAATTTTGGATTGGTACCTGAATATACATCATGTTTACAACATTAAATAATGGAGGGGTCCCTATGTTAGATGGATGACATGGTATGGAGCATCAATAATGGATTAGAATGGGTGTTGGGACTTTCTTGGAGTTGTGACTGTCTTTATTTTGGTTTTTCATTTTGACACATGATATATAAATGTCATACTCACTATTTAGTTTTGGATATTGTATTCATGTTATTTTCTTCTCTTATTCAAGTAATATTCTATTTATGGTTATATAATTTGTTTATAGGTTATTTTTAATATTGTTGTGTTACTTTTATTAAGCGGGAATACTCTCCCATAAACAATTTTAGATCCTCACTGCTAGTCGATATCCTCTGGTGTATGATGACGTGATTATGAGGTCATGTAGATAACTGGCATGGAGAACTGTTGTGTGGTACCTGGGTTAGGATGTCAGAAATTGGTATATGAGATTTTCTATTTAATTTCCTTTAGTTTTACTACATGTTAGTGCTAGAATGGGAATAAGATGTTAATTCCAAGGTAATTTTCACAAACAGGGAGGTAGAAAACCCATGAACAATGGTAAAATATATCTATCTAGGGTTGGATTTTTATTATTGATGTGTTTTATTATAGTTGGATGTTATTTCACCTATAGTGACAAACTTTTTTTGTAATTTGATTATTAATTATGAAATTTTACGAGATTTTACTTAAGGCCTCGAATATTTCCAAGTTATTGTATTCCTGAATAATTCTAGGAACTCAAGAATTATTGTAACATGCATCATTTTTAGGCCCTCATAAGAAAAACAGGTTTTGTGGTAAGTTGTGGGATTTAGAAAATTTTCTTCACTTGAGAAATAATCAATGGAGAAGGTAATAATGTGGACATTAATGTTGTAAAATGATGAAAGCAGTGATAAATTTTATTGGAAATTGGGTGTCTAATGGGAAATTTGAATAATTAGAATTTATTTACCCTTTAATAACCCTAAACTTTATGAAGGGTGGTCAAGGATAGTGATAGTTCCTCAATTATTACCAAGTGAAGGAAAAGGGAGAATCAACTATTATCGATTCTAGTAAATCTATCATTCATTAATTTATTAATGATCTATTATATATCATGAGATGTGTCCTTGGAATTTTAGTGATACAACTCCATGACTATGCTTGTTGAGATGATCATAGGGGGGCATGGATGGATGTATACCTCTAATGGTGGAAGTTGAGGCAACCGATAGTTCTCACAGAGGGAGATGAAATATAGTTCTATGATAAATTTTTTCATTTTATGGAATTTATGGAAGGATACCTCAGGAGGTTTGTTAAAATCATGTCTAGACTAATGGGGGATTTATAGTTGTATATTACATTTAAATTCATCAGAGAGGGTGGACCTAAGGTAGTTGATTTCAGGGTTGAGTTTATCCAGATGATACAAGACATCATAGTGACTTCAATTGAGCATTTATTCAAATTTAATAACTTTTGATACAGTGTTAGATAAATAATTGGTGGGAAATCTAGAATTTGGTTGGAAAACATAAGAATATAGAGTCAAAAGTCTTTCAAGATAAGTTATTGGAGAACATTTACCGAAATATATTTAGGCCGAAAAGAGTAGAATAGATTATGTGGTTGAGTTTGGGAAGTATGTTTGTTATAATTTTTGGTGGACTCTTTATAGATATTTAGTGTGTTGATCCATCATTAGAAGTAGATAAGGATATGGTAGAGAAATGATTTCAAGATAGGATAAATGTGAAATTTAATCTCAGGTAAATATCTTTAGGCTGTAAATGTTTTTATACTTAGTGAATCAGTATATCATTAATGAGTAAAATGAGAAGGGGGATTCTGGTAGAGGAAACATGGATTATGAAGGACAATTAAAAGGAAATAATATCAAGATATGGAAGAACCATTATGAAAATGCTGATCAGAGTAGTGGAATGTTGTGTATTTAGGGGAATGGATTAGTTATAAAGGATCTTAATCAGGAAATCTATCACAAATATTTGGGGATGGTTTGTTTTCATAGATAGTGACCCCAATAGATAATATAGTGATAAGCTTATAAAAGGATAGGACATATAAATTAGTTTTCTAGGAACCAATGGAATATGGTTAGTTATGGAGTGTGTAGAAGGAACTAGAGTTAGATTAGTGGCACTTAGTCCCCATACTATTCTAGAAGTTATAGTTATATCGGTTTTGGTGGTGGAAGAAGTTGAAGAGGTGCTTCATGGAAAGAGAACCCATATCAGTATGGTGGTTTAGCTCATGGTATAAAGATTCCACCACATCAAAGAGGGGAGGACATTTTAATATCACTCTTCCAACATTGGTGGATTTTGAGGCTAGATTGATGAATTTTTGAGGTAATATTAGTATAGATTATGTGATTTGTAGTAAATTATTTGATATTGGTACCTCTCAATATTTTATATCTACCCAATTTTTAAATAATTTGAGATTAATTTTGGAGTTTTTTAGTGTTTTTATGATGATATATACAAATATTGGAGTAGGGTTGAGAGACAACTATTTTAGCAAATTTTTTTCTCTCAGGGTTTGGGTGTTTCATTATAGTTGGATAATTTACATCCTTGACAGTTCATGATTGGATTTTATTGTGGTTATGGATCAGTTAGAACCATACCTAGACAACAATGATCATTACCTAAGGATACTGACTTTTATATATCTGTAGGGTGACAATCATATTCACCAAAGTGGTCAATATATCAAGGATGTTCACACATGGCTAGGTAATCATCTAATGGGGGATCTCACCAACAATATTGCAAGTCTTTTACTGGATGAATGAGGTGTAAATTAGGATGTATTTCTAACCATAGTTCATGGATTTTAGGATGGTTTTCATGAATACTTATTAATTTTTCCAATTGTGAGATATGTGGAATTTTTAATTGATCCCATGTCAAGGGATGAGACATATACTATTTCACCTTATATGATGGAAAAAACAAATATTCATGTGTTAAAGAATCAACTAGAATATTTTATGGATAAGGGGATTATTTATGAATGTAAATAACATTACTATTCACAAGTTTCATTTTCTATGATGGATGGTGGTACTCTATTCTTGTGTGTTGTTTACTAGATTATGGACCATATAAATGCGAAGAACCAATATATTCTTCTATGTATCATTGATCTATTTGAGAAGTTGATATGGTATTTTTTTTATCTGGGATCAATTTGAGATTGGGGTGATATTAGTTGAGAGTTAAAACATCATATATATTGAGGACTAATTTATGAAGCACATATCTGATAAAGTATTTTTTCAAAATTATGTTTGGGTTGATGAATGCACCAATAGTGATTAAGGCCATGATTAAAAAATTATTCCATCAATACCTTGGTAAATTTTGTTGTAGTGTTTTTAAAGGAAAAGTTGGTGTACTCCAAGACTAATGAAGATCATGCAAAAAATCTTAACATCATCTTGGGTACACTAAATGAGCATCAAATATATTCCATTATATCAATATTTCATTTCTAGAATATTATAGTACACTTAACGGGTCACATAATCTTTTTGAATAGATTTAGAGTGGACCTAGGTAAAAATCATGCTGTGATTTCCTAGGTTCAATCCAATATTTTTTTTTGATTTGTACAATTTTATAATGAATGTGGGTTATTATTGGAGATTAATTCAGTATGTATCCCATATGGAATCACCTGTTTCACGCTGGACAAAGAAGGGGATAAGTATTTATGGGGAAATAATGTGATAATTACTTCCATGACATAATGATGTTACTGCGAATGACACATATATTTATCCAACCTAACCCAGTGGAGAGGTATTTGATTCTTTCTTACACTTCTAGGATTAGTAATGGATTAGTGTTAATGTATGGAGATTAAGTTATGGAATATGCGTTAGGATATTAGAGGCCACATGAATGCAACCACCCTAGTCAAAACCTCATGTTAGAAGTTATTGTTTATGATTTAGTTTATTTATGGAATTATATATTGGGAAATAATTTTAGTATTTATAATACTATCAAGGGCATAATGTATACTTTTAGTAGCTAGAATTGAATATCTTGTAGCCAAGATGGGTTGATTAAATGTATTCATTCGACATTGATCTTGAACATATTCCCAAAAAGGAAAATACTGTAACTCAAACATTAATTAACAATATTCACTCTCAGAAAGTTCATGAGTCTAGTTCTAAGATGATAATTATATAATTAATGGGTTTGATATATGTTGTGGTTCAATATGTTCAAGAGAAGATGACTTAAATAATTGTTTTAGTAGAGTCAGCACATTTGTTCTAGATTAGTGAAAAGTAGTATGAGTATCTGTAGTGTTTTTACATGAGGTAAATCCTTGATGGTGTGGAGTCACCTTCAAATAGGACCATATATGAGGAAGAAATCATATATGTTATTTATTTGGTTTCATTGCATATGATAATGTCAAAAGAGATGATGTCTGAATTTTATGCCTCAAAGTCATAGTTTTATCTAGGTGTGACCAAAATGTAGCATAAGCTATGATGATAGTATAGGTGGCCAGGAATGAAAAAATAGATGATAGGGTTTCTGATGAAATACTCATGTACCAATATGTGAACCTTGAGCATCAACAACCTGGTGGTTTACTATATATTTTATCCATTGTTGAATGGATTTTGGGATAATGATAACATGAATTTTTGGTTGGTATCATGTGGATTCCAAAAAATAATGACACTATTTATGTAATTTTGAATCTACTAATTAATGTAGAACATTTCTTGCCTATACGAGAGACATTCTCAGTGGATCAATTTGGAAGCATGTACATTTATGAGATATTCTGTTTGTAAGGGGTTACAATAAGTATTTTTTTCAGACTTTGAGTCATTGTTTATTTCAAACTTCTAGACGATATTATTGAAGGTACATCTTATGTAGTTTTTACAGGGAATGGACTTCCTCCCAAATATAGATGGGAAATCAGAATGTACTATACATGTGCTTGAAGATATGCTGGGAGAAAATTTACTTGACTAATGTGGGTCTGAGGATAATAAATTAGCACTAATTTAGTTCACATATAAAACAAGTTATCAAGTTTCTATACATATGTCACCAAATAAATCCCTTTTATGGATAGCTATTAAGATCACCTCTATATTGGATTGGGGTAGATTAATCAATGTTGTTATAAATGAGTCGCTTATAGGATACATCAGTGCATGTATAGAAAATTCAAATGAAAATTGATATAGCTGAAAGTATAAAGATGATGTATGTTGTCAGAGTTTTATGAACATAAGAGTTTACAGATGGTTATAATGTATTCCTTTGAGTGTCATCTAGGTTGTTTCACCGTAGTATTTGGAGTCTATGCAATTTGGAACCTAGATTTGTTGGAATACATGAGGTTGTGGAGAGATTATGCTAAGTGGAATACTTATTATAACTTCCACAATTATGAACTAATATGTGTGATGTTTTTAATTATCACAAATATAGTGATATCAACATGACCATTCTAATGTTATATATGTATATTGTGTTGAACATCAGAATGTACATGCATTTGAGGGGAATCTGATACATGTGTTAGATTAATGAGATAATGTGTTATAAGGATATATCGTGCTGTTAATTATTATACTATAGAAACATGGATAGGTTCAGGAGAGACATTAATAGAGAGAAGTAGTAACATGCAATTAGTGGCCATGTTTTTTTTGACTTGGGTTCGTTGAACTGCTTGGTAGTATAACTCACGGTTGATTTGTAAAAATATAGGGAGATTGTAAGATCATACCCATTCATGGATATTTCAGGAGATAATTATAAGGTAATATTTTGTAATTTTTTAGTATAACATTTTTTTAGTTTTACCACGGGGTTTTTTTTATGAAATTATTAAATTTTTGGAAGAAGAGTGGTAAGGAACAGTTTTAGCACAGTTCACCCAAACTGTGCGTCAATGCTAGAAAATACACAAGAACCCAAGAAGAGGGTATTAAATTGACTCTGGAAATGTTTTTGAAAATCTTTTAACTACTTGTAAATACATCATGTCTCCAATGAGGGTGGCACACATTTAGGAACATGGTTTGATAAAAATATTCACTCTAAGTAGGAAACCACACCTAAAAAATGTAATTCCACATAAATTATAGAAATTTTTTTGAACCTCTAAATTATATCCCAATGCACTATAGATCTACCAAAAAAATTTCATCTAGTTTTTTGGGGGTTATTGAATGGATTCTATGGAATTACTACCTTTTAGGTGATGAATCAGATCCCAGATTGAAATCCACACCTCTCCTTGTAAGATTTTCTCATCCTAATTAGTTTTCTATCTCAATACCATATTTATATCATCATTTACTGGGATTTTTTAGTCATATTAAGTTGATATAGATCTATGGTTTCATATATCTAATTCATTAGATCATTGATCTGGTTTATAGATCTAAATCATGGTCTTCATTATGTTTTGATTGCTCTACTACAATTGGGAATTTATGTTGGTGATAAATTATCATCATTATTGTGGTAGTGGGACTATATTATAAATTCATTAGTATTTATTTAATTAAGTACATTAAATTTTAAAATTTCAATTTCCATGGTTGGGGAATTTTATTCCTGATTAATTTTTTTAAATTTAATATCCATGTGATAAATTTTTTTAGATATGGGAAACAAAAATTCGGGAAAATATATTAATTGATTGATTCTAGAATAATGTGATTGTAAAATTGATACATTATTGGTATAGAGTAATTAGTTAATTAATGTGTTAGGAATTAATTGATGAAGAGATATGTGAGATGGTTGACATGTCCTGGATGGGTTAATGGGTTATTTGATTAAATGTTGATAAATATTTAAAAGGTGAATTGGCTAAATTATACCATGTTAATTGAAGTTATGAACCTTTTTTGTATACAATATATTAAATTTAAAAATTATAGAAAATTTTTGAGATGATAGTTAAGATTAATAACCTTGTTTCATGTGAAATTGTGATATATTTGATATTGTGATATATGTGACATACATGTGTGAGACATAGACTGATGCATCAAAAGACCTTATGTGATAGATTGGATTACATGTGTGTTTCATGGACTAATTCACCTAAATAGCATGGTGATAAATCAATTATGTAAACTGACTACTACATCAAATTCCATGCAGTGTAATTGTTTTAAAAATGGGTTGTGGGACAATATTTGTGATTCAAATAACCATGGGGTCCTATCCATGGCATTGTAGGACCAAAATGTTGGGAGTGGACTAGTTTTCCAGTTGGATGTAATATAAATTTACATGAAATGGATAATGAAATAATTAGAATTATACTTATTTTTTAATTGAATGTGTGATATGGTTTAGACCCCAAGCATGGGATGAAGTAGTTATTGTATCTTTTGGTGCCCATGGAAACTCAAGCTATTATGTGGTTAATTTAATAATAATTAATTATCTAATAACTATTAACTTATGAATGGTAATTTATTATTCATAAAACTAAATACACTTTTATTGACTATATATTGTAATAGATTCCATTGGTGATGGCCTATAAAGTTTAAATCACACTCTACATGGGCTACTTGATCGGTACCAAAATTGAGTTCATGTTCATAGGAATAGATAATGGAAATATCCCTATATTATGTGGATGATATGGGATGGAGCCTTAATAAGTGAAATAGACATAGTGTGGGGAACCTCATGGATTTTTTTGGATATATTTTGTTTTTACATTTTGATACTTGACATGTACATGGCATGAATTATCTAATATCTAGCTTTAGGTATTGTATTCTTAATATATCCATCATGCGATACTATTTTTTATTATAGTTATGGATATATAATATTGTATTTATTTATTTAATTCAATTGTGTACTATATATATATTAAGAGGTCATAGTTTCTATATGATCAATATTAGACCCCCGATGCAAGTTGAAAGCCTTTAGCGAATAGGTGTGTTCTCCTAGGTTCATGTGTCCAACTAGCTCGGGGAACTGGTGTGTGGAAACTAGGATATGATGTCACACATTGAATTTATAAAAATAAAAATTATAATGGATAAAATAAATATTTCATGTTAATATCTAATATCATTATTATTTAAACCCAATAATTTAGTAGAGGAATTTTTATGATGAAATGACAAAACTATAAATTAAAAATTATCATACCACATATGAAATCTTATCATATAAATTTAAATACACAACGACTCACATTCCAATGTAGAAAAAAAAATTCAATCCATGGTGATGTAATAATGAATATTAATCATATATCATGTTTCACAATGAGATTTTTGTTAATTAATGACACTCAAATAGTGTTATTTTTAAAGGATGTTTTCAAATATGTGTACCCATGGTTTTAGTTCAATTTAAAAATCAAGTTTATGATGTGAGGAAATATTTGGAATGGCATTAAGAAACACAAAATATATTGAAAATATATTTAATAAATTATATATATTTGATATATTCTATATTTATTAATGGACACAACACAGAGTTAACTTTAGTTACGTGCGAGAGTGACTTTCTTCAAAAGCGTATATTATACAAAAGACTAATTTGTACCACATAATGATATGTGTTATTATCAAATTATTTAATTTAAACACTCCATTAAATTATTAAATACGAAAATAATTAACTTTCATAAGAAAATATGTGGTTTACACCAATGTAAAATAAATTATTTTGTAATCAGGTAATTAATAAGGAATATGAAACCCGATTTAATATAATGGAAAATTTTATTATACCCAAAAAAATATTTTAAAATAATTATTTATAATTAGGGAGTGATATTAATTTTATACATATATTATATATCAAATCAAATATTTTTTTATATTTTTACATTATATTATATAAGAATAAAATAAGATCATGCATTATATTATAAATAAAATTATAAATTTTCATAAAGTTAATTTTTACGCCATAGGATGGAGAACACATTTTAAATCCAATTTTTACCATATTATATATTTAATATTTCACAATATTCTTCATCTTCATAAGATAAACAAAAAAATTATTTTTTTTTCATATCCCTTATTTTTCCTTGTAATTATAATTTATAATGAATAGTAAATACTACTGAATTTTTTATCAAAAAATCTTTTCATCTAATTTATTTATAATATAAAAATATATTTGAATTTTGTTTTAAATTTCAATTATATCATATACTTATAAATTGATCAAATTTATGCCATTTGTGTCAATTTCACTTTGAAATATACTATAATAATATTTCAATATAATAGAAATTTTTTCCTCAAAAACATGCATTGTCATCCCTTATATGGGATTGAATTCAAATTAATTTATTCAAATTATTTTATTAGAGTTTTTAAAAATGGATTAATTTTATGGAATCAGAATAATTTATAATCTATATGAACTTTAACATATATTTTGATAAATAATATTAGTGAAAGTAATTAAATTTTTTACAATGATTACGGTAGAACTAAGATTATTAAGGGACTAAATCTTAACATTAAGGCCCAAAAGTATATATAAAATTATCCCAAAGCTATTTTATGGCCATATAATGACACTAGAAACTATTTTATATACTTTCTACTATTATTTTATCTACATGAAACAATAAACACATGATTGTAATTCCATTTTCAAAATATTACAAGAGTACCACTCCTCCTCCATTGTAAAGGCCACCACTGCTTCCCATTACTCACACCATTTAAACAACGTAGTTTCATCCCTGATATTACTAAAATGATTTCAAATGTTCATCCCATATTACATTAAACCTCCCATTAGGGAGGAAAAATTCTAAGGAAGGACTTTCTGTAAATAAAAAGTAATTACCTGATTTAGATGTAACATACTTCCTTTAGCTTCTTAGATTCACATCAATTGTCCAATACCAAAAATATTATTCTTTCATGATTTTATAGAAGGTATAAAATAAATTCTGATATATTTTTACTCTATGGGTTAAACATATACTTACACTCCCCTATATCTAGTGGATAACAAACATAATATTTTTGTGTGTGACGATCTATTGTGCCACAAAATTATGACTGTTCATTTTTCCATTACCACTTATCATGGTGGCCATTATGATGGAAAATATTTTTATATATTTTATATATGATATTTATTTTTATTGTATGATTATGTAATTATTTTATAACACATATCATTAAACATTACATTTTGTGAAAATACGATAACATTGTTTATGGAATTGTGGACTACCACATCCTCAAAGTGATATGATTTGTTTACACTATACATGGAGAATATCGAGATTAGTTTTAATAAAACTATGTAATAAATATGAAATTTAAATTAAAATACAAATTTTTGGTAAATATTTATCATTTACATTCGATTATTTTAATTAGGAAAGGAAATTAATGTAGCGTTCAAGTTTACATAAGGCCTACCGTCTCTATGAATAGTAAATTTCCTTTCATATATCCAAACATTATATATTATAAAAAATATATATTTTTGTATAATATATTTTAATTAATTCATGTTTTATATTATTTATATATTGAAACCATTATGTAATTAATAATAACAACAAAGAAAACTTCAAAACATACTTGATAAAATTAGGAAATTAACACCCGAAATAGTTTAAATATTAAAATATTATTAAAAAATGGGTAATAAGATATTAAAAGAAGTTCATATATGATATTGTGAAAAGTATTATTGTTATAGTATAATTTTTTAACATATTTTAATCTACAATACATGATTATATATACAACATTAGTAACATAATGTTAAGGTAAGTTATTTTGTCCCAGTTTGCATTCCATTGAGACTTATTTGTTCCAATGAAAAAATTCACATTTAATTGGTGTAGATACTGATCATTAACATGTTATATCATGAATCTACATAATCACATGATATTATATGTTTCATTTAATATAATTTCTTCATATAGTTTATGATTTAAATGTTATAAGGTTGTATGTGACACAATTGAATGTTTGAAATTTCATTTCCCACGAGACACTATTAATGATCATTGAAGGGGTTTTCCATCCATTAATGTCAAAAAATCATGTTGTTACTTATCATCCAATATGTAACTATTTATAAATTTGTATCCTTTATTATATATAGATATTTTGATAAGTTATATTTTCCATTAATTTGAGGAATTTTTTGGACTAGTAAAAAATGTGTGGGGCCCGGTTATAGATATCCCCTAGATTCATTGGTAGTCTCTTGATATGAATAATTTGTAAAAATTAGATTTTTTTAACATATATATTTTAAAAAGTATTGTGAATGGTCTTGGTGTCATATTTTCCATATACATAGGAATAATGGAATGAAATAATTAATAATTTCCATCATTTTGATTTGATTAGGATTCAACCATGATATTTTGTGTAAATATATCAAGGGATACATTTCATTATCAATTTATTTATTTAGAGGTAATGAGTTTTAGTTTCTTACCTTTACATATTAATATTTCATTATCTAGATATTTTAAGATCATTTGTTATTAGTTATTTACCTTACCACATTCATTTATTACTAATTCTTCATTATTTGATATTATATATTTACCCTTACACAAAATTTGATCTCACCCGTATTATGTTTCTTTTCCCTAGGTTATGATGAATAAATCAGTATATTAGCATTCCAAGATGATTGTTTTTCATTTTATTATTTATAATGTTTTTAGTTTCTATTTTCCAATGTATTATGTGTATATATATATAATATGGCATTCCAAGACAGCTAAATTGATTAGTCCGTCAATACCTGATTCCATAAGATCCTGATAATTTAAAAAAAAATAATGCACTGGATCGAGGTATCTGGGGGTTGGAAAATTATATTTTCCATCATAAAATGTTTAGAAACAACCTTGTAAACATGTTTTAGAAAATAAAGATTTCAAAACATATCACTAAGAGAAAAATTTAGGATGAAAATATAAAGACAAACTATAATTATGGAATGCTATATATGATGTGGGTATTCCTAGGAATACATCCATGTTTGGATTCAACAAGAGGAAGTGGGTCTGGAAAAAATATACCTAGATGTAAAACACTAAAATGGTGTTCCGAGCTAGACTGGGGGTAACATGTGACAAAAAAATGGGCCTCACTATGTACATGGTTTTACCATCCCAGGGATATTCTTAGGATAATTAAAATTTTATTTAATTACAATTATAATGAATTTAAATTTAATAATTCCCCCATTATACCCAATGTTTATGATTCAATTATTAATGTGGAATAGATTTATATTATATGTTGTTCTATAATTGAAATTATATATTATGAGTTAATGTAGTGTATTCCAATTTTTAAAACCAGAACGATTAAGGTCGAATGTGATCAATACTCATGGAAAATGATGAGTTGTACGTGATGATAAAGTCAATGTAGATTACATTATAACTGAATATATTGTGGATATATTAGGAAAACTCAGTTAGGTTAGGACAAATGACCTTTCCTAAATGGGGGAACCTATTCTAGGGAGATAATATCGTATTATGGATCAGTTTATGATGAAAAATCTCCCATAGTTTAGCGGGACTAATAATCAAGTTGTGTTTGAGCAATAGATTATGTGTATAGTAAGATATTTATGGCCTTAGAATCCATCAAAAAGGAATATGGTACACTTGTAGTCTAATATCTCTAAGGTGATACTGATAAATGTGGGTCCTTGACCAAAAATACAACAATGGAAGTGAAAATAGAAATCATAAAATGGAGGGGATTTAAGGATATATTCTTCGATTATTACATCCACCATGATCAACTAATTTAGTTAAAGAGAATGTTTGTTATCATAAACCAAAATGAAGAAATGATTTTTGTGGATTATGAAGGCACCTTTACAAGATTATCTAACAATACAATGGATTATATATGCAACACAGAGTGAAATATTAATCACTAATTTTTTTTTCATCAAGAAAATCTTAAAAAGTTACTAGTTTCTAAAAAACCCATTATATAACGAAATGGTTTTCTAATCAATCAAAAGAGAGAAATATTTTTCTAGAATCAATAAATTAAAGCGAAACCAAGTTGATATGTGGCTATCAAAAAACAATGAAAAATAAATAAGAGTCAATGAATAATGTAAACAAGGATTTTCACACATGTGATAAGTATAGGAAGAATCACCCAGGTAAATGAATGAAGGTAATAATATTTTTTTATAATTATGGAGATAAGAATCACAAGAAAAAATAATTCCATGGGAAGAAGGAAAATGTTGATATTCAACATTAAAATTTTAATGTGATGGGGAACTATGAAAACAAATTCCCCAAGAACCATGGGAATAAACCTCCGAAGAATCTATGGGATCATGGTAAAGCATATATTATTGAAAAAATTGATCTTGAGTCATTAATGTTCTTTTTTATTGACATCGATGAAATATTCTATAAAAATATATTTTTTATTTTTTTCTCATCATATTATTTATTAAATATGTAAGGATTTTACTATAGTAATTTTTCATTATGTATTTCAGATCATATTCAAAATGATAACAATAAAATTTATTTTTTTGAAAGTTAATTATTATATGAACACTTGTTTGAGGTAAATACAACACTTAATATGTTTATAATCTTGATATAATGATGAATAAATGATTTATTTTGATAAGTGAGGACGACCTAGGAATATATTAAGTCCTTTTCAACATGTTATATATGAGATCATTTATGGAGTTAAAAACACTTTTGGATTTATGGAATATATCCAATCAAATTTGTCTTACAAATGGAATATGGAATAATTCTTGTTTCTGATAAGGTTTATTTGATGATTTTAGTTATTACATAATTTAATGAGGATACATGATGAATTTATTCACTTTTTGGAAATTTAAAAATTAGAACTACATCATATTGATTAATGTATAATAAAAATTTCATTTCGCTAATTTAGTGTCCTTCCTTATTAAATATTAGAACATAATATTTTAGAAAATTAAACAATTTATAAAATGGTTGATCATTGGAAGGGATTTTACTAGTTAATGTATCACATTATCATATAATGCATAATATATAATAGATTAATTAGAAATATATCAAGTGGTAATCAGAGTAGGATATTTTTCTTATAGATTTGTTCCAAGTAAGTAAATTAACATTTCAAATTAATTACTCAAATCCATGAAAAATGAACTTAAAACAAAATATGGTATCCCAATAAATTCATTTATGATGAATCAAATATCCCCTTAGATCATCAAGTATTTTTATATATATGTATTGTTATAGTTATCTTGACCATTTTCTCTAGACTTCTCCATAAGAACACGATTTTTAATTTATTCCATTGTATCCATGCTTTCAATTCCCACCAATGTTCTCCTACCAAAGAACCATGTTACATGACTATTGTACATTCTATTATCTGTTATTAAGGGGATATGTTATTAAACCTATTCATGATGTGGGGTTTTCCAAAATATTTATTTTCAAATATCAGTCCCTTCACTACAAAGTTGAATTTAAAATTTCGAGGAAAAAATTTGTTTAAGGTGGGGAGAATGTAACACCCTAAAATCCTGATGTAGGAACATTGTTTATGATAGTTTGTATCCCAAAAATCACCATGAACATAAGGAGATATTATAGAATATTTTTTACAATATATTTACTATTTTAATAGATTTGATACATTCTATATTTGGAAATTCACACAATACCGATTTATCTTGAGTAACAAGAATGAGTGACTTTCTACGAATGCTTTCTTTAGTCACAAGACTGAGTTTTAAAAAATAATGATATATATTATTAACCTAATATTTTATATAAACATGTTGTTGAATTAATAGATTTTAATATTATTAACTATTTTGTAAAATTCATTGGGTAAAAAAACTATAAAATTAATTCATTGGTTATAAAATAATTAAAAATGAATATGAAAATCGATTTAATTTAAAAGAAAATATCATTATCCCTATAAAGTAGTTTTTCCCTAATCAATTAAAATTAGTGAGTGATATTAATGTGATATCACCTTGATGCTTCAGTAGTCTCATGAGATTGATCATTTGGAAAAAAACAAGTGGGCTTTTACCTGAAATGGTGTAAACTATTTTTTGAAAGGGTATTATGGTAAAGGTACCATGTACTTAGGAAAAATAGTATCAAATATATAGAAATTTTCAATATTTAGATTTATTTATTATTCATCAATGAGATATTTCATCAAAATATATATTTATATATTTCATTTTCTATTTATTGCTTTAGATGGAATGAGTTTTATTTTATTACCATTCCATATTGATATTAAATAATCTTATTTTTTGAAGTTTATGTATTTTTAGTTATTTACCTTTTCATGTTAATTTATTCATATTGATTAATTATTTCTTCAACATTACATAATCATATTGAGAATTTGAGATCACCGATATTATAATTCCTTTCACTAGGATATGAAGAATATGTCATTGAATAAGAATTCAGGGAAGTAGTTTATGTAATTTTTTTGTATCATGTTTTTATTTTCTATTTCACAATGTATTATGGGTACCATGTATGTAATTTGGATATCCAAGAATGCCAAATAGAATATTTATTCAGTACTTTATTCCCGATAATCAAAACTATATAATAGAATAACACACTAGATCCATGTTTTTGGGGTCAGGGAGTCACAAAAATGAACAACCGTAGATACATTTCATGAGAAAAATAATCCATGTGACTAATCTAAAAAAGATAATTAAATATTCGATCATTCCTATAACCATCAAAATTTCATCATTATATCTTCATTCCCCTAATAATTAAAAATCTTTGTTGTTTTAGCATCATGCAACATATATATCAATCATATATTCAGGAAAATAATTCCAAATATTTCAAAAATAATGAATAATTCTTATCAAACAATGAGTCTTTATTCTTAACATAGGTTATCTGTATACATACTGTATTCAACTACTTCATAAGTGTTCAATAAGAAAATTTGAATTATCTTAAGTATATCCTCAGCATTGTTTATCCAATAGTGTATTCATAGGCCTACACATTATGAAATAGTAACAATTAATATGATACCTAATTTCTCAGAAGTTTCGCAGTCTGGATTCCTGTTTTAGTTAGAGGGTGTGGGGGTGAATTTGTGATATCATTTTCTTTTTTGTTTCCTTATAAGTGAAACAATCTTAACCTCCTTTTATATATTTCATTCACTAATAAAAACAATTCAAACACACATCCAAAATAACATATTAATTTATAAGTACCACTAATCAAAAATATTATATATGTCTTTGGTATGATTTTGAAAAAATCTAATACCACACAATCCACTAGAAAATAATCCTTTTGTGTAGAATATAATGAGTAGAATATTTCTTTAACTCATTTATCACTTTGAATATAATCCAATAGTGTGCATGCATATTATAGAAAAAAAATTGATGTAATATAATGTTATGATTATTCTTTGGTATATTTAATGAGTTTTATCATTAAAATAAATTAGTCACTTTTCAACTTAGAAGCTTGAAGGAACTTCCTTCAGTCTTTGGCATTGTTTCATGCTTCCTCTATAGATTAACTATATCATCCGTGAACTGAGTTTCACCATGTAGAACAAGTGCATTACATACCACCTATTCTTTCACAATAATGTTCAACTACATGGATAGAACATGCCCCGTGTAATATTGATGCTTCACGGACCACCCCAGATCCATAGTCGACATCTCCTTCACAAGACACCAGTACTATGTGGAGACTTTTTGTAGAGACACGAAGCCTGACGTACATGGAAATTACATTACTTTTGCGGAATACTTAGTACATAACAAAAAACACACACACAAGGACCGTAATAGTTTAGAGTCTTTAGAAACTCAGAATATAATCTTCTAATCGTGGTGAAAGATCTTCAACATCTCCCATAAAGATCTTCTTTTTTTCTAATCCTAAATGCTTTCTTTATGTCCTGGGGAAAAGAAAACATAAAAGGGTGAGCTCAAATGCTCAGTAAGGGAAAATAAAAGAAATATCAATCATGTCATATTCATAAGAACATATCTTTTGGAAATTTTAACCTGCAAAAGAGATCATAATTTTATAACATGTGATAAATCATAGTAGTGAAATTTAATCCCAATAATCATAACAAAAAACATGAAACATTATGGAATACACACATAATCATAGAGAATCATTTCTTGTTAGTCAAGACTCATTTCCAAGACTATCTCAGTGGACAAAGTCCCTTTCTGAACCGAGTTCATTCCTTGTTTCAGTCCAGTTTCACTGAACCGGTATAACCTACCGTTCAATCCATGTCTATCTCATGAGATATAAAATCTTTACACAATGCATTAGAGGGAGATATAGGTCCCACCCATCTCATAATGATACCATTCTTATGTGTTCCACAAAATCATAAACCATACATCATAGAATAACCCATGTAATAAAAATGGGAATCTTAAACATCATGACTTCAAAAAACAATTCATATAAGATAAAGGAATTCATAAAAATATTTCCATCAGAACATAATCAAATCACTGTAATAATAGTGATAGAAACATACCCCTATATTATCTTAGATGGAAAATAATTTTGATAAAACACTTGATCTCCATTCTTGAGGAAAATATCCTTTCTACTTCAAAAACATTTTTCCTTTCATAACATGTCATACAATTATAAACTAAAATAAGTTGATTAAAAATAAACTTTAAAACATATAAAGGAAGATTCTTGGAAATAATGTTTTAAAAATCCATTCATGTCGCATAAGTTAAAAGAACATTCTTCTCATACTTTTGTCGGAAAATTCAAAAAGTACCTCGTACGAAAAACGACAAAAGATTCCGTTCATATCCTTTACTAAAAACTCGCCGAAGGGTAAAAATGGATTTAATTAATTTTTGGTGGATGGAAATAATATTTCATATTGATTAAACATGGATTTGGATGATAAAATACACCCCAGTAAATTTCAAAGTATAAACAATCTCAGATAAAAATTGAGATTGCGAGATTTTCCCTTACCTTAAGTCCGATCTGCTTCGTAAGTGTCCTAAACTCCTGTATAAAGATTTAAATAATGTAATTAACATATTATAGAATCATATTCATTGTTATGATATCATATATGGTTCACTTATGACTTTATATAACCCATTCTTTTGTAAATTCAATGTTAAAGAAGCGTTTTGGGTAAAATCGTTTCATTTATCGTAGGTGTTTGGACTTGTTGTTCTTGAAATTATTAGTACTTATATCATGATTTACTTACATACAGAATATATAACATGATTTATATATCATATATATTCAGTATATATATATATATATATAATAGATAGATAAATGAAATGAAACACACCGTTCATGGAGACGGTAGTCCGTACGTACGCATGAACGCTGTTTTCCTTTCCTTATTGTCTTGAATGGAAGTAAGTAGATGAAATACATATATACATAAATCCATTAGCTTTATAATTTCATATATTGCATTATTATTTCTTATATATACTTTATAATAATTCTTAAATGGTTAACATGGAGAATGAATCTCATCACGTCGTGGAGACAGTAGTCCGTACGTACGCACGAGCGATGATATCGTTCTCATGATCGTGAACTTGTGTTGAAGTGTATGTATACTATTTCAGTATCAATATCACTTTATAATAATCATATATATTTACTCATTACACCATTATACCCATCCAATTAAGGTGGTGGCAGAAAATAGATTACACCACGGCGTGGAGACGGTATTCCGTACGTACGCACGCGCGGTGATTTCCTTTTTCCGTATGATGGATAGAAGGTTAATTAGAGTTTTTTCATATTTATAATAACATATTAGTATATAATAAATACTTATGTTATTACTTTATCATGAAACAACTAAAGAAGAAGAAGTTGAAGAAGAAAGAAATTGAAAAAGATCGGTAATGGATATTACCTCTTTTTGACGCGACTTTTCTTAACCTCCACTTAAAGAACTAATGATGGTCTTTGAAGAAGACCAGTAACTCTAGGATGATACTAGGTTAGTGGAGAAGAGATTTTGGCAGGGATTGGCCGAGCTTGAAGGCTCAAAGTGGTGTGAGGAGGAGAGGGAGGAGGTGCCCTTTTATAAGGGAGGAGAGGGGCACCTTTCGGAAAACTAAAAATATTGTTTTATTATAAAGTCAAGTTTGGTTTTAAATAGCTCAAAATTGATATATTTCGAATATAAGGTGGGGATGGGTCTAAATTCTCTCATCCAATAGAATTTACACAAATTTAGGTATAATGTTTAACCTTTTCATTTAGATTTAACTTTAAGTTAGATAATTTAACTTTTACCGTGTCCTCTTGTTTTCTTACACTATAAGGTTAATAAACTTACTATATCAAGCCAAAAGAACCCCAAGTAGTTTATTATTAATATATCTATCCTTATGTAAGTCATTTGGACGATCCTTAGATTTTTAGGAATCAAGTAACAATTAATAATATAATATTTGTTTTAAAAACTAATTTATGTCAATTTTGACACTATTTGGTACATGATTTTTATGAAAATCATAACAGAATGATAAGTTCGAAAAAAGTTACTTATGGCAACAATAACATGTCATATTAACCTATAAAATTAATTTAAGTCATAAAAAGTCTCAAATTACATTTATTTGGGCAATTATAACATCAATTATGTCAATATTTCATTAATAAGACAATTACTGCATAATCTTTGTGTCATAATAAATGATAATTATTTAATCCCTAAAAATTCTAAATAAATTCCTACGATGTAGATAATTGTATTATATTTTTGGATACTATTCAGGTTCGAAGTTTCATGAAGTTTATCACTAAATTAATATTATTATACTTATAAAATTTAAGAAAGTGACATGTTGTCACATTCTTTGGTTTTAAAAATAAATAAATTATTTTCATGGAACAAAGTCCATAAAATGAATCTAATCCGACCCTTAGGTCATATGAGTCTAATTTTATCCATCCAATAGGATTTTTCAAATTTTATGGTAATTTTATAATCTTATATTTACCCTTAATTACACGATTTACCTTTAACTATAGTAAATAAAATTTACCGTAGTTATTATTCACAATGCCCAAAAATAAAAAGTAGATTATTAACATATTTTGGACCCACTGATTTGATATATGGAATCAATTTTTCCAAATTCAATATAGAAAAGATGCAGAAATTAAATTAAAATTAATCCCGTTGTCAAAAGAAAACGGGTTTTTCTTTAAAACATTGTAAAAGATTGAATTATTTTAACCTAAGAATTCATGGTAAAATCAATGCTAATGACATACATTATATTAAATGGTAAAAATATATTCTATTTATACTTTAAAACCATTCAATATTATAATTTAACCACATAAGATATTACGATGAATAAATTTGTTTTTAATTAAAATATAGCGTGTTTTTACTATTCATTAAAATATGAAAGTTATCGGAAAAATATCAAAACTTTATCTAATGTAAATTTTTATATCTTGATTCAAAATAAGAATTTTATTTTGTCAAATTGAACATATAAACATGTCAAAAAGTAGATTTAATGTGGGTGCGCCATCAAAAAGCGGAAAAACTGCATTTTTTTAAAAATACTTAATTTACCCGAAAAATTTATTTTGTTCTTATACCATGTTCTAGAAAATGTGTAAGATGAATAATAATGTTATAAAATTAAAAATTTAGTTAATAATATTCATAAAGGCTAGTTCATAACAATATTATAATAATATATTGTTGTTTAGTAAAACCCAATATTGCGTACAACACACGCTATCAAGGAAGGTCGTGATTGCGTGTAATGCAAGCCAAGTCAAGGTTGCGTGTTGTGAAAGAATCCTTCGTTGTTTCATATAACAGAATCCAACCATATTTCATTTATACATTGACTATATATATATATAAACTCAATTTTACGTAGAATAACTATTACCAAAATTGTGTGTAACACGATCCAAGAATAGTGTTGCGTATACTGCAAGCTAATACGGTGTTGCGTATAGCGCACGGTAATCTTGGTGTAGAATACAACACAAGACATTGATGAAATTAAAATAATATTTTTCATAAAATCTCGGGGTGTTACATTCTACCCCCCTTAAAATGAATTTTTCCCTCGAAATTCGTCGGGGTTATAAATGGTTTACTAGTGGAAAGTTTGTTTAATAGAAACCCACATCATAAAAAGGAATACCAAAACATGGCTTTAAAAACTAAAGTATGAAATGTAATGGTTACCCAAATTAACTCATCACTGGGTTTCCACGTAAAAGAACATAGGTGAAAATATGGATATTGAAGAAAAATATAACCATTAAGTTCTGATGGAGAGTGGTAAAGAGCATGGCTATAAAAAAGCCAACAATCGCAAAGCCATAAATTTGTGATGATCTAGGGTACCATCTGATTCATCGGATATAAGATCACTAGGACAACATTTTTGGTTTTCAATATCATTTCCTTAAAGTTGAAAATTTTGAATTAGAAGAAATACTTACTTGATTTTGGTACAATATCACTGTTATTCGTGATTTGAACAATTTCCTATTCATATCTTAATGAAATGAAGTTGAATTTGTTATTCATGAAGTGTTAACAGATCATGTGATAGAATGATGGGTCATTCCATCTGTTTCAAACAAAAGTTTAGCAATAGTTATCAAATATACATAAGTCCGCCTTTGGTGAGGTTAATCATAAACGATTCCAAAAAATGAACTTATACTTCATATATCATGCCGCTTAATAAAATAAAACTAGTTTCTACTAACCAGGGACTTTTTGTAGGCCAGTGGTATGCGATAAAGGCCCATCGCACTTTAGTTGTGGGTTCGATTCCCACAGCCTTGGCCGACGCGATGGGTTGTCGCACATCCTGCAGGTTTTCCTTTTTCGAAAACTACATTATTATAACATCCCATCAACAATATCAAAAAAAGATTTATCCTTAAACAATACTAACTTATGTACAACATAATCCATTCCAATCTTTAGGCTTATCTAAAATACTTCGGTCCAAGCTCATAGTATAGAGAAAATGATCACGTGAATGCCATAATTTATCCCTCATATATCTTGTTCGTCACATTCCAGTCATGTGAATACCATAATCTTGTAATCTCTTGAAAAATGAATACCCATTAAATCTTAGTGAAAAAATGAGTGGTGTCAAAAGATAACTCTTTCCACATACCAAAATCCCCAAAATTCTATATACTCAAATCATGATATCACATAGTCTTTGTATCAATCATAAGCTCATGAATACTATCAAACTTTTCATTTTCTCTTTATCCCTTCATTATGCGCATATCATCTGATTTCCAAAATATTTGAATCACTTTTCATGGTTACCGGTACCATAAAATTTATGAAAACCACAATACACTAAAACAAAAATATTCTAATACACCATAAAAGTACCTTAACAACATTATTCTTGAATACCAATACATAAACACTTTAATCCATACTCTTCAATGATTGTCCTGGAATAAGCCCTCCCTTGATTTAGAAGTAACTTTTTAGGTCAGGGCATTGAGTTGGGTAATGCCCATGTTCTCCACAAATAAGACATTGAACTCCATAACAGTCTATCACTCTATGACCCTTTTCTCCACATAGATAACATCTGTCCCTCCATTTGAGGTATTCCTCAAGGTTTTTCTTCCCTTATTTATAAATCTCAATCTTCCTTTCTTTATGCTCCTCAACATGTGAACATGCATAAAAGTCTATCTTCCTCTTATTTGATGAATTAGTCATACCACTAAATTTCACCTTGTTAATCATATATCGCGATGACTAATTCGACATAATCACAATATCATTCTCTCTAGGCATTAAGAAATTTTGTTTCTCATAGTCACCAATTTTTCCATTTGATTCAATGTTAACCGAATTCCTTCTGGTTCCCTCCATTGACTAAAACACAAAAAGAATTCTGTGAGAGGAAAAAATCATACAAGGAAAATAACCTAATCAATGGAGAGTACCTTCAACATCTAACATCTTAGGTTTAATTCTAAGATCGTTCACGTAGTTCTAGGACTATATCCTATACGTATACTTATCCTTAGGGACATCCCTAGACATACCTTAGAAATATCTCTAGGTATCTCACTAACGTTTTCGCATCCTAGTTTCCAAAGTTTGACTTAACCATTCCTCTGATACCAACTGTAGAGACCTGAAGCCTGACGTACATGCACATTACATTACTTTTGCGGAATACTTAGTACATAAAAAAAACACACACACAAGGACCGTAATAGATTAGTGTCTTTGGAAACTCAGAATATAATCTTCTAATCGTGGTGAAAGATCTTCAACATCTCCCATAAAGATATTTTTTTTTCTAAACCTAAATCCTTTCTTTATATCCTGGGGAAAAGAAAACATAAAAGGGTGAGCTCAAATGCTCAGTAAGTGTAAACAAAAGAAATATCAATCACGTCATATTCATAAGAACATGTCTTTTGGAAATCTTAACCTGCAAAAGATATCATAATTTCATAACATGGGATAAATCATAGTAGTGAAATGTAATCACAATAATCATAACGTAAAACATAAAACTTTGTGCATACACACATAATCATAGAGAATCATTTCTTGTTAGTCAAGACTCATTGCCAAGACTATCTTAGTGGGAAAAGTCCCTTTCTAAACAGAGTTCATTATTCGTTTCAGTCCTGTTTCACTGAACCGGTATAACCTACCGTTCCATCCATGTATATCTCATGAGATACAAAATATTTACCCAATGAATTGGAGGGAGATATAGGTCCCACCCATCTCATAATGATACCATTCTTATGTGTGCCACAAAATCATAAACCATACATCATAGAATAGCCCATTTAATAAAAACGGGAATCTTAAACATCATGAATTCAAAAAATAATTCATATAAGAAAAAGGAATTCATAAAAATATTTCCATCAGAACATAATCAAATAACTGTAATACTAGTGATAGAAACATAACCCTATATTATCTTAGATGGAAAATAATTTTGATAAAACACTTGATCTCCATTCTTGAGGAAAATATCCTTTTTACTTCAAAAACATTTTTCATTTCATAACATATCATACAATTCTAAACTAAAAGAAGTTGATTAAAAATAAACTTGAAAACATGTAAAGGAAGCTTCTTGGAAATAATGTTTTAAAAATCCATTCAAGTCACATAAGTTTAAAGAACATTTTTCTCGTACTTTTGTCGGAAAAGTCAAAAAGTACCTCGTACGAAAAACGACAAAAGATTAGAAAAATATCCTTTCTTATTCAAAAACACTTTTCCTTTCATAACATGTCAAACAATTCTAAAATAAAAGAATTTGATTAAAAATTAACTTGATAACATGTAAAGGAAGCTTCTTGGAAATAATTTTTTAAAAATCCATTCATGTCGCGTAAGTTCAAATAACATTTTTCTCATACTTTTGTCGGAAAAGTCAAAAAGTACATCGTACGAAAAACGAAAAAATATTCCTTTCATATCCTTTACTAGAGACACGCCGAAGGGTAAAAATGGATTTAAACAATTGTAGGTGGATTTAAATATTATTACATATTGATGAAACATGGATGTGGATGATAAAATGCACCCCAGTAAATTTCAAAGTATAAACAATCTCGGATAAAAATTGAGATTGCGAAATTTTCCCTTACCTTAAGTCTGATTTGCTTCGTAAGTGTCCGAACCTCTGGTATAATGATTTAAATAATGTCATTAACTTATTAAAGTATCATATTCATTGTTATGATATCGTATATGGTTCACTTATGACTTTATATTACCCGTTCTTTTGTAAATTCCATGTTAAAGAAGCGTTTTGGGTAAAATCGTTTCATTTATCATAGGTGTATGTACTTGTTGTTCATGACATTATTATTACATATATCATTATTTACTTACTTCCAGAATATAAAACATGATTTATATATCATATATATTCATCATATATATATATAATAGATAGATAAATGAAATGAAACACACCGTTCATGGAGACGGTTGTCTGTAAGTACGCATGAATGATGTTTTCCTTTCCTTATTGTCTTGAATGGAAGAAAGTAGATGACATACATATATACATAAATCCAGTATCTTTATAATGTCATATATTTCATTATTATTTCTTATATATACTTTATAATCATTTTTAAATGGTTAACATGGAGAATGAATCTCATCGCGTCGTGGAGACGGTAGTCCGTACGTACGCACGAGCGATGATATCATTCTCATGATCATGAACTTGTGTTGAAATGTATGTATACTATTTCAGTATCAATATCACTTTATAATAATCATATATAGTTACTCATTACACCATTATACCCATCCAATTAAGGTGGTGGCGGAAAATAGATTACACCACGGTGTGGAGACGGTATTCCGTACGTATGCACGCACGGTGATTTCCTTTTTCCGTAGGATGGATAGGAGGTTAATTAGAGTTGTTTAATATTTATAATAACATATCAGTATGTAAGAAATACTGATGTTATTACTTTATCATGAGACAACTAAAGAAGAAGAAGTTGAAGAAGAAATAAATTGAAAAAGATCGGTAATGGATATTACCTCTTTTTGACGCGCCTTTTCTTAACCTCCACTTAAAGAACTAAGGATGGTCTTTGAAGAGGACCAGGACCTCTAGGATGATACTAGGGAAGTGGAGAAGATATTTTTTCAGGTTTTGGCCGAGCTTGAAGGCTCAAAGTGGTGTGAGGAGAAGAGGGAGGAGGTGCCCTTTTATAAGGGAGGAGAGGGGCACCTTTGGGAAAACTAAAAATATTATTTTATTATAAAGTCAATTTCGGTTTTAAATAGCTCCAAATTGATATATTTCGATGCTAAGGTGGGTATGGCTTCAAATCCTATCATCCAATAGAATTTAGACAAGTTTAGGTAACAATTTTAAACTTATCATTTAGATTTAACTTTAAGTTAGATATTTTAACTTTTACCGTGTCTTCTTGTTTGCTTACAATATAAGGTTAATAAACATACTATATCAAGCCAAAAGAACCCCAAGTTGTTTATTATTAATATATCTATCCTTATCTAAGTCATTTGGCCGAAAATTATATTTTTAGGAATTAAATAACAATTAATAATATAATATTTGTTTGAAAAACTAATTTATGTAAATTTTGACACTATTTGGTACATGATTTTTATGAAATTCATAACAGAATGATAAGTTCAAACAAAGTTACTTATATCAACAATAACAGGTAATATTAACCTATAAAATTAATTTAAGTCATAAAAAGTCCCAAATTACATTTATTTGGGAATTTATAACATCAATTATGTGAATATTTCATTAATAAGACAATTACTACATCATCATTGTGTCATAATAAATGATATTTATTTAATCGCTAAAAATTCTAAATAAATTTCTATGATGTAGATAATTGTATTAGCTTTCTGGAGACTATTTATGTTAGAAGTTTAATGAAGTTTATCACTAAATTAAAATTATTATACTTATAAGATTTAAGAAAGTGACATGTTGTCACATTCTTTGGTTTTAATAATAATTAAATTATTTTCATGGAAAAAAGTCCATAAAATGAATCTAATCCGACCCTTAGGTTATATGTGTCTACCTTTAGCCATCCAATAGGATTTTCCAAGAGTTAGGGTAATATTATAATCTTACATTTACCCTTAATTACCCGATTTACCATTAACTATAGTAAATAAAATTTACCGTAGTTACTATTCATAGTGCCCAAAAATAAAACGTAGCTTATTAACATATTTTGGACCCACTGATTCCAAATATGGAATCCATTTTTCAAAATTCAATACACAAAATATGCAGAAATTAAATTAAAATTAATCCTGTTGTCGAATGAAAATGGGTTTTTCTTTAAAACATTGCAAAAGATTGAATTGTTTTAACCTATGAATTCAAGGTAAAATCAATGCTAATGAAATAAATTATATTAAATGGGAAAAATATATTCTATTTATACTTTAAAACCATTAAATATTATAATTTAACCACATAAGATATTACGATGAAAAAAGTTGTTTTTAATTAAAATATAGTGTGTTTTTACTATTCATTAAAATATGAAAGTTATCGGAAAAATATCAAAACTTTATATAATGTAAATTTTTATGTCCTGATTAAAAATAAGAATTTTAATTTTTCAAATTGAACATATAAACATGTCAAAACTATATTTAATGTGGGTGCACCATCAAAAGGTGGAAAAACTGCATTTTTTAAAAAATACTTATTTTACCCGAAAAATTTATTTTGGTCTTATACCACATTCTAGAAAATGTGTAAGATGAATAATAATGTTATAAAATTCAAAATTTAGTTATTACTTCTCATAAAGGCTAGTTCATAACAATATTATAATAATATATTGTTGTTTAGTAAAACCCGGTATTGCGTACAACACACGCTATCGAGGAAGGTCGTGATTGTGTGTAATGCTAGCCAAGTCAGGGTTGCGTGTTGTGCAAGAATCATTCGTTGTTTCTTATAACAGAATCCAACCAAATTTCATTTATAAATTGAATATATATATATATATACTCAATGTTTCGTAGAATAACTATTATCGAAATTGTGTGTAACATGATCCAAGAATAGTGTTGCGTATACTGCAAGCAAATACGGTGTTGCGTATAGCGCAAGGTAATATTGGTGTAGAATACAACACAAGACATTAATGAAATTAAAAGAATATTTTTCATAAAATCTAGGGGTGTTACACTTTTCCTATGTGAATCATACCCTACATTTATCTACCCAAACATTCATTAATGGAAATTCTTTTTGATCTAATTAATATTTTTATTATGGTTATATAAAATGAGAACATAATTGGTTTTATGTTTATGGATTTTAAAATACCATTATGAATTTTGACCATTGCTAATATAATTTTTGAACATTGATCACATGATTAGTATAAATATAGGGCTTTAACAAATCCAATTTACTCAAACAAAGGAACTGATGGCCTTATCATGTAGAATTTCCCCGTATGAAGCCCACTTGTCAAAGCATGGAACGGAGGTGGCCTTATTGAGCTTCTTTTTTGACCAAGCCCATGATGAGCTTGAACACGTTAATTTTGAGAGGAACAGACTAGGGGAGAAATGGAAGTTAATAGAGATTATCACCAGAGCGATGTTACTTGAGCCACCCCAAGAGTATGTCATCATCGCACAAATTACCCTCTGGTGTTATGTATGTATTATAAGAGGTTATATTACAATTCCCTAGATTAATGACTATGTACATTATTTTTTGTATAGAGAATGTGCATTGATTTTATTATTGTTACTCTATTAATAGTTTTTAAAGAACAAATTGTATTTTTAGTTATTATTCAACTAAAAAATATATATTTATGAATTAATGGATTTTTTATTAAATATTATTTTAATAGAATATTTTTTTAACTAAATTAATTTTTATCAAATATAAATGATCATATAATTTTTGGAATGCAATTGTAATTTTTATTATGGTTTGAAAGTTGTTTTTGTCAAAACCCATGAATTTTTTGTAAATGTTAGTTTTTATTTTAAAAGTTGACATATAAATATTTATAAAATTATTTTGATAAAATTAATATTATTTTTGGAAACATAACATCAAAATTATCCAACGGTGATGTTTTCATAATTTTCTGAGATAGTAGAATTATTCGGTAAAAATTAAATACCATTTAAATATATAAGGTGTTTTATGACATCATAATGACCCAATAGTGATGTAATAAAAGAAAATAAACATTATATTTAGAAAATATATGCATTAACATTAAAAAAAATTGATTTTAGATTTGTTTGTATTATTTTACAAACCATTAGTGGACCCTTCAAGTTTTATAAAACATTTGGTTTTTTTAAATAGTTTTCCTTGAGAGTGTGGCTAACCTCCACATAAGAAACCCTATTATTTTAAGAAGTTATGACATTGGCCTTATATATTAATTTTTTCCACTCCCCTTTGGAAAAAAGGGAAAAACCATGGTCTGCATTGTGGTTTTGATTAGTTTAATGTGAGGTGTCCCGAACCTAAATATTAATGAATTCCCACTCACTTACGATATAAACCCACACAAGATCCTACTTCATCTTCACTCAAATACATTTTAGATAGATCAAAACCTCACCTCCTATATATTTAATCCTCCCATGGTGCCCCAATCTCCCATGATGCCTCTCTTAGGCCTCTCCCAAGCCATTGGGATCACACTTCCAAGTAATGGATTTCTTCCATTCTCATTTTTGACTAATTTTCATTAATTTGTTATGCAAATTTTTTCAATTAAAAATATGGGGGTATGATTTTTCACCTCCTCCATACTGTCCTTTTTATTTTTGGATGATGGGATACCCCTTTCTATCTCATTAATGCCTCCCTTGTACACCCATTACCATGACAAAATTCCTTCAGGGATTTAACTGTCCTCTTTTACATCAAAGTATTTATTTTGTATTATGTATCTATATTCAATTATGTTTGTTGGTAAATGTATCTATATGACCCCCTTACTATACATTTCATGTACATATGATGATACACCTTGTTATCTCTCATCAACCATTTTCATGAATCCTTATGTCACACTGTTATGCTGCCGAAATTGCACCATGTTTTTCAAAGACAAGATCATTGTGTAGTGAATACCATATCCATTTATCTATCAAGGGTATTCACCTTTATTCCCATATACATATTTAATGGTACCTTCATGTGTTTATTCCACATTAATTAATCATGTAATAATATATTATGTTGATTGATTCAATTTATATGATCCATGTGGCACACATATTGATAAAATGAAATGATTAAGAAGGGTGGGCCTAATAGCGCTCCAATGATTTCGGTAAAGTAGAGTATTATGATACATCATGTGAAATGAGTGTTGACTCATTCTAATTCAAGTTCAATGAGGTTTTAGTTATGCTTCATTTTCAATGAGTATTTACTCATGCTCAATGTGCAATGAGCATTGGTTCATGCTAAATTCCATGTGAAGTGATATTTCCACATTTCTATGTTATGATTATGAGGATTTATCTTGCCTTTAGGTTCATGTTTCTCATTTGATCCATTGATATGCCTATTTTCTAGTGGTATTCCATGTTTATTCCCTTATTGGGATTTACAGCTCTCCCTTTTCTTATGCATGTCCTCAGTTTATTCCATGAAATGCCAGGTATGAGAGAATGTAGTGGTCATGTAAAGGAAGTTTTCAATAAATAAGTTGTGTGTTTTATGTTCTAAGATGTTATGTAACGTTCCTAATACCAAAAGAAACTAGACCTCTCTATTTTCAATGTTTTATCAAGTGGAGATTTTATGTAATAAATCAGGATTGAGTGTTTAATAAAGAACATGGTTGTTATAGTTTTTATCAGAGGGAGGTTTAGTTATTTTTGGTAATAGAATTAGAAAACCGTAGTGAAGACTTAGATACAAGAATAAGTATAATAAAAACCTTTCTAATCATTGGTGAGTATTGAGTAAGTCGTTTATTATGAAAATACATCCTTGTTTGGATACGACCAGGTAGAGGCGTCTTTGGCAGAGATGTAACCTATGGGTAAAACATGAATGCACTACTTTGAGATTGACTCTAATGGGAATAGATGCACAAAAATGGGCCTTGCTAAAGTACTTGTGATGACACTCCTGGGGGGATAATCTTTGGTAAATTCCAAATATTATTATGAATCCTTTATAAGGGAATTAAAAAAATGCCCCTAAAAATATATGTTAGAAAGTTAATCATGGATAGTATAGAATGAAGCCTATGGATTCATATGTTATAGAAATAAATGTTATTTATAATTCATCAGTTTTGTCCTTGGATTAAACTTTTTATGTTTTCCCAAACACTCCTTTTATTCCAGCCAGTGACAGGTAATAGGTGGACTCGGGATAACAATCAATTGAATATCAATGTGATGAATATGAAAATGAGATGCCCAATCCAATGGGAGTGGGAATAATGAACTCCGTCATTCTTATCATTCAATTAACTCAAGCTATGAATAGAAACATGGGTCAAGAGGAATGTTCAACACCCCCCATGAAAAAACTATTCTCTTCCGAGAGTTTCATGAGATGAAGGCCTCATAATATTAATTGATCATCTGATCCCTCAATCACTGAAAAATAGATCCACGCCATTGAAAAAATATTATTCATCCTTCAATGTTCCAAAAAAGGGAAGGCTCCTCTGGGTTTTTATCGAATTGAAGTTGAAGCTGATAAATGGTTTATATTGATAAAAAATACTATGCCTGAGGAAGAGATCAAGGCATTGGAATGGAAGGATTTATGGAATATCTTTTTTGATAAATATTTTCCAAGACCTTAATAATTATGATGGAATGGAACTTCCTTACCTTTAAGAAAAAAGACTATGAATCTATCAGAGAAGAAAAGGAAAAATTCACAAGGATTTCACAATATGACCATTACTTTGTTGTTACCCTCAAATGAAAGGTTGAACACATCATTGGTGGGATGAATCCTAGATTATGGAAAGGGATGGTGATCCATGACTTCGAAAGGTATAAATAAATTGTCTGATTTTCCCTCAAGGTCGAAATGGAGATTAAAGAATCATAGGGGCATCATGGGGATAAGAAGTGTAAGGTGGAATTCAATGTTGGCGGTCCTATGCATAAATCCAATTGTGCTAAGCAGAACCAGTACACCACATTCCAAAGGTGTGGAAAAAAATCACCATGAAAATTTCCTGAAGGGGATGAGGAAATGTTTTAGGTGTGGAAGAGAAGGGAACATATCTATTAACTGTTGATAAGAAAAACATGTGGCTGCAATAGAGGAGAGGAATTATCTATTTGAATCTCAATGCATTTTTCATTTCTACAACTGAAAACAACTAGGGAATCTTGCAAATCAGTTCCCTAATCCAGTGGTTTTTGGAGTCAACCAACATCCTCCAAGGTTGAAAGGGAGATATTTTTCCATCACTACTTCCAAAGTGAACCCTGATAACAAAGTGTTCACAAGTACGATAATTATTCATTCATGAACATCGAATGTAATTTTTGATTTAGGTTCGTTGAATTCTTTTATATCCCTAATTTTTAGTAGAACAATCCAAGAACTACTGAAAATCTTTAATGTGAAGATGTCACTGAGTACAGAAAATGGAGAAATCATTACATCCCATGAATATAACTCCACCCATGTCATAATCTGTGGATTGAACTTCCTTGTGATCTTCATGATACTCCCTCTAGTGGAATTTGATGTAATTCATGTCATGGATTGGCTTTCCTTATATAGAGCCAACATTAATTTCCATGAGAGAGCAATCACTCACCATGCAGAGAATCGACCAACGATTCTATACAAGTGCAAGGAGAAAGATGAATCTTATTTAGCTCGATATTCTCAAGAATGGATATTACTACCCTATAGTCATGCGTATTTGGACCAGATGATTGAATCTATGGAGGTAACATTCTTTGAAGACATGCCTATTGTTAGGGAATTTGCTGAGGTGTTTCCCGAGAAGTTTCCTAGTCATCCTCCTAGAAGAGATGTTGAATTCTCAATAGATCTTATATTTGGGGCATTGCCAATATTCAGTAATCACTATAGAATCAGTGTTGTGGACCTTTAGGACCAGAAGAAACAACTACAGGAAAATTTGGATAAAGGGTTTATACACCCAAGTTCATCAACATGGGGTACACTAGTCCTCTTCATCAAAAATAAGGATGGGTCAACACAACTTTTCATCAATTATCGTGAGCTTAACGAAATCTGGATAAAGAACAAGTATTCCCTCCCATTAATTATTTACATTTTTGATCAGCTACGTGGATAATAATACTTCTCCAAGGTGGATTTGCGGTTGGGATATTATTATGTATGGATAAAGAAGGAAGATATCCCCAAGGCTACTTTTCGTACAAGATATGGGCACTATGAATTCATAGTAATGCCTTTTGGACCCACTAATTTTCTATCAATCATCATCAACTTGATGAATAGATTATTTAGGGTTTACCTCGACAAATTTTTTGTAGTCTTTATGGATGATATTTTTATATACTCTAAATCCAAGTAGGCTAATGAGGATCTTCTAAAAAATGTACTAGAGACCTTGTGGAAGGTGAATCTCTATTCAAAGTTCAACAACATTGAGTTCTGGTTGAAGGAGGCCACATTCTTGGGCCATATCATCACAAGCAATGGGATATTTGTGGATCCCACCAAAAAAGATTCAATTGAGGGATGGCTAAGGCCAACATCAGTAATAGATAGCCACAACTTCTTTGTATTAGCTGGATATTTTTAATGATTTGTGAGAAATTTATCTTGATTGGACAACCCTCTTACCAAGCTAACACTGAAGAGAGTAATGTTTTATTAGAGTGATGAATGCGAAGAAAGCATCAAGGAGTTAAAAACAAGGCTTATCAGTGCACCCATGATCACTTTACCCACCAGTGGAGAACTATTTGTGGTATTCAGTGATGCTTCAAAGAAGGGCTTGTGTTGTGTGTTGATGCAAAATTATGACATAATTGCCTTTTCATTAATGAAATTGAATGTTCATGGGCAGAATTATCCATAACATGATTTGGAGTTGGCTTTGGAGATTTTCAGTTTAAAAATTTGGTGGAATTGTCTCTCTGGGGATCTGTGTCAAATTTATACAGACCACAAAATCCTCAAGAATATATTCACACTGAAATTGTTGAACATGTGTGAACAAAGATGGTTATAGATGATCAATTACTATGACTACCCAATCCATTACCCCCCTGGGAAAGCGAACAAGTTGGAAGATGATCTATGTAGAAAGGACCTAGTAATTCTATCATTTATGAGAATTGAGAAGAACCTAATCATTTTAGATTTTATGAATATAGACATGGGAATCATAAATAAGGGAACACCATAAATCCTTTCACAAATTATTCCTCAATCATCTCTTTTGGAAATATTAAACGATGCTCAATAGGATGATGTGGGAATTCAAAAGAGAGTGGAAGATATCAGAAAAGGAAAATCCTCAGTGTTCAATGATAATGAAGAAGGAATTGGGAGATTTTGGAAATCACTATGTGTTCCATCATGTCCAGAGATGAAGAAGGATATTTTGGATGATACACATAGTTAAAATTTCTCAATTCACCCAGGAAACAGAAGGATGTTTCAAAATCTGCAAGAGTATTAATAGTGGGATAATATGAAGAATGAGATCACTATGAATTCATAAAAGTTCCTGGTGTGTTAAAATTGAAGGCAAAGAGGCATAAGTCTAAGGTGATCATGCAACCATTTCCCATACCACCATTGAAATGGGAGAACATCCCCATGGACATTGTCATCTGACTTTTGAAGACATCCAAAGGAAACATTGAAAATTGGGTTGTTGTGGATTGTCTTACAATGTCTGCACACATTATTTCAATTCATAAGGATTTATCATTGGATTAGATGGAATTGATATATACTAGGGAAGTGGTAATGCTGCACAGAGTACCACTATTTATTGTATTTGATCGAGATCCAAGATTCGCCTCTATGTTTTTGAAGAGTCTTCAACAAGCTCTGGATACTGAACTGAACTTCAGTATGGAATATCATCCTCAAACTGATGGCCAATCTGAGCGAACTATTCAGAAACTAGCGGATATGTTAAGATCATGTTATATTTACTTAAAAGGAGGGGGGACCAACATATTCCACTAGTTTTATTCTCTTATAGTAAAAATTTATACTCGATCATCTAAATGAAACATTATCAAGACCTATATGAGGACAGGTTCAAAACACCGGAATTTTGGGTTGATGTTAGTGAACGTAAGCTGATAGGACCAGAAATGGTCGATGAAATGGTGGGGAAGGTAAAAACCATTCAGTACCATATTAAACCATCCTAGAGTCGACTGAAGAGTTATGCAAATAACTATCGACAAGACCTTGAGTTTAATGTTGAAGACATGGTATTTCTATGCATATCTCCATGGAAGATGGTCATGATGTTTGGAAAGAAAGGGAATTTATGTCATTGGTACATTGGCCCCTTCGAGATTCATGATCGTCAATGGGCTATGGCCTATTGACTAGCACTTCCAACCACAATGGCCAATTTACATGATGTCTTTCAGGTATCCCTCATAACGAAGTACACACCAGTCCCTTCACATATACTCTCTTCAGAGGTAGTACAATTAGTGGATGATCTTTCTTATGAGGAGAAAACCGTGAAGATCGTAGATCATAGATAAAATGTTATATGAAATAAGACAATTCCCCTCATCATGGTGTTGTGGTGAAACTACAAGTTTCAAGAAGCGACGTGGGAATCAGAGGAAGTTGTGAGGCAAAGTTACCCCCGTTCTTTTTAGAGTGGGAATATGAAATTTCGAGGGAAAAATAAATTAATGGGGGGATATTTTAACAGCCAAAAAAATTCATTAATGGAAATTAGTCTTTATCTAACTAAAAGTTTTATTATGTTTATATAAAATTTTATCATTATTGGTTTTATGTTTCTAGATTTTAAAATACCATTATGAATTGTGACAATTTCTAATATAGTTGTTGAATAGTTATCACATGATTAGTATAAATAAAAGGCTATAATAAATCCAATTTACTTAGACAAAGGAAATGATGGCCTCATCTAGTTGAATTTTCCTGTAATAAGCTCATTTGTTGGAGCTCATAAAAGATGTGGCAACATTGGGCTTCACTCTTGACCAAGCCCAAGCCGATCCTTAACACTTTAAGCTTGAGTGGAACCAACTATTGGAGAAGTGGAAGTTAATAGAGATTACATCCCGAGTGATTTATCAAAGGCACCCCAAGAGTCCTTCACCATCACACACCTTACACTTCGGTATTATGCAGTTGTTATAATCGGTTATGTAAATGACCCTTGCAAATTTTCTTTGTACATTATTTGTTGTATAAATAATGTGCATTCATTTTATTATTGTTAGTTTGTAAATAGTTTTAAAAGAACAAATAGTATTTTTAGTTAATATTCCACTAAGATATCTACTTTGATGAACTAATGGATTTTTATTTAAATAATATTTTAATAAAATATTTTTATATTTAAATTAATATTTGTTAAATATAAATGATTTCATAATTTTATGACTGCAATTGTAATATTTATTAATGTTTGAGAGATGTTTTTGTCAAAACCCATGATTTTTTAGTAAATGTCGGTTTTTGTTTTAAAAGTAAAAATTCATTAATTTATAAAATTATTTAGATAAAATGAAAATTATTTTTGGAATCCGGATTTCGAAATTATCCATTGGTGAATTTTTCATAATTTTTTGAGACAGTCAAATTTTGGGGTAAAAATTAAAAACCTTTTAAATATATAATGTGTTTTTTGACATCATAATGACCCAATAGTGATGTAATAAAATATTATAAACATTATGTTCGTCCAATATGTAATTTAACCTTAAAATAATGTGATTTTATATTTTTTTTATTTTACATAGCTTTAGACAACCCTTCAAGGCTTATAAAACATTTTGTCTTTTTAATTTGTTATCCGGGAGAGTGTGACTCAAATCCACATAAGAAAACCTATTATTTTAACAATTTCTGACATTTTCCTCATAAAATATTTTTTCCCACTCCCCTTAGAAGATATTGTGGGATGAAACAGGGGTCTGTTTTATGGTTTTGATTAGTTTAATGTGAGGTGTCCCAAAACTAAATAATAAAGAATTCCCTCTCCATTTTTATATAAACCCCACAAAGATCCCACTTTCTTTTCACTAAAATCCATTAGATTTAGACCAACCCCTGACCTCCTATCTCTAAAATCCTCCCAATGTACTTCCTAGATCCCATTAATCCTCTCTCAAGCCTCTCTCAAGCCTTTCGAATCACACTTCCAAGTAAGGGATTTCTTCCTTTCACATTTTTGTCCAATTTTTATTAAGTTGTTATGACCTTTTGTTTTCAGTTAAAAATGTTGGGGTATGGTTTCACACATCACCCATATTGTTTTTTTTGTTTGGATGATGGGAGACACCTTTTTATATCATTAATGCCATCCATGTACACATGTTACCGTGTCAAAATTCTTAGAGGGATTTCTCTCTCATTTTTTACATCCAAGTAATTCTTTTGTATTATGCATCTAAATTCCATAAACTTCGTTTGTAAATGTATCTATAAAACCCCACTACTCTCCATTTAATTTATATATGACTAGTCACCATTTTCAACCTCATAAACCATTTTCATGAAACCTTATGTCACGTCGTTGGCCTACCGAAATTGCACCACGTTTTTCCAAGCCAAGATCATTGTGTAGTGAATACCATAGCCATGTATTTATCAAGGGTATTCACATTTATGAACATATATAAATTCAATGGTACATTCATCTATTTATTCGATATTAATTAATCGTGGAATAAATTATGATTTTCATTAATTCCATTTATATGATCCATGTGGCACACTTATTCATTAAATGAAATGTTTCAGAATGGGGCGCCCTAACATGGCTCCAACGCATTGGGTAATGTATAGTATCATGATACATCATGTGAAATGAGTGTCTAATCATGATAATTCAATAGCAATGAGGGTTTACTTGTGCTTCAAATGTAATGAGGATTTACTTATGTTCCATATACAATGGGCCTAGGCTCATGCTAAAATATATGTTATGTGTTGTTGCCACATTTCAATGTTATGATTATCAAGATTTATCATGCCTTTATGTTCATTTTTCTAATCTGCTCCATTGATTTCCCTATTGTCTAACATGTATTTTATTACTCATGTTATTCCATGTTTATTCCCATAATGGGATTTATAGATCACCCTTTTCTTATGCATGTCCTCAGGTTATCTAATGCAATGCAAAGTACGAGGGAATGCAGTGGTCATGTAAAGGATGTTTTCACTAAAGATGCTGTGTGTTTTATGTTCTATGATGTTATGTAATGTTCCTAATCCCCAAATATGCTATACCTCTCGATCTTCTATGTTGTATCAATTGAATATTTTTTTATAATAAATCAGGATTAAGATTGTAATAAAGAGAAGGGTCATTGTAATATAAAAAACTTCCACAAATTCATTCAACATACAATATCCTATGCTGAAATAATTTCCTGCAAACTACTTCCTCCACATAAAAAACTCTTTCCCATGACCCATTTCCTTTATCTAATCCTCCTTCATGAACACTTTATACATCACTTAATTCATCCTCAGTGTGATGATATTTTCTATTGAAAATCACTCTCACATAATGATTTTATTATGGTCCTTTATATTTGTTGAAAATCGGAATATTTTTCTAATCATATTTCTATAATGTTTTTATGTGCTACAACATTCACCATATAATACACTACTCGCATGAACCATTTTTTCTCCGCAATATGCGTAGTTCTTTTTCTTCATTGTGGTTGAAAATTATTCTATATGAAAATCACCGCCACTCAGTAGTGAATGACAATCCTTCATAATGGAAAAAATATCCCATGAAATGTGATCCTCCTATGAACCATTTTCCTTACACGATTTACGTAAATTGATTTATGGTCTGCATAGCACTACTACGCAGAATCCTTGTATTACTGATTTTATATCGCCATTAGCTAATCTTTCTTTGTAATCACTGAAGTATCCATCATAGACAAGGAACTGTAAAATCCGTTGTGGAAAGTATTCCCTTCCAAAAACTAACTCCCAATTTTGAGTCCCAAATATTTGGAAAACACTATGAAACAACATAACCTTAAAAATATGCATCAACAGAACTCCAACTAAATAGATTCATAGTCATTGAAACATCATCAATGCGTCAAACATCATTAACAAAAATTCACATTATTACAAAACCAATCAATTATATTAATCATAAACCCCATTAGTCATTATATTTAATCATTTATTGATCCCATATAACATCATCAAATTTTATGAGTAATGTATTATAAATTATTTGTCTTCTAGCCACATCATTATTTCCAATCAAACCTAAAAATGATTATAACTATCTTTTATCCCCTATTACATTATAAATCTTACATCACATGTTCTCCAAATAGCTTTTGATTTTTTTGAAATATAAATCATCAAAGCATCACCATATTTTGAAAAAAAATTTACAATGCGAATCGTTATATCCTTTTTTACAACTAAGGACAAAACTCATGAAAACTAACCTTTCTTACTTCTAAAATCATTTCCATAGAATATAGTCCCAAAAATTCCCCATTTAGAGTTATTACAAATGGTATCTTAGATACCACATCCACATTATTGTTCCATTAACTGTATATTGATTTATTTTCAAGGATAATTTCACAATCACTATATTTATAATCATTATTATATTATCCTATACATAGAATTATCACACTTGGATTTAAAAAATATTTGAAATCCTACTATCCGAAAATAAATAAAACCATCCATTTGATACCAACTACAAATATTGATGAAAATCATATATAGAGATTACATATTTTTGATTAATATTCAAAATATATCCCAAATAAACATCACAATGAATTATGAAGTTTTAGCTTACATGGAAACTAGATACATAAAATTATTATTTATGTACAATATCTTTGAATATAAACATATTTTATTATATAAGGTACCAAATTAGAATCCTCATTAGTAGTACCCTTTCTTAGAAACCGTTGAGAAATTTAAATAGAAATGAGTGATAATAGATACTTAATTATGGTAAACATGGGAGATATCAATGAATTATTATATGTAATCATATCATGAGCCTAAAGGTATGAGAAAATGTAACAATCAAAAGAAAATCAAACCCAATAATTCATAGATATAAATCACGATTCATGTCATAAAACATTATTATATCATAGAATTGTGGAATCCTTATAAAATAATTCACGATCCATGAGTTCAAATCAAAAAATTGTGAAATTTTTGTAAGCCTGTATAATAGTACCTTGAATAGAAACCATGTCATTGGTCAATGATATCAATCAAGGCAACTACCTCACTATTGATCCATAATCACCACATATTTCCCATATCACAATGGATTAATAATCACTACATTTTTTCCTAGAGTAGGTAAAGAATATCATCAAATTAACTACAATTATCACATGATATACAGGGATTTAATAAATTAATTTTGGGTATATAAAACTCTCAGATCACCTAGAAAATTATTACAACCATATATATGTGCACTACATGAACGTAAAACATTCATCCTATAATTATTTCATAACCCATGGAATATAAATATTTTTCTTAACCATAATACCATAACAAAAAATTCAATACATAGATAGATTAAATTTTTTACCAATGTATTTTGACCTTAGTATCTTATAAAAAATGAAAAAGATAATATCTTAGATGAGAAATTACATTAAATTATTATTCAAATGTTTATATATAAAAATAATAAAACAAAATTTCCTTTAAATACATTTTAACACATAAATTTGATAATACCAAGAAAATATTTTCTTTAGAAATTAAACAAGGAAACATGTAAAAAAATATAAAAATAATAGCGTAGTGAGGATGGGGGGGGGGAATTATTTCTTTCAATATATGTCCAAAGAAAAAAAAATTCAACCCATTTATAAAAATTCCCAAATATCTTTTTCAGATAGATTTTAGAAACACATCATTTAAAAAATTAAAAATAAAGTTATAGGTAGTTATAATGAAGACTTTGAAAAATTTCAATTATGGTTAAAAACATTCATAAAATAATTCAAAATGGAATGGGAATGGAAAAATGTGTTCATGAATTACAAAGGGAATAATGTATACTTTTCTTTAAAAACATATTCTCATTCGTTTTAATTTCTAATGGGAGAAAAATAATAAAATATAAGTTAAAATTACACGAATAAATAGAAAGAAAAATAAAATATATAGGGCTCAAAAGATAATAACAACAAAATTTCATCAATATAAATTTATAACACAAAATTATAAAATAAAATAGATTGTAATTTAAACCCTTAGCTCAAGTCAGATTTATTTCACAAGTTGTCTGACCACTTGTATAATAAGATAATTTTTTATATAATTATATAAAAATAACATTTATATAATTGAAATATCATATATGATTAAATTATAAAACATCACCAATGATTTGTTAATTTATATTTATTTCAATTTTTAATTTTCGGTGTAAACTATTTTAGTTTTCTAGGTTGTTTTATATTAAAAGATCTAATACATTCAAATTAATTATTGTTAAATAATCTATAGAATTATAATAATTTTAAAAATATTATATACATATATAGTATATGAATATTTATAATCATACATAAAATGTATATATACAATAATTCGTGAAATAATTAATGGAGATGATAGTTAATATACAGTTGTGACATCATATTCTTCTTCTAATAAATATATGTAAAAAAAGATTAAAAATAATTTATCATTAAATAATAATATATATTTCATAAATATGTTATATATTCACTAAATCTATACATTCTAAATAGACTTGTATGGAGGTGATGAAAAATGAATAATATTTCTCCATAGAGGTGGTAAACCACATATACACATGGGTGATAATATCATTTCTCATATGATGGATAGAAGGAGGATATAGTTATCAAAAAATTAAAATAAAATTACAATATAAGTATGATACTAGATTCATCATGTTATTATGGATAAAATAAAATTATTGTAGAAGGGAAAACGATATAGAATTGAAAGTGATTAATTAAGAACTATACCTCTTCTTCCTAAAATGTCATTAAGTTTATACCTAAATACTTTTTAGAATGGTATTATGAGCATACCATTAGCTCTATGAAATTGGGATGTGTGTTAAGATGGTATAGGTTTTTGTATTTTATTTAAAGACCACAATTATAGTATCTCAAAATAGGTGGTTGATTTTTTATATTATCACTATATACAAGAAATCACATGCCAAAGGACAAAATAGTTTGTTAGACATGTTAAACTAGAAAAAAACATGAATTTCACAATAATAATATTAAATTAAATGAAACATAGAATTATTTTTTAGAATCATATTATTATTTTTGTCATATTTCATCATATCAATCATCAAACATTTTCTTGGTATCCTGTAAAAAATGAACCCTAAGAAATGGTTGAGTTCCAATGCTTAGTAAGTGTATGTGTACAACCATAGGTGTCATGAAAAAAATAAGAATTAAAATTCAGAAAGTTACATAAATGAAAAAATATTTTATTTATGAATTAATTTGAGAAAAATATGGTAGGAATAGAGGATGATCAAATAATTAATATAAAAAAACACATGAGCTCATATCATACCCCTGAATATTATAACAAACTGAATAATCATATGAAAGTCAATAACTAAATCCATAATGATGGAATCTATATATCTATACATCTAAAACATATAATTAATGCCTCATTCCAAAATATCTAATAAAAATTTGTAAGGAATCAAACAATACAAAATATAATTTATCTCAATATACCCACCGATATTACATCACAAGATTTTTTGGTATGTATATTTTTAAATTTAATCACTTTGATAGAAAATATAAACTAAACACTAAATTTAAACTAAAACTGATATACAATTAAATAAAAATATTTTAACGTGACCAATATAACATAATATCTAAATCTGAAAAAAATGAATAGTATTAACCATATTATTGAATTTATATAATATATAATTAATATAAAGAATTTTTCATTCATCTAGATGATTTTAGAGGAATAATTTAAGATATAATACAATTTTTAACCTTATAAGTCTCTATTTTTCTAAACGCGGTTTTACCGACCTTTAATAGAGAACATAGTTATAATTCTTTATTTTGAACTTAAAAAAGCTGTACTTTGGATTTGGAATCCTTGGGTCCAAGTTATGTAATTATATTTATTTTATTTTTTGAACATTATGAATAGTAAATTTTGTAATTTTTTATTTACAATGGTTAAGGGTAAATCAAGAAATTAAAGGTAAAAATAATATTATAATTTTATTAAATTACCCTAAAACATGTCAAAATTTCATCGGATATACAATTTTCTATCAAAATCAACCTTAGATTGAAATTATATGATTTTTATGCCACGTTGGTATGAAAATGTAATTTAAATATTTTATTTAAAGATATGCTAAAACATACATACTCATGTTATTTAAAAAATATTATATTTTTAATACATTTTTAGATAGATGATAAATTAGAATATAAATATTCATTTAATGCACAACAAAGTTCTCTTCATCATGATAATTTATTTTTAATTTGTAGATATGAAATATTAAAATTAAACCGTTTCATAATAATGATGTTGTTATTGTTTAATTTATATAAATATCAAATAAATGAAATTAGAAATATAAAAATATAAAAAAATATTATAATTAATTAACCAAAAGAGTTTTATAGATAACATATAAATGATATGGATATATAATAGGTTTTTTATGTTATCATATTGTTTAAATATATTTAAAAAGAAAAATATTTAAATGAATCAAAACTGACATAAATGATATGATAATTTAAATAATTATTTATTAAATGATTGAAAATTTATAAGAATATTAATTTAAAATAACTAACTATAATATTGTTATATTTTTACTCAATGACCTATTTGGTGTTATTTTGGAATTTTATACTTACTATACTAACCCTAATGTATTAATATCAACGTTAATAGAGTATGATTTAAAGGGTTTAACTAAAGGATAATACCGAATGATAAGGTTAATATTATGACCTAAACATGTCTAAAAAATAATTGGTTGATGGGATTTTGGCCCATAATCATATTTTATATGAAACAAATAACCTTTGTTCTATTTTAAATATAAAATAAATTTATATTAATTTAATATTTTAATGGATTCTAAGAGTTCCACTTTCCTCACTTTTAAACATGCACATCTTCCTTCACTTACACACACTATATAGAGACTTTTTGGGTGAGAATAACTAAATTTTCACTTATAAAATTCCATAGAAAAATTCTAGTGGTTTTTTATTCTCAATAGTCCAACCCTAGTGTCATTAAGAGGAGATCCAATGGAGGTTCACTAAAGAAGAGGTAACTGTTTTTACCAACTCCTTCAAAATTATTTACTCTTATACATTATCATCATAGATTTTTCATTAATTAAATAAGATATCAATTATTCAATATACTATTATATATTATTTTTATTATGGTACAACCAAATTCCTCCATTTATACATCCTGCAAAAAATAATATCTCCATGCTTGGGTACGTACTATGTTTCGTCTCCATGTTGGGGTGTAATTTTATTTTCATCACCACCTTATTTGGATGATTATAATGATAAATATAATGAATATAAATAATAAATAGGTCATGATATTGATTCAATATATTTTATATACCCTCCTATTCCTTACCACATTACCATTAAGAGAATGATATCATCGATCATGCATTTTTACTATCAAGAACCATCCCAGATCGACCCAGAACCGGTCACCCGAGCCGGTCCAAAACATGTCCTGAGGGGCGTTCCCGATTCCCCTCAAGATGGAAAATATTGTCGGGCATCATTGTATATATGAGGGAACTATTTAAGACCATGAGATAAAACCATGACCATATAAATAAATAGAACAAACAGATAAAGTATCAAAACAACAACTGAAACTTAAATTAACAAAGAACTGATCTAGATACTGAGTATCACTATGAAGAACAAATCCCAAAACAATACCCCGCTACAATGATATACATGTGACCCATTGGTCACCTCCAACCACAAGCCCAAATCCACTCCCACGTGAATAACCATTATGAAAAATACGAAACAATAGCTAAACCTACAACTGAAATGGTAAAGGAGAGGCGTGAACACAAAAATGCTCAGTAAGGATGCCAAAAGTAAACTACAAAATCCATGTGTTTCCATACCCAATGATTTCTTCTAGTAGAAGTTTGGAAATGAAATTATAAAAATAAGGTTTTACCATTCAAAAAATAACCACACATTCCCACAATGAGAACCAACTCAAGCCATATATTTTTTCAAAAATAGTTTACCATTTTATAAATAAAACAAAACGAGTGATATTAGGGTTATGCAAAATCGAGACAGGTAAACAAAACATACTAAAAATAAATCAGTGTAGCATAAAAATAAACAAGTAATTCGAGCTGAAAATAAACCTGTGTAACATTAAATAAGCAAGAAATAAAATCTATAACCAGGGGCGATCCTGAACATCTCTAGACAACCCCTGGATGCACTCGGTTTGGAACCACCTTCCAGCGTATAGTAAATCCCCATAGTCTATAACCCACTAATCATCCTCATAAGAAAATCAGTGGAAAATCCCTTCTAGCCTATCTATCTACAAGGGGGCACCAACCCATCTAATCGGGAGTGGTGAGTAACCGTCACTCGATAATCAATAAGACACCCAAGAATCCATGGTGGTCTTTTTAATATTGTGTATGTAGGAGGCCCTCACACGAGTGACTCATCTCACCGCACTTGCCTACCCAAAACAGGGACACTTCATATACATTCCCCCTTAAAGGGTTACACTAGACAGGAGAACCCCATATTTATATTTAGTTATTTCACATTAACAATAGGTTCTAACCAGGATTCTATAACATATAAACATTAAAACATTTTAGAAAACATTTATTGTTTCCAACCGAGAACACACATTTATTCCAAATATCATTCCAACAACACTGCTACATTTACAGCGTAGAAAAGGCCTTTTAATTTCAAAACAATCATTCAAACACTTCAAAATTATAAAAAATTCCTTTACCCTTTTCCGACCCACACCAAAACATGTCTCAAACAGAATGGAAAAACCTTAATGATCACATTATAATCCCTGACTTAAAAAACAATTAAAGAAACACTTTAAAAAACCACATCTAAAATAATCCTTATAAATCACTCAAGGGGACTAACTTTTTTTGAAAACTAAAATCCATTTAGTAAAATAAACGTCCAAGAAAACACCAATTACCTTAAAACCATAACTTTCCACCTACTTTATTTTTTGAACATAAAATAATCCAAAAAAAACATTAAACCCTTTAAAACACATTTTAACAGGTTTAATAGGCTATAAAAACATTAAACCATACACACCTGAAATCCTCTTTTGAAATCAAACACACACCAAGAAAACATTTTAAATCCTTGCCCCAAAAAATCTCCATTTACCCATATTATTTTAATGGATCTCCAAATAAAAATGTTAAAACCATTTCAACATTTATAAAAGTGTTTTAATAGAATAACTAATTCTTAACATAACCAATCCATGTTCATTAATAAACAATTCCATTGCAGCATAATAACGGTGATACATTTCATAAGGGAACAATTCATTCTTAAATAAACATAAGAAATTAAAACATGCTTTATAGGTATCATAAAACTATGAAATTTACACTAAAACTCATTTAAAACATATTTATAACAAATCGAATAAATTCTGAATTTATATAATAATTTAAATAAGGGTGTCATAGAGTTGCGAATCTAGTTTATAAATTTATATAAAATGGAAAGAATCAAAGGTCATGTTTTAGGAATGAAAAACATGGAAACACCTACCGAAACATCATGTGATTGGAATGAAACATCAACGGGAGGAAGAACAACGCCTTGCGGAAAAAACACACACATAAAATCCCACGGAAAACCGAGATACATATTTACCCAAACATTTAGGGTCCGTCCAACAATAAATCCTACATAAAAAGCCTTAAAAAAGTGAGAAGGGGAGAGAAAGGTGAAAAGAACATATCACGCCGAAGGGACGTGTAGCCGCCGGAAGAAGTGCAGATGAGAGGAGGAATTCTTGATATTTTAAGGGCAAGATTGCTACATGAGGAAAAATCAGGGAGAGAGGGTGTAATTGGAGACTGAGCTAGTGCAAAAGAGAGAAAAAAAGAATAGAAATAATGGGGGGAGCAGATACGGGTTAGGGGATAAAAAGTGATTAAAATGGGAATAGAGGGGGGGGTGAGAACATAAGATAAAGAGATGGGGTGAGTGGAGAGTGGGAGAGAAAAAAATAATAGAATTATGTGGATATGGGTGGTTTGTGGTGGGTAAAGAAAGGAGGGGGTGATTGGAGAGAAGTGAGTGGATAGTGAAATAAAAAAGAATAGAAATAAATGTGGAAAGACGGGTGATGCATGCAGAATAAATTATTATGGGGATGTGAGTGGAGAGAGGTAGTGTGTGATTGGTAAAATAAAGAGGGGGGAGTGATTGGAGAGACGAAATAAAAATAAATAAATTAATGCTGGAAAGAGGGATGTGTGGAGAGGGGGAGTGCATGAGATAAAAAAGAGGATATGTGTGAGGGAGGGGGAGTGGGGGGGGGGTTAGCGGGGAGTGTGGTGTGAGTGTGAGGTGAGGAGAATAAAAAAAGGGGGACAAAAATCCCTTAAAAAATTAAAAAAAAAATAACAATAACACACAATACGAAATATTAATAATAATTGAGATAATAATAATAATAATAATAATAATAATAATTATTATAATAATTTAAATATTAATATTATTAACAACAAAATTTTAATTATAATATTTATAATAGCTTTAAAAAAATTATATTATCCTAAAAATGCCATTAATTTTAGTAATGATAATAATAATAACAATAAAAAATAATCCATATGATAATTATAATTTTATTTATTTTCTTTTAAATAATAACAAAATTATTAGCAACCAAATAATAATTATATTTATAACCATTTTAATGATAATATGATCATTAGTAATTTTAATAAAAAACATTTTTATCAACCCAAAAATGTTATTATTATTATATCTTAAAATTTTAATTTATTTCATTTTGGTAATGTTTTATTACATTAAGTAATGTGTAATCAAAAGGGCATCCCGGTCGACCGTACGGTTACCACTAACGGTGCAGTTCCCCTGCACCGATCCAAAACTCCCCAAAAATATAAAATAAAAAAAACTAACCATGCACCCAACCCGCACCTTGAAAAGACTAATCAATGCTAAGAAAAAATAAGATAATATTATTTATATGCTCGGGGTGTGACAATTCCCCCCACTACAAAATATTCTGCCCATATAAAGTCACACAACTATAATATAACCAAAAATAATGTTAATGCCCAACCAAAACCATTGGGGAAAAATAATCCTTGAGCTGAATATTCACTCTACAAGTTACACCTGACCGACATAAAGATAAACCACTGCAGAAATCAAGGGGAGAACATGAGAGAGTTCTCCCAAACATAATAATTCCCCTAATGTAATAATTTAGAACTCAAACACAGCACCCTGAGGGAGAAACATGGGAACTCCCAACCAAACCTACTGACTTCTCCACTTGAGCTAAACAGGAACATTGAGACTTAAACGGAAAACCACTATAAGGCCACCCAACATACTAGGGAATAGAAATAAAAAATTCCTTATAACAACACAACTAAAACTAAGAATTCCCAACACTGATCTAAAACTCACCAACACCTCACATCTATGAATGATCACTAAAAAAACCAAGGCCAACCCACACAAGGTCCACACTCACTTTTAAGAAAAACTAACAATTCTAGAGGTCACATTTAGATGAATGTTACTACTCTGATCACAAAAGGATATGTTCATCACACTTTCACCACAAAAGATAAACTTACAATAGCAGGAAAACAAAAACAAGGAAACACTGAATGTCTATTTACATGATTAAAGATAAAGAACCAATAAAGGTCTCACATTCCACTGACACACTGACTATGCGCGAGCTTCAACCCGAGACCTGAGGCTGGGGATCTGATGGATTAAGCCTAGTATGCCTCTCATTCAGACACTAGAATCCCCTGATCAGAACTCCTGCCTCAAACGACGCATCCCACCAAACTTCACCTGGTGACCCAAACAACCACAATGATGACAGGGCTTCAGAGGGATGCGACCTGATAGCTTGAAAAGACCAAACTAGCCATACTGATGGGATGATCTAAGGAATACTGATGAACAAGGTGTTTGGATCAATGAAGATAACCTCTTAGGTAAGGTTCCTCCTGCACACACTGCTCACCAAATAGGGAACCTTGAAAAAAATCAATTATCACCAACTACTCCCCAAACTCCAACGACGATAAGACAACAACCTCCACTAGTCCCAAACATTACCTTTAATAAAACCCGAAATGGCATGAACCTTAACAACCAAGGGAGTTACCAACCACCCAAAGTCACACTCTACTTCCCTCAAGTCATTCCACCACCTCTAAAATAACTCTGTTGCCTCAAAGGGTGGTGACACATTATAGAACCGAAACCTTCTCATGACTCATCGGTAACACTAGGGACCTTACTAGGTGTCATACTCTGAACAACATAAGAAACACATAACCAAACCATCCCTCAATCCAAAACACAATTGAAAAGAACATTCCAACCAAGATAGATGTCCCATAATCCAATTAAATATAAACAGAACCAAAACCCTCCTTTCCAAAATCTCCATTTTCATTTAAATTTCAGAAATGTCTTATCCCGGCCCATTTTTCGAATTCCAAAACCACTTTTCACAAGCTAAAAAACTACTCTTCAAGGAAAAAAATATTTCCAAAACATTTATATATATTAAAACACACCAAAGAAATCCTATGGATCATCACATGCATGTCCATACAATTTCATCCACATCATCCATAAACAAGTTCCCCCACACACTTATCGTACACACCCACACACATGTGATCTTCCATAAAGTGTACCAAAGGCCACATAATTTCTTCATCAAATCCCAAGAATTTACTTAAACTCTTCTAATATTAAATCTCTCTTTACCGATTTAAAACAATTTTAGAAAAAAACATTTTAATTTAAAACCCCGCTTTCATTTCCAAATTAATGCTTTCACCATCTAGAACCAAGAAATGTACAACTTACAAATAACCACAGAAATGAGGAAATAGCAGTTAAACATAACCAAGTGATATGGTAGTGTGCCACGCCCCAAGTAATAATCAACAAATAAAAGGAAATAAAATTGGGCACTTGGACTCTACAAGGGTCACTACTCCCTTTGAGGACGCGACGTGACACCAACTTGCTTCTGTTGCCATCCCTCAATCCAAAACAAAGCCACAAGACTCAAAACATAAACTACCCATGGAAACTCAAGGTTCTAAATGAGAAAGGGTTAATGAAACCCTTACCACACGTACCTATTGAGTCCAGATAGTCCTAATTTCCATCTACCAAACACCCCAAAAAATAAAGGCCTCCACTGCTACCATTTTGTCACAAACCATCCCCGATTGACCCTGAACCGGTCACCCGAGCTGGTCTGTAACATGTTCTGAGGGGCGTTCCCAATCCCCTCAGGATGGAAACCTGTGCCATGCATCAAAGTATAAACAATGGAACAATTTATGCTCAATAGATAAAATAAGGACCAAGAAAATATGTTTATCAAAGAGATAATGAAGAAAAACAACAACTAAAACTTAAATAACAAATGAATATATCCTTATAAAATGTATCACTAAGAAGAACAAAACCAAAAAAAAGACCCCACTACAATGATCTCTGTGTGACCCATTGGTCAACTCCAACCACAAGCCCAAAACTGCTCCCATATGAACAGACACTATGAAAAATATTGAACAATAGCTGAACCTGCAACTAAAATTGTAAAGGATAGGCATGAGGAAAAAATTATCTGTAGGGATGCTAAAAGTAAACAAATGAATCTATGTATTTCCTTACCCAAAGTTTTTTGATGACACAAGTTTGGAAATACAATTTTTAAAATAAGGTTTTCTAGTTCATACAAAATAACACCACTTTCCCACAATGAGAACCAACTAATGCCATATATTATTTCAAAAATAGTTCAACATTATATAAATAAAACAAAACAAATGATATTAGGGTTATGAAAAATGGAGACAGGTGAATAATAAAAACTAAAATTAAAGTAGTGAAGTAGAAAAATAAACAAGAAATTCGAGCTGAAAACAAACTAGTATAATAGAAAATAATCAATAAATACAATATTTAACCATGGGAGATCCTGAACAACGTTGGACAAACCCTGGATGCACTCGGTTCAGAACCACCTGCCTGCATATGGTGAATCCCAATAGTCTATAACCCACTGATCTCCCTTATGAAAAAACAGCAACAAATCCCACCTGGCCACTCTACAAAAAGTGGGGGCACCAACCCATCTAATCGGGGCTTGTTAGTAACCATCAGTTGATAATCTATAATATTCCCAGGAACACATGGTGGTTATAGTAATACTGTGTCAGAAGGAGTCCCTCTTACACATGAATCATCTCACTTCACTTGCCAAACCCAAACACAGATTCTTCCTATATATTCAACCACAAAGGGTTACACTAGATAGGAGCACCCCATATACATATTTTGTTATTTCACATTAATAAAATGTGCCAACCGAGCTTTTATAACATATAAACATTAAATCATTTTAGAAATGTTTAATATTTCCAACCGAGCACACAAATTTATTCAAAATATCTAGAAAACACCACTATTACATTTACAACTCTAAAAGGCCCTTATATTCTAAAAAATAATTCCGGAACTTCACAAATATAAAACAAGATTTTACCCTTTTCCGACCCACACCAAATCATGTCTCAAACCGAAAGGCAAAAACAATAAAGAACACATTATAAACTAAGATTTCCAAAACACATAAAGAATCACTTTACAAAACCACATTTAAAATAATCTTTATAAACCACTGAAGGGAACCATGTTTATTTGAACACTAAAATCCATTTAAAAAACAAAACGTCCATGAAAACACCAGTTACCTTATACCATAACTGGCCACCTATATTATTTATAGAACATTAAGCAATCCAAAAAAAATTAAAACCATTACAAATTTTTTTAACACATTTAGTAGTCTATACCAATATCAAACCATACGCACCTGAAACTATATTTTGAAATCAAACGTACACCCAGAAAACATTTTAAAGCCTTTCCCCAAAACATCACCACTTACACACATTAGTTTAAAGGAACTCCAAAAAAACATTGAATCTAATTAAACCTTTACAAAAGTGTTTTAACATAATAAGTAAGTCATAACACAACAAATCAATGTTCATTAATAAATAATGTCATTGCAACATAATAACGGTGATACATTTCATAAGGGACCAATTCCTTCATAAATAATAATAAGAAATCTGAAATAGCTTTCGAGGTATCATAAAACTAAGAAAAATACACTAAAACACATTTAAAACCTATTTTTATCAAATCAAATAAATTCTAAATTGGAATAATAATTTAAATAAGGGTTTCATAGAGTTTTGAAACTAGTTTATAAATTTATATGAAATGGAAAGCATCAAATAAAATTCTTTAGGGAAGAAAAAATTTGAAACACCTACCAAATCCTCGTGTTGTTGGAATGAAACATCAACGGGGGAAGAACGAACCTCCGCAGAAAAAAACACACCTTATATCTAATGAAAACCCAAGATTCATATTAAAACTAACATTTAGGGTTCTGCCAACAATAAACCCCACATTAAAACCCAAAAAAAAATGATTGAAGAGAGGAGGAAAAGGAAAAGAGAACATATCGTGCCTGAGGGAGGAGAAGTCAGTGGAGGAAGCACTGGATGGGAGGAGGCGTTCTTGAGAGTGTAAGGGGAAGAGGGATGAGCGAGGGAAAATCTAGGAGAGAGGGTGTAAGTGGAGAGTGGGAAAGTGTGTGGGAGACAAAAAAAGAATATAAATAATTGGGGGAGAAAATATTGGTAATGAGATGAGAAAAGTGGTTAAAATGGGGAGGGGGTGGGCACATAAAATAAAGAGATGGGGTGAACAGACAGTGGGATATAAAAAAATAAAAGAATTATGGGGATAAGGGTGGTGAGTGATGGGTACAGAAATGAGGGGAGGTTATTGAAGAGAGGTGAGTGGTGATAGAATTAAAAAAAAAGAAAAATAAATATGGAATGAAGAGTGATGTGTGAGTAATAAATGAAAGTGTGAGGTGAGTGGAGAGAGGTAGTGGATGATAGATAAAATAAAGAAGGGGGGAGTGATTGGAGGGAGGAAATAAAATTAAATAAATTAATGGAGGAAATAGGGATGAGTGGAGAGAGGGAGTTCATGAGATAAAAAAGGAAGATAAGAGTGAGTGAAGGGGAGTGGGGTGTGCATGGGGGGTTAATGGGGAGAGTGGTGCGAGTGTGAGGCATGGTGAATAAAAAGAGAGAGAATAAAACCCATTAAAAAATTAAAATAAAATTAACCATAACACATAATAATTTTTAGTAATAATAGTGATTAATATAATAATAATAATAATAATAAGTATAAGTATAATAATAATTTAAATAATAATAATGACAACAAAATTTTAATGACAATATTTATAATAATTTTAAAAAAATTATATAATCATAACAATGCCATTAATTTTCTTAATGATAATAATAATAACAAATAAAATTATAATGATAATCAAAATTTTATTTATTTTCTTTTAAATAATTAAAAAATTAATTGCAACCAAATAATAATTTTATTTATAACCATTTTAATGATAATAAGATAATTAAAAATTTTAATTTCAAAAATCATTTTTATCAACACAAAAATGTTGTTATAATTATTATATCATAAACATTTAATTTATTTCATTTTGTTAAATTGTTAAAACTTTATGTAATGGGTAACCACAGGAGCATCTGGGCCGACCGTACAGTTACTACCAACCGTGTGGTGCCCACACATCGATCCGAAAATCACCAAAAACAGAAAATGTCCGAAAAAAAATTTAACCATGGACCCAACCCGCACCTTGTAAAGACTATAAAAATCCATGAAAAAATAAGATAAAATAATTTGAAGGCCCATAGTGTGACATGTATGGCCTACTGTCTCAAGGACATTGTGAGATTCATTCTCCATGTTTTCCTTTCATGAATTATTATGAAAATGTATATGATGAGTGAATACTATAATTGGGTCAACACACTTTTGCATCGATTATCGTGATTATAACAAAATCACGATAAAGAACAAGTATCCTCTTCAACGAATTGATGACTTGTTTGAGCAGCCGTGTGGATCACAATACTTCTCCAAGGTGGATTTTCAATCAGGATATTATCAAGGAGGGTGAAGAAAGAATATATCCCCAAGTCTTCCTTTCGTACAAGATACGGGAACTATGAATTCATAGTAATTCCTTTTAGTCTCACTAATTCTCTATCAATCTTCATGGACATGATGAATATAGTCTTTGGGTTTTATGTCAACAAATTTGAGGTAAACTTTATAGATGATATTTTGATATACTCCAAATCCAAGGAGGATCGTGAGGAGCATCTAAGAACAATACTAGAGACCTTGCGAAAGGAGAATCTCTATTAAAAGTTGAGTAAGTGTGAGTTCTTGTTGAAGGAGGTCTCATTCTTGGGTCATATAATCGCAAAAAATGGGATATATGTGGATCCCTCCAAAACAGATGCAATTGAGGGATGGATGAGGCCAACATTAGTAATAGATATCTATAACTTCTTGGGGTTAGTTGGATATTGTCAACAATTTATTATAAATTTCTCATGATTGACCATCCCTCTTACCAAGATAACATAGACGGAAGTAATGTTTTCCTAGAGTGATGAATGCGTTGAAAGAATCAAGGAGTTAAAAAGGAGGCTTATCACTGCACGTGGGCTCACTGAACCCACCAATGGAGAACTTTTTATGGTATTCAGCGATGCTTCGAAGAAGTGCTTGGGCTGTGTGTTGATGTAAAATGACAAAGTCATTGCCTATGCTTCAAGGCAATTGAATGTTCATGAGCATAATAATCCAACATATTATTTGGAGTTGGATATGGTGATTTTCAATTTAAAAATTTGGGAACATTATCTCTCTGGGGAGAAGTGTGAAATATATATAGACCAAACAAGCCTCAAGTATATATTCATACAGAAAGAGTTGAACTTGTGCCAATAATGATGGTCAGAGATGATCAATTACTATGACTACACAACCCATTACCACACTGGGAAAGCGAACAAGGTGGTAGATGACCTATGTAGAAAGGACCCACCAATTCTATCATTTATGAGAATTGAGAAGGACCCAATCTTCTTAGATTTGATGAAGATATACATGGGAATCATAAAGAAGAAAATATCATCAATCCTTTCGTAAAAGATTCCTCAATAGTCTCTTTTAGAATTGTTAAATGATGCTCAAAATAATGATGTGGGAGTTCAGAAGAGAGTGGAAGATATCAAAAAAAGGGAATCCTTGGAGTTTAATGTTAATGAAGAAGGAATTGGGAGATTTGGGAAATGAATTTTTGTTCCATCATGTCCATAGCTGATGAAGGATATTTTGGATGATGCACATAGTTAAAATTTCTATATTCACACAGGAAACACAATGATATATCAATACCTCCAAGATCATTATTGGTGGGATAATATAAAGAAGGATATCTCTGAGCATTCATAATAGTTCCTAGTATGTTACCATGTGAAGGCAGAGAGGCAGAAGTCTAAGGTGATGATGCAATCATTGCCCATACCATCATGTAAATGGGATAATGTCACCATGGACTTTGTCACCAAACTTCCAAATACATCCAAAGTAAACAATGCAATCAGGGTTGTTGTGGATCATCATACAATGTCTTCACACATTATTGCAATTCGGGAGGATTTCTCATTTGATCAGCTGGCAAAAATATATATCCAGGAAGTGGTAAGGATGCATTGATTTCCACTATCTATTGTATTTTATCGAGATCCAATATTCACCTCTTTGTTTTGGAAGAACCTTCACCATTCTCTGGATAATTAACCAAACATCCGTACGACCTATCATCCACAATATGATGGCCCTTCTGAGTGAACTATTCAAACACTAGATGATATGTTAAGATCATGTTCTATGGACTTCAAAGGATAGAGGGACCAACATCTTCCACTGGTTTTATTCTCATACTATAACAGTTTCCTCTCGAGCATCTAAATGTCACATTATCAAGCCCTGTATGAGAAGCGGTGTAGAACACCGACATTTTGGGATGAATTCGGTGAATGTAAGCTTCTAGGACCAGAAATGGTCGATGAAATGGTGGAGAAGGTGTACACCATTCATCAGCATATTAAAGCATCCTAGAGTCGACAGAAGATTTTTGCAGATAACCGTCGATGAGACCTTGAGTTTAAAGTTGAAGACATGGTATCTTTACGCACATCACCATGGAATAAGTTCATGAGTTTTAGAAATAAATAGATGTTATGTCCTTGAATAGCACTTCCAACTACCTAGGCCGATTTAAATGTTGACTTTCATGTATCGTTCTTATCTAAGTACACACCAGACCCTTCACATATACTCTCTTCAAATGTATTATAGCTATATGATGGTCTTTCTTATGAGGAGAAACCAGTGAAGATCATAGATCATAGAGAAAAAGTTTTAGCAAATATGGCAATGCCCTTCGTCAAGGTGCTGTGGAGAAACGAAATGTTTTTCAGAAGAAATGTTGGAATCATAGGAAGTAATGAAGAAAAGTTACCCATGTTTGTTTTAGGGTGGGAAAAGGAAATTTCGAGTGTAAAATTTCTTTAGGGGGAAGATTGTAATGACCCCAAATTTCACTAATGTATATTTTTCTTGATCTAATTAAAGTTTTATTATGGTTATATAAAATGTGATCTTAATTGGTTTTATGTTTCTGTATTTTAAAACACCATTATGAATTGTGAACATTTCTAATATAGTCGTTGAACATTGATCACATGATTACGATAAATACATGAATTTAACAAATCCAATTTACTGAAACAAAGGAAACGATGGCCTCATCCAGTTGAATTTCCCCCTATAAGCCCATTTTTTAGAGATCAGAAAGGAGGTGGAATCACTGGTCTTCACTCTTGACCAAGTCTAAGCCGAGCTTGAAGACTTTAAGCTTGAGTGGAACCAACTATGGGAGAAGTAGAAGCTAATATAGATTGCCTCTCAAGCGATGTTATCAATGCAACCTCAAGAGTCTGTCACCATCACACACCTTACCCTTGGGTCATTTCCGGTGTTGTAAGCGGTTATGTAACAAGACACTAGCACAATTACTTTGTACATTTTTTTTTTATAAAGAATGTGCATTCATTTTATTATTGTTAGTTTGTAAATTGTTTTGAAATCACAAATAGTATTTTGTGTTAATATTCATTAATAAATCTATATTTAGGAATTAATGGATATTTTAAATAAATATTTTTTTATGAAAATAATATTATAATTAAATTTTCTTTTTATTATATATAAATGAACTTATAATTTTATGAATTCAATTGAATTTTTTATTAAGGTTTGAGAGGTTTTTTTTCCAAAGCCTGTAAATCATTGGTAAATGTCGGTTTTTGTTTTAAAAGAAAAAATTCACTTATTTATAAAATTATTTAGACAAAATGTAAATTATTTTTGGAATCATGGTGTCGAAATTATCCAACGGTGATTTTTTCATAATTTTCAGAGACTGTCATATTTTTTGGTAAAAAATAAATATCATTAAAATATATAATATGATTTATGACATCATAATGACCCAATAGTGAGGTAATAAAACAATATAAACATTATGTTCATATAATATATGTTTTAACCTTAAAATAATGTTATTTTAGATTTGTTTTATTTATTTTAGAAAGCATTAGTGAACCCTTCAAGGCATATAAAACATTTTTCCTTTTTAAATTGTTATCCTTGAGAGTGTAACTCACCTCCACATAAGAAACCATGTTATTTTAAGAATTTAGGCCTTTGGCCTTATAAAATATTTTTTTTACTACCCATTTCAAAAAACCTTCGGAAAACACCATTTTATTTTTTTTAATTATTTTATTGTGATGTGTCCCAAACCTAAATAATAATGAATTCATTTTTCCTTTTCTATATAAACACACCCAAGCTCCAACTTTCTCTAAAATGAATGAAATTAGAGTTAGAACAACCCCTGACCTACTCTCTCTAGAATCATCCCAATATTCCCCATGCTCCCAAGAGGCCTCTCCCAAGACTCTCCCAAGCCTTTGGAATCATACTTCAAAGTAAATGATTTCTTCCTTTCTCATTTTTGACCAATTTTCATTAAGTTGTTATGACCTTTTTCAATAAAAATGTTGTGGTACGATTTATGACCTCCCCCACACTTTCCTTTTTATGTTTTGATGATGGGAGACCCCTTTATATCTCATTAATTCATTCCATGTACACTCGTTACCATGTCGAAATTCATGGAGGGATTTCTATCTCATGTTTTACATCCAAGTAATTATATTGTATTATGCAACTAAATTCCATTAAAATTTCTTATAATTGTATCTATATGACTCTCATACTATCCATTTAATTTACATAATATGAGACACCCTTTTATTTTTCATCAACCCTTTTCATGAATCCTTAATTCATGTCATAATGCTGCAGAAATTGCACCACGATTTTCCAAGCCAAGATCATTGTGTATTGAATACCATATCCATGTACCTATGAAGGGTATTCACCATTATAAAGATATACATATTGAATGGTACATTCATCTATTTATTACACATTTATAAATCATTTAATAACCAATAATGTTTCATTTATTCCATTTATATGATCCATGTGGCACACTTATTCATGAAATAAAATGTTTAATAAGAGTGCTCCCTAATAGCACTCCAATGCCTTGGGTTAAGTATAGGTTCATGATACATGAGGTGCAATGAGTGTTGAATAATGCTAATTCATGTGCAATGAGGGTTTACTCGTGCTTCATGTTCAATGATGATTTACTCAGGATCTATATGCAATGATCATATGCTTGTGATAAAATATATGTTAAGTGTTGTTGACACATTTATATGCATTGATTATCATGCTTTATCATGACTTTAAGATCATGTTTCTCTACTGCTCCATTATTATTCCTATTTTCTAACATGTATTGTATTCCTCATATTATTCCATGTTTATTCCCTTACTGGGATTTATAACTCACCCTTTTCTTATGCATGTCCTCTGGTTATCCAATGAAATGCTATGTACAAGGGAATGTAATGCTCATGTAAAGGATGTTTTCAATAAATATGTTGTTTTTTTTTATGTTCTAAGAAGTTATGAAATGTCTCTAAGACCAAAATATGCTAGACCTCTTGATCATTTATGTTGTATTAGGTGATGATTTTTTGTAATAAATCATGTTTAAGTGTGTAATAAAGAGCATGGTTGTTATACTATAGACAACATCCCAAAATTCATTCCACATACAATATCCATAGATGGAATGATCACCTGCAAACTACTTCCTCCTCGAAAAAAAAACTCTTCCCAATGTCCTATTTCCTTTATGGAATCCCCTTTCATGAACACTTCATACATTACTGAATTCATACTTATTGTGATGATGTTTTCTATTGAAAGTCACTCCCAAATAATGATGGGATTATGGTCCTTTATAATGGATTAAAATATGATTATTTTTCTAATCCTATTTCTGTAATGTTTTGATGTGGTACAACCTTCACCTTATAATACAATACTCGCATGAACCATTTTTTCTCCATGTTATGCATAGTTATTTTTTTCACCATGGTTTCAAATTATTCTTTTAGAAAATCACCTCCACTTAGTAGTGTATGAGAAGCCTTCATAATTGAAAAAATATCTCATGAATTGTGATCCTTCCATGAACCATTTTCTATACAATATGTACGTACATTGTTTCATGGTCCGTATAGCACTACTACGATGAATCCTTCTATTGTCATTTTTTCATCGCCATTAATGGGTCTTTCTTTGTAATCAGTGAAGTATCCATCATAGAATAGGAACTGTAATATTCTATATGGAAAATATTCCCTTCCAAAAGATAACTCCCAATTTTGTGTCCGAAATATTTGGAAAACACTAGGAAACAACACCACCTTAAAAATATGCATCGCTATAAATCCAACCAAAGAGATTCACAGTCATTGAAACATCATCAATATATCAAACATCATCAACCAAAATTCAATTTATTACAAAACCAATCAATTATATTCATCATGAACCCCATTATTTGTTATATTTAACCTTTGAGAGATACAATTTAACATCATCATATTTTATGAGTAATGTATTATAACTTTTGTGTCTTCCAGCCACATCATTATTTCAAAACAAACGAAAAAATGATTAAAACTATCATTTATCCCCTTTACATTATAAATCTTTCATCACATGTTCTCTAAACAGATTATAAATTTTTTGATATATAAATCATTAAGGCATCATCATATTTTCAAAAAAAATTACAATGTGAATTATTATATACCTTTTTAAAATAAAATACAAAACCCTTGAAAACAAACCTTTCTTACTTCCAAAAGATTCTCCATATAATATAGTCCCAAAAATTCCCCATTTAGAGTTATTACCTATAGTATCATATGTACCACATGAATATTATTGTTCCATTAACTAGATATTGATTTATTTTCAAGGATAATTTCACAATCACTATATTTCAAATCATTACTATAATTTCCTATACATACAATTATCACAATGGGATTCAGAAAATATTTCAAATACTACTATCTAAAAATAAATAAAACCCTCCATTTGTTACCAAATATATGTATTGATGAAAATCATAAATATATATAACATAATCTTGTATAATATTCAAAATATATCCCAAATAAACAAGACTAAGAATTATGAAGGATTAGCTGACCTGGAAACTAGATACATAAAATAATTATTTATGTATAATATCTTTCATCATAATCATCATTGATGATATAACATACCAAATTATAATCATCATTTTCAATACCCTTTCTTAGAAATTGGTGATAAATTAAAACATAAAAGGTGTTATCATAGATACTTAATTATTGTAAAAATGAGAGATATCGATGAATAATTTTATATAATCATATCATGAGCCTACAAGTATGAGAAAATCAAACAATAAATAGAAAATCAAACCCAATAATTCATAGATCATAATCAAGATTAATGTCATAAAACATTATTATATATAGTTATGGGGAATCCTAAAAATTAAATCATGATCCATGATTTCAAATAAAAAATTATGAATATTTCTAAGACTATAGAATATTACATGGAATAGAAACCATATTATATGTCAATGATATCTATTAAGACAACTGCATTGTTATAGATCCATAATCACTACATCATCCCCATATCACAATGGATTAACAATCACTACATTTTTTCCTAGAGTAGGCAAAGAATATCATCTAATTTACTATAATTATCTTATGATATATAGGGATTTAACAAATTATTTTTTTTGATATATAACTCTCATATCACCTAGAAAATAATTACAACCATACATATGTGCACTACATGAACATAAAACATTCATTTAATCATTATGTCATAACCCATTGAATATCAATAATTTTCTTAACAAAAATATCATAATAAAAAATTCAATACCAAGATAGATTAAATTTGATACCAATGTATCATAACCATAGTATCACATAAAAATACATAATAGATAATATTATATATGAAAAATACATTTATATATTTATTCATATTTTAATATTGAAATATAAATAAACCGCTTTTATTTCAAAAACAATTTAACAAAAAATATATGTTAATACCAAGAAAAGGTTTTCATTAGAAATTAAACAAAGAAACATGTAAAAATATTAAAATAATAGGTTATTGATGATGGGGGAAAATTATTTCATTCTATATATGTCAAAAGAAAAATAATTTTTTTACCCATTTATAAAAAAGTCCCAAATGTCTTTTTCAGGTAGATTTTAGATACCATCTATTTAAAAGATTAGAAATAAAATTAAAGGTACAGAAAATTAAGACTTTAAAATATTTTAATTATGGTTAAATACATTCATAAAATAATTCCAAGTGTATTGGGAAGGGAATAAAATGTTCATGAAATAAAGGGGAAACAATGTATACTTTTCATTAAAAACATTTTTTCATTCATTTTTGGTTTTATGGGAGAAAACTAAAAAAATATATATTAAAATTACTTGAACAAATAGAATAAAAATAAAATATATGGGGTTTGAAAGATAATATCAAAAAAAAAACATCAATAGAAATTTGAAACACAAAATCCTAAAATAAATGAGATTTTAATTTAAACCCTTATCTCGAGTCCGCATTATTTCATAAGCTATCTAGCCTCCTATATAATAACATTAATTTTTTATAATTATATAAAAATAAAATTTATATAATTTCAACATAATTTATTATTCAATTATAAAATATCAACAATTATTTGTTAATATATATTTATTTCAATATTTAATTTTGGGTGTTAACTATTTTATTTTTCCAAATTGTTTTAAATTAAAAGATCCATTAAATTCATATTTATCATGGTTAAATAATCTATAAAATTATAATAATTATATAAATATCATATATATATATATAGTATATAAATATTTATAATCATAGATAAAATTTAGAGATAGAATAATTTATTAAATCATTTATGGAGATGATAGTCAATATGCAGATGTGACAAAATATTCTTCTTCTAATAAAAATAACTAAATAAAGATAAATAATATTTTATCATTAAATAATAATAATCATTTCATAAATATGGTATATATTCACTAAATCTATACATTTTAAACAGACATGTGTGGAGGTGATGAAAAATTAATAATATCGCTCCATGGAGGTAGTAGGCCACATGTACACACGAGTGATAATTAAATTTCTCATATGATGGAAATGAGGTGGGAATTGTTATCAAATATTCATAATAAAATTTCAATATAATTATGACACTAGATTCATCATGCTATTATGTGTAGAATAGATTTATAGTAGAAGGAAAAAGGATATAAAATTGAACATGATTAATTAAAAACTATACCTCTTCTTCTGAAAAAGTCTTTCATTTTATACCTAAATTTTTATTATAATGGTATTATGATCAATACGATTAGATCTCTGAAGTTGGGATGTGTGTTAAGATAGTATAGGTTTTGGTATCTTATTTAAATAAAGAAATTATAGTATCTCAAAATAGGTGTTTTCTTTTTTCCATTATCACTATATATAAGGAATCACATGCCAAAGGACAAAATAATTTATTAGTATTGTTAAACTAGATACAAACATGAATCTCACATAAATATTATTAAATTAAATGAACCATAGTATTCCTTTTGAGAAACACATTATTATTTTGTTCATATTTCATCATATAAATCATAATACATTTTCTGGGTATCCTAAAAAAATGAAACATAAGAAATGGGTGAGCTCAAATGCTTAGTAAGGGTATGTGTATAACTGTAGGTGTCATGAAAAAAATAAGAATTAAAATTCAGAAAGTTAAATGACTGAAAAATATTCCATTTAATCATTAATTTGAGAAAAATATGGCATTAACAAAGTATAATCAAATAATTAACATAAATAAACAAATTAGATCATAAAATATGTGAATATTCTATCAAATTGAATAATCACAAGAAATCCAACAACTTAATTCATAATGATGAAATCTATACATCCATACATCTAAAACATATCATTTATTCCTCATTCCAAAATATCTTATATAAATTTTCAAAGACTCAAACAATACAAAATATAATTTCTCTCAATATACTTACAGATATTCACCATAAATTTTTTTGGTATGTCTATTTTTAAATTGAGTAACATTGATAGAAAATATATACATAACTCCATTAAATTAAAAATGATATAATATTAAATATAAATATTTTAACGTGACCATTAAAACATAATCGTTAATTCCAAAAAAATGAATAGTATTAAAATTATTATTAAATTTATATAATATATAATTTATATAATGTTTTTTTCATTCATATAGATGATTTTAAAAGAATAATATAAAACTTAATACAATTGTAAACATTATAAGTCTCTATTTTTCTAAAGTTTGTTTTACCAACTTTTAATAGGGAACCTAATTTTAATTCTTTATTTTGAATTTTAAAAAATTGTACTTTAGATTTGGAATCATTGGGTCCATGTTATGTATTTTGTATTTCATTTATTTTTTTACATTATGAATAGTAAATTTTGTAATTTATAATTTACCATGGTAAAGGGTAAATCAATTATTTAAAGGTAAAAATAATATTATAATGTTAAAAGATTACCCTAAAAAATGTCCCAATTTAATGGGATATACATTTTTCGATCAGATTCATCCTTACTATGAAATTATATGCTTTTTGTGCCACTTGGGTGTGAATAATTAATTTACAATATTTAATTGTTAAAGATATTCTAAAACATAAATACAAATGTTAATTAAAAAATATTAAATTTTTAATATATTTTTATATATATATATGATAAATTAGAATATAAACATTCATTCAATGCATAATAAATTTATCTTCATTATTATAATTTATTTTTAATTTGTAGATATAAAATATTCTAATTAAAGAGTTTCATAAACCACACCAAAATATGTCTCAAAGAAAATAGCCAACCCTTTAAGAACACACTATAAAACTGGATTTCCAAAACAATTAAATAAACACTTTACAAAACCACATTTAAAATAATCATTATAAACCACTCAAGGGAACCAACTTTATTTGAAAACTAAAATCCAATTAAAAAAACGTCCAAGAAAACTCTAATTACCTTAAAACCAAAATTGTCCACCTACTTTATTTATAGAACATAAAACAAACCAAAAAAACATTAATACCTTTCCAACACATTTTAACACATTTAGTAGTCTATACAAACATCAAACCGTACACACCTAAAATCCTCTTTTGAAATCAAACTCACACCATGAAAACATTTTAAATCCTTGCCCCAAAAAATCATCACATACCCAGATTATTTTAAAGGAACTGCAAATAAAGACATTAAATCTAGCTAAACCATTACAAAAGTATTTTTACCCAATAACTAAGTCATAACAAAATAAACCCAAGTTCATTAATAAATAATTTCATTGCAACATAATATCAGTGATACATTTCATAAGGGACCAATTTCTTCTTAAATAATCATAAGCAATTCAAACAAGCTTTCTAGGTATCATAAAACTAATAAATTTAGACTAAACTCATTTAAAACCAATTATAAACAAATAAAATAAATTATGAATTTCTATAATAATTTAAAAAATGTTTTCATAGAGTTGCGAAACTAGTTTATAAATTTATTTGAAATGGAAAGAATCAAAGGAAATTCTTTAGAAATGAATAACTTGGAAAGACCTGCCTAAAGCTCGTTCGATTGGAATAAAGTATAAACAGTAGAAATAATGACGACCTGTGGACAAAATTAACACCTTAAATCCAATGAAAACCCAAGATACATACTAACCTTAATATTTATGGTACTTCCAACAATAAACCCGACATGAAACCCCATAAAAACAAGTGAGGGGAGGAGAGAGAGGGGAAGAGAACATACCGTGCTAGAGGGAGGAGAAGTCTGCAGAAGAAACGCTAGATGAGATGAGGCAATCTTGAGAGTGTATGGGGAAGAGGTCTTCATGAGAGAAAATTGGGGAGATAGGGTGTAATGGGAGATTGGGTGGGAGCGCATGAGAGTGGGAGATAAAAAAGAATATAAATAAAGTGGCGGAGCGGGTATGGATGAGGGGATAAAAAAGCGATTAAAATGGGGAGTAGGGGGGTGCGTGTATAAAATAAAGAGATGGGGTGAGTGGAGAGTGGGAGATAAAAAAATAATGTAATTATGGGGATATGTGTGGTACGTGATGGGTAAAGAAAGGAGGGGTGGTTAGAGGGAGATGAGTGGAGAGAGATATAAAAAATAAGAGAAATAAATGTTGAAGGACGGGTGATACGTGAGGAATAAATGAATACGGGGAGGTGAGTGGAGAGAGGCAAAGGATTATTAGTAAAATAAAAAAGGGGGAGTGATTTAAGAGAGGAAATCAAAATAAATAAATTAATGTCAAAAATAGTGATGAGTAAAGAGAGGGAGTGCATGAGATTAAAAATGGACGAGAGGAGTGATAGAAGGGGAGTGGGGTGTGTGTGTGGGGGGGGGGGGGGTTATGGGGAGAGTGGTGTGATTGTGACGCGTGGAGAATAAAAAACTAGGGACTAAATCCCCTTAAAAAATTAAAATAAAATTAACCAATACATAAAATAAATTTTTCTAATAATAATAGTGATAATGATTATAATAAAAATAATAATAGGAATAATAAAAATTTTAATAATAATAACAACAACAAAATTTTAATGTCAATATTTATAATAGTTTTAAAAAAATTATATAATAATAAAAATTCCATTAATTTTCTTAATGATAATAATAACAACAACAAAAAATAATCATAATTATAATCATAATTTTATTTATTTTCTTTTAAATAATAACAATATTAATAGGAACCAAATAATAATTATATTTATAACAATTTTAATCATAATAAGATCATTAACAATTTTAATTAAAAAACATTTCTATCAACAAAAAAATGTTATTATTATTATATCATAAACATTTAATTTAGTTCATTTGGATAAATTTTTATTACCTTTTGTAATGGATAACCGCAGGGGCATCCAGGCAAACCACACGGTTACTACCAACCATGCGGTGCCCACGCCCCAATCTGAAACTCACCAAAAACAACAAATGTAAAATAAAATTAACCATGCACCCAACCCGCACCTCTAAAGGACGAACTGAATCCATGAAAAAATAATATAAAATAATTTAAAAGCTCGGGGTGTAACATGTACGACCAACTATCTGAACAACATGGTGAGATTCATACTCCATTTTATCACTTTATAAATGATTATGAAAATGTATATGATGAGTGAATATAAAGAACATATTATAATTCTGGATATGAATAAAATATATCATCTCCATAATAAACTAGACATACAAGAAAAAAAACCTATAAAATCATGTATTTAAAACAAGAGACTATGATAATAATGAAATATTATTAAAAAATATATATAAGAGGATAATATATGATATCACTTATATTGATTTAAGTTTTTTAAAAATAAATATCATACTTTCACCATTCTAATGGTGGTTAATTCACCCTCAACTAATGCATTTTATGAGGTAAGGGATTATTTCACAATCTCATTTTTATTGAGGATGGTTTATATTTAAGTATCTAATAGAGAATATTTATCACCCATGTACATGTTTCTCAAAAATGTTTTCTAAAATATTTTATTATTATCCTCTAAATTTTTAATGTATTGTTACCATGTTTGAATTTTTCTAAATTGTTTTGAAAGGAATCAATTTTCATTTTCTAAATGAGGTACTTTATGACTTTTTCTATGGAATGATTTATTTTTATCTAATATGGAACGAGATTCTTTGTTCACTGTCATGAAGCCTTAATGTTCTAAAGATACCCATTCATGCTTAAAGTTTAAATTTAAAATGATTTTTTTATTTTATAATTGTGTGGATTTCAAATGATTTCAACGTAAAAATGTAGAATTTACATAATGATGTTTTTAATGATTTTGATAGATTATTTTCATCTATAGAAACACCCTTTCTTATTTTTTGATTAATAGAGGTTTAATTATTTTGATACATTCTCCCATATTCTATTGAATGGTTTTTTATATGTTTTACTATGGTTGTGAAATTATGATTCAATTAATATTTTATGGTTAATGTTTTAAAATTTCATATTCTAATTTTAATACGAATGATTATGTTTTTTATGTTTCACCTTATTCATATGAGGAATGAATTAGAGTTATTAGTTGATTTGAAGAGCCCATTATATCACCTAGATTCATCAATAGGTCTCGTGCAACAAACTATTTTTGGGATTTACCCTTTTATGTATGGTGAATCTGCTAAAGCATTGACGATATGTTTATGATGTCTAGAATTAAAAATTCATTCATTTTGAGATTAGTTATTGATTATCCATGTGATTATTTTACTAGTAGATTAAACATGGTTATATATTTTATTTAATGTAATTATTTTATATAGTATTATTTATTCTTTCCATATTAAACTCATGGTTATCTTTAAAGGGTTATTGGTTTGGTTATACATATTTCTTTATAGTTAATGTTTATTTATGTCAATTTCTACATTATTATTAATCCTTATTATGAATATGAGATAAACTATTTATTATGTTTCATTTTTTCCCAAGATTAAATTATTTATATTATGACTGGATTTTAGGGATAATAAATGGGAATAAGGGAGTTTTGGAAGGGTTATAATGTTGGTTTTCATTTCATGATTTAAGAGAAAAACAATATATGAAATCTGGATTACAGGAATGATAAATTGATTATTTCTATATAATTATAATCTACTATATATTACAATTTAATAATGTAAATAAATTATCCATGTTACACTAGGTTAGGGTTCGTTGAAGTTGGCATCAAAGATATTTTAATAGAATCCATGGAAACTAGATTTAGAAAACATAGATTATAGAACATAATAATAAGTTAAAATTTGATAGTATGTATAGAATAAAGTCCTAGAATTTTACTAAGGAATATATTCTGTCGATATTACTAGAAATAAATACCTTTATGGATTGTACATATGGACTTGGTTTTAGTACATATATATAAATGTGTAAGAACTCTGACGAGGTTAGAAAGGTTTGGGGTCAAGCCCCTTTATTACAAGAAAAGAAAAAGGACAGTAAAACCTTTTGGAATGGGTAAGGTAAAACCCATAACAAGCCCGCAGGCCCAGTGGGACAAAGCCCAATCAGAGACACCACCCGAAACATAAGAGCCCAATGGGAAATCCCCTAACAAGTGACCAACGGCACCAAAAGAGGAAAAACACAACCCAAAGGAAAAACCAGTGACCAGAACGGAGCCACCGACCGCCGCTGAATCCCATCACGCCTCCGACACCGTGTCATCGCGAGACCAAAGTTCGCCATCCGAACTGCCGCTGTCCAACCAGATCTGGTTTGAAACCAGATCTAAAACAGATCTGCAATCTCCGCCTTCCTACCAGCCTCAGCCAAAGTGAACCCACTGCTTCCAACCTCGAACATGAGCAAGCCTCCCCCTCTGAGAGGCTTCGGATCAGATGTCGAGGTAAACCAGAACACACACAAAACCTGTAGACCACCAAGATCCGAACTCAAATCCATAATCCAAAGCCCAGCCCCAACAAATCTGAAGCCTTGCCACCAGAAAAAGGATTCCATTCGTCGCCAGACCGAAGCCAGACAACCACCGGGAGCTGACGCCGAGACCAAAATGCTGGAGCATGCCGAACATGCCTGACAAGGTGCATCAGGCATGACTCGATGTAAACTAGTACATGAAAATGGGCCTTACTGTGCTCCTAGTTTGAAAATCCTAGGGGATATTTTTCAAATAAATAAAATAATCATTTCCATCCCTTATGATTTATTTATAAGTAAATATTTTCCAAAATAGACCATAATTATTTTTATGAGAGTAGAAATTCTTAAAATTAACAATTTTGGTTATGTATTTTACTAGTTCGAAATTATTCTTTATGAATTATAACCTAATATATCATATAACATTCTCTAAAAATGATTCCTGGTGGAAGGAGTGAACACTATATCAACACACATAATCCATGATGGGATAGACCTACTATAAAAGATATTGATTTTAGGGAAAGAGCTACAACTCGTGCAAAACAAATTATAATAATAAAGGGACAACTAACACAGGCTATGAAAAATAACCATTCTTAAATAGAGATGACTGATCCAAAATGAAGAGGAAAATTTTTATAAAACATCATGATAAAACAACATAAATAAATCAATGGGGATTAATATCCAATTGAAGCTAATTCATGTATAAGATCCTTTGAAAAATATAATACTCAATTTGTGAAATAAAGAAATGGTGGATGATTACATGGAAGTTTGTCGTATTTATAGAGATGTGGACCAATATTTTTCATTTATTCAAAACACTATGTTGGATGGAGAAATTAGAATCATGTAATGGAACGATTTTATTGAAATTTTCATTGAAAAGTTTTCCCTCAAGAATAGTGTGCTATTATGGATAAAAAATTATTATTTTTGAGGAAAAAAGAAGATGATAATTTTACTAAATATGAGGCCAATGTTACAAGGTTATCAAGGAATTAAAAAGACTACTTATGTAACCCAAGGAGTAAGATTGATATTTTATTTTTTTGGGACAAATCTATTCCTATGAAAGGAATTAGTCACCCAAACATTCTCATCATACAATGACATAGTGTCATGTTATATCCATAAAAAAAGATTTATAAATGTCCTATGAATATAAGGGAAAGAAAGATAATAAGAGAACTATGGATAAATATATTGACAAATGGATAAAAGGGGAAGAAATATATTATCACATGTGGTAATTGTGGGAAGAAACACCCTCACACTAAACTTAAGGGAATTAGAGTTTTTTATAATGGTTGATTGAATGGTCTCTAAGATTGTGAATGTAAGGGAAATAAATAAGTTGTTAATGTGAAATGTTTCAACTATATGTAAATGGGGAACCATGCATATGAATTTTCCAATCATCAATGAAATTGAAATTTGAAAAAGGAAAGGGGTCAAGGTCAAAATTAATTTTTTACAATAGTCAAAGTGGAACAGTTAATGTATTTTTGTTTATGGATAAATGAATTTTCATATGGTATTATAGATATAAGAATCATTTGAAAAATATTTATTTCACTATAGTGCTTCTTCTTTATGGATTAATAATCCTTCATGTTCTCATTTTGGTTTTATAGGGATCATGATATTTATAAATTTTGTATATGATGAAAAGATCTACATTATATTATCTAGGGAAAATATGATGCTTTATTGGTTTTGGGAATTTAGTGAATTTCAATTTTATGTGTTTAATCTTAATATTTATGAAAAAATTAACATTTATTAAATGGACTATGATTATATTTATATTTTTTTAATATTTTGTATTACTCTACCACATGACGAAGCCTGTGCTAGGAAATGATTTTAAAATTATTCTGGCCACAACCAAAGGATATGAATGTGTTTATAGAATCATATATTTATTTATATTAATGTTATGTGAAATAATTCATCAACTATAAAAAAATGGTTTTGGGAGAAAATTTTAATCCTAGTAGCTTATTATTCCATTACCCAACTGGTCCCTTATATTATCATAGATGTATTCCTTTGTTATTATTAACATTATCCTTCTAATAATTCCAATCCATTTCATGTATAACATAATGGTTATATTTATCATCCATGTCCATTTTTTCAACATGTAAACCTATTATTTTTTATCTAAAGTGACCTTCATACTTAATATTCTTTATTTTAATGTTGGGGTCTCATTAATCCTTTTCTAATTTTGTATTTCATCCAAGATATTTTGAAAAGTCAAACCCCTAATTTTTAATGGTTTGTACAAATTTTGATGGAAGACATTATTGAAGGAGTGGATATTCTAAAACCACAATATTTTGTAGTTAATATTTTTTAAAAATTCAATCTATTTTATATCTTACATTGGACACCACACCAAGTTTAAATTAACAATTACATACAATTAATTATCATTATTTTGACATGACCGATATAAATATATAGTTACATCAGTGGGAATGAATAATAATAATTAAAATAAGAAATTTATATGTTACATGTCTAGTCAAATTTCATAAATTTATTAAAAATTATTTTATAGTTATAGAGTAATAATTAATCCATTTTTATGCTTTAAAAGTCTATATTTTCTTAAAGTTATTTTACCTCCTGTTAAGGGTGAACCTATTTTAAATACAATATGTTAAAATTTTATATATATTATTTTAACAATTTGACCTTATATTCTGAAAGTTAATATAAAAATTTAGATTGGTATATTTTTTAGTATTTTACTAATAAGTTGCATGTTTTTATGAATATTGAAAATACTAATTTTTATATAAAATATTATTTCATTAAAATAAATTGAAGTGTTAAATTATATATTTTTTGAATATATATATATATATATTATTTTATTGTCATTTAATCAAATTGATGTTATTTAAAACAACTATACATTAAATTTTCATATAAAAACGTTTCAATCTTTTGAATGTTTTAACTTTAATAACTTGTTTTCTCACCCAACCAATTAGATTACTTTTAAATCATTAAAAACCTATGTTTTAGATTTTTCAAAATTAACTTAATATTTTAAATTATTGGGTGTAAATTATTCCAATGGTTTTAATTTATTTATTGGCACGATGAATAGTATCTTAAGTATATTTTTATTTACCACCATTAAAGGTAAATAGAGTAATTAATGGTAAAAATAATATTATAGTATTATAAAATTACCCCAACAATGGTGAAAATTTAATTCTATATGTGTGTTAAGACGAAAATCAACATTATTCTAAAATTATATTATTTTTAATGCACAAGCTTATGAATATGATATTTATAACATTTTATTTAAATATATGTTAAAAATTCCACAGTAATGTTTTTAAATAAATATTACGGTTTTCATATATGGTAATACAGAAGATAAATTAGAATATAAATATTTATTTTAATACTAATAAATTTATATTAATCATGATTTTTTATATATAATTTTTGGTGAAAAAATAATTTAATTAAAGGACAACATAATAATGATGGATTAATAGTGTAATTAATGGAAATATCAAAGAAATTATAATAAATATGTTAAAATATATATAATTTTGAATAATTAATAATATAAAAAAATTTATATCTAATCTATACAAGGTATCAGTATATTATAAGATTTTTCTTTTTCAATGATAACTAGTTTTAAGGATATTTCTTTGAAGATAAATTTTGAGTAGTATCAAAATTGTTAGAAATGATACTTTAAAAAATATTATATTTTATTAAATGTTATAAATTTTTTAAATATAAAAATTTCTACCAAATGACTATAATAATGTAAAATATGTCATCAATGATCCATTTGAGTTTTTTATGTATTGTTATGGCAACAATATTATCCCAATGGTTTAAAAATCTTTATTGTCATGGAAAGCGATAAAGGTTTTAACTATAGTTTAAATTCAAAAGATAAGGATAATATTGAAACATAAATATATATACAAATAAATTTTTGTCAGTATTTAGACCCGTCCTAGTGTAAGTTTATAAATAACTCACTCTGGTTCTATTTTAAATCTAAAATAAAATAATATTAGTTTAATACTTTAATAGATTTAAAGAGTGCCCCTCACCTCTCAAATGATATGGTATCTCCTCAATAACTTCCTAAAACCACATTAAGAATTATTTCTAGACCAAAAACCCCTCATTTTTCTTCTACAAATCCTTATAAACATCCTATAGATTTTTCTAATTTTTTAAAAAACCAATCCTAGTGCCCCTAAGTGAAGATCCAAACGAGGTTCACGGAATAATATTTATTCATCTTTATAAAATCCTTCATAATTATTTCTTCATCTACAAACTCTTCATAAATTTTTTAAATTATAATATCATATATCTTGTATAATATATATGATGAGATGTCATTATGATCATGGTATAACCATATTCCTCCATTTATCCATCCAACGAAAATAATATCCCAATGCATGTACACATACAACATACCATCTCCACAATGTGTTGTGATTTGTTTTTCATCTGCACTTTATTTGGATGTGAAAAATGATGAATATTATCATGACCCATCCTCGGGGCCCATGCCGTGACTACCCCAAGACTGCCTTCCATAGGCCAGAAGTCGGCGACTAGCACCAAAGGCATAAATCCCTATGCTGGGAAGGCATTGCCTTTATAAAAGTAAACAAAAACTACAGAGTACGCAACGGATGTAAGCACTATGTAAAACTGAGTAAAAAAAGTAAGTGCTGAAAGGAAAGGGGATGGAAATACAAGCCCAACAGTAATGTACAATAAAAATGGAAAGCAAGTACAACTGGAAAAAAGGGGCAACAGCTAAAACAGGCGGCTCCTGGAACATCCACTGATAATCCTACCTGAAGGGTAGGTATAGATTTCATCCTCAGCACTCCATGTCTATCGGTCTGCTCCATGTACCATCTCACCGTATGGTCCACCTCTAGGTACCGTCTAGTCCAGGATTGCTCTCGGCCTCCGTAAACACTGTCCTTCGTCTACAATCAACACAATGAAGTGCGTGCATAACCCGTGCAGGGGTGAGTACAACTATACTCAGTAGGGAACCTGAAACCCCCGATGGTCTCCCATAATACACGAAGGATAAACCACAGAGGAAATATTCAATCACGAAGTATCAACCAACTCTACTTAGGTATTTGACCATATATACACCTATGTCGTCAATCCGAGTTCGACTCTAACTCTCGAGCCCTAGCACAACCCAGTCCCCATATGAAATAAGTCAATCACATCGTTGATAATGATTGAAAGTCAAGACTCAGCTCACAAAGGTACACAACTCACGAAGTAAGGTGGATATGATTAGTTGTAGCCTATGATTCATCTCCTCTACCATACCCATGTAGGATCATAGTACAGAAGTCGTCGTTGCAGAACCCACAGAGGATCCAAGTATAGTATTCATCGCTGCCGAACCCATGGAGGATCCAAGTAGAGTAGTCATCACTGCCGAACCCACAAAGGATGCAAGTAGAGTAGTCATCACTGTTGAACCCACGTAGGAACAAAGTACACTATTAATCATTGTCGTACCCACGGAGGTTCCCGGTAAGGTAGTCGCGCAGTCGCAACGAACTCTAGGGTTACCGCGCATAGCACACTACATTCTAGGAGGGTCCTATCTTTGAGATAAGGGGTCAATACATCAACTTTCATGAAGCCTAGAGTTTATGTATCCCAATGTTCTGTATTGTCAAAAGTAACCCAATACGATAGACGGCGCGTCAATCAGACGCCCGATCTAAGAGATATTGACTTTTCAGTTCTAGGGGCCTGTTTGAAAATACGCCCTTTCCAAACCTGTCCATTTCCAAATGTTTTCCAAAACTCACATAGACTGTTGAAAAAGGACCGCTTCATCATGAGGATCCCAAAGCCGTAGATGGCACATCGATCAGACGCGTGGTCATATAGTTATTCACAGTTTAAATGACAATGGGCCCGACATGTTAAGCCCAGTGGGTTGGCGGGTCAGGTCAACCCAGTTTTGGCAGGTCTAACCAGGAAGAGGGTCAAACCGGCCTGATGAGTCACACGGCCTGGACCAAGGGGGTTTGGCCAATCCCGGTGGGGAACGGGCCGGTCTGGCGTGGCTCGGTACGGCGCGGTGCGGCCCGACACGGCGCGGAGCAGCGCGGCGTAGCCCAACAGGGCATGGCCCAACTGGCCAAGCGGCTCGGAAAAACTGGCTGATCGGCCCGAGGGGGGAAGGGCGCTTTCCGGAACCGGCGGTGCCACCCTCCCAGCCGGCCGGATGAAGCTGGTCGTCCTTCCTTGAACGAGCAGTCCGCATAGGCAGGCCGCAGTCCCATCAGCGCGGCGCCCTCCTAGCGCCGCATCTCCTTCATCCCAGCTGGCTGACGAACCGGCCAGTTCGCCGCAGTTTTCCATAGCATGGAATCCCTTGTGGCACCATGGTCTCTTCGGACTGGCCAGATATGGCCGACCAGTTCTTCTTTGGCCGACTGGCCCGTGGTTGGGGCCGCAGTTCTTCCACATACGGCCGTTTCCTTCGCTCGTCGCCACCTTTCTATCATGGTCTCCATCGCAATCAAAAGAGACTACATAGGGTCGTCAGGCCATGTGTGTTCGTCCCACACCCTCTGCGTTAGGTGGTAGTTGTTGGCTGAATACAAACTATGATTTTCAATGAAGAATGGGGTATGAAAATAATCACTTCAAATTGAACAAACCCCTACCTTGAAATAAGGTTCGCGGTAGTCGGGCATCACGGAAGATGACGTCACAGGGAGACGGCGTCTACTCATTGACGTCAGGGAAGAAGTAGTCAGGGATTGTGCACCATCCGCGTTCCATACGGGTGGCTCCTTCTGCTTTGGCTTGGCTAAAGCTCACAGGAGACGATAGTCATTTTTCTAGAGTTCTTCGATGGAAGAATAGTGTTCTTCCACAAAAGAGGAACTCTCCTCTTCAATTTCTCAAGAGTTCTCCAAAAAATCCTCTCAACACATCAAGGTCCAAAAAAATAATTGCTAAGGCTATTTTTTACAAACATGTATAATTAAAAATTCAAACCACATTAATTAATTAATTGCAGCTCAATTCATTAATTAAATGTTCTATCATAAAATTAAAGGGAGAGGGGAAGGTGGATAGATCACAATAAATTAGGGGGAATTGTAAAAAATTAAATAAGGTAAGTGTTAATTGGGGGGGGGGGGTTAAGGTGAGTTATGGGGAGATGAAAGGTTTAGGGTACGTGTGGGTCCCACCACACTAAATCCTCTCATGTATGGTTAGGTGGATGTGGTACCCACTTCTAACTCCCCTTGGGAGAAAATAACTACCAAATATAAAATGAAATTGTGATCCACAATTTTATTTATTTTATTCTAAATCCCCATAAATTAACTCTCAACTTGCATAAAATGCAACTGTGGTAAAGGATTGGTTAAGAGAATACCGGCGCCGCGAGTTCATCGGTGTCCTTGGATTTTAATTCTGAGCAACGGTTTAAAAGATAGGAAAACCCGCACGTACATTTACTAAACATACCTGAACAAAACGTCATTAATTGATTCCGGTCACATCATTCCACGTAATCAAGTGCCGTCAGAAACCGTAGACTCGTAAAATTCCAAATTATTTATGAAAAAAATTTCCTTGAAATTTCAGGGTCTTTACAATAATCACACCTCAAGGATTTACGTCCCCGTAAAACTACAACACACACTAGGGAAACAAATGGGTGTATTGTACATGCATCTAAGCCTCCAGCTCCCTTCTGTTATCCTATAGGTTATTGTGCTACCAACATATGTGCACCAGTGGAATCAATTGCCCACATAAGAACCTTTCCTGTCGATCCTCGATCTCCACTGGGACCTCCGAGAATGCCAACCCGTCATCGTTGTCCATCTCCCCATGGTTGATGATGTGGGACTGGTCATGCACCTATATCCTCATCTGAGAAACCTGAACGACCTCATGCACCTAGTGCAACTGAGGTGCAAGGGCCAAGTGGTAATCCCCCTCACATAATATGTAGAGTACCTGTAATGGTCTGATGAATCGTGGAGATAACTTGCCACCTCGGACAAATCTCCGTAGACCGCGTTGAGGTGAGACCCTTAGGAAAACATGGTCACCATCCTCGAACTCTAGCGGTCTCCATCTCATATCAGCATAGGACTTCTGTCTGCTCTGTGTAGTCTTCATCCGATCTTGGATGATCTGCATTATCTCTGTCGTATCCTGAACCATCTCTATTCCTACAAGTACTAAATCGCTAGGGTCATTCCAGCACATAGGTGTTCTGCATGGTCGGCCATATAGTTCCATGTATGGTTCCATCCCGATGGTGTAGTGGTAGCTGCTATTGTTCCCAAATTCCACCAAAGGTAAATGATCCTCACAGCTTCGACCAAAGTCAAGGACACATCCACGAAGCATGTCTTCGAGAGTCTGAATGGTCCTCATAGTCTAACCGTCCATATGAGGATGGAAGGCGGTGCTCATACGTAGTTGCATCCCAAAAGACTCATGTAACCCCTTCCATAGTCGGGATGTGAATTGAGAATCCTGATCTGAAACGATAGTTTATGGAACACCGTAAAGCCGTATGATCTCCTGAATGTTGAGGCATCCCAGGGTCTCCACTGAGACCTACTCTCTGATCGGTAGGAAATGGTCTGACTTGGCGATTCTATCAACGATCACCCAAATAGAGTCATTTCATTTAGATGTACATGTAATCCCCGTCATGAAATCCATGGATATCTCTTCCCACTTCACTCTGGGACCTCTATGGGTTGTACCAAGACTACTAGTACTTAGCGCTCTGCCCTCATTTGCTGACAAGTGAGGCATCAAGAAACGAACTATGCTAAAACATTCTTCATACCCGGCCACCAGTGCTATCATCTGAGGTCCTGGTACATCTTCGCCACTTCTAGATGTACCACAAGAGGGGAAGGTTGAAACTCCCTCAGCACTTCCTCTTGTAGTACAACTGGTACAATAGTACGTCCCCTGAAGATGATGACATGATACCCTCCTTCAGAAAATCCATCATGACACTACCCTATTAATATCAGATCACATCACGTCTCAGAGTCAACATCCCCACATTGTGCCTATATGACTCGTTGAAGGAGTGGAGGAGTGACTATGAGATACTGTAGAAAGGCTTCTCCATCTCTATTCACAAAGGATATCTGCAAAGCGGCTAGCTACTCCATCACCTCTCAAAGTAGTTGTATGCCTGACCTCCTGCTAAGAGCATCTTCTACTACATTCCCCTTCCCAAGTGAATATAAAATCTCGATGTCATAGTCCTGGAGGAACCCATGCCATCGCCGATGTCTTAGGTTCAGGTACTTCTAGGAGAAGTTATACCTAATACTCTGGTGATCAGAGTAGACTATAAAGAGCTCGCTAAAAAGATAGTTCCAACACATCATCATGGAGAATAACACTACTGATAACTCCAGGTCATGGGTAGCGTGGTTATTCTTGTGCAGCCTCAACAACTGTGAACCATAGGTGATCACTTATCTCTCCTACATCAGGACACACTCGAGTCTGGTACCTGATGCATCACAGTAAACTACATACCCAACACCCTCCTCTGATAGCCTCAAGATGGGCACACTGGTCAATATTTGTATCAGCTCCTAAAAGCTCTGCTGGAAACTCTCTATACATACGAAGGGTTCCCCCTTCTTCCTCATGGCTGAAAGTGGTGCTTCCACTCTAGAAACTCTTGACACAAATCTATTATAGTATCCAGCCAGACCCAGGAAACTCCGCACCTCCGTCACGCTTCGGGGTGGCTCCCAAGAAGGTATTGCCTCGATCTTCGCTAGATCCACTACTACTCCTGCCTCCGAGATCACGTGTCCTATAAAGTGAACCTCTTGAATCCAGAACATGAACTTCAAGATCATACCATAAGGCTGGTGCTATCGAAGTGTGTCCAATACAACCCACAAGTGGTAAGCGTGATCCTCTTCAGTAGTTGAGTAAATCAGTCTGTCATCGATGAAAACTACGAAAAAATGATTGAGGTAAGGCTAGATGATCCTATTCATGAGATTCATGAACACTTCTAGAGCATTGGTTACATTGAAGGGTATAACCAAGAACTCGTAGTGGCTATACTGACACCTGAAGGCTGTCTTCTGCACATCCTCATCTCGAACTCTGAGTTGGTGATAACCTAACCTGAGGTCTATCTTCGAGAACCATCATGATCCCTTGAGCAGATCAAAGTGGTCTTCAACCCTTGAATGTGGGTACTTGTTCTTTACGGTCACCGGATTCAGGAGATGGTTGTCGACACATAGTCCAAGCCCCCATCCTCCTATTTGGTAAACAAAATCAGAGAACCCCAGGGTGATACACTGGGTCTGTTGAATCCCTTTCCCTGCAAGTCCTCCAGTTGTCCCTGCAGCTCACAAAGCTTAGAGGGATCCATCTGATATTCTGGAGTAGATATTGGTGTTGTTCTAGGTTATAGGTCAACGTAGAAGTCTACCTCCCTATGAGGATGTAGTCTGGGAACATCATCAAGAAAAACGTCTGCATACTGATCTACCACAACAGGAAAACTCAGACTCCGCACATCAACTGCTCCAATGATGAGACTAGACAACTGACATGTGATCGGCTTCCCTCTACTATACATTATTCTGTCATGTGTTTCAAAGTTTCCCTTAACGCCGGTTAAGGTTAACCTACTCCCATCCGTGCGGACACACAACACATTTCGGCTAATACATTCGATCTGAGCATGGACTGTAGATAAATAGCCCATACACAAGATGAAGTCATAAGGCCTCGACACCGCTACAAGAAGATCCTAGCCGAAGCTCTAGCCACATAGAGTATGTTCACGCTACCGACACCAGAGCTCAATCATCGAGTATGATTTTGTAAGAGTCTCTATCCATAAGGATCGAGCCAAAGCTCCATCGGAATCCCTGAGCTCCGAACAAGGGAAGAGGCAATAAAAAATGACTAGCTCCTGTGTTTATAAGTACATCAGTAAAGGTGGATTAGACACAGATAATACCTCGAATCATCTCAGGTACGCTGTGGTCGTAGGCCTCGACTGCCAGGAGCTAAGCCCGCCTCTGTCCGCCAGCTCTCTATGGTAGGGGTGGGCCTCCTGGTGGTGGTGGTGGAAGTGCCTCGAAATGCCGTCCACCACCCACTGCTCAGCCATCTCCTCTGCCTCGTCCACCTGCTCCTGACAGAAAACAATAGTCAGCCCTATGCCTCGGCCTAGGAGGTCCCTCTACTGTCTGCTGCTTGTCTGCATTGTGTGTCTGGCATTCTCAAGCCATTTGACCCTACCCAATGCATGGATAGCACTACATTCCCCTTGAATGGCTAGCTCTAGTTCATGTGCACTGCACATCCGAACCAGTATCCTAAGGTCTTCACCTAATAGCCTAGTCTGCTTGGACCCCTACATCAATTGTCTACTGTCGGCTACATAAGACTCCTCAATGTGTCATCCTACGGTGGGTCTCGCTGCTGGTGACTGGTCAACAAGAAATCTCTCCACTAGAAAGCCTCTCTCCAGTACCCCCACATGCTTTGAGATGCTGAGGGGAATTGTCGAAGCCCTGATCTCGTGAATCTGTCCCTGCTCAAAAGTCTAGGCCCTATAGAATGGGTCTCGTACCATGTCCGTGGAGTAGCATGAGAGGTCGGTGAACATCGCTGAGTACTGAGCTACTGTCACACTGCCTTGTCGTAGATGAAGTAACTCCTGGATTCGCACCGCACAAAGGGTTTCAGGAACAATCTTCGAGTGGATGAGACACTCGAAGTCTGTCCAAATTAAAGATGCATCATCATTCACTTGGAGCCTCAGGCTCCACCATCTACCTGATGTTGCATGTAGGCGTCTCGCAGAAAGGATCACCATAAGATCAGCTAGTGTCCCTACTAATTTAAAAACTCTGACGATAGCCTCCATCCAATCCTTGACAGCCTATGGCTTTATCTGTCCACGGAACCTAGGTGGCCTCTATCGCTGAAACTCATGCAACGCACTCAGGAGGCATGCACTCTCTACTACTGGGGCTGGTAGTATCAGTGGATCAATGGGTAGTGGTAGCGCTGGTGCATCCGCTGTGATTAGGCCCTATAGTGAGGCCTTGTCACTTGGAGGGCTACCATCTCTCATGTAACTTGGAAACATAGTTGGCTGCCTTCGTGGGGCCATCCTGAAAAGAAACAGGTGCAACACGATCAAAAAAGTTTACCTGGTGAGTTGACTCAAGTAATAACAAAAAAAACTTTTCAAACACCAATGAAATCAGTGTTTTCGTTCATTGAGTCAGAAATCAGAGTTCAGGGTCCTGGTGTATGGATACATTGGCTGCCGCACCAACAACGGACTCCCTGGACTGAAAACCACACTCAATACTCTTAACACTATTTCTTATAGAAAATAAAGATCAGGGTTATGATTTCTGAAATAGAACCGACTCCTCTGATACCAATTTGTCATGACCCATCCTTGGGGCCCATGTCGTGACTACCTCAAGCATGCCGTCCATAGGCTAGGGACTGGCGTCTACCACCAAAGGCCTAAATACCTATGATGGGTAGGAATTTCCTTTTTAAAAGTAAACAAACAAAACCGAGTACACAATTGAAGTAAGCAGTAAGTAAAATTGAGTAAAAAAGTAAGTGAAGAAAGGAAAGAGGTCGGAAATACAAGTCAAACAGTAAAATACAAGTCATCTAAAAAGCATGTACAAATTGAAAAAAGGGACAATAGCTAAAAGGGGAAGATCCTGGAATGGTCACAAAGAATCCTACCTGATGTGTAGGTACGTATGTCCACCTCAGCACTCCATGTCTATCAGTCTGCTCCGTGTACCTTCTCATCGTGTGGTCCACCTCTGGGTATCGTCTGGTCCTGGCTCGCTCTCGGCCTTCTTCAACGATGCCTATCATCCGCAACCAACACAACTATGTACGGGAATAGAACATGCAGGTGTGAGTATAAAAACACTCAGTAGGGACCCCGGGACCCCCGATGGTCTCCTAGAATCCACGAATGATAAACCACAAAGGAAATATACAATCAAAAAGTTTCAACCAACTCTACTTTGGTATTTTCCCAAACATATACCTAAATCCTCAATCCCAGTTTGGATCCAAATCTCGAGCCCATGGAAAACCTAGTCCACACAGGAAAGAAGTCAATCACATCGTTGATAATGATTGAAAGTCAAGACTCGGCTCACACAGGTATACAACTCACGATGTGCGGTAGAGATGATTAGTTGTAGCCTCTGAATCATCTCCTCTACTGAACCCACATAGGATCCTAGTATAGAAGTCATCGTTGCCGAACAAATGGGGGATCCGTGTATAGTAATCATCACTGTAGAACCCACAGAGGATCAAAGTATAGTACTCATCTCTGCCGAACCCATATAGGATCAAAGTACAGTAGTCATCGTTGCTGAACCCATAAAGGATCCATGTACAGTAGTAATCGTCGTCGAACCCATGAAGTATCCCAGTACAGTAGTTGTTGTAGTCACAACCAGCTCATGAGTTCCTTCACACAACATGTTCGATTCTGGGAGGGTCTGATCCTCAAGCCAGGGGGTCTATACATCAACTGTCACGAAGTCTAGTGTTAATGTATCTCTAAGTTCCGTCTCGTCAAAAGGTACCCAACTCGATAGACGGCGTGTCAATCGGACGCCCAGTCTGAGAGATATTGACTTTTCTATTTCAGGGGCCTGGTTAGAAATATGCTCGTTCCAAACCTGAATGTTTCAAAAAGATTTCCAAAACTCACTTATTGTATATCAAAAGGACCGCTTCATCGCGAGGGTCACATAGTCGCAGAAGGCCCGTTGATCGGATGCATGGTCTTATAGTTATTCACATTTAAGTGAAAATGGGCTCGTCCTCTTAAGCCCAGTGGGCTGGCGGGTCAGGTCAACCCGGTTTTGGTAGGTCCAACCTAACCGATTGTCAGACTGGCCTGATGAGTCGCGCGGCACGGCCCTGCATGGCGGGGCCCGGCTGGCTGCATCTTGGCGAGCACGCCGAGCGGCTCGGCCTGGGTGGATGAGCTGTCCGAGGGGGGCCGCTTTCCCGAACTGGTGGTGCCAAGAGGCACTGCCCTCCCAACTAGAAGCCTGAAGCCGGTCGACCATCCTAGCGTGAGTGGCCCGCACGTGCTGGCTGTATTCCCTTCAACACAGCACCCTCCTGGCGCCATGGATCCTTCATCCCGGCCGACTGACGAGCCAGCCGGTTCACCGCTAAAGTAGCCTATAGAGCAAGGGTCGTGGTATTCCGCAGAATGGTGTCCCTTGTGGCTATATCGTCTCTTTGGTTCAGCTGGCTATGAGCATTCGGTTCTTCCTTGGCCAAGTGGCCCGCGGTTGTGGGTCGCGGTTCTTCCGCACGCGGCCGACACACGGTTGCCGCCTTCGTTCATCACCACCTTTCTATCATGGTCACCATCACAAAAAAAAGTGACTATGGAGGGTCGTCGGGACATGTGCATTCATCCCGCACCCTCTGCGTTAGGTGGTATCAGTTGGAAAAATACAAAATATGATTTTTCAATGATGAACGGGGTAAAAAAATAGTCACTTCAAATTTAACACACCCTTACCTAGAAATAAGGTTTGTGGTAGTCGGGCATTACGGAAGACCACATCGCCGGGAGACGGTGTCAATACGTTGATTTCGGGGAAGAAGGACTCTAGAATGACACATCCTCATCGTTCCTTGTAGGTGCCTCCTTCTCCTTTGGCATGGACAAACATCAAAGTAGAAGATCGTTGTTCTTTTGCGGTTCTCTAATGGAAGGATAGTGTTCTACAACAAAAGAAGAACTCTCCTTTTCAATTTCTCAAGAGTTCTCCCCAAAATCCTCTCAACACAACAGGTTCCCAAAAAAATTAATAGATAAGGACATTATTTTATGAATATATGTAATTCAAAATTCAAACCACATTAATTAAATAATTAAAGTTCAATTCAATAATCAAAAGTGTTTTCATAAAATTAATGAGAGAGGGGAAGGTGGAGAGATCACAATAAATTTGGGGGATTTGTCAAAAATTAAAGAAGGGAAGTGTTAATGGGGGGTTTAAGGGGTGTTCTGGGGAGATGAAAGGTTTAGGTCCCATGTGGGTCCCACCAAACTAAATCCTCTCATCAAAGGTTATGTGGGTGTGGGCCCCACTTATAACTCCCTATGGGAGGAAATAACTACCATATATAAAATAAAATTTTCTTCCACTATTTTATTTATATTATTCTAAATCCCAAAAAATTAACTCCCAACCTGCATAAAACGCAACTACGGTAAAGGTCCCCTTTAGTGAATATCGGTGCTACGAGTTCATCGGTGTCCTCTGATTTAAATTCCAAGCACTGGTTCAAAAGATAGAAAAACCGACATGTTCGTTTACAGGAAGTACCCAAACAAAACTTTAGAAATTTATTCTGGGCACACCTTTCCTCAGAATCAAGTGCCATCAGAAACCACCGACATGTAAAAATTCAATGTATTTAAGAAAAAAATATCCTTGATATTTACAAGTATTTACAAATATAATGACTATAAATAATATACAAGACATTATATAAAATATTTACAATTAATATACCTTCCAATTCTATACTTCTTTTACATTAAGGGAATGATATCATTGGTCTTTCATAATTACGGTCTACTCTGTTGATGATGCGATGAGATTTTTTCTACACGTTAACCATTCAAGAATGATGGTAAATATTTATATGATGAATCAATATAATGAACATACTATCTTTCTAGATATACTTAAAATACATCATATGAATATGAAATGGTCCTTATAAGACCAAACAATCAAAATGAAATGAATCATTTAACACCCAAAACAGTGATAATAATGAAATATTACTAGCATAATTAATCAATAAGATCATATAAAAAATCATAAATATTGATATAGGTTTGTTATAATTAAATAACATAATTTAATCATTATATACATGGTTAATTCACCCTCAACTAAATGAAATTATGAGTTAAGGTTTAATTTTACAATCTCATTTTTATTCATGATTGGTTATAAATGAGTATCTACTATAGAATATTTACCATCCATGTCTATGTTTCTAAAAAATGATTTCCATATTTTTTTTATTATTATCCTAAAAATGTTTAAAATGAATTTATCCCGTGTTTAACATTAAATAAAATGGTTTTAATGGAATCCTTTTTCATTTTTAAAATGAGATACTTTATGAATTTTTCGATGGAATTAATTAGTTTTTAACATATAGGGAGTGACAGGATTATTAAAATGTCACGAGAACATAATTTTTTGATGATTCCCGTAATCTTTAAAGTTAATTTTCAAAAGAAATGATTAATTTAATAATTCTGTTGATTTAAAATTCAATAAAAAATGCTTAATTTCACTTGTGAAATGTTTAATGATTTAATTAGATTATATTCATTTCTATCAAAATAAATTATTATATATTAATTTTATTTTAGGTTGATTTCATATGATACAATCTACCATATTAGGTTGACGGTTGTATGATATGTTTGACTATGGATGTTCTATTTTACTAATATTCAAGGTTTATGGTAAACGTATTAACATTTTGTATACAAGTTTTAAAACAATTTTTATGTGGTTTGTGTTTCACCATTTTCATACGAGGAAGGAAGTGGAATTTGTATGTCATGGTTTGGACCCGTTATATCCACTCGATGCATTGGTAGGTCTATGGAAACAAACTAGTTTGTGTTTCCACCCTTTTTTGTATGGTTTCTTGGTTAAATCCTTGATAGTATTTTTGTGAAGTCTAATTTTATGCATTCCCTCATTATGATATGAGTTATTATCATTAAATGTGATTATTCAACTACTAGAACGTCTATGGATATTTTTATATTTCTAGAGATTAATTAATATGTTATTATTTATTATGGTCATTATTATGTTAAAATTCCTTCTTTTTCATTTATACACCATTCATTAAGGGTTATTTTTATTTATGTTAGATTTTGTGGTATAAGATACCCTTACTAAGAAAATTAGGTCAACCCCTTCTTATATTTCATTTTCCCCATGATGTGAAGATTTATATTATGAATATATTATAAGAATAAGTTATGGTAATAATAGTGTTTTCAAATGGTTATTATGAATCTTTTTATTTCAAGTTGTAATGTAAAAATCCTGTATGTAATCTAGAATCCATGGATACTATAGTAATCAGTCCGTTAGGATTTGAATATTAAATTTATGAAAATTTAATAACATAATAAACTAAACTGGGCTACCTGGAATATGGTTATTACAACCAATGAATAAAGGGATTAAATTCCACATCAATTTCTAAGGGAGAGGCCGGTACCCTCCCATTGGAATCTCCTCACAATCTACTTCTTCTCCCCCCATCAACTTGATTACATCCTCCCTCTCATCCCCAATTGAATGAAGGGGTATATCAGTTTGATGATGTTGGTTTGGCTTCATCATCCCTTCCTATCTAGCTCTAATATGTTTCTCATATACTCTGGATTCAGGGTCCATTTCTCCACTACAATGCAGTTCAGGCGTTTGTTCTCTAGGTGGGTTTAAGATGATTTGATAGAGTGTTGAAGGTTTTCCCAGGTGCTCGATTAGATGTTGTGGTCTTCTTTTTATTGGATGTGTTTTGATAGAAATGGTCTTGGTTCACTGGATGTCCTTTTCATTTCAATATGCTCTGCATTCATAGTTATGTATTACATTTCCAGGTTTCTTTGGGGCGGTGGATCTCGTGGGGGTTTCGGGATGTGCTCTTGTGTGTTTAAGGGTTTAAGGATTTGCATCCTTGATTACAGTGATCAAACATATCGTAGTCATTGTACTGTTTTTGTTACACCATTATGGGAGGTTTTCTGGAGTGTTGGATGGTATATCCATGGTGGCAATGGATTATTATTGTGGACCTTTATTATGTGTGGTTTTGATTTCTAACCAATAGTTACACGTTTCTCTAGAAGCCTAGAGGTCATCTGCTCACAGTATTCATCTTATTTTTATGATGTCTATATTTTTGTTTCAGTGACATCTTGTAGGTGATGTGTATGGATTTGTATTTGGACCTCATATGGTGGTTGAGATTTTATCACATCCTTTGATGGTTATGAACCAGTTGTAGCAATGATGGCGTGAGAATGCTGATCAACATGCAACTAGCTGGTGGATCGATGATATCGGTAGTGTTTGGGTGATAGTGTTGGGTTGGATGTGTCTTGTAGAGTCTGTCATCTCTTTATGAATATTTAATTTATTTGGCTCTATCTTTTCCTTGGTATCAATGTGTGGACACTAGTGGATATGAATTTTTGATTCTATTATTTTTGTTGTCAACCATTTTGAATATTGAATAGGTTGATGTTTTTTTTCCAAAGTATGACCCCCTTAGCCTTAAAGTGACTTTTCAGAAAAATGGAATAAATGAATTTGTATGGATGGATAATAATACCTTTGAATCAACATACCTTAAAAAATCATTAACCATCCATATTGGAAGAACTATTCATATGAAATATCAATATTTTCTCAATCAAACTAAACATAAACCATCCAAAGAAATATGATGAATTGCATCATTAGAATACCTCCTCATTATTAGATTCAATTTTTTTAAATAGACGTAGAAATATTAAATATGTTACCATAATAATTCAAAAGAAAAATATAATTTGACATTGAAAAAAAAATTTAAACACCTAAAAAACTAGGAACATAATCATAAAAAAAACTTATTTTGAAATGAAACAAATAAAATTTTAATAGATGGTTAGAAAAATTTATAATTCATGATGGTTTTATTTTTTTTTATTTTTTATAATTTAAAAAATAATACATTTTTCTCTTTTTTAAGACAATAAAATATCACATTGTATAAAAAAAGAATATTTGTGTTAATTTTTTTTAAAAAAGTCGAACAAGGGTTAAAATGACAATAAAAAATCATTTCAGAAAATTGAATCAAATATTAAATCATTTTTAGAATGAATGGATATAGATTAGAAATGTGTCTCATTGTATAATAAAATATAAAAAACACCAAATAATGATGATATTGTGGATATCTACGCAATAACACATGGTTTTATTTTGAATAATAAGCCACTTAAGTGAAATAAATTCACATAAAACATTAAATAACATGTTAAAAAATATATTCATTATATAATATATCAAACTGTTAGTATATAATTCATAAATGTTAATTGTGGGATGAATATGGCTTATGTATCCATGAAGTAAAATTTAGATGATAAACCATTACCTCATGATTCAATTCTATCATATGAGTTCAGACCTCTTTTATAATAAATATAGATTTATTAGATATTTATTCCATAAAAATAATCATCTATATCATACCATATATGATTAACTTATACTATCGTATCACCAATTTCTAATCAATTCATTGTTAAAATCATTTTTTCATGTGGTGGCTTCTACTTTTTTCATGTATGATTTGGTTTCATAGTTTTAGTCCTTCAAATTTTAAAACATTTCCATCATATCCAACATATCATTCGTGTTTAAAATATAATATAATATTAAATAATTTGATAATTACATTCATTGATAAAAATATAGGTAATTAAATTAATTTCAACATTTATTGGGACGGTAGGTCATACATATGCATGAAAAATGATTTCAATTTTTTTGGATGTAATGAAATAAAGGTGAATAATAATAATGATTTTATTAAAAAATAATTATAACACCATATATATCATATATATTCATTTAATATATCCTTATTATTGTATATGTGATGATTAAATGAAAGAATTTGTCACATCGCTTTGTGGATTTGGTAGTCCACAAGTACACTTGTGAAACATTATCCTATTAGAATGGATTAAATGGTAAAAATATATATAACACATTATATTTCAAAACAAATAATTTTTTTCATTTATATAATTTATAATAATTATATACGTATTTATAATCAACAATGTAATGTTGTGATGGAAAATAAATTACACTATTAGGTGGAGACGATATGTTGTATACAGCCAAAAGTGATGTTTTCTTATTTCATTGAATGTAGAAGATATGGATAATGGTTTTAAGATAGTAATGATAAAATTTTATAAAATTTACGATATATTAGTTTTTATTTAAGATTAGTTAAAATAATAAAATATTATTTATAGTTATAAATATACTCAAATGATTCGGTAATGATGATTACCATTTATTTAGTGGAATATCTTTGTTATCCTCTTAAGGGTCATAGTAATGATATTTTTTATTGTCAAAAAGCTCAAAAACATCTATATGGATGTTTATAAGATTAATTTATAGTTTTTGGTCAATATAGATCCCTTAATCTTGTGTAATGAAGTGAAAGAGGAAGTTATATTTTGCAAATAACGGTAGAGTTATTTTTGGATGTTTTTAAAATATCGAATTAATATAATTTTTTTAACTATAAAAGAATCAATATTGATATAATTATAATTTAATATTAATATATATTGAAATATTTTCATCCAACAACATTTTTACATTTGGGTTACTCTTTCACCCTTATCATTTTGTCTCAAACCCACTTAATCAGTTTGATAATTATCGTACTATTAAAATATTCTAATCTTTAAAGGTAAATAAATTGAATATAAAATTCCCAGATAACCCAAAATTGAAAATTTTAGAGAGAAATAGGAATATCCCATTAATATATCTGAATATATGTTTCTTAGGGATTTAATATCATTTAATAAAATAGTATTTATGATAAAATATCAATATTGTAAAATTACTAGAACGATTCATTACATTGAAATTAATAATATCTACGCAATAATTATAATTAAAATAAAACTTTTATTATATCCCAAAAATTCAATTATCTTATATAAAATAATAAGATCAGATTATTTTTCACATATTATATTAATTTTAATATTTTAATTACAATTTGTTTATTTTTTTAGTGAATAATTACAGCCTCATCAATTTTTTATAATTTTGGATAATTATTTATTCCATAAAATTTAATAATAAATTACCATGATGAAGATAATTATTCTATACTGGATTAAATTATTTATTATTGAACGTTTCTGAGACGTCTCATCCTGGGTGCCATGTTCTGGTGCCACACATTGGTTCCTCAAGCTGGTCGGTTATGTAACCGCAGGTGCGCCTCCCCATACCTCAGTGGTTTCTGTCTAACAGCCATGGTCTAATGTCAATCATGATTTGAATATAACCAATTTTTTATTAGTGTAATACAACACTGGAAATAAGTAAATAATAAAATTAAAATAACTAGTTGACGTCATAACCAAAACAATACCATTATAACAAGAAAATCAAAACGTGAATAAAAATTAAAAACAATATGTTTTGCTAAAATATGTGTCTAGTGTTAAAATAGAAATCAATTTTATGGCAATAAATACACCCACGTAGGTCATGAACCCTGTTAGGTTCTATAAACCATGTTCCATCTTGATCAAGCCCTGTAATGGAGGGCCCTTTCCCTTATCATGTCCTACAACCATGAAGTACATTCATATACTAATCTATTAGACAGTGTATAAGTGTGAGTAAAATTCATTAGTCTACCACCAATGATGTCTAAAATAATTTCCATTCAATAATTCTGTATACAACTCTATAATGAAAAAATTGCAATTTATAAATTAAAAATTATCACATGATCAAATTATTCTTTATTTAACCACTGAAATTTCTCAGGTTTCCAGACACCCAACCCTCAATACCTTCTTCTACCCATGCCCCAGTCCATTGTACCCCCAAGGGATATCATGTTATAGAATTCAAATTTTACCATTCTATATCTCAACTCAATCTCTAAATTTCCATATTACAATTCTAAATCTAAATTTTTATATGAATTCTTTCATTACCATTCACCATTAATTAATTAATTCAATAATTCATTAATCATCTCAATCTCATTGGTTAACTCAAAAATCAATTAAACTTCACAATATCATTAATTAACTAAACAAATAAATAATATTTATAATTCTATTAATTGAATAAATAATTATTTAATCTATAAATATTTTTAATTAACACAACAAATAGTTAATATCTCAATAAATTTAATTAACACAACAATTATTTAATGATCTCAATATTATTCATTAATTGAAAAATTAATTAATATTATTAATTCCATTTATTATATCACTGATTAAATAATAATCTAAAATCTAAAAATTAACTAAAAAATTCATTTCACTCTCAATACCACTTTCCATTAATTAATTCATTAACAAATTATTAAAATTTAAAAATCTAAATATTCAAAAATTAATTTCCCATTAACTTAAGGAAATAAAGAATTATTAGTTTCCTATAATTAAATATCTAATTAATTAGGTAATTAAAATATCTTAAATCCCTTAGATAATTCAACAATTAACTACTCATTTCATTAATCTAAAATCCCAATTTGTCTGGGTAGTTATTTATTTGAGATCTCCAATTCCCATATTTCCAATTCAACAATTTTCATAATTAATTAAATAAACAAATTAATTAATTTTATCATGAACTCAATTCAGAGACATCTAATTCCAATTTTAAAATTAAATAAATGTAAAATAAATAATTACATTGGTATTGGAATTATGTACCACCTCCATCAATTAAGTGAAATAATCATCGACCAATTGAAATCCCCATAATTGTAGTAGCACAACGATGTAGAATGATATTCAGATATAAAACCATAAATTAAAATAAAAAAGTTATAGATATAAATCAATAATAATATATTTTTATCAACTCAATATAGTAGAATAATCCAATATTAGATTGGATAAGAAACGATGATGAAAGAGAAACAAAGAGGGATAAGATTCTTTTACCGATAGCTAAGAAGATCTCCGATCTGGGCTTCGATTCAAAGAGAATAGTGGTCGGGAAGGCAATGAATCTCTATGGGAGGATCCAAAGTCATGAAAGATAGGATATCATAGAATTAGGGTCAATTTGTGGAAACATAATGTGGGTTTAGGTAATTAAATATCAATTTTATGGTTAATTTTGTTCTCATACACAATTTACAAGGAAGGGTCACAAAGTTTTATCATAAAATTCACCTAAACTATAAGCCTCTTTTTTAGGGAATCAAAATTACTTTTAAGAGGGTTCACAATTAGAAAAACAAAGTGCTAAATATTCATAACCCAACTATTTAGGGTTACACAGTTTTTTGGGCAGGGGTGCATTGTTTTCCCTAATCGTTCACCAACCATGCACTACTCTACTTTATCAATTTTCTTGAATTTTCACCCAAAAAATCCTATGTAAAACTCAACCACAGAGTACTGAACACAAAGAAAAAATGTACCTATAATAAATCCTGATTCAACTCCCGATAATTTTTTGATCTTACAATATCACCAACATTTAATGTCTCTTCCTCAGGTTGTACTCCCTAGATTCTATATGATTCATATCCATGAATATTGGGCTATTGAGACCTCATTTATACTTATCTCCCCCATGTTTTATCTTGAATTTGAAAATGTTCCCATAATAAATGACCTATCAACATTGCATTTTCCTACAACACATTCTCATTGGTATCCAATACACCTATGGAATGATCCTCAAAGAAAACAACAATCTCAATATCAATATCATCCAAATTGACAATTTGAGAAGGTTCGAGGGGATATGAATGACAATGTCAATCAAGGAAAATTTCATGAGTAACCTAATATTTCTATGGAACCTCCAAATGGTATTCCACCATCCAGATACTTTTCAAAACCTCAAATTTTCCAAAAAACCTAGGCACCAGCATTCCATGTCTCCAAATCCAGGGGTTACACATCCTTTCTAGTACCCAAAGGAAAACAATATCTCCCACCATAAATTCTACTGGTCATCTACATATATCATCACATGACTTCTATCTACTCCGCGACACAACTATATATTTTATAATATGCTATACCTAATAAATCATATCCCACACAAGACTCGATCATAACAACTCCAACTCACCTTCAATTATCCAATATATAGGAGATCTACACGACATAACAAAAATATCCTTGTATAGTTTCATATATATAGTTTCTTGATAACTATTATTTATTGGAAAACTCAACTAAATACAGGTGCTTCTCCTATGATTCACTAATTTCTAGGACATATACCTTAAGAATATTATTAAAAACCTTTATATAATGCTCAAAATGCCTATCCTTCTATGGATGGAATACCAAACTATAAAAAAACTATTTACCCAACACCTTATGTATGACCTTCCAGAAATGTGGAGTGAAACATGAGTCCTAGTCTGAAACATTAATCTTCAGAACCCCATGCAAATAGACTATTGCCCAAATATATTATTCTCCAAACTATTGAACTAATTGAGTCTCTTACATAGGCATTAAATGAACTAACTTTTTTAGTATGTCCAAAACTACCGAAATAGAGTAATTCATTCAAGGATTATATTGTATAAAAACCACCAAAACCATGGTAACATTGTTCAACTTCCACTCTAGAAAGGAAAACAGTAATAGAAAACCTACATGGCATTGATTCTCCCCCTTCACCTACATATAGGTGTAGAATCATTTCATGAACCATTCTATCTATTTTCACAAACCACATAAGCTGTCATTGTATGTCATGGTAAATTTATTTCACACCAAGATTTAACGCCAACATGGAGGTATGAAGTTACCACATCAACAATACCTGCACACTCATAGGAAAAACAAAATTATTACTGACATAGAGGAACACATCATCATATATCAACTAATATGTATGTGTCTCCACACCTTCAAGGGATTACCTGTAAGATATAAATTACATATCCTCATAATAATAATCCTTGATCATTCTCAAAAACTATAGACTTCACTGAAACTAATAGCAGGGTCATATGAAACACATTATTTAGAACCACTACTTACATATCTATTAGTATAGTTATCATCTATTACTCCACACTCGACTGATAAATATTGTGAGTCTGTGTTTTTTCATAAATCATCAGAAACATTGTTCCCCTTTATGGGCATATATATTATTTCAAAATCAAATGAATTTATTTACAAAACATATATAAGATACAAAATATTCACATCTCACAATGAGATGATATAAATTAAGATATTTTTATTGTTAAACACCATAAACCTCTCACCCAATAAATAATACAGCCAATATATTAAAGAATAATCTAATGCTACCAACTTGAGGTCATATATAAGGTAGTTATGTTCATGTGTCCTTAACTACTGAGACAAATATTAAAAAATTTGATATCATTACATTAACATAACTTCATGCCCAAACCTAGAATGGTTATCCTACACTGTATACTCCTGACTAGTGTGAGGTCGGATCATGATCGGTGTTGATTTCAAACACTTCCTCAATTCCTAAAATTCATTCTAACATGTTTTTTATCATTTAAATTTTATCCCATATTGTTAAATATTGAAATACATTATTCTAATAATTAAAAGCCCTTATATAAACCATCATTAATATCCCACTAACCCCAAAAAACTATTGATATAAAATATTATTGGGATTATACCATGTAAAAATGGATATAGTATCACTGGGACAGTAGACACACCTTCCTCCGAGATAATTTTTCCCAAGAAGTGTACATGATCAGAAAAAATCATGAAAATAAAAATATTGGAATATAGATTATGATCTCTTAGTGAACTCTGGATAATGTCAATATATTGTGAATGTTCCTCTTGAGTATTGTAGTAATCCAATATACTATCAAAAAACACCACAACAAAATGATCTAGGTATGAATAAAAGATCATGTTCATCAATAACAAAAAAAATGAAACTATGTTTGAAAACCTAAATGTAATTATATCAAACTTATATAATCCATACATTCTTCATAAGGTATTCCTCAGTATATCAGAAGTTCAAACTCTCAAAAGATGAAACCCTGATCTCAATTCAATATTAGAAATGACAAAGGATCCTATCAAATGGTGAAAAATGTCAAAGATTCCAGGAAGATGATACGAATTTATCACTTTCATAGGGTTCATCATTTGGTAAACGGTTCACAATAAAAAACCCCCAGCAACCTTCATTGAAAACAACATTGGTTATCCCCATGGTGACATATAAATACTAATAAACCCATTATCTATCAACTACTCCATCTTACTATTGAGCTCTTGAATCTCCATATGAACCATTATATATGGTGGAATTGAAATTTGTTCATCTCCTAGAATGAGATAAATATTAAATTCCACATATCTATCATCAAACAGTGAAAATAAGTATTCATGAAACACATCCATAAACCGGTCCACTCCAGGTTGAGAAACATCCTTATATATTTATAATCTATTGTTAAAATAAAATCCTAGGCTTTGATCTCTTCAGGTATCTAACTCGGTGTACATTATCATCCTACCATGATATCCCACTCTCAATGGTAAAAATAGATGTATCCCTTATGAGATATAAAAGTTCTACACAAGTAGTAACAATCAGTATGAGCTTAGTAGGCTATTTACCAAACCATACCCAAATTTTGGATAAATCCTAAAATATCATGGATATAAATCTATAATTGAAATTTATACTCACCAACTTCTAGAGAACATCCCTTACACTCTATGATTTCCTTTGAACACACTACTAAAAACATATCTATCAACAACACCCCACTCAAAAACACCACTGCTAGGCGGAAACCATTTGAAAGTTGTGTATAAATAATAGAATGAGAGGAAATATTATCAAATAAAGTAATATCTAATTTAGAATCTAAAAGAATAGAACCTATCACTATAAATGGTCTATCCAATCTTTCCATAATAATAGGATAAACTGTATAAAACTTTCATGGACCTCTTTCCTATGTCAATTTATTTCTACCTTGAGTTTTACCAAAATGTTGAAATGATAACTCTTTTCCAAATGCACCACATTCAATATCTCTATAACCATGGCCTGTTAAACTAAAAATGATATTTTGATAAGGTGTATAAGATCCCCTTCTTACATTATGATTTGGTTTAGTAGACCCATAATTATCAATTATTCATGGGTTCAAATAGAACATCCACATATGTCCAATATTTTCACAAGATAATAAGTCCACTAGTGGTTGGGGAAAATGTCTATGATACTGTAAAATCCTTCCGCACTAGTAGAAATAAATATATAAACGTTCTCTATGACTAGTTTTTCCCTCTTGAAACAATGTTTTCCATTATTCTATCTAATGTTTTCATAACCATTCTTAATTTTCTCCAATGATGAGGATAATTATCATCTAACAACAACCATATTTCCAACACTAGATTACATTTTCTTGATCCCCCATCTATGAGAGCCTTATTCACAACCTCTAAAAAAAGTTCATCCTATTGATTTTCACCTTGAAAATAATTTCACACACAATCCATTCCTGAAATCATTTTGCTAAAATTACCTCAACCAAAGGAATCACTATTATAAAACACTAAAAATATGTTATGTGCCCAATATAGTCAATCACAGAAGTACTCCCTCGAGTCAACTGTAAGAACTCAGATACTCTCTCTTAATTAAGTGTCACTAGATAGAATTTCTCAATGAACCACACCAAGATTTCCTTCAATACCATATGATGAGTGTGTCTAGTAAGAGCCTGAAAGTCCCATAAGTGATTCAAAATTATTTATAGTATATATGTAGCCATATTGAACCCCTTAACAGTAATATTTATGTTTTGTTCATGTGATGTATTGATAGACTCAATCCTAAACATATATCTTTCATGTCCACCCTCTTCAACAAAAAATTTAGGGTAATACGACTAAAAAAACCTTTTCATTACTACATGATTTTTTTAACCTACCATGTGTCCCTTTCCATAAATTTTTTAAACTGAGAAAACATCACCCATAACTATTCACAATATTCCTCACACCACAATATTTGTTACTTAGGTTCCCATACTGTAGGATCATTACTAACAATGTCCATATGGCTTTCTCTCAACAGGAATAATAATGGAAGCATAAATCTACAATCCGCACACACAACATAGGAAACATTTCCCAACATTAATACATATTCGAGAATCACAGTAAGGAACTCCATGATATTCTCCTTAAATCCCACCAAATTGTAAAAAACCAATGTGATAACACAACCCTTAACAATCATATATATTTTACAAGGGTAAATATTGTTAAATCATTTTCATTATTCATGCTTTTCATTTGTACAAATAATTATTCTCATATTTCATCATTTTAACACCTTTAAATTCATATTAGGCTGCAATTTAAATTCAATTTGTCAAGGAAGGAATAAAATATACAAGTTTAAATACTGACATATAACCCATTCTCATGTGTGTTCATAAAATGATACATTTCAAAATTACGCTGAGTTTCTAGAATGATGTAAGAAAACACAACACCCATTCTATAAAAGTCCAAGAGTAAAATATCAAAAAATATCAACTTCAATAATCACAACACACAATAAGTTTTTCACTAAAGTTGAAATAATGTTCAACTATAACAAAAAATAACAATAATAGAAATCACACCCTAGTTAATTGGGTCACCCTTTACATTGGTTAGAAATTATCATACAGTAGCTTATAACCAATTAATTTATCTTCCTAGTAATGTAAAAAAATTTCAAAAAAATAACAAGATGAAAATAAAATTTATCTTTGATACCACAATGTAAAACCTCCATCCCGGTGACACGCATTAGTGCCATAAGCTGATCAGTTATATGACCTCATGAGAACCTCCTCTTAATCCAGAGGCTACCAACAACAAGAGAGGGTCTCATATAAGTAATGATGAGACTATACCTACGTTTTCATCATATTAATCCACTACGTGAAATAAATAAACAAAGAAAATTAAATAACCAAATGATTTCATAACCAAAACAATACTAGTATAAAAAGATAAACAATATTCAAAGACAGTATAAAAACTAAACAATAGATATTGAATGAAAATTATTTTTCCTGTGTGTAAATGAAAATAAATGTAAATTCATTACGAAGGCCTTTATGGGTCTCAAACCTTGTCAATTTCCGTTATCCATTCTCTATCCTGAGTTATCCACCTAAAATGTGGCCCTTACACCTATCTTATCCTATAACAATGAAATTTATTTAAGTACTGATAAGAAATAATGAGTAAAGAGTGTATACAAAATAGTATGCCACCAGTAACGACATCTTATAAATATCTATTAAATAATTGTTTATAAATTTTTATAAATATTTATGCAGATACAAAAATAAATAGTTATTCCAATATCATATTATTCTTTATTTAACGACATAAATTTCATGGGTTTCAAGACACTTAAAACTCAATACACACTTCCACCCACAATAGAGTCTAAATAATCTAAAGGTATATGTTGTTCTAGAATTGAAATATTATGATTATATAACTCATCGCAATCTAAAAATTAAATTGATACCATTATAGATCTCGATTCTCATTTAAATTTTACTATTACCATTCAGTATTCATTAGTTAATTCAAAAATTTATTAATCATGTTAATATCATTAATTAGTCTTCTCAATCACATTAATTATCTCAATAGTTAATTAATATATCGACCACATTATTAACCTCAAAATCAATTAATATCTACATTTCATTAATTAATTACTAATATCAATTTTATTGACTAATGCAACAATTAATTAATCATTTTAGTTCTGTTAATTCACTCAACAAATAATTAATAATAACAATTCAATTAATTAACTCATTAATTAATCATTATTTCAATATAAATATCATGTATATAATTCATCAATTAATTATTAAAATTCAAGAACTCAATTTACTAAAATTAATTCTCCAACTAATTATTAAATATCATAATATTAATATCCTATTATTGATTCTTTATATTTATTATCCAATTACACAATCTAAAATATCCTAATAGATTCCACAATTAATTAAACAATTCTCCAATCTCAAATACTCAATTAATTTGACTATTAATTATTCTAGATCTATAATTCCAATATTACCTTTTCCTCTATTTTCATCGACTAATAAAATAACATGTTTAATTAAATCTATTATGAACTCAATTTATAAAAATAAAATATTAACAATACAATTACATAAATGTAATGTAAATAAAGAATTTATAATTTGAATCATAGAACACCTACGTCAATTCATTGATGAATGATCTCCAAATGGATATCCCCAAAATTACAACAGGTACAATAACATAGAATGGGATATAGATCTTAAACCATATATTATGATTTATCAAATCAAGACCCATAAAATTTAGATCTATATTTATAATATTTGATATATATGTATATATTTAACAAAATTGAGTATTCCTTTATAGGATTGTATAATAATGAATGAAGAATAAAAATCCAATCAAATTATGATTATCTAACTGATAGTGGTGCAGATCTTCGATCTGGTTTTTCATTCATGAATAATGGAGGACATTAAGTAATAGAATTCATTAGAGAGTATCTAAAATCATAAATGAGTGGGTTTAACTGAATTGAATTAAATTGGGGTTATAATGGGGTTTTTGATAATTAAAAATATTGTTTTTTGTTTAATTAAATTCCCTCACACAGTTTGTTGGGCTGGGGCACACAATTTTTACTAATTGTGTTCCTAAACCATGTACCTCTTTTATATGGGTGATGGGTTACTCCAAATTGGACAATTAGTTTGAAAAAATATGTTATAACACTACAAAACACAATTTTCTAGAGTTTAATGGTTTACTCGGTAAGGGTGTATGGTTTCACACAATGTTGCTCCAACCATGCACGACCCAATTTCATCTATTAAATTATAATTTTCTTTCAAAAAATCTATAATTTAAAATCAAAACAATGAATACTCAACACAAGGAAAAATAGTACATGTAATCAATCAAAATTTATCTCTATAAATGTTTGAATTCTTACAATGTCCTTTGGATAACCCCACATTTGATATATTATATTTATTTAAAACAAGAGTGTGACACGATTGAGTTTTCATCAGGGAAAATAATATGATGTTCATAATCTAATCCAAATGTCCCAAAAATTTAATATATCCAAATATTGGATGACTATTAATTAAATTGACTAATATAATAAGAAATAATAATGTGTTAGGGTCATTTTTATGCCCTTATCATTTCAATTTTAACATCACAATCCTGATTTACCCATTAAAGTGATAATAAATATTACAATTTAGATTAAAAAAATAAAGATAGAGTATGTAATAATATGGGAATAATTATTCCAACAATTCAATATTTTTTTTAAAAAATTAAAAACATGGATGTTTAAAAAGTTATAATAATATTAAACTAGAAATTGTTTAATGAAATATTATTCAATAAAAATTCCTTTTATGTATCAAAATGATTATTTCCAAATTCATATAGAGAATGGATTCCAATAATCTTAATTCCAATTTTAATAATATAATAGATGTAATTATTACCCTTAAAATACATTAAATGAAATAGGTAATTTTAAAAATCATGAAATATGAATAAAATATTCATTAAAAAGATGTATTTTTACTATTCACATGAAAATAAATATTAAAAACGAACAATAATTTCCCTAGAAGATAATTTTAATATGTTTATTTTAAGAAAGTTATAATTTTTACAAAATAAAATTTATATATGTTCCAAAAAAAATTAGAATATTTTTTCACTACAATATTAAAATTTAATTTTAATGAAAACATATTTCAGAAGAATATAATAACATTACTGAAAAATTAAGTATTTAGTTTATTAATAAATGAAATTTTATCATATAAGTAATATATATATATACAAATATTAACATTATAGTACTCATACCCAAAAATTTAATTTTAATGTTATAATGACTATATTTTAATAATAATATTTTGGTGTTCTTTTAAGAATGGTGTTGAGGGTTTTATAAATTACTGAACATACTGTTCTTATAAAATATTTGGGATTTATATTATCCTCTACTTCAATAAATTAAATCCTAAAATTTGAAATTATAATTTGTATTCCTGGGATTGAAATTTTGAAATACCTTTTCCAAAAACCCACTTCGTAAAAAGGATAATACAGCTTCCTCTTAAAAAGTGGAAAAATGACATACATAGTACATCAAAAAACTAGGTTTTAAAAAATATAAATACTTGGTGGGAATTGAAAATTTATACATGGAATAAATCATTAACTCTTAATTAATTATGGAAGGTGATATAACTGTTTGATCATAATAAATTTATTTACTAAGAAAAATACAATAACCAATAAATCGATAAATTCTTCATTTGTAAAAAGATTATTGATTTGTCAAATATAAATTTAATAGGATAACATTTTATCAACAACAGTTTTCCTATATTTAAGAAATTCTTTTACCATTTAGATTAAAAATAAAAGTAAATATTGTGACTTGATATCTTACTATTAACAGGAACAATTTCATCTATTCAATGTGCTTTGATCAATTCCTACTACATATCTTACTCCAAGAAATGAATATCTAATAGGAATGTTTATGTATAAAGCACTACAATTAACATTTAAAATGTCATTAATTAAATTAAATAATTAAAATTTTCTCCTACAATTTATTAAATTTTTCATCATCAAAAATAGTTTACATAAGTTTTATGAGGGCACATAAATTTCAACTTAATCCATTCCACAAATAGTTGACCATATAAATAATCTAAAAAACAAGTATTTAAATTAAATGTGAAAAATTTTAAATAACTGTCACTAAGTTTTGAAAAATAACATGTCATTATATTCCCCATAAAATATAATTTAGATATTACTATCACATATCAAATATGTTAATAAATTGAACGCCCTAAAATATTAAAAACACATGCCTCTTTTAAAAAAATTATCAAGTTGTCAAATATATTTCATAAATCCAAACAAGTAGTACACTCTAGTGAACATAACGTGAAAAATAAAACCTCTAACCAATTTGTTGGTCACCAATAATATCCCATAAAAATATTGTTATTATTATATCTCAATATAGATAAAATATTAAGGGTTTTCTGCCATCAATCATGTGTTTTCTGAAAATATAAACCTCCCATTGAATCACATTCTTGGTAATAAGTACCATTAAAATATTATCCCAAATTCTTTATTATATAGTACTGAAGTACAATAATTATAGTTTTTATAATTATTATAACCAAAATATATTTTATAAAATAATCATATAACATAATTATTGAATCTAAAAAATACCTCATTAGTCATTAAACATCATTATAAAATCATTAACATGGATTCATATTATTAATCTATAATATCTCCTTAGTTTCATATTTTAATTATATTCTATTCATTGTTAGTAATATATTGATTACTCATAAAACCTTGACTATTCTCATCATGAGATTTACCTAATGCAAATCAATTTACATAATTCCCAAACATACAACATTTAAAACATTCAACAATTAATAATGCGTAGGCATATCATTATTTTAATCAATTATGTTAACTAAACAAATAATTTTTTCAAATATATTTCATTATTTCTGTCCTTATTTTCCACACATAAAATATTTATTATTTTTATTAAGACACACAAATGGGTGTCTATTTTTATAATTCCACAATGAAGGAAATCAAGTTTTCTTTCATCCATTATCTCAACTATTTATCCTCTTAGTGGAATTCATTCTTCCATTATTTGGGGAGTTTGAGAGTTTTATTTGATTAATTTCTTCAATAAAGTATATATAAAAATGAATTAGAATATTTAGAATATATATCACTCTATTTATCTCCAAATATGAATTCACATAATCACTGAATTTTCAATCATCTTCAATAATAACATGATTCCCCTAATTTTGACCACTAACAAAAATAAAATGGAATATTATGAAATTAAATTATCATATTTTGGAACCACATAATCATTACCCTACTATTTTTATGAGGTTATCTTATACTTAAAATAACACTAAAATTAGGTCATAGGATTATGTTCATTAATCCATGTTTTCATAAATCTAGTTCCCAAGGTTTAAGATAACTTTCCTCTCAAACCAAATGTAAAGAATCCAATAAAAGTAGCCCATATTTGGTGGATAATTTATTACATAATAAATAGATACAGGGAATCACATCCCGATGGAACAAATATTTTATTATATATGGTAATCAAGATACACAATATAACATCACATTACAATTGAAAAAAAAATTCAATATAGTATTATCCTTATGTACACTATTATTACAATTTTTGTATCCTTTTATATCAATACTAATACACTACCTCCTATCATCATAAAAACAACACAAAAAATGTGTTATTTCAAATGATAAGTAAGTGTACGAGTAAATTTAAATCAATTATGAATAAATAATAATAATTAATACAAAATGGTAAATAACTGAATCACATTCCATTTAAAAAATTAGATTACAATAGTGTGGAAGGATTAAAGGATGATAAAACATACTAAATAAATTATCACTTGATCTTATATATTATACACAGATATTTTAAAAATTCATATAATTAGATATACAAAAATAAATGAATAAAAAATTTGATAATTCAAAGTGATGGACAACTGACTCATACCATTATGGTCGCATTCCAATACATCTTACCGAAATATGTACGACCTCATCCAATACTCAATATTGTAGGTAAAATGATACATATTGATTCATAAAGGGACTATAGTAGTCCCAAACCGTACATACTATGTCTAATACATTCTTTATATGAATTAAAAATATAACTAAATAGACATGACATAGCAATATCAATTAATGTTTGTATTGGAAGAAAATGTTGTATAAAATATCAATACATTCCCCATTGAATCTAATTGTAATTAATATAAATTAAGATGATTAATTTTATTATTAGATTATATACTAAACATAATAATCAATAAAGGATATTTTTATTGATTTAAATATATTAAATATTTTAATAGGGTATTTCTTGAGGGAAATTAATGTTTTAAATTGCAAATAATTTTTAAAATCATAAAATTCTACATTAAACCAAGGATTATAATTTCACTGAAAAGGACCATGTAAAATTATAAATGAATATATCGATTGATTAATGAATCATTATTGAGGGGAATTATATTAAATCAATAAAAGTATTAAAAATTTTCATTCACTATTTTTGTAAGATGAATAAAATATTACCTTATTCAGAAAAGAATAAGAATATTTCATTTTATAAATTATATAAAAAGTAATAAAAGTGTAAAATGTATTTAATAAATCATCATAGAATAGTAAAAACATTTTATATAGCATCTTTATAAAATATATACATGTAAGAGAAACATCCATCATGTGGAGTCTGAAACATAAACAATTCAGAAAATTGATGACATTGTAATATAAATACACTAAATTCAATGAAAAATAATTTTCACGAAAAATGAATATTATGTATAAAAAAGATTATATAAAAAAATTAAGAATAATATTAATTATAAAGAAATTTATTTGATTATTTTTAATCTATAAAAAATAATGGAATATGATATTAAAATAATAATATTTTTAACACATGAAGGGAAAAAAATTTACAAAAAATTGTGTTTTTTTTCTATTCACTAAAAAAAGAATCATCAGTAAATTTATAATATTTAAAACAAATTTAATTTTGATATTATGAATTAAAAAATTATATCCCATTTTATGAAATAAAATTTCTAAAAATGTTTGAAAATAATTGTAATATTTTCCCAAAAATTTAAACAAAAAATTGAAGAATTTTTTAGAAGATTAAAATAAAATCATAAAAAAAATGATTACCTATATTTTGTAAATTAATAAATAATTTGAATAATTATAATCATTTGAAGATATTTTCATAAATTAGGTTATTACTATTCATACCTCTATTTTAAGTGCAGGGTATTGATGGGATACTATTTTATAGTTCATTCTGAATCATAGTTTTATGTATAAAAGGTATTGAATACATCATGTAACTTTCAATGGAAATACATCTCCAATACTAGGATGTAAAAAAATGATAATGAAAATATAGGTTTCTACTTTGAATATCATATTATCAAAATAGAAATTATACATGATAGATATTTAACATCAGCTAATTTTTAATCAACATCAAAAATAATTTATTATATTGATTTTTGACAATTGATGTGCTAAAAATAAAAATTAATAACATATTTTCCACTCCTATACCGACTTAATCTATCCTCCACAGTGTAATACCCAAATGATTTCACATAATTTCTCATTCCATTATTAGTGTAAATCTATAAGTAGAATCCTAGAAAATACATCCCATTATATATCAAATTTCATATCCTTTCATGTTTCTCAAAAAACTCATGAAGGATATAATATCCTAGAGCATGCCTACATTGAAATAATTGATGTTCACCAATTAATTTGAGGTGGAAAATATTTCCATATAATCAATAAAAAGAATATTTTAATAATGATGATTCAATCACTAACCCGTAATGATTTATACTTGTGAAACTAATGATTCAGTAACATATTGATTTAACTGATTCATTATGCATATTTTTTCTATAATAAAAACTAATGTAGAATAACCGAAAATAGAAATCAACCCAAAAACTCTTTAATAAGAATTTATATATTGATTCAGCTTCTAAGAATATTGAAAATTAAATGAAAATACGATCAATTAGTTTTATGAATTATTCAAGATTTGTGATACTTATCATAGTACAAGAATGTTAATCACACTACATAACAACAAACAAAATAATATATATCACAATATCTTATATATCAAGAGGCGACGAAAAAATATTATTTGAAACTCATGAAATCATAATATCACAGTTAATTACCACATTGGCATATTTTTATAAACGTTTCAAATTACCCACACAGAGAAGATAATAAAAATTAAAAATGAATTTAAAAATATAATTCCATGTGGACTGGAATATATCACGAAATAAAACTATTGTATCATTTAATAATTGTTTATCTTCTATAATTTTTATATCATAAAAATAATAATTATCAATTCTCCTTCATAGAATTAATCTTTATTATAATTCTATTTATTATTAAGAGACTGAAATACTGATTATATATGTAATTTCAGGATTCTGTGAATATATATAATCCACAATATATTATTTCTATGTTTTGGAATAATAAAACTAATCTAATATACGTGTTAATATTTACTCTTCCATAAAAAAATATTCCAAATTATATTATTTCTTTATGTATGATATCATCATTTTACAAAATGATAGTTAAATAATTATATGATCACAGTTGAAAAAAAGAAGTGAAGTTATAGAACTATAACATGGATGAAACATCACATTGTGTGTTTCATGATAAGCCAAGAGATAGATATAATAATATGTGAACATGTCTAGATGTTTATAATGAGCTTCAATCATGATATAATAGGCTTTAGATATTTAATTTTTAAATTTCAATCACTAACACTTGATAAGAAATTAAGAAATTAAGAACGGGAAAGAAACGAGAATAAAATATAACTGAAAATAATATCTCCTAGAAATTTCATTCAGACACTAACAAATATCCCATTTTATCATTTAATATAAATATTAATTTTAATTCCCCTGAAAAACCCCTTATAAAACATGAAATTTTTTGAATATTAAATATTGAATTTATTCACATCACAACAGATACTAAATTCATGATTTTCAAACAATATTTCAATTTATATCATTAAATCGTCATATTCAATGATTCATGGAAGAATTTTAATTATATTTAAAAATCCTAAACTTAATATAGATATACCATCACACCACTCAACCATTTCATGTTTTCTGTGTATACCTTTACATAACTATTCAAAAAATGTTATGACCTTTACATGTCTCATGAAATAATTTTATAAAAAATGAAACAATAATATATATTTATGTAGGGAATCTTGTATACCCTTTTTTATAGAAGAAAATCCAGCTCACCTATACATAATAGATGAATATACTTTCAAACAATCTCAAATGTTAAACATTAACATGATGATAAGATGAATTTATTCTTGGTGAGTAACCATGTTTACATAGAATGAAGAATGAAATCATAACATTACATCAAAGAGTATGAAAATTACAAATATTAGTTTAAGGTGTTATGTATGAAAAAATGGTGTACACATTCATGTAATAAGGTGGGATTTATTGGGGTAATTTTCATTAATTATTTCTTATATAATATTCTTATAAATAATAAGGAAACATTTCCTTAACACCCTGTTGACACCCATAAGCACATGAAAAATGTAAAGAGAGGGATTTTGAAATCCATGTCCCTAAATTAGATACCTCTCAAACAATTCGAATCATTGAGATTTTAAAATAAACCAAAAAACAAGGTTATTGAATACCAAATAGAAACCATGGGATATATATATCAAGTATCTTAGTACATTATGGACACAATATTCACATGAGTGGAATACAACATATTACCATGAAATATAAACAAATGTGTCATAAAGTAATAATATTTAATACAAGAATATCTATAGAAGTTAAAAAAAATGAATCTCAACAAGGAAGAGAAACCTTATGATAACACTGAATGATTATCACACATCAATGACTCCCACTCCAATGTGATCTATTCCCACACACTATGTTTTCATAAAAAATGAACTAAGGGAGTAATTTTCTGTAAAAAATCATTCTATTGATTTAATTTTAGATCTATATGTCATTCATTAAATGTATTATCATATTCTATATCATTTTCCACAATTGTTGAATTAGAATTACTAAGGATTATACATGGAAATAAGTGAACTATTAAGGATATATTATACTAATATCATGTATTGAGGAAGAGATAATCGATATTGGAAATCCTCAATACATAATAACACCTCAATAGGACTGATAATATAAGGATAATGAATTACTCTCTCATCCAAACATTCACATCCCATAACTATGAAAATCTATAAATAGCACATGATCTCCAATTTCAATCAATATAGTCCAAATAATTTGGGAAATATTAGTATTAAAATGATCATGTAGAACCATAAATCCATCAAATATCACAAGTAACTTATCTGTTAAGTTAAATTATATTTTTAATAAAATAACAACGAATTATTTAATCATAGTATAAAAAATGGTGATCAACACATTCAGAAACATAATGCCTAATACAGATCCATACCATTACTGATATTACAATTGTTATTTTAAGAAAACATCTCCCAGTGTGGCGGCATTTCATGTTTTTCCAAACTCTTGAATGCTTTAACACAATATTACCTCTATGGTCTAAGTTCTCTATTCTCTCTGACCTTCCATATGCATATGAAATGAAGATATAATGAATAATTGTTATCCCACCACCTGATAGATACCTATTTAAACCCGATATATATTGAGTAAATCCATTTAGAGAAGTTATTACTTGATTTTTAACATATATGTACATTAATTTTAAACCAAATATTGCGAGGCATAGTTCCATTGGAATACTAGGTTCATAAAATGTCAAAGTGACATTAAAATTATAATTATTTCATTAGTGTCTATATTGAGATGAAAAATCCTTTCGATCTTCTATGCTTCATCGAATATTCTGGGGAGTACGCACACAAAATTCTTCAGCTAAAAAACATGTAATGAAATAAACATGATATGAAATCATAAAATACAAGTAAATGTTTTAACAAAATATCATAAAGGATAATTGAAATGAGTAATCATGTGAAATATAATTTAAATAACACTGTAAAATAAGATCATGGAACAAAACGAATGTAGAAACCACATATTACACGACGTAATCATAAGTCAAATATAGCTACTGAGATGAAATCACATCGTATATAGTGTCCCATAATGGATTAGGTTCACTCTCTATCCCATATATGATGTCTTATGGTTCTAAAAAATTAGCCAATTCATTGGAGGGATATATATTTTTGGACCCAACCATAAAATTCATTCCATGTACATGTATATGTGTTCAAAATAATGAAATCAATTATAAGTCTTATGATAATTATTTTCCATTGAAATAAATTTGATTCATAATATTGCCTCATAAAAAATAAAAAATACTTCCTAAGAACAGGGTATCTGAAATGATCATAAAACATGGATTACACCATTAGTGTAATATAGTGTGACCATGGTATATATGTAAGAGATATATATAATTAATTTGGTTGAATTCCATAATATTATAGATTTTTTTCCAAGATCAATTCAGGTAATTTTTAAAAATTAAAACATTCATGATTTAAATAACATTTAAACTCTAAAAATCACTTTTTAAACTAAAAATTTCTTTAAAATAGTTTAAAAAATCTATTAATTAATAATATACATAAAAACATAGAATATATTATTTAATTTTTATAGTGGTCATGATGATGGGTAATCCAATAAATAAAAAAAATTTTAAGACAAAAATACCTTTCAAATTTTTGTATGAAAATACAAAAGTAACATTATTTAAAAAATTATTATAACATCCATTTTTACTTATTTTTAAAATAAAAAAAACCTGTCAAATTTACATTAATATTCATTGGATAATATTAAATCATTTTTAAAATTCATTAAGGAAATCATGTATACATTAGTGAAAGGTGTGACAACTAATGAGATAAATAATTAGGATTTTTTATAAAAAAAATATTATCAATAATTTTATGTAAAAAATATTTGTAGATAGTTTAATAAATTTAATATATCATGAATAAATAAAGTATAATAAAATGATATGGTTATATTAGATAGTGATCAGAAAATTTCCTACATAAAAAATTCATAAATAAATAGTCCCAATTAAAATGAGATGGAATCATAAAACCTTACGTATTTTTGTAAAATTTGAATCATAACCCCATGAATGGCATAAGGTATTGTAACATAAGACACCATGAAGTACCAATGATTTAATAAATAGTATGTAATGGAAACAAATATACCCCATATAAAAAATTGTTGTATACAAGATCATGTGTCTCGTAGAAGGGAGTTATATGATGAAACACTTACCTCGAGCCCGAATTATCATGATCATTCCATATATTCAAGAATTATAAATTCATGATAATTATATAATTTATTATAAACTTATTTCAATTTTATTTTTTATTATATTTTATATTTTATGATGTCATATTCAATTACATAACAAATTAATTTCACATCTGTCGTGTTAATGATAAATGAATCATATGTCCAATACCCTTTGGTAAGCCGATTATGTTAAAAGATATAATTAATTAATCATCTTCATAATAGGGATAATTTCGTATTTCTATATTTATTGATAATTTAATTTTTTTAAAAATAATTCAATATGGTTATGAAAAATGAACTATGTTACAATGGTGGATATGGTAGGTTATTCGTTCACACGAGTAACATTTACATTTTTTGATGATACAAATGGAAACAAGGTATGTGTTATTTTATATTTCTGTTATGATCATTATTTCGTGAATATAATTTTATTATTTATAAATTGACATACATACTCTATCCTTTTGATGTAGTAATAAAAATAACTATATAATTTCATCAGGAGTATTGTTCAAAACACACAAATGTCATTATCATTTATCCAATTGATGGTAAAGTAAGAAATTATATTATATAATACATTTATTGATATTTTAATATTTAATTATTATCATATATAACATATATTTAATACTTTTTACCATCCATTTAATGAGTATGTTAAAAATTAACATGATATCTTCACAAGGTGGTAGTCCTCCATACAAAAGATTGATGTTATTGTATTATCTATATAATAAAATTTTAGATAGTATATGTGATATTATAATTAAATAAGTATAATTAAATCATAAATATAACATATATTTATTGTATTTATCATTATGAAAATTCATGTTATGAAGTTATGATTAATGAAATATGTCATTTTTTGAGGTCGTAGTTCATCATTCTGGATCAATCGTTTTGTTTCCCATTTAAGGGAGGAGTAGATTGAGTTAGTTCATCACCATAACATAAAAACACATAATTATATTTATGAAACTATTTTCATTATATCATCATGGTTTCACAATTTTATATGGGGTTCTATAGAGAAATCGAAGAAAACTCTCTGATAAGGATGTTACTTCTTCTTCATTTAACATTTATTATTTTACACAAAAAACCATTATAGGATAGAATTAGGATATTAAAAAGGATTCTAGGAGGAGTGGGAAATTTTATTATGTGATTTGGGATGTTTATTTCCATACCAATAGTTTGTTAATGTGTGAAGAGAAGATGATAGTGGGTGGCCTTTTATAATTTTGGTGAGGGGCACACTTTGTAATATTTTATGATCGTCAATAATTCTCAATTTCATAGAGATAAGGATAAAAATGAGATATTTAAAATCCTTGAATGGGAAAATTTATATATATGTCCATCCAATAGTAACTATACATGTGTTTTTGTTATTTTTAACCATTTTCATTTCATGATAACCCCCAGTTAACATATTTTTACCCTACCCATCTTAATTAATTTTTATATTTTTTAATATTAATTATTATTGAAAAAACATTTGAAACTATTATATAATAATAAATATGGAAACTATAAAATATTTCATATTTTATAAAAATTCAATTCCACAATTTTGAATTATTTAATATAAAATTAAAACCATATATGCACAAAATTAACAGTTTTTTAAAAGAAATCTTTCCAAACATTAAAATTAAATATATAAGAATTATACATTAAATTGATTCCAATGAAATTAATTGTTTTTATTTTAATATCATATTCCTATTATTACTTTAAAACACTGTTAAATATTATTTAACGTTTTAAATAATTAAAATTGTAATATAGTTTTTAAAAAATAGAATTATTGAGTATTCATTATACAAATAATATTTTATAAAAAAATACCTTTATACCAAAGATAATTTTGGAATGAAACTTTTAAAGATTATGTTTTCTTATCATCTACATTTTATAATATTTTTAAAAATTAGTTTTAAATTACGTGTACAAAACATGACTGAACCACCTTTTAAAACAATATAGATTTTAAAAACACATTTTTCTATTCAAATCGTTCTCATTTAATTTCTAATCAAAAGATTAATATTAAATTTATTTTATAAATTTATAAAACATATAAATTTTATAGATTAGTTAGTTATATTAATAATTACATACTTAATGGCTAGGATATAATGATCATGCTTAAATACTAATATTTTGATAGATTATCAAATATTCTTTAAACCTAGTGGTGTGTGTGTCACATTATATCAAAGATAGTAAATTTATTAAAATATAAATATATTCCAAATCCTTAATATGTTACATTATACACAATAAATAAATTTTATCTTTATAATTTCAACTTTTAAATAATAATCCGGGTCTATTCATTCAAAAATACATTTATGGAAACCCCACATTAAAAATATTTTTAGTAAATATTCATATGTAAATATGGAAGTGTAAATAAAAAAGACATCTGGAATAACACATTACTGGGGTCCCAACATAGAGAGAAGTATTAGTAAGTGATTATATATATATATATTAATTTATATATATTAATCAACTAATTAATAATAGAGAGTCTAACAGATCGTTCACAAAATGAAACTGAATGACCAAGATAAATTCATTATCATGAAACCCTTAAATCCGTGATGAATAAAAAAAACATTGATTCATTAGATATGAAGGTAATAGGTTATCATTTTTGTTTATTTTTCATTTTTCAAGGGTTGAGGGATTATTTATCTATCACGATAGTGAACAATATAAAATGTCATTACCTAAAATCTATTTATTCTATAAATGTAATTTCATTAATTCATTGTTCTTTGATAAATTTACACTTTACTTATTACTGAAAGTGAAATGAATATCCAAGATGAATTTTTTTATGTTTGAAACACTAATCATAACATCTAACTAAACATAAGATCCATAATGGTTCAATAAGATATTCCTCATATCATCATTAATAACAAAATGGTTATCCATAGGTAATAAAATAATAAAAATGAATATTAATTTTTTAGTATCCAAATTTAAACAATGAAACCAAAGAGTAGACATGTATGATTCCTTAAATATATAAATCTATATCCAAAATAACCTAAATAAACTCCACATGAATGATGTTATTAACCTCAATGGGCATATCATATACTTTCAAATTACTTTGATGAAATCATGATTTCATTCATCTAAAAAAAACTTTTTGTTAAACCTCTAGGTAAAGTTTATATATTATCAAAATAAAATGTTTCCCAAAATATCATTAATCATTTAATTTTTTTTATAAATTATGATCCTATAATACATTTTCTAATATCAATATAATATTTATCAAGAAAATTTTTTAATGTAAAAACATTGTAATACTTTGTAGTACACCATATTGTCCATTAGTAGGAACTAAATCATTCTTGTACATGGGTTGTTGGTTTATTACACATGGGAATGGAAGATTTTATGGGTTGTCACTCAGATAGAGAGTTATCCTTTTTGTAACTATATTAAAAAATCACTATAACATTACGAAAAAATGAATTATATCCTTGAAATAAAAATAATAATCGTATTTATTTTTACCAAATATCATTATATATATATATCGTATGATTTTCATAAAAATTTCACCATACCACTAAATATTATCTCTATTTAAGTTTTACCATAAACCATTTTCTTTCTAATCCTTAATTGAAAAAACTACTATATAATGATCATTTTAAGTTTCTTGATTCCTATAAATATAAATTGGGTAAATATACTTCTATATAATAATTCTAGGCTCCCCATATGTAAATACATCACCATAATGATTGGTAGAAGATGGTTAGTCACATTTTTTAGGTGTTAACCATTATTTTTTAGAATCATATAACATATTACATTAGTTACAACAAAAAATACATCAAATGGTAGGTCAATTCATGCCTTTTTGCCCTTTATTTACATATAGATAACATCTTTCCCTCCATTTAAGATATTCCTCAAAGTTCAATTTATAACATTCTTGAAATGTAATAAAATTAAAATTCATTTCATTTTCATCTTTAGAAAATGAACATACATGAGACCATCCTTCTCTTCTTTTATGAGTTTGTAAAATCATCTATGTTCTAGTTTTTTATCATAACATCAGATTTCGTATTTGGCATGGTAAAAAATATTTCTAAATTCAATTACCATTATGTCATAAATATCATTGGGGATATAATTACAATTCTAATTGCCTTAGTTATCAATATTGTTTCTGGTTTTTCCCACAATTATATAGTAAATTTTAAAGAAACAATATGATAATGTATTAACATACTAAAGGGAAATTTATAAACCTTGAAGGAATAGCATAAAAATGATACATATTACCAAAATTATGGGCCTATAAGTTCCGGTATACATTTTACATGGTATTTATTCATATTATTTTCTGTAACAAAAAATATTTTTCATTTATGTAATAATGGATAATAACATGTTTGTGATTTTTTTGGCGATATCCCCCAATAGATTAGAACTAGGTGCGTAGTAAGTCCAATTATAAAACACCAAGTAATACTCGACTCAGGCATGATACACCTAAATCAAATTTCTTACCCCAAGTTATATATACTTCTGATCTACATTTACTTGTCATTCCCTGATATAGATTTAATTTCTCAAAAAACACTCAGTCAAAAACTCACCAAATTTCCCTGATATCTTCACATACATAGTCTTATCCCTAAACATATCAGTTGATATATACATAAACTTATCTATTGGGTTTTCAAATTTTTTTTCTCATACACACTCCAATATATTACCAAACACTTTTTATGAATCCAACTGTAGATTCTCAGGTCAATTACAAAATATATTACATACCTTTTAATATTTAATTCCATTAATTACAACCAAACAAGCATCAGGCCTAGTGTCTTTACAAGACAAGGTTCATTAAACATCAATGTGAGACTAAAATAATTTTTTTAATTTATTCTCCAAAATGTTTTCCTAAAACATATTGAGCTCCTAGATTTCATGGGATATCATAGGGAAACATAGATAAAATGGGTGAGCTAAATAATCTCGTTATGAAATAAACCTGATGACGCATTCTAAAATTTTAGTAATTGGTATAAAATTATATCATAAATGATAAGAAACATGAGTAATCACATCGAATATCAAATAAATAAAATGGTATCATAAGATAATAGAATCATAGGAAAGTGGTAAAAACATAAATCATGACATAATAATAAGTGAAGGAAAACATCAGAGTCAACATCACCTTGTTTAATAAGTTCAAAAATGAATTCAGTTTTCCCTATAATCCCTATATAATATGTATCATAAGACTAAAACATTACACAAATAATTAGAGGGATATATAATTATAGGCTCGTACATCATACTAAAATCATGTACATTCAAATGCCTTCCACTTAATGAGATCATCCAAAAAACCTAACATAATAATAGCCCACAGATAGAAATATGTATCATAATCTTGTCTCATAACATAATCAAAAGAGGATTCATAATGTATTAAATTTTAGAAATTATTCTAAATAATTTATTACTGATATAATATATAAAGAGTGAGAAATATATATATGAATGAGGAATATATATAGAATTTAGAAACATAAAATAAAATTATAGGTTGTTTTCAATGATGAATGGAAATAATTTTGAAAATAAAAAAAATAATCACATGGAAAATAAAAATCTCACTTTGAATAACCATTTTGAAAAAATTAAGAAATAAAAAAATATAATTAAAAAAATTAATTTACAAATAACTATGGAAGCTTATAATGGTACATTGAAATATTTGATTTTTCATAATGGTAGGTGATTCCATCATATAGATTACATAATAACAATTATCACATTCACATTTTTTAAAGAAAATAAAATGAATCTTTTTTGCAAAATTACTATATTATTCCATTTAATTTTTTTTAAAATATCCAACCATTGGTAAATATGAATATAAAAAATCACAATATAATATTAAAACATTTTCAGAAACTCATTAATAAAACATAGATATGGAAGTTAATGAGTTTTTGACAGAAGAGATAAATGAACTCGGTTTTCCTTAAAAAACAGAATAATTTTACGAACCAATGAGAGAGAAATGGAAAAATTATGTCAAAATTTCATGAATATTCATTAGGGAAGGAAATAATATTATTTTATTATATAGTTTTTAAATAATTTACTAAAATTGAAATTTAAGAAATAAAAATTCCCCATTAAAATGAGATTTAATCTGAAATGATTACTACATTGGTAAATATAAAACCGTAAAACCCAAATATTATGTATCTAAAATGTAACCTTAATTCCCATAACCTATTAAACAATCCTTATATAATATGTAATTGGAAATTATATAGACTGTATAAAAGAAATTATTTTCATTAAAGAACATGAGCCTAAAATATGGTATCTTTTAGATGAAATATACACCTCAAGACCGAAAAATCATGTGCATTCATTCTATTAAAAAATAGTAATATTATTCTAATTATATAAATACATAATAAAATTATTCATTTATATTAATCAAAATATATTATTTTTCCCTTTTCATATTCAATTAGTTAACCAATTAATTTCACATCGGATGTTTTAATAATAAACGAATCATATTCCCATAATCATATTGGTAAGTTGACTAGGGTAAAATTTATTACAATTTAATCATATATATAATAGTGATAATGAAATATTTATAATTTTATACCAAAATTATATTTTTTTTAAACAAATTATTACATATTTTTATCACATTTTTCATCCCAACAATAATTTCACTTAAATTTGATCTTTTTATTAACGTGAGATCATTTGTCCGATGTTTAGGGTGAGCTCCCTATAAAATGTTTTCAGTGTCAGATTCTTTGATAGGTTTTTGGCACTATGCATTGTTATAGCATGAATTCTCCAAATTTTTTAATTTCCTATTATTTAAAATTATCACTCCTTTTATAGGATCACGACTTTCACATTGATGGAGGAAACCATGTGATAAGAGTGAGAGATAGATATGGGATATAATAAATCAAAGATGCATAGTGGGTGCACAGTTTCTCAAACCATTAGGAATGCCCATGTGATATTAATTTCTCTCAAGTAGGGTGATCATGGTTGGAAGATTATATGGGATAACTCATCACCAGACCATGCATCCTATCCAGTTATTTTTGAAAATTAAAAAAATTAAATTAAATGGGACAAAATTGAAATAAAAACAAAATGTTTTAATAATAATGACAATATTATTATTATGATTATTAATATTATGAATTGAATTATAAATATTTTTATTATTTTTATTTATAATGGAAATAATTATAATAATAATTATATTCTTTTTATTGTTAGGTTTAGGTTTTAATAAACCCTCAAATAGGGATCTTCTTGTTACCTATCAGGTAGGGTGCACCACCCATCGTAAATCTCTCATGCAACCCATCGAAAAGATTGATCCTTATTAGGACACCTCCATACCTTTGAGAGACCATTTATCCTTCTGTTTAGTGTGCGTACCTCTCTTTTAGGTATCCCCAGCCTTTTTTTGTTTCTTCTTCTCTTATGTGGGTTACATACACCATTCAAAAATGAAAATGCATTTTAGGGCTTTTGTGTTGGTCGATTCTTGATGACTTGGGATTTTTGGTCCTATTAAGGACCATTCATACCATGCATATCAAATTAAATTGAGGTTTTAAATAGTTTCTTGAATGGGTTATTGGTACCTTTGCGCATGTTCAATATTAATTAAGTGTTTTGTAGATCTTTTAGTTTATGGTAACATTATATATTTTGTTTGACCTCGTAGCGGTGGTTTTTCCTTACCAATGTCAAAAGAAAATTGTGTCGGTATGGATACGTAGACACACACACACACACACACAGAGAGATATATATATATATGAATGTAAGTTCCCCTATTATATATATATATATATATATATATATTCAGAAATCATGGAATGAATATATATACTGGGGCTAGGTTTTCTTATGTATTTATTTGAAAAACGAAAACATGTGTGAGGTAAATTAGTATATGAACATTTAAACATATATTTAATGATACCATTGTACGTATTTTTCCATGAATATAAGTAAATAGGGTCTAGGATTCCTTACATAAAAGTGAATTTGATAATCCATGAAAGAAGAAATGTAATTTTTGTGTTTGTTACCAGAACGTTGTAAGTCTAAGGTAGGTATAACTTTTCATTTGGCTTTTAAACATATGAAACATTAATTTCATTCCCTTCACCCCATTTATTAATTCATAATTGCTATGTATTATTTTTTATAGAAATATTTTTTATGTTAATTATGTATTTAACTACCTAAATTTGTCTTATTTTAAATCACACACTAACAGTTTTGAAAATTTCCTCATTACCGTTTGTATGTTCTTTATGGTTTCCAAAGAATGGTTTTGGATTATAAATTTTTCTAAGTTACGTAAATGTATACCTAAATGGTTTTGGAATTTTAATGGTGTTTGTTTTATAAAATTATGGTTTGGTTTGTATAATTTATTTGAAACTATAAAATATGTGTCTTCACCTTTTTGAAAAGTGGGTTTGGTTCTTGAAAAAATGATGGTTTCTTAAATTCGTTTTCTATGTGGATTTGGAATTTCCAAAGGATGTGTCAGATCTATATAGAAGGTTTATTCCTAGTTTTGAAAGAAGTGTATTATTGGTTATTTGATAAATGGTTTGTCATGTGATGGTCATGTGAGGCACATATGACACTTTTATGAATATTGGTTTTCCTGAAAACACTCCATGGATAATTCTCATGACACGGTTATGTTGAAAATTGTGGTTGGTTTATACTATGAGACTAAATATTGACCCAATATGTAAAAGTAATTATATTTTTTACTTTTATTGAGTTTAGGGTGACTATTTTATGTGTTTTATATGTGCGATTCATGTATATGTGATGTTTTTCATTATTGGAATTGGTTAGTTCACCAACAATTTAGCCTTGAAATAGGTACCAAACAGAGATATCTTATTTCTAATGTATTTTTGGTGTAGTATATTATAATATTCTATAGATATTATCCCTAACATGGGATTTTAATTGTTATGTGATAATTCCGCTCAGTCAGACCAAGTAGGGTGTGATCGAGTGTGTGGGTGAGCTGATGTCATCGGGTGAGGCATTCCATCAGGATGAGTTAGCACTATGTTTTTTCTAGATTATCCACTGATCTTATGATTTCTCCCTTGTACTTTTTAACATGGTTTATTTATTAGTTGATCGAGGTGCCTTGTTAGGTGAGATTCTTTGATTTTTATTTTCTTTTTCCCTTATGTGATCATTTATTTTTCCATGTTTTTTGGTTTAACGCTTTGATAAATATGAAAAAATTGTTTTAATTTTTTTTTTAAAAATGATATGAAATTTCTTACACTTCATTATTCTCTATACCCATTTCTTTAAAATGTAAAGGATTCATTATTGCAGAAGAAATTGATTAAATATAACATGGGAAATTGGTCTATATTTTGTTCAAATGAAATGTGTGAAAACAATGCCTATATATATATTATATTTCAAACATGAATTTGATGGACATTTTATGTAAAGTAAATGTATTGGGAATCCACTGTTTGGGAATGGAAACTGAGTTATAATAATCATGCTTATAGTTTCATTTCTATTTTGTTATTGGGATGTGCTTCCTAGCTGGTTTCTATTTTCATGGGGTGATGATGGTATATTGGTTGGTGTTTACCAGCAAGGTCACATGATTGTATTTCCAGATTAATTTTATTTATGATTCTTGTGTTTATCTCCATATTTCATAGAATATATTTGGTTATCTACTTTTTTATGCACTAAGTCATTTCCAATTTCTTTATTTTGATGCCATATACAATTTTCTAGACCATGTAGATCATGAACATCATTTATTATTTTATAGGTTAACTTGGGTGACTGGTTTAGGGTTGACCAAGTTTGGATTGTGAAAAATGGTAGCAGACTCGTCCCTTGTTATTTTTGTAATCAGGTATCATAAATATTATGTCTTTTGGGACATGATAGGTATGTGTGAGAAGGTTGTAATGAACACCTTTTAATTTCAAGACAGAGGTTTCCCCATGTATACTTGGATTAAAATATTTTTTTATTCTATTTGGATAGAGAGTGAAAATCGAATTGAGGAGGTGTTACATGACGACCCTCCATGGAGTAGCATCCCATGGGTATCAAAAGTTCATAGTATAAGGTAACTCATGTGGATGATTCTCACACGGATCATGGTCTTCTAAGACATGTTGTTGGGCTATAAAAAACCAATTGTTCATTATTCTTGATGTTTTGGTGTTAGTTAGAATTTCTAATAAGGTTTTGGTAGTTGTGACTGGGTTTTAAAGGATTAATATGGCGGTTTGAGTGGAATAATGGTTTCTGAAGTTAATGGTTTTTTTAAATGGTTTCCAGATAGAAAAAATGAGTTTCAAAATATAATGTTTTTTTAAAAATATGTAATTATTTTAAATTTAGAGGAAATTTTATTTAAAATTTTTATAAATGGTTGCTTTGATGATAAAATGGGGATTATATCCCTGGTTATTCATTATAGACATTCAAATTTGTGTGTTTTTGCATAGAAAAGGAATATAGGCATGTTTTAATTGGTGATATAAGAAGAAATGGGATGAACACATATGTGATGGTTCATAGGATACCACAGGTGAGTATTTGATATCATTGAGTTGAATTGGTTTTTATCAAAGTGGTTCTTGAAATGAAATTTTATTTTGTCACAAAGGATACTCTTTTTATAATAGGATATAATTTTTTAAAGGGAAAATGGAGGTGGTAATTTGAATTTTAAAGTAGATTTGAAGATATTATTTTTAAACAAAATCATACATATTTCTAAATGGGGGAATTATTTATAAACAATGGTTTCTGGGAAAACGGTCAAAAAATATATAATATATTTGGTAGAATATTTTTTTATCATGTGGGATTTTGTGTTTAAATTTAAATTGAAATATAATCTCATTGTTTTAAAAAGTGGCCTTTTGTAAAATAGATTTGATCGTAAAATTAAATTGGTTGTTTTTAAAAGTTTTTTTTCTTGTATTGAGACGTTGTGATTTTTAGATTGAGACTTATTTAAAATTTCATTTTATTGATGATGTGTTTGGATTTTTTTGAGCTTCTATATTTGGATTGGGAGGTTGTCCTAACTGATTTTTTTGGATTGATGATGATTTGGTTTGTAAATTATTTTGTTATATGGATTATACCATTCATAAAATCTCTACGTTTTCTATAGAGTCTTCTATTTTTTGTCCCTGAACAGATAGCTATTTGAGTAGTGGAGTTGATCACTCATCAATTAGTGAATATCGATTAATTTCATTGGAATTTTTTGGATGTTATAGAGAGGCATGGGTAAATAGTTTCACTTTGGGTTTTGGGGAAACTCCGGATTCTAGGGATGTGTGATTTGTCCTAGATATGTTTGAATGACCATGAGAGGACTATTAGAAGATGATTGTTCTACTCTTATTGGCAGTTGATATGTCTTGTTAAATCATCATGAACACTTTCATCCAGTTGTCTATTCATCGGGACATGAATGAGAATAAAGGGAAAAATATTTTATATTTTTAACATGGTCAACCAATAGTGAAGAGAAACATTGGCCATTTCAACAACATATTTTTTCATTCGTCAATGATGGTTTTAAATGAATTGTTGTAATTTTTTCCTTTCATACGGGATCTTTATCCATGGTTCATAGATCATTTTCTCATGGATCATGTGGGGTTTTCTCAATTAGTAATGATTTTCAACTATAGAAACATGTTCTGGGATAGACTCATTGTCAGTTTCCGCATTTCATTTATTGGACCACTCAAAAATTGGTTCTGATATAGTATGGGTTTTCACTTTAATACATCTTTACATAAACCTTCATAAGCTTGTCATTGATGTGTCCATATATAAGTTTGGTACGATTTTTTTATAGAAGTTTTGTTATTATTTAGAGGTAATCAACTTATAACTATAGATAAATAGATTCTTCAAGACATTAGGGATCTATCCCAAGTCACATATGTGATACTATACACATAGTCTGGACTCATAAGGTTGTGTGTAAAATCGGTTCAGTTTCCTCGTTGAGGTCGGACTAGATATGGTTTTTTTATTTATCATTTTTGTAGTTATTTTCTTATTGTTAGTTCCTTTCTGGTTGTATTAAGCCTTAGTGTTCTCAATTTCATGTAATTTATAGGGTTTTGTCATTTAAAATGTTATTGTTAGGACAGTTTTCTTTCTTTGGTTAACCTTTGAGGACCATTTTGGGTATTTTTCATGCTCATTTTGTAATGAATATGTCATAAGAAATGATTAATAGTTGTTTGGTTCACTACTTTTTTTTGAGTTTCATTAGTTCCAAAATTTCACTGAGTTTGTCCTATGTGTGGAGTTCTTGTGTTGGTCTACATTAGGATCCCGTATTAGATTGTGATGGTTGGACGATTATGGTAAATTCATAAATGGCAGGGAGAAAACCCATGGATATTTTTGTGCTTTATTCTTGAGTTTAGTTGATATAGATTGTTTATTATGGTTGGTATACCATTCTTTTCTCTCTATAGTTCTCAATTTTTAGGGTTTCTCTATAGATGTTTGTATGTGACATGTGTATTTGAAAGGTCACCTAGGTTTCATGGTTTCAATTCTCCTTGGATAACATTGTTGCTTTGTTCTATTCTATCTCTAGTTGAGGTACTTTATGGTTATATAATGTTTAAATATTTTGGTGAATTGTTTCACCAAACCACAATTTCTAATTAATTTTATCAATTTATTCATGTGTTAAATTTTTGTTGAGGGTCAGGTCGAGTTCCTGGTAATAAGTTTTGAATTTCAGAGTCATTGGGTGGTTTTTGTCCCTATACATAGTTTGACCAAGGATTCTCATAAAATGTGTGAGGCCATGTAGTGACCATGCATCCTCATTTTGACGGAGAATGTCTTGCACATGGTTAGTGGAAACCATGAAATAATGGTCTGAAATGGATCTGTCAAATGATAAGAGTTTAGTTGCATTGTTAGAACACAGTTTCTCAAACCATGTATCTAGCTTGTTAATGGGTCTCATCTCACTAATAGGGTGTGCATGGTTGACACAAGGTCTGGATGTCTGTGATGATAAACAATCATGCATTTCTAGTGTTCAAATATAATAAAATACAATAAAATAAAATAATAAAAAATGGATTTTTTTTAATAATAATAATATTATTTTTATTTTTATTATTGTAATTATAATAATTATTATGATTTTTATTAACAATAATGAAAAAAATAAATAGAAAATTATTATTATAAGATTTTTATTGAACCTAAAATAAGGTTCTACACCTTACATTCCCTATGTTGAACACCCACCCTACAACCTCAATCGCATGTCCTAGCCGACTATGATAGATCAAATGTATCACCTCCCTCCCCCATACAACCATTTATCCTCTTATAATAGTGTGAAATCCTACCTAATATGTATCTTCTCCCTTATTCTCCCTATATTTTTTGTGATTCATCACCTTCATGGGTTGAGCATTCCCTATCCAAATCCCAATTCATTTTGGGGGTTTTGTTTTGGTAGATTCTTAATGACTACAGCTCATTGGTCCTTGTAAAAACCCTTCATGATTAGGTTTGGGATGGTACAATGTTTCTATTTGGTTTTATTTAAGGCTTTTGGGTTCCCTCATTTTGGTTCAATTTTAAATTAGGTGTTTTGTGTTCATTGATTTTTTTTGTAATATTCATTAATGTGTCTGACCTCACTGTAGTGCTTTTTCATTTCCATTTTCGAATGAGTCATTCATTAGTATTCAATAGAAGGAGTATATATATTTAATTTACCCCATAATATGTGTATATATATATATATATTCACACATGTCAGTTTTAATAAATATATTGGTGATAGGTTTTCTTATGTATATATATGAAAAATTCATAAGTGTTGAGGTAAAGGTGAATATGCACATGTAATCATATATTTGTAGTCCCACTTGTACATAAATTTCCATTAATATATGTATATAGGGGATAGGTTTCATTATATATAATTGAACGTCCCTGGTCATGTAAGAAGAATGGGAATTAAATTGTATGTCATTAAAAAGAATCATGTTTTAGGTAGGTTTCCCATTGGATTTACCCTTTAAATTTAAGAAACATTAAATTCTTAATTTTCCACTCATGTTTTAATTCTAAATAGTGATGTATGTTTTTTTAGAGAAATTTTTTATGTGATATGGCTATGGAAGTATTGGAAATTATCTTAATTTTCTTCACCCCTAAAGGTTTTATAAATTTGATGGCTAACATTTGCATATTCTTTATGGCTTCATGAAAATGGGTTTTATTTATAAATATATCCTATATGATTAAATGTATAATTAAATTATTTGGTTCATTTAATGTTTTATGGTTTCTAAAATGATGTTTTGGGATCTCTATATGGTTTTTTAATTATCAATGGGGTGTTTTTACCTTTTTGAAAAAGATGGTTTTGTTATAGGGAAAAGGGTAGTTTCTTAAGATGGTTTTCTAGGTGGATTTGGATTTATGAGGGGTGTTTTGGTTCTTCATTGAATGTGTATTACGAGTTTTAAATGCGGTGTATGTTTGGTTGTTTGATAAATGGGCTGAAAGATGAATGTATTGTGAGGCTCGCTTGAAAATATTATGAATGATGGTTGTCTTGAAAACACTCATCAGATATTTATCATTCCTTTTTTATGGTGAACATTGTGGTTGAAGGACCCCGGGACACCCTGAGAGGGGAGGGGTGAATCAGGGTGAACACTTTTTCTTTTAATGTTATGGATCTTGTTCCCACGTTGGTAGGAACTTGTTGAACCTGTATGAAGATTATGATCAGAAAGAAGACATTCACAAGCACAGAGAAGACACAACCATTTTTACTTGGTTCACCACTAAGGGCTACGTCCAAGGAGCATACGCCGACAGGTTGTCGGTCGTACCAAAATCCACTATGCTTCACTAGCTATAGATTACAAAAGTTCGGGTACAGTCGCTCTGTCCTAGGCTCACTTCCTTTACAAAGGTTCAGGGATAGCTCACTACTTCCCTCGGGTCACTCCCGTTGACTCCCCCTGGCTCACTGCCGTTGGTGAAGTCCCACTCAGTTTATAGACGTGAGGGTCTCTTCTTCATTTTCATAAGAGTTCATACTTTGTTGTATGTAGATGCTCTATTGAAGTCCGATTCTCACCAGAAGAAGAATATCACTTTTCCTCGAATGTACCGAGTAGTCTCTCGGCTTTCGTGCAGCTCCAAACACGCCGGTGGGCTTCAGCAAAACCAGGCGCGCTTCTCCAAGACAGTCGCGCAAGTCCCACTACGGCGCGAAAGTACAAACTGGCGCGCAAGTGTCATCAACACACATGCGCGACTCTTCCTTCCCCAACTAAAAACTTGCGCGGTCCACTTCCTTTCTCTTCCAAACCACCTTGGGCGCACAGCCAAAAACCGGCGCGCACGCTCTACTTGCGCGACAAAACAACCACCTGCGCGACTCAACCACCTGCGCGACGATAGCTCGAACAATCTCTCGGCCTTGAACTTCGTTAGAAATGAGGAGGGGTGGTCCAGTATTTATAGGCAAACTGGACCCCCTGCGCGGCGGCGCGCAAGTCCTCGACGGCGCCCAAGTCTTGTCTTCAATAATCTCTGTCGCGCAACTCACTTGCGTGACCCAACCAACACTTGCGCGACCTTCTTTCCTTAGACAAATTTTGATGTTCTGATCCTCAAAAACATATGGCGCGCAAGTCTTTTATCCTCCAAGAGCACGGTGCGCAAGTACCTTTTCCAAAAACACTTTACTTTATTGGCCGATTTTTAGGCCCAAAAATTTGGCAAACACTGGGAAACAGTGCCACCTTCACTACTGTTTTCTGCTTGAACGGTATGATCGCTTTGTTGGTACACACCCTGAACATCCACTGAGGATTGACAACAAACACAAACCATACACCAAATCATGCTTTGAAGAACCTGGTTCCAACAATCTCCCCCTTTGGGTTTGTTGGAAATCAGAATAAATTCAATAGATTTCCAACCATGAGCAAATCCAAAACGCATGAATCAACTTAGCCAACACTCTAAGTCTACGTGAGCAATGCTCGGTGTAGAAAACAAGAGAGAAAGCCTAAATTGGGTCTTAGTGTTTTGAAATTCTCCATGACGCCCGATGTTATCCTTATTAAACTTCTCATCACAATCTTACACTTCTCATCACAGAAGAATTTCTTGCCTTAAATTTATTCCTTTCTCCCCCATTGACAATAAAACCAAAGACCGAAAAGTTTTTTCAACGTTCAGCTCAAGCCATACTCCCCCTGGATAGTATCTCCCCCATAAACCTTCATCACAGCCATAAGCAGATAAAAACAGTTAACACAAACGGGGAGAGGGGACTTCCAGAGCCTCCTTATGCAGTAGGAGGTGGTCGAACACCGAGGTTCAACCGATGCTTCTCGAACACAGCCGCGGACAATGGCTTGGTTAGGATATCAGCCACTTGCTCATTAGTTCCAACATGATCCATTTTAATCACGCCTTTTTCAACCTTTTCTTTGATAAAATGATACCGTATTTCAATATGTTTTGTACGAGAATGTTGAACCGGATTCTTCGTAAGATCAATTGCACTTTTGTTATCACAATAAATCACCATTGGTTGCTGCACCTTATCACCAATATCTGTTAGCTGCTGCTTCATCCAAAGTAGTTGAGTCCACCACTAGTGGACTTTCTATCTATGACATCACCAGCCCAGTCAGCATCAGAAAATGCTGATAATTCACTGTCCCTGCCTGCAGCAAAAAATAACCCGAAGTTATGTGTACCTTGAATGTACCTTATGATTCTTTTTACTGCTGCCATATGTTCCTCCTTTGGATTGCTCTGAAAGCGGGCCGCAAGGCATGTTGCAAAGACAATATCTGGCCTTGTCGCTGTCAGGTACAGTAGGCTTCCAATGATCCTCCTGTACATGGTGGGATCAATAGAGTTCCCATCCTCATGCTTTCCAAGTTTAGTTCCAACCGCAATCGGAGTTGACATTGGTTTGGAGTCTTGCATATTGAACTTCTTCAGCAGCTCTCTTTCATATTTTTCCTGAGAAATGAATGTGTATTCCTTATTTTGAATCCCTTGCACCCCCTGAAATATGTGAGCTCCCCAATCATAGACATTTCAAATTCTGATTTCATGTGGTTGGCAAATTCATCCACTGATTTCTTCCTACTGCCACCAAATATGATATCATCAACGTAGACAAGAACCATGAATTGATCTTTTGGAGAATTCTTCACATAGAGATTGTGATCAACTCCTCCTCTTTTGAATTCCAACTTCTTGAGATATGAATCTAGCCGTGAGTACCATGCCCGTGGTGCCTGCTTCAAACCATATAGAGATTTCTTTAGTTTGCAGACCTTTGTTTCATCGGTACCCAAGACAAACCCCACCGGTTGTTCAATGTAGACTTCTTCTTCGAGTACACCATTCAAGAATGCTGTCTTAACATCCATTTGATATACTTTATATCCTCTTTGGAGTGCCATGGCAAGGAAAAGCCTGATTGATTCCAGTCTAGCAACTGGAGCAAAGGTTTCTTCAACATCAATAACTTCAATCTGGGAGTATCCTTTACATACCAGTCGTGCCTTGTTTCTGATAACACTTCCATGCTCATCAAACTTATTTTTGAAGATCCATTTGGTACCAATCACATTGTGACCTTCAGGTATCTGGACAAGATCCCATGTCTGATTCTTATCAATCTGATCTAATTCATCATTCATGGCTTTCACCCAAGATTCATATTTTGCAGCTTCTTAGAATGAGGATGGCTCTACAACTGATAGAAATGCAGATTGTGTGGTATTTCTCATCCTTCTGGTTTGAGTGGGTGCACTCCTATCCCCAATTATGTTGGATGGATCAATCTCAGCTCTTCGATTTCTCCTGTGAGGTTCAGTAGTATTCTCTTCAGCCATAGTTTCTTCTTCAGATTCTTCTTCTGAGTCAACATCATTATGTGATTGATGAGTGTTTTGAACAGCTTCCTCTATTTCTGCATTTGTAGTTTCTTCATGTCCAAATTCTTCATGACATTCTATCACATTAGCATATGACGTCCGTGTAGCATTTTTGGTTTTCTCTTCAATTATCTTAACATCATTGCTTTCCACAATCCTTCCCAAATGATTGTTGAAACATTTGTAGGCTTTGCTGTTCATTGAGTAACCGAGGAAGATTCCTTCATCTGCATTGTCACCATATTTCCCCTGATTTCCTTCTTTGTTCCTGATGAAGCACTTACTTCCAAAGACACGAAAGTATTTTAGAGAAGGCTTCCGTCCATGCCACAATTCATATGGTGTCTTCGTCTCACCCATATAAAGTCATGTTCGATTCTGAATGTACACTGCAGCTTGAACAGCCTCTTTCCAGTAATGTCGTGGAATACGACTCTCAATCAGCATAGTTCGTGCCATGTTGTTCACCTGTCGATTCCTTCGTTCAACAACTCCATTTTGTTGTGGAGTTCTCACAGCAGCTACCTCATGTTGTATCCCATGCTTTTCCAGATAATTTTCAAATTCAATGGACGTGTATTCTCCTCCATTGTCAGATCGCAACACTTTGATTGTTCGTCCAGTATCATTCTCGGCGATTCGCCGATATGTTTTCATGCGGTCAAGGACCTGTCGTTTCCGGTGAATGACCATCACACATGCCATTCGACTGTAATAATCTATGAAAAGGACAAAGTACCTTTCTCCATGAGTTCCGGCAACATTTATTGGCCCAAAAACATCTGTGTGAATCAGATCAAGAAGGTGAGATGCCTTTTTCTTCTTTGGCCGATATGAACTGCAGACCAGCTTCCCACGAATACAAGCATCACAGGATTTTTCACCCTCACGCTTCAGGTTGGGGATGTCCATGACAATTCTCAATTTTGATATTTTCTCCATGTATTGTTGATTGATGTGTCCCAATCTCCGATGACACAAATTTTTTTCTTCTTCAACAGTCATGTAACATACATTTTCTTCACTATCAACCTGATACAAGTTGCCTTCTGTTCTGCATCCTTTCATAAGTGAATTGCCGGTTTTTCCCTTAGTGGTGCAGCCTTTCTGATTAAAAGTAACTATAAGTCCTAAGTCACAGAGTTGACTCACGCTAAGGAGATTATGGCGTAGGCCATCTATGTAAAGGACTTCAGTCTTCTTTAGTTCTCCATTAGCTAATTGGGTACTTCCACTCCCTTTGATTTTCAGAGCCCCATCATTACCAAATCTTACTGTACCATCAACATTCTTTATGATATTCGTTAGTAGGCCGGCATTACCCATCATATGAGATGAACAACCGCTATCCAGAATCCAGGTATTGTTGTTCTTTGTAGCTTTGAGGGCTACCTCTGCAAGGTTCGATTTCTCAATCTTCTTCCTTTCCTTCCATGAGACATTAGATTGAGTATATAGGACTGATGGCCTTTCAACTATCTCTTCCGCATACCCAGGTTCTTCATAGTCAAAGTCTTCTGTGAGAGGTGAGAACCTGTTTAAACGAGCAACACTGTCTTGCTGACGAGACTTGACTTGTATTGAACTTCGGTATGAGGTGTCTATGTCTCTTCTCTGCCTGCAATTAACGGCCTTATGACCAAAGTTAGAACAACAAAAACAATATCCATAGAAATTATTTCTTCTATGAGAATTAGGATATGAGATTGTTCTCCTTTTTTGAGTATCTATATCTTATCCATTCAGATAGCTTCTTGCCTCTTCACAATAAGACATGGTATGGCCTAGATAGCCACAGAACTGACACTTCATGAGATGAAATGTCTTCTCACTTGAATTTCTCCTTATAGCTTCTTCCTTGGGAGAATATTAAGACTGTCTGCCATTTTTGAAAGTTTGAGGATAATTTTCAGGTATCCTTTTAGTTTGGATTGAGGGTTCCTTTTTCAGCACTCTAGGTAACATTTCATCATGTTCAACTTTCATCTTGTCTTTCTTTTGGATCTTTTCACTTCCAGCAGTTGATGACTCAGCCTCACAGCCAATTCCACTCTTTCCCATGCAAGAAGGTCTTTGATCACTCAAGACTTTTCCAACCCCATCTGAACCACACTTGGCTCTTGCAAGTAATTCTGTATCTGAGAATCTTCTGAACTGTATTTTCTTCCTCGATTCTTTTGGAACTAATTCTGTCTCCATTTTACTCCTTAGAGTAACTACTTCCTCCTCAAGACCCTCAACAGTCTTGGATTTTTCATCCAGTCTGGATGTGAGGTCATTGATGACCTTTGCCTGCTCTTCAATTCTCATCTTCAGATCAACTGCATCATCATTGCTTTCAATTATTTTAGACTGTACCTTCAAAAATTCTTCTAGTCGTTCAATTTTAGCTTCATGTTGATCAACATATTCAGTTGATTCTTCTACAATAGATTTCCACTTATTGCAGCTCTTACATTTAATCTTAAGCTTACTAACTGCATCCTTAAGTTGCACCTCAGGATCTACACAAGTTCTCAGTTGTTTTTCACCATCAGTATCTTCTGACTTTTCAACATTGGCCATCATAGAAGCATGGTTCCCAGTTTTGAATTCTGGTTCTTCTTCATCACAGAATTCATTGTCATCTTCTTCCTCTTCACAGACAAAACTCTTCCTTCGCATTTTCTTACCAGATTTGAAGTCTCCCTTTTTGAAGAACCTTCTTTGAGGATTCTTGATGTTTTCATTTTCACTGTCATCATCATTGATATTCTTCAAGCACTGAGAAGCAATATTCCCAACTTTTCCACAACGGAAACATGCGAGAGGTAACTTCCCTTTGAATTTCCTTTTCCCCTTCTGGAACTTTTTTGCAATGAGAGAAAGAATTTCTTTCTCTTCGTCATCATCACCTCTACTATCCTTTGAGATTTTCAATTTATCCATGGCCTTGAATGTCATTTCCTTGCTCACCCGAGTCGTAGCATCTTCTGGTTTGACTCTCATTTCATATGCTACCAAACTGCTCAGTAAGTCACCTAGAGAAAGTTTGGAAAGATCTATTTCCTCAAGAGCTGACACCTTCGCATTATACAGAGGTGGAAGTCTTCTTAATATTTTCTTTACAATATCAATGTCTTTGATTTCTTCTCCTAGACCCCGAATTTCTCCAACCACTTCAGTAATTCGATTGAAGAAAGAGTCTGCATTCTCGTCTGGATGCATCTTCAGATCATCAAACCGATTGTGTAGAACTTGTAGTTTCGCCTCCTTCACTTTGCTATCACCTTCATAAATATTCTCATGTTTATCCCACATAGATTTTTCTGAGGTGCAATTCATCACCTTTAGGTAAATCTGATCAGAAAGGGCTGCAGTGAGAGCATTCTGTGCTTTAGCATCTGCATCAAGAATTTTCCTGTCTGTTTCAGTCATAGCCAGACCTGTTGGATCAGTGACATGTATTCCTTGAACAGTAGAAAAAAGAACTTCCATTCCAAGAGATCTTAGATGAGATCTCATTCTGTTCTTCCAGCTCTGGAAATTGCTTCCATTGAAGTGAGGGACTCCCCTGACATTGATCGTGTTTTCCATGACGAAGAAGGTCAGATTCAACGCCAGCAACCTTTACCCTCTGATACCACTTGAAGGACCCCGGGACACCCTTAGAGGGGAGGGGTGAATCAGGGTGAACACTTTTTCTTTTAATGTGATAGATCTTGTTCCCACGTTGGTAGGAACGTGTTGAACTTGTATGAAGATTATGATCAGAAAGAAGACATTCACAAGCACAGAGAAGACACAGCTATTTTTACTTGGTTCACCACTAAGGGCTACGTCCAAGGAGCATACGCCGACAGGTTGTCGGTCGTACCAAAATCCACTATGCTTCACTAGCTGTAGATTACAAAAGTTCGGGTACAGTCGCTCTGTCCTAGGCTCACTTCCTTTATAAAGGTTCAGGGATAGCTCACTACTTCCCTCGGGTCACTCCCGTTGACTCCCCCTGGCTCACTGCTGTTGGTGAAGTCCCACTCAGTTTATAGACGTGAGGGTCACTTCTTCATTTTCATAAGATTTCATCCTTTGTTGTATGTAGATGCTCTATTGAAGTCCGATTCTCACCAGAAGAAGAATATCACTTTTCCTCGAATGTACCGAGTAGTCTCTCGGCTTTCGTGCAGCTCCAAACACGCCGGTGGGCTTCAGCAAAACCAGGCGCGCTTCTCCAAGACAGTCGCGCAAGTCCCACTACGGCGCGCAAGTACAAACTGGCGCGCAAGTGTCATCAACACACATGCGCGACTCTTCCTTCCCCAACTAAAAACTTGCGTGGTCCACTTCCTTTCTCTTCCAAACCACCTTGGGCGCACAGCCAAAAACTGGCGCGCAAGCTCTACTTGCGCGACAAAACAACCACCTGCGCGACTCAACCACCTGCGCGACGATAGCTTGAACAATCTCTCGGCCTTGAACTTCGTTAGAAATGAGGAGGGGTGGTCCAGTATTTATAGGCAAACTGGACCCCCTGCGCGGCGGCACGCAAGTCCTCGACGGCGCGCAAGTCTTGTCTTCAATAAACTCTGTCGCGCAACTCACTTGCGCGACCCAACCAACACTTGCGCGACCTTCTTTCCTTAGCCAAATTTTGATTTTCTGATCCTTAAAAACATATGGCGCGCAAGTCTTTTATCCTCCAAGAGCACGGAGCGCAAAAAGCTTTGCCAAAAACACTTTACTCTATTGGCCGATTTTTAGGCCCAAAAATTTGGCAGACACTGGGAAACAGTGCCACCTTCAATACTATTTTCTGCTTGAACGGTATGATCGCTTTGTTGGTACACACCCTGAACTTCCACTGAGGATTGACAACAAACACAAACCATACACCAAATCATGCTTTGAAGAACCTGGTTCCAACAGGGGTTGGACCACACTGATAGACTCCCTTGTGAATTAATAGTTTAATGGCAAGAGGATGTTCCTTTGATTGATTTGGGGGTGAATTTAATGTGTGTTTATTGTGTGTGATGCAGGTATATATGATGGATTTATTGTTTAGAATTAGTTAGTTAACCAACATATTAGTTTTGACCTGGGAACCTGGAATATCTAGTTAATTTTCATTTAACGGTTACTGCAATAGCTTAGCATTTTTCTCTAGATATTGGAACAATGCATGAACCTTTCATTACATTAGGATAGTGACTATCAGTCAGACCATGTAGGGTTTGATCGGGCATGTTGGTGTGCTGAAGTCCTTGGGTGAGGAATTCCTCCAGGATGCGTCAAATATAAGTATGTTATATATTCTCCGCTGATCTCTTAGGTTCTTCACTGTACATAGACACTTAGTTGTATATAGAGAATGATTGGGGTTCCTTTTCTGGTTGGTTACTCCAACATTCAATATTGAATTTTCCATGTGTGATAATTTATTTTTCCACATTTTATAGTGTATATCTTTTTTAATTTTTTAAAATTATGAAGAAATGATTCTATAATAATGTTTTGAAAATGTTTTAAACTTACATCTTCTTTATCTATCATTTTAAATGTTAATGCTTCCATCATGGAAAATATACTAGTTTAAAATAATATAGGGAATGGGCCACAATTTTTTTTAACTAAAATTTGTGAAAAATATATACTTACCAATTATATTTAACATAAAAAACTGTGGTGTATTTTATTTAATGAATATGTTTCGAGAATAAACCTTCTTTGAATGCCTAGTGATCTTTAATACTCATGTGTACCGTTGAATTTTTGTTTTTATGATGGGTGATGCTTCTTTCTCTAGTTTGTTCATCATGGGGTGACATTATATTAACATTTAGTGATGAACCCTAGGGTCACGTGGAGGTATGGGAAAATTTAATTTATTTCCACTACATGATTTTATAATTTTATTTCTTAGACTATATTTTTTAAGAAATTTTATTGATAAAATAATTCCCAATGGTTTATTTTGAAACCATGCACTAGTTTTCGGCCTGTCAGGATTGGGAATTCCCTTAACACATTTTCATGTCCCATATTGAGTTAACGGTTTAGGGTTGACCTGACTTGGTTTCTGACATAAGAAATTTAAAATTCTACAATCATATAGACCATAGGTTTTATATATGCAAGAGTAACAGTTCAAATTTTTATGATCATGATGGATATAATGTATATGTTATTTTATCTTTATATGATGATAATTATATAATTATAAACTTTGTATTTCATTATATAACCTTACATATAATATTCATTTTCTACAGTTTTGAAAAAATTCACATCGCTTCGCAAGGCATTAGTTCTTCATTAGCAAGAAATACTTTATAATATATTCAATAGATTGAAATGTAATTAATTATTTTATTTATTAATTTATATAATTATTAATATTCCATTACTATCCATTTTGGACACTAAATTAATATTAATTACCTTCCATTTAATGTGTCTGTGAAAAAAATCGCATTGCTTTATGTAGTGGAAGTCCACCGTACACACAAAAAACAATATTATATTGCCTAATGATAGGAAAGTAGGAAGGTAAATGTGATATTATAATTATATATGTATAATTATTCATAAATGTAATATGTAAGAATTAAATATATAATTATAGTCATCCATGATAATTGTGTATATAAATTGAATTATGTGGGATCGTAAGGATGTAGTCCACAGTACACACGATCAATGGATATATTACTCCTTCAAAGGTGGTGGATATGGATGTTGGTTATTCTATTAACAGAAAAAATATTATTATATGAAATTTAAAATTTTTTTATGTCATCGTTGATTTATTAGATTTTAATGAGGTGGAATGAGAAATTAAAGAAAATTCCCGGTTATTGATGTTCACTCTTCTACAAAAAACAAGTTCCAGTTTTTATGAAAAGTACGTATAGGATGGATTTATCATAAAAAGGATTTTATATTTGGGGAATATAATTAATTATTTCATATGGGTAAGTATTTTCTTATCCAATGTGTTTTGGATCTATGAAGAGAAGAAGAAATGGGATAGATTTTATAAAAAAGGTGAGTGTCACACTTTGTAATTTTAAAATATTCTCAATAATTCCTTATCACATTCTTAAACATAATAATACAAAATTGGGAATTTAAAAGAATATAATAATATTAATTATAAATAACTCCATAAAATAAGAACAATATCTTTTTAAGGTAATTTTTTATCGATATTGTTTTAGTTTAACAGTCATTATACATGTTTTTTCCAAAAACACGATAATTTAATTTTTACTATTTTTATTAATCATTATCATAAATAATTGTCATCAATTTATTATATAATAAAAATATTTCTTATTCCAAATATTTTAACCATTTTTTCAAATTCGATTTTGAGTAGTATAAGAGTTCATTTTAAAACAAAACATGCAGATGCATCGAATAAATTAGTTTTCCAAAAAAAAGACAAAAATCTGAAAAGGTTTTTAAATATATAATAATATGAAAATGATTGAAATAAAAAAATTGTTAAATTTTACAATTATCTGACTAATTTTACTATTATAAATATCTAAAATAATATTTTAATTATTAAATAAATTAAAATAAATTTTTTTTCCAATAAAAATAATTATTTTTAGTATCCTTCAACAAAATATCCTTCTCATAAAATTTTAAACATGTCAACCAAATATTATTGTTGGATGTATATTTCAAAAATGATGTTTTATATTCTAAAAAAATTAAAAATTTAGTAATTTTTTTAAATTATGGGCACAGTGCATGACAAATCCATCATTTAAAAATTATATATTTTTTCTGAAATCATTCATTTTATATTTAAATTGGTCTACATCTTTTTCTAATAAATAAATAAATAAATAATATATTTTTTATATTTATATATACCATGTAATTTTTATAATTTATTTATTGTTTTTCATAACCACCATCTTAACATCTAAGATATATTAGTCATTTTGAAATGGTAATATTTTACATGAAAATTTTGTTTTCATTAAACCTGTTGTTGTGTGTCTCACAATCTATCAAAGGGATTTAATTTATTTGGGGATAAATATTTTACAAATGGTAAGAGGGTTACACTATAGTATAAGGTGAGATCTCAATATGATATGGTATAATTGGAAGTGGATAGATCCTCACCACATCAACCAAATAACACCGCAATAAAACCTCAACAGTGCTCGACTCCTTAATTATAAAGAGATTATACGACTTATTTAGGTGGTACACAATCTCCGATATTAAAAAATCATCCCTAATCTAAAAGATTAATATATATGGATTGTATTTATATTTACTCCCACATCTACTATAGAACTAAAAGTGACTAAATCATACCATGAGGAAATCAATCTTGATCATCAGACTTTGGTAAACAAAACACTAGGAGAAAAATTATATAATATATTGTTTAATTCCAAATAAAAAATGAATTTATTGGGAATTTTGAATTTGAGAAACAATAGGATACACTCCCAATGGTGAAATTTTAACTCAATGAGAACCACATCATGCATCTATGAACAAAATAATAATCCTATGTTAAACAACACGTAATGATACCTTACTTTGTCCTTCCATCATAAGAATCACCACAAAAAAACAAGCTATATGTAGACCTATAATATATAATTAATAATTTGGGACTATTTCATTTACTAAAATAGTAAATTATTTAAATTCACATGATAATTTCACACCCTAACATCAAATTTTACTATATTAAGATTCATAAAAACTAATTCCTCTTTTGCTTTCAAGGAGTATCTAAATTAACACAAGGAAAAACCACACAACATCCAACTCAGATCATCACCTAATAATGTTTATTTTAATAATTTATAAAAAATATTAAAGTAATAATCTTACAATAATTACATACACTACCAATGAAACAGTTTTAGATCACATTTGGAGAATACATTCATCAATCTACAATGTTATGTAAATACCATGATGTATTCACTAGTTATGTAATTCCCCGACAACATCTAATAAAACATAAATGAATTTGGATCAAGATCCCTGATTTTATAGTTTTGTTCATGACTTTATAAATTCTACGATTCAGAAGATATAATTACCAATTTACCATCAACATGCTACCCAATCCATGTCACAAAGAATTGTAATAGTCATTGAACAAAATTACACACTTAGGAAATTGAATAACTCGGCTACTAATCAACCTCTACTCAAAAACTCAAAATAACCCCTACACTGGTATATCCACCACTACCGTATATCCATTCTAGTTAATTTTATTGTAAGAGATTCAATAGGGGTGAATTAGGGAAGGAAACTCTTCTAGTAACCAACTATCCCATGGAAACTTCACAGCACCATAATTATCAGGTAGACTAACCAAGAAGAAACCACCACAACTATTGAATTATCCCAAATATCCCCATATAGACAAGTAATTTACCAGGAATTTGATATCATGGATCCAAAAATCAGAAACATAAAACTTCCTAAATTGTAATTGGCGGTGAAGAACATTCTAAAATAACCCAGATGTTTGGTGTGATGGTCCCCTACATAGAAAAAATAAGGATTTATTCAAAAAATACTTCTATGAACATATATTGAATCATAAATAACCTGACATTCATTAGTCCAATTAACGTGGAAGGAGTATTCGTAACACTATATGAAATAACTAATAAATTTCAATGATTATAATTATATTTTAAAAAATCATTCATATGTCCTCATCCTTTACTCTGATCTAATGAAATCCATACTATGAATTGATCATTAAGAACCTCCTTGATCTCTTGTATGAATGAATAAATCACATTCTGAACGAAAATTCAATGTTTCTTCACAATTAACTAATTCAATTGTGGATAATCTATATACTGGCACAAAACTCCACCTTCCTTATTTATAAACCAAATAGATGCACCCCAAGGTAACACACCAGGTTGAATGAATCCTATATATAGGATATCATCAACATGAATGAGTAGATCATGCTACTAATAAGTGTATATCCGATATAAAGACAGGAAAATTGAGTTATTCCTAAATATATCTATATCATGAATGTGATCACTCAAAAAAGGTGTGGTGTAATCAACTCCGACAAAAAGACAATAGGGAAATATTTTTTATCCCTGTGACGAAGAATTCACTGATTCTATACTATAATCAAAACAATATATCCATGAAGATAGATAATGAATAAATATTACTCCAAATCATTTGAGAGAATTTCATTCCAAAAAAAACAATGTTAGTACAATTTCAATGTCATACATTATGACATACATTGAGAAGAAGTAAATTTAATCTGACACTGAATATAAACAATCCATGTCTTGGAAGGTTTTTTTAAGGTTTTACTCACACACATTTGATGTCTCCCCAAGTGTGATACTCTAATTATGTCAAATGGTTGTCTCTACACACATTATAAAAGATAGATAAAAATATTACTATTACATTCAACACCAAGGGAACCAAAAGTAATTTCTTTCATATCCCAATAAATGTTCTATAGATAGGGCAACATAGATTTATTTATATTTCAAATAAAACAAGGAATAATCACAAGTATAAAATTAGATGTTATTACCTTGAATTGTGTGTGTCATTACATACACTGGAATCTATATGGAGTGAGTATAAAAATTCCCAATTTTATAACCTCTATAGTCTAGATATAACATGTTGAACAAGGTTGAGGCTCACCCAATGCTGATTGAATCTTCATCTTATTACTAGAAAAAAAGTGAACTCTAGTCCATAGATATTATCCATGGAGTATTTTTAGGACACCCATCCAATGAAAATAATTATTTTCCCATGTTATATTTTTTACCTATTCATTCACTAACATCTTATTATATGACATTAATATATATATTGTGACATATAACATGATATCTTGAAATAAATCCTGCTATAATGTATTATTAATGTCTATTCATCTAATTTTAGGTCTAAATGAAAACATAATAGGTTATTATATTTAATATTCATCTCCTAAGTTCTATAAATCCCTCGATAAAGACTACAGGTGACCTACCCAAAAAACATATTTATGGTTAAATAAAGAAACATGTATTAAGAATGATCTTAAAACTCCTCTAATAGAACTATAGATACCTTGCAGTACCAATGTACCACGTAACACCCCAAGAATGTTTTCCAATATATAATTGGTATAGACAATGAAACATGATCATCTTTTTGATGCGAAGTCAAATAAAAGTAAATTTCCCCCACCTCCTACTAAGCATCAGTTCCTGATCTGAAATAGATCCCTCTAAAATCTATAGACTATAGTGCAGAAAATCTATATGTTTTCCCCTTTAAATTCCATCACTATTGAACATTTATATAGTAATCATGAATCACATAATTATCTACTTCATTACTGTTAATTTGAGGAGTTGATTAACCTAGATTGATTCCTCTATAAAAAAAATATTGTATACTCCCTAAACCAATATAATGGGACATATAATGATAATTAATTAAATCAATTTAACAAGTTTCATATTTTATACCAAATAAAAACACATGAATAGATAATTTGGAAACATGAACATTACCTAGTTCTCTATCCCAACCACAAAATCACATCACATATATGTTTAAAAAATTCAACGGTCCATGCATCAAATCATAGAGGACCATAAGTCCCTATGTCTTAGTTGATAATCATTGTTAATAAAACATACTATGATTAAATGATAACATTTATATAACAACACCATAATCCTATATAATTATTATCTCCAAACTCCTCCTGATATATCAACTATCTAATCTCTCATAACACTATGTCACAACCCTTTTCCAATCCACTAATACCCCTGTGGGATTGTTAATGTTGATATTGATGATGAAACCTAAATATTCCCCATATAAGACATAGGTTGGTGACTAGAAATTAGTGTATATAATAATAAATGGGATTCATTTCCCTCTTAATATAAATGTAAGGGATAAGTTACCAGTTGAGAAACAACAATCAATTATATATCATAAATAAATATGCAATCAAAATACATTAGTTAATTTCATAATCAAAATGATATTAATGAAAACGTACAAAAAAATAATCCTTGGAAGTGAAAATTACCTCCAACAAGTCATGATAAATTCCATGATCTAGTAATGCCTTCCATGAAACTCTAATTGTATCTTCAAACCCAAAAAATAGTTTTTATATACATAGGGTGTGAATAACATGCATACTCAATTAGATCCACATTAGTAAATCTCACGAAAAGTCTCAAAATCATACTTAAAACTATTGAATAAACTGATAAATCAAACTCCTCATCTATGAAGGTAATACCAATTAACCATCATCACCATGGAACAATCATCATGAAATTCATACAATTAAGCATCTCCATATCTAATAATATAAATAGAAATTACAATACATCAAATATACTTCCCAATTGGTGTGTCACTCTCACTATATAGTGACCAAAGCATTTAATATATAAATATTACCACTTTTTAGATGAATATTCATTACACATCAAAAAAATACATTCCCAAAGACTGTAAAGGTCTAGTGTCCATGGAGACTACATTTATAAAAAAATTCATTAAATTTATTTAATATCTCCCAAAAAATTCCATCACATTTAGTACCATTATAGGATTATAATTCATAATTTCGTTCTTGGTGACATGTGGAATTTTGAAACACAAGAAGTGGTGTGATTGTATTTTACATAATGGTAAACATATAAGATATCTTTCAACAATATTAAGTGATAAAAAGATATGAAAACTGATATGATATGAAGATAATAAATTCTAAAAATCAAACCCGATCAATCACGATTATAAATCAGGAATCATATAACATGTATTTCATCTAAAAATAAGATATATGTGTAATCGGGAAGAAATAAATATTATCCAAGTAATATAAATGATTATTTAACATATGAATATGGGTCAATTGTAAAATTTTAAAACCATAAAATTATGAACATTGATAAACACCAATAGGTCACACATCATATTAAGGACATGTAATTGTACACACTTATGAAATTATGGTCATGAAACCAAGTCCACACATAAAATTGTGAACATTTCACAAAATAAAATGGTATATGCAGAATATTTTGAACCTAAAATCAGGCAAATTCCTAATATAGTTATAACTATAGATATAATGATTTAAAAAATTAATTATAGTTATATAAGGGACCCAAAAATATCATATTGATAACCCAATCATATATGTTGAACTATAGAATAAAAATATTCTTCAATTCATCATATATTTACCAATGTAAAATAAGATTGTTTCATAATGTTTCCATTATAACTTAATTAACACAATGTAAAGTAACATGTTTCATGAAATCATATATATTATATCCTCATTTTAAGATACAAAATTAAAAAAGGTTTATGAATGAAAAAGATAATATCCCTGGTGAATCATAAAAATCCTAAATAGATTATGAAATAGATAAAAAATGCATTCAAAATCTCACTTGAATATTTATTTGAAAACATGTAAAATGACATTCTTTTTTTATATTTACCAACAAAAAATTTACAAAAAATTGATAAAAAATATCCACGAAGAAAAACTAGGAAATAGCAAGGTAATATTAAAATCAATAAATTGTAATGGTTGTTTAAAAATTGAATGTTACTATATGTATTAAAATATATTGTTCTTTTAAGACCTCTGTAAAAGTAAAAATGGTTTTACATAAAATATTTTTCAAAATAAGGCTTTTAATAATTTAGAAAAAAATCCAATGGAATTAAAAATAATCATTCTAAAACTTTTATATATAGATGAAAACCACTATACAATAATTTGAGGAACGTGTACATGGAAGAACAAGTTCATCTACTAGAGAGGAAATACGAAAAAAATTTCTTCAAATCACATTATCAAACATTTTTATAATGAAATAGTGGGATATGGTATTATTAATTTAATATTATAACTATAATCAATGGATATGAAAATAAAAGTGTTTTAATGAATATGAATCACACAATATCTCTCAATGGATGTTTAATTTTTCAAATCCAAAAAATAAAATAAATTATGATTTAAACCCATATCAATTTGATAAATTTTGATTCATATCCCATTAAGAGAACTAAATTAAAATAAAAAATTACATAACATGACTATAAACTGAAAAATGATATTAAATATCCCAATATTTTAAAATTCCCCTTATAAGAAAATAGGTTCATAAATAAAACATTCTTTTTGAAATAATATTTTGATGAAGAATCCTTACAGTTTTACTAATCTCTGAATCCAAATCTCATAAAAGAATGGACATCAAATATATCAGTACATATCCATAATATTAGTTTCAAAAATCATAATATACATTAATTTGTTTTATATACAAAAATATATATAACATTATTTAATATATATTATGTCACATATAAATAAAAGTGAGATGAGAAACCCTCACCTCATGTCCAACCTTTCTTTAAAGGTGTTAAAATATCTGGTTATTTAAGAAATAATATATTTATTATAGATTAAAAACATTTTATATTTGTTTTTTTATGATGAAAAATACATATTGGATGAGTGGAGGAGGGTTGGGAGAGTATTTGAGAAGATTGTTTTTGAGCTAAGGACCCATGTTGTGTTGAGAAGAGAGGTGTAGGGGATCCCTTATATATTTGTGGGGAGTGGCACATTTGTAATTTTTATTAGTATTAAAATATATCAAATTAAAAATCAACATAATGTATCTCCCAATTAACCCATATTCTAAGATATGTGTTTCATCCCTCCACATATTCCACTGAGTAGTGCATTAAGAGGGTGGGTTCGAAGACCTAAATGAAATCTCCCCATACACTATAAGATGTCGACTAGCACCGAGTTCTTAGATATTATCCCTGGGAAAAATATTTCATCCTAGATTAGGGTGTAACCTAGTGAAATTCAATATATATAATAAGTTAAAACAAAAAATAATAATAAAATTATATAATAATAATTAATAAAACAGCATCCAAGAGAAATAAAAAATAGGCGGAAGTTAAATATTAAATAATTGATACAATAGGTTTTTATGACAATGTAGCTATAAAAAAATGCAAAGTGGGAATATACTGGATACTAGAATATGTAAAATTATAAACAAAATTAAAAAATTAAAAAATAACCCACGACTTGAATCACAAGAATAATCATGGTCACTTTCACCTATACTATATCAAAGGGAAGAAAATGAATCATCATAATGTGGCAGCTCCCCTTTATCAATACCTACAACCATGATATCTGATTGGGTAATAAAGGATGACCAATCATGATGTGATATATAATCAGTATTAAATGACCCATATTTTTAATATAAATCTAGTATGTTCATAAAAATTTAACAATGTTCCGTGAAATAATAATTGCAAGGTGTTAAATAAATAAGATCACCCAGACTAGGTTCCACATGGGACACCCATTAATCTTTACCTGATTTGGCCGAATCTATATGACTATAAACTATGGTGACCATAAAAAGTGTGAAATATGGTACGATCTAATATATATAATGTTTCAAATAAATACAACATACCCACGAACATGATTTTGGCATGGTGGGTTCTTCTATGGAGTTTCCCTTCGAAATTAATACTGGTTGATTTAATTTAAATTTTTTTAGGTTATCAAGAGTCACCCAATGTTCATCCATGTCCATTCCAAGGGAATCCCATGTATCACTAAAGATCATTGTATATTTCTAATTCTTTTAGGAGTATAAACAAGTTGACACAATAATTAAATAACATGTTTCACCATTGGGATGTTTTGAAAAGTACCAAAAAAAACTCAATGTCCATCCCAGATATCCATTATAGGGGGACAAGTCTCTATCATGGCATGGTGATACCATATCACCAATGATCCCCTCTAAGGGTTCTCATACAAGGAGCTTGTTTCACTCAACTATAGGTAAAAAATAAATCTCATGAAAATCCCATCCCACGAATAGTTAGTGTTACCCCTAGCAAATTTAATAATTAATTAACAAACTTCATATAAGGAACTATTATACTATTTATGGTTGTCCAATTTTAGGAACCCTTTTTATTCCTTAACATAATGGTATATATTATTAGATATTATACCATTTGGAAGGGAAAATTATTCATCGTGTGATTGAAAATTTGGCCATCAAATTTTACTCATCAATTTCCAATTATGGCATGAGTTGTATGTGCCTATGTCATAGATCACCATTTTAGTAGATTAAATTTACTCACTCATGGAATTTATTATTTTGGAATTATAAATCAAGCAGTGTTTATCAATTTATAAATGTTCCATGTATTCCATCAATGATTGGACACACCTAATGGGGTTTCCTGGGTTAAGGAAATAAATATAAGAGTTTATCTGACACTAACTAGGATAATAATAAGAATGCATAACCAATTTGAATAATTTATTTAACACTTTGAATATATCATCAAAACGTTTTGGTGCATTGAACAATAAAACATGTTACAGATTGAATCTAAACAAGGGGAAATAAGTTAGAAAACTTACCAGAGGTTTGTATAAGACCAATCATCTGTTGTTTCCCAATAATTGAGCTAGAATGATATTTATCGAAGAAATCATTAAATGAATTGAAATGAGAGAATTTTTTTAACAGATATAGTGAAATAGAAAATAATATAAACTATAAAAGTATGTAAGTTGAATGTAGAGACTTCCAAAATATTTCAAATGTTTCTGATGGTGAAGGATTTTGAGTCTAGAGGGAGAAGGGAACAAAATCTCTAAGTGGAGAGGAGGAGAATACTTGTGTGTGAGCTGATTATGATAAACAAAGGGATGAGTATATACATCGTTATTAAAACATATTTGGGTAAAACCCATCATTTTCCATTTAATAATTGCACCTCACTAGTTTTCCATAAGGTTCGCTAAACCATGAACCAAAAGTGTGTCGTGATCTACTAAAGAAGGCACCACACATAGGCTATGTTCACTATTTGGATAACTGTATGGTAATGTGTGAATTACAGTATTATAAATTATATCACCACCCATATCGGTGTGAACATGGGATCTTATACATAAAGGGTTACTTTAGGGCTTTTTATTCCATTCTATCATAACATTACATGGTTTTGGAAACATTTTAGTCTAGGTTGCATGATTTCTCATAACCATATAGCACAACCTTCATCAAAAAAATTTATGCCTCAGAGCTCGAAATACGCACCAGAACCCATTGCAACCTTTATTACTCCATTAAGAAAACGTACAATGTAAAAATGACTAATTAATGCTGAAATAAAATGGTTCTTATACTTGATAAAATCATGGAAATTAAAGCCTCTGATGAATAATACAACTTTTCCCTTTGATTCCCTTCCAAATGTGGTACGATGTCATATGAGAAGTGTTCCATTCAATGAAAATGTACCGTATAATACATCCCATAGAACTCTTCCTGAATGTACCTATGCTACCACAACATCGATAAAAGTGTGAATGAAAAACCAGAGAGAGCATTCCAGCTATGACCAATGATACAAATTGAATTATTTTCAAAGGATTCATCTATCCCTAGCTCAATATACTCAGGGTAAAATTAATGAGAAAATTAATCATGATAATCGAGAATCTGGGATACATGGAAGACACCATGAATGGAATACCACATCTACATTAACTGCAACAAATAAGATATCGTCCTGAATATCTCCACAATCTCCAAAGGACTGACATTACATGGTGATATCATTCCCAATCATAGAAGTACTCTTTGAAAAAATCTATGTTAAAGGCACACAAATACCCAATGTCCCACCAGGAGCTGCAAAAGTTGATGATGATGAATGATAAAAGTTCTTTTTTATGATCTGAGTAAATTCTCTATGATTTTGAATCAAATAAACTATATGTGAAGTCTTATGAAAAAAATGAGGGACCAGTAGTGATACCTCACCTACCCATAGCCAACATAATTATGAATTACATAGGAAACCTTAAATCGCCCCACAAAAATCTATCTAAATAATTCATAGACAGTTTCTATTATATTAAAACTCCCTATGTGGTACATGCTTCTACCAAAAACCACTAAAATCAATGATGTATGCTGAGATCATATTATTTAGAATCTGTATTGTTTTCATGGAATATTGGATGGTCTGATGGTGAAATGTTGCATTCAAGGAGAACCTATCAACCCAATTCCTTATGCAATGGTAGATTGAACTATGATGTAAACTATGCAGCATGGTCCAAAATAGTAGAAATGGGAATGCAATGAAGTATCACATTCTCCCAAATATAATTCAGACATAGATCATTAATTGTGAAGGACTCTCAATTAGGTAGAATGTATTCAACCATGTCAAATATATCTAGAATCACCCATAAAACATCTCTTCTTTAAGGTGTTCTCAAAAATGATATCACAAAACACATGGTGACTTCACTCCCTTTCCACTTAGTTAAGGGTATAGGTTGTAGTAGTCTTGTAGGTCAATAGTCCTCTACCTTCACGTAATAACTAGTGTAGAATATTGTCATATAATCTGCAATACACCACTTAGAACCTATATACCAGTGTAGACCACATATGTCTCTGTATATCTTGTAAAACCTTGGGTTATCTACCCAAATAGAGGCAAGAGATACTAATATAAAACCATCCCATTTATCAGTAGGCACCATAAAACATCCAGGGAAGTGTAGGTTCTCATTCCCATAAACATCCCAACTAAGTGGTTTATTTACACATATGGTGTTATCCCTCAATACAAGTCCCTCATAATTTGATTGTTGTCTCATCCACACCCTCTCTAGAAGAGATAAAATTTATATTATAGTATCTAAAACTCATTGCTCGTGTAGATAATGAACCTAATGGTGTTTCTTAGAAATCAAATCCATCAAATGAAACTGACTACTAGCCACCTAGATGGATTAAATTTGTGTTTTTCAACTAAAGTAATCAGCTATGGAATTACAATTTATGGGTATATAAATATGGTCAAAGTTAGTTGATTTTATGTATTCAACCCATGTGTGATACCTCATATTCAATTCTCACTATGTGGATATGTATTTTAGGATTTTTTGATCTATGTAAAAATTTAATTTCTCACCCAATAATATTACCTCAAATATAATAGAGAAAAAACCATGGCTTCATTCTCGGGGTTATGTTGGGGGTTACCCCATAATGAGGGATCATATCTTGGGACCCGTATGCTATAACCTAATCCTTGTACATTAAGAATTACCTTAGAATAATAATTTAAGAATCAAAATTGAATGTATGTATTGAATTTTAATTTTTAATAATCATGATTAATGCTAAACATTGGTTCCCATTTATACCATGAACATTTATTTGATAGGATTCATAATAGGAGAAATTTAAACCCATTTTTTTAAGACTGTAAGAGGTACTTCAAAGACTTATAAGTCCAAAATGAATGTCATATAATATAACATCATCCCCAAGAAACTATTTATGTAAAACAAATTCATGTGATGTTCCTAGAAATAATGAAACTCAAATTCTCTTTGTATACAATTATACATCCTTCGAAATGTTTTTCCCCATGATGTGAACATTACTAATACAAAAGTTGAATATCCTAATATGTGCATATAGATTTCCCTACCTCATTGTATTAATCATGATATCACTATGGTCAACATGGCCATGTCTCACGTGACAATACATTATGATTTCATCTACAAAAGGAAAAAAAATAAAACCATGTAAGCCTAGAAAACATGATTCATCCAAGATATAATGACTAACAGTTTATTAAAAAAGCCGAGTGACATAACCAGATATGTCTACAAGACATATTTGAATGATAATTCTATACATGGTATGTTGTATTCCCTTACAAATCTATGGCGGTATCCCAATATCATATTGATCTTAGATAAAATTATCGCTCCTCAAAGCTGATCAAATAGGATGTCTATATGCGATAGTCGATATTGATTATTCACTATAAGTTGATTAAGATAGTAGTAATCCATGAACAATCATAGGGTACCCTCAGAAAATTAAGATAAAATGATATGTGAAACCCATGAAAACGTTTTGGATTAGATAAAAACATTTTACCCAAGATATTCATGCTATTTCATGAGTTATGGGAGTTTTGTAGCTACCATAATATAGGGTGGAATGAAAATGGGTTCCATACCTGCAAAAATCTTGGGGGTTAACATGAAATCTACTCAAATATGTAAGATATTGAAATAATCAGGGAATACATCTTTGAAATTATTCACAGTAGGATAATATTATACAATATGTAAACCATGATAGCTAAAAAAGAGATCACCCATATTGGTTGTCACTCTTCCTGGCATAATATGATTTGGTCCATCATGACATTCCTAGATATCTCATCCCCCTTCTAAATATATTCAATTTCATTAGGTGATATAATGTAAAAATTCTGGTGATATCAATCCATGTTGGTATGATAGGGCACAATCCTGTCGATAACGAGAATGATGATGAATCTAATCATCCTAAGGATGAAGAAGATATAGAGGAAATTGTACATTATTATTTTAAGGGATAACCACCATTACAAGATTACATTACCAAATCTTCCCCCAATAGTGTTTCAAGAGTCATGACACCACTGATGTAATTTATTAATAAGCCTATACGTTCTCTAATTTCATAATATATGAATGAGTGTGATGCAGAAATATAAAATATGGATGAAACTAATGTATAGGCTACCATAATAGTACCTAATACAGTAAAAGTCCATGAAAATATTCCCTCATGTATAGGACATACTATATAGATATTTCATTAACCCTGAATTTGAGATGTAACATAACTAACGTGAATAGGTTCACATGACTAGCATTGATTGTATGACTCATTAATAGCTCATCCTCAACCACTAACATACCCTTTTTGGTTGGTGGATGACCAACTCCTAGAATGATATAGTGTTGTTTTCCTTATACTAAAAAGAAGGGTCATTTCTGATCCCCATTCATTAGAAACTACAGTAAAAATTTAAATAACTGTGTTATATGAACCATCCCACATGAAGATCGATGCACTATTAGGTTACACATGAAATTGGGATTCAAATAGTATTGCCTAAAACATTGGTGAAACACAAGAAATAAATTAGTGTTTTCAACATTGATGGTAATAACCTTTCATGGTACTTGGAAATGATGATTCCTACCACTAGAGGAATTACTTACCTGCCTAGAAGTTGAACCACCATAGCTCAAATTAAAAGATCCCCCCAGGTTCTACACAATGTTTAATTCTTGGATCACTATTTCTTAAATGATGGTCTTCCAAATGATGTTCACATGATATAAGATGGCATATGGGGCCCCATCCTTGAATTCTATCACATGTATTATCTCATCACTAGTTATGGTCTGTAATTTTTTTAAATTTGATGATGTGATCTGAATATTCCATCACAAAACATTTACCTTCTAGATGTCTAAGAAATATTGAGCACAGTCTACTAACAACATATGAAGAAGGAAGAAAAAAATTGTTATATGGAAGTCTGCCTAGACCGTACTTGGGTGTCAACTGACTTGAGTGAGAACATTCCCCCACCACTTGGCAGAGCCATGATGCTTATAGGTAGAGATAATGCCCCTCAAATACGGTGGGGTCTTGATGTGACTTAACATGGACAACATGGAATCTATCCATGACTAAATAGTATATTCTATGATAACCCCTATGAAGTTGGGAGGATGCTACTACTGGAAATTATTGTTTTTCTATACAAAAAAATTGTAGTTCAAGGATCACCATGTAATAATTGAATGAATAAGAATAATCTATCAGTTATCTGAGCATTGAACATGTGGAAGATGTACTGGTACTACCTTAGATGGCACTATATGGGGGACTATATGTGGCTATAGGCCCCCAACTCCCATGCTTGGCCATCATCACCATCATGTAATTTGATGCAAGGACCTCATGGTGGAATAGCTCTAATGTATCATGGTTCATTACACATATAAGAAAAATAAAAAATATGAAACTCGGTAAATGAAGGAGTATTCCTAACACCTTACAAAAATTGAGTCATTCCACATTTTCTACACATAACTATAGTTCTAGGTGGGAATAAATGTCATATAAGGATCAAGAGACAAAGCCCAATTCCAACAACCATTGATAGATAGGGTTTGAGGTCTTTCATTTTACAATATATGTTTCTGTATATAGATTAAAAAATGAATGTTATAGAGTAAAAAACCATTTTATTTTCATTTAGAAGACCAATTTAATGGAAACCATATTTATTAGAAACACTAATTGATTGATATTTATTATTATATATTTAGATTTTGATATCTTAGTCCACCAAATTACATAAAAAATTACAAATTGATAACTTCCCATCCCCTTTAGAAATCAAAATTTGCATGAAAAGATACATTGAATTGGACCTTTACATGTGGTAACAGGATGAAACAAGTAATGTGTAGATATTTGGTTGAATAAATGACCCTTATCAACTTATATAAGTACTTTCATCTCAAATTTGTTTTGGAATTCCTAAATCAAATAAACTAAAGTGGTTTAATTAGTTAATTAAAATTTCATTATCAATCTATATGGGAAAACCCATTTTGATTTATGTGGTCACATTAATTAATCAAATCATGTAATTACTAAAATAACACTACCACACTAGAATATATATCGAAGAAGGACCCACAAATAACCAATTAAATATATGTAATTTACACAAAAATATAGATATAGAATGGCATAATGCAAGAAATTTAATTCTTATGGTTACTTTTATGATGAAGGAATTTATATTCCATCAAATCATCAGGCCAGTGTATATGGACCTATAATAATAATATCAAAAAATTAAATACAATAAAACAAGTTCATCCACAAATGGTTAAATACCTGAATCTATAACAAGAATAACTAATAAAATAATTAAACCATAAGAAGAAATTTCCATTTCCCCGGAATGTGGGTTAGCCACTTCTTGGATCATGATAAATACCAAATTCCATTTATCACACGTCTTATCTCAAATCCAAAATAGTAAGTAAAAAAATAAAATATACGCTCAAATTACATTTTCTTGCATCCTACACTAGATTCCACTTAGTGGTACCCACAGTTGGTGGGCCATAATTACTCAAGCTCGCTTCCCCATATTCTAGAGGCTACCGACTAAAATCAAGGGCCTAGGGTTTGTCCTTTGAATGTATCTTCCCTCATAGGTCATAGTGGAACACAGTAGATGTGAATATAGTTATTAAATGGAAATATAATAAATAAATAATGGTATAATAATAAGAAATAGTAAATCAATCAAGTTAGATAATGATCATGAAAAATATGAATGAAAAATAATATATACAAAATATGAGAAAGACAATGTAGCTATATGAAAATGAAATGGTGAAATAAAGAGGATACAATAAAATGACACATGCTATAATAAACAAAAAAAATACAAAAGACAAAAATTACTATCATCTAGATAACATGCTCGGTCCCTTTCTTCATTAGTTCATCTTATATATCAAATTCATACATTAAATGTTGTCTCCTTTAGTTTATCAATACCTACTACCATGAAGTCTTCTTGTGTACTAAATGAGGTCTACGAAAGGTGTGATGTATACTCAATTTGAAAAAACCAATATTTTATCGATCATTCTAGTATGTATATATAAATGATAAGTGTTCCAACAAATAATAAATTCATGTGGTAAAATAACTAAGATACACTAGAGGGGGTTCCCCAAGGGACACCTATCCAAAACCACCTTATTCGGCCTAAAATGTATGTATTTGAACTGAGTTGACATGAACACATGTGAAATATGAATATTGATAAAAAAATTATGTTTTAAATGAATGGACCATCTGCAATAAAGTGATTTAGCTTGGAGGGTCCTTCCCAAGAGATTTCATTCCACATTCCTATTCTTTGATTTAATTACCATTTATTTATGTTATTGAAATTTATCCAAATCCCATCCACAGAGATCCCCAAAGAATACGTAATATCTATATATGGGGTTATCTATATGAAAATTGTTAGGGGTATCAATAAAAGGTCACTGATAAATGAGAACCCATGTATTATTCCTGGAATGGTGTGAAAAATCTATATCATGACTCCTATTCCATTCCTGGTATCTCATTTAGGGGTTGAAGTCAATCTCATGGAATTGTACCTCCATCTCAACATCATGGCCATCCCTATGGCCAGACCTAGGGAACTATGGTCACTCATATAGAGGTAAAATCGAGAATGAAAGGTGATTCTATCCCATGATTATTTTGTTTTTCCCCTCATGTATTTACATATTCATTAAGAAGCTAACTACAAAGAACATGGATCCCGTCCAAGGTGTCCTTAACTCAGGTCCCAAATGTAACCCTAGTCCTAAGAGTATAGATTACTATAGATCTCTCTATTTAACCGGAAAATCATTCTACATGGTATTATTATTTAGGACATCTCAATTAATTGAACAATCTATACTTATGGGAATAAGTGTAGGGGAATTTCTGGTTACTCTCTATTCTAATCAATTTGATTTATTAATTTAAGGCGTTTATTATAAGATAATTACAACTCAAGTTCTGTTTAAAATTTTAAAAATGTGGAAGGTATTCCATCAAGGACTAGGGACCCAAAAAGGGATGGCTAAGTTCAAGGTTTTTAACCTATGTGGTGATTAACCAAAATCTATGACAATTATAATCATGTAATCTATTTATAAAATTTAATTTAACAGTTTTGAGGCATCCCCAAAAAGGTCTCTTTTGGGGAACAGAGACGCATGTGGTAAAATGAATCAAAACATGAGGAAAAAAACATGACCACCTACCATAGGTTCGTATAAAATGACTTTTCCATGGTCTCCCCATGAATCGGTCAAGAATGATAGTTGTTGAAACAATCATCAAATTACCTCGAAATGGAAAAAATGAAGTAGAACCCAAATAGTGAAGAAGAACAGAAGAGAAACATGAAAAGGATATAAGACAAATTTAGATATTACATAATGCATTAAATTTAATCTGATGGTGAATGATTTGGGGGTTGGATGTAGGAGGGATCAATCTCCCAATTTGGAGAGTTAGAGGATCTACAAGCCTGATATTCTGGAGAAAAAGTAAGGGGTAATGGAAATGGGTATTAAAACATTATAGTAGAAAAAAAACATTTCCCCTTTAATTACTAGACTGCATGGTTGGATGTATGGTTTTCCAAGCCCTACACCAAATGTGAACCTATTTATTCTTATGGTCGCACCTTGCATAATCTAATCACATGGTGTGGCTAGCGATTTCCTGGATGTGAAATTTACACTATTAAAAATAATAACATTGTTCACATGGGAATGAAACTGGTCTCTCATGGTTAAAGAGAAACCATGTGGTCCCCTACTTCCTTATGTCACACCCCCTGAATGATTTAGAAACAGTTGAGTCTAGGCTGCACAGTTTCCCCAAGCATGCGCCCATCCTTCTTCACCAAAAATTATGGTCTTATAAGAAGCCCTTTACACCCTTTCAACTTCCATGATTGGATTTGGAAACCATTTAAGGGCCAAAATGAAGAATTAAATTTGAAAAAAAGGTCCATATGTTATTGAAAATTCGAGACACTACATTAACACAAGGAGGGACTAAATCCCCATATGAAATACCATTTAAACCCTTTTTATGTTATTTGAACCCTTATCTCTTTAGTTTGACACCATGTTATCTTTTTTTTTACCTTAACAATTTTAGAAAAAATATATTATCATTACTACATATTATGTTCAAAAATTATATAAAAATTATAACATCATAATTAAAATTCTTATGATAAAATTACAATCCATTTTCCAAGATACAATTCATTAATTAGTATAAAATAATTTTAATATTCAAGAACAAAACATGTAAAAACCCTTTTTAGAGTCATTAATTTTTCAGAATAGAGCCGAATTTAATCCTTTTTTTGGATAAAACAGAACTATAAAAATGATTATATATATCATTGAATATATTATAAAATTATTTCATTCAAATTATTCACTAATTAGGATTCTTTAAATTCTTTAAGTTGAAAAATTTTTGCATCCATAAATTCTATTTTACAAAAAACAACTATTTTTATCATTAAATATATATTTTTTCTTTTTTAACCAATTAATAAATAGAGTATGACAAATTACTAGGTTTTATTCAATTAGTAAATATGTATTCCATTATAACCCATGTTCATTAGTGATCAAGAAACATAATATATATGAAAATTAAATACATTGAAAAGTTAATCTTTTTATATTAAACGATATTAATTTAATCATTATAAATTTTGTACTTATTCCCTATGAATTAATTACTAATTTTTCATTAAGTAAATATTTAATACAAAATATTCAGAATATAGTGAGTCCTATTCATTTTCATAAATCCAATAGTTATAAAATTACTTTCACATTTAGTAACCATATTTCAATAGTATAGAGTAATGTGTTTAAGAATAGTGTTTCATGTAAAAAATGTTATCAAACACATAAAATTTATTTAAAAGAAATATGTCAGAAAATATAGTGGTGTAACATTATACCAACTTATAAGAATTTCTACCTCAAAATTCATTCACTTAAATAAAAACAATAGAGGATATAGCTTCTTCATCACATCTTTTTGTTACCATAATGATTTTATACATATACGATTCCTCATAGATCATTAACTAAATGATTAGTGTTTTACATAACACTTTAAATATATTATAAAATAATTTAAGTGGTTGTTCCTCATAAGTAATATCATAATCTAAAGGCACAACCTCTGGGTTTAGTACATATGAGTAATCCATTATGCACTTCTTTTGGAGAGATACATAAAAGAAATCATGAACTCCATATAGGTTTGAAGGAAGTAGAACATTATAACATACCATCCACATATTTTCAACAATCTCAAAGTGAGTGATTTATTTATGTATCATATTTATCTTCTTTTCAAATATCAAAATATAATTCATTGGAGATATTTTTAGGAATACATTATCACAAATTGTAAACTCTAGATATCACTAATTATTATTACCATAAATTTTATGTCTACAATGAGCATCCTTGATTTTATATATAATAGATATCAATGTATGTTAAATTTATTAAGAAAAATCATTCCCCAATACCTTTCATTATACATATTTATCTCAACACGGTAGAAATATTTACTTCTTTCCGTAGAGGTCTTCCTAAGGATCTATATAAATGCTTGAATGAAGGTTATTTTTCGAGGAAATTTAAACTATATGAATCTATTGATTGCAACATCAATTTAAATCCATTAAATAAGACCAAAACATACAATATAGAGCTTTAATGGACTTATCTAACTAGATGTAGGTTTCTTGTTGATATGTTGTTCCAGAGATCATCTCCATTTACAATTCATTTTGACGAATTCTCTAGAACATTATGGAAAACCACAGATCTTGATCAGATTCAACTGATAGTGGTTCTACATGATATAATGAATCTTATTTAACATCTATTAGATAATGTAGTTTAGGAGATAAATAGTATATGATAGAAATAATTATATTGACATTATTCGTTGATAGACTGCAACAAAAATGGAATTATCAACTTTTGATGGTTTGAGGAGTCTTATGACCAAATTAATGGTGATTTTATCCTATTTCTATTCTAGTTAGGTTAATTGTTGTAATACAACATTAGTTTTTTTCTATTGGAAATAAATTTCAGAAATACCATTTATTCAAGATATATACTCTCTAATATTCATTTTCATGTTTTCCCACAAAAAATAATCCTTAACATTTCCTTACATGTCTATACTTATATGATTAATAATGAATGATGAACTTTGAGATTTAACCAAAAGACCCTTATTCAAATTTGGTATTTAAGGGATACATATATGTTTCATGAACCTCATGATTCTACCACAATAATGGTTTTTTAAAACATTTACATTCTTATTATATAGTTTTAAATCCACCTTTCGGAACTCTTTATTAATTACATTGATTAAACATGAAAACACATCTGACTAAGATAAGATTTATCCATTAAATTAGGATATCAAGTCACATAGTCTAATTATCTTAATATATTGGTTTTATTTAATGATTGATCACATAAAAACTAGACTATTCCTTCCATCTAAGTGTATAATCAACCCTTTTCACCTTCTTAAGGTGGTAATGTATTAAGGAGATAGAATGTCAAATCAAAATCAATAATATTTTATGATTCATATTTAACTCTTTTTGTGTGAATAAATACCTTTTAAATATATTATAATAGTATATATCACACCTTTCTCTATATAGTTAATGCATCCAATTCCTCAATTTTGGGTCTCTACTAAATTATTTGAGCTAAATACCCCTCATGAATATAATGTAAAAGCCATATCATTTAGGAAATTTATATTTTAAGATCATGTTCAACCATTCAAATAGAGATGATCATATGTTGATTAAAAATATCAAATTAGAATTCACTTCTATGGAAATATGAATGTGATCTATAAAGAGATCAAATCCACGCCTAATATCACAGCAAATTTGACATTATAGTAAACAATAAGACCTATATGATGTATATTTCAACAATATTATATTGTAAGGATGATACATAACTATGATAAAATAATCATTCCAATAGAATTTTTTATTTATAAATTATCATCTACTAAATGGGTTTGTGATTTTATTTTCATATCAATCATTATAGGGAAAATGAGTGGTGTGAACATGAATAAAATTCTAACATCACATTTCTTATGTGGATGATTAATGAATATTACTCCAACTAATTTTCAAGATCAACATAGGTAGTAAATATTGCAGTGTAAGTCCCATAATTCCTTGAATTAAGTGGGTTTTTAGGTTATTTATCCTCATTATCCATTAATCTAGGAAATTAATTTGTGTAATTCCAAAATTATTTTCACAAGAAGAATTGAAGTGTGTCTTGTCTATTTGTTTGAATATTATTATTCAACATTCCATTTACTGTAAACTTCTTCTCATATAGTAATTAAAAATATCAATGACCCTACATCACAACCCTTAATCACCTTGTAATTACATTCAATTTATTATATGAGTGGTTCTTCAAACAATTTTGGTATCTTTGGGGTTGAAAATTCTTCAGTCTACGTGACACACCATTGGAGTTCTGATGAAACTCCGTCTTTGTTTTTTTATCCCATGATATTTTAGAATGATTTTTTCTAACTTCCATTTAGAATGTGAGTTTACATTGACCAACATCATCATAGCTTCTAAAGACTCTTATTCTTAATGAATTTTGAATATTTCGTTTCAATCCACTAAAGAAGAAATAAAAATTAAATCCTTGATCAATGATAAAACCATTATGGATCCTTAAAATCATTTCAGTGTTTTATTCATTAATATTGATATATTTATCATTTAACATCATCAATTAAATAAAACCCCAAGAAATGTTATTAAAAGAATCCTGGTAAAGTAATTATTATGAAATAACATCTATCACTCCCCAATTCCTTGGAGTTTATTTGCTCCTATTTAATTTTGTTCTTGATAATAATATAACATTGTTCAACATCACCATATAATAAATAGAATGGTGAAAAATATTTCTGAAAGACTGGTCAATGGAGAACCAAAAAATATATTTTCCATCAAATTGATCAATTTCTCAAAAAATAGTGGATCAAATGACCAAGAAAATTAAGGTTAGTAATTTCCACATAAAAAACTCAATGACATGTTTCTCAGTATTTTTAGAATATTAATGCCTAATATGTTTTTAATAATTAAACGTTTCTCGATAGAGATAGGAAATCATTTCAACATGATTTTTTATTCCATTTTCCATTTTATTCTCATCGCAAAGGGGTAGTCAGTGAATTTTCTTTCAAATTCATTGAAAATGTGATTAATCCCAATTCTATTCATTAACCAATACTATAATGACTAGTGTGATCATTAAATATCATTAATCAATGTGAGTAATCATATATTCATAAAAATACCAAATTTTTCCTAAATTATGAAACTTCCAATTAACCTATTACACTTTCTGTTCTTAATATATAACATAGATTTTTCAAAGGTTCAATCCACTCATTAATCATAATGGTTTGTAATTATCAATTAAATTAACTAAATCATATTCCTTTGGTATGTCAAATAGGTTTGTAGTTTGGAATCTTAATCATGTACTATGTGAATATTGAATAAATAGATAACAATATTTTTTTAGTTGTTAACCCTCGGTTAATTTATTCATAAGAACATGTCATGTTTCTTTTATCTGAACTGGGATATTCTATTTTGGATACAAATAAAAATATCTAGATCACTAAAACATTATAATTTTATCAAAAACAACAAAATATCCCCTACGTTTTGTATAATATTTTTTCTTTATTTCTAAAAATACCAAAATCTTACTTTCATTGAAACTATTTGAATCCATGATTTTCTTACATTAATATTATATATTTTTATTGAATATTTCATATATCTTAGAATAAAATTTTCAGAGGGCCATAATGATTTATTTCAATAGAAACTATATACATAAACATATTATTTTCATGAAAGAATTTCAATATCCCCAAAAACATTCTGCATATCTAAAACCATTCTATGATTATTATACGTCATTTCCTTCTTTATAACCTAGCTAAATTAGAAACATAATAAATTGTTGGGTTAAATGCTTAGTGAGGGTAAACATAAAAGATATCAATCAATGATGTTGGGTTATAATAATTTGATCACAAGGGTGTGAGTATATGATAGTGATTTAATAAAATCATAACCAATTATTTAGAATCATAATTCAAGCTTCCTAGCATAATGATTTTTGTCAACACTTGAAATGTGTATTACACTGAATACATGGATCATATAATTATCATATTATACAAGAATGTGGCACCAGATTAAACATAGGAAATCATGGAATTTTGATCATTCGTAAACAAAAATAGACCCACTCATTTTATTAGTGGAAAATAATAAAGTCCTCACATAATACAATATACATGAAACTATGTCCACACATAAAATGGTTCACATTTCATAATATAAACATGATTATTCTTAATGTTGTGAACATAAAATTAGGTTCACACAAAAAATAGTTATCTCATGTGATATAAATCTTTACCCAATTAATTAGAAGCCTATAATGAAAAAAATTATGAAAATGATAATCCATACATATATATATTCGAAAATATCATAAAAATATTCATCAAATATATCATAAAATAACACTTCGAATGTAATTTGGTTTCATTATCATTTTATCATAACAAAAATAACCCAGGGGAATGTAATCTGTTTTATAAAAGCATCAATATAATATTATCATCAGAATCTATATAGGGAATGAATATTGGTGGTATTATAATTTTATAACCCAATAGAAGCATAGAACTAAATAAATGATAGTTATGTATATCTAAAATAACATTAAAATATATGTATAATATTTTAATGAAAATTTAAAAAATAAATATATATTATAATACTATTAAAAATACAAAAAATATTGAATAATAATATATTTTATTTGAAAATTACTAAGAAAACATATAAATGAATATTCAGAAAATTAATGGTCAAAATGGAAGGAAAAGTAATTCAAGTTGTATAAATAAAATTAGAACATAATTATTATACATTTAAATAAAGTAAAATGTCAGTCATCCATAAGACATTTTGAAAAAATTCCTTTTAATAATTTTAAATTATAGTTACATGTAGAAAAAATTATTTTTTTCTCAAACAATAATAGTTATATAAAAATCAATAAAAATATTTTTTAGAACATGGACATGGATGAACATGTTTTTTGACCAAATAGAATATAAGGTAGGTTTTTCAGAAATACGCGTTCATGAAAATATTGATTATGAAAGACATGGTCATGGTACTAATAATTGAATATTATGAGAATAAAAATGGGATAAGATAATATATGAGGTTTAAATGATATGTATCATTTAATTTCCTTCAATATAAATTAACTATTTACAATATAGAAATGAAATTAAATTATAGAATTAACCCTTACTTTTTTCATATATTTTGAATCATAACCCCTTAAAAGAAATAATATCACATAAACAAGTAAATAACAATAATATAAAGAAATTTATGATATAAAATATCAAATAGGAAATATATACACCACAAAAACACAAATAAATTCATAACATGAAAGAGAGAAACCCAAGAAGTAGAGAACGACATATGGGTTTTTAAATATAAATAACTTTCATTAAAATCATAATTAAAAACATTCATGGGTTTTATAAAAATAAAAAACTGAAAAAACAATTTCATATTTCATATGTGTCATAGAAATTAACGTGACATGTGAATCCCTTTCCACAAGTTTCATATAGCTTTTTATGCATTCAGACTTCAAAATATTTAGAGAACCTGCATTCTTGTATATCATAATCTTCCTTGAAGTGGTCTTGTTTGAAGTCAAAAATCTTATTGGATGAGGGTTGGAGGGTTGGTAGAGTATTTGGAAATATCTTTTTCTTGTTAAATAACTCAAATTATTTAGTGAAGATATGAGAGAATGTTCTTTTTTATACGCAGGGGGAGTGGAACACTTGTAACAAAAAAAATATAATAAAGTCACTCATACGGGAAAGTGGCTCCAATGTATAAAAATAAATCAAGAATATGATAATTATGGTTTGGAAACCACTTGACAATTAAAATTTGAATATGTTTTAGGTCTTGTTATCCCTTATAGATATATATTAACCTCTAATTAACCCTTTTTACCTATATCATAGTGAAAATATTTTTACCATCATTACAAATCCCTATAGAAAAAATTTTTGTAAAAATAATAAACTAATATTATATATTTTGATTCCAAATATCAAAAGGGTTTTTATGATCACATTACATGTTTTTGTATAAATTAATTATGCTATCAAAATAAAAAACATATGAAATCATATTTTAGATAATTGAATTTTAAGAATAAAATTGAATTAAATTCAATTAAATGCGTAGTGAAAACCTTTAAATAGATGTTAAGATATTTCATTTAATATATTTTTTAAAAATTTCATTAATATAATTCATTAAATTTTTTCAATTTTTTTTAAATAATTACACAATACATGCATAAAAACAATTTTTCATAGAAATCATATCTTTTCACTTAAATTTATTTTATTTTAATTTCTGTCCAATTAATGATCATATTATGAATTATAACTAATTTTCTCCCATTAAATACCCAAATATTTCATCAAACAGTTATTTTAGTAGTTATCATGAAAATTATTATATGATCAAATACAATACTTTGAAAAATAATTTTTTAACATAAATCAATATCGTTTTTAAAATTTAAAATTTGGTAATTCATTCTTATGTATTAATAAATACTATTTCACATAGTAAAAAATAAATATTTATTTTAATAATTTTTTAATTTATTTTTAAACCTAAATATACAATATCTATGATATAAAACTAAATTTTAATAAGAATAATTTAATAGTATTCTGTAATTCATTTAAACTCATTGTTTTGTGTTAATAATGTTGTCAAATGAATAAAATGTATTTCAATAGAAATATATCATATGCTATTCTTGTGTTACACATACCCAAATGAATGGAATCATGTACTCATCCCTTCCATGAATAATCCTTTTCAAATATCATTTTATAATATCGTTGTAATTAAAAATCCCATAAATCAAATCACAGACTACTAAATCATAAATTAAAACCTCATGCTGTTATACTTAAATCCTATAGATCCCATGAAAGTACTCCCATAGGAATCGATATCCACCATGACTATAAATAAGTATGTCTGATAAGATCAAGCCATTATATCCCAGACATAAATTTATAATAACTATAATCCATCACTTCTCAGGTGATTCCATAACCTACTTTTAAATTCATCATAGATCATGTATTTTAGTGGAAAATGTTACAGTCAAAGGGAGTGTTGTGGAGGAGAAGTGTCTTGGCATATGTTCCCTCACCATCCAAGATGATGCCTAAAAAATCTCCCAAAACATTTTGGTGTCAGTTTAACTAATGATTCTAGTGGTGAAACCTATGAAATAATAAAATATATTATATATTTCCCATGACTATGCTAAGAGAAAAAATCGTGATGTGGACTAATCTACCATGATCATCACAAAATATAGTTTATTTCCTACACAATGGTATAAAAATGCATCATGATTAACATCAATAATAATCATTACATTATAATTTAATTTTTTTTGTTGATTTAATTATATAAAAATTAAATGATCATTTATTATGACAATATAGATCTGAATTTATCCATTTCCTTTGTTGTAAGAAAACATTCTTATAAAATCATTGATCAATTTTACAATTTAAAACCCATGATCGTAAAGAACATATTATAACCATCCCCACAGTTTTCATTAATATACAATTTACTTAAAATGACTCGCAATATTATTCCATTTCATATAGGTATATTTATTAGTCTAATTACAATTTATGAAAATTTTAGTACTATAATAGTCATCCTAATATACAAAAAGAAAATATGAAATGATCATTAATAGAGTATAATAGATTCAATTTGTTGGTAATATTAACTAATAATTATTCAAAATAAATCCATATAAACCATACCCACGAAACAACTAATCCAATAATTCTTTTTTTGGAAAACATTGATTCAACCACTACAATACTGGGTATAATCAAACCAAACATCACCAGTATCCAGACACCATAATAATACTTGTCAATTGTACTTTTTTTAAAATTTTACAAATAATAAAATTTCATCAAACAACTAATCATGGTTCTAATATCATATACAAGTCACCCATGTAAATAATTATTTTTTAGTATACAAGTTTTTAGGAAACAAAGACCACATGATCAATGTATTATATCATTTAATAAAAAATTATGAGCTCACACAGTCCTTATCAATTTTCATTTTCATAATTTATATATATTATATACTTTAATTTGCAGATTGATTACATATCGGTTTACAACAAAATGAAACATATATAAAAAATCTAAAAATACATAATAATTAACAATGAAATGATTCAAACATAACAAGAATATTGAATAACATTTCAAATAGAATAGTATTTAAATAGTATTCACATTCCCTTAAGCATTTTCATCATTTTAGATTTAAAGTAAATAGAAATTCCAGGTGATATTAATCTTTATAAAAAAATAAAAATGCTAATAGATTACATGCTATCTAGTAATTCATGATGTAATGCCAACAAAACATAAAAAACCTGAATTAAAAAAAATACCAATTTATTTTAATTCTTAAATATTTTTTATATTTTTTATAATTATCCATACATGCAAGATAATGCTATGAATCAAGAAAAAAAAATTATAAATCCATACTGACTGATTGATTGCAATAAATAATATCTATAATACATAGTAATTATCTTATTTACTAAAATATATATAATAAATTAATAATTATAAAATCTATTACAAAAGATTATACATTCATAAGATCTTGTTAATATCTAGATAATGAAATTGTGATATTGAATGTGACTTACAAAATATAAGGATAAACCTAATGAATAGTATATTATATTCAAATTATTAAATTATAAATTAATCTATTATATTCCATAACATTTCTTCATTATTTTGATAATTATTATACTTATTATATTTATTTAATACCAGTATCCTCTAATTATTCCATAGAGGATAATGAATCATATTTTCAAACATAAAACTGAAGTAGAAGAGATTTTGTGGATCACATACCTAGAAAGAGCTTCAAAGAATGTTCTGCACTTGGAATATAGAAATAAAATGATGAACGTTGGTCTAGAAATATAGAAATATCGAATGTAAAAATGATGATATATCTTAGATCTAGATTGGTTATATTTGGATACTCTAAACTCAAGAGAAAAATAAGACTATCAAAAGGGGAACGTGATGTGTTTAAATTTTAATTAACTATGATATCACTCAGATATTTCATAAAAACTAAGCCAAACATCTTATTCTAATTCAACCATGATATTTTTTTTTAGTTTTTTACCTTTTATATATCTTTTAAAGAACCGAAATTTTATGTAGTCAAATATTATATTTATTGCAATTAAATTATATTTTGATAATTTTTTTCAAATAAATTGTCCTATTACATCACCAAAAGAATTCATAGTACAGAACAATGAACTATTCTAAATTTTTCTATGATGCTTAAAAAAATTATATTGATAATACATAACATATCACTACATTTACATGATATCATTGAATCCCTTTAAGTAACAATTCATAACCTTAATGGCCTTTACATTACTCAGACTTCCATTATGTAGCCAAAGTATATAATGATCCAATTTTATTTGAAAAATATTGTTTAACTATTCATGAAAATAAAAATTCAACTCACATTTATGTTATTGATAAAAATAACTTCATGTAATATTATATGACTTAAAATAATGTTAATATAGAATGAAAATTAGGTTGGTCAGATTTAACCATTAAGCAATACAATAAACCTTCCATTTCTTTAAGAAAGATATGATTACCTTTACATTGTTCTATTTTAGGGGTAATTTGTGGGTAAAGGGTGTTCAAATTCATGAAATAAGAGGGGATATGAAAGAATACAAATTTTTTTAAAATAAATAAATTAAAATTATATAAGATTATAAAAAATGTGTAAAAGGTTTATGGGAAAATTGTTAACACCTGTATGAAAAAAAATTAAGGGATTTGGAAATATAGACACATACATATGGGAAATTTCTTAGTGGAACATTTTCTATTTGGTATAATTGGATCAATGTTATGTTTTCCACCTAGATAATGATATCACAATCATAACATCGACATATAACTAACAAGTGTATATACATTATCTAAACATGGTATAATGTTTGTATCTTGTTCATCTATAGAATGATACTGATCTATCTTTCACTACGAGGAAAATGAAATTGTGGAACAATACCTAAATTTTAATGTATTACATGTAGAATATATTAAAATTGTAATTTTAATATTTGTGGGGTATCATTAATATGTGATAGCACTCTATGTGGTGTCTTTTCTACGTGGGGAATTATTTTTATCGTACACCACTAACCTATGATTATATATTTTGGGTTCTTTGGCCACATAAGAATTGATATATGTTGTACATAACAAATCAATAGAATGGTTTTAGTAGTTCATATTCCACATAAACATTTAATCTTAGTGGTATTTTTTTCTATAGAGATAAGATATGGTGTTGTGTCATCAACCATGACAGTGATGTAAGTGTTACATTTTCCACCACTACAAATTGTCTCAGAATTGTATTTTCCACATATAGATGTCGTTATGATAGTAATTCATCTACCTACGTAGTAAAATTATGGTATATTATTCACTATAGAAAGAATAGTGGTGTGTTATCATCCACAAAAGGTTGGTGATGTCTTATTGACTAAGAAATATTTTGTTCACTATTTCCATTATATTGGTGTTGAATTGTTAACCAAGATGAAATAAGGTAGAGAGGTAACATTTACCTAATTATGTTTGGTAGGGATAGATAATTAACCTTTATTAATGCTTGAGGAGTGATATGTCATTCATCCTTGGGGTATCTATCAAGACCATGGGTTTATCATAAAATTTTGGCATTTGATGAAGTTATTATGGTCACATGTGGTTTGTCATGATATGTTCATAGATTTATGGTCCATTTGTTATTAAATTTTACTATATTTATACTTCTAATAAATAATAAAACTATATTTACAAGATTTATTCGGAATCCATTTTTAGTAACCTACCAATTTATACTCTCACCCTGCATGGATGTCATAGCACTCGAGTAGACTTTACGTTCCATTACCCAATTAAGGGAAAGGGCCCCAAAACATTAAAAGATTGAGTTTTTGGAGATTAGTGTGTGTTGAGATACATGTCCACGCTAGGTCTCTGGAATATTTTAGGATGTCTGCCTTTATATGTTTCCATAAAAATAGACTTTATTAGCACTTGAAAAAGCACTGAAAATGCCGGTGAAGATAAAGGGGGAGGGGGTCCCCTTTATATGCGCTCCGAAAAGCACTGATAAAGACCCCTTTCATTAGCGCTAAAAAAAGCGCTGATGAAAGGGGTATTTTATCAGCGCTAAAACAATGTGCTTATAAAAGAGACCTTTATCAGCACTTTGTTTTAGCACTGATAAAAGACCCCAATATTAGTGCTTCCTTTATCAGCTGTTTCGTTTTAGCGCTGATAAAAGGTAAAAAAATTTAAAAAAATTTTAAAAAAAATTTAAAAAGTACTTCCAATTGGGGGACTTTTATAGCGCTTGATACCCCCCCCCCCTTTTACAGCGCTTTTCTGCCCCGGTACAGCACCCCACGTACCCTCTTCACTCTTTAATAGTGCTTGCTGCTATATTCCCCCTTGCGAGTGCGCCCCTACCTCCACTAGGATTTGAACTCGAGTCCTCCCCTCTACGCGCCTAAGCCTTTACCACTACTCTATTTTGATTTGTCTTCCAATTCATGATATATATATATATTTATATATATATTTATTTATATTTATTCGTATAGTAATATATATTTATATTAATATATATATATAGTTATATTATAATATATATAATGTTACATTATAATATATATATATATAGTTATATTAATATATATATGTGTGTGGTTATATTAATATATATATATAGTTAGATTAATATATATCTAGATATATATATAGTTATATTTATTCGTATAGTAATATATATATATATTAATATATAGTTTTATATAGTTATATTATAATATATATAAATAGTTATATTATAATATATATTTATATTAATATTAATATATATATATAGTTATGTTAATATATATATATATATATAGTTACATTAATATATATATATATATAGTTATATTAACATATATATTGTTATATTAATATATATATATAGTTATATTAATATATATAGTGATATTAATATATATATTTATAGTGATATTAATATATATATTTATAGTAATACTAATATATATATATGTAGTTATTTAATATATATATAGTTATTAGATATATATATATATAGTTAGATTAATATATATGTATATAAATACTGATATATTTGTATTTGAAATCAAATGGATTTTATTTATTATTTTGATAAAGCTAATATATTTTATATGTAAATATATTTTATTATTTATATTTAAAATTAAATTTTTAGGTGTGAATATATAAATAATATGAATATATTGTTATATATTTGATTATAAATAGCAGTGCATTATAAAAAATGATGAAATTTCAAAGAAATAATATCAATATGAATGTAATACCTTGGAATAAATTAAGACCCCACCAAAAAATCCAATAATACCCCCTTAAAGGAGGCTGAAAATCCACAAAATGTTAAAAAATTCAGGTACCCCGACTAAAAACTAAGTTTTGGAGACCTTTTAGGAATTTTTTGGTGTTGAAAATCGCTTTCCTGGGGTTGACCCAATCATTAAGACGTAGAGCTCGTCGTAGGCTTCGATTTGATATGTGGTAGAGCTCAAACGGACACCCGAATCAAAAGTTATGGCCGTTTGATGTTTGAGTTGTGTTTTCAACATATTTTGGATATTTTTTTAATTTTTCTAATTTTTTTAGTCTTCAAATTGTTATTAAATGACTATTACTCCATAATAATTAACAAATTATTAATTAAAAATATATTTTTTTTAATTTTTTAAGAAGACATTTTCACTAAATATATTATATATTAATTATAATAAGTGTAAATGTACATTAATACTTATCTAAAATATATATAAAATTTATATATTATATTTATATATCAATATAACTATATTTATATATTAATTTATTAATATAATATTTTTAAATTTATTTGAGGTCGACCCTTTATCAGCACTTTTAAAAAAAGTGCTGATAAAGGCCCCCCATTTATCACCGCTACAAAAAAAGTGCGGATAAAGGGGGTCCTTTTATCAGCGCTACAAAAAGAGCTGATAAAGGGGGGTCCCTTTATCAGTGTTAAAAAATGCACTCATAAAGGGTTTCTTTTATCTGCCAAATTTTTAGCACTGATAAAGGCACCCTTTATCAGTGCTTTTTTGAGCACTGATAAAGGTACCCCCCCCCCCCCCTTATCAGCGCTTTTTCGTTAGCGCTGATAAAGGGGGGGCACTGCGAAATTTTTTTTGGGGTAGTGGATCCTTTTTATGCTTGTATTAATTATATGAAATGTACATGTTTTCATCATGATATAACATATCTTGATTCTTTATGAAAGCTATAATTTTGATATGATATCATTTTTATACATGTTAGTACATATTGACCTTTCCATCATATTTATACAAGTATGTTTTACTAATTATTTCGTGAGGGTCTAATCTCCCAACATATTATATGTCAATATTAATAAGTTTTTAGATACCTATGAATTATGTGGAGGTGTTTATGTGGTATTTAGTACTCAATTATGGTCAGGAATAAGGTGAACAAGATCAGGGATGTCATATAAATATACCATATAGATAATTTAGATTTTAATGAACTGAAAAATCATACTTTATTTTTATTATGATAAAGAATAATGGTGGTAAAATTTATTCCTTGATGTAAAATATTTGGATTTGTTATTTCATAAGATTATTTTTTTTACTTTATCCACTTTTAAATGATATAATTTTCTAAATCGACTTACTAAACATAAGAAAACTTTAAATAATTAATATACTATAAATAATTATTTGTTTTAGAAAAATGATGTTTCTATTAGAATTTTTCACTATTTATTGTTTATGGCAGGGTTTCTAAATAATGAAAAATCAATAATTTTATATAAAAAAATTTTTATATTTTTTTAGGATATAGCACATCCATAACAAAATCATGAAATTTTTATTCTGAATTATTGTATTTAATATATTCCATGAATTCATTTTTGATTTTTTTATAAGTAATATTAATGTTTTTAATCATTTCCCATTATAATTAATTATTTTATTAAAAATTAGGTGATTTTCATTAATGTAAATAATTTGTAGAAATGGGTTGGAAATGTTAAATATGAATTTTTTAAATGATTTTAAGAGTATTATTAGTATTTTCCATATCCTATGGTTACGTAAGGGTAAAATGTAACTTATATTTATGTTGCAGATATTGCAGGCTCTATTTAAAGGTTTCATATTGTTTTCCCACACAAAATCGAGATAGCCAATTATTTAATCTATGACATAGAGGTAATGCAATTGTTACATAAATTTCACCTATCCCAAAGAAAAATTTACCTATGTATTCAATGAGATATGTAATGGTACGAGTAATCTTCTACATAAAGGCACCCATAGTTTTCAGTAAGTCATAAAATGTAATATGAATACACTTCGTGATGGAATAATATGGTTTTAATGATATTTTTATACGTAATAATTATTTTATTAAAATGTGTATGGGTAACTGAAATATAATAAATTGTATGTATTTGTTATTTATAAAAAATGTATAGGAGTATCCAAATTATCAAAATACGTGTACGGGTAACATGCCACTATTAGGTTGTTTCCACCATTTTCTTTCCATGTGGACCACTATAGATTCCAAATAATGATCTTGGAGCTATTTTATAATTCACATTAGCCATGAAACATGGCATCTGTGAATCATGGGTGGCACTAGAGTTTGAACATGAGATGGAGGATACACCATGGGATAAGCCACAGGACCATGGCCGAACATGAATAAAGGAAACTACAACATAGTTTCTTAATGAAATTTTATTACAGTTTAATATGGTAACAATTTTTTTGGATGAAGATTAGTATGGTTCACCATAAAATAAATTCTATGCCTTATCCATGAAGTAAGAAAATAATTCTTGTGAGAAAACCCCAAACAACTTGATATTCTATGTTCTGACCCATACTAAACATGCAGGCTATGGTTTTCAAACAGATGATTGTTACACTGATACCCATATTATGGAATGTTAAATTGATATTTATAATGGATTCAATGATTTTTGGGTCCATAGAAAAAAAATGAAATTTCTACAACATACATAGGAATTTTAGGGTTCTTATATATCAAAAAATGGATATATTAAACATCTTATCCATCATAATTGAAAAATCCTTATATTATTATTTTTTGATAGTGAAAACTAGATTAGAGCACCTTTCCAGGGATATGACATAGTTTATTACTAATATGTCGTTCCCATATATGAAAAAATTCTATTTTTCCACACTTAGTGATAGGTATGTCTCAAAACCTTACACCAATAATGGGGAGTGAGTTCCAATCAAACATTTATTATTCATGATTTAGAGCATTAATAAGGGTTTAGTTCCTCCTATTTAAAAGATAGAAAACCACACCATATTGTTAATCAATGGAATTAATTTGGAAAATAACTTTGTTTATATAAATCTATAGGGTTTTAGTGTATCTTTGAGCCAATAATAATAAAAATTAACCAAACGTTGTCCTTAAAGGACTTATGTTCCCCATAATTTCTCAATCAAAAGAATGAATTAGTTATTATTTATTTTGAAAATCGCATTTAATTCAATGTTATTCTGATTAAATTGGTACCAAAATTATATATTCTTATAGGGGAAGATCCAAAATATTATATTCATGAATTCAGATTTTTTTTTGTTTTTGTTTTATTCCATCATGAGTGGAATGATATCAATTCAAGTGGAGGTCATTCCCATTTTCACTTGAAGGTGTTTTCAAGGAGAGATTGTATAGACTACAACCTAGATAGACCCATGAATAGAAATACATAAAAAGGTCATTCTTATAAACATTATCCTTGAAATATTGTTGAATTTTGATTTTTAGGGTTCTCTATTCCCCACAAAAATAATATGTAGAAACTCGTTATGAATATTTTTTAATATTCATGATGATTTGTGGAAGATTCCTTAGTCATGATATGGATGAAAAATACGTTCTAGTTTTATTTAATCATGGAATTATTTTTTATTAAATAATACACAATAATGAATCTTCATTATGATATTTAATTATTATGTAACTAATAGATGCTAGGAGCCTGAGAGAAACGATAACACAAAATTCCCCATAATTCAGAATTAGAAGAACATTCAGAAATACTATTAATGAGGTAAATAAAAATATTAATAATCATTAATTGAATCCAAATTTTAAAAAATAAAAAATTTCAAGAGACAGATGGAATTGAAGAATGTGATTAAAAAACAGGCCCCACCTCGGTTATGTGTTTTATGTTCCACACTCAACAACTTTAATGATCAATCTGTTGAAATTTATAGAATAGATACATGTAATGTATCATTTTATCCATTGAATTTTTAGTAAAATTATACATGAAAATAAAATTAAATAGATCACGTAGGATTTGGAATCCGTTAAAACTAGGCTAGAATACCCTTTTAGAATCTATAACTATCTCATAAATTATATAAATACAAAAATTCCACAAAACTTTTCCATTTCCAACAACCTCACAAACATCCATACCGACAACATGCTAGTAGACCATCTCATTTCCAGAGACTAATTAATTATAAGACCATATCAAGAGCACTATCATCTAGGAATAAATATCCCCAATATAAGTTTGAGGGGATATAAGATAAGATCGGTAAGTTAGAAAACAAATTTAAAATTATTATGAATATGATGGAAAAAAATCATGTGAAACATCCATCCTAAATAGTTCAAAATCCAATAAATAGTATTTTATTTATTATAATATTGATTTTCAAGGAGATTCAACAGCATGATCCCAAGTAAGATCAAGCTAAAACTGAATAATGAATGGTTGGGAACAAATATCATGTTCTTAAAGGCCATACTAACCAACTGACAAAATAATACAATATGGATCATGATGTGAGTAATTTTTTTTGAAAGAAAGAGCCAAAACAACCTTGAAAAGGAAGAAAATGTAAATAAGAAATTTATACCAGAATTTCCATCAATTATTTTCCAGAAAAAAAAGATAGAATAAGATAAACTATAAAGATAGAATACTGAAACCATTCGTAAGATGGAAATAAACATCCGTCTATTAGAATCCATCTGAAATTTTTTCATATTTTCCAAATTTTTCAAGATGGTTTTCAAAAAAGAAAGATTCATTAAATACATGAATTAATAATAAAACATAGGAGCATCATAGCTTTGATTACATCACAATTTTTTAAAAATATTTATGATTCAGTGGTCTTTTCTATTCCCCACACCAATGATTTTTAAATTTTTCTATCAGTTTTTTTTATATTAGCGATTATATAAAAGTAATTCCTCACACTATGTATTCATCTCTGAAAAAGGTCAATTAAATTACAAAATATTGTTTATCAATCATAATAAAACTAATTTATTTTTATACCTATATTCATGTAAGTTGCTCGAGATGGAGTGAAATGATTGATTTTCCTAACCAACATCTAAGTTATTAACATGGTGTATGAAAAAAGACCCCTCATTCATTATTTTAAATTTATTAGGATGAAGTTACTGAATGTATTGAATATTCTGGTATTCACCATGAATAATCAAGCATTGGAGATCACATTACCATTTTAAATAACAAAAAGAATATATGTACTTGATAAAAATGGAATTTCAAATTGCATGTTGGAAGAAGAGAAAAAATTGGAATTAATTAAAAAATTATTAGACAATGTAGAAGATGAAATAATTCATTATACATTTGATATTAAGTATTTGTAGGTAAGGGACCTAAATTCAATTTTATATTTCGATAAACATCAAAAAAATTATACAAAACCAATGATATATGATTTTATATTTGAATAAATTTTTGAAGGTGACAAAATGAAGGTAATAATTTTCAATATCTAATTTAAACCCCCATGATCAATTTTTGGTTTACCTTCTAAATATAATCTTTTAAAAAATATGGATGATCTTATAAGGAAACCATGTAATTTACACCATTGTTCTCTCATAATAATTCTCTTTGCAGTGGGGTTAAAAACCTTTTATATAGAACCCATTGTTGTTAAACACCACTGTCACAGAGGTAGTAATGAATGAGATAGAAATGATTTAATCAATTGATATCAAATATCTATTTTTTGACTCATAAAGGGCCATCCCAATCTATGTTGTTTCTATGAAAAATGGTTCAGCTATTTTAGAAAATAATATCCCTAAATTGAATTGCACGTTATTTGCGAATTGTGGGGGACTGTGTATCGACAATAGGATGTCGAACTAGGTTACTAAAATTGAACACTTTACCATTACATTTATTGACCAAAATATAGATAGGTTAGTAGGAAGAACACGTCATTTCTTATTAGATGTATTTTTTGGGAAATTCAAGGTACCCATTACATTGGAAAATTTGGATAAACCAACCTCAAAATGTCTCTATAGAACCCATTTATACCTAATGATTCCATATTGGGTGTGTTGTATCCCAGGTACATAAAAAATCATCATGGTATTCCTATTTTTAGATCATTATTTGGAATTATTTGGAAATTTTTATTAATGAATTTTCTATTTTTGGTAGTTACTCTTGTCCATACATGGTAAATATTGAAAATAAATTGAAAATTGCATTGAAAATATTTATGAATGGAATTTTTAAAAGAGTCACTTCATGGGAGAGAATGGGATAGTATTAGGACCGATAATTTCTCAAAAAATAATTGAGGAAAATACATGAATGGTTGAAGTGAAAATACATTTCTATATCCCATTTTTGTAAGACATGTAATACAATTCTTATAACTTATAGTACTCTGAAGAAGAATTATCATTGATTTTCAGATGATTTATCTAACATTCTACAAATTAAATTTAAATGAAGATGAATTAGATTATAATAATATTTGTAGGAAATTATTTCATGAGTTGAAGAAATGGTTGATATTCCCAACAATATTTCAACCCCAAAATTGGGAATTACCATTTGAGTAACATTTTGATGCACCAACTAAACTTTTAAGAGTCTCCCTATATTAAATAATTAATATAAGTGTAGAAGACATAGATTTTGACTTATAACATTATAAACTACATAGATCAAAAAAACCCACGAAAATGTATTTGAATTTATTTTTTTGAATAAGATAAATTTTGATCATGTTTTCTAGGATATAATTGAGTTTTATTTTTAGTTCAGGAAACATATAAGGTAAATGATGATGAAAATTTATTATAATAAAAAAATTTACAACAAATTAAAGTTTCTCATGAGTTAAAGTTGGAGATTAAATTTATAAAACATCAATCGAACACTCTTTTATGTGAAAAAGGGTTATTTACACTACCATTAATGCACTTACTTGTTTTCAAGAGGATGCTAAAAAGTAGTGGGAGTGTGAAATAGATTGTGGTGAGACTATACACCCCTTGAGTGAAGTTTCATAGTATTATAAAATATACCATAAAAATAAAAAGTAAATAAATGTATAGATACAGTGAATGAAATCAATAAGAACAACCTAAATAACACAATATATAATATAAAATAATTATTGATGTGCTATAATGTAAATAATTTTCATTGGAAAAAATATATGTAAAATTTTAGTGGAGTCAATTAAAGAGTACACATGTAGTTATACTCACACCTTATTTGGGTCACTATTTAGTACCCATGTTGATAACATGGATTCGGAATGGACAAGATAAAAGGGCCTTGCAATCAGGGATTTCTCACATAAATGGGACATCTAGATTTACTTTTAGCACTCCAAATTCCCCTAGAAGATTTTATAGGTTTGATTAGAGAAGATATTTTGAATATTATAATTAAAATAATCCAGAAAATATGTTTTAAATAGAATGATGTTAAATTGAATGGTCTGTAATGTACTTACACATCATGTGAATATTTTTGGTGGAATACACTGAAAATGTTTACGTTATATTTAATTTACTACAACACATAAAAAAATATATGACATGAAATCCATTTATATGACCTTTAAATTATTTTCAGGGGGTTTTCATCACATTTTCTCATTATTTAACAAACAATCTAGTAAATGCATCTAAAATTACCATGAAACCATGATAAAAATCCCATTTATAAAGAAACACTACTAATTCAAAAAGTAATACATCTAAAATCATTAGGTCAATTTCATCAACAAGACTCCCCATGAAGATCATATCCCATTTCCTTATATTCCCACACAAATAGACACTTTTTTTATTCAAAGGACATATTTCCATGATAGGAACAAAATAAAATGAAAATATTAACCAAAAAATCATTGAGTGATATACATAAAAGGGGACCAGATCTTAAAATATCCCCCACCTTCTTACTGCTTGTCCCTAGATTTACCAAAAAACAATTATAGGTTCTAGTGAACATTTCTATCCACAAGGTTTTCATATCAGATTCCATATCCTAGCAATCCTCCTGAACTCTCCCATGCTACCACGACACTAGGACCAATGGTATATTCCATCCCAGAAGATATGTCTTACTATGACCCACACACCACAATGATTTATCCTCCATGGAAGAATTAAGAAAAATAACGATGTCTTCTATGTCTATCATATGGGAATCTTGTTGATAATATCTACATAGCTAAGACATAAGGAACATGTCATGCATAGAACTATTGCATGGTTGAAGGGAAAAATAAAATTCCACTAGACTATGACTTTTAAATACCTAAAATTGCTTTAAAATACAAATTATAGATTTCCCTATTTTTGGATACATATTTATCCCAACCTAAGGTACAAATGATGGAAAATATGATGTCCAACCTCAGATTACAGAGGTCATCTAATATGGTCAATATATAATATTGACTCACTCTACGCAGTCACTAACCACATTATGATCATCTGAATCTATTCAATTGTATTCTACAATAGATGAGGCCCAACAAGTGCTAACTCACCTCCCTCCAACTAAAAAAGAGGCAAATGAAATGGCCTTCCATACAAGTCCTTATAAGGTTTCATTTAGAACAATGTCAGAAAGCTATTAATATATAAAAAATCTATGAGTTATATATGACTCTTCAATAGACCACCAAATATAAATAAAGGGTTCATAAAATATCATTAATAACCTAAATAGTCTTCTTATATTTACCATCATTCTATGGATGTTAATGTATGATTAAAAGAACAAGTAATTCCATATCTATTTGAAAACCATTTCTGAATCATGATTTGAAATTTTGATCTCTATTTAAAATGATACTCCTTGGAAACATATACCAATGAACAAGATTTTGAAAGTATGGACATCCCAGATCATCAAATATAAAGGTTTCATTAATAGGTAATAAGTGGGATGACATAGTCAGTCGATCCAAAAAAACCAATTCAACATCATTTTTATGGGTAATACTAGGTTTTCCTATAAGAAAATATATTGTGAAATCATTATATTTGAAATCAGAGATTGGAAAAGGCTACAAAATTCATCCTGGCCTAAAATGATCAGAAATCGCTGGCTAACAAGTGAAGAATCTATCCATAAAAAATTCCACACCCTTAGTCTATCCAAATTATCAGAACCATCTATGGAGATCATGATACATATTTGTTAAACCAAGATTCCATTCCCATCTTGAATCATGAAACTCTCTCATTATATACTCATGTAATCATATAAGAACCCATACACAGACATAAAAAAATAGAATTACCAATAACAATAGAGAATCACGATGTTGTCTCCCAAATGTATAATTTTTATCATATAACTGATCCCTCTAGATCATATAACTACCCATTATTAATCAATTCAATATACATGGGTATTATTGATGTCGAAGTCAGAGCGACTCATCCCTAAGACTCCTGATCACCCAGATGAATGTCTACAAAGAAGGAAATTATCCACCAATCATCACAAGACTATCGTAAATCTTCTTTCTATGTCATTTTTCTGAAATCCATGGGAATGATGTTTCCTATTCCCATTGTATAAGAAAATTTATTCTCAAAATACTATACATACATTACCCACCTCCTCTGTTAAATTTTTGGGTCCCACTGAGAAAATTTGTACTTGAGAATTTTTTGGTCCATGTATATTGCAAACATATCACCTAATACATAGTGTTTCCAATATCATATGGCATGTAAAACTACTACAAAATATATATCATTAGTAGGTTAATTGTAATCATGAGGTCTCATATACCAAGATCCTTAAGAAACCACTTCATCCTACTATATTAGAACTTCTCCAAGTCTAACTAAAGATGTGTCACAATACATAGTATATGCATTACATAGAACAAGTAATTTGAGGATAGATTCTGAGGTCAAATTATCTTTTAGAACTTGATTATATTTCTAGAAGTCATTGGAAAAATCAAAACTCACCCCATTATTGGTTATCCTGGACATTGGGGTTTCTGAATGTGAGAATAATTAGATCATGATATGATAATACCATAAAAAACATAGAAATATTCGAATTTCTACGACGTTAATGGGATACTATTATGATTAAATGGTTGTATCTTTATCTTGGTCCACTAAAACTCTTTACAATTAAATTAAATGGCCCATGAAGTTCACTTTATTAAACTGAAATCTATATTTTGTCAGAATGGAAAAAACCAATGAAATGTCAATGCAGTTAGGATGATTTCAAGTTTTTCTTCCTGATCATATGATAAATGGGAGTGCACTAAAATATATTTAACAAAAAAAATCACAAAACGTCTATAAAATGATAGAATATCTTATTCATTAACTGAATGAATATCCCTACATTGTTTGTGAGGACAAATGGAATCACTAAAAATTCCAAAATTCTGTATATTATCATAAAAGTAGTATGAGGTATATCCAATAGTATCACCTATAACTCATGGTAACATAATCCCAAATAAATATTGTATAAGATTTAACCACCTATACATTGACCGAATTGATTATCAATTCATGGAAGTGTATACCGGATCTTGACCATCATTCTGTTTGACCTCCAATAATTTACATATAAGAGAAAACCCCATCAGTGTTCTTCGAAAAAAATGGATATCTCTACAGTGATTTACCTTGATATATGAATCATTTTTATTCTAGATCATCCAACTAAAAATCCAATTCTTGAAGCTCTTATGGATCTATTTTGTAAGGTGATATATAAACTAGATCTACTACCGACACTAACATGATCTCTCGTTTTGGAGGTTAGCATGAGAAATATTCTTGGAAATAATTCTAATAATAGTATAATTCTAAATAAAAATAATCCTAATTCATTCAAAAATTACCTATTGAACGATCAGTTATCTATGTTTGGCTACAATCCAAATTACATATAATTGGACCCCCATGAATATCATGCATATCCAACTAATACTTTTGAGAATAGCTACATTCTTCTTGAGATCGAAATGTAGCCCTCCTACTAAAATAGTTCATATGGAACCGATAACGAACCAATAAATCCATACCATGAAATAGGTCTAATCCTATCATTTCTATCTTGAATGGTTCCTCAAATAGTTAGTTACCACTAATCATTATATAACATTCCTTTTAATGTTTCATATTCTTATAATACACTCTCAATGTTATGAAAAATGTCAAAAACCCATCCATTATTTTCACATCCAATACCAATAAATTTTCAAGAGACAAGACATAATATAATTTTAGGCTACTATATCAAGAAAAACAAAAACCAAGTTTGATGATAAAATAGTCATACCTCTATCAATAGACGATACTAGATCCACAACATCTAGAATAGTCTTTATTATGTGAAATTGACTAATACCTCTACTCAGGGCACCAATATAACATCCTTGATCAATTTACCTTACATGGTTTTGATTCACATGAACTAGGGTACCACATTCTCCACATCAGGCTGAACAGCCAGTGAAACACTAGCTACCTGTCTGCTATGGGGAAATTGATCCCCTTCCCCCATCCTGTCCCATTCTATATCCCCTTTCCACTAGTCTAATGTCCAATGTTCCTAAAAACACTAAAAATCGATCAGTGTACCATTGATTCAACAAATTACTATAGGGTAAGGACACAATGTGAAATTGTGATCAGACATGCCACACATATACCACTAAAATGGAACATGAACTAATGATGGATATCCACATACCTAATTTCTCTTACAACGACTACCTTGTTAAAAAAATTCCTAGGGGCACTTCTTACTACTCAACGAGGAGCTCATATATATCCATGCTAAAAAAGATAGGCTCATATTAAGGATCATGATATGATTCCCTTATGTGATGACTACGAGGATAATAACATAAAAAAAGCAACTTATTTAAAAATGATTACCTATGACCTAACCTCATAATGATTACTATCCTAAAAACATATCGTCTTTTAGATCTCATCATCTACCAATGGTCACAAATATCACTATAGCTCAATAAAAACATCATGTATAGTATAGAACTGACATGATCTCTTGCTTTAGATGTATGAAATCACAATATTTTTCATCCCTCAATGCATCATGATTGAAATGGCTCTAGAACATCATCTACAAGCACTTTTATGATAAATCATCATATTTTCCACCTTTCCCTAGAGTTTCACTACTGGAATTCTTAATAATTGTGATTTCTTATTTGCGACGGGATACCGTCGCAAATAGTCTTTAGAGATGGGGCCCCGTCATAAATAGCCCATTGCAGAAAACGATATTGCGAATACAAGTATATGCGACGAGCCCATCGCAAAAAATGTTATTTGCAATGGGAAACATATCCATCACAAATAAGATTCTGATTATATGTATTATATATACATAACATTTTCACAATAGGCCCGTCACAAAAACTATTTGTGATGGGCTCTCGTACCATTGAAAAAAATAAATATATATATCACTTTTTGCGATGGGCCCATTACAAAAAAAATTATTTACGACGGTCAAGTAGTGTCGTCGCAAATATGGTTTTAAAAATATTATGTTAGACTATTTTTGACAGGTCCCCGTCACAAATAATGATGTCTCAAATAATAAATTATTTTTAAAAAAATAAAATTTAACAAATTTACGAATAATGAAAAAATAATATGACTATTATTAAAACAATAAAAAATAAAAAATATTAAAATTCTCAATATTAGAAAAATATAAAAAATTAAATTATGTAATATTTTCACAGATATAAATGACATAAAATGTAAATAATTCATATTGAAATGATAAATTCAAATGTTTGTATCATAAAAAATTCATTGGCGGGTTGTCTTCTGGAGGGGGTGGAGGAGCTGGTGGAGGAAACTCTATCCATAATCTACCAGTCAGATGGCGCATGTAATCCATCTGCTCGTGATGCTACTGCTTCTATCGGAGCATCTCCTCCACCTACGGATGCTACCACTGACACATCTCTTCTTGATGGTTCTGCAAAATCATTATATGCTCAGCCTGAGCTCGTAACTACTCCGGATACTGTTATCCCAAAGATGATATCTCTCCACGAGCTCCTCTTGAGCTGGACGTTTACTTCGTAGAGGTACCATAATAAGTACCATGAGTCAAATGAGAGCTGATTCCAACTACTCTACCCTTCTCAAAGCCATTACTGAGTCACCTGCATCCATGCCGCCTCATCCAAAATGGTGAGCACTGGTCTGCTTAGCCGTCACGTCATGACCCTCAGCATGTGCCTGAGAGGTCGCAGCATAATATGACTCCATCAATTCCAATTTAAAATTAAAATTTTCAAAATATTATATCCAATTTATTGTTAAACTGAAAAAATAATACTAACAACAATCTAAGGATGGAGATCGCCTCTAATATGTCCAGTGGCGGGATCATTGTGCATCCTTTGATAAACGTTGAACTCCATAATATTGGGATACTCGACTGCCTACAAAAATATAAAATAAAATTTTTATATTTAATGTTATATAAAATAGTTAAAAAATATACTTACCATATACTGTCTATGCGAACAGAATGTACGATTACTAGCTCGATGCATCACCTCTTGTCTCCCCCGGTTCTGTCATCCCACTGAATATCTGCACTAAAATCCACCACCCAACAAGTGTAAACATAATCATTCCAAAACGTGAGATGAAATGTTCTCTGGTTGGTGGGCTCTACATGACTCATCAAATTCATTCACCCCTGCTTTGTTAATTGATGTCCTTCTCAAATTGTGATAAAACTGGTGAAATTGATCACACATATAAACATTCCATGCATTGGGGATGACATTGTGCATGCTATCATCGATAGGATTCCATAAAACCTTCAAATAATTTATAATATCAAGTTAATAAAATAAATTTCAAAATAAATATTATTTATTTACATTCCATCCAATGCTAGAACATGTCATGTCGCACATCAATTGAAATCTGTTCCCATGCGATCCATGGCTGAGAAAAATAATTCCACAATATAGAGCTCCCCTATCCAATAGGTGCATGCTGAAAATTGAGAAAAAGGAATAAATAATCAAACAATTAGTATATATATAAATATATTAATGAAATATAACTGAAATATATAGGTTACCATAACTCCTTGTGCGTGGATCAAAACAAAGATGTGGACGTCGCTCAGGGATAGGGTCAGGAACAATTAGTCACGGAAGACCGCGCACCCTCCGCATACCTCCTGAACCACCAGTAGGCTGAGGGTTTGCTGATTCCACATCCTCATCATCCAAGGGTAGCTCGACCTCCTCTAACTCACACAATATATTATTTTCCATCTGAAACACAAAATTATTGTTTTTAAAAGATAGTTGAAAATTACTATTATATATAGATATATATTAGTTATGATTATAACCAACTTTTAACTATGTCAATGTTCATCTCCATCCTCTTCTATGTAGCTGTCAATGTCAATGTCTTCATCTTCCTCCCCAGCATCACCAATATCCATATGAGTTTCAGTTTCAACATCTCTTGTAATTTCAAATTCATTTGTAACACCATTAATATCTTCATCACCATCGATTTTTAATTGTGGGGTGTCATCATCGATATTCACATCTCTTTGTGAATCAGATGGATTTTGATTCGTCTCTTGAAAAACATCAATTCCTTCAACTTCAGTGGAACCACATTACTTTTGAGTAAACTAATTTTCCTGATATTTAATTTTTATTATACTCCAGAAATCGCTCAAGTCTCTTGAAGTAACACAATACTTAGCATAATAAATTTTATGTGCATGTTGAGCCAGTAAGAATCGTTCATTTACTGTAAGAAGAATTTTATATTTAATATCGATGATTCCATGAGTTGGATGAACATGAAAACCTCTCTCAGTATCCAACCTTCATCATTTAAACATTGTTATGTAATTATGTCCTAGATAACAAATCTCAATAATTTCATCCAAAATTCCATAAAAGTCAACTCCAGTTTCTCTGTGATGTGATCCTCTCACGAAAACTCCACTATTCATTATTTTTTGATTCCACGAATGCATGTGTATGAAAACGAAAACCATTCACCACATATGCATTATAAGATTTTACCATTTTGGATGGTGGGTTAGTCAACATACACAGTCTATTATCAAATTTATCAGCCTATTGATACACCTAATGATTTTTAAAAAATTATCTATATAATAATTAATAAACAGAATTGATATTAAACCATCAATAATTTATGTTACCAGTTTTTGAAACCATTGAGAAAATTTTTCTGTCTTCTTTCTTCAAGAGAAGCTGGTGTAGTTTGTGGAAGTTGTTTCTGGATATGATTATCATATAACCTATAAATAAAATAAAATTAAATATTTTAACATAAATTATAGAGTAAGTGATAGAAGAACTCAGAAGACAAATTATTTCATTTATTCACAGTTGAGCATAACGTAGGTATGAGCTCTGTGATGTTCATCTTCTAAAATCTATTGTACATGAACTCCACTAAAACCATGATTTATCTGATTAGAAACTATTAATTTATTGTCCATTTTTTCATTAACATTACACAAGTTTCACCCCATGCGATTCTATTTTTAGGGATATTGAGATTCAAAATAATGAGAGCAGAAAAATGAAATTTCCTCTTGCAAATAGGCTTCAACAATTGATCCTTCATCAAATGCTTTGTTATGTATTTTTTCTTCAATTTATTCATGCATCTCTCGAATGGGTACATCCATTGAAACTGTACTAGACCCCCACATTTATCTTCATGTAGAAAATGTAATATAATATGTTCCATTGAGTAAATGAAAGCCGGTAGAAATATTTTTTTTCTAGTTTACATATAATTACATCAACATCTTCTTCCATTTTTCTTAGCACATCGTAGTATGTTGTAGCTGCACAAATGTCTCGAAAAAAATATGATATGTTTTTTATCGAATCCCATATAATAGAAATCAAAAAACCTCTAAATCCAATAGGCATACATATTTCCCTTATAACATGACAACCATGACTTTTTAATCCATTTATATAACCATTCTTAACACATCTGCCCCAATTGGAAGCATAGCCATATGAAAGTCTCAAATCTGCAATCCACTAACAAAATAATAAGTGATTCTCTTTGGACAGTGTATAAGATGATTTTGGCTTCATTATCCTCTGTGATCTGACATTTTCAAATAATTCAAGTTCTGGTCGCTTGCAAAATGGGGCAAGATCTAATTGTGCCTTTACATTATCTTTGGTCTTACCTGATGTATCCAAAATTGTATGAAATAAAATATCAAAATAGTTCTTCTCAAAATTCATAACATCCATCATGGGGCGGACCCACAAATCAGACCAATAAGGAAGATCCCAAAAAATGCTCTGTTTTATCCAATTATGTTCTTTCACAAAGCCATGAATTTTTTTTTGGTTTATTGTTGGTCCAAATGTTATGGGGGGTAATGAAAATACAAATGATTTTAACTTTATACCTGAGATCAAATTTGGAGGTTCATACCTTTCAATTGTACCTTTTCTGAAATGAGATTTATCCCTCTGAAAAAGATGATATGTTGGAAGAAATCTACAGTGACAATCAAAATATCACAAATTTTTTCCATTAATCAAAAGAAATGCTTTGTTTTCTTTTATACAATAAGGAAATGAATTTGGACCATGTGTACACCAACCATAAAACATTCCATCCGCCAGAAAGTCACAAATTTTCTACATCAATGCAGATTTTAATATGAAATTTTGTTTCACAGCAACATCATATGTAGTAACACAATCACTCCATAATGCATTTAACTCAACAATCAATGGTTTCAAATAAACATCAATATTTTTTTTCAGATGTCCTGGGATTATTAGAGTGAAAAATATATAAGGCTCCTTCATCAACATCCATGGAGGAAAATTGTACGGAATTATAATGACTGGACAACATGAATACTAACTACCATAAGAACCAAGCAGACAAAAACCGTCAGTAGAAAGACCCAATCACACATTTTGGACTTCTATTGAAAAATAAGGATGTAGACAGTCAAAATGATTCCATGAATCACCATCAGATGGATGATTCGAGATTTTATCAATTGGAATTTTGGTTTTGTTCCATGACATAATTGACATTGTGTTATGAGAGATAAATAAACACAACAACATGGGTGTAAGGGGGAAATATCTCAACTGTTTTACTGGAATCGATCTAGACTTCCCTGGTTGAGCTTCTTTATACCTCGATTTTCCACATGTGGGAAAAATATCTAATGACTCATTTTATCCATAATATAATATGCAATCATTTGGACATTCATGAATCTGTTGATAACTAAGGCCCCAATTACGAATAAGCCTCTTGCTCTCATAGTAATTTGAAGGCGACACATTTCCTCCAGGTAACAGTGTTTTAACCAAAGTAAATATCTAATCAAAATAGTTGTTTGACATTTCATTATCTGATTTAATATCCATATATTTTTCAACCGCATCTAATTTTTTTATCTTGCATCCAGGATATAATGCATCCTCAGCAGACCTCGACAACTCATAAAATTCGGATGGTGTCAACTCAGGAGTTAAATCAATATCATTGTGAGTTTTAGTTTGTTGCACAGATGGACCTATAACATCATGTACTAAATTTTGAAATCGTGATGGATTCGGAATCAAGTTATTAGGATATTTTTTGGAACTGCGTTCACCGTGATGATTCTAAAAAACATAATCTGGTTGAAAACCAAACCGCAAGAGATGTTCCCCAATCTTGTCAAATGTGTCAAATGTTTTTAGAGAATATTTTCTTCAAGGACACTTAATTGGGTCTTCTGAAACATATTCCAATTTTGATGATGAAAATTCTAAGAAATCTTCAACACCCTCAATATATACTAGATTTAAATTAGAAGCATTTGGATTTCTGCGATGATTTATCCAAGCGTGATCATCTAATAATGACACATGTCAACTTCCTTGTTCCATATTTTTCTATATAAAATATAAAATCATCATTGTTTTTTAATAGTTAGAAATTATAAAAACACTATCTGAAAAATAAGATAAATAATTACAACTTAATAATTATAATTGATTAAGGGCGATGCAATTTCCAGTGGATTGACGACTACTCTTTTGTCCGACAACTCATTAAATTGCATCTTTATTGCACTTATTATTTAGAATTATTTCTAATTAATCCAAATTATTCCTAATTATTACAAATTATTACAAATTAATACTAATAGTAACAATTTTTTACTAATTATAACAATTTTTTACTAATTATTACAATTTTTTACTAATTGTTACTAATTATTACTATTTATATCTAATTTAGAAATACAAAGAAATACATAGCAAAAGGAAAACTCTTTGAATTATGAAAGGAAATTTTGTAATCATCGTTGTGGAGATGATTTCAAATATTCCCTTCATTATCCAAGAAGATTTCATTTACTAATTATTAGTAATAAAAAAAAGTATATTATCAATATTTATAAAAAAAATATTAATATTATTAATATAATAAACAATTTGTAAAATACTAAAATTCTCAATATTCACAACAAACATTGTTCTATTCTTAACATGTTCAAATCTCAAAGGGTCGTCAATTTTCAAGTCATGCGCAATAAAATGTTTGTGTCAGTCATGACCAATGTAAACTCTATAATTGTAATTGAATGGTTGATCACCTCCAAGTATTGTTGCAATAAGATGACCAAAGTAATGATGTTATCATCTCTAAGAATCATCTCAGCTGACACTTTACATAGATTATTTATCCTTAATATTTTGAGGGGATATCATTATTTTCCCAATAAATTATCAAGGAATAATGGTCTATGTAAAAGTTAATGTGAGATTATTCTTATAGATAAAAAGGGAATGACTTGGTTTGTCTGATTGCAATACAACTTGTGAGGTGATCAACCATGCAAGGACAGTTATAGATTTTACATTGGACATGGCTAACACAAACATTTTATTACGCATGACCAGACAATTGGTGACCCTTTGAGATTTGAACATGTTAAGAATAGAGCAAAGCCTATTGCGGATATTGATAATTTTAATATTTTATTAATTTTTTATTATTTTAATAATATTACTATTATTTTTTCATAAATATTGATAATATAATTTTTTATTGCTAATTATTGCTAATTATTTCTATTTATTGTTAATTATTTCTAATTATTGCTAATTATTGCTAGTTATTCATAATTATAACTAATTATTCCTAATTAAACCTAATTATTCCTAATTATACCTAATTATAGCTATTTATACCTATTTATTGCTAATTATAACTATTTATTGCTAATTATTTCAATTTATTGCTAATTATTCCGATTTATTACTAATTATTCTGATTTATTGCTAATTATTCCAAAATTATTTCTAGTTACTCTGATTTATTGCTAATTATTTTGAATTATTTCTAATTATTGCTAATTATTCCAAATTATTTCAAATTATTCCTATTAATTCTTAATTATTCCAAATTATAGCTATTTATTACAAATTATAGCAATTTATTCCTAATTATTCCAAATTATAGCTATTTATTCAAAATTATAGGTATTTATTCCTATTTATTCATATTTATTCCTATTTATTTATATTTATTTCTTAATTATTCCTAATTATTCCTAATTATTTTTAATTATTCTTAATTATTCCTAATTATTCCTAATTATTCCTAATTTTTTCTAATTATTCCTAATTATTCTTAATTATTCTTAATTATTATTACTAATTATTTCTAATTATTCTTAATTATTACTAATTATTCCTAATTATTCATAATTATTCCTAATTATTCCTAATTATTTTTTATTATTCCTAATTATTCGTAATTATTCCTATTTATTCCTAATTATTCATAATAAATCATAATTATTCATAATTATTACTAATTATTCCTAATTATTACTAATTATTTTGAATTAATCTTAATTATTTGCAATTATTCAAAATTATTCCTAATTATAGCTAATTATTCTTAATTATAGCTAATTATAGCTAATTATAGCTTATTATAGCTAATTATAGAAACTTATGGCTCATAATATCAAATTATGGCTAATTATTATTAATTATAGCTAATTGTAACTAATTATAGGCAATTATTACTAATTATAGCTAATTATTAAAAAATAATAACTAATTATTCCTAATTATTAGCTAATTATTCCAAGTTATTCCTAATTATAGCTAATTATTGCCAATTATTCTTAATTATTCCTAATTATTACTAATTATTCTTAATTATTACTAATTATTCCCAATTATTCTTAATTATTCCTAATTATTTCAAATTATTGCTAATTATAGCTAATTATTCCTAGTTATAGCTAATTATTCTTAATTATTGCTAATTTTTCCTAATTTTTCCTAATTATTACTAGTTATATCTAATTATTACTAATTATTAATAAATATTACTAACTATTACTAATTATTACTAATTATTCCTAATTATTCCTAATTATACGTAATTATTCCTAATTATAGCTAATTATTCCTAAATATAGCTAATTATTCCTAATTATTGATCATTATTCCTAATTATAGCTAATTATAGCGAATTTTTTTAATTATAGCTAATTATTTCTAAATATTAGCTAATTTTTCCTAATTATAGCTAATAATTCCTAATTATAGCTAATTATTGCTAATAATAGCTATGTATTCCTAATTATTCCTAATTATTACTAATAATTCCTTATTATTCCTAATTTTTCCTAATTTTTCTTAATTATTCCTAATTATTCCTAATTATTCCAAATTATTCCAAATTATTCTTAATTGTTCCTAATTATTGTTAATTATTCCTAATTATTACTAATTATTCCTAATTATTCCTAATTATTCCTAATTATTCCTAATTATTACTAATTATTCCAAATTATTACTAATTATTCCTAATTATTACTAATTATTGCTAATTATTCCTAATTATTACTAATTATTCCTAATTATTAGAAATTATTCCGAATTATTCCTAATTATATCTATTGATTCCTAATTATATTTATTTAATCCTAATTATGTCTATTTATTTCTAATTATATCTAGTAATTCCTAATTATATCTTTTGATTGCGAATTATATCTATTTATTTCTAATCATATCAATTTATTGGTAATTATATATATTTATTGGTAACTATATCTATTTATTTCTATTTATATCTATTTATTGCTAATTATATCTATTTATTTCTAATTATATCTATTTATTTCTAATTATATCTATTTATTGCTAATTATAACTATTTATTGCTAATTATAACTATTTATTCCTATTTTTATCTATTTATTCCTAATTATATTTAATTAATATTAATTATAAATAATTATTTATAATTATAACTGACAATATCAATTTCTTAATAAAACTAAATATAAATAAAAAATTGAAATCTAATTAAATTAAAACTAATAAACAACAATTAAAATTAACATAAAAAATAAAATAAAAAATATAAATAAAAAATATAAATACCTTAAACATTGGCATTATGAAGATATTGAAGCCCTCGGATTGGTCTCGTATAAAAAACTTCAACTAAAAAAATTTCTCTTTGAAACCGAAGAATGATTGAGAGGGAGAGTGCAAGATCTGAATGATTTGTGAAAAAAACGGATGGGGGTATATATAGGTTAGATTAGTTGCGACAGGAATATTTATAACGGGCTTCCCGTCGCAAATACCCTCACCCGCATTAATTACATTCGGTGTTTAAAAGGTTATTTGCGACAGGATCTGTCGCAAATAGTACATACCTACAGTCTTTTTATGACGGGACGACATCTCATCGCAAGAAGGTATTGACCACCGCTAGGTATTTGTGATGGGGACCGTCGCAAATTCCCAGGCGTGGTTGGGCGCGCAAGCCGCGCAATTTGGTGCGCAAGCCACACGTTTTGGCGCACAAGTCGTGCATTTTGGCGCGCAATTCGCGCCATACTATTTGTGATGGGAGACGAAATCCGGTCGTAAATAATTGGTTATTTACGACGGGAAACATTCCACATCACAAATAGCTTCCTAGACGGGTTATTTGCGACGGGAAGAAACCCCATCGCAAATAGTGATTTTTTCTGTAGTGTATCCTTCAAAATGATTTCCGGTCCACTAAGAAAATATGTAACAATATTAAGCCTTCTATCCATGGGCGTCTTGAGATTCTTGAAGATTGAGTAGACTAATTCAATCTAAAACACAATAGCATGGGCTTCACCTTATGTATTAAACATTGGTAGATTATATTGCTAAAACTCTCTTCTGAGTGGAATCATGATTTGAGAGGTATGAATGCTCTCCCATTCCATGGATCGCACGACCATTAGGAAGTTATCATGAAGAGGATCATCCATCAATTCCATAGGAACTACAATAATCTCTAATTAAACTATATTAAGAGCATGTTGATTTCATCTATCCTAATTCTCAGGTCAAAGATGGCATGGAGTCATTTTATCTAGAAAATACACACACACCTTAAAAAACTCTCTAGAAACCAATTCAACTTCAATAGGTGACTACAAAATAGAACCACTGACTCCTAGGTTCCTTAGGGATGGTTTTAATGTGTTTTAGAATGACACATAAACATATTTTATTTATTTAGTGAAATAGATATCTCATATCATATATCAATAGGAAAGTATATTTCACAAGTAAAAATAGATATACCCATATCAAGAACAATGCATGTAAATATATATCTATGTGCCAATTATAAAACATATACTCTCATCTCACACCATAACAGTCCATGAGTACAAATTTCAAGAAAATGTATCATCAGAAAAATAATAAACCCACACAATATGTGAATCACCAAAGGTGAAATAACATTTAATAGAACAAGAACACATTATGAACACCAATCCCATCCATGGGCACCCATATTTTCCCCAACACACGGGTAAGCTACTCCCATGAATTATATCATTTCCAAGTCTCGACCCATCCTTCCATCCTTACAACATTTCCCAAATACTAATAAATGAGAAAGAAAACTTGTTCTTTTGATAACACATTGTAACATTTCATAATTCATCACTCACTGACATAGCCAAATGGGTGAGTCACACAACCTTCGGTGTTCTTACCCATATTCCATAAATAGCTTACATGCAATGTGGTTTGAATTGTATTGTTGGGATACTATACCCTTAGGTTTGAATAGTCAAAAGAGCAGAAAATAAGCAATAAAAATAGAGAAATGTCATTTTGTAGGAAAAGAGGATGACAAAAGTCATAAAAAAATAAATAATCAAAGAAATAATAAGATATAATTTAATGACGTTCTTGAATGTGAATAATATTCATTCTATAACAATACAACTAAAATACTAGAAGAATCAAATAATGACTCAAAAGTCCCCGATCCCAAAATAAAAAATGTTCTCACCTCTAATCTACATCTCATCCACAAAAAAAATCCACTACGAAGTCATTTTCCATTGTCCAAACATGTATCCACATAATCTAATTGTGTAACAAATGATGAACCGAATAAGGTGTTAGTATAAATTAGTATTTCTACACCACCACATCTAAACTAACTAGATTGACAATATGTGTAATCAATAATGTGACAAACTGGTGTATTGAATTTAATTAGAAATTAATAAATACAATAACAACCTCGATCAGCTTCATGCCAAAATATATGTGAACTTTTCTTATATCCATGCAAACTGCCACCAAATACCCATCATAAAACAACCATCCTCAGTGCCATTCCCTAATATCTATTAGACTGTCATATGACCATTACAAACATAATCATATAACCATTTTATTTTCGTGATAATCATTGTCAGATCCCTATAAGCATTAAATCATACATATAAAGCATCTATAATCATTAAAACATGGGAATGAGCATAACCCACTCTCTATAAGCATTAAAACATTAGACTATGCCGATCCCACTCAATATAAGTATTAAAACATATATGTATGCATGTTCTAGGGTAGATCCTATTATAAAGCATTTATCCATGTAATACATGTCCTATCAAACAACATTGTTATCACAAAATTTCATAATATATATCACTTTATAATTATGATTATTACTATTTATATTTCTTTAACAAAATTCATTTTTGTCATGATTTGTTAGAAGTTATATAAACAAGAAAGTATTTCAAAATTTAGGGATTTTATAACATGAAATCATATAAGGCACATTACATGAATAACACACATCAATCCATTATCCAAATCAATTATATTAAATGTATATTCTCCCATTGAATATCATTACGGCATGTCAAAATCCAATTGAAAACAATGAATTCATGGAATAATTTAATTCACTTATTTAATTGATTTTGGAAGATGAGACATTGTAGAAATCACAATATTTCATTACATTGGAAATTATCCAACAATATGGTCATGTTTTAAAACCCCTACATTTACCAGTGAAGAACACAATTCTTCCAAAAGAAAACACCCATAAAAATGATGGTGTAGCATATTTCAAGGAGTATCATATATCATAATTGATCAGGATAAAAAATAATAATGATATCTGTTAAAATATGTCACCACAATTGTAGGAGAACAAGGGAGATAAAGATAAATATGAAAACTCTCAATAATAAGAAATATCTCAGTCAAAAAGGACTTCCATAGAGAGGAATGACACTCCAAATTTTCAAGGATGATTCCCTTGGGTCAAAAGGAGAGAAGCTATAGTGTATTAAAATTTAATTCAGATGCTTAACATGCCTTAAACACTAGGTTATGAAATTACATGACATGTATTGTTATTTAATCATCATGAAATTATTTTTAATGGAATACACCAAAAAACCCACATAGAAATTATTTTATCAACACACACGAATAATTACACGATGTGTAATCTCTTTAAAACATTTGTAAATTTTTAACTGATAAATTTTCTACCATTTTACCAATGAAACAAACAAAACACCCATTAATGATTCTCAACATACTAATAACCCATTTAACATTTAACCCATTTTCAATCAATATCCATTATTTAAAATAATCATAAATTCCAAAAATATAGTATTTTTCCCCAACAGTGATCTCTGAATGAATCCTATCTTCTTTTCTTAGGGTTCCTCACACCCAATAAGATTTTTATTTAATTTATAGACATCCACTATGAATATAAAACAAAAAAAGTAATTAAATTCACAGAGAGATACACACCTACAAAAAGAAGGTATCTTCCATCCAAGAAAAGAATGGACTTGGAAATTAGTTATTGAATCACTAAACATGATTTTGCAACACCACTGAATCATAAATTCCATAATAGTACCAACTCAATGATCACATATTGTTAGAATAAATTTATATTATGTAATTTGAAGTACTGTGGTATATATAATAGTTAATTATTTAGAAAATATTAGGTACAAACTCATCATAATATCTTTTCAAACCAGAAACTCATGTCTAAATAATGATTCTATATTTTTTTATCTATTTATTCAGAGGGAGTTCAATTAACAAGTGATAAGAATGTGTTTTCCCAATTTTATAATTGATTTTATTTTTTAATCTTTTCCCACACTTTATTATAGAGACCACTTTTTACATCAAATGATGAAACTAAATATTTTGGAATCTAGAATATAATGGGTATCATTTTTATGATATGATCATTTATATTGAATGAGATCGAAATAATGTCAATTTTATAGATATATTTCAAAAATAAAATATATTCTTGAAAACCAAACTATTTTGGTGAAATCATTGAATAATGGGAAATTTATTTTATGTTACCCTTTCTAATGTCTTACCATGATTATTGTATACTGATTTCCATTTATTATGTCCTAAAATAAGTGAAATCTAAGGGTATCAAAAATGATGATTGAAATGTTGAACGTGAATTTTTTTAGATCCAACATCTTTGGTACATTAGAAGTTACAAAATAAATCATCAGTGACCCTGAGGCTCACATTTTTAGTAGAATAACAGAGGGTATATATAAGATAGAGGGGGTGTATCAGATGACATATATAACATAAAATCCTCAAAAAATTACAAATTGATGTGTCCAATAGAAAAATTAATCATATATTGGAGAAAATAGATAAACCCAATAGTAAATATTGGATAATATTTTTTATGAAACTATACGGTCAAACCGGATTGCATTCAAGACACTTATTTTTAAGATACCTTACTGACTAATTTATTGAAAAAGTTATTATATTCAAATTGAGTTAGAGAACTATGCTTCTTAGGAAATCAAAAATATGAATTTGGACATTTTGAGTTTTATAAATGATGGGAAACATTAGTTACAAGATAAATTACAACTAATAATAGTAGTTTTTATAGTTTTACTAATTTAAATGCACATATCTCAAGTGGGAGATTCAATTCTAATTCATTTTTTGATCCTTCAACATATATTTCGTTTTATACTCCATAATTAAATATTAATTATATTCTTGTGTTATATTTAATATAGTTTTAATTACCTTTAGTTATTACTCTTTTCTTTCTATTTCATTCCATTCAGGTTATGAAACAGAAATATGGAAACCCAATCAATGTCAATTGGAGATGGCTGAAAATATACCCTGAAAATATAATTCAATAATAGATGGATGATATAGAACTTCTTCATCCCATATATTGATCATTACTAATGATCATAGGTTGATTAAATGATTTTATTTAAAATATTTGTAAGGAGGAATCCCAATTATCAATGTTTTTATAGGATTTATCAGTTTATGATCCAATCAAGTCTCCCATTTACCCATTTTAAATTTAATTAAATTCTTCATATAATTTCTTTAGATATTTTCTTTTTATAGGACCACCATGAATAGAAGACGTAATGAATTAAAAGAAAATCAAAAAAATTATGATAACAGTGAACTAATCTTTTGATAAAACAATGTTTTCTTTTATGTTTATCATTAAACTCCCTACAAATCTATTTTGGAATTTTAAACTGTGATTTTCTTACACACACTTATACTTTATGATTTTCTCAAAAAAACCAGGAGACATGTGTTTCAAAATAATCAAATGATGAAATGTTTTTTATTTCACTAATATTGATATAAAATAATAAAAATGTGAAATTTTATTATTGTAGTTATGTATACAAATCAATTTTATGAATCATGATCTTGGGGAATTTTGTAATTTTTTTAAATGAAATATTCATAAATGTTTTCAATATTAGTGTTTGTAAAATTAATATGGGATGCATTTTTATTATTAACCATTATATAAAAGAATGAAAAAATCCAAATCTTTCATTTATAGTGTATTTCTAGACCTAATTGATTCAATTTTTTCTTGAGCATAAATTTCAAAGAGACCTTTGGTCTTTTTACCTAGTAAATCGTGAATTATAACTTTTCATGGATGTGACTATAAAAACTTCCAACAAATAGGATTAAAGAATTAAATTTATTTTTACATTATTATAGAGGCCAAATTTCATTTTAATAATATATATTCCCATAAAATCATGGAATATATTTGTTATGAATGAACCACATTTTAGGATAATATTAATAATATCAACCCTCATTTCAATGTTTATCATTATATTTTATCATTGTGTTGTGGGGATTAGGGGAGTCATTGAAGAAGAGTTTCCTTACATTTAATGAAATAGTAATTGTTATGTTATTATGGTGAATGGTAATGTTTCTAGATTCATTCATTTTATATATCCTTGTTTCCCACATTGAAATGAAAAAAATCATTAATTGATGAAAAAATTTAGAGGTAAAAGAATGTGTTGTGATGGGTGAGAAACAAATTACCAATAGTAAACAGATTATTTTTATCATATGTGGTTAGGTAGTGGATCAATGTTTTTTAAGGAAAAAAATTAGAATTTTAATAAATAAAATGAAAACAAATTTGAAAAACTTAATAATAATAATAATAATAAATATAAAGTAGAAAATTATTCGAGAGCATGTACATCATTCGTTCTGATTAAATTGTTTGAGACCATACTTTGAGCTTGGGAAAATTGTTTTGTAAATTTTTTAATGGTATTTTCTCATTGAAATTTGATTTTGATATAACGAATTATGCATTAGAGATGAAAATCATATTTATGGTTTATTTTTTGAACATTAATCATTTCCAACCTCAGAGTCATCCAAATGTTAATTTCGATGTCGTCAAGATTTAATGTGATATTTCATTTATAATGTGTAGAATGTATATCCTTTAGATGATAATATAAATTTAAATTTACTCATTGTAGGGGAATAACTCTACTTTTATTCCGTCCATTGTGTGTGAGACAAAAAATTTAATTTTTACTATAAATTATAAGTTATGATGCTTGAAAGGAATGAATGAGAAGACCCATAATTTTCGATGGGAAACACTAAAAACATGGGTTGATTGCTTCATACAAAATGTGGTGTTTAATTGATATTTCATTTAGAATTTGAATGTTTATTTTACCATTAATTTTTTATGGATTTATAAACATTAAAATTTAAATATTGGTTTCATGTATTACCTCATTAGTTTATTAATGAGATCCAATAGTTAATGAAAATCATATTTCCAATGTGGGGGTATTTTATTCTATTACTTATTATATATTTTACATCATTTTATCAGGAATTTAAATATATTTAATTATTTTCCAAATTTAATGTATTAATTTATGAAAAAGTGTATGATTTTAAGTTAAATAATATATTTTTATAAAAATATGTGGTAATTATGTATTTGAATTAATGATTATGGAAAAAATAATTAATGTTTTTTTACCCTTAACCATGGTTCAGGGGAAGCATAATGGTCAAATGACTATTACCTTCTTGAATTCCAAATTTCGGGTTCTATATAAAGGTAAGAGATGGATTTCATGAACTACGTAATGGTAATAATTGGATTACATATAATGGGTAAAGGTGAGGATATAACTATGTTAGGAACTCCTTGATAAAATGTAAAATTACCCTAGGGTTTCAATGAGCTATTTATTGGAAAGTGTAAGGTACTTCTTAAAGGTAAAACATGTTTAAAATGATTTGTATAATTTTTTGAGTAAACCACCACATAATGGTACCCTATAGTTTATGAGATCAGCATAATGGTAACACTAATTTTATAAATGATTTATTAGGGTAATTAAATATTAATAAAACATATGAAAGGGTAAAATGGTATGAATGTACGGTTAACATAGTAATATAAAATTATGTTTATATGTATCAAAACCAAAACTTCTTAATCATTTACACCACTACTACACCATATAGATCACCCAGTAATATTACTAGTGTGGTAATAACTATTTTATAATCAAAACTATCAATTATGTAAGATATACCTGCATCTTGAAAGCCACAAGAGGCAATATTGGAGATGGATATTGTATCATGGGTTGGGTCACTGACCTATAGACCAAGATAATGAACCAAAGCTTCACCTATGGGTTTTCATGACATCGTGGATGTTCTAAACATATATGTGGTGAGTTCATGTTTAGGAGTAGTAGGTTTCACCATCAGCTACATGTGTATCCAAACCTATGGAATGAGAAACCAATTTCTTATCATCCACTTAAATGACTTCAGATATCCTATTTGTTTCCATTATTCACATAGATTTTAGGTTTTATAAAAAATTAAATCGAACCAGAATACACTAATTATGTAATGAGATGATGAGGATAATATGGTATATTAGGATTAATAGGAATTTAAAAACAAATTAAATCTACATTGTCATATATTGATAATTTATATTTCCCACATAGAAAAATATGGAGACATACCATAAAAAAATATGTGACCATGTATTTGAAAATTTACACAAAAAAATAAATCAATATTAAATGGAAAATTGTAAAATTCAATCAAACTCATTTAGAACCACATGGACATACCTCTCATCCATCTCAAAAACACTGGTGACACTGACTCCAATACACTATACCACATGTAAAATTAATTATTTTTTAAGTAAGGATAATGGTATATTTGAATGTTGATATAGATGAATATTATTGATGTGAAAATATGGGAAGTTACAGTTATATATTATTACATTGATAGATTAATTTTAAAAAGATATATTCCTTTGGATTAAAAAGAGAAAAAAATAAAAAATTCAAGTTGAAAATGATTGGATTATATTACGAGAATATATTAGAGATTCCAATTCTAAACATAAGAATACCAATGATTATAAATTGAGAGGCCATGCTAATATAGTGGAGAGGGAGACACACATTGAGTATAGAAACCAACAACAATCGACCATCTACCATGGATTGGTAAAATTTATTTTCTAATTTTTTGTGGTCGAATATGTAATCAACTTCACAAAACACTATAATTTCTTTTTTAATATGTGTAAAGTAACATATAATTATTGTGCATGGGTATTTGGACCATTTTTATTCCTTGATTCTAAGAGTTTAAATACTAAACATTGAATTAATCTCAATCTTTTTTATAAAGATTTTATTTTAGGAATTAATTTGTATATGATTGTGTAATTGTTTAATTTTTTTATTTCTTTTTCCTTTTTTAAGTAATTATTTTCTCTGAAAAAAATAGTTATTGGACTATACTGATTGACTTAACTAAATGTATTTGGATTGGTTTTAGTGCTTTTTAAACATGTGAGGATGAGAATGTCAATGAATTTCAATGCTAGGGAATAAAAATAACTAATCTTTTGTTGCCAATGTAATTCAATGGATATTAATTTTGGCTTCCAAAAATTGGAATAAAAGTTATCCAGTAGAAGAAATATATAGAAATCTTCACATTATTATGAAATATGATAAAGGGTGAAAATTGGTAGAATTTGTGCAACTATTATTTAAATCAATTTACAATTTAAATGGATTAATTTTTTAATGACTATAACAACATTAAAAATGTGATTCCGAACATAAATTGATCACTTTTCTACCTTAAATTTTTATTTATATTTCGTTACAATGTTTTCTATTCCAATAAATAATATTAAACATATTTTTTCAAGTAGTGACATAGTGATTTTTTTACTACGTCTTTGAGAAAAGGTAGGATACTACTTCTACTACATCACCCCTTTTGAAAATAATTAATTTTCTTCCCACACCCCAGGACTAGTGAGTGTTAATTATTCATTGATTTAGACTTATCATTAATGTAAATTTCTAATTATATTTCAAATATAATAAAATTTAAAATATTAATATTTCTATTAAATTTTTTAATTATTTGATAAAATTTATCCATGGATAATTATTTGTTCATATTTTACATGACTAGTTAAAAATCATCCATGAGAAAATTCTCTAAAATATCATTGGAATTTCACAATCATGCATTCAAATTCTTATTTATCCTTTCCGTAATGTTTTATTTAATTCTACAATATTATCCAATTTAATCATTATTGACTCAATTTAATTTTATATAGTGAGATTACCACTAAATTTTTTAGTCAATATAAATGAGGGGGGTGAATAATGAATTCCCAACATTTACTAATATATAATTACTATCGAAAACATATTAAATATTTTTCTTCAAAATCAATTTCAGATTAGGACATGTGGATATATTTATGTTTAACATAGAACATAATAAAAAATGAAATATGATAAATAAATAAAATAAAATCACATAATATTTTACGAGGCTCGTTCCCATTGTGAGAAACCTTCTCCGTGATATGATAATTTATTCACAAAAATAATATATTCAATAATAATATATTTTTTCTCTTATAAATGTGCTTAAATAATGCAATATCATTTACCCATAGATTTTTCAACATATTAAAAATTCTTTTGTACTTTAAAATATCCCACAGGATTTATATTACATCATAAAGTCTTTAGTATTCATTATTAAAATTAAAAATCATTCAACAACAATTTTAAGTAGATATTCAATCTTCTTAGGATGTCACTAAATCAACATAATTTGATATAAATCCCCAAAATATTCTTTTAAATCATACATATGATTAAGAATAACATTATATAATTTAGTCTATATAAAAATACTGACTCCAATTTCTTCTTCAAAATCCTGTTATTTTCATCACTCATAAGTTGAGCCAACATTTATTTAAATCCAAAGAAATTTTATTTATTTTAATGTTCTTAGAAACATTGATTAATAAAAATATTTAGTATAGTTGGAATTCCACTCAACTGATAAAATATTTTATAAAGGGTATCATGAATCTTATGATATTTTCCATGACTCTAAAATAAATAATACAAATACAAAAAAACAAATCAATTTTCAACTAAAAAACTAAAAATATATCTTTATTTAAATTAGAATAAAGTCACTTTAATTCATATCAAGGAAAATATAAATACATTAAATACATATTAAATTAATTTTATCATCATTTAAAATATAATTATATTACCAAAGTAATTTAATGGAATTCAAAATACATCTATAAATATGTTAAATAATATTTGACTAATAAATAAAAAATTCACTAACGTCACATTTCAGGATTCAGTTATGATTCTATAAACATTTATCCAGGATATATTTAACACACACAAAAAAAATAATTATATTTTCAATGGTCACTTATTTGTTCCTCTAAATTTTATCTATATTGTCTCAAACCTGAATCTTTAATGAATAACTTTTCTAATCACAATTTTATAAGTTGTGTAATCTCCAGTTCAACAACCAGCTCTTACACCCCCATTATTTAAAATTCGTGATAGTTAATTATTTTTTAGTATCACAAGACAATTATTTCTATGAATATTAGTTTAATTAATATATTCCATCTATAATAATTTTTCTAGGTATTCAATGATAGCAACTTAACAGTTTTTTATCCAAATGTATGTGTATAATCTACATTGTCCACAATGGTTGGATTAATCCTTTATCATCAAATTCAATAATAAATATTTACATCCTCATTGTCAAAAAATAAAATAAATAAAATCATTTTCATGATTAATCTCCCCATTGTTTCAATGCTATTAAATGATTCAATATATGAATGTGAGTTTTTTCTTATTTTATCAAAGATGTTTTTCTCCCACCAAATTTTGATAATAAATAAAACGGAACTTTTTCCTGGGAAAAAATAACGTAGTATCATATATCAATGTAAAAACATATCCCCTTTCTTTTTTCATTCCAATTATTGATAGAAGGAGTGAATTACACAAGTGATAATAGTGAAACCACATGCTACTTAGAAGTGCACAACATATTAACAGACACTATGTCAATATGATCTATTTATGGTTTACAATAAGAGAATGTTAAAAAAACTATTATTTTTATACTTCCCTCAATATTATTCTTTGGCTAACATCATTTTTTCAGGGCCATAAAAATTTATTTTCCATAAAATTAATAACAATAAATTAAATACAACAATGAAATAAAAAATATAAATCAATAAAATGGCTTCCCCACATTCAATTTTTTTGGTAAATAATAAATCAACCTTTTAATTATGTTCATAAGAAAAATAATAATACTATAAGTTAGATAAAAATTCCAGAAAATTTAATTTTTATCTATATTTAAAATTCTAATTTTAACAATGAGATATCAAAACGTTAGAAATATCACTTTCATATCTCACAATCAAGGGATAATATAAAAAATTCTTTATCATTAATAGTTTTTTACAAGTAGATTAAAATAATTTAAAAAATGAATTGATTCCTTATACCAATTTAGATAGTAATAATTATATATTTTTGGGAGAAAATGAAATATGATTTTAAATATTCATTGTAATAGGAATCATCTACTCAAAATTACCATCAAAATATTCATCAATTCTTATATTTCATTATTCACCACTAACCCCCATTAAAATTTAGTACAAATTTGAAAATTATGGGAATATAGTGTATTTATTTAATCTTTTTAATGGGAGATATAAGAATATTTCTTGGATCTAATCCTATTTTTCATTAGATCAAAATAATCTATAATTTTTTCATGATATCTTCATCCATGATTTTAAAAATCAAAATTAAATAGTAAACATGTTATAATTTTCTTCTAAAACGTTTATGATAAGAGGAATACAATTATTAACTTCAAAATGTTGAGAATAATCCTTATTTTAAACATTTATAATCATATTGGACAATTCCAATAGGGCTGGCCAAATTTATAGTCATTCTTTTAAAATATGGGCATCCTTATTTTTGATTATCAATTCCCTTTTTATTACGCAACATATAGAATAAGAAATAACTATTTCATTCCCTTTAATATTATATAACTATCTCATCATGGTAAAACAATCATAAAACTAATACCTACTTGTAAAAATTGATTATATGATCTAGAAAAATCTTCATCAACATTCATGATTCTTTTTTAAAGAAACAATTCAGTTTATTCTTGAGGGATGTAATTAATCAATTAATTCCTACAACAACATTCCCATAACTAGTAATTCATTGTTTACAAATTTATTTCATTTATATTAATGTTCATTAAAATTTTAAAATGGTCCTTGTTGAGATAGTTCTTACCAAAATACAAGTATCTATCCTTTTTCAAGACGTTCTCCACAAATCTATTATTTTATCTCTCAGAGTAGTTACCTATAGTTTTTTTTGAAAACACATTAAGTAAAAATTCAATTATTCTATCAAATATTATAATTTTTTGGGGTATTATATTCCCATTATTATTTGATATGTGCTCGGTTGGTTTTCAAAAATATACTTCTTCATTAGGATAACTTTGGTTTCAGGCCTCCCAAAAAATTTATAGACTCTCAAATATGTTATTATTTACAAAGCTTACTTTTTAATGAAAATTTCATGAAATTTTAAAAAATAAATTATTATCTTCTATATTCCACATAATCATATTCCTATATTTATTTTCATTAGTTTACATATTGATTTATCAATAATTATTCATTTTCCCAAAACATCTACAACACTTTTAGTACGAAATTAATTTATTAATTTACCAGTAATAGCAGTATAGATAGATTATATAGATTTATATTTTTTTAATATTAATTATTGTATTCCAAATTAATTGGGGATCTACTCACCTATAACATCGATAAATAAACCATTGATGCGGCAGTGGATCTCTTGTAATATTTCTTCCCACATATTTTTCAATATTTAAATTATAATATTATACTATGATATATTAAAGCATTAATAATAATATAATAATTGAGATCATGGGTTATATTCTTTCATGACATTGGTAAGGGTGGAACTTGATATGAATTAATTCTTTTGTAATAAAAAACTAGAGTATTTTTTAATCGATGATTCATTACTCAATCATGTGTGGAAAACATCCTCTATTATGTGTTACAAAGATTCTACATGGTAATTTTAAAGAATTAATATCTCTATATTAGACTCATGAAATTTCATTAAATTAACAAAACTTTTTTAATCAAGTTAATTCATCATATAATCACATTATACTTTTCAATTTTCAATATAATCATCTTTTAACGTACCTTACTTATATAAATATCTTTCATGATATTTTATTCAATTAAATATAACCTATTGTTAATGTTATTTAATATATTTATAATTTATATGGTGATTTCCTTATGGTAAGATGACTACATTGAAAATAAATCCCATAAACACATAGTTTCAATTTGTATTCAACTAGAAAAACTTTTTCATTAAAAATTATATTTGATAGATTTTATGATTCAGTAAATATTATAAAATGGTTTCACTTAATTTCCATTTAAACCAATGTATATCCCATTTAAATATATCATAGATCTAAATATTTTTTATTATTAAATAGTTTTTTGATAAAAGAAAATGTATGAATAACAACTACAGTTGGAACATTCATCTAATAATCCTTGAATATTGAATAAAAAAGACAATGTGATTCAATAAAAAATAAACATTATAACCAGATCTGGAATCCATAGTAAAATCATATAAAATAGATTTTATAAAACATCCACCACTATTTTTTTATTAGATATTTGTTGATTATTTTTCCCTATTGGTATTTTTATATTAGTATTTCCATTTTTTATTGGTTTTCAATTTCATTGACGAAACCTTAATTTCTAAAATAATTTGGATGGAAATAGAATTTTATATTTTGGGACCATTGATTAAAATATTCAATTTGTAGATTAATATAATTTATAAAAAACAATTTGGGTATCAAAATATATCCAAATAGAGTAAGCGTTATTCTATAATCGTAATTGGGATTCACAGTTGATTGTGAAACCACTTTGGTGGGGTGGGGTGTAAATCAGGGGTGTTAAAAAATATTTAATTATAATTTCTCTTGAAATCATTGTAGCCATTTAGTATTTGAATATCTATTTTTGATAATGAAAAGTTGATATGTTATTGTTATTCCCAGAAAAAAATACCACATCTAATGCAGGAAACAATATAAATAAAATCCCATCATATTTTTACAAGGATAATACACATCACAAAAAACTAATCCTATTATTGATTGATTATTCACCAAAATCATATATTATAAACTAATAATTTATTTATTAACAAAACATGGTGTGAGATAGGTTTATTTTAAACACATTAGAAATCCATCAAAAACATAACATCTCGTTCTGATTCCAATTATCCCATTATATTTATACTCCATCACATAACCGTTTGTTCTTATAGGTGAAATTGAAAATATTATTACATATTTATAGACTATATCTTCATTCATTGTTGGATTTTACTGCATCAATATAATATAATATACATTAAAATGCTAAAAAAATAACATTAATAGTATAATGTTTTTATTTCTATATAAAAACCTTTCTACCTTACCATATTTTTAATTTTATTAGTACAATATCTAAATATGTGATTAAACTATGATATTTAAACCCAATAAATAATTAAATTATATTCATGTTCTTCCAAAAATTGATAAAGATGAATTGAATAATCATCAATTTCCCCTCAACTATTGAATTCTATAATACATGGAATCTTGCGTCTTCTTTTACACCACCTATAGATTTAACTAAATATGAGAAATCAATAGAATGAGAAAATATTATTCTATTTCCATAATAAAAATAATGTTCTTCCTACATATCTCAATATTATGTTCTCTTATTTTCTCCATCTTAGTGTAACATCCCATGTAAGTAATGAGTAATAGATATTTTTATCTATGTCTATTAATGATTTGGATAGTGTTTTAGAGGCTTAAAATGAAAATAAATCCAATCTTAAGCGTGGAATACACTAATATTTTTAAAAGATTGTTTTACTTCCTTTTGATGGAAAACCATTTTTAAATCTATCTTTTGAAAATTTTATAAGCTATGTTTGTCAAAATAAACTTATTCTTTATCATTGGGACATCATAATTATTTTTTGTGAATTTTTTGTATTTTTCAGACAATGTTCATTTTTTAATGAATAGTGAAAAATACTGCATTTTACATCAAATATGCTTTTTAATCTAATTTATTTATATGATTAGATTATCTTTTGAATTGGTTTTTAAGTCAAATTATAATATATCTTTACCATTTAATCCAATGATGTTCATTGGAATAAATTTCACTTTGAAATTGGACTTAAACTGATGTCAATCTTTTGATACTTATTGTTTCATAAAAACACGCTATTTGTCATGACAGTTGGAATTAATTATTAAATTAATTAATGTGACTTATATGTTTTTTATTTTGTAAAATAGATTTCATTTTTGAATTCGGAATATCAAATATATCTTAGGTTGAATTTTTTGTATTTTTCTGAAAAACTTCAATTTTTGATGAATAGTGAAACCACTAAGTGGTACTTGTAAAAACTGATTTTTCGTTTAAATGAAATTTTACCACTTCTGTGTTTTGAATTTCAAAAATCCAACATACATGGTTTTCATTAAGAAGTAAAATTTGGTTCAATGATATTAAAATAATTTTTTGGTGATTAGTAACTCTTAAGTTCTTAATCGTGATTAGAGGTAATTAGTGTAGTTTAAGGTAAAAATAATGCATTAATAAAATAAGATGAGCTTGACACATGTCCTAACCACATTTGATGTGTCATGGCCGACCAAGACAATCCATGGGACAACTTGGGGACCCCATGGAGACACTTTGGTGGAGAAATGACATAAATAACTTTTTATTTAATGTTAAAGTAAAAATGACCAAACATGAGTTATTTTACTAAAACAATTTTTACATGGGGTTATACAAGTCAGATTTTTGACTATAAATATTAATTATAAATATAAAACGATTTCCTACAACATAGTAGTTTTTTTATAATTTTTAAACATTAAATAAATTAAATTATTTATGACATCATGATGATGCACCGATGACCTCATTATTTAACGATTTAAATAAAATGGAAATAAAATGTAAAATCTAAAACCTAAACATGGCCAAAACCAATTGGATGAGTGGATTTAGAATCCTTATCACCTTATCTAAGAATTATATCACTGTGGGACCTTTTTAATCCGAAACTCATTTTAAAATAAAGTATCTTATCTTTACTTTCCAAGAGTGCCCCTCCTCTTCTCTTATAAAAGGCCCCCACCTCTACCTCCTTACCCACACTCCCAAAGCCTCTGGAATGGCCAACCCCTGCCCATTATGGCTATCCACATCCCTGTATTACTCCTTGAAGCCTCACTTTGGGCAGCAGTCTTTCCAAGGAAGCCTTTGAGCTCAAACCAAAGGGAGTTACCCGATTTTAATGTAATGTCTTCTTTTGAGTCTTTTCTTTTATTTTGCTTCTCCAACCCCTTAACACTTTTTATTCTTTTATTTTGTAACAACTCCAGTATCCTCAATATACTTGTATGTTGTTATAATAATTATTCGAGCTACACTTAAACACACCTACATCTAATGGTTAACGAACATACTGTTTCGGTGGATGGTGAATTTATGCCTCCTGAAACGATGATTGCTCAACATTTTTTTAACACCTTCAAAGGTGGCCATTAAGATGTCACTATATTTATATATGATATATAATATGTTTATGGTTTCCTTAAGCTTCTGTATTTATCATTTTGGGCATACCTTTATGGTTTCCATTATGGGAAAACGTGATATCTTCATTTAAGGAAGTGCGGACAACCGCCCCCTCAAAATGATTTGATTCGTTAAATACCATATGTGGGATGTATAAAGGATGGAACTATGATAATATATATGATATTATACTGGAATTATAATATACCTTTATATAATTATGATTCCATTCTATAAAATACAAAATAGAAATGAATGTAGCGTTCAAGCGTACGTACGGCTTACCGTCTCCATGAACGGTGCATTTCATTTCATACATCTCAATGATTATGTAATATTATAAATGCATGTATATACTGGATATATATGATATATACATCATGATAATAATTCTGGATATAATGGATACATGAACAACTTGTAATTATAAAGAGTTTTTTTTACTCAAGTACCAATGATCGTTAAAACGACTGTTTTTAACTTAAATAATTACATAGTGTTCATGACATGGAAATAAGTGATATAAAAGGAATTATGAACTTGAAAAAGGTTCTTAAGCAAGTAGAAATTAACTCAAGTTTATTATTCAGGACATTAAAGAACGGTTGAGTCATGTCGGACCCGAGGTATGGGACTTCGTCTCAATCTCCTTTCATTGATGCATATTTTGTTTTATACACAACCTTCTTTTATATGGTGTATAAACCCTTTTGACTTTTATGTTTATTCAAAAGGAATCTTTTTTATTCGAAGCGTTTACTAAACGACAAAAGGGAATGTTTTTGTCGTACGTATGCGGCGACAACGACTTCTCTGCCGCCATGACCATTATTTGAGTTTCGGCTTCCTCTACAAGCCATACCTTTTTTAAAGAAAAATACATACAATGTTTTACTTTTCTTTTATTTTGTTATTGAAAATGGTTTTCATAATGTTTTTATATCAATGTGTTGTATTGATATCTTGTGATTGAAATGTGGAAATGTTATGTTTCCTTTATGCATGTTTTCTGTGATACGATTATGTTGAGGTTCTTGGGCATTATTATGAAGACGGGTGGTTCCGTGATAAACTATGGGCGGGTGAGCCCGATATAGCTCTCCAATGCATTGGGTAACGCGAAGGAGTGAAACTTTAAGGTTTCTCCCAAGAGATTTAGGGAATATACTATGATGGGTATTCCAAACGTAACCAAGATGGTTACTCCCTACGTAAGAATGTTATGGATGCCTCAAGTTACCTTTATGTCTTACGATTTCTATGATTTATTCATGATTTGATGAGGTATGTTGAAGTGCTTATGTTTTATGGGTAAAGTATGATTTCATTCTTATGTATATATGTACCCATGTTTCCTTTCCATATATTTTTATATCCCTTACTGAGCTTTTTATGCTCGTCCCAAGTTTTTTGAAATGTTTTTCCCAGGTCAAGGGAAAGGTACATGATATGATGATAGTGTCAAGGGAGTGTCAAGAAAGAATCCATGTTTTATTTTAAATATGGTTCCATTGATGGGAAAGAAGAATATTATCATAATGTAACCACTTTGTTTATATGTGGAATGTAATGCATGTTTTATGATCTAATTATCTAAAACTCTAAACCCCAAAAGATCCTCAATGTGTAATCTTTTAATAACTCAAGATTAAGTAAGGTTTTAGGTCGGGGCCTTATAGTTGGTATCAGAGGTCGGTTTAGATAACTTTAGGAGTTATAATTCTATTAAATTATTATCCAAAAATATATATATATATATATATATATTTTGGTCAAATTGAAGTGATATAGTATTTGAAGATTACCATGTTGCTTCATCTAAGACATTTTTGTTCAGAATGGTTTTCCGTAGAGAAAACAGGGAAGCAGTGCTAGGAAGGCATGCAGAAGGAAATAACCTTCCAAATCATCATCTCGAGATGGTTGGAATTGGAACTGAACAGTTTGTTGTAGTAATGGCGCAGTTGACTCAAGCGATAAGTGGTGGTGGTATCCATGCACGAGATCAGCCAGATCAACCGCAGAGGAACATGTCAGTGGTGGAACATTTCATGAGGCAACACCCCCCATCATTCAGATGATCATCTGACCCTGTGTTAGCTGAAGGGTGGATTAAAGCACTGGAGAAGATTTTTGATGTCATGGGGTGTTCAGACAATCAAACGGTTAGTCTTGCTATTTACCGTTTGGTGGGTGAGGCAGATCAGTGGTGGTCCATGGTTAAAAATATCAGGGACGCTGATGAGATTGATGCTCTCGACTGGTATTAATTCAAAGGTATGTTTCTTGAGAAGTATTTTACTAAGGCTGTTCAACTTAGGATGGAAAAGCAATTATTGGAATTGAGGCAAGAGGAAGACTCGGTGGCTACGTATGAAGAAAGGTTCACTCGATTGGCAAAGTATGCTCCAAATTTTATCCGGGAACTTGAGAGTAAAATCCATCGTTTTTAATCAGGATTAAAGCCAAAATATCGAAGGTCGTTATCTTTTCATGAGTTTAAAAGTTATGAAAATATTGTTCGATGTGCTGAGTATAAGTCCCCAGCCTTAAACTTTACTTAATCTTGAGTTATTACAAGATTACACATTGAGGATCTTTTCAGGTTTAGAGTTTTAGAGAATTAGATCATGAAACTTGCATTACATTCCACATTTAAACAAAGTGGTTACATAAAAGACAATATTCATTCTTCCCATCAACAGAAACCTATTTAAAATAAAACACGGATTCTTTCTTGACACATCCTTGACACTATCATCACATCATGTACCCTTCCCTTGACCTGTGAAAAACATTTCAAAAACTTAGGATGAGCATAAAAAGCTCAGTAAGGGTTATAAAAATATGGAAAGGAAACATGAGTTCAGAAATACATAAGAATGAAATCATACTTTACCCATAAAACATAGGCACTTTAACATACCTCATAAAACCATGAATAAATCATAGAAAACATAAGACATAAAGGTAACTTGAGGCATTCATAACATTCTTAAGTAGGGAGTAACCCTCTTGGTTATGTTTTTGAATACCCATCACAGTATATTCCCTAAAATCTCTTCGGAGAAACCTTAACGTTTCACTCCTTCGCGTTACCCAATGCATTGGAGAGCTATATCGGGCTCACCCGCCCTTAGTTTATCACGGAACCACCCGTTTTCATAACAATGCCCAAGAACCATAACATAAACGTATCACATAAAACATGCATAAAGGAAACAAAACATTTCCACATTTCAATCACAATATAACATTTTAGTATTTTGAAATAATGAATCCATACAAAAAGAAACCATTTCCAAAACCATTTAAAACATTTAATAAAGAGATTTTTGAATCAAAGTGTCCCATACCACCTTGAAGCTTTTAACATTTTAAACCATTAATATCCATATAAATAAATCCTTAAAACCATTTTGAAAACATGGATATTAATAAGAACAAATAATTAAAACATTTAAAACGATATTTTGGTTAAAGGGGTTTTACCAAAATTAGAGACACTTGAATACACTAATCGAGGAATAACATTTAGTCAGAACTTTATAATATCATGAGAATAAAAGGATTCATGATATAATACTCCAAAGGACAGTATATACACCATATAAGAGTGAATTGGTGCATAACAACAATGAACCCTCAATAGAAATGTCAAATGTGATGAAATCCCTTATAAAGAAGGTATCCTTAAATTAAGGACAAATAAATCTCAACAATATGTGTGAAAAATATATATACACCCAATATAAGTGGATATTAAGTGTAAAACAATAAAAGGTCATTCACACATATTCAATGGATGACATATTCAATGACTACATGTTGAACCCAAAGAAATCGAAATTGGGTTAAAAAGTTCCCTTGACAGCCTAACGGCATCACATCAAAAAGAGTTGATGAGAGATAAAAAGAGTATCTCATCACTTGGACATAAAATTTACATCAATAAGGATATATGAGAACATATACCAACATAAAAATATGTAAATTAAAATACCCAACAAAAGAAGTCCTTTAAAAAAAGAGGAGGGTGAAAGGTTCCCTTACCGACTTGGGTATCTTTCAAAACATACACCCCATGAAAGAAGGATAAAAGATAATTGATGTAAATACTCATAAACGAAAGTATATTACACAAATAGTAGAATAATGGGCAGTACATACACTACTCAAGGGAATTTGTGGCAAATGTAGCATAAATCTCACGGGAATAAAAGTGAGATGAAAAATCCCTTACGAAAACTCGGCAGCCTAACGGCGCCACTTAAAACATCCAAAAATGGATTGATGAGATCAAATAGGGTATCTCATCACATTGCAATAAAATGTACAGAAATAGGAATATAAAAGAACATACCCCGTCATGACAAATAGGAGCTTAAAAGATGTGACATAAAGGGGAGTACTTAAAAAGAAAGAGAGAGGTTAGATCTCTTACGAAAGTTCGGCAGCCTAACGGTGCCACTCAAAACGTCCAAAATGGATTGATGAGAGAGAATAGGGTCTCTCATCACATGAAAATAAAAATTACAGTATGTGTAATATAAAAGAACATCCCAATCATAAGAAAGATGAGCTTAAAAGAAATGACATAAAAGAGTGTACTTAAAAAGAAAGAGAGGTGTAGGATCCCTTACCTCGGGTCCGACTTGACTCGATCGTTCTTTAATCTCCTGAATAATAAACTTGTGTTAATTTCTAATTCCTTAAGAACCCTTTTTTAAGTTCATTATTACTTTTATACCACTTGTTACCATGTCACAAACATTATGTAATCATTTAAGTTAATAATATTTGTTTTCCCGATATTTGGTTCTTAAGTCGAAAGTGGTCTTCTTAAAATTACATGTTGTTCGTGTGGCCAAATGTTTATTATATCCAGAATTGTATTCATTATGTAGATATCATATATTTCATATATATCCAGTACATTCATGCATTTATAACATTACATAATCATTTAGAGGTAAGAAATGAAATGCACCGTTCATGGAGACGGTAAGCCGTACGTACGCATGAACGCTACTTTCATTTCTATTTCGTATTTTATAGAATGGAAAAATAATGATATAAAGGTATATTATAATTCCAGTATAATATCATATATAATATCATATTTCCATCCTTTATACATCCCACATATGGTATTTAACGAATCAAATCACTTTGAGGGGGCGGTAGTCCGCACTTCCTTAAATGAAGATATCGCGTATACCCATAATGGAAGCCATAAAGGTAAGACAAAAATGAAAAATACAGAAGCATAAATATAACATATACATATTATATATCATATATAAAAATAGTGACATCATAATGGCCACCTTTGAAGGTGTTAAATGAGTATTGAACAATCATCGTTTCGGGAGGCAGAATTTCGCCATCCACGGAAACCGTATGTTCTTTAACCATTTGATGCAGTTGTGTGAGAGTGTAGCTCAAATAAATATTATAACAACATCCTAGTATATTTAAGATACTGGTGTTGTTACAAAAGAAGTAAATAAAAATAGTTTAGGGGGTTGGAGAAGCAAAATAAAACAAATGAACATGAGAGAATGAATTACCTTTAAAAGTGTAACTCCTTTTGATTTAAGCCTAAAGGCTTCCTTTGAAAGCATTCTGCCCAAAGGGAGTCCTCTAGGATGAGGAGAGGGATGTGGAGAGAGCAAATGGGCAGGGGTTGGCCGAGCCAAAGGCTTGAGAAGTGTATGGAATGAGGTAGAGGTGGGGGCCTTTTATAAGAGGAGAGGAGGGGCACTTTTGGAAAGTAAAGAAATATTACATTATTTGAAAATGTGTTTCGGTTTCAAAAGGTCCCACATTGATATAATTCGTGGATAAGGTGATAAGGCTTCGAAATCCACTCATCCAATTGGTTTTGGACATGTGTAGGTTGTAGATTTTCCATTATCTATCCATTTTAATTAAATCGTCAAATAATGATGTCATCGCTGCATCATTATTATGTCATAAATAATTAAATTTCTTTAATGTCTAAAAATTATTAAAAAAATACTATGATATAGGAAATCTTTATATTTTCCAATGACTATTTATAATTAAAATTTGGACTTGTATAACCCCACTTAAAAATTGTTTTCGTAAAACATATTATGTTTGTGTCATTTTCACTTTAACATTAAATAAAAATATATTAAAGTCATTTTCCAACTAAAGTGGCTCCATGGGGTCCCCAAGTTGGCCCATGGCTTTTCATGGTCGGTCATGACACAACCAATAAGGTTGGGACATGTGTATAGGTCATTTCATATTATTAAAGCATTATTTATACCTTAAACTATACTAATTACCACTAATCGCGATTAAAAACTTAATAAGTTACTATTCACCAAAAAATTATTTTTATCCCATTGAACCACATTTTACTTCTTAATGAAAACCATGTATGTCGGATTTTTTGAAATTAAAAACACAATGATGGAAAAATTTCATTTAAACGGAAAATCAGTCTTTATAAGTACCACTTAGTGGTTTCACTATTCATCAAAAATTGAAGTTTTTCAGAAAATTACCAAAAATTCACCCTAAGCTATATTTGATATTACGAATTCAAAAATGAAGTCCGTTTTACAAAATTCAAAACATATTAGTCACATTAATTAATTTAATAATTAATTCCCGCTGTCAGAGCAAATAGCGTGTTTTTATAAAACAATAAGTATCAAAAGATTGACACTAGTTTAAGTCCGATTTCAAAGTGAAATTGATTCAAACGACCACTATTGGTTTTAATGGTAAAAATATTTTCTAATTTCACTTTAAACCCAATTAAAAAGATAATCTAATCATATAAATAAATTATATTTAAAAGAGGTTTTGAATTAAAATACAACATTTTACACTATTCATTAAAAAAATGAACTTTATCAGAAAAATACCAAAAATTTACACAAAGTAAAATTTGATGTCCCGATTCTTAATAAGAGTTTTATTTGGTCCAAAAGAATGTATAAGAGTGATCAAAACTATATTTAATGACATTTCGCCATCAAAAGGTGATAAGTGAACCTTTAGTGAAAACTAGGGCATATATGCCTAAAATTGAATTCTTTCCGTATTTTAAGCCTCTATCCTTTATTGGATAATTGTAAAAACATTTAAAAACATATATAATCATATTTCAGTTATTTCTATCCATTCCCACCATTACAACGGCAACATGTTAACTACCATTTAAAATAATATTATTTTAGTATTAGAGTGCAACGTAAGATTCCCAAGAAACTCGTTGTTGCGTGTTGGGTACGCCATCGAGCATAGCGTCCCCTTTAAAGTCATTTAAATATTTTATTCACAAATATGGATAAATATGAAATGTCATATTCTTTATTTACCTGGGATGTTACATCCTTCCCCCCTTTTGGGAATTGCGTCCTCGCAATTTTAAAATTGCGCTTGGAAACATCCTTGAAAGTCCCACATCGGAACAAAAGTCGGTAAAACAAACACTTTAAAATAAAGAAAGATAAGTACAAAGGTCACCCGAGTTAACCCATACTAGGATTCCAAGTATGAAAATATGGACATGGAGGAGAAAACATAGGGTCATGTTCTTATGGAGAGTGATAGAAAACATGTTTAGGAGAAAGTTAACAATGAGAAAATCACAAACTTGTGATGGGTTAAACGGTATTCGATTCCCCAGTAGGAAAAGTTAATATACAACATTTTTGTTTTAAGTTACTTTTTATTGAGGAATTTATTCATAAGGAAACATAATCACTTATAATATTGACTTTCAACTTTTATTATATTCCTTACACAAACTCATATTTTCTCTAAAAGACGAGTATTTAGGAAGACTTGTTCACATTAAGAGTACTATAATCAACTTCTAGAGGATCACCTAATCCACAAAAAAGAACTATGTACATCCTATGTCTTTAGGCTTAAACCAGAACCAAAACCAAAAAGGTTAGTACAAGATCAGATAATCCAGAAAAGGATAACCCCTTATAAAAAAAATCTATTCTTAATCTCCAAAATTTGTCCAACAAAACCCAAAGTTCAACGAGGACCATCCGATAAACAATTTGTCCATAAAATTCTTCAAAGTAAACCAATATAAGATTGAAACCCAAATATTTGAAAAATTTAGTCACATTGTCTTCCAAGTTAAATCGTAACATTTATCTCCAAACAACATTAGTTGCTCCTAAAGTCTCGTATTGAAAAGTAATTAACCTAATCACATATCCTCCATGATAGGTTAATCATTTTTATAAGTAACCCAAAATCAACTTACTCTTAATTCATAAAATCATATAACTAGAATGAATCAGTCAAACTAACCAGGGACTTCACGTAGTCCAGTGGTAGGCGATAAATACCAGTTGCACTTTGGTTGTGGGTTTGATTCTCGCAGCTTTGTCCGACGCGACGGGTTGTCACACGGTCTGCGTGTTGTCCTTTATTCAAAACTATATAATTATCAAAACATTCCCCAAAACTAGATAAAATCTTCAGAAATATTCACTACATATTTTAACCTCAATTTTATCTCATGCCTTCCACTTCAATCATAACATTTAGTAACCCATAATTTCCTCAAAAGTAAGGATCATATAAACCCAAATGGTTCTTTATAACTATGTCCACAAAAGAAAAGATAACTATTCCTTGGATAAAATTTGCCTATATTAAACATCAGGGTTACACATAATATAAAAAGTCTTCTAATGTAACCCCATCATCAAAAGAGACTTGATAATCTTATGAATTTCACCATAACTCTTGAAGCCCTTATATGTTGACATCTTACTCATTCAACATTCTTCATGATCCATTATCCATTCCTTTCCAACCTATTCCGAAATACCTCTTTCCTACAAACAAAATCATGAATCATATCCTAAGATTCCAAAATAAGAAAACAATAGTCATGAAATAGTACATACCTTTGATTGGTCATTGTCAGTTTCTTCATCCTCAATTGGAATGGCATTAGGTATTGGTAAACGAACATTTGTACGCTCTTGGTGACCCCATTCACGAAACTTCTTCATAGAACATGTGTTTGCATAATGACCATGCACACCACATTTAAAACATTCAATTGATCCCTCAGAAAGAATTTCATTCCCTTTCCTCGAGTCAACTGGATGCTTCCTTTTTCCATGGCAAGTTCTTGCTTTATGACCTTCATTTCCACATCTATAGCATATTTCTGTCCCTTTGAAACATTTTCCTAGGTGTTTCTTTCCACATCTTTGACACATAGGTTTTTGAGCACACATACCTTTATGATTATTACCTGTACTTCCGTAGGGATTTGTTTCTTGCATATATGATGCCTTAGAGAAAACTCCAAGGTTTAGGTGGTCAATCATGACTCCAGATAGTTGGTTGAGGATAATCAGAAGAGTTCTCATTATAGCTCCCATATCATTCAGTTTTTTGCTCAAAAAACTGTCACAGTTTCCTTCACATCCACTGTTACTTTGGTGCCTGCTAGATCCAGCCATTTACTAAAACCAAAAAAGTTCAGTGTGAGTATATCAACAAAACCATCATGTACTAATGAGGAAGATAAACACTATGATACACTTACTCATTCACTTTATCTAAAACTAGGACTCTTTCTGAAATCCTAACCATTATGGTAATGTCACTTATGCTTAAAGAGTACCCTAACCTCTAAAGTTATCTAAACCGACCTTTGATACCAACTATAAGGCCCCAGCCTTAAACCTTACTTAATCTTGAGTTATTACAAGATTACACATTGAGGATCTTTTCAGGTTTAGAGTTTTAGAGAATTAGATCATGAAACTTGCATTACATTCCACATTTAAACAAAGTGGTTACATAAAAGACAATATTCATTCTTCCCATCAACAGAAACCTATTTAAAATAAAACACGGATTCTTTCTTGACACATCCTTGACACTATCATCACATCATGTACCCTTCCCTTGACCTGTGAAAAACATTTCAAAAACTTGGGATGAGCATAAAAATCTCAGTAAGGGTTATAAAAATATGGAAAGGAAACATGAGTTCAGAAATACATAAGAATTAAATCATACTTTACCCATAAAACATAGGCACTTTAACATACCTCATAAAACCATGAATAAATCATAGAAAACATAAGACATAAAGGTAACTTGAGGCATTCATAACATTCTTAAGTAGGGAGTAACCCTCTTGGTTACGTTTTGGAATACCCATCACAGTATATTCCCTAAAATCTCTTCGGAGAAACCTTAACGTTTCACTCCTTCGCGTTACCCAATGCATTGGAGAGCTATATCGGGCTCACCCGCCCTTAGTTTATCACGGAACCACCCATTTTCATAACAATGCCCAAGAACCATAACATAAACGTATCACATAAAACATGCATAAAGGAAACAAAACATTTCCACATTTCAATCACAATATAACATTTTAGTATTTTGAAATAATGAATCCATACAAAAAGAAACCATTTCCAAAACCATTTAAAACATTTAATAAAGAGATTTTTGAATCAAAGTGTCCCATACCACCTTGAAGCTTTTAACATTTTAAACCATTAATATCCATATAAATAAATCCTTAAAACCATTTTGAAAACATGGATATTAATAAGAAAAAATAATTAAAACATTTAAAACGATATTTTGGTTAAAGGGGTTTTACCAAAATTAGAGACACTTGAATACAATAATCGAGGAATAACATTTAGTCAGAACTTTATAATATCATGAGAATAAAAGGATTCATGATATAATACTCCAAAGGACAGTATATACACCATATAAGAGTGAATTGGTGCATAACAACAATTAACCCTCAATAGAAATGTCAAATGTGATGAAATCCCTTATAAAGAAGGTATCCTTAAATTAAGGACAAATAAATCTCAACAATATGTGTGACAAATATATATACACCCAATATAAGTGGATATTAAGTGTAAAACAATAAAAGGTCATTCACACATATTCAATGGATGACATATTCAATGACTACATGTTGAACCCAAAGAAATCGAAATTGGGTTAAAAAGTTCCCATGACAGCCTAACGGCATCACATCAAAAAGAGTTGATGAGAGATAAAAAGAGTATCTCATCACTTGGACATAAAATTTACATCAATAAGGATATATTAGAACATATACCAACATAACAATATGTAAATTAAAATACCCAACAAAAGAAGTCCTTTAAAAAAAAGAGGAGGGTGAAAGGTTCCCTTACCGACTTGGGTATCTTTCAAAACATACACCCCATGAAAGAAGGACAAAAGATAATTGATGTAAATACTCATAAACGAAAGTATATTACACAAATAGTAGAATAATGGGCAGTACATACACTACTCAAGGGAATTTATGGCAAATGTAGCATAAATATCACGGGAATAAAAGTGAGATGAAAAATCCCTTACGAAAACTCGGCAGCCTAACGGCGCCACTTAAAACTTCCAAAAATGGATTGATGAGATCAAATAGGGTATCTCATCACATTGCAATAAAATGTACAGAAATAGGAATATAAAAGAACATACCCCGTCATGACAAATAGGAGCTTAAAAGAAGTGACATAAAGGGGAGTACTTAAAAAGAAAGAGAGAGGTTAGATCTCTTACGAAAGTTCGGCAGCCTAACGGTGCCACTCAAAACTTCCAAAATGGATTGATGAGAGAGAATAGGGTCTCTCATCACATGAAAATAAAAATTACAGTAAGTGTAATATAAAAGATCATCCCAATCATAAGAAATATGAGCTTAAAAGAAATGACATAAAAGAGTGTACTTAAAAAGAAAGAGAGGTGTAGGATCCCTTACCTCGGGTCCGACTTGACTCGATCGTTCTTTAATCTCCTGAATAATAAACTTGAGTTAATTTCTAATTCCTTAAGAACCCTTTTTTAAGTTCATTATTACTTTTATACCCCTTGTTACCATGTCACAAACATTATGTAATCATTTAAGTTAATAATATTTGTTTTCCCGATATTTGGTTCTTAAGTCGAAAGTGGTCTTCTTACAATTACATGTTGTTCGTGTGGCCAAATGCTTATTATATCCAGAATTGTATTCATTATGTAGATATCATATATTTCATATATATCCAGTACATTCATGCATTTATAACATTACATAATCATTTAGAGGTAAGAAATGAAATGCACCGTTCATGGAGACGGTAAGCCGTACGTACGCATGAACGCTACTTTCATTTCTATTTCATATTTTATAGAATGGAATAATAATGATATAAAGGTATATTATAATTCCAGTATAATATCATATATAATATCATATTTCCATCCTTTATACATCCCACATAAGGTATTTAACGAATCAAATCACTTTGAGGGGGCGGTAGTCCGCACTTCCTTAAATGAAGATATCGCGTATACCCATAATGGAAGCCATAAAGGTAAGACAAAAATGAAAAATACAGAAGCATAAATATAACATATACACATTATATATCATATATAAAAATAGTGACATCATAATGGCCACCTTTGAAGGTGTTAAATGAGTATTGAACAATCATCGTTTCGGGAGGCAGAATTTCGCCCTCCACGGAAACCGTATGTTCTTTAACCATTTGATGCAGTTGTGTGAGAGTGTAGCTCAAATAAATATTATAACAACATCCTAGTATATTTAAGATACTGGTTTTGTTACAAAATAAGTAAATAAAAATAGTTTAGGGGGTTGGAGAAGCAAAATAAAACAAATGAACATGAGAGAATGAATTACCTTTAAAAGTGTAACTCCTTTTGATTTAAGCCTAAAGGCTTCCTTTGAAAGCATTCTGCCCAAAGGGAGTCCTCTAGGATGAGGAGAGGGATGTGGAGAGAGCGAATGGGCAGGGGTTGGCCGAGCCAAAGGCTTGAGAAGTGTACGGAATGAGGTAGAGGTGGGGGCCTTTTATAAGAGGAGAGGAGGGGCACTTTTGGAAAGTAAAGAAATATTACATTATTTGAAAATGTGTTTCGGTTTCAAAAGGTCCCACATTGATAGAATTCGTGGATAAGGTGATAAGGCTTCGAAATCCACTCATCCAATTGGTTTTGGACATGTGTAGGTTGTAGATTTTCCATTATCTTTCCATTTTAATTAAATCATCAAATAATGATGTCATCGCTGCATCATTATTATGTCATAAATAATTAAATTTCTTTAATGTCTAAAAATTATTAAAAAAATACTATGATATAGGAAATCTTTTTATATTTCCAATGACTATTTATAATCAAAATTTGGACTTGTATAACCCCACTTAAAATTTTTTTTCGTAAAACATATTATGTTTGTGTCATTTTCACTTTAACATTAAATAAAAAAATATTAAAGTCATTTTCCAACTAAAGTGGCTCCATGGGGTCCCCAAGTTGGCCCATGGCTTGTCATGGTCGGTCATGACACAACCAATAAGGTTGGGACATGTGTCTAGGTCATTTCATATTATTAATGCATTATTTATACCTTAAACTATACTAATTACCACTAATCGCGATTAAAAACTTAATAAGTTACTATTCACCAAAAAAATTATTTTTATCCCATTGAACCACATTTTACTTCTTAATGACAAACATGTATGTCGGATTTTTGAAATTAAAAACACAATGATGGAAAAATTTCATTTAAACGGAAAATCAGTCTTTATAAGTACCACTTAGTGGTTTCACTATTCATCAAAAATTGAAGTTTTTCAGAAAATTACCAAAAATTCACCCTAAGCTATATTTGATATTACTAATTCAAAAATGAAGTCCGTTTTACAAAATTCAAAACATATTAGTCACATTAGTTAATTTAATAATTAATTCCCGCTGTCAGAGCAAATAGCGTGTTTTTATAAAACAATAAGTATCAAAAGATTGACACTAGTTTAAGTCCGATTTCAAAGTGAAATTGATTCCAACGACCACTATTGGTTTTAATGGTAAAAATATTTTCTAATTTCACTTTAAACCCAATTAAAAAGATAATCTAATCATATAAATAAATTATATTTAAAAGAGGTTTTGAATTAAAATACAACATTTTACACTATTCATTAAAAAAATGAACTTTATCAGAAAAATACCAAAAATTTACACAAAGTAAAATTTGATGTCCCGATTCTTAATAAGAGTTTTATTTGGTCCAAAAGAATGTATAAGAGTGATCAAAACTATATTTAATGACAGTTCGCCATCAAAAGGCGATAAGTGAACCTTTAGTGAAAACAAGGGCATATATGCCTAAAATTGAATTCTTTCCGTATTTTAAGCCTCTATCCTTTATTGGATAATTGTAAAAACATTTAAAAACATATATAATCATATTTCAGCTATTTCTATCCATTCCCGCCATTACAACGGCTACATGTTAACTACCATTTAAAATAATATTATTTTATTATTAGAGTGCAACGTAAGATTCCCAAGAAACTCGTTGTTGCGTGTTGGGTACGCCATCGAGCATAGCGTCCCCTTTAAAGTCATTTAAATATTTTATTCACAAATATGGATAAATATGAAATGTCATATTCTTTATTTACCTGGGATGTTACACTGAGATGGTGGAAATGGAGTTTTCCGATGATCAAGTGTTCTATAACAACCAACTGAAGAAGAGACCGAGGTGGTAGGAGAAAGGTAATAATTCTTTAATAAAGTCTGATGGTAAGAAAACTAAGTTTCCAGTTTGTGATAAATGTGGGAAACGACATGATGGGGAATGTCTTCTGAATTCTGGAAAGTGCTACCGATGTGGTAAGATGGGACATAAGGCTCGTGATTGCACTGAAAAGGATCTAGGTGAAGGTAAGACCAAATTTGATTTGCAGTTAGTGAAATGTTTTAAGTGCAATGAGATGGGTCACTATGCAAATGAGTGTCCGAAAGGTTAAAAAAGAAAAAAATATCATGTTCTTTAAACACCTCTTAGAATTCAATGATTTTAATACGAACCCCATTTATTTTATTCTCAACGTATTATTTATGAAAAGATTGATTCTAGTCTATGTGGATAACAAATAAATTATGATCTATTAAGGGTTATGTGTATTAGTTCTTTAATACATTGGGTAAATAATCAAATCTCTATAGATGACATGTTTGATGATACCTTGGTGAATAGCCTTGGTTCTTTTTATGACACCTCAGTGATAAACATTAGTGATATGCTTATGAATGACTCATTTAAATGTTTTAGAGACATTTAAATTTTATAATTCATGTAAATTTTATTATTATATTACCCATTTTCATTTTCTAATGACATTATGATATTCATCAAGTTCTCATTGTTATTTCCCATGGTCACATGTAAACTGTTTCACTTGGTTTTACTTACAATTCATTTCCCTGTCCATTTCCATTGATGTATTTCCCCATTTTATGAGATAAATTAACGATACTAAGGATTTTATTATGATAAAAATTTAATGTGGATTTGAAAAAATTTATATGTCTTCATGTATTATGGATTAATTTTTTAATAAACAAAATTTAAAATATCCCTTGATTGTACCATTTAAATGAATAGTTTATGTAATTAAAGTTTGAATGTATGATATAGACTGAATATTATCAATAAATATTTTTAAATAATAAATTAGATTTATATAGTATGGTATTACATTTTTTATAGAACATCTTTGACTCTATAATTCATGTATGTGTTAAATACCATAAATAATTGTATTTCACAATTCCCAAAAATTTCATCAATTTCAGAAAAATCCAAAAAGATCATCATAACCATTTTTTGATGTGTATAATTCAAAAATGAACTCCATTTTACGGAAATAATTATTTATCTATGATAAATTATAATTTTGAAATAAATGCAACATTTATTCATAACATTCAATTTTAAAAGAATCAGTGATTTTATGAAACATTGAAAATTTTATTAAGGTCTCAAAAAATTATGTTATAATAATAATTCAAAAAAATTATTTTATGAAAATATTGAATGAATATAAAAACTATATTAAATAATTATTTTAATTAAAAAACTGTATATAATCATTTACATTTTAGAAATATATAAACAATTAATATATAAGTTTTTGAGCATTTATTTTTCTATCCAATTATATAAATATAACATATTTTCTTTTATATGACACCGATATTCTATTTATATTTTAATGTGTAATGATACATATGAATTGGTAATATTAATATTGCATATGCATGCATTAATAATACAACAATCAAATTTAATAATATATTATAGTTTAAAATTTGATGCTCCCTAAATCATAAAAAATAAAATATGCTACATTTTAAAAGAGTCATCCTATTAGATAATGGGATGTTAGTTTCTCCCATACTAAAAAAATAAAATTTGAAATTTACATAGTATCACAAAAAATATGTTATTTTTTGTTTCTCAACATAATTTATTTTTTTTCCCACATCACCTCTTAAATTTTATGAGATTTCCAAAGTACAGTTATCAACCGAGTCCTCTGATTCCTCAACATTAGTAAAAAAACTAAACACCTAGATAAAAATTGAACAATATCACATGTTAAATTATCCCACCATAAATATTTCTTAAAATATCTATACATTATAGAAATAATAGGGTGTTCATAAAAACTAGTCCTATGATAATCATCCAATAATTCATTTTTTATCTTAGATATTGATGGAACAAAATTTCTATTCAAAAAATTCATTATTTCATCCTCATGAACGATGTCTTCCAACTTTACATCATTAATTGCAATAATATGCCTTTTAAATATTCATATAAATACTGAGAGGATTTAATACAATCTAATTATGATTTTTGGGAAACCAAATAAGAAATCATTGATGTTTCACCTTTCTTGATATTTCATATATCTATCTTCACTACATTCAAGAATACATTATCCCTTATAATACTCATTTTTTAGAACACCATAATTTTTCCCTCTCAATGATTATGCTACCTTATTTTCCCTCTCTAGGTGATAGTGTAATGAATAAGCATGATCCATGAGAAGCTCGAGCCATCGCATCTACCTCATGTTGAGTTGTTTCTAGGGGAAGATACATTTCATGCTCATGGGGTTTATATATATATATATCACATCTTTCAGTATAGTTATTGTGTCTCCATATCATTAGAGAAAATATTAAGAACACTAACTCATGATCATGAGTTGAATAGTTCTTTTCATGAGTTTTGACTACTTTACACATAAGAAATAATTATATCATTATATATAATCATACAACATTGTACATTCTTTGATGCAACACTATAAATCAAAAATCCACTATTTCATGATGATAGGTTAAATATATTTGAATTCAATAATATTTTATTCAATTCATTAAATCCTTCTATGCATTCCCTTTTTCAAATAATCTTAACCCCATTAAGAGTAAGACTACATAATGGGTTAGCTAATTAATAGAAATCATGAATGAAACACTGATAGAAACATTCTAATCAAATCATAATACATACATTAGTTATGTTTTGTGGTGTAGGCCATTCATGAACTATCTTTTCCTTCAGAATATCAACTGTGATTTTATCCGTAGAGACATTATGGCCAAGAAAAGATTCTATTTCAAGACGAAATTCACACATACAGATGTTCACATATAACCTTTTTCTTATGTGAGTCTCTAGAAAAATCGGCAAGTGGTATTCAGGGTCCTCAATGGTTTTGGAATATATAAAGATATAAAAAATAACTACCAAAACAAAATCATGATGATATTTCTAAAAAATATTATTCATTATATCCACAGAAACATATGGAATTAGTTCGTAAAAATGGAATTATTGTATACTCATAATTTCTATACATAGTTCAATTTTTTGTATTTGGAATATCTTCTTTCCTCACTCACTGTTGATGTTATCCAGATTAATGTTCAATCATCCAAAGTAATTGACCTCTGTTATGTAGATCGACTAAATCATTACTGAGAGTTAGATGATACATAATCTTTATTTTAATTGCATTTATTTTTTTATAGTTGATGCACAGCCTCATGGACCCATCTTGCTTCTTAATAAAGTGAACAACGTATCCCCATTGAGAAACACTGGGGTGAATAAATCCCTTATTACTAAAGTCATCTAGTTATTTCATCAACTCCACTAATTACACAATTGTAATTATATATGGACTTGATGATATTGGCCTTCCATCGTTGATTAAATTAGTAGGAACCACAAATTCCCACTCTGGTGGATGTCTAGTTAAATCCCCAATCTACAAGGCATCATTCCTACACAAAATATACACCAAATTAGGTTATTAATCATAAGCCAAAATTTTGAACATGTAATATTCATTAAATAAATTTAGAATTTATACATAGGTAATCTCATAATCATAGACAAGGTTTCTTTAGAGAAATATTTAATTTCAAATCCATAACGATAGTTTGTAATGAAAATTTTAATTATCCTAAGAATATACCATATTAATGTCAAACTAGTTGTGAAATAAGGATTTCTATCATGTACTAGGGTATGCCACATCATGCTCGAAACACCTTGTTAGATTTGTTACACCAGGGTTCATCTGTTCTAGAACCACATCCACCTCTAGTATCTAGATATAGAAGTATATTTAAGAAGAACAACATAATCTGTTTCTTACCAAAACTCTCATATGTTCTTATATGATTTTATTGAAATTCTATCATTGGTTAATGTTTTATAATCTAGTTCGCAAGGTTTCAAATAAACATTATCTAATACCAACTATAAATAATTGAACCCAAATTTCAAGAAGAAAATGCATTACAAAATTACATTAGTAATGAGAACAAGTGTTCTCATCCCAAAATACTAAATAGTTTAGTATATTTATAAAACCAAATACATACATAAGTTTTACATTACATCATAAAATGAAAAAATTAATAGAAACTCTTCTGAAAACACATAGAATCTCATATACTATCCCTCCAATCTATTAAGAATAAAAATATTCACATCCTAATAGAAAATAAAATAGAAGGAATGGGTGATCTCAGATGCTCATTATAAGGCCTCCTCCTTAAACCATACATAATATTGAATTAAATGAATAATTCACATTGAGGATCTTTTCAGGTTTAGAGTTTTAGAGAATTAGCACATAATTGTTACATCTAAAAAGATTACAAAGTAGAAACTTCTACTACGTTTCCATAAAATAAAAACTCTTAAAAAGAAACATGTCTAGTTCCATGTTTTAGGTAGTATGACATTACCTTGATCCCATCCTTGACCCAATTCCACATTAAGTCCTGTGAAAAACATTTCAAAAACATGGAATGACCATAAAAAGATCATTAAGGGGTACACAAAGAATGAAAACTGTTAGTTTTTCAAAACAACAATTAAACCATGTATACTTTATCAAAGTAATACTTTTCACCTTTTCGAAGTAGTAAAAACTCTTCACGGAATAAAAGTTCATTACTTACCCTTAAATAACCAAAAGATTACCATAAAACCCATATAAAGATCACATAACATATTAAGGTAACTTGGGACATAAACCTACTTAAGTGGAATAACCATACGGTCGACTTCCACACATACTTAATGGAATAGACATACGGCCGACTTCCACACATACTTAATGGAATAGCCATACGGCTGACTTCCATACCCAATGCATTGGAGGTTATAACGTAACCACTCGTCCTGGTATTCACGGAACCACCCGTAATATGGTTTATCACGTAACCACCCGTAAAATGTCCAAGTACCATCATTATACATAAAATATTGAAAATATAAACATTTCAATAACAACATTTCATTTTCAATCACAATAGGTAATTCCAAGATATTGAATTAATCAACCCATTTTCAAAAACCATTTAAAAGAGATTTTTGAATCAATGTGTCCCATACCACTTTGAAGATTTTAATGGAATTATAATTTTAAAACATTAATGTCCATATAAATAAATACTGAAAACCATTTTGAAAACATGGACATTAAAGATAAAGATTTAGAATAATAAATCATTAAAACATTTAAAACGATATTTTTGTTAAATAGTTTTTAACAAAATGAGAGACACTTGAATACAAATAATAGCGGAATAACATTTAATCCGAACTTTATAATATTGTGAGAATAAAGGGATTCATGATATAATAGGTCAAAGGAAAGTATACACACTATATAAGAGTGAATTGGTTCATAACAACAATGAAGTCTCAAAAGAAATGTAAAATGAGATGAAATCCATTATAAAGAAGGTATCCTTAAATTAAGTATAAATCAATCTCATAATTATGTGTGAAAAATATAAATACACCCAATATATGTGGATACTAGGTGTAAAACAATCAAAGGGTATTCACAAATATTAAAAGGATGACATATTCAATAACTACATGTTGAACCCAAAGAAATCTAAATTGGGTTAAGAAGTTCCCTTGGTAAAACTCGACAGCCTATCAGCGTCACATAAAATTTTACAAAAAGGGTTGATGAGAGAGATAAAGGGGATCTCATCACTTGGACATAAAATTTACATAAATAATCATATGGAAGAACATATCCCAACATAATAGTGTGTGAATTAAAAGACATAACAAAAGAAGTCTTTTAAAAAAAGGAGGGTGAAAGGTCCCCTTACCGAGTTGGGTAACTTTCGAAACGTACACCCCATGGAAGAAGGATCATACAATGCAGATGTGAATACCCATAAATGAAATTATACTACACAAAGTGTAAAATAATGGGCAGTACATACACCACTCAATGGAAATTGTGGTAAATGTAGCATAAATCTCACAGGAATAAAAGGGAGATGAAAAATCCCTTACGAAAACTCGACAGCCTAACTGTGCCACTTAAAACATCAAAAATGGATTTATGAGAGGAATTAGGGTCTCTAATCATATCAACATAATGTTTACAGAAAGAGGAATACAAAATAGCATCCCCCAACATAACAAAGATGAGCTTAAAATAAGTGACATAAAGGAGAGTACTTAAAAATAAAGAGAGAGGTTGGATCTCTTACGAAAATTCGGCATCCTAACTGCGCCACTCAAAACTTCCAAAAAGGATTGATGAGAGAGAATAGGGTCTCTCATCATATGAGCATAAAAATTACAGTAAGATTAATATAAAATAACATCCCAATCACAATAAATATGAGCTTAGAAGGAATGACATAAAAGAGTGTACATAAAAAGAAAGAGAGGAGTAGGATCCCTTACCTCGTGTCCGACATGACTCGATCGTTCTTTAATCTCCTGAATAATAAAATTTTGTCAATTTTTAATTTCTTAAGGAACTACTTTAAATATTATTATTCAGTTAATATCACATATTATAATGTTATAATAATTGGTTAATAAAGTGAGTTCGTATCAGACGTTTTTGTCGATGTTCAGTACATGATTAAAAATTGAACTTGTTGGAAAAGAATTTTCCATGTAGTTATAGGGACATCATCTCCAGAATAGTATTTATGTTTTAAATATCATCTATATCCATTATATATTCATTTTATACTATTCCATATCATTTTGAGATAAAAAATTAAAAGCACCGTTCATGGAGACGGTAGGCCGTACGTAAGCATTAACGCTACTTTCATTTTTTGCCATATTAATGGAATTAAAACAAAATGAGAGGTATATATATTATAATTAAAGAATGATACCCATAATTTAGATTTAATATATTAAATATATATCCATTATATATATGTACTTATAATAGTACATAACATTTGGATATAAGAAAGGAAATGTACCTTTCATGGAGACTTTAAGCCGTACGTACGCATGAACGCTACTTTCATTTATTTTTTTTGTATTCAATTGAATGAAATAATAAAGATATAAAGGTATACTATAATTCCAGTAGGATAACATATGTAATAACGTTAATTTCATCCTTTATACGTCCCACATATGGCATTAACGAATCAAATCACTTTGAGGGGGCAGTAGTCTGCACTTCCTAAAATGAAGATATCGTGTTTACCCATAATGGAAACCATAAAGGTATTCCATAAATGAAAAATACAAAAACATAAGGAAAAAATAAACATATTATATATCATATATAAATATAGTGACATCTTAATGGCCACCATTGAAGGTGTTAAAAGAATGTTGAACAATCATCGTTTCGAGAGGCAGAAATACGCCATCCACGGAAACTGTATGATCTTTAACCATTAGATGTAGGTGTGTATAAGTGTAGATCGGATCCTTTTTATAACAACATCCTAGTATATTTAAGATACTGTATTTGTTACAAAATAAATGAATAAAAATATTTTATGGGGTTGGAGAAGCAAAATAAAACAAAAGGAAACAAGTGAATACATTACCTTTAAATCGGGTAACATCCATTGATTTGAGCTCAAAGGCTTCCTTGGAAAAGATTCTGCCCAAAGTGAGGCATCAAGGAGTTAGAGAGGGATGTGGAGAGACAAAATGGTCAGGGTTTGGCCGAGCCAAATGCTTTGGAAGTGTGGGTAAGGAGGTAGAGGTGGGGGCCTTTTATAAGAGGAGAGGAAGGGCACTCTAGGGAAGGTATAAAATGTAACTTTATTTCCAAATGAGTTTCGGATTTTAATTGTCCCACATTGATGTGTTTAGAGGATAATGTGATAAGGGTTAGAAATAAACCCATCAAATATGTTTTGGACATGTGTAGGTCTTAGATTTTACATTATTTTTCCATTTTATTTAAATCGTTAAATAATGAGGTCATCGCTGCATCATCATGATGTCATAAATAATTTAATTTATATAATGTCTAAAAATTATAAATAAAACTGCTATGATGTATGAAATCATTTTATCATTACAATTAATATTTATAGTCTAAAATATCATTTATGTAGACAAAATTAAAAATATTTTACTTAGGTGATACATTCTTTGTCACATTTAACAATCTTTAAAAATAAAAAGATAAAAAGTCGCTTTCTCACAAAAGTGATTCCATGGGGCCCCCAAGTTTGGCACAAGGAATGCCATGGTCGGCCATGAGTCAACCAGTAGACTTAGGACACATTTTGTGGTCATTTTTATTATTATGATATTATCTTATAATCTTTAACTACCTGATTACTAATTATTCAAGATAATTAAAGATAATTACCGTCGTTAGTATTCATAATATCTAAAAACAAAAGAGTCTTAATTACATAATTTGGACCTTATAATTCCAAATATGTAATTCATTTTACCAAATTCAAAACACATAAATTGAAATAATTAATTCAAAACAACTTCTCGTTGTCAAAACAAATAGCGGGTTTTTTAGAAACAATATTTATGAAAAGTTTGGCACTTGTTTATGCCTAATTCCAAAGTGAAATTAATCCAAATGACCATCATTGAATTACATGGTAAAAATATATTCTAATTACACATTAAAACAAATTATGAAGATAATATAACCATATAATTAAATTATATGAAAAAGCAGTTTTGATGTAAAATGCAGTATTTTTCACTATTCATTGAAAAATGAACATTGTCAGAAAAATACAAAAAATTAACCCAAGGTAAATATCAATGTCCCAATCATAAATAATATGTTTATTTTGAAAAATAGAGCTTATAAAATTTTCAAAAAGTGGATTTAAAAGGGGTTCTCCATCAAAAGGCGGTTAATCGACCTTTTAATGAATATTAGAATGTTTACGCTTAAAAACTGCATTCATTTGCATTTTTAATCCTCTAACATTTATTGTAAAGAGTAAAAATATTTGAAAAAAATATATGATCATTTTTTAGTTAGTTCTGTTCATTCCCATCATTACAACGGCTAGGCGTTAACTACCATTTAAAATAATATTATTTTATTATTACAGTGCAACGTATGATTCCCAAGAAACTCGTTTTTGCGTATTGGGTACTTCATCGAGCATAGAATCCCCTTTAAAGTAATATTAATATTTTATTCACAAATATGGATATATATAAAGATTTCATATTCTTTATTTACCGGGGGTGATACATCCTTCCCCCCTTTTGGGAATTGCGTCCTCACAATTTTAAAATTGAGCTTGGAAACACCCTTGAAAGTCCCACATCGGAACAAGAGTCGGTAAAACAATCACTTTAAAATAAAGAAAGATAAGTACAAAGGTCACCCGAGATAACCCATAGTAGGATTCCAAGTATGAAAATATGGACATAAAGGAAAATAACAAAGGGTCATGTTCTCATGGAGAGTGATAGAAAATATGATTAGGAGAAAGTTGACCACAAGAAAATCACAAACTTGTGATGGGTTAAACTGTATTTGATTCCCCAGTAGGAAAAGTTAATAGACAAAATTTTTGTTTTAAGTTACTTTTTATTGAGGAATATATTCATAAGGAAACATAATCACTTATCATGTTGACTTTCGACTTTTATTATTTTCCTTACACAAACTCATATTTCTCCAAAAGACGAGTATTTAGGAAGACTTGTTCACATTAAGAGTACTATATTCAACTTCTAGAGAATCACCTAATCCACAGAAGAGAACTATATACTTCCCATGTCTTTAGACTTTAACCAAAACCAAAACAAAAAATTTTAGTACAAGATCAGATAATCCAGAAAAGGATAACCTTTAAAGAAAGAAAATCTATTTTTAATCTCCAAAATTTTTCCAACAAAACCCAAAGTTCAACGAGGACCATTCGATAATCAATTTGTCCATAAAATTCTTCAAAGTAAACCATACTAAGATTGAAACCCAAATATTTGAAGGATTTATTCTCATAGTCTTCCAAGTTAAATCGTAACAATTATCTCCAAACAACATAAGTTGCTCTTAAAGTCTCGTATTGAAATGTAATTAACCTAAACACATATCCTCCATGATAGGTTAATAAATTTCCATAGACAACCCAAAATCAGCTTACTATTAATTCCTAAAATCATCTAACTAAAAATAATTAGTGAAAATAACCAGGGACTTCACGTAGTCCAGTAGTAGGCGATAAATACCAGTCGCACTTTGGTTGTGGGTTCGATTCCCGCAGCTTTGTCCGACGTGACGGGTTGTCACCTGGTCTGGGTGTTTTCCTTTATCCAAAACTATATAATTTTAAAACATTCCCCAAAACAATATAAAATCATCAAAAATGATCATCAAATATTTTAACCTCAAGTTTATCTAATACCTTTCATTTTCCAGCATATCATATAATAACCCAAAATTACCTCAAAAGTAAGGATCATATAAACTCTAATGATTACCTTTATAATTATTACCTGAACTTCCACATCAATTGGTCATCTCGTACATGATGAATTACAGAACATACCATGGTTCAAGTGGTTGATCATGACTCCTTGATAGTTGGTTTAGAACAACCACGAGTTTCCTCATTGAATCCCCCATTTTATCTAGTATCTTAAACAGAGAACCACCACAGTTTCCTTCAAACCTGTTGTCTCTTTGGTGCCTGATAGATCCATACATTCACTAAAAATAGAAAGGTCAGTGTGAGTATATCAACAAAACCATCATGTACTAATGAGGAAGATAAACACTAATATATACTTACTCATTCACTTTATCTAAATCTAGGACCCTTTCTGAAACCTAACCGTTATGGTAATGTCACTTATGCTTAGAGGATACCCTAACCTCTTAAGTTATCTAAACCGACCTTTGATACCAACTATAAGTCATCGACCTTAAACCTTACTTAATATTGAATTAAATGAATAATTCACATTGAGGATATTTTCAGGTTTAGAGTTTTTGATAATTAGGACATAACTATAACATCTCAAAAGATTACAAAGTAGAAACTTCTACTAAGTTTCCATAAAATAAAAACTCTTAAAAAGAAACATGTCTAGTCCCATGTTTTAGGTAGCATGACTTTCCCTTGATCCCATCCTTGACCCTATTCCATGTTAAGTCCTGTGAAAAACATTTCAAAAACATGGGATGAGCATAAAAATCACAGTAAGGGATACACAATGAATGAAAACTGTTAGTTTTTCAAAATAACAAGTAAACCATGTATACTTTATCAAAGTAATACTTTTCACCTTTTCAAAGTAGTAAAAACTCTTCACTGAATAAAAGTTCATTACTTACTCTTCAGTAACCAAAACATTACCATAAAACCCATATAAAGATCACATAACATATAAAGGTAACTTGGGACATAAAAATACTTAAGTGGAATAACCATACGGTCGACATCCACACATACTTAGTGGAATAGCCATACGGCCGACTTCCACACATACTTAATAGAATAGCCATACGGCCGACTTCCATACCCAATGCATTGGAGGTTAAAACGTAACCACTCGTCTTGGTATTCACGACACCACCCGTCATATGGTTTATCACGTAACCACCCGTAAAATGTCCAAGTACCATAATTACAGATAAAATATTGAAAATATAAACATTTCAATAAAAACAATTCATTTTCAATCACAATAAGTAATTCCCAGATATTGAATTAATCAATCCATTTTCAAAAACCATTTAAAAGAGATTTTTGAATCAAAGTGTCCCATACCACTATGAAGCTTTTAATAGAATTATAATTTTAATACATTAATGTCCATATAAATAAATACTGAAAACCATTTCGAAAAAATGGAAATTTAAGATAATTATTTAGAAGAATAAATCTTTAAAACATTTAAAATGATATTTTTGTAAAACAGTTTTTAACAAAATGAGAGACTCTTGAATACAAATAATAGCGGAATAACATTTAATCTGGACTTTATAATATCATGAGAATAAAGGGATTCATGATATAATATGTCAAAGGACAGTATACACACTATATAAGAGTGAATTGGTTCATAAAAACAATGAAGTCTCAAAAGAAATGTAAAATGAGATGAAATCCATTATAAAGATGGTATCCTTAAATTAAGGATAAATCAATCTCATAATTATGTGTGACAAATATAAATACACCCAATATAAGTGGATATTAAGTGTAAAACAATCAAAGTTTATTCAAAAATATTCAAAAGATGGCATATTCAATAACTACATGTTGAACCCAAAGAAATCGAAATTGGGTTAAGAAGTTCCCTTGGTAAAACTCGACAGCCTATCGGCATCACATAAAATTTTACAAAAAAGGGTTGATGAGAGAGATAAAAGGGATCTAATCACTTGGAAATAAAATTTACATAAATAAGGATATAGAAAAACATACACCAACATAATATTATGTGAATTAAAATACATAACAAAATAAGTCTTTTAAAAAAAGGTGGGTGAAAGGTCCCCTTACCGAGTTGGGTAACTTTCGAAATGTACACCCCATGGATGAAGGGTCATACAATGAAGATTTGAATACCCATAAATGAAATTATACTACACAAAGTGTATAATAATGGGTAGTATATACACCACTCAATGTAAATTGTGGAAAATGTAGCATAAATCTCACGGGAATTGAAGTGAGATGAAAAATCCCTTACGAAAACTCGGCAGCCTAACGGCGCCACTTAAAACATCAAAAATGGATTGATGAGAGGAAATAAGGTCTCTCATCATATCAACATAAAGTTTACAGAAAGAGGAATACAAAATAACATCCCCCAACAAAACAAAGAGGATCTTAAAAGAAGTGACATAAAGGAGAGTACTTAAAAAGAAAGAGAGAGGTTGGATCTCTTACGAAAATTCGGCAGCCTAACGGTGCCACTAAAAACATCCAAAATGGATTGATGAGAGGGAATAGGGACTCTCATAATATGAACATAAAAATTACAGTAAGATTAATATAAAAGAACATACCAATCACAATAAATATGAGCTTATAAGGAATGACATAAAAGAGTGTACTTAAAAAAGAAAGAGAGGAGTATGATCCCTTACCACGTGTCCGACCTGACTCGATCGTTCATTAATCTCCTGAATAATAAAATTTGGTCAATTTATAATTGCATGAGGACCTAATTTAAATATTATTATTCAGTTCATATCACATATTATAATGTTATAATAATTGGTTAATAAAGTGAGTTCGTATCAGATGTTTTTGTCGATGTTCAATACATGAGTAAAACTTGAACTTGTTGGAAAAGAATTTTTCATGTAGTTATAGGGAAATCATCTCCAGAATAGTATTTATGTTTTAATTATCATATATATCCAGTATATATTCATTTTATACTATTCCATAGCATTTGGAGATAAAAAATTAAATGCACCGTTCATGGAGACGGTTGGTCGTACGTACGCATAAACGTTACTTTCATTTTTTTGCCATATTAATGGAATTAAAACAAAATGAGAGATATATATATATTATAATTCCAGAATTATACCCATAATTTAGATGTAATATATTAAATATATATCCATTATATATATGTACTTATAATAGTACATAACATTTGGAGATAAGAAATGAAATGTACCGTTCATGGAGACAGTAAGCCGTACGTACGCATGAACGCTACTTTCATTTCTTTTTTTTTGTATTAAATTGAATAAAATAATAAATATATAAAGTTATAATATAATTAAAGTATTATAACATATGTAATACCATTAATTCAATTTTTTATACATCCCACATATGGCATTAACGACTCAAATCACTTTGAGGGGGCGGTAGTCCGCACTTACTAAAATGAAGATATCGCAGTTACCCATAATAGAAACCATAAAAGTATGCCATAAATGAAAAATACAGAACTTTAAGTAAAATATAAACATATTATATATCATATATAAATATAGTGACATCTTAATGGCCACCTTTTGATGTGTTAAAAGAATATTGAACAATCATCGTTTCGGGAGGCAGAAATTCGCCATCCACGGAAACAGTATGTTCTTTAACCATAAGATGTAGGTGTGTGTAAGTGTAGCTCAAATAATTCTTATAAAAACATCCTAGTATATTGATGATACTGGGTTTTTTATAAAATAAATGAATAAAAAGAGTTTAGGGGGTTGGAGAAGCAAAATAAAACAAAAGGACACAAGTGAAGACATTACCTTTAAATCGGGTAACTTCCTTTGATTTGAGCTCAAAGGCTTCCTTGGAAAAGATAATGCCCAAATTGAGGCTTCAAGGAGTTATAGAGGGATTTTTAGAGACAAAAGGGGCAGGGTTTGGCCGAGCCAAAGGCTTTGGAAGTGTGGGTAAGGAGGTAGAGGTGGGGGCCTTTTATAAGAGTAGAGTAGGGGAACTCTTGGAAAGGTATAAAATGTAACTGTATTTTCAAATGAGTTTCGGATTTTAATGGTCCCACATTGATGTGTTTCGAGGATAAGGTGATAAGGGTACGAAATAAACCCATCCAATATGTTTTGGACATGTGTATGTCTGAGAGTTTTCATTATCTTTCCATTTTATTTAAATCGTTAAATAATGAGGTCATCGATGCATCATCATGATGTCATAAATATTTTAATTTATTTAATGTCTAAAAATTATAAGAAAAATTACTATGATGTAGGAAATATTTTTAGGTTTCCAATGAATATTTATAGTCTAAATGATCATTTATGTAGACAAAATTAAAAATATTTTACTTAGGTGATACATTCTTTGTTACATTTAACAATCTTTAAAAATAAAAAGATAAAAAGTCACTTTCTCACAAAAGTGATTCCATGGGGCCCCCAAGTTTGGCACAAGGCATCCCATGGTCAGCCATGAGACAACCAGTAGTCTTAGGACACATTTTGTGGTCATTTTGTATTATTATGATATTATCTTATTATCTTTAACTACACGATTACTCATTGATCAAGATAATTAAAGACAATTACCGTCATTACTATTCATAATGTCAAAAAACAAAAGAGTCATAATTAAATAATTTTGACCTTATGATTCCAAATATGTAACTAATTTTACCAAATTAAAAACACATAAATTGAAATAATTAATTTAAAAAAACTTCCCGTTGTCAAAACAAATAGCGGGTTGTTTTAGAAACAATATTTATGAAAAGTTTGGCACGGGTTTATGCCTAATTCCAAAGTGAAATTAATCCCAATGACCATAATTGAATTACATGGTAAAAATATATTCTAATTACACTTTAAAACAAATTGATAAGATAATATAACCATATAATTAAATTATATGAAAAAGCAGTTTTGATGTAAAATGCTGTATTTTTCACTATTCATTGAAAAATGAACATTGTCAGAAAAATATCAAAAATCAACCCAAGGTAAATTTCAATGTCCCAATCATAAATAATATGTTTATTTTAAAAAATAGAGCTTATAAAATTTCCAAAAAGTGGATTTAAAATGGGTTCACCATCAAAAGGCGGTTAATCAACATTTTAAAGAATATTAGAATGTTTACGCTTAAAAACTTGATTTATTTGCATTTTTAATCCTCTAACATTTATTGTAATGAGTAAAAATATTTGACAAACATATATAATAATTTTTTAGTTAGTTCTGTTCATTCCCGCCATTACAACGGCTAGGCATTAACTACCATTTAAAATAATATTATTTTATAATTGGAGTGCAACGTAAGATTCCCAAGAAACACGTTGTTGCGTATTGGGTACGCCAACGAGCATACAATCCCCTTTAAAGTAAAATTAATATTTTATTCACAAATATGGGTAAATATAAAGATTTCATATTCTTTATTTACCTGGGGTGTTACACTCAGTATGGTTAAAAAATATAACAGAACCAATAATCATAAACAACTAGGCATGGTTAATATCTAATAATGAATGTCATTAAATAAAAAACATAAACATAATTTGGAAGGAATTGATGCTTTTCAAAAATAATTCCATAATAACATGAGACTAAATCATTGCCATGAATACTATACTAGTCAATTAATCACAAGGATAATCGATAATTATTATAATAATTTGGTAATTCACAATTTCGAACATCAAAAACATTCCCTCAAGGCCTTGTCTAAGAAAACTAAAAATAAATTGTTAAAGTATTGCCGAAATCCATATCGTTTTTGTATCATCAAAACAATAAATGTATTTATGGTCTATAACAAGCCCTTCCCTTCACATATTAAGTCCAATTAATTATTTATATTAATGGGGTGATTATTAAACAACATATAGCTATATATCTCTGACCAGTAAACATAATAACTACCCATTCTGAGAAACATAGTTAATGGTATCAAGATTGCACATCCATATTCAAAATGACCAATAACAAGTTCATAAAATATGGTATATGACATCATAAAATAAATTTCAAAATTAATAATATGATTCAACATATAGTGTCTGAATAATTTAAAATTCCCTAAAAATTTATCGAGGAATTATTAAGAGAAATACCCATTTTATTTTACAATGATGAGTTCTTTTTTAGAAACATTTGTATTTGTAATAAAATTAGAGTGTAAAACGTATATCCAAAAATAAAAAATGAAGGTATAGTAAAATGATATTTTAGGCATACATTATTACCAATTAAATGAAAATCATGTAAAAGTAGAATTTAAAAAACTTTATAAATGAGCCGCTTTAGTGCAGTTTAAGGGAAAATACTAGTGATAAAATAAAACATATAAATAAAAAAATTCTAATAAAACCAAAAAAATTAAAAAAAATTGTTCTTCAGGATAAGATTTATGGTTTTTTAAAAATAATGGTGTCTTTGAAAACATTTTGGAGTGTACATGAAGATAGGTTAGAAATCAGAAAGTTAAATTTAATCAGGATTGTTTATCATGATGAATTGAGAAGGGAGCCATTTTAAAACATGTATCTCCACATAAAAGAAAGATGAAATTATATGGATAAAATATTTTGGAATACAAACATAGAATTTGGAATAATTATATAAAAATAATGAATAATTATGTTGGGGTAAAGAGATTATAATCATAACCTGAAAAAATGTAGGTTTAGGGAGAATCTTTTACCTATTGTCTGAAATTGTTTTTCACTTGAAATTAATTTCTAGATAATAAATTTATATTTATATTTAATTTATTCCACAACCTATTAAAAATTTATATTTTTTATTATGATTTTATTGATTTCATTTATAGTCTTTTTAGTGAGTTATACGATTCAGTTTCATTATTCAGAACTATTTGTTTCATCGGTTATCATGATTGGTTTACTTGTATAAATGTGAAAATGATTATTTGAAATGGGAATAATTATCTATAATTGAAATTATATGTAATTAGTGAACGTAAATTTTTTTTAATGGTCTTATATAACATTTTTTCTGATATGAGGAAGATTCGTTAGAAAAAATGTGACTGATAATCTTTTAGATTACTTTTGAAATTTTGCAGTCATCACACACAAGTTTTGACTTATGAATTCATATTTTGTATATATAATGGATAATTAATATTAAATATTTTTATTGAATATATTAAAGTCATTTTTAACCATAAAAATGGTTCTATTTCCACCCTTGATGGAGGAATTTAATAACAAAAACTCATCATCCATGAATGTGGTATATTGGTACCTCACGAATAATGTTTTCATTTTTAGAATTAAAAGTGGAAGAAAAAATTAAATATTATTTATATAAAATTATCATAAATAAAAATAAAGTATATATAATATATATAATTTATCATGAATTTTTGGATTTACCATGTAAGTAAAATATAAGAAAATAACAGAAACTTAATGATAATTAAAAGAACGAAAGTGGATTTTACATCTTGAATTCATATCGATAAGAAACTCTTTAAGCACTATTAAAATGGAAAATTAGTGAGACCAGAAATACCATTACACAGTGGAATGGTTATCATGAGGAGATGGTTAGAATATAAGAAACCTTCAGGGCTTTTGAAGTGTGAGGAGAAGAGGTGGTGAGGGGTGGTATATTTATTGCTGAATAGGGGTCTTTTTTATTTTTTTACTCATTAATTTATTATTTTGGGTAAAAAATATAAGTAGATGTAAAATTATCACAAAAATAAATTAACATATTTGACTATAGTTTTATGTAATGGGATTAAATCATCCATAAAACACCTATGACTAAATAATTTATGTATTTGATAAATACCCAAAATTACCATATTTCATTATTCAACGAACATTCAAATATTTTTTATTAATATAAAAAATTCATCCTGAACATTTTTTGATGTTTATAATTCAAAAAATAGACACTATATTATATTAAAATTTTTATAAATTTGAGAAAATTAAATTTTTAAATGAATTCATCATTTATAAGAAAAATAATGATTTTTAAATTATAATTGTTTATATGTCAGTTTGAAAAATTAATTAATGTATCATAAAGTTACCATACAATAATAAGACTATAAAATATTATTATATTAATATATTTTATGAAAATATATTTTTTTGAATCATTATTTTAATTATAAAATTTTAAATAATTATTTCTGTTTCACAAAAATGTGAGCACATTATTTATGATTTTTAAAACATTTATTTACATATTTAAGGATATTAATATAATATATTTTCGTTTATAAGATTCAAAAATTTTATTTATAATTTATTTGTAATGTTAATATTCTATTGGTCATAATAATTTTTATGGTCACGTTACTATTTAAACTATTATATTTAATAGTGTGTTATCATATTAAACTCTGTGTTTCTTGAAACCTAAACTATCAAAAATTCTAAATTTTAAAGGATACATACCATAATATCATGTGGTGTTAAATTCATGTCAATTAATCCTTGAATTGTTTATTTTTCAGGATTTTTTTCTATGTACATCACATATTATCAATTGATTACTGAAAATAACATAGTTTTCCGTGCCTAACCCGGCCCTTCGACTACACCTGAAAATTAAAATTGGTATACAAGTGGTCACATGGTTTATTTAAAACACTTATTTACACTTTAAATGAATGGTATGAATTTTTAGTTTCATTAAAATAGTATATACTCATTCTTTTAATTTGAAAAAAAATTACTTCCTTTCTTTATTCAATCTAGAAAAACCTATAAAATCATTAAAATAAAATAAAAAAACAACTAAAAATCCAAATAGTGATACCAAGAATTTATGTCACATATTATAAGACTAAATATCATGTACTCACACTCATTACCTTGAACCATGTATATGGAATGTATCTTTAATAGTTATAGAATTAGACTAATGTTATTAGATCAAATATGATAAAATCATATCTACTAGTGTAAAGACTAGTTGAATAGAATTTTAAGAACTAAATGTTTTTTAACTCATATACATGATACATAGTTTTTCTGTTATTATATTAGAGAACAAAGAAGATTCATGTTTGTTGTGTATCTACTACACAATACATGTTATACATAGTGGTGAAACATTGATTCCACACATATCTTAGGAATATTATATGTCACATACCTCATTCACTTCCCTCGAAGGGGAACATGCCCTATCATCATTCAAATTCTTCACATGTAGAAGGAAAAGACCATACCTCATGTAAACCTACATATTCTGTATAGTCTTCTTCATTTTATGGTTTAAATTTTACAACAATAGAATAATTAATTATATGATTAATTTTATTTTTATGTGTTTCTTGTGTCATATATTTGATAGTACACACCATGTCATAGATTTTATTTATTTTATATATTATTATTATAATAATATTATAAATCTAGATTTTGTTAGTTTTATTATCTTATATTTTTATGTGGGATCATTCACAACATATCCTATAATGATGTTTATGGTAGATACATAGTGAATTCACGATAAAAAGGGCCATTCGAGTTATTTTATAAGAGTTCATATTGTATCCTCTAAGTACACATGTATACGTTACTAATTTTATATACAATTAATTTTTTAACTTGTTTCAAATTATAGAATAGTGAAATTCATGGATGCGTGGATGGATCTAAAATGATGGGATTAATTATATTTAATCATGATATTTTATCATCAATAAATAAAGAATCGAATAAAATGAAAACTAGAGTGAAAAGTTTTGTGCATTGAATTTCATTTGGATGACAATGATATTAGATTGTACCTATGTAATTTTTTTGTTGTCATTTTATTTATTAATAATTAAATTAAAATAATTCTTAATTATGATCAAATCGTCATAATTATATAAGTATCTGTGTTCTCATAGTTTATTTTATGTAAACACCCATTATCGAATCCATTAAGTCCTTTCACTAGCTTGTGTGTGAATGATTATGTATGTATGGATCTCCAAAGTGCGATGAGAAAGTATGAGTCATAGAGATGAGGAAAAACCAATCATGGAGATAAATAAGATACATGGTGGACTATAATAACACAAATGAGGCCTTAGTTAAAGTTTCATTCCCCTAGGGTAAAGGGTTTGCTTATCATCTGATAGACAATCATTCAATTAAGGAACATCATTATCCTGCCACTAAGATTTATTCATATCAATTTCATGGTTGATTATTTTCACGACCCCCTCCCACCAAAGATGCCCCTCCTGAGATGGAAATGGTGAAAGAGAGATAATGACCCCTGAGTCCTGCCTCTAGTAGGCCATGGGGTCATGACTAGCACCAAGGGTATTAGTTTTCACAAATATGGGAGGCATTACCCTTTTTATTATTTAATATCGGGAAATAGGATGAGTCATACCCCAAAAGAAAAGAACAAGTAAATTGAAATAAACCCAAACCAATTCCACATGCATGTTTAAACAATTTTGAAACAAGGTACAAGTACAAGAAAGCACAAAAGTACAACACCAAAAGAAACAAGAGTACAACAACTACAACAAATCCAACTGTCCCGACTAGTAGGGTCTCGCACGGACCTGGTAGTCCTCCTGGAAACATTAAAGTAAACGTAGGGTGAGAATACAAGTATACTTATTAGTGAAACCTAAAGCTCTCGTGCACAAGTGGGGAGACATCCTAATGTCCAGTGAGAACAATAGAGGAAACCAAGACCTAACAAGGAATTCTATCCACCCAACCTCACCAGCCACGCTCACCAAAAACCCAAACAATAGGTAGTGGTATATAAGAACAAGAGTATTGGGTATGCCGAACCATTTCTCACTAGTTAGCTGCTCTTTCTAACAGCGAACTTCCTAAAGCTACCACACTATTCCCTCCCGCACACACCTGGGCCTTAAGATCCACAAAACCCGCCCACACACACCTGGTCCTCACAACCACACATCCCTCCCACACACACCTGGGCCTCACAACCACGTATCCCTCACACAAACACCTAGGCCTCACAACCACTCATTCCGCCCACACACACCTGGGTCCCACAACCACACATCCCGCACACACACACTTGGGCCTCACAACCACACATCCCGCCCCCACACACCTGGGCGTCATCCCGAAGATTCTTGGGAAAAAAGTAAACCTCCCTGAAGAGTCATGGGATAAACCACCCCAATCGAAAAATACCTGAGGGGTCTTTGGTGTAAGGTCACCTCAAGCCATCACAACCTATGGAAGAAGGAGCAAGAAGGAGCTGGTAACTAAGGGGAAAACACCCTCTCCCATGAAATGGGAGTGTTCGACACTAAGTTCTCAACATGGGTGTGGTGTGACAAATCACAAAGATACAGATACATATATATATATACCAAACTCATATCCCAACCTATGGCTTCTAAACAGAGAAACTGAGCACGTGCCTCGACACTACTACTACGAAGCATGCATACAACAAACAAACCCAACCCCATTTAGGTTATCACGTATCAACAGAATTATTTTATTAGTTCCTTAACTACTGGGAAAATAACCGCAACTAATCATATCAATCATTCGTACAACATATTCCTTCCATCCAAAAATCATGTTAAGAAAACAAAAGCAACACAAAAAGTCCCTCCTTATTTACCAACACCATTTATTATTATTCCCATTCCATTACCATGCCCCACCATTCATTAACTATTACACTTTTATTTATTATTCACAACCCATAGTTCGTTCACATTCAAACACATCCCTGAAGCCCCGCTACCAACCAAAATAACCACAACACACCAAAACACCTACATCATCATCCCTTGATACCTTTTACCGCAGCCCCACTTCCCATCACCAACATAGCAATCACACCAACCCACAACCATGAAACCGCAACCCCACTACTCACCCAATCCACAACACCCACAAAACACCCCCATCACACACCATGTAACCATTCCAACACCCACATGTTCATTATTCCATTTTGTTCATCCGGGGTGATCACACAAGGGTTCCGAATTTTAATCAGCTAACTATACATGATTAACCAAATTCCACATTCCATAAGGTTCCATTCACAAAAATGGTCTAGAAAGATAGGGTAATAATTAATTTCACAAGAAAAGGCCCCCAACGACTGTGATTTTTAGTAGGCATAAGCCTATTCACAACATAATATCACATTATATAAATAAAGATAAACATAACAACTTTCCCCATACCCGTTCTATTTCAGTAATTATATTTATTTATTGGTTCAACTGTTTCTTGTGAAATAAAGAGGACACCCATCCCATATGATGCAAAAATTAAAGAGACGTTGGCAAAATCCCTACCTCAACAGGTTCTGATAACAATGCTCCCCTAGATCACCTTTAGAAGACATCTGTTGGCATCCGTCACTTATGTCAAATCCGGGAAAAACCTCCTAGGGTGGATGCTGGGAAGGAAAGGCTGAAGGGAAGAAAACATATCCAAGCTAAGAAATTCTTCCTTGTCGTTATGATCTCCTGGCCTCTAACAGATTGTAAATCGGAGGTCAGACAGAGAAGTTATGGAAGAAAATAGCATGGAGTCTCTCTCAGTAGAGCTCTGCTTGAGGGAAAGGGGAGGAGAGGAGTGATTTGAAATGTAAGAGAGGACCCCTCCTTTTATAGGAGTGGAAAACTAAAGTACACAGCGTGTAATTTATGGTACACGGCATGTATTTGGCCATTTCACATGGTCGGCACGTGACTTCCAACACGGCCTTCAATGCGGCACATGGCCGTTGACTGGCCAACACACAATTTGAAGGTAACGCATATGCGGGGAGAAATTACACGATGTGTAGTATGGGCTACATGGTGTGTACCCATTTATTTCACACGGCAAGGACACGACTTCAACACGACACACAGCTGTTAACTGGTCAACACACGGTTAGAAGGTAACACATACGTGTGGAGACACTACACGACGTGTAGAATGGGCTACATGGTGTGTACCCATTTATTTCACATGGCAAGGACACAGCTTCAACACGGGGTATACCCGTCAAGGTGGTACACGACGTGTACTCAAACCACACGGTGTGTAGTTACAAAATTCGGAAAAGTGTGGGAAAATTCTCTTTTACCCTCTAGAACTCTTCATGACCTTATTCTCGTCAAAGGAATGGGCCGGAGAAGTCTAGGACATTACATCAGACATCTCTTATAATATTCTCATCCCCGAGAATTCAAAACCAACCCAGGGGAACCCAACGAGATTCCTCTTAGGGCTCTCATTATAACAGGAACCCAACCAAAAACCCTAATTATAGGTGTTAGGAATTCCTTCTCCTACGTCAGGATATTATCCGCTTTAGGTGACAGGGATTATCCTGCATGGGTTTAATATCATCCGCATCAATGCTTCTCGATTGAGGATTGGGTCTTCCCACTTCCATATATTAGGATTTTCCGACTTACACTACCCCCAACACCGTACAAACAACACACTGCCTAAACACATGGCTTGTGGAATTCCTTCTCCCATGTCAAGATATTATCCCCTTTAGGTGGCACTGACTCACTCGCACGGGTTTAATCGCATATGCTTTAATGCACCTCGATTAAGGATCAGGTTTTCCCTTTCCCCACATATCCGGACACGTTACACACTTCCAGAGAACAGGGAAACAAAACATCTCACAACCAACATGCCAAGAATTATGTATATCAAAGGTACAGAGCATAACATCAAAATGAAGCTCAGAAGAACAAAGAAAAACACAAGTCAAAACAACTCTGGGTACTAAGCGTGCATCTGGGCCTCTCACTCCCAAGTGCTATCCTCGAGGCCTCTATGCCTCCACAATACACTAACCAAGGCGATGGTTCGTCCATGGAGCACCTTCTCTTTACGATCCCTGATTCTGACTGGTCGTTCCTCGAAGTTCACATCGTCTCCCATATCCAGCTGTCCCTAGTCGATAACGTGAGAGTCGTCGTGTAAGTACCGACGAAGCTGGGATACGTAGAAGATGTCATGAACCATCTCCAACTGAAGTGGTAGGGCCAGCTGATATGACACCTCGCCGACTCGCCTCAGCACCTTAAAAGATCTGATGAACCAAATGGTGATCTTACTCCCCTTCCCAAACCTCCACTTCCCTCATCGAGGGGAAACCTTCAAGAACACATGATCTACTACCTCAAACTCCAAGGGCATCCTTCGACGATCAGCAGAAGACATATGTCGGTCCTGAGCTGCTTTCATCCTCTCACACACAAGCTGAACATTCTCCATGGTGCTCTGTACAACCTCTGTCCCAATAGCATCTGTTTCACCAACCTCTGCCCAGAAAATGGGTGAACGACAAGGTCTTCAATACAGATCCTCAAATGGTTCCATGCCAATATTAGAGAGAAAGCTGTTGTTGTAGGAAAACTATAATAAAGGAATGTGTGGTACCCATTATCCTCTGAAATATAGAATGCATGCTCGCAGTATGTCCTCCAACATTTGGATTGTCTGCTATGTCTGCCCATCAGTCTGGGGGTGGAAAGCAGTGCTAAGGTGTAACTGGGTGCCAACAGTATATTGTAACCCCCTCTAGAATCATGAGGTAAACCAAGTATCCCCATTTGAGATGATAGCCTTTGGAACTCCATGAAAATGCACCACCTCATATACGTACCTCTGTGCTAAGGTACTCACCAGGCCCGACTCCTTAATTTCTAAGATGTGAGATGATTTCGTTAGCCGATCCACCATTACCCAGATAGCATCCTAACCACCCTGAGCTCTGGTTAGACCTCTGATGAATTCCATTGATATTTCATCCCACTTCCACTCGAGGACATATAAAGGATGCAACAAACCATTGGGAACAAGATGTTCAACCTTGACTTGATGACACACTAGGAATTTAGCCACAAACTCTGCAACTTCCCATTTCACCCCAGGCCACCTAAACTATTCCCTTAGGCCTCGGTACATTTTTTAAACTCATGGATGTACCGCTATGACTGAGCAATGGAAGTCATGGAGAACTACCTCATCTAGTGCCTCCGGAACAAAAAAACATCCATGAAAAAGCATCTGATGTCAGTTGTCCTCTGACCATCCTTCTGGAGCATTCTCCTGATCGACATGATCCCGCATTACTTCTGCCTCGGAGTCTCCCCACTGAGACTCTTCAACCTGCTGCAACAGGGAGGACTGCACCGTCATCTGAAACAAACAGCCTCTAACACCCTCTACCCTTGCATCCAAGTGCAAGGCAGCCAACTCTCCCATCGTTTTCCAAGCATCAGCAGATTCTTGAACTACTTCCTTATGCAACTTCCTACTCAGGGCATCAGCCACAACATTTCCCATACCATCAGTGTAAGAGATCTTGATGTCATAGTCTTGAAGAAACTCGTCCCATCTCCGCTGACGTAAGTTCATGTCACACTAGGAGAAGATATAACGCAAGCTATTTTGATCCGAGAAGACCACAAAGTGCTCCCCAAAGAGGTAATGTTTCTACAACATCAGCGCAAACACTAATGTTGCAAGCACTAGGTCATTGGTGGAATAGTTAAACTCATGAGGGCACAACTGCCTATACCAATAGTAGATCACTCCCTTCTTCTGCATCAGCACGCACCCTAAACCAAGGCCAGAAGCATCAAAAAACACTTCATACAACAACCATTCCTCTAGAAACCTAAGTACCGGAGCACTGACCAACTTCTCCTTTAGGTAGTCGAAAGAATTATCACACTGCTCGCTCCATAGGAATACTTGGTTCTTCCTAGTCAATGCTGTCAATGTAGCAGCAACTCGAGAGAAGTCTGAAATGAATCAACGATAATAACCTGACAACCCTAGGAAACTACGAACTTCCACCACACTCTTGGGTTTCTCCCATGAAAAAATTCCCTCCACCTTCGACGGGTCCACTGAAACTCCATGCTGAGACACCACGTGCCCAAGGAAGTGTACTTATTGCATCAAGAACTTACACATCGACAATTTCCCATAAAGCTGGTGGTGTCGAAGGACTTCCAAGACTGCCATGACATGCTCAACGTGCTCCTCCTCTAAACATGAGTAGATCAGGATGTCATCGACAAACAAAACAACGAACCGGACTAGAAACTCTCGAAAGACAAAGTTCATAAGTCCCATGAACAAAGCTGGTGCATTCATAACTCCAAATGGCATCACTACAAAATCGAAGTTCCCATACCTGCACCTGAAAGCCGTCTTCGATATGTCACTATCCTTTACCCTCAGCTGATGATATCCAGATCGTAGATAAATCATAGAAAACCATCCTACTCCCCTCATCTGTTCGAAGAGACCATCTATCCATGGATGGGGGTAACGATTCTTGACCATTACCTGATTTTACCTTTAGTGGTCTATGCATAGCCTGAGACCACCATCTTCCTTCATCACGAACAAAACTGGAGCACCCCATGGAGACAGACATGGTCGAACAAAAACTTTCTCCATCAGATCATCAATCTGAATCCTCAACTCCCGCAACTCCGAAGGTTCCATCTGATAAGGGGAAATTGAAATCAGATGGACACCAGGCTGTAAGTCTATCTTGAACTCAACGTCACGTCGGGGGGGGGGGGGGGGTAGAGTCACAACCTCCTTAGAAAAATCATTGAGGAACTCCCCAAAAACCTCTGGGCATCCATCATCTCTGTATCAGCTGAATCCACGGATAACCCGCCTGACAAGGAAAATATAGGCTTCACATGCCGGCTTCCCACATGATAGATCCTCTCGCCAACAAAATATACACACTTCCTATCCTCGTCAGAGAACACGACTCTTCTTCGGATGCAATCAATAACGGTACTAACATAAAAAAACCAGTCGATGCCTAGGATGAAATTTTATGGGTTCACTTGTAGCAAAAGAATGTCCCCACTAGATCGATATGGTCCCAACGTCAGCCCACATCCCCAGCAAACACAAGATACATTGGTCTGGCCTCCAGCTGGTGTACTCAGAACCAGTGGTACAGAAATCCTCTCTACGTCTAGTCCCAAAACATGGGCTAGACTAGGTGCAATAAAAAATTGTGATGCTCCTGAATCGAACAAAGCAGAAATGAGTGTGTTGAACAAACAAATCGTACCTCACACCACCTTTGGTCCTGCCAGAGCTGCCAACTCTGCTGTGTGCATCTGTCCACGCCCAGCGCCTCTGCCTCTCGGATGTCGACCACCTCCTCGAACACGCCCAGGTCGAGGTCCCTAAGGAGCTCCCTGAGGTCGGCCTCCTCCTAAAAAGTATCCCTCAGAGGAGCAGTGTCATGCTGCTGCTGAAAGGGCCTCTCCGGCAACTGGAGCTGCTGAGGCGGGCACTGAACCTGCCCACCTCCACCGTACTGAGATAAGGTCGGGCACCGAGTCTAAATGTGCCAGAAACTTCCACAAGAGAAACACTTTGGTCATGGGCTCGTGAAAAAGGGACGATGAACTGATGATCTGAACAGGAACTGCTGGGGCCTGCTCCCGACTGGCCTGAATCTGGAAGGTCCCGTCGTAGGAGACCTGCTGCTGACTGCCTTCCCCTTCGACGAAATTGGCTAGATCCCCTCACGCGGTGAACCTCCCGACAAGTTCATCCTCTATACGACTTATTCCTTCTTCTGTACTCCTAAGTACATCGGAAGGGTGAAGGGGGTGACAGCATACTGGAGCGAAGGATGAAGAGCCTCCTCCAAACGTCTCGCCCGAGACTCCTCATCCGGAAAGTGTTTTGGAAAAAAGCGTAGGAGATCCTTGAACTTGATCCCCAACTCTCGTACAGACATACTCCCCTACTGGAGGGAGAGTAACTCAGGTCGCTTATCTTCCTTGATAATTGAAGAAAGGAATTACTCTCGGAACTCCTTCTCAAATTCAGCCCACGAAACCACTGCCTCTATCCTCTCTCAGAGGTTGAGCATCCACCACTGACGTGCCGCACCACTCGGCTGACTGACTACTAGGAGAACCCAGTACTCCCTCAGAGCATGGATCAAAGTAAAAGCGATCTCTAGATCCTCCATCCACCCCTCCCTCTCCATATCCAAAGTACTACCCTCGTACATCTTGAGGGTTTTCTGCTGGAAAGAACGGAGAGTATTCTTCCACTGGCTATCTTCCTCCTCTCGGTCAATCCTCAACTGATCGACCGCCTAAATCTGTTGGGCCTCAGCCATCTAAGTCACCCAGGGAAGACGTCCAGGTGCCATAGCAGTACAGTAAACAAAGATAGCCTAAGCCCAAGTACCTATGAAACTCTCAGGGTTTCATTTTATCATTTTATTATAATTTCATTCACAGAACACCAAAATCATATAAAAACACAATCATGATGATGCATGTAACATTACTAGGATATCTTCCCTAAAATCAATGTAGTCTCACTTGGTTGTTCGGTAGGGTCAGACTCCTTGCATCGGATCACGGGGGGCCCAAAAATCATGTGTCCTAGCCGGTCTTCCCTGGCCTATGTCACGCACCAAGATCAGCTAACACTATAGCACTAATATCCCATGTAATCCTCACTGTGCCTAAATCCAAACTCCATCCTATCTCTCAACCAGCACCTATGATACCATTCTGTCACGACCCCCTCCCACCAAAGATTACCCTCCTAAGCTGGTAATGGTGAAAGAGAGACAATGACCCCCGAGTCCCGCCTCCAGTACGCCCCAGGGTGGCGACTAGCACAAAGGGTATGAGTTTTCACAAATATGGGAGGCATTATCCTTTTTATTATTTAAGATCAGGAAATAGAATGAGTCAAACACAAAAATTAAAGAACAAGTAAATGCAAATAAACCCAAACCAATCCCACATGTAGGTTTAAACAATTTTGAAACAAGGTTCAAGTACAAGAATGCACAAAAGTACAATACCAAAAGAAACAAGAATACAAAAACTGCAACAACTCCAACTGTCCCAATTAGTATGGTCCCGCACAACCCTGGTAGTCCTCCTGGAAACCTGAAAGTAAACGTAGGGTGATCATACAAGTATAATCATTAGGGACACCTAAATCACTTGTGCACAAGTGGGTAGACATCCAAATGTCCCGTGAGAACAACAGAGAAAACCAAAACCTAACAACGAATTCTATCTACCCAACCTCACCATCCACGCTCACCAAAAACAAAAACAACTGGTAGTAGTATATAAGAATAAGAGTATTGGGTACCCCACACCATTTCCCACTAGTTAGCTTCTCTTCCTAACAGCGAATGACCTGACGCTACCACACTCTTCCCGGCCGCACACACCTGGGCCTCAAGAACCACAGAACCCGCCCACACACACCCGGACCTCACAACCACACACCCCGCCCACACACACCTGGGCCTCACAACCACAGATCCCACCCGCACACACTTGGGCCTCACAACCACACATCTCGCTCGCACACACCTAGGCCTTATCCTGAAGATTCTCGGGAAAAAAGTAAACCTGCCAGATGAGTATTGTGTTAAAAAGCCCCAATAGAAACCTACCTGAAGGATCTTAGCTGTAAGTTCACCTCAATCTATCACAACCTATGGAAGAAGGAGCAGTAAGAAGCTGGTAAATAAGGGGAAAACACCCTCTCCCATGAAATGGGTGTGTTCGGCACTAAGTGCTCAACATGGGTGTGGTGCGAAAAATCACAAAGACACAGATACATATATGTATACCAAACACACACCCCAACCTATGGCTTCTAAATATAGAAACTAGGCATGTGCCTCGACACTGCTACTACGAAGAATGCATACAACAAACAAACCCAACCCCATTTAGGTTTTCAGGTTTCAACAGAATTATTTTTATTAGTTCCTCAACTACTGGGAAAATAACCACAACCAACCATATCAATAGTTCGTAAAACATATTCTTTCCATCCACAATTCAAGTTAGGAAAACACAAGTAACACAAACAAGTCCCTTCTTATCAACCAACCCCATTGATTATTATTCCCGTTCCATTATCATGCCCCACCATTCATTAACTCTTCCACATTTATTTATTATTCACAACCCATAGTTTGTTCACATTCAAACCCATCCCTGCAGCCCCGCTGCCAACCACCATAACCACAACACACCGAAACTCGTACATCATATTCCCTTGATACCATTTACCACAGCCCCGCTACCCATCACCAACATAGTATTCACACCCACCCACTACCAATCCAACCGCAGCCCCGCTACTCACCCGTTCCACAATAACCCACAAAACACCCCCATCACACACCACATAACAAATCCAAAATCCACATGTTAATTATTCCATTTTGTTTAACCGGGGTGATCACACAAGGGTTCCAAATTTTAATCATCCAACTTTACGTGAATAACCAAATTCTAAGTTACATAAGGTTCCATTCAAAAAAACGGTCTAGAAAGATAGGGCATCATTTAATTGCACAAGAAAAGGCCCCCAACGACCGTGATTTTCAGTAGGCATAATCCTATTCACAACATAATAGCACATGATATAAATAAAGATAAACATAACTACTTTCCCCATCCTCGTTCTTAACCAGTTATTATATTTATTTATTGGTTCAACTGTTTCTCATAAAGTTATGTGGACACCCATCCCGCCTGAAGTATAAATTAGAGAGACGATGGTAAAATCCCTACCTCAAGAGGTTTTGATAACAATGCTCTCCCAGATCCGCTTTAGAAGACATCTGTCGGCATCTGTCACTTTTTTCAAATCCCAAAAAAGCTCTTCGGGTGGAAGATGGGAAGGAAAGGTTGAAGGGGAATACAAAAGATCCAAGATCAGAAGTTCTGCCTCATCTTTACAATCTCGTGGTCGCTGATGGATCGTAAATCGGAGCTCGGACGAAGAAGTTATGGAAGATAAAAGTTTGGAGTCTCTCTCAGGAGAGCACTGCTCGAGGGATAGGGGAGGAGAGGAGTGATTTGAAATGGAGGAGAGGACCCCTACTTTTATAGGCATGAAAAACTAAAGTACACAACATGTACTTTATGGTACACGGCATGTATTTGGTCATTTCACATGGTATCCACGCGGCTTCCAACACGGCCTTCAACACGGCACATGGTCGTTGATTGGTCAACACACGGTTTGAAGGCAACGCATGCATGGGGAGACACTATACAATGTGTAGTTGGGATACACGGCGTGTACCCATTTATTTCACATGGAAAGGACACGACTTCAACATGGCACACGACTGTTGACTGGTCATCACTCGGTTTGATTGTAACACATACGCGGGGAGACACTACACGACATGTAGTATGGGCTACACAGCGTGTACCAATTTATTTCACACGGCAAGGACACGACTTCAACACAGGGTATACTCGACAAGGTGGTACACGATGTGTACTCAAACTACATAGAGTGTAGTTAAAAAATTCTGAAATGTGTGGGAAAAGTCACTTCTACCCCCCAGAACACTTCATGACCTTCTTTTCGACAAAGGAATGGGCTGGATAAGTCCGGGACATTACAATTATTTATTTTTATTGTTACTGTTAAATCACATTATTAATGAATTATTATTCATTAAACATAAAATAAACTAAAATAATATTATGAATTAGTTTTATTAGGAAAAATAAAATTAATTAATTAAAATCAACGTAATATTAATAAAGAATGTGATAAAATAATATTAGGGTTTTAAAAATAGGGGTACAAATACATCAACTAAACTATTATATCAATATATTATACAAATTCTTATGTTAGAATCAATCCCAATGTCAAATGTCCCTTTCTAGAAAAAGTGGAGCATATATCAATTATTTAGGATGTTTTACATAGATGTTTTAGGTTTAATAAAAAAAAATTTATTTCAAGGGTTGACTACCCCAAAAATACTAATTTTAACAGAGAGTAAATAGTCCATAGAATAATTCTCTAGGATTTTAGTATATTGGAACCCACTAAAAATAAAGGAACATTAAATTAATGTATTTAGTGAAGAATTACTACAAAACCCCATAAAATAACTTGTTAGGCCAATGTATAGTATGTAAAAGGTGGAATATGGATCCGTTCCACAAGAATATCCATGAAACATTATATTACAAAACTAATGGTGAGGGATATTAGGTTTCAAAATAAATTAAATTTAAAAAATTATTAATCTAATTTTTAATCAAGGAAATTATAATAATCTTCTTTTCAGTTTTAAAAAAATGGAAACCCACATGACATTGAATATACCACTATAATCTATATATGATAATGAAAACTTGAAATCCTACTTCTATTTCCATGAAATTTATAGGCCCTGATAAATTGTACTATTCCATGAAAAAAAACAATAACTACTAAAAACCCACACATGGGGAGTTTGCAACTAAAAATTATAATGGAGAAGAAGTATCCAAATATATTATTCATGATGGTGCTTCTAGTATTGTCCAATGATTCATGTTATAATCTACGTGTAGTCATATTTTAATGAACAAATGAGGATATTAATTCATATAGAATCATATCCCACTTTTGCGATCTTTATCATGAGATGGAATGACATGAGTGATATAGGACCTCCAACACACAATTCACTTTAAATCCTAGAGATTCGGTTCATGTTTTTTTTCATGTGCCTAAGATGATTGGCTACAGAAACTCTTAGACATCATATGATTTAAGATCTCATATGAGTTGAGATTATATCTCATTTTATCATCACTACCTGAAGCCTTCTCCAATTTCATTATGAATGACAATATGATCAATAGTGATAACACTCTTTTATTAAATATTAATATTTTTTTTCACGTTGTTAAGAACATGTTGTGTCAAAAACATATGGTAATTTTGGTGATGATGAAAAATATGAAAAATTAAATGGCTCTAAGTGTAAATGTTTTATTATTATTATGACATGGGATTCACTAGGAATAAAGGAATTGGTACGGAAACTAATATGAAAATTGGAAACCTTAATCATTATTTCATATATAAATATATATATTTACATATATTTCTATCCAATTTCATATTGGTTTTCGAAATCCAATAGATAGAAGATCTATAAGACCCTATAGGGAGTTACAATGATCTAGATTATTTAGTCTTACCATCATCTCTCAATCCATAAAATTAAATCATAAAATAATTCATCCTTGAGGATAATTATTTTGTGATCAACCATGAAATATTCAAGAAATTGGGATCATATATGATATAAAATTTTGATTCTTTTGTGATTTTCATATATTTTTGTGCATTTTTTGGTTACTAATAGAGAGATTATGATCTTGGATCCTATAACACAATAAAATCATCATGATATTGAGTCAACAATATCACCATAGAAGAAATAATTACATGTTCATGTAATTATATATCTTTATAAAAAATAATTTTATATTTCATGTGTTGATCCTCCTCTTATAGTTCCAGCATTCATATAAATTAAACCTTGAATTAATTCCATTGGTCATGAATTTTTTTGTTGACATCTTAGAATATGAAATATTTATGAAAAAATATATAATATAGACTTGATCAATCATGTGATTCTATTGGGATAAGAACATATATTTTACACATTTTCACAATTGTTGCTAATTATTAGTGTTGTTATTGAGGATAACCTATTTGTACAGTGATTACTATCAAAATTAACCATTATGAAAAGTTATTCAAATAAATATAAAGAAAATATATCTTTTTTTCAAATAAGATAATGGAAGTGAATTTCCACATAGATAACTGGGGGTGCAATATATGTTGGTATTGAAATTGTATTTCATGTGATTTTATAGGTGTGAAAACATTATTGTTGTTTATTATGTAGTTTTAAGAAGATGTTTCATGTTGTGAGGTGCTTCTTATTATGACTATGATGGTTCGGGTAGTGTGATGTTTGAGAAGTGGGTGTAACACCCCAGGTAAATAAAGAGTATGAAATTTTCACATTTATCCATATTTGTGAATAAAATATTAATATTTCCTTAAAGGGGATGCTATGCTCGATGGCGTACCCAATACGCAACAACGAGTTTCTTGGGAATCTTACATTGCACTCTAATAAAAAAAAATATTATTTTAAATAGTAGTTAACGCCTAGCCATTGTAATGGAGGGAATGAACAGAACTAACTAAAAAATGATTATATATGTTTGTCAAATATTTTTACTTTTTACAATAAATGTTAGAGGTTTAAAAATGCGAATGAATCCAATTTTAAGTGTAAACATTCTAATATTCTTTAAAAGGTCGATTAACCGCCTTTTGATGGTGAACCTCTTTTAAATCCACTTTTTGAAAATTTTATGTGTTATTTTTGACAAAATAAAATTCTTCTTTAGAATCGGGACATCAAAATTTACTTTGTGTAAATTTTTGGTATTTTTTCCAAAAAGTTCAATTTCTAATGAATAGTGAAAAATGTTGTATTTTAATTCAAAACCTCTTTTTAATCTAATTTATTTATATGATTATATTATCTTTTGAATTGGTTTTAAAGTGAAATTAGAATATATTATTACCATTTAATCCAATAGTGGTCGTTGGAATTAATTTCACTTTGAAATCAGACTTAAACTAGTGTCAATCTTTTGATACATTTTGTTTGAATAGAACACGCTATTTGTTTTGACAGCGGGAATTAATTATTAAATTAATTAATGCAACTTATATGTTTTGAATTTTGTAAAATAGACATCATTTTTGAATTTGGAATATCAAATATAGCTTAGGGTGAATTTTTGGTAATTTTCTGAAAAACTTCAATTTTTTATGAATAGTGAAACCACTAAGTGATACTTATAAAAACTGATTTTCCGTTTAAATGAAATTTTTCCATATTTGTGTTTTGAATTTCAAAAATATGACATACATGGTTGTCATTAAGAATTAAAATTTGGTTCAATGGGATTAAAATAATATTTTGGTGAATAGTAACTTATTAAGTTTTTAATCACGATTAGAGGTAATTAGTGTAGTTTAAGGTCAGAATAATGTTTTAATAAAATGAAAAACCAAGACACATGTCCTACCCTCATTGGATGAGTCATGGCCGACCAAGAAAATCCATGGGTCAACTTGGTGACCCCATGGAGCCACTTTGGTTGGAAAATGACATAAATATCTTTTCATTTAATGTTAATGTAAAAATGACACAAACATGAGATGTTTTACTAAAACAATTTTTACATGGGGTTATAAAAGTCAGATTTTTGACTATAAATAGTCATTGGAAATATAAAATGATTTCCTACATCATAGTATTTTTTTTATAATTTTTAGACATTAGATAAATTAAATTATTTATGACATCATGATGATGAAGCAATGACCTCATTATTTAACGATTTAAATAAAATGGAATCATAATGTAAAATCTAAGACCAAAACATTTAATAAACCTATTGGATGGGTGGATTTAGAACTCTTATCACCTTATCTTCGAAACACATCAATGTGGGACCATTAATATCCGAAAATCATTCTAAAATAATGTAGTATTTCCTTACATTCCAAGAGTGGCCCTCCTCTCCTCTTATAAAAGGCCCCCACCTCTACCTCCTTACCAACACTTCCAAAGCCTTTGGCTCAGCCAAACCCTGCCCATTTTGTCTCTCCACATCCCTCTCTAACTCCGTGAAGCCTAAATTTGGGCATAAGTCTTCCCAAGGAAGCCTTTGAGCTCAAACCAAAGGGAGTTACCCGATTTTAAGGTAATGTCTTCACTTGTGTCCTTTTGTTTTATTTTGCTTCTCCAACCCCCTAAAATATTTTTATTCATTTCTTTTGTAACAAATCCATATATTAAATATACTAGGATGTTTTTATAAGATGGATTCGAGCTAAACATATACACACCTACATCTAATGGTTAAAGAATATACTGTTTCTGTGGATGGTGAATTTCTGCCTCACGAAACGATGATTGTTCAACATTCTTCTAACACATTCAAAGGTGTACATTAAGATGAAACTATATTTATATATGATATATAATATGTTTATGTTTTATTTAAGGTTATGTATTTTTCATTTATGGCATAACTTTATAGTTTCCATTATCGGTAAACGCGTTATCTTCATTTAAGGAAGTGCGGACTACCGCCCCCTCAAAGTGATTTGATTCGTTAATACCATATGTGGTACGTATAAAGGATATATTTAATGATATTATATATGATAACATACTGTAATTAAAAAACTATTATGTATCATTATGTTTTATTTCCATTAAATATGAAATAGAAATGGAAGTAGCGTTCATTCGTACGTACGGCTTACCGTCTCCATGAACGGTACATTTCATTTCTTATCTCAAAATGTTATGTACTATTATAAGTACATATATATAATGGATATATATGAAATATATTACAAATAAATTATGGATGTCACTCTGGAATTATAACATATATATATATATCTCTCTCTCATATTTGTTTAATTCCATTAATATGACAATAAATGAAAGTAGCGTTCATGCGTTCGTACGGCCTACCGTCTCCATGAACGGTGCTTTTAATTTTTATATCCAAATGCTATAAAATATTATAAAATGAATATATACTGGATATATATGATATTTAAAACATCAATACTATTCTGGATATGATGTACCTATAACTACATGGAAAATTATTTTCCATCAAGTTTAATTTTTGACTCATGTAGCAAACATCGACAAAAACGTCTGATATAAACTCATATTATTAACCAATTATTATAACATTAAAATATGTGATATGAACTGAATAATAATCTTTATAGAGGGTCCTTAAGCAATTATAAATTGACCAAAGTTTATTATTCAGGAATATAAAGAAACGAACAAGACAAGTGGGACTTGAGGTAAGGGATCCTATTCCTCTCTTTTTTTAAGTACACTCTTTCAGGTCATTCCTTTTAAGATCATATTTCATGTGATTGGGATGTTATTTTATATTACTCTTACTGTAATTTTTATTTTCATATGATGAGAGGCCCTATTCTCTCTAATCAATCCATTTTGGATTTTTGAGTGGCGCCGTTAGGCTTCCGAATTTTCGTAAGAGATTTAACCTCTCTCTTTCTTTTCTAAGTACTATCCTTTATGTCACGTATTTTAAGATCCTATTTCTTATGTTGGGGGATGTTGTTTTATATTACTTTTTCTGTAAACTTTATTTTAATATGATGAGAGACCCTATTTTTTCTCATCAATCCATTTTGGATGTTTTAAGTGGCACTGTTAGGCTGTCGAGTTTTCGTAAGGGATTTTTCATCTCACTTTTATTCCCGTGAGATTTATAATACATTTGCCAAAATTTCCTTTGAGTGGTGTATGTACTACCCATTATTTTACTCATTGCGTAATATACATTCCTTTATGAGTATTTACATCAATGTTGTATTGTCCTTCTTTCACAGGGTGCATGTCTCGAAAGATACCCATGTCGGTAAGGGAACCTCCCACCCTCATCTTTTTAAAAGACTTATTTTGTTATGTCTTTTAATTCACATACTATTATATTGGGATATGTTCTTATATATCCTTATTTATTTAAATTTTATGTCCATATGATGAGATACCCTTTTTATCTCTCATCAAATCATTTTCTGAATTTTGTAGTGACGTCGTTAGGCTGTAAAATTTTTGCAAGGGAACTTCTTAACACAAATATGATTCTTTGGGATAAACTAGTACTCCTTTAATATGTAATTCTATGAATATGTGTGAATATTCTCTGATTTTTTACACTTAATATCCACTTATATTTTGTGTATTCATTTTTCACACATAATTATGTAATTGATTTATCCTTAATCCAAGGATACCGTCTTTATATGGGACTTCGTCTCAATCTACTTTCATTGAGGCATATTTTGTTTTATACAAAACCTTCTTTTATACGGTGTAAAAAACCCTTTGAATTTTACATTTATTAAAATGGAATCTTTTTTTATACGATTCATTTACAAAACGACAAAAGGTAATGTTTTTTTCATATGTATGCGGCGACAACGACTTCTCCACCACCGTGACCATTATTTGAGTTTTGGCTTCCTCTAAAAGCCATACCTTCTTTTTAAAAGAAAAATAAATACCATGTTTTACTTTTCTTTTATTTTGTTATTGAAAATGGTTTTCATATGGTTTTTTATATCAATGTGTTTTATTGATATCTTGTGATTGAAATGTGGAAATGTTATGTTTCCTTTATGCATGTTTTATGTTATACGATTATGTTATGGTTCTTGGGAATTGTTACGAAGATGGGTGGTTCCGTGATAAACTAAGGGAGGGTGAGCCCGATATAGCTCTCCAATGCATTGGGTAACGAGAAGGAGTGAAACGTTAAGGTTTCTACGAAGAGATTTAGGGAATATACTGTGGTGGGTATTCCAAACGTAACCAAGAGGTTTACTCCCTATGTAAGAATGTTATGAATGCCTCAAGTTACCTTTATGTCTTATGATTTCTATGATTTATTCATGATTTTATGAGGTATGTTAAAATGCTTATGTTTTATGGGTAAAGTTTGATTTCATTCATATGTATACATGTACTCATTTTCCTTTCCATATTTTTATATCCCTTACTGAGCTTTTTATGCTCATCCCATGTTTTTGAAATGTTTTTCACAGGTCAAGGGAAGGGTACATGATATGATGACAGTGTCAAGGAAGTGTCAAGAAAGTATCCATGTTTTATTTTAAATATGTTTCTGTTAATGGGAAAAATGAATATTATCTTTTATGTAACCACTTTGTTTAAATGTGGAATGTAATGAAAGTTTTATTATCTAATTCTCTAAAACTCTAAACCTGAAAAGATCCTCAATGTGTAATCTTGTAATAACTCAAGATTAAGTAATGTTTAAGGCTTGGGCCTTATAGTTGGTATAAAAGGACGGTTTAGATAACTTTAGAGGTTCGGGTATCCTCTAAGCATAAGTGACATTACCATAATGGTTAGGATTTTAGAAAGAGTCCTAGTTTTAGATAAAGTGAATGAGTAAGTATATATTAGTGTTTACCTTCCTCATTAGTACATGATGGTTTTGTTGATATACTCACACTAACATTTCTGTTTTTAGTGAATGGATGGATCTAGCAGGCACCAAAGAGACAACAGGTTTGAAGGAATCCGTGGTGGTTCTCTGATTAAGATACTAGATAAAATGAGGGATTCAATTAGGAAACTCGTGGTTATTCAAAACCAACTATCAAGGAGTCATGATCAACCACATGAACCTTGGTATGATCTTTAATGCATCATGTACGAGATGACCAATCGATGTGGATGTTCATGTAATAAATATAAAGGTAACCATTAGAGTTTATATTATCCTTACTTTTGAGGTAATTATGGGTTACTATATGTTATGATGGAAGTGAAAGGAATGAGATAAAATTAAGGTTAAATTATGTTATGGTTATTTTTGATGATTTTATCTCTTTTTGGGGAATGATTTAAGAATTATATAGTTTGGGAAAAAGGACAACACGCAGACCATGTGACAACTCGTCGTGTCGGACAAATCTGCGGGAATCGAACCCACAACCAAAGTGAAACTGGTATTTATCGCCTACCACTGGACTACGTGAAGTCCCTAGTTAGTTTGACTAATTATTTTTAGTTAGATGATTTTATGAATTAAGAGTAAGTTGATTTTGGTTTATCTATGGAAATTTATTAACCTATCATGGAGGATATGTGATTAGGTTAATTTATTTTCAATACGAGACATTAAGAGCAACTGATATTGTTTGGAGATAAATGTTATGATTTAACTTGGAAGACTATGTAAATAAATACTTCAAATATTTGGGTTTCAATCTTAGTTTGGTTTACTTTGAAGAATTTTACGGACAAATTGTTTATCGAATGGTCCTCGTTGAACATTGGGTTTTTTTGGAAAATTTTGTAGATTAAGAATAGATTTTCTTTTTATAATGGGTTATCCTTTTCTGGATTATCTGATCTTGTACTAACATTTTTAGATTTGGATTTGGTTAAAGTCGAAAGACATGGGAAGTACATAGTTCTCTTTTTTGGATTAGGTGATTCTCTAGAAGTTGATTATAGTACTATTAATTTGAACAAGTCTTCCTAAATACTCGTCTTTTGGAGAAAATATGAGTTTGATTAAGGAATCTAGTAAAAGTTGAAAGTCTACATGACAAGTAAGTTTGTTTCATTATGATTTTGTTAAGCTCAAAAATAAATTCCTCAATGAAAAGTAACTTGAAACAAAAATGTTTTCTGTTAACTTTTCATACTGGGGAATCTAATACCGTTTAACCAATCACAAGTTTGTGATTTTATTATGGTTAACTTTCTCCTAAACATGTTTTCTATCACTCTCCAGCAGAACATGACCCTTTATTTTCTCCATGTACATATTTTCATACTTGGAATCCTAGTATGGGTTAACTCGGGTGACCTTTGTACCTATCTTTCTTTATTTTAAAGTAATTGTTTTACCGACTCTTGTTCCGATGTGGGACTTTCAAGGATGTTTCCGAGCCCAATTTTAAAATTGCGAGGATGAAATTCCCAAAAGGGGGGAAGGATGTAACACCCCAGGTAAATAAAGAGTATGACATTTTCACATTTATCCATATTTGTGAATAAAATATTAATATTACTTCAAAGGGGATTCTATGCTTGATGGCATACCCAATACGTAACAACGAGTTTCCTGGGAATCTTACGTTCCACTCTAATAATAAAATTATATTATTTTAAATAGTAGTTAACGCCAAGCCGTTGTAATGGAGGGAATGAACAGAACTAACGAAAAAATGATTATAAATGTTTGTCAAATATTTTTACTTTTTACAATAAATGTTAGAGGATTAAAAATACGAATGAATCAAATTTTAAGCGTAAACATTCTAATATTCTTTAAAAGCTCGATTAACCGCCTTTTGATGGAGAACCTCTTTTAAATCCACTTTTTTACAATTTTATGTGTTATTTTTTACAAAATAAAATTCATCTTTAGAATCGGGACATCAAAATTTACTTTGTGTAAATTTTTGGTATTTTTCCGAAAAAATCAATTTTTAATGAATAGTTAAAAATGTTGTATTTTAATTCAAAACCTCTTTTTAATATAATTTATTTAAATGATTAGATTATCTTTTGAATTGGTTTTAAAGTGAAATTAGAATATATTTTTACCATTTAATCCAATAGTGGTCATTGGAATTAATTTCACTTTGAAATCGGACTTAAACTAGTGTCAATCTTTCGATACATTTTGTTTCATAAAAACACGCTATTTGTTTTGACAACGGGAATTATTTATTAAATTAATTAATGAAACTAACATGTTTTTAATTTTGTAAAATAGAAATCATTTTTCAATTTGGAATATGAAATATATCTTAGGATGAATTTTTGGTAATTTTCTGAAAAACATTAATTTTTGATGAATATTGAAACCACTAAGTGATACTTATAAAAACTGATTTTCTGTTTAAATGAAATTTTTCCATCTTTGTGTTTTGAATTTCAAAAATCTGACATACATGGTTGTCATTAAGAAGTAAAATGTGGTTCAATGGGATTAAAATAATATTTTGTTGAATAGTAACTTATTAAGTTTTTAACCGCGATTAGAGATAATTACTGTAGTTTAAGGTAAGAATAATGATTTAATAAAATGAAATGACCTAGACACATGTCCTACCCTCATTGGATGTGTCATGGAAGACCAAGACAATCCATGGGTCATCTTGGGGACCCCATGGAGCCACTTTGGTTGGAAAATGACCTAAATATCTATTTATTTAACGTTAAAGTAAAAATGACACAAACATGAGATGTTTTACTAAAACAATTTTTACATGGGGTAATACAAGACATATTTTTTACTATAAATAGTCATTGGAATGATAAAACGATTTCCTACATCATAGTATTTTTTTTATAATTTTTAGACATTAGATAAATTAAATTATTTATGACATCATGATGATGAAGCAATGACCTCATTATTTAACGATTTAAATAAAATGTAATGATAATGTAAAATCTAAGACCGAAACATTTAAAAAACATATTTTATTGGTGGATTTCGAACTATTTTCACCTTATCCTCGAAACACATCAATGTGGGACCATTAATATCCTAAAATCATTCTAAAATAATGTAGCATTTCCTTACTTTCCAAGAGTGCCCCTCCTCTCCTCTTATAAAAGGCCCCCACCTCTACCTCCATACCCACAATTCCAAAGCCTTTGGATCGGCCAAACCCTACCCATTTTGTCTCTCCACATCCCTCTCTAACTCCTTGAAGCCTCACTTTGGGCATAAGTCTTCCCAGGAAAGCCTTTGCGCTCAAACCAAAGGGAATTACCCGATTTTAAGATAATGTCTTCACTTGTGCCTTTTTGTTTTATTTTGCATCTCCAACCCCCTAAACTCTTTTTATTCATTCCTTTTGTAACAACTACAGTATCTTAAATATACTAGGATGTTGTTATAAGAAGGATTAGATCTAAACATACACACACCTACATCTAATGGTTAAAGAACATACTGTTTCTGTGGATGGTGAATTTCTGCCTCACGAAACGACGATTGTTCAGCATTCTTCTCACACCTTCAAAGGTGGCCATTAAGATGAAACTATATTTATATATGATATATAATATGTTTATGTTTTACTTAAGCTTCTTTATTTTTCATTTATGGCATACCATTATGGTTTCCATTATGGGTAAACACGATATCTTCATTTAAGGAAGTGCGGACTACTGCCCCCTCAAAGTGATTTGATTCGTTAATACCATATGTGGTACGTATAAAGGATATATTTAATGATATTATATATGATAACATACTGGAATTAAAATACTATTATGTATCATTATGTTTTATTTCCATTAAATATGAAATAGAAATGGAAGTAGCGTTCATGCATACGTACGGCTTACCGTCTCCATGAACGGTACATTTCATTTCTTATCTCAAAATGTTATGTACTATTATAAGTACATATATATAATGGATATATATGAAATATATTACATATGAATTATGGATATAATTCTGTAATTATAACATATATATATATATATATATATATCTCATTTTTTTAATTCCATTAATATGACAAAAAATGAAAGTAGCGTTCATGCGTATGTACGGCCTACCGTCTACATGAACAGTGCTTTTAATTTTTATCTCCAAATGATATAGAATAGTATAAAATGAATATATAATGGATATATATGATATTTAAAACATCAATACTATTCTGGATATGATGTACCTATAAGTACATGGAAAATTATTTTCCAACAAGTTCAATTATTTACTCATGTACCAAACATCGACAAAAACATCTGATATAAACTCATACTATTAACCAATTATTATAACTTTAAAATATGTGATATGAACTGAATAATAATCTTTATAGAAGTTCTTTAAGAAATTATAAATTGACCAATGTTTATTATTCAGGAATATAAAGAAACGAACAAGACAAGATGGACTTGAGGTAAGGGATCCTACTCCTCTCTTTCTTTTTAAGTACACTCTTTTATGTCATTCCTTTTATGCTCATATTTCATGTGATTGAAATGTTATTTTATATTAAACTTACTGTAATTTTTATGTTCATATGATGAGAGACCCTATTCTCTCTCGTCAATCCATTTTGAAAGTTTTGAGTGGCGCCGTTAGGCTGCCGAATTTTCGTAAGATATTTAACCTCTCTCTTTCTTTTCAAAGTACTCCCCTTTATGTCACTTCTTTTAAGATCCTATTTGTTATGTTGGGGGATGTTATTTTATATTCCTATTTCTATAAACTTTATGTTAATATGATGAGAGACCCTATTTTCTCTCATCAATCCATTTTGGATGTTTTAAGTGGCAACGTTAGGCTGCCGAGTTTTCGTAAGGGATTTTTCATTTCACTTTTATTCCCATGAGATTTATGCTACATTTGCCACAATTTACATTGAGTGGTGTATGTACTACCCATTATTTTACTCATTGTGTAATATAATTTCATTTATGAGTATTTACATCAATGTTGTATTGTCCTTCTTTCACGGGGCGCATGTCTCGAAAGATACCCATGTCGGTAAGGGAACCTCTCACCCTCCTCTTTTTAAAGGACTTATTTTGTTATGTATTTTAATTCACATACTATTATGTTGGGATATGTACTTCTATATCCTTATTTATTTAAATTTTATGTCCATATGATGAGATACCCTTTTTATCTCTCATCAACTCATTTTCTGAATTTTCTAGTGATACCGTTAGGCTGTAAAATTTTTGCAAGGGAACTTCTTAACCCAAATTTGATTCTTTGGGATAAACTTGTACTCCTTGAATATGTCGTTCAATGAATATGTGTGAATAACCTCTCATTTGTTTACAATTAATATCCAATTATATTTCGTGTATTCATTTGTCACACATAATTATGTAATTGATTTATCCTTAATCCAAGGATATCATCTTTGTATGGGACTTCGTCTCAATCTCCTTTCATTGAGTCATATTTTGTTTTACACACAACCTTCTTTTATACGGTGTATAAAACCCTTTGACTTTTACATTTATTCAAAAGGAATATTTTTTTATACGATTCATTTACTAAACAACAAAAGGGAATGTTTTTGTCATACGTATGCGGCGACAACGACTTCTCCGCCGTCGTGACCATTATTTGAGTTTCGGCTTCCTCTATAAGCCATACCATCTTTTTAAAAGAAAAATAAATACCATGTTTTACTTTTCTTTTATTTTGGTATTTAAAATGTTTTTCATAAGGTTTTTATATCAATGTGTTTTATTGATATCTTGGGATTGAAATGTGGAAATGTTATGTTTTCTTTATGCATGTTTTATGTGATACGATTATGTTATGTTTCTTGGTAATTGTTATGAAGACAGGTGGTTCCATGATAAACTAAGGGCAGGTGAGCCCGATATAGCTCTCCAATGCATTGGGTAACGAGAAGCAGTGAAACGTTAAGGTTTCTCCGAAGAGATTTAGGGAATATACTGTGGTGTGTATTCCAAACGTAACCAAGAGGGTTACTCCCTACGTAATAATGTTATGAATGCCTCAAGTTACCTTTATGTATTATGATTTCTCTGATTTATTCATGATTTTATGAGGTATGTTAAAAGGATTATGTTTTATGGGTAAAGTATGATTTCATTCATATGTATACATGTACTCATTTTCCTTTCTATATTTCTATATCCCGTACTAGGATTTTTATGCTCATCCCATGTTTTTCAAATGTTTTCCACAGGTCAAGGGAAGGGTACATGATATGATGATGGTGTCAAGGAAGTGTCAAGAAAGAATCCATGTTTTATTTTAAATATGTTTCTGTTAATGGGAAAAATGAATACTATCTTTTATGTAACCACTTTGTTTAAATATGGAATGTAATGCATGTTTTATGATCTAATTCTCTAATACTCTAAACCTGAAAAGATCCTCAATGTGTAATCTTGTAATTACTCAAGATTAAGTAAGGTTTAAGGCTGGGGCCTTATAGTGGGACAGTTATTTAGTGGCATGGAATGTTTATAGGCTATTTTCAGGGTGGTTTGTTAATATAGTTTGGTATTTTTTGAGGTTTATATAGATAGGACAGGGTTTCCTTAGCTTAATTTGAAGTTTAATTTTTTTAGGCTTTCCAGGGAAAATAACAAGTATATATTTTGTTACATTTGATTTTTCTTTCCTGATAGTGTTATAATGTAACAAGTAATGAGTTTATTTTTAATTGAATCAAATAATGGAAAAATATTAAAAATGATATATGAAATTAAATGTTTAATAAATGGAATTAACATAGAAAATGACTATGAATGGGATTTCAATAAATATATTGATCTATGGATTAATAAATTTTATAATTTTTTGGAAATGGTAAGTCTAAAATTTGTTTTTCAAATGAATAAATCCTGAAATATGGATTCTTATTAAGGATTTTTCTTAAAAAGTGGTCTGGATTATGGTGTGATAGTTGGATGTTTGGTAATTGGTTGGTGATGGATGTATGGTTATAATGGTTGTTTGTGATGAGGTTGTATTGGTACAAACCTTCTTGGTTATTCTTTTCTTGTTTTTGTGAATGTGTTTGTTTGTGTGTGTGTATATTTTACTTATTATAGATTCTCTATGGACCCCACCAAAGACGGATAATTTTACTAACACCAAAAAATTTTGGGTACTGTGTGTTTTATATAACATCTCTATTGGTGAGGATTTATGGATACATAAAACTTCATTACACACCTCCTTACCAAGTATTTTCACTTTTTATTATCTAAGTGGATGGTGAGATAAAATATAGTTCGATTTTAAAGTGGTAATATGAAGCAACATAGTCGATGAATTTCATGATTTTGATTCCTTATTGTGATGAGAATGTGATTTCTGTAGGAGACATGATATGTCATAGTGGAATGGAAATACAATTTTAGGCATGGAACTGGGTTCTGGTTCATGTTAAAATAATGAAATTAGGTTAATTTCTATCATGTTCATCATATCTAACTAATATGGATATGTGATGAGGTTATGATGCAAGGTGGATATGTTTAAATATGTTATAATGTAACAACATAATATTTTTATGAGATTAATTTTTTTAATTTAATTGATGTCTTATTTTTTACAATACAATTAGAAAATCATTCCCTACACTAAACATGGGCTTAGCTTTTTGTATACACAACATTATTCTTGGATTTGTAACACAAAAGTTAACGTTATTTTGATAGACTTCATTTCACACAAGATTGAGTTCAAGAGATCAAATAACCTTATAACCTGGACATTATAATGAAAGATATGAATAATTATTACTATATTATAAAAATATTCCTTACACATGTATATATAATTAATTTTTTTGGTGATAAATTTATTATAATTGAAAATAATCCTCTTTTAAATAAAATGAAGCATTTTTCTCAAAAACACTTAAAAAGAAAATAAGATAGTCTATAAGATATTAAAATCACTATTTTTAAATTTTCTTAATGAATTATATATGTAATATATATAATATAATTTCTAAAATTCATCTTCTTTGTTTTGTAGAGATTATTTAACAACAAATTTATTTTTTCAGATAAAGGATATATTTTTAAAAAAATTTAGTTTTTCAACCATTTGATAGAGCATCCATTTTAACTCTATTTTTATCACCTTTTTATATTAAATTTGAAAAAATAAAATTATTATTTTGAATATGGGTAAAGAAAATAAATTTGGAATATTTATTAACATTTTTTTGATAAGTTTCACATTTTGATGAATATTATAAATATTACAAATCATAATTGCAATAAATTTTTTTCAGTGAAATAATTTATATGGATAAATTGTATTATTTTATACTCTTAATATATAAATTATTTAAATTTTTATCATTTAATATAATTTAGTTTAATTTACCTAATTTTATGTTGAATTTTGATGTAAAAACATTTAAATTTTTTGAAACATTTTTACTTTCAGAACCCATTTTATCATTCCAAAAATTGGATTAGTTTAAAATTAATTACTATGACTTCTTTTTTTTTAATTTTAAAAAAAGTTATTTCATATTTTTAATTGGGGGATTCCTAATATTTAAATATATTTCTTTTATTTTTGGGCATTATGAATAAAAACTTCATAAATTTTTCTCAATAATTTTGAAATGTAAATATGCCAATGAAAGGTAGAAAAATAATATAAAATTACCATAACACTTGTTTTTATACCATTTGTTGTGTTTTTTCTTACCTAAATCATCCTTCAGTCAAAATTGTATCCATTGGAAGTATCGTAGATGATATTATGACATTAAATATATTTTCTTTAATGAAAAGTTAAATACATCTTACTCAAATTTAATAACTATTTCCCTTTTAACATATGTTCATACAGAGGAGAGGTTAGACTATAAAAAATCATTTTCAATATAATTTTTTTCTTTATATTTGTATATTTTTATAATTTTTAGGATATAAATAATTACCTCAATGGATTATATAATGATGATTGAGAAGTTATTTAATTTCTAAAAAATCAAAAAAATAATATTATTTAAATTGATAATAACCATTAAAAGACCAAAACACTTGAACACATCTTATATTTCAATTATATCATGACAATAATCATCCAAGTTCTGAGTTATTTACCATTTCGATCTATAAAACAATGATTATGGAACTTATAATATTTTATTTAAAGTGATGTTAATGTTGACACATTCAAGTTTTTATAAATATAAAATTTTTAATATTGGATCTTAAAGAAGTTGTATTAGACTCTAAATATTTCTCTAAAATATAAAATAACTATCTATGTTTTGTTTTTCCTATTTTTTATCCAGAAATAAGTATATTAAATAATTACATAAAAATGATGTAGTAAATATTTTATTATTGAAAATATCAAATTAATGTAATTAAAAATATTAACATAATTATGATTTTGGATAATTTGTATATTAATTGACCTTTCTATATTACCTTGACCATTTATAGATGTAATAAGATATTTTTTAGAGATTAACATCTTATCTCGATATTTTTAAAAATTCTAAAAATGAATACTGCCAAAATTGACACTATAGATATTTTCTCAAAATAATATATTTTTAAATTATTTAAAAATCATATGAGATTTTAAGATATATAAAATAATTAAATGTGATCTAATATACACAAAATTGTTTTTTAAGTTCTAATTGATGAAACAATTAGTAAGAATTAAACTATTTTAATATTGAAACATTTGTTAACATATATAATATTATAGTAGAATAATTAAGTGTTAATTAAAATAATAACACATAAATTGAAAAACAAATCACTAAAATATATAAGTTGAATGATTAGAACCATATAACATCCCAAATTCTAAAATATAACATTTTGCATTGGATTATATTTTATTTTAAATTAATGTTTTTAGAGATTCCAAAAGTGTCATTCACCTCATTTATAAAGGGAACCTCCTCACTCAATTCCTCACTTCACATTTAGAATTCGATCTCATATATCGCCATGAAATTTCTATTTTCAACATCTTTAGTATCATTATTGTTGTTTTTTCTCCTAAAAAGACACACTTCATTGCCTTTAAGAGGAGACCAATACGGGGCTCCTTGAATAAGAAGCAATCTCCTCTACTGGTTCATTCAAACTTATTTCTTATTATAATTATTCATCAAGTGTAATTTCCATTATAAATTAATAAATAAAGTATCAATTATATTATTAGATATTATTATGGTTATAAAACAACCATATTTCACCTTCTATCCATTTTATAAAAAAATGAAATCACCACACATGCGTACGTACAACTTACCATCTCCACAACATGGTGTAATTTATTTTTCATAAATACCTTAATTGGATGAGTATAATAGCGTGAATAATGAATATATATAATTATTATAACATGATAATAATTCTAGGACAAAATATATAACATAAAATTCCATATCATTACACAATTATTGGAATGATATCATTGCTTGTGCGTATGTACGACCCACAGTCTCCATGATGCAATGAGATTCAATCTTCTAGATATCAGTTAAATAATTATTATAAAAATTTATATAATGATTAAATATGATCCATATTATTTTAATATAATTTTTATTAATATACCTATAACCTATTATTGAGAACCCTAACATATTCAACAAATCATGTATAAGAAAACGAAGCAGTTAATACCCAAATATGAATAATAATTAAATTTTATTCACAAACGGATGATAGTATGATCATATATGATATAATGAAAATAAATATGATTCTGAAATAAGTCAATGAAATTATTTAAATCATTATATTGCAGTTTCATGTGGAATCAAAAGATATTTTAAATAATCTATGTGATTATTTTGGCTCACATTTATTTCTATGTGACATATGTCTTATAAACAACATGTAACTTTTTTCTGGTGTTTATTATTCCCATGAATGTTTTCATGATTCTCATATGGGGGATATGGTTTGATATATTCATATAATATTCTTTATTTTATGAGGAATATTATTCAATTGATTATATATTGGTTATGGGATAATTTTAGAATCTCATTATTATCTGAGATTGATTCTACTTAAGTATTTAATGGGGTTTATTTATCATTCATGTCCATGTTTTCTAAAATTTTCTATATAATATGTATTTTCTATTATCCAATTTCTATTTAATTAAATTATTCCCATTTTTTACTTTAACAATATGGTTTTAAAATAATCTATCATTTATTTTCCAAATGAGGTACTTTTTGACATTTCATAAAAAATGTATAAAAACAATGTTTCTTAACTTATACATCATGAATGGATTTTTACATTTTAATAATGGGTTATTTACATGATACTTACCTTAAAATATTTTGAGTTTATTTTGAAACAAAATATTTTCTTTTAATTTTTCACACCATTTTGATAAAATAATAATTTTTTTAATAAGAAATGATGTAGTCTTGAAGATTTAATTTCATGTGTTTTATCAAAAATATTTTCCATCTAAGATGAAATTATATGATAGATTTTTTTTCATATACAATATCACTAATATTTTTTGGTTTTTATAATGTTTATGATGGAATAATATTTACTAAATCAATTTGATTAACATGGATTATGTTATGGTGTAATGATATTTAGAAAACCCATTTTATTACATGGGTTATGCATTGATGAATGATTTATGTTTTGTGGAACATGTAAAAAGGGTTTCATAATAAATGTGGTGGGACCAATATCTCCCACAAATAAATTATGTAATGATTTATATCTCATGATATAGTAAACATTATTATGTGAAATAGTATTGGTTCAACGTTACATTTCTAGAATGGGAAATGATTTTGGTTTAGTAATACTTGGCTAGAATGGGAAATAATATTCTATGCATATGGGTTTTCTAGAATTCCATGTTTTATGCCAATACTATTTTACCATGTCTCATGTTGATTTATGATTTATGCCTTATGAACTACCATGATTTATTTCATGAATCAATATGTTGATTTATGTTATGCGGGGATTGATTTTTAAAAGTTATGATCATGTTTTTACATTCTAAAGTTCATGTTTTCATTGTTATTTTCCTTATTCAACATTTATGACCATCTGCTCTCACCCTTTTCATATGATTTATTTTCCATAGGATATAAAAAATGTTTTAGATAGGAAAACTATAGGGTAAGATCTTTATGGGAGGAATTTATGATCATTCACCCAAATTGAATAATGTGTTCCATGTTTTCAATGGCACTAAAATAAAAAAGATATTATGTATCTGTTTGTGTAATGCATTAAGTATTCTATAAAAGCAATTTGGTTTCCATGTACTCCAAGACATGGCCATTAAATATTAAATTATGATTATGGTTATGGTATGTATTGGATATTCCTATCATAAGATGTTATACCCTATGGAAGGTTGGGTAGGATTAGGTTATGATAAAACTGATATCAATATAAGAGGGATTCTGATCAGGATGTTTGATTTTAGGAAATTTGAGAAAGGAAAAGAGTTGAGATGTGATTGTGGGTTACCCTTTTAATATATTCATGACATTATATATTTTGATATAGAAGTCTTATTTTTTAGTGGAGCTTATTGAGGATAGTCCTTTGTAATCCTATGTAAGTGATTGTTAGTTTTATTTTTTTCTCATTCAAGCATTCATTTGATCCTTTTACATTTTTATAATAGTTATTGAGTATGATCATATTGAATACGACTGATAATATCACCCTTATATATATATATATATATATATATACTTTTTTGGTTCCTTCGATGATTTTGTTGATCGAGAATGGTAGTACTAGCTTGGTTTTTTATGTTTGGATGTAGAGTTTTTTCCTAAAATTTTGTACAGAATTTATATATAGATATCTATTTGTATACCATTTTCAAAATTTATATGATTGTTCTGGATATTGGTTTAAATAAATTATGGTTTTCATTAGTGGTTTAATTATTTATTCCTAGGATAAATTATGTTAATAGATCCCATATATATGTTTTTTAACTCCAGGGTTAGTTTGAAACATGAAAATTATTAAACAATGGATTTTATAGAATCATGGCCCTTTTTATTAGATTAAAAAGGTGGGAGAATGATACTTGGCCTAGAGTGAGATCCCCGAGATGCCAAAGGCTTCTAATAAATTTTGGGTGCTTCATTATTTGGGGGAAAATTTTCCCTTTGAACATAAAACAACCAACCAAAAAATATAACAAAATAAAATACTACTAAATGCCTGAAAAAAGAGAATGGAAACACAGTAATTCCATTTTTACTGAAATTAACCAAATATTACCATAGTGGAAGACAAACTAATATCAAATTAATCAAAGGAATAATACAAAGCCAAAAAAACTCAAAGATAACCACAACTCCAAAGATCAACATGGTTAATGCTCCAAATCCACCAATATAACCCAATTATCATGAAGTACTACTATATATGTGTGTTACATTAATGTTTTTTGATTCTAGAGAGAAGAAATTTGCAAAATCACCAAAGATCATAAGATGTGATGTGTAATGAATCTCAGTATATTTTTTCCAATGACATTCCTACTCATGTGATTATGAGAGAACATTTTAGAAACATTTATATAAAACATATTATATAAAACAATTTCCAACATAGATTATATCAAAATATATAAAATATCCATAACCACGTAAATTTTATAAAACAATATCACATTTAAGGAATGAAACTAATAACCCTGTAGACCTTTATACAAATCCCATTGTCTCATAAACCAATCCTTTCCACATAAACAAACATCCAAATATTATTCCAACCCATGGAACTCCCTATAATTTCATGTAGAGATTTTTCCTTCCACTAATCTATCACAAAATGGACCACTTTGATGAGGATACGTTATGTCCACATACATCTCATCCCATTAATGGGGGGGGTACATCATACCCTTATCCAACGACATTCATATGAACAAACATGAAAGAATCAGTATAAACCCCTGAAAAATCAATGTGTGTCGAAAAAATATAAATAAAACAAAATAATTTTTTTATAAAAAATAAACAAAAAAATACAATTATTTTTCAATCATAATTTTTAAATATTATTATCAAAAACAGTTTACAAAAACATATAAAATTTCATAATTTCCATAAACCATCACTCAATAGGGTTTTAAAAAATTATTATAGATCAAATATATAATAAATTAAAATCAAAGTAATAAATTTTAAAATAATCATTTAGATTCAAAAATAGATTTGTTGAGAGTGAATCCTCCTACATAGAGATTTATAAATAAAATGTCAAAATAAACGTGTAGTCTTATGAAAATGAGTTGAATATCCAAAAACATACCTTAATTCTCTTATCATATCAACAAAAATAATAAATCTTAACATTTTTGGATTCCACTACCTTAGATATAACCCTAGATGATGTAAAACATTGAAATTGAGAGTGATTTAGAAGTAAATCTTAAAAAACCCAACAATAAAAATCACGAATGAACATTTACCACAAGAACCCAATGAAGAAACACCATGAGAAGCATTCAGATTTCCTCCTGATCGATGGGAGAAGCTTCTCCCTCCTTTTTGAAGAGTTAAAATCCAGTTATGTCCATTTTTGGAGGGAATGAGGGTGTTAAAAATGAAAACGAGTGAGATACACAATTTTAGGATCGCATTTTTAACTCATTAATGGTTACTTTCATAGATTGGAAAACCTTTCACTAACTATTCATTTTCCACTGCCTCAATGATAAACCTCAAATTATTTTTTCTCAATGTTTCAAAACCATGTGCTAACCATGTCAAATCCACTTTCACAAAAAATAAATATCCACTATTTCAATATACATGTATTCTATATGGTGGACTCACAATTTGTTAAAACCATGCACTACATGTGCATCTTACCTTTATCATATTTTCTTATTCATGGTATTTTGTATGTGACTCATATATTTCCCAAACCATTTACCAGCCAAGAACATATAGAAAATCCCCAAAACACTTCAAAAGTTTTACAAGTTATTTGAAACATCAACCATAATTATTACATTCTTTAAAAGAATAATGAATGGGTTCCATAATTGATACATAAGGTTCTATATTTTCCACAAAATTATATTTTATATCCCTAAGAGATAGAATTATATTTTTGACTTGAAATATTTCCATCCATTTCTTTTTCATTTCATTCTCACATTCCTTGATCTCTTCTAAAATCTGAACATGTTTCTACAAAACCTAAACTAGTCTGATTCCATTTCTCAACCATACATTTTATTTCCTAACAATAACATAAGCTGGCATGTGCTCCAAAGAAGCATCTAATTCCAGTTCAACAAGATCCAGTCTGATCACATGGTCCGGATTTGGTTAATACTTTTTCAATAGAGATATGTGAAACAATGTGTGAAATTCACTAAGTCGGGGTCGAATGCCAACTAATATTCCACCACTCCAACCCATTCTAGTGTCTCAACTGGTAAGATGTATAAAAGAGATAACATACCCTAATTCCCAAAATGACGATGTAAACTTCATAGAGAGATCCTCCATAACATATGATCAGTCACATCAAATGATAGAGATCATCAATGATGATCCACAAAAGTTCTCTGATTATTATATTCCATGTCAATATATTTCATAATCAAATAAACATTCTCCATTGTTTTATGGAAAAGGATCATGACAATTAGTGATGTCTTTCCTCATTACACCTAAAAAAGTAGAGAAAGACTAAGATTCCCAAACAATACTTCAAAGGGTTCCATATATATTATACCTTGATAGATATTTTTATATGAGAACTCCACCAACGACAAATTCTTTTACCACAATCCAACAAAATCCATTACCCAATCCCAAGAAATGTATTCAATCATTTATATCATTCTCCCAAATTTCTTGTCCGTCTGAGGATTATACTCTATACTTATAGTCGACTGAGTCCAAGGGATTTCACTAAGGATTTATAAAAATTTGATGTAAACCTTGGATCTCTTCCTGATAAGATTGAAATTGGTACATCATTCCTCTTTTCCACTTATTTGAGATAAATTTTTGAAAATTCATCCACCATATGAGATTCATGGATAGCGGTGACATGTGCCAATTTTTTGATCCGATCAACAATCACCCATATAAAACTATGTTTCTGGAAGTTCATGGGATAAATCATATAATGTCCATAACTATCCACTCACATTTTGAAATAACAATATTTAAAGAATAGATTATACCTAATGGTTGTTGATTCCCTTCCTTAACATGAGTAAAAGATAAGAAGCTTGAGAAAAAATATCCACCTTCCATTTCATGTTGATCCAACAAAAATGTACTTTCCAAGGCTTATAAATAATCTTTATTTTTGGATGAACAATACATATTGATTTCTGGTAATCATGAAGTTGTTTTTCCTAAAAATCCCTATGTAAAACAATCTGATTTCTGAACCACAACACTAAACTATCATTTATCTTCCATTCTTCAATTGTCTCCCCACCATTGAGTTTTGAACACATTTTAAGGCATTATTAATCGAAATTCTATGCCTCTTTAACCATCATTACCAAATCAAGAACCAATGAAATTGAAATTAAAACCACAACATCACCATCATCTTCACATTCCATAAGAATGTCATCTAGGACCGACATAAACGTCCACTCATCTGAATCCTATTTTTCCAACTGAGAAAACAAATTTCTACTAAATGAATCAGCCACCCAATTGACGTTAACTAATGTATAAATCAAGTAAATGTCAAACATTATGAGATATTCCATCCATATTATTTGTCTCAGATTCAATTACACTTCTAATAAAATACGTTTCGAGATCTTCTAGTTCGTAAATACGATAAATTTCTCATCAAATAGGTAATGATGACTTGTTTCCCAATCATGGACTACAAAAACTAACTCCAATATGTGTGTTTCATAGTTCTTCCCATGAACCCTTAAATAACATGATCCATAAGTAACATAATCTTCTCACTACATGAGAACACAAGCCAACCTTGATCAAAAAGAATCATAATACACCATGTACCCTTCTCATAATCCTATAAATATCGATATAGGTTCTGATGTTTGGAGAAATTTCAACTCTTGGAAGTAATTTTGAAATTCCTCGTTCTATTATAATGGAACATTATCCTTTTTCAAAGCTATCATATGTGAATATAGCTATGAAAAATCACTACAAAATAATTGGTAATGACCCTCTAGATCAAGAAAACATTATATCTCGTAGATAGTTTTTTGTGGTTTTCATGAGATAATAGCTTCCATCTTCTCCAGATCCACTAAAACATCACTTTTATAAATTACATGGAAATGAAAGCATACATATTATATAAAAAAATACACTTTGAAAATTCACAATACCGATGATGAAATCTCAAGAGTCCCACCTCTATAGACCAGTGTTAATCATGATCAAACAATGTCCTTGATTACACCAATATGTCGTCCAAAAACACCACAAAAAATAATTATGGTACTCTAGACTATCCATTTAATCAATTCTATAATGGATGTCGGTTCATTAAAATTACTAAAATGCATGAAATAATATATATAATGTCCATATCTTCTTCTAAAAATTGTCTTCAGAATACCCCCTCCCAAACTCTCAATTAGTTAAATCTCGATCACAAGTGAATATTGCAGAACCAGTGAGCTCCCCCCAATTGATCTATTAGATCATCGATCCTTGAATGTGTATACATGTTTTTTATTGTAACATGGTTAATATTATGATAATCCACACATATCCTTATAGTTTTTTCCTCCCTTTTCACAATCAAAACTGGTTATGCCTATAGAGTTGTGCTAGGATGAATTAACACTTTACTTTATTAATCATCCAAAATATTTTTATGTTATGATAATTATGTTGGATACATTTGATAAAATGGAATTGAGATCATATTTCTCCAAGAGAGGAGATACATTATAAATCCAACTTATCTTACATGTGGAATCCAAAGAAATTATTAAAAAAACATATAGTAAAAATCGACAACATAAAGAAATATACTATTCTATATCTCTTCCACAAATCCCAAATTCAACACTACCAACTGGTAAGAGATCATTCCCATTGTTGGTGCCAACAGTCCCATACCACCTACCTTCACATTTATTTATTCTATAAAGAGATACCTGACACCAACCTCAGTTGTGAAACAATCTATTATGCTTTAATAGTCTATGTGATCCTTGCACATTCTCAATCAATGTATATCCTTGATTACATCATATAATTCCCCCAAATTTATAGGGTAATCCTATAGTAGCTCAGACTTAGATGTTATAAAAATTTAATTACACAAAAAGGATCTACATTTTCATTTCCCAATAGTATTTTTGAAGATTTATCACAAAATGAATAATCTCAACTTTGAAACAAAGAATATAAATAAAATGAAATAATGAGGTGAACCTTTATCGAACAAATATTGCATAAGGGTAGAATTCATAAGAATTGTACCTCTAACATTAGATGATCCATCCTAATCATCTTAAATCACCTTCTCAGCTCAATATGATATCTTTCCATCCATACATAGTTTTATATTTCCCTATTGAGATTATCCTTGCTAAGGAATCATGGTATTCATGGAATCACCGTGCTCAGCTCGGTTCTGCTGATAGGAGGTATGACACTTCCTTCATCCCATCGAAGCATACATGGATTGTGACACCTAAGAAGTGTCCTGAACACCCTAACATAGAGAACTGCAATAATAGAACTAAATATTCCCCATCTGATTTCAGTTATGTCATTCTTTAGGTTGTGTTTTAAATTCTCTCTTCATGTGGTCATGTGAACCACATTAGAAACATAATGTTTTACTCTTGGGTCATGGAGGAAGGTTCACTGACCCAACTATCAAATTTATATTCTTGATCCCACCATGGAAATATGTGTCCCTCATCTGCTTAATACCAGAAATATTTTTCCCACAATACTTCATGGGTATCATCATACTTCCTCCTCTCTTTGATCTTGATATGTCCAATTCTGTCACTATCTTAATATTCACCATCTCTATAAACCCATAATATATAAGACAATAATATTTACAGGAATCTTCGGGCCTAGACTAATTCAAAGACGTGTCCCTTAAAGGATGCACAAGATTCCACCTTGGGTACAAAGCACAACAAATTCATGAATTTAGCTTCATAATTCATGAAATAATATTTTCGTGATTCTTGATATATAAGTCCAAAATTCATTTAATTATGAATGTGTGATAATAGAATTGTTTGTTAAATAATTTTTTAAAATCCTCCTAACCAAGTCCTTGGGACATTTTTCTACAATTATAGATCCCACCACTAGTGTGGGGGATCCTCCCGCATGTACGCCACAAAATTTACTCCCGTCTCTCCGAGAGTGCTATTGAAAAGAAAGATACTATTAATCCAATTTAGGCACAACATTTTATTTTATTGTTCTGAGTCCCAACAAAATATGTGGTGATTATTCTTTTAGAAATGGATTTAATGATCAGAATTTATTGGAACACCCCGCTGGTTCCCTATGCCCACATCTTAAAATGATTTGATGATACTTTTAACCATATATCTATTCGCATGTCATTAACATGAAACCAAATTCTCAGCAGCTTCTTCTAATTTGTTTCTACAATGCCAACCATGTTCTATTTTCTATACAAACAACATATGCCACAATTCTTACATTTTATCAAACAATGGATTTTAACTACAAATCCTAAAAAAATAGTATCACAAAAATGCCTTCTAAAAATCTTCCTTCCCTGCATTTAATCAATTTTTAAAATTTTCAACATAATTTTGTAAATCGAACCATTTTCAAAATACCACAACCATGCTATTTTTCAAAATATTTAATTTGAAAATAATTTCAAAATTTTTCAAAACTAGTCACATTTTAGGAAAACATATATCATTTCACAAAATCAAATATAATATCCTAGAGTTATGTCATTCCTCTAATGCATGTCATTATTTTTCTTGTTAGATAAACCCATGACAATTAAATTCCTATCCTATAAGTGTCTCCAAAACGCTAATAAACCCAATTCCCCAGTAACATAAATTTTTACATAAAAAGGTTAGTTATGTAATTTTAGGATATTTATTTAATTTCATGAAAATCCTACACCTTTCTTGGTTTCCAACTCAACGAATAGACTAGAACGAATTCTACTCCAAGACTGAAAACATAATACTAATTTAAATACTAGTTGTTCAATATAGATATTTTTAAAGACCAACATGATACAACTTGTTCAAAAAATTTAATTATAACAACCAATACATATATCACATGTTACATCTTTCATCTTATCATTGGCTTAAAAAGGAGAAATGATGCATATTGGACTTATGAAACATCTCCATGACACAAAATGCTATTAATAAATGTTGAGGGCATCATTTACCATTAGGTGGATGATTTTGTCTTTCATGATTATAAAAACAACAGAAAAAAAATAACCTAATAAAACATTATATAATTAATGATGAAAATAAATACAATTGAAAATAATTCAATTTTATCAAATCCAACCAAATAGTATCATAATGGAACACAAACTAACATCAATGTAAACAACTGAAGACTACAAATCTTACAAAACTAAAATAGGACCACAACCCCAAAGCACCACATGGTACATGCTACAAATCCACCAAAATATATCAAGTATAATGAATTAATTATAAATATGTGTGATAATTTACCTTTTATAGAGTCCCAATAAATCATATCTTCAATTGTACCAAAGGGCCGAAGGGGGGGAGTACTGAAACATACAAAATATTTCCCAAATAATTAATTAATCATTCTACGAGGATGTATCATGTTATAAATATTTATATAAAAATAGTATATATAAAAAAACATCCAAAATATCTTGCATAAAAATTTAATCATGTATCATAGAAAAGAAACATTCACAAAACAATATCATGTTCAGGGAACGAACCCAAACAATGCTCTAAAATGTTTCACAAATCCCATATTGGCATAACCAATTTCAATCCACATAACCACCCATCTAGCCATGCATTCAATCATTGGACCTCCCTATACTCAACAATGGTGAGTCCTCCTTCCCCTAATCCATCACGTAGTGGAAAACTTTGATAGTGGTACTTTATACCCATATTTGTCCTGACCAATTTATGGGGGTACATCACACCCTCATCCATCCCAATTCATATAATCACACACAGAAAACAATTAAAATCCTATTATAAATCCAATTGTGTCCAACAAACTTCAATAAGAGAACATTTTTTTATTGAAAACAATTTTTATTTTCAGAATACAGAACAAATATTTAAAAATAATCATTTTAAAATCATGTTATCAAAACAAAATTTCCCAATTTCAACAAACCATCACCCAAGATGGTTTTCAAAAATTACTACACAGTGAAAATGAAATTAATTTCAATCAATTAAATCAATATAAAACTATGTAATAATTTTCTAAATAGAGGAGTCGAGATTAAATCCACTTACCTTAGGATTTATAGACCAAACAATTATTGGAACTCAAACTCCAAAAAAAAGGTTTTATCTCTAATAACCCTTCACAGATCTATTCCCCAATAAATAAATAGAGAAAATATTAACATATTTGGAATAAGAACCATTAGATCTGCCCACAGAGATTGTAGATATAATAAAATGATAGAGATAGAGAGATGGAGAAGTATATCTAAGTAAACCCACCAACAAAAACTATGAATTAATAATCACTACAACATTCCTTCTTCAAAACACCTAGAGAGGCCTTTAAATATCCAATAGATTGAGAGGAGATGCTTCTTCAAAATTTGGAAGCATAGAAAATCGATTTAGCATCATTTTGGGGTAAATCAAGGGAGTTATAGGGGAAATGAGTGAAATCTATAATATTAGGATCTCACTTTTAACCCATGTATGGTTACTCGCACAGTTTGGAAAAGCATGTGTTAGCTATGAATTAGCCACTTCCTCAAGAATAAAACATGCGTTGTTGTCTCCCATGATTTCCAAACTGTACTTCAACCATACTAAAACCACTATCACAAAAAACTAAATCCACTACATCAAATTATACATTCCTTCCATAGGGGATAAATGGTTTGGGAAAACTGTTTTCCACCAGTGTGCCTTCACATTATCCATTATATCACTTTTCACAGTTTCTGGTAGGTGTTTCATGGAATTCCCAAAACATACATGAACCATTCACCAACAAAAAACTTCCAAAAACAATAAAAAACTTCAGGTGTAACTCTTTCCATCATTTTAGTCCAGAAAGGGGTTCCCAATGAAAATATGTCATGAAAAATTTTAATAAAATCATTTAGATGAGAAATAACATGGATATTGGTGTACAGAAATGATGAGGATTTCATGGGTCAGTATAGAAAATTATTAGTTTACCTTTATTACTGATTTATACAATAGATACAGGCTAGGAAATTCTATTTTACAAACCCAGATGATTAGACATAAGGAATATGAGTTTTCTAAATGAAAAAGTAAAACCGTGTTTCATAAAAGGTTGAGATCTAGGATAGGTATATAGTTCACGATTTTTCACTCTTTTATATGATGTGCTTATTTATTGTGGATGTATATAAATGTAATTTAATTAATTTGATAAAAAAATAAAGTATAATATATCAAGATGATGAATTTCGTTAAAAATTTGCATGGATTATGGTTGGACATCATCCGTGCATGGTTTTAGTTGGTGAGGTTCATAAGGATAAACCAGAAAAACAATAATCCATCAAGCTATTATATATGATGAGATTTGTAGGAAGGTGATGTGTGATTTCCAATTCATGGGATCTATATATATGAGGATAGTATCTATAATTTGGAAATTATGAATTGGATATATGAGGATGAGTTTGCTTTCACTTTGATCATATTTCGGATTGAGTATTGGGTTCCCCTAACAACAAATATAATTTAGGAAGCATCATGGTCATGTGGGATCTCAAATATATAGGATCATATAGAGGATTATGTCACTATGGATGCTTTTAGAAATAATTATTTATTAATATTTTTTTTAAATTATGATGGATGTAAATTGGTTAGAGATGTTATACCGTTAGTAGGGGATATTGAGTGTGTAATAACGCATGAACATGTTTATGGAAAATATTATATGACTTTTTTTATGATGAGGGTCCTATGGATCATCTTTTGTAGGAGGAAGTATTCCTAGTTATTCATTATGTTTTCACAGTATTTACATTTCCTTGATATTTGGAGGTGCAAAAGAATGACGAGGTGATTAAGAGGATACATTCTTTGATGGTTTCACCATAATAGGAGAACCATTAATGTTATTATAGGATCGTGGATTTTAGTGGTGGATTTAAGGTGTTAGGGAAGTCAATGTTTCATCTAATTAAAATTCAAACTCAATAGTTTAATTTTGTTCTCATGGTCAATTTGTTTCTATGATCACACTAAGATATTTTACCAATAATATTTTACTTAAATAGGTAATTGACATAAATATTCACAGTGTCATTCCATTTTTAGGTTGCAACATGGTACAAGTGTCAAGATCCATTATACACTCTAGTAGTATTAATTTACCCAGAAGTTGTATTAGCAAATGGAGAAACCAATTTATGTCCCACCAAAAATGGATAAATCAATTTGAGGATCACGACATGATGTCCCTCACCCAAAGGGATTTATGGATTATGTCCACCATATTGGTTTTCACTAGTGACAATTCTGAGGAGATCAATGTGTATAACATCATACTATGGATTTTTCATGTCTATAGAAGAAAGTTCTTCTGATGGAACATATTTTTATCTTCCAATATGTAATACTCTTTTACATATTAAATACCCACACACATTTATTATTCCCCCTTGGTCTAGGCCATGGGGATCAAGGTGGAGTGGCTTATGTATACCTCATTGATGAAAATTTAATTAAGATAATAGATGAGTATACTCAATGTGTTCTAGGGTTGTGAACTGATAATGGGTATGATTAATCATATAGAGAATTCATTATTTTTCATAAACAACCATAAAAGCCCATTCTCAACATCAACATGTTATTGTTTATTATTGAGTTAAATTATATCATCTAGATATATTTTTTTTTCATTGATAAGGTGGTCCAATGTTTGTTGTTTATTAGTGAATAGGATTATTATATAGGTCCTTGATATTTAGTGTCATTGTTGTCTTATATATATGTATTATACATTGATGTAGTTAAGATGAAGGAGGTGAAATTCTATATGGGTGTAGATAATTGTAACGATATTAGTATTAATTTTGTTATGGAATTACCCTTCGAAGGGATCATGAATTTGGAATATATATTTTTCTAGTAACCTCGCTGATTTTGATGGAGAATTGATGGATATCACCTTATAAACTACTAGAATTGAAGTTTAATGTTGTTATCCCAACTAAGAAGTGATTTATTTGGCATACTGTATCACCATTTAGTGCTTGAATATTATTCTACGAGATAGAAGATGGTCATATGAAGTTCTATATAGATTTCTTATGGTTGAATCAGGTGAGGGTTAATAACCACTATGCTCTACCAATGAATGATGATCTATTTTATTAGTTAAAGGGAGATAAGAATTTCTCAAAGATTGATCTACGGATTAGGTATGACCATATGAGGGTTAATATGTATGATACCCCTCATGTATTCTTTCCAATGTTGACATAGGGACATAGAACTCCTGATCATTCCATTCACGTCCATGAATTCCATGTACATGCTCATGGAACTTGTGAAATACATGTTCCTTGTGTTTAGGGATTAGTTTTTGGTTGTTTCCATACAAGAAATAAAAATATACATTAAGTAGTATGGGATGTATATTGACTACTGAAGACCTATTTTATATTTCATTTAACACTATAAAAATTGTAGGAAGATATTAATGTGTATATTTAGGATGCATGGGGTGAACATTCATATAATTTATCTATCTCTATAGGGAGTAGTAGTATATCAATTGAGGATTGATTTAGTTGTTTCATTCATATCATTAAATTATTTCTCATAATTTAATTTTCTTTCCTAAGTTTGTTTTCTATTATTGGAGGTTCATGTTAATCTTTTATCTGGTCAGAGACCCAAACAAAATATTGGATTGGAAAAGACTAAATATATTATGGTTTGATTAGTGCTTGGATGCACTTAACGTCCTGAAAGAGATGTTTATTAGTACTTTCATCCTTCAAATTATAGAGGAGTGAGTATTGTTTTAGTTTTTATATGATGTATCATATCCCTATTTGAGTTATTTTTTCATTTATAAGAGGAGATTAAAGTTATATGGGTTCTTCCCATTATACCCAATGAGAATAACTAGGTGAACAATGATAATAAGATTGTGACGATGGGGTTATTTTGATGTTATTATGGAATTACCACATTGATGAGAAATTATTTCTATTCACAAATTATATGTCTGGGAGGTATATTTTTAACCATTGGGATTTGGAACTATGATTGTAGAGGCGGATAGTGATTATTTATTATTATGACATTGTGGTATCCTTAATTCAATGGAAGGGTAAGGTAGTTATAGATTTATTGAGTAAGAAGTCAAATTATGAATTTGTATAAGAGTTTTTTGGTTCACATAGGGTAAGTGATAGGGATTCTATGCTGCATATCGTACAAAAAAGGACTCAGGTAGATATTTCATATCTATAATTTCAATGAAATCATTGTTTATATAGTGGGAAGAGGATCTTTAATGGGGAACCATATAGTTCAAGGTGTTGTGGAACCATGTCATACATATTGATGCTATGGTGGGATGGTTATAAGATGACCGAAATTAGGTAATGATTCAATGGATTGTTTCTACTACATCATTAGTGGATAATAAAGTTCTTTATGAGTTTCATATATAAAAAATGAGAGTGAATCCTAGTTTTTATAAGAGATATTATAAATCGAGGGTTCATATTTCAATTCATGGAATGAAGAGTTTGGTAGAGGAGTATATATTAGGGTTTTGGGTCTATCAGTTGGTAAATGCATATAATTAGGATTAATTTGGTTTATTGTAGCTATTGATATCCTTGATTGGTAATGGGATGACATCTAAATGGATTTAGTAATTTGAATTCTATGATACATCGGAGAATATGAACTCATTTGGGTAGTAATTGAAAATTTTATGTTGTCAGTGCACTTCTTATTTATTAGTGAGTCATGTGTTATAGAGGATTTTGTAATAAGATATATGTATGAGGTGGTGAAGAATCATTGGGATCAAAGGATAATCATTTTTTATTGGGATCCCAATTTTATCTCATGAGTCTAGAGAGGCATGTATCATTAACATAACTCCTACGTATGCCTTTTCACCGATTTACAAGGCAATATAGACTGAAATAATGAGTATAAAATCAAATAATTGGAGGATTTATCCCATGTATATATTTTGTATTTTGGTGGATCTTGTGTGAGAAAGATTTTTTGCGTATTCTTATAAAAAAATTCTCCATTTTATTATCATGTCTCTATTTAAACAATTCTATGGATGACCTAATAATTATTTGTTCTAGTTGACTTGGTTTGGGAAGATAGTAGTCCTTGAATATGATGAGATTTATATCAATATGGAGAATATTAAATTATTTTGGGAGTGAATTAAGGTGGTGTAGGACAATCAGATGTCATAATTAGATCATTGCATGAGACCTCTAGAATTTATGGTCGGTGACCATGTGTTCATTTGGGTTTCCCCCATTTGTGGGTAGTGGATCATTGTTTGTAGTGTAACATTTCTCCCACTTTTATTTGAAATTACATGTTGTTTCATTAGTTGATGAGGTCTAATATAAGTTAGCAGTTTCTCCAAATCCAGTCTCAACTCATGATTTGATCTAAATATCAGAACTCCTGTGATATATTTAGTATGATTCTTATATAATAGATCAAGGAGATTTGGATTCCAATGTCTATTTGGAACTCATAATAGTGTTTATTGGGAACCAAAATCATCAGGATAAGGTTGTTGACTAGAAAGTAATTTCTTTTGTTCATTTTCAATGGTCTTATAGTGGTTTATAAGCGATTATAGGGGTATGTGAAGCATATAATCATACTCAAAGTCTTATGGTATTTTAGGGTTTTCATTTTTGTACTGATTAAGAAGATTTTCGATTTAATCTATTGATTTCCTTATTCTTTTGTGATGATTTGTAGGGATTTTTGGTGATGAATTTTTATAATTATTGGATAATAGTGTCTCATTTGAGAGTATCTTCTAGTGGGTGATTTATTATCAGTGGCAGAGTGTTCCCTTCTGGGATTGGTTATAATTTTCATGGATGAGAATCATTTGAGATTTTCTAATGTGACAATATGGAACATCCTAGACTAATCATTATCATATTTTAGGTATAGAAGTGTTTTTTCAGATGCTAGAGGAATGATAAATAGATTTTTAGTTTACTTTTCATCTTTGTGGAGTGATTATGATGTGGTGTTACAAATAACATTACATAGGTTAGTTGTAATTTTTTTACACAGAATATAGTATATTTCATCATGTTGACTAGGGATTCAAGATTTAGGTTTCTTAGTGAAGGTAAGTTGTAAATTTTCATATATATATAGATATATATAGTATATTCCATCACCAAAATTAGGGTTATGGTATTTAGTGTTTATCCATTTTGAGGGCCTTTATGGAAGGGTCTACATTCTTGCAGTTTGGAGATCAGAGTGGCCGGTTTTGGTGGTACTTCCCACATCAGACTATATAAAAGAAATATCATAGACTATTACATAGTAGGAGTTGGAGTTTATAATCAATTTCATATGGATAATCCATGAACATTTATTATATGTTGGTTTTAAAGGATCTGAGGTTGACAATGAGCCTAAATTCTAGAATCCATTTAATACAAGTTTTTAATGACATGACCTATACTCTTTGTATAAGGATCTTCTATTTTTTTATAAATTTGAGTGTTATATAGAATTGAATTTTATTCTATCACTTCCAATCAACTATTAGGAATCTCTATGGATACATGGGAGTCATTTTCATCACACATTTCTTTTTATTAGTCCCTGTATTTGAGAGATTGGGTAGAGGAAATCCAAGGTGTGTTCAATATCATTCTCTTCTTAGTTTCCTCAAATTATTTATTTCGAGATATTAACCTATGGTATCAATTCATATTAGGTAATATTTTAATTTTATTTTGATAGGTAATTATTTTTGTATAAGTTGATCATGAATTCCAATTTTAATTTGTGGTCTTTGCATCATATCATTTATGAATTTTATTTCATGAGTGGTTATGATGATATGGTTTAGGAAGTGGAATTTAGAACCATCAATTAATCATTATAAAATAGGGAATTATCATAATTTTTTCACATTGGGAAATAAATTTTGATTGGAAAAATAATTTCAATGATTTAGACCTAATGGAAACTTAAGGGGGATGTTGTGAATTGTTTTTGATTACTTGTATCCATAATTGTTCTCGTGATATTCATACATTTTGATTTTTGTTAGTAAAATTTATTGTTTTTATTGTGTATTGTGTGTGATGATATGATTAGTTTCTAGAATTTATATTTTTTCAATATCCTTGACCCATAATGACTATATATAAAGCTCTTACACCTAAATCGGATCATATATGAAGTTTTTATGTAAAAGAAATGGGACTATAGTAATTATTTTTTCCATAATTTTGTATTAAAGTCTTTTTATAGGGTGTGAACATAATTTTACTTTTTTTCTAGGATTTAAATGGTGTATGTAATAATGTGGGGAATCATTTGGTGTTAATTATAAGTTATTTTGTCTTTTAATGGTAGGGTATCGGGGTAATGATTGGTTGGGACGAGATTATTTATGGGATGGTTGTGTGGTGGTTTGTTGATGCTTGTTTAGATATTAGTGTGGGTTGTACAATGAGGTTACATATTCATTATGATAGTTTATAAGAGGTAATATATGTATATTCATGGTATGATATAATGGACGATTATATTGGTTTTTTGGGGGTTTTATGTTAGTATCGAAGCTAAACATGTAACTAAGATATGAAGAATGAAATTGTCTAGAATTGAATAAAATCATGGATATAAACTATAAAATAATGAATGATGTAAAATGGGTAATGGATGGAGTTAATGTCTAAACTGGAAGAGATTTTTTTTCATTAAATGAGAAATAAACTATTTTAATGAATTTAATAACGGTTGAAAAAAATATATTCTAGAATTGGATGATCATATCAATATATGTTGAAACATGGAGACTTATTGAGATGGTATTTAAATAAAGGGGGATATATTATAGAGTGATAGTTGGATGTGGTGTATGTGAGTGGGAATGGTAGTGTGGTTATGATAATGGTTATGGAATGGTTTTTTTGGGTGTGAACTAAGAAGGTTATGCTTTTGTATCGCTACACCAACGTATATATATGGTATATTTTTAGTGATTTCAATATTCACCTAATTTATTTAGAAAACCATACTATCTCTTAATTGTTTGGGTTTATTTCTTTTTCCACATCATTTATGTTTTCATAGATAGACAATTTGTTACCCCTCTTCCCTAATCTATTTACTAAGTTTGGTATTTTTGATTGGCTATGTGGGTATTGAGATGTAATATGGTGGGGGTTGTGCATGGTTAGATGGTGGAATGAGTCTAATATCCTTTATTTTCGTAGTAACCAATTATTCTATATATTTTATTTGTGGATAGGATCATATATGTGGTAGTGGACTGATTATTTGGATGTGGTCATGCATAACAGGAGGAATGAACAAGGCTGTTGTCCTTCCATATCAGGATACCATATTGATATGGGTATGTTATGATCTTGTGATACATAGATTATATTAACATATGTGTTATATTATTATTTTTTTTGTTATTATATTGATGAAATAATACATGCATGATCCATTGGAACATTCTAGAGGATAGAGATGATAGAGTTCTGACCCAACCCACATGAGTGTTCAAGGGATTGAGCTCAGTGTGCTAAATTTTGTGGTGTGAGAGATATATATTGTTTGATAATTTTTTTGGGGTACATATTATATATATATTATTGATATTATGTTATTATAATTTTATTTGATATCTATTGGGTGTCCTTCGGTGGGGTTGGGTGATAGATGGTCTATGAATGCGCCGGTTTTTTCTGCTTTTTATTCACAAAAACATTTTTAGGTTACATCCAAATTCTTCTGATTGTTCATGATTATGATTATAGTATATACACAATATATTCTCATCAATATATATACATATATATTCCAAAAAAAATCCTTTTTTCTGATATGAGTTTTGATATAGAGATGGGATGTACTATCATAGATATTGGGTTTCGATGTGTAGTTTCTATGTAAATACACATGTATTTTGAGTTGATAAAAAATATTATAAATTAATTTTCTTATTTAGAGAATTAATTAGATAATTTTTTTTCAAAGAAATATTTCAGTGATTGGAATGTATCAAGGACATGTTTTTTCATGCCGATCATGAAAAATGAGTTTTTCTTGTGGTTGAGAAACATCAAAGGTATGTTCTTAGATCCATTGGAATTTTACCTCTATAAAATAGCCTAAAAATTTCCTAAATGGTATTTTTTATTTTTTATGTGGGACATGGGGGAATCACCAATTGAATATAGCATTGAAGAAACTCTATTTTTGATAATCACACTAGTCATATAATTTTGTACAATGAGAATGAATCCCGAGAACCCCAGAACTCCATAGTGCCAAATGATTTCTCATTTCAATAGGTGTTGAAAGGGAATGACTTAGTTTTTAGAAATGGAATAGATGTCACAATTAATGCAATAGGTCCTCACATGTCAGCCTCTTGTGGGGTAGCATGGGCATGCACCTAAGTTTATGGAAAACCATGGTCCAATTCATTTTTTCATTTTGGATTTTTATTCTTGATGAAAACTATAATTTACCCCCCAATATAAATATTAATACATCTCTCCATATATTTTCCTCACTCATTCATGAAAAAATTAGGGAGGATTCCCCCCTTCGTATCCTTTTATTTTCCTTGAATGTGGGGTGTTCATGGTGTGATTTCTTTAGAAAATCAATGTGATCCTTTCTACATTCCCGTTTTTAATCTTCTCTCATTTCTCCCAATGATTTTGAGGGACCACTATTTGGGTTTAAAAATTAATTCCACAAAATAATAGTTTAAATAAATTGATAAGATGTAAATTTTGCTTGTGATGGGTATATGATGTCCCTCGAGGATGATTTCACACAATATTACTCTGTTTTATTGAAGGTAAATCCCTAGATTAATATATTTGAAGGTAATTGTTGGAATAAATTTCTTTGGACATTGAATCTATGCCAGGTTATTGGATTTCTGTGATGATGGAATAAGTGGTAATCCATGGACCATATTATATATGGATTTCATCTTTTTAGTGTTATGAGGATGATTGGTGAGTTATTTCTCATTATCATAAATTTTAATTTATATTTAAATTTGATTACATTCATTTATTTATCTAGTATATGATTAAAATAATTAATTTTTATATCAATGCATAAGATAAATCCGTATGATAATGAGTGATGGATAGTTGGACACTGATGAGCTTGAGAGAGAGTTATCGTGTTGTGATTATTGGGGATTACGTTATAATTGATGAGGGTTTTCCTTATGGAGTACCCTACAGTAATATAAACTGTATTTATATTGTGTTTCCTGAATGGTATTTACACTAAGGAATATTTTCCTACGTAATTTATTTAAAACTTTAAATAAATATAATATTCTTTTCTATCGATCAAAAAATTTTAGAAAACTATGTTAGACTGTGTCCACTAGCTTGAATAAATGGATACTGATTTCCATTTCCTTGTTTATATTTATATAGTTTATCATACATGGAACTTGAGGTGTGATAATTAAATGATAATAGTTATTTTGGAGGGACAATATTTCTTCCTTGTGACCCATTGAGTAGGGATATGTGATAAGATGAGAATGAATGAACGTTGTGAGCCACAGTAGAAAATATAAATGCCTTAGTGGTGTTGAGAAAGTTAAGTGATAATGAGATGAGTTATTTCTCCATTTAATTGTATGTACCTGCTTATTTTTCCATTGGGTGATATTTTTAATGGGTTGGGTGTGTGGGGACCTACCTAGTGATGACCTGTAATGTGATATGGGTACTATTCCATTTCATGAGACCAATTCTAGAGGGAATTGTGCTATGAGGTCAGTGAGGTCATTGCGTGAGGTTTGAAGATGTTGTGGGATATATTCCATTTTAGATATGGGTACTTACACAAGATATTGGATTGAGCTTTTAGATAATGTATATAGTGTCTTTTTTTTCAAGAGACCAAGGTGACCCTGGTAGGTGACCTTGTGGATTGTTGTCCCTTTATGGTGTTCTTATAGAGATGATTGTAGATAATTGAAGGTATCACTATTAAACCTAAATTAGTGATATGAGAATTTATTGGCTATGATTTTGATATAATATTTTCATGATAGTCCAATAATGGTTGTATGAGATTATTTGGGAGGGACAAATGACACATCAACTTGTACTGAGATACATGGGTTTTCTAGGATGTTCTCTTATGGTCTAGTTGTTGATCTTAATATTGAATATTTACATGAACTGGTTTCCTGTAATATAATTTGGGGGAATGAACCCAATAGTTACCTTATCCATTTACAAATATCATTTCATGATGATTAGAATAATAAACCATAAAAAACCAAGGGTCATAAATTCTTGTTTATTTGGAAGATTATTTATATACTTTGAAAACATGAAACTAAAATAAAAAACATTTATTTAATCTCTACACTGAGTTCCTATCATCCATTAACTTCTTACATATGCATATTATATCATAGGGAATAAATGAACAAAATGGATGCTCTAAAAATATCAGTAAGGGAATAAGCTTATGAATAAAAAATATCAAATGGTATAGAAGGTATAACATGATGAAATAAATTCAATGTAACATTAGTAAACGTAAGGAATAATTACATTTAAAACATGGGAACATAAAATAATGGTAAATTAGAATTTTGGAAACAACATGTAACAAGTCATAAATAGGAGTCAAGGGTAACTACAAAGAGTATATCACATTGTGGACAATGTACCATAAAGGAATCTTGTTCCCTCCATATACCAACATGAGTTATAATAAGACAAAACATTACCCAATGAACTAGAGTTCCATCTATGTGAACCAATCAAAACATGTGCATGCATACGTCTACGAATTGAACAATCAAGCATAATGGAAACCCATGGAATGAATTGGGTATCAAAATTATGACATAAGGCATAATAAAAAGGAATATCATAATAGTGTCCATAAAAGAATGTATTTTAATCATCCATGGAAATTCATAATGTGAAATAGAATTATATAATGATATGTTATGTAAAAATGAAGTGTACATATATAGAAAATGTGTTTTAGAGATATTCGACATTAAACATTTTATTGCATTTTAAGGAAAATATTAAAAAGAGTTTAATGGTGAAAAGTCATATTAATTTTCATAATAATAGAAAGGAACAGAGATATTTTTTCAGGATAAAACTAATTATTTTAGAAGAAAATGGAGGCCTAAAAAATTGTATGGATCACACATAAAAATAGTTAAGAATTCATGATGTTCCGTTTAATCGGTCATGCTTATCAGGATGAATTTAGAATAGAACCATTTGAAAACGTGAATTTTTTATCAAAATAATGGTTAAATAATATATATAAAAAAATTTAGAACATATATATAATTTTGAATAAGTACACAAAAATAAAGAACTATTTCATTGTGTTAAAGTGATAGAAAAAAAATTTGTGGGAAAAATGGGTGTTTGAGTAGAATCCCTTACCTATTATCTGAAATAGATCAGCACTTGATCTTAATTTCTTGTATCATCAGATTAAATCCCTTAACTAATTAATTTAGACGCTTTTATAAATATATTTTATTAATTATAATTTTAATTTGTTAATCTATGGACTTTCTGATATGTTTTGATATTCAGTTTCATTGTTCAAGAGCATTGGTTTCCTTGGTTATCATGAGTTCTTTACTTGTATAAATATATAGAAAAATAAGGTAAAATTATAATTGGTATCCAAAATTTAATTTTTGAGTTATTAGTGAAAATAATAAATAATAAATTTTTTTAAGTTATTTTTTGGGGGGTGAAGATGAACCAGCAGATAAAATGTTTGTGATAATCATTTAGGTTATTTTTGTGGGTTTTCGATCATAAAAAAAGTAATTTGGTTTTATTAATTAATATTATGAATATTAAATGGTTCTATAAAATTTAATTGGGTTTAAATACATATATTAAAAAAACTAACCATAAAATTGGTTTTATGATTAGTCTTTATAGGGAAAATTGAAATTTAAATCTTCTTCGTCATTTAATGAGACAAGTTAACACATAGTAGTTGATGTTTGCATTTTAAAAAATGAGAGGGTATAGGAATGATGATGAATTATTCCATAAAAATGATAAATTTATAGTATATATATGAATATTTATTTTTCATTCCACATAAATTGGGAGAGGATAATATAGAATGATAAAATAAAATTAATCGAAAATAAATTAAATGAAATTGAATGAGGATTACGCTTCATGATTTTCTCCTCCTTGAGAACCTACATAGGGAAAGGGGTTTGATATTTTTTTCAAACCATGGAATCCTTGAAATTGGCATAGAAATTGGAAGAGGATTGAGTAAATTTTTAAAAGGCATATATCATTAATTGTGTGAGTACAATGGGTGGTGACATGTGGTGTTTATAGAAGAAAAGAGGGGTGTTTCTCTTTATTTTATTCATTAGTTTATTATTTATCCTCTACATTATGAATAGATTGATAATTTTAACAAAATATATCAGCATAATAAAAGATAGTTCGATATTATGGGCCTAAACATTCCATATATTATCTATAACTCATCAATTCATGTATTTTTCTTTTATTGTAAATTATCATATTTTACAATTCATAAAAATTAAACTATTTTATAAAGAACCAAAAAACAAACCCTGTCAATTTTTGTTTGTCTAGAAATAAAAAATGTACTCCATTTTTTGAAAAGTTTTTTTTATATATGGGAAATTTAATTTTTAATTGAACCATCTTTTATATATAAAATACTGATTTTAAAATTATTCTTTTTTTATAACACTTTTAGAAATTAATTAAGGTCATATAAAATTTTCTTAAACTTATGACACCAAAAAATAGTAATTTATGAATTTATTTTATTATAGAAAATATCATTTTAAAATAATTGTATATATTATAAAATTGTAAATAAATATTTAAAACTCACAAAAATACCAATACCTCATTTATAATTTAAAAAACATTATTTGATAATATTGTGATATAATTCAATAATATTTTCTTTTATAATATGCTTTAATTTTATTTATAATTTCATTTGTGTGTTTAATATTCTATTGTTTGGATTACTATTCATAAGGGTCATATTACTATTACAAAGGTCGAGTTAATATTCCATTGGTATAAATTCATTAATTTCTGAAAATTACTCTTATTTAATTAATTATTAATTTAAAATTTTCATTTTTATTCTGTATATTATATACGTAATTTATATTATATGATGTAATTATAAGAAAGGAAATTTCAATTATAGAATTTTTGGTCATTACATTCTTCCACCTTATGAAGATTCTTTGATGAAATTTTGTTTTATATATTATAATGGATAGAATTGAGGGTACTTCTACATCATCACTTCCTCTGGTTCCCAAGTTAACTTTTCATACATATGAATCTTCTATAGTATAATGTCATGGTCAGTAGTCTTTTTGCATAATTCTTCATCTATAAGATTAGATATCCTCACTGGATTCTCGTCAAAAGGGAGACCATTATCCATATGTACGACCTCTCAATTTAGTACATGTGAGACATCTGACGCATGGAATACATCATCAAGTGGGATATGTGGAATACACCATGTACTGGAGACATGGTTGGTGGATGTTCATTTTGATAGACCAAATCTATGATATGAACAAGGAACTAGATGGGGATGATGTACTTGGGACTTAACATTCCCTTCATCCAAAATCTCATGATCCTCTTCCATGATGATAGGTGGAGGAATTACATGTATCTAACCATAAACTCAGGGTCACATTAATGATTTTTTTTCATAGCTATTTTGTAAAATTTGGGCTACCTTGATGTGCTGCTAAATGTTTTACACCTTATCCACCATTTCTCCGACCATTTAAAGTCATAGAATCTTAAAATAAATGGATTCATACCATCATGCAAATGTTCTTTGTCTTTTCCCATAATGGTATTCATGTGGTGCCATTTTGATGATCAGGTGGAAACTATTATTGTAAGATAACTCAACCATAGACAAATGTTTTTCCTTTCCTCCTTTGAAGTCCATAAAACATGCTCTTGACATGTCTTCCAATGTTTTAATAGTATACTCATAATTTATATTATTGTGAGGGTGGTAAGATGTATTGGGGTTTAGCTCAGTGATTAGAGAATTTTTGTGGATTTTCATGAACATTGATATGAATCTCTGATCTCGGTCAAATATATTCGATAATAGTACTCCCTGATGCCTTCCACATCTCTGATGCATTTCTATGATATTTCTCCATTGATAAGTTCATTCAAATTGTTATAAATTTATATTTCCTTGTGAGCCAATCCAAGACAACCAAGTAACATTGTTTCACATGGATGTATTCAGAAGTCCGGTGAAAAAGTCCATAGTGATGTTTTCCCACATTTATGTTTGAATGGGAAATGGTTGCATCATTTATTTTGACTTTTTCTATTCAACATTAACTTGTTGACATACTCGAAACATTGATTAATATTCAACGACCACTTTCTTCATATTTTTTGACCAATAGTTCCCGACGAAATCGCAATACATCATTGTGTTCTCTATGTGAATAGAGAAGGTTGATATAATTTTTTTCATTTTTATCCCATACCATTACCTAAATATTAGATAGTATACATATTCATGACCCAAATCTCTTGACTCCTTCTTTATCTATTTGAAACTCTGAGGATTTCCCATTTCAGATATCTTCGACATTTTTTCGAATTTTCAACATCATTTACATTAAAATAATTTATTTCTTCCATGAGGTATGGTTGATATGTTATTTTAGAATTGAATGACAAAGTTATTTCCTTAAAAATTCTCACTCCAATAATTTTAATGGATAAAAATATTGGATCATTCTCAACTCATATTATTGATAAATGTACAAGATCTATTATAATTACGGCATTTTAAACCTTTTTTTCTTTATCAGTATGGTAGTGGATTGAGTATTTATAATCCTTGGTAAGATTTAGTCATATTTTCTTGTGAATATTAATCCCTGTTTGTTTGAATATATATTTTATTCTATTTTTATCATTATATATTTCACAGTTCTTAACATATAAATTTTTCATCTATATTTTCAACACAAATTTCATAGATTCCACCTACAGATCATGCATGGGATTGTTTTTCTAATGGATTTTTATTTTCCTTGAGGAGTGTTCTTTCACATTATCATTTTTCATCCGTACAAATATTATTCCATTATTTTAATAATCATTGTACACCACAAATAGTTACCCACTGGTGGGATGTGTGGGAACTAGTGTAGTGATACACCTCTGTTTCAACTCTATGAAGTAGTTTTCACATTCTTTGCTGTAGACAAAATTTACTCCATTCTGAGTAAACATGATTACTGGGAATTAATGTAAAGATAAGTTCATTACAAGTCATCTATTATACCCAGTTGTACCAAAGAAACTATGGACCTCCATTATAGATGTTGGCCTAGGCTACTCTTTGATTTATTTTGTCATGGAATAGTATACTGATATTCCTTTACTAGTGATAAAATTACCTAAAAATGATACTTCTTCCATATAGAACTCACATTTAATATATTTTCATAATTTTTTTATTTTCTCAAATTCATCAGCATAATATTGAAATGATCATCATGTTCCTCATTCATCTCAGATGATATAATAATACATCAATAAGGATGAATACAAATTGGAAAAGGTAATATATAACGACTCTATTCATTAAATCTTGATAATTGATCACAATTTAATGAGTCCAATTGGAATCACTATGAACTCTTAGTGTTAATACCTCATTAAAAAATTTATCCTTAATAATATTTTCTTTCTTCACCATTAATTGGTGATATCCTAACCGAATGTCCGCCTGAGAGAAATATATGGTCCCATATAGTAGACCAGACTTTTCATATATTGATGGTATGAGATATTTGTTATTTAACATTTTATTATTGATATAATGATAATCAACTAAATGAAACATTTATCTATCCTTATTTTTGATGAAGAGGTTTGAAACACCACATGGCGAAGCATTCATCCATAAAAAACCCATGTCTATACATTTATGTAATTTCTTTTTCAGTTATTCCAGCCCAAGAGTGGACATTATAAAATGATCTATTGTTATAGGAAAAGATATATAAATTTTTTCAATTCATAACTCAATCTCCCAAACACAAGTAATACTATGAAATTATTTGGGGAACACATCGGTGTATCCTCTCACAAAGGAAATGTCACTGAGTGTGATTATATCATTTTTATCTATCATTTGAGAAAGATGTTATTTATTATAAGAAAATAATATAAATAATTGAAATAATTATTCAAAATGACATTCAACATTATACTTACACCTTTATAGAATTGGAGGATTATTTGGGATGTGAAGTGTGATCTCCCTTTCCTGATAATTGATGTTGGATCTTCCTAAAGATATCCATTCCATTCCCAATAAAACATTGAAATCCACCAAAATAAGTAAGACACGATTTGACTGGTGGTTAAATCCAAAAACATTAATCGAGAACTTATATACTTTGTGTGAATTAATTACCCCATGAGTTATTCGCAAAAATCACTCAACCACTATATTTTGAGTTGCTGATTTAATAGATCTATTAAACTTGAAAGACATGAAAGAATGAAAATAACCAAAATAAAATAGCATGTTCTCTATTCATGAATGAATAACTAGTGTACCCATGAACACATCATTTTTGGTATTCAACTTAGTATTAGTTATATCATATTCCCTTCACTAATTCCATTGCGCATTTTATAGTTGATTGCCTCAAAAAAACCACGAACATAGGGAATTGTATTTCATAATTCCTATGATCCTTACAATTGATACATTGTACTATTGGTGGAATGTTTATTTTATCCTTCATTTATTCTTATACATTCGTAGGATTATTCATAACCCTTCCATAATTATTATCCATATTCCCCTCTATTTTATATTTGATGAATATATCTGTTCCTATTAAGTACTTTATAGGATTCTTCTTACCACTCTTTTGATACGTGGTATGTTGGGTCTTCTTTCCCTTACAAGATTTATCTATTGATCCAAAAATAATAAAGTTCATTTTCATTCTGTTATCATCATGACCAAGAGACCATTGATATTCTCTTACATCCATTTCACCCTTAAGGTCAAAACTATAAATCAATTCATAACTATTGAAATATATAATCACCATTAATTTTCATAGACTCGTATATACTATAATATATAAGTAATCCACCATGAATTCAGTTTTAATGACAATGTTGAAGGAATTTCAACCTATCCTTGTGATTTTTAACTTATATTCTCTAATAAAACCATCTTTCTTTTATGTTAGTACAAGGGACTCTCATTCCATCGTAAGATGGAGTGTTCAGGGAAGATTTTTACTGAAAAATATTTTCATGAAATCTTCCCATTCCATGGCAACAATTTCATTTTTGGATTTCATTTTCATAATCAGTTTCCACCACTGATCATCTTCTCAATCAAAATGATAAACCACCAGCACAAATTTTTCTTCTTCTGAGCAATGAAGGATAATTAATATCTTCTCAATTTTTTTATTTCATTGTTCAATTCATTGGGGGTCATAAAATACACTAAAAATGGGAGTACTTTGTCACATGAGTGATTCTACCAAAAAAATCTATTTTCTAGGATAAGGGGGGGAATTCCACACAATTATTGTTATTATTCATAACTTGATCATTTTAAGCATATACATTCATGATTTTTAGAGAACGCATTCCCCTAATACTTATAACAACAATAAGGATATCATCACAATACCTATCACAATTATTTTTTCCACATATTATTATATTTCTAGTAATGAACTATGAAAATGAATGTACAATTAGGGGGCCTGAATAATCATCTAATAATCATATAAAACAGTAAACATTTAACATATAAGGATAATATTGTTAATTAAAATTTTATCCTCACTTGTGATACCTTAAGATTCATTCTAGGTTTTCCATGGTGACATAACTATCCAAAGGGTTATTACTAAAGTGATATAGTTCTAAACTCCAAAAATAACTAGACCATGGTCTGATACCAAATATAGTTTCCATATCTTTTTACACATATCATTAAATGATTTAAATGATAATTAACAATCAAATACAACAATGGATCATAAATTATATTGTATTTTCATGATTAGGTAAATAATTTGAATTCATGAAACCAAACAAAAAACATATTTTGTTTAATATTAATAATATTCTCCTAAATTCTATTGAGCTCTTACATATTTATAGGATATCATGTGTAATACATAAAAAATAGGATGAGCTAAAAATCTCATTAAAGAAATAAGCTTGCTAATAAAATATATCACATGGTTTAGAAGGAATAATATGATGAGAGAAAAAAATATAACCTTATTTTAAAAAAAATGAATAATAACATTTATAACATATAGCAACATAAACCAAGAAATATGGAAACAACATAATAAATGTTATAAAAATATGTTAAGGGTAACTGCAAAGACAAAATCGTATAGTGAAAAAACTCGTATAAAGTAATCTAGTTCCCTCTCTATTCCAACAGCATGTCTCATGAGACTATCAATTTCCCAATTATTTTGAGAACTATTTGGGAACATCAATATTATCATATTAATTAATATGTGTTCCACATGAAGAGGCATGCATAAGGGTTACCCATAGATATAATTGGGGATCATTATCATGTCTTAAGTCATAAGAAAAAGAAATATCATAATGGTATCCATGAAAGAATGAATTTGAATCATAATTAGTCATTCAAATATATAACAGTCATTGATAGTGATAATTGATGTCAAACTGAAATGAAAACATGTAAAAAGTGTGTTTATGTGACATTATAAATGAAACATTATAGTGTGGATTAGCGAAAATATTATAGATTATTTAAAGAATAAAAAAGAATATTTGTTTTCATAAACCAAAAAATGAACTAACATAATTTTTAATGATAAAATAGGTGATTTTCTAAATGTGATGGTGTCTTCAAACAGATTGTGGAGTGCAGTTATAAATAGATAAGAAATATGGAACTTCCATTTTATCAGATTAGCTTATCAGGAAGAATTGTGAATGAAACCTTTTAAAAACAAGAATTTCGAAAAAAATAATGATAAACCAATATAGATACAAGATTTTGGAACAAATAAATATAATGTAGAATAATTTTTCAAAAATAAGTACTATTTTTATTTCGTAAAGAGCGAGAAATAGAAACTTGAAATAAAAAATTTGGGGTTCTGGTAGAATCTCTTACCTTATGTCTGAAACAGTTCTTCCCATGTTCTTGATGTCCTAAAAAATAATATAAAATAAATTAATTTATTAATTAATTACCTTAAATACATAAAATTATTTTATTATATATTTATTTTTTTCATTTATGGAAAATTTTATGGGTTATGTGAATCAATTTTTTCATTCGGTACAGTATGTTTCCTTCATTTTATTGATAGGTTTACATATATACATGTACAAAAAACATGTTAAATAAGAATGGTTGTACATAATTTAAGTTATATGATATTAATTAATATACATAAGATTAAATGGTTATATAATTAATTTGGTTATTTGGGGTTATGGAGATTCATTAAATAGACATTAGTGATAATCATTTAGATTATTTTTGTGATTTTTCAATCATCCCGGAATAGTTTTGTTTTTTAAATAAATTTTAGGTTAAATTAAATGGTAATAAAACATTAAAATGTAAAAATTTAATAAATTATAATCAATTTTCATGAGAGTTTTTTATGGATTTTTCTTGAATGAGTTAATATAAATTTAAAACTTCATCATCCTCAAATGTGATAAATTAACACATCTCATAGGATGTTTACATTTTGAGTAAAAATGGAGAGGGGAGAAGGAATGACGGTGAATTATTAAATTAATGTGATAAAAGTAAATTATATGTTATATAATATATTTTTCACTACACTTTGATAAGAGTGTGTGAAGAGAATAAAAAAATTGAAAATAAATTACATGAAAATCAAAGAGGTTTTTACCTCTATAATTTCTCCTCCTTGAGAAACTCTATAGGGAATGATGATTGATATTTTGTTGAGACCACATGATAATGGATGTGGGGGAGATACATATGAATATTATTGGCTAGAATTTTTATAAGGATAAAATATTTAATGGTGTTAGAACAATTGGTGGTGAGGGGTGTAATTTATAAGGGACGAGAGGGTTATTTTCACATTATTTTATTCATTAGATTAATATTTCTCCTCGAAACTGTTAGAAGTTTTAGAATAATAAATAAATATATTATAATAATTATTGATAGTTTGATATTATGTTCTCAAATCAATCAAATACCATCTAATATTCAATAATAAAAGTATTTAAATTTTATTGATAATTATCATATTTTACTAGTCACTAAAAAATCCACTAATTTAGAAGAACCCCAAAATTTTATCCTATAAATTTTTTTATGTGTATAATTAATAAATGAAATCCATTTTAAGAAAATTATTTTCTAAATATTATAAATTTAATTTTTCTTTAAAATCATTATTTACATGGAAAATAATGATTTTGCAGTTATTAATGATTTTAAAACACATTGAAAATTAATTAATGTCTAAATAAATTATCTTATAATCATAAGGAAAATGAATAATAATTTATGAAACTATTTTATTAAAATATATATTTTTACACTTATTATATTAATTATAATATTTTAAAAAAATATTTACATTTCACAAAAATGATGATACAGATATAATCATTTCCAAACAAATATAATTTATTTAATCTATGATATAATTATAAATAAATTTAAATTATTAGATTATTACATTTTATTTAAACTTTAATTTGTGATTTTAGTATTTTATTGGCTGGTTTACTATTAATAAGGTTCATATTAAGATTAAAAAGGAAATGTTACTATTCCATTGGTATTGGTTCCTTTGATTCTAAAAAAATCCTCATAATTCATTCATTAATAATTTATAAATTTTATTTTTAGTTTTATATGTGATTTATGTAATTTATACTATATGAAATAGTTATATGAAGGGAATTTTCAATAATATATTTCTATTTTGTTACAACCCCCTGATAAATGTGATATCAGTTTGGAGTGACTTAGTTATACTCCTTGTATTTGGATATTCCATATATTTATAATTCTGTAAACGTTATCCTCATATTTAGCTATGTTAATGATATTCAAATCCCTAGGCACACTCCTTAGTTTAAGATGTGATTATATATGGATTTATAAGGAATTTATCCTAGGAATAAGTAGTTGATCCTAAACCTATTTAATTTCCTAGGAACATCTCATTAGAATCAACCATTGACCAACTATATGTTAGCATGGTTGTGTGAAATGCTCAGAGATATTGTTAAATTTTTTGAAAAATGATTTTCATGATCCCTATTCTAATGTAAAAACTGAAGGATGGAATTTGGTCATCTATTTATATTTTTACACGATCAACTTATTATTATTTCTGTATATCACATGTGTATACACAAAATTTAATAGTGATATGTATGACTAATTCAATGGATGCCAACTGTGTTATACTCACACCCTACACTGGTGGGCATGAAACTTGGGTACCTTATCAAAATTCCCCGATTAGATGTTCAAGTTGGTTGTAGTCACACCATGGAACAACTATAGACCCTCATTACGTGTAAAAAACACTATTATTTGGGGAGGCCTTCCGGGGGTCACCTAGAAACCCGATTTTGTTATTATTTAGATTGAACAATTATTCGAATGTTACAAAGTATTATTAGTGATTTTATCTGACTAATATTATATATTTTATCTGAGTTTTGTTTTGTCTTACTATTTAGGGATACAATATATTGGGGTTCTAAGAATGTTTCATAACAAGTGATAGACATCGGACAATTTCATCATAAACTCCTATTTCGATGAAAATTATATGTTATCATGGATCTCATATTTTCATTGTTTGATTATGATGTAATTATTTTTTTATTTACCTTATGTATTGAAAAATTGTTTTATTATATTTATGATTTATGGGTTTTTTTCTAATAGACCATTTGCAAGAGGTTGTGGTTCGTGCATAATATTTTGAATATAAGATTCACATGAAATACACCTATCTGTGTGTGATTTATTTCAATAAAGTTATAGGGTTAAACTAATTAAATTGTCATTAGTAAATTATATGGAATTTTCGCATATTACTTGGTGTTATAATTTTACGCAATTACACCATGCTATATTTTTATCTGATAAAAAGTTATGTGGATCTTATGGAATTCATTTTGAGGTTAACAGATATAATTTCCATCTTATATGATATTTATAGTTACCCTTGTATGTCTATAAAGAAACTTTTTTCTTTAGAAATAAACACATTTTCGGTTTGTTATGGTATTATATCAAAGAGAAAATAGGGTTCGATACTTATAGTGTTAACAAAAACCTATATAGTGTTTTCACGTATACATTTTCGGTGGAATTATACATAAGCAAACCATATAAATATAATTACCCTAACATGAATGGTTATTAGATGATCTTGATATATATAAACATATTCTCTTAGATGGAATATTTATATTGATGGGGTGGCTCTCACATATGGAGTTCAATGGGGATAATCCTAGTATTATGATTCTCAAGGGGTAGTCCATGTATGTGGATTCCTAGTGAGAACTATTTCTCCCATAAGATAATTATTTGGCATGAGATTATATATAAATATATGAAAATTATAACCATAGAGCTTTTATTTTTGAATATATGTTTATTGGTGATATTGAGACTAGAATAGAGATGTGGTATCTGTAGCACCCCAAACACTTCATGTTATGTTTCTCTTAAATGAATTCTAGTTATAACCAATAATTCCAAAATCACTAAGCCTATATGAAACAAAACATGGTTACTTATACGAGATATCAATAACCTATAAATTAAACTTAAATATTCCAACTCTGCGATTTGAATTTAAAAAATATGACAAACACGATTGTGTTCAATATGATATTAAGAGTGTTAAATTAACATAATTTTTGGTTAATAGTTACCCACCCTTATGAATAGTAACCAACCATTATGAATAGTAATATACCCTTATGAATAGTAATATGACTCTTATAAATGGTATCCATTCTCTTGAATGTATAAATGAATTTAAGCACCGTCAGAATGGTGATGAATATTTTTAGTGTTTATATTTTTTGATTAAATAATTATTTTAATTAAATACATAATTAATCATATTTAGAATATTATTTTTGAGAAATGGACTTCATTTTTAGGATTCTGCATGTCAAAAAATGTTCAGGGAGAATTTTGGTTATTTTTCTAAAATACATAAATTTTTTATGAATAGTAAAATGCGATAATTTACGATAAATGCTAAATAATGAATTTATTGAGTCACTGATGGTGATCTACTGATGTAAGCACAATATGTTCGAAGTAACATGCATATATTACTATTCTTGGTCATGTAATACCCACTATTGGTTTTTTGAGAAGAAATAATAAATTAATGATTATAATATTAAGAAAACTCATCCCCCCTCCACTATATAAACCACCCCTCACCCTCTCTTCCTCCCACACCACTCAAGATTCAATTCTGGACTATATTCTAACAAATACTCTTCCCAAGCATTTTACCCATGTCCAGGACTTTCTGGTCTCACCAAAAAGAAAAAAAAAGTCCTTAAGGAGATTCTCAAGGAGGAGTACTCATGAGGTGAACCTTTCTTCTCTTTTCATTCAATTTCTTTTATAAAGTTCCATTCATTTGTTCTCATGTCTCACCTCCACTCATCCAAATGACATGATAATTCCAGTAACTTAAATGTATTGGATATTCATTTTATAATAAAATATTTCATCATAATCTCTCTTTTTCCCCTCTTTTTATACAATAAATGCAAAAATCGTCTGAGATGTGTAAATATATCACAATGAGGGAAGATGGGTTTTCAACATGCATTGATATATTCAATACTACTCATGAAACCTTTTCAATGGTCGAAACAGGTAATAATATATTTATTTTATATTAATTAATGTTCTGTAATCTTCCACATTCATAATATGGAATAATAATACCAAACATGTTTATTGTGCACAAAACTGCCAATCCAAATCCAAGCGTTTATTTTAAGTAATCGAATGATTCTTCTTCATTATATATAACTAGATTCATTATAAGGTCATTTATATCTCTTTAATTTTACTTCGAATTTATATTAACAATTCTGGATGTTTAACCATATTTCAAACAAACATCCAATCATGAATACAAGTAAACGGATCGTGGAAACCAAAGAAGAAAATGTTACCAAAACAATAAAATTTAATATCGTCAACAATAAAAAGGCCATTAATGATCTGAATATGGTCATAAAATATCAATTATATATTGATGTGGTTCTAGAATTATTAATTAATTAAGCTAAATTTGATTATTCAGGACATTAAGAACAATCAAGAACACCTTCGATCATAAGGTAAGGGATCCTCTCTCTCACTTTTGTTCAAGAATATCCCCAATGTTGTGCCGTTTTATTTTTAATTAATAATGATGGGGTATGTCTTTTCACCTCCCCCATACTGAAATTGTGACATATATGTAATTTAATACCCCTTTACCTCGGATTAAGACTTTTCAATAACACCCATTACCATGCCGAAATGATTGTAACCGGTTTCCCATATCACTTTCATTTCTGGGAGATTTTCATCATTCACCACTTATTTCACGTAGTTGGTAAATGTGTGCTTCCATTTAATATATAATAACATGATTATATTTATATTCATATTACTCAATGATTAATTTTAGGGTTATTACGTTCTGGTCATATGATTTGACCGATTATATTGTGGTTAGATAGTTGCCTCAACTACTATTTTTTGTGACTAACAATGTATGGTGCACCTAATAATACATATGTGGTGTACCTACTGCCTATTTGAGATCATTTTTCCTTTTATATTATATTTATATTAAATATCCAAAATCTCATATCATGGTTATCTTTTTTTTCTAAACTATATAAAATTTTACATAGGATGTTTATTAGGAAAGTTATTTTAATTATGGAAATATTGATGAATCCGTTTAATCTACTCTATATAGATATTGAAAAGGCATATTAATATTTGATTGAATAAATGTATATATAATTATTTTGACAAACAGAAGCATGTGGGGCCCACAATATCCCCTTGATGCATCTGTAGGTCTCGTGAGACAAATTAGTTGGCGACAAACCCTTCGATTTTGATTCCACAAATTAAGACGGGTTTCTTCCCCTAGAACTAATCTATTTTAACAATATTATGGTTTCATTTGCTAGAAACATGGTGTTCAATTAATAAGAATTCTCTTTATTTATTATCATTTACTACTATCCATGAGGTTTTCACGATTAAAAAATCTATGGATACAGTTTCTCTCTTAGTTTATTAATGGTGTGAGTTTTACATCTATTCACCATGCCATATTGATTATGTTTGATTGATTATGATTAACTTATTATTGTATTTATGGTTATTCTATTTTAACTATTACTGGTCGTTTGAGCTCACCCCTTCCACTGTTTACTTTCAATAGGTGACAAAGAAGAGATTATTTATTCAGTTCTTGTGGATTCAGTTTTTAGTTTTCTTTATATATTGAATTTTGTAAACTTTTCCAATGTAATTTGAGTAACATATATGTATCTAGATTCTTCAATACAACTAAACTGATCGTTCCTTCAGTATTTTCATTCCTTCTAACCATTCCAATATCACAAATAATGAACCGGCTCCGTCCTAGAGAAGTTGGGGTGTTACAGTTGGTATCAAAGGAATATTAGTAGAAGACATGGAAGCAAGAGTAGGAAATGTATAAAAGGGAATGAATCCCTAAGGTATTATTTGGGGATAAACATATAAGAACGTCTTGGTATTTTTTCTAAGGAATAGATTATGTGGATATTTTGAGAAATATATCCCTATCTAGATACAAGCTGGTAGAGGCGACTCTAACATAGATGTATCTAGTGGTAAAACATGAAAACACCGCTTTGATCTAGAATTGAACGTGAACTAGTGTCTAAATACGGGCCTTGATGCACTCTTAGTTATGACACACCGTGGGGATATTCTTAGGATAATTCACATTTTCTTTACAAGCCATTATGAAGGTGTTTAATAAAAATTGTTCCTCACAGAAACCGTATTTATAATGTTAGTTATGCATAGAATTTCAGTATATGTTGAGTGTTTTTATATTCAATATTCATAAACTAATCTAATGTATCCAATTATTTAGAAATGGCGTCTAACAGAAGAAGGGGAATCAATACTCATGGGCAAGTTAGGGATCTCCCTACTGAGCATGTCAACAAGGTCAATATTGGAGCATATCAGATCATGACCATATAGGGAAAACATAGTCAAGTTGTAACGAATAACCATTCCACACCTATGTTGGATTGTTTAATGCGGAAATATCCCCCATCTTTTAGTGGGACTACTAACCCAGTGGTTGTTTAGCAATGGATCATGTCCCTTGAAAATATATTCATGGAATTAAGATGCAATAAAAATGAAAATATAGTACTGGCTGTATATTGTCTCAAGGGAAACACTGATCAATGGTGGTCCAGGATTTAGAATACCATGGAGGAAGAAGAAATAAAAGATATGGAATGGAGGACTTTTAAGGAAACATTCTAAGAAAAATATTTACCTCATGAGCAATGAAATGGAATGAAGTGGAAATTCATTCGCTTAAAACAAAGGGAAGAAGACAGTATTGTAGAGTATGAGGCTACATTCACAAGGCTGGCCAGGTATGTCGTAGATTACGTATGTGACTCGGCAGACAATATTGATCATTTAATTGAAGGTCATGATCCAAGTCTTCGAAGGGCACTGGCTTCTCAATAATTTTCATCATATGATGAAATTGAATCAAGTGCCATCAAAACAGATAAGTAATTTTCTAGATCAAATCTTTTAAAAGGAAACAAAGATAAAAGAGGAACTATGAAAACAAAGGAAAAGGAGAAGAAACAAAGAAGAAAAAGGGAATAATGTTATTCCCAATATGTGAGAATTGTGGAAAGAATCATATCGGGAAATGCTTGAATGGAATGTGAGTCTGCTATAATTGCAGAGAAAAGGTTCATCGATCTGATGAATGAAAGGTGAAGAAAAAATTAAATGATATTCAAGGCTACAATTTCATAGAGATAAGTAAATATAAAAATGAGTGTCCTAAGACCCAAGAAAAAATTCCTCATAAAAAGAAAAGACAACAAAGAAGAGCATATGCGATTACAACAGCGGAGGTTTATGTTCTTAATGACGTGGTGACATGTACATTAATTGTTTTCTCAAACATAGCCAACACATTATTTGATTCTGGTTCATCGCATTCCTTTATATATTCTCATTTTTCCATGAAAATTAGATATGTCCAATTTGATTTAATAAAGGAGTTATCAGTCAAAACTCTGTCGGGATGTATCATTGCAACAAAGGCATGTCGACTAGTCACCCTCCAAACACCAAAACGTGGTTTAGTTTCTAACCTTGTCATCATACCAATGACTAAATTTGTTATATTTCTCAATAAGGATTGGCTTTCAAATTATGATGCAAATATTTATTTTAAAAAGAAGGAAGTTTTAGTTTTTGAAAATGATGTAGAATCTCTATTCTTTTGGGAAGAAACTTCACCACCTGATTATTATCTAGAACCACACCTAGTAGATGTACTGAATAAAATACATAGAGAGAAAGATAAACCAATATCTATGGGTGGGGAAAGAAATCCTCATTTTGAAGATGTCCATATAGTGCACGAGTAAATTGATGTATTGCTAAAGGACTTACGTGGACTTCCTCTAGAACGAGAAGTTGATTTCTTTATTGATTTAATTCTTGGTTCTAGACCTATATCAAATACTCCCTATAGAATGACAATTGTGGGATTATAAGAGATAGAGAAACAACAAGAGTATTTGTGTAAAAAAGGATTTATTCGACCTACTGTTTCTCTATGGGGGGGCCCCTTTCCTATTTTTCAAGAAGAAAGATGGATCCATGAGGGGTTGCATTGATTACAGGGAAATAAATGATATTACAATAAATAATAAGTATCCCTATCCCCAGATTGATGATTTATTTGATCAACATCATGAATCTCAAGACTTTTCGAAGGTTGACCTTCGATCTGGATATCTTTATTTACGTGTGAAGAAAGAAGATAATCCTAAGACAGCATTTCGAACCAGGTATGGGGATTACGAGTTTATAGTGATGCCTTTTTTACTGAAAAATGAACCATTTATTTTCATGGATTTATTGAATAGATTTTTCATGGAAGATCTTGATAACTTTTTTGTGGTGTTTATCGATAATATCCTCGTATACTCAAAAAGATATGAAGACTACGAGAATCGCTCGTGGTTTATTCTGAGAACACTTAGAAAAAATAAATTATATGGGAATTTTAGAAAGTGTAAATTTTTTCATCAATCGGTTTGTCCTATAGGTCATATTGTCTCTAAGGATAGAATCCAAGATTATCCTACAATGAAAAAGGCAATTCATGAATGGACCATGCCAACAAACATAATAGGGGTACGCAGTTTTATTTGCTTAGTAGGTTACTATCAGCATTTTGTTTGAAATTTTTCCTGACTAGATAACCTGATAACCAATCTCACATGTAAAGAAATTAAGTTTGTGTGGACAAAAGAATTTACATAATTCTTGGAAAAATTTAATTGATGATTGGTCAATGATCCAATTTTTACTCTTCCATCTGGAAGTGTTGGATTTATAATATACAGCGATTCATCAAAGAATGGACTGCATTGCATCCTTATGAAAAACGATAAATTTATTGATTATTAATCAAGACAATTGATAACACATGAGAAAAATTATCCAACTCACGATCTTGAGTTTGCATCCATAATCATTACACTGAAAATATGGACCCATTTTCTATACAAAGTGGGTTGTGAGATTTATACAGACCAAAAGAGATTGATATACATTTTCACACAAAAAAACTCCACGTGAGGAAAAGAAGATGGCTCTATATACTCAAAGATTACAATTGTTCAATACACTACAACCTAGGAAAGGTGAATAAGGTGGCAGATGAATTAAGCAGGAATGATCACGTCCTTCAGAATGAAATGATGATTGATAGTGATATTATATTTTTGGATATACTAATGATGGATATGAGAATTGTTATGGAAGGGGAAACTTATCTTCTCTTTAAAATGATTGCTAAACCATATTTACTAGAGAATATAAAAAGATCTCAATATGATTATGATAATATTCACAAGAAAATTAATACAGTTAAGGATGGGAGACAGGTTGTATTCATGTATGAAGAAGTAGTTATGAAATTTGGGAAGATGTTATGTATTCCATCAGTACCTAAGCTAAAAAAGGGAACTATTAGATGATTCTCAGAACTAAAATTTCTCAATTCACCCAATTAGAACCAAGATGTATTGAGATCTGAAGGAATATTTCTGGTGGGATAATATGAGATGGGAAATAGCTGACTACGTGTCAAGATGTAAAGTTTGTCAACAAGTGAAGTCAGAGAGACACCATCTCAAAGGAGGGATGAAACCACTGCCTATTCCTATGCGGAAGTGGTATAACATTACGATGGATTTTTTAACCAGACTACCAAGGAGACCTAGAATGAATGATGAAATAAAGGTAGTTGTTGATAGTCTCACAAAATCAGCACATTTCCTTACTATATGAGAGGATTTTCCACTTTATCACTTGACAAGACATTATATTAATGAAGTTTTAAGCCTTCATGGTGCACCTCTATCGATTGTGTCCGACTAAGATTTCCGGTTTCCATCAAAATTATGGAAAAGTTTCCAGAAGGCTTTGAATACTGAGCTTTGTATGAGTACTGCTTATCACCCTGAAAATGATAGATTGTTTGAAAGGACTTTTCAAACTCTAGAGGACATACTAAGGTCATGACCTCTTGACTTCCAAGGTATGTGGGATTAATACTTGCAATTGATGGAATTTTCCTACAATAATAGTTTCCATTCTAGTATTAAAATGGCTCAATATGAAGCATTGTATGGATAGAGATGTCGAAATCCAACATTTACAAATGAATTTTGTAAGTGGAAACTTATAGGACCTAAACATATTGAAGTGATCAAGACAAAGGTCAAGACAATCCAAGACCATATTAAAGCAACCCAAAGTAGGCAGAAGAGTTATGCTGACAATCAGAGAAAGGATTTGGAATTATAGGAGGGAGATCATTTCTTTCTGAAATTATCTCAATGGAAGGGTGTCTTAAGGTTCAGTATGAAAGGGAAACTGAGCCCTAGGTATATCTGACCATTTGAAATTCTAGGAAGAATCGGAGCAGTAGCTTACTGTTTAGAAATGCCGCCAAATCTCTCCAAATTCCATGATATGTTCCATGTGTCATTGTTGATGAAATACTTTCCAGACCCAACACATGTACTCACCTATGATGAAATTGAATTGGAACCAAAATTTTCCTATTGTGAAAAGTCTATTGGGATTCATGACACAAGGGAATTGTTGTGTTGAAATCAGACAACTCGTCTAGTAAAGGTTCTTTTTAGGACCCAAAATATGGAGGGAATAATGTAGCACCCCAAACACTTCGTGGTATGTTTCTCTTAAATACATTATAGATATAGACTATATTTCGTGAATAACTAAGCCTATTTGGAACAAAACATGGTTACTTATAGAAGATATCCCTAACCTAGACATTAAACATAAATTGTCCAACTCTGTGATTTGAATTTTAATAATCTGACATACACGGTATTGTTCAAGATGATATTTAGAGTCTAATAAAATTAATATAATTCTTGGTGAATAGTAACCTACCCTTATGAATTGTAACATACCAATATGAATTTTACCATACCCATATGAATATTAATATGACTCTTATGAATGGTATCTATTCCCTTGAATGTATACATGAATTTAGACACCTTAAGAATGATGATGAATATTTTAAGTGTTTATATTTTTCGATTAAATAATGATTTTAATGAAATTTTTAATTAACCAAATTTATAAAAATATATTTGAAAAATGGACTTCATTTTTGGATTCTACACTTCGAAAAATGTTTAGGGTGAATTTTTGGTTTTTTTCTGAAATACTTAAATTTTTTATGAATAGTAAGATGTGAAAATTTATGATAAATGCTAATAATAAATTTATTGAATCATTGTTGATGATATGCTGATGTAATCCCAATTTTTTTTAATTCACATGCATATATAACTGTTCTTCTTCATGGAATACTAACTATTGGGTTTTTAGAGGAAATAATAAATTAATGATTATAATATTAAGAAAACACCTCTCCCCTCCACTATTAAAACCACCTATCACCCTCTCTTCCTACCACATCACTAAAGCTTCATGGATTGAATAAATTCTGAAAAATACTCTTCCCAATCCCTCTCTCCAAATCCATAACCTTCTGGTCTCACCAAAAGGCCAAAAACAATGGCCTTATGGAGATTTTCAAGGAAGAGTACTCTAGAGGTGAACCTTCCTTCTCTTTTCTATAAATTTCTTTTACAAAGTTCCATTTTTTTGTTCTACCTTCACACCTACACTAATTTAAAAGCCATGATAATTAAAGTTCGTTAAATTTACGGGATTGTCATTATTCTAATGGAATATTTCCTCATAATCTCTCTTTTCCTCATCCTTTTATACAATAAATGCAAACACCGTCTGAGATGTGTCAATTTATCCCACTCAAGGGAGATGGGTTTTCATTTTGCATTAATATATTCAATACTGGTCATGAAACCTTCTCAATGGTTGAACCATGTCATTATATATTTATTTTATGTTGATTTATGTTTTTTAATCTTTTCAGGTTCATAATACGGAATAGTAATACAAAACTAGTTAATTGTGCACAAAATCGCCAAGCCAAATCCAAGCGTTTATTTTAACTCATCGAATGAGCCATCCTCATGGTATATAAACAGAATCATTATAATACCATTTATATATCATTAATTTCACTATAAATTTATATTATCAATTCTTAATGTTTATCCATATTTCAAACAAACATCCATACATGAATACAAGTAAACAGATCGTGAAAACCAAAGAAGAAAATTATACAAAATCAATAACATTTAATCTCTTAAACCATGAAATAGGACATTAATGAACCTAATAAGGTCATAACATATCAATTATATTTTTATTAGGTTCTTTAATTCTTAATTATGGAAGATAAATTTGATTATTCATGTCATTAAGAACAATCAAGAACACCTTCGAGTATAAGGTAAGGGATCCTCTCTCTAACTTTTCGTCATAAACCGGATCTGGTCGCCACCATTAATGGCACCAAAACTGGCTCATGGAAAGTACATAAGGGCGTTCCCTATCACCATGGTCGAGCAAAAGTTCCCAGGTATCATTTATCTTGGTTTGGGAACGATTTACCCGAACATGTATACATAAAACATCAAAAATATTTGAAAAAATAAATCTGAAAAATTCACACCCGCATGGTTTATACAAAAATCCAAAACTGAATAAATAAGTTCAAATGAATTAAAAAAGGTCCAAATACTCAATAAAATAGAAACAAAACAGCCCCATGGACTCCACATGACAAGGGGTCATCACCCCCAAGCTGTCTCCACAACTCTGTCCCAGGGATGGGGACTCCCACCCGGAACCGCCATCACCCTTAGCCATTCCTTTACCTGAGTCAAACATAACCAATTATACTTCACCCAAGGGGTCTAATTAGGGTGTGATACTATTACAAATAGGGGTCCACCCAATTATTTCATATATAATGAAATACAATGTGAAAAAGCAAGCAGTTTTAATACGCAAATAAAAAGAAGTGATAAAATCTAAGAAATGCAACTTTCAATTGATAACAGTTTTCAGGATAAAATTTTCAGAATGTTCACACATTTAAATAGATATGTGAGCTAATATGAATTACTGCCAAAAACACCCCAAAACAAGGGTAAATACAACAAATCCAATGATCAGCAAAACTGGGAACACCTCTAGGCAACTAGATAGTCTCGGGCCCTATATACCTCGTACCTCGGTGTAAAGTATCCAAGTCACAATCCTTTCCCGTGCACGAGCCACTAGTAGGGAACATACCCATAACCTAGTGTACCCCAAATATCATCCACATAGTTTATTTAGAGTTTTAATTATCCATTTTCTCGGTGAAACAGGGACACAACCCATCCGGTCCACTAGCCTTACTAGTACATATCCGCCCACCTAAGTACCCGGGATTCCCCTTTTGTTCTCAAAGAATTTCAGCGAAAAACACACATAAATTTGAATATAAAATATATCTACTGGTAAAAAATAAAAAGTAAAGTAGCTACACATATTTTATACCATTTAAAAGACACAATAAAATATTTTGATTTTCAGTAAAACAAACTCTCAAAATATCACATTGTTTTGAACCCAAAGCTCTTTAAAATACCCACTTTGAAGAATATGTGAACACTTGTAAGTCATAAAAACAAAATTTCAGTTCAATACCCTTTAATGAAACCAAAAATTCAGTTAGTGGACAGCCCAATATGAACCAATAAGTTATATCTTTTGAAACCCACCATTTTCACACAAACATGGCACTTAAAGACTATTTTCTTCCCAAACACCATTTAAACAAAATTTCGCATCAACAACAAAATACAATAAACATTAAAAACAATATTTTATGTCCTAATACAGTTCAATAAAATCAACTAAGTAATTATAGGTCATCCCAAAAGGAACCAATAAAAGATTTGTATGAAAACCCCAAATTTCACCAAAAATTGTAACTTAAAATTCAATTTTGGTTATAAATGAAAATCAAATTTTTTTTACAGAAACATTAAAATGAAATAAACATTAAATACCATGAACACATCAAGCTAATTCAAAAAAATTTCACGCATAATGGAATCACCTACAAATGTAACAAAAACCATTGAATCTCTATGTGGAAATAAAATTGCACCCCTGCCACACCAAGAGAGACCTAGATCAAACCTAAAACAACAAAAATTGGCCATGAAAGCCCAAATTTAAACCCTAGGTTCGAAAACCTAGTTTCTAGACATTAGGAAACTCAATGATTAGTGATGAAACACAATGAACAATGAATGATACCCAATGTAATTTGAAAGCCGAAAGAAAAGGACTCATTTACTTGACGTATCTTGAAGTAATCACTTCAAACACCAGTAGATAAAATTTAAAACAACAAAAATTTAGGGTTAGTTAGAAAAAGATTTATTAGGTCATTTAGTAACTGGAATGGATGAAAAATATTGATAATTGAGAGAGTTATGAAAGAAAGAATTTACCTCTTCAAATCTGGATGATTTGAGGAAGCCTATGATGTTCGCCACCAAATTGAGTTTAACCAGAGCTCCAAAGAGTGGGAGGAGAGAGTTTAGATGTGAGTCTAGGCTTAATTTTCTTGGTTTAGACTTGGAAACACCGCAAAATCTCAAAAATTGAATAATTTATAACATAAAAAAATTCATTTTTAAAACAAGAATTTGACTTTCAGGCAGGCCCAACCCCATAGATAAAAACCCAAATAAACCTTGGTTATGTATGTCTAAAACCACCAAATTTACTTGGTGGTGTTAATAGGTTAGGGGAGGCCATGTAAGAATTTCAATGGATAAAAAATGTTCAAAAATGAAAATGTTATAAAAGAAACGAAATTTATTTTTCAATATGGAATTTGGCACACGGTTTGGCCCAATTCATGAAAACTCATTTATTCCTCCATAAAACCTAGGGAAACCCCCGAAACAAATAAAATATGTAAATTAAATGAAAAATACATTTAAAATATGTCATTTATGTGACAATTATCCCCACCATGAAGGAATTTCCTCCCGGAAAGTCAACATGAAGCTTGGTTGGAAAACAATAATGGGTACTCTTCCTCGACCCATTACTTTCGCTCCCATGTCTCATGTGTGGCATTCCAATGCTTCCATAGAACTCAGACTAATTGAATAGACTTCCATAGAATTATCTTCTCTTGGGAGTCCACTATATTCACCGGCCTCTCAACAATAGACAATTTAGGCTCTATCTTCGGTTCTTCCCAACTCAACACATTGGATGGATCGAGGTTGTATTTCTTCGACTAAGAGACGTCGAAGACATCATGGATGGACGTCATCTGAGAAGGTAAGGACAACCTGTATGCCACCTTGACAATACACTTAGGGATATCAATGGTCCTTACATACCATGGCATTATCTTACATTGCTACCCCAATCGACGATGACCCAGACGAGGGGCCACTTTTAAGAATACCCTCTCACCCACAGAAAACTATAGGTCACGACGCCTCCATTCAGCATATGTTTTATGATGAATATGACATGACAATAAGCATTGCGTGATCAAATTGACATTTTCAGATGTCTCCTTCACAAGGCTCGGCCTCAACAGTGATGTCTCTCCTACCTCTGCCCAGCATAGGGGGGGCCGACATGTCTAACCATAGAGCACCTCAAAAGGGGCCATTCGAATCGGGGATTGGTAACTATTATTATAAGAAAACTCAACCAGTCCCAAATGGCTATCCCAAGAACCTACAAAGTCTAAGACACATGCATGAAGCATGTCATCCAAAATATGATTCGCCCGCTCTTTTTGACCATCCGTCTGAGGGTGGTATGTCACGTTCATCTTAATCTGAGACCCCAAGGCCTTCTGCATGCCTTCCCAAAATCTAGAAGTGAAGAAGAGGTATCTATCTGATACAACAGCTTATGGTACACCATGGAGTCTCACCACTTCCAGAAGATACAAATAGCCCAAATCATCGAGTTTATTTGTATCTTTTATCGAAATGAAGTTGGATGATTTGGTCATATGATCAATCACCACCCAAATGGCATTCTTACACCGAGGTGTACGAGGTAGGCCAATAATGAAGTCCATGGTGACTTTTTCCCACTTCCAGGTAGGAATGGGTAGTGGTTGGAGCAAACTGGAAGGCCTTTGGTGCTCTCCATTCACCTGCTGACATGTGTAGCATCTCAAAATAATGTCTGCTATGTCCCGTCTCATACCAGGCCACCAAAACTGTCGACGAACATCATAATATATCTTAGTGGAACTCGGATGGACATCCCACTAAGACCGGTGGTTATCATGCATCACCACCTTCCGCAGAGATAATGGCACTACTGAATGGCCCTTGAAGCACAAGATGCCCTTTGGAGACGACAACCAATTAGTGGATGTCTCCCCACAATGAAGAAACTGCTTCGACCGTTGAAGAAGCTCATCACTGGGCTATTCCCACTGAATCAACTTTAATAGAGAATGAGTCAACTAGACGCTCACCATGAATGCCCCTCCTTTGTGTTCCCTAGCCTCCACATGCATCTGAGAAAAGAGCCCCATCAATGTACACTCATCACTAGACTTCCTCAAAGCCTGCACTGGAACTCTTCTTCTCAAAGCGTCGGCCACCACATTACCCTTTCCTGGGGTATAGACAATGTCAATGTCAAACCCCTGCAAGTACTTGATCTAGCGATGCTGCCTCGATTTGAGGTCCTTCTTCAAGAAGATATAGGCTATGATTTTGTGATCAGAGTAGGCCATAAACTTCTCCCTAATGAGGTAGTGATGCCAAGTCTTCAAAGAATGCATCCCCGCTGCTAACTCCAAGTTATGGTTAGGGTAGATCTGTTAGTGTGGTCAAATTTGGCGAGATCCATAATCCACCGCGTGATCATCCTGCATAAGCACGCACCCAAGACCCATAACTGAAGCATCACAATAAACCACATACCCCTTCCCGACCTCAGGAAAGATCCACACAGGGGCGGTTGTCAACTACCTCTTAAGCTCCTCAAATGATGCCTGACGTTCTAGACCCCATACAAACATCACCCCTTTCTGGGTGAGCGCAGTCATCAGTGATGCAAGCCGAGAGAAAATATTGAACGGATCACCTATAATAACCAGCCAGGCCAAGGAAACTCTTGATCTCGAACACATTCTTTGGATGCTCGCGTGACATAACCGCACTAATCTTCTTGGGGTACAATGAAACCCCCTGCTCAGAGATCACATGCCCCAAAAATCTCACTTCCCTGGTACAAAAAGTGCATTATGACAACTTTGCATAGAGGCCGTGATCTCGTAATGTGCCCAAGATGATCCTCAAGTGATGTTTGTGTTCCTCCTCAGAGCTAGAGTATACAATAATTTCATCCATGAACACCACAAAAAAGGAATCGAGATACGGATGGAACACCTTAGTCATAAGTTCCATAAAGACCGCTGAAGCATTGGTCAATCCGAAGGGCATGACCAAATACTCAAAGTGTCCATACCTGCTTCAGAAGGCAATATTTGGGATATTTGACTCCTTCACCCTAAGTTGATGATACCTTGAATGTAGTTCTATCATTGAGAACCACTTTTCCCCCTTCAACTGATCAAACAAATCATCTATTCTGGGAAAAGGGTATTTGTTTTTAATTGTTACCTTATTTATCTTTCGGTAGTCAATGCACAACCGTAGGGATCCATCGGCCTTTTTGCGAACAACACAGGAGCGGCCAAAGGAGAGACGCTCTGGTGAATTAATCCTTTGGATTCTAAGTCGTCCAGATGTATCTTTGATTCCCTCAGCTCGGTGGGGGCCATGCGATAAGAGGGAATAGATATCGGTTGTGTTCCCGGTGCCATATCAATCGATAACTCCACATACCGCTACAGGGGAAAACCTGAAAAATAATCTGGGAATACCTCCGGAAACTCATTCACTACATGAGGTAGTGAAATATAAAGCGAAATACCATCCTATAGCATGAGAGAAGATAACTGGAAGATAACACTTCCCAACTCTGGGAGTGGAGGCCCTGCACGACCTGACCGGGGATCCCATTCTCCATGAAAAACTGGACGACCCCCATCAGGTGCCGTGAAACTCACACGCAATATATAGAAATTGATGTGTGCCTGGAAGTGTACTAGACAATCCATCCCAATAATGACATAAAAATGTCCATATCTATGACCAAGAGGTACCACTCCTTCTCGACCCTTGACATAGAAAGTGCACATGAGGGGCACCTAAGGCCCTGTTCCTTCTTCTTTCCCAGCGGTGTCACCAACTCCATCGCGAAAGACATCATCTCAGTTAGAAAATTCATATTATCCACAAAATGCGCATAAATGAATGAAATAGAGGAACCAGTATCAAAAAGAGTAGTAGATATAGATGATACGATCAAAACGGTACCTCGAACTGTCGACGGTGCCGCCTCTGATCCTGCTGGTGCCTGATCCACTGCCTGGAGATGTCCAATATCTGCCAGAGGATGACTACTAGTTTGTGGCTATGACTTGAACTGGCTCTACCCAGAAGATGATCTATCCCTTCCACCATGACCACCAAATCTACATCCCCTAGTCCTCGACGGCTCAGACTATGCTGGCACTCCTCTTGATTCCAATGACCCTACCCCACTTGGGAGTGGATGTGCCACACCGCAGAAGCGCTGAAAATGCCCCATACCGCCACACTGGTAACATGGCTTCGAAGGAAGTGGACATGTTGGTCAGATATGCCCAAACTTCCCACATTGGTGGCACACGACCGATCTCGCATAAGAAGCTACAGAAGAAAACTGTCTGGAAGAGTAGCTTGAACTTCCCCCTCCTTTCTTGACAAGATCCTCCCACTTTGTTTTCTTCTTTGAGGAACTACCACTGCCCACTACTAATACTAAACAATAGAATCCAGCCCTACCTTTCCTATCAATCTCCACCATGCATTCCCGATCAATGACCTCAGCATGGTCCTCCATCTTAAACAAGAACACCTGGGAGTATATCTATGGTTGCAAGCCTTTCAAAAACCTATGGGCCTTCTCCTGCTCATTAGAGGAAATTTCTGGAGCATACCGAACCAACTCAGCAAAATGATTGGCATACTCCATCACAGATAGATTATCCTGAACAAGTTCCATGAACTCTTTAGACCTAGCATAAGCCAATAACTCAGGGCAGTACTGTTCATTGAAGACATCCTTGAAGTCTCCCCAGCACATCTGCTCATTCTTCCCAGCCTAGAGCACTGAATCCCACCACTTACGGCTGGGACCCTCCAACATAAAGGAGGCACACATCACCCTGAGCTCTTCGGGTGTTTCTAGGAACTCAAACATACACTCAATCTTCTCGATCCATTATTCTACTTCCTGGGGTTGTGAGCTACCTTGGAAGGTAGGAGACTTTTTTTTAGAAACTCTTGTAATTTATCATATCTAGGACCTATCTCTTCTGCTCTAACAAGAATATGAGCAAGAGCTGGTCCCTGTCCTAAATCTTGGTTATCCCGAACCACAGCCTCCACAAGCCTTTGATCAATTGGTGTGGGAGAACTCTCTCCAGCTTCCTCCTGTGGGCGCGTGGGAGCTTTTCGGGGAGGCATGTTGCTACAAAATGAAACAGTCACAAAACAATAGTAAATACCACAATTTTGAAAATTGTAACCAAATACATAAAATATAAATAAACTAAAATCATTCCATTAATAAAATAAACAACTACTCCACATCTGCCTGATGTCCACATGTGGTCTGCAGCCCATGAGTCTCACCTGGAAGTGAAGTCAATCCGTAAATTACAACATCCCCTGGTGACTCAAGGTCTTCCATGAGTGGTGTGGGCCAGGCACTCTACTCAAAAATAAAACCCCGAGCCCCAACAGTCCTAGCTTCTGTCTATCCCGAGTCATCCAAAAATAGCAATATAACCCAAAAACTTTAACATCCTTTGATACCATTTTATCAAGAACTGGATCTGATCTCCACCATTAACAACACCAAACCTGGCCCATGGCAATTCCTGAAGTGTTTTCCCTATCCCCACGGGTTATCACAAGTTCCCGGGTATCATTTATCTTGGTTTGGGAACGATTTACCTGAACATGTATACATAAAACATCAAAAATATTTGATAAAATAAATCTAAAAAATTCTTACCCGCAAGGTTTATACATAAATCCATAACTGAATACATAAGATCAAATGAAGTACAAAATGTCCAAAGACACAATGAAACAACAACAAAATAGCCCCATGGACTCCACACGACAATGGGTCATAACCCCCAAGCCGTCTCCACAACTCCGTCCCAATGATTGGGACTAACACCCTGAACCGCCATCACCCCTAGACATTCCTTTACTCGATTCAAACATAACCAAGTCTACTTACACCCAAGGGGTGTAAGTATGGTGTGATCCTAATCCTAATATGATACCACCCAATGATTCCAAATATAATGCAATACAATGTGAAAAATAAAGTAGTTTTAATATGCAATGAAAAGTAGTGATCAAATCTAGGAAATGCAACATTCAATTGATAACAGTTTTCAAGCTAAAATTTTCAGAATATTTACACATTTAAATAGAAATGTGATATACTACAATGTAATACAAAATTCACCCCACAACAATGATAAATAGCACAAATCCAATGAGCAGCAAAACTGGGAACACCCCTAGGCCACTAGATAGTCTCGGGCCCTATGTACCTCGTACCTCAGTGTAAAGTATCCAAGTCACAATCATTTCCCATGCACGAGCCACTAGTAGGGAACATACCCATAACCTAGTGGTCCCAAAATATCATCCACATAGTTTAGTTAGAGTTTTCTTTATCCATTTTCTCATTGAAACATGGACACATCCCATCCGGTCCACTAGTCGTACTAGTACATATCCACCTACCTAAGCACCCGGGATTCCCCTTTTGTGCTCTAACAATTTCAGCAAACAACACACATACCATTTGATATAAAATATCACTACTATTCACCAACAAAAACCATAGTAGATACACACGTTTATACCATTTTAAACACTCAATAAAATATTTTTATTTTCAATAAAACTACATCTCAAAATATCACATTGTTTTGCATACAAATCTCTTTAAAATATCCAATTTTCACACTATGTGAACACTTTTAGGTCCTCAAAACAAAATTTCAGTTCAATACCCTTTAATGAAACCAACCATTCAGTTATGGGGTAGCCCAATATAAACCAAGAAGTTATATCTTTCAAAAACCACCATTTTCACACAAACATGGCACTTAAAGCCCACTTGCTTCCCAAACACCATTTAAACAAAATTTAGCCGCAACATACAAAAAGAATAAACATTAAAAACATGATTTTCTATCCTAATTCAGTTCAATAAAATCAACTAAGTAATTATAGGTCATCCCAAAATGAACCAATAAAATATTGTTATGAAAAAACCCCCAATTTCACCAAAAATTGGAACTTAAAATTCATTTCCATTATAAATGCAACTCAAAACAATTTTTACAGAAACATTCAAATGAAATAAACATTAAAATACCATGAACACCTCATGATAATTCACAAAAATTATACACACAACGGAATCACCTACCAAAGTAACAAAACCCCTTGAATCTCTGTGCGGAAATCAAATTGCACCCCCACCGCACAACGAGAGACCTAGATCAAACCTAAAAACACAATAATTGGCCAAGAAAGCCCAATGTTAAAACCTAAGATCAAAAACATAGATTTTGGACATTATGAAACTCAATGATAAGTGATGAAACCCTTAGAACAATGAATGAAATCCAATGTAATTTGAATGAGGAATGAAAAGGACTCATTTAATTGATGTATCTTGAAGTAATCACTCCAAAACACCAGTAGATGAAATTTAAAATAGAAAAAATGTAGGGTTCATTCGAACACGATTTATTAGGTCATTTAGGAACTGTAATGGAGGAAAAATATTGATAATTGATAGAGTTATGAAATAAAGACTTTACATTTTCAAATCTGGATGATTTGAGGAAGCCTATGAAGTTCGGCACCAAATCGCGATTAACTAGAGCTCCAAAGAGGGGGGGGAGAGAGTTCGGATACGCAAAAAGGTTCAATGGGCTTGGGTGAGACTTGCAATCACCCAACAATACCAAATATTGAATAAGTTATAACATAGAAAAATTCATTTTGAAAACCGGAATTGGGCTTTCGGATAGGCCCAACCCCTTAGATAAAAACCCAAATAAAACTTGTTTATGGATTTATAAAGGCTCCAAATTGACTTGGTGGTGAAAATAGGTTAGGGGAGGACAAGTAGGATTTTTAATGGATGAAAAATGTTGAAAAATGAAAAAGTTATAAAAGAAAAAAAAATTATTTTTCAATCTGGAATTGGCTCACTGTTTGGCCCAATTCAAGAAAACTCATCTATTCCTCTATAAAACCTAGGGAAACCCCCAAAACAAAGAAAGTATTTAAATTAAATGAAAAATACCTTTAAAATATGTCATGTATGTGAAACTTTTGTTCACTAATATCCTCTTTGTTGTTCCCTTTGAATTTTAATTCATAATGATGGGGTATGTTTTCTCCCCTTCCCATACTACCTTTGTGACATACAAATAATGGAATACCCTTTTACCTCTCATTTAGCTCTCTCAAGAACACTTGTTACCATGCCAAAATATTTGTAAGGGGTTTCTCATTTCACTTTCATTTCTGTGATATTTTCATTATTTGCCACTTATTTCTTGTTTGTGGTATATGTGTAGTTCCATTTTATGTATAATAACATGACTCTATTTATATTAATGATATTAAATTATTCTTTTGATGTTTATTAGTTTTTGGTCAAATTATTCGACCGATTACATTGTGGTATGATACTTTGCCTCAACTACTATTTTGTTGCGACTAACGCAGTATGGTGCACCTAATAATCCTTATGTGGTATACCTACTACCCATTTGAGATAACTTTTCCTTTGAAATTATATTTATTTTAAACATCCATAATCTCATATCATGGATATGTTTTTTGTCAAAATCGTATACCATTTTACATATTGTGTTTATTTGGAAAGTTATTTTAATTATGGAAATATTGATGAATATATATACTATACTCTATAAGGATACTAAAAAGGCATATTTCTCTTTTATTAAATCAATTTATAAAGATTAATTTGGACATTCAGTGGTGGGTGGGGCCCGATATATTCCTTGATGAATCGGTAGGTGCCATGAGACAAATCAGTTGGCGACAAACCCTTCGAGTTTGTTTCCAAAAATATGACAGGTTTATACACATAGAACTAAACACTTTTAATAGTATTATGTTTTCATGTTCCAGATACATGTCATCAAATTAATAATCATTCTATTTATTCATTATCAGTTATTACTATCCTTGAGGTTTTCACTATGATAGAATCTATGGATTCAGTTTCATTCCCAGTTTATTAATGGTGTGAGTTTTTCATCTATTCACCATGCCATATTGATTATTTAAGATTGATTATGATTCACTTCTTATTGTATTCATGATTATACTACTTATAACCCTTATTTCGCGTTTGATCTCACCCCTTTCATTGTTTTCTTTCAACAGGTGACAAAGAGGAGATTATTTACTGAGTTCTTGTGGATGCATTTTTTAGTTTTCGTTATATATTGTATTTTTTTAACTTTTCCAATGTAAATTGAGTAACATATATGTATCTAGTTTCTTTAATACCACTAAATTGATCATTCCTTTAGGATTTTCATTCCTTCCAACAATGCCAATATCACAGGTAATGCACCAGCTCTTTCATAGAGGGTTTGGGGTGTTACAATATTAATGAGTTGTTCCTAATGTGGGATATAGTTTATGGGATCAAATGAGGAGGGTGGTTTCTTTGAGATAAGGCTCATCATATGGGTGGGATAACTAATATGGATGATGTGAGATTTTAAATATGTTTGTAACCAAAGTGAGGTGTCACCAATGTATTCTATGTGAATTGAATATAATAATCACAAGAATATTATTTGAGTATTGAGACCATTGAAAGGGAATTATAGTTGGGTATATTGAATATTAGTATATATTCATTGATATTTTTTTATGATGAATGCCTTGAGTTATAGTGATGTATTATTAAAGTTGGGTTTGGAGGGAAGGACTAGTATAATGCCTAACCCTCATGATTTTGATACACTTTTTGTAGTGTGTCGAAAGCTTGTGTATATTCTTCTAATTTTATAATGAATCTCAGTTGGTGTGAGATCCTGTGGTCTACATTGACATTTCTGTGGTTCCTACTTTTGAAGTGTTTCATTGGGGGTGATTATAGAGTGATATAGTTTTCATGAATTATTTTAATTGTTTGTGGATAACATAATGAGAATGTGAAATATTATTTTCATCATGTGGGGTTGTGTGGTGGGTTGAGGTATTGGGATGATATGTTACTATACACTCATTGAGATAAGATGATATTTAAGTGGTACATATTAGTTATGTGTGATATTAGTAAACTGAGAACAAGTTATCAATGATATGTGTGATGTGGATCTATAGATAAGTTAGATTACTTGTTATAATAATAGCTATAGGTTTTTAGGATAATGAGGAGTATCTCCTATGTGGTGATGATGACACTATGGATGGCATTGGGAAAATAGTTGATAGTCTAGATAACAAGACTCGAGAGGACTGACATGAATTAATTGGATGATCATGGTGAATATTTACACTATGAGTGTTATAAAGAGTGATTCTGGTGGGGATTAAATCATTGGTTGGTTGGTGTGGGACCTTGTTTATGGATAGTAATTTAGTGGTATTGGAGGGTGACAATCGTCATGATTCAGAAGTAGGTAGATTCTGTTTTTTATGTTAGAATGTGACGTAATAAACCATCCTAGATTTCTTGAGTAACACCAAAGGGGGTGACTCTACATAAACCCATGAATGCCTCCATATAAACTAGAGGCATTGGACTACTATTCATATAGTAAAATTTTCATGGAGGGACTATTCCCCTAATTTAAACCCATGCTCATGATGAAAGTCTAAAAAAAATTCATCATGACCTCTCCATTTAGTGGGTATCAAAATATTCTGGTATATATAAATCTTGGAACCAAATGGGGAAACCACATTATATAAAATTTGAAATAATATATTTTTAAGATGAAACAATACATAACTAAGAAAAATAGACATCATTGAACCATATATAAATAAACGTCACACTTATTAGTAAACCTGATGAATTATAAAAAAATGCACCAGACTCTTACCCACCTCATATAATAAACCATCCAAATCATTTTCCTCCAAAATACTTTATAATTATACCATTTTTCCATCTCAAATCATTTCCTATATCCTAATATAAAATAGTATGATATTCTAATATACATTGAAACCAATGTTATGTACAAGGGTAGGAGTTGCATCCTACTACCGAATAGAAATCCCCAATTCCTTAATGACACCAGACTTTTTTATGATCATGTGGATGTGGGTAAAATAAAATTAAATATGTGATTTCATGTATTTAAAACACACCCACTATGAAACATTACAGAAAAAATAGATAAATAAATATATGTATGTTCATCAGGTTCTAACCAATCAACCATGTAACCTGAGAAAACATGATTAAATATATAATAGAAGGAATACTATATTAACCATGATCCAATCCCATACCACAATATAAAATTAGGGGGGTATAACTATGAACTCAACCAATAACTGATGTAATATAGGAGGGTACCATACCATATACTACCTTAGGATATGCGTTTGACAACACATTCTCAGTAATGGTTGTGCACTTCATTAACTATCCACTACTTTCACTCTCAAGGTTGGGAAAACCATCCGCAAACAATATCACATCAAAAATAAGATCCCATTTCATTCATAATGGTCCCACGATCTAATCTCGAATCCCAGACTTGTAATATCATTCATTAGTAGCCCAACATCCATCTAGAATCACATGCCCTCTCACGCATGCTATGTTTGAACATGTAATCTCACTAATGGAATGCACCATTATAAAACCACTACCCAATCCCTCTAGGTATGGACCAACATCATGACCATTAATATCCCACATCAATTATATTGATCCCCTCAACATGATCCGACCAATGGTGACACCATTCCTCATGATCTTATCCCACACCATCATATATCACCTATCACATGAAAACATCCTTAAAACGCATAGTAAATACCAAAAAACTCAATGAATTTATTCATTCAATTCACTAAAAAATCATTAAGGAACTCGTCACTTAGAACCTAGCCTCACATCTCGATATACACCAATTCCCATCACTATAATGTTGGAGTTCTATCACATATAAAAAAATATACCTATAAATTGGATACTGAGATAATTGTTATAGGGATACCCACACAATATACATCATTATTAAATATAGAATACTTTAAAAAGTAAAAACTAGGTTAGATAACAAGAACAAAAGCTTTGAAAAAGGAGGAATCACACATTCATGGTAAAATTGATCAAACTAGAATCAACAAAGCTTCTTATAATTATCAATTATAAAATTTCTAAAATAAAAATTTTAATAATTTTGAAATAAAACCATATACTATTCTAAGTTTTCTACACCATTTTGAAAACACCCATTAAATTCCATTTTCAAAAAACCCTTCACAATTTTGTAATACCTCTTTCGAAACCATTCATGAAATAACCTATTTCCCTTTGAAATTACATTAAAAAAACCTTTTTAAAAACACATTAAAAAAGGAATTCAATTTTAATTTTGAAAAATAGAAATTACGACTCTCGATTACCCATAATGAGGACCTCTAATAACTAACTGTCCAATATGTCACCATTAAAATGTTTAGTAAGATATAATTTCAGATAACTATTAGGACAATGTGAGTCAATCCCAAAATCATAGGGAAACTATATAAGATAATAAATATATTGGAAAAAATAATAATGAATCACAATAACATATTTTTTAGAAATTGAAATATTCAAAACTAATGACATTCCCCATAACGTTAATAGATGTTCTGAAAATCTATCCTAGATCATACCAACATCTTTCGAGTCCAAATGACCCTATACCAACAAAAAAAACATCAAATTTATTAATTAAATATAAAAAAAGTAAAATTTGAATAATAAATTATAAATTCACCTAGCGACCAAACGGTTCTGAACTAATGAGTGATGGGTTGTGACCCACTACCAACACCCTCTTGGAACCAAGACACACAATGATGTTGATAAATCAAAAATCACTTTCCCTAAAATGAAATAGTGATGCAATATATGTCACATAAAAAATTAATGCATTATTTCACACTCCCAATACATGCTCATTGAGATTGTCATGAAATCCCCAAAAAGAACATTGATTTTTCCATGCTCTAATGAAATCAGATTCCCAATTTCTGAATAGCTAATCCAACATGAATAAAAAAGAACAAGGGAGTAAAATTGTGACAAAGGGAAGATATTACCTTGAATTTACACATCAAAATAAATTTAAATCACTTTAATTAATAGAAAATCAAAGTGTTATAAAATTTAATTCCAAGGGGGTCCACCACTTATATATTAGTGGTTAACACTAGGGATTCCAATGGGGGTTCCCTAATGGGGAACCCAAAAAATTAACAAATATTCAAAAAAATGAAGACAAAATATTGAATCACAAAATCAATATATTGTTAATGCTTTTAATCCTACTTATAAGAGGACCCATGAATTATTCCCAGATATATTTATAGTGTGAACCACTAATTAATAATTTTAAGGATATGTTGGGGTCCCTTCTAAGCCATATAAGGGTTACCTTCATGATGTAAAGCCCTATATTACAGAGTGAATGACCACCAAATGTCCCTTGGTCCCATTAAGTATCATCATGGTGTTACCCACACCTATTAGGCTATGAATTCCCTCCCCCAATAATATTCTATGTTTTATGATGTAGGGAAATACTATGACACCCCTATAAAGGCACAATTCATATAATAAACCTAAAATATCGTCTAAAATCATAATTTTAGGATATCTAACCACTCAAAATATCAATGACATGCTTTGTTATAAAAAACACTCAATAATATATATATTAAATTTATATTAGTAATTAGAAACTCATAATGATGAGGATCCCTATTAAATCTCCAATAACACTTCTCTTCCATAAGATGTTTTCAGGTTCCATTGACAATGAACTCTATCCAAATTCATTATTAAAACTGCCAAGTGCTCCCAATGTTTTATAAATGAGAATTTAACATGTTTTTACTATTAAATTAAAAAACTAATTCAAATATCAAGGATTTTCTTCTAGAAATACCATATTTATCCTTGAATTACATCAATCACATTCCAAAAGACAATCTTAATGATGTTTCTAACTCATCACATCTCATCTTGTATAAAAAATATTATCAAACCTCAATGGAAGTATACCACCCATAAGTGACCATCCTCATGTGATGATGTTGCATCGCCTCACTATGCATATCATTCAAGATTCTATCATATGTAAAGGAATCAATATATTGTTCGAACACCCAAACTAATGACTAATTGGACTTTCAGGTCATCATCATGGATGTATCCTCAACTTAACCATTAAACCATATGCTATAGTTAGGATAACATACACAACACCAATTCAATGAATTTTTTTATGAAACTAACACATCCATGATACAATTACAAAAACACAAAATTGATCCAACACTACTCTAGAATTATCAACAAGATTTATCTACTCACTGGAATCAATAAATTAAATTAATCATAAGGTGATCAATTACAATACAACCATGATCCTTTTTATGTAGGTTTTATACCAACATGTCTAATAATATTTACTCCCCACTATATAATTATCCTGATTTTCAAGTTTATAAAAACATCCACTCTTCTATTTGGATTTCTAACTTCTAAGAATCCCACTAAACACCATCACCAAACACCAAAATGTTTCTCAACCACAGTAAATGATTACAAATTGATTAAACACAGAAGATCAATCCATCATTGAAATTATAGTCTTACCCACCATCAGAATAAATCATACCAAAATATATAGAAGTGGCTAAAGACATAAATTTAGTAAATAAATGTCAACTGGTAAGATTGGAAGAATCACTAAAACACACATAAGGGGTCCAATCAATGAACAAAAAAAATGATATTTGGCTACTCGAAACCCAACATCATCCATCCATCTCACAAAACTGACTCATGAAGAAATCATGAAACATCCATGGAATAACTGTATAAAATATAATTTTATTCGTATGTCACTCATATTCATCCACAAAAAACCCCAATCTATTTGGGAACTAGTTTATTTTTCCCATCATCCAATAAAAACATGTCTACAAACACTAATAATACAGGGAGGTCCCAAAATGCTATTTCCACTTATTGAAGAACTTATTTTATTCAAAAACCATTTAAATCAATCTAAAAAACCTGAAACTCACCCATGTTATAAAAACACTCCCTTAGATCCAATGGTTTAAAATCAAAAATGAAATCACCCAAATCTCAAGCATAGAAAGTCCTTTTATCAAAAAAACTATTCATGCTTTAAAAAAATTTAAATCCAATTTAAAAAAACGAATTCCTTACATATCAAAAATTCCCAAAAATCCTATACAATTTCCAAATTAATGGATCTAAGAGAAATTTTACCTTAAAATAAATTCCAAAAAGCTTAAAAAACACCACATGCATTCACATGATTTTTCATTCCATTTTTTTTAAATGCACACATCATGAACAATATTTATCATTATTATAAAAAAACAACATAATACTAACAAGTCCATCAATATCCATATTAATTTAATCCTATATTTTGTTATATCTTTGAAAACAAATTTATATTATATATTTCGTCAATTAAGAATGGATTCTAATAAATTGTCATGTCAATAAAAAATACTCATAGTCATGTGTATCATGACCCTAGTATAAAACTGTCTTGATACATGAATAACAAACCAATCCCCTAAAAATATCAAGGACTCATCTCACGTATCATCCATCATACATTGGGATCATAGATTCAATCCAACACCTTAATCATTGAGGAGTTCCAAATCCTATCTCTGAATACACTCTACAATCATGGGATTCATATGATTTCATTATTTTCAATGATGATCAAGTTCTAACTACTAAATATTGAATATCTATCCCCACCTGTAACTAGATTTACTCATACCAACAATTTCAAAAAAAAAATTGGATCCATATCTCAAATCACGAGAACAAAACTCGAGCATCGATTTCTAAATGAAATCATGCAAGTCTCCCAATATTTCAGAGATATCCAACTAATGGGGGGACTATATTAGTTTTACGAATACATAGAAATTAAAATAAATCCCATTATCATGAATAAATTATATAAAATACTCATCACAACCCATCAATATATCGGATATCCAAAAATATATATAAACCTAAAACAGTTATCCAAATGGGGTTCACGCTATCAAGAATAGAAAGAATCAATATAATCAATACGAAAAAGTGGTAATGAAAAAAATAAATAACATGTAACATAGAATAATATAAAAAATAAAAGGAAGGAACAATGATCAGTACACATCCATATTGATAACTGAAAATAAATACTATACTCTAGACCTACTCATAAAATCAACCTATGAAATCCTTAGCCTCTATAATCAACAAAAGATATACAAATTGACAATATCCCTGAATAATTTAATTCATAGGGGAAAAATATATATACACAAATGAATTAAATACAATTATTTGTAAATGGGAAAGGGTTAATTTTCTTTCCTAATATGAATCTTTAGTTCTAACATGATATTATGTTCTATTGCGATCAAGTATATATGCATATAATATTCATAAATAAGTGTATACATATCCATTAAACACATCCACGAAGAAACATAAAACAAAATACAAAAACATGAATATATATTAGGCCATCTTGTGTAAACTAGGCTACAACAACACTAGACCATAGACGCTTCAGCTCCATGATTTAAAGAAGTCATCGTGTACATTGATGTCATCAAAATAAATATGTTGTATGGTAGGGAGACTATCCAAGTACCGATCCTATGCATTAAGACACGTTGAATGATACCATAGTGTATCTAGTCACATTCCAAGAATCAAACCACCCAATCTCACTCAATGGTGGCCACATCTCAATCAATCTAATATCTTCTCACTTGAGGTAATGAAAACCATATATAACCAGAAACAACTTAGAACGCAAACCTCATCTCACTCGTGGTGGTCCCACCACCCATTCTCGAATTATGGTATAGTCATGTCACTCATAACTAAAAAAATATTTTTCTAGAAACACTTATATTCTCACCCAAGGTGTTGTTGACAAAGCCATCCCACCCATGATAAGACCCTACCTTGACCACTATGAAATTACTCAGGGTATGGCCTGCCATCATGCACACAAAACTATCATCTCTCATATGGTGATACTAAATAATCCTTCTGGTATATAGAAAGGATGGGCCTCATGATCCTCCCCCACAATTTTATCTATGATTTCTTACTAGAATATATCATTAGAAACATGTAGGAAATAGAAAAAATAGCACCACACCAATTACACCACTCGCCATCTAAAAAACAAGACACTAGTCACTTGAGATCTACCCACTTATCTCGACATAACCTAATGCCAATAACAACCCTCCATGTTTTCAACCACACATATCCTATCACTTTGATAATAATAAAAATTCTAAAATAGCTACACACAAAATATAAATCATCATGCAAGAAGGAACACACTAGGAAATCAAAATCAAGAAGCACAAAAAATCAATCTTTTAAAAATATGGGATCACACACACAAGTTCAAAATACTAAAACCATATCAAACAATCCCCATAGGATTTTACCTTTAAATCCAAGACATAATACATTTTTTTAATAATTCAAAAACAGTGACATGTTTTGTCTTAACGACTCCTAGACTTTGGCCAAAATATCATGGGAAGATATTTATAATACTATCATTACCATTTTTTCATACCAATGGAAAACCTTTCCCAAATCAACACATTAATTTTAAAATTAGTTTTATAAATCCTAATGTTAAATGAAACATAATAAAAATAAATTTTATTTTATTTTTTGAAATGAACACACACCTCTAAAGAATCCATATAGAGGGACTTAGACGCACATTATACCAAGGTTCTGCAGTTGAACCATTTATGATGTTATAGGGTCCATATTTAATATTAATGTGTTGTCAGTCAATCCCAACCTTATGTAGGACTGAGAAAAACAAAAAACAATATAGAAAAAATTATCATAATGAAGAAAAACCACATAAATTACTAAATGAATTAAATACTAAAATAGATTATATCCTCCTTAAATCAAGTGATATTTTGATAAACTATATCATTCTTATAACAACCACATCTACGTATATGAGAAACTATCTCATATATTATAACCAAAAATAATTTTTTATTCTACATAAAAAACCAAATTGTTATAATTGATACCAAACACACTGAGGGACATCATGATGCTAAACCATTGAGTAAGGGGGTGAAACCCACTCTTGTAACACCCTTGATACTAATACCTATTAAGCCAAAAAATAAAATTCTAAATTGGTGGAAAAATTCACGGAAAATGTTAAAAAAATAAAAAACAATGAATAAAGATACAACATATCCAATGAAAATTGGATGCATGAATTCATCCTCCTGGTACATATTATATGACACAAACATGAAATCACAAATGATAATGATGATTTAACCATGATTTGGATAAATATTTCTCCCAAATCAAAAACATAAAAACTAAAATCATGAATATAAATAAGGAATAACCAATAGGATAAGAGAGCAGATCATACATTGAATCTATTGTAAAAGTTGGTTCCCTAGGATAAGAAATTGAAATTATTTTTCATTACCATTCCATGTATACATTTAGTTATTCAGGTTGGAAACCTACCATTATAGTGTTGATATTTTTCTATTCACTATATAAATGGAGATTTACACATATTTTTTTTATTTCCAAAGGTTATAGTAGTTCGGAGTCTATAATGAGAAAATCAAGATAGAATGACGTTATTATTAATAATATGCCATGTAGTAGATATAATGTATTCTAACTATACATAGTTTATTTATTTATTCCATGTGTTGGTGGATTATAAGCAGTGTGACTTCTCATGATGTTCGCACTTGGTGATATCATGTTGGCAACATCTTGAAGATAGACCCCCCAATAAGAACATCAATTGTATTAGGAGCACCTATTTGTTTATAAATATGAACAAGTGTATTTTAATCCTAGCATGAGATCATTATCACTCTCATACATTTAATCTGGTACATTGATATTTGGAAAAACCCTAACATTCAAGTCATTATGAGTTAGCTCGTACTGGGTACCTCATTGGAGGAATGATATTTGTTGAATTAGGAAGATTGAATTTTTAAATTCCGATTTGAGGAAGTGATATAACATGAATTATTGATAAATATGTTAGTAACATAATAAATACTCATATAAGTTAATTGAAGGTATGTCTACAACGTTAGCTCAAAAAATAAAAAAAATTATTATGACATGTGGACTACTTATTCTTGATGATGATTACTTATTCTATGACCTTGGATGTAATGGTTGTTGTGTCAGTTCCACACCCAAAAGAAGAGTAGGGACATGTGTCAATTTTTTTGGGAGATCATTCTCATGAATTTAACCCATTTTCTATCCCTATTCCCCTTCCTCCGACCAATGATATTTTTCTTATCCCTATAGGTCTAGTATTGTTCGATTGTTTCCTTAAACTCTCGCTCTCATCTACGGAGTTCACATATGACTCATCCCTTACGAATTTGACATAGGTCACTGACATAAAACAACACAGTCTCTCAATTTACATGTTCGATAGATTTATCTTTTGTTTAGGGAGATTATAGAATCCAAAAACTATGGTAATCATTGAAAAAAGATGTATTATGATATATTTTTTTGTGGATAATGATATAGTCTTTGCCTAGTCCAGTGCACCCTGTACCTATGGCCGATCCTACTTATATATTTTTAAGAGGTCTTATGAGTTCTATATGAAATATTATATTATAACCATGGAAATTTGTGTCCATTTTCTGAAACCCCCTCTTCATTTTTAGAATCATTAAATTAGTCGAATAATAATTAATATCGTCGACCACTACTTATGTTTTCACTATAGACCAAGATATGTTTACCATGATATCTCCCAATGAATCGGAATTAAAGTAAATATTTAAAGACCACCAGTAAAATATGTTTGTATTTTGGTTGGGGAACTATTATTTTATATGCAATTAGTTATCTTGGAGTCATGTGTTGATTTATATTCCTCATTCATGAGACTAGGAAACATGGTTTTATTATTTCGGTGCAAGATCAAGAATCACATCCCGATGATGGATGTTGGCTCGGGTAGTAGAATACATCCTTGTTGCAAGGTACTAAATCCTATTAAAAGTCTAATATTGAAGGATCATGTTCAAATATAAGAAATATTTGTAGTTAAATTGGGGTTTGATGGGTTTTCATCATCGCGTTCCTCAAACCTAAACACTGTCATCTGAATTCCCCCATCTTATTCAGTGTCCATGTGTGTGGGAGTTTATTTTGAACATAAGGCACTCATGAAGGAATAAAGTAAGGAAGTTAAATTTGTATACAAGCCTCATGGAATCCAATTTTAGGACATACCTTCTTCATATGTGGTATATATGAATAAACCAAATACGATGAGTCCTAAAAGTACAGGTACAACTCTAAATTAGGTCAATCATTTCAATGGTACAGATGTATTGGATCTTGTTCATGACAAAGGGAAATGAATTTTGGTGGCATAAAAATATATTGTTGCGGAATATTTTATCATCTATGACCCTCCAAATTATGGGGAAATACATAAGGCTAAGGCCCCTATGAGGTAAAATCCAGTGGTGATAACATTTTTCATCCCTCAGTGGAAAATGTATACAGAATTCACCGTATAGGCCTTCACAGTCTAATGAGGGATAAGGGGAAGAACAAAACTAGAGAATCAATGAGTTGAATTATGATTAATGAGATGGAATATAGAAGAAATAAAGGACTGTTTTTACTAGCCTAAACATATGGAAATATGGTTGTCCAAGAAGGTTGTGAACTACCGTAACACCCGAATGTTTTTATGAAATATTTTATTTACATAATATTTATTCTCTAGTAGAATTAATTTCATGCAATAATGAGTTTAAATGAACCTAGATATGCCCTTAATATAAAATTACCATTATATCCTAGCTATTAGGTTCGCGTTAATAATTATAACTAACTTATTTAAAAGCATTATGAATTCATTGGCTATTAATTATTAATGAAAAATAAAAATCAATAAGATAATTTTATTTTTTTGAGTGAATTTCATTTGGTAATTATATTAATTAGATATATGTGTTATATAATTAATAAAATATTTTTCTATATTCATCCAATTGATATTTTATTCATAGGTTATGAATATAACCTTATTTATGTATTATAACCTACTTTTTAAAGGTTAATTTTAAACCATGGAATAAAGACACCATTTTAAATTAATGTATTGAAACATTAATAATTTATATATGAAAAAATAATCATTTTATTTTGAAGAAATATGTAAAAATATACTTTGGATAAATTTATGATATTTTTCTTGTAACTTTCATTTTTTAATGAATAGCAAAAACATGCTAAATTATAATTAGAAAAACTATTTTAATCAAGATAATTTAAATGATTAAATTATAATATTTAATAGTTATAATGTATAAATAGAATATATTTTTACCATTCAATGTAACATAAGTCATTATCATTAATTTTACATTGAATTCTTAGGAAAAACATTTCAATCTTTTGTAATGTTTTAACATTTACAACCTTTATTTTCATTTCAACAACGGGAATAATTTTATATCAATTAAAGAAACATAAATGTTTTGAATTTATTAAAATATATTCCATATTTGGATTTATAAGATCCAAATTATGTGAATAAGTACCTATTATTTTTTGACATTATGAATAGTACGTCCGTAATTATTTTATTTACCATGGTTAAAGGGTAAATAAGGTTAATAAGGGTAAAAAATAATAATTTAATAATATAATACTATAATAAAACATTTCTTAATCATATTAGAAGAAATAGTTCTAACCATGGGAAAAAATGTGTTGATTTTGGGACCCCGTGGATTCACAAGAATGTGAAAATGACATTTTTTAAAAATTAATTTAAAGTAAAAAAATTTATAACCTAAACATATATATTTTACTAAATCTATTTTAATATATTGTTATATAACTGATCTCTATGTTTATAAATATTAATTTTTAATATAGTAATATTTCCTAGGTCATGGTATTTTATTTATAATTTTTAATGATTTTATAAATAGTTTTATTTATGACACAAGTATGATGTAGTGATTACCTCATTAAGGAAATATTTAAATAAGTGAATTTTTAAATATATAAAAATTTTAATTTAGTTATTTTGAAGTCATACACAAATTTTTTTGATTAAATTTAAAAATTATCTTTAATTTAATCCCTTCTTTTATAAGGAATAAATTTCTATAAATTTTTAAAATTTCATGTATGAATATTTCCCAAAATTGAAAAACTTCAAACAATAAATCCTAAAATATTTTATTAAATGATATTAAATTCATAAAAATATATGACTCCTCTAAATGGTTCATATAAGTCTAAATATGTCATAAATAAATTTTTTTGGGTCTTTTACATGATATTGTAATTACATTAACCAACAATGTGTAAATAACATGATATCATGATATGATTAATAACGGTAAAATAATGGTTAAATAAAAAATATAAGGATAATAAAATGTTCAACACTAGTATAAATATTAATGGATGATGTTTATTCAAACATAAATAAGCTTAGTATTTAATTAAATATGTTTTTTTCTTTTTTAGTAGAATGTAGATTTATTATAAATTAATATTTTTGATAGTATCCTAAAGTGTCTTATCCTCTCTTATAATAGGGCACATCCTACCTCTCCTTGTCACTCAATTTTGAGGCTTTAAACTCATCCAAAACATGGGAATTTATATTCCGAACTTCCCTAGTTTCATTCTAGATGTTCTGGTCTTCTCAAAAGACCAACTCTATTGCATTAAGAAGAAATTTAATAGAGGAAAGTCGAGGAAGAAGAAATCTCTTCTACCGATTCCTTCAAATTTAAATCTTCTTATACTTCATATTCTTTAGTTTTTTCATTATAATGTTATAAAATTATTATCACTGATCTACTTATATGTAATTATAAATATGAAACAATTATATTTCACCTTCTATCAATTCTTGGAAAAACGAAATCACCACGCGTGCGTACGTACGACATACCATCTCTACGTCGTGGTGTAATCTATTTTTCACCATCACCTTACTTGAATGGGTGTAATAGTTTAAATAATAACTATATATGATTAATATGACATGATATTAATTATTAGATACAATAAACAATCCAATTTAATACGACACAAAAATTAAGGGAATGATATTGTCGCTCGTACGTACGTATGACTTACCATCTCCATAGTGTGGTGTGATTCGCTCTACATAATCTTCATTAAATCATGATTATATAAAAAATTAAATGAATATATATTATATATATTATATTAATTCCTGGATTAAAATTATATAACTATATAAAAAATTAGTAATAATAACTTCTCTGACAAAACATACTTTAGAATGTAAAGTAGTTAATGCCTGAATAATGAGTAAAAAAGAAATGTTAAAAACAAACAGATGAAAATATAATCTTAAATTTTATCATAAAAATGATAATGATGATGTAATAAATCAGTAAAATTATTTAAATCATTATAAATTAGGTTTAGATACATACAAAGCATAGCAAACCTAAGGTAAGGAATAATTTTGAAATCTTTATCCAATATTTCTTAGATATAATTATTTACAAGGGTTATATTTATCATTCATATACATGATTTCTAAAATTGTTTTCATAAAATGTTTAATATTATTCCATGTATGTTTAAAGTAATTTTTTCTAATTTTTAAATTAACATTATGGTATGTAAGGAATCTTTATTTGTTTACCATACGAGGTAATTTTTGACCATTCAGAATAATGTACGAGGATAATGTTTTTTTAAAATATATGGCATGAATTGATTTTTACATTTTCATGATGAATTATTTCCATGAATCTTTCTTTACATGTTTTCATGTTTATTTTCAATTGAATTATTCTATTTTAAATGTTCATGACATATTGAGAAAAGAAAATGTTTTTAAAGATGAAAGGATATTTTTTTCAAGAACAAAGTTCCAATGTATTATCAAAATTAATTTCCATATAAGATGATATAGGTTTATGTTTCATTCCCGATTATTACTTTGATTTGATTATATTATGATGGAATTATTTTTATGAATTCAGTTTATATAATATAGATTATGTTATGGTGGCATGATGTTTAAAAACCCCATTTTATTACATAGATTATGCTATGATGTAGGATTTATGATTTTTTGGCACTCATAATAATGGTTTCATTATGATATGTGTGGGACTTATAACTCCCTCCAATACATTGGGTAAAGATTTATATCTAATGAGATTGACATTTCTATAATGGAATGTAAACCTGGTTCAGTAATACAAGGCTGAAACGAGTAGTGAACTCGGTTCGGTAATAGATTTATCTGCTATGATGGTCTTGGAAATGGTCTGTGACTAATATGAAATGTTTTTTATGCTCAATTGTGTATTCCACAATGTTTCATGTCTTATGTTATTATTATTAGGATTACATTTCACATTTATGATTTATCCCCTGACTTGATATTTTGATCTCATATATGCAGGATAATATTTTCAAATGTTATATATGATTGATATTTCCTTTGTTTACCCTTACTGAGAATTTTAGCTAACCCTTGCGTATGTTCATCTTCACCAGGTTAGGAAGAAGTGTATTAAGTATGATATTCCAAAAAAAGTATAATTAAGATGAAATAAACAGAGGACAATATAGATGTTTTATGAAACTGTAGATTGTGTCTTCACATTTTAAAGACATTATATTTATACGGGATTATTATGGTTTCGTTATATGTTTTAATTAATGTAATTCAATGTAATATCAATGTATATAATGTATGGTTCATTATAGTTGGTATCAGAGAAAGGTTATAGTTAACCTTTGGAATCTAGGATGAGAAAGCCGTAGTAAAAACCATAAATATATGTCTATGAATAGGATACAATTATAGTGTTTTAGAAATGAACATGAATAACCTAGGATAAAATCAAAAGTGTCCGAACTTGAAATTTATTCTTGATTATGTGGTTTTCTTTTTATGATTAGTGTTTCTCACACTATGAATCTTGGTTTTAGTCAATTCTTGGAACCCAAATGGACTGAATTAATGCTTAATGTGACAGGAAAAGAAATGATTTTCCCCCTGATCAACCAAATGTTATGGGAGATGGAATGAAAAATCTTGTATCCATTGTCACACAACATTTTCAAGGTATGAATCATGAAAGACTTTTAAACAAGTAATAGAAGGAGAAACATTCCCTTGAACCCTTTACGAGGAAGAATCAACCATAATTCATCAGGTCTCCTAATCCATTAGTGTCTAAATAATGGATCAATACCACTGAAAAGATATTTTTAGTTCTATAATGTTCTGATCATGATAAATTCATCATAGTTGTATATCGTTTGGAAGATGAAGCTGATAAACGGTGTAATATTATCAATAATATTATACAAATATGAAATTGAGTCCATGGAATGGGGCGAGTTCAAATAATTATATTTCAATAAGTAATTGCCTCATATTATTCAATAAAATATGGAGAACGAGTTCCTTGAACATAAGAAAAGGATTATGAATCTATTGGAACCTACGAATAAAATTTTACCAGACATTCAACGTATTCTTTTGGAATTAGTATTCAACCTGAGTGTAAGATTAACCGATTATTTAGTGTCTTAAAACCAAAACTCTAAATGTCATTAGCCATGAGTGACTTCACTAGATATGAGGAAATTGTTCTATGTGCTCCAAAGGATGATATGCAGATCAGCATAACCCTTCTGTCATATGAGTATGATTAGAAGGGGAAAATAGAATTTAATGGAAAATCTAAAGACCGCACTAAAAATAATCTTAGTTTTTCCATATGCTTAATATGAAGAAAGGAACATATAGGGAATTGTCTTTAAAGGACAAGTAAATGTTTTAAGTGTGGAAAAGAAGGTCATCGGGAAATTGAATGCTAATGTGATGGGAAAAATATTTCAAATTTTGCGAACAAAGAAAAGGCTACACAAAATGCACCTCCTACACTTCAACATTACAAGTGAAAAGAAATGGTTAATCATGTGAATCAATTCCCTAATTTAAGGAATATTGATGATGATCGATGTCAAAAAACACTTAAGGCAAAATACAATGGAAAGTCACATACAATTACAATCGATGACATGGAGTATGATAACGAAGTGGTGAAATGTAAATTTACCATCCACCCTAAATTAGAAAATGTTTAATTGGCTTCTTGATCCACCCACTAATTTTTTTCTTGAAGATTTTCATAAGGGTATCTTTATATTACCTCAACAACTAGACATTGAGTTAGTTGTGACAACTCCTACTAGCACAACAATCTCATCAAAAGTTTAAAATTCTTATTTGATTGTTGTTTGGGGAAAACTAATTCTTTCAAATCTTGTGATCCTTCCTATAGTGGAATTTTATGTGATTGTTGGCATGTATTGACTTTTTTAGGTGGATCTCATATCAATTGAAAAATAAGGGAAGTCACATTTCATATCCCATATCAATATATGATCATCTATCAGTGTAATGATGAACATAACCTTCCAGTTGTGATATTTTCAATCATATAGGTCTTGATTCCAATAAATGAAGGTTATATATCTCAAATGGTTGGGAAGAAACTCAAAATTTAGAATAAACCCATTGTATGGAAATTTTATGACATCTTTCTAGAGGAATTTCTCGGTATTCCACCATAGCATGAAGTTGATTGTTCAATACAACAATACCAGGTGCTATGCCTATTTCATATACACCTTATAGAATGACCCCAATTGAGTTGAAAGAATTGAACAAAAAATCCAAAGGAATGTTGATAAAGGATTCATACGCCCTAGTGCATCCCCTTGGGGAGAACATGTTCAGTTTGTCAAGAAGAAAGATAAATCAATGAGACTCTTCATTTATTATCAAGATCATAACAAAATCACTATCAAGAAAAAATATCCTCTTACCCACATTGATGACTTATTTGACCAACTACGTGGAGGTCAATACTATTCTATGATTGTTCTCCATTTAGGATAACATCAATTAAGGGTAAAAAAGTAGAATATACCAAATACGGCATTCCATACAAGGTATGGACACTATACATTTAAAGTGGTGCCTTTTGGTCTTACTAATTCCCCTGCTATCTTCATGGATCTAATGAATACAGTCTTTAGAGAATATATTGATCATCTTGTAGTAGTCATTATAGATGATATACTGGTCTATTCAAAGAGCAATAAATAACATGGAGATCACCTGCGAATTGTATTGAATACCAGGATAAAGGAAAATCATTTTTCCAGGTTTACCAAGTGTGAATTTTGGAATCACAAAGTATCATTTTTTGGTCACATTTTTTTCAATAGATGGAATATCTATGGATCCCGCAAAAAAAGAGGTTATTGAAAGATGGTTGATAACAAAAATAGTAACTGAGATCCGAAGTTTTAATGGTCTAGATAAATATTATCGACGGTTTGTGGATGATTTTTCCTGATTATAAAATCCACTCACCATGTTGATTCAGAAAGGGTTTATGTTCGTTTGGATGGAGGAATGTGAAGATAATTTCAAAGATCTAAAAAGTGGGTTAGCTAGTGCACCTGTGCTCACACTACCTTGTAGTGGGGAAAGGTTTGTGACCTATAGTGATGCATCCCAGAAGGGTCTCCAGTGTGTTCACCTGCTAAATGATATAGTGATAGATTATGCCTCACGATAGTTGAAAATCAATGAGCAAAATTACCCAACTCATGATTTGGAGTTATCAGTGATTGTCGTTGCATTAATTATTTGGAGGAATTATCTTTATGGTGAAAGGTGTGATATTTATACTGATCCTAAATGTTTAAAGTATATTTTCACACAATAGGAGCTGAATATTCACCAAAGAAGATGGTTCGAGTTGATTAAAAATTACGACTACTTAATAATTTACCACCATAAGAATGAAAATGTGGTGGAAGATGAATTATCTCGACATGACCATGCCATCTTATCCATGATAAGGATCACAAAAGATCCAATATTTATGGACTAGCAAAACATGGGTCTTGAAATTATAACAGGATAGAAATATTATATTTCTCAAATCAATGTTCAACCAGCTATTCAAGTAATGATTAAAAAAGAATATAAGGATGATGTTGAGTTAAAAAGAAGGTGAGAATTGTTCCTGAATTCAACATCAATTGCGATGAAAAAATAAGATTAAGAAAATGATTTTTATTCATCCCACACTAAGATTAATGAAGTAGGTATTGAAAGAGGCATGTAGTTCTTCATTCTCAATTCACCATTGAAGTACAAAGATATACAGGGACCTGAAAGAGTACTTCTGGTAGGATGGAATGAAAAAAGATGTCGTCAAATATGTCTCTCGAAACTTGGTTTTCCAGAATGTTGAGGCTGTGAGATAGATGTATAAGGCAATGTTACAACCATTACCCATAAGAGAATAGATATGGGAAAACATCACAATAGACTTTGTCATTGGACATCCCAAAAAATATAAAGGAAATATTTCTATCTGGGTTATAGTTGATGACCTAATGAAGTCGGCACACTTCATTTCTATTAGAGATGATTTCTCTCTTGATCATATTGCTCGGATATATATAAAGGATGTGGTAAAATTGCATGGAGTTCCACTTTACATTATATCTGATTGGGATCTGAGTATACATCCATGTTCTGGTGAAGTCTTCAATGTGCTCTAGATAAATATTTATGTTTCAACACTTCTTATCATCCTCAGATAGACGATCAGTCTGAGAGAACAATTCAGTCACTATAAGGAATGTTGAGATATTTCTCTATGGTTTCAAAATGTGTTTGGAATAAACACCTACCATTGGTGGAATTTTCATACAATATTAGCTTTCACACAAGTATTTAAATAGCTCTATATAAAGCCCTCTATGGAAATAATTGCGGAAATCCCAATTGTTGGGATGATGTCAGGGAATGAAAGCAATTAGGGACTGATCTTATTTATGAAATGGTATAAAAGGTTAGATCATTTAAATTAAAATTAAGAACATATCAGAGTTGACAAAAATGTTATGCTGGATACCAAGAAAAAGACCTAGAGTTGGAAGTGCTTGATAATGTGTTCTTAAAAATATATCTCTGGAATAGATTAATTTGATTTGGAAAGAAGGGAATGTTAAGACCTAGGTATATCTGCCCTTTTCAAACTCTGGATTGTGTTGGGAAGGTAGCATACCAATTAGAGATTCTACCGAATCTCTCTTAATTTCAAGATGTGTTCCATGTATCTCTCTTGAGAAAGTACATACTTGTTCCTCCATGTTTACTAAGCTGAGAAGTCATACTATTGGGGTAAGATCTTTCATATGAAGAATAACTGACATAGATTTTGTATTATAGAAAAAAAGTTCTACGAAACAAGTCCACTCGCTTGGTTAATGTTTTATAGAGGTTCTACCAATTTGAAGAAGCTATATATGAACATGAGGATAATATGGGGGAGAAAAATCCTCATCTGTTTATTTTCGAGGGTAGAATTTCGGGGGAGAAATTCCGTTTAAGGTGGGTAAAATGTAACACCCAAATGATTTTATGAAATATTTTATTTAAATAATAATTATGATTCAGTAGCTTGATTTTCATGAAATCAAGAGTTTAAAACAATTTTGAGATGCCCTTTATATAAAATTACTGCTATAGCCTAGCCGTTAGGTTAGCGGGAATAATTATAACTAACTTATGGAATTTCATTATTAATTCATTGGTTATTAATAGTTTATGATACATATTAAACAATTACATATTTGTATTTTTTTATTGAATTATATTTGCTAAGAAAATTAATTAGATATATGTGTTATAAAACTAATATTTTTTTTCATTATCCAATTTATATTTTACTTATAATGTATTAATAAAGCTATATTTTATGTATAAGAACCTATTTTTTTAAAGGATAATTTTATACCATTGAATAGAGAACCGATTTTAAATTATGATTTTGAAAAATTAACAACTTCTATATAAAAACAGAAACATTTCCCATTGAAGCTGGATATAAAAATTTACTTTGGATAAATTTAGGATATTTTTCTAATAACTTTCTTGTTTGGATCAAAAGTCCAAATACGCTAAATTATAATTAAAAACAACTTTTTTTTTTCATTGAGATAATTTATATAATTAAATAATAACATTTAATGAATTTAAAGTATATATAGGTTATATTTTTACAATTTAATATAATTTATGTCTTTATCATTAATTTTACATTGAATTCGTAGATAAAAACATTTCAATCTTTTGCAATGTCTTAACATTTAAAACTCGTGTTATAATTTCAATAAAGGGATTAATTTTAAATCAATTACTGAAATTCTTGTGTTTTGAATTTTAAAAAATCTATTCAATATTTGGAATTATATGGTCCAAATTGTGATAATATATATTTTTTATTTTTGGAAATTATGAATAGTTACTTGAGTAATTATTTTATTTAACATTGTTAAACGTTATATTTGGTAAATAAGGGTAAAAAAATAATTTAATAATATAATACTACCCTAAAACGTATCCTAATCCTATTGGATGAAATAATTCCGACCATGGGAAACCATGGGTCGATTTTGGCACCCCATGGATTTCCATTGTTGTGAAAATAACATTTTATAAGAATAAATTTAATGTAAAGATAATTATAAGCTAAACATATATCTTTTACTGAATATAATTTAATATAGGGCCATATAACTGATCTCTATGCTTATAAATATTCATTATAAATAAAAAAAGATTCCATATATCACGGTATTTTATTTATAATTTTTAGAGACAAAATAAATATTATTATTTATGTCACAAATATGTTGTTGTGATTACGTCATTAACCAATTATTTAAGTATGTGAGTTTATAAATATTAAAAAAATTATTTTTTATTTTGAATTAATCCAGGAATTTTATGGATGACATTAACATATTAAATTTAATATAATTACTTATTCTCAAAAGAATAATTTTTTTATGAATTTATAAAAAGTCATGTATGAATAGTGTCCAAAATTGACACAATACCTAACTTAAAACAAAAAATATGTTATTAAATGATATTAAATTCCTAAAAAACTATGATTTGGAAAAATGGATAATATAAGTCCAAATATTTCCCAAATACTTTTTTGAGTCATTTGACAATATATGTTAATTATAATAACACACAATGTGTAAATAACATGATATGATGGTATGATTAAGAACGGTAAAATAAGTGTTAAAACAAAAATATAAGGATAGGAAAATATAATAATATTGTATAAATATTATTGGATGATTTTTATTCAAACAAAAATCATTTTATCATTTAATTAAAGAAGTTTTGGACCTTTTTTAGTTGAAATTAAATTTCATATAAATTAATATTTTTGAGAGTTTCTTAAAGTGACCCTCTCATATCTTATAAAAGGGAACAACCTCCATCTCATCTTCACTCCATTTTTAGACTTCATGTTTGGAAAAACCATACCCATTTCTCCTATAAACTTCCATAGTTTATTTCTAGAGTTTATGGCCTTCTTAAAAGTCTAACTCTAGTTCCTTAAGAGGAAATTTAGAGGAGGCACGTCGAGGAAGAGCTAATCACTTCTACAGATTTATTCAAATTTATTTATTCTTATACCCCTCTTACTTATTTTTTCATTATAAAGTAATAACATAAGTATCAGTAATATATTGATATGTTATTATAAATATGAAACAACCCTATTTCAACATCTATCCATCCTACAAAAAATTCACAACATTTGTGTATGTACGAAAAACTGTCTCCACGCTGTGGTGTAACTATTTTTCACCACCACCATACATAGATGGGTATAATGGTGGAAATAATAAATTTAAATGATTAATATAAAATTAAATTAATTATAATATACTTTAAATCATCCAATTCAATACCACTCGACAATTATGGGAACAATATCGTCGCTCGTACGTACGTATAGCTTACCGTCTCCACAATATGACATGATTCATTCTACATAATCATCATTAAATCTTGATTATATAAATTAATTGAATGAATTTAACATATAACATGATATATATTATAATAATACCATACTATATATGATATAAATATACATAAAAAAATATTAAGAAGAACTTATCCGATAAAACATACATAAGAACGTAAAGAATTTAATGCTCAAATAACGAGTAACAATGGAATGTTACTAAAAAATAGAAGAAAATATAATCATAAATGTTATAATTAAAATGATTATGATTATGAAATAAATCAGTAACATTATTTAAATCATTATACATGATTTTGGGATACATACAATGCATATCAGACCTACGGTACGAAATAATTTTGAAAACTCTTTTTTATCCGAGATTTCTTATAGGTATGTATTTAATGGGATTATATTTATCATCCATTTACATGTTTTCTAAAAATGTTTTGATAAAATGATTAATATTATTACATGTATTCTTGGATTAATTTTTACCAATTATTTTACTCTTAATACATGATATGGAATGAATCTTTTTTGACCAAACGAGGTACTTTTTGTCCTTTTTGAAAAAATTACGTGGAGAATGTTTTTTTTTCTTATTTGGCATGAAAGGATTTTTACACATTCATACAGTATTATTTCAATGAATCTTTCATTACATGTTATCAAGATTACTTCCAATTGACATATTTTCTTTTATAATTTCACAACATATTGAGAAAATAAAATGTTTTTGAAGAAGAAAATATATTTTCATTTAGAACTAAGTTCAAGTTTTTTTATCAAAATTATTTTTCATCTAAGATGATATAGGATTATGTTTTTATCCCAATAATTACTATGATTGGATTACATTATGATAAAATTATTTTATGAAGTCAATTTACCTTATATGGATTTTGTTACGATGGAATGATGTTTAAGAATCCCATTTCATTACACGGGTTATGCTTTGATGTATGATTTATGATTTTGTGGAACACATAAGAATGGATTCAATAGGAGATGGGTGGGACCTATATCTCCATCCAATGCATTAGGTAATAATTTATATCTCATAATATAGACATGGATTAAATTAAAAGTAAATCCTTTTTAGTAATACATGGCTGGAATGAGGACTGAACTCGGTTCAGTAAAGTACTTTTTTCTACTATGATGGTATTGAAAATGAACCTTGACTAATATTAAATTATTTTAAATGATTCTGTGTGTATGAAAAAACATTTAATGTCTTGTGTTATGATTATTGGGGTTACATTTCACTTCTATGATTTATCCCATGACATCACATTTTCATATCGTATATGCATAATAATATTTTCAAATGTTTTTCATGATTGATATTTCTTTTGATTACCCTTACTGAGAATTTGAGCCCACCATTTTGTATGTTTCTATTCAATAGTTCAGGAAGGTGGGTCTTAAGTATGATATGACAAAAAGGAATCTATTTACAATTAAATAAATGGAAGACGATGTAGATGTTTTATGAACCCATTATTTATGAATATCAGTTTCTAAATACACAATACCTATATGGTCCTATTATGGTTTTGTTTTATTTTGTAATAAATATACTTCAGTTCTGAAGTAATATCATTGTATGTAATGTATGGGTCTTTATCAGAATAAGGGGAAGGACTGAAAAAACACTATGCATGACTAATCTCATATGAAGTGATTATATCACAAAGGTGAAATGAAAACAAAAGAGTGTGGTGGTAATAAAGAAAGATGATAGTTTGGTGAAAAGATGTAAATTCATCTTCATAAATAATGTTCTAATGAGAATATAAAGGAATGAAGAGTAGACAATGACAGGAAAAATTCATGGAATTAATTTTTCACTAAGTAAGAATGACTAGAAATAGATTTCATTATCAATGAAATATTATAGGAGGTGAATAGAATATGTTAGATATTGATTAGAGTTGAAATTAATGTGGAAAAAAAGAGTGGATCAATAAAAATGACCCCATTTTAGAGAGATCCTTCTATTGAAGGAAGATAAAGTTTAAGGAATATATCAAGATGTGGTTTTATATGGTCTTTCATTTGGATGATCTTTTCAATGATAATCGAGATATAAACGTAACTCATCTTCAATGGGTATTATATAGGTTGATTGATTTTGTTATTCTTAGTAGAATCTTCCATGATTTTGTAGATTCCTTCTATGTTTAATTATCATTTTCATGAAATTTGAGAGGTTTCCAACTTTTCCAAAAAACAAATTACTTTTGGAAATATTTCAGTATTATTTTCAGTCAAAATGTTTAATGATAGAAGTTGTGCATCTGGATTTATGAGATATCATGAGGCAAATAGATTATATTATATAGTGCATGTCCATATGAATGCTTTTCCTTGCTATGAATTTTCCTTATCTTCATCGAGGCCTTAATGGGTTTCTAGACTCTACTCATGGTCTGACAATATTATTCACCGCTATAAAGATAAGGAACTAATGGGTATTAGACAATAAAATATTCAAGAGTCTTCTTTATTCTAGTTAATAGGTTTATAAAACACAGTGGGCCCCATTAAGGGGTCTAAGAGTTATTCCAAGTATTAATGATCTGGACTGGATAAATAAATTTATTATTATAAGAGTATCAAATAATTGGGTTGAATTTATTTTTAAATACAATTCACATGTTATTTATACAAATACATGAGAAAATATAACATGAATGAAAATTATGTTAATATCCGAGGATGGTATAGAATTGTAGGAATTATGTTTTGAGTAAACGAGTTGGGTTTTTCTTGTAATATATTTAATATATATATTACAATTACATGACAAAAATATGGATGACATTATGATACAATTTTTTCATCATAACATGAATTTATATGCGTATTTATTTGGAATTTAGGGGGGGGAACGCATTTCAGTAATTTTGGAATTCACTATATAATTAAGGGATATGATCATTTTATATACTATTCCTTCTAATAGAGTTGAGTAAATCACATATCTCCCACATCCTAGAGAGAAAAATTATCCCTATGAGTTATATATCCAAGAACATATTCACATATATAAGGGATTGGATCGAGGTAATGGTCATGATATTGAAGGAATCATCAAAGCTTTGTGATCGATCTGTAAATTTGATTATCTGCATATGCATGAATTATTTAAGTCTGTGTGGATGATGTAGAGGTGTTCAGTCACGAATCCATTGGGAATTGATCCTATATGGCAAGCTATAATTGAATCCTTCCCTGATTCAAGTATAGTAATGATTCATTTGATTTTATTACTTAATAAATTTACATGATATTCTTAGACATCTATTAGATCCAAAAATACAAGAGAATATGATGTTTCATCACTCCAATGATGAATATTTTTAAATCCATATCCCAAATACTATCCTTTATTTCCACAATGCTACCAGAATTTGTATCTCAAAATCAGTTTGAATCTCTTAGATCAACGTAATATCAAGGGGGGAATAGAGGTCCAAGGTGGATATTTCATTCCATTTGAATAGATAACACTAATTAAACCCAAGGGGTTACCCAAATGGGATAACTATTAAGATTTAGAAAATTACTCATAATATTTAGTACCCAACATGTTTACATATTTAATAGAGGATAAAAACCATGAATTTTCCTAGTTAGAGAACCCCAACAATATTCCCTAATACATTTATGGAATAAATCACTTCTTCATTGAGTGAATGATATGTAAGGTTATTGATATTACCCAACCAATATCTATGTATCACAGAGAGGGGGAGAGGTGAATAATGTATATCATTTATTTTATGTTTCCTTCCTTTTGAAGAATACATCACCTACTATAAAAGAATTATAACATTGATGATAAAATAATCATGCTTCAATAGGAAAATGAGTATTTAAAAAGTTCAAGACTCAAAAATATTTCCTAAATCCTTAGTATGGTTTAGAAACAATCAAATTCCACACAATATACTTTAAAAAAATCATCGTTGTGTACACATAATGTAGGATACACCCATAAACTTGTGTAGAAATATGTTAAATACAATAGGACATGTGCATCATGTAGCTTAAAAATATGTAATTCATGATTGTGGACCAGGTAATGAAAAAATCAACAATTTCTTCAAAACGTTTTATTGTGAATCATTTTCACAATTAATAGATATAATCATCTAATAAATTCATCAAATTCTTACCCAGTAGTAGGTAAGAACTTCTATACACTTCATAATGATACACTTCTTGATACCCCAGTCTGATTCCCCTTTTTGATTTCCAAATCTCATAATATAAGTATGATAGAATACCATTGAAAAAAAAATTCTAAACTACCTATGTATTAGTTTGGATATTTCAATACAATTTCATTGTCCAATGATCTAGTCTGGTATGATAACAACTAAATATGACCTTCCTCCTTCTATTCATAAAGCATCATCATTAATTCACTTTCCAGAAACATCTTCAAACTATAATGTTTAGGATTCTCTCTCTTCATCCACATGTGAATATTGTTATGATCCATAAGAAAGTATAATTTACTATAATCCTTTTATAAGTTTGAAAAAAATGAATTATATGGGAATCTTAAAGTTTTTCTCGCTTGACCTAATTTCCTGAAAAAATTTATTACACTTTATTTCAAATAAATACTTTACTTTTTCATGTCTTCTCAAATATCCCTGAATATTCTCGAAACATCTCTATTCTTATCAAAATTTCACCTAGGATCAAAAATTCAAATCATTCTTCATCCTAATTTTAATTTTCATTATAATTACATCATTATGATGAATTCATATAGTCACTATAATTTTATAGACCCCATTTCTAATATATTAAAACTACAGAATTATCACAAAGATAACCACTTGGGAACATAAAACATTGAATCCATAAGCATTTTTGCTACTTCGTTAGACATTAGATTCCTTTTTTAAAATAAACATAGTCCGAACAAAAAAATATTCCTTCACTGCATTGGAAAAACATCAAAAATAATTTCAAAACCCCTTTATAATATATTTTCAATATTTCATATCTGATTCAAAAAAGTTATCATTATCTACATTTCATCAGACTGGAGATCCTACATCCAACGATATCCATAATCTGATAACTTTTATCATTGTTATCTTGTGCCTCATTGATCGATAACTGATTCATTATAATTAATCGTTGTCAAATCCAATATGATAAATTAGAACCACATATTATCTGATGAATCATCACCCATTTGGTGAAAATAATTCAACCTAATCAAAATGTTTGACTATATTATAGATCATCATCTAGTTAGTTGGTCTCTAAGTTCCTTATCCTCATTAATCATAAAAATCATAGCTTATTTTTTTTTTGTATTGGTCCCATCAATTCCAATGATAGTAATTCTTCCACCTCTTCATCAGTGGAACACCATGTCCGATAGACCTGTATCAGCAACTTCCACCTTAGAAAATTCATTCCCTTTTCTGATTACGAGGCACACCAAAATCATTCCACAAATATTTGTATCCTTTTGGTTATTGGTTTTGAATGAAACCCATAATTTGTGCCTTCTATTGTTTCAAAAAAAACTTTATAGCATTAAAAAAGTTTTACCTTCTCTTATCTCTCACTAATAAACCAAGCCAATAAAACATTGTCTTCAAACATTTTATTTCACAACTCCAAATTTTATTTAGAATTCTTAGAGAATTAGATAATTTCATGATCAATGTAGCATCATAAAACATACAAAGAAATTTATTGTAACTTCCCGTCCCTATAGAATCTTATTTCATTCTAACCAAAATTCAATCTTATTTGAAAAACATGTTCTCCCCATTCTGTTAATAAGATTTAGATCACATGTTTTCTAGAAACTATATTTGTTATGTGTATTACAAGATCCTAAAATCATCGGCATATTTACATATGATACATTCAGACTCTTATTAAACTCCTCATTATGATAGAAACTCCATTCTGGTCCCAAGGTGTGGCTGATGGCACATTTATTCTGGAAAATTTATTCAGATAATGATAGAAATTTCTAACAATTTTTCAAGTTATCATAGGAATATGATTGTGAGTATAATGAAAAAATTTACTGTGCGAGGTGATTTCTTTTTCATTGACAGAAAATACAACAATATTAGTACAAACATTTTTTAGCTTCCAGAACCAACTTCTTGTCATCATAGACCCGTAATTCTACCCGTTATTATTTTTTTCAACCAAGGTTTATAAACCACTGATCATTGTATCCTCAAGAAATAGTTTAATTCTCAATGAATTATAAGACTATGAGAACTAACTCAATGAAAAAAATAATCCTTGATAGAAAGACCATGTTGTAAAAATTTAGTGACTCATTAAACATATTCAATGTTTAATTACTTATATATTAAATTTATCCACTTACCAATAAACAAGTGTTTCATTCCACAACAATAGAAAACAATTAGAATAGTACTCACACTTACATGCTATGATAAAATCATACTCATAACTCCCCCAGCATACATGTTTCCTTAAATGGTTTATCCCGTATCTATATATATATATTTATGAAATAATCCAACCTTGAAAACACTATATTGTGAATATATGAGAGAGGGTATTGAAACAAAAACCTAAAAATATAATGATAAATTGGTTGGATACTCATGTTCATCCTCGGTTTATAAAAATATTCCATTAGTAATGGTTTTTTGAAAATTTCTGAAACTTTTTCTGATGTAATAACATACTCCAATTTCAATTCATTTTTCTTCCCATGATTAATGATAATGTAGCCTTTGATATCAATATTTTTTGATTGACTTTTTTATACCATATTTCTTTTATGGTTGATGAAAATTTTATTATCACAACACAAGGACTTCGGTTACATGACATGGACATGTAAGTCTTCCAACTGGATATTATTCAATAGATGTTGGGTAGCTTTTTTGTAGAAGAAACTTAGTCAGATTCATTTGTTCTAAGAGTTACTGAATTTTGTATTTTCTAGTCTTAATAAAACATTTTTTTTTCACGAATGAGAACTCTGAAAGATGTTTGTTTTATATTGAAAAAATATCCTTCCCAATCGGCTTGTGATTTCCCAAACATGTAAATGCATTATGAGATGTCAAACATGATTAGGAATTTTTTTTCTCTTAATATAACCAAGAATTATGTTTCTGGATAATAGATTTTATCATTTTGGAGAAATCTAAAATATTACACATACGATAAAAATAAAAAAAATTATGGTCTTAATGTAGTGAAATTCAACAAACATTCCACCATATTCTCAAACACTAAAGTGTCAAAATTATTTTCATATCCATCATTATTCATCTCAGTTCCCTCCAAAATCATTATGGAATATGATTTTTAATTTTATATTATGAACTTCGTAATAGTTTATTTAGTATACTTTTCATTTGAATGGACTATCTTTTTTTCATTTTTTGAGATTTGTAAGATAAAAAGGTATTTTATTTCACCAACCATTTACATTTTCAAAAACATTTTCATCCCTTTAGCAAACTTTCGACATGTTCATTAACCATTTCTAGAACGATAATTTCATCATCATAAATAATTACATTAAGGGAAAACTCCTGAAATTATTTGATTTAAATAATATTATCAACAATTACTTACTTAAAACACATATTTATTAAGCAGGTATCGAATTTGGAATAACAACCTCACATATATTTCATACTCCCATACAATGCTCTCTTCATCTTTCACACATAAAATTCATCCTTCCCATAAGAAGACACATGTTTGGTCAATATAAACTTCTTCATCAAGATCCTCAGTCTAAAATGAGGACATCACATCAATCTGAAATATTTTGTCACTTCTCTGGGTGTCAATAACAAGAATGGTTCTGATTGTTTCTATCCTTGACATTGAATCAAATGATTCCTAAATGTCAATTACCCTTATATTTGAGTTACCTTTTCATACTAAGACTTCTTTTTTTCTTATCACTAAACAATCTCCATTCATCTTAATCTGAAGCCCCCCTTTTTGACATTAATATTTTTTGATTTAGATTACGTAAACGATCCCACGTATCATTGTTTTGAATCTGATAAAACTATTCATTCATATTATATATCCATTCTGAATGCTCAAAAGTTTCATTCACATATTTTGGATCATCTTTTTAATAAAAAAAGTGTGTGAAATAGATTTTGATGTTCTTAATGATTGAACCTTATGATATTTCTCAACGATTTTTTTTGAACATCGACTCTCTTCTTCAGACATGGAAGAGAGTTTATCAATTTTTCATAAAAATAGACAAGTTAAATTCTAATTCATGAGTTGGATTACAATTCTTTTAATCTTTATGGGAAATTTTAGTAAATATTCTTTCATTATGTTCAACTTTTTTTATCTTCATATATTTGTTTAGTATCATCCAAAATTTTTCAATAACTCTCAAATAAACAGATTCACCTATCCTTCCTATATATTCTTTGAAACAGTTATATCTTCTTTTTAATAGAAAATATCCATGATTAATTCCACCTATGCATCTCTTCTTAAACAATCCATGATTCCCACATTTCTTCCTCAATGTTCGTGGACTCCCAAAAACATTGAACTGTCTCAAACATGGAGTATTGTTATAAAACATTTCATATGGTGTCATATCTAATATTTTTGTCTAGAAACATCAATATTGAATATAAATAACAGTTCTTGGGTATTGGCACCAAAAAATGAGATATACCATGTTTAAGTAACATTTTTTTCTTCCATTCAATAAAACGTGTATTATTCCTTTTGACAAGACCATTTTATATTGGATTGTATAGTGAACTAAACTCATGATGAATTCCATGTTTCTCAAGATAATTTTTTTAATATTCTTTCATGTATTCCCCACCAATGAATTTTCTCATCTTTTTCCCTGACTAATGACATTCATTCTCTTTTATCCATAATGTTTGAAACATTTTCAGAGCATCTAACTTATGTTCCATTTACATATCAAAAGTAATTTGAGTTAAGTCATCAATGAATTTAATGGTGTTCATATTTCCATAAGATAGTTTTTTTTTGATATTTTCCTGAAATAAATTAGAATGATTAGGTGTCATGGACCATTTTGATGAAATTTCATCTTTCATATACTCAATGTTTATAATATTTCCTTTTTTTGAATATTTTCCAAAACCAATCTACTCTTCATCGAATATCAAGACATCCACAAACACTATCTATCTAGGATAACATATGTTTCTTTAACACATGTGTGACAACATTTTATCAAAAAACTAATTCCCTTGTACCATTCCTATGTAACCATATTTTTGAACCTCATTAACTTTGAACAAGTTTCCTCTGTACACTAGCCTCTTGTAAATATCATTCCATCAACCTATATTTTCACAAAAAACACATATTTTCATAAAATAACTTTTTTCCCTTCATTAATAATTGATGAAATACTTATAAATTTGAGTTTCAAGATATAAAAAAACATATATTTCATGGAATTTATCATTTCATCTCCAATAATATTAGATCCAGTACCTTTGATTATGAGGGATTCATTATTTCTAAATATCACATTTCCTTATTTAAATAATTTCAAAACCTCCAAAAAACTTATGTATCCTGTATTTAGATAAGAATAACCATTATCCAATATCCAATATTGTTCCCTATTGTATCTTTGAGACCAGTGTCTACTTTAAGTTATTTTCATTTCCAATTATATTTTTTCAGATTCCTCTTCTACAAGTAGTTAAAAATATTTGTTATTGGTAATTAAATAAGAGAACGATTTTCAAGATGTCATGGTTGTACATATATTTTAAAAATAAATATTTAATGTTGGAAACTATTTTTTAACTTCACACCAACGCTTTAATATTTCATTAGAACATCATTTTATACATGATTCATTTATAGGAATGAAACCACCCTAGAACATTTCTTTTTGTAACCTAAGGGGAAATTTTAATATTTTTTATTAAACCAACACATATTTGATGTATATTAAAATCAACCACAATAATAGTAGTACCCATAGAATTAATAGTTACCTATGTAAGATCCATACCGTCTTTAGATGTGAATATGTTTCTGAACATCCTTCTTATTAGAACGATGTTGACCATCAACATTTTTGTTATCACCCTTAATTATCTTTCTCAAATGGGAATTTTTTCATTCCATTTTAGATCCATAAGTAATGGAGAATTTTTTAGATGTAGAATTTTTAGAAACATCTAATTTCTCTAAATTTATTTTTTTGTCCACATACGTAAATTTCCCATCACACTTATTCTTATAAACAAATTCAACATTATTTAAAAAAATTAATGTATATTTTGATCCATACCAGGTTTACCATTTCTAGATATTTCACCAAATACAATTATAGAATTAATGAAACATTATCCATCTTTCTAGTATTAGAAATTTTTTTGTTGAAAACATTTCAATTCTTATTTATCTTCTTTCAGCTAATCTTATAGATCATTCTCATTTTTTATTTCTCAATATATTTCATCAATTCATCAATCTCTTCCAACATCCTATTTTTCTCCTCAGGGAAATATTTTATATTGGTTTTTGAGTAATTTTAAATCTAAAATTTCCTAATACATTTCTCAAGACTTAAAATATTTCTCTAAAATTTTATAATATATTCATCCATGTGAAATTATAATTGAGTTTCTGTTTCTTCATAACTTCTTCCTTCGAAGTCTTCATTAGTTATTTTTGTTTTAAAAAATTTATCTAAAGTATTCTCAATAGATTTATCATATTCATCTTCACTATATTCATATTAATCACATTTAAACAAAAATCCTCTCTTTTTTATTTGTATAAATTTTTATTTTTCCATTTGGAATAATATTAATCCTTTACAGGCTATTTTTCTATGATATTTATGGAATTATTTTATATTCTTTATCATCATTTTCTTTCTTTCTTTGAGTAATATTAGCCACAATGTTTCTTGAAGAAATAAATTCTAAAAAAATTTAAAGGATGTCTCCCTTTTAATTTAAATTTATCACATTTAATATTATTAGAACAAAAGGATAAAAATTAATCAAGTTTTCTATATAAAATATTTTTTTGAAAATAATATACAGTTTCATCTTCTGAAATATTTAAAGGATTTTTTTTGCATCCTTGAATGGTATTTCTCTGTAAATTGATTTTTTTAATTCATAACATTATCCATTTTCATTAATAAAGTAATGAGAGTAGTATGCAATTAATCCATAAATAATGTTTTTGGATCTTCATAATATAATGATGGATCGTTGGCATCAAACCTGTCAAAAATAATAATAAATATCTTTTCATGAACTATATAATCATAAAATAGGTCACTATGAAATCTAATTATTCTAAAAATGTCATTCACCATGGTAATGATGTATCCATTGATTCATACTCACCCATATTGAGATCATCATAATTTGGACTCCAAATTTTTATATCATAATTCTAATCATTTTTATTACCCTCTCTAAATATTCATCAACATTTCAATGAATCATTTGTTGATAGAAACACAAATTACTCTTATAAACAGAATTTCAGATAGTGAATAGAGTAAATCATTATTAACACTTCCATCATTATGATTATTCTTATTATCAACAAATTTAAGAGGAATGTTTTCATCAATAGGAGGAAACACATATATTGGAGAATTAATATCATCATACCAAAGGGACATAAGATAAGGAAAAATTATATCATTCCTAATATGATAGTCCATACCATAGAAGACTAGAATTTCATTATTTCTCACAGAATACAGATTTTCCATCATAAATTCACTTAAAACATCATAAAATTGAAATATAAGGGAACCTTCCCTCTAATAACACATGATATTTCCCAGAAAGGACATATGTATTACTAAGAGGGGGCATGGGTGAATCAATGTTAACTTCTTTTTATTACTAAAATTTGAAAAAACCTTCACCTCCAATTAATCTGTTATTACTTTTTGGAAAAAATCATGCATCCACATGAAAACATGTATTTACTAGGTTCAATACTAATCAAGAGTATATAATCATGTGGTATGATTTCAAAATAATTCAACACCACACAATCCAGTAGACAACATTCCTTTTGTGTAGAAACAATAAGTTTGATATACACATAAATTTTGTAGCACTATGTCCAGTGGATGAGTGCATGTGCTTCCTGTAGAAAAAATTATTTATACACGTTTTTGTAACAAGTTAACAAATTTCTAAAAAATTATCAAAAATATGTTACTATTCTACCTTGTAAAATATCAAAAATATAATCCTGAATTTTTTTTCACATTCCTACCTAGAAATAGGAAATACCTTCTTTGTTCTTAATAATGATACTTAGTCATATACCCCAATACGATTCCTTAGTCATGTTTCTCTGTTTGGTAATATAATTCTTTCAGAATACCATTAAAATAATTATGAACTAATGTTTTATAGTACATATATATTTCTATGATTTCCAAGTATAATGATTTTGTCTGGTCTGATATCTGCTGAATAGCATCTTCCTTTATCTTTATTTATCAAGAAAACATCCTCAAAAATCCTCAATTTAGATACATATTCTCTCTATAACATCAGATCTTATCACTCTTCATCCACACAATAATATTATTTTGATCCATCAAAATTTTCAATGCACACTCTTCCTTCAATATTTGAACTAGGAATGGTTTTTGTGAAAATCTAAATTTCTTACATACATATCCAAATTTACCAAAATGAAAATTTTCCTTTAATTTCTAATAAAACATGAAAATATTCGAGGCTACTAAACACTTTTTAATTATTCTAGTACATTAACTATTCATCTCACAACAATAGTTTTCTTTGAACATTCTCACCATTATTCCTCTTAATTCTAATTGTTATCTGGATTTCTTTATTATGATAAATATGTATTTTCACTCTGAATTTCTTAAACCATACACTAACATATCATAACAGAAGACTTATAATTATGATTTCCACTTGTCAACATAAAAAATCAAAACCATACGAATTATTTCTTCACCATTATACTTTTTCACATTATCTTTCTATAAATATATTCACCACATCGAATTATTCATGTAATTCCTCAACTACACTTCAACATCAGCTTCAAATTCCCTTGTCTACTATTTGTAAATATTTTAACAACTAAATAAAAAAATTATCTCTTATTTATTTATATAGTCTGATGATATTTCATTTAATTAATTCCATCTTCTCATAAATTTTGTTGATGTATTCCTATGCCAGATTTATTAGCCTCTTGTTTATTCTGATGAATCAATGTCACATCTTGTCTCATGAGTGAGCACCAAATATTTCTTGATGAATCTTGAACCATTTGATGAAAACAATTAAAAAAAATTGAAAATGGTTGACTAAAATATTTATCATCATCTATTTGATTTGTATCTAACATACTTGCACACATTAGTATCATTAAACTCCACTAATGTTCATTATCATTGGTCCCAAGAACACCGAAAAAGTAACTCTTCTTCTGATTGATCAGTGGCACACCACATCCAATGGAACTATACAATGAACATTGACATTAAAGTTTTTTTCATTTTAAAATTATAATACACAGAGACTTCATTATATGATGATTTTATATCGTGGGATTTATTGGTTTTACTGAAAATATCATATACATCTTTTCTTAATTTGAGAAACTAGTCCCCAACCATCAAATAATTCAGTATCTGTTGATCTATCACCGGTGAACAATGCATGGGAAACTTTTTCTTCAAATATTTTTATAGTCAAAATCCATCTTGCTTTATTAATTATTGTTGACTTGGATAATTTCAATATTTATATAGCATCATCTAGCTTGTAGTAGAATTTATTGTAACATCCCATCCTTAAAAAATATTTTTTATTCCATCAAAACATAATAATTATTAGCATCTCCTGTTCCACCCCTTTCATTTATAAGTCTTCCAAGAAAATTTTCCAAGAAAATTTATGACTTATAAGAATTCCATATTCATATTTACATCAGATCATTCTATAATATAAATAAATCCCTTGTTACAATTGGAAATCTATTTCCAACCCAAGGTTGGACTGATGAACCTTTTTTCTTAGAAAATTGTTTCATATATCGATTTACATTATTCATAATTTTTCATCAGATTGTGTTATTACTATTTTGATTATAATCACAATGTTTCCCAAGTGAGGTAATTTATTTATCATTGAAAATAAAAGCTAACAGATTTAGTAAAAAAATATTTCAAAATCCAATTTTTTTTCAACTTAGTCTCAACAATGATGTGTCACACAAAACTCTATGACCCCATATAAGGGTCATTCATATCATGACACCACCTATCATACCATAAATGGTTTATGTTACGATTTTCAGAAGAATGATCACAAAACCACTACTCAAAATCAATTATAAACCCCTAATTCATCCATGAAGACTAAACAATGAACTAAAAATCATTTAAAAACATCCAAACTCTTATAATCAAATTTGAGTCCCATTTACTCCTAAAAAACATCATGAAACCATGAAATTTAATATTTAGTGGAATTCACAAACTATAAATATGAAAAATGTTACACTTCTGTATAAAATAAATGGACATATACTGGAATTATGTGTGGTAATGGATGCTGTTTGGGTAATTGAGGAATGACACATATATTGTTACAGTCTTGAGCATAATAATACTTGCCATCAGACATCAATGTGGACTGTGAATTTTAGTTATCATATGGATCCGAATTATATCGATCCCTAGTAAATGAAAAATATAAAAACATACCTTGATTCAGAATATGATATATTAATTAATTTTAATTTGGATGTATATAAATATGATAAAATATAAGCATGAGTCAGATCGTTGATGAGTCAGGGCTTGGGGTGAAAGCATGATAGCTAGTTTGTATGATTTCAAGATTCCTTCGGAGTTAAGAAATATTTATCAGGTGATGTAATGACACACCATTAGTTATATACATGTGTTTTTAGAATTTATATAAAGAGGAGTATTTGAATTTAGATTCATATATGATTAAGTGGGTTGAGATGAAAACCACACTGAATGGGTCATTACACTATTGGAAGTGAATTTCAAAAGAGATTCTGATGAGGCAGGGGAGAACCATATCCTTTAAGTAGTCCATATTAGTTGTGATATATGGTTTGGAGTGTCATAATCCTGGGTGGAATTAATTAGAAACTCCATGGTTTGTAATGATATACAATTATAGTTAATATTATATTTAAATGTTTCAAGACAAGTGGTGAGAGGAGCCTTTTAAATAAGAACATTATATAATTATGATTAGAACATGAAAATAGGTATACGAATTGGTTATTATAATGGGTTTGTATAATGTTTTGAGACAAAGGATTCTTGAGGTTGATATGATCAATGGTGTGGAGGTTTAAAATACACATTTCATCAAGGTAAGGAATATTTTTTATAACAATTAATTATTACTTTTGGTTTCATTTTCATCTTGAGAACCTATGTTTGGAATTAAATTACAATACATGGAATATCTCTTGAATATTTTTTCATGATTGTTTGGAATGAATTGGTATCCTGGGGGTTGGTAAGTTATGAGTGATTATATGTTACAATTTTGGGTTTTCTCTTTTCTAAATGACTTGAAAATTTTTGTAGATAAGAATTTTTATGGACATAATGCTTCATCATGGGTATCGTATTAGAGAATTCCAATAATATTGTAATAGATGGGTGTTTCACTAGTCATTTTATTGAATTCACGTGGTGTTGATCCATGTCACCCCACTAAGTAGTAGTAACCCATTCAAGAAAATTAATGTAGGAATAATGTGTGTGTGTGTGTGTATGAGTACCATCAGTATGAAAAAAGTGATGAAGAGAATATCTATTTAATTAGTTTTGCAATTTCAGGGCTCTTTAGGGATACCCGAGCATGAAAAACATCACACCAGAAGTCGTGGTTCATGAAATTCTTACTTTTATTGTATTAATATTGGTGAAACCCCATGTATAGAGGACTGATTTTTGAATAACACATCCCTCTATTTTTTCCAAACTCATACAAGGTTAATAATTAAAGGTTCCATGCAGTTGTCTCCTTAAATTTCTCTTGGATATGAGGTATTCATAGTGAAATTTACTTAAAAATATTGGTGAGCCACTCCTCTTTTCATCTTCTTTAGTCATCCCTTGTTTTTATAATAATATTTAAAAAACATGGATTACGTTTTAGAAACATTCATAGATATGAATAGGGAAGATAATTTTATATGATGCAGTTTTTGAGTGAATTGGGTAAAGGATATTCCAATATTATGATCATATATCATTTTACACAATTTCTTTGATGGTGTGTTGTCAAAAATTATATTTTAGAGTTTTTGTTAAATTAAATTGTTTTAGTAGTCAAATTAATGTCATATTTAATGCATTTTTCTTGTTATGGAACAATGGGAATTAGATGGACCATTTATCGGTGGTTTGTCATTATTTTTTTGTAATGAGGATATCCAGTGAGTTATTTAGAATTTATTCCTATAGGAATTAACATGGAAAATTTATTTTTTATATCTATTTAGCTTATATTTGAATTTAATTGTTTAATTTGGATATATTGGATTGTGTTCTAACCTTATAATGATTGGTGATATCCATTTATACATGGATAATGTAAATTGAGAGTTCTTTGAAAATGATTAAATTAAAAAACTCTATAATTGATATAGATGGTCCTTATAAATTTCTCAATGGTACTATGAATATTATTTATGTTTGTTCTAGAGTATTGTCTCTCCACTAATGAATATTTACCTATATTAATTATGTAAATTATTTTGTTAAAATTAATTGTTTATAAATTGAATAAATAATTCTCGAAGGACACATAAGACCTTTTGTACTAGATACATTCCACAGTCATAGATGGTCAAGTCCTTGTTTTCAATTATATGAATATTGATACTAAGATATTAATGGGTAATTTTTAAATGAAATTAGTAATTGTGGTGTAATTATATAGATTCCATATAACCCCATGACTAGGTATTTGTGATGTTATTAGAATGAATATCCCATGTAGGTCTTAGTGTACACTTCATATTATATAGTGAGGTTGGAATAATATGGTGAGCATGAAGTGAGTGATTAATCCCTTATGATGTGATCACTTGAGAATGAGTTACTTAGGTAGGATTTGGATGAGTTGGGTGTGTGGGAAAAAACCAAATTATGACGTGGAATGTGAGAAGGTAATTGTTCAATTCGTTGATATTTATTCTAGTGAGGCGTATCCTATGAGGTTAGTGAGGTCTAGATGTAAACAATATAATTTATATGGAAATTATACCGAAAATGTAATGGGTACTATCTTCAGAGATGCTATTGATGTTGGGGATTCTAATTCATTTGATTTTGTATTGATGAGACCTATGGATCATAGAGAGTTCCCTAGTATAATGTTGAGGAGAAATACATAAATTAGTATAGATGCTAATCATTGTCACCTTAGATCATGAATAGGTTATGATATCCTATTATAGTTCTGACCATGAAATTTCGTGTTCATGAGAGTATGTCTTCAGTTATATGAAATGATTTTGGTTGGTTACACTTTTCACCATGAAGTATTGAGATATATGATATTCATATCCCTTTATCCTATGATCCAGTTCTTGGGTATGATATTGATGATTACGTTAGACATATTCCTTAGAATTGTGGTTGGGAATGTGACCCATAGAATAAATGCATTATTGGTTAAGAATTCCAAATAGATACTCCATGGACTCAGCTATGCTATCTGTTTGATGTTCCATGTAAATGATCCTTTAATTAAATTGTTCAATATATTCTGATTTCTGTATATATGATCCTTATATTCATATGTGATACTATTTTAATTCCCCGAGAATTTGTCTTAGGAAATAACTATTGATCCTGATACTATAGTATTTCATAGGGAATTCTTCTAGTAATTGTCCATGAGCCTAACATTTATTGGAATGATTAAATGACATGCTCATGGAAACTCCAAAACTAGCCAAATAATGTTTCGGTCGATCCTATTTGTCACATTAGAACCTGGTATTTGACAATGTTTATTTATTTTTAAGTATAAAAATTTTATTTCCAAACCATATCACATGTGTAAACCAAAAATTTAATAGTTATATAGAAGACGATATTGGTGATTCCCTACTCATTTTGATCTCAAATTCTTATGGAGACCATTGTACATGGGTAGTCGAGAAGAGTTAATTGATCACATTTTTAGTTATGGTATTTTCTTAGAGTATCATTATCTAGCATGATAACTTGGATGGGACTAGAGTCTATAACTGAGGTATAACCCAATGACCAAAGTAGATACTAATACAATTTTATTTCGTTTCTTTCTATGAGTATTTGTGATCGACCCAGTAGGATATCAGTTGATGTGTCAGCATAACCATGAGTTTGTGTGACTTCTTGATTACATATGTCAACATGATATAGAATTATTTTATTAATTTACTTCTTGTACTTTGATTATCCATAATAGTTGATATATAGTTATTTCAGTTATTATTAAGAACTATAATATGAGGGGTTTGGTCATCACACCATACTATCTTAGACACACTCTACTAGGTGACATACATTGGTGTAATGGTAGTGTTATTTAATTTATGTAGTTACCATATACTCGTTTCATTTATATTTAACTTTTATAAGATAATTATTCGCTTCTTAAGAAATTATTTTTATTTAATTTTGGAATTTTTAATTTATGGCATATTCAGGCACTGTGGGATCATTGTGGCTCTCGATTTATTAATATTATGGAATTGATCAATGTATTATTTTTTAATTCCTATATTATATGAGGGTATATACTACTATATATAATATTTATATCCTCAGTTCTCATTTCCTACTCGGGGCATATTGGAGGTTCTCTTTGGGGAAAACTCCCACCTACACTATAGGCCCGGGTGTGGGTTCTAGTAGGTTATGGTTATGAAAAAAAAATTCATTAATTTCTAAAAACAAAATTTGATCATCACAATCCTTATAAGATTATATCATGCTTATGTTTTCAAAAATATTCACCAAAAAATTTTAAGTCACTATCAAAATGATCATGTTTCTTGTGAACATCATACTGAAACTTAAAAAATTCTATAGTACATCCCAATAAATATATAAATTTTTTAATTGATTATATATATCTTGACTTGTTTTGAGTCTGTAATCAATTCGATTTTTTTGTTTTTAAAATGTGTCTAGGTTCAAAAAATCACATTGCAATGTTAAAATAATTTCATCAAAATGTAGAAACATATTTTATAGAATTGAATCTTGAGAAATAGTGCACTATTGAATTTATCTACTTCACCAATCCAACTATAATAGTTGTTCCTATGAATTTTCTTGAATAATTATATTCATGATTTTAGTATATCATTAATATCAAACTTTATTTAATCATATAATGTTTTATCAATAGTTTTGTAACTCATTATAATTTTATTTTGTTTTTTCAATAACACCTTCCAGTAGTCAATATCAAACATAGAAACCAAATAATATATCTTTTTTTTAAATTAATCTCGACAAAAAAAATTCCATCTATTTCTTCAAGACATAATTGTTTATTTTAAACCATATTTAATGTATTTGATTTTATCTTCTAAATTATGAGATGTTAAGTATATTATACTAACAAGTTAATTAAAAAATAAAAATTTCTTACAATTTTTCAATAAACAATGTAATTTACATATCCACATCCACTTTATCTCTATCTATTATTGTGAAAACAATTTTTCAACAATACCAATATCTTATAAATAATTTTTATAATCAACCATATAAATAATTTCCTAAATTGATACTAACACATTCATATTTTTTGACCTAACAGTGTAATTTGTCGTTTAATTCTTCTATTATTTAACATCTCATTCATTTGAGATATCAGTTTCTTCCACATCTCATATTTAAACATATATATTCCCAATAAACATGTCATCAACTTCAACATAATTTTAAGCATCGTAATTAGTATTAGTTATTTCACCCACATCAATATCCATCTCTATAGATTTAGCAATATAACATTGGAAAATCACTATTTCTAAACCCACACATTCATTACTGACACTTTTAGATTCAAAATTTATAGAAAATTCTTTATTTTCTTCTTTATCACTATCGGCAAGATATTATTCAAGAAGAACCAAGAAATATATTTCAATGGTTTCTTGTTCAATACTAAAAAATTTAATCATTTCATCTACCACTGGTAAAATATATTATTCCGTCAATTTTTAAAAAGGAATCTCTTCCTAAAATTAATTAGACTCCCCACCATATAAATTAGATCTTCTACTATATCATATTCAATAGATTTTTTTTAGAAGAAATAAATATAATCAATGATGCATTCTAAATATCCCATATTTTTCTCAACACTCCATATTTAATATTGTTATAATGAAAACAATATATTGATTTCATCTCATTAACTTCTTTCAATAAACCCTTCTAATATTCAATATCAAACATAGAAATCACATAATATATATTCTTTTTAAAATAATCTTGCGAATAAAAATATTCCATCCATTTCTTCATAACATAATTGTTTCTTTTAAACTACTGTTAATATATTTGATTTTATCTTTTAAATAATTTAGAGTTAATTATATTCCATGACCATGTTAATTCATCAAAGAACATTTCATACAATTTTTCAATAAACAATTTAATTTTTCTATCTACATCCACATTATATCTATATTATTGTAAAAACAATATCTTCAATAATAACAATATCTGCTAAATAATATTTTTGATCAATCTTATAAATATTTTCACAAATTGATACTTACAGTTTCATATTTATTTTTTTGGATAGTGTAATTTGTCTCTTAGTTCTTATTTTCTACAACATCTTATTCATTTGACATGTGAGATTATTCTATAGCTCATATTTACACATCTCTATTCCCAAAAGACATATCATTATCACAAGAATAATTTTAAACATCATAATTAGTATTATTTATTTCTTCAACATAAATATCCATCCCTATAGATTTAGCAATATAACATTGAAAGGTCACTATTTCTAAACCCACATATTCATCACTGATACTTGTAGTTTAAAAATATAATAAAACTTCTTTTATTTTCTTTTTTATCACTATCATCATTATATTATCCAAGTAGAAACAGGAAATCTATATCAATGGTTTCATGTTCAAACTAAAAAAATCCAATCATTTCAACATCCACTAGTAAATTATATTTTTCCCTCAAATTGAAAAAAGAAAACTCTTCCTAATATTAAATAATCTCCTCCCACCATATCAATTGGATTTTATAGTCTATCATATACATTATATTTTTTTATAATAAACAAATACATTCAAGGATTCATTATAAATATCTATTATCTTTCTCAACACTCCATATTTCAGGTTGTTATATTGATAAAAATATATAGCATTGATCTCATTACCTTCCAGTTTTGTATTCTCGAATAGAATATTTGGAAATCACCCACTAAGATAAAATGTAGACATTTTTTTCATTCACAACATTGATTTATGTTTCTAAACATATATATTTGTAGATTATTTATCATATCATTTGAGAAAATTATAAAAAATAAATATATCGATATAAACAATTCTAAAATTTAAAATCACATTCTATTATAATTGTGTTGAAATATATACCAAAAACATTAATTATTGGTTTTAAATCATTTAAAAACAATTTGTGAGTAGTATTTTTGTAAAAAGACATAACTTTGTATCCATAGGAATAATATTAACATAAATTCCTAAATTTTTACGAAACATGAATCTTCCATCATTAGTGTAATATAACATTTTATACAATTGAGCAGTTTTATAATTACAATCATATCCTTTAATTTTTTATTTAACTAAATTATCAGTACCTCAAAATGGGAATCGAGCATTTATTTGAAATTTCATTACACATATATTGAAAATAACCTAATAATTAATTAAATCATTAAAATGTTACCCCATTATTCAACACATAAAATAGCCATTAATGAAATATTTTTTAGGTTACTCAATTTTAAATAAAACAATTATAGTGTAAAAACACATTTTAATAAATTAGTATTCAATTTCATTACAGTCACTAAAGAAGCATAAATAGTATGAGTATAATATTATAAAAATATAATTACATAACATTATGTTAATATATAAAACAATAAAAATTATATTAACAAGGTCTTATGATAAGTCTGTCATATGTAATAATAAATAGTAACAATATAATATTAAACAAAATATAATTACCTAATTTTTTTTAATGTTATATGTATGTTAATTGACACTATATACCCATGGATTAATATTTTTTATCACATAATCAAACAATTAAATATTAAATGTTGAATTAACTAAGATTAAAATAGAAAAAATATAAATAAAAATATCAATATGTAATATTAGAATGAAGTTGATAAACCATTATATGATTAATAAAATTAGAAATAGAATAAATTAACATGAATTAAAAGAAACGAAAATCATTTTTATTATGTTTAAAATTATTAGAATAAATCTCTTTATAATATATATATATATATATATATATATTAAATAATGTCTTTTTTTAAAAATCACATTTGATATATTATATTATAGATAATGACTAAAGTTTCCACAAATCAAGTATCACATCATCGGTGGATACATTATTAAATTGTTATATAATACAAGGAATCACATCATAAAGGATAGAGTAGTTTAGTATCCTTGGTAAAAAATAGACAAACATGAATATTATATTACAATTGAAAAACTACAACACAACTTAGATTTTTCTTTCAGTAATGCATTATTCCCTTTAGTATAAACCTGCATAAAAATCAATAAAAACATTATCCTAACATGCAGAAAGGAATCATAAGAAAAGAGTTATCAATTGTTCACATTAAGGGTATAAATATAATGGAATATATAATTAATAAAAAATTAATAATTAATATAGAAAAGTAAATAACTAAAACACATTCCATTCAGTGAATTACATGAGATTAAAATGTAATGAATAAATAATGATAAAATAATTACATTTAAATAATCACATGAGCAGGAAATGTAACAATGGTTATTCTAAATAAACTGAATAATCAAATAAATAATCAACCTATAATATCTTAATGATGGAATTCATAATTCTGGATATCATAACCTTACTATCGAGGCCTCATTCAAGGACATCATTTAAGAATGGTATGGCCTTAACCATACACCAAATTTCATTTTATTGATGAGACCAAATGATGTATCAAGGGGCTATAATGGTCTCACCCATCAATTAATAAGAATAAATAATTCCTCTTAATAAATTGGTGAAAATAATTAATATAAACATTAGTATTAGAAAATTAGCATATGAAATGTTAATACATTCCCTAATAAATTACATAATCATAAATCACTCATAGTAAAATGAATAATTGTAACAAAATAGTACATACCTAGTAAAAAATTTGACACACCATATATAGACGTAAAATGGATGGTATCATTAAAAGATATTCCAATTGTCCCGTAAGTGAAATAGTAGTTTTTTTCCATGATGCATACAAAAAATTAACATTAAACAAATTATCGTGGAAAATATTTTTTCACCTGGAAAAATCATCTTAAAACAAAAAAATTAATAAATATTGGGGAAAAATATTTTAAAATATACTGAAAAACATGAAAACATTCATTCATGAAATTAGTCTTCAAGACAGTGGTAAATACCTTACACTCCATGTATGTTTAAACATAGATTCCTTTTACATTTTTTGTACAAATGAAAAAGAAACGCTTTCAAATAATGATAGGAAGATTACTTTTATAAATATTTTAAAAAATAATGTCCCAAAAAATGTAAACTTATTAAATAATTTTTATACATTTAAATTTTTTTTTACAAACATTTTCTAAAGAGATGAACATTGAAGAGAAATACTTTTTGACTGAAAGGATAAAAAAATTGGATTTTTTGAAAACCCATTATCTCAATTATTTTATGATAAAATGTGAGAAAAATTGAATTAAATATTTGAAAAATTCATCAATAACACGTTTATTTAAAATTTAATTATTTTCTTTAGTGATTGATCATAATAATTAATCACCATAAATTTAATCATAAATATTCTTGATAAAAATTGATATTGAAAATTATTCATTTACCATATTAGTATCTTTCAATAATTAACCCCATGTATGAAATAAAATACATATAAAATTTAAATAAAATTAAGATTAATTTCATCATGATATATCAAATAAATTAGTAATTAAATATTCCACAAAAAATTACTAAGTGGTGAATATAGAATACATCTCATAGTAGTGAAGGAGAGATGAGAAACCCTTGCATCATGTTCAACATCAATCAATTGTGTTTGTTCATCAGCTATAATAAATTTTTTATAATATACATATATTTCAAAACCATAATTAGATTTATCATACCAAAAATTTATTACATATGTAATGACCCCCTCCCCACAAAGTGTACCCCTCCTGGGCTGGCTATGTGAGAAGAGAGATAATGACCCCCCGAGTCCCGCCTCCAGTAGGCCCCGAGTGGTGATTAGCACCGAGGGTATAGAAAACACATAGATGGGAGGCATTTCCCTCTAAGAGAACACATGAGGAAGAGAGAGATAAGATAGACACCAAAAACATCAACTAAACCAGTAAGATGAAAGAAATACCAAGTACACATACGATATTTCATGTAAAACCACTGCAATGGGAAGTAAAAAAACTACAAGTACCCAAAAAGGAAGCAAAACAGCAGCAACCACAAGCCCGAACAGCTCCTGCAATCGCAAGCTAGTAGAAACCAGCTTGATCTCCAACCTTCTCCATCTGACCAGTAAAATGGTATATATATATATATATTGTGTGTAAAAGTATACTCAGTAGAATCCTCCCCAAAGCCACTCGTGAAAAAGTAAAGAAACCATGCTAAAGCACAGTGAAAAACAAGTGAAACTAACTCGTCACCTAAAAAGGTATACTATGCTCCCAACCTCAACATGAATACTCTCACCAAGTAATGAATACAAGAGTATATGATATGATAAAGAATAACAAGGGCACCCCGCTACTACTTCTCCACTGGTTTTCTTCTTTTCCCCAACGTTGCACGTCTTAAGAATCTCTCTTCAAAAAGGCTTGCCCACAGACACCTGAGCGAAGCACCACAACATGCACCTTATGAAACAAAACAACCAATTCCACATAAGAAATGTAACTAGGTAGTTTCTGGGAGACACCACATCCCGCATAACGTGTATCATACGTTGAGTATTATACCTCAATCCATTACATCCCATACACCGAGTAATGATCCTCAAGCCATTACAACCTATACATTTCACACCAATTGTAGTCCATGTGAATCTATATCTAGAATATATTTGTGTGAATAACCAAAATCCATTATAGCCCTCTACACACATATATGGGGAAAACAAACCATTGTTCATACTGGCACAAGTTACTACCAAGAGAAGAGTGTGGGGCCAAAGGGGGAATTCAACCATTAATCATCCCACTAGAAAGTTGGGGAAAACACACACCCCCCCCAGGGCTCAGAATCCCCGAGGTGATAGTTCCTTTAATGACAAGGTGGAGTAGCATTTAGAAACACAAAATGTACAGGATATACTATATCTCACAACCACAATATGAGCATAACCTAGTCTTAGAATCAACTACAGCTAACGTCTATCGGGCTCTGGGCTGTTACTTCTAATACTGGTTATCCTATAAGCACACAACCATTTAAAGAGTGTTAATAGATTACTTTATTCCTTTTGAATCAGTTCCACTTTAGGTTAATTAATTTTTTAAACATTAATGAACTATTTATAATTCTATATTAAACGTTGTTAGCATCACACCCAAAGTCCATTGTACCATTAAAATTATAACCTCATCATTGTGTTCCAACAACTCCAACCCCAGGGGTTAACATCATTTAATCAATTATTCATTATAGAATTACATTACCATATTCCCAAGAATTTTAGAAAAACATTATATGATACTAAACACAAGGGGGCTCAACAAGGTGAGTAGATATACTACCTGTCGAGTCTTTGCTGCCTATAACAAGAGCGTAGACCCATCATCCCTTGAGAAGATAAACATGGAAAGAAAATTTCATACCCTACACTTATTCACCTCTTTTAGAAGAAGGGTAAGAAATACCAGATTCCTTGAGCAGTGGGGAAAAGTAATGAAGCTAATCATCCAAAAAGAATTATCTAGCATCCAACAATCACATCCATCATGTTCTATCATCTTTGTTGTCCTCCCCGATACCCACATGAATAAATTAATGAATCTCTCTACTCTAGGTGTCATCTGCTACCACAACCAAAGGTCTCCATGCCCCCACATACCAAAACAACCATCTAGGCTCAAATCACAACTCAAGCAGTAAGAAAAAAACATCTTAACAATTGGGCTGTTGTCCCGTTATCAATAAAGTGGGTAACTAATAACCCTTCAAGGTATTATCAAACAATCAGTTCAATAATCCATCTTGAATTAGCAGATTTATTATTCATAGGTTCCAAATCTAGAAAACCGAATTACTAATCTATCAAAAATAATTAAACATGCTTCGTGCACCAATTTTATTAACATCAAAATACAACTGGGAGAACCAGATTAATTTCCATGTCTCTTTATATATTACAAAACAATTATCAATTAAGTGTTGTTTACGTTCATTACCAATTTCCATCAAGAACAAAGAGCTAAAAAAAGCAATCGTATATATCACACTATCTATAAAAACAAGAGGCAATAACATACCATCAATATTAACTTATTTTTCAGGTTAAAATATTTATTGTGTCAATTACATTGTCATTCAGTGGGATAAAACATGATAATGATACAACTCCATGTAAAATAAGTGAGAAGAAATGAATCCCCAACCTCAAATGGTTATTGACATTCTTTATTCCACAAATGTTCATGATTTCATCCTCTCACGATAACTACATTCACCCGAGGATTCCATGGTACAACCACACCAACCGAAATCCAAGAAATTGTATTTATAATCATTGAGATCACATTATAAAATATGGAAAAGAGAAACAGGAGAAGATGAACCCCGAAAGAATGACGATACAACATACCTTAATTTGAGGACGGATCGACCCATTCTGCTTGCACTAAAGCATAGAGTACACATGCAGCAGGAAGAACATCAAGGGGAAACCAATCCATGAGAAAATTTGGATCTAACAATTCCTACAGGAAGGAAAGAAAGGTTTGAGAGTCTCATTCTAGAGAACAAGGAGGAAGAACAAGGGTGGAAGATATCTTGTCCCATTTGAAGACTCAACATAGTGATGGTTTAAGATATGCTTGATTTCCCTTTAAAAGTGGATCATGTTAAACCATGTGGTTTGACCAAGTAAAATCATCCTGAGCCACATGGATAATTAATATAGGAGTTATAGCCTTTTAATCATCCATAGAGTCACTAAAACAAGGCTCTAAATGCATTTTACGTCAAAGGAAATGTTAAAGGGGTGAAACTAATAGACGTTGGAAACACTGTTCATGAACCTAACTATTGGAACCTCACAGTTCTAGAAACATTGTTCATGAACCTCACCGTTGGAACCTCACCATTCTAGAAACATAGTTCATGAACCTCACCGTTGGAATCCCACTGTTCTAGAAAATAGTTCATGAATTTCACAGTTGGAACCTCACAGCTCTAGAAACATTGTTCATGAACCTCATCGTTAGAACCTCACCATTCTGGAATCACTTTTCATGAACCTCACTATTGGAACCTCAATATTCTGGAAACATTCTTCATTAACCTCACCGTTGGAACCTCGTCGTTCTGGAAATCCTGTTCATGAACCTCACCATTGGAACCTCACCGTTCTAGTAGCACTGTTCATAAACCTCACTGTTTCACTGTTCACAGACGGTTAATGTTGACACTGTACACCAATAGTTACAATTTCACTATTCACAGAAGGTTAACGTTGACACTATTTACCAATGGTTACCATTTCACTGTTCACGGAAGTTTAATGTTGACACTTTTCACCTATGGATACCATTGCACTATTCCCAGAAGGTTGATGTTGACACAGTTCACCTAATGATACTGTTGTACTGTTCACAGAAGGTTAATGATGACACTACTCACCAAAGGATACTGTTACACTATTCACTTAAGGTCATGGTCGCACTGTTCACAAAAGGTTAATGTTGACAATGTTCACCAAAGTATACCGTTGCACTGTTCAAAATGGTCTACAATTGGAAGAGTTCATAGAAGTTTAATGTTGATACTGTTCACCTAAGGTTACCATTGCACTGTTCACAGAAGGTTAATGGTGACACTGTTCACCTAAGGTTACTGTACCACTTTTCACCTATGGTTACCATAGCACTGTTCATAGAAGGTCTCCATGACCTCCCAGAACACTCAAACACTAGATTTTTACAAAGGAAAGGACCAGAGATGTCTGGGACATTACATTAAATACCTCTCAAAACATTCTCGCCCGGAGAATTCAAGACCCACCTAGAGGGAAAAAACAGTTCGAACAACCACCAATCGAGATACCTCTCAAAACAGAGCAAGCCACAAAAAGTAACAAAAGAAAGCCATCTCATAAACATGGAAGGTTTATAACCACAAAGAAAAATTTATTACAAGAAAAGAGTTAAACATCAAACAAATCTAGGTACCAAGCATGTATCTATGACTCACATTCCCATGTGCTCTCTTTCATGATATCGTATTGGAACAAGACACAAACCTAGGGGATATAATGATCTTGCATCACGTTTTCCTTTCGGTCTTGGATCTCTACATGTCTCTCTTCAAAGGTCGCCTCGTCATCAACATCGATCTCTCCCCAATCGATGACCTGAGAGTCATCATGAGGATAATGAAGGAGTTGTGATACGTGGAAAAAATCATCTATCTGACTCATCTGCGGGGGAAGTACTACTTGATAGGCCATAGATCTAACATGATCTAACACCTCAAAAGGCCCAATAAAGAGGGGAGAAAGCTTACTTCCATGACAAAACCTTCACTGGCCACAATGGGGAGTCACCATCAGAAACACATGATCCCCAATATTAAACTTAATATGTATCCTCCTTTGATCATCATATGATTTATGATGATCTTGCACTGTCTTCATCCTCTCACGAATCACCTAAACCTTTTTTGTTGTATTCTGCACTAGTTCTAGTCTGATAATTGCAGACTCTATGACCCTAGTCCAGCTCAATGGAGAATGGCAAGGTCAACCATACAAGGATTAAATGGAGCCATACTGATGGGGGAGTGAAAAAAATTATTTTATGAGAACTCCACCAAGGGTATGTGCCTCATCCATGAAGCTCCAAAATCAAGAACACCGGAGCATAACATGTCTTCGAGAGTCTGAATGGTTCTCTCTATCAGACCATCCGTATGAGGATGAAAAGCAATGCTAAGGCATAGTTGAGAACTGAAATAATGTTTGAGGCCTCTCCACACCCTAGAGGTCAAACATAGATCTTGATCAGAAATGATCATCCTTGGGACTCTATGAAGTCTCACCACTACTTCTCGATACTGTATCGACAAAACATCCACTGAGCTCAACTTATTGATTTCTATGAAGTGGGCCAATTTTGTTAAATTATTCACTAACAAAAAAATATCATCATGTACTCCTTGAGCTCGAGGTAAACCAGTAAAAAAGTCCATTGAGATGTCCTCCCACTTACACTATGGAATATCTAACATATGGAGAAGAACAACAGGAACACGGTGTTCAACATTATCCTTCTGGAAGACAAAACATCGAGACACAAACTCTGCAACCGTACGCTTCAGCCCAGGCCATCAAAACTAGATCCTCAAGGCTCAGTTCATCTTTTTCAAGCCCAGATGTAACGCTAAAGATGAATTATGAAACTCTATGAGAACCATCTCAGGTATCTCCAAAGCAACAAAAAAACCTTCCATGATACAACACTTTCTATTTTTCATCCTAAGACCAACCATCAGGGGCCTTGTCACAAACATGTCAGTCTCTCCAGACCTCCACCTCTAGATCCCCCAACTGGCACTCTTCAACCTTCTGCACCAGGGATGACTATACCATCATCAGAAAAAGACAACCTTTGCCTCCAAAATCTCCCATATCAAGATTTAATGCTGAGAACTCTTCTATTACTCTTCAAGAATCACCGAATTCACTCACAGTATCACAATTTTTCTTTCGACTCAGCGCATCAGCTACAAAATTCCCTTTTCTGGGTTTATATGACATTTTGATGTCGCATTCCTATAAGAACACCATCCACTAAAGATTTTTTAAGTTAAAGTCATCCTGGGAGAAAACATACCTCAAACACTTATTATCGGTGAAAACAACAATGTGCTCGTGAATGGGGTATTGTCTCCAAAACATTAGAGAAAATCCCACAGATGACAACTCAAGATCATGGGTGGAATAGTATTGTTCATGGGGACGCAAATATTGTGACCCATAAGAAACAACTTATCTCTGCTTCATGAGAACACAGCCTAACCCCAGATGCGAAGCGTCGTAGAAAACATCAAACTGAACTCCCTCAGCGGGAAGACAAAGAACCGGAGAACATAATAACTTATCCTTTAGATACTCGAAAGATGGATGACACTGATAAGTCCATATGAATGTATGATCCTTTTTTTCATAACTGTTAGAGGTGACAAAACTTGTGATAAATTTTCCACGAACCTCTTGTAGTAGCCTACAAGATCAAGGAAACTCCACACCTCTGAAACTGTCTTGGGGGCTTCCCAGGACACAAATACTTCTATCTTCGATGGATCCACATCTACTCCCTGTTGGAGAAAAACATGCCCCACGAAATGAACTTCTGAAGTCCAAAAATCACACTTTGACAACTTCCCAAATAGATTATGTTGATGAAGAACTCTCAAAACTACGTATAGATACTCTTCATGCTCATCCTCGGATTTGAAGTACACAAAGATATCATCAACGAAAACCACAGAGAAATTTTCCAGGAACTCACCGAACACAACATTCATAAATCCCATGAACATAGCCGGAGAATTAGTCATGCCAAATGGTATTACAAAGAAATCATAATGCCCATGACGACAACAGAAATAAGACTTTGGGATATCCTTATCCTTTACACGCATCTGATGATATCATGACCGCAAGTCAATCTTTGAGAACCAACATTCACCCTTCAGTTGATCGGATAAATCATCAGTCTATTGAATAAGATATCGATTCTTTATTATCACTTTTTTTAAGAGATGATAATCGACATACAACCGCAAACTGCCATCAGCATTATTCAAGAAGAAAACTAGTTTACCCCACGGTGACACAGTCGTCTGAACAAAACCGCTTTGTAAAAAACCATCAAGCTATATATATAACTCTTGTAACTCAGAAGGTGACATAATAATGGAGACATAGAGATAAGAGATTCTCCTGGTTGTTGTTCAATCCCAAACTCTATCTCTCGTCGAGGGGGTAATTCTACAACCTCTTATGGAAATACATCAGGGTACTCTTATACAACCCTAGGAAACGACAACTGTTGAACCCTTGAAGAACTCAAAATCATCTCATCCATCATGGATAATATGGACAGAACACACCTATGATCCATCCGAGGATCTCGTTCCCCAATAAACACCAACGGATCTCCATCTCCAGCAACGAAAATGACCTTCTTCCTGAAGCATTCCTCGATAGATTTCACTAAATACAACCAATCCATGTTGAGGATGACATCATATGGTTGTATTCGTAAACATAGGAAATTTACCCAAGAGCAGTGTTTCCCCAACACTATCTCACAATCTCTATATACCTCAAAAAAGTCAGATTGACCTTCATCTGGTATAGTCAACACCAAGGGAACTGGAATCCTATCTACATCAAGTACCCAAGCAAGGAAAATGGTAGGTGATATGAAGGAATGTGCCGCTCCTAAATCAAACAAAGGATACACCAAGGTATAAAAAAATCAAATTCTACCTTGAATGATGTCTGGCTCTCCTGGAGACTGCAACGCTAGAGCACGAAGCTGACCGCGACCTCCTCCACGACCTCTCTAACACTGATGTTGACCACCACCACAACTGCGCTCTACTCTCTGAGGATGGGGATCGTCGCAGAGTTGTCTTATGCCGGTCCCATATAACCTCTACTGATCTAAAGCTGGTGCACCCAGCTACTACTACCTTGGATGGAACAGCCTCGATGGTGGATCCTGGAGCGTAACACCTAGTGCATGATGACTGCTATGAAAGGTCGGGCACTCCCGCTACTGATGACCATAAACACCACAAGAAAAAAAATCACCTGATCTCTTGGAATAGGCCTAAGAGTTGTTGTCTCTAGAGAAACGATATGTGAAAGCCTAGGACCTACCCTTGGCTAAATGGAAACTCTTCTCAACTAAAAACGGGGAACCCCGAACCATAGATCTGCTTCGTGAGGAATCATGACGATTCCCCTCTCGTGACAGTCCGGTTCTAGCCAAAGTCCTCTCTAAATCCTCTACCCTTGCCAACACCTCAAGATATGACTTCAGCATAAATGGGGTGACCTGGCGCTGGATCATTGGATAAAAAGCCTCCATGAAATTCCTCGTCATGTCCTCCTCATCTAAAAATAAGTCCGAAGAATATCGTAAAAGGTTGCTGAAATGGATTCCAATCTCTCAATCACTGGAGCTCCCCTGTCGAAGGTAAAAAAGTTCCTGGAGACTGGACGCCTTCACAGTTGAAGAGAAATACTTGACTCTAAACTTGTCTCAGAACTCCTCCCATGAGACGGTTGAATCCTCACGATCCCCCAGTATAAAAGACCACCACTTCATCGCTGCTCCATGCAGTATCATCACAACCAAGGAAACCCAGTGCTAATTCTAAGCACGAATCAAACTAAAGCTTCTCTAGACCTCCTCTAACTAGTCTTCTTTGACTGAATCTGAAAAAGGATTCCTCATAAATCTGTAGAATCTAGATATGAAACTCTCGGAGTATCTTTCTCCATGTGTCATCATCGTCAACCTTTACTATGCGGCGATCTACTAGAACAACCTACTGAATATCTTCCATGTGATCCTGATGAGGACGTCGACCTAGAACCATACCTATAAAATAAATATCAGTTAGGGCTCCTTAACCTGGAATATGGAAGACTCAACATTAATTATTTGTTTTCATTTATTCATTTTATTTCATACTTTCCCAACGTCTACTCATTCAAACAAATGAACAAATAAGAATGATGTGTGATCTTTTCCTAGGTCTCTACCCTACAACTAGAATCAACTTGTTTTGTAGCCGCTGTAAACATAATGGTCCGTACATCAGATCACAGGGGGCCTTAAATTCTTATGTCTCAGCCGGTCTCCAGTGTTGACATCACTTGCTAAACATGAATGACACAGTTTCCCTACCAACCCATGCAACCTCATTTGTGCCTAACACCAATCTCCATCCAATCCCTCAACCAGACCTCTGATACCACTTTGTCATGACCCCCTCCCCACAAAGTGTACCCCTCCTGGGCCGGCAACGTGAGGTGGGTGATAATGACCCCCCAGTCCCACCTCTTGTAGGCCCCGGGCTAGCGACTAGCACCGAGGGTATAGAAAACACACAAATGGGCGGAATTTCCGTCTAATAAGACACATACAGAAGAGAGAGATAAGATAGAAACCATCCATCTCCAAATCAAACAGTAAGATTAATTAAATCCCATGTACACATATGAAATTTCATGCAAAACCACTAAAACATGAAGGGGAAAACTGAAAGTACACAATAACGACGTAAAACATCAGAAACCACAAACCCAAACAACTCCTACAACCGTAAGCTCGTAGAAACCAGCTTGATCGTCAACCTTCTCCATGTGACCTGAAAAATAGTTTATATACACATATGGTGATTATAACAGCATACTCAGTAGGATCCTCCTGAAATCCTCTCGTGCAAAAGTAAAGAAATTAGAATAAACCATAGTGAACTACAAGTGAAACTAACTCGTCACCTAAAAAGGTATTCTATGTCCCTAACCAAACCATGGATACTCTCACCAGGTAACACATAAAAGAGTATATAATATAATAAATAATATCAAGGATAACCTTCCACTACTTCCCTACTAGTTTTCTTCTTTTCCCCAACATCGCACGTCCTAAGCATCTCTCTCCATAAAGGTTTGCCCATAGACACCTGAGGGAAGTGCCACAACATGAACATCGTGCAACAAAACTACCACGTCCATGTATGAAAAGTAACGAGGTAGTTTTTGGGAGCCACAACAGCCCACATAATGTGTTTCATATGTTGGGTATTATATGTCAAGCCATTACAACCCATACACCGAGTAAGGATCCTCAAGCTATGACAGCCTATACACATTATACCTATAGTAGTCCATGGGAAACTATATCTAAATTATATGTGTGTGAATAAACACAAGACATTACAGCCCTATAAACACATATATGGGGAAAACTAACTGTAATGCCTACCAGCACAAGTAACTACCGAGAGAAGTGTGCGAGGCCAAAGGGGGTAGTCATCCATTCATCCTCCCACCGAAATATTGGGGAAAATACCCCCCAGGGATCAGAATCCTCAGGGTGTTAGTTTCCCTTACTCACAGGGTGGAGTATCATATAGAAACATAAAAAGTACATGATATACTATATCTCACAAACTCACTATGGGAATAACCTAGTCTTAGAATCAACTGCAGTTCACATCTCTTGGACTATGGGCTGCTACTTCTAATACTAGGTATCCTTTAAGCACACAACCATTTAAAGAGATTTAATAGATTAATTCATTAACTTTTTAACAGTTCCACTTTATGTTAATTATTTATTTAAACATTAATTAACCATTTACAATTCCACATTAAACTTCATTGGAATCACACCCAATGTCCACTGTCCCTTTAAAATTAAAACATCATCATTATGTTCCAAAAACTCCAAACCCAAGGGTTAACTTCATTTAATCAGTTATTCATTACAGAATTACTTTTCCATATTTCCAGGCATTCTAGAATTACATTCTACGATACTAAAAACAAGGGGGATGAACAAAGTCAGTAGATGTAGCACCCGTCAAGTCTTTCCCCTCTATAGAAAGAGCGTAGACCCATCCTCCATTGAGAAGCTAAACATGGAAAGCATGTGGCGTACCTCGTGTGTCTTCACCTCTATCAGAAGAAGGGTAAGCAAGACCACCTTCCTTGAGTTGTGGGGAAAAGTATAACAGATAATCAATCAAAAATAATCAGCAAGCATCCAACAATAACATTCATCATGTTCCATCATCCCTGGTGTCCTCCCCAACAACCACATACATAAACCGATGCATCTTGCCACTCTAGGTGTCATCTTCTGCCACAACCAAAGGTATCCATACCCACACATACCACAACAGCCATCCAGGCTCACATCACAAAACAAGAAGCAGAAAGACAAACCTCTTAACCATTGAGATCTTTCCCCTTTAACAATCACGAGGGTAACTCAAAACCCTTCAAGGAATTATCAAAAAATCAGTTCATTAATCCATATTGAATTAACCAATTTATTATTCATAGGTTTTAAATTCAAAAAACCTAATCAGAAAGCTATCAAAAATAATTAAACATTCTTACTGTGCTAATTTGATTAACATCAAATTACAGCAATGAGAAATAGATTCATTTATATGTCTTTTTATCTTTAAACCAAAAATTAACAATTAATTCATGTTTACATTAATTACCAATTTCCATCAAGAATGAACAACTAAAAAAAGAAAGCATAGATATCACACACTCTAGCAAAACAAGAGACAATTACATACGATCGATATCAATGTATTTATCCGGTTTAAATATTTATTATCTCAATTCCATTGTCATCAAGTGTGTTAATACATGCTAATGATACAGTTTCATGTAAAATAAGAGATAAGCAAGGAATCCCCTGCCTCAAACAGTTCTTGACATTCTTTATACCACAACGGTTCATGATCACCTCCTCTCGCGACAACTACATCCACCAGAGGATTCAACTTTACGACCACACCAACTGATGTAAAAGAAAACTCCATTAGAAGCATGGAGATCACATTCTATAATATGGAATGGAGAGATAGGAGAAGATGAACCCCAAAATATTGATGATAAAACATACCCTAATTCGATGAAGGATCGACCCTTTCTTCTTGCACCAAAGCAGGGGGTGCACATGCAGCAGGAAGTACATAAAGGGTAAACCAATCCATAGGTAAAATATTAATCTCATGATTCCTATGGGAAGGAAGGAAAGGTTTGAGCATCTCGCACCTGAAAACAAGGAGGAAGATATCTTGTACTTTTTGAAGATTTAATGGAGCGATGGTTTGTGATACACTTGATTTCCCATTAAAATCGAATCGCATTAAACCATGTGGTTTCACCATGTAAAAACATCCTGAGCCATACGAATAATTAATATACAAGTTATGGCCTTTGAATCGGACATAGGGTCATTAAAACGAGTCTTTAAATGCATTTTACATCAAAGGAAACGTTAATGGGGTGAAACTATTGGAAGCTGGAAACACTGTTCATGAACATCACTTTTGGAACCACACTGTTCTAGAAAAACTATTCATGATCCTCTTCGTTAGAACCTCACTATTTTAGAAACACTATTCTTGAACCATACTGTTTGAACATCACCGTTTTGGATATCCTGTTCAAGAACCTCACTATTGGATCCTCAATGTTCACGAAACACTATTCATGAACCCCACCATTGGAACCTCGCTGTTCTGGAAGCCCTGTTCCTAAACCTCAACGTTGGAACCTCTCCATTCTGGAAATACTATTCATGAACCTCACCTTTGGAACCACATGGTTCTGGAAACACTGTTCATGATCCTCACCATTGGAACATCACCATTTTGGAAACACTGTTCATGAACCTCGTCGTTCTGGAAAAATTGTTCATGAACGTCACCATTGCACTGTTCACATATGGTTAATGTTGACACTATTCACCTATGGTTACCGTTGCACTGTTCACCTAATGTTATCGTTATACTGTTCACAGATGGTTATTGTTGAGACTCTTCATCTAAGGTTTCCGTTGTATTATTCGTAGAAGGTTAATGTTGACATTGTTCACCTAAGGTTGCCGCTGTACTGTTCATAGAAGGTTAATCTTGACACAGTTCAATTAAGGTAACCATTGCACTATTCACAGAAGGTTGATGTTGACACTATTCACCTAAGGTTACTGTTTCACTATTCAACTAAGGTTACTATTGCACTGTTCACATAAGGTTAATGTTGACACTATTCACCTACGGTTACTGTTGCACTGTTGAAAACGGTCTACCATAGGAACTGTTCATAGAAGGTTAATATTAACACTGCTCACCTAAGGTTACCGTTTCACTTTTCACTGAAGGTTAATGTAGACACTGCTCACCTAAGGTTATTATTGCACTGTTGACCTGAGGTTACCGTTGCACTCTTAATAGAAGGTCACCATGGTCCCCTGGAACACTCAAATACAATATTTTCACAAAGGAAAAGACCATATAAGTCTGGTAAATTACATCATATGAACTTTTAGTAAAATTGTACTAATAATTTATTGTTAAAATAACATTTTGTGTAATAACAGCTATGTTTTTCATCCATGTATTGATTTCAAATCAAAAATAATTTTTAATTTTTTCTTAGACACATAATCTTATAATTTAAATCATGATCTAAAATATCATATATATATATATATATATTAATTAAATATTTCTTTATAGTAATCTATAAATTTTAATGATAAAATATTAATTACACCATTCATTTAGACGGTTGGTTGTATGTACACATGAATGTTGTTTCCATTTTCATAATAGATTGAATGAAAGGAAAATATATATTATTTCACCAATCAATAATAATTGTAATTTTACTTATGATTTTTTTATTAATGAAATATATACTAATTACCAACTATGAAAAAATTAAATGAAAAAAATTTGACATCGATATTTCGATAAGGTAGTCCACGCTTACACACAAGCGATGCTATTATTTTCAAATCGATTGGAAGGTGAGATTTTTTATGTGATATTATATTCAAATCAGCATGGTATTGTCATAAATATAACATATATTCATTAACGTTATATTTAATTCATTCCGAATTAATTTTACTTGAAAAATTAATCACATTGCTTCATGTGGTGGTAGTCCACAGTACACACAAGTGATGATATCATATACCAACACAAAAAGGAATGTAAGAATGTATATGTGATATCATAGTTATAGAAGCATAATAATTTCATAAATATCCTATAAATATGTGGGATATTTCATTATATATGTACTTGAAAATTTGTAATTGAATATTTATTACATCGGTTTATGTGTTTGTAGTCCGCCGTACACAAGTTCAGTGGTTTATTTTTTCATTTTATGGAAGGGGAAATTGATATAGGTTATGTTATAAAATTTCTAACATCTATGTACTTTGAATATAATTTATCAATTATATTATCATTTTTAAATAATATTTTATGGATTTTTCATAATAAATTAAAGAATACACATGATGATAATTTTACCTCTTCTTTGAAGAACCCATTTAGGTTTATACTTAAATACTTATTGTCAATGTTTCCTAATAAAGATAAGTAATCTATGATTTTGGAATATTTTAAAGAAGATTATTTGTGATTGAATTGTAAAATCCTTGGGGAAATTGAATTGTGAAGATGAGAGGACAGTGGCTAATCATTTATAATTTAGGGAGAGAACACATATGTAATATTTGATAATAAAAAATTGAAAACAACATCTTTCTCATACAAAAGAATACCAAATGGGTCTTTAACTAACCATGAAATACATAAGGTATAAATAATTCCATAAAATTTGAATTGAAAATATTTAGGGTCATTTATAACTCTTTTAAATTTTTAAATCCCCAGTAAACCCATTTTACCACAACCAATGCAATTTATTTCTTAATATTTTTTTACAATTAATTATGGTTAAAAATTAAATTCCTTGATAGATAATAATTATTATTCTAATTAAATTTATAAAATAAATTTCTGTAAATTACATAAAAATAATTGAAGGTAATTAATTTAAAATTAAACACGCAAATGTGATGAAAATCAGTTTTCCAAATTAAAAATTCTTCTATGTACAGAAAGTTATAATTTCAAAATAAAACTTGAACTTAATTAAAATGAACTAAATTTGATTAGTAAATATATTTTTAATTATATGAGTTCTAATTTTCAAACAAAATAAAAAATGTATGCTTATTAAATAATCAAAGGAAAATATAGATTATTCAATAAAAACAGTATATTTCATTATTGATTAAAACATATTAAAAAAATTATAAATAAATAATCCCAAGAAAATTATTCCCCATATATTTTTAAATTAAATTTTATTTTTTTATAAAATATTTCAAATATTTCTAAAAATTAATTATAAATTATTTTCAAAAAGGACGACTATTCCACCTTTTAGAATGATACAATTTTTTGGAAAACATTTAATTTTATTTCAAATGACTATTATTTAATTTATATAAATAATATAACAATTATATTTATTTTATATATGTGTAAATAATAAAATTTTTATAACCTAGTTAGTCTTATTAATAATTACTCAAGTATCAAGTATGTTATAATATTTTTTTTTAAATAATATTGTTTTAATAGAGTATTGTGTTTAATTTAAACCTTGTGTTTCATGTCAAGAAAGTTATCAATAAAATTGAATTTATTTAAAATAAAATATATCCTAAAGATTCATGGTGTTATATTCTCTCCTAATATTGTTTTTTATTTTCATATACACTATCAAATATAATATTCATATTATATAATATCAAGGAATTACATTCATCCAACCTAAAAAAATATTCCCTCACATTTTTATTCTGGTAATCATATGTCAAACCCTTACTAAAATCTCACATCATAAAAATGGTTAGTAAACCATCTTCATAATTAAAGAGAATGGATTGTTTGAATGTAATCTAGAAATAACACATAACTGGGTTTCCAAATAGGATAACATTGGTGGGATGTAAAAATATGGATATGCAAGAAACGCATGAATACATATACAGAGTGATCGATATCATTGATCCAAATAAATTGAATGATCTAGAACATTTAGTGACCATAAATCAATAAATATAAAATGAATTAAAATACTATTGGATTCATCATAAATGACGTAACTATAAAATCATTTTTTCTTTATGATTCATTTTCATACTACTGATGAATTCATTTACAATATAGACAGTGAACATAAGAAAATATAATAAACCATTATCATTTAGTTCTATAGAAACAAATTAATCCTTTGGTTTTTCATTGATTAATTTACACTTTATTTCTTACAACATGAAATGAATTTCAAAAATTAGTTTTTATATATGAAGCAAAAAAATTGAATTCCTCTTATATCATGAAATATTCAAAGAAAAAAGGTTATCGTGATTTAAATAGTGATACATTAACAACCAAAAACTCAAAAGAATCCCCAAATTTCAACATCATCCATTTCATAAATATTTAAACTAAATACCCATCAAAAATATTTCTTCTGAATTTTAATGTCAAAAAATATTGATGGAAGGTCAAAAAATTTAAAAACTAAAAATTACAATAGATATCCAAAATGAATAATGTATCTCATAATGTCACATTCCAAATATTTTAATACCAAGATTACCATTAAATCAATTGAAAAAAATTAATACTTTGAAAAATAAAATCTCAGGTGGTCTAATATATTCCATAAATCTAAACAATTTGAAAACTTCAATAGAGATCAAATAATCCATAAAATCACAACCCAATTTAATTATCTCCAATATTATCCCCTAAATATCTCTTTATCGTTATTTTCTCAACATAATGAACATAATAGGGGTTATCCCTTCTCAAGTATCTGTTTTCAAAAATATTAACTTAAAAATGAATCACATATCTTGGTACCATTAAGCATATAAGTTCTTATCCTTAAAAAAATACCCATTTCAAATTGGAATCTTATTAATTTCGACTACAACCAGATCATAGTGGCATTTCTCTCTTGAAATGTAGAAAACATAAATTCACTTTCAATTATGTGCCATGAGGTTTATTTCCGCAATTACAAAATGGGGGAAATCCTTCTTTCCCATATTTAATTCATATGTATTTTTTATATTTTTTCATCTTCTTATATTTCATCCCATTGAATAAATAATATAATATGTATTTTTCTATCTTGATAGTTCATGTGGTAATTTCCTGACATAGTGGAATGGTGCAGGACACTAATTACCTTCAATGAACTGCTATTTACCCAAAAAATATTCAATAATGGTCTTTTGAATATGTATGTCATTTTTGTATATATTTCTAAACTTATAATGTTATCCTAAAATATAGTTACATTATCATATTATTTTTTTCTTGGAATCTAGAATTTTATCTTTGTATCTTCTCGTTGGTCACGTGTTTTTTTTTTCAAGACGTGTATCTTAAAATACTTTTATTCTATGTTTTTCATTTTTACCTAATCCTTTGTGTTTTAAATCAATCCATTTTGATGATATGAATCTATTGAGATATGATAAATTTAAATCACAACACTATCATTTTTTTCATCCCAAAGTAAGAAATATATTCCCTAAGTAATTTATCTATTTTTCATATACAAATTGAATTTAATTGTCATTAAATGTTGAATTTTTATAGTGCATAAATATGTATAACATTGTTCCACCACAAAATAGATCAGTCGGATACTCCATACATGAATGTTTATTTCCCATAACCTGAGTTAGTTTCCCGAATATTGTTATAGTTTAATAATCCCTAGTTATATCTCCATCTTTATACCGATTATCATTACCATGATAAAAATACATACATGGGGATTGTGAATTGATAAAATTTCCATTAAATGAATTATAATACATTTATAAACAATGTAACATACCACAATAGATTTTAGAATTATGAATTATAATGTATAATCGAAAATATTTTCAAACAGTTATCAAAATTTAAAAAATTAATGCATGGATAATATCAAATAAATAAACAAATTTTCTATATGAATGTTTTAAAATAATAATTATATTTTTAAATCCATGATAATGGATTGAAAATAAAATGAGATTTATCCAATGAATATCCCTTGAGAGTGTTAAACATGGTGTGTAGAAAGTACCATTTTGATAAAATGGGTGATAATCAAGTAAAATCACAATTCATACATTTCTATTTCATTAACTATAGTTATAAATATTCCAAAACCATTTCTACTAATAATATCCATATATGGATGTATTACTATAAAGAAAAATAAATAATCACTTCCTCAACAAAACCATAAGATGTTATTATATATTTCTCCTCAATGTTTATCATAGGGTTCTGTTTTCTAATCTATGTCTTACTAAATATAGATCCCAAATATTCTACTAAACTTTTTATGATGTAAAATGAAAATACCACAACCCTACTGGCCCATAGATAATAGTAACTTTATTCCATTGGCATAATATATAATGAATCACCTCCCCAAGGACTGAATATTTTATTTTTCGTAGTAAACTAAAAACATACATGACTCTCATATAATATTTAAAAACATAAAATAAACCCATATATTTTCATTGAGTAATGAACTATTATTTTTAGAGTATCATTGAATATCATCCATAAAGGACTTCTTATAATCCTGGGAAAAAGAAACATAAGAAATGGGTGAGCTTTATTTTTCAGTATTGGTATTTTTAAAATGGAATCTATTATGAATAAAAAAAGAATATTATATATTTAATTTGATATAAATTAAACAAAATACATTCATTCAATTACTTGACTATGATATGGATGGAATAAATAATGATCAAATAATTCCGTATAAAATAATCACATGAGCTTGAAATCTAACCATTAATATTATAACTAATCTAAAAACCACATGTGAAATGAATATAAAATATTTTTATGATATAATGATAAATTTCATACATACCTACTATATTATCAAAACTTTATTACATGAAATCTTATATATTTGGCTAATGCCTCTTCCAAATACCCCATGTTAGTTTTACTCATAAGACCTACCAATGTATTATTGGGATATAGAGTCCCCCTTAAATTATTGACTAAGTCCAATTGATTCCTCGTATAAAATTGGTGAAACATAAAAAAATCATTCATATTGAAAAACTATATTATAATGTTTTTGTACATTCCCCAAATGATAAAAGTATTCATAGACTATTCAGAGTAAAATTGAAAGTGGTTTCTAAATAGTTCATCCACAGTCGAACAAATCATTAATAATATGGAGAAATAAATGTTATGGTATAATTAAAACATATTAATGAGGGTAAATAAATAAAATATGTTTTCTTGTTGATGAAAATAAATACCATATCATATCATTAAATATATTCTTGATGAAAATATCTTTTTCAATTTGAAAATCATATTCAAATATGAAATTTTTCTTAAATATTAGGAAGAAAATTTACAATGAAAAAAACAATTAAAATATTTAATTATTTTTCAATGTAATTTATTACCATGATGGTTGTATATTATAATCATTCAGATTAGGTTAAAATAAGGGTTTCTTTAAAATTATTTTTTAAAAGCTATAATACCGCGTTGTTTGGAAAATGACAGGATGATCTTGTTTATAATATTTAAAAACAAAAAAAAATTCAAAATTTGTTTAATAAATCATTATGATTATTTTAAAATTATTTTTAAAAACATTTTTTGAAATCATGGATATTGAATACAATGGAATATTGACTTAAAATAAAAATAAAATTAGCATTCATTAAAAACATTTTATCATTCCTTAAATAAACCAAATAGAGTAAAATGGTACTAATAGCCGAAAATTTCCTAAAAAGATAAATTATAATATAATTAATAAGTTTATAGATTTATATATTCTTTATTCAATCATTATCAATTTAATCATAAATAATCCTGACAAACAAATAGATTGTAAAATAACGTGTACCAATTTTGTAACATCTTAATCATCAAACCCATGAAAGAAATAACTTCAAATTAAACATTAAATTAGATAAATATAATTTCATTCCATCCAAATAACCTTTTCATTTTCAAAACACACCACTTTTGTGTGTTAGTGGGAACTGCACAAACAAAGGGATTAAAAAAATAAAACCCCGAAAATTGATCCGAAACAAAAATTCAAACATCATCATAGAAACCAAGAAACATTTAAAACCGTATTTCATGAGTGATTCACAAATAAGTGTTTAAACCAAAGAATCTACAATTAAACCTGATGATATCTTCATCAATATATCAGAGAACAACATATCACATCCTTCGTGATTACCACCCATTGCCATCTTCACCCAATAGAACCAGAGATGAATTCTAGAGAAGGCTTTCCACGAAGAAAAAAGACACCATCAATGTATCCATATAAGATACCCACAATAAAATGCGGAAGTCTTCACCAAATACTAAATAAAACATGAAAAAATCCTTTTTGGTATATAACGATTGATTACAATAACATCACATCTTCGTCACACATAACTTTTTCAACCAAAACACACCCCAAACAACGAATCAATATCTTGGAAGAGTGGTAGCCACTCAAATAACACATCCCAATGACCATCCAAACAATTAATCCAAGGAAAGAGCAAAACAAATTATGAGATCGCTACACTAGAACTAGTAGGACCAAAAAAACAATCATCACATCCCTTACAAAGGCAAAAATAAACCCACAAACCATCACCAAATGCCTTGAAAAAGAGAAAATATGACTAACCACTGATTAAAGAGACACACCTAGAACTCTGAAGGCCTCTGATCCCACATCCCAAAACCTAGGGGTAACCGCATATTCTATCTAGCTCAGAGAGGCATGGATAAACATGAGACCAGAGAAGGGAATTGAGAGGAAAAAAAACTCCAACGATGATGTGATGATGGGTAGGAAAACTAGAAACAAATAAAGGCCGATGTAAGTGTTCTTTTAGAGCTGATAGCCATTAAACCACAAAAACTAAAAACTTCTTTGTTACAACACTTCATATCCAATGTGGAAAGCCTCATGGGATATAGAAGTTAGATAAGGGGAGTGTCCATGGGATTCAATTCAATAACCAATGATCTACCTCTAAATAGGTAATGAAGAATGAGAAAAATGATAAAAGAGGGCAAGGTATGAAGGGGGGGAAGGATAAGTTCTCAGACGCATTGCCAAGCATGCATAATAGGGTTACAGGAAGAAACCCTATGTGGTGAAGAAAGAAATAGAGTATTGATATGGGAGAGAAAGAAATCATCACCTCTTTTATAAATGCATTCATGATAAAACATATAAATGGTGTAGTTTATACACCACACTAAATATCTATGTGGTGAGTATGAAATACATTTGAAAGACATAAATGTGAGTCGAGAAACCCATACCTAATGTTTGATATCAATAGTATGAGTATAAAAATAATTTATAATAAAGATATGATTATTATAGGTATGTTAATGAATCATAATTATATATATTTTAACATATATTATTTACATATTACCTTTTACGTCCCTTTTAGTATATATTTCTCATCAAAATAATGTATCGAGTAATAATGTCTATATTTTTCATCTATTTTTTGAATTGGTATTTTCAATAACCTTGCATTGATCATGGTTACATCATATCCATAATTTAAAAAATATATAAATATCAAATATATTCATTATATATTTATTTACACTAATCAATAGAACCCAATGATAAAAAATTAATTACATTTTTCATGGGTACATTAGGTTGTATATGTGCAAAAACCTTGTTCCCAATTTATTAATGGATGGAAAAAAAGTTGAAAAAATATTAATTATCCGTAAAATTTTAATTATTATATCAAAATTATAATTTACATTAATCAACTATATCCTTATTATCATCAATTTAATAATAAAAAAACCATTTCACATTTCTATGTGGTGGTTGTTGTCCGCATAGACATATGAGAGATATTATTGATATCCAATGGATTAGAAGATAAGAAATAAAAAGTGATATTAAATATATAGAATATTTTATAGGTAATAAATATAATATATATTCAATATAATTTTTCTATACTGCATTCATGTAAATAATATAAGAAATATAGATCACATCGATTCGTGAGGTGAACGTTTACCGCCCACATTGGTGACGGTATCATATCCCACACTAAATAGAATGTAAGAAGTTATATAGGATATTCTAGTTTATTAAGTATAAAAATGTAGTTATATTTATTATAAATATTTTAACTTCGCCTTTATATTCATCTTTTAATGGTGGTTTTAGAATGGAAAATATATCGGTTCTTGAGGTGGCACTCTATCATACACTTAATCTATAGTTTCATTTTCCATTTTATGGAAGTGTAGATGGATATAGGTTATGAAACATAAATTACAACAGTGTAATATTTATGAAATTTTTTTTTATAATATTATCATATTTTAATAATACTTTCTGTATGTGGAAGATAAAATAATAAAAGATGCATGATAAAAATTTTACCTCTTCTTTGCAGTACCTCTTTAGGTTTTTACCAAAATAGTTATTATGAAGGATTTATAAAACAATATCAATATATCATGTGGGATGGGATTTAGATAAGATATTTCGGAAGGTATTATACTAAAAAAATAAAAGTGGATGTGTTAATATGATAAGAGATAGTCTGGACTTTTATAAGTGGGGGAGAGGACATAGTTGGATTTTGTGATAATAAAATTAATATCCATATTTTTATCATTCTAGAGGCCAAATAAACAAGTAATTATATAACTATGGAATAGATAATATCTAAATAAGATAATAAAATAGTAATTAGATCTATTTGGGGTCATTTTATACCCATTTCTATTTATTTTAACCCCTAGTAAAATAATTATTACTTTCATCGTAATAAATAATTTTTTAATATATCCACTATTAATTTTGGTCAAAAATAAATTTTAACTTATTATATAATATTAATTATAATGGCTAAAAATATAGAATACATTTTTCTAAATCCAGCTCATTGAAGTGTAAAATTATAATTTCAAGTCAAACCCGAGGATCCGACATTAATTTGGGTTTCATGAAAGAAAATTCTCAAAACTATAAGATGTGATAATATCAAATTTCAATGTGAAATTTATCCCAATGACCAAAATTTCATTAATAAATATAAAATATTGGTAATTTTACATTCAAATAAACATTAAAATATTTTCTATATACATTATTAAAACAAAAAGGTTTTTTTTAATAATTTTTTTTCACTATCAATCATTAAATTTATCTTTTCAAAAATCTATCCAAATTTCAAAAAAAAAGATTATTTATACATATATATTTCTAAAATTAAGTTAATTTTTTAAAATAATTTTTATTTGAAATTTAAATAACAATTTTAAATTATCATTACAAAGTGTAACAAAACAACCTTTTCAAAATATAAATGTTTTTTAGAAATCAATATTTCCTACAAATGATAATTATTTTATTTCTGTTAAATATATATCAAATTGATTTATTTTAATCCTGTATATACTATATATTTTTAATAATGTATTTATTCAAATTTATACACTCTAATTTAACAACTATGTTATAAATTTCATGTATAAATAATAATATCTTAATAGGGTATCTAATTTCATTTAAACACAAGGTTTTTGGGTATGCGTGGTATCAATGAAATTTAATTTTTTAGAAATAAATATATAATTATGTATTAGGTTTTACATTCATTTCAGATAATTTTTTCTTCCATATACACTATAGAACATAATGTTCTTTTTAAAAAATATAAGGTCATTACATTCTACGCCATTAAAAAAATTTCCCCTTAAAGTACTATTTGGGTCACCATAGGTATAACCATTCATAAAAACCAAAATAATAAAAAAGGGTTAATAAAAATTACACATGATATGATATAATGGAATGTATGAATGTTATCTAGAATAACACATAATTATTTTTCAAAATATAAGTACATTACTTGGAAGTAAAAATTTGGACTTAGAGGAATAGTGTAAATACATATAGAGAGTGATAGACATCATTGATCCAAATATATTTAATGATCTTGAAATTTTAATTAAAACATATCCATTAATATTTAATTAATTAAAATAAAATTTTATTCACAAAAAATGTATGTACTATGAATTTTTTTTTGTTTCAATATCCCTTTCATAGTGTTGAGGAATTCCATTACCATCTAGACTGAGGACATAAGAAAATATACTTACCTGATATTATTATATTTTATAGGAACAATTTCATCATCTTGATGTTCTTTGGCTTATTCCCACATCATTTATTTTTGTACTAAATTAAAATCCAAAATCAATTTTCATGGGCACAACTCTAAAATTTACTCTTAATGAATTATGGAATGTTATTCCTTTTCAATCTAGATATATTCAAAGACCAAAATATTTAAGAAGAGTAATCTAATCATACATCAATTTATAAATCCTAATAAATTACACCATATATTATATTCATCAATTTTATAAATAGTTATAGTTAAGACTCTTCTAAAACAATTTTTTGCAAAATTTAAATTATTAAAATATAGAAGGAAAGACACTACATTACCAAATGAAAAAAACATTTGTTTCCCTAAAAAATATAATGTATCTATTAATGTGACATAAATAATATGTGAATACCTTGATCACCATAAAACATTAATGAAAACATGCCTTATTCTAAAATTAAAATGTGTGGTTGTCAAATATATTCCACAATGTGTGGTTGTCAAATATATTCCACAATGTGTGGTTGTAAAATATATTATAGAAAAATACACACACATATATATATATATATATCATTTGTTTTATAATTTCATTTTTACCTTTTGTATCATTTTTTATAATAATTTCTTGTTAGAATTACATTTATGGCAATAACAACATTTTTTTCTTCTATGATTTGATTTGGTATTTTTAGTCATTTTACATTGTTAATGGTTACATCTTATCAAAAATATGGATAATGAAATAAATATAATATATATTTTTTATATGTGTATTTATAAAAAACCATTTATGATAATTATATAAAATGCATTACTTCATTCATAGAGATGATAAGTCATACGTAAGAATGAAACACGATTCCATTTTCTTAATGGATAGAATAGAAGGAAAATAAGTATTATTAACTCATTAAAAAATAATTTTTGTGTAACATATATATTTTATTTTTTAATTAAATCCCTATTACCAAACATTTAATATTAAAATGAAAAACATTTCACATTTCTCTATATAGGGGGTATTACATACATACGCACAAGGTACATTTTTGTTTTCCATCAGTTTGGAAGGTAAGAAGATATATTTGATATTATATTTTAATAGGTATTAATTGGTCATAAATATAAATTATATATTTTAACTTCAACCTTACTAATTTCAAAGTAAATCATTGATGAAGAATTAATCAAATAACTTCACATGGTGGTATATAGATGTAGACACAAACAACATTTTCGTAACCCCCCACGGAATGGAGTGAAAGATGGTATATCTGATTTAATAGTTATTAATGTATAAAATTGTCAAAAATATTATAATATTAGGTGTAATATATCATTATATCAATCCTTGAAGGGTGGTGATGGAAAACATATTACATCAGTTTGTAAGGCGATAGACCACCATACACATGATCAACTATTTCGTTTTCTATATTATAGAAGTGGATATGGATATTGGTAATTAAATTTACATTATAAAAACTCAATATATAAGATGTAATGTAGTTATTATATTAAAATAGTATAATTTTAATGACAAAAACCTTTATAAATAAAATTCCGCATATGATTTAAATTAAATTTCTCTTTATGTATTATGGTTATAGAAAACACATATAGTCTACCAGATTTAAATGATTTTTTACAGTAATTACAATTAAAAATATATCCATTTAACAGTGATCGAATGATAATTATTAATTTAAGGTTTTACCAAATCCAATTGACACAAAAAAATAAATTCATAGCCACAACAAGTAGGAGTGTACCCTATATATCCCATTTATTGAATATTATAAGGGATATAAAATCATAGGTATTTTACATAGACCAAGTCCAATTTTGATCTTAAATCTTAATCATGATAAAAATTATTTACTGGATAAATTCAAGCACATCGAGATCATGACCAAAACTATGTACACCGAACCACGCCAAGAAAGTATCAAAGTTGTATACCATAACAATACAGAATTTTTAGGCTATTAAAGGTATTCATATAAAAAAATAATAAAAATAATATTTTTATTATATTTTTAACATAAAAATTTTCATATTTATTCTTCTCGTTACATTAAAAATGAATTATATTTTTATACTGTAAAACAAAAATCGGGGTTTTAATTAGTATTCAATTTCAATTAATACATTTATTTTGGGTAATTAATGGATTTTATAAATACATTTGTTTCTAAAAAGAATAATATTATTAAATATAAATTATTATATAAATATTATGAATTCAAATGTAATATTTATAAGGGGTTGAAAAATATTATTGTTAAAAAACACCATCATTTTCACAATAATTGTACAAAATTATTCAAAGGTGAAAATACACATATTTTGAATATAATTTTGATAAAATGAATATTATTTTTTGAATAATAAATTAAGAATTATCCAACAGTGAGGTTGTGATACTTTTATGAGATATATGTTTTTTTTTAAAAAATTAAATACCGTATAAAAATATGATGTTTATTATGATGTCAAAATGACCCAAAACTAATTTATTTATAACTATAAATTGTATAAAATTAAAATTATATATTTTAATTTATTATAATTGGATTTTATGATTATCTGATTTATTTTATAAATCCTTTATTAGTCCTTCAAATCCATTAATATATTTTAATATTTCAAAATCATTTCATTTAGAGTATGAATCACTCCTACATCATTGAATGATTTATTTTATAAGTCTCAACCCATTTTCTTATATAATATAACAATTTTCTCTTCTTTGGAAGAAATCATTGTCAAAATTTATCAAATGGTTTGTGTTTTTGGTTATTTTATTATATAGTGTCCAAATCATATGATTGGGAAATAATAATGAATTACCCAATCATATCCTACATAAACCCATATAAGATCCCATTTAACTTCAATAAAATTACATTGATCACATATTAACACAACACTACCCTCTCTATAGTCCTACCAATGTGCCTCTATGTTTTGAAGAATCTCATCGCAAGCATTTGGAGTCACATTCTCAAGGGAAGGGTTCTTTTCTTTGTTCACTTCATTCATGTACCGTGTTTATATTATGCACTTTTTATTGAATTCATAATGTTTGGATATTCTCTTACATATCTCTCTTATATCACTTATTATTATAAAATTATGATAGTACCATTTCCCACTTTATAATCCATTTTATGAGGTTTTATAGTCCCCCGTCACACTTCTAAAAATTTACTACTCTTTTACATGAAAAAAAATGTGTAGTGAATATCAATAAAAAATGTCTATCAATACTATTCTTAGTTATTTACTTATAGTTATTTAATTAAAGACATATATTTCTGTTTTCCACACTTTTTAATCATGGAATAAAAACTGGTGAAAAATGATTCAATGTTTTACTGTCTATGTGTAACATACTATCATGAGAATGAAATAAATGTGTTGGGTGCGCCTAGATTTATATAGCACTCTATTGTATTTGGTAATGTTTTATTCTCTTGAGTTGTAATGAATGGGATTATACAGTGAACCTAATCCATCATGGTTCTTTTTTACATCATGATTTCCATGTTGAAAGACATGACCGGTGTTTATGATGTAGTGTTCTATCTTGTTTTCACATTTCCCATGTTTCCATTATGTTATCGTGAAATATCATGCCTCACTGTTCATTTCTAGGATCCTCACACCTTTTATGCCCCATTGATATTCCAATAGTCTTAGATAAATTTTTTTTATTTTATTCCATGCTTATTCCCTTACTTGGCTTTATAGCACACCAATTTCGTATTTATGTTCTCAAGTTATCCAATGAGGTGTTGAGTATGAATGAATAATATGATAATGTTTTTGATGTTATAAAAAAAAATATGTATTACCTATTTTATATTATTTTTAAATATACTTAATTCAAAAATAAAATATAATTCATGATCTTCTTGGTTTTATTATCTGTGATGTTATGTAATAAATCATGTATTAATGTGAAATAAAGGGAAAGGTTTTCAGTGTTTGTATCAAAGGAAAAGCTCAATTATATTTGCAATTAGGATTAGAAATCACTAGTTAAAGTCATAGGGGTAATAATAAATATAAGAAGACATTCGTATATTTTTTTAGGTATATATGTTGTCTGTTTTAAATAAAATACATCCATTTCTTGAAGATATACGGGGATGTGGATATTGCACAAAAGTATTTAGGGTTATATCCAAAAAACTCCATGTTGAGCAAGATTTGACCAACAACTAGTGAAAGAAAATAGCCCTAACCACACTCTTAGATGTAAAATCCTTCAGGATATTATTTTTTAATTTAATTATATCATTATGAACTATTCTTAAGGGAACAAAAAAATTCCATTATGAATATATATTAGGAAATATATCATGGATAACATAGATTGAATCCTAGAAATATATATGATAAAAAATACATTTAATTTATTTTTTATATCATTAAAGGTCATTTTATTTATTATTATGTGATTAATAGTTTATAAATAATCATCCCTAATTTTCCCTCTATTCTATCCAATTTCAATAAATATGATTTATCGGGTAAACAAAAAACCTGATAGGTAGTGTGATGACTACCCTGATGATGTGCCCAACCCAATGGGAGAAGGAATCACATCCATTGTGATATTAATCTATCAGATGACACAGTTTCTAAATATAATCCTACATCAGGAGGAGTTCAAAAATCCACCTAAAAAATAAAATTCTAAAATTTAGAGCTTTATGTGATGTTGGCCTTCAAATTTTATTGCATCATATGATCCCTTAATCGTGAAAAAAGGATCAAATCCATTGAGAATATGTTATGTATCCTTCGATGATCTAATAATGGTAAGGTTATACTTGTCTTTTATCATTGTGACAGATTATCTAATGAGTGGTGGCCATTGACATAGAATTCAATGTTTGAGGAAGAGATCAAGGTGATTGGGGGAATCAAATCCAAAAAAAATTATAAATATTTTCTTTACACTATTCTAATTAAAATATAAATGGATTCCCTCTACCTGAAGAAAAAAATTATGATTCAATTAGGTCATTCAAGGGAAACATCAAATGAATTTTATGATATGCCATCTTCTTTATCTTTACCCACAAATACAAGGTTGACCACTTCTTCATAGGGGTAAAACCCAGTCAACAAAAAACCCTCATGAACCAATAAATTAATTGTTATGAGGAAACAATCTGATGGTTCATCAATTTTTAAATGTAGACCATTGAATCTCAAGGGTATAGTGAAGATAATAAGATAAATTTCAACATCCCCCATCTCGATGGTGCTAAAAGGAGCACCGCAAAAATTTCTTAATGGGGACAATGAAATGGTTTAGGTGCGAGAATGAAGGAAACCTATCTAGAGATTGTTGATAGTAAACAACACTAATTCAATAGAGGAAAGGAATTCTATAGTCAACCCACAATGAATTGTTCATATCTTCAACATCCATGAACCTTATAACATTGAACATCAATGCACTATGTAACTGGTTTTCTAATATGACCAACAACATCCAATAGAACAAGGAGGAGATATTTCTATCACAATCAATATGGTGGTTTTCAAAAATTAAGTAGTGGAAAATATGATAGATATTTAGACAAGAATATAGAATATCCATTTTGAATCTGGTTATATAAATTCCATTATATCACGAATATTTAGTAGAACTATCCAAAGACCACCAAAATCATAGAATTATATATATTGGTGAATACTGAAAATGAATCAATTGTTGAATCCCAAGTATATAACTCGTCTCATGTCAGAATTTATGGGATGAACTTACCATTTAATATTTTAATAATCCATTTTATAAAATTTTATTGAATTGTTAGTATGTATTGGAATTACCTATATATATCCAACAAAAATTCCCATGATAATGAATTCACTGTATGTATTGTGAATCATCCCCCTATTCTGTAATAGTGGAAAGGGGGGTTGAATATTCTTTAGAACCATGATCTCAAGAATGGCTATTATATCCCTATAAGTGTGAATATCAATCTAAAATATTTGATTCTAAGGAAAGGATCATCCTTGAAGACATCCCCTTGTGATAGAATATAATGATGTCTTTTCTAAAGAATTCACGGGTGTTCCTCCTAGACGAGTGGTTGAATTTTCAACCATTATAATACCTTGATAATTTTTTTTCTATTACATTGTATGAAATGGATAATATATAACATGAATAAATGAGGAAAAAATATACTATAATCTAGATAACGGGTTTATAAGAAAAAGTGCTTCACCATTGGGTGCACAAGTCCTCTTCTTCAAGAACATGGATGGGTCAACGCGCCATTACATTGATTTCAGCTCAAAACGATAACGATAAAGAAAAAGTATCCTCTAAAATAGATCTATGAATTTTTCAATCATATACATGGATCACAATACTTCTCCAAGGTGGATCTATGATAAAGATATTACCATGAAATTTTGAAGAACAAGGATATCCCCATTATTTCTTTTCATACAAGGTAAGTTCACTATGATTTCAAAGTAATGTTGTTTAGGATCAATAATTCTATTGAAATATGAACAGAATAAAAAAATTTAATCTTCAGAGATTATGTAGAATTTTTTTTGTTTTCATTATTGATAATATTATAATATACATCAAACCCATGTTGGAGAATGAGGAGGATCTGAGTAACGTGATAAATACCATACAAAATTATAATCATTATTCAAAGTAAAAATATTTGAGTTCTACTGGAAGGAACCCTCAATCATAGGGTATATTATCCTAAGAAATGGGATATCTGTGGACCCTTTAAATAGATAAGCAATTTAAGTATTGGTTTTCCAATATATTTGAATTATATCGATAGTTCCATTATATTAGATGGGTACTATCGTTGATTTTTGAAAATTTATCTTAATTTTTGAAACCTCTAACCAAGATAACCTGTATGGTAGTCATGTTTTCTTGGATTGATGAATGTGGAGAGAGATTCAAGGAGTTGAATATAAGGATTACAACTACATATGTACTAACACTATCCAAAATTTGTGAACATTTCATGGTATTTTGTGATTCATTGAATAAGGTATTGGGATGTGTTGTAATGATGAATGAAAAGTGACAGGCTATGATTCAATGATGTTTATTGTTCATGAGAAGAACTACCCAACACATGATCTATAGTATTCTATCTTAATCTAATATTTGATAATATTTAGGAATAATATTTTTTGGGATAATATTGAAATATATATGGTTCACAAAATCCTCAGGTATTTATTCACACATAAAGATCTCTATATTTTCCAAAAGGATGGTTTTAGAAATTAGGAACTATGACTGCTCAATCAACTACTATTATAGGAAATCAAAGAAAGTGTAATAGCCTCTAAGTATACAGGTTCCAAATTTTTTTTATTGATGGGAATTAAAAATGATCAGATCTTCAGATACTTAAAAATTAATGACATGGGAATCATAAATAAAGACACATCATCTTTCCTTTCACAAATGATTTCACAACCTTCACTTCTAGATATGATAATGTTTGATCTAATATAAGATATAGAAATTTAGAAAAAATTAGAAACAACAAGAAAATCTATATCCTTATAAATCCCAGTTAATGAAGGAGTTGTGAGATTTTGTTCATGATTATATATACCACCAAATTTCGAGTTATAGAAGGATATGTTAGATGATGCAAAAATCACAACCTTCTCCATCCATCTTCGTAGTATATTGATGTATTGATATCTCCAATGAAACTATCAGTGGGGAAATATGAAGATGGAGATCACAAAATAGTCATTAAGATATCATGTATGTCAGTTAGTGAATGTGGAAAGGATAATGACTACCCAAACTGATCAAGATAGTCTCTAAAGACTACCCAAAACTGATCAAGATAGTCTCTAAAGACTATATTTATTAAATCTAAGATGATAATGATATAATTAGTAATAAAAAAATGCATCACCATAATTTCATAGTGTACATACCTTTTAGGAAATGTCGTCTTTGGTATATCTTCCTTTTTGACCGTTAATTGATGATATTCTGAAAGAAAATAAATCTTGGAAAGGTATTGATCTCCACTTAGTTGGTCAAATAAGTCATCAATGCAGGGATCAAGATATTTTTTCTTGACAGTGATCTTGTTATATTCTTGATAATCAATACATAGTCTCATTGATCAATCATTGTTCTTAACAAACAGAACATTTTCTCCCCAATGTGTCGCACTAGGGTGTATGAATCCCTTATCAAGATTCTCTTTTAATTTATTTTTCAATTCTTTCAACTCATTTGGGGTTATTATATAAGGTGTCATTAAAATAGGCATAGCACCTGATATGAGTTCTATTGAAAACTCGTCTTCACGATTTTGTGGAGGACTTGGAAATTCCTCCAAAAAGACATAATAAAACTCATGTAAAATGGTTCTATTATATATCATATGTTTCTCCCCAACCATTTGTGATAAATAACCATCATTTATGTGAATCATGACCGACTATATTAGAGATATTTTTTCTGGAAGTTTTTATTCATCTTTTCATCGATAGATGATCATAGATTAATCTGGAATATGAAAAGTGAAAAATTTTTATTCGAAATTAATACGATATCCATATAGAGAAAGACAATCCATGCCAGGAATAATATAAAATCCTACTATTAGAAGGATCGAAATATTTTCAAGCATCACTTTCCCACAAACTTCAACCCAAGAATAATTATAAACATTTTAGGTTATTGTTGTTCCATTAAGAGTTGTCATATCTAACTCAAAACCTAATTGTTGAGGTTATACGATAATACCCTAAGAAAATTATTTAGAATAAAATAGTTGGTGGATGTAGAATCAAATAAAACATTTTCTAATATAGAGTGGAGGGTAAGTGTACCTTTCACCACATCATTATCATATTCCACGTAGCTGATAGTGATTTAATGTGACCTTAATTTGTCTTTGGCCATATGTTTTTATGACATCTAAAATCATCAATAAGTCTTGTATTAGGGTATTGATGGGCGTAATTACCCATTTTATTTCACTTGTATCACTGATGTGAAGGAGGTGATTAATGTGTATCCTTTTATTTGTTCACATAATTAGAGATATTTTTCCCATCACATCGGCATTCACCTGCCTGATGACCTACTTTTCCTCACACAAAACATTTAATAGTACCTTTAGGAAAATTCCCTCTATGTTTCATTAAACCCATTGAGAAAAAGGAAAAAATCTTCTTCTTCTCAATGTGGTCTTTAGAGTTTCTTTTGAATTCCATTTTTCCCTTATTATCAAATAAATATGACTGATGGGTTAGTCCAATCTCCATCTCAACATTGAGAGCAGATCAAAAAAATTCATCCTAGCTATAGAAGTACCTTATGGATAATGCCCTCTTGGAGAAATGGTTTTAGGCCACTAAAGAATCGATCAATTTTAATCTAATGTTGGATAAAAATCCTTGAAGCGTACCATGCATGTCTTGTAAAATTTTCATCATAGGCACCAACTGATTCATCATACCTTTTCTCAAGTTCAAGTAACTCATTCTCCATATTTGATCGAATAATATGAAAAAATTCCTTATTGAAAAAGAAATTATTGGCCTCATCACATTATAAAGGCTCAATTTCATATCGTTACATCATATTCTTGATAAGATTCTACCATCGATTAGCTTTACCTTCCAAATGATATTCTACAAAGATGACTTTATCATGTTCAGAACATTGTAGAACAGAAAAAATAACTTTTTAGTGTTATTGATCCCTTGTTCTTCTTATAATGGATCAGAAGACCCACTGAATGAAGGCAGATGCCTTCTTATGAAGGATTCAAGAGAATTTTTCTCACTCCTTTATTCATTTGTAAGTCTGTTATGATTCATTTCTCTAAAAACATGTGTGAGCATGGCTATAAGATTTTTCATTCCATCTCCCATAACATTTGGTTTCTCAGGTTGATAATCATTACATTGCCCAATGCATTCAACATTAACGTGGTTACTTTTATTTCAATACATTGACTAAACCAATAAGCCTAGTGTGACCAAAACTAATCATAATAGGAAACCAACATAATAAAAAATAAAATTTCAATTTAGGATACTTGTGGTTTTATCCTAGGTTATTCATAAACATAACTAAAACACTTTTATAGGATTGTAAGCTATACTTAGACATATCATTTGGGATTTTACTGAGGTTCTCTCATCCTACATTTCAAAGGATAAATATACCTTTTCTATTGTACCAAATATAATATCCCATAATTTACATGAATATATTAATTCAACATTTAAGAATATTTATTACATAACATAACAAAAACCACTCATAGACTATATAGGTTTAGTGTCCTTAAAACTACAAAACTAAAACAACTAGTTCGTAAAACATATACATCGTCCTGCTTATTTCTTAATAACTAGACTCGTTTTGGAAATATCTTATTTAATACACTTCTTCATTAACTGGGGATAAGAAACATATTAATGGGTGATCTCAATTCTTTGTAAGGGTAAACAAGGTAAATACCAATAACATCAAAATCATAACAACATAATGTTTGAAAATCATATCTTTTATATAAAAGATCATAACATCATGTCATGGGATAAATCATAAAAGTGAAATGTAATCCCAATAGTCATAATCTAAGGCAAGAAGTTTTTTGGAATAAAAAACTATGAATATAAAATCATTTCATGTTAGTCAATGCTCATTTCCAAGACCATCGTAGCGGACAATGTTCATTACTGAATTGAGTTCACTCCTTATTCTAGCCATTTATAATTGAATCAAATTTACATATCATTCCTATCTTGTCAATCTCATGAGAAATAAATCTTTACCCAATTATTTTTTAGTGGATATAGAACCTACCCATCTCACAAAGATACCATTCTTACATGGCCCATAAATACTTAAATCATTTTTCATATCATAAACCATAAAATTAAATGGGTTTCTTAAACATCATTCCATAATAAATCAATATAAAATAATTGGTTTTCATAAAAAATAATTATCTCATAAATAAAATCAAATAAATTTAATAATATAGATATATACATAACTATATATCCTCTTAGATGGAAGATAATTTTGATAAAACACTTGAATTTAATTCATGAGGAAAATATCATTTCTTTTTCAAAAATGATTTCTTTTCTAAAAATAACATACAATATTAAAAGAAAATAATTCTGTTGAAGATAATCTTGAAATTTTTTAGAGGAATATTCATGGAAATAATGTGCCAGGAAACCATAAAAATCCATTCGTTCAATATATGTCAAAAAACATTCTCTACGTACTTTTTCTAGAAAAGTCCAAAAGTAACTCAATTTGATTAACGACAAATTATTTTTTCATACCATTTAGTAAAAATTCACTAGTGGGTAAAATAACCATTAAAATTCTTTATAATAATATAAATAATATTTCCTGATTAGGAAACATGGATGTGTATTATAAATATACCCCAGAAAAAACTTATATATAAACAATCTTATATAAAAATGAGATTGTGAAATTATCTATTACAATAGGTCTGAAAACGTTATTGTGTATCTGAACCTCCTGTATAATGATTTAAATAATTATAATAACCTATTACTGAATCATAATATTTTTTATGATATAATTTTGGAGTATATATTTAACTGTTTGTTAGTAACATTTCATTGTCTCTCGTTATTCAGATAATAACTGATTTATGTTGTTATGCACGATTTGTCAGATAAGATTATCTTCCACTTCATAGGTTATAGTTAAATAAAGTACATGACGATATTATTACAATATATATCATATTTATTCATTAAATTCATGAATATAATTAGGGTATAATTAAGATCATATAGAATGAAACGCATCGCAGCAAGGAGACGGTTGGCCGTACGTACGCACGAGTGATTATATCATTCCAAAAATTGTTGAATGGTATTTAATTGGATAGTTTATAATAACCCAGAATCAGTAACATGTCATAATAATCATATATATTTATTATTTCCATAATTATACACATCCAAGTAATTTGGTGGTGAAAAACATATTACACCGTGACATGGAGACGGTAAGTCGTACGTACACACATGCAGTGATTTTGTTTTTCATAGGATGGATATAAGCTGAAAAATAGATGTTTCATATTTATAATAACATATCAGTATTTTAATTATACTGATTCTATTATTTACCCTGAAAAAACTAATGAATTTTATGTAGAAGAGGATACATGTTTTAAATAATCGGTACAAGAGATTACCTCTTCCTCGACGTGCTTTCTCTAAATCTCTTCTTAGAGAAGTAGAGTTGGTCATTGAAGATGACCAGAACATATATAATGAAATTAGGTATGTTTATAAGGATAAATGTAAGGGTATTTCATATCTTGACGTCTCAATATTAAGTGAATATATGAGGGAGGATGTGCCCCATTATAATTGAGGTGAGAGGTACTTTTGGATACTCCATAAATAATAATATATAAAAAAATAAAAACCTCCCAATAAACCGCCAAAATTGTACAATATCAAAGACGAGATAATATATGGTTTTAATATCATCAAATAATAAATTTTGGACCTGTTATTTTGACATGATGAACCCTAAGTTTTTTATTTACACTTAGTTATTCTATTTTATTTTTATTATTGTAATAACACTCTAAATATTTAATGGTTATACATATTTACTTATATTGTTTTAATTGACCACAAATTAATTTTTTATGAAATTATAGACCTTATTATTATTACAAATTTTTAATTTTAAAACATTTTTCTATTATATTTATATAATTTAATAATATGATATTTTTATAATATATCAATAGAGTTAATTTTGAAACTATTCATTTATTTGACATTAAATAAAATCCAAAAATAATATAAATTAGAAAAAAATAATCAATACCCTTATAACATGTAATATTAACCTTTAATAATTTTTTGACAAATTAATTAGTTCATATGATATTTTGTTTAATATTTTTTAAACAATGTTTATGATATTTCTATTAATAAAATACTTTATACATCGATATTGTTTCATCATTAATGGTAATTATTTAATCTATAAATATTATAAATAAAAATCTATGATGTAGTTAATTATTTTATATTTATAGAGACTATATATAGTAGATATTATCTCATAGTTATCCACACATGGAAATTATTAAACTTATATAAAATGAGATTGGGACATTTTGTCACATTCATTAGTTATTATTATATCCATGTTATATTTATAGTTTAGTGGCCATTAAGTTATTAAATTTCAATAAATATATGATAAAGGTCAAATTTCGTCATCCAAATTCAAATAAAATAATTTTTAGTAATTAATTTTAAAATAATCCTGTATTTGAAATGAGAAAACAAGTTTTAAAAGTTAAAATATTGTAAAACATTGGAATGTTTTGACATCTAAATTTAATGTAAAATTAATTACAATGTCCTACATTATATTGAATGGTAAAAATATATTCCATTTATCCATTTAAACCATTAAATAATAAAATTTAACAATATAAATTATTTTAATGAAAGAAATTTATTTTCAATTAAAATTTAACGTATTTTTACTATTCATCATATTTTCTACGTTATTAGAAAAATATTAAAAATTCATCCAATGTAAATTTTTATATCCTGCATAAAAATAAAATTCTTATATTATTATATAAGAATTATAAATGAGTCAAAATATTAAGTTAACGGGGTTCTCCATTCAACGGTGTAAAATTAAACTTTAAAAAAATAGGTTTTTATACATCAAATAGTGCTTTATTTATAGATTATGACTAAAATATCCATTGAATGAATATCATAAAAATTTTATTTAGTATATAATAGATATATATCTCATTAATTTCATTACCAAAGTTTATTCTATCAAAAACACATTTATTTAATTGTTTTATATTTTTCATTAATAATTTATAGCCAAAAAATTTACAATGCATTTTTATAAGTTAGTTATAATTATTATTTCTATCCTGATGGCTATGCAATAAATTCAATTTTCTAATAAGTGTGACTCATGGTTTTTATAATGTCAAATTTATGTGAAAAGAAAATACTAAAGAATAAAATTTATTTAATGAAAATATTTCATCAAAACATTTAGATGTTATAATGTATGATTATAATCCATTCTCTCATAGATACCATTATGATATTCCAATTTGTTATGGATTATGACAAGATTATGATACCCAATTCATTCCATGGGTAACTATTATGCTTCATCATTTATGAGGAACCTGAATGAAATGAACATGTTGTTATGGGTCTTCTAAGATAGTGAACCAATGCATTATTTAATGGTTAGTGTCCTGATATGTTATGTTCGGGTAGGGAGTGCACCTGATTCCTTTATAGGACATTTTATACTATGAGATATTATCTTCACAGTTATACATTTATAATGTTTATGTAAGGTAATAAGTTTTTTCAACATTTCAATGTTTAAATGATTAATGTTTCCCTTGTTATACATGATATTCTTCCTTATTTTTATTCATGTTTTGTCCATTTGTGTCATCATTTTATTCTTTCTAACCCATCTGTTATGTTTTATTCCTATGAATATTTCCTTACTAAAAACTTTAGCTCATCCCTTTTTATCATTTATTCCTTATGTTATCCAATGAGAATTTAAGAGTTCAATGGACGTTTGGATCGTATTATATATATTAAATAAAATATTTTTTTAATTTGGTTTCATTTTTTCTAAATATGTTCCTAATATTTCAGATACATTTGACCTTACACTCTTTTGTTGAATTTGTTGGTTAATTTATCTTGAAATCATGTAATAATATCTATAAATGGATATGGTTTACATACCTATAACATGAATCACATGACCTATTCTCCTCAAACATCAGTGTAGGAAAATTAAAAAGTCAAGTTCTTCTTAAAAAGGTCCTTAAAGAAAAATAATTATAATATTTAAATATTTTATGCCAAAATAAATAATCATTAATTTCATTATTAAATATATTTCTATTTTATTTACATTATTATTCAACAACTACAAAATATAAATATTCAGTTATATGTTCTTTTAATACAAGTCTTCAACCATTAAAAACCACACATTTATTATTATAAAATTCAATTGATTAACCATCATCAAAGATTTGGGGTATACTTATTATATTTTAATTTATTCATTATAAAAATAAAGCTTTATTAATAGGGTTACATTTTGGATTGACATTTGATCCAAATCTAGTAATCATTCAGTGAAAATTATCTCAAAAAATTACATATTCAGAATTAATTATTGAAAAATATAATAATTTAAAAAATGACCACACATATGTCTTCTGATGCTACTATAAATATATAATTTATAATTCTCAATTTAATGGATCTTCCACTATTAATATTTTAAAATATATATGTTTCACAACACATATCATTATGTATATATTAGTTTATTATAAATTAGTCATTAAAGGAAGCATGTTTTTTACATTGAATAACAAATCTATCAATAAAAATAAAGAAATTCATAAAAATATAGGCATGCATAACTACATATATGTGAGAAAATTGTTGAGTTGTTTTACTCTCCACTATGTTTATTTTTAAAATTGCAATAAAATTCTTCTAAAATGTTCTAAAAATGTTTGTTTAAAATTCATTATGGCTTTTGATAATAATTTTAATATTTACAAAATAGTAGACCATGAATTGATTTATTAAAATATAATTATATGATGTTATTAAATTAGAATATCAAGATCCGTATTTATACTGAACTAACACATAGAAGGTATATAAAAAAAGCTACGACCTTATGAAGTAGGTTTTTTATGATGTCACAATTGATCCCATGCTTTTTGGAATTCATCCACTATATTTTTTTATAACATCTTCTATAAATTGAGTTTCACCTCAAGCATCAATTGTACATTACAAAATTATTAATACATGAGAATTGATTATTCTAAATGATTTAGTTCATCTATATTCTTCTCAATTTCTTATAATATTGTGTTCTTTTGATCAGTGTCGTTTTTTTTGTGATTTTTTTCGAGAGATACAATTTTGTGAGGTTAGATTTATAAAGATATTAATTTTTCCATTGTAATCATTCCATCTTCTAATAATTTGTGATCGAGGACATTTGGGGATTTGATGATAAAGAAAATATGATAATATAACCATGGAATTTTGAGGGAGGAAGATAGAGATCAAGAACATCTGATGATTTAAAATGAATTTGTGAGAAACAAATTAATGGTATAGTCAAGGGCTTCCAGGGATATGAAGATAGACCATTTGATAAGTAAAAAGTTATGGATTCCCTATGAAAGGTTTAAAATCATGGATTCCATTATTAATATTATAGTTCTACCATAAACATTGGTTTTTGAGTAAGATTTTTTTAAATATCCTTTAATGGTGTATTTAGTTTTCTATCAAGTAATTTTTTTTTATTTTTTACATCATATATTGAATCATATTTTATGTTTTAGTTTCTATTGTTATAATAGATTAAATTTCGACATGTATAACTCTTTGATTAGTAGTTTAAAATACTTATATTTTAATTTATTTTTTTAGAAACTATAATAAAACACTATACTAATTTTATTTACACTAATATTTTATCTCTTTAGTAATTTAAAATTATATAAATCATTAATTATATTAGAAATATAAAACTATATTTATTATAATACATGAAGAAGAGGAAAATATTTACTTATTTTACAACTACAATTGAACTTTCATGTTTATTGTTCACCATATTAACAAAAAAACAATATCTATTAGAGTATTCTTTATCCTGGTTAAATAACTTGATTTTGGATATTTTTTTATATATATGATTATCATAATATTAATTCAAATACCTTATAGTAACCATTTAAGATGAGGAGTGATCTTATGTAATGGAATGAGTATTGTCTAGAACAAAAGAAAATTTATTTCTTAACAGAACAACTATTTTTTATAGATAAATTTATGATTAATCATGTTATTATAATATATACTACAACATTAATACTCGAGTAAAAACAAAAATCATGATGAAAAAAACTACAGTGTTATGCAGAAAGACATAATTCAATTTTCCCAAGAAAAAATATAAATATTTGGTAAAATATAAAGTTTTAAATACTATACATTGTTATATAATATGATAAATCTAAAACCATTTTTATTTACTTAAAATGTAAAAAAATTGGAAGAAGGTGAAGATAACCCTTCTTGGAACTACCATTATTTAAAAAACATGTAGAGGTGTGGTTATATAATATTATCGTCAATTGGATTGTATACATGGAGAACAAAAATAAATATTCATTAATGATTTATGATAATTGTCATCATATTAAAATACATTGGTAATAATGATTATTAAAATGTGAACACCATATAATGAATATTTATATTAGGCTTAAATAATGGGAGTCATATAGGGCAGCTATTAATGATAATAATTGTTTTATAATGATAAGTATTAAGGACATAATTAAAACACTACTATAGTTTCTAAGTAAACTAAAAAGAAATGGTGAAAATATGAAAATGAAGAATATAGTATAAGTCAGTTATATATTAGGTAATCCTAATTATAGTACATTTAATGTTTTTACATAAAAAATAACATTTTTAAATTAGATGATTGAAGTATTCATATTAATGTGATTCATAAGATAGTAGTAGTGACCTCTATCAAATTTAAATAATGTTTTATAACCATCAAATAAATTCAATCTTCCAAAATAGTTGTTGGAATAAATGAAATGATAAGAAATGAATGAAATATAAGGATTAATTGGAAGTTATATTTTAGGAGGGTAACAAAGAAATACCAATTTGAGAAGACTGTTTAGAACCAAAGAAGAAAAATTGAAATCTGAGAAGGTAATCTATATGAAAATGAAATGTGATCCTAAAAACATTAGATAAATGGAGTTCTAGTGAAATAGATACATCACAAAATAGTTCACCTGAATATAGTGAAATATAATGTAAAATTTTATTTGGATTCTATTGAATCATTATAAGTAATGAAAAATTATTCACAGGAAAGGTAACTAATGAATGCTATAAAAATTTAATTCATGGTTCAAAATTTACTTATAGTACAGATAATTACTATTCAACCTCATCAAATGATAAAAATTTTGATCTTTAGGAAGTTGATAAATTTTATTCATCATGATGAGGAAAATTTGATATCTATAGTTGAAATGTTTCGATATGTTAATCATATGAATCAAAAAATTGAAATTTAAATAATAAATATAATTTTCCCAAAGATAATATTATTAAAGATCGAAAATGAATTTAAATATAAACAATAAAAATTATAAAAAACTGAATTATTTTCAAAAGAAAATTCAACTAATCAAAAATAATTTTATAATTATTTATATTAATGGAAATAAATGGATTATAATATTTTTATTGATTTTTTTTTTCATTAATAGGATGGAAACAATCAGGATATTGTTTTTCAACATCAATCCATTCTTTATTATTTATTAATATTTTTTTAACATTACATTATGTAAATAAACTTCTCTAAAAATGTTAAAAAAATAAGACCCTCTAAAACAACAAATGGAATAGGTCGTACTTAAAATAAAAATTATTTTAAAAAAATTATATAGCTATATAGGAAAATTTTATTCTAAATGTAAAATAGAATGTCACTAGGGTAGATATTTTTTTTAAAAAAATATTGTTCAATATGCCACTTTTGAATAAGATTTTATTTCAAAATAAATATAAATTTTATTACCAAAAAGTTTGGGATAGATGTTAATTCCAAAAAAAATTATTTTATGTTGTAATTAGACCCAATTGTTTGGGTATACCAAGTACATAATTATAACTATTTCACAAATCGATAATGAGTACCAATAACAAAATCAAAGGTTACATGGGTATCTCTTTTTCCTGAAATGTGACTACAAAAAAGTCAAACAACAAAAGGTTTAATATGGTGTATGAAATAAATGTTACATTTTGAGATAATGAATAGGGTAAAACCAAAAAAAATATGTGATATTTATATTCATGGGAAATAATTTTTAAAATTTTTTATATGTTTTTTGTCTTAATAACTACATAGTCAGTGTAATTCATTTATATGATGAGGGGAATGTTGTGAACATATGGAAGGATAAATTCACTATTTAATATTCAGAAGGTATATTAATTTTATCTATTTAATTTAATGAAAATGTTTTCATGCTAAGCATAGAAGAACTATGTAATCTAAAAATTCTTTATTTATGTAAAATTAAATACATAACTGGGATAAGGCCTATGAGGGCTAGAAAAATGTAAAATCAATAATTTATCTAACATTATTGAATATGTCATGTAAGATACCAATCAGATCATATGTATAATTCAAATAGACTATCTGGTCATTCTTAATATGGAATGTAACATATGTCAAGTTTTAAATATAAAAGTGATGTCTCTACTACTAATGATTTACAAATGGGGCACAAGGATCTATTTTTTCAGAAACAAACTATAAGTATTAGAGAAAAATAATATATATTTTATTGGTTGATGGTTACATTATATTTACATGAGTTTAATTTCTTACTCAAAAATATGGATATTTGAAACAATATAATATATGTAGTGATTTAGTTAAAACTGAGGAAAAAATACCTTTGGATACTATATTATGTGATCATGTTAGTGATATAGCTAATTATTATTTTGAAACTATTATATTAAAATGTAATTAGTCATAGTTTTTTGACACAATAAACACCGCAAAAAAATGGAATATTTGAAAGAAGAAATATAATTCTTCAAGAAATTACTTTAACTTTTATAAGTGATTATTTAGTTTCAAAATCATTTTTGGTTGCGAATGTGAGTGCTACATGTTACACTATAAATATATATTTACATAAAATTGTTCTCAATAAAACACATTATTTGTTTTGAACTTGAATAAATACATAAAATTCTTACTTCGTAGTGATGGGATTTAAAGTATTCATCATGAATAAAAAAACATTTTTATAGATTTTATTAAAAATTGATGACGGGTTTCTTTATTTTTTATTCTATGACTAGTATGGATAATATGTTTTATTATTAGAGAAATAATAATATTGTTTAGTAAATGATTGATGTAATATTTTGAAGATCTAATAATTTTTTTTTATAAAACTATTATAATTTCACATATATGATGATTTTTGTAAAAGATATTATTTTTTCATAACAAAACTTAATCTAAAACTAAGAATTATAAATCCTCCAAAAATTAGTGCACCATATTTTCAATATCTTGAATATATGTTTATATATTATATAAATATGAAACTTAAACATCATCTTACCAATTTACTAAAAATTATTTGATATTATGGAATCATACTTCCAATTAAGTAATCAGATACATAATTCAACCAAAAAAACATGAATTTCATTGAGAAATCAATGCAATTGTTATGATTTTGTATAAATAATTTTTCCTAAAACATAAGATGATGATTTAGGTGATTAATGTTTTATCATTTTATATCCATGAATAGATCCATCGTATTGAATAGAAACATTTATAGACGTTAGTTGAAATTCCTTCATATCTATAAATAATTGGAGTAAAATTTGTTTTTATAAATATGTGTTATGAAAATAAGATAATTATTAGAAATAAATATTGTAATATTTTATAATATTTTAAATAAGATGGAATATATTATAGTGATACTTTTAGACTGGTATCTAGATTGAAATCTCTTGGAATCATATTATCCATTAAAAACCATTTGAATTTTAATTTTTTTAAAATGTAGGAGAAAAGTTATTTGTTTCTATAATATATATGTTTAAGAAGAATTTTATGTTATACAAACTACTTGTTTTATAGATATAATTTTTTTTAATTTTTCATTCAAGGGTGGCATGTGGTACTAACATGGTTGTTAATCGGAAGCTCAAAGAACCATCCTCCATCACGTAGTTTTAACCAATAACTATGTGTAACATCCCATAAAATATTCTGGATAGTCTTATTAAAATAAGGATATACCATCACTCACACTACTAGATCATGAAGGAACAAAATGGTTTCATCATAGGAAGATTCATCCATGAAACCGTGGGTCTGCCCAATGAAATGATAAGAGATATTAGTATAAAAATCTAGGCTCTAATAGTTTAGTCAATGTTAACATCTACAAAGAGTATAATAGATTGGAGTGTTGACTAATTATATATGTTTTTTCATGTTTAGGATTCTCTACGTGGGAAAGTAACAAATATTTTAGTTTATTCAGTTCTCCATGGCTTATTGTCCATATAACGAAAAAATTGTTTTTCTCGATACAGTTTGAGATATAAGGTAGGCGAACCACTCATTCCATTATTTCCATCAGAGTTAAAGATAATATTAATAGATATATCAAAATAAACATTATTAATGGAAATATTATACCGTTTTGGTAAAGCTCCAAATTTAATGGAATTTTCCATCTATATTTCTAAAATTATATAATTTACTTTTTCAAAGGGAGTAGTAGGTCTATTATTAATATAATAAATGCATTAGATGAGTACAAAAATTTTAGTGGCCTTTTAATTTAAAAAATCAAAATAAATGTGTATATTTCCTATTTAATTTTTTAATCGGCCAAATAGATAGAAAATTATATTATTATATGCATAATTTATTTCCCCATGGAATACGTGGGGGCCCTGATCACTGATGTGGCCTATGTTTTACACAGTTTGCCACATATTTTTAATTAATATTTAATGATTTATTTAATTATTTTTACACTTTTTATATAATAAATTAACTTTTGTATTGTTATTATTGAATTTTCCAAATATTCATTTTTTATAACATTTTTTGTAATTATGGACCGTTAAATAGTTGATTTATTCCTTCTTTGTTTTTAATATAATTAATTTTAAATTTGTTTATTTAAATCTATATTTTTTTATTTCATTTAATTTTTCATTATTAATAATTTTTGTGTTGCTAATTAATTTACTTTTTTTATGTTTATATAACATAGATACAGATTTCCATACTACCGGTAGCTAAGCTACCTATAGAAGGGTTACATTTTCTCTACCAGTATCCAGGTTACCAGTACTGTTTAACAGTGACCTACCTTCTTTTCACTTACTGGTAGCCTGTTTTGAGTTGTAATAGTGACCTTTGTTTTTTCGGTAAATTTTGTCATGGTTATTCTTCCCTACCAGTATCTCTCATCTAAGTAATGATAGCCTTATTTTTATGTCCTTTCGGTAGAATTTAATTTCTACCTGTAACCCTTTTATTTTAATTTAATAACAGTGAGTTTTTTGTTACGTTAATTAAATTCTATTTGACATTAAAATAAAGTTAATTTTTATATTAAACAATTAATTAATCAAAATAATTCTAAATAAATAAGTTAGTCTTTGTTTTATTAATTAATATTTTAACTTAGTTATTTTAGAATAGGTTAAATTTATTATTTAATTTGATTATACATTTTACTTAGTAGTTAAGTATATAATTAGTGTTTTAAGTTAAATTGTTTATTTCTCTTATAATATTCTTAGTTCAAATAGTTATTAATTAATTAATTAATAGATTTTAAACATTAGTTACATTATTTTATGTAAGAAGATGGAATTTTAATTCATTTTATATAACTATTTTAGTCTACCGGTGAGGTAGACGATCTTCTGCGGTGATTTATCTGGGTTACCAATATTTTTATTTTTATTTTCTGATGCTCTTTAATAAATTTAGTTAGTTATTTTAATTTAAGTCGTTTATTAATTTAGTTTAAAAATTGTTAGATTTATAAATTAATTGTTTTCAATTAATTATTTTAATTTTTTAAGATTAACAAAATTTCTGTTTTTAATTAATGGTGTTGAGATTTTTCTTCTTTGTAATTATTTTTTTTAATCTTTTACTTCTCTTTATTTTTAATTTTAGTTCAATTTCATTTTTTATGGTCATCATTAGGTTTTCATAACGGTGAGTTTTTTAATACTACTGGTGACTGTTTATTTTTTTTATTTTGTGTATCAGTGACCCTGCTTGCCCTCTATCAGTAGCTTCCTCGTCGCCTCACCAATACAGCCTCTACCCTCCGCTGATGTTTTTCCTCACTAATTGTTTTCCTTTATTTTTATAGTATCTATAGCTCAGCTACCGATACTTCATTTATCCTCACCCTCACTGATTGTTTTTTGCCTCTTTTCTCACCGTTACCCAGCATCCCAAACCTCGCTGTTACTATTTCTCAATTCTCACGGATAGTCCCGTCACTCACTAAGGGTCTGTTGTGAAGAGGGAGTTTCATGCTACTTTTGTTATGTTTTAATAATTTCATTTTGTATTTATCGTGTGTAGGTTCATTCAAGAGGTGGAAACACGTCCAGATACATACAACTAACTTGCTGAAGTTAGTTACGTGAGAAAATATAGCGCGACCTGCCGGTCGCAAAAAAATAGACATTTTGCAGTGCGTGGGTGATGAAATTTTCAAGTCGGTGGAGATCAAGTAGTGACATGTAGTAGATAACAGAAAGGTACTAAAGTAGAAAAGAATTAGAATTTTAGGGAACTCTCTCATTTTTTCCATTCCACAACCACATCCATCCATGAGCAGACTCCGAGGAGCAACGCTAGAGACGAGCAGGAGACCAAGGAGCCTGAGAGTAGAGCAGTACTTGGGGAGTACTTCTTCCCTATACCCTTAATATGTTGTACTTTGTTCTTGAATGTTTTCCATTTGTTTAATCAAGAAGATCAAAGGATGAATTTTTTATATCATGAAATCAATTCTATTGGTTAATCTTCCAATATTCTTTATTCGCTTTGCCATTTTCAGAATCATATTTAATTGGTGAGATTGAATAATGAATCTCTTTTTAGTTGTTTCACACCTTTAAAATTTTTAAATTCATAAATTCAAGAACTTCTGGCGAGGTAAATCATGAATAATTTTTCAGAGTGTTAACATTTTACTTCTGGATATTTATGGCGAGTTTATTTCAATAAGTTATCATTTAATAATTGTTAAGCAGTTTAACTGATTTTGGAGTAGCGAACTCCTAATTTCACCCTTCTGCGTGTTGAGTTTCCTGGCGAGGGAGATTATTCACCTTTATTTCTTGAGGTGTGATTCATTAAAGTGTAGTGGAGAAGGAATCCTTTAAACCAATAGTTTGTAATTCTTGATTGTTACAAATTGATCACTGTTCCTTGTCTTACTTCTTAATATTAGTATATTGTATTTCATTAGTTTATCATACTTAGTATAAAATTTAGTTTCTTTTTAGAAAATCTAGTTTCTTCATCATGTTTCCATTTCAGTCATAAATATTAAAAAAAATTATAAAAGATGTTTTCCCCACTGCTGACAATAGTGGGCGTTTAAAGTTTTAAAACCTTAGAAATCACTTTTCTGCCTTCTATGTGGATCGACACTGCACCATTGTGCTAGTGTAGGAGTAATAAATGTAATTTTGAGGGTCATGACGACCTTCAGCCTGTTTAAAATTTGGCGCTGTTGCTGGGGAAGGAACGCACTAAGAGTCTAGGGTTTAAAAAATAAAGAAAAACAATAAAAAAACATAAAAAAATATCACTTGAAAAATTTTGGTAAAACATTACTTTGAACATGAACCTTCTATTTGGGTTGCTTTTGAAAAAATCTGCTTCACTGTGATTTTTTGTGTGTTTAATCTAATTTGTATTTGATTTAAAAATGGAACATCACCAAAATCGGAATCAACAAGGACCTTACTGTGTTTTTTTTAGAGATTATGGGAACACTGTATGGAAGTGTGTTTATAACCAGCCACAATAGTACCATCACTTTGATGAAAATGAACAATGTGAGTTTAGTCCTAAAACCCAAGATAAAATTGAATTAATTGATTCTAAACTTGATGCCAGGGAGGAATTAATTAACAATTGGTTTAATCAAACACATGAAATTCAACTTAGAGATACTCAATAATAAGATAAAAGAATGAAAATATAGGAAACCATGCTCTTGGAATTACAACAAGGGGTTAAAGAACAAAAAGAATTTGAATAAAATGAAAAAAAATGTTTACAAAATATTTGAATGTGATGTGGAAGAAGAGAGTGACTGTGAAACTGGACAAGAAACAATTCACTTTGAAAAATACGATTCTGTTGGACTTAATTTGGAAATAACTGGCTCAAAAATTCAAGAACATAACATTGAATATTCCACAATGAACATTAATGGTGTTGAGTTGGACAATTTCGAAGATGAATTGAAATAGATTGAAAATGAATGCCCAGTTCTCTTCATAATTCCTCCATTTGAGAAAAATCATTGTTTTAAAAGCTGAGAATGAAGTCACTCGGATTGAAGCAATACTTGAAACTGAAAATTTGAATGTTAAAAACTCTTCACGCAATGTTTCTGAAATTCTGAACATTTAGCATGAACATGATATCGGGTAAACTTTGGATGAGAACATTAAACTGGACATTAAAGAATTTGTAATATTTGAACCTCATTTGAAAACTTCTCTTCCATGTTTTGAAACTATAAACCCAATAATTTATAAACTGTTGTTGGATAATAAGGAAGAGGGAATGATATTTTAAGAAAGACTAGCTAATGAGTTTTCATTTCCCTATTCCCATATTGATCACTTTTCGGAATCTTAGTGCAGTTAAATGGTATGTAGTGTTCACCAAATGGAGGAAAATTGTCTTAATTTGAACATTCTGGAAACGGAATTTATAGAAACTGAATTGTACAATTTTTCTCCTGAAGTTGAATTGCTACACTCAAATGACATGGTTTTGTAAAGTGAGCCTTTTGAATTTGAACATAAAGTAGAGCTTGAACACACATTAGATGATAGTTCGAGAACTGATTAGATAAAAACAGTAGATGTTCAGTGTGATTTAATATATGAGTATCTTTTGGAAGAAATTTATAACATTGTTAGACCTGAACCTATTTTTTATAAAATAAATTCTCTTCCTTTTTTGTCACTTTATTCTTCAACTGAGTTGGGTGCAAAAGATCATCATGATACTGATTGTAGTTTCGAGGGGGAATTAGACATGAGTTCTGATTTTGATGATTCTGTTCAGCATGTTATTGAATCCCCTTTTGAACCTACTAATGAGAATTTACCCATTTGCACCCTTCAATGTGAACATATTAGTGTTGAGGTTAAGAGAGAAATCCATGAAAATAATTCCCAACTCTTTGAAGCACATTGTATTATGTTGTCCCTTCATGTGAACTCCACAAATGATAACTCTGAAACAATTCTGGATGTGGATAGCACTACTCCCACAACTGTTAAAGGGTGATTCTTATGGGTTAATTCAGGCTATGAGAAATTGGTTTTAGTCTGCTTATGTTTTGAGGCCCGAAATTTTCACTGATATGTTAAAAATAAGTGGGCGAAACACATTTGTTGGTTCCTATTAAAGAAACCACATCCACCTAGTGACTACAGTTAGTTCTAGGTGAGTCTGTCAGGGGACTATAAACCTAGTGCTTCATGGGAGGAAACCTAGGGGATTATTTTGTTAATAAATAAAAATTATAATTAAATAATGTCTAACTGAAGACGTTAAATTCAGTGCTTCATGGGAGTCAACCCATGTTCTTTGTTTTTTGTTTACTTTTATTTCTGTTCTTGTTTTACTTTGAATAATGTTCTGCTATGATGACTTCTGTTTTCACTGTCTATTCTAGTTATATATTCCTGGTTCTCATGCTTAGTGTTTTTAGGATGGTGCTTCTTGTGTCAATAAAGGGAGTGGAATTCCCATGCTGAATGAGTAATGGAAATATATTTAGGGAAGTATATTACTGTTAAATTCTGTTTCTTATTTCTACTCTTTAATGCTTTGCTGGAATAAAATTTTGTTGCATGTCACTAAGTTAATTGAAAAATTCTGCATGTGCCTCTTCGCTGGAAAAATGAAATAATCTTCTCACTGCTTGAACTTAAGTGTGTGTGTGGGGGGGGGGGGGGGTTCATGCCGTCTGAAAATCTTGTTTTGAATCTTCTTTTATATTTGAGGTTGTTAGCATGAACTTTGTCTACTGTATATAACATTTTATTGAACTCATTCTGTTAAAATGCTTGCACCCAAGTAACATTGAGCTCACACATCACATGATATCTTTTGAGATATATTGAAAATTTATTTCACTGGACATCAATGTTAATGTATGTACTTTTTAATTAACCTAGTGTTAATTTATTCCTTGTGGCAAACAATATTTTGCAACTCCATTGAGTCCCTTTTTACATGTCATATATCTACATAATTGAAAATCTGTTTTGAACCTTAATTGATTAATTGTTCTTCTCCATAGTTAGAAGTTAACTTTGGGGAAAAAGTTGGGTTTTATATGTGGTGGAGGGGGTCAATTCTTGACCGTGCTAAACTGTGCTTTAATGAATCCCATCAATTCCCACTGAATCTTCAAATTTTTTGTAAAAGTTGATACATTTTTTTAAAATTTCTTGCATAATTTTAGGCATTACATTATATGCTATTGGGTCTTGCCTTAGGACAAGTTCCTTGCTGGTAGTTAAGAACATCTTAGGGTCTGAAATTGATGAGTTTGGATGATTGCTGAGTGTTCTTACTTAGTGATTTGATGGAAATTAGGTTTAGGACTTAATTATATAATTGATATGGGTTACATGTTTGTGGAGTTATGTTCACAACCCTTGGAACTGGAAGTTTGATTATGATCCTAGGGGCTTCATTCAATTTCTTTTATTTCTTAAAAGTAATTTCTTTAATCCAATGTAAATGAATTTTATATAAATATTCTGAAACTGGAGTAATTTGGGCATCTGGGATCCCACATTGAGTCTCTGAGACCCTAGATGCTATGTGCATTTCTGTTTACTATAATCCCTCTGTACACTTTGAATAAGTGCATTGCACAGTGCTAAGCACATGATACACGGCTTATGAATAATAAATAAAGTGTCTAGAGTCAAAAATGATCTCATTATGGTGAGGGGAATGTTGAACCCCAAATGAAGAAGGGATCGAATGATTTATATGGAAATCATTTAGGTTGTATCATTGAGGTGATTCACAAAACAAATTAATTATTGTTGGAACCTTAGTGATGAGTCAAGTGAAATGTTCCTTGGTTAATGTCTTAATTCCATTGAAATTTTATCTCCTCTCATTCTTGGATTTATAACCTGAGACTGTATTGAAGTGATTCACTAAGTTGTATCACATTTGAGGCATGACATCTTCTTTCATGGATGGTATTTGTGCTCTTATTTACTAGTGGGTATTTATTTTAATCAAGGTTCATTGAGTTACTCATTTTCTTAAAGCCTGCTGTTATGCATTTTCCTCTGTTTAGAGTGCTGGACATCTTATAATTTGAGGAAATAATCATAATACACTTGTTGTTTTCGAAGAAAATAAAACATGGGATTTTTTTTGCACAAAAAATGCTTAATTGTGGGGGAATTTGATGTAGCCTTATTTTTACACTGTTTCCCACATATTTTTTATTAAACTTTAATTATTTATTTAATTATTTTTACACATTTTATCTAATAAATGCACTTTTGTATTTTTATTATTGAATTTTCCAAATCTTCGTTTTTTATAATAATTTATGTAATATTGGACCCTTAAATAGTTTATTTATTCCTTCTTTGTTTTTAATATAATTAATTTTTAGTTTGTTTATTTAAATCTATATTTGTTAATTTTATTTAATTTTTCACTATTAATAATTATTGAGTTGCAAATTAATTTACTTTTTTTAAGATTATATCACTTAGATAAGGCTTTCTAGACTACCAGTAGCTAAGCTACCGATAGTAGGGTTACATTTGATATATCGGTAGCCAGGTTACCGGTACTGTTTAACGGTGACCTGCTTTCTATTTTCTTACTAGTAGCCTGTTTTGAGTCATAACAGTGACCTTTTTTTTCGATAACCTTTGTCATGGCTATGCTTTCATACTGGTAGCTCTAATATAAGTAACGGTAGCCTTATTTTTATGTCCTTTCGGTAGCCTTTAATTTCTACATGTAACCCTTTTAATTTAATTTAATAACAGTGAGTTTTTAGTTTGGTTAATTAAATTTTTCATGACATTTTATTAAAGTTAATTTTTATATTAAACAATTATTTAATCAACATAATTCTGATTAATTAAGTTATCCTTTGTTTTATTAATTAATCTTTTAACGTAGTTATTTTAGAATATGTTAACTTTAGTATTTGATTTGATTAGACATTCTACTTAGTAGTTAATTATATAATTAGTGTTTTACGTTAAATTAATTAGTTCTCTTTTAATTTTATTAGTTCAATTAGTTAATTAATTAATTAATTAATATTTTTTAAACATTAATTACATTATTTTATGTAAGAATATTGAATTTTAGTTCATTTTATAACTATTTTAGTCTACTGGTGAGGTAAACGAGCTTCTGCGGTGATTTATTTGGGTTACCGAAGTTTTTGTTTTTATTTTTTGCTTCTCTTTAAAAAAATCAGTTAGTTATTTTAATTTAAGTCTTTTATTAATTAAGTTTAAAAATTATTCGATTTAAAAATTTAGTGTTTTCAATTAATTATTTTATTTGATTAAATTTAGAAAAATTTCTGTTTTTAATTAATGGTGTTTCGATTTTTCTTCCTTGTCATTAATTGTTTTTAATCATTTATTTCACTTTATTTTAATTTTAGTTCAATTTCATTTTTTTAAGGTCACCGTTAGTTTTTCTTAATGGTGAGTTTTTTTTAATACAACCTGTGACTGTTTATTTTTTTTATTTTGGGTATCAGTGACCCTGCTTGGCCTCTATTGGTAGCTTCCTCACCGCCTCACCGATACAGCTGCTACCCTGCACTGCTGTTTTTCCTCACTAGTTTTTTTTCCTTTATTTTTATAGTATCAGTAGCTCATCTACCGATACTTTATTTATCCTCACACTCACTGATAGTTTTTTCCCTCTTTTCTCACCATTACCCAGCATCCCAATCCTCACCGTTACTGTTTCTCAATTCTCACTGATAGTCATGTCACTCACTAAGTGTCCGTTGTGAAGATGGAGTTTCACACAACTTTGTGAAGTTGAGTTTTTGCGCTGCAAGAAGGAATTCCACAGCTGGATGAGTCGCGCCACCCGAGCCGCTGAAGACCTACATAACAACAATTTTGGAGGAGGCCATTGCCCTTATGATGTCTGTTGTTGCGAGGAGATCAAGCCACACCACCCTCGTCTCTGTTACAAAATAGCAGCATTGATTCTTGTTGTGCTGGAGAGGGGGAGCTCAATGCTACTGGTGTCTGCTGTCTGCTGCGCCACGCACTTGAGGAGGCACCGCCGGTTTTCAGGAGACCGCACTGCAGTTGTTTGAAGGAGGATCCGAGATGGTCCGCAAGTATTGGGAGCCGCGTCGTTGCTTTGAAGAGATGTCGGGCCGAGTTGAAGGAGGTTGCTGCGCACCGCTGGTGTTTTCTGTCTGCCGCACCTGCTGGTGATGCTGCGAAGAGGAGCTCACTGCCGTCGACAGTGTGAAGAAGAAGAACTCCAAAAAACCTACCTTCCCCTGTGTGCTGGGTTCAAGGGAGGAAGAAGAAGATTAAAATAAATAAATAAATAAATAATAATAGTATAATTAATAAAAAATAAAAAGACAAAGTAAAATGAAGAGAAAAAAGTAAGTTTACATAAAAGTTAACTTACAAAGTCAAATTAATATAAAATATTTATTAATATTGTAACTAATATAATACTAAATAATTAATTTATAGTTTTAAATATTAAAATAAATTATTAATAAATTCAAATAATTAATTAATACAACAATAATAGAAATAATTTAATAGAATTTTTAAATAAACTATAAAATTTACTTAATAAATTAAAAATACTTATAACATAGGTAATAATTTTAATTACTTAATTAAAAATTAACTAATTAATTAACTAACCTAAAAATTTATTTTATTTAATGGTAATAATTAAATTAATAATACAATCTTAAATATTAATTTAATTTCTTATTTATTTATGTTCTTAATATTTAATACCTTAGTTTAAAAATGGATAAAATTAATAACTCATTAATTATTTTATTAACTTAATTAAATTAGAAACTTTTTAATAATTTATGTAATACCATAGTAATATTAAATGGGTAGTTTTATAAAAAATATAGAAGTAGATAATATTTACCCATTTAAGATATTTATTATTTAACTTTAAATAAGTATTATAATAGTAAACATAAAATAATAACTATAACTTTTTAATTTCTTTTGTTAAGTTTTTATTATTTCATTTTGTATTTATCGTGTGCAGGTTCATTCAAGAGGTGGAAACACATCCAGATACATACAACTAACTTGCTGATGTAAGTTACATGAGAAAAGATAGTGTGATGTGCCTGTCATGCAAAAATGGACATTTTGTAGTGCGTGGGTGAGGAAATTTCCAAGTCAGTGGAGATCAAGAAGTGACATGTAGTAGATAACAGCAAGGTACTAAAGCAGAGCAGCAGCAGAATTTTAGGGCACTCTCTCATTTTTTCCATTCCATGACTACATCCATATGAGATCAGACTTCGTGGAGCAACACTGGAGATGAGCTGGAGACCAAGGAGCCCAAGAGCAGAGCAGTACTTGGGGAGTACTTCTTCCATATTCCCTTAATATGTTCTACTCTATTCTTGGATGTTTTTCTTTTATTTAATCAAGAAGATCAAAGGATGAATTGTTTTGCCCAGGAATTCAATATTGATGGTTAATCTTATAATCTTCTTCTTTCACTTTACAATTTTCAGAATCATATTCAATTGGGGAGATTGAATAATGATTCTCTTTTTTGTTTTTTCATACCTTAAATATTTTTAAATTACTAAATTCAGGAACTATGGGTGAGGTAATTTTTGAATACTTTTTCAGAGCATTAACATTTATCGTCTCGAAATTTATGGACAGTTTATTTCCAGATGTTATCATTTAATAATTATCAATATGTTTATCTAATTTTAGAGTGGAAAACTCCTAAGGTTAGCCTTCTAGGTGTTGAGTTTCCTGGAGAGGGAGACTTTTCACCTTTATTTCTTGAGGTGTGATTAAATAATGTGTAGTGGAGAAGGAATCCATTAAACCAATAGTTTGGAATTCTCGATTGTTACAAATTGATCATTGTTCCTTGTCTTGCTGCTTACTATTAGTATATTGTATTTCTTTAGTATATCATAATTATTATAAACTTTAGTTTCTTTTTATAAAATCTAGTTTCTTCATCCTATTTCCATTTCAGTAATAAATATATAAAAAATAAACAGTAAAAAATATTTTTTCCCAACTACCGACAATAGTGGGTATTTAATGTTTTAAAACCTTAGAAATCACTCGTCTACATTCTCACTGGATCGACCCTACACCACTGTGCTAGTGTAGTAGTAATAAATGTAATTTTGAGGGTCGTGACAACCTCTGTCTTGTTCAATCACCCAGGTTAAACTTCGTATCATTCAACTTGGGGGTTGATTGGTAAAATTTATAAACATAACATTAATTATAATAATTAATTTCAATCGATTGGTTCCATGTTACTCTTGTAATAGTGTCATTTTAATCCAATATCATTCATGTTTTATCTATCGTAATTATCCCTGAATAGTGATAAAGATAATGGAGAAAAAAATTGGGATGTTTATCAAGGATTCCAATGATGACGACCACTATCAATGGGCATTGTGGGAGTTAATGGATAATTATATGAAGGATGGGGGGATTTATATGATGAGTGTGTAGGATATCATGCACTACATGATAATGAATATAGCATGTGATGTGCTGGAAGGATATTCCATGTGGGTAAAGTTCAGTTCAAATAAATAAATGTTAGATTTGGACATGCCAAACGATAGATCCAAGTGGATGTGGAAAAGGATCCATAGTCATTTTTATGTTATTCCTCACCATTCACGATGGGTAATAGGCCACAATGACATTATATATTGAAACCAAAACAGGGTAGGATCGATGCTGGGATTTCTGGGGTTCCAGAATCTATGTATATCCTTCAACTATGGTAGTAGAAAATCGATATTTATTGAATCAGTTATGAGTCCATAGAAACCTGAGTTTTTAAGACATCAATGTTGAACTATTATCAGGATAATTTAGTATTCACTATTAAGAAACAGTAAATTCATACAAATTAATTGCATCAATATTTAGGATATTTATTAGGTTATATAAATATAGATCCAATATCCATAATATTATGGTGTGTTTGGAAACATGGATACATAAACACTAGTCTATATGTGAGCTCTGTCATCTCCCACTACATTATTCATAACTATCACCCTTCATAGACCTATTATACATAATACATATCTTCATAACTGGAGGAAAGGAATATTAAAAATGGTGAGATCATATGGTCAAAAAGATTAAAATTGTGAGACACAAAAGCATAACATGAGCATAAGTGTATGAGAACATGGTCAATACAATTCAAAACCATACCCTACATGTCAAAAACCATGATATTGAGTTTTGGAAGAACTAATGGATTATTATAATACATTAGTTATAATGGAATCAAATAACATGATTCTTGAGATAATTAGAGATGGAATATATGACACACACATAAGAATGTATAATTAGTACGATTTTAGTCAATTCTCACTTCCAAGACCATAATAATTGATAAAGTTCATTAATGAACCAGTTACACTCCCTATTCAAAACCTTTATTACTAATCAATGTTCAATTTTTTCTCCAGCATTGTCATACTTGTCCATGATCTCTTTCCATTCCATTCGTTTTGAAGTGTAATTAGTTCATTCCTGATTCTAGCTCTTCCTATTAAATAATTTATACATCATTAACCAATTCAATGGAGGGAGATATTGATCCCACATATACGAGAATGAAATCATAATTATGTGCTCAAGAAATCAAAAACAATCATCATATCATAACTCGTGAAATGAAATGGACATCATACTCCTTTAATTACATGATAAAATGTATAAAAGATATTGGTTTCATAATCATTTTATTATTATATCATATAATAAACCATGAAACTAAAAAACTAAGTCACCATGGTTCATCTAGTCTAACAATCAATAGCCTCCATATTTGATGGATGAACTAATATATTGTCTCTTGATATTATGTGACCTGAATATGAATCCTTTTTTAGATAAAATTACAACTTTTTAAAAAAATTATGTAGTTTCTACATCCATAGTGTCTTTACTACAATTATCATGTGATAATTATAAAAAAATTTACACATTAAGTATATCATAATAATTTTTATTAATATTAATAATATTTTTATACTCTTTATAATCAATATAGTTTCACAAAGATAAATATTTCTTTTTCATAAATTGAACATGGGAAACCAATGGTGAAAACCTTGTCCATATTAATCCCCTATCACGGTTTTCTTGGATTTTCTTCTTCAATTCCAAAAACTCAACATGGGACATTCTATTGGGATTCATTGATACTAGTGTTTCACCATATATGATTTATATTTAGAATGTAGATTCAGCTTTTGGTGGATGGTTAGGAAACTCTTATATAAAGATACCAATTAATTCCAAAAAAGTAGGCATATAATTGATTTTAAGTTTCTCCATAACCATTTGAGATAAAAAAAAACCCTTTGGAATGAGAATTAAGACATATATAGTCATTGAAATCTACATTTTTATTTCATAATTATCATCAAATGGAAATACCAACATAGGATCGATTGTAATATCAAAAATATTGTACCGTCATTGAAAATTATTGTGGTATTTATGAATAGAAAGTCAATCCATGACGTGGAAGATATCAAATTCAACAAGAGGAATAATGAATATATTTTTGGAATGAAACACTACTACAAATATACCATATACCAACGGTTTGGAGAGTCGTTGGCTAGTAAGCCATGTGGATAGGTCTATACCAACGGTTTTGGAAAAACTGTTGGTATTGACCAATACTGATGGTTTTCAAAATTGTTGGTATATGTAATATGAAAAATCTATATCAACGGTTCCATAAAATCGTTTGTATGTGTATTTCAAAAAAGAATCATTCTGTTGGATTTGATCCAAGTACCTCCGATTTATGATTGAACGACATAACCACTAACCAAACATGTATTTTTTGAACATAATTTCATAAATATATATATATATATTAATATAAATATTTTAATTTTTGATTTATTTAATGTTCTCTGTAAGAAGATTCCATGAAAAATAAATGTAACTATAACAACGGTTCTCAAAACTGTTCATATAGATTCTTTGATTTTGGAACCTATACAAATGGTGTTGGACCAAATGTTGGTATAAGGAGGACATATGCAAGTGTTTTGACCAAAACTATTGGTATAGGTCCATAATAGAGACCCTCTACCAATGGTTTTGGAAAAACCGTTGGTATGGTCCATATAAGTGACATATTCCAGTAGTTTTTCTGAACTGTTGGTATAGGTCCCTCCCTATACCAATGGTTTTTGTAAAACCATTGCTATATGTCCAAATTAGTGACTTGTACCAATGGTTTTGGTCAAACCGTTGGTATTGGTCTGTATAAGTGAACTATACCAACAGTTTTTTCAAAACTGTTGGTATAGATCTTATTTCCAGTAGTGAAAATTCCCACCAACATCAATCAGAGTAGAATCATAGATATTATATGTGATAATCACACCATTATTGATTTTTTACTTATAATTTCATATCAAATAATTTGGGTATAATATTGATTTTATTATAATAGTACCCCAAATTTGAAATAACGGATATATCTTTAGAAGAAACAAGATATTATTAGTTCTATAGAAGATGGTATGTGTACCTTTCACCATTATGTCGTTCACCCATCATCAAAAATAGTTGTCACAAGATATTTTAACTTATCCCTTGTCTTAAGAGGTTACATAGGATGATAATCATAATTAACCATCAAGATTATTCACCGGTTAGAATAATATCAATTCTACTTAAACATGAAGCACTGAAGTGTGGGAAGTTAATTCTGACCAGCTTTCTCTCTATTTAGATCATTAGATAATTTCTTCTAATCACTTCGCTAATGAATTTATTGATGAACATCCCTTCCAAAAATTAAACTTTTACTTATCCCCCATTTTTAATTTACTAAATGATTCTTCCAACACCTATAAAATAAATGATGATAATCATATTACCTCCATGGTACTTAGATTTTACATTAAACTATGCTTTTAATTTCTTATAAAAACTATGATATTGATACGTAACTCCAACATTAATTTTCACCATTATTTCACATTGAAAATTATAATCATGGAGAGTGAACTCTATTTTGGATAACACCATTTAGAGACTTGGTTTTATGAAACGAAATAATCGATCAACCTTCTATTCAGGTTACATGATAATATTGAAATCATCCATCACATTTCTAGGAAAAGTTTCCTAATATGTATCAACATATTCATATACATATTATCCTTGCTCAAGGAAATTTTTTCAATCTATATACAGTGAAAAAAACAAATGTACTTATTGAAAAATATGTTCTTGAAAAAATGCAACCCTATGGAGTAAATTTCAACATGCTTCCTCACATTATAGATAAGATTCTACCACTGATCTGCTTCAGCTTCCAAATGTTATATATCCAAAACGAATTTTTCATTTTTTGTACACTGTAGAATTAAAATGTTTATTTATTGTTACTAATCCATTGTTTAGAAACTAATTTATTGAAGACCAAAAAATATAAAGTGTATATTGCCTCATTATGGACTCAAAATGATGTTGATCCTTCTTTTTTTATTTTTAATTACAGCATGAATCATATCTTCAAAACGTTCTATGAGCCTATGATTGGTATTTTTAATTTTATATCACATAACGTTGGGATTCTCATGAAAAAAAACATATAATTTTTTTCTGAACATAGTAATAATATGGTTTTTTCAGGTTCCATCCACTAACGAAAACCAAAATAATAGAGTATGAAACTATAATCATAGTGGGAAAACACATAATCATTAGATTAAATTATAGGACATTTAATTTATGAAACATATAGATAATACTAGTTAATTCATAGTGATATTCAATTTAAATACTTTATTATTGTTCATAAAGGGTTTTTGAATCTCAAATGTATATCCCCAATGGGTTTCAAACTATGTGTGCACCAAGGATTGCAGTTTTGAACCAGTGTCAGTTTGAGCCTAGAAAAATATGGTGTTATGGGGTTGTTATCTCTATGTACATATATTCCAAAGAAAAATACACTTTGACTATCTATATGGGTATTCATTACAAGGAAACCACACGCTATATCCTTTACCAAATTTCAAGGACAATTTCTGATACTCTGACGAAAACATAGACCTATACTTAAAAATGACCATAGAGATCTCATTGTGGTTTTCTCATCCATGTTTACAAATGATAACTAACAATTTTATCTCATACGAACTATAATGAATCTTTATATTTATACATAGTAATTAAATCATATTAGAGTATTAATTACAATACATAAATACACACATAATAACTTTACTAGTTTAGTGCCTTTGTAAATATGGAAGCATCAACACTGGTTAATAAGTGAGCTATGTCACCCCCCACTACATTTTTCATAACATTCACCCTTCAAATACTTATCATACATAACCCATATATTCATATCCTAGCGAAAGGAAACATAAGAATGGGTGAGAATATATGCTCAATAAAGATAAACAAGTGAGATATTTTTAAATAACAAGAACATAAGGGTATGAGATCATGATAAAAAAATTTTAAAACCATAATATTCATATCAAATATCATAATCAAAAGTAATGGAAAAAACATTACCAGTTCATATGAATTGAGACATAATGGACTCAAAAAACATGTTCCATGATTGTATAATACATAGAATTTGTGGAATACATGTATGTATAGAAAATAATTTTCATATTAGTCAAGGCTCACTACCATGACCATCATAGTAGACAAACTATTTGGTTGAACCATTTCTGTCCACTTCTGAACCCTATATTAATAACCCTGGTTCATTTCCTATTTCCGTCCAATCTTCCTGAACCATGATAACATACTATTTTAGCCCTATTTTACTGAACCAATTTGACTCCCCAATTTAGTATTTTTTATCTTGTGAGATATTAATCATTTCTTGATGCATTTAAAGAGATATAGGACCCTCTTATCACTAATGAAATCATACATATGTCTTCTAAAATATAAAAATCATTCATCCGAACATAATCAATAAAATAAAAATGGTATCGAAAAATATTTATCATAAAATAACCTTTGGAAGTGATTTAGATTTCATAATGATTTCATCATATCATAACCCATGCAATGAAAAGGATTTAATAAGTTCATTATCATAGTATTACACAGGAAAGGGAAACAAGTTTCATAAACATCATGAAATAAAAACATAAACTATTCAAGGAAATAATATGAATGGTATTCTTAGATCATATACCAATCAAGGAATAGTTATCTCTAATGTATGTCTTCTTATATAAAAAATAATTTTTAAATGTCTTATAAAACGTTTATTATGGAAAATATCATTTCATCTTAGAATAACTATTATTAAATTAAAATTATTTTTTGAAAATAAACTTTATTGAATGGAACCTTGCAGTAATATAAAGTAATATTCAGATCAATGATTTTTTATGAGGTCAAAATAATTATTTCTTTATCTACAAATCAAAATGAATTTTCCTTTCATATTGGTGGTAAATTCCAAACATTAATTATTTTGAAAATTTATAGGAATATTTCTTTAAAAAATTTATAAAAATTAAAACATGGTTAAAAATATATATTTTTTAAATTATAATATAATAATAAACCATTTTCTATTAACTTATTTGATAACATTGTTTTTGATGGAAAACATATTTGTAACCAAAAAGAGAAATGAATTTAGATTTTATTAATAACATTTACATAATATTCCAAAGTACAAAGGAGTGGAAAAATTGTACCATTAACTCAATATATCATTAGTAACTAGAGGATATGAAAATTCATTATATGTATTAAGATTTAAGTCTTGTAATTTTATCCTTGAAAAATTAATCATAAACAATATTGATAAATGATGAGATTGTAATATAAGATCCCTACCAGCTTAGGGACATTGAATCATAATGTATATAGAATAAATAAAATGAAATGAAACATAAGATATAAATATTAGGAATAAATTCAAAATATTATATATTAAAAAGACTTTATAAACACTTCTTAAATGAATATTGGTGAATAACATAACTTACATCTCAATGATGTAAAATTGCGTCAAATTCCCTTACCTTATGTCCTGAATTTCGTCGAACTCATTAAAAACTACTATATCATAAATAAAATTTTACTATAAATATATTAATGAATCGTATTTGTATATATAATAACATATATTATTTTATTAAGAAATTTTTTTACCTTTTTATTAATAATTCCATGTTAAAGTTTTGTTTTAGTGATATAACCGCACTGATTTTCTTATATGTTTTAAATTGCATATTTTTTTCTGTTACTGTAATCATGATGTAATTACCTTAAGAATGATAAACATGATATAAGTATCATATATATTTATCATATATGTATTTATAATAATATATTATATATATAAATTGTAAATAAAATACATTATTCCAGGAGACGGTCATATAAACATACAAATTAGTGTTGTTTCTATTTTTTTATTGGATAGAAAGAATGAAAATTATTTAATATATTATAATTATAAATTTTTTTAATTTAAAATAAATAATAGATTTTAAATAAATGTACCCTTCAGAAATTTAATTTAATGTGTGAATGAATCACATCTATTCATGAGCCGGTAGCCCGTCTTATGAACAAATCATGTTATCCAATTCCAACAAAATGGAAAGTGTGATGTTATGTGATAAATAATAATTATAAAATAATAATAAAATAACAAAAAATCTATATATGATATATTAATATAAAAACCAATAGTAATTCTATCATTTATAAGAGTTAATAGAAAAAAGAATAACATCGGTTTTCAAAGCTGTTGTCGTCTGCGCACCAAAACGATTATTTAACAACCCAGTTGATGAAATTGTGTCTATACTATATGATTTAATCATTGAATAAAAAAATAAATTTAATATAATTATCATATTATATAATAATTATATATAAAAAATTTAAGGGGTTTTATGATGAAATAAAAAATGATAGTTGATTAACGTTACGTATTCATCGGGTATCTCCTTTTTGTTTTAAATGAATACATTCATTGGTTAGATTTATGTAAAGTGTATGGATTATAGGATAAGGGGACATAATTTTAGATGATATTTAGGAATGTATGGTATTTCCACAATTTACTTTAAAGAGTTAATTGAGGTGGGGAGGGATGCACTTTTATAAGTTGGTTGATTACAAAAACTGTATATTTTTTAAAGATAGAATTCCACCCAAATTTTTTTATATGCAAAAATTAACACAAATAGATGAAATTACAAAATCACACCTGATAAGATCAAAATATGTCCACCCTTAGGGGTTTGGAAAATATTTTTAGGCCTTTTTTACACCATCTATTATATGATTAACTACTAAGTAAACTTTTTTTTACCTTAAGAACTTTAATTAATTTTTTTTATTTTCACTGATCATCTCGGTCAAAATTTATGTTAAACATAACAGATATTATAATATATTCTTATTATTAATATTGAATCCATTTTTACCTAATCAATTCAATGAAGTGTAAAAATGAAAATAATTTTTATCCTGCATATGTGTCGAGAAAGTAGGTTTTTAAGAGAAAATGATCAAAATATACAATTTTTTTAATAAATTTCAATGTGAAATTGATTAAAATGTACTGAATTAATTTAATTAGTGTATAAGGGAACTCATATTATTTTAAAACAAACATAAAATATAATTTGTATTTATAAATAAATTAAACAAAAATGTTATTTTCAATTAAAATTTCGTGTTTTTATTTATTCATACAAAATGAAACATTTTAGAAAAATACAAGAAAATTCACCCAAATATAAATAATACATTATTAATTAATAAATTATGTTTATTTTATGAAAAATAATTTATAAAAAGTGTAAAAATTTATTTTTTTATTATTCATAAATGATATAAAAACATTTTTTGGAAAATAAAAATTTCAAATCATTAAAGATATTATTGAAACATATGAATTTTATTTCCAATATGTTTTCATTATATAAAACAGTTGTGCATAATATTTCAAAAATAGTTATGAATATTAAAATTACTAATTCTACGGATGGGTTATAATGGTTTAGTTTATATTACTATATTAATTATACATCTTGGTTTTGTTAGGATGAAGGGTTATGTGTTATGAAACCTTACTGAGTGTTGCATGTAGTGAATGGTATCAAAGATTTGTATGTAAAAAAATATTGAATTTGTATTTTGTGTAATACATTTTATTAAATTAATTTAATTTATTCAAAAAATAATAATTCATAATGAAATCATGTTATTACATTAATCTTTCCATAAATTCATTTTCTCTTAAAATTCATCACAATGATACAAAAAATGAGGACACTTCGGCCTCATCAAATCCCAAAGTTTCCACATATAATCCTTAAATTGGTGGTTTCACCACAAAACCTCGACCATTTTAGTGGTCTTGTTTCATATTATTTTTTCTGTATGATTCCGAACCTCCATGGGTTGTTCCTCATAAGAAATATATTTCTCTAATGATATGACTGATAAGTTCTTTACATGTGAAGGGTTTGAGGTTTAATTCTATAGGATACATTAATAGAACACAAGTTAAACAATAGAGATGTTTCATGGTTGTAAAAATGAGATTGGATATCACTTGGATATGATCATGAATTTTGATGTACCTAGGAATTAGTTTCTATTTCATCCCAGATCTCATAAAATTCTTCCATGGATACATTCATAGAAACACCTTATCACCAACTTCAAATTCCAAATCATGCTAGCGATTTCAATCATAAATTTTCTACCAACAATGTGTTCCCCTGACATGCTATTTAATGTCTCTACCCTTATCTTCCATTTCTTGTTCTATCTCAAGTCCCAATAACATTATTTCTCCATCTTCATTCTAGTACATAGGCAGTCTATGTAACTTTCCATAGAGGGAATAATAAGGATCCATATAAATACATGTTTGAAAGCTATTTTTAATTGAAAAATCAACTAGAGGAAGTTGATTATCCCAGACACATTTGAAATCCATATAATAATATTTCAACATATCCTCTAGGATTTTAATTCTTATTTCAGACCGAACAACTATTTTAGAATGATACATAGTGATGAAACTCAATTTTTTTATCAAGGTATTTCTCAATAATCTTTTAGAACATTGAGGTGAACCTCATATGCTAGCCAGGATTAAATATAATATGGTACTCCATGAAACCTTATTAATTTATTAATGTATATCCTAGATATATGATCTATAGATAATTTTTATCTCATAACATTGAAGTGTGATTACTTGGTAAGGTGATCAACCAAAACCCATATAAAATTAATCTCATTATAGTTTTTTTGGAGTACAATGAAAGAAACATAGTTATTTTATAGGATTACCATTCTGGTGTGGGTTATAGATGATAAATCACCTTACGCATTTATATTTTATCCATAACTTTTTTGTATACCAATCACTTAAATAATAGATCTATTGTATCTCTCTTAATATAATCCCACCAGAATTGTTTTTTAAAATATATACACATCATCATACTTTCAAGATGAATAAATAATGAATATCTATGATCTTCTTCTAATAACTCATTATTGATTTTTTGTATGGAAATAACACAAACGTATTTGTTTAATCATATCATTAAATCACAATCAAGGTTAACCTCAGGAATATTTCTAACCTATGTTTGTAGCACTATATCCTCCTTATATTCTTATATAATATTGACATTGAGATTTGTTGAAGATTCAATTTGGAGTGATAATATTTTACCAAATCCATCATAACTTCTAGATGCATCCATTATAAATATATTAATATTATATCTTTGGAAATCCTCATCTTTGATAAACTAGCATGATCATTTCGAATCAAGGAATCATCCACCTTGTTCACCTTTTTAGGGTGGTAATGTATTGAACATTCATAATTATTAATAAGATCAAACCAAATTATTTGGTTCATGTTCTACTCCTTTTCAGTGAATATATAATACAAATATGTATGATAGGTATATATATATATATATATCACAATTTTATTTTTCAAATTAATTCCCATATATCTTTAAATAAAATATCACCACATCTAACTCTTAATAATAAGTAGGGTAATTTTTCTTATAATAAATCTATTTTCAAGAATAATAACATATTACAATGTAATGTTTTATAATAACACATCCAAATACATTATTGAATGAATTAATATACATTAAAAACCCCTCCCAACTATAGGGTAATGTAACCAAAGTTGTGGAGATAAAACATCACATCAGGTCCTTTGATTTTTCTCTTAATATCTTTTTTCTGAAGAAAAATTGCTCCATTCAGAAATTGGATGGTCATAAGATTAGATAGTCATGATATATTCTCCAAAAAAACATTGATAATATCTAGAAAAATAATGAAAGCTATGTTACGACCCGTCCCCTTGGGCCTAAGCCGGGAATACCCCATGACTACCTTCCACAGGCTAGGGGTTGGAGACTAGCACCATAATGGTATGTCTCTAAAAATAGAAATGCATTGCATTTAAACATTTACAAACACGTAGTCTAAGAACAGAAATATCAGCTCACAACCCTATATAAGGCCACGAATCCCCACTATCGCCTAGTACTAACCTTCTTATTATTTGTGTCCAACCATAAGTTCCCTGCCACCCACTGGATTCCCATTCAAAACATTCTTGATTCTAGGAGAAACAAGTCCTCAATCCATCATTCAATTTTCAACCAGCATGAAGTCCCATGAAAAAGTTACTCCAATATCTACCACATTATAAGGGTTCCAACACAATGGACAATGCGTCAACCATACACCTGTTCTGTAAGATATTTGAATTTTAGTGTTGAGGGCCGAGTTGGATGCATGGTTGATCTAGCTTGGCCATACTCTAACATTATCCAAAAATCATCTGGAGTATCTCAGAAGAAATGTCTCACTCCAAAGATCCCCTCGATGCAGACGGTTCATCAAATGGATGTCGTGTTCACAATATATGGATCTTCCATCCAAACATGGCCTGAATGGGTCTAGGTCTGGTTCGACACAGTCTGGGCCACGGCGGGATCCGCCCACTAGGCCGTGGTGGCTTGGCCCACTAGACGGGGTAGCCCGAACGGGGGTCACACGGTCTACGTGGTCCACCTCCTGAACGGCTCAAAGAGTCGTTCAGCTCTTCAATTGGTAGTTCTAGGGTGCACCACCTCATCACCAAACGTTACCCAAAGGGAGTGGGTCCCCTGCCTTCGTCGCGACCCACTCAATGCAGCGCCTGACTGTGCACCGCCTCTCACCTCCGCTGCCAACTGTGAGCCGACATCCCATTCGTCCATCATAGCACCGAGCGGCATATCACGTCTACCACGACCAGTGGTTTCCGTTGTCATTTTGTTCCTCGAAATATGTCACAGTCATTGTGTGCCACCGAGTTTTTTTATTTTCTTCAAGTTGGAAATTTCCCCCTCAAAAAATGAAACATGAACCAACCAACAAAGGGTCCATCCTTGTTCATTTGTCTTGTTCCCTCTATGATAGAATTATAATAAGTGGAAGATTGATCAATTCATCAAAGATAATTTTAAATAAAAAATAAACCCCCTACCTCAATAATCATTAATGGTGTCGCGGTTGTGATGGGAGTAGAGTCCATGATTGATGAAGTCGCCATCTTTTGTTGATCCCAGATTTATCCCACCAACAACGTCCAAGCTTCTGCTCCTCATCAGTGTAAGATGTTGTGTCACTTCGATAGAGGTACCTCACTTCTCTCTCAAAAACTAAACCACGGGACTCCCGTAAATAAATGGAAGATGAGATTTTAATGCAATGAAGAATTAATGAGTTTCATTAATAAATTAATTAATGCACCACTCATCTCTAAATTGAGTGGTTAAGAAAACAAAGGTTCAAGCCATTAATGGCTTGAAAACTCTGCAGCCCTGCCACCGCCGCTCAACCGCAAGAGAAAAATAAAATAACATTATTAAGTTATTTTATTATTATTTTTGTTCAAAATCAATCTTTTTCTCCCACCCTACTATGGTCGAATTAAGGAATCCCTTAAGTGAATCTGAGTTATACAGATTCAATGATGCTCTCATATTTCAATTCTGAGCACTAGTTCAAGAGTTGGAAAATGATGCTCGAACAATTACTGAGCATACCTTAGAAATGCTCAAAAAAATAACATGGAATTTCCGGGTCTCTACATTCTCCCCACCTTAAGTATATTCATCCCCAAAATCTACTACAAAACTAATGAAACAAATGGGGGTACATATAACTTATCTTAGCCTCTCACTCCCATGTGATCACCTAGAGATTCCATTGATGCCAACAAACTCGCACCAGATGAATCGACCGTCCTTGAAGGACCTGCTCTTATCAATCTGCTATCTCTACCCGGAACTCCGCAAACATCACCCCATAATCAATTTCCAACTCTCCCCAGTCAATAATGTGTGATGGATCATGCACAAATATCCTCATCTCCAACACGTGGATTTCATTATTCACCTGGTATATCTATGGTGAAAGAGCTAGATGGTACGCACAATCTTCTACTCTGCTAAGAATCTAGAAAGGTCTGATAAATCTGAGAGATAGAATGTCGCCCTAGCCAAACCTCTATAATACTCGATGAGGAGAGACTAGTATGAAGACATGGTCTCCATAATAAAACTCCAGGAGTCTCTTTCTTCAGTCCACATAAGACTTCAATCTGATCTATGTAGTCTTCATCTGCTGCTAGAGGATCTGCACCTTCTCTGTGGTTTCATGTACCAACTCTAGATCCATATGTGATGACTCCCCTAGGATTTTCCAGCAAAGAGGATATCTTCATGGTCATTCATACAAGGCTTCCAATGGAGCCTTATCGATGGTGGAGTGATAACTGTTGTTGTAAGCGAACACCACCGGGGGTAGGAGGTCCTCCCAACTACGGTCAAAATCGAGGACTCATGAATGATACTTGACATGTATTGTCTATATGGTCCATTCTGTCTGACCATCTATCTATAGATATAAGGACCCGGCCTTAAACATTACAAAATATTGAATTAAATTAATAATTCACATTGAGGATCTTTTATGGTTTAGAGTTTAAGGGAATTAAGACATAACTATTACATCTCAAAATATTACAAAGTGGTCACTTCTACCCAGAATCCACTTTTTTTATAAAATAAAAAATCTTGAAAAAAAGGCATGTCTAATTACATGTTAAAGAGAGCATGGATTTTCTTTGATCCCATCCTTGACCCTATTCATCTTTAAGTCCTGTGAAAAACATTTCAAAACATGGGATGAGCATAAAAGGCTCAGTAAGGGTTATAAAACAGTGAATGAAAACATTTTTTCATAAATACATACAAAACATGCACTCTTTTACTTACCTCATGAAATCATAAGATTTATGAAAGACACATAGAAATCATAAATCATAAAGGTAACTTGCAGAATCCATACCATACTTACATTGTAGCTATCCCAGCTATATAGGGAGTTACTTTGGAATAGACATCACAATATATTCCATAAATCTCTTAAAGAAACATTCAAGTTTACCTCCTTCATGTTACCCAATTCATTGGAGAGCTATCTCGGGCTCACCCACCCTATGTTTATCATGGAACCACCCGTATATGTAAATAATTCCCCAGAACCATAACATGATCTTCACACATAACATAAGCATAAAGGAAAGATAACATTTCCGCATTGAAATAATAAAATATCATTTCATGATATTGAAATAATAAATCCATTCTCAAAATCATTTTCAATACCAAAATACTTAAAAAGATTATTTGGTATTTATTTTTCCATTTAAAACCATTCCGGCTTGTTATGGAAGCCAAAGATCAAATAATACTCGCAGCGGAGGAAAGGTCATTGTCATCGATAACATTAAAGAAACATTCCTTTTTGTCATTTAGTAAAATGCTTCATTGAGAAAATATTCTTTTGAATACAAGTAAAAGTCAAAGGGTTTTATACATCATATAAAATAAAACTTAAAATGCCTCAATGAAAGGAGATTGAGACGAAGTCCCTTACCTCGTGTCCGACTTGACCAGTTCGTTTTTTAATCTCTTGAAAAATAAACTAAAGATAATTTCTACTTTCTTAAGAACCTTTTTTCAAGTTTATTATTTATTTTATATAACTTATTACCTTGTTATAATCATTATGTAATCATTTAAGTTAATAACATTCATTTTTTCGATATTTGTAACTTGAGTAAAAATGGACTTCTTATAATTACATGTTGTTCACATGGTAAAAGGTTTATTATATCGAGAATTATATTCATGATTTGGGTATCATATATATCATATATATCTAGTATGTACATGTATTTATAATAGTACATAACATTTGGAGGTATGAAATGAAATGCACAGTTCATGGAGACGGTAAGCCACACGTACGCATGAACGCTACTTTCATTTATATTTCTTATTTTAATGGAATTAAAACATAATTATACAAAGTTATATTATAATTCTAGTATAATATAATATATAATATCATTAACTCTATCCTTTATATATCCCACATAGGGCATTAACGAGTCACATCACTTTGAGGGGGCGGTAGTCCGCACATCCTCTAATGAGATTATCGTATTTACCCACCATGGAAACCATAATGTTTTAATATAATTGGGAAGTACAGAAGCATAAAAAAATCATAAACATAATATATATCATATATAAATACAGTTCCATCATAATTTCCACCATGATACGTGGTAAGATGTAATTGAACAATCATCATTTCATGAGGCGTTAGTTTTCCATCCACAGAAACATTATGTTCATCATACATTAGATGGAGGTGTGTGTAAGTGTAGTTTGAATCCTTATCATAACAACATTATAGTATATTTAGGATACTGTTGTGGTTACAAAATAAATGAAATAAAAATATTTTATGGGTTGGAGAAGCAAAATAAAAGAAAACAATATAAGAGAAACTTTTACCTTTAATTTGGGTAACTCACTTTGGTTTGAACCAAAGGACATCTTGAAGTGCCTTTTTCATAATTTAAGGCTTCTATGAAGAGGAGAGTGATTTAGGGAGCTTAATTCGGAAAATTTTTGTTGATCCAAATGGCTTGAGAGGTGTGAGGAATTGCATAGAAGTGGTCTTTTTTTATAAGGGAGTGGAGGGTATCTTTAGAAATGAGTGAAAATATTATTATATAATATAATGATATTCGATTTCTAATGGCCCAAAAATCATTATGGTCGAAGATAAGATAAATAATAATCTAAATAAAATCATCCAATTGGAATTGGACATGTTTTGGAAAATATTTTAATCATTATAATCTTATTTAATTAAATCATTTATTAATGAGGTAAATACTACATCATGATTGTGTCACAAATAATTTAATTTGTCTAAAATTTATAAACAAAATACCATGATGTAGGAACACTTTTTATCTTTACAATTAATATTTATAGTCTAAAATAGGACTTATATAACACCATATAAAAATTAATTACTAAACAATTTTTGTTAATGTCACTTTTGTTTTCACATTAAATTAACTAATCTAATTTGTCATTATCACTCCCAAGTGGCTCAATGGGGTCCAAAAATCGACCCAAAGATTCCCATGGTCGGAAATGACTCATACAATAGGATTAGGACACGTTTAAGGGTAATTTTATATTATTATAATATTATTTCTTTACCTTTATTTACCTGATTTACCCTTTAACCACGGTAAATAAACTATTTACTGAAGTAAATATTTAAAATGTATAAAAATAAAAGTTATCTATTTACACAATTAGAACATCATGATACCAAATATGAAATCCATTTCTCAAAATTAAAAACACATAAGTGGCCGAAATTAATTTAAAATTAACTCCCGTTGTCAAAACAAAAGGCATGTTTTTATGAAATTTTAACTATCAAAAGATTGACAGGTGATTATATACAATTTAAATGTGAAATTGCATCTAATGACCAAAATTAGATTAAATGGTAAAAATATAATCTATTTACACTTTAAAACCAAATAAAAGGATAATATTACCATATCAATAAATTATATTAAAACATATTTTTGAATTAAAATACAATATTTTCATTATTCCTTAAAAAAATGAACTTTATCAGAAAAATATAAAAAATTATCCCTAACATATATTTTATATTCCGAATTCAAAAATGATTCCTAGTTTACGAAATTAAAAACATATAAGTTACATTAATTAATTTAATAATTAATTCTCGCTATCAGAACAAATAGCGTGTTTTTATGAAATAATATATATCAAAATATTGACACTGGTTTACGTCCAATTTCAAAGTGAATATAATTCCAATGACCACTATTGTATTAAATGGTAAAAATATATTCTAATTTCACTTTAAAACCACTTAAAAAGATAGTCTAATCATATAAATAAATTAGATTAAAAAGAGGTTTTGAATTAAAATACAACATTTTTAACTATTCATAAAAAATGATCTTTATTGGAAAAATACCAAAAATTTATACAAAGTAAATTTTGATGGCCTGATTCTAAAGAAAATTTTATTTTTTCAAATATAACACATAAAATTATCAAAAAGTGGATTTAAAAGAGTATTTCCATCAAAGGCGGTTAATCGACCTTTTAAAGACTATTAGAATGTTTATGCTTAAAAATGTATTATTCGCATTTTTAATCCTCTAACATTTATTGTAAAAAGTAAAAATTCTTGAAAAACATAGATTATCATTTTTTAGTTAGTTCTGTTCATTTCTGTCATTAAAATGGCTAGGTGTTAACTACCATTTAAAATAAAATTATTTTATTATTAGAGTACAACATAAGATTTCAACGAAACTCATTGTTGTGTATTGGGTAAGACACCGAGCATAGTTTTCCCATTAAATTAATATTGAACTTTTATTCAAAAATAGGGATAAATATAAACATGTCATATTCTTTATTTACCTGGGGTGTAACATTCTTCCCCACTTTTGGAAATTACGTCCTCGTAATTTTAAAATTGGGCTCGGAAACATCATTGAAAGTCCTACATCGGAACAAGAGTCGGTAAAAAAATCATTTTAAAATAAAGAAAGAGAAGTACAGAGGTCACCCGAGTTAACCCATACTTGGATTCCATATAGGAAAACATGGATACGGAAGAAAAATCAAAGGGTCATGTTCTAAGGGAGAGTGATAGAAAACATGTTTAGGAGAAATTTAGCTACAAGAAAATAACAAACTTATGGTGGGTTAAACGGTATTCGATTCCCCAGTAGGAAAATTTAAGAGACACAATTTTTGTTTTAAGTTACATTTCATTGAGGAATTTATTTTTTATCTTAAGGAAACATACTTACTTTTCATGTTGACTTTCAACTTTTACTATATTTCTTACACAAACTCATACTTTCCCCAAATGATGAGTATTTAGGAAGACTTGTTCACATTAAGAGTACTATAATCAACATCTAGAGAATCACCTAATCCATAAAAGAGAACTACATATTTCCCATGTCTTTAGACCCTTACCAAAACCAAAATTGTTAGAACAAGATCAGATAATCCAGAAAAAGATAACCCTTTATAAAAAGAAAATTTCTTCTTTATCTCCAAAATTTGTCCAACAAAACCCAAAGTTCAACGAGGACCATTCGATAAACAAATTTTCCATAAAAATCTCCAATCTAAGATTGAAACCCAAATATTTTAAATATTTACTCACAGAGTCATCCAAGGTACTAATTAACACTTATCTCTAAATAACATTAGTTTCTCTAAAAGTCTCATATTTAATTGTAATTAACCTAATCACATATCCTCCATGATAGGTTAATAATTTCCATAGATAACCCAAAATCAACTTACTCTTATTTCATAAAATCTTCTAACTAAAAAGAATAAGTCATACTAACAAGGTACTTCACGTAGTCCAGTGGTAGTTGATAAATACCAGTCACACTTTGGTTGTGGGTTCGATTCCCATAGCTTTGTCCGACGCGACGGGTTGTCACACGGTCTGCATGTTGTCCTTTTTATAAAACTCAAAAAATAACCCTAACATGTTTTAACCTCAATAGTTTCCTTATACCTCTCATTTTCATCCAAATTCATTACTATCTCAATATCAAAATTCTTGAAGTCTTATTTCACCACCATAAATAAAATGATTCCCAAAATGAATAACAGTATACCTTGATCATGGCGTCCACTCTGTTTCATAGTCATCTTGTTCACGTAGGTAGAAGTCCCATGCATTACAACAATGATTTAGATTTCCTTCAAAATCATTTGCTTCCTCCATCCAAATACACCTTGTACAACATGGGTCATATGGGTGTTCACAGAAAAATAGTTTTGGAAAATAATCATGTATGACATATAATTCCAAAACATCTGATAAAACATGATTTCTATAAAATAGTCGGACAAAATTTGAGTTAAAACTATCTATTATTGGTCCTTTTAAAATACCATAATTATGTGTTGAGAGAATATATTTTAAAAGAACATATAAATAGGTTGCACAAGGGTCTCCTTCCTCAGCACCATTTTAAAAATCATAATATGCTTCAAATTCTTGTGATAAGTTAAAATATTTTGAGAATACCTTGATAATATTTACCTTTCTTGAAAATATGAGAATATTGTGAAAATATTATTTGTCTAAATACAACCCATGATCCACGATGATAACGAGGTATAGTGGAGGTGTTTGATATCTCAAACAACTACTTGCAAGTGAGTTGTATTCTAGAAAAGTTTCACAATCATCCGAAAATGACTTTGCAATAATTATTGCAAGCAAATCATCAGGAAGAGATAGGAATGTCATTTGAGATAATCCTCCTTCCATTTGTAACTGACTTTCATTGATATGAAAAGTTATAAAACAGTGATTTAACTGAAATAATAGATTGGGACTAACCATATTTCTAACGAAAATTCCTAATCCCTAATGTTGTCTAAACCGACCTCTGATACCACCTATAAGGAACCAGTCTTAAACATTGAATAAAATTGAATTAAATAAATAATTCACATTGATGATCTTTTCAGGTTTAGAGTTTTAGGGCATTATGACATAAATATTACATCTCAAAATATTAAAAAGTATGTACTTCTACCCAGAATCCACATTTTTTTTAAAATAAAAACTCTTGAAAAAAAAAGGGATGTCTAATTCCCTGTTAAAGAGAGCATGGATTATCCATGATCCCATCCTTGACCCTATTCATATTTATTTCCTGTGAAAAACATTTCAAAACATGGTATGAGCATAAAAGGCTTAGAAAGGTTTATAAAAAAGTGAATGAAAACATTTTTTCATAAATACATCAAAACATGAACTCTTTTACTTACCTCATGAAATCATAAGATTTATGAAAGACACATAGAAATCATAAATCATAAAGGTAACGTGTGGCATCCATACCATATATACATTCTAGCTATCATAGCTACATAGGGAGTTAATTTGGAATACACATCATAGTATATTCCCTAAATCTCTTAAGAGAAACATTCACGTTTACCTCCGTCACGTTACCCAATTCATTGGAGATCTATCTCAGGCTCACCCACCCTAGGTTTATCACGGAACCACCCGTATACGTAAATAATTCCCAATAACCATAACATGATCTTAACACATAACATAATCATAACAAGAAGATAACTTTTCCACATTGCAATAATAAAATATCATTTCAAGATATTTAAATAATAAATCCATTCTCAAAATCATTTTCAATACCAAAATACGTAAAAAGAGTATTTGGTATTTATTTTCCCTTTTAAAAACATTCCGACTTGTTATGGAATCCAAAGATCAAATAATACTCACGATGGCGGAAAGATCATTGTCACCAATTACATTAAAGAAACATTCCTTTATTTCGTTTAGTAAAATCATTTGTAGAGAAAATATTCCATTTGAATAGAAGTAAAAGTCAAAGGGTTTTATACATCGTATAAAAGAAAACTAAAAATGCCTCAAGGAAAGAAGATTGAGACGAAGTCCCTTACCTCGTGTCCGACTTGACCATTTCATTCTTTAATCTCCTGAATAATAAACTAAAGTTAATTTATACTTTCTTAAGAACCTTTTTCAAGTTTATTATTCCTTTTATATAACTTATTACCATGTTATAATCATTATGTAATCATTTATGTTAATAACGTTCATTTGGTCGATATTTGGTACTTGAGTCAAAAATGGACTTTTTATAATTACATGTTGTCCACCTGGTAAAAGGTTCATTATATCCAGATTGATATTCATGATTTGGGTATCATATATATCATATTAATCCAGAATGTACATGTATTTATAATAGTACATAACATTTGGAGGTACGAAATGAAATGCATCGTTCATGGAGACGGTAAGTCGTACGTACGCATGAACGCTACTTTCATTTATATTTCTTATTTTAATGGAATTAAAACATAATTATACATAGTTATATTATAATTCCAGTATAATATCATATATAATATCATTAACTCTATCCTTTATACATCCCACATAGGGCATTAACGAGTCATATCACTTTGAGGGGGCGGTAGTCCGCACATCCTCTAATGAGATTATCGTATTTACCCACCATGGAAACCATAAAGGCTTGATATAATTGGGAATTACGGAAGCATAAAGAAATCATAATAATAATATATATCATATATAAATACATTTCCATCATAATGGCCACCATGAGAGGTGGTAATATGTAATTGAACAATCATCGTTTCGTGAGGCGTTAGTTTTCCATCCACAGAAACATTATGTTCTTCATACTTTAAATTGAGGTGTGTGTAAGTGTAGTTAGAATCCATATCATAAAAACATTATAGTATATTTAGTATACTGGTGTTGTTACAAAATAAAGGAAATAAAAATAGTTTAGGGGTTGGATAAGAAAAATAAAAGAAAACAATATAAGAGAAACTTTTACCTTTAATTTTGGTAACTCACATTGGTTTGAACCAAAGGACATCTTGAAGTTCCTTTTTCCTAATTTAAGGCTTCTATAAAGAGGAGAGTGATGTAGGGAGCTTAATTTGGTAAATTTTGGACGATACAAATGGCTTGCGATGTGTGAGGAATTACATAGAAGTGGTGTCTTTTTATAAGGGAGAGGAGGGGCTCTTTAGGAATGAGTGAAAATATTATTTTATAATATAATGATATTCCGTTTCTAATGGCCCAAAAATCATTATGGTCGAATATAAGATGACTCATAATCTAAATAAAATCATCCAATTATAATTGGATATGTTTTGGATAATATTTTAATCATTATAATCTTATTTAATTAAATCATTTATTAATGAGGTAAATACTAAATCACGATTCTGTCAGAAATAATTTAATTTATTTGAGGTCTAAAAATTATAAAAAAAATACCATGATGTAGGAAATCTTTTTATCTTTCCAATTAATATTTATAGTCGAAAATAGGACTTATATAACACCATATAAAAACTAATTACTAAACAATTTTTGTTAATGTCACTTTTGTCTTCACATTAAATTAATTAATCTAAATTGTCATTATCACTCACAAGTGGCTCAATGGGGACCCCAAATCGACCCAAAGATGCCCATGGTCTGAAATGACTCATCCAATAGGATTAGGACACGTTTAAGGGTAATTTTATATTATTATAATATTATTTCATTACTCTTATTTACCTAATTTACCCTTTAACCCCGGTAAATAAAATATTTACTGAAGTAAATATTAAAATTGTATAAAAATAAAAGTTACCTATTTTCACAATTTGAACCTCATGATACAAAATATGGCATCAATTTATCCAAATTCAAATCATAGAAGTGGAAGAAATTAATTTAAAATTAATTCTCGCTGTCAAAACAAAAGGCGTGTTTTTATGAAATATTAACTATCAAAAGATTTAAAGTTGATTATATACAATTTAAATGTGAAATTTCTTCTAATGACCAAAATTAGATTAAATGGTAAAAATATAATCTATTTACTCTTTAAAACCAATAAAATTTTTAATATAACCATGTAAATAAATTATATTAAAACATAGTTTTGAATTAAAATACAATATTTTCACTATTCCTTAAAAAATGAACTTTATCAGAAAAAATACCAAAAAATAACCCTAAGCTATATTTGATATTCCAAATTCAAAAATTATGCCTATTTTAAAAAATTCTAAACATATAAGTTACATTAATTAATTTAATAATTAATTCCCACTATCAGAACAAATAGCATGTTTTTATGAAACTATATATATCAAAAGATTAACACTAGTTTAAGTCCAATTTCAAAGTGAAATTAATTCCAATTACCACTATTTGATTAAATGGTAAAAATATATTCTAATTTCACTTTAAAACCACTTCAGAAGATAATCTATTCATATAAATAAATTATATTAAAAAGAGGTTTTGAATTAAAATACAACATTTTTCACTATTCATTAAAAAATGAACTTTATTGCAAAAATACCAAAAATTTACACATAGTAAATTTTGATGCCCCGATTCGAAAGAAAAATTTTATTTTGTCAAATATAACACATAAAATTATCAAAAAGTGGATTTGAAAGTGGTTTTCCCTCAAAGGCGGTTAATCGACCTTTTAAAGAATATTAGAATGTTTACGCTTAAAATTGTATTCATTCATATTTTTAATCCTATATCATTTATTGTAAAAAGTAAAAAAATTTGACAAACATATATAATAATTTTGTAGTTAGTTCTTTTCATTCCCGCCATTACAACGGCTATGTGTTAACTACCATTTAAAATAAAATTATTTTATTATTAGAGTGCAACGTAATATTTCAAAGGAACTCATTGTTGTGTATTGGGTAAGCCATCAAGCATAGTGTTCCATTTAAATTAATATTAAAATTTTATTCACAAATAGGGATAAATATAAAAATGTCATATTCTTTATCTACCTGGGGTGTTATAATAGATGTAATGTTGTTCTAAGGTGTAGCTAATTCCAGAATGACTCCTTCAATCCCTTCCACAAGCAGGATGTAAAATTTGTGTTATGATCCAGGACAATAATCATTGAAAACCCATGTAGTCACCAAATCTCATCCATGTAGTGTCTTCTCAATCCCTCTACTAATCCCTGATCTCAAATGGGTATGAAGTGGGTTGACCTGGTGAGTTGGTCAAAAATCACCTAGATGTAATCGTGGCCCCTAAATGTACGTGGTATCTCTATCATGAAGTCCAGGGATATACCATCCCACATTCACTACGATACCTCAAGTGGCCAAACTAATTCTATGGTTACATAATTCCTGACCTTCACATTCTCACAATTAAGGCATCGAGATACATACTCTTCAATTGGATTCTTCATCCCTGGCAACCAGTACTGACACTAGAGGGATGAGCACATCATCACCACTCCAGGATGTACCACTAAAGGGGGTGTATGGAACCCCCTCAACACCTCCTCTCGTAGCATCACCCGTACCATGGTGCATCCTATGAAGTGGATGGCATGGTCCCTATATTCATTAAATATTTCACGAGCTTGTCCTGAGGATATCTGAGCACGTCAGGTCTCACAGTCAATGTCCTCAAGCTATGCCTTTATTTCATTCTGTAGAAGTGGTGGAGTGATAGTAATAGATTTGAGTTATGCTACTCTATTTCTATCCATGAAGAATATCTGCAACGTGCCTAGCAACTCTATCTCCCCACTCAACAGTTTTAGACCAGACCACCCACTGAGTGCATCTTCTACTACATTCCCCTTCCTTTGAGTATATACTATCTCAAAAGTCATAGTCCTAAAGGAACTCTATCCATCTTCAATGTGTCGAGTTTATGACCTTCTGTGAGAAGATATACCTGATAATCTTCTGATCAGAGTAAATAGTAAACTGTTCACCCATCATGTTTTTCTTCCGCATCTTCACTACAATGTATACTACTACTATCTATAGGTCATGGGTAACATAGTTCTGTTCATGTGATCTCAACTATCATGATCCGTAGGTGATCACCACTCACTCTTACATCAGGACATAACCTAGTCCATTCCATGATGTGTCGATGTAGACTACATACCCAACACCCTCTTCTGGTTTCCTCAACATGGGGACACTCATCAGTCTCTGCCTTAGCTCCTAAAAACTCTGCTGAAACATCTTCATCCATAATAAAGGATACCCCTTCTTTATCAAGGATAAAAAGTGTGCTACTACCCTTGAAAAGTGAGTCATAAACCACTGATAGTATCTATACAATCCTAGGAAACTCTTCATCTCGGTCACACTCTTTGGTGGTTCACAAGTAAGAACTGCTTCTATCATTTCTAGATCCACTACAACTCTATCCTAAGAGATAATTTTTCACAAGAAGTAGAATCCCCATATCCAAAATTAGGACATAAAGAGTTTTCCATAAATCTTGTGCTGTTGGAGTGTATCCAGAGTTATATGCAAGTGTGTGGTATGCTCCTCCTCCGACACCGAGTATATCAAGATGTCGTCAATGAAGACCAAACTAAGAGATCGAGGTATAGCTAGAAGATACTATTCCTGATCCCCATGAACATTGTTGGAGCATTGGTCATGACGAAATACTTCTCTAAGAACTCGTAATGTACATACCAACATTTGAAGGCTATCTTTGGTATGTCCTAATCTCGTACACTATGTTGGTGATAGACTGATCTGTGGTATATCTTCAAAACACAATGAGATCCCTTCAACTGGTTGAAGAGATCATATATCTTTGGTAGAGGATACATGTCATTCATGGTCACCAGGATCAGGAGCCGATATTACACACTTTGACATAGACTCTGATATGCCTTCCTGTCGGAAAAGATCATGGATTCCCATAGAGAAACAATGGGCCTTACGAACCCCTTTCTCTATAAGGCCTTCCAACTTTCGCCTCCGCTCATGAAGCTCCATGGGAGCCATCTGATATGCTGGTGTAGATATTGGCTTCATCCCAGGGTATAGGTCGATCTGAAGTGTACCTATTTGCGAGTATGTAGTCCCAGAACATCATTAGGGAAGACACCATCATTCTAGTATACCACTACATGATAACACAGACACCGCATGTCTACTGTTCTATGGGTGAGGCTAGCCAACTGATGAGAAATCGGCTGAACCCTTTTCTGGGATAGCTCATCCTGTGATTCAAAGGATTCCTCCTCAACGGTGAAGGTAAACAAGACCCCATCCTCACAGACACACCGTACCTTGTGCATAAAATAGCCGATCTCAACATGGACTGTGGCATCTTGCCTTTTTATAACATAAACATTCATTATATTACACAAAACTGAGGATCATTATGGTTTAGTGTCTTGGAAACCATGAGAATAATACATGAAAACAACATAAAACAGTCTTCTTAAACACATGAAAGGATAATACATAAGTTCATACTAGGTTTATTACTGCATATCATAACCTGGGGACATACATCAAAAGAGAGGGTGAGCAGAAGGCCCAGTAAGGAAACAAGAGAAACATTTTACATGTGAATTTGAGATACTTCAACAATGTCATGAAAAAAAAATTTAAGGCATGAGAAAGAAATCATGAGGCATATCATAATAAAAATAACTTTTTTCATAATTTTAATATGTGGCTACAACATTTAATATTGAAAATCATTTCTTTCACCAAGGTCCATCCCCAAGATGTCATTAAAAATTACCAAGGTTATTCACCAAGGCGTCGTTAAAAAAGTCAAATCTAGAGATTAAGTCTTTACCCAATGCATGGGGGAAATATCAGGGAGAACCCTTTAAATGTCATTATTATCATGTGAGCCACATATATCATCATCAATCATTTCATAAACAACCCATATATCAAAAAAAGAATGGGTTTCATTTCATAATCATAACGTTTAAAAACTTCTTTAAAGACATTATCTTTACGTCACTTTAAACCCATGGAAAGGGAGAGAGGGTGTAATGTATGTAAATCCCATAATTTAAAATATAAACACTTGGTATATATGTGAATACCCCTATATAATAGAGATATTTGAGTATTCACTTAATAAAATAAAAGAACTTTAGAAAAAGAGAGAGACATTTTGAGACGGAAATTCTGCAGCATAACGGCTATGTTACGAGGTTTTAGAAAACATTGAAAAGAGAGGGTACATGGGTCCCCCACTCATAAATGATAGATAAAATAGTAGGGTAACATAATATTAATTATTTAAGAACATGTTAATGAAATTTTAAGGACACACCATTTGAAATGAAAAACATGGAAGGAAGACAGAAATTATATTTCTCTTATCAAAATTCGGCAGCCTAACGACATCACTTAAACTTCAACAAAAATGAATTGATGATATCAAATAGGGTCTAACATAATATGAAAATAATAGTTATGTATGATAGATATAGAGATAATACACCAATATAATAAAAAATAACTTGAAATACTTGACATGAATGTAGAACTTTGAAAAATGGGGAGGGTGAAAGAATCCCTTAAAAATTCGCAGCCTAACGGCGCCACTAAAACATTCTTAAAACGAATTGATGAGAGAAAGGGGGGGTATCTCATCATATGAACATGAAAAGGGAAGTAATATGAATATAGAATAATATCCTCTAACATAAGAACATGGAGCATAAAAGGAATGACATAAAATAGATTACTTGACAAGAAAGAGAGAGGTCGGATCCCTTTCCTTAAACGTAACTCTTAAAACTCAAAGGTTGGGACCTTGAGAGGCTTGAGAGATCCTTGGGAGGACTACATGGGAGGTAAGGAGGCCAGAACATTGTTGATGATGGTTTTCAAGTCGAATGGATGAGATGAGGGCTTGGTATTTATAGAGAAAGTGAGGGGACAAAGCATTAATGGACAAGGGACACCTCATTGGTGGTTTTGGAAAAACCATGGGCTTGCCCATGGTATTTTCCCATGGTATTGGCCACTTGGGACACCTTACACAAAAATTCATCCCCTTTAGTCAACAATCCCATAAAATATCTCATGACATCATCATCACATAGTTATGATGTCATTTAACATACAGAAACCCTAAAACTGCATTTTTACTATTCACTGAAAATTCATCTTTTTCAGTATAATACCAAAAAATAACATAACATAATATCGATGCTTTGTGTTCAAAAATAAATTCCATTTTATAAATATAATTTTCTAAATTTTTTTAATTAAATTTTTAAATAAAAAACACTATTCACCTGAAAAAACTAATACTTGATTAATAATTTATGAAACCGTTATTTATCCATTTTATTGAATCACATTACATAATAAAGGTGTATAAATTAAATTAAAACATTCTTTAAGTGAGATTACTAATCCATTTGGTCGCATTACTAATCCTAAGCACAAAATAACTATTCATAAGTTTCTATTCATCAAAAAGATAGTTGATCTTATTAGACTCCAAATTCCTTACTGAACACTTTTGCAGAAGACCATTTTTTTAAAAATCATTAAACATCATTAATTATTTAAGGTTTACATAAATATTTTAAAATATCCTTTTATCAAAATTCATCAATAAAATACATCATAAAATTATCTGGACATTTGAAAGTTCAAAAACATCACTAAAGGAAGAAATATCAATTTATTCATCCCAAAGGATTACACAAAGAAGCTACGGTCTTGTCACATAGCCCCTTATAACACCGGTATATGACCTAAGTGTAAGGTGTGCAATGGTGAGAGAATATGAGGGGGGGGGGGCTCAGATAACATTGCCCTAGTAGTAATATCTACTAACTTGAACTTCTCCCACAGGCGTTTCCGTTCATGCTTGACACGCTGGAGTTTGGCTTGGGCTTGGTCCAAAGTGAAGCCCAAAGATGCCACCTCCTTCCCAAGATCTGATAAGTGGACTTCATAAGGTTCGAGTCTACTAGACGAAGCCATCGACATCTCTTTCTGCATTAACCATTCACATCTCTATTAAATCGTTAAGAGTATGTTAATATACTATTCAAAAAGTTTGGGTCGTTACATTCTTCCCCCCTTAAGAAATTTTGTTCCTAAAATTTTATACTTGAGGCCTAGTCGAAAAGGTGAGGGTACTTTTGCTTCATTTTTTCCTCAGGCTCCCAAGTCGCTTATTCATATTTATGATTCCTCCACAACAATTTCACAAGGTGGGTAGTCTTTTTTCGTAGAACCTTGTCTCTACGGTCTAAGATCTCCATTGGCTGGTCCTCATAAGAGAGGTCATGTTCCAGTTGTACCACCTCTGGGTTCAGTACATGTGAAGGGTCGGGTATGTACTTCCTCAAGAGAGATACATGGAATCCATCATGAACTTGAGCTAGGTTCGGTGGAAGTGCTAGTCGATAGGCCACTGCTCCTATGCGATCAAGGATTTCATAGGGGCCAATGTACCTGGGGCTGAGCTTCCCTTTATTCCCAAACATCATGACTCTCTTTGTAAAGACCCGTAAAATTCAAGGAAATTTTTTTTTCTTAATTTTCTTTAGAATTTTACAAGAGCGCGGTTTCAGACGGCACCTGATTCCGAGGCCCGGAGTGCCCGGAATTAATTTCCGAAGTTTGGGCTCGGGTACGTTCAGTGAACGAACGAGCGGGAATTCCTAACTTTTGATCCGGTGCTCGGAATTGAAATCCGAGGGAACCGATGAACTCGCAGCGCCGATATTCGCTTAAAGAGACCTTTTCGGGAGTTGCGTTTGTTGCGGGTTGAAAGTTTCGTTTTGGGGTTTTCAGTTAAGTTAAATAAAATTTGTGTAAGACAAATTTATTTTAACTTATTTTAAAACCTATCAAAAGAGGTTGGAAGTGGGACCCACACCCACTTAACCTCCCTTGGGAGGATTAAGTGTGGTGGGGCCCACACGAACCCCCTTTTCTTTTCAAATCCTCCCAACTCCTTTAACCCCCTCTTTATTGTCTTAAGTTACTTAATTTAATTTTGGGGAGTTAAACTCTTTTGAATTTCAAACATTTGAAATTCTTTTGAGTTGTGTGTTAATAAAATAAGATGCAATCTTATTTGTTTAAGGGTTGTCGTTTGTTCCCTTGAGAGCTTTTGAGAGCTCCTCCTCCACCTTCTTCTTCTTGACGAAGAACGTTCATTTTGACGAAGAACGCTCAAACTCCGACGAAGAACGACGCCTCTCTTCTTCGTCCTCGGTGTCAACAAGAGGGAACGCCGCATCCTCCTCGGGCCTTCTTCGTCGGCAAACGAAGATCCGACAACAACGTGTCGCATCGGACGTAATTCTTCGTCAACGGATTTGACGAACGACGACCGCGACGCCCGACTTCCGCGACGCCGTCTTCCGCGGAACGTAGAAGATTCTTTGAATCTCAAACCCGAGGTAGGGGATGTTTTTTATTGATTATTTTTATTCCATTCTTGAATCATGGATTTTAGCATGACTAAACGTGAGCCTTTTGGATATTCTTAGTTATGTTATTATTTAACGTGAGGGGGGTCGGACCGCATGAACACGGCCGAACCCCCCCTCCTTAGTTCTCGTTTTATTCTTGCGGGTGGAAACAAGTGGCGTGGTGCCGTCGCACCACGCGGATGAACATGCCTTTTTCTTTCCGCAACGCCGTCGCGCTACGCCGAGGAGAGTTTTCAAGAACGCGACGCCGTCGCGCCGCGTTGGGAGGATTCATGGCACGGCGAAAGGGGTGCGGTGCCGTCGCACCGTGCCGGACGACGAACACCGCGGCCGGTTCCGGGCCGCGGTGAGACGAGGAGACCGCGGCCGGTTCCGGGCCGCGGCGGAAGGAAAGACCGGCGGCCGGGCCGCCGGCGTCGGGAGTCGAGGGCGGGACCGGAAATTCCGGTCCCGTTTTGTAAAAACCGGCCGGCCAGCGGGCCGGCCGGATGTCATAAAAACCGGGGGATTAAACCCCCGGCCGGTCCTTCAAGACCCCCCTCTTAATGAGGGGGGGGGGCGGTTCATTAAAGGAGGGGGGGGGCAAAGCCCCCCCGGTTTTTGTCCAGCCGGCCCCCATCTGCGGGGGCCGTTTTTAATTCAAGGCACGGCTTAAAGCCGTGCCGTTTTTGTGAAACGCGGGGCTTAGCCCCCGCGTGCCTCCCGCGTGCGCCGCGGCACCCCGCCGCCAGCGCGGCACGCCGCCGCCGCCGCCGCGCGGCCCGCCGCCGCCGCCACGCGGCCCGCCGCCGCCACGCGGCCCGCCGCCGCCACGCGGCCCGCCGCCGCCGCCACGCGGCCGGCCGCCGCCGCCGCCACGCGGCCCGCCGCCGCCGCCACGCGGCCAGCCGCCGCCGCCGTCCGCCGCCGTCCGCCGCCGCCGTCCGCCGCCGCCGGCCGCCGCGCCGACCAGAGGGGGGGGGTCGGGCTGGGTCGGCCCGGACCCGGACCCCCCGTTTCGGACCAGATTCGGTTCTTGGCTTATAACTTGAGCCTCGGACCTCCGAATGACGAACCGTCTGCGGCAACGCGATCCTTGGATCGAGACGGTCGTTTCGGTATATCGCACTCAAGGTTTCGGTTTACTTTGAGTTCGGCCGGGTTGGTTCGTTCACGAAACCAACCGGGCCTTCGGAGCGGAAACGCTCATATCTTGAGCTACGGACGTCCGATTGACGTGCCGTCAGTCGCGTAGTGTTCCTCTTAGTGAGACGGATCTTTTGGCATACTCCGCCCGAGGTTTGGACGCAGGTGGAGTACGGTCGGGTTGGTTTTGCCTTAAAAACCAACCGGGCCCCGGAGACGAAAATGCCAATAACTCTCAGACCGGGCGTCCGATCGACGCGCCGTCCGTTGCGTTGAGTTCCTTTTGACGATACGGAACTTTTGGATACATCAACTTCGGTCTTCGTGACAGTTGATGTATCAGCCTCTCGGCTCGTGGAGCGGACCCTCCGTACGAGCTTGCTGTGTGCGGGAACCCTAGTGCTGGCTGCGACTGTTCTACTGCTACGACTGCTACTGTGACTGCGACGACGACAGTACAGAGATCCTGTGTGGATTTGACGACGACAGTACAGAGATCCTGTGTGGATTTGACGACGACAGTACAGAGATCCTGTGTGGATTTGACGACGACAGTACAGAGATCCTGTGTGGATTTGACGACGACAGTACAGAGATCCTGTGTGGATTTGACGACGACAGTACAGAGATCCTGTGTGGATTTGACGACGACAGTACAGAGATCCTGTGTGGATTTGACGACGACAGTACAGAGATCCTGTGTGGATTTGACGACGACGACTACAGCACTCAGCGATCCTACGTGGATCAGTGCTACAGGTTCTGTGTGAGCCCGATCCTGTGTGGGTCCTTGCGCTCAGCGGTTCTGTGTGAGCCAGCGCCTACAGGTTCTGTGTGAGCCCGATCCTGTGTGGGTCTTCTGCGGGGGTTAGTTACCTATCGATCCTTCGTGGGTCCGACGACTTAGATGGATCAGTGATCATCTTTATCGTCCTTGAAGAAGTATACCTGTGTGAGCTGAATCCTGTTGTCTTCCTGTGTGGATTGTGTTGTGCAATCCTGTGTGGATTATATTTTGCTTTCCTATGTGGAATACGTATACTTTCCTGCGTGGACTGAGTTGTACTTGGGCTCGGAGGTTGGAGTGTATTTTAATTGATGACTTAGGTATATGTATGGGCATATACCTAACCTGTGTCAGTTGTTACTTCGTGTTTGTACTTTGCTTCGTGGTTTATCCTTTGTGGATTTTGAGAGACCTTCAGGGGTCTCGGGGTCCCTACTGAGTAGCTTATACTCACCCCTGCACGGGCTTCGCCCGCACTTCGTTGTGTTGGTTGCAGACGACGGACAGCGTTGACCTTAGCTGAGGCTTGCAGAGCGGGACGGTACCCGGAGGTGGACCACTGGGCGGGACGTGCACGGAGCAGACGGCGGGACCCGTGGAGCAGAAGAGCTACCTGTACCCACCCTTCAGGTGGGATTTCCAGTGGACAGCTCGGAGTAGCGGATTTACTTTTCAGTTGCTGTTTTTCCCTTTTTGAGTTGTACTTTACTTTCAGTTTGGGTTTGTATTCTGGCCCATTTACTTTTCCGCACTTTCAGTCGTACTCTGTTTGCTTAGTGTTTACTTTCCGCTTGTTTACTCTGTGGTGTGTGTTTACTTTTCAAAGGCAATGCCTTCCCTTTTACCGGGAATTACGCCTTGGTGCTAGTCGCCAGCCCCTGGCCTATGGAAGGCGGGCTTGGGGTAGTCACGGCACGGACCCCGAGGGCGGGTCGTGACAAATTGGTATCAGAGGAGTTCGGTTCTACCGCGAACTCTGATCTTTTCTATGTGAAGCAATAATGTTTAGCGTATTGAGTGTGGTTATCAGTCCAGGGAGTCCAGTGTTGGTGCGGCGGCCGACGTATCCGTACACCAGGACCCTGACTTCTGATTTCCGACTTAATGCACGAAAACATTGATTGCGTGTTTGTTTCAAGTTTTCTTTGTGATTACTTGTGTCAGCTCACCGGGTATACTGATCTGCTTTATGAAAGTCTCAAGTTTTCCTTGTGATTACTTGTGCCAGCTCACCAGGTATACTGTTCTAACCGTGGCGCACCTGTTTTCTTTTCAGGATGGCCCCACGACGGCAGCCAGCTAGGGTTCCGAGAGTCGAGCGAGACGACAGCCCACCGAGCGACGAGGCTTCGGTGCAGGGCCCTTTGTCAGCAGTGGCACCGGCGGTAGCTTTACCCGCCGATCCCCCGATGCTTCCAGCAGCAGCCGCTGACGATGCACGTCGCCTCAGCGCACTGCATGAGTTTCAGCACCAGCGACCGCCCAGGTTTCGCGGGGAGACGGATCCCCAGGCAGCAGAGGACTGGCTGGAGGCAGTGGTTCGAGTGTTTAGGCTAGTGAGGACACCAGCAGACCTCATGGTGATCCTCGCTGCGAGCCTACTACACGCAGCAGCAGGACGATGGTGGAGCTTGATGCTCCAGGTGCACGATGAGGCATCTCTTCTTTGGACGGACTTTGAGAGCATCTTCCGCTCGGAGTTCGTCCCAGCCACCCTTCGTGCGGTGCGTATCCAGGAGCTTCTACAGCTGCGGCAGGGCAGCATGACGGTCGCTCAGTACTCGGCGAGATTTACCGATCTCTCGCGCTACTCGACCGACATGGTACGGGACCCATTCTTCAGGGCCCGGACCTTCGAGCAGGGTTTGAGACACGAGATCAGGGCATCGCTGATCTCCCTCAGCATACCGACTCAGACAGGAGTACTGGAGCGGGCCCTTCTGATCGAGAGCTTCCTTGCTGAGTCTACACCAGCACAGCGACCCACCGCAGGGCGGCACGTGGCAGAGTCATCTGCAGCTGGCAGTCGACGAATGACTCAGGGGTCCAGACAGACCAGACCTCAGGGCACTGGCTCAGCAGTGCAGGGCACACAACGTGGGGTCAGTCCTTCGAGTGGAAGACAGTGCTATGCATGCGGCGGGCGAGGCCACATGGCTCGTGACTGCCCGACCCGCCATGCGGAGGAGCAGCAGACGGTTGAGGAACCACCTAGGCAGAGGCAGAGGTTCGACCGTGGCGGTCCGCAGGGAGGAGGCGGACGAGGCAGAGGAGCTGGACGAGCAGCTAGTGGTGGCCGACGCTTTGAGGTTCTACCACCACCACCACCAGGAGGCCCACCCCGACCGCAGGGGAGAGCTCAGCTTCAGGCAGCCGAGGCCTTCGATCATGGAGCTCTGGGAGCCGATGGACAGGAGCAGAACTAGTGGTTACATCCTTTGTACTTCTGGTTCCTTGTTGCTTTTGTGTAGCGTCTTGTATTACGAGCTGCAATAATAAAAGACGCATACCATGTGATGTTTTCGTTCATGTCCTCTATCATAATGTTACTAAGAGGTTCCAGTTTTGGCTGTTGACTTGACCCTCACTTGTGAGACATCTACTGGAGGAGACCCAGTTACCACACACTGATGCCGACAGTGTGACTCAACCCTTGGAGGCGAGAGTAACGGTTGAATCTCTTAGTAGTAGCGTCGAGGCCTTACGACGTCATCCTTAGTATGGATTAGTATCATCCATGTTAGGAATGACTGTTTTAGGCAAAGAATGTGGTTCATCCAGGGGATGAGACCATGTTTCTCTTTTCGGCAAAGAAAAAATCTTGCAGCTCTTGTGGGACCAGAGATGGTCCGGGCCACGTCAAAAGAGGTCCATGTCATCCAGGAGCGGGTCCTACATGGGCGATCGATTCCTCTTGTGCGCAACAGATGGCGGCACGGGAATCTCCAGGAGAGCACATGGGAGCGGGAGGCTCAGATGCGTGCTCAGTATCCTCTTTTGTTTCCCTAGTTTTTGATGTAGCTTTACGGGGACGTAAAGCCCTGAGGTGGGAGTAATGTAAAGACCCGTAAAATTCAAGGAAATTTTTTTTTCTTAATTTTCTTTAGAATTTTACAAGAGCGCGGTTTCAGACGGCACCTGATTCCGAGGCCCGGAGTGCCCGGAATTAATTTCCGAAGTTTGGGCTCGGGTACGTTCAGTGAACGAACGAGCGGGAATTCCTAACTTTTGATCCGGTGCTCGGAATTGAAATCCGAGGGAACCGATGAACTCGCAGCGCCGATATTCGCTTAAAGAGACCTTTTCGGGAGTTGCGTTTGTTGCGGGTTGAAAGTTTCGTTTTGGGGTTTTCAGTTAAGTTAAATAAAATTTGTGTAAGACAAATTTATTTTAACTTATTTTAAAACCTATCAAAAGAGGTTGGAAGTGGGACCCACACCCACTTAACCTCCCTTGGGAGGATTAAGTGTGGTGGGGCCCACACGAACCCCCTTTTCTTTTCAAATCCTCCCAACTCCTTTAACCCCCTCTTTATTGTCTTAAGTTACTTAATTTAATTTTGGGGAGTTAAACTCTTTTGAATTTCAAACATTTGAAATTCTTTTGAGTTGTGTGTTAATAAAATAAGATGCAATCTTATTTGTTTAAGGGTTGTCGTTTGTTCCCTTGAGAGCTTTTGAGAGCTCCTCCTCCACCTTCTTCTTCTTGACGAAGAACGTTCATTTTGACGAAGAACGCTCAAACTCCGACGAAGAACGACGCCTCTCTTCTTCGTCCTCGGTGTCAACAAGAGGGAACGCCGCATCCTCCTTGGGCCTTCTTCGTCGGCAAACGAAGATCCGACAACAACGTGTCGCATCGGACGTAATTCTTCGTCAACGGATTTGACGAACGACGACCGCGACGCCCGACTTCCGCGACGCCGTCTTCCGCGGAACGTAGAAGATTCTTTGAATCTCAAACCCGAGGTAGGGGATGTTTTTTATTGATTATTTTTATTCCATTCTTGAATCATGGATTTTAGCATGACTAAACGTGAGGCTTTTGGATATTCTTAGTTATGTTATTATTTAACGTGAGGGGGGTCGGACCGCATGAACACGGCCGAACCCCCCCTCCTTAGTTCTCGTTTTATTCTTGCGGGTGGAAACAAGTGGCGTGGTGCCGTCGCACCACGCGGATGAACATGCCTTTTTCTTTCCGCAACGCCGTCGCGCTACGCCGAGGAGAGTTTTCAAGAACGCGACGCCGTCGCGCCGCGTTGGGAGGATTCATGGCACGGCGAAAGGGGTGCGGTGCCGTCGCACCGTGCCGGACGACGAACACCGCGGCCGGTTCCGGGCCGCGGTGAGACGAGGAGACCGCGGCCGGTTCCGGGCCGCGGCGGAAGGAAAGACCGGCGGCCGGGCCGCCGGCGTCGGGAGTCGAGGGCGGGACCGGAAATTCCGGTCCCGTTGGTAAAAACCGGCCGGCCAGCGGGCCGGCCGGATGTCATAAAAACCGGGGGATTAAACCCCCGGCCGGTCCTTCAAGACCCCCCTCTTAATGAGGGGGGGGGGGGGGGCGGTTCATTAAAGGAGGGGGGGGGGGGGCAAAGCCCCCCCGGTTTTTGTCCAGCCGGCCCCCATCTGCGGGGGCCGTTTTTAATTCAAGGCACGGCTTAAAGCCGTGCCGTTTTTGTGAAACGCGGGGCTTAGCCCCCGCGTGCCTCCCGCGTGCGCCGCGGCACCCCGCCGCCAGCGCGGCACGCCGCCGCCGCCGCCGCGCGGCCCGCCGCCGCCGCCGCGCGGCCCGCCGCCGCCACGCGGCCCGCCGCCGCCGCCACGCGGCCCGCCGCCGCCGCCGCCACGCGGCCCGCCGCCGCCGCCACGCGGCCAGCCGCCGCCGCCGTCCACCGCCGCCGTCCGCCGCCGCCGGCCGCCGCGCCGACCAGAGGGGGGGGTCGGGCTGGGTCGGCCCGGACCCGGACCCCCCGTTTCGGACCAGATTCGGTTCTTGTCTTATAACTTGAGCCTCGGACCTCCGAATGACGAACCGTCTGCGGCAACGCGATCCTTGGATCGAGACGGTCGTTTCGGTATATCGCACTCAAGGTTTCGGTTTACTTTGAGTTCGGCCGGGTTGGTTCGTTCACGAAACCAACCGGGCCTTCGGAGCGGAAACGCTCATATCTTGAGCTACGGACGTCCGATTGACGTGCCGTCAGTCGCGTAGTGTTCCTCTTAGTGAGACGGATCTTTTGGCATACTCCGCCCGAGGCTTGGACGCAGGTGGAGTACGGTCGGGTTGGTTTTGCCTTAAAAACCAACCGGGCCCCGGAGACGAAAATGCCAATAACTCTCAGACCGGGCGTCCGATCGACGCGCCGTCCGTTGCGTTGAGTTCCTTTTGACGATACGGAACTTTTGGATACATCAACTTCGGTCTTCGTGACAGTTGATGTATCAGCCTCTCGGCTCGTGGAGCGGACCCTCCGTACGAGCTTGCTGTGTGCGGGAACCCTAGTGCTGGCTGCGACTGTTCTACTGCTACGACTGCTACTGTGACTGCGACGACGACAGTACAGAGATCCTGTGTGGATTTGACGACGACAGTACAGAGATCCTGTGTGGATTTGACGACGACAGTACAGAGATCCTGTGTGGATTTGACGACGACAGTACAGAGATCCTGTGTGGATTTGACGACGACAGTACAGAGATCCTGTGTGGATTTGACGACGACAGTACAGAGATCCTGTGTGGATTTGACGACGACAGTACAGAGATCCTGTGTGGATTTGACGACGACAGTACAGAGATCCTGTGTGGATTTGACGACGACAGTACAGAGATCCTGTGTGGATTTGACGACGACAGTACAGAGATCCTGTGTGGATTTGACGACGACAGTACAGAGATCCTGTGTGGATTTGACGACGACGACTACAGCACTCAGCGATCCTACGTGGATCAGTGCTACAGGTTCTGTGTGAGCCCGATCCTGTGTGGGTCCTTGCGCTCAGCGGTTCTGTGTGAGCCAGCGCCTACAGGTTCTGTGTGAGCCCGATCCTGTGTGGGTCTTCTGCGGGGGTTAGTTACCTATCGATCCTTCGTGGGTCCGACGACTTAGATGGATCAGTGATCATCTTTATCGTCCTTGAAGAAGTATACCTGTGTGAGCTGAATCCTGTTGTTTTCCTGTGTGGATTGTGTTGTGCAATCCTGTGTGGATTATATTTTGCTTTCCTATGTGGAATACGTATACTTTCCTGCGTGGACTGAGTTGTACTTGGGCTCGGAGGTTGGAGTGTATTTTAATTGATGACTTAGGTATATGTATGGGCATATACCTAACCTGTGTCAGTTGTTACTTCGTGTTTGTACTTTGCTTCGTGGTTTATCCTTTGTGGATTTTGAGAGACCTTCAGGGGTCTCGGGGTCCCTACTGAGTAGCTTATACTCACCCCTGCACGGGCTTCGCCCGCACTTCGTTGTGTTGGTTGCAGACGACGGACAGCGTTGACCTTAGCTGAGGCTTGCAGAGCGGGACGGTACCCGGAGGTGGACCACTGGGCGGGACGTGCACGGAGCAGACGGCGGGACCCGTGGAGCAGAAGAGCTACCTGTACCCACCCTTCAGGTGGGATTTCCAGTGGACAGCTCAGAGTAGCGGATTTACTTTTCAGTTGCTGTTTTTCCCTTTTTGAGTTGTACTTTACTTTCAGTTTGGGTTTGTATTCTGGCCCATTTACTTTTCCGCACTTTCAGTCGTACTCTGTTTGCTTAGTGTTTACTTTCCGCTTGTTTACTCTGTGGTGTGTGTTTACTTTTCAAAGGCAATGCCTTCCCTTTTACCGGGAATTACGCCTTGGTGCTAGTCGCCAGCCCCTGGCCTATGGAAGGCGGGCTTGGGGTAGTCACGGCACGGACCCCGAGGGCGGGTCGTGACACTCTTCCATGGAGAAATTCTAAGGAAGACTTTGTCGCCAACACCAATCTCCAAGTCCCTTCGACGGTTGTCAGCATAGCTCTTCTTCCGACTCTATGCAGCCTTTATGTGTTGTTGGATGGAATGAACCTGTTCTGTCATCTCTTGCACAAGATCAGGCCCATGAAGCTTTCTCTCACCAGTTTCATCCCAACAAGTAGGAGTTCTACATCGCTTTCCATATAGATCTTCACAATGTGCCATCTGAATACTCGAATGGAAGATGTTGTTATAGGAGAACTCAACTAATGGGAGGTGTGGATCCCATCCCACTTTAAATTCCATTGAGCATAATCTCAACATGTCTTCAAGTGTCTGAATAGTCATTTTAGATTGGCCATCAGTTTGAGGATGATAGGCCGTACTAAAATTCAATTCAAAATTCAGAGCATGTTGAAGACTTCTCCAGAATTTTGATGTGAATCTTGGATCATGATCAGTCATGATGGATACTGGTACCCCATGCAGCCTTACCACTTCCTTTACATATATCTTGTCAAGTTGATCCAGATATAAATCTTACCGAATAAATATAAAATGGTCGGTCTTGGTGAGAAGGTCCACAATAACCCATATCGCATTGTTTCCTTATGATGTTTTCGGGAGACCAGTTACAAAGTCCATAGTGATATTATCCCACTTCCATACTGATATGGGTAGCGGTTGTAATACCCCCTTAAGAAGTTGTCATTCTACCTTTACTTCCTGACACACCAGGAACCTTGTATTGTAATCATCAATCTCCCTCTTCATGTTATCCCACCAATAATGATCACGAAGGTCTCTATACATTTTAGTGCTTCCCGGATGTATAGAGAATGTAGAGCTATGAGCTTCATCCATCAGTTCGTTCTTTATCCCCGGAATAGAAGGAACATATAGTCTTGTATGAAATTTCAATACACCTTCTTTATCAATATTGAAATCAAGGAACTTCCCATCCTTTACAGCCTCAAACTTCTCTTGCAGCAAATGATAATCTTTTTTTGCCTTATTGATCTTCTCTAGTAATGATGGTTGATAAATCATTTGGGATAAGGTTGATGATGTCCCTTCTCTTACAATTCCCATGTCCAGTTTTACAAGATCTTTAATCAAAGGATCTCTTAGGATCCTCATTGTTTCTAGAACAACAGGATCATTCCTGCTTAACGCATCTGTGACTTTTTTTTTCTCTTCCAAGGTGATAATGAATTGAACAATAATTGTCTTTAATAAGCTCCAACCATCTCCTTTGTCTCATGTTCAATTCTTTCTGCGTGAAAATGTACTTTAAACTTTGGTGGTCGGTGTATATATCACATTTCTCCCCATAATGATAGTGCCTCCATATCTTTAGAGCAATAACAAATGTCGCTAGCTCTAGATCATGCGTAGGATAATTCTTCTCATGAATCTTCAACTGTCGAGATGCATAAGAAATTACCTTGTCCTTTTGCATGAGGACGCACCCAATCCCTTTCATAGATGCATCTCTTAAAATAACGAATACTTCTCCGATAGAGGGTAGTTTTAACACAGGTGAAATAACCAATAACTTCTTCAGCTCTTGGAAACTTTCCTCGCATTCCTTTGTCCAGATGAACATAACCCCTTCTCAAGTCAACAGGGTTAGCAGATTAGAAATCCATGAAAAGTTTTTCAAAAACCTCTTATAATATCCTGCTAAACAAAGGAAACTACGAATCTCAGTTACTGTTGTGGGATGAGGCCACTCCTCCACAACCATTGCCTTTTCAGGGTCAACCGAGATTCCTTCATTGGTTATGATTTTCCCCAAGAAAGCCACTTGGTGTAACCAATACTCACACTTGATGAACTTTCCAAAGAGCCTCTCCTTCTACAGAGCTTTCAAAATAACCCTCAAATGATCTTCATGCTCCTCATGACTATTTGAATATATCAAAATATCATCAATAAAAACTTCCACAATCTTATCAAGGTAGTCCTTAAAGACTCTATTCATCAAATCCATGAAAATAGCAGGAGCATTAGTCAAGACGAAGGTCCTAATAGTAAACTCATAATGCCCATAACTTGATCGGAAGGTAGCCTTTGGAATATCTCCCTTCTTCACCCTCAGTTGATGATAACCAGATTGAAGGTCAATCATGTAGAAGAATTGAGCCCCATGAAGTTGGTCAAAAAAATCATCAATTCTTGGAAGAGGGTATCCGTTCTTCACTGTGATCCCGTTCAATTCTCTATAATCAATGCATAGATGCATTGATCCATCCTTCTTCTTCACAATGTGAACTGGTGCTCCCTAAGGAGACACACTCGGTCAGATAAACCCCTTCTCCAACAAGTCTTGGAGTTATTTCTTTAACTCTTCTATCTCCACATTTTCCATTCTATATGGGGTATTTGATATCGGTTGAGACCCTGATATGAGTTCAATGGAGAACTCTATCTCTATTTTTGTGGGAGGACCAGGTAACTCCTCAGGAAATACATCCATGTATTCCTAAACAATTGGAACATCTTATATTTGTATACTCCCTTTTCCTTCTTCATCATCACCGATTAACCCCATAAATAAAGCTATAGGAGGTGCTTCTAGATAGGGATCAGTTCGGGATATCTCTCCTTGGAAAATAATTATATGTCGTTCATTAAAGACTACTGAGATTTCCTTACTTCTACATTTGATCTTAGCATTATACTTTGAGAGCCAGTCCATACCTAGTATAACGTTGAATTCCAACATGGGAATGACTACTAGATTTGCGATAAGATTGTGCTCATTGAAGTAAACACTAGAGTCTCTAAAAATTGTTGATGCATGGATAATCCCACTTGGAGTCCTGACTGACAATTCTACCTCAAGCAGTTCAGGGAATGATTCTATATTCTTTGCAAACTTGGTGGAAATGAAGGAATGCATAGAACCAGAATCAAACAAAGTAATTGCTAGTTTTGAGAGGACAACAAGAGTACCTGTTACCAAGTCGTTCGGAACTTCGACTTCAGTTGTTGTGATAGAAAAATCACAACCTTTCTCCCATTCCATTTGCTAAGGTTGATGGTGATTCCCCTCCACTGCCCTCAGATTTGGACAGTGATTAGAAAAGTTCCCAAGCTGTCCACACTTCAAGCATTTGACTTCGGGTAGGGCCGAAAACATCTTTCCTCTATCTTTAGTGTTGAGGAGTTGAGGCTTCACCTCACTACGACAATTCCGAGCAACATGGCCTCCTCTTCCACACCTGTTGCACTTTCCACTTCCGATCAAGGAGTGCCCCAGATGCTTCTTCCTACATTTATAGCATGTGGTAAGTTGAATTTTCTTTCCACCTATTCCCTGATCAAAAGTCTTCCCTAAACTGGGCTCCAACGATCTCTTCTTGTCATTTGATTTATGATACCATTGTGTCTCACCAAACTCTAGCTCGACTTTCATTGCACTCCGCATGATCTCCTCGTAGCTATCGTAGTCCTGGTTGGCTAGATTCTTCCACAGATGAGGTCTCAGTCCACCGAAAAATCTATCAACCTTCCCACTCGGATCCATGATAAAGCTAGAGGTATATCGTGAAAGTCGGGTGAAGTTCATCTCATAGCTTCCGACAGATTCATTCTCCTTCTGCTCCAGCTCGAGAAACTCTTTCTCCATTCTCGTTCTCCTGGAACGAGGGAAATACTTATTAAAGAAAATTCCCCGGAACTCTTCCCACTCCATAGCTTCCATCTCTCCTCCAGGCTTCGTGTTTTTGACCAGTGACCGCCACTGATCAGCTTCTCCCTCTAGGCGGTAAACAGCAAGGGTGACTTTTTCTTGTTCCGAACAGAGGAGTACAGAAAATATCTTTTCAATGGAGCTTATCCACTGTTCCACAACCAATGGGTCAGTATATCCACTAAATATTAGTGGTCTATGATGCTTGAAGGACTTAATAGAGTGTTGTTCCCTTCATGGTGAGGTCAAACTCTCATCATGATTCAAGTTATTACTCATAACTTGAGTCAGTTTGTTCATCATTCGCATGAATGTTTCTATTCTATCTTCCATCGGAGGGCCGTCAGCACATGGTGCATTTCGGTCACCATTTGTATGGTTCCTTCTATTTCCCGCCATTTTCTAAATGGATAAAACCTTAGTGAGAAACTTATTTCATTTATGAATCTTTTAACTAAGACATCATGCTTAGAAAATTACATTTCTCTATAACTCCTTCATAATGATTCATAAAAAGATTATGATTAACAAAACATATCCACTGGGAGTGTCACAACCAAGAGTTAAGCAAGGCCTGTTATCGTGCACAAATTCCCATTCGAGTCTAGTTCAATGTCGTGTTTTCGGGTTTTACCCTTATGTACATCTGTACCAAAGCCGACTCTACCTGCTCATATCCAGACAGGGATGTATTTGTTTGATAAACCACATACTCATTGCTTACCAAAATACCAGGAAGTTTTCCTATATTTAAACGTTTCAATAGGATTCTTCCTAAAGTTTTTATATCCTAATTTCCACAAATAACTAAACCATCCTTTGATACCAACTGCGGCATCCTGCCTTTTTATAACATAAACTTTCATTATATTACACAAAACTGAGGATCTTTAAGGTTTAGTGTCTTGGAAACCAAGAACATAATACATGAAAACAACATAAAGCATTCTTCTTAAACATTTGAATGGATTCTCCATAAGTTCATCCTAGGTTCATTACTGCATCTCATAACCTGGGACGTACATCAATAGAAAGGGTGAGCAGAAGGCCCAATAATGTAAACAAGAGAAACATTTTACATGTGAACTTGAGATACTTCAACAATGTCATGAAAAAAACATTAAGGCATGATAAAGAAATCATGAGGCATATCATAATAAAAATAACGTATTTTATAACCTGAAGATGTGGCAACAACGTTTAATATTGAAAATCATTTCTTTCACCATGGTCTGTCCCCAAGGTGTCATTAAAAATTACCGAGGTTATTCACGAAGGCATCGTTAATAAAGTCATCTCTAGAGATTAAGTCTTTACCCAATGCATTGGAGCGCCATCAGGGGGCACCCTTGACATATCTTTATTATCATGTGAGCCACATATATAATCATCAATCATTTCATAAACAACCCATATATCAAAAAAAGAATGGGTTTCATTTCATAATCATAACGTTTAAAAATTGCTTTAAAGACATGATCTTTACGTCACTTTAATCCCATGGAAAAGGAGAGCAGGTCTCGTGTATGTAAATACCAGAATTTAAAATAGAACCACTTGGTATATATGTGAATACCCCTATAGAAGAGATAGCTTTGAGTATTCACTTAACAAAATAAATTAACTTTAGAAAAAGAGAGATACATTTTGAGACGGAAATTCTGTAGCATAACAGCTATGTTACGAGGTTTTAGAAAACATTGAAAAGAGAGGGGACATGAGTCACCCACTCATAAATGATCCATAAAAAAGTAGGGGAAGGTAATATGAAGTATTTAAGAACATGGTAATGAAATTTGAAGGACACGCCTTTTGAAATGTAAAACATGGAAGGAAGACAAAGATTAGATTTCTCTTATGAAAATTCGGCAGCCTAACGGCGTCACTTAAAATTCAACAAAAATGAATTGACGATATAAAATAGGGTCTTTCATCATATGAACATAAGAGTTCATTATGATATATGTAGATATCATACCCCAACATGATAAAAAGAAACTTGAAATACTTGACATGAAAGTAGAACTTTGAAAAAATGAGGAGGGTGAAAGAATCCCTTAAAAATTCGGTAGCCTAACGGCACCACTTAAACATTCATAAAACGAATTGATGAGAGAAAGAGGGGGTCTCTCATAATATGAAAATGAAAAGGGAATTAATATGAATATAGAAGAACATCCTCCAACATAAGAACATGGAGCATAAAAAGAATGACATAAAAGAGATTACTTGAAAAGAAAGAGAGAGGTCAGATCCCTTACATTAAAAGTAACTCTTAAAACTCAAAGGATGGGACCTTGAGAGGCTTCAGGGAACCTTGGGAGGACTCATTGGGAGGTAAGGAGACCAGAACATTTTTGAGGATGGTTTTGGAGTCGAATGGATGAGAGGAGGGATTGGTATTTATAGGGAAAGTGAAGGTGACAAGGCATTAATGGCCTAGGGACACCTCATTGGTGGTTTTGGAAAAACCATGGGCTTTCCCATGGTATTTTCCCATGGTATTGGCCACTTGGGACACCTCACACAAACATTTATCCCCTTTAGTCGACCATCCCTTAAAATATCTCATGACATCATCATGACACAATTATGATTTCATTTAATATACCGAAACCTTAAAACTGCATTTTTTACTATTCATTGAAAATTCATCTTTCTCAGAAAAATCCCAAAAAATTCCTTAACATAATATCGATTCTCAGAGTTGAAAAATAAAGTCCATTTTATAAAAAAGTTTAAATATTTTTAATTAAATTTTTAAATAAAAAACACTATTCACCCTAATAAACTAATACTTGATTAATAATTTTGAAATCGTTATTTAACCATTCCATTGAATCACATTACTTAATCAAGGTGTCTAAATTATATTAAAACTTTCGTTAAGTGAGATTACTAAACCATTTGGTCACATTACTAATCCTAAGTGTAAAATCACTATTCATAATTTACGATTCATCAAAAATTAAGTTGATCTTATTAGACTCCAAAATCCTTACTGAACACTTTTGCAGAAGACCATTTTTTGAATATCATTACACATCATTAATTATTTAAGGTTTACATAAATATTTTGAAATATCCTTTTTTTAAAATTCATCAATAAAATACATCCTAAAATTTTCTGGACATTGGAAATTTCATAAACATCACTAAAGGAAGAAATCTCAATTTATTCATCCCAAAAGATTATACAAAGAAGCTACGGTCTAGTCACATAGCCCCCTAAAACACTGACATATGACCTAAGTGTAAGGTGTGCTATGGTGAGAGAATTTGAGGGGGGCTCGGATAACATTTCCCTAGTACTAATCTCTACTAACTTGAACTTCTCCCGCAGGCGTTTCCGTTCAAGCTTGACACACGGTTGTTCGGCTTGGGCATGGTCCAAAGTGAAGCCCAATGATGCCACCTCCTTCCCAAGCACTGATAAGTGGGCATCATAAGGTTCAAAACTACTAGATTAAACCATCGACTCCTCTTTCTGCATTAACCATTAACATATCTATTAAATCGTTAAGATTAAGTTAATATACTATTAAAAAATTTGGGTCGTTACATGGACTATGGATATCCAGTCCATACCCAAGAGGACATCGTAATTCCTCGATGATGCTACTCGGAGATCCCAACCGAAGATCTATTTTCCTAGAGTGAGCTCACACTGCCTGTACCAGTGTGTAATCATAGAATCCTCTACTGTAGGAGTCTCTAATCGCAAGGATCAAGCCAATGGCTCCATCGGAACTCTGAGATCTGAAAGAGTGTTGTGGAAATAAAAGAGTTACTAGAACATGTGTCTATAAGTACTACATCTAGGGTGAAATACACAGAGATCATACCTCTAATAATGTATGGTTCACCGTGGTCATATGTCTCTATTGCCAATTGTTGTGCTCACTCATGTACAACTTCTCCATGTGGAAATGGTGGACCACCTAGTGGTGGTGGCGGTAGAACCTCAAATCATTGCCCACCACCTACTACCCGGCATGCACCTCTGCCACGTCTTCTACCCTGCAGACCTCCTCGCATGAATATTTTCCTCAACCTCGGCAGTCACTCGATTGTCTACTGATCGTCGGTACGGTGGGTCAGCCAGTCCTTCACCATGTGGCCCTGCCCGCCGCACGTGAAGCACACTCTGCCTTGGAGCTGACATACTCTACCTCATGAGCTCTGCACCTCTAACCCTACTTCTCGGGGTCATCCAGAAGATGGTATGGACTGCTTGGACCTTTGTGTCATCTTCCTACTACCTACTGCAGAATAATTGGATACCAGATGTTTGATGTTGTATCTCATACTCGGTGCCTGTTCATATAAGAATCTCTCCACCAACAATGATTGCTCGAGTACTCGAGCCAGTTCTGAGATTTTTAACGATATCATCAATGCTCTGATCTCTCATCAGATACATTTCTCAAAGGTGTAAGAGCTTAAAAACGAGTCTCATACCATGTTAGTGGAGTAGAGTGAGAGGTTAGTGAATCTCACCAAGTATTGGGCTACTGTCAGGACACCCTTCATGAAGTGCAGCAGCTCTGGAATACACATAGATCGTAGTGTCACAAGGACGAACTCTACCCTGAAAAGGCACTCAAAGTCCATCCAGGTGACGGTTAACTCGTTTTGTAATTGGAGTGTTCGGCTCCAACATCTTCCTCCCATGACTATGAAAAGAATAGAATCTGGTATCGCTATCTGCTCTACCGGTGTCCCAACTAGGCAGAAAACTCATGAAACATCATCCAGCCAGTCCTCAACTACATGGTGATCATTTTCACCTCAAAAACTCGGAGGCCTCTGCCGTTGGAACTCATTCAATGTGCTCAATCGGCACGCATTGTCTGCCAGTGGGGCTGGTGGAAACTGCTTCCCAACGGGTGGTGGTGGTGCTCGTGCACCACCTGAAGGTTCTAACATAGTAAGAGGGCCCTGAACCAAAGCCTCGTCACTCGATGGGCCTTCATTTTGTAATCTCTTATAAATCCTGGATGGATGTCTATATGGCGGAATCCTAAAATGAAACAGGTGGACCACAGTCAGTAATTTATACCTAGCAAGAAGACTCAGAAGAGATCAAAAGTAAAACATTTCAAAAACACACATACACAATTAGTGTTTTCGTGCACCGAGATTAAAATCAAAATTCAGGGTCCTTGTTTATGGATATGTCAGCCTCCGCACCAACACTAGACTCCAGGAACTGAGAAACCCACTAAATAACTTAACACTATTGCTCAATTGGAATGATTTAAGTATTATTTCTTTAGTATAAACGACTCCTCTAATACAAATTTTTCACAAACTGTCCCTTAGGGCCCGAGACAAGACTACCCGAGCACGTCTTCCATAGGCCAGAGGTTGGAGAATAGAACTGTAAAGGAGTTTCCCTAAAAAAGGGAAGGCACTACCTTTATACATGTACAAACACTTATTCTAAGACCCCACATGATGTAACTATGAAGTAAAAATGCAGTAGTAAAAGGTCTATACTGAAAGTAAAGGTGGTCGAAATACAAGACCAACATGAAATATACAACAATTGAAAATAGAAAACGGCTCATGATATCATCAACCGATGATCCTACCTGAATGGTAGTCATAACTCATCTCGACAACTCTCTATGTTTACTGTCACCATCATCAACCTTCATGTCCTAGCTCTCCAAGTCATAGTTAAGGATTCATGTCATCAGAAGAAGACACAACAAGGTGTTGGTGAAACCCGTCCAGGGGTGAATAAAAAAATACCTAGTAGGGACTTTGATACCCCTAATAATCTCTTAGAATTATACAAATGAAAACCAAAAAACATGATCTTAATCACAAATTAAAAATCAAAACGCTAAACTCAAAAACTATGTATAACTAAAGTATAGTTGTAGGGAGGACTAGTTGTAAATCCTGATCATCTTATTCTGTTAAGAGGCACTGATGCTGACCATACGTAGTCTAACCCAGATAGGATATATATGTACTGACCCCCGATGACCCACACATGGTTCGATCCGCCCAAGATCGATAGGTACTAACCCTCATTGACCCACACAGGATCCGACCCACCCATGATCGATATGTACTAACCCCTGCAAGACCCACACAGGATCAGTATGTCACTAATCCACAATGGGCCACTCTATGTCTTGTCCTCATTGGGTTTCGCACTTCTGATCTAAATAGGGTTGCTAGAATGTAGATCCACATATGGTCTCTAGAATTCCAATCCAGAGTGGGTCGCTAAAATGATGATATAGTCAGGGTCGCAAGGTGTTGATCCCCACAAGATATATAGGTGATGATCAACACAGGGTATCTTGGTGTGGATCGACACAAGATCACTAGGTGTTGACCCACACAGGATCGCTTGGTCCTATCCTCTGTATGATTTGTCTCCAACCTCCATCTCTTATCAAGCCACTAGATTCCTTCCCAAAACACGATTGATTACAGGAGAAACTGATCCTCAATCCATCAGTCATTTTCCAACTAGCATGAATTCCTATGAAGTAGTTACCCAAATATCTGTCATGTTATAAGGGTTCCAACACAACAGATGGAGTGTCATCCAGACTCTCGGTCTGCAAGTTATTGGTATTTAAGTAACTAGGGCCTAGTTGGATTCGATATCGATCTATCATATCCATACTCTAACATTTTCCAAAACATAGGTGGAGTATCTCAAAACGAACATCTCTCTCCAAGGATAGCATCACCATAGATGGTTGGTCAAACAGATGTCCGGTTCGCATGATATGGCTCTTTAAAGAAAACTGGGCCCAAATGGGTCTGGGTTTGGTACGACCCGGCACAGACCAAACTGTCCTAGAATAGACCGGTTGGGCTGGGCCATAGCGGGCTCAGCTTGCAGGGCCTGAGACTGGCCCGACGTACCCTGGATGGGATGGGTCGCGGTGGCTCGACCCCCTAGGTGCCATGACCCGCATGGGGGTCACATGGTCTACCTCACGAACGGATTAAAGAGCTATTCAGATTTTAAATGGCGGTAGAAGGTGGTTCCTCCTCATTACCCACAAGACTCATAGTGATAAAGTTCTTTTCCTTCACCGTGACTTTGAAGCCGCAACCCGCTCAACGTGACGTGTGACGGCATGCCGCCTCCCACCTCCACGGCCTCCCTTGAGCCAAACACCCATATGTCCCTTAAAGCTTCAAGCAGCGCTGCTCATCCACCGAAGCTAGTGGTTTCCAGTCAACGCCCTCATGTGTTAGCTCCAGTTTTTGGAACTGTCACATTGGTGCAGCACTGGAGGGTCTTTCATGGGCCACCGGGTGAGCTCTGGTTGTCTGTTCTTCCTTCCGAACGTGCCTACGGTCCTCTCGATATATCGATGTTGTTGTGTGTATCTTGGTTTCTACTTTCTGTTGAGATGGATATTTTTCCCCAGAATAACGAAACATAAAAAATGCGACAGAGGGTCCGACCTTTTTTTTGTCCCTCACCCTCTGGGTTTTCCTTATAATAATTGGGAGATTATTCAATTCTACAAGGACAATATTAAATATAAAATAATCCACCTACCCCAAGAATTGTTGAAGGTGTCTTGGTTGTGGCGGGATAATAGTCTTCCATGGATGAAGATGTTTTCATTTTTTTTATCCCATATCAATCCCTCCAATGACCTCCAAGCTTTCGATCCTTATTAGGGGAAGATGTCACATCACATCAGTAGAGGTCCCCCACTTTTTTCTCAAAAAAATCCCTAATCTTCACTTAAATAGACTGAGGTTGAGAGTTTAACGCAACAAAGATCTAATGAGGTCCATTAATAAGTTAATTAATTCATATATCATCTCTCAATATAGTGGTTATAAAAACCAAGGGTCAATCCATTAATGGATTGACAAATCAGTGGCCCTACTGCCATCAACCACTAGAGAAAAATAATATAACTTTGTTAAGTTATTTTATAATTTTTCTTGTAAAGTCAAAAATTTATCTTTTTATATTGACCTACTACGGTCGATAGAAAGCCACCCTTAGGTGAATCACGGTGCTGAGGGTTTCATGGTGCTCTTAGATTCTAATTCTGAGCACTGGTTCAAATGTTATAAAACTCCACCCATACGTTTACAAAATGTCAATTAAAAATATTTCAAAATTTCATTCCAGGCACAACGGGTCTCGGAATCATACACCATCAATTTTCATAGACTCATTATAATCCCAAATAATTTAAATAAAATTACATGGAAATTTTGGATCTTTACAAGCTATGGATTCCAATCATCATGGTTAGTCTGGGCTGACATTCAATACCCTACATTATTAACGGATCTACTAATATGACTTGTCCGTTGATTATGTAACCCAATAAATGACACCTTCTACATCAAAAAATCACAATTTTTAAACATAAAATATTTTTTTTCCTTATTTAGTTTAATTAGTACATTTATCATGTGATCATCAGGATCTTTCTTACTCTTTTAGTATTTAAGAATATCATCTATAAAGATTACTACAAACTGAACAGTGTAATCTATAATGACTCTATTCATTAAATCAAAAAAGATAACAAGGTAATTATAATGTATTAAAGGCAATTTAATATTCATAGTTTTTATCACTTGTTTGTAATATCATCATTGGTATATCCCCTTTTTTATCCTCAATTGATGATATCAATATTAATGTTCAATCTTGAAAAATTATGGAAGTCAAAATAGTTCATCAAAGTAGGCATCAATATTGGGAAGGAGATAATTATTGTTAATGATCACCCTTTTCGAATCCCAATAATAATTGTAGAGTCACAATGATCCATATTTCATTTTAAAAAAATAATAGGTTAACCCAAATATAAAATAGTTGCCTTAATAAATCCCTTTTCAAGGAGTTCATGGTGTTTTATCTTCAATTACTACAACTCTATTGGGGCCATTCTAAAGGGAGTATTCAAAACTAGAGTGAAGCCATGTGTGTGATCAACTCAGAACTCAACATCATATTTCAATGGAAGGATAGGAGATTATTTTGGAAATAAATAAATGAATTACTGGATAATAGGAATATTGTAGATGAAATTTTTCTACCAGACCATTTGAGAAAAAATCCCTTCTTAATGGGAATTATTACCCATACTATGGTTTCAATTTATATCAGATGTTCAAACATATCATCATATTGATAGAAAATCAGAGGATGGTTTGGAATATCAAATGTAACTTACCATCCTAAAAAATTGATGTGGGGTTAATGTAGAACATGACAATATAATATTAAGACTATATATAAATCATTGAAATGATTAATGAAAAGAATTTTTGTAAGCACATTCAAACCAATGTAAATTAGAGAGGAATCGAATACATGATATGAGATCATCTTACAATTATGGATTTTTACATTTAATCCAACATCTAATAGTATGAGTTACATGTTTATTCCATTATAAAATTTCATAGATATAAAATAATGGTTCTATCCAGATTCTAATAAGGCATTATCAGTTCTAGATTGTATTGTATGTTTACCTTTAACTACATCATTATAACACCCATCATTAGAAACAGGGACACATGACATTTCCCCTTGTCCCTCGGCATAAGAGGTTGTTGATATGGATCATCATTATTTGCCATCGGTTTTGGGAAGTGGTTAGCATAATCCCCATTATCCTTAATTTTTAAGAACTGGTGTCTGGGAGTTTCATGTTTTTCACATTTCAATCTATTCTCATAATTTGTTAACTTATTCTCATCACTTTGATAATCAACGTCACGATGACCTTCCCTTCAATAATTAAAACAACTAATATCCTCCATAAGGAAATTTCATCTTTTATTCATCTCATAATTAAATCATAATGAAAATTTAGTATTCTATTCTCTAGGTTTCTTATATCTTCTTTCAAACACTATCATCTTTTTCTTGTCAAAACTATCATTTTGATATATTAGTCCAAACTAAATTACCACATTTATTAAAAATAAAAAAATAACTTCAAATCTACTATGTTTTTTTGGGTAACACCATTTGTAGAAATAATTTTAAGCCACTGAAAGATTAAAAAACATTACATTCTGGTAATATGATAATATCATAAGCATACCTCACATATCATAGAAAATTTTCATCATAGTTACTAACAAATTCATCATCTGATTTTATTTTCCCAAGTAACTCTTAATCTATTTTCATATGAAGAATATAAGGAAAATACTTATCAGAAAATAATTTTTTGAACTCATCCAAATATATGGAATAAATATCGTATTATTGATTCCTATTCTTGATAAGACTCCACACATTATATTATTTATCATGAAGAAAATAATTTCATATTCTATCATATTCATAATTAACATAGTTATTTCATGTTCAATCCATTGATTAAAAAAACCAGAAAGTAATAATCAATAATCGTAGTGCTGAACCACATAATCATGCCTAAATGACCATAAGAACTTCGTTTTTTATTCATTTTTGATAATCCCCCTCTTAGGGTTGAAGGGGAACCCTTATATGGACCATTGGCTTCACAACATTACATGACCTGATGGTCTTAATAGAATTCATTACAGACTATGACCACTTGAAACTGCCCATACCTAGCATCTGCATCATGATATGAACTAAAACATTGCATGTAATTTTCTATATCTATCCAATCATTGTTTCATAGGCCTAGTTCCGATGGAAAATTTCTTACCCTCTCATTTTTTTCAAATCCGTTAGCTATGCTCTGGTGAATATTCTTTGTTCTCAATCCTCTTCTAGAGCATGTTTCATGTATATTCTATCTTCTTTTTATGTACACATCTATTGGCCCAAAGGCCTCAATGTGGACCTAAGGCCTTATGGTGGGCTGAAATCCTTGCTGACCTGAATTCCTGGGTGGCCCAAAGGCCATATTGAATCCCGAACCAATTGGGAAACATGCACCGGTATTCAATTGAGACTATACCAATACAGCGTTTTCTGGGTTTTTACCCCTAGGTAAATCTATTCAAAATTCAAATTTTCTAATAGTATATAGACAGTTATGTATTACTATGAAACCACTTTATCTATCTTTAGAAAAAAAATATAGAAAATTTCCTATACATTGAATCACATTTAGACTAATCATTAAATATATCCATGTGGATCATACTATTGTTTTCTCATCCTTGTCTCCAAAGGATAACTAAACCATTTCAATGATTCCAACTATAATGAACTATGATTTTCAAACATATAAATTATACATTTTTTTCTAGAATACTAATTATATTACATAAATAAACACTAAAAAACCATAATAGGTTCGTGCCTTTGGAAACATGTAAACCTAAAAAACTTGTCTATATGTCACGTACATCATCTACCTATATGCTCTTCATAACTAGAAAAATTATTAGATATAACATACATAATACGTATATTCAAAACCTGGGGAAAAGAAAATATTGAAAAGGATGAGCTCATATTCTAAATAAGGGTAAATAATGGTGATATGTAAACATAAATGTAATATAATGGATTGAAAAAAAGATCCCAACATTTTAATAGCATAAACATAATATCAAATATCATAATCTGTAGCCATCGAATAAATAATTGTAGTTAATAAGACATGTGCCCTAAAGTAATGGAAGAACATGAACAATGATAGGATAAGTCATGGATTTTTTTCAATTATATACAAATAGAAAATGATTTCCATGTTAGTCAATGATCACTTCCAAGACCATCATAGTAGACCATGTCATTCACTGAATTGGGTTCACTACCCAATCCTGCCATGTATTACTGAACCATGTTCACTTACTATTTCTGCTATATCTTATTGAACTGATTTATTTTCCTAATACAACATTGTCATACTAAACCCATATCTCTCTCTACTCCAATATTGTTTGTCTCATTAGATTTAAATCTTTTCTTAGTGAATTGGAGGTTGATATAGGTCCCACCCATCACATAGTGAAATAATTCATATGTTTTCCAAAATATCATATAAATTCTACATATCATAAACAATTATAAAAAATGGGTATAATAAATATTTATACATATCATAACCTAGATAATAAATATAGGTTTCATAATTATTTCATCACATAAAAACCTATTAGGAGAAGTGGGTTTCACAAGAATTTTGTCATAGTAGTACTCGTGGAAGAGAAACAATTTTTTTTAAAATTTATTTCAGAAAAACATAAACCAATTATGAAAATAATATAAATTTCATTATTGGATCATATCCATAGTATCGAATAAGTAGAAACAATATATTCCATCTTGAATAGGAAATAAATTTGAAATATATTTTAAAACATTTATTCAGAAAAATATCATTTCCACTAAAAAATCATTTTTAAAATATAATAAAACCTGATACAAAATACATCTGAATGTAAAATTTTAAAACATATAATAAAATATTTGGTGAAATGGATGGTCATGGCATTATAATATTTTATTCAAATAATACTCATTTTAACTAAGGTTGCTTTCATATTAGTGGTAAAAATCAAATCGTATTTTTTTTCAAAAATGAAATGCTGATTATATTAAAAGAATTTTTTAGAAATTACAAACATGGATATAAATGAACTTTTTAAAATAATAATAGATTAATACAATTTTTTTTAGAAAATATGGGTTTTATGGGAAACATATTTCTTACTAAATAGGGAAATAAAGATGTATTTAAAAAAACATTTTCTTAATAATATTAACTACCAATTAGTGGAAAATTGGGACAATTATGAAAATATATCATTATTATATAGATTTTAAGAAAATTAATGAGACATATTGAGAGGTATGACATGATATTTCATCATTGGAGACTAAATCATAAAAAATCCTGATAAATGATGAGATTGAAGCGTATGATATTTACCGCTTCGGTAACAATGAATCATAATCCCCAAGACAGAAGGGACATGTAATAAAAAATAAAATATCACAATGATGTATAAATTAAAGATATAACATTTAGAATGGGTTGTATATTCCTCTCATAATAAATTATAGGTGCATAACGTATCGTAAATCTCAATGAAGGGATAGGGAGTCAAAATTCCCTTAACTAATGTCTTGAATTCTGTCAAACTCATTCAAACCACATGTATAATAAATATATGTTTATTATACTTATATTAATGAATAGTTTTAATATATATCATATCACATGTTATTTTTTTATGAACATTATTTACTTATTTATTAACAATTCAATGCTAAGGTTTTAGGGTAATAACTACTTTGTTTTTTGTATAAGTTTATATTTGTTATATTTTCTCTTCTATTTATTAAACAATAAATTAATCCCCTACAAATAGATAATAATGATTATTTTCTGTAATATATAAACTATAGTTTTTTTAGCCCATATATATTACATTCAATGTAAATCATTAATGAATCACATCTATTTATGAGGTGGTAGTCCCCCGCACACACGAACACCTTTATCATAATAAAAAAATTAAAATCATGAAGGCATGAGTGACATAACTATTAAAGAATCACAATAAAAAATTAAAAAAATTAAAAAATATATAAAAAGTAAAACCATCATTAGTAATATCCTTTTTATGCATAATTGAAAAAAGGAATGACATATATTCATGAGGTTATAATCTATCACACACAAAATCGATGATTTCAAAACCCATTTGATGGAATTGTGTGTGGTTTTGTTATTAATCATATAATAATAAATTTTAAGTATATTTAATTTATTTATGTTCTTATATAATGATGATATAAACATAATTTGATGGTTTTGAAGAATAAATTAAACAATAATGGTAATTGATGAAAATGACCTCTTCTTTGGGTATCTCCATTTTAATTTTCACCAAATCCATAATTTGTTGAATTTCATTAAATACTAGGGAGATTTATATGAGGGTATGGTAGTGGAGAAGTTATTTTGGATTTATTTTTTCCTGAAAATTCTTCTTGAAGGAGTGAAGATAGAAGGATAAGCGGTTTCCACTTATAAGCGAGGTGGCCGTAAAAAATGTAAAATTTTAACAAATAGAATTATTCCAAAATTTATCATACGGTAAAAGTGAAAAAAATTTCTCAAATGAAAACCTTATAAATTATATTTTTTATATATTTTTAAAAATTGGGTTTTTATAATGTTTTTATAATTTTTAAACATTGTATTATTAGTTTTACCATTATGAAAACTAGTTTTCATCTTAATTGCGATAATTATTTCTAATTTTTTATAAAAATAAATGTGGTAAAATATTATCTTGAAGTTATGAGTCATTATAAATTATTATAATTACTAATATTTATTCCCTTTTAAAAAATTATACTCCCAAAAGTGGAAAATATTGAATTAAAATTAATCACATATACCTGTCGAGAAAGCATGTTTTGGAAGAGAAAATAATAAAAAATTTACAATGTTTTTATATCCAATTTTAATGTGAAATCGATTAAAATTTTATAAATTGAAATTATATATTTACAATTTAATAAATATAAATTTGAACCCAATTTAAAATATAATATATATTTTTATATAAAATAAATGGAAAGGTAGATTTCAATTAAAATGACGTATTTTTTCACTAATCATAAAAAAATTAAACTTTTCTGAATAAACTGAAAAAATACACCCTGATATAAATTTAATATTTTTAAATCATAAATTAATCTTATTTTATCGAAATATGATTCTAGAATTGTCAATTTTTTTAATTAGTGTTCCCAAAATACATAGGAACAATTTTATTGAGAAAATGGTATTTTCTAAACATATAAAACATTACTACTAATTATGTAATTTATTATCTGTATTATTTAAATATATAAAACCACTGTACATAATATTTAAAAATTATTAAATTATAGCAACTTTACTTTGGTTATGACTAGGCAATAAGAGACATGTTTGAGAAAAAATGCCAATAATATGTTGTGGTTCTTTTAAAACTCCGGGCCATGTGTCATGTAATCTACCATACTATTTTGTATAGTGCATGATAAACCATGGTTTCATGTAATGAAATAATTTATTTATGCATCATTTAACTCAATCCATTAAATAAATTTAATTAAACTGAATAAAATTTAAATAATAAAAAATTTGGGCAATAAATTCATGAATTCCTCATAAGTTCTTTTCTCTGTCAAAGTGTATCGTTCTTTGTGATATGAGACCTCCTCCTAGAATTAGTGGGGGAATATTCTATGGTTTCTTGAGGTCAATGCATTTTTTTTCTTATTTTCTATTTTAAGAGATCATTTCATCCTTATGTACAAAGTGTTTAGTGAAAAATAAATCTCTTTATCCTCATTGTTTTTGTGATGCATTAAATTGAAAGAAGAAATGACCCTTCACTTATTCATTCGTGGCGATTCGGTGTCCATAATGTGAAAGAATATTTAATAATTATTGAATTCATACTCTAAAATAGAAATATCAATGATTTTTTTTAAAGATCATTTATTGGAGTTGAGAAAAAAATAAGAATATAATGTGAGGAGAATTTGGTTAGGGCATATGGCTTGAAAGGAATAAGGCTCATCATAAAGGAGTCATAAATTTGTAGATGGATGTTGTTTCAAGATCACAAATAATTGTTGTTTATATTGGTATCCTCCATAAACAATGAGATAAATTTATATCCCTCAGATTGATTTTTGTTAAAGGACCGTCCCATTTCTTTGTTCTAAGGTCAAAGACGAAGTGAATATGTGTAAAAGGGACCCCACAAAAAAAGTGAAATATAACACTAATCATTCATGCATGAACAACTTAATTCAAAGAGGTGATTTAGTTTGAGAAAATAGGGGTACAGTTTTTTTATTCATTATCTACTGGGAATGACCATGCTGACACCCTACTTGAGGAGGACAATGTTGTACTTAGTGATATTTAGCACCGTGTGGATACGAACTAGTGACTAGAGTCTGTAAAAATGAACTCCTTGATCATCCATAACATAGTCTAAAATCATTAATCCTTCCCATGATATACTATCTATAATATAAAAAAATTATCTTCCTTCATAATAAATGGGTGGAGGTGCCTCAATCATGGAATGAAGGTAACAAAGAAACAAATTTTCATTCTTTTAAGAACCCTCATGATGACCGTTTTACTATTCTTTTCTAGCGTGGGATCCTTCCGTAGTGAGTTTGTAGTAATCATTAGAATTTATTCCCCTATTTTACACTGTTTAGATCCTATCAATATTTATTTGACCTTATTTTTTATTCTCTCATATGAAATTTCAATCATTGAATGATTGATAAAAGAAAAACATATTTTTGGATATCATAAAAGTACTTACGAACATGGATTATTATAATATTCTAGAAATTATATTGTTTTAAAATTATACCTATATTGAAAAAATGGAAGAATAAAATTAGATATAAAATCAACATCATGAATGATTCATTTTTAAGAGAATATATAGTCTCTTTATCTAGTATGAAACAACATTTTATAGAATTTTCAACACTTAAAGTGGAATATATAGTAGCGAATGATATTGTGCTGAAGTGTAATGGATTAAAAAAACATACATATTTCATTTTGATTATTATAGATACATCAATAATCTTTTATAATACTAGTGTCTTTTATTTATCATATATCCCATCAAATCACTCCTCGGCTATTAACATAATTGTAATCTGTAAAACCCCAAAATTATAAATGAGTAAATTTTATTCAATAATATCTATGAAATGAAAGAAAAACTATAGAAAATAATATATCATCTTCATAACTTATGATATATTTAATATTTTCAATAAATTAAATATGTTCCATAGCTCTAAATTATTGTAAAACTGATTTTTTTTCCCCGTATGCAACAAATACTTTCGTTGATAAAATTTATTACAAACAATATTGAGTTTCAAGGAAAAATTGTATGTAATTAAAAAATAAAATTTTAATATAAAAAGATAAAATCAAGACACTGAATTTGAGATAATGATTAATATTAACTATATTAAGAGAAAATAAATAAAATGAATTCCTAGGTAGTTAATTAATTAGAAATAAATATATAAACCAATTGAAAATAAATAAAATGTGTTTATACATATATAAGTGTTCTACACTAATAAATTAAATTAACTAATATTAGTAAATTTTATTAATATAATATATATATATTATGTATTTAGTTAGTTTATTTATATATTTATCCAATTTAATCTTTCAACATAAGATAATAATGAATCATATTTTAAACATAAAACCAATATTTTTCTAAAGAAAAATTTTGCTGCCTTTTGATGGGGAATATTCTTTGAAACTAGATTTTATATATTTGATAAATTTTATATGTTAAAAAATCATTTTTGAAATTATAATTTAAAAATTTTCATATGGTGAATTATTGGTATTTTAATAAGATTCATATTTTATTTGTAGTTCAAAATACTGAATTTTAATTGAAAACATCTTTTTGTGTATATAATTTATAGGGTTAAATTATATTTTAAATTGGTTTAAATGATTAAATTGATCAAAAATACATTATTTAATCCAGTTTATTTCATTTTAAACAATTTTTAATTGAATTTTGATACAAAAACATTTTATCATTTTGAATATTTTACATTAAAAAAACTCTTATATATCTCATCTATGGGAATAAATTTAATGTAATTTATGCCACTTCTGTGATTTTAATTTATAAATATGGATTCAATATTTTTAATAATATTAATTTATAATTAATAATAATATAAATAATGGTTTTGAAAAAAATATTAGTAAATGTAATTAAAATTAATTATAATGAATAAAGTAAAATTGAGGTTAATAAGGGAGAAAAACATTTAGTCAAGAGAAAATAACCTTTAAACTTGTTAAAAATTAATTTTATGATAATTATTCAACCATATACTTCCTTTTATGTAAAATGGTTAATAATGTGATCCACATTACGTGGAAAAAAGGATGTTGAATTCCCTATTTCAAAATTTACAAGAATGTCACTCCACCCTAATAAAAAATAACTAACCAATCCAACTTATTAATACATCTCAAGACCATTGGATTTTAAGAAATCTATAAAAATAAGCTGCTAAAATCCCTCCACACATCTGATAAGCACCAAAACTAGGATATATATTTTTCTATAAACCAAAGTGATTTACCCGAATAAGAGGTAACTCTCCTCAACGATCACTTTAAAATCATTTACTTCTCCACCCCTTACATTTCTTTTTTATCTCATGATTATATAATAAGATGAGTTTATTAAATAAATTTAATTTTTTCTATGTTAATATTTCAACATACACTTTCACACCCATCCATAAAATGGGATACACCATCGTCTTTTTTTGTATACGAAACTACTACCTCGCTACCGATGTCATCTGTTCTTCCATTTAATACCCTTTATTGTTTAAAATAATGATGTATTTATAATTCATATATGATATATTTCATATTTATAAATTATTTTTTACCATTTAATTATTATATAACTCATACCTCCAAATAGTCCATTTTGTGGGAATATGATATCATCATTTGTGGACATGTGAATTACTGCATCCTCAAAGCGACGTGATTCATTTACACTAAACATGGAATGTGTAAAATATGATTTTAATTAACATATGTGATATATATGATAAAATATTTACAATTTTATTATAATATAAATATATTTTATTTATTTTTTTCTATTAATATGATAAAAAAATGAGAACAACCTTATTCTATAGGTACAACCTACCGTCTCCATGAATGGTGCATTACATTTCCTATCTCCAAATGTATTGGATTATTATAAATAAATATATATATATATATATATAAGATAATTACATCATGGATTATATTCTAGAGATGATAAAATGATAATTTATATACGAATAAAAAAATTAGAAGTCAAAACATACTCGAAAAACATTGTAATTAACAACTGAAATAAGAATACAAACAAAATATTCATGAATAACAGTTAGTAAGATTTTATAAAAATTTATAATATTAAATTATTTATACCATTATGGTTTTACTATAAGATATTAACTTGTTTTACACCCTTATACATGATGTTATAGGATGTTCCCCCAAAAGGAAATGCAAGGTTAGGGATTTTGTCCAAATTTCATTTCATTGAGTCATACTATAATATCATGAATCTAGATTCTTTTATATGGTTTATATATTACCCAGTGAAATTTAATTTCATGAATAATTCATTATTGATATTATTTTGAGTTTCAATTTTAATTATTTAATATAAATTTATTTGAAATTAATGTTACCAAGTGGTACAGAAATTTCATAACCCAATTAATTTTAAATGGATTATATTACATCCTCATTTTCAATAATATTCTATGAATATGTGTATAATTAATTTCTATAAATATTGATGTATTTCCATTTCTTATATGTGGATTTAAATATCATATGCATAATCAATTCATTGATTAATTCTCACTTCAATGTTATGATAATTTTAGGGATTTATTTCACAATCTCATTCTAATAAACCTGGGGTATGTTGTATTGATACCATAATCCTTCCATAGAATGGTTTTTGATTTATTTATCCATGTATAGTGTTTACATTCACTTCATTTATTAATAGTTGTATTCCCCATGAAATATTCATTTTTTATGATCATTTGACACAAAATTTAACCTAATTATCCATATCATTTACCATAAATATATTAATTCCCTAAACGATATTCTATTTTTATATATGGTAATTACATTAATAGTTATCTGATTATCTAGTGAAATATTGAAAAATATTTATTCTTTATACAATATAGATATTTGATACGGTATATTGTTCACAATTAAATTCATGATTTGAGATATGTGTAATTATTTGGTCATGCACTATACAAGTTGGGAACTAGCTAATTAAATCCCTTCAATGAATCATTAGTCTCAATAGACAAAATTAGTCAGTGATAAAACATTTGATTTTTTTTCCAAGTAGAATATACAGTATTCTACCCATTGATTTGAACAATCTTGAGAACTGGCCTTGACGGTAAAGGTATCACGTTCCTGGGAAATATGACATCTGATATTAATTCATTTTATTTATTTCAGTTATTAATTTCCATGAGATTGTTTTTTTAAATTTTTTGTTGATGAATATATATAACATTTAATTGGTTAAATTTTATTTATTAAGTTATTTTTATTTTCTATAATAATTATTACTTATGTTGTTATCTAAATGGGGTTGATCAAATTATTTACCTTTTTATATTTTACACACACTTCCTTTTTAGTTAATTTATTACATGGAATTGATCTTAATCTATTAAATTCCCATATTGACTATTCTCATTAACTCATTTTTTCGTCCACTCTAAATAACCCAATGTGAGAATTTGAACCCCTATTTCTTTCATTTCCCTAAGAATCCAAGATGTTTACTAAGAATTCTATAAAGGGATATGATAAAATGGAATAAATAGAATAAAAAGTTAATGTTTTAATTATTTGATTCATTTATAATATATTAATCATATATGTATCTAGTTTACCAAGACTATTAAACTATTCGGTCCTTCAGTATTTGATTCCCTATTATCATGCTAATCAACTGGTAGAAGTCATCGACTCTAGGATTCTACGGTCAGGGAGGGATAGTTGGAATCAATGGAGGATTAGTAGAAACCATTATAAATAGATTTAGAATAAAAAATTAGAGAACATAACCTTAATGTAGAATTTCGGGATATGTATTGATGAGAATACAAATATTTTATTGAGATAAATATTATAATGTATTTCATAAATGTATATCAATTTCCGGATACTATAAGTGGATGCGGTTCTAGAAAAAATGTACCTTGTGGTAACAACTCCTAAAATATGTGTTTCACCTGAATCAAGTGTAACTGGGAACGTGACAAAGGTCCTTACTACACACATGGTATGAGACACCCGAGGGATACAATTAGGATAATTGAAATTTTATATCACAACCCATTATGATTTATTTGAATTTATTATGAAAATTAATTAGTTAATACTTAGACCAAGGATGAACCAATTTTGAAATAAAATGGATGAATTATTTTTTTATTGATATTTTATTAAAAACCATAGTTATGAGGATATTTAGTTATTAATATTATTTCCATGATTTCCATAAAATTTATCTTTTTTATTATATCAATATGGTTTTAGAAAAGGATAAATTTTTTTACCAGTGATAACACATCATGTCTAGAAAGACTATGCGACTTGATCCAATTACCGAAGGATGTTAAGGGATTAATGCTAATAACATACCAACATAATATCCTTGTTATGTTTTAGAAATTTTTAGAAAATAAATTTGAAAAATAAAAAATAATAATGATCATGTAGTCTATCTTTGGTTTAAAAATTAATTTACTAACCCTATATACTTTTTATAATTGTTAGATCCAAATGGGATGACATGTTACTCATTTATAGGCATTATGATCCATTAAACATGTATTTTGGTGCTTTATTCATCAAAGTTAGTTTTTGGATATACATTTATTGAAGTGTGGGATGAATTATAATTTGATGAAAAGAAAAAAATGGAATTATTCATATGAAATTTAAATGTGTTATGTAAGAATATTTACTTATATTCTAGGCTAATAAAACAATTCTTCAACAATAGGAAAATTATATTCCTTCCAAAATGTTATAAAAAATATCATTGTTTTGTTTGAACCAATGGTCTTTTAAATCATCCGATATTTTTAGATTTGTGGCCCTCAACATTAAATTCATAATTTTCTTATTTTTGATCGATAACCTCAATAATACCTTATAAATATTAACCAATTTCCTCCAAGACTATATTTTCACATTCCACTGTTGATATACTACATATAATCTTAGTTATATGTTATTACATATGAAATGGTTACTTGTCGTTATTTATTTTAAAGAGGTTAATTAAAAAACTATTATCATATGGGTTTTCCAATAAGGTAATTTTCATATATCGAACCATTGGTTACATGGATAGATTATAAATTATAAGGATGCAAATTATTCCAGGAGGGGAGAATTTAACTCTTAAATAATTCAAGATGTGTAACTTTTATTCAATAACATGAATGAAACACAACACCAAATATAAAAAGGAATATAACCTCAAATTAACATATGGTATATATAATAATAAAAATAAATTTAATTTATTATATATCTTTAAATACATGCAATAATATCTTTTCTTCTATCGCATAAAATTTATAATTTCTTTGATAACTTTCATTACATGCAAGATAATGTTTTATCGAGCAAAAATATATTATTAAAACCTTACTCTTTAATGTAATAATATATAACTAGATTTTAAATTAGAGGTTTAGAATATTATTTACTAACATATGAAAAAATAAATTTACTGTAATCATAGGTTAATAATTATTTAGAAATAAATATAAAAATAAATTGATAATAAAGAAAATGTTTTTATGCTCAAAAAAGTGTTTTATCTTAATAAAATTTATTAATTTAAATTATTTAACAATATTAATGATATACATATATTATATTAAATTTTAATTTTTTTATATTCATCTAATAGATTTTATAATAATATCATAAAAATAAATCAAGTTTCATACATAAAATCTAATATTTTTCTAAATACAATTTTTCTTCATTTGGGTAAAGAGCATTAATTTAAAATAAATTTTGGTTTTTTTATATGTCAAAATAAAAAACATTTTTGATATTAAAATTTCAAAATAAGCATAGGGTAATTTTTTTGTGTTTTTTTGAGAAGATTCATGTTTTGATTAATTGTGAAAATACTAAATTTTATATGAAAACTATTTTTTCATATAAATAATTCATATTGTTAAGTTATATTTTATATTGGATTTAAATATTAATTATTTCTGTTATATATCAATTAATAAAATCTATATTATTTAATAAATTTGAAATTGAAATTGTATATAAATACATTTAATTATTTTGAAAATTATTCTTTAGAAATTCAATTTGTATTCCTCTCTAGGGGATTAATTATAAATTAATTGCATCCACATAGTTGATTATAATTAAGAAAATGGTTTAAATAATTTGAATGAAAATAATATTTAATGCATAATAAGGTAAAAATAGTTTTTTACCAAAAATATTTTTGAAAGTATTTTAAATTAATTATAGTGACTAAGGTAAAATTAAGGTTAATGAAAGACTAAACCAAACAAATAAGGGATAAAATTACCTAGAACGCCACTCCTCCTCCTCTATAAAAAGACACTCACCCATCCTAATTATTATCACCTATCAAGATCATTTAATCAACAATAATCTTAAAAAATAATCTAAAAACATTCATAAACTCATATTCAAAGCCACACATTATTTATAAAGACAACTAATAAAGCATTTTTTTATAAACAAGAAGAAGTTACCCGAATAATTGTTAACTATTTTAAATGGTCACTTTTGTTTCATTTATTTCTCCACCAATTTAATGATTTTTCTATAATGATTATATAAAAGCCTTTGTAGATTTTATATTCTGATATTTTTATATACTAATATTTATATCTATAATTTCTCAAGCATCCATAAAATAGGATAATAAATCATCATTCGTGTGTACAGAAAACTACCACCTTGCAAACCGATGTTGTCCATCGTTCAATTTTCAACAAAACAATATATAAAATAATGATGTATTTATATTTTATATATTATATAGATTTTATTTACAATTAATAAATACATATTTAATTCATATATAACTCATAACATGACTTTTTTATTTATTTTTTAGGAATACGATAACATCATTTGTGGGCGCGTGGACTGCAACCTCCTCGAAGTGATGTCATTCACTCACACTAAAAATAAAATGTTTAAATATTTTTATTAAATTATATATGTAATATATATTAAAAAGTAATTATACTTGAATAATAATATAAATATCTAATAGGAACTGTAAATTATTTTAATATGATAGGAAAATGAAAATGGCATTCATGTGGAAGTACGGCCTACTATCTCTGTGAACAATGACTTTATTTTATTATTTGAAAATATTGTGGTTTATTATTAATATTTATGTACTATATATATATTATAATTAATTAATTATTCAAATCATGGTTATAATGAAATCATGATCGATGTAAGATGAAAAAACAAATTAAAAAATTCTAAAAAACTATGCAATTAAGAATTGAAATAGTGAAAATAATGAATGATTTTTTAAAAATTTGTAATAAGTTATATAAGAAGAAAATTTATGATATTATAAATATGATTTTGTATAAGATATAAATTAATAAAACATTTAATACCCTATAGTAAAGAGGAATGCTCGACTGCGTCTCAATCCTCTAACCTTTGGAAGGTGGTTGCTTCGCGAATCGAATCCATCTCATCTCAGGTTCGTTGTATTATTGGTACAGGCATCATATACTTCTGTCTTGACAACTGGAGCGGCACGATCATCGGATTTCCAGGATGCCCTTCTACGAGCATTACATTCAGGGAGGCGTCCTGCTATCCTTCTTTCATTAACGCTGTTTTGGACCGAGGTCAGCAGGAGATTTTTCATCTTCTCAAACTTTCAACTTATCCCGACAAATGTGTGTTCACTCTGTCCTCTTCAGGGGCTTTCTCCACTAAGGAATACCGATGCACAATTTCATATCCTGATGCAGGTGACCCCTGGAACGATAATCTATGGGATAACCTCATCCCTTCAAATTTCAATTTTCTGGTTTGGAGAGTCCGAAACAGAGCACTCCCCACTGATGAAAACATTAGAAGACATGGCTTGAAAATGGATTCCAGGTGCGTCTGTTGTAAGGGGATGCAGGAGGAGACGTCGAGTCACCTGTTTTTTGAAAGAGAGTGGGCAATGGCATTTTGGTCATTATTTGGTGAATTCTCGGCAATCTCTATTCCACATATGATAGAGGAGACTTTCATGGTCCACTGGATTCATGGCTCGGATGCGGTGAGCTCTGAAAGAAAAGAACAGAACCTTACACTACAGGATGGATGTTGTTGTTTATGGAAAGCACGAAACAAAAACGTTTTCAAAGGTGTGGTGTCATCCGGCCATGAGATTTTCTCCAGAACCCTTTCTATCCTCCCCGACATGAGAAGGGCTATCATGTTTTGTTGGGAGACTCCTACATTGCAACGTATTAAGTGTATATCCAATAACCCAACTGCCTCCACTAATCAGTCTTTAGGCAACTGGGTAAGGTGGCTTCCTCCAGATCGGGGGATGAAACATAATATCGATGGTTCATGAAAATATACAGTAATGACTGGAGGTGGAATAGTATGTGATTTCTCTGGTTCGTTTCTCTTGGCTTTCTCTGCCCAGTTGTGTCATGGTACCTCCCTTTTGGCGGAGGCAAAGATAATGTAAATAGGGCACTCTGTGTGTAGGCAACACAACCTTCATGTCATGGAAGCCAAAACTGACTCCATGATGGTCCACAATTCTATTCATGCCATGGGACCTACTCCTTGGTCGATTGAATATTTCATTCGTAAGTGTCGTTCTCTCCTCAGCACTCATACTAAGTTGTCTTACACTTGGCGGGAAGGCAATAGGGCGACTGACTATTTGGCATCTCTTGAATTTCCTGGTATAGAGTACTTATATTTTCATGACCTCCAGAGCTTGAAACCAATAGGGGTTAACATTCTAAGTGGGGATGCTTTAGGTCTTCTTTATTTTATACCCCCATAGCAACATGTCAATCCGCCCTCCCTCCTTGTGGATTGGGTTGTCGTTCATTTTCTTTCATGTTGTACTCTTTTTATTATATTTAAATTGATGTAGATGATGATGAATAATTAATTAATAATTTTATTTTGAGTTTCATTTTTAATTGTTTCATCTATGGGGATTTTAACTTAATGTTACCAAGTTTTAATAAAATTTCATAACTCATTTCCAGTTTCTTGGGTTAATATAATTCATCATTGTTACTAAAATTCTATGATTATAATAATAATTACATTTTATATATAGTGGTTCATTTACATTTCAAATATTTATATTTATATATTTTCAACTTTATTAATTCATTAACTAATTATCACTTCAACATTAGGATCATTTTAAGGGTTTATTTTACAATCCCATTCTAATCGAGGTTGCATTGTCATGAAATACCATTAGAGGAAATTATATGATAATTATTCAATAAACGCATTTCTTTTCTTCTAATGTAGGTATTCATGTCCTTTTCAAGTAATACTATAGTTTCACATTCTTTGGTACTCAAAATATCTTTGAAAATGGTTTTAAGTAAACTCTTTTTCATTTATCTTTTTGTCAGAGAAATTGATTTCCCCTAAAAACCTTGTTTTCAAATAGGTTATTTAAAATAATTTTTATCCATTCCAAATTGATTTATTAAATATATTTTTACATTTTTTTAGAAAAAATTATTTCAACATAATATTCATATTTTTTAGATAAGATGTTACTTTTCTATCGTTTTTTACATTGTAAAAGAAATGTTCTTGTTACCATGTACATCATGTGAAAAATTACCCACTGTTATTTCTTTGATGCCTTAATTTTATATCTAAACGAATAATTTCCATAGTCATTTTTAAAAAAAATTATTTATATAGAAATGGATTTTCAAAATGTATTTCAAATTTGGAATTATGTTTTCCTTACGATATTTTTTAAACTATATATTTATAGTATTTCTAGTAATCAAAGGCAAAATAGTTTATTTTTACACCACATGTGATATTTTGTATTGATAACATCCTTATTCTTCATCTGGATGGGTTTTTGTTGATTTTTTCAAGAATATTATCAGAATTCTCTCCCTTGAATCATTTTTGTGGCCCCCTTGAAATATTCATATTCCATTTATCATTGGATATTGAATTTCCCCAAATTATCTACATCATTTATCATGAATATGTTTATTTCATAATCCATATATTGTTATTACATACATTAATCACTTTGATAATTATTTGTTTCTCTGTTGAAATGCTGATAAATATGTATTCTTTACTCAATATGGATAAACGATAAGGAACATTGTTCATTAATTAAATAGATTATTCTATATGTGGAGAATGATTTAATAATTAAATATACAGGATGGATACTGGTTAAAAATATCTCAACAATCCATCGATAGTCTCAATAGGAAAAATCAGTTATACACAAACACTTCATGTTTTCTTCCATGAAAAATATATGGGTTTATAAACATCTAATTAAATTTTCCTGAGAATAAGTCTTATTGTTAAAGGTATCATGTTCTTGGGAATCAGGATGTATGAAAATTAAGTATTGCCTTCATTTTATTTAGTATTACTTATGTGATTATTTCTTTGAAATTTTCTATGGATGCATTTCATTCTCATTTAACTGATTAAATGTCATCTATTTCAGTCATTTTCCGTATAATATTAATTATTCCAAATTCAGCTATTTAAGAGGTATTTTTTTCAGTTATTTACCATGTAATATTGTTTGCACACGTACTTTTTAGTTTATTTGTTACATGGGTTGGGTCTTTAGCTATTACGTTTCCCCGTTTACTATTATCAGTGATTCATTTTACCTTATACCACACTTAAAACATACTGATCATTTGATCTCACCCTTATTTTTTCCTTTTCCCCATGAGTCTAACAAATGTACTAAGAATTATATGCAAGCATATGATTTTTATGAATAAATTTGTCTTCAAGAGAAAAAAATTGTTGTTATTAGTGTATAAATTTTTAATGCATGACCCATATATGTATTTGGATTGCCAAAACAATGAAACTCATTAGTCCTTTAGGATCAGATTCATTGTAATCATAACAATTTAATTGTAGTAGACCAAAAATCTAGAATTCTGGGGTTGGGGCCCTACATAATTCACTATTTCATTGGGGATCACATGTATGAAATAGATTAATCTATTGAATTTATCAAAATAGAATATCATCTAAATAATATTTTTACTGACCCTCGTACTTCTAATAGATTTGTATTCATTAATTTTTTCTAAATGTCCAAATTTGATTAATCATTAATATGTATCATGTAACACATTTATCCTAGTATTAAAAACAAATACTACATAAAGGGGATAAATATTTCTAAATTTAAAGATTTATATGTTTTTAAAAAATTATCATTTAAAAAAATTTTATAATTTAATACCTTTTAAAAATATCAATTTCTATCATATTATGCAAACAATCAAACTTCAATCTCAAACATAACATTTTTAAAATATTTCACTCATCATTATAATTTATACAAAAAATTATTATTTTTTTCTAATCTGTTCTTGAACCATCCATAAATGATATAGTTCATGCATCATATGTTGAAGATAAAGTCATGAACGATTAATCTACTTTTGAATTTCATTTAATGCTCCCTTGAATTTATTTGATAATTTTAGTGATGTTTTTTTAAAACTAATAAAAATTGTTAAATTTTTCTTTTATAGGGAGAGTCATTTAAATTTCAAAAGGTAACATTTTTTTAATTTATTCTTCTTATTTCATCTATATTATTTTTTTTAAAATCACAGTGGGGTTAATTTTAAAATGATATGTTCTGAATTTTGTGTTATTATTAGTAACATATTTCAATTCATTAATTTCTAAAGGGATGAATATTTTTAAAAATGGGAAGATTATTTTAATTTTAGTATGATTATAATCCATAGAGGGATATTTTTTATGCATTTTATAGAATAACTCTCCACATATTAATTACTATTTTTTCATAATGGATTTTTGAAATGGGTCATCTTCATTTTAATCTTGTTTTTTAGTCCCTCTTTCAAAAAAATGGGGGAAAACAATATATAAAAAAATAAATATCCTAGGGAAAATTATAATTTTTATAAAAAGATTTATTCCTTAAAGAAAATTGCTTATTTTTTGTTTTAAAAAATGTGGGGGTGGGTATTAATGAGGTTTTCAAATCACAAAATTATTAATTTGTTAAATCTCAATAGAAATTATACAAAAGAAATTAACACATGTTTTTTCCATTATGTAAATTTAAAAATAATGTTAATTTTTTTTTGGAAATTTTGGAACATATAATAATTAAGAAAAATTAATGATTTGATTTTACCATATTAGATTAAATATATTTTATTTATTGGAACTTAGATGTGATCAACCTACCCATCAAAATAAGAAACATGTTATTTCCATTTGATGAAAGTGTTTTTGATACAGTTGTATCTAATCCTATGTTTTTTTTGCATTTGACCAAATGAGTTTCTAATAATGTTGTATAAAATTGAGTTTTACTTCCAAAATCATAATTACATTGAAAAAATTTGAAACTATGAAAATTGATAAGTGTAAAAGGATTTGTTCTTCTTAAATATTTTCAATTTCTTGTTCATAACTATTTTTTCTGTTAGTTTAAATTATCATGATTAGTTATTCAGTTAAGATTTACGATCATGTGATGTTACCCTTACAATTTTCTTAGTTTTTTCATTCAAATAATTCGACATTATGATCAAGTGATTATAAGTATACAAATATATACAAATATATGACTGTTTGAGTAAGGGATGCTGATGAAAATAAGATGGAGCTTAGGAATTTCAAGTTCATGGATGTCAAGTTTATAGATGATGAAAATAGGTAAATCTGAGGGCCTATTCAGATCAGATGATAGACCTTTTGATATGTATAAAATTAGGGATACTTTATGATAGGCTTAAATTCATTTACAATTCAGATTAAGTTTATAGATCAACCCTACAAATTGTTTTTAAAGTGACATATCATTAAATATACTCTAAATTTTTTTATAACTATTTCTCAATGTTTTTTTTGAAGTTCAGATGTTGTATTCCTCCTTGAATTTTAGTTTCTCTAATTTAGATAGTTTATATTTATTCTAATTTCTCTCTTTAATTAGTAACTGAAAATTCCAATATTTTTATTTCTATTATTCAAACTATAATTTAATATTTTAAATATTTTAGTCATTTTGACAATTGATCTCATTGAAAATTTTAAAAAATAACCAATAATTGATTTTATCGGTAGTAAAAACCTCAATTATCATAATACAAGAACAAGATGAAAATTATATTTTTTAAACAATCATTCTCCCCTTATAATATATTTTTCACCATCATTCCCATAAATAGATATTCTTTTTTTACTATTAGTATAATTTTCAATGATACCACCAATGAAAATAAGAAATCACTAGACATATTTATTCTTTTAAATCTGATAAAAATAATTATAATAAATCCTTAAATTTTTCTCATTATGTTCAATTCACTATTTTTTGTTAACATATTTGTTACTATTAATTATTTCATTGAGATATACATCACCTAGGTTAATTTAAAATCATTCAACTATAGTGAATGAGGATTTTACCAAGTGATTAATATCTCAATTTCATGTTTTTGAAGTCATCATGATATCCTGAAAAGGTAAATTAATAATTTGTCCATTGAATAAAATGTTATAAATAATTAATGTTACAATTTTATTTATCCCTGAGTAGAGTTGGTTCAAAATATAATCTGTATTGGGGCCTCGATAAAAATATAATAAGTAAAAAGTTATTTTTTTGAGACGACATGAATGAATTTGTGATGAAATGATTATATATACCGAATGTGATTTTCAATTTCAGAATATATATAATGGTAGGATAATGAATAGGTGTTTATCCCTTGGAGAATGATTAATTTAATTCACTTTTGTGACATTGGGTGTTTTTCATCACATATAGAACAATTTACTGATTTATTCATTTTGGAAAACCTTAAAATTACACTATATATATCCATATTATATATCTATCTAGGGTTGTCAATTTATTATCACGATTAACCCAAGAGAGAGAGATAGGGATGTGAGAGTTCGGATTTAGTTGGTGTTAAATACATCAAATCAAATTATTATAACTGGATCTATGTCGAAACCAATAGTCATATTGATGGTTTAAACAACATTATTAAAGAAATGATGATTTTCCATCAATTATTTAATTTTATGTTGTATTCGTATTCTTTATTAATTTTTTTCATAAATTAATGTATTAATCATTACATTGGTTTGTTATATTAAATGGACCTGATAATTTATTTTTCCCTTAAAACAGTTCTGGATATCATGGGGTTTTATAACTCGTTCCTAGTTAATGAATTCTACATTAATGATTGATATTTGGTACTCATTTTGGCCATCATTCATCCACACTTATAATTTTTGTGTCTTTCCCTGGCTATTTCCCATGTTAGCATTAGTGACTATCAATTTTGTTAGTGGTTATACTGATTTTGAACTATTTTAATGTGTAGTTCACCAAACATAGTGATAGTTTTGGATGGGGTCAGCAAAGGCGGAAAGAGTGTGGAAGAACCACTAATGGTTATTGATCAATGACAAATGGAAATAAGATGGTTTGGACCCTTTGGGTTTGTAGTGTATCGATAATAGAAATATAAGGAATGGACGGATGTCAGAAACATTTTTCAATCCGGAATGGAAAAAAATTACTAATAGAGCCAATAATAAATTAGAAGAAAATTTTTTAGATGTTTCAATTCATATTGGGGTTTGAATAATTAAAATTTGTGATTTTAATGAAGATGATAATGATATGAAATTCAACTGACTATATATAGTGCGATCTGAACATCTTGGTTAGTAATTTTCAATATACAGAGGCTGGGGTTCTATTATATAAAAGTATCAAATGTCATGTAACTAATTCAAACATACCATGTATGGCCATTGGGGATGATTTGAAAGATAAATTATGTTTAGTCTATATTTATATGGTTTTTGATTATATACTACTCGACATGGTGTGTATTAAAGTAAACACTTGTCCATTTAAGAGTGTTTATGAACAATCCATGAATTAATCATCATGGTGTGTTCTAGAGTTCCATACTAGAAGGTATAAGGAATGTATGTACAACCCAGATATAATTCTTTATGGTAATGATAGTTTCAATATATTCATAATGTGACTATATAGAATGTTTTATAATGTACTTGTTGTGTTCTTTTATCCTTTGGTTTTCATTATATATCTTTTTTGATAATATATATTTTGGATTTTGAATGATCCATATTGACCATTTTTCTATAGAGAACATGATTATTGACATATCATGAACATTATAGGTTATATAATGGATTAAATGAGTAGTTTACTACATTTGGATTTATATGGATTACAAAATAATTTTGTAATGATGATTGGGACGATACTAGGTTTAGGAACCCTCCATGTTAGAAAATTTTCATCAATAAGAAGTTCCCTTTAACCAATATCTAGTAGGGATGGTATTTCACAAACTGTGATAGGGATCATCTTATAATTAATTATTTAGGGTTATAATTTAACCCATATTGAAATGGTAAAGGATCACCTACTAGAAGATCTCATATGGTTGGTTTTCTCCCTCATACATGGTTCTACAATCCTCGATCTACAAACTCAGTATTTCATCTATCTATGAGGACATAAATTACTGAGAATGTCTTTTAAATTCTGTATCAATTCCAAACTATTTATGGAATTTGGATCCTAAACTATATAATTTAATGGGATTTATGTTTTTTATGACATGGGTAGATGAATAATTGATTACTCATGTCATATGGATAATACATATAGAGAGGTAATTCATATCGTTATGATCATGATTTAGCAATGGTAAGGCTAACTATCATTGTTTTTAGTGCATTTTTTTTAACATTGGGGTATTATAAGAATTTTTTTTATGATTTTTTAATACTTAGAAGAATGTTGTTTACCTTTGATATGAAATGTGTGGATGGATATAAATTTCTATATTTTTTAAACCTTCCATGATTTTATAATTCTAATTTTCTCATGTTATATGACTATCAAGGATTATTGATGACATGATTAGGGCCTTCTATGAGTCCTTTAAAAATTAGTCGTAGTTCATATATTGATTATTCTTACAAGTTATTCATTTGGTTACTATTATATACTAGTATCATTGAACTATCATGGTGTTTATGTTTACCCACTTTCCATCATCCTAGACAGTTCTCATACCAATAGTTTAGTTTATTTAAGTATTTTTGTTTCTATTAAAGCTTTATAGGTAGGGAAATACGTGCATTAATAATCACAACAACATCGTCCTTTCATAAAAAATGTTGTTTTTCTTAATATAAAACATAGGTTCGAAGATTATCTTGGTATTGATGAATCTGGTGTGTCTTATTTGGGTTAGTTTCTTGATGAAACTTAGTGACATAAGCTGAATTGTGGTGGATCATAGAGGTTAGTGATAATGGTGGGGACCTCTATATCTTGATATTGATCCAAGATTACATAAAATATGGAGGACATTCCCAGTGGTTGGTGTCCTAATGTCTTGTCATGTATAATATCCCTTATTTTTCTTTATTGGATGTATTTTTACATTTTGATTGATTCATGTATTAATTATTATTTACTTTATAATTTATATATCCTTTTACTTCTTTTATATCATGTGTGTTGGATTTTATTTATTTTATGTTATTATTAGATATGGACTTCAATATAAATGATACATTCCAACTCGATGATATTCACAAGTTCATAACACATTCGAGATAATCTTCTGCTGGCACTATCCGCATATTATTGACAGAGGCAAAAACCCATGTGTTGGGTCATGTTAGAATGTTATAAAATGTGATTTCATAAGGATGATATTTGGAGTTTGTATTCATGTGAGGCCCTGTTTAAGATATTAACATAATGGTATTAATGGTTTTCTGAGTTTAGTTATTAGATTAAGGATACCATAATATGTGCAACACCTAATATATACTCTAATATCATGATTGTGAAACAATATATTTTGGCGTAGTGATCCAATCATATCATAAAAAGATATTATGTCTTTTTTTATTTGAATATTCATCACATTACATGAACTCATGCTTGAGGATCAAAATGGTTAAGGCCTTTTTGATATGTGGTACACAATATACTTATTTAGTGAGTGTTCTTCCATTTTTTCCACAATAATATTCCCATATAGTAAAATTTATAATCACAGCAAACATAATACCTTTATTTAAAACCAATGGAAATGGAAAATAAGAAAGGATGAGATTAGATTCTCAGTAAAGGTATCAGAAAAGGATACATAATAATAACATGAACCTAGGGGAATGATAGAATTGTTATAACATTTGAAAACGATAACCTACATATCAATGATCATAAGCTTCAGTTAAGGAAAAAATATTGGCATTTTATAAGACATGAATCATAAGGAATCCAAATATCATGATTCATTAGATAATAAAAATAGAAAAAATACATTGAATTATAGAATACACATAAGCATAGAAAATCATTTCCCTAGTTGTGAATTCTCACCACCAAGGCTATCACAGTGGAAGGTATTCACTTCACAAACCATCATAGTAGTGAACATTCACTCAAAATACTATAATATTATTAATATTCACTCCCAAAATAAAAATTGTGGACAAATTCCGTTACTAAATCAGGATCACACCCAGTTCTTCTCCAATCTATCATATGAGGTAGAATTCTGTACCAAATGCATTAAAAAGGGATTTAAATACCACCAATGACATAATGAAAATAAAGCATAAGTGTTCCAAAATATCATAAAAATTCCACCATATAAAAAACCATGAAAATAAATGTGTATCATAAACATTTAATAATTTTAGAATGTTGAAAATTGAGAGGTTTTGTAGTCATTTTATCATTTCATCCTAGCATAACCCATTAAAAAATGGTATATCTAAATATTTTATAATTGTATAACACATGGAATATATATGGGTATCATAAATATCATTTCATCATAAATATAAACCATGGAGGGAATGAAAAAAAATTGTATCCCTGGATCATATCCCCAGTATAGCATAATTAAGATCAGAGAATGGTATCATAGATGTATACGAGTTTGGAAATATTATTGGGAACTTTTCTTATGTAAAAAAACATTCACTCTTTTAAAAACACTTTCTAATACATAAATCAATATGAATTTAATTTTACTTTAAAACAACCTTGAAATATTACAAAGGAAACAATCAAAAATATTAGAAAACAATCATGTGGAAAATAAAATTTCATTGAAAATCACTTTCTAAAACAAAAAATTATAAAATATTTTGTGAAACATTTCGTTTGAAAATAAATATTGTAAAATTATAAATAATGAATTACAAAATTATTTAATGCTTTCAATGAGGAAAAAATATTTTATTATTTTAAAAACACCTTTTAAAAGATAATTTTTTATTAAAATATTTAAAACTGATAAAAAATTTAAATACTTATAAAATAAGATTAAATGACAATAAGGGTTATAATGGTGGTAAATTCCATAATTTATTTCATATTAAAATAAACATTCCTTACCCATTTATGGTTAAATCCATGTGGGGAATTTTTTAAAAAAGGTAAAAAATATACCCTTACCATATATTTCTAAAATTTAAAACATGTTTAAAAATATATTTAATAAATAAAATTCTGAATACAGAGAACATATTTGATTTTTTTTAGAAAACATGGTTTTTGAATAAAAATGGTTTTCAATCAAAGAGAAAAATAAGGGTGATTTTTTATAAAAATATTCTCCTAAAATCCAAATTAAATAAAGAGATAAATATGAATTGAAAAAATGTGACCTCATTAAATAACTAGAGGATAAAACAATACTTTATTTTATTTAGATATAGATCATAAAATCTCGTCATTTAAAGCATAAACACAAACAATCAAGATAAATGATGAGATTGTATCAAAAAACTCTGACCACATTAGTAACATTTAATTATATCCTCTATGAAAGAAAAAAAATGAATAAAAAATAAACAGTAATGTTAACAAATAAATTAATTCTATTCCATGTAAACTTGTATTTATAGAAAATCAGACAAGAATATTTATTCATAACTCGACATATGTCCCAATGAAAGAATATTGTGATAGAAGTCCCTTAACGCTTGGGTTTTATTTGAACCATAATCCTCTGGGAATAGAATTATAAAATGGATATGTAAATACCCATAATTTTCCTGATAATTTATATAATATACATTAATATAGTGTTTCTATACCATATATAAGAAAGATGTTGGGAATGTGCCATGTATCACACATATATTAAAGTGAGACGGATAATCCCTTATCGCTTTATAAATTTTTTGAATCATAATAGGAATGAAAATAATACCATAAAATAAATAATTAAATATAAATAAATCATTGATATTCATGATATCAACTTTTAATGGGTCAGTATATACCCTATAAAAAATAATTTATTGTGGAATTATCATGTCACCTATAAATAAAGAGTTAATAGAAATCACATACCTTAAGTCTCGACTTCTGTCAAATGCATTTTAATATCCTATATAAAAAAATATATTTTTGTTATAAATATATTAAAGAAAAAAGACCATAATTATTATACCATATTTTATTTATTTATAACTATTTATAGCTATTTAAAAAAATTCCTTGTAAAAATCATGTTTTGGTTTTTAACTTCATTGTTTGTCATGTATGATTTTGATTTGTCAATTTTTTGAACATATTAAACTAATCCTTGTTAAATAATCACTAGAATTTTAACCATTATATATTATCATATACATATTTGGTATATATATTCAACATAACTCTTAAAAGATATATATTCAAATGAAATACCCTGTTCATGGAGATAGTAAGTTGTACATATGTATTGACACTGTCTCCATTTTCATGATCTAAAAAATTAATGAAGGGTAAATGATATATTACCACTATAGAATCATTTATAGGTCATATATATCAGATATTATTATTTAAAACTATCATTATTACCTTCCATGTAATTTTTACTTGAAAAATGAATCACATCACTTTGTGATGTGGCAGTCCACTATATACACAAACGATATTATCGTATCTCCCACAGAATGGAATCTAAGAATCTATATGGGATATCATAATTATATAAGTATAATTATATCACAAATATCATTTTTAAACATTTAAAATATCCTTATATTACTCAATACAACAAAATAAAAAACAAATCAAATCGGTTTAGAAAGTGGTAGTCCACCGTACACACAAATGATTATTTCATAACCAAGTTTATGCACGTGGAGAATGATATGGGTCAATAACATTACATTACAATATCTAATTATATTTAATATACTTATTATATTATATCACAATAAATTTATAACAATTTAATGAGATTGAGGAATAAATAAAATAAATATCTTAATCAGTGATGTTTTCTCTTCTTTAGTCAACTTCTATTGTTTTTCACAAAAAGGATTCATTGGTTGCAATTATGACCAACATAAGGATTATATAATTATAGGATGAATGTAATGATTATATTTAGATATATAAAAGATGACATAATAGGTTTTTAATTTTTGAAATGGATTGAGATAGGGTTACCTTTTATAGGTTATGTGAGTGGCACACTTGTATTTTTTTGAATTGAAAAAGGTGTTAAAATATCTTTCACATGGAATTAAAAATAATTCATTATCAAACTAAGTATATATAATTTTGAAAAAATTCCATAAAATATCTGTTGGATATGTTTTGGTTCTTTTTTACAAATAATATATTTATATTACCCAATTGGTAAAAATATTTTTACATCTACCGCTATATTTAATTTTTACTAATTTTACTATTCATAATGCTAAAAACTTAAGGTAACCATTTAAGACAACATAAATTATTATGATTTTAAATATTTAATAAATTTTATAAAATTATGTCCAAAAAATTGAAAAAAAAAATTAATTTTTAATTAATCCTGTAGTCCTGAAAGGGAATGTGGGTTTCCAATGAAAATATGTTTAGAAGAAAAAACATTTTTTATAAAAAATTAATATCAAACTGATTATATTGAAATAAATAATATTAATTGAAATATAATTGTACTAATCTTTATTCTAATAATATATTTAAACAATTTCTATGATTTTATATTCTTTAAGAGAAATCAAAATTATCAATTAAAAATATTATTTTCAATATTCAGAGAAAAATATATTCTCTAAGAAAATTCTCTAAAATACTTATAATATAAGTTTGAAAATATTATTTCATAATTTTAGTTTGTATTTTATTATAAATTTTATAAATATTAAAAAATTTATTTTTAAAATAATTGATCACAATATGAAAAATATTTTGTTTAGAAAAAGATTATTTTTAAGAGAAAAATGTATTTATTGCTATATCTTGTTTATAATGAACATTAGAATAATTCTAAACTTTTTATTTAGTATATAACATTTTTATTCTTTTAAAATAATTCAAAAAAATGGTTTTTTTTGTTCGAACATGTTTCTGTGCATAGAAATTATTTTTTTGAATAGAAGATTTACTGTATTTTCAAATGGTTTTTTTATTATCATTTATAATTAATTAATTAAGATTATGGTAAATATCTTATTTCAGATTGAAAATAGACCATAAAAAACCATGAAAAATTTTATTGATAAAAATATAATAATTCATGATCAACATTATAACATCATGAGAATAAAATTAAGGAAAAAAATTAATTATGTTATTTTATTATAACAGAAACTATTTTTATGTAACATAACATTATATGATCCATCTATAAAATTAATAGAATTATTTTTGATATCAATGAATTAATAAATTTAAATTTTAATAATATCAATAAGTAATGGTATATGATGAAGATCATTTAATAAATGTAATTCATTATTAACGAACTATTTTGTAAAATGTTGTAAAATTTATAATTAATATAGAATAAATAATTAATTTATCTAAATGAATATGAAAACTTAATTTACATCCATCATGTTTTTATAACTAGTAAGATAATAAGAAAATAAATTTTGCCTAAAAATACATTTCACATAATATTTTTCTAAATTCTATGATTTTTATGAAGAAATTAAATATATTATGGATAAATGGTAAAAATATATATAGTTAATATCAATAGTATATTAACTGTATTTTATTTTTATTTGATATTAACTAATAACAACAATATTTAATATTGTATAAAGTCATTCATCTAATAAGACAGTTTTTCATTATTTTTACATTTCAATTTTAAATGATAAATTCCAATTTTATTTTTAAAAAATAACCTTAATTTTCTGAATCATAATTAAAATATTATGTTATGTTGAATTAATTTATATGTCTCAAACGGTTTTTTTGTATAAATTGTTAAAAATACTGTTTTATCAAATAATCAAAATTTTGTGACACCACCTTTATTTTATTGTGAATAATAAATTAATAAACCATTTTTCATGACCGATGAATAATTTAATAAATAAAATTAAACATTTAAAAAATATTATGTTTAATATTGAAACTCATTTTTGAGTTTTTGTGAAAGAAGTGATATTTTTTATAAATTGATTTTAGGAATGATAAATTTATTATTTTAGAATATTAACAAATAAAATTTAGAAATTTAATATTATAAAATACTTTATATATTTTTAATAATAATATCCAATTTTTGTACAAAGTAAAATTTCTCTTTTTTTAAAAAAAATTATTTTCCATGCCTAAAAATATGTAACCACTGATAAATTAAGTATAGTAATAAAGATAAGATAAAAAAAATGTGGAAAAAATACCCATTACCTTATACCTAATATGTATATATGATAGGTGGTTAAATGGGTAATCATCTATTATACCTTATTTTTCACTTTTGGATCCACTTTCCATTAATCCTAAAATAACTTTTATAAAAGTTAAATGTATTCATAAAATTCCCACCCCGCTAACTTATAAAAGGATGACTCCAACACCCCACTTATACACACACCAAAAGACTTTTTTCTGAAATAAATTTTTCATATATATATCTCCAACCATTTATACCAAGATCAAGATGTTTTTATTTAACATAAAACCATTCTAAAGTGTCTTTAAGAGTTCCACTAAAATCTATATTATGAAATCCAAATCACATTTTTAATTTTAATTATTTTAATTATTCTTTTAACACTTAAAAATTTATTAAACCAATTTTAAAATAATTAAATCACTATTTTAATTATTCATTAATGTTATTATTATTAGAAAATATAAATTTTATTTCATCATCCTGAATATTTTAAAAATGAAAACATTTGTCATGTTACAAGTACACTACCACCTCAAAAAACAAATTATATATTTTTTATCACTACCCTATATGGATGGTAATAAAATATATTTTATGAATAAGTATGATATTATGTATATATATATATTATTATTATTGTTTTATAATTATGGAACAATAATTAACAACCATTATAATGTAATAAGTTCATAAAGACAAATTTCTAAAAACTAGTTTTTCATTGATCAAGGTATTACTAACCTTGAAAAATATTCACATAAATTTAACTTGAGGTTTAATAAATCATGGATACCGTCATGACCCATCCTCGGGGCTCATGCCGTGACTACCTCAAGCCCGCCTTCTATAGGCCAGGGGCTGGCGACTAGTACCAAAGGCGTGAATCCCGATATCTGAGAAGGCATTGCCTTTGTAAAAGTAAACAAAACACTACAGAGTACAAGCGGAAGCAAAACACTAAGTACAAAAGAAGGTGATGAAAAGTAAATGGGCCAGAATACAAAGCCAAATGAAAGTACAACGACAACTGAACAAAGTACAATAGAAAAAGAAAACAACTGTAAGAAAGGAAGCAGCTCCTGGGTCGTCCTCCTTGGATCCTACCTGAAGGGTAGGTACAGATGGCACAGCTCCTGGATCGTCCACCAAAGATCCTACCTGAACGGTAGGTATAGATAGCCTCCACAACGCTCTCACCTGTCAACCTCCTCTGTGTGTCGTCTTGCCATGAAGTCCACCTCCGGGTACTGACTCGTCGTGTAGTCCACCTCTGGGTACTGACACGTCGTGTAGTCCACCTCCGGGTACCGTCCAGTCCTCGAACACTCGGCCTCCGTCAGCACTGTCCTTCGTATGCAACCAAAACAACAAGGTGCGGGCATAGTCCGTGTAGGGATGAGTAGAACGATACTCAGTAGGGACCCCGAGTCCCTCATGGTCTCACTAAAACCAACAAGGATAACCACAAATATTATCTCCACAGACAACCTCTACTTAGGTATATGCCCATACATATACCTAAGTTATCAAGTAACCCATCTCAATCATGAGGAAACACAAGGATTATGAAATCAACGGATAACCACTACCCAGGTATATGCCCATACATATAACTAAGTTATCAAGTAACACATCTCAATCATGAGGAAACACAAGGTCAGAGACTTAGCTCAAACCAGGATTTTCATTATCAAAACCGTAACTGTTGAAGAGCTCCATCTCTGAAGTGTGCAGTGGTCCTGTCACGACTCCGATGTACTGCTCAATAACCTAACACTGCTGAGGTACTCCTCCTGTCGAGTACCGCGGGTCTGCGGCCAACTATCGGGCGCTCCGTACACTGTGGGTCTGTCGACAAATACCGGGCGCTCCCCCTAATAGCCTACAGAGGTACTCCTCTTGTCGAGTACTGCAGGTCTGCGGCCAACTACCGGGCACTCCGTCCGCCATGGGTCTGTCGCCAAATACCGGGCACTCCATCCACTGGGCTAGTCGACTCACTCCAAGTCAAGTCAGTCAAGCAGTCGTCAGGTCTCAGCCGACTACAAGATCTCTGTACTCAGTACGCTCGTCTCTGGGAGGGTCCGCTCCACGAGCTACAGGTCAATACTCCAAGTATCACAAAGTCCCAGGAAGAAGTATCTCAAAGGACTGCCTCGCTATATGGGTCTCAACGCAATAGACGGCGCGTCAATCGGACGCCCGGTCTGTGAGTTACTAGCCTTTTCGTCCCAGGGGCCCGATTGGTTTCGAGTGCGAGCCAACCCAGCCGTAACTCAACTGTACCCCGAACTCACATAGGGTATACTCAAAGGGACCGTTTCTCCACGCGATCACCAACACCGCTGACGGTACGTCAAACGGACGTCCAGTTTGAAAGATAACAGCTTTTCCGTTCCAAGGGCCCGGTTGGATTTCGGGTACAATCCAACCCGACCACAATCCAACTGCATCCAAAATTCGGGCGAAGTATTCCAAAAGTTCCGTCTTATCAAGAGGAAATCAACGAGACAGACAACGTGTCAATCGGACGCCCGGTCTGTGAGTTATTGGCTTTTTCGTTCCAGGGGCCCAGTTGGTTTTGTGAGCGAACCAACCCGAACGCACTCCATCGGCATCCAAACCTTGAGCGGAGTAAACCAAAAGATCCGTCTCACTTAGAGGAATCCAACAAAGTTGATGGCACGTCATTCGGACATCCAGAGCTCAAGATATAAGCGTTTCCGCTCCGAGGGCCCGGTTGGTTTCGTATCTGAACCAACCCGGCTGAACCCAAAGTATTCCTAAACCTTGAGTGCGATATACCGAAACGACCGTCTCGTTCCAAGGATCGCTACGCAACTGATGGTGTGTCGATCGGATGTCCGTAGCCCAAGATATGGGAAAAATACCAAAGAGTGTCTGAAAACGGGGGGGTCCGGGCCCAGTCCAACCCGGCTGGACCCGGCCCAGCCCGGCCCGGCCGGCCACGCGGCCGAGCGACGCGAGGGGCGTGCTTCCCCCGTGTGAGATCACTACGGCCCCCACGGGGGGCCGCCCTTGGACAGCGGACGCGGCTTTGCCGTGTCTTGTGTGCGCCGGACCCGCGCAGCTGTGGGTCCGCTGGGGCCGCTGCCGCCGTGGCTTCAGCCGCCGCGGCTCTGTCCGGTGGCGCACCGCCGCGCCGGTGGCCCGTGCCGCTGACCGTTTCCGAGGGCCACCGGAGTTGCTCCGGTGGTCCGATTCCACTTCATTCTGCGCCATGGCTCCTCCCGGGTTTCGTTCTTCACTGCGGAATCAACAGATCGTCTCTGCGGCATGTTATGTCGTCGCCCGTCAATCCGCGCATCAACGAAGAACTGTAGAGGGTTTTCGGGCCGTGTTTGTTTGGCCTGCACCCTCCGCGTTAGATGATAACAAACGGGAAGATAATCAACACATGGAAAACATACCAATATACAATTTTAATAAATTAAAATTGCACTTTGATCCCGGGCTCTTTTTTTTAGAAGAAAACAACTACGGGAATAAAAATTTATTTCCAAATAAAATCCCTACGGATTTCCTGCAATCAAGAATACCCATCCCACAACAAAACTTCCCACGGATCAACTTAATATTGAGTTGATCCACGTTCTTTATTTTCAAAAGGAAACATCTGAGGAAAAAGGGTTTTATTATTCTCAATTAAATACCCTACCTCGCCGTAGTCGTCGAGCGTGCGTTCTTTGCGGAATTGACCGTCGCGGATGAAAAGGATTGTCGCGTCGTGGAAGGGTGTCGCGTCATCGCGGAAGGGTGTCGCATTGATGATCTCCGAGGATTAAGAACATACAGATTTATTTTTAATAATTAAATCCATGTTGAATTTATAATCCACAAAGTAATTTAATAGATTCGTAAACTCATACCTCAAACGGATGTTCCAATATTTGATGCAGAAGAAGGAACGTCGCAGAAGAACGTCGTGGGAGGGGAGTCGTCGGCATCACGTCGTCGATCTCTGGGGGTTTGGCGTTCTTCATCGCCCTTCGTCGGAGGTCGGCGTTCTTCGCGTTCTTCACATTCTTCACGAAGAAGGATGACTATCTTTAGAGATTCTTCAAAGGTTAACACAACAACCATATAATAAAATAAGTCCTCATCTTATTTTATTATCAACTAAAGAATTTGAAAAACAAAGGTATGTAACAAACAATTAATTCAAAGAATTAATTGTAAAACATAACATTCCAATTAAATAGAGGCATTAAGAAATTAAGGAAACGCATCGGTTGACTTCGTTTAATAGGGGGTGCGGGTGCGTTACATAAGAAGAAAAGAAACGATGGGGCTCGTGTGGGCCCCACCTCACAAATATCCTACTAAGTGGGTAGGATATTTTGAATTGCACCCTATCCGCTTCAACCCAGCTTAAGAAGCATAAAGTGGTCTTTAAGCGGCTTTAAGTGAAATAAAATAAAATTGTTTTACAACTTTATTTTATTTCATAACTTAAACCGCAAAAAAAATAAAAACTACAAACGAGCAAACGCAACTCCGGAAGACGCGTTTCTAAGTAAGTACCGGTGCTGTGATTCCATCGGTGCCCTAGGAATTTGATTCCGAGCACCGGTTCAAAAGATATAAATTTCCGCTCGTTCGTTCACTGAATGTACCTGAGCCAAACTTCGGAAAATGATTTCGGGCACACCGGGCCTCAGAATCAGGTGCCGTCAAAAACTGACTTCTTGTAAAATTTCAAAAAAAAATTAAGAAAAAAAATTTCCTTGAAATTTACGGGTCTTTACATTACTCCCACCACAGGGCTTTACGTCCTCGTAAAGCTTTAACATAAACTAGGGATACAAAAGCGGTATTGAGCACACATCTGAGCCTTCCGCTCCCAGGTGCTCACCCGGAGGTTCCCATACTGCCAGAGAAAGTGCACCCGAGGAATCGATCGTCCTCGTAGGATCCACTCTTGTCGATCCTCGATCCCTACTGGAACCCCTGTGAAAGACACCCCATCGCCATCATCCAGCTCCTCATGGCCGATGATATGCGAAGGGTCGAGCATGTATCTCGTCAATTGAGATACGTGGAAGTCAGCGTGCACTTGGTGCAACTGAGGCGGATGGGTCAAGTGGTAAACCACCTCGCCTACCCAGCTGAGGACCTAGAAAGGTCCATTCAACCTCAGAGATAACTTGCCGCCTTGGCCACATCTCCGTAAACCTCGTCGAGGTGAGACCCATATAAGGACGTGGTCACCATCCTCAAACTCTGGTGGTCTCTGCCTCTTGGATGACCCGGACCTACTCCGTCGTGGCCTGGACCATCTCCGGTCCCACAAGTGCTGCTAAGATTTATTCTTTTCCGATAAGAGAAATCTGGTCTCATCCCCTGGATGAACCACTTCCTTTGCCTAATACAGTCAATCCCGACATGGATGATAATAATCCATACCAAGGACGACGTCATAAGGCCTCAATGTAACTACCAAGATATCCAACTGTCACTCTCACCTCCAAGGGTCGAGTCACACTGTCGGCATCAGTGTGAGGTCACTAGGTCTCCCCCAGTAAAAATATCCAACGTTAGGGTCAAGTCAACAGTTTTAACCGGGACCACTCAGTATCAACCAAATAAAAGGATAGGAAAGAAAACATCACAAAGATAAGTGTCTTTTTATTATTGCATCTCACAGTACAAAGACACAAAGCAACTACAAACAAACATCAACAAAACTAGAAGAAACAAGATCAATAGCCTCCAGGTCTGGAGCTAGTCCCTCTCCTGTCCATCTACTTCTGGAGCTCCATGACCATAGGCATCAGCCGCCTGAAGCTGCGCTCCCCCATGTCCTCCTATCCCCTATGGTCTGCCCTGATCGAACCTCTGCCTCTGGCTGGGATGTTCTTCATTTAACTACTGGTCATCTGCATGGCGGGTCGGACAGTCACGTGCCATGTGACCAATTCCGCCGTAGGAGTAACACTGTCCACTCTCGGCACGTCTGGCTCTGACTCCACCCCGGTTTCCCCGCACAACTAAACCTGAGTCGTGCAGTCGGCCAACGGTAGGTCTGGTCCTCTTGGACCTCTACGTCATTTGTCTACTGCCTGCTGCAGAAGACTTTACCTTATGCCGGTTAGTGGTGGGTCCTGCTGCTGGAGACTGCTCAGCAAGGAAACTATCCCCTAAGAGGGCTCTCTCTAACACCCCTGTTTGCATCGGAATGCTGTGAGAAACAACAGAAGATCAAATATCTCGCTTGAGCCCCTGATCAAAGTATTAGGCCCTAAAGAACAGGTCTTGTACCATATCTGTTGAGTAGCGCGAGGGGTCTGTAAACCTCGCTGAATAATGTGCCACTGTCATGCTGCCCTGCCGCAGGTGAGGTAGGTCCTGTATACGCACTGCTCAACGGGTGGCTGGTACAAACTCTTCCTGGAACAAGCTCTCAAAGACTGCCCAAAGAAGTGTCGCCTCATCATGCATCTGGAGAATCAGGCTCCACCATCTTCCTGCTCTTGTCTGAAGAAGGCTAGCAGCAAGGATCACCATGATGTCTTCTGGCGTCCCCACTAGCCTGAAAACTCTCACCAGAGCCTCCAGCCAATCCTCAGCCGCCTGCGGGTCCGTCCCTCCCTAGAACCTGGGTGGCCTTTGGCGTTGGAACTCGTGCAGTGCGCTCAAGCGATGTGCACCCTCTGCTGCTGGGGTTGGTGCCATCGGTGGCCCGACGGGTAGTAGTACCGCTGGTTCCTCCGTTGGTGCCTCAACTGGGATAGGGCCATGTACTGAGGCCTCGTCGCTCGACAAGCTGTCAGTACGTACAACTCTCGGGGCTCTAGCTGGTCGACCGCGGGGAGGCATCTTGAAAGAAACAAAGTGACACGGTCAAACAATTTACCTGGTGAGCTGACCTGGTTTGAGTTGACTTTTAAAACATATGGAATCACAAACGCAAATAGTGTTTTCATGAACAAAGTCAGAAATCAGTTGTCAGGGTCGGGGTGTATGGATACGTCGGCCGCCCGCACCAACACTGGACTCCCTGAAGTGAAAAACACACTCGGTACCCTTAACACTATTGCTTCACAGAATGAATAAAAATCAGAGTTATAAGTTCTGCGGTTGAACCGAACTTCTCTGATACCAATTTGTCACGACCCGTACTTGGGGCCCGTGCCGTGACTACCCCAAGCCCGCCTTCCATAGGCCAGGGGCTGGATACTAGCACCAAAGGCGTAAATCTCGATATCTGGGAAGGAATTTCTTTTATAAAAGTAAACAAGACACTATAGAGTACAAGCGGAAGCAAAAAACTAAGAACAAAAGAAGGTGCTGAAAAGTAAATGGGCCAGAATACAAACCCAAATGAAAGTACAACTACAACTGAACAAAGTACAACAGAAAAAGACAAAAGCTGGAAGAAAGGAAGAAACTCTTGGGTCATCCTCCTCGGATCCTACCTGAAGGGTAGGTATAGATGGCGCAGCTCCTGGATCGTCCACCACGGATCCTACCTGAAGGGTAGGTACAGATAGCCTCCACAATGCTCTCGCCCGTCAACCTCCTCCATGTGTCGTCTCACCATGAAGTCCACCTCCAGGTACTGACTCGTCGTGTAGTCCACATCCGGGTACTGACTTGTCGTGTAGTCCACCTCCGGGTACCATCCAGTCTTCAAACACTCGGCCTCCGTCAGCATTGTCCGACGTCTACAACCAACACAGCGAGCTGCGGGCATAGCCAGTGCAGGGGTGAGTATGACGATACTCAGTAGGGACCCCGAGACCCTCAAGGTCTCACTAAAACCAACAAGGATAACCACAAACAAGATCTCCACAGATAACCTCTACATAGATATATGCCCATACATATACCTAACATATCAAGTAACCCCTCTCAATCATGAGGAAACACAAGGATTATGAAATCAACGGATAACCACTACCTAGGTATATGCCCATACATATACCTAAGTTATCAAGTAACCCATCTCAATCATAAGAAAACACAAGGTCATAGACTCAGCTCAAACCAGGATTTTCATTATCGAAACTGTAACTGCTGAAGAGCTCCGTCTCTGAAGTTTGCAGTGGTCATGTCACAACTCCGAGGTACTGCTCACTAACCTAAGACTGCTGAGGTACTCCTCCTGTCGAGTACTGCAGGTCTACGACCAACTATCGGGTGCTCCGTCCACTGTGGGTCTGTCGCCAAATACCGGGCGCTCCCCCTAATAGCCTACAGAGGTACTCCTCCTGTCGAGTACCGCGGGTCTGCGGCCACCTGTCGGGCGCTCCATCCACCGTGGGTCTATCGTCAAATACCGGGCACTCCGTCCACTGGGCTAGTCGACTCACTCCAAGTCGAGTCGGTCAAGTAGTCGTCAGGTCTCAGCGGGCTACACGGTCTCCATACTCCGTACGCTCATCTCCGGGAGGGTCCGCTCCACGAGCTATAGGTCGATACTCCAAGTATCACAAATTCCCACTAAGAAGTATCTCAAAGGACTGCCTCGTCATAGGGGTGTCAACGCAACAGACGGCGCATCAATCGGATGCCCGGTCTGTGAGTTATTAGTCTTTCCGTCCCAGGGGCCCGGTTGGTTTCAAGTGCGAACCAACCCAGCCGTATCTCAACTGTACCTCGAACTCACATAGGGTATACTCAAAGGGACCGTATCTCTACGCGATCACCAACACCTCTGACAGTTCGTCAAACAGACGTCCAGTTGGAAAGATAACAGCCTTTCCGTTCCAGGGACCCGGTTGGATTTAGGGTACAATCCAACCCGGCCACTATCCAACTGCATCCAAAACTCGGGCGAAGTATTCCAAAAGTTCCGTCTCATCAAGAGGAAATCAACGAGACAGACGGCGCGTCAATCAGACGCCCGATCTGTGAGTTATTGGCTTTTTCGTTCTAGGGGCCCGATTGGTTTGGTGAGCGAACCAACCCGACTGCACTCCATCGGCATCCAAACCTCGAGCGGAGTAATCCAAAAGATCCGTCTTACTTAGAGGAATCCAGCAAAGTCTACGGCATGTCATTCGGACGTTCGGAGCTCAAGATATAAGTGTTTCTGCTCCGAGGGCCCGGTTGGTTTCGTATCCGAACCAACCCGGCCGAACCTAAAGTATTCTGAAACCTTGAGTTTGGTATACCGAAACGACCGTCTCGTTCCAAGGATCTCTACGCAACTGATGGTGCGTCGATCGGAGGTCCGTAGTCCATGATATGGGCAAAAGACCAAAGAGTGTCCGAAAATGGGGGGTCCGGGCCCGGCCCGACCCGGCCCGCCCCCCCCCCCCCCATGGGTCGGCCCGCTCCGGGTCCGACCCGAACTGGGTGGTCCCGACCCAGGTCCGACCCGGCCCGGCCCGGACCGTCCCGGCCGGCTCAGCTCGGCTCGGCCGCGCGGTCGAGCGACGCGGTGGGCGTACTGCCCCGCGGGGGGCCGCCCTTGGACAGCGGACATGGCTTTGCCACGTCCCGTGTGAGCCGAACCCGCGCGGCTGCGGGTCTGCAGGTGCCGCTGTCGCCACGGCTTCAGCCACGACGACTCTGTCCGGCAGCACGCCGGGGCGCCGCCGGTGCCGCCGCGCCGTCGGCGGTTTCCATGGGCCACCGGAGTTGCTCCACTGGTCCGATTCCACTTCCGTCTGCGCCATGGCTCCTCCCGGGTCCCGTTCTTCACTACGGAATCAACGGATCGTCTTTGCAGCATTTTTTGTCATCGCCTGTCAATCCGCGCATCAACGAAGAACTGCGGAGGGTTGTCGGGCCGTGTTTGTTTGGCCCGCACCCTCCGTGTTAGATGATAACAAACGAGAAGATAATCAACACATGGAAAACATACCAATATACAATTTTAATAAATTAAAATTTCACTTTGATCCCGGGCTCTTGGTTTTAGAATAAAACAACAACGGGAATAAAAAGTTATTTCCAAATAAAATCCTTACGGATTTCCCGCAATCAAGAATACCCATCCCACAACCAAACTTCTCGCGGATCAACATAATATTGAGTTGATCCGAGTTCATTATTTTCAAAATGAAACATCCGAGGAAAAAGTGTATTATTATTCTTAATTAAAAACCCTACCTTGCCGTAGTCGTCGAGCGTGCGTTCTTCGCGGAATTGACCGTCGCGGAAGAAAAGGATCATCGCGTCGCGGAAGGGTGTCGCGTCGCCACGGAAGGGTGTCGCATTGATGATCTCCGAGGATTAAGAACATACAGAATTAATTTTAATAATTAAATCCATGTTGAAGTTATAATCCACAAAGGAATTTAAAAGATTCGTAAACTCCTACCTCAAACGGATGTTCGAATATTTGACGCGGAAGAAGGAACGTCGCAGAAGAACGACGCGGGAGGAGAGTCGTCGACGTCACGTCGTCGATCTCCAGGGGTTTGGAATTCTTCGTCACCCTTCGTCGGAGGCCGGCGTTCTTCGCATTCTTCGCGTTCTTCCCGAAGGAGGATAAAGATCATTAGATATTCTCTAAAGGTTAACACAACAACCAGATAATAAAATAACTTCTCATCTTTTTTTATAATCAACTAAAGCATTTGAAAAAAAAGGTACGTAACGAACAATTAATTCAAAGAATTAATTGTAAAACTTACCTGCCCAATGAAATAGAGGCGTTAAGAAATTACGGAAATGCGTTGGTTGACTTCGTTTTATAGTGGGGTGCGGGTGCGTTACTTAAGAAGAAAAGAAACGGTGGGGCTCGTGTGGGCCCCACCTCACAAATATTCTACCAAGTGGGTAGGATATTTTGAATTGCACCCTATCCGCTTCAACCCAGCTTAAGAAGCTTAAAGTGGTCTTTAAGCGGTTTTAAGTGAAATAAAATAAAATTTTCGTACAACTTTATTTTATTTCATAACTTAAACCCCAAAAAAATAAAAAACCACAACCGAGCAAACGCCACTCCGGAAGAGGCGTTTCTAAGCATGTACCGGTGCTGCGATTCCATCGATGCCCTCAGAATTTGATTTTCGAGCACTGGTTCAAAAGATAGAAATTCCCGCTCGTTCGTTCACGGAACGTACCTGAGCCAAACTTCGGAAAATGATTCCGGGCACACCGGGCCTCGGAATCAGGTGCCGTCAAATACTGTGTTCTTGTAAAATTCCAAAGAAAATTAAGAAAAAAAATTCCTTGAAAGTTACTAGTCTTTAAATATACTTATTTATTTAAATATTTTTACAATCTCTAAATAATGAAAATCACATGAATGGGTGAGCAATATCAACACTATTATAAAACATGTGCATAACAATCAAAATTACTAACATCTCATAATAAAAATGAAAATTAACTTACAAATATATTGGTAGTAAATGATTATAATTGAATATTATAAATGTAAATAAATATGAATAAGGTTTTTAAATATATTTATAACACAATTATGTTAGTAAAGGTGAGGGATTTTCTCATCAAAATAATAATTCTAAGATTCATATACCATATTCACTATGTATTTTATTTTTTATGGTGTATATACCAAAATATAAGTGTATTTTACCAAAATATTCATTAAATTAAGGTTATTTACAAACCCATCACATGTACGCCTTTCAATATTTTTTGGATTCAATTGTCACTCAATCTATAAGATATTTTGTTGAATTAAATATCATTTATTGTTGTTATAAGAATTGCCATTTATATTATTATTTTATGATTAGTTTCTTCTACCCTAGGTTATTACTATATGGTATATTATCTTCATCTCTTATAAAAATAAATTTTTTAATTAAAATACTTTTACTTTATGAATTTATTCCTCTTAAAAGTGTACTATTGTTTATAGTAATTATCATCCTCATTAAAGAAAATTATTCCCCCATTTACAAATGATTTAATTCCAAAGAAAAATGGTATTTATTTGTTAAATTTAAACCAAAATATTTTATATCTCATGAGATGTTCATATTTTTCTTAAAAACATTTTAAGAATAACAATTATTTTTATTTTTACAATATAGGTATCATTAAATTTATTTTCAGTAGATTAAATTTTTTCCCTTTTACAAATTTAAATTTTATATTCCACTACATATTTATTTTGGGTAACCATTATGTATTCTTAATTTATCCTTTACTAATATTTCATTCAAAATAATATTTTAAAATATATTAATTTTTATTTCTCAGAAATAATAATTTTTAAATAAAATCACATCATTATCTTTTTTTATATTCTTTAAAATGTTCTATGTAATATATTTTTATAACCATGCTATCATTTTTCAACTTGTCTCTAAATTATAAACATACTATTTAGTGTGTGTTATATGAAGCACCCCTACTTTCCTTTTTTAAATACATCATTTTTAATGACTAAATATTTTCTATCAACTGGACCAATTATTGAAGTTATTCCCTGTGATACAAATTGGTAAAATTATGAGACCCATTTTACATCAATGGGTTCTTCAAGAAAAAAAAAATCGATTGAGTTTTTCATGGAACACGTTATATTGATTATCGATATAAAATTGATTGGGTCTGTTCAATACCTATTATGGGTTGAGTACTTTAAATCCCTAAGATGATTTGCCTCTATTAAAGACCTAATATGGTTTTAGTCCATTAAATCCTTAAGAATGTTTGGGTCCATTAAATGCAAAAGATGAATTGTGTCCAATAAATCTCTATTATGAATTTGTTCAATTTAATCCATACAATAATATAGATCTATAGATGACCATATTATATTTGTGTCCATTAAAACCTAGGACAAGCTAGTTTATTTAAATCCCTAAAATGGTTTTGGCCTGTTAAATCATTCTAAAAAATATGTTAATGATTTTCATCTGTAATGATAATTATTATATGTGTGGATATGATTCTAGGTAGATATGTTTACAATGTTTTTTATACTTATGGATCACTTCATTGCTATATACATATGTATAATACATGAATACTATTTATTTATTCATGTTATCCAAACTCTTAAGACATGGAATATGTTCAATAATTTGAGCTTAGATAATTATCAATCATTTATCATGGAATAATATTATGGTTCCATTATTCTATAATTATTTCTCTTATTTTTTATCATCTATCCTATTATGTGATTTTTGATATAGTTATCCCTATCATAGTTTTTGATCCCACCACTTCTTTGTTTTCCCCCATCCATAGGTTTTAAAGATGAGGATAGAATAAGTGTTTTTAAAAGGAAATCATGAGTGGTGTTATTATCGTGGAATTTTGGAAATAATTGTAAAAAGAAATATTTACATAAAAATATACAATGTAAATGAACCTTTTCATTATAAATTTGTGTGATAATTTGATAAATGTAATGTTTAAATTTTGAAAAAAATAAATAATTATAAAAGAATGGATTAGGGGTATTTAGTTTGTACCAAAGGCAATGTGTAAATGTAATTTGTTTTGAATTAATCCTTGGATTGTGGGTGTTACAAACCCCAAGTAACTTTTTTATTTACATTTCACTTTAATCTATCTCTAGGTATGTTCTTAGGGAGCTTTGGTACTAAGGTATAAAATGGATTTTATTTGGGAAGGAAAACCAAGGCACATGGTTATTTCATGGTTTTTATAACAGTGTAGAAAACATTTAGAGAGGGATAAAGGTGCTGACAATGAATTATACATGGTTTGGAAATGGTTTTCCAAATCATCAAGCAATAAGGGGAACTTGTGTAACCCATTTTGGGTTACACAGTAGACCCATATAATTAGCGCATGATTTGGATGACCATGTGTAAAAACAATGTAACCTATCTTGGTCAATAATAATGTGTAATTTATCATTTCACCTATATATTTTATTCATCCATTGGCTAATATTTATTACTACCATCATGATAATCCCCACTCCCTTTGTGTTGGAGCTTCCACTATCTTTTGGTTGTGTATTTCTATTTAGTTCAATGTTTTTTCACATGAGGATTTCCAATTTCATCCTAGTTTCTTCCTATTTTCCCCCATCCCTTGAATATTTCTACATTTTCAGGGATATGTGTAACCATATATAGTGGTTTTAGAAAAACCCAGTGTTTTTATAGTGGATGTTGTATGTTTTATTATGTCGTAGATGTGTGAGCCATTTTTCTACCTCTTCCTGGTGGTTATCATTAGATGTGGTGGTATTTAAATCTATTTTGAGGTAAGTGCCTCTATTTAATTGATAATTTCATCTAATACCATTAAATTTCTCGTTTCTATCAATTTATGTTGTTTAAATATTTTTTCGTTTGATTTATTGTATATTTTTTCCCATTTTTGTTATGATTTATTTATTGATTTCAAAATTTTATGGTCTAATGTAGGTTTTCAAAAGGTTGTGGTACAATATGTATTTGGTAAAATGGATCAAAGTGGATTTTATAGATATAAAATTATTTCTATTTTTTTATTTTTTTACACCATTTTGAAGTAAATTTAATAAAACATTAGTATTTGATTTTGAAATTGACCTTTGACGTTTGTATGATATAATTGTCACATTATTTTGATTGTGTGGAATCGACTATCATATATATTAACCTAGTTTGAGTGACTGGATTATTTTATGTAATGTGTGAATCTTCATAGGAAATTTTATATTAGATTCTATTTTTAATTACAAGGGTTTATTACAACCATTGCGAAGGAAGACTATTACAGTTTCCATGATTTCTTTTTGAGAGAAATTGTGATCTCTTGTCGGTTGGACCAAGGGTGACCATGAGAGATTCTTTTATTCTATTATGGATGCAAAAAATGGTGTACCCATTAACAATTATCTTGATTTTTAGATCCCAATGTGTATATTACTCAAGTGGGATTGGTTAATATTCTTTATTCATATTATTATTTCCATCTTATTTGATAATATTACGCTTCCCATTCCAATTATATGGTTATTTGATGATCAACTTATTCATTCGTTTAATTTTTTGGTATTTTTATCATATTGTACCTTATGTTCATGTATATATGTTTGCTCTATATTGAGAAATTATTTGGAGAACATGTTTCCTTTGAAATGGAAAACCACAATGGTTTTATTAGATTATTTTAAAATTGTATGTTTTATGTTTGGTTTCTCTTGAAATTTCTTTCACAACATTATCATTTTTCACTTGTAAAATAATTAAATAGATTCATAGTGGTATCTTATTGGGCCCTGTCTCTTACACCCTACATGGTATTATGGGCATATGTATTTTTTTCCAGAAATAGGTAAGGGAATGGGAACCATTTATGATGGTGTCTCTTCTTTATTAAATTCATTTAATGTTTTTTTAGGAGATGTGTCCTCACATTGAATTTTCTACGGGGAATCATTTTTTGTATTTTTTTACCTATAGGGATCTATGTATAAGACTTGTTTGGCCATGTTCATTTTTCTCATTTACTATGGATTTTGAATATATATAGTATGTAAATGACCTGTTATAACATATTTTTAATATCATGTACATTATTTATTATTGTCTCTTCCTAGACATTGTTGTGTAATCTCGAATGTTCCATATTATACATCTAAATCTAACATTATTGGTATGTTTGTAATAATATATTGATGTGTCATACCATTTTACATATGGTAATTCTATTTACAATAGATAATTGGTTATGCCTAGTGCTTGTATTTAGGTTATTGAAATTGAGAACATGCTTTGAGGTGTGTGGAGGCTAGGCTTAGGTGATAGGTTTGGTCGACCAGGGTTGGTTCATTAAAATTTTCTATCAGATGTATGTTGATACTTTTTAATATATGGGGATTGTAGTTATGATCATCGATACATGGGAACTTGTTATGGAAGAGTGTCTGGATAACACTTCATTGTGATGAACCTTGAGATTCCATGGCCGGTTCAAGATTGTGTCTCGGTTTTGAGACCAGTTATAGTTTTTTATAATATTTTGAAGTATTTATGATTCAATTTTGATACCTAGGGTGATCTTGGATTCATTTTTGGTTTTTATGTGAATCAAATATGTATAGAGGAAGCTAAAATGTTATTTCACATTGTTAAAATTAATCGTACTGAATGTGTACGACCATTTCGGCCACACACTAGTGATACCCACAAGGGTAGATGACATTTTTTGTAACCATTCATCAAAACCATGGGAAATGGTAAATTATAATAATATTTTTTGTTTTTTATTCATTTTTTTGGATTTTATTTATGATAATTATTCTTATTATATCCCATGATAGAGGTTTCTTTTGTATCTTTTTATAGGGATAAGGGTGAATTGTAATTTTTAAGATTTTTTCTTTTAGATAATTACACCTATAAGAACCTCATTTTTTGAATAGAGAGGGTGTTTTAGACAAATCCATGTTGGTGAACCCTCCTATTGATCTATCATTATTGTAACAATTAACTCATATGATCTAATTGTTTCATCAGGTGGGTGATCGAGAGTAGCCTAGACTATGGATCATGATCAAAATTGTTCAAGGAAAAATTCAATTGTGTCCAATAGATATAAGGGAACAAATAATCATGGGGAGTGGATGGATCATATCAAGATCTTCATTGATTTATTACAGACCCAGGATACCCCAAAAGTGGGATTCACCTTGTTTGTACTAGAAATAATTGGTAGGAAATAGTGGGAGTAAATTATTATCATGAGGAGGTTTAATGCTCTCACATTGTTTAAATTCATGGATATTTATATCAGAAATTATACCCAGAGTCTTTGAGGGTGGTGAAGGCTTGAGTGTTCTTCATTTTATAGAAATGGGATGATTTTACAATAGAGTGTATCACTTTTTTTACTGATTTTCAATAGCTTTATCTCGATATCCTCAAAAATAACTACCTTATGGATCGATGTTTTGAGAAGGGCTTGAGGATTTAGATTAGATCTATATTGATTCTTCACTAAATACTGATATTCTCAGAGTTTACTAATAAGTTATATAAGGAGGATGTAGAATGGGTTAGAATGATAGGTCTCATTTGTTTTCCTTCAATGGAAGGTATCCATACTCTTTATCATGATAGAATAGAAATCAATATATGTCTCATTAGGGAAGTGGTATAACAGTTTAGTAATCATTGGGTTTAGATCTGGAAGATTATTATTTGAAAAGGATCATTTTTATTAGTTTGGGAAGGCTCCACATAGTAGGACTCATTACTCAGAGACTCTGAGGATGGGCCCACAGTGTAGGAATAATTCTCACATTTAGTGATTCTATAATTTTTTATTTGGGGGAGTGTTGTATGCTAAAATTTTTATAAATCCTATCATGTTTATTCAAAATATTATAATTTTATTGGATCTCACCCTCTTGGTAAGGAGGATTCTTATTAAGGAAACAATATAAAATTTGGATCTAATCTACTGATTCTCCATTCAGAAGAGGTTAAACTAGAATACCCAAATTTTAGACCAACAACCATGATAGGTATGGTGTTTATTTCTTCTTACAATGTATAAATTTATTTTTACAATAGAACATACAAATAAATTATTTGATAAAAAATTAATTATTATTTGTGTGTGAATTCTGAGTCAATATATTTTATGATATAATTTTTAATATTTTACAGTAGGAAAAAGGATTGGGGTTTTATGTTCCCAGATGGTCATGTTTATTTGTAGGAGTGGAAGACATCTAGGACGTAGTGGTTTCAGAACAAGATGTTTTCTACAATATTTTCTGAATGTATTTGTAGGTAATATTCAATGTAGTAGTCGATTATTATTCCCAAAGCCTTGAGTTACTTAATCCTGATAAGATGATTCATGTATTTCAAGGAGAGTGAGATCCATGATCAAGGAGGAATAAACATCTTGCTCCATAGTTAGGTTTGATCTCGTACAAAGTATCTATGTTATATATTGATACTGCTAAATAGTGTTAGTTGAGTGAGCATCCTAGGGTAATGGGGAGGTTCCAAGATAGGTCTGTAGTTGACTTTCAGTGATTTCCACCCTAGGGATAGGTTAGGTTTTTAATTTTTTTCTCCCTTGGACTATCCGGGTTTTATTTTCATCTTATCAAATGTTACTATTGAGATGAAATTGTTGTTTTAATAGTTGGATTATATTAATGGAATGATAATTATATGTCTTAATGTGTGATAATGAGATTGACCATTATTTTTAGAAAAAAAAGAGGATGGGATCATCTGATTTTTCATCAACTATAAAATTTATAATCGAGTGATTGTGAAGAATAAAAACACATTTCCAAGGATCGATAACCATTTTGATTAGCTGAAGGTAGCCTATTGGTTTTCAAAGAATGAATTCAGATATGGGTATCACTGTTTTAGGTTTTGGGAATAGCATGTTCAGAATATCAACTTTTGAAGTTGGTATGAAAATTTGAGTATATGGTTATGTTGTTTGATCATAAAAATTCTTTAGAATTATTTATGGAATTGATCGACTAAACCTTACATGAATTTTTAGAATCATTTATGTTTGTGTTTGGGGAATAAGTCTCAGTGTATTCCATGAAAAATGATGATCAGGATTACTATATGTAGGTTTTTTTTGTGTTTTGAGGGTACATGAACTATATTACAAGTTCTCAAATAGATAGTTTTAAATCCAAGAAGTGATGTTTTATGTCCACATGATTTTCTAGTTAGTATTCATAGTGGATCTTGAAAAATATTGAGTATAATTGTCCTTGGAGAACCCTTGGAATGTGTTTTTAATCCACATATTTATGTCCACGTTGGGGTATTATAGATATATCATTTTGGACCTCTCGGGTAAAACTTTTCCCTTCATAGATTTGACATGAAATGTGGTCAATTTTATGTATAACGAGATGTTCTACAGTACTTTTTAGATGTTCCATGCATGTATGACATCTATAATAGTTTTGATTCTTCTTATTCATAAGATAGATCGTGTTATGTATTTTTATAATTTTTTGTGAGGTTGTGATGTGTTCTATTGCAACATGACCATATGGTTTATAATGGAACAAATATGTTATTCCCGTATGGGTTTAGTTATACCACCCATGGAATATAATTGTTTTTTATAATGCATGTGTTAATGATTTGGAAACCTTACATATTTAGGGTGAATTTTACCATGTTTTCAAATTAGAAAATTCTGAACAATATTTTCCCTCATAGGGACCTAAACCTTATACAAGGACACTGGGTGAAGTATCTCTATAAATATAATTTTCTTATTTATTAAAAACTAAGGATGGGGAAACTTTTCACCGAATATTTGATTAGTATTATTCGAGTAATGGTTATGTATGAAGCATTTGATGAGTGGTGTTTGATGAATTTATTTCCTGGTCTGAATTTCTAAATGATTGAGTATTTAGAGTGGGTGTTTGTGGATAGTGTGTAGGTATTTCCCTCTCTAATTTATTGGGTTATGAGTGAGAATGTATCTTGAATTTAGTTAAATCGTGGTTACATCACTTTAAATTGTGGGGATACCTCAGGTGAGTTGTCTTAGTCTTCTAATGGATTTGTTCTCTCTGTAAAGAGTATAGATTCTCTTTTTATCATGCGGTAGGAGGTAGTGATGTTGTGTATCATACCAAATGGGACATCAAACATAAGGAGAAATATATTATTCATCAATGGAGGTCTGTATTACTATTATGGGATGTCACATGTAGTGGTAGACTTCATTTCTAGATCCTTGAACAATTTTAGGATCAATATTTATAATCAAAGGCTAGTCAATTTATTATAGCCACCTACCAATCTAGTGTTGAAGTGGGAAGATATCTCTAGGTATTTCATGATTAGTGTACCACCTAACACATGTGGGAAAAATTCTGTATGTTTGCTTTTTGATTATCTAATGAAACCAACACAATTTCATCAAATAAATATGTTGATGAAGTGTAGAGAGATAAAATAATTAATTATCAAAGTAGTTTTCTGGTATCATATATTTTTCTATGAGATTGTATCATATAGGGATACCCATTTCACATATTAATTTTTCGATGGGATTTAGGAGGATTGAGGAAACCAACTAAAGATAAGCAGTATGTATCGAATGAAAGTGGCATGTTAGTCTGAGTGGACCATCCAGATTCTATGGGATATGTTAAATGCATGTGTTCATGATTTCAAGGGATAATGGGAAAGGAACATACTATTTTCTATGCTTTCATATAATAAAAATAATAGGACTATATATGGATTGAACCGTTTGATGAATTTTAGGAAAAATTATTTCAATATCCATTATATTGAGTTAATGTGGGGGTCATTTCTTGGTTGGATCAAGCATTATCTATGATATAACCAAGATAGTGTGGTTGTTTCTTACATGGTTAGTGTTATATCGGAGCAATAAAAAGTCATATTTCAGTTTTTTTTCATCATTTTTTTGGAGTTTTTGGATGATTGATATGTTTTTTTCTATGTATCAGTTCTACCTGGACATCATCACTTAGGACATAATTGTAAGTTGATTCCATGTTATGACGTCCAATTGTTTTTTATTGATCCACTAGAAAATGTAGCATGTAGGTTGTTGTTTCCACCACAGCTGACCTCATTCCATGATTCATTCAATGATTTTTATTTTAAGGTATATTATTTTCACCCACATCATGTTTCATCGAGGGAGGACTTTGAAAATGATCATGATTCCTCTATTATGGAGAAACCTATTAATATCTTGGATCATAAAAAAATGTTCTTCATGGAATACCGAACACATTGGTATTTGTGATCAGTTTATGTGGTGGTGATAACCATGATACATTTCTGTGGGAAGTTGATGTTTAGTAGAAGTTACCTCATATATTTTTTATTTATATTCCAAAGGACATTCTGGTGGTTTAAATTGTTATGATGTGGAGTTTGTGACACCCATCAGGTCATTGGGAAATCTACTTTTTAGTTTTATTTATATTTTGATTCATTCGTGGAGTGTTTGGTTGTCGATGGTTGAAAATAATTATTTCTGGAGATAAATACCAGGGTTCATGTTTTGGAATATGGTTTTCCTACCCATGTGAGTGTGTTGCAAGTTGTTGTAGTGTAGTTTTGCATAGTTTGTAAATAGGGTTTCAAATCGTGTGAAACCCATGGGAACTTGTATGACCTATTTTGGGTGAGAATGTAGTTATTCATGGGTTTTGAATGGTTTGGAAAACAACGTTTCTATACCATGCATTAAGTATATGTCGTTTAAAAATATGTAATTTAATATTTTTCCTTGTCGATTTTATACTTCCTTTAACCCTCATTTCTTCCTCCTAACATGTTCATCCCATCTTCCTTATCAATTTAGCTTCCCCTATATTTGGGTTTTGTATTCATTTATAGTAAAAGGTGATTCTAATTATGGAATATCAATTTAGTCTTGTTTTCATCCTCAATTCGCCCTCTTCTTTAGTTTTCCTCCTTTTTACGGAGATGGGTTACCGTATAGGGGTGGTTGGTTAAACCATGGGTTTTATGGCGGTACACTGTAACGAATCGCCCCTAGAATCTAAGAGCCGATTAATTCTTTTAATATATTGGCATGACTACAAGGAATCAAGTCATGAAGGACCAATCATATTAGTAGTCTTGGAAAAAATATACATACTTATGTTCAACATTACAACTTGAAAAGAAAAACAACACTAATTTATTCCATTAGAAAAATCCATGCTTCACAGATTATTCTTGCAAGTCAATCATAAATAAATTTTTCATATCCTTTGAAAATGAATCATTAGAAAGGGGTGAGATAAAACACTAAGTAAGAGTAATAAATACAAAGGAAGATAACATACATATTGTAAATGGTGATTAATTAAAAACAGATGCCTTTACAAATAATTAACATGAACACTTTATGGAAAGAATATGAGATGAGTAAATAATTACAAAATAAAACCTAGTTAAGGGTATTCTAATAGTAGAATAACCACATGAAATGTCAATATCTAATATCATAATGATGGAATGCATAATGTTGGACATCACAACCACATTGACAAGGCATCTTTCCAAGACTACAAATAAGATTTTTTCAAGGCCTGGTTACAAGACATTAGTTTGTCTCCTAAGAACTACCGATGCATAGAGGAGCAATAGCATGATCCACCTGTCACTAATAAATCATATGAATTGCACATATGAAAAGGGTTAAGCATAAGATAAACTTTTGTATTAAAACAAGCATATGGAATGTCAGTACTTTATACATAAACTATGAATGGTTTAAAAATAACACATCCAAAGAAAAACATATCAAAAAAAATCAATACAGTATGGATGATTTGTATTATAATAAATCTACCTAGATGAAGAATAATATCCCATAAATGATGTTTACATAGTTGGAAAGTATCAGTAAAAATAATTGAGAGAAATATCCCTTTTTATAAAAACATTTAAAAGTCTCACTATTTATCAAGAAGGTATTGAAAATAGATTTTTTAATCAAAGTGTCCCATACCACATTAAAATTTTTAAAATGAATAAAAATTTTAAAAAATTAATGTCATTATAAATAAAACCATAAAACCATTTTTAAAACATTGACATTAATGAAAACGATTTAGAAGAATAAATTTTTAAAACATTTAAAATGGTATTTTATTTTGAGTTTCCAACCAAATGAGAGACGTTTGAATAAAAATAATTGAGGTAATAAAAACATTATATATCATAAGAATAAAGGGATTCATAATATACTATGTAAATTTACAGTATATATACAAAAAAAAGTGAGTTTACACACAACAAAAAATAAGACTCAATGGAATGTAAGTTGAGATAGAATCCCTTATAAAGACAATATCCTTATGTAAAGGATAAATCAATAAAATAATTATGTGTGACAAATATAAATACACTCTATATGATTGGATATTATGTGTAAATAAATCAGGGGACATTAAGACATATTCTTGTAAAAACAACACTAATGAATTGGATGTTTAACTCAATGAATGGATATTGAGTTAAAATTACTCTTATCAAGTTAATATCGTTGACATGAGAATTTATCAGTGGAGTGATTATGTGTATCAAATTTATATCCAAAAAAAAGGAGTGGAAATTACTATAAAAATAATAAATATTCATTCCACACATAATCATGGAGTAGAATAATCAATGAAGTATGTGTAAAGCCCAATGAGTAGAAATTGAAATTTGAAATTCCCTTACCGATTTGGTATTTTACGAAACATACACCCGCTGAAAGAAGTATCATAAAATGAAGATTTAAATACCCATAAATTAAATTAAACTACACAAAAATTAAAATCATGGGAAGTACATACACCACACAAAAGTAAATAGTGGCAATATAGCATGAATCTGAAGGGAATATGAAATGAGAAGAAAACCACTTACCATGTTGTTATCAATGGAGTCGTATGACCAAAAGTTAATTACAACCAAATTAATCACATAATACAATGAATATAAATTGAATCATGATAATATATATCAAATTGAAGTACACAATACACCACATTAAATAAATAAGTGATGAACAATGTAAATCTCGCGGAATTAAACGTGAGATATGAAACCCCTTACCTCAAGTCCGAGTTGTCTTGTATGATCCTTGGTCTTCATAAATAATAAACATAAGTAAATTTATACTTGATTAAAAACATTTTCAAAGTTTTTTATCCTTTTATATCACGTATTACCTTTCTATATCAGTCAGTTAATTATTTGAGTTCATATTGGATATTTTATCGATATTCATATCTTGAGTAAAAAATGAACTAGTTTTAATTACATTTTGTCCATGTGGTAAAAAGTACACTTTACCAAGAATTATATACATGATTTAGATATCTTATATATATTATATATCCCGTATATATATATATATGTATTTATTATAGTACATAGAATTTAAAGATAAAAAATGAAACACACCGTTTAGGGAGACGGTAAGCCGTACGTCCGCATTAATGCAACTTTCTTTTCTATTTTGTTTTTTAATGGAATTAAAACATAATTATACATAAGTAAATTATAATTCTATTGTAATAAAATATTTAATATAATTAACTTCTTACTTTATACATTTCACATAATGCATTAACGAGTCATATCACTTTGAGGGGGCGGTAGTCCGCACATCCTAAGATGAAATTATCGTGTTTACCCATAATGGAAACCATAAATGTATGATATAAATATAAAATACAGAAGAATAAAGAAAAAATAAACATAATATATATCATATATAAATATATTTCTATCTTAAAGGAAACCATGATAGGTGGGAAGAGATAATTAAGCAATCATCATTTCGTGAGGCGTTAGTTTTCCATCCATAGAAATAGTTTGTTCTCTACCAATTAGATGGAGGTGTGTGTAAGTGTAATTATAATAATTCTCATAAAAACATACTAGTATATTCATGATACTATTTTTTTATAAAAAAATTGATAAAAATAGTTTATGTTTTTTATAAGTAAAATAAAATAAAAGATGTTAAGAGAAACCATTACATTTAATTTGGGTAACTTTCTTTGGTTTGAACCAAAAGGACTTCTTGAAGTAACTTCTGCTTAAGTTAATTCTTCTTGGTGGAAGAGAGGGAACCTGATAGCTTATTTGGATAGGGTTTGGATGTGGCATGGGGCTTAAGAGGTGTGATGAATGGGTTAGAAGTGGTGTCTTTTATAAGGGAGAGGAGGGTCTCTTTTGGAATGATTTAAAATGTTATTTTATTATAAACATATCTTCAGTTTAAAAAGGTCCAAAACCCATTAAAGTCAATGATAAGATTAATAATGTCAGAAATAAAATCATACAATTATAATTGGACATGTTTTGGATATTGTTTTAATATTAATAATCTTATTTATTTAAATCATTTATTAACGAGGTAAATAATGCATCATTATTGTGTCATAAATAATTTAATTTATTTGACTTCTAAAAAATATTAAAAAATTCAATAATGTAGGAAGAATTTTTATAATTCCAATGAATATTTATAGTCTTAAATATGACTTATATAAGCCCATATAAAAATTGATATACTAAATGATATTTGTTAATGTCATTTTTGTATTAACTTTAAGTTAATTAAAATAAATTGCCATCATCACTCCTATGTGGCTCCATGGGGTCCGAAAATAGACCCATGGATTCCTAGGGTCGTCCATGAATCATCCAATAAGGTTAGAATAAGTGTTCTGGTAATTTTTTGTTATTATAATATTTTTTACCTTGAATTACCCTATTGAACTTTAACTGTGGTAAATAAAAGTCAAAAGATACTATTCACCAAAAATTTTCTTCATCTTATTTAACCAAATTTTACTTACTAATAACAACAATGTATGTCAGATTTTCAACATTCAATTCACATAAGTTGTAAAATTTCATTTAAATTATTAAGTTAGTTTTTTTAACAATTACTAAGTGGTTTTACTATTCATCAAAAATTGATGTTTTTCAGTTAAAATACCAAAAATTGATCCTAAGATATATTTGATATTCCAAATTTAAAAATGATGTATATTTTACCAAATTCAAAACATAGAAGTTTCATTAATTAATTAAATATTAATTCCATTTGTCAAAATAAATAGGGTGTTTTTATTAAACAATAACTATCAAAAGATGGACAATTGTTTATGTTTAATTTCAAAGTGAAATTAATTAAAATGAAAAAAAATTGGATTAAATGGTAAAAATATAATCTAATTATACTTCTAAACCATTCAAATGTACAATTTATCACTATAAATTATTTTGATTAAAAGTTTTGTTTTCAATTAAAATTTTTTATTTTCTAGTATTCACCAAAAAATGCAAGTTATCAGAAATACCTGAAAATTTTATTGAAACTAAATTATTTATTTCCATATTCTAAATATGAATTTTATATTGTCAAATTTAATATATAAAAGTGTCAAATATTGTATTAAAAAGGGATTCGCCCTTAAAAGGCGGTAAAATTGCATTTTCTTTAAAAAAAATATCTGAAGAAATTAATTTGGTCTTATATTATGTCTAATAAACACATAATATGGATGATAAAATTATATATAATATTTAAAACTTAAAACTCAGTTAATAATATTCATAACTACTTTAGAACGGATTGTTTGGAATGTCTTCATGCGATCGAACTATGTGTTGTGTGAGGTGCAAGCTATTGAATTACTTTATAGAGATAATTTTCTATACAACCTTGGGGTGTTACATTATCCCCTCCATCAATAAATTGCATCCTCACAATTTAATATCAGGATTTAAAACATGGGTTTTGACATTTCAAAATATCTTAGTTGAAATCCCACAATCCAAATGGATTAATGAGCCCTCTATTTTAAAATAAATATAGGTATGTATGAAGGTTGCCAAAATTAAAACATAATAGGGTTTCAAGTAAGAAAACATGGATATGGAAGGGAAAACTGATCATCATGTTCTAATGCAGAGTTATTGAGAATATTATTAAGAGAATATAATGATTTGAAAGTCATAAACTTGTGATGGGTTGAAAGGTTTTTGATTACTCAGTAAGAAAAGTAAACAAACAACATTTTTGTTTTATGTTCCTTTTCATAATGCTGATGAATTTATTTATGAGATTGACTAATAGTATAAGGAGATAAACTTACTTTACAATTATAGTTTCATCTATTAATAATTTTACACCACAAACTCATCTTTTCTTCAAACGATGAGTATTGAAGATGGCATTGTTACACCTGAAGCGCTACAATCAACTTCTAATGAATCACATAATCCCCAAAGGATGAACTATATATTTCCCTTTTAATTAAACATTAACCAATACCAAAATGGATAGTACAATATGATCCCCAAAAAGGACAATACTTAATAGAAAGAAATACTGCTCTTAATCTCTAAATTTTAAAATAACAATACCCAAAGTTCAACAAATCCCCTTCATTGAAAAATTGTACTTGAAATACTTCAATATAATCCAAACTAATATTGAAACCCAAATCTCAGAAGAATTGGATTACGTTGTCTTACAGGTTAAATTGTATCTCCAAATAACATGAACTACTCTTAACATCACATAATTAAAAGTAATTAACCTAATCACATATTCCTTATGATAGGTTAATCATTTCCATAAATAACCCAAACAGCATTAAATATACAATAAAAATATTAAAAAATATCTATCATTACTCCTCAAATGAAATCCCATTGTATTCTATTTTCCTTAGGTGTATAGTGTTCCCAACAGAGCGAACGTGTTCCAAAATTACATTTCTCACTTAATCAACATACCATTTTTCTAATCTAAGGATATCAATTTGACAATACATAATGTCCCAAATCAACTTAAAAAATCATTTAACTAAAAATAATTAGTCACACTAACTAGGGTCTTCACGTAGTCTAGTGGTAGGTGATAAATCTCAATCGTACTCTGGTTGTGGGTTCTATTCCCATAGATTTTTCCAACATGATGGGTTTTCACATGGTCTGTGTGTTGTCCTTTATCAAAAAATATATTTTATTATATTACCAAAATGGGATAAATTCCTCAAAATAAAAATAACATAATTTAACCAAAAATTATATCTCATACCTTGTATTTTCATGCCAAAATTTAATAACTTGTAATTGCCTCAAATTCAAGGATCACATAAATCAAAATGCTTATTTATAACTATATCCACAAGTGAAAAGATAATTATTCCTCAAATATCATTTTCACATGACAAACTATTGGGTTACATATATAAGAGAAAATTCATCCAAAGTAATCCCATAAACAAAGAGCACAAATACTTTTAAACATTTCACTAACCATTTATTTCCTCATAGAGTCTTCATTGACAAAGAATATATCCTATAGAATAGGGCATTCACATGGGTAATGTCTAGGTCCCCTATATTTATGGAAAATGACTATAAATTGATTATTTTGATTATTTTTTTTTCAACCATAGTACTCTTCATTTTTCATCGAAAATTATTTACAGTATGTCTTTATTTCCCACACATAAAGAATTTATTTGTTCCATTGAGACACAATCTTGGGTGTCTCCTTCCACATTTCCTGCATGATGGAAATTGATGTTTCTTTTCTCCATGGTCTCCACTACTGGAGCTCTTATCATTCATCACCTTTCCCTTTTTGTTGAGCTCAGGAGTTGGTTAATATATATGTTGTTGAACATATTTTTGGTAAACCGATTCAACATGAACAATATATCTTTTACTCCTATCAACATTTAATTTTTTTGATCATTTCCACCTCCATTCCCACAATGTACATCATGCTCAAAATTACTATGAATTCCTTGGAATCCTGCCATTGACTAAAACCAGAATGCATTATGTGAGTAACAATAGTCATAAAATTATTTAAAGAATATCATGACACCTTATTTTCAATTTGAAACACCTTAGGATTAACCAAGGTCATTTATTCTTATCTTATATTAAAATCATTCAAAGCAGTAGGTAAAGAAAATTTAAATTATCTTAAGCATATCTCCCAAGACTGTTGTAACCAAGAGTGCAGCAAGGCCCATTTTCGTGTACCAAGATACCCTTGGTCAAGCCCAAAACTCCTTGTCAGAGTTTTCTCTTCTAGGTACATCTATTCCAGACCTTCGTCTACCTGCTCGTATCAATATAGGAATGTATTTCATTAAAAATACACAAAATCTCTTCATTAAAAAAATTAAAGGAACATATTCTATACTAATCCTCAAATTATATCTTACGGTAATGTGGTTTATGCAGAAATTTTCTAAATCTAGTTTCCCAAATGTGGGCTAAACTTCCTATAATACCAACTGTAATGCCCTAACACTATAATATAAGATTAGGTTAATTATTTTAATACGTTGGAATGATTACAAGGAATCATGTCCCAAAGGACTGATCAGTTTAGTAGTCTTGGAAACAAGACACATACATAATTTCAACATTACAACATGAAAAGAAAAACCACACTAATTTATTACATTAAAAACATCCACGATTCATAGATTATGCATGAAATTCACTCATAACTAACTTCATCATATCCTGAAAAAATGAATCATAAGAAAGGGGTGAGCTCAAATGCTCAGTAAGAGTAAGAAATACAGTGGACGATAACATAAAAATTAGCCATGGTGAATAATTGAAAACACATGCTTTTACAAATAACTAAAATGAACACTTTATGGAAGGAATATGAGTTGAGTAAATAATTCCATAACAAAACATAGTTATGGGAATTCTACTAGTCGAATAACCACATGAAATATCAATATCTAATCTCATAATTATTGAATGCAATGGTCTGAAATCATAACCACATAGTCAAGGCCTCTTGCCATGACTACAAATAGGATTTAGTCATGGACTTGTGCCAAGACACTAGTTTTTATCATGAGACCTACCAATGCATCAAGGAGCTCTAGTGGGATCCACCCATCACTTACTAAATCTAATGAATTCCTCATATGAAAATTTTTAAACATGACATAAACATGCGTATTAAAACTAGCATACGAAATGTCAATACATTATCCATAAACCATGAATGGTATAAAAATGAAACCTCCATAATCAAACATATCACAAAACCATCAATATAGAATGGAATATTTGTATCATATTAAATCAACATGAATAAATAATAGTATCCCATAAAAGATCATTACATAGTTGAAAATGATCAGTAAAAATCATTGAATGAAATAGCCCTTTTTTTAAAAAAAAACTTTTAAAAGTCTCACTATTTATCATGAAGTTGTTTAAAATATATTTTTGAATCAAAGTGTCCCATACAACATTGAAACATTTAAAAGGAAGTTCAATTTTAAAACATTACTGTTGGTATAAATAAAACCCGAAACCCATTTTTAAAATGTGGACATTAATGAGAAAGATTTGGATGAATAAACATTTAAAATATTTAAAATGGTATTTTAGTTATAGTTTACAACCAAATGGGAGACGTTTGAATAAAAATAATTGAGGTGATAAAAACATTATAATATCATGACAATAAATTAGTTCATGATATACTATGTCAATGTACAATATATATACCAAACAAAAATGAGTTGACAGACAACAACAAAGAAGACTCAATGGAATGTAAGTTGAGATAAAATCTATTATAAAGACCATATCCTTAGGTATGGGATCTATCAATGACATAATTATGTGTGAAAATTATAAATTCACTCGATATGATTAGATATTAAGTTTAAATAAATCAGAGGACATTCACACATATTCCAATAAAAACAACACCAATAAATTGGATGTTTAAATCAATGAATAGAGATTGAGTTAAAATTAATCTTATCAAGTTCATATCGATGACTTAAGAATTTATCAAAGGAGTGATTATGTTTATCAAATGTATATCCACGGAAAGGAGAGTGTAAATTATTGTAAAAATAATAAATATTTATTCCACACATAATCATGTATTAAAAAAATAAATGAAGTATTCGTAAAGCCTAAAGAGTGGAAATTGAAATTTGAAATTCCCTTTCCCATTTTTTAACATACAAAACATACAACCCATGAAATAAGTATCATAAAATGAATTTTAAAATACTTATAAACTAAATTATATTACTGAAAGAATAAAATCAAGGGCAATACTTATACAACACAAAAGATAATAGTGGCAACATAGCATGAATCTCACGGAAATAAGAAGTGAGATGAAAACCCCTTACCATCTTGTAATCCATCGAGTCCTATGAAAAAAAGTTAATAACCCCAAAATGAATCATATAATACCATGAATATAAAAAGAATCATGATAATATATATCAAATGGATGTACACAATACACCACATGCAATAAATAAGTAGCGAACAATGGGAATCTCACAGAATTAAAAGTGAGATAAGAAACCCCTTACCTCAAGTCCGACTTGTCTTGTATGTTCCTTGATATTCCTGAAGAATAAACTTAAGTTAATTTATAATAGATTAATAAAATTGTTCATGTATATTATTCCTTTTATATCAATTATTACCTTGCTATAACAATTATTTAATTATTTGAGTTTGTATTGGTTATTTTATCGTTGTTCGGAACTTGAGTCAAAAAATGAACTAGTTATAATTACAATTTATCCATGTGGTCAAAATTCCATTATCTACAGAAAGATACAAATGATTTATGTATCATATATATATATATATATATTATATATACATTATATATATATATATATTATATTACATAACATTTAGAGATAAGAAATGAAACGCACCGTTCATGGAGATGGTAAGTCGAATGTACACATGAACACTACTTTTATTTCTATTTTGAATTTTAATGGAATTAAAAAATAATTATATATAGGTGTACTATAATTCCAGTATAGTATCATATATAATATAATTAACTTCATCCTTTATATTTCCCACATAAGGCATTAATGAGTCATATTACTTTGAGGGGGCGGTAGTCCGCACATACTTAAATGAAATTATTCTGTTTATCGATACTGGAAACCGTAAAAGTATGCTATAAATGGAAAAAAAATAATCATAAAAAAATATAACATATATCATTTATAAATATAGTTCCATATTAATGTTTACCATGATACATGGTAGGAGATAATTGAACAATCATTGTTTTGTGAGGCGTTAGTCCTCCATCCATAGAAATAGTGTGTACATTACCCATTAGATGAAGTTGTGTGTTATTGTTGTTAGAATCCTTCTCATAAAACCATCCTAGTATATTTATTATATTGGTGTTCTTATAAAATAAATTAATAAATAGAGTTTCGGTGTTGGAGAATTAAAATAAAATAAAAGAAGTTAAGAGAAACCATTACCTTTAATTTGGGAAACTCTCTTTGGTTGGAACATAAAAGAATTTTTGAAGTTACTTCTACCCAAGGTAAGGCTTCTAGGTGGAAGATAGATATCATGATAGATTAATTGGTCTGGGTTTGAATGATCCAAGGGGATTGAGATGTGTGACGAATGGGTTAGAAGTGTTTTCGTTTTCTAAGGGAGTGGAGGTGCTCTTTTGGAAAGACTGAAAATGTTATTTTATTATAAACTTATCATCGGATTCAAAAGGTCCAAAGCACATTAATTTTGAAGATAAGATGAATAATATTCTAAATAAAATCATACAATAATAATTGGACTGGTTTTTGATATTGGGTTAATATTAATAATCATATTTATTTTAAAAATTTATTAATGAGGTGAATACTGTATCATTATTGTGTTATAAAAAATTAAATTTATTTAGGTATAAAAATATTAAAAAATTTAATAATGTTATAAATCGTATTATATTTCTAATGAATATTTATAGTTGAAACTATGAATTATATAACCCCATGTAAAAAATTGATATGCTAAAAGAGATTTGGGAATGTCATTTTTTTTCTTTATATTAAGTTAATTAAAATAAACTATCATTGACACTCTTAAGTGACTCCATGTGGTCCCCAAATAGACCCAAGGATGTCCAGGGTCATCCATGACTCATCCAATAAGTTTAGGACATGTTTTAAGGTAATTTTGTCTTATTATAATATAATTTTTATCTTGATTTACTCTATTTACCTTTAACCGTGGTAAATAAGAGACAAAAGTTATTATTCACAAAAAATTATTTTCATCTTATTGAACCACATATTACTTACTAATAATGACCATGTATGTTAGATTTTTGAAATTCAATTCATTGAATTGGTAAAATTTCATTGAAATGAAAAAGTCAGTTTTTTAACTACTACTAAGTGGTTTTCCTATTCATCAAAACTTGATGTTTTTCAAAAAAATAAAAAAAATAAACCTATGATATATTTGATATTCCAAATTCAAAAAAAAATCTATTTTACCTAATTCAAAACATATATGTTTCCTTAATTAATCTAATATTAATTCCCGTTGTAAAAAAAGCGTGATTTTAAGATACAATAATTATCAAATGATTGGCAACTGTTTATGTATAATTTCAGAGTAAAATTATCTCCAATGACCCACATTGGATTAAATGATAAATTTATAATCTAATTATACTTCCAATCCATTAAAAGTTATAATTGAACACTATAAATTATTTTGATTAAAAATGATGTTTTTAATTAAAATTTAGTATTTTTCACTATTCATCCATATATGAAAGTTTTCATAAAAACACCAAAAAATTATTGAAACTAATTTTTTAAGTCCTGATTCTAAATAATAACTTTACATTGTCAAATTCATTATATAATAGTGTCAAATATTTTACTTAAAAAGGGTTCTACAGGAAAAGGCAGTAAAATTGATTTTTTTTGTAAACTAATTCTATTATCTGAAAATATGAATTTGTTCTTATATTATTAGTAAGAAAAAAATAATAAGGATGTTAAAATTATATGAAATATATAAAAATCAAAATTCAGTTAATACGATTCATAACTGCTTTTGAACGGCTAGTTTGGTAAGTCTTCGTGTACTCGAACTCAGTGTTGTGTGAGGTGTAAGCTATTTAATTACTTTAAAGAGATAATGTACTATGAAACCTAGTTGTGTTACATATAGGTTTTGTTTCTATGGATTTAGTGCATGAGTCCACGTTCTACCTCTATAAGGTGGTTATATTCATAGGCAATTAGTTTACACAAATTCTGAGGAAGTGTACTGGTTTAAGGGTATTTTCCATGGATTACCAATAAATATCCAATAAATATTTGATTTTTTTGTTAAAATTTTAATTTCATTGATTTATGTTTTCTATTTATCTGATTATTTTTTACTTTATGTAATTATTTGGAAATTACATAGATTAATTTTTGTTTCCAAAGAATTCGTGTTTTGTTGATACTAGATCTTTTAGAAAATGGATCTAAAATTATTTTATGGCAATAAATGGATTTCTAAATTGATTTTAGAAATGTGTTTAAATTTATATGTATTTTTTAAAAAAATACATTTTTTATTCTGAAAATTTCTTCTTAATGTGTCTTTGATTTATGTGGAACATATTTTTGGATTTTTTAGAATGGAGTAGCACATGGGTTAACCATGATGTGAGTGGGTAGATTTTTTGATGCACTATGTGGGCCTTTAGAGCGAAGACCATGCGAGATTCAATTTCTGTTTACAAGGTACCATGAGACCATTTGGGTTGGAAGACAATGAGTGATTCGATGATTTTTTTGAGATACATGCCACCTCTTGGAGTTAATCATTTTGAAGACTGTAAGAGCTTCTCTTATTTCATAGTATAATAGAGAAATTTTTAGACTCAATCATTATATGGATGATTTTTAGAGACCTAGATTCACATTAATCATTATAAGTTGGTTTATATGATTCCTGAGATTGATTATATCCATTTTATGTGATGTTATTTTGATTCCAATACCAATTATATGGTTATTAGATGATGATCTTATTCTTTCCCATGATTGTAGGTTATTTCGAGCATGTTTTTCCTTGAGTAATTTTTTATTTGTTTGAGGAATATTGAGACCTTATTTGTAAAACATGTTTCATTTATAAAGTAAAAACTAATGGATTTGAATTGTATATTTATAAATGGTATGTTTTTAATGTGATTTAGTTTTGAAAATTCATTTTGAAATGGTTTATTGGTTATCATGGGTAAAATTATTAAATAGGTTCATGGTGGTAACCTAAAAGGTTGTGCACCTCATACACTATATAGGCCATTGATAATGTGTATAAATTGTTTTCTGGGATAGAGATAAAATAATGGGAACTATGTACCATGGTGGATCTACTTGATTACCATAATTTATTGTTTTTTGGAAAAGACATAGCCTCATAAGGATTAGCTTATGTGGATTCGTTTTTTCATTTTTTAACTATTTTGATATATTTATATCACTTGTGTTTTATTCTTCATCTTCCTTACTATTTTAGGTTTTTGAATATAGATACCATGTATATGTCCAATTGTTGCATGATTTGTATATGAAGTATTTTTTTTTTACTTATGGTATATTCATAGTCCTGATTTCATACTCTAGGGGTATATATCTATTCTTTTGATTCTGATATTATTTGAAAATTCATTATATTGCTTGGAAGGTCCATGTGAGTTTATAAATGGTAAATCTATTCCCTAAATATTTTTTTATATACTTGGTTCTTTTCGTTATATCTTGGTGATTAGGATTGTATTTTGATACATGTGGTGGTCCCATTCAAGTGATAGGTTGAGTCAAACACCATTGGTTTGTTTTAGTGGGTGTGGGGTTCATCAATTAACATATAATATAAAGAATCGTCACCCACATTTTAAAATAAATAAATTATATTGTATAGAACATTATTGTTTTTATAGATTGACATTATTCGTTCAATGATTTCATATATTGACTACATTCATATGAACTATATGAGCATTATCCTTTGGTTGTATGGAATTATATAGAGTGCGGGGAATGAGATTCCATCTAGACCAAAAATAAAATAACTATTTCTTCATTTATTAATTTTCTTTAAATGTCTCTATAATTCATTAATGGTTGACGTTTACATTCTTGAACTCATGATTAATATTCTCTACCATGTGTAGAGCTTGAGTACTAAGTCTGAGAAGGGGTTAAATAGATGTTGGTGAACATTTTACACTGTGGGGAAACCCAATTTATGTATATATAGAAGCTTAAATACCTTTAAAGATGTTTTTGAGAATATTTTTACTAAAATTATTGAGATCTATGATTCTAATGGGGAGTTGTAATATAGACATTATGAGTTGGGTTCCTAATATAATGGCACACCACCAATGTTGGAGTCAATTGAGAATATCTTGGTAGATCTGGAATATTTGGTAGAGTCATTCCCAAACTATAGAATCAAGATAAATTTTCACCTGAATGAATATAATGTTATTTCATAGACAAACAACTATATTTTGGTTGTTTATAACAACTAAATATTGCTTTCTATAAACTTTTTTACCTACTAAGGTGTTATTTCATGGAGATCATGTGGAACAAGAGTAGTTAGAATTGGAAAATGCATCAATACTACCAATAAATCACTAAAATGTGTTAGTAAAAATTGAATGTATAGTGTTGATAGTCAAATAAATAAGATGAAATGAAAAATACGTTTCTTATGACTCAAAATTAGTATATAAAAAAGCAAAAAATTATTTATGTCATTGATAAATTATTTCTCGTGCACGTCATTGTGGGAATTACATATTCAACATTCATTGTATGTTTTGGAGATGTAGATTCCATTAGAAACCATGATCACTTGGTTTCTTCCACTGATGGTGAGTTTTATTCACTCACCACTACTAGTGAGAAATTATATTTTAGAGATTAGATATAGAGAAGAAGAGGTGTAGTGTTGCCCAACATAGGGTAATTGTTTTCAAAATGATGATCTAGATAGGTGATTAATATTTATTATATGAGTCCGGATATATCTATATAAGATAGTGGGATCCTTCTAGTTAGAGTGTAAATCTAACCCTGGGGATGTTAGTATAGCTTACCATAGGATGGAATGTGTTGATTTTGTATTTTGTTTTTATATATGAATTCACATCCAATGAATGTTATAGATTGTGAAAGTTATATTAAAGGTTTACCTGAATTCAAAAAGTTATGATAGGCTAGAATATAAATCAAAATGTAATTTAAATGATGGATTTTTATTATTGATTAATGGGTTGATGAACTTTAATATTGTGATGGAAAAGGTAACAAGTTGAACTATCCCTTGAGATTGTTCTATATATTTTACTTGATATCATAGATATCTTATTTGATTGATTATTTTTTGAATATGCGATTGTTATCATATAGTTATTTGATATTTTGTGATATGTTGAATTGGTTAGAGGATTTTTTATATTAATGAAATTTTAATTTTGAAATCTATAATCAATGCTTCTATTTTTCGACTTGATTTTTTATAATTAGTAGTGCATTCATATCATTGTAATTTTATGGTTTCTAATTTTGATGTGATATAAAATTTTAAAAAATGGGATGTAATTCAATGATAATGATGGTATCAAGGACTAGAATATTATATTGTTTATTATCAATACCATTATGAGAATTTCTATAATATTAAATAATTATTCATAATTGAGAATGTTTTGTTTTATTATTTCATTATTTTGATATAGCTATTAGGTTATATTATTGTATGTGGTTGTGATCGTTTTATTGATAAGTTGTATTAATTGTTTTTAATTTTTTTGGTTCATTGTGTTATAGTATGGGGTGGTGATATGTATTTTTGTTATTGTATGTTTATATAGGAAAGAAATAATAGAGTTATTTTTGTGGTTGATATAATGGAGGTTATTACAAAAGTTGTTAGCATGGTTTATTGATGAGGAGGTGTGTGAATGTTAACATAGTTTTTGTTTGTATGTTACAAAAATATGTAGAATAAATTAATAAATGAACGAGCTGAATGTGGTTTAAGAATTATTTTTTTATCCAATTTTTTCATTAGATAATTAATATATCATGATAATGTGCATCTATTTTATAAAAAATGACAAATTAACAATTTAAAAATTAACATAAAATATATGTCTATTGGTAATGGTTAGAAATAGTAGTTTTTGGATTTGAATTAGTATGGGATATAAATATAAATTTACTAAAAAATATTAATTTTTTAATTCATAATGAGTTATGTAATTATAAATTTTTATTTTGTTGTATAATTGTTATTGATTAAGGTTATTTTCTTTGGTTTTATGGTAATGGGTGCATTGAAATTTTTGGTCAGTTATATGGTTTATAAGTGGAATATTTTGATGATATGATGAAATGATGGTGACTATATGGTTGTGGTTATTATAAACATTACCCAAAAGTTGGGAATGTGGGTTATTATATATTGATTATGTTTTCCTATTATTTCATGTGCACCATGAACTATGTTATAAATCCTTAACAACAGGCATATAATCTTTTAGTATCTATGTGTACGGACAATATCCAAAAATAGATTTGATAAATATTATTGAGTGAATTCCATTCCACACTCTCTAATATTGAAATAAAATTAGTTATGATTCCTTGAAGATTGGGTATGTTGTGATGTGGCTATGATGTGCTGATTTTGTTGAAGTGGTTTGGTTATCTGGATGAGTCATTCATGGGGAGGATATCATGAGGCTGCTGTACTTCATGAGATATCTCCATCAATATATGATATGTTGAATTTGTTTTTATGATGCAGATGTATTTCTTTTTTCAAGATATTATATGGTTGTGGTTAGAGTTTGAAATGTGGTGACAAGGATATTCAATGGATATTATTATTAAGACCCAATACATTTAGGTATTAAGGGTAACTAGTTTAGTAAGGAAGTTGGTATGTTTTAGGTATCTACACATATTCTTTAAATAATTATATTTTAGTTTTTTTATACAAATTATTCACATTAGAAATATCATGGTCGGGAGGTAAATGAACTAGTGTAGGAAATGATTCCAATCTATGTTTTATTCATTTAGACTTTTCTTCAACAATTTCATGATACTTCCTTTGGAGGGTACAACTTCTTATTGTATTATGAGCCCAATATTCGATATACTATTTTTATATATTTGTATGATAGAGTTGGAAATAGAGAAATACATTATAACACCCCAGGTAAATAAAGAGTATGACATTTTCACATTTATCCATATTTGTGATTAAAATATTAATATAACTTTAAAGGGGACGCTATGCTCGATGGCATACCCAACATGCAACAACGAGTTTCTTGGGAATCGTACATTGCACTCTAATAATAAAATAATATTATTTTAAATGGTAGTTAACGCCTAGTTGTTTTGATGGAGGGAATGAATATAACTAACTAAAAAATGATTATATATGTTTGTCAAATATATTTACTTTTTACAATAAATTTTAGAGGATTAAAAATACGAATGAATCTAATTTTAAGCGTAAACATTCTAATATTCATTAAAAGGTCGATTAACCACCTTTTGATGGAGAACCTCTTTTGAATCCACTTTGTGAAAATTTTATGTGTTATATTTGAAAAAATAAAATTCTTCTTTAGAATCGGGACATCAAAATTTACTTTGTGTAAATTTTTCATATTTTTCCGAAAAAGTTCAATTTTTAATGAATAGTGAAAAATGTTGTATTTTAATTCAAAACATCTTTTTAATATAATTTATTTATATTATAAGAATATCTTTTTAATTGTTTTTAAAGTGAAATTAGAATATATTTTTAACATTTAGTCCAATAGTGGTCGTTGGAATTAATTTAACTTTGAAATCAGACTTAAACTAGTGTCAATCTTTTGATACATTTTGTTTCATAAAAACATGCTATTTGTTTTGACAGCAGAAATTAATTATTAAATTAATTAATGCAACTTATATGTTTTTAATTTTCTAAAATAAACATCATTTTTGAATTCGGAATATCAAATATAGCTTAGGGTGATTTTTTGGTAATTTTTTGAAAAACTTCAATTTTTGATGAATAGTGAAACCACTAAGTGGTACTTAAAAAAATTGATTTTCTGTTTAAATGAAATTTTTCCATCTTTGTGTTTTGAATTTTAAAAATATGACATACATGGTTTTCATTAAGAAGTAAAATGTGGTTCAATGGGATTAAAATAATTTTTTGGTGAATAGTAACTTATTATTTTTTTAATCGTGATTAGAGGTAATTAGTGTAGTTTATGGTAATAATAATGTTTTAATAAAATTAAATGACCTAGGAACATGTCCTACCCTAATTGGATGTGTCATGGTCCTACCAAGACAATCCATGGATCATCCTGGGGACCCCATGGAGCCACTTTGGTTGGAAAATGACATAAATAACTTTTTATTTAATGTTAAAGTAAAAATGACAGAAACATGAGATGTTTTACTAAAACAATTTTTACATTGGAGTATACAAGTCATATTTTTTACTATAAATATTCATTGGAACTATAAAGAGATTTTATATATAATAGTATTTTTTTTTATAATTTTTAGAGATTAAATAAATTAAATTATTTATGACATCATGATGATGCAGCGATGACCCCATTATTTAACGATTTAAATAAAATAGAAAGATAATGTAAAATATAAGAACTAAACATGTCCAAAACCTATTGTATGGGTGGATTTAGAACCCTTATCACCATATCCTCGAAACACATCAAAGTGGGACCATCAAAATCCGAAACTCATTTTAAATAAAGTAACATTTATTTACTTTCCAAGAGTGCCCCTCCTCTCCCCTTATAAAAGGCCCCCACCTCTACCTCCTTACCCACACTTCCAAAGCCTTTGGATCGGCCAAACCCTGACCATTATGTCTCTCAAAATCACTCTATAACTCCTTGAAGCCTCACTTGGGGCAGAATTCTTCCCAAGGAAGCCTTTGAGCTCAAACCAAAGGGTGTTACCTGATTTTAAGGTAATGTCTTCACTTGAGTCCTTTTGTTTTGTTTTGCTTCTCCAACCCCCTAAACTCTTTTTATTAATTTCATTTGTAACAAATATAGTATATTAAATATACTAGGATGTTTTTATAAGAAATATTCCAGTTAAACATACACACACCTTTGTCTAATGGTTAATGAACATACTGTTTCTGTGATTGGTGATTTTCTACCTCACGAAACGATGATTGTTTCATATTCTTTTAACACCTTCAAAGGTGGACATTATGATGTCACTATATTTATATATTTTATATAATATTTTTATGTTTTACTTAAGCTTATGTATCTTTCATTTATGGAATATCCTTTATGGTTACCATTATGAGTAAACGCGATATCTTCATTTTAGGAAGTGCCGACTACTGCACCCTCAAAGTGATTTGATTCGTTAATGCCATATGTGGGATGTATAAAGGATGTAATTAATGGTATTATATATTATATTATTCTGTAATTATAATATAAATTTATATAATTATTATTAAATTCTATAAAATACGAAATAGAAATGAAAGTAGCGTTCATACGTACGTACGACTTACCATCTCCATGAACGGTGCATTTCATTTCTTACCCCTTAATGATTATGTAATATTATAAATACGTGTATATTCTGGATATATATGATATATATGATACCCAAATCATGAATATCATTCTAGAAATATAATTAACCTTTTACCACATGAACGACATGTAATTGTAAGAAGTCCACTTTCGACTTAAGAACCAAATATCGACAAAACAAACATTATTAACATTAATGATTACATAATGTTTATAACATGGTAATAATTGATATAAAAGAAATAATGAACATGAAAATTTTTCTTAAGAAAGTATAATTTAACTCAAGTTTATTATTCAGGACGTTCAAGACTGATCGAGTCATGTCGGACCCGAGGTAAGGGATCCAACCTCTCTATTTCTTTTTATGTACTCTCATTTATGTCATTTCTTTGAAGCCCATATTTATTATGTTTGGGGATGTAATTTTATATTCCTCATACTTTACTTTTTATTTTCATATTATGGGATACCCTATGTGATCTCATAAATCCATTTTTGAAAGTTTTAAGTGGCGTCGTTAGGGTGCCGAGTTTTCGTAAGGGATTTTTCATCTCACTTTTATTCATGTGACATTTATGCTATGTCTGACACTATTTGCTTTGAGTGGTGTATATACATCCCATTATTATACAAATTGTGTAGTATAATTTCATTTATGGGTATTTACATCTTCATTGTATGACCCTTCTTCCATGGGGTGTACTTTTCAAAAGTTACCCAACTCGGTAAGGGGACCGTTCACCCTCCATTTTTTCGACTTCTTTTGTTATGTCTTTTAATTCACATACTATTATGTTGGGATATGTTCTTATATATACTGAATTATGTAAATTTTATGTCCAAGTGATGAGATCCCCTTTATCTCTGTCATCAACCCTTTTTGAAAAATTTTATGTGACGCCGTTAGGCTGTCGAATTTTACCAAGAGAACTTCTTAACCCAATTTCGATTTCTTTGGGTTCAACATGTAGTTATTGAATATGTCATCCTATGAATATGTGTGAATAACCTTTTATTGTTTTACACTTAATATCAACTTATATTGGGTGTATTTATATTTTTCACACATAATTATGGGATTGATTTATCCTTAATTTAAGGACACCTTCTTTATAATGGATTTCATCTCATTTTACATTTCTTTTGAGAATTCATTGTTGTTATCAACCAATTCACTCTTATATGGTGTGTATACTGTCCTTTGACATATTATTTCATGAATCCCTTTATTCTCATGATATTATAAAGTTTGTATTAAATATTATTCTGCTATTATTTGTATTCAAGTGTCTCTCATTTTGTTAAAAACTCTTTAACAAAAATATCGTTTTAAATGTTTTAAAGATTTATTATTATAAATTTTTATCTTTAAGGTCCATGTTTTCAAAATGGTTTTCAGTATTTATTTATATGGACATTAATGTTTTAAAATTATAATTCCATTAAAATCTTCAAAGTGGTATGGGACACTTTGATTCAAAAATGTCTTTTAAATGGTTTTTGAAAATGGATTGATTAATTCAATATCTGGGAATTACTTATTGTGATTGAAAATGAAATGTTGTTATTGAAATGTTAATATTTTCAATATTTTATGTGTAATGATGGTACTTGGACATTTTATGGTTGGTTACATGATAAACCATATGACGGGTGGTGCCGTGAATACCAGGATGGGTGGTTACGTTATAACCTCCAATGCCTTGGGTATGGAAGTCGGCCGTATGGATATTCCATTAAGTATGTGTGGAAGTCGACCGTATGGTTATTCCATTTAGGTATATTTATGTCCCAAGTTACCTTTATATGTTATGTGTTCTTTATATGGGTTTTATGGCAATCTTTTGGTTACAAAAGGGTAAGTAATGATCTTTTATTCAGTAAAGAGTTTTTACTTCTTCATAAAGGTGAAATGTATTACATTGGTAAAGTAATCATGGTTTACTTGTTGTTTATGAAAATCTAACAGTTTTCCTTCTTTGTGTATCCTTTACTGGGATTTTTATGCTCATCCCAAGTTTTTGAAATGTTTTTCACATGTCAAGGGAAAGTTTCGTGATGTGATGATAATGTTAAGGAAGTGTCAAGAAAGAATCCATGTTTTATTTTAAATATGTTTCTGTTGATGGGAAGAATGAATACTGTCTTTTATGTAACCACTTTTGTAAAATGTGGAATGTAATGCTTGTTTCATGATCTAATTCTCTAAAACTCTAAACCTGAAAAGATCCTCAATGTGTAATCTTGTAATAACTCAGGATTAAGTAAGGTTTACGGTTAAGGCCTTATAGTTGGTATCAAAGGTCAGTTTAGATAACTTTAGAGGTTAGGGTATTCTTTAAGCATAAGTGACATTACCATAATGGTTAGGAATTCAGAAAGAGTCCTAGTTTTAGATAAAGTGAATGAGTATGTATATCTTAGTTTTTGTCTTCCTCATTAGTACATGATGGTTTTGTTGATATACTCACATTGACCTTTTTGGTTTTAGTAAATGGTTGGATCTAGCAGGCACCAAAGTAATAGTGGATGTGAAGGAAACTGTGACAGTTTTTTGAGCAAGAAACGGAATGATATGGGAGATGCAATGATAACTCTTGTGTTTATCCTCAACCAACTATCTTGAGTCATGATTGAGAACCTAAAACTTGGTGATCTCTATAAGGCATCATATATGCGAGAAACAAATCCCTACGGAACTATGGGAAATAATCATAAAGGTAAGTATGTTCAAAAACCTGTGTGTCAAAGATGTGGAAAGAAACACCTAGGAAAATGTTTCAAATGGACAAAAATATGCTATAGTTGTGGAAATGAAGGTCATAAAGCAAGAACCTGCCATGGAAAATGGAAGCATCCAGTAGACTCGAGGAAAGGGAAAGAAGTTCTTTTTGAGGGATAAATTGAATGTTTTAAATGTGGTGTGCATAGTCATTATGCAAACACATGTCCTGTGAAGAAGTTTCGTGAATGGGATCACCAAGATCGTACAAATATTCATTTACCAATACCTAATGCCATTCCGATTGAGGATGAAGAAACTGACAATGACCAATAAAAGGTATGGATTATTTCATAATTTTTGTTTTCCTATTTTGGAATCTTCGATATGATTCATGATTTTGTTTGTAGGAAAGAATTATTTCAGAATTAGTTGGAAAGGAATGGTTAATGGATCATGCAGAATGTTGAATGAGTAAAAAGTTAGCATATAATGGCTTCAAGAGTTATGGTGAAATTCTTAAGAGTATTATGTCTCTTTTGATGATGGGGTTACATTAGAAGACTTTTTATAGTATGTGTAACCTTGATGTTTAATATATGAAAATTTTATTCGAGGAATAGTTATCTATTATTTTTTGGACATAGTTATAATGAACCATTTGGGTTTATATGATCCTTACTTTTGAGGTAATTATGGGTTACTATATGTTATGATGGAAGTGAAAGGAATGAGATTAAATTGAGGTTAAATTATGTTATGGTTATTTTTGATGATTTTATCTCTTTTTGGGAATGACTTGAGAAATATATAGTTTTGGAAAAAGGACAACACACAGACCGTGTGACAACCTGTCATATCGGACAAAGCTGCAGGAATCGAACCCACAACCAAAGTGCGACTGGTATTTATCGCCAACCACTGGACTATGTGTAGTCCCTGGTAAGTTTGACTGATTCCTTTTAGTTAGATGATTTTATGAATTAAGAGTAAGTTTATTTTGGGTTATCTATGGAAATTTATTAACCTATCATGGAGGATATGTGATTAGGTTAATTACTTTTCAATACGAGACATTAAGAGCAATTGATGTTGTTTGGAGATAAATGTTACGATTTAACATGGAAGACTATGTGACTAAATCTTTCAAATATTTGGGTTTCAATCTTAGTTTGGTTTACTTTGAAGAATTTTTATGGACAAATTGTTTTTCGAATGGTCCTCGTTGAACTTTGGGTTTTGTTGGACAAATTTTGGAGATTAAGAATAGATTTTCTTTTTATAAAGGCTTATCCTTTTCTGGATTATCTGATCTTGTACTAACCTTTTTGGTTTGGGTTTTGGTTAGAGTCTAAAGACATGGGAAGTATATAGTTCTCTATTGTGGATTAGGTGATTCTCTTGAAATTTATTATAGTACTCTTAATGCAAACAAGTCTTTCTAAATACACCTCTTTTGGAGAAAATATGAGTTTGATTAAGGAATATAGTAAAAGATGAAAGTCAACAAGATAAGTGATTATGTTTCCTTATGAATAAATTCCTAAATAAAAAGTAACTTAAAATAAAAATTTTGTCTATTAAATTTTCCTACTGGGGAATCGAATACCGTTTAACCCATCACATGTTTGTGATTTTCTTATGGTTAACTTTCTCCTAGACATGTTTACTATCACTCTCCATCAGAACATGACCCTTTGTTTTTTTTCTTCCATGTCCTTAATTTCATACTTGGAATCCTAGTATGGGTTAACTCGGGTGACCTTTTTACATATCTTTCTTTATTTTTTAATGTGATTATTTTACTGACTCTTGTTCCGATGTGGGATTTCTAATGAAGTTTCGAAGCCCAATTTTAAAATTGTGAGGACGCAATTCCCAAAAGGGGGGAAGGATGTAACACCCCAGGTAAATAAAGAGCATGAAATTTTCACATTTATCCATATATGTGAATAAAATATTAATATAACTTTAAAGGGGACGCTATGCTCGATGGCATACCCAACACGCAACAACGAGTTTCTTGGGAATCTTACATTGTAATCTAATAATAAAATAATATTATTTTAAATGGTAGTTAACGCCTAGCTATTGTGATGGCGGGAATGAATAGAAATAACTAAAAAAATGATTATATATGTTTGTAAAATATTTTTACTTTTTAGAATAAATGTTAGAGGATTAAAAATGAGAATTAATCCAATTTTAAGCGTACACATTCTTATATTCTTTAAAAGGTCGATTAACCGCCTTTTGATGGCGAACCTCTTTTGAATCCACCTTGTGAAAATTTTATGTGTTATATTTTAAAAAATAAAATTCTTCTTTAGAATCGGGACATCAAAATTTATTTTGGGTAAATTTTTGGTATTTTTCCGAAAAAGATCAATTTTTAATGAATAGTGAAAAATGATGTATTTTAATTCAAAACCTCTTTTTAATATAATTTATTTATATGATTATATTATCATTTGAATTGGTTTTAAAGTTAAATTAGAATATATTTTTACCATTTAATCCAATAGTGGTCGTTGGAATTAATTTCACTTTGAAATCAGACTTCAACTAGTGTCAATCTTTTGATACATTTTGTTTCATAAAAACACGCTATTTGTTTTGACAGCGGGAATTAATTATTAAATTAATTAATGAAACTTATATGTTTTGAATTTTTTAAAATAGACATCATTTTTTAATTCGTAATATCAAATATAGATTAGGGTGAATTGTTGTTAATTTTTTGAAAAACATCAATTTTTGATTAATAGTGAAACCACTAAGTGGTACTTATAAAAACTAATTTTCCGTTTAAATGAAATTTTTTCATCTTTGTGTTTTCAATTTCAAAAATCCAACATACATGGTTGTCATTAAGACGTAAAATGTGGTTCAATTGGATTAAAATAATTTTTTTGGTGAATAGTAACTTATTAAGTTTTTAATTGCGATTAGAGGTAATTAGTGTATTTTAAGGTAAGAAAAATGTTTTAATAAAATGAAATGACCTAGACACATGTACTACCCTCATTGGATGTGTCATGGCCGTACAAGAAAATCCCTGGGTCATCTTGGGGACCCCATGGAGCCACTTTAGTTGGAAAATGACATAAATAACTTTTTATTTAATGTTAAAGTAAAAATGACACAAACATGAGATGTTTTACTAAAACAATTTTTACATGGGGTTATAAAAGTAATATTTTTGACTATAAATATTCATTGGAAATATAACAAGCTTTTCTACATCATAGTAATTTTTTATAATTTTTATACATTATAAAAATTAAATTATTTATGACATCATGATGATGCAGTGATGACCTCATTATTTAACGATTTAAATAAAATGGAATGATAATGTAAAATCTAAGACCTAAACATGTCCAAAACCTATTGGATGGGTGGATTTCGAACCCTTATCACCTTATACTCGAAACACATAAATGTGGGACAATTAAAATCTGATACTCATTCTAAAATAAAGTAACATTTATTTACTTTCCAAGAGTGCCCCTCCTCTCCTCTTATAAAAGGCCCCCACCTTGACCTCCTTACCCACACATCAAAAGCCGTTGGCTCATCCAAACCCTGACCATATTGTCTCTCCACATCCATCTATATCTCCTTTAAGCCTCACTTTGTGCAGAAGTCTTCCCAAGGAAGCCTTTGAGCTCAATCCAAAGGGTGTTACCCGATTTTAATGTAATGTCTTCACTTGAGTCCTTTTGTTTTATTTTGCTTCTCCAACCCCCTAAACTCTTTTTATTCATTTATTTTGTAACAAATACAGTATATTGAATATAATATGATGTTTTTATTAGAATTATTCGAGCTACACTTACACACACCTTCATCTAATGGTTAAAGAACATACTGTTTCTGTGATTGGCGTTTTTCTGCCTCACGAATCGATGATTGTTCCATATTCTTTTAACACCTTCAAAGGTGGACATTAAGATGTCACTATATTTATATATTATATATAATATTTTTATGTTTTACTTAAGCTTCTGTATTATTCATTTATGGAATATTCTTTATGGTTACCATTATGAGTAAACGCGATATCTCCATTTTAGGAAGTGCAGACTACCGCCCCCTCAAAGTGATTTGATTCGTTAATTCCATATGTGGGATGTATAAAGGATGTAATTAATTTTATTTTATATGATATTATACTATAATTATAATATAATTTTATATCATTATGATTCATTTCAATAAAATACAAAATAGAAATGAATGTAGCATTCATTGATACCTACGGCTTACCGTCTCCATGAACGGTGCATTTCATTTCTTACCCCTAAATGATGATGTAATATTATAAATACGTGTATATTATGGATATATATGATATATATGATACCAAAATCATGAATATCATTCTTGATATAATGAACCTTTGACCACATGAACAACATTTAATTGTAAGAAGTCCACTTTTGACTTAAGAACCAAATGTCGACAAAAAAACCATTATTAACTTTAATGATTACATAATGTTTATAACATGGAAATAAGTGATATAAAAGTAATAATTAACATGAAAAAGGTTCTTAAGAACGTATAAATTAAATCAAGTTTATTATTCAGGACGTTAAAGAATGATCGAGTCAAGTCCGACCCGAGGTAAGGGATCCAACCTCTCTATTTCTTATTATGTACTCTCATTTATGTCATTTCTTTTAGGCCCATATTTATTATGTTTGGGGATGTTATTTTATATTCCTAATACTTTAATTTTTATTTTCATATTATGGGAGACCCTATTTGATCTCATAAATCCATTTTTTGAAGTTTTAAGTGGCGCCGTTAGGCTGCCGAGTTATCGTAAGGGATTTTTCATCTCACTTTTATTCCCGTGACATTTATGCTATTTTTGCCACTATTTCCTTTGAGTGGTGTATGTACTGCCCATTATTATACAATTTGTGTAGTATAATTTCATTTATGGGTATTAACATCTTCATTTTATGACCCTTCTTCCATGGGGTGTACTTTTTGAAAGTTACCCAACTCGTTAAGGGGACCTTTCACCCTTCTTTTTTTTAAAAGACTTCTTTTGTTATGTCTTTTAATTCACATACTATTATTTTGGGATATTTTCTTCTATATCCTTATTTATGTAAATTTTATGTCCAAGTGATGAGATCCCCTTTATCTCTCTCATCAACCCTTTTTTGTAAAATTTTATGTGACGCCGTTAGGCTATCGAATTTTACCAAGGGAACTTCTCAACCAAATTTCGATTTCTTTGGGTTCAACATGTAGTTATTGAATATGTCATCATTTTAATATGTGTGAATAACCTTTGATTGTTTTACACTTAATATCAACTTATATTGGGTGTATTTATATTTGTCACACATAATTATGAGATTGATTTATCCTTAATTTAAGGATACTTTCTTTATAATGGATTTCATCTCATTTTACATTTCTTTTGAGACTTCATTGTTGTTATGCACCAATTCACTCTTATATGGTGTGTATACTGTCCTTTGACATATTATATCATGAATACCTTTATTCTCATGATATTATAATGTTCGTATTAAATGTTAATCTGCTATTATTTGTATTCAAGAGTCTCTCATTTTGTTAAAAACTCTTTAACAAAAATATCGTTTTAAATGTTTTAAAGATTTATTATTCTAAATCTTTATTTTTAATTTCCATATTTTCAAAATGGTTTTCAGTATTTATTTATATGGACCTTAATTTTTTAAAATTATAATTCCATTAAATGCTTCAATGTGGTATGGGACACTTTTATTCCAAAATCTCTTTTAAATGGTTTTTGAAAAAGGATTGATTAATTCAATATTTGGGAATTACTTATTGTGATTGCAAATGAAATGTTGTTATTGAAATGTTTATATTTTCAATATATTATGTGTAATGATGGTACTTGGACATTTTACGGGTGGTTACGTGATAAACCATATGACGGGTGGTGTCGTGAATACTAGGACGGGTGGTTACGTTATAACCTCCAATGCATTGGGTATGGAAGTCGTTCGTATGACAATTCCATTAAGTATGTGTGGAAGTATACCGTATGGTTATTCCATTTTAGTATGTTTAAGTCCCAAGTTACCTTTATATGTTATGTGTTATTTATATGGTTTTTATGGTATTCTTTTGGTTACAAAAGGGTAAGTAATGATCTTTTATTCAGTGAAGAGTTTTTACTTCTTCATAAAGGTGAAAAGTATTACTTTGTTAAAGTACTCATGGTTTACTTGTTGTTTAAGAAAATATAACAGTTTTCCTTCTTTGTGTATCCTTTACTGGTCTTTTTATGCTCATCCCATGTTTTTGAAATGTTTTTCACAGGTCAAGGGAAAGTTTCATGATGTGATGATAGTTTTAAGGAAGTGTCAAGAAAGAATCCATGTTTTATTTTAAATATGTTTCCGTTGATGGGAAGAATGAATACTGCCTTTTATGTAACCACTTTTTTAAAATGTGGAATGTAATGCCAGTTTCATGATCTAATTATCTAAAACTCTAAACCTGAAAAGATCCTCAATGTGTAATATTGTAATAACTCATGATTAAGAAATGTTTAAGGCTAGGGACTTATAGTTGGTATCAATGGTCGGTTTAGATAACTTTAGAGGTTAGGGTATTCTTTAAGCATAAGTGACATTACGATAATGGTTAGGAATTCAGAAAGAGTCATAGTTTTAGATAAAGTGAATGAGTAAGTATATCTTAGAGTTTATCTTCCTCATTAGTACATGATGGTTTTGTTGATATACTCACATTGACCTTTTTGGTTTTAGTAATTGTCTGGATCTAGCAGGCACCAAAGTAACATTGGATTTGATGTAAATTGTGATAGTTTTTTGAGCAAGCAACTGAATGATATGGGAGATGCAATGAGAACTCTTGTGTTTATCCACAACCAACTATCTGGAATCATGATTGACCACCTAAACCTTGGTGATTTCTATAAGGCATCATATATGCGAGAAACAAATCCCTACGGAACTACAGGTAAAAATCATAAAGGTAAGTATGTTCAAAAACTTGTGTGTCAAAGACGGGGAAAGAAACACCTAGGAAAATGTTTCAAAGGGATAGAAATATGCTATAGTTGTGGAAATGAAGGTCATAAAAAAATAACCTACCATGGAAAAAGGAAGCATCCAATTGACTCGAAGAAAGGGAAAGAAGTTCTTTCTGAGGGATTAATTGAATGTTTTAAATGTGGTGTGCATGGTCATTATGCAAACACATGTCCTATGAAGAAGTTTCGTTAATGGGATCACCAAGATTGTACAAATATTAATTTACCAATACCTAATTCGATTCCGATTGAGGATGAAAAAACTGACAATGGCCAATCAAAGGTATGGATTATTTCATAACTTTTGTTTTCCTATTTTGGAATCTTAGGATATGATTCATGATTTTGTTTATAGGAAAGAAGTATTTTAGAATAAGTTGGAAAGGAATGGTTAATGGATCATGCAGAATGTGGAATGAGTAAGAAGTCAGCATATAAGGGCTTCAAGAGTTATGGTGAAATTCTTAAGAGTATTATGTCTATTTTGATTATGGGGTTACATTGGAAGACTTTTTATAGTATGTGTAACCCTGATGTTTAATATATGAAAATTTTATTCAAGGAATAGTTATCAGTTCTTTTGTGGACATAGTTATAAAGAACCATTTGGGTTTATATGATCCTTACTTTTGAGGTAATTATGGGTTACTATATGTTATGATGGAAGTGAAAGGCATGAGATTAAATTGAGGTTAAATTATGTTATGGTTATTTTTTATGATTTTATCTCTTTTTGAGAATGATTTGAGAATTATATAGTTGTGGAAAAAGGACAACACGCGGACTGTGTGACAACCCATCGCGCCAGACAAAGCTACAGGAATCGAACCCACAACCAAAGTGCGACTGGTATTTATCGCCTACCACTAGACTACATGAAGTCCCTAGTTAGTTTGACTGATTCTTTTTAGTTATATGATTTTATGAATTAAGAGTAAGTTGATTTTGGGTTATCTATTAAATTTATTAACCTATTATGGAGGATATGTGATTATGTTAATTACTTTTCAATACGAGACATTAAGAGCAACTGATGTTGTTTGGAGATAAATGTTACGATTTAACTTGGAAGACTATGTGACTAAATCCTTCAAATATTTGGGTTTCAATCTTAGTTTGGTATAATTTGAAGAATTTTTATGGACAAACTGTTTATCGAATGGTCCTCGTTGAACTTTGGGTTTGGTTGGAAAAATTTTGGAGATTAAGAATATATTTTCTTTTTATAAAGGGTTATCCTTTTCTAGATTATCTGATCTTCTATTAACCTTTTTGGTTTTGGTTTTGGTTAGAGTCTAAAGACATGGGAAGTATATAGTTCTCTATTGTGGATTAGGTGATTCTCTAGAAATTTATTATAGTACTCTTAATGCGAACAAGTCTTCCTAAATACTTGTCTTTTGGAAAAAATATGAGTTTGATTAAGGAATCTAGTAAAAGTTGAAAGTCATCATGAAAAGTGATTATGTTTCCTTATGAATAAATTCCTCAATAAAAAGTAACTTAAAACAAAAATGTTGTCTATTAACTTTTCTTACTAGGGAATCGAATACCGTTTAACCCATCACATGTTTGTGATTTTCTTATGGTTAACTTTCTCCTAGACATATTTATTATCACTCTCTATCAGAACATGACCCTTTGTTTTTTTATTCCATGTCCATATTTTCATACATGTAATCCTAGTATGGGTTAACTCTGGTGACCTTTGTACTTATCTTTCTTTATTTTTTTAATTTGATTGTTTTACTGACTCTTGTTCCAATGTGGGATTTCCAATGATGTTTCCAAGCCCAATTTTAAAATTACGAGGACGCAATTCCCAAATGGGGGGAAGGATGTAACACCCCAGGTAAATAAAGAGTATGACATTTTCACATTTATCCACATTTGTGAATAATATATTAATATAACTTTAAAGGGGACGCTATGCTCGATGGCGTACCCAACACGCAACAATGAGTTTCTTGGGAATCTTACGTTGCACTCTAATAATAAAATAATATTATTTTAAATGGTAGTTAATGCCTAGCTGTTGTGATGGCGCGAATGAATAGAAATAACTAAAAAATGATTATATATGTTTTTCAAATATTTTTACATTTTACCATAAATGTTAGAGGATTAAAAATGCGAATGAATCCAATTTTAAGCATAAACATTCTAATATTCTTTAAAAGGTCGATTAACCGCCTTTTGATGGCGAACCTCTTTTGAATCCACTTTGTGACAATTTTATGTGTTATATTTAACAAAATAAAATTCTTCTTTAGAATTGGGAAATCAAAATTTACTTTGTGTAAATTTTCTATATTTTTCTGAAAAAGTTTAATTTGTAATGAATAGTGAAAATGTTGTATTTTAATTAAAAACCTATTTTTATTATAATTTATTTATATGATCAGATTATCATTTGAATTGTTTTTAAAGTGAAATTAGAATATATTTTTACCATTTAATCCAATATTGGTCGTTGTAATTAATTTCACTTTGAAATCAGACTTAAACTAGTGTCAATCTTTTGATACATTTTGTTTCATAAAAACAGGTTATTTGTTTTGACAACGAAAATTAATTATGAAATTAATTAATGCAACTTATATGTTTTGAATTTTTTAAAATAGACATCATTTTTGAATTTGGAATATCAAATATATCTTAGGGTGAATTTTTGGTAATTTTCTGAAAAACATCAATTTTTTATGAATAGTGAAACCACTAAGTGGTACTTATAAAAACTGATTTTCCATTTAAATGAAATTTTTCCATCTTTGTGTTTTTAATTTCAAAAATCTGACATACATGGTTTTCATTAAGAAGTAAAATCTGGGTCAATGGGATTAAAATAATTTGTTGGTGAATAGTAACTTATTAAGTTTTTAACCGCGATTAGAGGTAATTACTGTAGTTTAAGGTAAGAATAATGTTTTAATAAAATGAAATGACCTAGAAACATGTCCTACCCGCATTTTATGTGTCATGGATGACCAATAAAATCCATGGGTCAACTTGGGGACCCCATGGAGCCACATTAGTTGGAAAATGACATAAAATACTTTTTATTTAATGTTAAAGTTAAAATGACAAAAACATGAGATGTTTTACTAAAACAATTTTTACATGGGGTTATACAAGATATATTTTTGACTATAAATATTAATTGGAACGATAAAGAGATTTTCTACATCATAGTATTTTTTTTATAATTTTTAGATATTAAATAAATTAAATTTTTTATGACATCATGATGATGCAGCGATGACCTCATTATTTAACGATTTAAATAAAATGAAAAGATGATGTAAAATATAAGACCTACACATGTCCAAAACCTATTGGATGGGTGTATTTAGAACCCTTATCACCTTATACTCGAAACACATCAATGTGGGACCATTAAAATCCGAAACTCATTCTAAAATAAAGTAACATTTATTTACATTCCAAGAGTGCCCCTCCTCTCCTCTTATAAAAGGCCCCCACCTCTACCTCCTTACCCAAAATTACAAAGTCTTTGGCTCAGCCAAACCCTGACCATTTTGTCTCTCCCCATCCCTCTTTAACTCCTTCAAGCCTCAATTTGGGCAGAAGTCTTCCCAAGGAAACCTTTGAGCTCAAACCAAAGGGTGTTACCCGATTTTAATGTAATGTCTTCACTTGAGTCCTTTTGTTTTATTTTGCTTCTCCAACCCCCTAAAATATTTTTATTAATTTCTTTTGTTACAAATACAGTATCTTAAATATACTAGGATGTTGTTATTAGAAGTATTTGAGGTACACTTACTCATACTTTCATCTAATGGTTAAAGAACATACTGTTTCTGTGATTGGCGATTTTCTGCCTCACAAAACGATGATTGTTCCATATTCTTTTAACACCATCAAAGGTGGCCATTAAGATGTCACTATATTTATATATTATATATAATATGTTAATTTTTTACTTAATCTTCTGTATTTTTCATTTATTTCATATCCTTTATGGTTACCATTATGAGTAAATGCGATATCTTCATTTTAGGAAGTGCGGACTACCGCCCCCTCAAAATGATTTGATTCGTTAATTCCATATGTGGGACGTATAAAGGATCTAATTAATGGTATTATATATTATATTATACTGGAATTATAATATACCTTTATATCATTATGATTCCATTCTATAAAATACGAAATAGAAATGAAATTAGCGTTCATGTGTACGTACGGCTTACTGTCTCCATGAACGGTGCATTTCATTTCTTACCCCTAAATGATTATGTAATATTATAAATACGTGTATATTCTGGACATATATGATATATATGATTCCCAAATCATGAATATAATTATGGATATAATGAACTTTTGACCACATGAACAACATGTAATTGTAAGAAGTCCACTTTCGACTTAAGATCCAAATGTCGACAAAACAAACATTATTAAATTTAATGATTACATAATGTTTATAACATGGTAATAAGTTATATAAAAGTAACAATGAACTCGAAAAATGTTCTTAATAATGTATAAATTAACTCAAGTTTATTATTCAGGATGTTAAAGAACGATCGAGTCAAGTCGGACTCGAGGAAAGGGATCCAACCTCTCTATTTCTTTTTAAGTACTCTCATTTATGTCATTTCTTTTAAGCCCATATTTCTTATGTTTGGGGATGCTATTTTATATTCCTCATACATTAATTTTTATTTTCATATTATGGGAGACCCTATTTTATCTCATAAATCCATTTTTGGATGTTTTATGTGGCGTCGTTAGGCTGCCGAGTTTTCGTAATGGATTTTTCATCTCACTTTTATTCCCGTGACATTTATGCTATGTTTGCCACTATTTCCTTTGAGTGGTGTATGTACTGCCCATTATTATACACTTTGTGTAGTATAATTTCATTTATGGGTATTTATATCTTCATTTTATGACTCTTCTTCCATGGGGTGTACTTTTCGAAAGTTACCCAACTCGGTAAGGGGACCTTTCACCCTCTTTTTTTTAAAAGACTTCTTTTGTTATGTCTTTTAATTCACATACTATTATGTTGGGATATGTTCTTATATATCCTTATGTGTGTAAATTTTATGTACAAGTGATGAGATCCCCTTTATCTCTCTCATCAACCCTTTTTGTAAAAAATTTTGTGACGCCGTTAGGCTGTCGAATTTTTCCAAGGGAACTTCTTAACCCAATTTCGATTTCTTTGGGTTCAACATGTAGTTATTGAATATGTCATACTTTGAATATGTGTGAATAACCTTTGATTGTTTTACACTTAATATACACTTATATTGGGTGTATTTTTATTTTTCACACATAATTATGAGATTGATTTATCCTTAATTTAAGGATACCTTCTTTATAATGGATTTCATCTCATTTTACATTTCTTTTAAGACATCATTGTTGTTATGCACCAATTCACTCTTATATGGTGTGTATACTGTCCTTTGACATATTATATCATGAATAAGTTTATTCTCATGAAATTATAAAGTTCGGATTAAATTTTATTCCTCTATTATTTGTATTCAAGATTTTCTCATTTTGATAAAAACGCTTTAACCAAAATATCATTTTAAATGTTTTAAAGATTTATTATTCTAAATCATTATCTTTAATTTTAATGTTTTTAAAATGGTTTTCAGTATTTATTTATATGAACATTAATGTTTTAAAATTATAATTCCATTAAAATCTTCAAAGTGGTATGGGACACTTTGATTCAAAAATCTCTTTTAAATGGTTTTTTAAAATGGATTGATTAATTCAATATCTGGGAATTACTTATTGTGATTGCAAATGAAATGTTGTTATTGAAAAGTTTATATTTTCAATATTTTATGTGTAATGATGGTACATGGATATTTTACGGGTGGTTACGTGATAAACCATATAACGGGTGGTTCCGTGAATACCAGGACGAGTGGTTACGTTATAACCTCCAATGCATTGGGTATGGAAGTCGGTTGTATGGCTCTTCCATTAAGTATGTGTGGAAGTCGACCGAATGGTTATTCCATTTAAGTATGTTTATGTCCCAAGTTACCTTTATATGTTTTGTGTTCTTTATATGGGTTTTATGGTAATCTTTTGGTTACAAAAGGGTAAGTAATGATCTTTTATTCAGTGAAGAGTTTTTACTTCTTCATAAAGGTGAAAAGTATTTCTTTGGTAAAGTACTCATGGTTTACTTGTTGTTTTTGAAAATATAACAGTTTTCCTTCATTGTGTATCCTTTACTGGGCTTTTTATGCTCATCCCAGGTTTTTGAAATTTTTTTCACAGGTCAAGGGTAAGGTTCATGATGTGATGATAGTGTTAAGGAAGTGTCAAGAAAGAATCCATGTTTTATTTTAAATATGTTTCCGTTGATGGGAAGAATGAATACTGTCTTTTATGTAACCACTTTTTTAAAATTTGGAATGTAATGCCAATTTCATGATCTAATTCTCTAAAACTCTAAACCTCAAAAGATCTTCAATGTGTAATCTTGTAATAACTCAATATTAAGTAAGTTTTAAGGCTGGGGCCTTATATACATTATTAGGTCATGATGTGAAGATCATTGAAGTTAGATTTGGTACCATAAGAGTTTCTTTTTTTTATATGTTTCCAATATTTATGTTTGGAATTATATGCATTATAATATCATATAATTTTAGTTATATAATTAAATTGTATTTTATTTTTGGTTATTTGATATTGATCCTGAAATTTCTATGGAGAATGTGTCCCAAAAATTTGTTTTATAACATCAGTGATACTCCCTAACCCATGTCTTTTTTATAGTGGGATTAAACAATCACACTGGATTTGATAATTTAACAAGCAGGTTTCTAGAATAGATGGGGAATTGAAACCATGATATTTTTTCTTTCCTCCCTAAATTTAAATTTTTGAAACACTTTCTTATTCCCATAAAAATTAAATAATCTATTTAATATTTTTAAAACAAAAAATATATAAATTTTCATGTTAAATTATTATTATTTTCATTTAAATTGTAAAATTAGGAAATTCTAATTATTGAAATGAAATTAGAACACTAATAGAAAATCTTTTTCAATAATACAACTGTATAATGAATGTTTTTTAGAAATTTTTTTCTATCCCTACTCTTGTTTACTACCATGAAGTTGTTTGAAATTTATACACTATTAATCATATAGATTCATCTAAATATTTATATCAAAATACTATATACAGTTAATGATTTAGAAAATATTTGTACTAATTAATCAAAATGATCAGAATTCAAGTATTGAAAATAAAATAATAGAATCAATATTACATTTTAATTTAAACTAGAAATTAATATATTGATGGTATTAATGATGAAAGGATACATGAATTCAATTGATGAGCCTAATCATGGATTGAGACCTTGTTGGATTTTCTTCCTGGGATTTCGTTTGTTTTTTAGATTTGAATTTTGAATCACGCATGGTATTATTAATAAGATACTTCTAATGGTGTTTGGGTTACCACTCAACTATAATGCGACTTTATTGAAAATGAAAAAATGAGTTTAATGTTAAAACTATATATTAAAATGAGATATGATCACAATATTTTTCTGCATAAAGATATTTATAATAAATATTCATTACTAAAGTATCTGTTAGGATTATTTTTATTGTAAAAAACAGAAAACATATGATATGAGAAAAACTATCAAGGGTACAACCCCAGGTAAAAACAAGGTTCCTTCAATAACTCTAAAATAATTAGTTTAGATTCACATCCTATTGGATGGACTCTACCTTTTGAAAAAATCATATATATATTAAATGAAGAAATATGACAATATTTTAAAGGAAAAATGAAGTCTGAATTTCCAAATTCATTAAAAAAGTATTTTTTATATCGAAAAAATAAAAAAATTCTCCATGAAAAGATCCATGTTTTAGAAAAATAATGTCTTTATTAAAAAACACCAGGGGGGAAATCCATTATGAAATTTATTAGTTATAAAAAATAATAAAAATAAAGAACATTTAATGTATGAGGATTAAAAAAACCAAAATTCCAAGAACACCGTTATAAATTAAATTAATATTTGAAAATTGTGAATGGATCATTACAAATAAAAGAATATATTCACGGGTTTGAATATTTGAAAAAAAAATTATATAAAAAAATTAATTAATATATATATAATTATATTAGCATAATGAATAGGCATAGAAGTGGGGAAATTTTAGAAAAGATAATTTTCCATCATACTCTATTGATGGTTCGATTTTTATTTATGTAAAATTATGTATTCCACTAATATATTGAGAAAAAACTAGAACCATCAAATTAATAAATATCCATCAGAAATATCTATTATAATAATAAAATTAAAATATATAATTATAAATAAATAATATAAAATATACTTAAAATAGTGACATGTACAAGAAGGATCATCTGAACTAATAATTAGGAGTAGATTAATAAATATGGAAATTGGGTGAAAAAAGGACATGCATATTAAAAATTTTCTCCTCATCCCCTTACCTATATTATAATTTTTTCCTACGATTTATGTAGTTTTATTATTGGTTCCTCTTCTCCCATATTCATTGGCATAATATTACGTCTTTATTTATCTTTTCTTCATATTCGCTCAATATCACTTTAACATCTCATTATTTTTTGAAATAGATTATTTCAAATTAATTTTAATTAATTAATATATTTTGTTTAAAAAAATAAATATTTTATGTTCAACAACACAAAACACAATGTTTATCTTAATGTGAACATAACATCAAGTTCGTATAATGACTTATGTTACACACAAGGTTGCGTCTTTCTGTACAAAAATATATTATTAATGTAATTTTTTTTAATATATTAGTTTTTTCTTAGAAATTAGAATTGTGGTGATGAATATGAATAAATAATTTATTAAATCATATATCAGACATGATTATAATATTAATTTATTGGTTACCAATTAATTATTAATTAATATAAATACTAATTGAATATAAATGATGTATTTTTATGAAAAAAAACTAAAATCCAAAATTGATATTTATGTTCATAAATTAAATTAATCACTATTAGTGAAATACATTATTGAAATTTAAATGATATATTTTTAATAAAATGTTCTAAAAATCAGAAAATAACGTTTTGGAGTTATGATATTAATAAATCAAATTTTAAGGTAAAAAATATCTATATTTTTAGAGCTATTTTTGTAGCCATTTTTTGCGCACGTATTTTAAATATAAATTTTTAGAAAATTTAAATTTTTGTTTTAAAATATAAACATAATTTTATAAATTGGAATAGAAAATTTTTACTTTGGATTACTATTGGGAATTTTATTATAAATATTAATATTTTTATGAATGTTGAATGACATCGAATCTAAATTGAAAACTCAATTTTTTTATAATACCTTATAGTGATAAATTAGTTATTTATTGATTTGAAAGTATAATGAGAAAAAATTTATATAATTTAATTCAATATATGTTATTGGAATCATTGCATTTGTTATTTTAGATTTAAAAACATTGCAAATTTTGAACATTTTTATTTAATAACCTGCTTTGGTGTCCCATCTACGAGAATAATTTTAAATTATTTTTCACCAATTATGTCTTATTAATATTTAAAAATGGATTCAATATTTAGAAATATAATAATTTATAATTTATAAAATGATAAATTTTATTTTTGACAAAAAATATTACTGAAATTAATTAAGATTAATTAAAGTGAATAAGGTAAAAATAAGTTGGATTTGTTGTTAATGGTTTATATTAAGAGACAAAATGAAATAAAAAACCTATCAAAACCTAATTCGGTAGATATTATTAAACCATAAAACAAAATTTATATAATTTTGATCATTATTTGAGGCACATGATTTAACAGAGACCTGTCAATAATATTTACCTTTTTATATTTACAAGAATGAAAGTCCTTCTCCACTATAAAAAGGCACTCACACTCCCCCATTTCTTCACACAAATAAAACACATTGTATAGTCCAAACCCTTCCCAAATAACCTAAAAATGTATTTCCCATCAACATATATTCCTTTCTTTTAGATGGATCAAACAATGGAATCCCTTTGGTGAAGACCAAAAAAGGTTAATCGAAAAGAAATTAGCATTCTTCAATGTGTCAATAGGTTTTATTTATTTCTCCATCCATTAAATTTCTATTATTAAATGATTGTATAATACATTTATTATCATGAAATCAATTATATGTTGTTATTTTAACTTTTATACCTTTACTTAAACACACATCCATAAAATGGATAACAAAACTATCATTTGTTTCTTCGGTGTACAACTGCCTTACAAAATGATGTTGTCCATTTTTTCTTTTAAGACCTATCATGGATGATAATTATGATGGGAACACTATTTTTATATGATATATATGATTTAATTGTTTTATTCATAATTATTTACTCATTAAATAATGCATACATTAATTATTTTTCATTTTTCTTAATATGAGAACATCGTTTGAGGACGTGTGGACTACCGCCTCTACAAAGCGTTGTGATACATTCAAACAATACATGGATATTATTAAGCAAGGGTTTCATAAGAATATGGGTTATAAATGACATATATGGTATATTACTGAAACTATAACCTTTATGTAAGTATAATTTATCCTATTCTTTATTCCCCTTTGAACGAACAAAAAAAGAAATAACATCATTCAAGGACATGTGGACTACACTTCCCTGGCATGATATGATACATTTTACATCATACGAATTATATATATAATAATATATCATTAAATAACATGGTATATTTGATTTAATTTAATATATGTAAATATAAACTCTAATTAACTTCTTTTCACAATGATCATTGAAAAATAAGAATGTTACACATGTGTACATATGGCCTACGGTCTCCATGATTGTAACATTGGTTCATTTTTTATAAAATAATTCGTGAATAGTATTAAATTTATACATTATTTAAAAATATGATAATTATTTCATGTTTATTATACTATAAAGGTTTTAATAATGGCCACTTTGACAGTAGTTGGCCTACCTAGGTTGTTTTTGACACATAAACCAAATAAGGTCAAAAAATCTGATTTAAAGATTATTGATTAAGAGATTGTATAAAACATGTTTATAAGTGAAGTAAATTTAAAAATATCTTTTTAAATGTTCATAAAAACTGGATATTTAACGTATATTTATTATTAAGAATGATAGAGGACAAGAATGTCAAATCAGACTCGAAGAAAGGGAATCTTGTTTCACTTTTACTTTCATGGTGAATGTGTCAAAATAAACACTTATTTATGTTGAGTTGTGTATATAATAACACCTTTAAAAATTTTATATCATGATTTAATTTATATTAATTGTATTTAAATGTTACATTTGATGGGTATTGCATTTTTTTATTCCAACTCATATGTTACCATAGTTTAAAGATGATTTCTAGTATCACTTTTATTTCCACGAGTCTTATTCAATATTCCCACTTATTTTTGTTGGGTGATGTATCTAATACCTAGGAATATAATTGATAGTTACTATAAATAAATTTCTTTTTATTTACATATCAATTTTATTATATATGTTTCATGGGGTTTATGGTTTCAAAGTTACCAAATAGGAAAAGGGATTTTGTCACAATTTATCTTCATTAAGACATTTGTTATGTTATATACATATACTTTAAAATTGGGTTTATATAATTATCCAATAAAATTATATATAATGAGAATACTTATTCTAATGATATTTTGATATTATTTTAATTATATTCGTTCATGGGCCTTAGGATTCTAATGTTTCAAAGTTGTGTGGGATGCTTTGGAATGTTTAAGAATAACAATCTCCGTGATTGTTTTCAGTGTCCTTTAAATGGTATCTAAATTCATCAATCTCGACGATCCTTATTGTCAGTTATACTAAATGGGGATATTTTGAATTTTTACCTTTCCAATTATTTCTTTTGATGTATTATTATTATTATTTAAATGATATTTTTATAGATCCCATTTTCTTTCCATGGGTTGTTCATATTACAAACAGATAGTAATAGTACCCATGTCAATTTCATGAGAAAATCATATTTTGAAAGATATTATTATATAACCTGTTTCATTTCCATGGTTTAATCATGATTTAATGATACTAGTATTATTTCTATTTTTTATGTGTTAATAATGTTTCAAAGAGACTCTTATTGAACCCATTTTTTGTATGGGTTACTCGTGTTTGAAAGAGACTGTTTTTATCCCATTTATTTTCTATAGGATAATCATGCTTTAATGATATTGATATAGAACCTAGTACATGTCTAGAGGGTTAACAATGTTTCAAAAAGATTTTTGTTGAACCCATTTTATTTTCATTTCTTAATCATATAATAAAAGGAATAATGGTTGTTTCCATGAGTTTTGATGAATTATCTATGTTTTCAATTCTTGGAAAATAAAAATGACCGGTTCTCCCAGAAATCATTAGGTGATCACTTTTTATCATATATGATGGGTATGACTATATATCACTTGAATGCATTGTCTAATGTTTATTTTCATAGGATAATTATACCTGAATTTGATTACATTGTTTTTCCAATTTGTAAGGGTTTTGTAATGGTTATATAAGGGTTCAATGAAATGATGTTACAGGATACAGATATATATTTTCATTAGTTAATATGGGTTTATATTGTTTCTAATTATTGATATTGATATCACATAGTTCCTAGTTATTGATTCTGATGACTATTTTCTTTTCCATATTTTCTGATTTTATGATACATGTTTTTATGTTAATAAGTTCATTTATGATTCTCTCAAGAATTATGATTATGTCATCATACCGTTAGGAACTCTTCTTCTTATTTATGATAGTGAATTATAAATACTTATGTGTCCTCTTACTGATCATTTGAGATCACGCTTAATATGATTTGTTTCCCTATGTTTTAAAGAATGATGTTAAAATTTTTATTTATATACAAGAGTTCAAAGGGATTATGTTAATGACCTAATTACAAATAATAAAATATATGTTTAACGGGAGATGATGTTATAATTTAAAAAAATGTTTTTTATGAGTCTAAGTAGATGGGAATTTCTTATGTATGATTTTTTTCGAATTCACTAAAACAATTAATAAATGGTCTTCTAGATTTTATGTGATCCATGTTATTGGTTTTATGTTGTAATTATTTTACGGAAAAAATTGGTTCAAATTTACCGAAATCATATCCAAATTTTACTATTATAGATTTCAATATAGGATCCAAGAGTGCATGCCCTGGGATGATATATTTGGTATCAATTGATTGTTTAGAAAAATTTATAGGCATGTGTGTTTTCATATGAGGTCATATATAGTGTTATGGGCACTTTTATTAGACTATAATATTAATTTTTATCAAAAGTTCAATGTATTAGACAACTAAATCAATGTGTTATAAATAGAAAAACTGTTGATTCTTTTAATGAACTATTTTGGGTTTTATTGAGATAAGGTATATTTAACTCTGATGTTCAAATTGATGCATTTTTTATGGATGAATTAGTTTTCATGTATATGGAGAAAAGTGTACAACATGTATTCTTGGAGAAAAAATGTCACATTCTGCATGGAAGTGAAACTTGAACCCTTTACCGAATGAGGATAAGGGTTTCACACAATACTACTATCATAAACGAAGTACTAGTAATCTTGAAATATTTTCACAAGTCATGACTATGTTTATTGTAGAAATATATGGGATTTTATTTGAGGATTATTGGTTTATTTAAAATGGAATAATATATGATCAAATCCATCTAATCCTTGGATTTCGATGTATGTGAGGAAATGTTATAAAAATTTTAAGATATTTATATATAGAATAATTTCATTTGATCATTGGGTATTAATATTTAATTTCGAATATTTATGTATCATATAATGTGTTACTCATTTTGAGAATTATTTTACTATGAACTAACTATTATGGATTTAGTTAATGTCTAAAGATCGTAGGAATTTCAAGAATCTCACTTTTATGGTTTTTTGGTCATTAAGAGTATATTTTTTCATGTAATGAGTTATGAATTCATGTTTAATACTCATTTTTTGGAGGATAAGATGATATTTGGTGAAAATTTACTAAATCATGAAATTCAACTCATCACATTATTATATTTATTTTTTCTATTGTTTTAGATGGTAAGAGAGTTATTCAACTCAAGGAAAAGCATCTTGAATGAGAATGTATCATCCTAGTACCAATAATCTTGTTTAAATAATTATATTTTCATCAATATCATATTAACATTTTTAAGGTCTTTAATATTGCATCTATCATTCATTTTTCTATCAATATCCCCAATCACTCGATATAATTATTTTTTCTTTTCATCTATTTTCACATATAATCTCCTTATGCAGAATCCTCACAATTAGTAACTTGATGTGAGATTAATGTTTTATAGTTTCCCTTACTGAGAGGATATTTTATTAACTAGGTATATAGTGTGTTTTTACATAATTTAATTCTATAAATGTTAATCATTTGATATCCAAGACAAATTTTGGTGGAAACATTCATTTTATGGAGGTTAGGATGAAACACCATGTCATTTTATAAAATATATTATTTCTAATTAAGTAATATTATTTTATAGACTATGTTAAAAATAATACAAATTTTATCTTTCATCTCATTGAACACCCTATTTGTCATTCATTTAAGGAATCACTGAGTCCCTTTGATGACATATGTTACACACAAGGTCGAGTCTTGCGAGATAACAATACACTATTAATATTATTTATTTGACTTAATAGTTATCACCTAGAAATTTGAATTGAATGAATTAATATTAAAAAAAATTGAAATAATATATTATACATGTTTATAAAATTATTTCATTACATACCAATTAATAAGAAATGAAAAAAGAGAAATTGTATATAAAAGATATGTTTTTATGAAAACTATTTTTATAAATATAATTGTGCTTTATCTCAATAAATTAAATTATTTTTTATTAGTGAAATATATTCATGAATTTTCTACTATATAATTTTAATTAATTTTTTTCAAATTCATCCAATAAGTTTGGTACAGTTATGATTATAATAAATCAAATTTTAGGCAAACAATACTTTTATTTTAAAAAAGAACTTTTTTCCTCCTTTTAATGTTGAACATATTTTAAATATAAATTTTCATATCATTTTAACTTTTAATTAATAAAATAAATTTAATTTTTTAATTTTTAATATAAGATTTCACATTGGGATTTTTTTAATTTTATTGATAACATTCCAATTTTGATGGATTGTAAATGACACTATGTTTTAATTAATAATAACTTTTTCTTCTAAATGATTTATATTGTTACATTAAATTTCATAATGGGGTTAAATATTTGTTAGATAAATTTTATATCATTTAATAAAATTAAAGAATTTTGATTTATTTTCATTGTAATTTTAGATATAAAAACATAGATAACTTTTGATATTTTTTACTTTAAACCCCCACTTCATCATCCCGTCTACGAGATTGATTTTAAATTAATTTATTTTGATTATATTTATGTAATATATAAAAATTGATTCAATAATTGGAATCATTATTATTTATAATTAATAATATTTTCAAATTATTTTGTCACAAAAAATATTAGTCAATGTAATTATAATTAGTTAATGAGATTAAGGTAAAAAATGTGTTTACATAGTGGTTTAAAATTAATCTTAAGAGTCTAAATGATCAAGAAACTTATTCAAACCCAATTTTCTAGAAAATTTTAGACCGCTTAAAATCTTTTATCTAATTTATAAAATATTATTGGCACATTATGTAAGGGATACCTATAAATGGTGTTTTCCTTTTTTACATTTACAAGAATTCCACTCCACCTTCACTATAGAAAGGATCTAACCCTATCCCATTTAATTACAGCTATAATGAAATTTTTCTCATACAAAAACTACCCCAATAATATAGAAACATCTCTCCCCTAACCATATAGTCTTAAATGTAATCATCAATCAAATACATAGAACCCCTTTAGTGCAATACAAAACCAGTTATCTAAAAAGGGATAACATTCTTCAACGTGCATTTTTGTTTTAATTATTTATCCACACAATAAATTATTATTATTACATGTTTATATAAATACATATGTATCATAAATATACATATATGTTGTTATTTTAAGGGTTCAACCTATTATTACACACACTTCCATCAAATGGGTAACGGAATATTCTTCATGTGTATGGAAAACTAACCCCTCATGAAATGAGGTTGTTTGATATTTCATTACAAACTCTCATGGTTGGAAATTACTATGGGAAAATTATTTTTATACCTTAAATATTTTACAAATAATAACAAAATACTTCTAGAATTTTATATAAATCATACCTTCATGCTTCAAATTTTGTGTAAATACGATAACATTGTTTGTGGACATGTGTACTACTTCCTCCTCAAAGTGATTTAGTACATTCACATATTAAATTTATTGTATTAAGTTTTGTTTTAATAAAAATATGTTATATATAAGAAATATTTATGAATTTAATGACATAATTACATTACTTGAAATATAATATATCATTTTTGACCCATTTCACACACTAAAAAAATTGATAATGTCCATCATGGATGTGTCAAAAACCTCATCCTCAATATGATGTGATTTATTATAAACTAGGAAAATTAATTATATATGAATATATTATTAAATAAAATTTTATAAATAATATAATTATCATTCTTGAAATATAAATGTTTCTTACCTTCTTTTATTAATCATCCTTGAAAAACGAGAATGTTACTGATGAATATGTATAGCATAACATCTCCATGATTGTAACATTGGTTCATTTTCAATAAAAATAATTCTAGATTGGTCTTAAAAGTATAATTTATGTAAAAATATTATAATTATATAATTATTAATATTATGGTGATGATTTAATAATTACTCATTTTACTATAGTTGTCCTACAAGTGTTTTTTGCAACATATACCGAATATGGTAAAAACATATAACTTAAATATCATTGATTATGTAATTATATATAACTTTTTATAATTATAATATATTTAAAAACACATTGATTTTATTTTTGAGAAAGTAGATAATATCATATGTTTACAATTCAGTAATATATATGATAATTATGACAAATCAAACTCAAGGTAAGATATTCTTATCTCACATTTACTTTTGTGAGGCATAAAACATAATACCCACATATTTATTTAATATGGAATATATTAATATAATTTTTTTATATTAAATCATGTATTTTATTATCTTCAAGGAATAAAAAATTTTCAATTTATTATTTTTTATTTTGGGTTTTCCAATTCAGATGTTACCATAGTTTTTAAAGGATTTCTAGTCTCACTTTTTACTATGTGATACTTATTCCTTATTCACAACTATTTTTTTTGTGTGGTGTATATAATACCCATGATGTTATTTGGTTATTATTTTCCTTATATTTATAGGAATTTAAATATCCCTTTTATTATCACTCTTTCATGGGGATTACGGTTTCGAAGTTACCGAAGTGATAATGGTCATTTATCACAAATTTACTTTTTGAGACATTTGTTATATTATTAATCTATCTTATTTTATGATCTATATATAATTATACCTTGAAATTATATATTAGGATTATATTTATTCTAATAATTTCTTATGTCTCTTTTCAGGTTTTTAATTCATTGAACTTATGATTCAAATGTATAAAAGTGGCATGAGACACTATGGAATATTTAAAAATTATTTTCCATGTGATTGTTTTTAATGAACATTTGAAGGTATATTAATTCATCAACATTAATAAGAATTATTTTTAAATATCATCCACTTGGGATGTTTTTTACTAAATCTATAATCACTCAATATTTCTAAGGAATTTATATTTTTCAAATAAATTGTTATGGATCCCATTTTTTATCTGTTAGTCATGTTTCATTATGATTATTCTAGAACACATTTACATTTTGAAGGTTAATAATGTTTGAGAGAGATTTTTTTAACCAATTTCATTTACTAAGGTTAATTTATTCAAATATATTTCTCTTAATCACATTTCTTTTCCCTAGGTTATTCATGTTTTAAACAAATGTTTATTTTAAAATTTCCTTTTCTATGGGTTACTCTTGTTTTAAAAAATATTGTTTTTATTGTATATACATTCCAAGGGATAGTAATGTTTCAATGGTATTTCTATAAATCCCGATTCATTTCCATTGGTTAAGGATGTTTCAATGATATTTTGGTGGAACCTATTTCCATTCCATGGTTAAATTGTATTCTAAATAGGATATTGGTTATTTTAATGAGTTTTGATTAATTATCTATGTATTCGGTTCTTGGAATTTTTAAATGACTAGTTTAACCAGATAGTGTCGGGTCATACAATTATATATTATATAATTGGTGATTCTAGATAGCACGATGATCCAATAGGTTGTGATAATTTTATCGAAAGAATTATATTGGAAGCCAACTGAATGTTTATTCCAATTTTAAATAGGTTTTAAGGGTTATGTAAGGGTTTAGTGAGATGATGTTAAAAGCTACCAATATGTTTTATATTTTCTTAAAATTTCTTTACATTGTTTCTTATTTTTAATATTTTATCACATGTCTTGTGATTAGTAATTATGATGACTTTTTCATTTTCAATGATTATATATTTTATGATCTATGTTTTTAGATTTTTTAGTCTCTTTATGATTCGCTCGTGCACTTTGATTATGTCATCATACACTTTTGAATTATTATACACATTCATGATATTTAATTATTAATTTTTATCTTTACCCTTAATGAGAATTTGACCCCACTATTTTATGATGATTCTTTTATGTATGTAGTGTATTTCACAATGATTATGATGAAGACCTAATGTGAACTAATAAAATAATTATATAATGGGAGATGGTGTTCAAATTTCTGAAATACTTTATTATGAGTACAAGTGGATGTGGATTTTTTATGTGGGAGTTTTCTATATTTATTCAAAACTCTAACCCTTAAATGTACAATGGAATTTAAATGATCAATGTTTTAATTTGATTTTATAAGGTATTTATATAAACAGTTAGGTTACAATTATAATCATCATTACACAAAATATAAAGTTATGTATTTGAGAACACGATCATGGAGTGTGGGTCTTAGGATGTTAGAATTACTTTTTTCTTAAATTTAAATTTTTTGTTTCACACCTTTTCACATCTAAAATTTCTAAAAAAATTCAATTTATTTTCTACTATAGTTCTTTGGGTTTTCATTTTATGGATGAGATTTCATTGGATTTTACAACTTTATAAGAATAAATCATTGTTATTTATGTTTTTTCCCTATTAAATGGTCTCTTTGGTCTCCCCTCATATATTTTTTTGTTTCCCTTGTTATTATATATTTAATATTGCTTGCAGCCGAATTGGAATGGCTAGATTCATTCATGTTATAAAATATAATAAAAGTTAATTCCAATATGAACCGAATTGTAAATATAAAATTATGATATAAAAAATCATAACTATAATAATAATAAGTAATTAATATAAGAAAAGGGTAATTTGAGTTAAATCTATTAGGTTTCTTTCCATGAAAAATAAAATGAAAATAAATAAAATAACAAAAAATAAAAGTGTACCGATCTCTATCTAAAAATTACAAATGATTTTATACCACAAAAATAAACTATATAATGGTGAATTTGAATATAAATAATTTTCAATATAATGATAAGTAACTTCCGTTGGATAAATATTAAATGAGATAAACCATTATAGATCACTTAAAACAAATTCTAATATTTAATATTCATGTATGTTCAGTATATGAAGAAACAAATAACTTATTATATAATTTTATAAAATCCGAATATTTAAAAGAATCAATAACATTGATTAATGTATTTTCAAAATAATTAAATTTAGTTGATAAATTTTAATAATTTTTCAGTGTTAATTAATTAATTCAAACCCCAAATTTAGTTAAAACCATACTACATGGATTGAATTAAATAAATTTAATAAACAAATATATCAATTAAAACCATCACATTAGAATGAAAGTTATGAAATACTAAATCTTTATAGAACATATTTCATTTGGTCATTATTAATATAAGTGATATTTATCATATAAAAAATATGGATTCAAAATATTACAGTAAAAATATATATATATATATATATAACTCATATAATTTTACATGAATCAGATAATTCATCAATATATAAAATATGCAAAAAGAATTAATTAAAAAATATCTATTGAATAATAATCATATTTATAGACTATCAAACTACCTCTAAAAATAACATAATAAGATATTATAAAAACTCATATATATTACATGTCTCAAATTAACCTAAACAGTTATGTTTTTTGTTAGTTGTTTGGAAAACAACCACTATACAAGATGATGTTCAATTCATGTATTTTTTAGTAAAACATTATCTCTAAAAGGAATTTGATATAAAATAATTTGAACATGAATCCCTCCACTTGGTTTATAGTGAGAATTTCATATCAGGAATATTTTCTCAATAAATCACAATTGTCCTTCACAAATATTCAAACTAGTTTTATACACAAATTTTCTTCTTAAAGTGACTATTAGTTTCCATTCAAAAAAAATCCATTAAATAGTCCTTACTACTATCACCAAATAAATCCAAAATTCGTGTTTCAGACATTATTAAGTCCAAAAAAATAGATTCAAATAATAACCAAGGAAATTAAATTTATTAGATATTCTAAAATTCAATATTTAATCATTTGTTTCTTGAAAATATATACAGGCCTTTTCATGAATTTATAAGATAAAAATTCGAGACTACTCAAGTATAACCCAAATAAATTAACAACAAATTCAATATCTAGTCAAATAAAAACATTTTAATACATTAAATTTCTAATAGCGTAATAATATAAGAAATTTTTTAATCAAATTATTATCATTTAAAATTTTGTGGATTATAGTTGAAGAAATAAGTTATGTTAAAGTATTTGAGGATATTTATAACATATTCCTATTGAGATTTCACATGAATACCATGTGACCTATTATATGAACATGGAAAATTTAAAAACATATTATGCATCCCTATGGTATGTCATATCAAATTGATAGTTCAATATAATGTTTTCACTAATTCAATGGGTTTATACCAATATTTGGTAAGATTATTTTATCAATATACAAAAATTTAATTAAAAATGTGTTTAAATAGGTATTAAAATCATTTTTATTAGATATAAAAATATGAATACATCAACACATGTCACAATATGTTTTTATACTACTCATTAAAACACATAGTATAATAATAGTTTTTGGATTTATTTAAGAATTGTCAAAACACACTAAATCAAAATAATTCCAAAATCCACAAGAATTAATTTTTTTACTATCTACACAAATTGATATAATTATAATAACCATGTCAACATTAAACCAATATTTATTATTCTCAAATTTTGTCGCATTTAATGATTTATCTATTTTAAAAAAATTATACCATAAAATAAAATAAATAAAAATTATTTAAGGTTCATATATATTAATATATTGAAGATAAATAATTCTATTTATACAACTAAAATTTCTATAATAATGATTTATCTATCATGATCTGACCTAAAGAGCCTAGATCACTATAATTATAATTATACTTATGTTTTGTATAAATTTTATATCTAAGAAATTATAATATCTATGTGTACTGGATCATAACATAAATTATAACGTAGAAAAATCATCATATTCACAATAATGGTATATCTTAAAAATAATATTATTATAAAGATGTGTGAATTTTTTTCTAGAAAAAATCACACACTGATATAATATTTTCATATTGATATAAATTATAACAAATCAATTAATAAAAATATTAAGGGTTTCAAAGTCATGATACTATAATATTATAATTTATTATGTAAAAAATATTATTTCATCGAAAATTTCACTTTAATAGGAGATTAAATAAAAAAATATTAAAGAAAAATACATCATATAGAAAAATAAATCACACTAATAAGAATATATTTATCGTACATAGTTATCATTAATGAAAAATCATTTAAAATTTATTTCATAATTTTTCCCATGATAGGTGAGATCATTGTTATAAAGAACATTACCAAATAGAAATATATGATTAATTACATCTTGTAAAATAAAAAATTATTTTTAATAATAAATTTTATATAATTATACTCATGATAGGTGAGTTCAAAATTAGAAAAAATATATCACGAAATTTCATTTCTCAAAATATTATTAATTAACCCATATATTTATAAATGTACAATTACACTGATTATATAAAACTAAAAATACTATGAAAATTATTTTCAATTATTTCTTTTCAAATACCTTATAAAAAATTATAATGATTTTGTTAAAAATAAAATTTGATAATACATAAATTTTGTGATTAAATAAATTAATTACGTAAAAGCACAATTATTATGAAGTTTTTTTTAAACTGAATGAAAATTAAAAATATATACACCAACTGTATAACTATGATCAAGATAGAATAATTCATAATTATAAAAAATACCATAAATGATTTAGAGGTTTATATTATCAATTAATGTTATATATGGATGAGGTTTCATAAAAAAAATTATAATTTCAATTAATTGATTCTATTAGAATAAAATTATTCATATATTAACTGTAAAATTTTGAAACAAATCGAACACATATTCCCAATAAATATTTAAAAAATTTATTGATCAACTAAGAATAAAATAAATTCAAAAAAAATAAATTTTAAAATTTTATGTCTATACAAAAATAATTAACAGGAATCATACATGCCTACAAAAAAATAAAATTCAATCAATAATATATTAACAAAATCCTAATTTTTTCTTATTTGTATATAAAAGTGGTTGAAAAAACATTTTTATATTTAAAATTTTCTTCTCTGCTTTAAATTAGTATATATATATATATATATATATATCTCAATTTATTTTTACAAGTGTGGCCAATATTGGTGAGTATAATTGTGATGAATATTATAAAATTATGCATTTTTCAAGAAAGATTAATAAAAATATATTTCTCATTCTAATAGATTTGAACATCCAAATAACATTAATAAAAAATAATAAAACATTATTTCTAGATCCATTTCATTGATACAAATTAATATAAAATTGAGTGAAAATTATATTTTAATATGAACCAGATCATAGATATGTGATTGTGATATAATACTAATTGTTATAAAAATAATATTCATAATCATGAATAATAGTGACTTCATGGAAATTTTATTGGAATCTATTTTCATTCATTCATTAAATACAAATTTATAGAAACCTAAAATAATTCTAAATTAAAGAGTATTAATATCTATATACATGTCACATCAACATTTACACCACAATATAAACTACTTTCTTGTGATGAGATTTATATTTTTTCTATGAAAAGACTACTGAACATTGATTGACTAAATAGTAAATGATCTAAATCATCATGCATCACCTAAAATAGAATTCAATATTTAATATCCATAAATATATTGAATTATATGAATCAATTATTTTACTTTATAACATTATGGATGCCGAAGCATTATCGAAATCTGAATCACTAATTCATTTATTTGAAAAATTAATCCATTTATCAAATAAAAGAAATTAATATTATATAATTATTTAATTAATTCATATCGAAATTTTAATGCTACTAGATCGCTATTGGTATCCTTATTAGGTAGTTTCGAGATGAAATTTAGTAACTTCAAAAATATTGATTGAATGGATTTAGATTTTTCCTTCATGGTATAATGTGCAGTTTTTCCATGGCGTGTTGTGTTGAGTTATATTTTACTTCCATTCAATAGTTAAGTTACATCATTCTATCATGCATATTTATATTTTCATTTATACTAGCATCGGTCTGGATGGTTTTCACTAGTGTATTGTCTTGGGTGTGGATACATTGGGGGGTTTCTCATTAATGATGAATTTATTTTTGAAATGATTCTGGTGGAATCCACAAATTTTAATCAATAATTATTTCCCATTTTTTATAGATTGTTGATATGGTACTGTTTAATATTATAATTTAGTTCAATATTATAGTGTTCATGGTGTGGGTAGTGGAGCTTCTCTTATATCATGATATATATATTCATAATAGTCTATTGTGGTTGTGTTCAGAGTGTAAAAAATTTATTACAGTGTCTTGGGTAGTATCCCCATAAGTTTATCCAGAAAATGATTTTCCTTTTACATTTGAATATAGATGGAAACAGTTCTAGTACCCTTGAAATTTTTATCACCATAATCCAAACCCATGTATTTTTATAAATCCCACACACTAACAACAGACCATACATTATTTAATTCAGCTTCCCTAACCCTAAAATGTTTTATTTAACTACCCTGTTAAATATTATATCCGAATTACTTACGTAATTATAAATTAAAATATTTAAATTTTATTTATTAATCTATAATAAACATATAATAAAATTATGTAAATAGTTTTTTTAAAATTGTACATTATTTAATATCATATATGAAACATATCAAAATTTATCATTTAATAACAAATATAATATAAATTAAACTCAAATTAAATAATTTTTATGTTTTTTTAATGTCATTAAAAATTGTATTATTTAAAAATGAATTGTAATTTTCATAACTGAGTTAAGGTTTATGAAACCCAAGGTATTATAAACTAATCATATCCATTTATGAATTATGATTTTATTGTTCTAACATAACCATATAAATACCTATTTAGCAACTTCCTTAACCCTATCTAATTTTGTTGGTTAAGTTAAAGTAATTGTTTAATAGGTACCAAAATTCATCCCTATATTAGAATATGTTTCCTTGTTTCCTACTTGATGGTGGTCTTTAGTTATGGATATGAAATAATTAAGATTTTTTCATAGAGTATCTCTATCCAAATAACATCAAAACGGACTAACTATACTCTAAAATGTAGTGTTAAAAGGGATGTCCGCTCTAAAACATTACACTATTTTTAACTATAATGTTATTATATTAATATATGTATTTCTTTTAATTAAATTACATTTTTTAAAATAAATAATAATGAAATAATATTTTAAAAAATATTGATAGATTTGGGTACATTGAAACCCCAAATATAGTGTTGCACTGTAGATACCCTCTAAAATTATTGCATATTTATCACAAGGGTTGAGTGATCTATTGATTCTAAATTAAAAGTTTTTTTCTATTTTTATTATTAGATGGAGTTGGTCTAATGAAAATATTTTTATTTTTATTGGGAATTAATTTATTAAGTAAATATAAACTATACATATAGTCTATATCATGAACATATATTGGTTAAAACACATTGGTTCCCACTGATCATGGTGTTTGAGGTGTCTTGTGGTTCTCATAACACATGAGGCTTGAAGAAATAAAGATCATGATATAGTGACTCAGTAGCCATCAATGTTTTGTAGTATAATGGGATTTGTGATTATATGGGGTTTAAACCAATCTATAAATTTTTTTGTAATTTCTTTCTTCTATATTTCTTTTTTTAGATTATTTTCTACGTTTCAAAAAATCAAAAAAAATTAATTTTTTAAATAAAATAGAATTTTTAGTGATATTTGAAAAAATATAAATCTTTAAAATCAAATTGTGTGTTCCTTTAATAATTTGATTCTCATAAAAGATATACTATAAAATAAAAGGTTATTTATTAACTCTGAAAAATTACGAAAATAAGAATGATTTCTCAAATTAGTAACAATTAAAATAATAAGTGGAAGTCATTTTTTTCGTAGATATTTAAAATCTATAAATAATAATTTTTTAGACCACAAATGATACATAAAATTCATGAGGCATCATTAATGGATTTAAATAACACAATTTATTTATATAATTTATTTTCAAGATAAATATGAAATATTTCATGTTTAATATCTATATAACAGGTTCTCAAAATGAAATAAGAAAAAAATAGTGAATACATTTTGGGTATCTACATTGGAATCATAGTCAGAGTTTTTCTATATACTAATAAAATATAATTTATTATATATTTTACAATATTAAAACAATAAAATATATTTTCCTCTAAAATATTATTCATAATATGATATTCATATTCATATTTAAATTCATATGATAAATATAGACTATAATAGTGGATAAATGTTGTTTAATTTGTATTTATATTCTAAAAATAAATATAATCATTCCTTTATAGATGTAAAATATTTAAAACTCATGTTTGTATTATACTACTATCATTTCATATTTTTTTTGGGGAATGAATTGTGTTACCAATTCCTGTCACCACATTTCTTGTGCATCAATATTTTATTTTATTATATAAAATTTTTATACCTATTTTTTCACATGCCTGAAATTTTCCTTCTAAATTTCTACCTTAAGAGATGTTTTGACATGGTTTGTAAATTTCATGTCTTCACATGTCATTTTTATATCATCAAAATAATGTGGATAAAAATTCATAATTTTTTTAACCTATCAAAAATAATTATATCCATTATAATAACATCTATTAAAATAATTTTGTAAGAATATGATTATTGAATTTTGTGTATAATTATCACTAAAACAATTATAAACCATAATGAAGATTAATCAGTAGTAATACATGATCATTATTGATGATATGATATAACAATTTAATATATTAATATATAACTTGTTATCATGTTCTTCATGAAAAAAATGAAAATTTATCATCTATTATCTTAACACGATATTCTATAATTATATTCATCGAAATAGAAAACTGAAAAGATTTTTCATTTCATCAAGAGTTGAAAATATATCGGGATAAATAATTAATATAAAACTTGAATTCCATTTATATACAAGATCAAATAATATATATAAGTATATTCCTTTTCAATTAGGTTATCCTAATTATACATAATTATCACCATATAAACTACCACACAAAACCCATTGAACCGATTGACTCCAACCCATTAATAGATTTTATTGAGTGATAAAATCTCTTCCATCATGATTAAAATATATTTCTGGGAGGCCATACACTCCATTTCATGTTTAAAAAAAGTTTTCTAAATGATCTTATTATATTTTTCTATAATTAATGTCAATAAAACTAGGTCATAATTATAATAATAATCACATCAATAAATGACCTATCATCAATAGATGTGATATATATAAAACATCAAAGACATCTATAATATATCGATTATGTCCTTTAAAAACATAATCAAACTCAATTGAATAATTCAAACAATATCAAAAAAGTCATACTTATTAATTATTATAAAGAAAATATTCTAGAAATATATTTTAATTGTTATATACTAAAACGATAACATGTTTCTTATTCCACTGTGTGGTTAACTTCAACAATATATAATCTTGTAAAATTTTGACATACAATCATGGAAATCTATAAATATGTTACCATTCCAAATAATTTGATACAATTAAAATAGAAGGCCCTATTATTCCATATTATGTTTCAATTTAATTAGAAACATTTTTCTCAATAGAGATGAATTCCCATGAAAAATGTTTTAGAATGACTTAGGATGTTTGTAAATTTTAGTTTCTATTTGATTTTCATAAGATTAAAATGATTTTTTAATAGTATCTTTGAAGATATAATTATTTACCATGATATATTTGAAAAAACAAATTATTGGGAATTCAGTAAAAATAGGTAAACATGTAAATATATCTTAAATGTAGTTTATGATCAAGAAACTAGCATAACTATTCTAGCTAAAAGTGATGTTTTTTTATTAAAGAGGGAGTTTGGTATTCCTGTAATACTGTAAATAAAATATATTAAAATAAAATGATAAAAAAATTAATATTTATTTAAAATATACTTTTATATTTGTTTTTCACACAACAAATAAGCATTTCAGGAGAAATAAACAAGCTTTTCTAGGACAAACATTGAGATACGATTCATCTATTTTGACCTCTCAACTTAAAATATTAATTCTATTAATTATTAACTATCTTTTTAATTATATAAATGTAAATATTATATGAATCATGACCTATAAAATATATCAAAACAAAACAAATAATGAGATAACCTCAAAAACAAATAATTTACTACATATAACATATAATTTAAGAGAAATTATATATCAATTTATTTATATAACATAAAAGAAATAATATAAATTTATCTACATATTGAATTAATAATTATACAATATGTGAGTCAAATATTATAAAAAATTTAGAGAGATTGTTATTTCAATTTAAATTCTCTATAGATTTTGAAATCGTTAAGTTTTTGTCGAATAATATATATTTCTAGGATCATTTTTTCCAAAACATAGCTATTGTTTAGAAATAAATGTTAAATGGTGGGAAATTTTCATTTTTTGGTCAATGGTGGAATAGGTAGTAATGGTGGTGTGACAATGAGGATAAAATGAATCAAGGATCATATAATATTTGATAAAATAGTATAGTGAGGGAATGTATCCACCAATTTATATGAAAATAAACTAGAAAATTTGTATTCAAAGGGAACTCATCCATTTCATCCATGTGACTATGTATCCATATAAGCGTTTCTTGGATGGGACTAAATTTATATAAGTAAATCATGTAATGTAATTTGAACCCATATTCTCACATGTATGGGGGCATGCGTGGAAGTGCATATTGGTTCCCAATTCAACACCTAATTTTAAGAGTGAACATATGATATGGGAGGGTTGTTGCGAGTCCAATTAGAGCACGAATTATTTTTTATGTGTACCTCCACAACCTAGTGATTAAATTTTATGGATTCATCAATATTTTTATAGATTAATTTGATTTGTTTACTTTATAATATGATTTTATTCATTTATTGAAATACTGGCATGAAATTGTTTTATGGAATACTCATAATGATGATGCATAATTATCAATGTGATAACTTAGAATATAGTAACATTAAAATTTAATTCATAAAGGTAACAAAAATATGCATGAAATTGATTGAGCTTAACCATTATAAAGCATGAGTGAATTTGAAACATAAATACACATGATTGGATATAATTTATAGGATTTAACTAGGTTGAATAAGATTTGTGATCATTGATAAGATTTGTGATCAATAAAACATGATGAATACATGAGGATTCCAATAATAACACTAAATAAAAAACTATGTTACTCTAGGATGAAAATCTATTTTAGGTAACTCAAATTATTACTTTTGAGAGGTTAATTTTCCTTTCATATCGCATAATCTTTATAACCAAGATAAAATAATGTTAAAGTGTTGGTTTCCATTTTTATAAATTTATTTAGTGTATATTGTTAATCTTATTTAAATATATATATAATATATATATAATTATATATATAATTATATACAACAAGTTTCACCATAATATGATACATAGGTTCACTGTAATTTTATTGTTCCATTAAATGCATTAATTCTCTATATATTTACTACCACATCTATATCATACCATATGATAAAAATTTCACACTAAACTATTTAATGACTAAAATAAATAAATTTAGAATTTTTTGTCTATGGTAAGGAATAAGAATCATATTCTTAATGCTTACCTATTTGAACCTAGTATTAAAATTCTGACAACTTCACATCATCCAGTTTTAGGATATTTCTAGATTATGATGTCTATTTAGAACTCTTTCTATATTCTTCATCATCATTGTTCGTAGATAATTTCCATAACAATTTTTCAATGAGGTTATATTGTTAACTAAATGTAATGCAGAACATTAATTTATTTACCCAAACATTCTTACCTCCTTTCTGATATAATGTGACATTCATTTCATTATGGTAACTAGATGAAACTCATTAAATTTATCATTAAAAATATAACCTAATCATTTTTTGAATATTACATTAAATTTTCATTTTACTTTAACTAGTATGATTATTTATTTATTGAAAAAAAATTATCTATGTTCAAATATTCTCCCACTATCCAATTATAAATTATATTCTATTCATATCATCGCGCTAAGATACAATAAATTTATTGTATTTACAAAATAAAATTTTATCTATTTTAGTGAGAATATTAACAAATAAACTATTGAAAACAGTATCCTATATTCTATAATTTGTTTTTGGGGAAATATTTAAAATAAAATACTTCATTCAGTGAAATATTCCACTATAAGGTGTTGGATACCCTTTCCCACATATTTTAAAAAATATCTGCGATAAACACTTTTAACCAAGATTAAACTGATATTTTCAATATATTCTTCTGAAAAATGTTATAGAATTTAATCTATTCGTAATCATGTATATGGGTATTATCTCATTTTGTTCAAAATATGATATTAATTAACAACATCACATATCACATTAGGGAAATGGGAATACTATTCACATATATTAATTAACTCCTTTTGATATTGATATATAATCCATTGAATTCAAATCAATGATTCAACAACCCATTATTAATCTACTAAATGGAAACTATAATTTCCATGAATTCATATCTTTATCCAATACCCTTTTATAATGAAAATAATTAAAAATTATACATTTTTAATAAATTCCGTACACCATAAAGATCATTATTTCTATAATAATAATACCAAACATAAAATTTGTAAATAATTTTAAAAAACTATTTAGGTTTCCTAGGATATTCCATTAAAATGGAAGCATTATCCAACCTTCCTATAAATCTTTTAGGTTTAAGTGATAAAGGATAACAATTGGGTATACCTAATATTATTTTCCCATACAAAAATATTTAACTTCATGTATTTTAACATAATTCTATATCCTATACATCATATGTTAAGATCATCTGTTGTTAAAAATAAGAAGAAATTAGGAAGTTTATTATTAAACTCATTAATATTGTTGGAAAATTTTCAAAAATGATTATAAAATGAATTAAATATCTATATCACTCCTTTTAGGATTACATGATGTTATTTAAATATTTAATAATATGTAATAAATGATTGGAGATCATAATTTATTGTGTTATATTACGTTTAATTTCTTTGGAACATTTATATAAATCGTTATATAAATGTCTAAATAATATCTTATATCAACCTATTGAATAAAAAATTTATTAAGTTACCTAAGAAGGTGGTTCCTCCACAACATTAAATTTTCATATATTAATAAATATTAATATGTTTATACTCATATGGGAATATTCTCACACCAAGATTATACATTCTCAATATTTAAGTAAGTGTTTGGTAATATTTTGATATTGGAATTCATATCTACAGCAGAAGATCTCATTACATAAATATATTGATTTATTTTCATTTAATGAGAAATTTTATTAAATTTTATCCAATAAAATGATGTCCCAATTTAGATCATCCTTATACATTAGTGAGATAAGATTCATATTTAACAGAGTACTAAGTTATCTTTATTATTAAGCTCACCACATAAAGTTTCAGCAGGCCATCATTACAATCAAATCAGGTATTAATTTTGGATGGTTGATTAAGAAACACTTTTTATAATCCATAATTTAGATAAAATCAAAACTATAATCTAGTATATTTCCCATGGGATTTCTAGTTAGGTGTCACCGAAATTAAATTACATAATTGAGGAATCTAATTCTTAAGGTCTCCCCATTACATGTTTACTTATAGAAGGTAACCCACAGTCATTCAGTTTCACCATGAACCTACCTAGTATGATGATAGAATTCATGGAATGTTTTTTTAGAATGAATCTAACAGTTGGTTTTTTAATGGGATTTAATCTCGCCATTATATATCATATAATTAACTTTACATTTGTGGATGTTTTTAAAAATTTTGTTTGGATTCCATATTCCATCCAAAAATTATATATCACTAACTCATATTGATGTGTGAGTATTTACACAACTCATTAGGAAGAATGAGTTAAGGTAGAATAAAATTAATCAACTATCATTCATATCATGTATCTCCTTATATGTATGTATGAAAATAAAATGAAGTAGTTTTCCTCTTAAAAATAACGCATATGTCACAATCCGACCCTATCGGTCTCGAGTCGCAACTACCCATGGACCGCCTCTATAGGCCAGGAGCTAGCGATAAGTGACGAAGGAATAATGATCTTGGGGAGGCCTTCACTTAAGCACTTGTACACACACACACATCCCACTCGATGCAGAAGTGCAGAGTAAAAAAAAAACCAAAGGACAAACTACTATAACCCAACCACAATCATGCATCAACTTTTAAATAGTACACGTAATGTGCTGGAAAGTACTGAGAAGATAACTAAATAGAAAAAATGGAAAAAAACTTTCCCAACTAGAAAGGTGCCACAACCCGGCAACAGGTAAATGAACGTAAACAGCTGGTGAGTCTCACACCTGAAATCACTACTACGACCACTAAATGCAGCCCAAGCTCATGTGTCCTCTACGATCCTCCATAGTCCTGATCGACATATTTGTTGACTGCAAGGGTGCACCTTGTGTGGGAAAAGACCAAGTAGGGGTGAGTATAAAGATACTCAGTAAGATGCCCGGAAATATCAAGGGAGCAACAAAAAAGGTACTAAACTCGTGAGCAGTAGACAGAACAAAGAACAGTGTAAAAGTACAATCAAGATTGTGTAGATCAACCCAATGAAAAGAAGAAAGTATACTTTTTTCTAATCCAAGAGAAGCTATACATAGAAATAATGTGTCATACAATGCATGTCTTCACCCCTCTTATAAGGAGAGTATCTGAACACAAGGAGTGCGAACAAAATTTGTGTGTATGTATATATATATATATATATATATATTCGCAATAAGAAAACTGAAAGAGTTTGTATGGGGATCTACGTCTCCAAGCTCAGATCAAGAAAAGTCACCTACAGTTCTGTGGATGTCCACCATGGATTCCCAAAAGTCCCACATGCCAAAGTTATCGCATCACTGAACCCTACAACCCAGGGTCCCACTCCGATAACCACAGAGATAAGTCACTGACTAGCCTCATAGAAATGGATAAGTCTTAAAGAAGTCGTCGGGTCCCCCACTACCCAGCCCAGCTGGAGGGTAAACCCCAAGAGGTCATCGGGTAACCCACTTCCCAGCCCCTCTGGAGGGTAAACACTAAAGTAAACAGTTAACCCACTGCCCAGCCCCGATGGAGGGTAAACCGTAAGGTGAACGGGCAACCCACTGCCAAGCCCTACTAGAGGGTAAACCCTAAGGTCAATGGGTACCCCACTCCCTAGCCTTGCTAGAGGTTAAACGCTAAGTTCATAGTGTTACCCACTACCCAGCCCCACTTGAGGGTAATCCCTAAGGTCAACGGGTAATCCACTACCTAGCCCCACTAGTGGGTAAACCCAGAACTGGTCTGATAACTCTGCACTACCCGTGCCATCGCTGGGTGTCACTAACACCACTACCGTGCGTAGGTTATAGTGCATCAAACGAACCTCCAAACAATTCCCTTTCATGTTTCCACATTTAATGAGATCTCTATAGACGCTCCACTCACCCAAACAGATTACACCATTGTAATCCTCGCAGAAAAACAAGGGAGGTAGACTACATAATTTCTGGAAACGAACTACCGACAAAAACGTTATTCAGCACCACTTTATGCTGATATGACATCTTGTGGGGCCCGAACCTCGGTCTCTCAAAAGTTTGGGCGAACTGCACCATCACAATGCTCTAGAAAAAACACACCAAATCAACTATTCATATTCACCAAATGGGCATCTGATGAAAAAAGTCGTAGTACATTGCACAAAACATAAAATACAGCTCGTGGGGCCCACACCTCAACTCTGGCATCAATACCTAAAACCACCCTTATCAACTTTTCTTAGATTCCAGGGTCACAACGCCACTGACGACGCCTGCAATGGACTCCAGATGCAGAAGCTGCAACTCCCTGGGTTATGCAAACGGGGCCCTATGGGGCCCACACCTCGTCCCTGAAACACGTCACGCAGATCATACCATTGCATTCCTTGTAGATACCCACAAGGCATAGGCTATTAATTTTCCCAGAATGGAATTATGAAGAATAAGTCATAAAAACACAACATACGTCTGAAAGATGCCTCATGGGGCCCATGCCTTGGGGATGAATTTAGGCGAGTGAATTTCTCTGTCGCAATATCCTCAGAAGAACACTCATAAACGAGTAATCAAACACCCCAAACGGGTGTCAGGTGAAAAAGTGATGTTTCACCATAAAATGGGTGAACTAGGCCCTTTGGGGCCCACACCTTGTCTCCAACCTTAACGCTTCGAAAAGCATCTAAACAAACCTCTACAGGAGGACTAGGGTCACAATACTGCAGACGGCACGTCAATCGGGCATCCCAAACATGAGTTAGGTCATACGCAAGAATAAATAAATAAATAATTAATTAATTAATTAATAGCATCAAGTGTTTCGTGCCACCGAGTAACAAATCCAAACCACAATGGTTTCGAACCATCTTTGGAAGGACCGTCTTAACTCTAAGGCCAAAGCGCCTCTGGCGACACGTCAAACGGACATCCGGCTCGTGAAGCACGTTCGTCGCAAGCCTTTATAATAATTTAATATTCATAAATTAATTCATTTCGGGTCACCCACCCTCGATTCTAGAATGAAAAAACTACAAAACACAATTCAAAAAGTACATCTCGAAGAGGCGAACCTAGAGCCACTGACAGCGTGTCAAACGGATGTGCCGTTTAAAAGTTACGGCCCCTTGAACACAAGGGGCCCAAAATTGGGCTGGTGCAGCTCGCCGCGGCCCATCCCAAAACCGCCAGACCACTCGGGTCCGGCTGCTTCAAACAGACATGCCTATTGGCCTGTCTTTGTTCTGCGCCACACAGTTGGTCCTGCGTACCGCGGGTCCTTGCACGCATCACCCCCGGAGGCGCTGACCTTGTGGTTTCCTCCCAACCATGAAAGTCCGCCCACATCGTGGCTGCCTGACCTCCTCGCCGTTCGAGCACACCGCCACAAGCCGCCCGACTCCCTACTCCGCTGCCTGGGCTCGCTACTTCACAGGCCGAGCCCACCGCCCCGCACTGCGACCGCCTGGTCCCCCGCTCTGCTGTGGCCGCCTCTGCTCGGCCACCGACCTACTTGGATCCTCTGCTGGATGCCATAGCCACCACAACCTGACATCTCCCAATCCCACACCTATGGACACACCAGATGCCTCCACACACCGGCCCTCCTCCGTCGGGTTCTGTGCTTTTGTTGTGCACCCAAACAAGGCTGCCACGCTTCGTTATGCCTCCGACTCAACCTCTGTCTTCCGCCCCTTGCTAGAGACGGACCTTCAGCTGATCCCTCCGAGAACTCTGGTGGTTGGAAAATTAAATTTTACCAGTTTCAGAATCCTCAGGGCCGGATCATCATAGCTCCATCTCTCGCTTTTCCATTCGTCAAGGTTTTGGCACGTCCGAAATTTTGGACGGATAACTCTCAAGAACGGGATTTAGAACAGGGCTCAGATGATGGTTGTGTTCATTTGTCCATCTTCATAATTCTAAAATTATTGAATTTAAATAATGGAATTGATGAAAACTCAATAAATCGACGAAGGTTTGAAAATTAACAAAAAAACCTACCTCGAATTGGTCGATTGTCATTGGTGGCATGTCTACTATTCTTTTTCTTCGATCCGCCAAGGTTCCGGTAGAGGTCTCTCATCGATTCGGTGAAGAACGTTGAAGAACGCCGAAGAAAATTTGATAGATAGAGAGACATATAAAGATCGATAGAGAGATAGAGAGAGGAGAGAGAAGGGGGAACCCTAACTCCAAACTCTGTTTTTATATTTATAGAAAAGAAAATCTGGTTAGCGTGGAATCTGAAACTATCGTGCCCTCTCATTTTATATCGCTCCTAGGAAAAAGTCCCCATTTTGAATTCAGCGGATGTCTCGGATTTCCATTCTGGTCCTTTGTCTGAAAGTTATTTGAAAATAATATTAGTGATTAAAATCACTGAGTCATTATTTCAAAATGATGATTTTTACCCTAGGTGACATCTCTTACAGCAGGCCCACGCCCACAACTTTTACACCCCGCCTAGGCTAAAAGGAATGCTCTGGACACAACCGTGCACTCGGATTTCCAATCCGATCCACCATTTATGAGAAAACACAACCCCTCCATGTGAATAGTATAAAAACAATTAGTATTTTTATAAAATTTATCCGGGGCACACCATGCCCCGGAATCGAACGTCGTCTTGGCTCCTAGCTCTGGTAATATATGTAGAAATATTCCAAAGTCATACCGGGCAAAAATCGGGTCTCAACTGCATTCCCTCCTTCAATATTTTCATCCCAAAAAGGCAAAATTAGGAAAAACAACTCAGGAGACAGAGCTCACACCTAGCTCTCTCACTCCCAAGAAAACCTTCACAACACCATGTTAGCACAACACGCGAAACAAGGGATGGTTCGTACACATAAGGTATGATACTTTTGAGGAAATGCCTAGGAACACGCACGAACCTCATCAGCTGCGACACCTAGAAGATGATGTGCACCCAATCCTACTATTGGGGGGGTAGGGAACGACGGTATGCAACATGTCAATCCCTTACACAATTCACGAATGGCCCGAAGAAACATAGGGGACATCCCTGGCCGAACCTCTACTTACCACTTCGCGACCGAAAATCATGGTTTGTTCCTGGAATATGGTCTCGTGATTCCCTCCTTCAGAATACCCATCTGGTGTAACACCCAAGGATATCTGGTCACACAATTTTTCACAGTCAGTGCATCGCAATCGAGACTCTCTTACACACTCAAAAAGTGGATGAGTCAGCACCATCGACTGAAGAAAAGTCTCATCCTCCTATTTCAACAGGGTCAACTTCATGGAAGCTAACTACTACAAAAATTCCTGCACCTAATGAGTCTGGGACTTTCTGCTAAGGGAACCTTCTACAACATGGCCATTTTTCTGGAACATAGACTACCTCGACATCATAGTCATGCCGAAATTTCAAATAGCACAGTCGTCTCAGGTTCAAGTCTCTCTGGGTGAGGGCACACCTGAGACACTGGTGGTTTGAGCAAACCACAACGTGCTCAACCAGAAGATAGAATATCCACATTCTCAACGCAAGGACCACCACCACTAGCACCACATAGTGAAGCATGTAGTTCTGTTTATGGGGTTTCTATCAATTCTAACTATACTTGATAACGGTATCAATATTTCGGTTGAGCATACCAGGTACCAACAAACAGGGAAGGTTAGAAAACTCATCCAACCACCAAAGGATAGACATAGAAAGCACATGGCATACCCCATGAGTCTTTTCCCCTCTTGGAGGGAGACTAATCCCCAAAACAGGCACTCTTCCAAACCCACTAGTGGAACCTCAAAAAAGGGGGGTCAAGCAGAAAAGCCCCTCTGGAAAATCCAGAACCTTCTCTGACACTCCATTGCACAACCCTGCCATGAATTCACATGTCATAGGGACTCATCTAAATCACCTCAATATTATTCTCTTTGGGTGTTACTGAAACTCCCTCACAGTTTTGATCACATCACAATAACACATCTCAGTGTTGGAGGAACCCCTCTTTCATGTTCATTTAATGCTACATTAGACAACACCAACACAGGGTTACATCGACGCCCTGCATCACACTCAGTAACCCCCCGAACAAGGAGTCAGATGAAAAGAGTACCTCACAAAGTGTCTAATAAATTTTACTGAGAAAAGTATAAAAACATAGAGAATAACTCTTATCATCTCATGCATTGCAAGATTGTAGACATCCATAGCACACAGTATCCCGCAGACCCAACTGTCAACTCCCTGACCCTAACTTGGGCCGCCTAGTAGTGGTAAAATAACCTCGTAATGTTGTCTGAAAACTACAGTTATTCCTGATGTTCTGCCAACACCACCTCCATATCCTCACCTGGGAGTTATCTGATCACGACACTACCTCTGTCGTGGTGGTGCACCTATCAACTATCTGGAAAACTCAGCACATTTGGTTGAGTAGTCTCACACCACGGGACCTCACACATCACAATCATAGCACTAGTCCTCCCTGGGTTGTCTTGGTTCTCTATGTTGTCCCTAACCATGTGATTGAGTCTCATCAAGGGGAGACCTCCGGTGTCGAGGCCCTACCAATTGACGTCCCCTTGACAGAAATTTCTCTTTTATCAGTACCTCCTCCAGCACCCCGATATGGGTGATTGCTCAAGGGAACTACACTGGAATGAATATTTTCTACAGAGACCTCTCTCAAACTTATGTACTCGGAAGTTTCCACCATGGACCACATCCAATGAGTACCGAGTAAGGTCTGTGAACCTAATCACGTACTCAGCCAATTACATCACTCTCTGCTGAAACTCCAGCACCTCCTAAAATCATATAAGGCATAAGAAGGAGGGGTAGTACTCCTCATGAAATAGCTTCTAGAAGTCATCCCATGAGATTACCAACTCATCATGCATCTGAGTAACCCTGGCTCTACTAATTCCAATATACATAGTGGAAAAATACTTGTTGTCAAAGCCACCATCTAACCTGTCAGTGTCTGAACAAGCCTGAAGAGGAAAACCACCAACTCTATCCATCCCTTCATTGTATGAGGGTATGGCTCACCATGGTACCTCAGCGGTCTCTGATGTTGGAACTCACATAGAGCACCCAACCTGCACTCGTCATCGGCCTTCGCTACCAGTATTATCTTCTACTCTACATGTGGAGGTGCTACTGCCTATCCTCCTAGTGAAAGGGTAATCGTATGATAGATCTGGAACTAAGGCCTCGTCGCCCACTGAGTCGTCATCATGAACTAGAGCTAGAATCTTGGATGGCTATCATTGCAGAGACATCCTAAATCTGATCAAGGAGTATCGCGGTCAAATGAGCATATATATACAAAAAACGATGGGGAGTTGGCTCAAGAAGGAATGTCAAAGACTCAATAATATATGATGCACGAACCAAATTACCTACAACAAGCGTCTACGTGTGTTGAGATGAAAAGTGGGTTATCAGGGTCCTTGTGAATGGATACGTCTGCCAACCCACCATCACTGGACTCCATGGACTGAGAGCCGCTCTCGAGACATGTTGACTCTATTCCTCAAAACTCAACCAATTCCTTTTTAGGGATGTCCGAACAACGCCCTATGGAACGAACCACCTCTGATACCACTTTGTCACGACACAACCCAAACGTTCTCGAGTCGCAACTACCCCAGGCCCGCCTCCATAGGCCAGGGGCTGGAGATAAGTGATGAAGGTGTAAAAATCTTGGGGAGGCCTTCCCCTAAGAACATGTACACACATACACAACCCACTCGATGCCGAAGAGTGGAGTAAAAAGAATACCAAAGCACAAAAAACTATAACCCAAACACAATCATGAATCATCTTCTAAATTGTACAAGTAAATTACTGAAAAGTACGGACAATATAACTGAACAAAAAAAGGGGAAAATCATGCACCCAACTAAAAGGCTGCCACAACACGGAAACATGAAAATGAAAGTAAACAGATGGTGAGCCTCACACCTAAAAACCATACTACATCAACTGAATACATCCCAAGCCCCTCTATCTTCTACACTCCTCCATAGTCTTGATTGACTGGTCTATTGTCTGCAATGGCACACCATGTGCGGGTAAATCCCAAGCAGGTGTGAGTATAAAGATACTCAGTAGGATGCCCTGAAAGCTCAAGGGAGCAACAAAGAATGTACAAAAATGGTGGGAAGTAGACAAAACAAAGAACAATGTAAGAGTACAATGGAGAGATTGTAGCTCAACCCAACAAAAGAAAGGAAGTATACTCGTCCAATCCAAGAGGAGCTAGACAAAGAAAGCTTGTGGCATACCTCGCGCGTCATATCCCCTCCTAGAAGGAGAGTAACTAAATCCAAGGAGTGGGAAAAAAAGTAGGGTGTATATATATATATATATATATATATATTCTCAACTAGAAACTCAAACGAGTGTTTAAGGGGATCTCTGTATCCATGCTCATCCCAGTAAAAGTCGCCAACAATTCTAAGGATATCCACCATTGATGCCCAAAATTCCTGCATGCTAAAGTTGTCTCATCGCTGAACCGTAAAACCAATGGCCCCACTCCAGTAACCCCGGAGAAAAGTCACTGACTAGCTTCATAGAAAGGGTGAGTCTGAAAGAAGTTTTCAGGTAACCCATTGCCCAACCCAGCTAGAGGGTAAATCCCAAGAGATCATCGGGTAACCCACTGCCCAACCACGCTAGAGGGTAAACCCTAAATTCAATGGGTAACTCACTTACCATCCCCGCTGAAGGGTAAACCCTAAGGTCAACGGGTAACCCATTACCCTACCCCGCTGGAGGGTAAACCCTATTTTCAACGGGTAACCCACTACCCAACCCCACTGGAAGGTGAACCCTAAGGTCAACGGGTAACCCACTACCCTGCCCCACTGGAGGGTGAACCCTAAGCTCAACAGGTAACCCAGTTCCCAGCCCCGCTGGGGGGTGAACCCGGAATTGGTCTGATAACTCCGCACTGCCCGTGCCATCACTAGGTGTCACTAACACAGCTACCATGCTTAGGTTCGGAGTGCATTAAAGGAACCTCGAACAATGCCCTTTCATGTTGTAACATTTAATGGGATCTCAAAAGATTCATTGCTAAACCAAACAGATTACACAGTTGTAATCCTCGTGAAAAAACATGTGAGATAGACAACTTAATTTCTGGAAACGGACTCTCGATGAAAATGTTATTCAACACCACTTTATGCTAATACAACGTCTCATGGGTCCCACATCTCGATCCTGAAAAAGGTCGGGAGAACGAAGCCATCGTGATGCTCTTGGAAAAACACACCAAATCGACTATTCATAACCCCAAATTGACGTCTGATGAAACAGTCACAGTACGCTACATACATGTTAAAAGACAGCTTATAGGGCACACACCTCAACTCCTGCTTCAATGCCTGAAACCACCCTGGTAAACTTCACCTCGATTCTAGGGTCACAACGCTACTAAGGACGCCTAAACATAACCTAGATGCAAAAGCTGCAACTCCATGCGTCATGGAAACGGGGCCCTGTGGGGCACTCACATCGAAATTGAAACACGTCACGCAGATTGAACCATTGCGTACCTTGTAGATAACCACAAGCAGTAGGCTATTAATTTTCCTAGAACAGAGATATGAATCATAAGTCGTAAAAATTCAACATACATCCAAAAGCCACATCGTGGGGCCCACACCTCGGGGTCGAATTTAGGTGAGTGGATTGCGTCGTCGCAATCCCCTAAGAAGAACACTAAGAAATGAGTACTCAAACATCCCAAATGGGGGTCGGGTGAAAAGGTGGCATTTTATCATAAAATGTGTGAACTAGGCCCTGTGGGGACCGCAACTTGTCTCCAACCCAAATTCTTCGGAAAGCATCTCAAAAAACGTCTGCATGAGGAATAGGGTCACACTGACACTGGTGGCATGTCAATCGGAGAACCCAAATAGGAGTTAGGTCTGACGCAAGAATAATTAATTAATTAATGAATTAATTAATTATTTTTATTAATCGTTTCATGCCACCGAACAACGAAACCAAACCACAAATGTTCCAACCCAACTTTGGAAGGACCCTCTCAACCCCATGGCCACAACGCCTCTGGCGGCACGTCAAACAGACATCCGGCTCGCGAAGCATGTCTTTCACAAGTTTTAATAATAATTTAACATTATTAAATTAAAGTGGTTCGGGTCACCCGCTCTTGGGAGAAGAACTCAAAAACCACGAAACCCAAATCAAAAAGTCTCTCTCAAAGATACAAACCCACAATGGCTGACAGCGCATCAAACGGACACAACGTTTAAAATTTACATTCCCTTGAACACAAGGGGCCCAGAATTGGGTTGGTCCGGACCGGCCAACCCGGTCCAGCTCACCGCGGCCCGTCTGAAAACCACCAGACCCCTTGGGTCTGGCTCCTACAAACTGACGAGCCAGTTGGCTGGTCTTTGTTCCGCGCCGCAGAGTAGGACCCACGTAGCGTGGGTCCTTGTCCGCAGCACCCCCTGAGGTGCTTACCTCAGGGTTTCCTCCCGACTGTGAGAGGCCTCCCGTGCCGCGTCCTCTATACCTCTCCACCTGCCGAGCACACAGTCGCAAGCATCCCGACTCCCTGACCCGCCGCCTAGGATCACCGCCCTGCCACCTGGGCTTGCCGCTCCACCGACCGAGCACACCACCAGACACCACGACCACCTAGTCCCCTCCTCACCACTCCGTTGTGGCCGCCTCTGCCCCACCGCCGACCTGCTCGGCTCCTCCCCCAAACTCCGCAACCACCTTCACCCAGCCACTCCTGAGCTCGTAGGTCTAACCACACCCGACTCTTCCGCACACCGACCCTCCTCCTTCGGGACTCGAGCTTCCATCGTGCATCAAAACGGGTATACCACGCTTCACCGCGCATCCGGCTCCACCTCCGACCGCCGCCCCTTACCGAAGCCGGTCTTTCAGCCGGTCCTCCCCGACCACTCCCATGGTCAGAAAAATTATCCGAAATCGGTTTTGTAATCCTTGGGGATAGATCATCACAGCGCCGCCTCTCGCTCTTCGATCTTTCACGGTTTTGGCGCGTCTGAAATTTTGGACAGAGAACGCTCTAGAACGAGATTTAAAATGGGGATCAGACTATGTCCTTGTTCATTTTTCCATCTTCCTAATTCTAAAATTCTAGAATTTAAATAAAAGAATTGAAGAAAAGTCACGAAATTGATGAAGGTGCGAAAATTAACCAAAACCGCTACCTCGAATCATTCGTTCATTATTGGTGGCATGTCCACGATGCTCCTACATCGATCTGTCAAGGTTCCGGTGGAGGTTGCTCCTCGATTCGGTGAAGAATGACAAAGAACACCGAAGCACAGTTGAGAGAAATAGAGAGAGAGGATGGGAGAGGGAGAGAGGAGAGATAAGGGAGAACCCTAACTCCAAACTCATATTTTCTATTTATAGAAACAAATCCGCTTAGGGAGGAATCCAAAACTTTCATTCCCTCTCATTTTATATCACACCTAGGAAAAACTCACTATTTAGAATTTTACGGAAGTCTCGGATTTCCATTTTGAGCCTTCATCTAAATGTTATTTGAATAGAATAACAGTTATTAAAATCACTAAGTCATTATTTCAAAACGACAATTTTTCCATTGGGTGACATCTCTCACATCAGGCATGCGCCCGCAACTTTTACACCCCTCCTAGGGTAAACAACACACTCCCAACGTAACCCTGAACTTGGATTTCTGATCTGAGCCATATTTTAGGATAAAAATAACCCCTCCTTGTGCATAGTATAAAAACACTTAATATTTTTTATAAATTTATTCTGGGCACCCCGGGCCCCGGAATCGCACGCCATCTCAACACATAGCCTTATAAATATATTTAGTAATATTACAGAGTATTAAAGGGAATAAACCGGGCCTCTACAGTATAAAACCATTTATAATATCAAAATTATATCTATCAATAATAAACAAGGGAACATATTAGATAAATGAACAAATTCATAAAACAAAAAAAAAGAAATACACTTTTTTTAAAAATTTATAAATAAAGAGAATTATAAAATCATTATAATTGAATCATTAATAAATATTAAAAACTCCATTATATAAAATATCAAAAATTTAAAATTATAAAATACAAGGATTTTATATAAACCCCTTTATATTCGCATTTATATTCATTTTACTTAAATATAGGACACATAAAATATAAAAATATTATTTATAAACTATTCATATATTGAGTAAAAATTTGTAAAATTGTATAATTAAAAATTTATAATCCTTGACCATATCATGTTTTAAAACATTAGTTTGAAATGGTTAAAATAACTAATCAGATTTGGACTTTTAATTTCATCAATTCAAATTAATAATTATGAGAATTTCATAATTCAACATCAACTCATTTTTTACTATCTTTTTTAAATATGATTATAATTTCTATATAATCAATTTACATCCAAATTATACATCCTAGTATATAATTTCAATAAGAATTTATTATTAATATTTAATATCATGGATATTTTTTAATAAATGTTTCATAAATATTCATTTATTAATTGAACATACATAATAATTAATTAATTTATAAACACTGTATAAATAAAATAAATAAATCAAAATAAATTTTCACATAATTTATAAACATTTTATCTGTTATATGATTAATTCATAATGTAATATTAAGAAAAATTAATATTCTTAAGTATATCATATTTTTCAATATATTTTATATCATAAGTTGTGACATGTTCTATAATATATTGTATTTTATAATAGATAAAATATAGTTACAATATAACCTTCAAAGCCTAGATTATCAATACTTATGATCGAACATGATATCACAATATTAAGGATTTCCTTTGCGATGTCAATCAACAATGTCGTCGCAAATCAGTACCCATGTCATATGTTAGGATAAGTTTAAAACCAAAGAATTTAAACAGTTTTTCTAGCAACAATATAATAAATTGTACATAGAAACCCTATCATTACATAAAATATCATATATCATCACACAATCTATATTAAAAAAATGTATCCATCATTTTTTGATATCAACTATGATATCCATATTATAATAGAAAATCTATATTTTTTCCTATGATATCAAATATAAAATGTATCATTTATTTATTTTAATTATTATTATTTGATTAAAGGATAATGGTAATTCATTCATACCACTAATTTGATTCTAGGTATTTATAAATAGTTCTTTAATGTGGTGAAGCACAATAGATAACAAAAACCCAAAATAAAAATGCTATATAAAACCAATATCATGTATATATTGAATGAACAATATTTAGCATTCATCATTGATGCCTGAAACATGTCCCTCAACCAAATGATTAATATAGATCACTATAAATATCTACATGGATATTTTATCTATGTTATATCAATGAAATTATTGAATCACTAAATGCCTTGGTGTTATCCTCCTTACTACAATGCCATGATATTATATCTCTGAAGAAAATGAAGGACATGTAATATTGCAATTGGATATTTGGAAGAATGTTTTTGAGAAAAGATCACAAACTATTCCCATGGATGATGAATTATCTATACAAGAATTTGGGAATTATTAATCAATTATATGAATTTATAGTTACATTAAAACAAACAAAATTAATTCATGTAGATAAAGGCACATTGTAACCCCTTAACCATTACAACTCCCATGTGGTTCACCTTTAGAAATTACAAAAATAATTTTATCCATATATGGATGTCTCATGATTAATAACATTTAATTTTCAAAGTTATGACTCAATCATAGTGTGTCATTTGTATCATACATTAAAATTCATTAAATAACACTTTTATATTTTTGGTTCATGTCGTTTACTACCACTTTATTAAGTATATATAGTGTCAGATCTCTAAATTTTCATAAAAAATATTCATAAGTAACAGAAAATTACTTTTTAAAAATATCTATCATATTCTATGAAATATCCATGTTATACAATATGATAGATCATAATCATATCATTTCTATTAGTAAAGAATCTTTTTTTTGTTAAAAAATGATATTTTTTTAAAAAATTTGGTTCTGAATGAGTATAAAGGGTAACATGGTAATTTTCAATGGAAAATGATCATTGAATTATTTTTTTAATGATTATGTTGATCTAAATATGGGTTTTTATGGGATTTAATTTGGGGAGATTCTAAAATGGTTATTTTTTAGATTATTTTAATATTTATTAAATTACATATTAATTATTCGGTAGAAAAAAAACATTTATGAATTTAAAATAGAGTCTCAAAATAGAATTCAAATTATTTTTTTAGATATTTAATACGGGGTTTAACATAAAAAAATTATAAAATATTTTTGGGATCAATTTTGTGAGACAAGCATTATATAGTTATTATAATTAAATAATACTATATTTCACCCACACATCCTTTCGGCTTATATCCTATGTGATATAATGGTTGGTTTCTCCTAATTTCATGCATGCTTATCCCAATATGGAAGAGGAATGATATATAGGTTTCAAGTGTGACCTTGACCATATTTGGACTGAGATGTGATAGTCGTGGAAATTAGGTATCGGTTTGGGGCATTGGTTGTATCCCCACCTGGTAAAACAATATGTTGAATTTCACCACATAACTATTTAAACCATTAATTTGATTTTTCATCATAGCTTTTTGGATGTAATTTTTTTTATAATCATTTTTAATGGGTTTTTTTATTATAGTAGATTCAATAAGTTTTTATTACATTGAACTAAATCTAAAATTAATTTTTAAGTATTGTGCTCTCATTAATTATAGGAATATGGGGTAGGGTAGTTGGGAATCACGTAATGGGGAGAGTATTCTACATAAGGGTAATAGTGGATACCCTTATACAACACCCTAGGGATATATAAGGATAACTAGTGGTTTCTCTTATATAGGGAAACCAATTATGCATAATGGTAAACATGTATACCATTATGCAGTGTATCCCCCACGCGTAATAAAAATGGTGTCTCTGTATATATATATGATAGTGTTTCCATGTTTTTATAGGTTAGTATTTGACCATATAGAAAGGGGTTTTCAGAGAATAAATTAATTTTAATTCAATTTAAATTAATTATGGAATTAATTAAAAAACAAAAAATTAAATTAATGTGTTTATAGTTTACTTTTATAATAGAATTATTTATAAGATAAATTTATAATTTATTTAATTAATTAATAATGGTCTTATAAATGTGAGTATGTAATTGTAATTATTTGTAATGGTGGTTCAGACATGAATGTGCTCTGGTGAGTTTTGTCAATTTGCGCTTCAAAAGTAAATTACTTTGAATTGAGGTAAGTGGTCCCTAAACATACCGTATGAAAATTCATTTTTAGTTATCTACTTTTATATCTTTTGATATATTGTTTCACTAGAAAATTAATAAACACCATTATATTAATTATGTTGAATGTTAATAAATTCATAAGACTGTATTCCAAGGGACACAATAATCCATTGTGCGATGTCCTAATGCCACGGTCATAGATGGTCAAGGGATAAATTAATAACATGTTCCCTAATAAACACGAGACAATAGGGTTATAAAATAAATGATTTATTTGAATGTGGTGGATCTCTGAATTATTTCCCTCAGATCCCTCCTACATGGGTGTGTGATTTTTTTGAAATAATTGGACCGAGGTGGCCATATTAGTACATTTAAATCCTTCAAAACCTATTGGTATTTTGATACAACCATTGATTGAGGGCACCCTCACTAGTATATGTGCACAAAGTAGATATTTATGAGTAATAGAAGATATGTTATAACAGTAATTTAACCTAGGGTGACATAGAATTGATATGGTCATTGTGGCGTCTCTCTTCAGTGATGTCAGTGTGGTTTTACATATGAGGACTATTTGTCCATGATATGACTATAATGATGATTATGACTATTGCTACCTGTAATTTATTTTATTATCTAGAAAAATGATTTTCTGGTCAAGGAACCCATGTTTGTTGTCCCCATTAAAATGAGACCTTGTGGACCATGGTGGGTTCCTAGAATTATATTGACCCTAGATAGAGTGGTAGTATTATAAGGCCAATGATAACTGTTTTGGATGTCACATTAGAAACTAAAAACTTATATGATAGCACAGTATGGCTATAATGAATGGATGGGTCATTCACATGAGAGGAAAACCTCATATTTGTGTGATGATTTGCGTAGATAGAGAACCCATATTGATATTATTATTTTGTTGTTATTATTATTTTTGTTGTTATTGTCATTGTGGAGTTCTATAAAAAGGATGATTTGCCCACCGATTTTTGATATAAAATATTCCAAGGAGGTTCTCTTAATATCTTACAATTATTTATGACAATTATGGTGAGAAAATGAAACCTAATATTAAAAATTATATAAAAATAAGATGGTGATGATTATATTATATAACATACGTGGAAATTACTATAATTCAAAAAATGAGTCTACTAATTATGATTTATGATACCTAATATTTACCAAGAAATATATATTGAGCCTGAGGAAAATTATGACATGCCACAGATTTTAATGATCTGGCTAGTATTCCAAGTGATAAATAATATACTTAAGAATCTTTAGATATGGTACTATTGATTGGTATTTTATGATATTTTTTAATGATGGGATATATTTATTATACATTAAATTTTTTATGATTACTAGAATACCTTACAAATAGATGTATGATTGCTGATATGTATGATACCATGGATGTCTGGGATTGGGATATTAAGATTTCCTTGATTGGAAGTGTAGTATACAGCCATTTATCTAATGTTAGACTTATATTAGGTAGGATACCTGTGTTTTACACTATAATTCGATGCCTCATCTAGTGTAAGATTTCTCATGAAATACCTTATCATAACCTATGTCACCATAAGTATGAGTTTCATGCTCAAAAAAACTCTAAAATATGATGAAGTATGTATATTCCTTCCTAGGTGACATGTTATAACATGAGTTTCAATGATGATAGTCGATATATTCTCTTGAAACTTATTTATTTCGATTCTAAGCACATAACATGAATTTTCATTATATTACTATTTAATCATGGTACCATATTGGTGGTTCCCTGCTGATTGATAGTCACAACTTTTCCAAACTTCCATTAATTACGGTGTTCATTGTGAGAGTGAGTTTTTCGTAAGGATTTCTGGGAAAATCTAGTTTGATAATCACCTTATACATCCTTAAACAGATGTTTCCTCATCACATGATATGGGGGTAAATTAATCAAGGATATTTGTTTTCTAAATCTATAATAAGGTTGTACTATAACTAATTATATATGTACTAAATTGATTATCCTTGAATTCATTCCAAGTACAATAGATCTTTATCCAGGTGTTGTATGAATTGAGAGTTAAAATGAATAGTTTAGTGAGATTCATGTGAAGTAAATTGTTCCTTCTATGAAGGAGTGATCTTCCCTTAATTTTATTCTATCCATGAACACACCAATGAGAGTTTAAATAAAGATATTGACCCATGGGGAACAAAATTTGGTAGATAGTGGTCTAGATAAAGAATATATAGATTATAAATTGATTGATGAAGTCTTTGCACAAGAGCTTCATGATGTCCCAACCATTTTACAAAAATTATTTCATGATAAATATGAATAAATATCAATCAAAATAACAAAAGTATTGTAAATTTTTAATTTCTTTTGAATACTATGTTCTTAATACATAATACATCGCATCCTTATTGTTTCCATTATATGCTTCTAAATTCCATTAAATCTCCTAAATATGTATGGTATAAATTTTGGAATACATAAATAAAGGGATGAGCTTGAAAACTCTATAATGGAATAAAAATGACAATGAAACATAACATATGAGTGAATGATATTAGTTGATATCATAAAAAACTCACATGAGTAAACACATCCCACAAAGAACATGGTATCATAAAATCATGGAATAATTCAAAACATGGAAGAAACAAAAACCATGACATTAACATGTATAATGTAACACCCCAAGCTTCTATGGTACACTTCTCTTTGAATAATACAGTAGCGTGTGTTTTATGCAACTTCGAGTTCTAACAAACACCACAACCAATCAAAATATCCATTATGAATAGTAATACCCACTTTTTGAAATTTTATACATTTTATCATTCAAAATGGACACCATTTTTGCATTTGGAATATCGAAATTAGCTTAGGGTAAATTTTTTGGTGCTTTTCTGATAACATTCATATTTTGATGAATAGTGCAAATTACTAAATTTTAATTTAAAACAACTTTTTTAATCGAAATAACTAATAGAGATAAATTATGAATTTGAGTGGTTTTAAAGTATAATTAGATTATATTTTTACCATTTAATCCAATGTTTGTCATTGGACATAATTTAATATTTAAACTGGACATAAGCAATTGTCAATCATTTGATAGTTATTATTTCTTAAAAACACGCTTTTGTTTTGACAACGGAAATTAATATTAAATTAAAATCTTCCACTTTTGTGTTTTGAATTTATAAAAATGGATTCCATATTTAGAATCAAGAGGACCAAATTGTGTAATAGGTAACTTTTATTTTTAGACATTTTGTATAATTACTTCGGTAAATATTTTATTTACCGTTGTTAAAGGGTAAATCCGGTAAATAAGGGCAAAAAAATAATATTATAATAATATTAAATTACCCCAAAACGTGTCCTAACACTATTTGATGATATATTTCCGACCATGGGAATCTTTGCATCGATTTGGGGACCCCATGGAGCCACTTGTAAGTGATAATGACACTTTATATTAATTAAGTTAAAGTAAATACAAAAATGACATAAGCATATATCTTTTAGCAAAAAAAATTTACATAAGTTTATATATGTTATCTTTTCAACGATAAATATTCATTAGTAATATAAAAATAGTTCCTACATAATGGTATTCTATATATAATTTTTATATATTGAATAATTAAATTGATTTATGACACAATAGTGATGCAGTATTTTCCTTATTAATGAAGGAATCAAATAATTGGTATTAAATATGTTAAAATAAATATAATTTGAAAGTTTTGATGACATCCACTAATTTTATAGGTTAATATGACATGTTATGATTTCTTAAATAAATTTATTTCGAATTAATAATGTTTTTAGGACTTTAACAACAATCAATTATTAAATAGTGTCAAAATTGACATAAAAGAGTTTTTAAAGAAAATATTATATTATTAATTGATATTATAATCCTAAAAATATAATGCTCAGATAATGGACTTATATAATGATAGGTTCATAATTAAAGAACCACTTGGTTTATTCATGGAAGAATATATTATGTTTATTAACTATATAATATAAAACTACAAAGAGACAAGGTAAATGTCAAACTATTTAACTAAGAGTTAAATCTAAAGGATAAAGTTAATATAGTAACCCAAACCTATCCAAAACCTATTGGTTGAGTGGTTTTAGACCCATAACAACCTTATCCATTAAATAATAAATTTTGGAGCCATTATAAACTTAAAATTATTGTATTATAAAATAATATTTCTAGCTTTTCCTAAGATGCCCCTCACCCCTCTTATAAAAGGGCACTCCCCTTCTCTCTAATTAACACCTTCAAAGCCATTTAGATCAGTAAAACCCTGCCCTAATACCCTCTATATTGTCCTCCCTTCATCATAGAGTACTTACTTTAGTCAAAAATCCAACATAAGGAGACCTTTTGGTCGACTCAAAAAGAATAACCCGAAGAAGAGGTAAATATCTCATCACCTCTTTCAAGTTCCTTTCTTCTTCCACTTCCTTTCTCTTTGTTGTTTCCATTCCGAAATAATAAATCCATAATCTTCTATATGATGTGACTTTATTATAAATATGGTACAACATATTCACTATTATATCCATCCTTTGAATGACATGTTAGTATACGTGCGTAAGTAGGGCATACAGTCTCTAAGTCATGATGTTATTGTTATTCAATACATTATTATTTGGATGAGTATAATAATGATGTGTTATTAATGTAAATAATAAATATAAAATGATAATGATTCTTTATATATGATATAAAATCCAATTATATTTTCTTTTAATATCAAAATAATGATATTTTCGCTCGTGCGTACGTACGGATTACTGTCTCCACAAACGCGATGAGATTCATTCCCCATCGTATCCATTCAAGAATAATTTTCATTTTATGATTAAAAATAATTTTTAAATACTTGATATAATTCTGTATATTAATAAGATACATCCCACCCAAAAAAAATATGACTCACATAACAAATAATATAAAGGAAAACGAATCCACTAACACCTGAAACGACGATAATAATAAGATATTATTAACAAATAAATGTTAAAAGATCATATATGATATCATTTTGATGTATATGATTATTGTATAATTTAATAATTATCATTTCACCATTATACAAGATGTTAACCTACCCTTGACCAAGGAAAAGTACAAGTTAAGGGTTAATTTCACAATCTCTTTATTATCCGAGGTTGTTTTTATGTAAGTATCTACTGGGACCTCTTTATCATCCAAATAAATGTTTCTTAAAAATGTATTCCAAAACAATATCACTATTTACTAAACAATGGGTTAAATTCATTTATACCCTTTCTTTACTTTTTATAAAATGGTTTGAAAGGAATCTTTTTTTTTTGTTTTCCAAACAGTGTCATTTTTAACCTTTTCAACAAAATTAAGGTAAGATGTCTTTTTTTAACTTATTTGGTGAGTGTGGCTATTTTCCACTGTTATAAAATCATCAAAGCGTCCCTTACAGTATTATAAGAATATTTTCAAAGTAAATGTTTTATTTTATAATTATGTGACTATTAAATAATTAAAAAATATATATTTATCTCAAACAGTTTTTATTTCATCTATGTCGACATCCTCTGATGAATTTTAAGATTATTTGAAGTTGATTTATTATGATACAAAACATCAAAATTGAATTGAAGGTTTTGTAATATGTTAGTCTATGGATGTGTTATTTTTATACCATTATTGTTATATAGATAAAGTATTGACATTTCCTATGCTAGTTTTAATATGAATGTTTATGGTATGTTTAAAACTGTTCATATGAGAAATGCATTGGACTTAGTAAGTTATGAGTGGAGCCCGCTATAGGACCTCGAGGCATAGGTAGGTCTCGTTAGAAAAAATAGTGTCTTGGCACAATGCCTTGACAAAATCTTTTTTTTAGTCTTGGCACAAAGCCTTGACTATGTGGTTATGATAGTTTGGCATTATGCATTCCATCATTATGAAAGTGGTTATTGATATTGTATTTGATTATTCGACTAGTAGAATATCCATGTGAATAAGTAAATGGAATTATTTCATTTTATTTTTTCCATATTATGATAAAGTTCAATTTTAAAAGGATTTTGTTTTAGTTATTCATTTACATAAATGTAAATGTTTATTTATGAAGGTTTCTGCGATATTGTTATCCTTACTGTGCATCTGAGCTCACCCCTTTCTATGTTTTCTTTTTTCCAGGATATGAAGAAGTATATCATGACTGACCTGAAAGGATAGTATGGGGGGATATGAGTGTGGACTATGGAGACTATGATGATGTAGTTTTTCACTTTATCATGTAATTTAATACTAATGAATGTATCTAGTGTTTCCAAGGCTACTAAAAAAATAGGTCTTTCGAGTCTTGATTTTTGTGATCATGCCAATGTTATGTAATAATGCACAGACTCTGGGTAACTGGGGTCGGGGCATTACAGTTCATATCATAGGGAGGTTTAGTACAAACCTATGAAGCTAGATTTAGTTAAACTCTGATTAGTGCACATAGACTTAATAAGGGCATTGGGGATTAGTATAGAAGAACATCCTATAATTTTGGTATTGTAGAGATTTTGTGAGTTTTCTGAGAAATACATACCTGTCTGGATACGAGCAGGTAGAGGTGGCTCTGGAATAGATGTACCTAGTGGTAAAACCCGAAAACATCGCTTTGATCTAGACTCGAATGGGAACTGGTGCACGAAAACATGCCTTGCTACACTCTTGGTTACGACACTCCCGGGGGATATGCTTAGGATAATCTCATATTCATTACAAACCATTATGAAGGGTTTATAGGTATATACTTCTCAAATAATTTTTATTATTATTAGGGATTATATCTATAAAATGTTCAATTTATGTTAAGTGTTATACATGGTTGGATTTATGTATTGCAATCCATATACTAATCTAGTGTATTCCATTGTTTAGAAATTGCGCCTAGTTGAAGGAATTGAAACTGTATCAATACACGCACTCCATATAGGGATTTCCCTCTTGCTCAAGATAATTATAGTGGAGCTGTTGATACAACTGGTGGTGAACATCTTATCAGCATAATGGGACACATCAATCAGGTTATGAAGAATAACCTCACCTGTATGAAGCACCCTGATTCGCTGCATGGAGGGTCAATGTTAGATCGCTTCATGAGGAAATAACCACCAACATTCAATGGGGGTACAAATCCACTAGTAGCTGAGCAATGGATAAATTCCTTAGAAAAAATATTACATGCCTTAGGGAGTAGAAAAAGGGAAAAATTTGTCATGGCAGTTTACCGCCTCACTAGAGATGTCGATCAATGGTGGTTATTGATTGAAAACACGAAGGAAGATGATGAAGTATCAAATATGGAATAGAGAGAGTTTAAAGATATTTTCTTAGAAAATACATTCCTCATGTCCGTCGAGCAGATATAGAAAGGCAATTTCTGAGTCTCAGTGTCACATAAATGAATTATTTTGCAGTTAAATTTCATTTATTTTCCTTTCATTCTTTGTTTTGGATGGTTTCCAAAGGTTTTATGGAGAAATAGATAAGTTTTTATGACATGGGCCAAACCGTGAGCCCAATTCCAGATTTAAAAATAAATTTTATTTCCTTTATAACATTTTCATTTTTTGATATTTTTCCCTCATTCCAATTCCTAAATAGTCTCCTCTGACCAATTAACACAAAAATATAAATTTGGAGCCTTTATAAATCAATAATCATGGTGGATATGGGTTTTTATTTAAGATATTAGGCCTGCCCGAAGGCCCATTTCTGGCATTAAAAATAATTATTAATTTTTTTATATCTCCTTCACTATTTTCGTTTTTTCGGTGATTCCACCTCCCTCTCGACCCTAAGAAACCCGGGCGCCCTCCCATTTCCTATCCCCCCCTCTTTGGAGCTCTTTGAAATCGCGAATTAGGGATGATCTTCTTATGGTGTCTCAAATCGTCCATAATTGAAGAGGTAACTTCATCCCTTCTTAACACTCTCAATTCTTACTCTTTTACCTCCATTCCAGTTCCTAAATTACCTCATAAATCTTGTTCTAACAATCCCTGAATTTTAGATGTTTTCAATTTAATAAACTATTGTTTTTGGAGTGATTAATTCAGGATACTTCAACTAGGTGTGTCTATTTCTTTCCTATTTCAAATTGCTTAGTGTTTCTTCCCCAATTATTGAATTATAAAAATTACAGAAGTTAGGGTTCATGCCTAGGTTCTAAATTAATGTATTTTGGGTGAAATATTGAGGTTTTAGGTTTCTTTTAACTTCCTTGAGGTGTGGCGGTCGTGCGGTTGATGTTTCGCCCCAATATTTGAGGGTTTGAACACATTCGGTAGATGATTCCATGGATAACCATTTAATGATGAGTTAGTTTGCTTGATTAAATAATTTTACATGTTCCTTATGTGATGTGCATTATGATAAAACCATTTTTGGTAGCAATAGTAAAGCATTTGTTTTTAATGTTACAATTTTGCTTGAAGTGTGTATTTTTCAAATGAATTTCATGTGTTATCTCTTGTGGTAGTTTTGTAAAATGTGGAAGTGATTTATTAGTTGTTGAAAGGGGATGCCAATTATGGTTAGGTAAAGATATAGTTCCATGTGGGCCTAAAAAGGGGGTGTATTAGAATGGTTTTATTTGTATAACCTTGTTATACTCCTTGAAAGTGTTTTATGGATTTGTGTGTTCTCATGGGTACCTTTTGTGATATTATTCAAGGTGATTATATAAAATTTGGAAGTGGATTATTACATGTTGATTGGGCTTCCAATTCTGTTTTGGTAGGGTCTTGTTGTGCCTTTGGCTTAAAAGAGGTTTTTGAAATGGGTTTTACGTGAAAAGTTTGGGTATACTCTTTATAATTGTTTTATGAATGTTTTGAATGGTTTATTGGGTTGTGTAATAGGTGAAACTATATCAGCAAACTGTTTTGGTAGGAGTATATTTTTAAATGTTCCATTTCATTTGGGAAAAGGTTGTTATGTGATATGTATCATTTGGAAATATTTTATAGAATTTCTTGAAGGAGATATTGAGGAGTGAAAGTGATGTGATAGTGATGTGGAGTGTTTTGTGTGAGTGTCATGTGATAAATTGAATTTTTGATTATGAAAGAAGTGTTATTTTCCATGTGTGTGGGCAGTTATATGAGTTTAAATATCTTATAATTGTTTTATAAAATTGTTTAATGGTTTTGTGGAAGTGTTGATGAAATGTGAAATGTGTTGTGGACTATTTTGGTGTGATTCGGATTTCAAAATCATTTTGAATGAAAAATGGATTTTTGTGACTTGTGTGGTATAAATATGGTCAGTTTTGTGAATTTCTGATGTTTAAATGATATTTTTATTTTCAATGTATATTTCATGACTTGTTGAACTTGTTTGAGCACAAAGGGAAAACCTGAGTATCTAGGTGGGTGGACGTGTACTAGTATGCTAGTGAATCCGTGGGGTTTGGCCTCAGTTTCACTTAGCAAGATTGACGTGTACAACTCTAACTAAACTATGATGATGATGATTGGGGACCACTAGGTTATGGGTATGTTCCCTATTAGTGGCTCGTGCACGAGAATGGAGATTTGTGATGGTTACTCTCACCGAGATACGGGGTACCTGGGACCCACAGCTAGCTAGTGCCTAGGGGTTATTTCCTATTTCTTGTGCTCATTATTTACTTTGTAGTTACCATCGGCATAAGATATAGTTGGCTGGAATATTCACTAGAGTTGACATTATTTTTTAAAAGTGTTGATTCTTAATGATAGCCCACTTTAAAACTGTTTTTATTCAAAGTTGCATCTTTTAGAAATTGTAACTAGCTATTCATGTTTTTGAAAACATGCATGCTTTTCGTCTATAAATATTTATCACATGGAATCTCTTAGTGGTGTTATCCTACTGGGCATTGGATCACACCATAATTACACCCTTGGGTGTAAGTAGACTTGGTTTTTTTTTGTCGCAGGTTGGGTACAGTTTTTTGTTCCAGTGGTTCGGGTTTCTTGCAGGTCCTTGGTGGTGAAGTCTTGTGGAGGTGGCTTGAGGGCAGTGCCCCTTGCCATGAGGGTTCTTGGGCTATCCTTATTTGGTTTTGTACCTTTGGTATAGACCTTTTGAGTTGTTTTAAGCTGTGTAATTCAGTTATAAATTTTTGTAAAAGATTGTTTGGTTTGAAAAATCCATATTTGTTTAATTGGATTCTTTTGGTGTTTTATGTTGATAAACTCAGGTAAATCATTCCCAATTTTCAATTTATGATCCCTGGGCACTTGTTCCATCCCGTGGGGATCGGGAACGCCCTTCGGGCCTTGTCATGGGCTGGGTTTGGTGACATTTTTCGTGGCGATCGATTCGATTCGTGACAAAATGGTATCAGAGGAGGTTCAGGTTAACTCTTTGGGTCATGTTATTTGGGGAAGAGTCAGGATAGTCTAGAGTTAGGATTGTTGGGACATGGAATTATAGTTATGAGTAGTGTTCCTGATCACCACACCTCATAATGGGATTCATGTTTCTAAGAGAAGTCGGGATTTATCTAAGTCCTTTGGTTTTCTTGGTTCGATGATGATTAAAGGAAATGAACAGAGAGTTGGGTTAATGGTCCTAGTGATCTCACAGGGCCTGGCAAGCCATGTGGAGCCAAGGATATTCCCTAGAACACTCTCTGTGATAGTGAAGTTATTGTAATATGGTGGCCAACCATATTTCCAAGTCATCCACTGAAACTAGTTTCCTCTCGCACTGTTTTGTGCTTAGGTTTTGAAATCTTGGCACTTTGATTTTAAGAAGTGTATAGTTTTTGTGAAATGATTTTCAAATAAAGAGGGAATGGTTTGGATTATATAATGGAAGAACTTAATTTTCATAATTGTTTTGAAATGTAAAATGGTGCGCTTACACCTCTTTGAAAGAAGAAACTATATTGAAGTTGGTTTTGAAAAGAGTTTCCAATAGAGTTTTCTAAAAAATCAGAGTGTGTTTTAATGGGATGAGATGTTTTGAAATTGATGTGAATATCATTAAAGTGAGTTATTTTCTAAATGGTTGTGACTTTCTGAAAAAAAAATTAAGATGTGAGTTGGGATTTTGATATCGTGGTTAGCGGTTATGAGAAAAAAGGATGTGTTGGTTGACCGTTTTGGTTTTGAAAAGTGGAAAGAATTTTTGTTTTAACCTTTGGTATTTCCATTAGCGACCACATGCATGGGTTTATATGGGATGATGGATGGTTGATGGCATGACTGAATGAGTGTCAGGACAGATATGAGGAGGGTGTCTGGTGTGGCACAAAAACCAGCATGTGTGAGGCGCATGGGGTACCATTGGCGGATACGCATACTGCTAAACCGTTTGTTTTCAAAGAATTGGTTTTAAAGAAAAACATTATGTCTTGATGAATAGCTTGGTATGGTTTGTATTATGGGTTTTTGAAATTGTTGATGTTGTGGGATGTTTTGAGTTCAAGAACCCCTTCTGTTTGAACTGTGTTTTGGGTTTGTGTTTGGTCGGTAAGCTATGTTGTAGGGACGGTTAGTGGTCTCTTTTGAAAAACATTGGGGATGCCTTTACGGTGATTCCCTTCATGTGTCTAGATCTGGTTTGTGGCATGTTTTGACCAATGGACCAGCTTGGTTGGGTCCTTGGGTTCTCTCATTGGATAAGGTAATCCCCCATTAAGGGTTAATTCCCAACTGAAGTGCAACCCAGATTGTTTCTCCATTGGAAAATCCTCCAGTTGATCAATATAAGGAATCTATTTCTTGAAATTTTTATATTGAGTATACACCCTTTCCTTTATTGGTTTTGTGTATCCTCTTGTAGTGGGAGATTGATTATGGATGGTTGAAAGTGACCTTAGCCTCTTAAGTTTCCTAATTTTTCGAAGGTGGAAGTGTTCTAGGGTTGTTAGCATAGATGAGTATTTGGATAGTGTCTAAGTGGAACTCTCGGACCTTCAAAGTCTCTTCGAAGAAGGAGATCATGTTAAACTACTAGTGTGGGAAATCTGGTCATGAGAGGATATTATGGCCACTTTCTAGAATAGTGTGTTGTTTTGGGATGTTGTAAAAGTTCCCTCTCTATTCATTGTTTATATTAGTCGCAATGGTCATTCTTGGTGATTACTTGTGATGTCATGTGCTCGATTGACTGTAAAAGTGAAAGTTGGGCAACCATCTGAGAGTCTCTATTATGTTGGGAGAATGTCTCCTTTGAAAAAAACATAAAAAAATATTCCATTTTAGATGAAGGTGAGTATAAGTGTTCTTTACTTCTATTGTTTCTCACCCGAACAAACAAGGTGTGATGTGTGTACATCTTTTAATCCCTTGTTTTAGTGAAATATCGATTTAGGGTAAAGTGAGTTTGGAATGTGTTATGTCATGGAAAAACTTATCAGGGATTGCGGTGTAGTTTTTGTTTGCAACGAAAGAAGAATTCTCATTCAGGTGGTTTCCAAAGCCTAACTGCGAGGACGAAGATGCTTCAATATTTTTAGCTCCAGCCATAGGTCCCAGAGAGAAGATGGAACATAGTCAGGGGAAACCCCAGTGTCATTTAAACACTTGTGCAAAGTCTTATCCTAAATATGAAAGATAAGAAGAGTTTAAACCTATGGTGTCATCATATTTCTTCTACTGTTCATATTCGGTGGAAATAGGTGGAGGGCCTTGTACCCATGTCATCGCCCAATGTTATTCCCTCCCCCTTTGGTTTCCATTGAGTCTTTAGAGAAAGCTATGATGTTTGGCTAGACAGGTTGACCACACGGTTTGCACTTGGTTAGTAGTGAACATGCCCCAAAAAATGATGTAGATAGAAGAATCTCCACTATTAGTTCATGGTTTCCCAAACCATGTAGACTAACCATGTGGTCTTCCCAACACTTTATATTTTGGGGTCTTTCTGTACCGGCTCATGCTGGTCGATTAAGATTGTTGGTTCTTATGGTGGGGAGCCTATTTTTTTCCCTATACCAATAACTTAGACTTATCCATGGTCAAGGATTGGTGGTAGGTAGTCTCATTCGGATCTAACAAGCTACCTAAATATTCCTTGGGTAACCATTGATATTGGAGAGTGCCCAATGGTTTGGTTATAGCAAGGTATGTGTAACCTTGTTCGATGTTGTTGTTCATTTGAGTGAATTGCTTGAGTCTTGTTTGGATAGTGTTTGAGGAGTTTTCCTTTGGGATAAAGCCTAAATGTGATTGATTGTTTCAGGAAAGTGGTGTATGATTTTGTTGTGAAGTATTCCTTCCTTAATTGATCAATGGATGTGTTTTGGCCTTTGGGGGCGAAACCTGGAAAGGGAGTACATCTTGGTTTATCAGTTCAGTTTGGCTTTAATATCTGGCCTTTCTGTAGCTTTCCGGGGATGGAAAGTTTTTATGGTGGGGAATATTGTAACATACATGAATTATTTTGAAGTTTAATTTCATTTATTTTCCTTTCATTCTTTGTTTTGGAAGGTTTCCAAAGGTTTTATGGAGAAATAGATGAGTTTTCATGAATTGGGCCAAACCGTGAGCCCAATACAGATTTAAAAAAAATATGTTTCCTTTATAAATTTTTCATTTTATAATAGTTTTCCTTAATTAAAATTCCTAAATAGTCTCCTATGACTTATTAACACCAAAATATAAATTTTGAGCCTTTATAAATCCATAATCATGGTGGATATGGGTTTTTATTTAAGATATTGGACCAGCCCGAAGGCCCATTTCCTGCATTAAAAATAATTTTTAATTTTTTTATATCTCCTTCACTATTTGCGTTTGTTCGGTGATTCCACCTCCCTATCGACCATAAGAAACCCAGGAGCGCTCAAATTTCCTTTCCCCCCTCTTTGGAGCTCTTTGAAATCGCGAATTAGGGATGATCTTCATAGGGTGTCTCAAATCGGCCAGAATTGAAAAGGTAAATTCATCCCTTCTTAACTCTCTCAATTCTTACTCGTTTCCCTCCATTAAAGTTCTTAAATTACCTCCTAAATCTTGTTCAAACAATCCCTGAATTTTGGCTGATTTCAATTTTAGAAACTATTGTTTTTGGAGTGATTAATTCAGGATGCTTCATGTAGGTGAGTCTATTTCTTTCCTCTTTCAAATTGCTTAGGGTTTCTTCCCTAATTCTTGAATTATAAAAATTCCAGAAGTTATGGTTCGGGCCTAGGTTCTAAATTACTATATTTTGGGTTAAATAGTGAGGTTTTAGGATTCATTTAACTTCCTTGAGGTGTGGCGGTCGTGCGGTTGATGTTTCTCCCCAATATTTGAGGGTTTCGACACATTCGGTAGGTGATTCCATGGATAACCATTTAATGATGAGTTAGTTTGCTTGATTAAAAAATTTTACATGTTCCTTATGTGCTGTTCATTATGAGAAAACCATTTTTGGTATCAATAGTAAAGCATTTGTTTTTAATATTACTTTTTTGCTTGAAGTGTGTATTTTTCAAATGTATTTCATGTGTTATCTCTTGTGGTAGTTTTGTAAAATGTGGAAGTGATTTATTAGTTGTTAAAAGGGGCTTCCAATTATATATGGGTAATGATATAGTTCCATGTGGGCCTAGAAGGGGGTGTATTTGAATGGTTTTATTTGTATAACCTTATTATACTCCTTTAAAGTGTTTTATGGATTTGTGTGTTCTCATGGGTATCTTTTGTGATATTATTCAAGGTGATTATATAACATTTAAAAGTGGATTATTACATGTTGATTGGGCTGAAAATTCTATTTTGGTAGGTTCTTGGTGTGCCTTTGGATTAAAAAGAGGTTTTTGAAATGGATTTTACGTGCAAAGTTTGGGTATACTCTTTATAATTGTTTAATGAAAGTTTTGAATTGTTTATTGGGTTGTGTAATAGGTGAAACTATATCAGCAAACTGTTTTGGTAGGAGTATATTTTTATAAGTTCCATTTCATTTTTGAAAAGGCTGTTATGTCATATGTATCATCTTGGAAATATTTTATTAAATTGTTTGAAGGAGATATTGAGGAGTGAAAGTGATGTGAAAGTGATGTGGAGTGTTTTGTGTGAGTGTGATGTGAAAAAATGAATTTTTGATTATGAAAGAAGTGTTATTTTCCATGTGTATGGGATGTTATATGGGTTTAAATATCTTATAATTGTTTTATAAAATTGTTTAATGGTTTTTTGGAAGTGTTGATGAAATGTGAAATGTGTTGTGGTCTATTTTGGTGTGATTCAGATTTCAAAATCATTTTGAATGAAAAATGGATTTTTGTGACTTGTGTGGTATACATATGGGTTTTTTGGTGAATTTGTGATGTTGAAATGATATTTTCAAGTTCAATGTATATTTCTTGACTTGTTGAACTTGTTTGAGCACAATGGGAAAACCTGGGTATATAGGTGGGTGGACGTGTACTAGTATGCTAGTGAATCCGTGGGGTTTGGCCTGAGTTTCACTTAGAAAGATTGAAGCTTACAACTCTAACTAAACTATGATGATAATGATTGGGGACCACTAGGTTATGGGTATGTTCCCTACTAGTGGATCGTGCACGAGAATCGATATTTGTGAGGGTTACTCTCACCGAGATACGAGGTACCTGGGACCCACAGCTAGCTAGTGCCTAGGGGTTATTTCCTATTTCTTGTGCTCATTATTTACTTTGTACTTACCGTCGGCATATGGTATAGTTGGCTGGAAAATTCACTAGTGTTGACAGTATTTTTTAAAAGTGTTTATTATTAATGATATCCCACTTGAAAACTGTTTTTATTCAAAGTTGCATCTTTTAGAAATTGTAACTAGCTTTTCATGTTTTTGAAAAAATGCATGATTTTCTTCTTTAAATGTTTATCACATGGAATATCTTAGTGGTGGTATCCTAATGGACATTGTCTCACACCCTACTTACACCCTTGGGTGTAAGTAGACTTGGTTATTTTTTTTGTCACAGGTTGGGTATAGTTTTTTGTTCCAGTGGTTCAGGTTTCTAGCATGTCCTTGGTGGTGAAGTCTTGTGGAGGTGGCTTGAGGGTAGTGCCCCTTTCCATGAGGGTTCTTGGGCTGTCCTTATATGGTTTTGTACCATTGGTATAGACCTGTTGAGTTGTTTTAAGCTATGTAATTCAGTTATGAATTTTTGTAGAAGATTGTTTGGTTAGAAAAATCCAGATTTGTTTAATTGGATTCATTTGTTGTTTTATGTTTATAAACTCGGGTAAATCGTTCCCAATTTTCATTTTATGATACCTGGGCACCTGTGCCAGACCGTGGGGATCGGGAACGCCTTTCGGGCCTTGTCACGGGCTGGGTTTGGTCCCATTTTTTGTGGCGATCGATTCGGTTCGTGACACTGAGGCAAAAGGTGGACAAAAATGTCGTAATGTATGATTATAACTTCACAACATTAGCGAGGCACACTGCAGATTATATACGTAGCCAAATAAGTAAGATTGATCATTTCATTGATGGGTTAAAACCATTTCTCTATTGAGCATTAGTCTCAGAATCCTTCTCATCATACGAAGATATTGTCTCATGTGCTATCAAGACAGAAAAAGAATACTCTAAGTCTTATGACTTTAAATGAAAGCATAAGAAGAAGAGATCTGTTGATGACTCTAGAAATGGAAATAAGGGGAAGAAGTAAAATTTGAATATTCATCCTATAGTAAATGTGAGAAGAAACACCCTGATACTTACTTTAAGGGAATGGGAGTCTGTTACAGGTGTGGTGAAAAAGGACACCAAACACGTGATTGCAAGGGGAAGAAAAAAGCTATCGGTGTTCAATGCTACAATTGCAAAGAGATGGGTAATTATAAAAATGAATGTCCTAAGCGTCAGGGGAACTTACCTCCGAAAAGTCCAAGGGATCAAGGCCATGATTATGCTATCACTACAGCTAAGGTAGAATCTCCGAAAGATATGGTGGCATGTAATTTAATGGTTTTATCAAGTTTAGACAGTGCTTTATTTGATTCTGTATCATATCATTGTTTCATATCTTCCCAGTTTGCTAAGGAAATTAGGTATTTCCAATTTAATTTAACAAGGGAGTTTTCAGTAAAAACCCTTAAGGGATGTATCATCGCAACAATGTTTTGTGAATCAGTTCCCATTAGAGCATATAAATGTTATTTATCTGCTGATCTCTTCATCATACCCATTATTGAGTATGATATAATCCTTTGTATGGATAGGCTTTCGAACCATGATGCAAACATTTATTGTAAGAATAAATAGGTTACTATTTTTGATGACGATGAGGAAGAACACCTTATCTTTATAGAAGAATCGTCCCCACCTAATTCTTATCTAGATCCACCCCCAGTAGTTCAACTAAATTAAATTATTATGGAGGAAGATAATGAAATTACTGTGCGTGAGGAAAGTACTATTCAAATAGATGATGTACCTTTTGTGATAGAATATGTTTATGCGTTTTCAGAATATTTACCTGAATATACTCCAGAATGGGAAATTGAGTTTTCCATTGATTTAATTCTTGGATCAAGGCCCATATCGAAGACCCCTTATAGAATGGCCACTGTGGAATTAATGGAACTAAATAAAAAACTAGAGGAATTGAGTAATAAGGGATTTATTCACTCTAGTGTTTCTCCATGGGGATCCCCTGTTCTTTTTGTGAAGAAGAAAGATGGATCTATGTGTTTTTGCATTGACTACAGGGAGATCAATGATATAATAATAAAGAACAAGTATCCCTTACCACACATTGATGATTTATTTGATAAAATTCATGGAACTCAATACTTTAGAAAGATTGACCATCGATCTGGATATCATCAGTTGTGTGTGAAGAAAGAAGACATTTCGAAGACCGCATTTCGAAACAGGTACAGTCATTACGAGTTTACAAGAATGCCATTTGGATTGACTAATTCACCCTTTATCTTCATGGATCTAATTAACAGTGTTTTCAAGGTATATCATGCTGATTTTTCAGTGTTATTTGTTGATGATATCTTTGAATAGTCCAAAAGTTATGAATATCATGAAAATCACTTGTGAATTATTCTAAAGACTCTTAGGAGACCTGAATTATATGGGATGTTTAGCAAGGGTGAATTATGGATTCAGGAGATTTATTTTCTTGAACATATTTTCTCTATGGATGGAATCTTTATTAATCCTTCTAAGACAAGAGCAATCCAAGAATTGCCAGCACCAACGAATATAACTAACCTACGCAGCTTTATTGGTTTAGCAGGTTATTATTGACATTTCTTCCAGAATTTTTCCTAATTGGCTAACCCATTAACGAAGCTCACACACAAAGGGGTTAAATTTCTTTGAGAAAAAGATTGTGAAGAATTTTTCGAAGAACTGAAGAGAAGATTTGCCAATGATCCTATATTGACTCTTCCATTGGGGAATGATGGGTTTTCTATTTATAGTGATTCGTCAATGAAAGGACTTGGTTGTGTCCTTATGCATAATGATAGGGTTATTGACTATGCATCACGATATCTAAAAACTCATTAGAAAAACTATCATACTCAAGATATTGAGTTAGCTGCTGTAATATTTTCTTTAATGATATGGAGACATTATCTCTATGGTGAAAAATATGAGATATATACCGATCACAAGAGTTTGAAGTATATTTTCTCATAGAAAGAACTCAACATGAGGCAAAGGCGATGGCTTGAACTACACAAGGATTATGATTTCACGATACACTACCACCTTGGGAAGGAAAATAAGGTGGCAGATGCTTTGATCAGTGAGGATCATGGAGTTTTGAACAAGATTGGAAGTGAAAAGGATCTTATATATATGGATCTAGTAAAGATGGATATGGTAATCACTATGGAAGGTGAAACATCAATACTTTTTCAAATTATTTCCAAACCATCTTTACTAGAAAGGATAAATAATTATCAGACCGGTGAAGAAGAGTTTCAAAAGATGATTAAAGCTATGAATGATGGGAGATTGAGTGAATTTGTTTATGACGATGGAATTTTGAAATTTGGGAGGTGACTTTGTGTTCCTGATATATCTGATCTAAAAATGGAATTTTTGTATGATGATCATAGTTCCAATTTCCCTATACACCCAGGTAGCACCAAAACGCATAGAGATTTGAAGGATCGTTTTTGGTGGGACAACTTGAAGAGGGAGATTGTGGATTTTGTGTCAAGATGTATGGTTTTTCAACAACTGAAAGCAAGAAGAAAACAGCCTAGAGGCATAATGCAATGTTTTCCCATACCTGAGTGGAAATGGGATAATATTACGATGGACATTCTTGTGGGATTACCAAAGACTGCTAGAAGGAATGATGCAATATGGGTCATTATTGATCGTCTTTACCATGTCATCAAATTTTCTTACTATAAGAGAATTTTACCATTTGAACGTCTATAAATATTGTATATTAATGATGTTGTAAGACTTCATTGAGTACCCATATCGACTGTTTCTGATCGTGATCCATGTTTTACATCATGATTCTAGAAAAGTCTTCAGAAAGCCATGGATACTGAACATCATTTGAGTACTGCCTACCACCCCCAAACTGATGGACAATCAGAATGGACTATTCAAACCTTAGAAGACATGTTGATATCTTTCTCAATTGACTTTCAGGGTATGTGGTATCAATATTTACCTCTAGTGTAATTTTCCTATAACAATTTATTCCATTCATGTATTCAGATGGCACCATATGAAGCCTTATATGGAAAGAGATGTCACACACCAACCTGTTGGGATGCTGTTGGTGAAAGAAAACTCGTTGGCCCAGAATGTGTGGAGGAAATGATGGAAAATGTGAAGTTAATCCAAACCCACATCAAAGTAGCTCAAAGTATGCAGAAGATCTATGTTGATAATTGAAGGAAGAATTTAGAATATCAGGTAAGTGATCATGTTTTATTGAAGGTATCTCCCTGGAATGGGGTTATACATTTCGATAAGAAGGGAATATTGAATCCTAGGTACATCAGACCTTTCGAAATTTTATAATGAATTGGGGCTATAGCTTATCGTTCGACAATGCCGCCAAGTCTCTCCAAAGTTCATGATGTATTCCATGTATCACTGTTGAGAAAATACAAGCCTGAACCAACACATGTACTCACCTATGAGGAAGTACAACTGGAACACGATATATCATATTGTGAAGAGCCCATCAGGATTCTTGATACCATAGAACAAGTGTTAAGAAACCATACAACTCGTCTAGTAAAAGTTCTATGAAGAAACCATAAGATAGAAGAGGAAACATGGGAACCCGAGGAACTTATGATGAAGAACCACCCATGTATATTTATGCAGTAATATTATAGATATTTTGAGGTTGATATTATTCTAAGGAGGGGAGAATGTAACACATCAAGATTCAATGGTACACTTCTCTTTGAATAATACAGTAGCATGTGTTGTACGCAACTTCGAGTTCTAACACCCACAACAACTAATTAAACGAGCCGTTATGAATACTAATACCCACTTATTAAAATTTTATACATTTTATCGTTCAAAATGGACTTCATTTTTGGATTTTAAATATTAAAATTAGCTTAGGGTGAATTTTTGCTACTTTTCTAATAACTTTAATATTTTGACGAATAGTGAAAAATACTAAGTTTTAATTAAAAACAACTTTTTTAATCGAAATAATTAATAGTCATAAATAATGATTTTTTTTGCTTTTAAAGTATAATTTGATTATATTTTTACAATTTATTCTAATTATGGTCATTGGACATAATTTCACATTAAAATGGACATAAGAAAGTTTCAATCTTTTGATAGTTATTATTTCTTAAAAACAGGTTTTTTGTTTTGACAACTGGAATTAATTTTAAATTAATTTCTACAACTTCTATGTTTTGGATTTAGAAAAATGGATTCCAATTTTATAATTATGAGGTCCAAATTTTGTAAATAGGTAACTCTTATTTTTAGATATTTTGAATAATTACTTTGGTTAATATTTTATTTACCATGGTTAGAGGGTAAATCCGGTAAATATGGGTAAAAAACAATGTTATAATAATATTAAATTATACTAAAAAGTGTCCAAACCCAATTTAATTATACATTTCCGACCATTTGAATCTTTGGGTCGATTTTGGGACCCCATGGAGCCACTTTTAAGTGATAATGACACTTTATATTAATTAAGTTAAAGTAAATACACAAATGACATAAGCATATATCTTTTAGAAAAACAATTTTTGCATAGGGTAATATATGTTATATTTTTGACTATAAATATTCATTAGAAATCTAAAACTAGTTCCTAAATAATGGTATTTTATTTATAATTTTTAGACATTGAATACTTAAATTTATTAATGACACAATAATGATACATTATTTTCCTTATTAATAAAAGAAGCAAATAATTGGTATTATAAATGTTAAAATAAATATAATTTTAATTTTTTGATGACATCCACGAATTTTATAGGTTAATATGACATTTTAGGATTTATTAAATCAATTTATTTCCAATTAATAATGTTTTTAGTACTTTAAAATAAATCAATTATTAAATAGTGTCAAAATTTACATAAAAGAGTTTTTAAAATAAATATTGTATTATTAATTGATATTTTATTCCTAAAAATATAAGGTTCATCCAAAGGACTTATATAATTATAGGTGCATAATTAATGAACAACTTGGTATTCACATGGAATTATTTAGTAAGTTTATTAACTAAATAATATAAAAATACAAAGAGACATGGTAAATGTCAAACTATTTAACTAAGAGTTAAATCTAAAAGATAAAGTTAATATAGTGACCCAAACCTGTCTAAAACCTATTGTATGAGTTGTTTTCGACCCATCCCCACTATATCCTATAAATAATCCATTATGGAGTCATTAGAAACCGAAAATAATTTTATTATAAAATAATATTTCTAGCTTTTCCTAAGGTGCCCCTTACCCCTCTTCTAAAAGGGAACTCCCCCTTCTCAGTATTTCGCATCTTCAAAGCCATTTGGCTCAGCAAAACCTACCCAAATACCCTCTAAAATTTCCTTCCTTTATCCTAGTGGCCTTACTTTAGTCATAAAGCTAACCTATAGAGCCCTTTTGATCAAATCAAAAGGAAAAACCTAAGGAAGAGGTAAATATCTCATCACCTCTTACAGGTTCCTTTCTTCTTCCACTTCCTTTCTCTTTGTTGTTTCCATTATAAAATAATAACTCCAGTATCTTATATTTACTGTGATTTTATTATAAATATAGTACAACCATATTCGCTATTCTATCCATCCTTTGAATGACATGTCACCATACGTGCATACATACGACTTACCGTCTCCACGTCGTGGTGAAATTGTTATTCAATAAATTATTATTTGGATGGGTATAATAATAATGTGTAATTCATGTAAATAATAAATATAACATGATAATTATTCTGTATATATGATATAACATCCAATTATATATTATTTTAATATCAAAATAATGATATTGTCGCTCGTGCGTACGTACAGATTACCGTCTCTACAAACTTGATAAGATCCATTCCCGATCACATCCATTCAAGACTAATTTTAAATTGATGATTAAAAATAATGTTTAAATACTTGATATAATTCTGGATATGAATAATATACACCCCATCCAAAAACAATATGATTCACATAACAAATAATATAAAACAAAACAAATTCGTTAACACCTGAAACAACAGTAATACTATGATATTATTAGCAAAGCAATGTTAAAAGATCATAAATGATATTATATTAATGTATATGATTATTTTATAATTTAATAACAATAATTTAACAATTATACAGGAGGTTAACCTACACTCTACCAAGGAAAAGTACAAGGTAAGGGTTAATTTCCCAATCTTTCTATTATCCGATGTTGTTTTTACGTAAGTATCTAGTGGGACCTCATTAACATCCACATCCTTGTTTCTTAAAAATGTTTTCCAAAACAGTTTTACTATTTACTAGACTATGGGTAAAAGTTATTTATACCCTTGTTTTAATTTTTATAAAATAGTTTGAATGGAATCTTTCCATTGTTTTCCAAACAAGGTCATTTTTTACCTTTTCAACAAAATTAAGGTAAGAATGTCTTTTTTAACTTATACAGCGAGTGTGGCTATTTTCTGCCATTATAAAATCATCAAAGCTTCCCTTACAAGATTATAAGAATATTTTCAAATTATATTTTTTATTTTATAATTATGTTACTTAAATTATTTCAAAAAATATATATTTCACACAAATAGTTTTAATTTCATGTATGTCAACATCCTTTGATAGATTTTAAGATTATTTTAAGTTAATTTATTATGATATAAAACATCCATATCATATTGAAGGTTTTGTGATATGTTTGAATGGGGATGTGTTATTTTTATACAATTCATTATTTTGGGATAAATTATTGACATTTCATATGTTAGTTTTAATACGAATGTATATGTTATGTTTAAACATGTTCATATTAGGAATGTTTTGGACTTAGTAAGTGACGGGTGGAGCCTGTTATAGCTCCTCGATCCATTGGTAGGTCTCATGAGGCAAACTAGTTTCTTGGCACAAGTCATTGAAAATATCTTATTTTTAGTCATGTAACAAGGCCTTGACTATGTGGTTATGATAGTCTGTCATTCTGTATTCCATCGTTATGAAAGTGGTTATTGATATTGCATGTGATTATTCGTCAAGTAGAATATCAATTTGAATAAGTAAATGGAATTATTTCATTTTATTTTTCCCATATTATGCTAAAGATAAAGTTTAAAAGGCTTTTGTTTTATTTATACATTTCCTTATTTGCTTATGTTTATTTGTGAAAGATTTCGCTATATTGTTATCCTTACTGAGCATCTGAGCTCCCCCTTTCTATGTTTTATTTTTCCTAGGATGTGAATAAGTATTTTATGACTGACCTGGAGGGATAGTCTGAGGGGATATGAGTGTGGATTATGTAGACTATGTTGTTGTAGATTTTCACTTTATCATGTAATTTAAGATGTATGAATGTATCTAGTGTTTCCATGGCTACTAAATTAATCATCCTTTCAAGACATGATCTTTTGTGATCATGACAATGTTATGTAATAATGCACTGACGCTGGGTAACTTGGGTCAGGGCGTTTCATGAAAATTCTTACATTATTGGAAATATATCATGGAAGAAAATTCCCATAATGGATTATGTTTACTCACAAATCCCACACATGATGTTTCACTAGAACAAATGTTTACCCAACAAATTAGAGCTCTATCTATATGCACAAATGATAAAATTTTCAGGATCAATTTGGTCCCCATAATGTAAATATATCATTATTTATAAAAGAATAAATACCAATGGAAATAAAATGGGATTTGAAATATTTTATCATAACATACTCAATGTAAAATTCAGGACGAATGGATTTGAGAAATGATTAGGATGCATGTATTTCCCTGAAAATAGAAGGGAGAGTGACAAGTTATATGTTTGAGAAACATATATACATAATTTATATGAAATAAATAGCATAAATTTTTTTTTAATTAATGAAATTAAAACTAAAAATATTTATAATATTATTTATGAGAATAACCATTTCACTTTGAGTAAAAATAAATGGATTTCTTCTTAAAAGGTAAATTATTTAAAAATATCACATTAATCTTCTCAAAAAAATAACATTTCTATTTTGAAAAAAATTTACATATAGATAAAAAATTCTAAAACTCTTACTTATAAAATATAAATTTAAACATAAAATAATGGATTAAAAACCATAAGTGGTCAGGGTGATGGATGAGTTCCACTCATACATAATATGATAAAATGGAGAAAGACTCATTTCGTATAATTGAATGAAATGAAAAAATGTATATTTTACGTAAAACGATTGGAATATTTGTTTTAAAACTTTTTAACTGAGAAAAATAATGGTAAAACTGACATTAATCAATTAAACAAATTTGTTTTTGGAACTATTCTTAGAAAATATTGATTTGGAAGAAAAATGATTTTTCACCAAAGAGAGAAATGAAGTATTGTTTTCTTAAAATTGCTTTCTTCATCATTTTAAGTAAAAATAGAGAAAACTAGTTGTATTACCTGGGAAAATCATGAATACATATAGGTGAATAAAATTAGTGTGTTTTATTATAAAATTATCAAATAATTTTGATTAATTGAAATTCAAGCATAAGGAAACCTGAATAAATTGAGATTGAAACATAAACCCCTACCAATTTAGTAACATTTAAATCCTAACATAACATGAATTATGTAGATTAATTATAACATAAAATTTCATGGTTCATTAATTATTCCTCGTAGATTACGTAAATGGGAATTATTTACACCATTTATAATAAATTCGGTGCATAATGGAACATGTTTTTCAATGAAGGAAGTTTGAGATCATACACTGAAAAAGTGTGTATCATTGAAAAGAGACTAAATAATTGTGGTGTTAGTATATATTAAATATTTATCCCAAATATTTCAATAATAAATATAACATTATTTAACCAAAATTAATTTCATGCATAATTTTTCCATAATATAATAAATGAAATAGTTGTATAAGCCAAGGAATGGAGATTGAGTTAAGAAACCCTTACATCATGATTCCCTTCAATTGAGTGTTCTTTAACCTCAAGTAAAGTAGTTTTAAACATTTTATTAGATTATAAAATATCCCTAATAAAATTTATATCATCATTTATGATCCTTTTATAACATCTTTTTACACATTAATTTGTAATATTTCATTATCACTATTGTTCTGGGTGTTATTTTATTTGTTTTATTATAATGGGTTTTGATGAATTTTCCAAATAATAAACATAGGATATTGTTACATAATATAAAAAATAATATTAATATTATAAATATATATTTTTTAATTAATATATTCTTTATAATAATTATTTAATTTTGAACCCGGAGAATGAATGACATCGCTTTGCAGAGACAGTAGGATCTAAGTACGCATAAGTAATGTTATAATATATCAATGAGTGAATGGTTAATAATTTGAATATAGATTAATTTTTTGAATAAAAATATTTTTATGTATTTATAATTTATTCCTTAATGTTACCCACTATCTCCTTCCAGGTAAAGCCTATGTGAAAAAATAATCGCATCGCTTCGTGAGGGTGTAGTTTGTCGTATTCATGGGTAATGTTGTCATATTTAATATGGAATGGAATATTGGAAGTTATATGTTATATTAAAATTGTAGGATTATAATTATATTTTATTTATAAAATTTAGAAATTATATATGTTTTTAAATGTAGTCGTGAGAAGTGGTTAAAGATAATGAATTTAGTTAGTTTTTTTGGCGGTAGTCCGCCATACTCATGATCAATAGTTTCCTTTCCCATATGGGGGAGGCAGAGATAGTTCTATGTCTTAAAAATAACAAAAACAAACATTTTATAATATGATAAATACTGAGTATATTATATTATCATGGTATAAAAAGTTATTATGGAGGTTGAAGGAGAACCAAAAAAAATGTTCGGCTAAAGAAGTTACCTCTTCTCTATACTTAATTTTTGGGTTTTCATCAAAAAAACTATTCATTAAGGATTTACGATCAATAAAAATATTATTTGATTATTTTAAATAATTTGGAAAGTGATATGAGACTTTTTTGGTTGATCTAATTGGTTCTGGATGTGTGGAAAATTGAAGGGGATGGATGGCCTTTAATAAGTGGGGGTGAGGACACACATTAATATTTTTTTAAAAAAATAACTACACCCACATTTTTATCATGAAAAAATCATTATAAAACTATCATTTAAAAAAATGATATTTGGTCTATATATAACCTTGAATATGTAATTAGATATGTTTTGTGTCATTTTTATCCCATACTGTCTATGTTCATCCCCTATTAAACGTGGTTTCAGCTTAACCAAGATAAGTAATTTTTAATTTTTCAGTAGTCATTGTGGTAAAAAGTATAGTGTAAAGTATTATATAATATAAATTATTTTGATTCCAAAATTGGAATCAATTTTTCCACATTTAACTCATAGAGGTGGATGAATTTAATTTATAATTAAACTTTTATTTATGTCGAAAAAATGGTTTTATAAAAAAACATTCAAATTACTATAACTATTATGAATAAAATTTAAATATTAAATTTGTTAAAATGACTTAATATGGATTAATAAATATTATTTGAACTAATTTTACTTTTTAGAAAACATTAAGACAAAAAATTGATTTTAAATTCTATAAAAATTTTAGTTTTAAATAAAAATTGTACATGTCAATATTCATTGAAAAATTATACATTTAAGAAAATTCATAAAAACACACCATATGATAATTTTAATATATGATTTCCAAAGGTTAGTATATTCTTTAAACTAATTTTACTGTAAAAATCATGTCCAAAAAAAGCAACAAAGTACCCTTTAAGAAACAAGATGTTTTTCAGAAAAAAATATTATTCTCTATAAAATTCTTATTATTTTGTCTATAATTAATATATATACATTGATTATATTTTATACATTTTTAAAAAATATAGTTTTCATAATTTATATATTTATATTCAATCCTTCTATATTAATTGCTAGGATACAATTCTCACATTTAAATAATAATATTTTAATAAAGTGTCATGTTTCTATTGAACCACTTGTCATATCAATAACAATACATCGAAAAGGATGATTTAATTTAAAATATATTTATATATTACAAAGTCTCTCGGTATTACCTTATCTTATAAGTTTAGTGATGCTTCTTTATTTGATATTAGAAAAGACTCTCCTCTTAAAATATTTTTGTGTCAAATTCAACCCTCCCCCATCATAAATAAATTTCATCCTCAAAATTTAATCTTGTAATCTGAAATCATGGTTTTAAAAATATTTTAGTTGAAGAAACCACTTCACAAAAAATTTATAAAACATTCACATAAAAATATAGAGTTAGAAATATGAAATTCATCACATAACAAGGCTACCACATTAGAAAATATTGGTGAAAAGTGATAATATATACATGAATGAAAAGTATAAATAATTATAATAATCAATATAGATAGTATATAAAATGAAATTAAATTATCAAGAAAAAATTAAAAATAACAATTCAAAAAATATATGATGCATTGAAATTAAAATTATTTAGTAGATATGATTATAATAGGATAACATTTTTGTTTCAAATTTAATTTCCTAGAGTTTAATTATTCTTTTTTTATAATGTTATAGGTGTCCATAAAATACACATACATGATATATATTTATTTCATAAACACAGTTTTATCCCTTCATTGTTCTCTGATGAATTTCCAATTCACATCTTACTCCCTAGAATGAATCTCCAATATTTAATTTTATTATACCTTATGTACTAAAATTGACTTTTAGCAAATGACATGATCCATAAAAGATTAAAAAATTATTCCTCCTATGTTCATTAACACCAAAATGGGTAGAAAATGGTATGATAATTCTTGAAATGAAATTATTTATCTCCAAAGTTATTCAATGAATCCAATGTTTTGATGTATATTATTCTCTAAATAAATGACCCCATATCACAAATAACCATAATGACCTTAATATCAAGAACATATAAAAAATATTTTTCATGAATCATTTATTTTTTTATAAAATAACACATTACTGTGAAATCTCATTTATAGGCCATTGTTTTTATTCCATATATTCTTTAAAATACATAAAGGAGAGAGTATACATTATAATACTTATATATATATATATACATCATGATTATTATAATGCATTTATTCTAGTACATAAATAGTTTAGTCATTCCACATATTTCGTCAACCATTAACTAGGATTCCTCAACTTATTACTTAACACATCCTTACATTCAAATTTTATAAATAGTCTCTCAATTATGAATAGAAAAACCTTTAATCCTCCAACAATGTTTATCATATTCTTAAGAATTTTACTAGGGAAATCTATTTTTATTATGACCATTATTTATAAGTTTTAAACATTCAACCAATTATGATTCTTCAGGGAATCTTTTAATATCATATATAATGTCAACTCAACATTTCATTTTTCCTTGGATGTTACTATATTCCTTTATACTCCACACATAAAACAACATCACATCCCATTGATACATTCCATTCTGTGGTTCTTCCCACTTTATGGACATATATGAAATTGATTCTTCTTTCATACATGGTCTCCACCACTTAAACCCCTTGAAAACTCAACCTTTATCTTCTTTGGTGAGTGTTATAGTTGGTTAAAATGTATGTTTTAATCATTATATCAGGATAAATAATTAGTCACAATTAATGTTTTCTTCACTCCAGCCTTCATCCAATTTAGTTCATCATCAAAACAATTTCTATAAAATTCAATGTAAACTTGGTTCCTTCTAGTTCCCACCATTGACAAAAACCACAATGAATAGTATAAGAAATAATAATCATAGTGGTAAATGAAATGAAAAATAAAAATCATTTATAGAATTTATAAATCATGATAAATTATTTTCAATCTTGGAAACCTTAGGTTTATCCTTGTTATGTCACATTAATCAATTATTCATATCCTTCATGATGGATTTTAATGATATTGGTAATTTTAAGAGAACATCGTTAAGGAGTGAAAAACAACTAGTTCAATAAGGGTCGGTGTTGTGTATCGGGTAACACCTGTGTTAATCTTAAAATGACTAATTTAGAGTAAATTCCCCTAGGAGCATCTTTTCTAGAATCACATCCACCTATAGTATCTAGATAGGGATTTAAATTCTCAAAAACAACTCTTTTTAAAATTCACCAAAATTCTTGGTTATTTTTCAATATATTGACTTATGCTTCTACTTACCTTTATAATTATCCTTAGGGTTATCATTAGGGTTATTTCATCCTAATTTCCAAAGGTTAACTAAAACTTTTCCCATAAATAAACTATGATTACCTAATCCTTTTACACATATTATTACCTAATTATTAATCATAAATATCAATTAATAAAACAGAAGAATCATAAAGGCCTACAGTATCTGGAATACATGGATCCTAATACATAAAACATGTAATCCTTATTTTATTTTCCATACTGAGCTCCTCATCTCCATTCTAACTACTTGATTTTCATGGCATTACCTACAAAATACTTACAAAATAAATAAAGCTAAAAATCCTTATAAGGAAACAAACATGACAAGGAAACATAATGTGTGAGTCAAATATATTAAATGATAACATAAATATGGTATGTGACTAATAAAATGTAAGAATAATATAATGAATATGGTATCAAAACATCATCTCTTCATATGAAATGTGGACGAAACATGAATCGTGACATAAACAAGAGTCAACGGAATCATACTAGACAATATAACATGATGGAAAATGTCCCAAAATGGATTTAGGTTTACTTATTAATCCCATACATGAAGTCTCGTGACACTAAAGACTTACCCAAGTCATTGGATCACTATCTGGGTACACCCATCATAACTTTTTCATGATCTATGTGTTCCACATAATGAAAATAAATCATATGGAATAACATAAGAATTTCCCTTATAAAGAAAACGTGTTTCACAGTATTTATTCATATCATATACAAAGGTAATTTCAAAATAATGAAATTTTATAAATGATCATAAGGAATTTATTACCCTATAAATGGAAGTGAAAATATATAGGTATATATGTGTGAAATATATATACACAATTTAAAAGTAATCCAAAAAAATAATAAAGGATATTTTTGATGAAAATAAATTTAGAAAATATTTCAAACATTCTTGGAGAAAATATCATTTTTATATTAATTAGCATTAAAGGATGTCATATTATATTGAAAATTATTTTAGAATATTTCATTGATTATTTATTGAGAAAAATATATGTTCAATTTTTAAAACTTATATATAAAATATAAAACATTATCAAACATTAAATTTTTTAAAAAATAACCATGAAAGAGAAAATGGATGATTTAATACATTGAGTGGGGATGATGGATGAAGAGTTCCATTTCATTCAAATACATTAAAATTAAAAATAATCCTCTCACGTTTTTATAACCAAATTGAAAAAGAATATTATTTTGAAAATTAAGAGAATATTCATTTAATTTTATTTAAAAAATCACATTAATGATAAAAATTAATATAATCAGTTACAGTAACACATTTTTTTAAAATGTGTATTTCGAACAAAAAATATTTTTGACAGAAGAGAAAAATGAATTCATGTATCGTAAAAACATATTAACAATAATTTTATGTTTTATATGAGTAAAATGTTATTATTACTTCAATAAATATTTAATAAAAATGTAGGAGTGAAATTTTAAGAGATTATTGGAAAAAAATCACATAATATCCTTCAACTAAAATTAAATGAGAAGATATCCTCATTAAGATGATATTAATACATTAACCCTTAATTATTTTGTAACTTTTGAATCATAAAAAACCATAATTTAATTAGTTGAATTTTATCATAAAATTTAATTATAATTTATGGAATTATGATACATTATGTAAATGGGTAGTATATACACCATTAAAATTAAATTGTGTGTATAAAAGAACATATATGTCAAAGAAGGGTGTTTAAAATGAAGCCCATAGAATTATCATATCATTGAGGTTAGAGTTAGTAATTATAGTTATTTTTGGTAAAAAAATTAGATACAAAAATTAAAAGTGAAAATAAAATATAAATAAGGTAAAATTCATTTCAAAAATAATTTTCTAATAATACAATTAAAGAAGTAGTCCAATAACCCAATCAATTGAAATTGAGTTAAAAAACCAAGAAACATACTTTACTTTAGTAAAGTATTATTTATATTCATGTATAGTGGTTTTAAAAATATCATGAACATATAAATGAGAAATATTAATATTTATAATATCATATATAATCCCTTTATAGAATGTTATTTCCAACTCGTTGGTACATTTTCATTACCACTATTATTTTGGGTGTCAATAGAATTTTGTTCTTATTATTTTTTTCGAGAATGTTATATATCGTGAACATTGGATATCATTACATCATCCACAGAATGATATTAATGTCATAAATATCATTTTTCATTAAATTATTCTTTTAAATAATTAGTTAATTTTAAACATGATGAATGAATCACATCATTTTGTAGAGATGGTAGGTCGTATGTATGCACAAGTGACATAATAATTTCATAATGGGAAAAGGGTAAGTAAGTGAATGGTTTATTAATATTACATAATTCATATATTTTAATATATATCAGATATTTTCATTAAATATATCCTTTATTAACTTCCATGTAAAGGGTATTCAATAACGAATCAAATTTCATCGCACGGTAGTTGTATTTCATACACACGAGTGACATTATTATATTCAAAATGGAAAGAAAAGTCAAAAGGTATATGTGATATTTTAAATTAATGAAGATAATTATATTTTTTATATCATATATATTCATTAAATAAATTATTATATCTATTCTTGATAAGATGTTATGGAAAAATAATTATGCATGTTTGTGTGGCGATGGCCCATCATGGAGATCATTAAAAGTTTCATTTCTCATTTGAGGGAGGAGGAGATTATTTTTTCCTTAAAAAATAAAAAATAAATTATATGTACAATATTTTTTTATTATATAATCATTTTGTAATTTTATATTAAGGATGTGGAAGAATAAATAAAAAAAACATGCGATAAGGATATCACCTCGTCTTCGGATGACTTCTTTTGATTAGAACAAGATACCCTTATTGGTGGGATTTATGATAAATAAAAGGATTAGAGGATAAATTTTAGGATTTATTAAAATGATTTTGTATGGTATGGTTCGAACCAATGGGTTTTTTCCATTGTGGAAGGAAGAGTGGAGTGGGTGGTCTTTTATGAGTGGGAGAGAAGACACACATGGAATTCTTGAAGAGAATGAAATACACCAACTATTTTCCCATGGAGAAGTCTCTAAGATGGTATATTATAAATAATTATAAGATATAAAGTATAAATATAACCATAAAATTGGAATTATAAATATTTTGGGTCATTTTTAACTCTTTTATTTTATGTTTAACCCTTAGTAAACTCATTTTTACCTTAACAGTGATAAATAATTTTTACAATTTTCACTATTACTTATGGTACAAAATTTTTCTGTACATATTTGACACATAAATTTCTATTATTAAAAATATGGAATAAATTTTTAAAAAGTCACAGCATATAATTAGAATAATTTAATTTGACATTAAAAATGTTGTTGTGTTTGCAAATAAGATTTCCAAAAGAAAACATTTAACTGTAAATAAAGTTTTCATTACAAAATTCTATATAAAATTGAATATAATAACATAATTTCTAATAATAAATATATTATTGGAAAATTTTCGTTATTACTAAAATTAATAAAATATGAAGTATATATTATTGAAATGAAAAGGTAGTTTTAAATTAAAATTGTGTTTTTTTCAATATTCATAGAATGATTAAATTTTTCAGAAAAACCAAAAAAAATAACACAAAGGTAATTTTAATATGATTAATTCAACAATTAAGTTAAATTTTAAAATAATCCTTCTAATGTTATTAAAAATTATTTTTAAATTATGGGCCCAATGACAAACTAAACTGACTTTTATAAAAATACTTTTTCAAAAAAATATTTTTCTTTTAAATGATGATTATTATATTTACAATCAATAGATAAATAAGGAATTTAATTTATACATGTGTAAGCCATATAATTTTAATAATTTATTTAGTCTGATTCATATCTATGAATTTAACAACTATGTTACAATGACCATGATTAAATAAAACAAATGTAATAAAGTATCATGTTTAATTTAAATCATGTGCACTGTGAAACAAAATCTATTGAATAGACTGAAATTATCAAAGAATAAATATATCATAATGTCTTATGGTGTTACCTGATATTATGATATTTTTTTTGTGACATATATTTTATTGGATATGATATTTATTTTTTAAAAAATTTGCATGCTATAGTCTACTGCCATTGGATAAATTTCATTCTTGTAATTTAATCACGATCATCGAAATCAAGGGTTTAATATTTTCTTTATAAAAAAACCTACATTGTAAAGATTTTTAATAAATATCTATCATAAAAATGTGGAAATAGAAATATAAAATTAATCATATCACTAGGTTTTGATGTCAGATAACTTTCGTGATAGGTGATGATATGGACATTGAATAAATGTGTAAATAATTATAGAGATAGATAGTGATCATTGATAAAAATGAATGTGATTGATCAAGAAAATTTTTATCATCAAAATTCGATAAATATGTGATGAATTTAATGACCTTTGATTAATTAGATATTGAGGTAATATGATGATATTTTTGTTTCAAATTATTTTTCATATAGTTAAATAAATCTTTTTATATAAAGGTATAAAAAACTATAAAATATACATAATTAATATATTAATATTTCATAAACATATTTTTGTACTTTAATTATTATTTGATAAATTTCCACCTGATATCTTACAATAAAAAATGAAATTGCAATATGAATTATTTATACATAAATCAATTCATTTAACATACAACTAGTCAAACTATACAAAAAGTAGTGAAAATGTATCCATCCAACATATCATAATTCCAAAATGGTCAGAATAAGTTATGATAATTCCAAAAATGAAAATATTAATATTTGAAATTAAATAATTAATCCAAATTATTATCATTTATTATTCCATAAATAGATAACATGATAACCCAAATAAAAATAATAATCTCATCACCAAGTTCATATCGTAATTATCCTTTCATGAATTTTTTTCTCTAAAATAACACCTTACCATTAAATTAAATCTATTTTTCATTATTATCATTCCAATTATTTTTTAAAATCCATAATTTAAAACATATACCAAACAATCCATATATATATACTCCATGATTGACATAATTCCCCAGTTCCAATACTTAAACACATCAATCATTACACATTGTTTATAACGACCCACCCTTATTACAAACATAATATTGAATTTATTCAATAAAACACTTAATTTTACATTGATTATCTTTTCAAGTTTAGAGATTTATTGAATTAATATAAAAAATTCATAAAATTACACATTGTTACATAGTGGATACAATAAAACCAGTTTCCATTTTTCTTAGAATATAAAACATTAAATCCTAAAACAAGACTCCTTGACAATTCTTCAACATTTAACATGTCTTCCTTCCTTGTATTACTCATCCATTAACCTGTGAAAAATCATTTAAAAACTTGGGATGAGCACAAAAGCTCAGTAAGGTATAAAAAAGAAGGAAAAATCACATTAGTCCATGAATACTCAAAACGAATGAAAACTTTTTTAAAAGACATGCTTTTCATCCATAAATACTTACTTCATGTAACAAGTGATATTCACAAGATCCACAAAAACATAAATATAATCATAGAGGTATCTTGGGGAATTACATACATAATCTTTTAACCATCTTGGCTATCTTAAAATTCGTAACCCTCACGGCTACATTACTTTTTGTAACCATCGCAGTTACACTTGGAGTAACCATACGGCCGACCTCCAATTTACAAATACCCAATGCATTGGAGGGAAATATAGGTCTCACCCTTTATCATAATCAATGCCCAATAACCATAACATAATCATACAATATAAATAATAGCATAAAAACATTGTTTATGAATCTTGTAAAACAGAATATTAAATGGGTATTTTAGAAGAAAAGTCCCTTATAAACATCATATACTTGAAGTGAGACTTAATAGAGTGGATGGAATATGTATAGAATCTGTAAATTAACATTATTAAACATATTATAATCATAAGTCATCACACAAACAATTCAAATAACACATAATTAACGAAGTAGAATGTTAACCCAAAGAATGGAAATCGGGTTAAGAATTCCATTACCTTTAGGTTGTCTTACTTCAAATTTGTTTAAACATCCTCTTGATCTCTTCTCCTTGAGATCCGTCTTAAGGGATTTGATTTTGGTCTTTTGGTGAGACCAGCAGCTCTAGGTCGTGGGGATGAATATTGGGGATGGATTTTTGCAGAAATTAGACAATGCTCAAGGCTTGAGAGGTGTGGGAGGAAGAGGGGAGTGAGGGTAGTATTTATAGTGGAGGAGGGGAGGTATTTTAGATTATTTTAATCATTATTATAATTTTTTTTATCAAGACTATGAATAATCTCAAATCAAGTGGCCCTAAATAGTGATAATATCATGTGAGTTCGAAGCAAGTGTCCTTGCATCACTTATGATTTCATAAATAGTGCATTTTTACTGATAAATTGATTATACGATATTTTATCTTTTCACTATTCACCGAAAATTCAAGAGTTTCAAAAAAATACCAAAAATTTATCCCAACCATTTTTCGACCTGTAGAATTTAAAAAAGAAGTTCATATTTCAAAAATAATTTTCTAAATATTATTAATTTAATTTTTAAATAAGGTCACAGTTAATTCGAAAAATAACAGTATTGAAGTGCAATAAGTTTTATTTGACATTGGAAAATTAATTAAGATCCCATTATCCTATTGCCTTGGGAAAATAAAATAATATTATTATTTACTATTCATGAGGTCTTATTACTATTCATAAGGGTATGTTACTATTCACCAAAAAACATGTTTGTTTCATCAGACTCTAAAAAACACAATGAACACAATTGTATATGACAGTTTCTTGAAATTCAAAACATAGAAGAAATAAAATTATTTTTAAAGGATACATATAAATATATACCTTAAACAAAATTTCAAGCATTTTCAATTTATTTTTAGAAATCCTTTGGATGTTACATTATCCCCACCTTCTTGAAATTGCTTCCTCGCAATTTTATTTGCATATTAAACAACTTAGGGTATTTTTCCTTCATAGCATTTTCAGATTCCCATATTGCTTCTTCAACCATGTGGTTTCTCCACAAAACCTTTACCTGGTGGATTACCTTATTCCGCAATACCTGTTCTCTTCGATCAAGAATATGAACCGGTTTTTCTTCATAAGAAAGGAACTCTGTCAGCTGAACTGCTTCCGGGCTCAAGACATGTGATGAATCTAGGTCATATTTTCTCAACATCAAAACATGAAAAACATTGTGTACCTGAAACAAGATCAGAGGCAAAGCTACGTTGTATGCAACAGTTCCAACTTTATCCAATATTTCAAAAGGACCGATGAACTGTGGAGTTAGTTTTCCTTTCTAACCGAAACGCATCACACTTTTCCAAGGAGAGATTTTAAGGAAAACATGGCCACCTACCTCGAAAGAGAAGTCTTTCCTTCTGTTATCTGCATAACTTTTTTCCCTTCTCTAAGTTGTCCTCATGTGTTGCTGGATCATCCTCACTTTCTCAGACACTTCTTCAAATAATTCTGGCCCCATCAAATTTCTTTCACTGACTTCATCCCAAAACGCAGGAGTCCGACACCGCTTTCCATACAAGGCCTCAAAAGGTTCCATCTGAATACTAGAATGGAATCTGTTATTATAATAAAACTCAACTAAAGAAAGATGATGATCCCAACTTCCCTGATAGTCCATTGAACAAGATCGAAGCATATCCTCCAAAGTTTTAATCGTTCGTTCTGACTTCCCATCTGATTGAGGATGAAAAGCTGTACAGATATTCAACTCTGTGCCCAATGACTTCTGATGTCCCCTCAAAAAGATAGAAGTGAACCTGGGATCTCGGTCAGACACAATGGAAAGAGTTACTCCATGTAACCTGACACTCTCCTTGAGGTACAATCGAGAAAGCTGTTCCAATGTCATTTTATCCTGAATATAAAGAAAATGTACAGACTTTGTTAGCGGATCAACAATAACCCAAATTGCATTGTTACCTCAAGAAGTCTTTGGTAGTCCCACCACAAAATCCTGGGATATATTCTACCATTTCCAATCTGGCACTGGAAAAGGTTGAAGCATCCCCTTCGGTAACTGCTGCTCTACTTTAACCTATTGACATGTCAAACATTTCATTATAAAATCAGCAATATCTCATTTCATCCCATTCCACCAATAATACTCTCGAAGGTCTCTGTACATCTTAGTACTTCCAGGATGAACAGAAAATGGATAACTATGAGCTTCACACAACAATTATTTCTTCATCTGGGAATCACAAGGCACACACAACCTTTTTCCAAATCTTAAAACACAATATTTATCAAGTTTAAATTCTATCAACTTATCCATTTTAACCAATTCTACCTTTTTCTGTAGCTCACGGTCTTCCCTCTGCGCTTTCATAATTCTATCTGACAACGAAGACTGCACTGAAACCTGAAACAAAAGAGAGTTATTCCCTGCACCAACAACTTCCAATCCAAAATTCATCAAATCATTAATCAAGGAATCATGTTCCAAATGTATCATGGTTAATGATGCATTATTTTTCCGACTTAAGGCATCTGCTACTTTGTTTTCTTTTCCAGGATGGTAATTGTTCGTGAAGTCATAATCCTTTATCAGTTCTAGCCATATTTTCTGCCTCATGTTTTATTCCTTTTGAGAGAATATATACTTTAGACTTTTATGGTCAGTATATATTTGGCATTTGGTTCCGTATAGATGATGCCTCCAAATTTTCAAAGCAAAAACCACAAATTTTAATTCCAAATCATGTGTGGGATAATTTAGCTCATGAGGTTTAAGTTGTCTCGAAGCATAGGAAATTACCTGATCATTCTGCATTAAAGAACAACCAAGTCCCTTCAATGAAGCATCACTTTAGATTACAAACTCACCCTTCCAGGAAGGTATGGCCAAAACTGGAGCATTCACCAATCTCTTCTTTAGTTTCTGAAAACAAACATCACATTCCCCTGTCCAAACAAAATTAACCCCTTTCTGTGTTTACTTTGTTATCGGGATAGATAACCGTGCAATGTTCTTAACAAACCATCGCTAATAACTTGCTAATCCCAGAAAACTACAAATCTTTGTAACTTTTGTGGGTCTTGGCCATTCATCAACTACTTTTCTTTTGGAATGATCAACTGTTATTCCATCCTTAGTTACAATGTTCCCAAGAAAAGAAATATGTTGCAACCAAAAATCACACTTTCTGAATTTTCCATATAGTTTCTTTTCTTTTAAAGTTTGTAAAATAACACTTTTATGTTTTTCATGCTCCTCTTTATTTTTAGAAAAAAACAGAATGTCATCAATAAATACAACCACAAACTTATCCAAGAACACATGAAATACTCTATTCATAATAATCATGAATATAGTAGGTGCATCAATTAATCCAAATGGCATAACAACAAATTCATAATGACCATTTCTAGTACGAAAGGCTATTTTCAGGATGTCATCCTCCTTCACCTTCAGATGATGGTATCCAGATCTCAAGTCAATCTTGGAAAATTACTGAGCTCCCAAGAGCTGATCAAACAATTCATGAATATGAAGCAAAGGATACTTGTTTTTAACAGTGATGTTATTCAAAGCTCTATAATCAATGCAAAGTCTCATGGAACCATCTTTCTTTTTAACAAACAAAACAAGGGCTCCCCATGGTGAAGTGCTGGGATGAATGAAGCCTTTGACAAGAAAATCCTGCAACTGATTTTTCAATTCAAGAAGTTCTATTGGAGCCATACGATATGGGGGTTTTGAAATTGTCTTAGCATCAGGAACTAAGTCAATTGTGAATTCGACGTCTCGTTCAGGTATGAAACTGGGTAACTCCTTAAGAAAAACATCAAGGTATTCATTTACCACTAGAACATAATTAATTTGAATAGTTCCCTTGTTTTCAACAATATGAGAAAGATAACTTTCATTTCCATCTTTCAGTAGTTTCTTAGCTTCCTGATATGTTATCAATTATATGGGTTCATTCTTGTATACAAACTGAAACTCCTTCTGAAAAACAAATTCATTAGCTCTACATTAAATCGTAGCATGATAATCAGAAAGCCAATCCATCCCTAGAATAATATCATACTCGACTAAGGGTAAAACAACAAGGTTTGTAGGTAAAGACTTTCCACATACCACAATAGAAATATTCTTAAAATTCTTATTTTCTATAACATTTCCCCCTGGTTTTTTAACAACAAGTTCGGGTCTCATTTGTTGAGGTGATATTTCCAATTTTCTAGAAAATTTCTCAGAGATGAAGGAATGTGTAGAACCTGTATCAAAAAAAACTTTAGCAAAATCTGAGTGAACAAACAAAGTACCTGATACAACTACATTGGATGGCCCAACACCTGCTGACATAGTCGCAAAGGATCTCACTACACTTTTTGCTTGTAGTCTGACTTCTTTGCATCATTTGGATCCCTCTTTGGGCAGGCATTTGCATAGTGACCCATCTCACCACATTTAAAACACTTTACAATTTCCTTATCAAGATTAGTCTTTGGATCATTTTCATTGCAATATCAGGCCATATGTCCAAACATACCACATTTAAAACACTTCCCAGTTTTGATAAGACATTCCCCAGGGTGCTTCTTGCCACACTTTTCACAAACTAGAAACTGGATTTTCTTACCATCAGATTTCGTTTGTTGATTCTTACCCATTGCTTTCTAAATGGACCTCTTCTTCTCTTTGTTTCCAAAATGCATGTGATCATCAGCAAACTCTATCTCTACCCTCTCAGCACATCGTACAAGTTTCTCATAACTTTTGAATTCACGGGAGGCCAACACCCTTCGATACCTTGGCTTCAATCCTGAGTAAAAGCAGTTGATTTTGCTATCGAGATCTAGAATAAGATTTGGAGCATACCTCTCTAGTCGGATGAAGTTCGCCTCCTACATAGCCACTGAATCTTCCTCCTTTTGTTTCAATTCAAGTAATTTCTTCTCTATTCTATGTCGCACCACCATAGGAAAATATTTTTCAAGAAAACGAATTTTAAATTCATCCCACACTAAGGAATCAAAATCCACTATACCCCTGATATTCCTTACCATTTACCACCACTGATCAGATTCCCCTTCAAAATGAAAAATGGAAAGACTTACCTTTTGATTTTCCGAACATCCCATAACATCAAATATCTTTTCAAGGGCTTTAATCCATATTTCTGCTGCCACTAGGTCATAAGATCCATTGAATGCAGGAGGATGTTGTCTCATAATATGTTCCACCACTATCATGTTCTGTTGGGGTACCTCTGTTTGTTCTCTTCCATGGATGCCACCACTATTTATTTCATGCGTTAGCTGAGCCATTACTGTCACAAACTACTCGGTTCCAATCCCTACCATTCCGTGCTGTAGATCAGGAAGGATGTCATTCTGTCGGTGCCTCTCCTCTTCAGCATCCATGTTCCTTCTGCGGAAAACCATTCTAAACATACATTTTTTAGATGAAGCAACATGGTAATATTTAAATTCTATAACAAAGTAAATATAGAGTGAAAATCATTTATGGAATTCTATTAGCATCACCCTAACCCCTAAAGTTATCTAAACCATACTCTGATACCAACTATAATGACCCGCCCTTATTACATACATAATCTTGAATTTATTCAAGAAAACACCTACTGTTACATTGAGGATCTTTTCATGTTTATATCTTTAGAGAATTAAGACAAAACATTCCGAACATTACACATTGTTACATAGTGGCTACCATGAAATCGGTTTCCATTTTTCTCAGAATATAAAACATTAAAACTTAAAACAAGACTCCGTGACAATTATTCAACATTTAACATGTCTTCCTTCCTTGTATTACTCATCCATTAACCTGTGAAAAATCATTTAAAAAATTGGGATGAGCACAAAATCTCAGTAAGGTAAGAAAAAAAAGGAAAAATCATAGTAGTCGATGAATACTCATAACGTATGAAAACTTTTTCAAAAGACATGCTTTTCATCCATAAATACTTACTTCGTGTAACATGATATATACAAAAGATCCACACAAACATAAATATAATTAGAGAGGTATCTTGGGGAATTACTTACATTATCTTGTAACCATCTTGGATACATTAAAATTTGTAACCCTCACGGCTACCATACTTTCTGTAACCATCACAGTTACACTTGGAGTAACCATACGGCTGACCTCCAACTTACTCATACCCAATGCATTGGAGGGAAATATAGTTCCCACCATATATCATAAAAAATTACCAATAACCAAAACATAATCATAAAACATAAATAATAGCATAAAAAACATTGTTTTTGAATCTTGTAAAATAGAATTTTAAATGGGGATTTTAGAAGAGTAGTCCCTTATAAACATCATATACTTGAAGTGAGACTTAATAGTGTAGATGGAATATGTATATAATCTGTAAAAAAACATTATTAAACATATTATATTCATAAGTAATCACACAGACAATTAAAATACCACATAATTAACGAAGTAGAATATTAACCCAAAGAATGGAAATTGGGATTAGAATTCCCTTACCTTAGGCTTGTCTTACTTCAAATTTGTTTAAACCTCCTCTTGATCTCTTCTCCTTGAGATCCTTCTTAAGGGCTTTGATTTTGGTCTTTGGGTGAGACTGGAAGCTCTAGGACGTGGGGATGAAGATTAGGGAGGGATTTTGGAAGAAATTAGACAATTCTCAAGGCTTGAGAGGTGTGGGAGGAAGAGGGAAGTGAGGGCGGTATTTATAGTGGAGGAGGGGAGGTATTTTAGATTATTTTAATCATTATTATAATATTTTTATCAAGACTATGAATAATATCAAATAAATTGGCCCTAAATAGTGATAATATCATGTTATTTTGAAGCAAGTGGCCTTCCATCACATATGATGACATAAATAGTGCATTTTTACTGATAAATTGATTATACGGTATTTTATCGTATTTCACTATTCACCGAAAATTCAAGAGTTTCATATTAATACAAAAGATTTACCCCAACCATTTTTTGACGTGTAGAATTCAAAAATGAGCTCCATTTTTCAAAAATAATTTTCTAAATATTATTAATTTAATTTTTAAATAAGGTCACAGTTATTTCAATAAATAAAAATATTGAAGTGAAATTAGTTTTATATGACATTGGAAAATTAATTAAGATCCCATTATCCTATTTCCTTGGGAAAATAAAATAATAATATTATTTACTATTAATGAGGTCATATTACTATTCATATTAGTATTCATATTACTATTCATATTACTATTCATAAGTGTATGTTACTATTCACCAAAAAACAAGTGTGTTTCATCAGACTCTAAATAACATACTGAACACAATTGTAGATGACATTCTTGAAATTCAAAACATAGAAGAAATAAAATTATGTTTAATGGATACCTATAAATATATACCTTACACAGAATTTCAAACATTTTCAATTTATTTTTAGAAACCCTTGGGATGTTACATTGTTTTTAAACAATTAATTCGTATTCATTATATTATTCATTAATACATCATAACTTTCATATGTTATTGGTAGTATCATCTTTATCATCAGCTAATCCAATACACATACCACGTTTTTGATCATATTTGTGAGCATCCCCTTTGGACAACAATTTTCATAATTCCCTCTATTTCCAAATTTCAAACATTCTTCCATTTGTTATACATTCAAGAAACCATTATGCTTATCTATTTCATTAAGTTAACACTTCCTTTTTTCATAAGAAATTATATTGATTTTTCCCTTCATCTCCACACATGAAAGAACCTCTCATTCCTTTTGGAAATTACCTTGAGTGTTTCTTCCCACATTCTTGACATATAAGAAACTAAATCTTCTTTCCTTCATGGTCTCTACCACCCAAACACTTAGGGAACACTATATTTATCTTCTTTTCTAAGTCTAAGAGCTTGTTATAATGTATGTTGTTAATCATATATCTTGATAGATAATTATGAAGAGTCACAAAATACTTCAATATAATCATCATTCCATTTGGTTTCACATTGAGAAATTTTATATCATATTCATTTTTAACCTTATATCATCTAGTTGTCACTATTTACTAAAACAACAACTCATAGAATGAGAAATAATAATCCTTGAGGGAAACAAAAAAATAAGGAAAAATAATATATATGTTGTTTAAATAATGTTACAGTGTTTTCAATACAATAAACCTTATGTTTATCATAGAACATTCATGGTTATTATCTAGTATAATCCTTCATTATGATTCATAAATATTTTATGATTCTCAAAAGTATATCCCCTTGGAGTGTCAAACCAGGTTCCAGTATGTCATGTTTTCATGTACCTAGTAACAATCTAATCAATATTGACTCAACTTTTTTAGATTTGTTACCCCTATGTACATCTACTACAGATCCATTCCCACTTATTCTATCCATATAGGGATTTCATTACTCTTAAACCTCTCTCTTTAAAGATCATCAAAAATTCTGTGATGTTTTCCTATAAATATAGTTAGATATAGACTTATCCGAATGGTTTTCACGGTGGTTTTATCATCCTAGTTCTCAATGGTTCACTAATACTTTCCTCTAATACCAACTATAGTGTCCCAATCCCTTTACACAAATTATTACATTATTATTAATTATAAATATTCATTAATAAAACTAAAATATCATAAATTATAGTGTCTTCATATGAATAGGTTCTTAATATACAATACCTGAAATACATATTTTTTCCATAGTGATCTCTTAAAATATATTTTAGCTCTTAAATAATCAATAGATAGCATTTAGAATACATACAGAAATGGATGATTGAGAAAAATCAAATAAATAATAATCCTGATACAGAAACCTAACATTTGAGTCAAATAAATAACATGATATAATTAAACAATTAACATGAGTAGTAACATTTATTTGTATCTTAAATAGAATTTTATCATAAGATCATGGAATTATATAAATATGGAAACAATACCAAATAAGACATAAACATGAGCTATTACTAACTACATAGAAAATAACCCAAAATTGAAAAGGTCCCATAATGGATTATATTTACTCTTACATCTCATTCATGATTCCTCATTAGACTAAATATTTACCCAATACAATAATGAGTTATCTAGGATCACCCATAAAAACATTCTCATGATCTATGTGTGCCACAAAAGAGAAATAAATTATAATAAATAACATAATAGTTTCTCATGGATATAAAATCACTCATATAATCTTTTTTCACATAATATTCAAAGAAAATTTCATAATGATAACATTTTATAAATGACAATAAGGCATTTATTAACCTATAAATGGAAGGGATAATAAATAGGTACATATGTGATGTACATATATATATATATATATCTACATTTAATCCATAAAATCAATAGGATTTGTTCATTGATGAAAATACTTTTTTAAAAAAATTAAAAAAAAATCAATAAAATAACCTTTTAACATTGAGAAACATAAATGGATGTCATCATAAATTTAAAATTATTTTAAGTGATCACATTTAAAAATTTATATGGAAAATATATTATCCATTTTCAACACACATATATAAAATATAGTCATTTCTAAAATTTATAATAAAATAATTTTTTTTAAATAATTTTTTGTAAATTAAAAAGGAGGCTTAAAAATTTAGTGTTTATTATGGAGGAAGAGTTTTTTCATGCTAAATATGATAAGAAAGTCACATATTCATCTCAATTGTTTGTAATAATAGTCAAAATATACATGGTTTGAAAAATAAACCGAAGATTCATTTTTATTATCATTGATCAAATTTCTATTAAATGGAAAAATTAATTTAAAAAATATATAGTGATTTTTTTGAGTTTTTTTAGAATACATATATTTAGAAGAATATTTATTTTTAATCGAAAAAAATTGAAGTCATTTTTTTATTAACAAACATTTCATAATATATTTAATTACTAAAGAGTGTAAAGTGGTAATATTACATGATAGCATCATGAATAACCATATGGGAAGAAAATTAAATGGGTTTATTAGAATATTATCATGTAATATACTTCAATGGAAATTCAAGCATAATAAATCCTGTGTAAAATTAGATTGAAACTAAACCATTAAAGATTTGGTAATTTTTTAATCATAACATCCCAGGAATGACGTAGATGAATTTTAACATAAAATATCATGACGTAGAAATGATTAGTAATATTGTATATAAAAGTAATTTATGTAAACTACTAAATAAAAATTAATTTAATAAAATAACATGTGTCTCAAAGAAATAATTTTGAGTTTAAACCCTAACATTGTTTGTATTATTGAGTTTATAGATAATCAATACGATGTTTGGGTGAAAAAATAATGATAAAAACTGATAAAGGTGTAAAAGACATTATGAAATAACAATTCATTTCAAACATAATTTTTACACAATATCATCAATGAAGATTTCATATAAACAAATAAATGGAAATTGAGATAAGAAACCACTTAGCTCACACATACCTTTAGTTGAGAATTCATTAAATTCATTTACACTAGTTTTAAATCTAGAATTAAATTTTAAGATAATAATATTCATATTTATTATTTCATATATGTTCTTTTTTTATATCTTATTATTTGTTCTTTAATCATCTTCCATTATCTCTATTGTATCTGGTATTAATTGATATGTTTTTATGCATGTTTTATTGTTAATGATCTAGATCATGAACATAATATATATATCAATTATATATTAAATTTTACTAATTTTAAAAATTATATTTCTTTCATTAAATTCTACTTTTTAATCATTCAGGAGTTTTTAACAAGGAAAATGAATCAAATCTCTTCATAGAGATGAGAGGTTGTACATACACACAAGTTATATTATCGTTTCTTAATGGGTTAAAGGTTAAGAAATTGGATGATATATTAAAATTATAGAATAAATATTTTTTCATATATATCTCATTTATTCATGAAATTTATATTTCATTACCTTCCATGTAATGAGTAAGGGAAACATGAGTCACATCTCTTCATGAAGCAATAGTCCTCCACACACACGAGAAACAATATCATATTATCTATAAAATAGAAATTACGAACATATATGGAATATTAGGATTTAATAAGTATTATTATATTATAAATATCAAATATATATATATATTAAATAAATTTTGTTATCCATACATGATAATTTGTTATGGAATACAATTTACGTCGTTTCACGAGATGGTAGTCTACTGTACACATGATCAATAGTTCAACTTTAAATTTTAGGGAGGGGAAGGTTGTTGTAGTTCATTACCATGGAATAAGAAAATATACATTTATTTAACATACTAAGGTTATTATATTTTTTTTTTAATATTTCATTCTGTTTGTTGAAGAACATATTATATACAAATATTGGTTAAGGACATTACCTATTCTTCAGAAAACATAATTTGGATTACACCCAAAAAAAATTCTAAATATGATTAATGATAAATAAAAGGCTTTTATGACTCATTTATTGAATTATTTATATACTTTGGTAGGTATATTAAGAACCAATGGTTCCTGGATGTGTTAAAATTATAGAAATGTGGGTGGACCTTTATAAGTGGTGGAGAGGAAACACATGGAGTTTTTTTAGAAAGAATTAAACCTATGTTTTTCTTGTGAAAAAGTGATTTTAAATTGAAAATTTTAGAGATTTGTAATATTTAATGTCCCAATATGTATATAAATTAGGAATTATAAAAAATATCATTTTTAATACTTATCTAATATGATTAACCACCGGAAAAACTATTTTAAACTTAACCATGTTAAATAATTTTAAATGTTTTCAAAATTAATTATTGTAAAAAATGAGGGTAACATTATTAAATAATATTATGTATGATGATTAAATATTTGGAGTCCATTTTCTCAAAAATTATCTAACATAATTGGATGACCATAATTTAAAATTATGCTTGCACTCGCGTCGAAAATTTAACTTTCCAAACGAAAAGCACTCGAATGTTTAAAAATGATTATATACAAATTCAATAAAAAATTGATACCAGTGAACTAATTTGGATTATAGAAATATATAATTTAACTAATTTTTCTTTTAAATCCACATTAAAACAAATTAAATCTTTTAAAGAACTTAAATAAAATTATAGTTTTTAATAAAAATTTATATTTTTCACTATTAATCAAAAAATTAAACATTTCAATAAAAAAATCTTTTGATAGGATGATTTATAAAATTTTTATCATTTTCTCATATAAATTTACTAAAATCATAGAAATTTGTTTTAAATTATTTGTGTAAATCTTGACAAATCTACCTTCTAAACAAATAAAACTTTTTATAAAAACATTTCTTTTTTTAAAATTATACTTATCTTATATCAAATAAAAAACAAATCATTGAATTTATTTTATACATATGTCAACCACATAATTTTCATAATTTTTAATCTTAATAATACCCACTAAATTAACTCTTAGGTTACATTATCCACGTTTAATTAATAACATTTTCATAATGTTTCATGTTTCGTTTAAACCTCATATAGCATACATCACAATTTTTATAAGAAAATGAATTTATTTAAAAAGAAACTTATCATAATACCTCATGGATTTACATTATCATATAATCTAATTGTTTTTAACCAAAAAAAAATATTTTTTAAAATGATGATGCCTTGGTAAAAGGACCATGGAACTAATAAATATAAAGGTAAAATGTTTACAAAATTCTGAAGGAGGGGAATTTATTACAATCATTTTAATATTGGGATATAGAATCAATATAGAAGTTTTCCATGCACTTTATATTGTTATATATTTTTTATTAGAAAGACCAAAAACCTCCATGTTCTCCTATCTATTTTTATGTGTGATAATAAGAATGATTTTTGACAGGATTCATCGGTAGATAATTCATTTAGCATTGAGGGTCCTTATAATGTGAATCATTACATATATAAGAGCCTGAAGGATGGTAGTTTAATCAATTTAAATCTAGAAATTTTTCTATCCTATTTTTCTTATCACAACAACTAAATTGATGACACTACACATCTATTCTTCAAGGTAGGAGGCATGACCACATAAACCAAAGAAGCATCCTAGAATGTCACCATTTGTGATTTCTACTAATGATACCATGGCCTCTAGTTCCCATGCTTCTTTTTTATGTACTATGCACATTAATTTTGATCAAGCTATAAATACATTGTTTCCAAAATACTTCTAGTAAACATTTTGGTGGGATATATCTTCCTTTGTTTACAATCCTTCATAGAATACTGAAATCAATAATGGAGTTGTGGCGGGTCACTGTTTGCATGATTCCAGCTTCCTTGATTGTAGTGTAGATATTTACAGATGTTCCAAGAATTATGAATGTGTTATTTTTTTCACAATAATATTTCGTTCATACCATATAATTTTTATTAGGTTTTCCATTGAGAAAATTAAAATATGAATAATTTGGGGAGAGTTATCCATAGTAGTGCATTTCTGAAGCTAGAGCCAAATAGTGTCCAACCATTTCCATATAAGATCAAAAATTTCAAAAATGAATTTCCATAAAGTAGAATCAGTAACACAAGTTAGAAATAGGTGATATGTATACTATCTATATTTATTAAACACATGACATTTATAACAATTTTCTATACCAAACATCTCAAGATTTCAATCCGTGGGAATTTTATTATGAGAAATTATCCAAACTAGGGTGAGTTGAGAGGGTCTAACCCATTTTTTATTGAATTTCATTGACCAATAAAAATAAATGGATTAAAATTTTCTTATTGGAAAACCATGATTCATAAAAAGGATTAATGAACCATTCTGTTGAAAATAGAGAAATTTAAATATGAATTTTTTTCCTGTAACATGGCTTCTACACTGTACAATATTTGTGACAAGTAATGATTTGGAGAGGGAAGAAATTCATAAATAATTATGGTGAGAGATAGAGATCATTGTTCAAAATAATTTTATTGATCAATATAAAGATAAATACAACAACCCCATAAATATGTGATGAGTTATAATACTATTGATTAATCATATATGAAGGCAATGATATAAAATTTCTATATAAAATTTATTTAATTAGATTTGAGGGATTATTTTTTATAAATATAATGAACACTAGAAAATGAATTGATTTATTTTTATTACCTAAGCACAAATTCTTCTTTTTCACTTTTAATGATTTTCACTTCACCTCATACTCCACAGAATGAAAATCTAATATGAATATTTTTATTTCAAAAGCACTAAAATATACATTTAATAAATCATATTATTTATAAAAGAGTAAAAACTTATTCCTCCAATAGTTATTAAAACTAGTATTATTATCACAAGGTAAAATAATTCAAAAAATGAATATATTAATATCTATAATAAAACAATGAATTGAAATATTTATCATATATCATTCCTTAAATAATTTACCATATAACCCAAATAACTTTAGTATCCTCAGTATCAAGCACAAAGAAAAATCATCATTTATGGAATCAATTTTTTTCTATAAAATATCACTTTAATATTAAATCTCGTATCTAGGACATTACTATCATTCAACATATTCTTTAAAATCCATAGTCAATGAAATTTATAAAACAATATATATATATATATATATATTTATTTAATCAATCACATAATTATTCTATTCTATTAAATAAACACTTCACCCATTCAAATCCATTCTTAAACCATTATATATACCTCATCATCTGATTTCATAGTACCTCATTACTTCCATATGCAGTTTTTAGACTCTTATTTATCAATGGAAAAACATTTAATATTATAAATATTATGAAAATATTAGAAATATTTCACCTTGAGACATCAATTTTTATAATTCACATTACATCCAAATTTAGAACATTCAACCATTAATGATGTCTTAGTGAAACCCTTATTCTCATTTTTTAAATTAACTGGTATTTTCATTCTTCCTATGTAGTTAAATACTATTTTTCCATCTTCCCCACAAATAAAACATCATATAATTCCTCTGAGACATTATGTTATGTTCCTCATCCCATTTTCTCATCATATAAGAAACACAATCTTCTTTCCTCCTTGTTCTCCACCAAAAAAAATCTCAGTGAACATTATCCTTTTATTATTTGGGGATTTCAAGAGTTAGTGAAGGGTTGAGTTGTTCAAAATATAGCATGATAACATATTATGAATAATTAAAATTTCATTCAATCTTGTAATCATCATATTTTTTCCATCATAAAAACATTTTCTATTATATTATATAATAACCTAATTCCCAGTAATAAATCCAACTGTCTAAAACCTACAAGCATTGTGTGGGCAATAATACTCATAGTTGACAAACCACATAATAATGAAAACTCATATTTAGGATTTTTAAATGATAATAACATAATTTTAATATATGAAACATAATTTTTATCCATATAAATTAATCATCCTCATCTATTAAAATCTTCCATGATGGTATATAAAGTGTTTTTTAAATTTTCAATGAATGTCCACCTAGAGTGTTTAACCACGTGCATAGTAAGGCCTGTTTTAATGTAACAAGTAATGCTCTGATCAATAAATAAATGCATTCTTTATAGCTATTACCCTTAGGTACATATATGATAGTCCCACATTCACTTGTAGTATCCAGATATAGATATCATCGCTCAAAAACCACTAACTCTAAATTTCACCAAAATTTCAATATATTTTCTAATACATAGAGTTAACCTTATATTAATTATCCCTAGTTTTCTCACTAATTTTTTCTCATATTAGTTTCCAAAGGATAACTAAACCATTCCATTATTACTAATAATAATAAACTTATCATTTTACACATATTGTTGTTACATGATTCTTGAACATAAATATACATTAATACAAAGAAGTATCAAAATTACTTTTTGTGTTTATATTGATAGTTTATTAAAATATAAAACATTGAATCCTTGTTTTATGAAACATTATGATATCCTATAATCCTTTCATGATCCTAAATCTCTATGTGATGACCTGGGAAATACATACCAAAAAATGTGATCGAAAATTTACTCTAATGAAATAAACATGATAAGAAAACATAACTGGTGTGTAAATGATATAACATGATAAAATAAATAAGGAACATTATTAATCACATAGAATAACAATGTAAATAAAATGATATCATAAGATAAGTAAATCATAAGAAATATGGCAGAAAGAAAAAAATGACATAAACATGAGTCATGGATAAATTCCTAGAAAAAATCACATTTCGAACAATTTCCCAAAATTGATTTGGTTTAATTCGTAATCTAATACATTATAACTCATATGAAAAAATCATTACCCATTTAATTAGAGTAATATATGGGTGTACCCATTATAACATGATCATGATCTACCTATTCCACATAAATTAAATCAATCATAATGCATAATAAAATAATTTCCCACGGATATAAGATAAGTTTATATTTCGTACTAAAGGGTCTTTGAGACGAAACACATTTAATGTTCGTATTAGTGATGTGTGACTTAATAAATGTAGTGAATATGTATAAAAATATATATATCCACAAAAATAAAAGTAAACATTAAAACATAAATAATTCATAATTCATTTCACACATAACTGTTTCATAAAATAATCAATAACGTAGTCGTATAACCCATTGAATAGAAATTGAGCTAATAAACCCCTTAAACTACACTTACCTTTCATTTAACATTATTTAACCATCATTATAGTGGTTTTAAATAGGTAATTAACTTAATAAATAACCATATTAATATTTATAATTTCATATATGATCTTTTATAACTTATTATTATATATTCATTACTAATCATTTGTTATCACTATTATTTATGGTGTTAATTACTTTCTTTTCATATACATGTTTTTTCATGAATGTTTTGGATTTTTAATATATAATATCATTTGAAAATATATATAATTATATTAATTTTCTATATATATATATAATTAATTTCATTATTCAATGGAAAAATTATTAGATTTCTAAAATGGAAAATGATTCACTTCGCTTTGTAGAGGAGGTATGTCGTACACGAACACACGTGATGCAATCATTTACCAACATGTGAAAGGTTAAGGAAGTTAATGCTAAATTAATTTTCAAAATTAAATATCATGTGGAATATATTACATATATTCATTAAATCTATTCTTTAATACCTTTAATGTAAAGGATTTTTTGAAAATTAATCGCATCGTTTTTTGAGGCAGTAGTATGTCGTACACCCGGGGCGATGTTATCTTATTTAAGAGGAATTGAAATAAATAATCTATTTGAGATAATATAATTTAAGTATAATAATTAAATTATAAATATTATATATATATATATAAATTAAATACATATTTTTATCCCACTGTGAGAAGTTGTTATGGAATATGAATTAAGTTGGCTTGCATGGTAGTAGTCTGTTGAAGACTTGATCAACGTTTTCATTTCACCTGTGAGGGGAGAGGAGTTGGTTTTATGTTTCTACCATAGAATAAAAATATATCAATATATTTAATATTATATGGTTATTATATCATAACTTTTTAATCAATTATGAATGTTGTGTAAGAAGAAATAAAATAAAAACCATGTTTAAGAATGTTACCTCTTCTTCAGACCACTTCTTTAGGTTTGGACCAAAAAAAATTCTAGGATGGATTTACGATCATAAAAAGTCTTATGATATGATATTTTTGTAGAAGTTAAGTGAATTTAGAATTTATTTTTAGATATTATGGGTTTTTAACTATGGAAAGGATCCGAGAGGTGATCACCTTTTATAAGTGGGAGATAAGACACACATAATTTTTTTTAAAATAAATAATTCTATCAAAATTTTTCTCCTAAACAATTATTTAAAATTGGACATTTTTTCAAAAATATCTGATATTAGGTATAATTATTACAGTAAAATATAAACTAGACATGCCTCTGGTAATTTTGTACCCCTATCATTTATGTTTATCACCGGTAAAAAAACATTATCTTAACTATGATGAATAATTTTTAATTTTCACAATTCAATATAATAGAAAACAAATTTGAAATAATTATATAATATAAATTATTCTGATTCAAACTTTGGAATCAGTTTTTCCAAATTCAACTAATATAAGTGGATGAATATTATTTAAAATAAAACTTGTAGTCGAGTCAAAAAAATACTTTTCCCCAAGAAAAGAATTCAAAATTCTAAAAGAATTTTATATAAATATTCATTATGAAATTTTATTACAATTACCTAATTTGTATTAATAAATATATAATTTTACTAATATTTCATTTGAACCCATATTAAATTACAATTTTAAATCTATATGACTCATATGAAAAATCATTATTAAATAGAAATCAGTATTTTCACTATTCGTCCACACAATAACCATTTCGGAAAAATCCTTAAAAATAAACATAATATAATTTTTAAATTATAATTTTAAAAATTAAATTAAATTTTTATAATTAATTTGACAATTAATTTTACAAAATTTTCACAAAGCATGATGAAAACACCTTTTAGAAAGATATTATTCTTCCAAAAAAATATTTTTCATTTAAATGAATCGTATTTTATTTTCAGTAAATATATAATAATAAAAATAATTTTAGAAATGTGTAAACTATATTAATTTAATTATTTATTTGGTCATATTCGTATATGCGTACATAATAGAAATGTTAAAATGGTGACACTTAAATAAAAATATTTTAACAAATTATTGTGTTTCTTTAAAAATAGATGTTGGGTGTAGGGGAATATATTAAGGATTTTGAATTTATTTAAAAGGAAATATATCATAAATTATCATGGGATTACCTACTATTATATTCATAATGTTATGTTTTATAAAGAATATTGTATAATATATTCAAATTTTAAATTATTGGTGTGATACATGCTAGAATATAATCAATTAACTAAGGTGAAAATTATCTATTCAAGGGTATGAAAATTCAAGTAAAAAATTAAATCTAATGATCTATTAATAATTATTACCATAAATTCTTCATATGGATTTTATTATGGATGTGTTGGATAGGCTGACAGAATCCCTAAGGTGGCATTCTTTACTATTAAAATTTATACATGCAATGTTGCCACTAATTTCGGGCCTAGTGTCTTCCTAGATAAGAAACCAAGCTCATTGGTGAAAATAATAGATGATGATGAATCCGTATTTCCGAATATTGGGTGAAATTATGTAGACGGAACAATATTTTCTAAAATGGGTTTGGGTGCATCAACTATCAATATTCAAGTTTCTTATGAGATATTAAACAAATCACATTTAACTACTTCTAATATAGTTGGACTTATTGAATGATTTTATTAAGATAGTGAGGGTGAAGTTAAGGTTATAATGAGGTTTTTAATAATTATTTTATATTATGAAATTTATATGTTCAGTTAGATGAGGTCCAGACACTCATTGAGAAGGGAAAAAAATTACAATACCTTCTATGATGAAAAATTTAATAGGGTTGACGTTTATGTAGATGTAGGGGAGATAAATTTTGAGTTAAAAGACACAGATGGTCTTTGGTAATTACTGGAAACATGTAAGATAGGTTTTCATCCAAGATTTCAAGGGTGTGGATTTGGTCGAATTAATTGGACAACACAGCACACTGAACGCCTTGATGATCAAACTAATATTATAGAAATGATGTGTCTGTGAGATATTGTTTTTGGTGAGGGTGGTTATACATTCTATAAACCCATCCCTCATGATTTTGTTTATTATCCTAGTAAAATGGAATTTTCTTAGACATTTTGTAAAAAAATCTTTAGTAATAGCTTATGTGTAGTTTTCTTATATGACATTGTGTGCATTCTACTTAGAATAACCATAGTGTGTCTTCCTATAATGGAAGGTCATTTGGATTATACAATGGAATTCTCATCGATAATTTATAAAAAAATATATATGTGTAATTTATTTATAGATACTTCTAGTGGGTTGGTAAATATATTTTCCACCTTTTTGATATATTCATTAACCGGATGTCTTAAAACTAGTTCTAGAAAGAAAACCAGTTCATTTATTTAAATAGAAAACAGAAACATATATGGTATTTTCAAATAATTTTTATTTGGGGAATTATACATAAACAAACCATTTGAATATGGTATACTCATCACAAATCATTATGGGTGATGTCATTAAATATATATAAATACATATATATTTTATTCTATCCACTTCGATGATATTTTAGTTTACTAGGGGTAGCCTCATGAGTATATAAATATATGAATTTTTTGGAACATGGGTTGTTATGTAATATTGGGTATGAGAATTTTGAGGGGTTTCATATAAACTATGGTATATATGGTATATGAAAAATTTAGTTAGAAGTGAGAGCCTAGTTATTTGAGATAGGGTATCAGAGATTGACGAGATATGTACTAGGGATAAGATTCACTATGAAATATGATGGGAACATATAATAGGGGATAGAAAATATTTTTAGTTCCCTTATAAATATGAGAAATTTGTATTTTCATATTGATTAGATCAATTAACATAATCAGATAATATGTATATTTTATTGTCATGCGAGACAACATGATATTTTGTGTTAAAAATAGTTGGGATGGTTTTTATATTCAAGGATGGATTCAAAAGGAAATATTGGTTGTATTCCAAGACTAGTTGTTTGTTTTCATTACCCTAATGAGATATTAGATTACGATACTAGATGGATGGGTCTAGGTTTTCATGATTTTTTTTGGTGTGGAGATTTATTGTGTTTTAGAACTTTGTATGGTTTGAATTCATTGATATTAAAGAGGTTTTTTGAGGTTTTTATTTATTGGATGAGACATACATGTAAATGTATCATTATAAAAGGTTTATATATTAGATAATAGGACATATAAGATATGAGTCATGGTTATTCAATTTGGTATCGTAGCACCGGGGTTCATATATTATTGGTTATTATTTGTTTAGACAATGGAGGATATAGAGCCCAATTATAAAAGATAAATTATGTGGGGTATTTAGGAATGAATACATGTATTTCTATGTTCACCTCAATTTAAATAAAAAGTGAGGAGGATATTATAATGGATAGATGATATGAGACTCATAACAGCATGAGTTACATTTTTGAAACTTGGTAATAGAATAGCGTAAACTTTCTAAGTTTATATGTCATCAACATTGAAAGAACTATTTATCTATGGTGCCATTCCATTTTGAATTGTTGAGTGGTATTATGTGAGATGAAGACCAATGGATGTCATGGAGTTTATATGAGAATTGAGGCCCATGTTTTTAATGAAAAAATAGTACTTCCACTAAGATGATGATGAAATTGAAGATAGTGTGGTGTCAATATAGATAGTTTTGATGACGGTGGATGCAGATGATCTTCATGTATGTGATAGACGAAAATTGATGATGTTTTCTTGAGGAGTGATATAAGGAAGAATATGTGGTGGGTTATGAAATATTGGACATTAGTGGGTGTGACACTCATTATGAATGGAACATCAGAAAATACTATTAATTAAGATCATGTTTTTTAGGAATGATTAGAGATTTATGTTTCATGTTGGTACAAAAATAAGATTAAGACGACCACATTAAATCATTACGTTCGGTAATGGATGGAACATGGGTCATGGTGGAATTTTTGTCTTACTGGTGGGGTATTAGGCATGAAGATATTGATCTTTAAATGATCACAATATAAATTACATTCACATCATCAAGTAATTCAGATTATATCTGGTTCTATAGATAATATCATATTTGTCGTGAAAATGTGATATTAGACAAGTTTATGTAATTCTGAAGGGATTGAGATATTATTTCATATGATCTATGTGTGTTTCAGATCATAGATGAACCATGTAATGAGTTATAACATGGAAGTGTGTTTGTTTATTCAATGATACAACCATGAAATTTCATTATGATTCAGGTTCATACATCAATGTGTGATATTGGATGATCTTGTGATACCTCCATGGATAAAATAATTGTGGGCATGAGGTAATCTGAAAGCACATTGGTGGGTGTGATAAATATTAAAAAAATATAAATGGGACTAGCCTTTGTTTTCATATATAATTTGGGATGGTGAGATGGAAACTACACCGAGTGGGTATTCAAAACATTGGAAATGAATTTCTATAGGTGATTCTATTTTTTGGGAGCACTAAGGATATAAATCAACCCAAATTTGTTGACAATTATGGTGGAATTTTCCATAATCCAGAAGATAAATGGATTAATGACAACGTGGTGTGTCAGGATAAACAGTTTTCTTGGAGCACTATCTAGGAGTCTTGGTGATTGAATAGAGTATAATTTAAATTATCTGATGAATAGTGCACATTATGTTGAGAGTTTTTCATTAAAAACCCATTAAACATTCAAGATTATAATGTGGAATGATTACCATTAATTATTGACCTGGTTAGGTTAAAATTTTGACTAGATGGATTTTAAGGATTCTTGATAATGTGATGTTCTAATGTGAGAGATTGTAAAGACATTTGTGTTTTTTAATTTTTGAAAATGAGATTAAATTTTTATTTTTGATCCTAAATATTAATGAGTGGTAAAATATTAATTTACACTAATAAACTATCTTTAGAATATTTTTTTATTTTTTTGTTTTCCCCGGAATGGGGTGTTTTCACTAGGACATGAATTTGGTGAGATTATTAGTCGATGTATTTTTTGGGGTATTTTGATAGTTATTAAATTTAATATTAATTATTCTATGCAGGTGAAAACTGATAAATTTTTATTGGAGTCATGGATTTGAATTTTATCTCTGTAGTTGAATGTAAAATAGGGGTTTTACAAAATTGTTTCATAATCAATTCTTGTAATAGGATACCAAGATATGTATGAGATAGATATTAAAATAAAACATAATTATATTTAATTATATTTCCTTTCCACTTCAATTTGTATACTAGTCCATGTCATGGGGTAAGGTTCCTCCCAATGTGTTATGTGGCTGAACCAAGAGAGAATGTGGGATGTGAAGAGGGGTGTTTTTGAATTCCTCTATCAGATCCAGACTAGCAGGAAATGAATATGGGGAGAGGGTGTGAAAATTTTGTTTTAGAGGTATCCATGTTCCTTATGTTGGTGCATTTATTTTTTACTTCACATCTACTTCAAATTTTTTTCATCATGGTTTTTGAATTATGGTTTGGATTGAGGCAATTTTGGAGTATTTTGAGTTTTTATTATTCTAGATTCCCATTGTAATAAGTTTTTAGTTAGAAATTTAATTTTTTTATGTATAGTGTGTGATATATGAAGATGAGTAAGGGGATAGGCCATTTTTATGTGATGAAGGGTGGGAGTATCCACTGTGTAAGGGTAACCCAAGGTTTTCTATACACATTGAAATTGTATTTCCTTGGCATAAACTAGGGTTATACTAAACTATCACCCCCTAGGATATGTCTGGATTACTAGTAGTTTTTAAAATTATATTCCCTAAGACTGTGTATGAGTACCATAGGATTCCCTTAACATGAGATTTCATAAGTGATATCAGGGTAACCAATATACAAGGAACTCCCCAAGAGTAAGGGTATAGATTTTTCCACAATAATCGAAATAATGAGTCTTTACCATTTTTCATATAGGATGATTTTAATGTACAAAAATTGTTTTTTGGTAAGAATATATTATTATAAAATACATTCAATTTAGTAGAGGAATTATCGAGAAAATGAATTTTGAATTATTTTAATGTTTTTATTATTAAATTAAATTATTGAATTAATTATAATATTTATTTAAAAAATATTTTATAATTAATTAAGGTTTTATAAATAAATTTAGAGCCTCTTATTGATATAAAATTGTCATTAAAACATGAATGATATTGATTGATAGTTTTCAAGTTTTTCTTTAAAAAAATATCTCCAAATCTAGGTATGTTTTCCCTATAAATACTCTATGTAAAAATATATTTTTTTATAATGATCACAGTAAATGATTTTTTTCCACGCCACTATGGTGATTGAGATTTTAAATTCATTATGTTTTTTAACTATAATATCATTAATATTAATTAGTTGAAAAGAGTGTGAAGGTACATGAAAGACTAGCGTGTATTGTCTTCATTCCTTGGCTACTGATAGGTGATGGATAAAATTTGGGTATGTACCTCGATATACGTGATCCCTTAGTGGTTTAAATTAACAAAATTATGTTAACATAGTGGCACATATTATAGGATTATCAGATCCCTTAATTAGGGTTGGGTGATGAAATTGATATTATCAGTTTTGGTATGCTTCGTTTGAATCATAATATTCATTAATGTCTATAGGATCATTGAACCTGTGTGGGGAAATGTTTCCTCCACCACTAGTTGTTGATATCCCCGTGTATATTCATAGGATAGTTGCTGATACATATGATGCGTGAACTAATATAAGGTTAATTGGAATTGATATGGACCTTGTGTCATATATTTGGAGTTATTAAATTGTGGTTTTACCGAAGTGGAAAATCTATTTATTATATAACTATAGTGTGTAGTGGGACCTTATAACCATTAAGAGATATTATTATCCTTGGAGACAAGATTGAGCCAATGAAAACCAAATAGGGTGTTCAAATTATCATGTGGAATACGGGTTCATAGTAGGATCCCAACATTATTTTGACCATATATAGAAGGTTAGTGTTGAGAAGCACATGACATTGATTTTGGGTGTAACTTTAGACCCACATACCATTGAATTATGCATGGTAGAGCTATAGTGAACTGGAAAGGTCATTCACATGAGAGGAAGACTTTGGACATACATGATGGTTTGGGTGGTGGGAAATCCATTATTATTATAATTTTCATCATCATCATCATCGTCATTATTGCGGTGTATTTTTTGAGGGACTCCTTGGCCATTTGGTTTGACATACATGGAAAGCCAAAGAGGTGCTCTGCCGTTATTCCAAATGATAAATCAAGGATGTGGATGCCTGAGATCCAACATTACATATAAAGAGGTTGATTAAAATGATATTATAATATATATCCAACGAATGTTAAAATAAAAAATGATCCATTCTATTTTATATGACATTCCTTGAATTGGATTGATCAGGATAATTAAGATAATTATAATTATGAGATGCCCATGATTCTCTTCATTTTTTCCTAGTTATATGTAGAATGACAAGGATTACATGGATTTAAAAGTGAAGTGTGACAATGAAGGAGATGCTTGGATTCCAGAATCTAGTTTTGTTACCTTATATGATTATATATGCCTAAGATGACTACAATATCAATGAGATCATGCTGATATATATGATTCCATGGATTATCAGTATATAGTTATTGTTCATTCAATGATTGGTTTCATAAGGTTATCCCCTGGTTATGTTGTCAGCCATAAATTATTTTTTATTCCTCAGATATACCTTAATATTTAATGTTTTATATAATATATTTTTTTCTGAGGTGTTCTTATTGTTAGAATTGTATCCCCATGTGGTTAACTGACTTTTTCCAGCACACTCAACAATAAGAAGAGTTGTTATAATCGATCCAACGTTACATGCTAAAAAACTATGATCGATGATGATTATATATTTACACTTTTACAGATCATCAATTCAATCATTGAATATATAAAATGAATTTAAACAATATTATTTTATTTTTAAATGACTCAATTTTTTTCCCTATAACATTTTACTCACACCCTCTTTTTCCATCCAAGGAACTTGGATTCTAGAGTAGCATTCACTATTAATTGGTTCTCTATGGCTATATAAAAATTAAATAAATTCAATACAATATAATATAATATTAGTATTTAATACATCCAAAAATAATACATTTCCTAGAACTATAATGGTTTACTATCATTGGATACCGAATACATAATCACCATCTTTCATTAGTGATCCTCAATATCAGCCAAAATAAAATTATCACATAGTACCCTTCATAAAAATTACCAATATAAAAAATTTCATTATAACCTATATAAAAGGAAACATAAGAAATTTTGATCTCAGATTCTTATTAATGGTAAAAAGTAGATATATTATTCAATGATCCATGAGAACATATTTTATGAATAAGACATATATTTGTAGCATACACATCAGCATAGAAAATCATTTTTTATTCATGGTTCACTTACAAGAATGTCATTGTGGATAAATTAACATAATGGATGGGGTTCACTCATTATTCCATCATTAACTTAATAAATTAATACTTCAAAGTCAATTAGAGTGTATTAATCTCATACTAAATTGGTTTGACCACCTATTTCATTCCATATTATCTTCAATAATATAATGATTTAATAAATTAATTGTAGGGATATATAATTTCAGGACCACCGATCTCATAATTAAAACTCTAAATTATTGTTCAAAAATATCATAAAAATTTAATAATTTCAACATGTCATAACACATGGATTTTAATTTTTTCATATATATGTCATCAGTTCATTATAAAATAAACTGTGAAATAAATAGGTTTTAAAAATAATTAATCATAACATAATTATATTGTCTGTAAAAAATAGGTTTCTTAGGGCCATAATTAAATAATGACTATCCTATTACATCCATCAAAAAACATTAATGGTTTTGTAAGATCATGTCCCTAGTGAATCATCTTAATACTTAATTATGTTGAAAATTATGAAATATACCTTTCTAAAAGAACTTGGAAATTTCTTATAAAATTTGCAAAATATCTTCTTTTTTATATATCATTAAAAATAAGAAACCTAAAGAATAGAGAGGTAAATTTTCAATTATAATAAGCATATAAACATATAATGTAATTTTTAAGTCAAATAATACTTGTGAAGGTGAGGAATGTCATTTATTCAATAATGTTAACATAAAGAATCATCTCCCAACTATTGGTAGAAAGTAGAATCTAAATAATTCAAAAAATTACATGATGAATACTTTTAAATAATGGAAAATAAATAAATAAAAATAGGATAATGTTTCATTAGTTAATTATTATATTATATAAAATAACATTCTTGAAAACATTTTAAGGAGCATGGATGTGAAAGAACTCATTTTCCAATAATGTGGAAAATAAGGTCAAAATTTCCTAAAAAAATAATCAATTGTTTTATGTATAAAATAGAGAGAATGAGAATAAAATAAAATATAGTTTTTAAAATATATTATGTATATTATTTTTCTCGATGGAAATTTAGAAAGGACGATCCTAAAAAAAGAGATTGTGATGTAAACCCTTACCTCAGGTCTCGACATGTTTCATATGTCATTAAAGCATCTATATAATGTATATATATACATTTAAAAACCCTATTAGAAAACCATATTCATATAAATAATATTATATACTATTAAATTATATTTTTTTAAATACCCTTATACTTTTAATTCATTATTAGAATGAACGTTCAAGTGAAAAATTGCATGTTTTCTATCCATCTTTCCGTTAAAAGGTTCTGATCCACGAAACATGGTCATTTTTTCATAATTTACATAAAAAATCCTATAATAATTATCAAATATATTATTTATATATACATTATAACTGTTTATATAATGTATTAATGAAAAATGAATTGCATCTCTTAATGGAGATGCTTTTCTATACATACAGAAAGATGGTAGGTCCACATTCTGATATATGGAGGAAAAAATTAATAAATAAAAAATAAACATAAAATAATAATAATTAAATCATAAATTTTAAAATTATTCATTAAATATATATTTATAATAATCCATGTAAAGAGGAAATGAAAAAACAAAACGATTCATAGAAGTGGTAGTCCACACTTACGCATAACTAACATAATCATTTTTCAACGGGTGTGAAAAAGTGAAAAAATAAATATAAAACCTAAATATCAACACATAGATTTAGTAATTATAACTATTTATTCATGTTAAAGTGGTTATAAAAATTTTGATGCTTTTTAATTGGGAAGAAACAAGAAAAATATTACTAAGAATACATATCTCTTCTTTCAGTATCGTCCATTGAAAATCACCCTAAGGCATCTAAGATATGACTTTTAGGATGAAAAATACCCTAATATTAGGGATAAATATTCTTCCAATGTATTTATGGGAAATTTTTGTTAACATAAAGGGCTTATGTATTGTGTTGAATATATTACAGTAGATGAACTTTTATAAGTGAGGGGATTAGAACTCTAGTAAATACTTACAACATTAATATATAATAATGCAACATTGATGATAATTTGGTACTAGAATAACCCAAATTATAATATAAGATATGGGTTGGTATAGAAAAACTTAAAATAGGATTCATTGAATATTTTATGTCATTTTAACAATTGTCTATTTATTTTAATACCCCTATTATCCCTTTTAAACATTACCAAAGTAATAAATATTTACCTAGATTGCTATTTATAATGAAAATAAATGAAATTTACCTCATTAATAAATTAATATATATTGATTCAAAATATAGAAATGATTTTATTAGATTGTATTAATTTAAATGGAAATAATTTATTTTAAAGTTTGAAAAAACATAACAAACAACGTTTTTAGGAAAATTCATTTTTAATCATAAAAATGAAATTATTATTTCTCTAATACTATTATAACCCATTAAATTTTTATTGAACATTTTATTTAATATATAATATTCATATTTAAATAAAATAATGATCAATAGTGATTAATTTAATTTATTAATACAAAAAAACGTATTGGATGTATAAAATATATTTCTTCAAAAAATAGGACTACTTTAAATTCAAATAAATTAATTTATACTTAAATAAATTAATAATCAATTAATTAATTTCATATAGGTGTAATGAAAATTTTTCATATTTAATTTAGTCCAATTCATACCATCCATTTCAACATTTAGGTGAAAAAATTCATATTCAATTACAAAATTTCCATAGTATATTGTGGTTCATTTATGCTCAATGGTTCACATCAATATGTATATAAAAAATAGTGAATTAATTTAAATAGAAACACTTTATAAAATAATAGGGTGGTCCATTTATTTTGGATAGAGAATTTGGGTGTATAAATCATTATTATATATATGATGGAGTTAGTATATAGATGATTTCTGACCCTATTAGGTAGAGGACCCCTTGTATTTTTTCCATTTATTTATAACAATTTTGTTATCATCCCATAGAGAAATCAGTATATGTGTTAGCATGCCCATGATTCTGTATGGTTTCATTCTTCCGAATTCAATTATTATTCATTATACCATTTTACTGCTTTTGATATTGTTATTTTATTATTGTTGATGATGTTTAGTTATTTTTCTACTTTTATAAACTCATATTAGATGGTATAATCTGCCCATAGTAACACTCTAGACCCTCATTTTTTTATGAATCTGATAGATCTGGCATCTTCATAACTTTTTATATCTATTTCAATGATTTATGAACTAAAAATTTATGTTTTTTATTGATGTTACATAATTTTTTTATTTTTTATTATTATTGAGAATAATTATAAAAATTACTAATTTCTATAATTTCAAATGTTTTTTTATCAATTCAATTTTTAAAAATAGTTTTTTCAATAATGATCAAATTATTTATATTATAAGTGTTTAGGGTCGTGTTTACATTGGGATTTATTCCGGCAAACTAGAATAAATATAGAATTGACCAATTTGAATCCCAATCAAATCATTCAATTTGAAGAATATATATTCAGGACAAATTGAAACTCCATCAGTAAAAGAGATATAACTCATCCCAGTAGTTCTAAATAAATTTAATCTAGATTGTGATGAAATATATTTTCTTGTTCTAACTGTATAATAATTATCATTTCCATATTAATTCATTATTCCAACATATGAGCCTCTAAAAATAAAGGAATTAAAATATCTTTTTCATCTAGAAGAACTCTTCAGTAACATCGGAATGTCTTTTCTACCACATGAACAATAGATTGAATTTTATTTTCATAAATTGAGAAATCATTCAATTGAAAAAATAGAACAAATTATTAAATGTCTATCTTTATTATATATTTCCATCTCCAATTATTTTAAATGGGATTTATATAAAATGGTATCTTTATTAAAAAATAATATATGATATAAAATATGATTTCTAATTTAGATATTCTATAATTGATGTTATGACCTCCTTGTTTCTACAGGAAGCAATGATCTAAAGTCATTTCCGTTTTTATTTTTCTTTTAATTATTATTTATTTTATTTTAAATTATTCTGGAAACAATATTCATGATAGGAGGAGTTATATTTCTTTAATGTTTTCAATTTACTCCATTTTTCCATAGATTTTTTTAAATCATATTACTATGAAATAATTTCATTATTGTCTGAACTTATTTGGTTAAGGTCTACCTAATGAGTATAAAAATTTCATTTAGTTTCATTTTCTTATATGTTTTTAGACAACCAAATCATTTTAAGAATTTGATAAACATTCATATTTGAGGTATTGATATGTTTTATATGATTTTTTTTATAATTCCAATTATTCATATATGAATCGAGTAATTGAATTGGAAAATATTGTTATTCAGTGGTAAAGGGGGTGTCTTAGGATCGAAGCTTTTCCAAAGCTGTAATATTTTTTTGCAGTTTTTTAGTCAATATTTCTTCTGTATATTAATGTCAAACATAAATTTCTAGTATTATTTTATATTTTTATGCAATATTTTTTAAATCCAAACAAATATTTATATCTAAATTGAATTTATTAAATTAAAATGATATCCAATGTAACAGTTTTTTAACTAAATCTTTATCCTCCTAGGGAACCAACAATATGGTCACCACAATGGTACATTTTAAATGGAGCGTTTTTTAGTTAAGATTCAAGAGAATAAAAATTCATCAACTGGTGTCATTTCCTGGGAGGTTTACAATGTTTATTTAATGTTATTTTTCGACCTTATGATTTTAGAAAACAAAGTAGAACCTCTTAAAAAATATTATCACCTTGACCACTCCTGTGATTTTCTTGATTATAAAAAATCATATCATTCTAATGAGTAAAATCTTTTGAAAAACTAGTTGTAAGAAATCATAATCATTCTTTATATACATCGTAAAAAAATATTGATTATTTCTAATTCCCTGAATCATTTGATGTTAATGGCTTACCAAAATGATGTTAATGAAATAGAAGACAATGACATGCTGATTTTTTATATTGAATAACCTTTAGTGGATGAGTTAAAATATAAATTGTAATTTTCATGAAAAATATTATTAAATTATAACGGACATACTAATTATTGTGTCTTTATGAAATAAAAATAAATTGAAAATCTTTTGGGCCAATATTGTTTAATGTAAAATTTAATTTGAATAACTAATTTTGTAAATATAAAATTTTGAAGAATTGTATCAAATTTTTTCAAACCAAAGAATAAATACAGAATCCATTCATTATTAAGATCATTTAAAGAAACATGAGTTATATCCCACGTTCAAAAAAATAATTTTTCACTCCCAATAAAATTTATAATGTAGTTGAACCATCATAAAACACTAAAATTTTAGTACCTTTTCGTTTTGTTATCAATATAAAAAATTGTTAACTACATCTCCATGTACATATTTTATTCTCACAAATTTGGAGTGGAATGATTTCTCAAATGAAGTGTATTTTAATGTTTAAATTAAGTAATGAATTATGTTCCAAATTTGAGATTACACTTGATTACGTAAAGATGATGGTACCAAAGACCATTTCAAATAGGTAATAAATTTTAAACCAACATTATCAAAAAGGTAATATTTTAATACTGATTTGCCTATGTTTAATACAACAAAAATAGAAATGGTATCAAATGGGGTTTCAACCCTATTTTGTTCATTAAATTTGGGAGAGTCTCGATAGATAAGAGCCAGGGTTTGTTGGGCTTGAGGTTCTGGTTTAAATGGAGGGTCTAAAAAACAAACCACATGACAGAACATGGTTATTCACAAGACATTGGTATTTTATGACTTATCCTCTCGTTGATATGAATAGGACAAATACTGGGTATATGCACAGGGTGGGGGAAAAGTGATTTGGGCTTGTTATTTAGTTTTTTATGAGTTTTTTACATAAGGAGGTGTTATAAAAAAAGTTATGGAAAAAAAATTCATAATGTTGAATTCATGGTTCTTTCTTATAGTTTTTTCTTGGGGAACCAATATGCCTCTCTAGAGGCATCATGTGAAAACGACAAGAAGTGGGAGGAGAGAGTTATCCATTTCTAGTTGATTAGATATTTTTTGATGTTATTGGTTGATCTATCCATGATCTTGACTAGGGATAAGGCTTTGGTCCTTCACAAGTTTGGGGTTCCAAATGAGGCCCTCCAAAGGAAAACCTCAATAGTTTCTAAAAAAACAAGACTTCTTTCTTTTATGGTATCTTGGGTCACAAGGAAGCAGAGTATTTTCTTAGGAATATCAATAGGATATTAGAGATTATTGACCGACTTATGGTGGTGAATGTAGAATATTCATAGTTTTTTGTAGTTCTATGTTTGAGGTAGTGGGACTCAGTGGTTTAGGCTTGGAATCAAGATTAGATGGGTTGGAATTATTTCACAGTCATCTCCAATTACCAGTATTTCTCTCATACTCTGGCCTTCACTATGACCCATGAATTTATAGATCTACATCTGAGGGATAGTACATTGTTGGAGTATTCAGACCATTTTTTTGGTGGTTTTGTTCAAATCAGAGGTAGTTTCCAAAGAAAAGATAAGTAATCAATGGTTTTATAGGATAATGTGGCCAGATATCCATTACAAAATCATTTTTTTCAAGTTTAATACTTTTGATGAGGTGGTCGGTAATTATTTGATGGTGGAGATAGATCCTGGTTGAAATGTTTGTTTCTTTCGATCAATTTTATTAGGGGGCCTAGGTAGTGTAAGTTCATTTGAAAAGTTGATGAAGCGAGATAAACAGGAGATGAAAGGATGTTGTACTTCCAACCATACATCCTGAGTGTCCACATATGTGACTTTATATGCTAGATTAGTCATGTGCCATCAGCGCATGATGGAAGGGAACATGTTTTATATTTTTTCTTCTCCTCCCAAGCCTTTACATTGTTGTGGAAATATCAGGAACATTTTGTTGTTTTGAAGAGCGATGTGTCCATATTAGTGTGGAACAGGTCTGTGGCCGATAGTGATATTTTAACCCAGTCAGATCCATCCCAGATAGTGGGATCCCAGTTTGGTGGTCATAGTGGTAGGGATGAATATTTTCCTGGTTAGAGATATCAAAATGTAGAGCTATTGGAATGTGGTAATTCTCACGAATAAGAAATTATTAGGAATCTTCATTCTTTGGATCATGCACCAACAATGTCTGTTGTTAGACCTATGATAGATAGCGGTACAATTCTTATTGAATCATCTATATTTATTTCTTTATTTCAAATTAGTGGTACTATTTCATTAATTTTTACACATATGGTGGAATTTATGAAATTTCAAACTAAGATTATTCGGTATGCATTAGAATAGGTGATGTCTCTTACTAAGATGCCAGAACATTGTTTCAGGTGTCCATTATGTTCACTCACCATGTGAGGGGTCAAGCTGGAAAGGGAGATCTGAATCTTGGAAATGGGCCGCTTTGGAATGATACTTGGTATGGATTGGATAGTGTGTTTCTAAATACACATAGATTTTTATTTGTGGTGACTGAGTTTTTCCCACTATATTAGAGAACCTAGGTTTTTTGGATGAATGGGGTCCTTGGTCGGGACATGATGCACATCCACTTCATGAAGTGGGTAGTATATATTTCCAAATATAGTCACCCATGTTGAATGAATATGGCAGTGGTCTTCATCACAAATTGCCTCTTGTGATGTATATGTTTTTACAGGTGTTCTTTCATTACTTCTTATGTCTTCCCTGGGTGTTGAATGTAGAGTTCACCATTGATTTGTTGCGATTTGGCGCTGGGTACAAAACCAATATCTCTTCTCTAATATCATATGTCCCCCCACGAGTTGAGTAAATTAACGAAACGTATAGATAATTTGGTTTCCAAAGTATTCAATTTCATGATCATCTCACCTTGGGAACCCCCAATTCTATTTATAGAAATTGTTGATCGATTTATCTGGTTGTGAATCAACTATTAGAATCTAAACAAAGTGGTGATATAAAATAAATATATATTTCTTCATATTGATGACATTTCTGATCAGATCAAGGGATATGTTGTTCTCCTAGATCAAAATAAATTTTGGGTATTAACAAGTCTGTGTTAGAGAGGTTTATTTTCTAAAAACATCCTTCTAAAGTAGGTATATCCACTTTGAGTATATGTTCAAGCATTTCGGGTTAATTAATTATCTAGTAATAATTATTGCTCTTATGAGCCATTTGATTCACAAATATTGTGACTCATTTTTCATGGTGTTCATGGACGAAATCCAAGTCTATTTCATTACTGAGGATGATCATTGGAGAGATTTGAGAATTTTGATGGGAACTCGTAAAGATAGTATCCTCTATGATTATTTTTTAAGTGAATTTTTTTATTATGGAGATGAACTTTATGGGTCATTCTATCTTAGTATAAAGGGTTCTAGTGGACCCTAAAAATATTAGTGAAGTAATTTCATTGGAGGAAACATAGAATGTTTTGCTGGTGCAGATCCTTTTGGACATGGCATGGTAATACAGGTGGTTTTAGATTTTCTCATCATACCTCATCTAAGACTGTGCAAACCCAAAAGGGGTAATGTTCGACTGGAACCTTGACATTCATGAGTTTTTTTAAAATATTAATCTTAGTTTGACCATAGACCCTATTTTGATATTTAAAGAATCTGTAAAGGGGTATGCGGTGTATTATGATGCCTCCAATATGGGACTTGGGTGTGTGTAGATATAAGATGACCATGTGGTAAAGTATGGTTCATTCCAAATCTGACCACAAGAAAATAATTGAATGACCAATTAATGGGATTAATTTTTAATGATCCATTCCTTGATGATATAGAATCATTACTTTTTTGGGAACAATTTTATGGTATATTCTGATCAGAAGATCTTAGTTTATATATTCTCCTAGAAATATATGAACCAAAGGATGTTATAATGAGTTGTGTACCTTCAGGGGTTCAGTTTTGATATCGTTTACACCATAAGAAAATGAAATGGGGTTTCAGATTCCTTGACTATGAATGTAGCTATGAAATATTTGAAATATTACAGTGCTGACATGATAGTTATGGTTATTTTTTCACATTTTCACCTAGAGGCTATGGAACATAGTGTAGGAACATTATTGGCTAGGGTTTCATCGACACCCTCCTTCCTAGAGTTGATTCGAAAAGATAAATTGAATGATGATTTGTACGATAATTCTAGGATGTACATAAATGGTAGGTATGTTCCCTGTGAATTTTTTTTCTCATTATGGAGATCCTTATTTTATGGGTCACTTTGTGGTGTTAATTACAATGCGGAAGGTAGTGACACATGATATCCACTAGTATCATTTGGTTGTTCATCCTAGAAAAACCATTAGTTTCTATGATTTGTGTGGTCATTCCTAGTGATCCGGTATGAGATGAGTCATATTTATCATCATATCCAAAAACCTATATTTATTAGTAGGTTAAATAAGACATCCAAAATCCCACTTATATTCACCAAACATTACTTATTCCTACCTGAAAGTAGGATGCGGTCACCATGGATTTTAATACTATCTAATCTCGTACAACATAGTGGAAGAATGTGATTTGGGTAGTGATTTGGTGTTGGACCATATAATCATATTTCATTACGATAAATGTTACAAACAATGTGGATAAATTGGAAAGGTTTTATGTTTAGAAAATAGTGATGCCTTATTGTATTCCATCATTTATCATTTAAGAAAGGGACTTGGGTTTTACATCTGAGTTTTGAAAACAACCTTCAAAGGAAATTGGATCACTAGACAAGTTGAATATGACATTCCTTCCTCTAATGGATGGTCAAATGTAATGGATTAATTATAAAATAGGGTACATTCTCTAGGAATGTGTGTGAGGTTTTGGAGCCCATGGGATATCTGTTTGGAGTTTTCCATTTTTCATATTACAATATTTACTAGTAGTCAATCTGAATGGATCCATTTTAGGGATTTTATGGTTTTTTATTATAGTCACCATTATGCTGAGTAGAGGTGGATGAGACCTCATTATTGGGACCAAGACTTGTGAATGAAATATATGATAATATCAAGTAGATTAAAAAAATTTATTAATAACACAAAGTATCTATAATTATTATGCAAATCCGAGGCGTGGATATTTGGAATTTTTTGGTTATTGGGTGTTTTTATAGGTTGCACCACATTTGGGTCACTATAATTTGGGAAAGAAAGGGATGTTATTTCCATATTTTTTTGGTACCTTCTCATTCTACTAAGATGATTGGTAATGTGAATGTCCTATTACCCTTCCTATTGATGTTGACATCAATTAATGACATGTATTGTGTATCTCAGTTAAATATGTATAATCTAGTTATATCTCATGTGATAAATTTTAAAGAGTTTGAATTATAGTGTAATTTTACTATTTTAGAGAGGCCATTATATATTACGAATTACTCTGAAAAAGTGATTTTGGGGGAATTCTACACTGTTGGTATGAGTTATTTGGAAACATAGTAATGATGAGAATTGTAACGCCCCGACCCTAGTTACCCAGAGTCGGTGCATTATTACATAACATTGGTATGATCACAAGAAAGATCAAATCTCGAAAGACCGATTGGTTTAGTAGCCTTGGAAACACAAGATATATTCATAAGTTTTAAATTACATCATAAAATGAAAAACTACTACAACAACATAATGTCTCCATAATCCACACTCATATCCCCACATAATATCCATGAAGGTCATTCATAACTTACTTCTTCACTTCCTGGGAAAAATAAAACATAGAAAAGGGGTGAGCTCAAATGCCCAGTAAGGATAACAATATAGTGGAAACTTTCATAAATAAGAATAAACATTTAAGGCAATGTATAACTAAAACAAAAGCCTTTCAAACATGAACTTTCAACATGGTATGGAATAAATAAAATGAAATAATGCAATTTACTTATTCACATGGATATTTTACTAATCGAATAATCACATGCAAAAATAAATAACCACTTTCATAATGATGGAATGCATAATGCTGAACATTAATTTCTTTGTCAAGGCCTCGTCCCAAGACCTTGGGGATAACTGTAACCGGAACCCAACCCGGAGTGCCTCTAATAACCGGACACCAACCCAGAGTGCCTCTAATAACCGGACACCAACCCGGAGTTCCTCTAATAACCGGAGACCAACCCGGAGTTCCTCTAATAACCGGAGACCAAACCGGAGTTCCTCTAATAACCGGAGACCAAACCGGAGGGTTTACTTTTACCGGTCCCCAACCCAGAACATAATTGTCTAACACATTCATCTGAATGAAAGGTTGAAATATAACATAAACATTTGGATTAAAAATAACTTATGAAATGTCAATACTTTAAAAAAACATGAGTGACATAAGAATAGATTATCCACAGTCAAAAATATCACAAAACCTTTAATAAAATATGGATGTTTTGTATCATAATAAACCAACTTCAAATAAGCTTAAAAGCCATCAAAGGATGTTGACATAGATGAAATCAATATTATTTTTAAAGAAATATCTCGTTTTATTTTGAAATAATTTAAGATCCATATAAAATAAAAAAATTTCTTTGAAAATATTCTTATAAGCTTATAAGGGAAGCTTTGAAGATTTTATAACGGTGGGAAATAGCCGCACCCACCGTATAAGTTAAAAAAACATTCTTACCTTAATTCTGTCGAAAAGGTTAAAAAGGACCTTGTTTTGAAAACGACCGAAAGATTCCTTTATAAACCACTTATAAAAGTCAAAAAGGGTATAAATGACTTTAACTCATATTCTAGTAAATAGTAAAAATGTTTTGAAATACATTTTTAAGAAACATGGATGTGGATGATAAAGAGATCCCAGTAGATTATTACGTATAAACAACCTCGGATAATGAAGAGATTGTGAAATAACCCTTACCAATTTGGTAACTTATGAACCATACAACCCATGAAAGAGGTATCATACAATGAATATGTAAATACACATAAATTAGAGTGTATTACACAAAGAATATAATTATGGGCAGTACATACACCACACAAAAGGTGATGGTGGCAATATGGCATGAATCTCACGGGAATAAGGAGTGAGATGAAAACCCCTTACCGCGTTAATCAACTGAGTCGTATGGCCAAAAGTTAATAACCACCAAATGATTTATAGAATAACATGAATATAAAGATAATCATGATAATATATATATCAAATGGGAGTACACAATACACCACTTTTAATAATTTAGTGGCGAACAATGGAAATCTCACGGAATTGAAAGTGAGATAAGAAAATCTCTTACCTTGTACTTTTCCTTGGTTGGGGTAGGTTAACCTCCTCTTCTTCGGGTTCTTCCTTTTGATGTGATCAAAAGGGATCCTTAGGTTGGCTTTCTGATCAAACTAAGGCCTCTAGTTTGTAGTGAGGGATGTTGGTAGAGTATTTGGGCAGAGTTTGGCCGATCCAAAAGGCTTGGAAGGTGTGCAGAAATGAGAAGGAGGAGTGCATTTTTATAAGAGGGGTGAGGGGCACCTTTGGAAAAGCTAGAAATATTAATTTATAATAAATTCATATTCGGTTTCTAATGGCTCCAAAGTTGAATATTCAAAGGTTAAGGTGGGTATGGGTCTAAAACAACTCAACCAATAGAATTTAGACAGGTTTGGGTACTTATATTAACCTTATCTTTAAGTATTAACTCTTAGTTAATTTGTTTCACTTTTACAATGTCTCTTTATATTTTTTTATAATATGGTTAATAAACTTACTACATACATCCAAGAGACCCAAAAGTGGTCCATTAATGATTAAACTATCATGATATAAGTCTCTTGGCTGAACCTTAGATTTTTAGGAATTTAATATCAATTAATAATATAATATTTGTTTTAAGAACTCTTTTATGTCAATTTTGACACTATTCAATAGTTGATTTTTGTGAAACTCATAAAAGATTGATTACTTCGAAGAAAGTCAATTAAATCAATCCTAATATATAATATTATCCTAGAAAATTAGTTTAATTCATTAAAAGTTTCATATTATATTTATTTGGGTATTTATAATATCAATTATTTTAATTTTTCACTATTATAGTAATTACTGCATCATCATTGTGTCATAAATAAAATAAATTATTTAATGTCTAAAAATTATAAATAAAATATCATTATGTAGGAAATCGTTTTATCTTTCTAATGAATATTTACAATCTAAAATCCAACATATATAATCTTATGTAACAATTGTTTTTCTAAACGATATATGCTTGTGTCATTTTTGTATTCATTTTAACTTAATTAAAATAAAGTGTCATTATCACTTACAAGTGGATCCATGGGGTCCCAAAATCGACCCAAAGATTCCCATGGTCTCCCATGTATCAACCAATAGGGTTAAGACACGTTTTAGGGTAATTTAGTATTATTATAATATTATTTTTTAACCCTTATTCACCGGATTTACCCTTAACCATGGTAAATAAAATATTTACTGCAGTAATTATTCAAAATGTCTAAAAATAAAAGTTACCTATTTACACCATTTGAACATCCTGATTCCAAATATGGAATCCATTTTCCTAAATTCAAAACACAGAAGTGGAAGAAATTAATTTAAAATTAATTCCCGCTGTCAAAACAAAAAGCGTGTTTTTAAGAGATAATAACTATCAAAAGATTGACACTTGTTTATGTTTGGTTTAATTGTAAAATTATGTCCAATGACCAACATTATATTAAATGGTAAAAATTTATTCTAAATATACTTTAAAACTACTCAAATTCATAATTTATCACTATTAATAATTTTGATTAAAAATTTAGTTTTTAATAAAAATTTAGTAATTTTCACTATTTATCAAAATATGAAAGTTATCCGAAATGTACCAAAATTTCACCTTAGGCTAAATTCGATATTCCGAATCCAGAAATGAAGTCTATTTTAAAATATAAAATATATATAATTTCGAAAAGTAGGTATTACTATTCATAACGGCTAGTTTGATTGGTTGGGGTGTGTGTTAAAACTCAAGGTTGCGTACAACACACGCTACTGTATTATTCAAAGAAAGTGTTCCGTGGAAGCTTGGGATGTTTCATTTTAAATTTTTGATGTCCCCATTTAGTCAAAAATTTTAAAATATTATATTAAAAAAGGGTTCACTATTAAAAGTTGATAAAAGTGCAATACTGAAAATGAATTTGTTCTTGCATTATATCTAAGAAACTCATAATATGGATTCTAAAATTATAAGGATTATATAAAGTTTAAAATTTAGATAATAATATTCATAACCTCTTTTGAATGGATTTTTTTTATAAGTCATGGTGTGATTGAACTCGGTGTTGCGTGTAGTACAAGTTATTGAATTATTTTGAAGAAATAACACACTATGAAATCTTGGGGTGTTACATTCTCCCCTCCTTCAATAAATTGCGTCCTCGCAATTTGAAATTGTTCTTCGAAAATAAAAGGTTGAAAATAGAAAATATATTTGTGGGAAAACCCACATCAGAAATTGGGTTACTAAAATTTAGTCTTAATATGAGGAAAAGAGAAATGAAAGGGTCACCACCAAATTATGATCTCGATTAGGAGAACATTGGTGGCAATTAGAGACATATAATTGGAGGAAAAACGTAAATATTTATAGGTAGTGATTGAGTTAATCAATCACAAACAAGTATAAAATTGAGGTCCTTAAATTCATCAATCTATGATGATTTGAAATACCATCGGTTCAACAAAACATACGGTATTAGGATAACACATTTTTGACGTTTCAAAATAACTTAGTCGAAATCCCACATCGAAAAATGAATTAATGAGGCCTCTATTTAAAATAAAGAGTCGAAAGTATGAAGATTACCGAAAATAACACATACTAGGGTTCCATGTAGGAAAATATGGATATGGAAGAAAAATCTTACCATCAATTATCTGATGGAGAGTGGTAGAGAACATGGCTATGAAAAGGCCAACAATCCCAAAGCCATAAATTAGTGATGATTTAAGGTACCATCTAGGAAAACATTTTTGTTCTAAGTTTCTTTTCTTAATATTGAGGAATTTATTTATGAGATTGGCTAAGATCATAAGGAGATATACTTACATTATAATTAGAGTTTTATCCATTAATAAATTTCTACCACAAACTCATCTTTCACTCTAAAAGATAATAGAATGTAAAAAAATTCTATTTACACTATTCGTATAGGGTTCCAAAATAAACGAATTTATAATTCATCTACATGATCTTTTAATAAAAACTACATTATTTAATCCAGGACATTTCATGGGCCAGTGGTAGGTGATAAACCCTTGTCGCCCTTCGGTTGCGCGTTCAAGTCTCGCAGCCTTGCTGGACGCGATGGGTAGCCGCCCGACCTCCGGGTTGTCCTTTTATGGAAATCCAAAATAATCCAAACTAGAACTATCCAAAATACTTCTGTCCAAACTCACAGTCTAACATTTATAAGGAAGGTAAACATAATATAGATCCTTTTTACCCCGTAATAGCATATGAATACCTTCATCATTTATTACCATATTCCTTATTGATTACATTCATGCTCCCTTATTCCATAAAGAATGCTGGATATACTTCATTAATCCAAAAATGTTTTAAACCCCAAAAATGATAGAATATACAAATCATTAATCAGTTCCAAGGTAGTCAAGAATATACAATATAATTTATCCAAAACAATCTCATATTATTCCGAAATCACTACCTCAGTATCAGAACTATATTATGATTTATCATTCTCTCAACCATATATTTTCCAAAAATTTATCCTGCTATTGAGTCCCTTTTCTTTGTTCCACACCATCTCAAGTCCTTAATGAAATAGTACTGCGGTACAATCCTTATATACTCCATAATTATTATAACAAGTACATTGTTGATACAACACTCAATTGACATAATCAACATAAGAACTCTAATCATTCCTCTTAATCTGTGGTAGTATCATAACTTGATTATTATCCAATAACATCATTTGCGGCATAGTCTGATGACTGGGACATAGGTTCGCGTAGTGTCCAAACTCCTTGCAAATGAAGCATTGTACATTTAAAACCATTTTCTTACCCTTGCAGTCACGTACTTTGAGCCCTTTTCCTCCACACTTATAACAAACTCACATTCATTTCAGGTAAGTTCCAGGGTGTTTCTTTCCACAGTTACCACATATGGGAAAATTCTTCGTTTCCCTCTTCCCTTTATCCATCTTTCTCTCTTCCATCCTTTTCTTCTCTTGCTTCCCTTCAAAGCCATAGGACTCAGTAAACTCTTTACTTATCTTATCAACACATGATATTATTTCTTCATATGATGATAATACATGGGAGACTATTTCTCTTATAAATTCTAGCTTAAGACCATGAAAGATATGATCCTTCCTTCTCTTTGGATCATGTGCATTTCTGGTGTTCTCATTCCTTCTACTGGGCACCATTTCTAAACAATGGCATACACTAGATCAGTTTATGAATCAAAATACATAATCCCATACTTATAAAACACTTAACATAAATTGAACTATTTATGGATATAATCCATAATCATAAAAATGTCTCCTTTGAGGATGTATATACTCATAAACCCTTCATAATGGTTTGTAAAGAACATGAGAATTATCCTAAGCATATCCCCTAGGAGTGTCATAACCAAGAGTGCAGCAAGGCCCGTTGTCGTGCACCAGTTCCCGTTCGAGTCTAGCTCAAAGCGGTGTTTTCGGGTTTTACCCCTAGGTACATCTATGCCAGGCCGCCTCTACCTGCTCGTATCCAGACAGGGATTTATTGCTCGGAAAACTGACAAAATCTCTACAATACCAAAATTCTAGGAAGTTCTTCTACATTAATCCTCAAAGTTCATCTTAGGTCTACGTGCTCTAATCATAGTTTATCTAAATCTAGCTTCCAAGGTTTGTACTAAACTTCCTCTGATACAAACTGTAACGCCCCGACCCTACTTACCAAGAGTCGGTGCATTATTACATAACAATGGTATGATCGCAAGAAAGATCAAATCTTGAAAGACCGATTGGTTTAGTATCCTTGGAAACACTAGATATATTCATAAGTTTTACATTACATCATAAAATGAAAAACTACTACAACAACATAATGTCTCCATAATCCACCCTCATATCCCCACATAATATCCCTGCAGGTCATTCATAACTTACTTCTTTACTTCCTGGGAAAAATAAAACATAGAAAAGGGGTGAGCTCAAATGTCCAGTAAGGATAACAATATAGTGGAAACTTTCATAAATAAGAATAAACATTTAAGGCAATGTATAACTAAAACAAAAGCCTTTAAAACATGAACTTTCAACATGGTATGGAATAAATAAAATGAAATAATGCCATTTACTTATTCACATGGATATTCTACTAATCGAATAATCACATGAAAAAATCAATAACCACTTTCATAATGTTGGAATGCATAATGCTGAACTTTAATTTCTTTGTCAAGGCCTCGTCCCAAGACCTTGGGGCTAACTGTAACCAAAACCCAACCCGGAGTGCCTCTAATAACCGGACACCAACCCGGAGTGCCTCTAATAACCGGACACCAACCCGGAGTTCCTCTAACAACCGGAGACCAAACCGGAGTTCCTCTAATAACCGGAGACCAAACCGGAGTTCCTCTAATAACCGGAGACCAAACCGGAGGGCTTACTTTTACCGGTCCCCAACCCGGAACATACTTGTCTAACACATTCATCTAAATGAAAGGTTGAAATATAACATAAACATTTGGATTAAAAATAACTTATGAAATTTCAATACTTTAAAAAAACATGAGTGACATAAGAATAGATTATCCACAGTCAAAAATATCACAAAACCTTTAATAAAATATGGATGTTTTGTATCATAATAAACCAACTTCAAATAAGCTTAAAAGCCATCAATGGATGTTGACATAGATGAAATCAATATTCTTTTTAAATAAATACCTCCTTTTATTTTGAAATCATTTAAGATCCATATAAAATAAAACATTTTCTTTGAAAATATTCTTATAAGCTTGTAAGGGAAGCTTTGTAGATTTTATAACGGCGGAAAATAGCCGCACCCGCCGTATAAGTTAAAAAAACATTCTTACCTTAATTCTGTCGAAAAGGTTAAAAAGGACCTTGTTCTGAAAACGACTGAAAGATTCCTTTATAAACCACTTATAAAAGTCAAAAAGGGTATAAATGACTTTAACTCATATTCTAGTAAATAGTAAAAATGTTTTGAAATTCATTTTTAAGAAACATGGTTGTGGATGATAAAGAGATCCCAGTAGATTATTACGTATAAACAACCTCGGATAATGAAGAGATTGTGAAATAACCCTTACCAATTTGGTAACTTATGAACCATACAACCCATGAAAGAGGTATCATACAATGAATATGTAAATACACATAAATTAGAGTGTATTACACAAAGAATATAATTATGGGCAGTACATACACCACACAAAAGGTGATGGTGGCAATATGGCATGAATCTCACGGGAATAAGGAGTGAGATGAAAACCCCTTACCACGTTAATCAACTTAGTCGTATGGCCAAAAGTTAATAACCACCAAATGATTTACAGAATATCATGAATATAAAGTTAATCATGATAATATATATATCAAATGTCAGTACACAATACACCACTTTTAATAATTTAGTGGTGAACAATGGAAATCTCACGGAATTGAAAGTGAGATAAGAAAATCCCTTACCTTGTACTTTTCCTTCGTTGGGGTAGGTTAACCACCTCTTCTTCGGGTTCTTCCTTTTGATGTGATCAAAAGGGATCCTTAGGTTGGCTTTCTGATCAAACTAAGGCCTTCAGTTTGTAGTGAGGGATGTTGGGAGAGTATTTGGGCAGAGTTTGGCCGAACCAAAAGGCTTGGAAGGTGTGCAGAAATGAGAAGGAGGAGTGCCTTTTTATAAGAGGGGTGAGGGGCACCTTTGGAAAAGATAGAAATATTAATTTATAATAAATTCATATTCGGTTTCTAATGGATCCAAAGTTGAATATTCAAAGGTTAAGGTGGGGATGGGTCGAAAACAACTCAACAAATAGAATTTAGACAGGTTTGGGTACTTATATTAACCTTATCATTAAGTATTAACTCTAAGTTAATTAGTTTCACTTTTACAATATCTCTTTGTATTTTTATATAATATGGTTAATAAACATACTACATACATACAAGATACCCCCAAGTGGTCCATTAATGATTAACCTATCATGATATAAGTCTCTTTGCTGAACCTTAGATTTTTATGAATTTAATATCAATTAATAATATAATATTTGTTTTAAGAACTCTTTTATGTCAATTTTGACACTATTCAATAGTTGATTTTTGTGAAACTCATAACAGATTGATTACTTCAAACAAAGTCAATTAAATCAATCCTAATATATAATATTATCCTAGAAAATTATTTTAATTCATTAAAAGTTTCATATTATATTTATTTGGTTATTTATAATATCAATTATTTTAATTTTTCACTATTATAGTAATTACTGCATCATCATTGTGTCATAAATAAAATAAATTATTTAATGTTTAAAAATTATAAATAAAATATAATTATGTAGGAAATATTTTTATCTTTATAATGATTATTTATAATCTAAAATCCAACATATATAACCCTATGTAACAATGGTTTTGCTAAAAGATATATGCTTGTGTCATTTTTTTATTCATTTTAACTAAATTAAAATAAAGTGTCATTATCACTTACAAGTGGATCCATGGGGTCCCAAAATCGACCCAAAGATTCCCATGGTCGACCATGTATCAACCAATAGGGTTAAGACACGTTTTAGGGTAATTTAGTATTATTATAATATTATTTTTTAACCCTTATTCACCGGATTTACCCTTAACCATGGTAAATAAAATATTTACCGCAGTAATTATTCAAAATGTCTAAAAATAAAACTTACCTAATTACACAATTTGAACATCCTGATTCCAAATATGGAATCTATTTTCCTAAATTCAAAACACAGAAGTGGCAGAAATTAATTTAAAATTAATTCCTGCTGTCAAAACAAAAAGTGTGTTTTTAAGAGATAATAACTATCAAAAGATTGACACTTGTTTATGTTCGGTTTAATTGTAAAATTATGTCCAATGACCAACATTATATTAAATGGAAAAACTATATTCTAAATATACTTTAAAAGTACTCAAATTCATAATTTATCACTATTAATTGTTTTGATTAAAAACGTTTTTTTTAATTAAAATTTAGTAATTTTCACTATTCATCAAAATATGAAAGTTATCCGAAAAGTACCAAAATTTCACCTTAGGCTAAATTCGATATTCCGAATCCAGAAATGAAGTCCATTTTAAAATATAAAATATATATAGTTCTGAAAAGTAGGTATTACTATTCATAACGGCTAGTTTGATTGGTTGTGGTGTGTGTTAAAACTCAAGGTTGTGTACAACACACGCTACCGTATTATTCAAAGAAAGTGTACCGTGGAAGCTTGGGATGTTTCATTTTAAATTTTTGATGTCCCCATTTAGTCAAAAAGTTTAAAATATTGTATTTAAAAAGGGTTCACTATTAAAAGTTGATAAAAGTGCAATACTGAAAATGAATTTGTTCTTGCATTATATCTAAGAAACTCATAATATGGATTCTAAAATTATAAGGATTATATAAAGTTTAAAATTTAGATAATACTATTCATAACCTCTTTTGAATGGCTTTTTTTTGTAAGTCATGGTGTGATTGAACTCGGTGTTGCGTGTTGTGCAAGTTATTGAAATTATTTTGAAGAAATAACACACTATGAAATCTTGGGGTGTTACAAGAATCGTACATGGGAATTGATGTCTTGGGTTAAAGGGAAGTATCTATTTTTCTTATATTGTTATACCTCACATTGAATTTTTTATATCAATATGTTTTCATGATTGGGATATTCTTCATGCTCATAAATTCATTTTTAGGTATTCCTTTGTGTTTTTTGTGTTTTTTAGTTATATCATGGTTTTCTTGGTAAATTTTTCATGAAAATGGTGATTTTGGAACCGATGGTAGGTGGAACATGGTTAGGGAATGGTAATGGGAAACCATGCACCCTAGAGAGTGGAAAATTCTATGCTACATAGCCTGCTTCATAATCATGCACACTCCCTATGAAAATTGTGCATCTAGTTTCCTCTTTTATAGAGGAGAGAAAATTGTTTGGAAAACAATTTGGTATATACATGCCGCCTGTCTAAGTCATTTAAAATGTGGAATTATCCCCTTTTCCCCACTTTACATATAATCTCAATTACACTTGTACTCACCCCATTATATCTTTTTAGGCCTAGGAACCTCTATCTCTCCCTTTGGGTTCCTTTGGACAACCTTTATTTCATAGATTTAGTGTTGGATCTTTAACAAATCATCTTGTAATAATATTCTCTTGTGGTTACCTCTCACTTATTTGGTTCTTCTTCCTCCCACATTGAGTTATTCTTTATCTAGTGGACTAGTCGAAAAAATAAGGGTTCAATATTTATTTTTTGGGTTAAATAATTATTTTTGATGAATTACCATGCCTCTATAGGGTCCTCTTATAGACTGGTGTGGTTTTCCACCAAATTTCAAAAAAATTCCAAGTATAAGGATGGTTATTCCTTGATTTAGAATATTCAGATTATTTTGGTATGTGTTTTTATTTTTAAATGTGTTATATAGATTGCCTTTCGGGGGAAAATCAATTTTTAAATTGTTTTCAAGTGCATATGGGATGAAATATGGGTTTTTATATGAATGTGTTGTGTTTCATATGATCAACCTTTTTGTTATTTTTAAATGTGTTCTATTAATTTTGAAAGTAGTTCAAAGCATGTATTTAAATGTCTTTAGGGGACGAATAGATTTGAAATATTGTTTTCTTATGGAATACGGTGCTTTAATTTTGTTTTTTGATTGTTGGATTTATGGGAAAGTGAAATAAGTTGTTTATGTAATTTTAAATTAGTAATTATGCACAAAAAGGGAATACTAGGTATCTTGGTGGGTGGACTCGAACTTATAGGCTAGATGGATCGGTAGGGTCACGGCTCAATTTCTTATATCTCGATTGACACAACAATACTAAATAAAAATATGATTAATAATTCTAGTAGAATATTGGGTAGATTTTACTCTAGTTTCTCATGGATGGTGATGCGGTGGGTAAAAGTTTTTATACCATTATCTCTGATAAACGATTTTCCAAGTGTCCCAGTTATTCTAGTATATTTTTAATGATTACCTGTGGTTCTCTTCAGATGTGGTAAATACCATCAGCATATGGTGGAACATGATCCCATTTTAGTTTCAATGTATGTTTTTATTAAAAAAAATTCGTAAAATTATTTCTTTAATATTATTCCAATTTCCTGACAAAAAATTATCATAGTGATTGTTCAAATAATGTAATGGGAAAGAATCATTTTTGGGTGGCATCCTAATTAAGATTTTATCACACCATACATACGACATCAGGTGTATATAGACATTATTATGTTTGACCTTGGTAAAGGTAAGATGTTATGTGGGGGTGATGGTGGGCCTGGATTATATTGTTCATATATTTTGGGTGTTGGTGGTGGTGTCTTGAGAGTGAAGTCCATCTTGTATCATAGAGTTTGTGGGTTATGTTCTATTAGGCTCCCCTCAAATTTTGATATTTCAGATTTTTTAAAATTTTTAAAATTTCTATATTAAAATTATTTTATCTCTTTGGGATACGGTTATGGTTCATCATGTGATTTTTTACTCATGTGAATTGTTAATAGTGGTTATAATGCATCAAATCATTCCCGAAAGTGTATGTTGATAACCAGGAACTAGTTCCTAGCCCATGGGGATTGAGAATTACCTTTAGGACATTTCATTAGTTGTATTAGGTGTCGGTATGGATAACACCCCATATTGGATCGTGATATAGTCCATTAATGATCATTAACTAAACTTTATGATGTTATTCTATATTTAGACTAATCATGACGATTGTCACTAAAGTGTTTCATCAAAGTTTCCAAATTTTATCTAAACCTTTCTCTAATACATAAAATAGTTACCCAGACTATTCATACATATATTTCTCATCATAGTATATGAATTTTCATATGATAACATAAAAATTCACTTTGGAATTTTATAAGCATATTGAATTTGGAAAAATAGTCCCATTGGCGATCAGTTCAAAAAATATATACATTGTCTCCAAATAAGTTCTCCATAACTAGAACCATTATTAAACATATCATACTTAGTGCATTTCTTTACAAACTGGGGAAAATAAACATAAGACAGATTCATATGAGATTATTTTTAAGGGTAAACATAGTAGGTATAAATGATAACACGATCATAAAATAAACTTAAGGGTTTGAGAACATGATCATAAAATTTGAAAATTGTACACCCCCCATATCATAAGTCATAATTAGGAGTCATGGAAGAAATCATGGAAATTCATAAGGAACGAATCATAAAGGAATAAAATAACATAATCCATGGACGCTTAAAATTGGCATAAGACATGGAATTTTGGAATACAAACAACTATATAAAATCTTTTATTGAGTATTATTGTGTCATTGAAAAAATTATCATTGTGTATTGGGTTAAATATCTAAACTAAAATAGTTTTCAAGGTTCACCCCCAAACCATCATAGTAGTTGTGGTTCAATATCATGAATATCATAGTAAACAAATTCCCTTATAGAACATAATATTTTAATCCCCATTCAATTTATTTTATTGTATGTAGATATATGTCTTTACATAATCCATTGGTGGGATATAAAAGTCCAAACCAGACATAGTTATAACTTGGAAACCATTATTTCATATAATATATCAACCATAATTGTTTATAATGTAAGCATCATCATTGATTATAAATTAATAACATTTATTTGATGAAACCCATACATATGTGTGATATAATGTCCAAAATAATTCATTATGACATCACATCTTATCTCGTGCAAAAAAATGAGTTTTATAAACATTTTTTCAATTCTATATACTGTAACTAATGGAAAATAAATGGGAATGATAAATAAATCCTCAACATAATCAATAAAAATCCAAAAAATTATAATAATGATATCAATGGATCATATCCCCAGTTAATTTAAATTAAAATAATTGTATATTATTATTTATCTGAATTACATTAAAATATAAATGAAATATATCAGTAGGGAAACAACCATTTGATATTGAAAATCATTTTCAAAATAAACAAAATATTATGAAAAAAATTCATTAAAAATAAATTTAGAAAATTGTAAATCATACATCAAAAAATTGGGCATCAATGGTTGTGAAAAATTATTTTCATGTCGTATTATTTAAAATAAAACATTCCATTAAATTTTATTTGAAAAAAGTACAAAGGTAATTTTTTTTAAAATAAAACTAAAAATTATTTTTAAAAATATTTTTAAAATATTTTAACATTGGTAAAAATGACTTTAAAATATCAAATGATAATAGAAAAAACCTTATTTGAAACAATTTAAGAAAACATTTTTATCAGTTAAATATTATTTTCATCGAAAGAGAGAAATGAAGTCAATTATCCTCAAAAACATATTTTTAGTCTCTTGCATATTTCTGGTGAGTAAAATACTTGGAAGAAATATATTTTCCTTAAATAAAAAGAAGAAGAAAATTTCAAAGTTTCATTAGAGTTATATTTTAGGTCATGATATCAATAAAACATATTAGGATCATAAGAAATATCTTATAATAAATTACATAAAATTGGGGATGAATTTTGGTTTTAAAAACATTGTTTAATAAGTTTAATATAGCTAACCCAAAGCCTATTTATGTAGGTTATCAGACTCAGACATAGTCTGATAAAAAAATTCACGTAATCGAAACCAAACAACTATTGGATTATGTTATAGTTAAAGGAATAAGAATCAATATGGATCTGATTGATCAATGTATCTTTAATAATCTGATTAAATATAATAATATAATATATAATCGAAATATTAATATGATAAGTCACTTTATATTAATTGTGTTAAGGAATTAAACACTTGTAAAAACAAAAAATACAATAGCTATGTAAAAGTTTGAATGACATTAATGCTATATTAAAAAAATATAACTCATTGAACAATAAGAGAAACCTAGTCAATGTCCTTGACTAGAGGTATCTCCATTTTAATACGTAAAGGAAATTATATCGTTCCTTATGTGGAAATACCTTAATATGATGATTGGAATGGGTTTGTTTTATTATCCATTGAATCACTCGAAATAAAGATCAGATTTTATCAGTCTACATATCCCTGATATCCCTCAATCGGACCAATCATATTCTTTATCATTTATTCCCTATAATTGCTTAATTTTTACAATGATTAGATGAATATTACAAAGTAAACGTTTTTAATAAGACAAACTAGCATGGATTTATTATAAATACAAGACTCTACATAATTACAATTTCTAAGAGCAATATCTTTACACTAATAAAAAAATCCTAGATCTAGAAAAATGAGAAAATTCAAATGAATCAAGGAGATCCAAAATCCTTGAATGGTCTTCTATTTATAGTAATCCTTCGAATATTTAAATTCTTCATCTTTAATAATATATCCTATTATACCTAGAACTCAACGTCTTTATTGTAACTTTTTGTCTAACATTGTACAATTTAACACCATCATGGTTTTAAGAAGATTTCATTATATTAGAAATAATTCTTCAAATTTTGATAATAAACATAGTTAGTCCAATGGACTAACATAAAAAAATCAATTCATTAATACTTATTATTATTTCTATGAATTTTATCAGTGGAAATATCCATCTAATTATTACGAATTTTTCAATTTGAATGATAAGCCAGAAATTATAACTCTTGATCTGACTAATGTTAGTACAAAATATATTGGACACATAATCATTATGATAATCATAATGAATAATGTTACTTTTATCGTATATAATTTTATAGAAATTATTTTATGTGTCAGAAAATATTGTTTTTTATAAAAATCAAATTCTAAAACACTTAAGAAATAAAAATTTCCTAAACATGTTTTTAAGAATGATTTTTTTTATTTACAATAAAAAGGAATTGAAAAGTATGATGTATAATTTATGAATCAACAATATCCCTATTTTTGGAAACCACAGACACAAAATATAAATGAAAAATAACATTGGAAAATGTCAAGTACATTAACTTCAAATTACAACATCTTCAAAGTTATATATTAATCCTTACCTCCACATAAGTTTACAACTACTCTAGATACCATTCTAAAAATGATAAACTCCCCATTAAGATTATATCATTCCCAAAGGATCAGATCCCCCCTCAATATAAAATTCACCCCTTATCAAATAATCTCCCCTTTTTTATCAAATATTTTTTTGTTAAAACATTCTCTTTATTTAATTTATTTCCCCCCTTTGTATGAAATTATCCCCCTTTTGTGATTTCTAAAACAGAATTGGGAAGAGTATGGAGTTTTCTAAAATTTTAAAGGATGAAAAATTGATGAAATAATATAATGAATTAACTAATCATCCACAAAATAAATATTAAACAACATTCAACCAATCAGAATTGTTAAATATTCATACAAATTATAAATTTATGATGAAGTAATTCACTCATATCAAACTATCATTAAAATGATTTAATAAACAAGTATAACGAGAATTAAAAATAAAAAAATTATTTATTGATCATGGATTTTATAAAATACTTTATCTTCTTGAATTATTTTCATTCCTACTCTAGCTTCTCTAGCCTTTCTTATTGATTTTGATCTCTCCTAAACAATTATTTTGTCTTGTCTCTATGTATGATAAATTCATCTTCAACCGTATTCATCCTACTAAACTATTCATCCATAAATTTAATATTATTTTCAAAGCATTAGAATCCTCGATTCTTCATCAATAAAATATTTAAAAACATTCAAAATATTCACCATATAATCCATGTATTCAGATAAATTATTGAAATATTAAGATGATTTATTCATGATATTCTTCACATCATCAAAATTATTAACATAAAACTGAGATCAATATCAATTTAATGAGTAAAATTACCTATTTTATTACATGACTTTCAATCAGTTTTAAAACATTCCAGAAAAACTATCAACTGTGCTTCTAGCCAAATAACCTTCTCTGTTAAAACCAATAACAATTCTGAATTTTCATTACAAATTTCTTGAATAAGTACACATTGAGATTCAATGTTTTGAAAATAATGAATATTTATGTATACTCATTTAAAAGTATGGATAATATAATCTTTTCATTTAGTGGAAATAGTTGCAACAAATTATTATTGATCTTGTTACACATCAGTAATTGCATTAAGATTGATATCACATCCACATATTTTCATTTCCCGTTCTCTTTCATTAAAACCATACTTTCAACTATTATAGATAGTTTTTTGTTATCAAATTCCTTATCATAAGATAATTCAAGGATTTCAAAATTCTTATTTATCTCAACATTATCATCAGATTTACTTATATTTTTGATCAAATTTCTCCCTCTTTGATAGTGATTGAACTTCTTCTTATTATAATGATGACAATTCTTTTTCAAAACCACCAAACATCTCTTCTTTATTTTCTTAGGTAGTAAAGTCATATAATGTTGAATATTATGTTAATGTTGATGAACTAATGATGTTTCATGAAAATATAATCTAGCATATTTATTTTTTGTTATTGGTTTGATATATTAGTAGAGAAACATTTTCAGAGGCCCTTCCTACTAATTTTAATAATCATTTACACATATGAGCTTCTAATAATTGTTTCATTTTATTCATCTTATTTGTCCCTTCACCTATGGGTTTGGAAGAATTTATTTTCAAAGCCTAATCTTAATCATGGTAATGTTTGATATCTAGATCCACATATTTATTATCATCTTTCATTTTAAACCATTCATGAAAAACATCATCAGGAACTGTCTTTTTCATCTTTTGTATCATTTAAGGGGAGGTATCAACATTCATAATCATTTTATTCCCATCTTTTTCTGTATTTCATGGTGTCCGTGCTTCTGAAACAGAACCACCAATCTTCTCAATAAATTTCATTGACATGTTATCAAAGAAAATCCTAGTGTGGTTCATTATATCATAACTTATAAAATAAATTGTATCCCTCATCAGAAATTTTTTCTTTAATTTGAAAACATTAAAACACTCCGTAGTTATTTTTATTATGAAATACAAAAACATAAGGTTCTTCTATTTGATAGAGAAGATTGTTTTATTCCACTATAAACATAATAGGCATAATGAGATCAATATTCATCAAATTCACAAATAAATCCAAGAAAAACACATCAGATACCTACATAATATCACAATATTATATCCTCTCAATTAATAATATTTTCATCTATTGGGAAACCAAAGAATTTTATATTGTAAATTGGGATACATTTCATGTCTTGTCATGCTCTAAAAATAAATAATCATCATCTTTATCCTATTTAAGACAATCGAGAGTATCTATAAATTTGTGAGATGCACAATAAGCTTCTTCATCTCATGGGATTCCAAATATGTATTTTATTTTCTTATAAGAGAAATTTTATTTCTTCCAACACCTAGAAAAATAATCCTTTTATTTTTCAACATCCATAGAAAATTGAACTAATGTTTGAAATTCATGTGAAAGATTATGAAGGTATAAATAAAATTCTATTTCAGATTTCTAAACACACAATGATTCCCATCCTTGAAATTAAATAATAATCTTCATCGTATAATTATACAAATTATAGAAAAATATTTGTACCATCTATTCTTCAAGAACATACAACATTGAAAAATAATGCTTCATCACACTTGTACTGAAATTGAAACTAGTGAATCATATGAAAAGAAGAATTTTTAGACTGAAAAACAAAAATAATATAGAAACTTGGGAGAAAAAAAGATGGACAACTGATGTAGGCTACAGGGGGTACCTCTATATATATCTTCTCAGAAAGCCGTTTCATTTTCCAAAACAAATCAAATGGTTCATATTGAACCCATTCTGATCAAATGATCACAAATCATCCAAACAATGTTTTAAAAATATATTCAACTATTGAGGTTTTTAAAACATTTATCGTATTGAGGATAAATTACATTATAAAATCATTTTCTCAACATTTAAAAATAAAACAAAATTTATATAAAGATAAACATATATAAAAAATAAGAAAAAGAACTAATTATAATGTGATACTATTAAGAGTAATATCAATAAATAAGTAACTTTTTGAGGGAAGAGTTTCATCCATATGAAAACATACTCTTTCTCAGTTTTACAAACTAATCAGATTATTATTGATTTAAAATAATGAAATAAAATTATTGTTTTAGTAAAATATAATTATGATTTTTTCTTTAGTAAATAAAAAAATGATATTTATATATAGAAAAAACTAAATTTAATATTCTTATAATTAAAAATTGATTGTGATAAATCTTTCTTATTAAAACATTATATCCAAAAAATGATTTTTGAACAAAATTTTGGGTCTCTATATTTGATAACTATTTTATATTTTGAGAATCAATTTAAGAATTATATATCTAAAAATATTATTACAAAACATTGACTCCCATAATTTTATAACATTTTCATAATTGGAGAAATACATTAAGAATTATTAATTAGAATATATAATTACCAAACATTTAGCACGGAAGAATCATTACCATAATATTTATAATAAAACATTTATTTATAGAAAACTAAATGTTTTATGAAAAGCAAAAAGTTTTGAATAACATAAAACATATCAACTCCCCTATTAAAATGGGTAGACTAATGTAAGTAGATGGATAAAAAGTATATTTGAATGATTACATAATGTTGATCATTCCTATATTCAATTTTATATATTCAAATCTATCAAAAGGAAGAGTTTTTGGAATATATTATAATGTTTTTTCATTAATTTCTATGAATTTTAAAATTATATCTCCTTTGAGTGTGTGATCCCAAAGTTAATATTGTCTTTTATATGTGTTCATATCTTTTATGTGATGTTATAGATTTTAACATAATGTAATAGAACTTTTTTTATGATAAATTATTTTAGTTTTCTTAAAATAGAATCCATAATCAATGATTGTGTGTTCCATCTTTAACACTTAAGGTCCAAAACGTTCTGCTACCACATATTCAGCTTTAGAAATGGAAATTTAAACTATGTTTTGTTTCATATATGACCAAGAAACTAAATAATATCTAATGAAAAGAATTATTCCATATTTTCTTTTTCCTACCAATTCAACATCCCCTAAATTCATCATCAAAAAAAATATTAAATTCCAAATACATTTTAAGAAGAATAAAAAAGGCCATAATCCCTTTCTCCCTTGAAGTATAAAAATCATTCTACATATTTTAAATGGGATTCTTCTGGAATTTATTGATATTATTCATATAGTAAAATATAAAATTTTATATCTGGATGAATAATAGTAAAGTAAAGTAAACTTCCTATTATACATCGAAAATCATTTTAATCAGCTGGTTGCCTAGCTAAATCGAAATATAAAGTGTATGAGGTACCAATGGGATTACAAGTACATTTAGTAATATAATAATCAAATATCTTAATAATATATTTTATATATTTATATTCAGAAATAAAATTATATTTTTATTTTTTTTAAATTTTAAAATAATGAAAATTTGTTAACTCACCTATCAAACTCATCTCAAAATTAGATATCTAGAAATATACAAATGAATATGTTACATATTATTGAGCTTATCCAAATAGAATGTAATGAAGATAAATTTTTACAATCATAATATCTTTATTGACCTCTATAATAAACAGCCAGGTTCTGCATCTCCCATAACAAAAAAATTTTGTAAAAAACTCATATTAACCGATGGTACAAAGATCTAAGAGATTGTTTAAGTCCATATAAATCTTTGGTATGTTTTTAAATTTATTTAAGTCATTATTTATTTTAAAACCTCGTAGTTTTTTTAACATAAAATTCTTCTGAAACATATCTAATTAGAAAATAACACACCACATCCATTTGAAAAAGATTCATATTAATGAATGTTGTAAAGGATAGAAGAATTTTAATGGATTCAGGTATTTCTATCAGTGCATAGGTTTCTTCATAATCAATACCTTGTTATTGATTTTAACCCTTAGAGACAATTGTAGAGTTATTTAAATTCATTATTCAATGTTCATCACACTAGTCTCTAAAAGCCAATTTTATTACAATTACACATGTTTCTAATGGTCTTTCAATTAATATCCTGAATTTTCCCCCCCAAAATTAATTGAGATCATATTTAATTAACTAAGTCATATCCTCGTCACCTAAATCCTCATCAATATTATTAGGTTAAATTTGTATTATAATTTTAGATGTCCAATTTCATTTCTTATGGAACTTCTTTCCATAACTGGTTGATCTACATCCCCAATGATAATCTCATTGTGATGATTACAAACGGATAACTGACATATTGGGTTTTGAAAAGTATATTATTCATCAAAATATTTGAAAAATTATTGATGAAAAACATGATATTCCATTTCTTAGGTTGTTTCCTTATGAGAATATCTTTCTAATAAGGGTTGAAAATTATTTTTGTAAATTACATACGAGTAAGATCTAGGATAGGATTATTTAAAACAATGGTCAGTTTCATCAAACAAGACAGGTACTATTACATCAATAGTAGAATTAATTTTATAAAAACATAATATGTCAAAGAAGTAGTTGAATAACCAAAAAAATATTATTTCATCATATTTATTCCCAAATTTATGTACATGGTCTTTTGTATTCAGAATTAATAGATTGAAATAAAAAACATTAAAGTAAGAAACATTTTGTTTTATTTCTATATAAAATTCATGGGGATATTTGTTAATAAAATTTCCAATTCAAACTAAATTTATAGTATAGAAGTTAGTATTGATAGCTTAATCCAAAAAAAATTACTTATTAAGTATTCACTCAACATGTTTCTATTAATTTCTTGAATAATTCTATTACTTATATTAATTACACCATTTTTTTAGGAGTTCTAGGTGAGTAAAAGTTATATTAAATACATTTCATAATAAAAATGATTTAAAATTTGAATTTAATAATTCTCCATCATCATCACTATAAATAGTTATGAAGTGAATTTTTTCTTATTTTATAATTTGTCTACAAAATTTATAAAATAAAAAAGGCTTCATATTTCATTGTGAGAAATTAAACCCATGTTTATCTAGTGTAATCATCAAATAAGACATATACATATTATTTTCAAAAAATAATTATAGGTTTTTATAAATTAATATGACAATGTTTTTTAACTTTAAATCATAAGAATTCAATACAAAACTAATAAATATAAAACATGACTTCTGTTACTTGTTGTGTTGATAAGGGTTACGTCTTTTGAATAATCAAACCTATGTTCTCATAAGTCCTTTAAAACTCTTTTATTATTCATATTATATATGTTATTATGATTACAGAGTCATATCATCCCATTATATTAAATATATTTATATTTTATTGCAAATAAAAAGAGTATGTCTTGGCTCATTAGGTCTTCTAAGTTAATTGTATAAACATTTTTATTCTGATTGGAAAAAAGAAATTATTCATCCTTGTAATTATGTAATAAAAATTTACCATTCCTAAATTTGAAAATCTAAATTATATCCCATAGTTTAAATATTATTATATGTTTGTTCTTAAGACCTCTAAAAAATAACAAATTTGAAATAAGTTCTTTACAAAGAACAAAAATATTATATTTACTGATAATCCCTCTTTATGAATTATCTCTGAAAGAAAATTTTCCACCATTCATATTATTTTTTTTAAAGTCTTTATTAACTATCAAATTCTTAGAACATCTAATATCCATGTTCCATGTATTATATTTTTTTGGTAATTTATTTGTTTTCTTAAAAAACTATTAGTCTTTCAGAACCCAAACCTTCAGGGGATTGGTAAATTTAGAAATCAAAATAATAGAAATCCACATTTGTTTTTAAAAATAATATTTCTAAAAAACATGATAATGAACATTATTTTAAAAAAATATTTTTCCAATTAACACCACTTTTGAATTTGGTTCCAAAATATTTACTTCTTTAAAAAAATTGTTACTGTAAACTAGTTTTTCATAAGAAACCCCCATTCTAGAAATATTCTTATTATGATGTATTTTTATATAACTTTTATGTCAATATTCAGTACTAGTTGTAAATGTTGACAATATTTTCATTTAATAATAATTTTCAATTTTCAATTTTACAACTAAATTTTTATCCTCACTATTATTATTCGTGGAATTGATTTTTTTTTCTAAATCATTTTTCTGATAAACTACATTTCAAAGATATTTTGAAATAGTATTATTTTTAAAAATAGCCTCATCAAATTTTTTTGAAATATTTTATATTTAATTGATTAAAAAAATTTTTCTTCAATCATTCTAATTTTTTCCTTACGATTATCATTTTTTTTATAAAAATAACAATTTTAATTCAAATATTGATTATCAAAATGTGAAACTTCATCATAAGAATGAAAAGTATTATCATCTATTTAGGAAGTTTCTTCCTAAAAATTTGTAGAATCCTTATCATTATGATAATTTTCACTTAAAAACATGTTAGTGATGTTTTCACTAATCATACCATATACATAAATATTGATTTATCATAGGTTATGTTTTTAGAAATGCTTATATTCATCTATCCAGATCAGTACTTCTCCAAATAAAATTATGAAAAAAAATATATAGTGGTACTACTACAATCTACAGAATTTAAAACAATATTTCTATTAGATTTATAACTTCGCATGTAATTACATTTTTAATCATTTAATTTTCTATCTTTATTATTCATTTAAGGACAATATGGTCTGATGTGTCTATCTTACATACAATCATATCAAGTAACATCATATTTATTATCACTATTATCTTTATGACCTTTCATGAATTTTTATTGCCAATATTTCTTATCGACTATATTTTTCATTCCTCTGACCATGTTTTATAACTTATTTTCAGAATTTTCAGTAGAACTACAATTGGATTGAACAACTTCTTTATTCATTATTGACTATCTTAGAACTTTCACAGTATATTGACCTTTTTAATTTATTTTAGATTTTGTTGTAATTGAAACACCATCATTTCTCTTTTTTTCTTTTCACCATTTCTTTTGAGTCTTACCACATATTCAATAAGTATTCTATTGAGATCATCTTATGTAAGATAATTCAACATTATTTTCTCATCAAAAACTAATCTCTTAAATTCTTATTAATTGGGAATAATATCAAATATCATTTTAACAAGGATCTTATCATCTAGGCCTTTCACACTTGTATCTTATAAACAATTAATTATTTTCATAAATCTCAAATTCATATTTTTAACAGATTTCCTAGAAAGAAAATCAAAATATTGATAATATGCTCTTTACATAACTCTATCGGTTTTAAAAACTATAGATGATCCAAAATGTGTAACTTCATTTTTTTTATAGATCTTATTTTCACCTTATCATGAGAAAATTAGATTGTATATTATTTTTATCATGGATCATATAAATGTATTCCATAGATTATAATTTTGTTGATATTCATGATTTATATGGCTAAAATATATAAATTCCTTTTCAAAATTTTTATAATCTCCACATATCATAAAAAACGATTCATCTCTGGTATTGATAAAAAATGTATTCATTATATATCTTCAGTACTCAATGTCGTTGCCATCAATGAAAGGTGGTCGATTTAGATAAAATTTTCTATTGAACCAACATTCAATCCTATCATATTTTTAAAAAAACATTTCTACAAGTACAAATTACAGTTAGAAATTTTTATAAACAAAAAATTTAAATCAAAATCATTAATGAAAAATTCAATGGTAAAGAATGGTAAAAACTCATATAAAGTCAATGAGTTGTAGAAAACTTCTCTGATAACAATTTTTGTATCCTTATATCTATAAATCTGATTAGGACCATATGATTTCTCTTATAATGTATAAAAAACAATATAGGGGTAATTTTATTTTAAATATATCATTTAGAAAGGTTAAAATAATTAAACAAAAGTACCTTTATGTATGTTATAAGACTTAAACATAATCTGAATAACAAAGACATAGAATCGAATCTAGACCACAATTTGGTTATATAAGAGTTAAATATAATGTAATCAAGATAGATCCTATCATTCATAGTATGTATTTTAATATTATTTAATGTCAAAATAACAAGTTAAATAAAAATATGAATATGATAATTTGTATTCTATTAAATTTGGAGTGGAATTAAAAACATGTAAAAATAAGAAATAGTATAGATATGTAATATTATGAATGAGTTAGAATATTTATTAAAAATATATTTCATTTAACCTTATAAAAATTTTAGTATATAACCCTTTATAATGGTATACTATGTTTTATATTTATAAGAGATTCTATCGTACCATACTAGGAAAGACCTCAATGGGAAGTCCATAATGGACCTATCATCCTATCCCCAGAATCCACCAATATGAAGATCATATTTTCTCTATATACCTAACCTCAGTATCCCTCAATAAGATTGATTTTATTCTAAATCATCCAATCCATAGAATCCCTTGATCTTTATTCTAATCGGACATAGATTATAATGAAAATGTTCTTAAGGATTCACCTTGACCATGGTTACATAGAAATAAAATACTCTAAAAATTTAAAATTTTTATGTAAAATTGTTCACAATAAGGAATATTCTGATCTCCCTCAAAATGATGAAACATAATTGAACTAATATTCTCTAAACTCATATAATTACCTTGTATTAATAAGAATCCATAGAATGGTCATAATCGCTATGTTTGTGGCAATGGCCTTAGACACTTGGCACTGAACAGATCTATTATAATTGATTGTCCAAAATTGTATTAGTAAACACCATAACAACATTAAAAGGCTTCAATTAAATTATAAACATGTTTTTGTATTCCTATTATAAAATTATTCAGTCTTATGAACTTATTTAACAATGTGAATATGATAATACTTAGTAGTCGTAGTCTGATTTTTTTCAGTACCAGTGTTATTCTGATTGTTAAGCATTTTTCAGTATGAAAGACAAGATAGATATTCTAACACATGATATGATAATGGTGAGTCTCATATATATCGGACACAAACTAATAACTCTAAACGTAATGAAGAATTTAATGTTTTATATCAGTAATACTTTAGATCTAATTTTAAGTACTTTAAAATATAATGTTTTCCAAAACAATTTTCTAAAACACTTAGGACATAAAAGGTTAGTAAACATGTTTTCAAGAATTTTTCTATTATTTAGAAAACAAAAGGAATGGAAAAGTCTGATTTTAACTTCTAGCTCAACAATATATTAAAATTTTTATCTATCAAAAACCTAATAAAAAAGAATCTCGATAAACAATGATATTATAACATAAAACCCTTACTAGTTTGGTAACTTTGGAATCATAATACCCCTGAAGTAAATAAATATATATTGATATCTATATTGCAGAATATTCCTAATAAGATTCTTAAAATAAATAAATGTTCAGTATATACACCACATAAAATAAACAAGTGGTTTATAAGGCATGTTTCCCATAAAAATAAAATTGTGATATAAATCCCTTAAATTAGGTCTAATGTCATTTGTATGTGTAATAACCTATAATATAATAAATATATATTAATTATATATATATCGTAAAAATAATAATATATTTCAATCCATATATGATTTTTTTATCACTTCCCATCCCTCCTCTTACTAACACTTCTTTATTAAAATCATTGATCTTTGTTATGTCTACATCATTTTTCAAGTATGTTTATGTTCGGTAGCTTTGGAACTTGTATTTTTATCACGGTTACATAATATAAATTATTTTAATAATTATATAAATAATATATATATTTATTATATACATTATTAGTGACATTAATGAAAGATACATAACAAATGAATAACACCATTCATGTAGACTATAGGCCATCTGTAGGCATAAATGTTGCTTCAATTTTTTGATGGATGGATTGAAAAAAGAAAAATAAAAAATCACAATCATATAATCATTATCATATCAAACATTTTATATAAATTCATTACAAATATTGTTATTATCATCCAAATAAAATATAAATGAAAAAATAATCCCATCACTTAGTAGAGGTGGTTGTCCACACATACGTTTGATCAATGTTATCGTTTTCCAACAGCTTGGAAGGTATGAACGTAGATATGATATTGTAAATATATATGTATAATTATGTATTATTTATCATATATAAACATTAAATACATCATAATACCCATCCATAATATATGGTGATGTGAAATTAATTGTATCTCTATGTGGAGATGGTAAAATGTACGTACGCACTAGCAATATTTTCAATTCCTATTTGATGGAAATATTGTGATTTAAGGAGGTTTGATAATAATAATAAAATTTTAGTATTTTGGGTATATTTAATTTATTATTTTTTGAATAATATAACATATTTAGATGAGGTAAATAAAAAAATTAAAATGAAAGGGATCAATTATGTTGATTAACACTTCATTTAAATAACTCCATTAGATCTCCTCATAAGGGCTCAATGGATGGACTTTTTCAATTACTAAACCCTCTATAATTTTTATAGGGGAGTTTCTAAGATAACCTATAATATATTGGTCAATTTAAAAGGCTCAATGTTTTGTGAAGAAGAGAATGGTGGGTGACCCATTTATAATTGAGGGGAGAGAAACTCTGGTAATTTCATAACAAATTAAAAATTTTGAAAGTCATTCGCATTCCCAATGGTACCAAATGACCTAAAATTGTGAAATGGATGATTTTCATAGAATAAATTAACCACTTTTCCAATTTCAAAAAATTTATGATTTTTTATGTAATAAAATATTTTTTTCATAAATTAATATCATTGAAAATTTGGAAAAAAAGTCATTTAATTAGACATAAGTGACATAAAGAAAGTGTCTTAATTAAAATATAAATATTATAAATAACACTACTATATTATATTAATAAAAATATTAGAACACATTAACTCACTAAAATTATTCTTCATTTAATATTTATTTATTTATTTATTTATTGGATAAATACTACATCGTTGTTTCATAAGAATTTAATGTCATCATGTAATTACATAAAATTAGACATAATTTTCTATAATAAAATTAATTTAACTAATATCAAAATAGAAACTAATATTCATCAAAAAATTACCTTTTTCCCTTTGTGGACATATAAGAGATATTTACAACTAAGAGAGTAACATTTTGAAATTATCTATTCATTAAATATTATATAGGACATTTTAAAGGACATGTGTTCCTTAAAAAATCAATTAAGAGACTAAGGTGATAATGGAATAATTAAATTAATATAAAATAAATTTGGATGGAAAATTATGGTTTTATCACATAGGTTTAACCTATATTAACCTAATATACCTTTTACAAAGGTAATGAGTTTTACCAAAAAAATTTATTCATATTGACCAAAAATAAAAGTGGCCTATAAACCACATTTTAACATCATAATTTCAAATATTGAATAAATTTTAATAAATTAATTTTATATTAGTTCTAGAAATTAATTTTAACATAAGCATACAACAAACGATCGAAATAAATTCATTGAAAATTTTATTTTTAAGAATAAAACATGGTAAATTCTAATCTCACGTAATAAAAAATTATTAAATTCATATAAAAAAATTATTTAATATATAATAGAAAATTTTAATTATAATAATTCGCCAATATTGATCTATGTAATCTATTTTTATAAAAAGACATTATGAAACTGAAAATATTTTTTCATAAATTTATCTCTTTTATATTTAAATTTTTTTATTATTCGTTATAATTATTTGATTACTAAAAAATTTATAAAAATTTAATCATAGTTTCGTATATAATTTAGTTAATAGTATTTATAACCATGAATCCAATATCTAGGTGGTAACTATAATTTAATAGCATATCATATTTTTTTTAATTCATACCATCATATAACACAAGCTGTCGAAGAAATTAATTTTATTTGGGAAAAATATATATCAATATATTTCTAGATGTTAAACATATATACATCTATATTTATTGAATATATCCATTTTACCATCTATGTAGATTTTAAATGAAAAATGAATCACATCACATCGTGGAGGTGGTTGTTCACACATACACACGAGAGATGTTGTTGTTTTACAATGGATTGAATGGTGAGAAATTGGATTTGATATAATAAATATAGTAGAATAATACTCTTATAAATTTCATATATAAACTATGAACCCATCATAAAATTTATCCCTCTAATTTGGTGATAAAAAAGACGTTTGAATGTTATATGGTGATGATATATTTTTAGTACATATGGGAAATATTTTTCTTTCCTATAGGATCGAAATGAGGTGGTAATAGGTTTTTCAATCATCATAATGAGTATTGTGTATATTAATGTTAATAATGTAATTATATTAGAATGGATACCATGAATTTAGTGGTGGTAAAAGAAATAGTATAATTGAAAACACTTGGTTAAGGTTTAAACCTATTTGTTTAAGAATATATATTTTGGATTACACCTTAATCCTTGAAGGCATGTCATTTTAGAAAGAACAGATTCTCTAAAATAGTGTAAAGGAATCTCAGAAGGTATTATGGTAGGTATTTTATGATTTTGAATTATCAAAATGTTTTAGTAAGAGGGGAATAAAGGTTTCCTTTGTAATTGACCGCTGGGTAAATCCATGAATTAGTTAAATTATTAATATAATATATACTAATATTCATAATAAAATTAATCTAAATTGTCCTATTTTAAATGTAAAATGAGGATTGTTCAAAATTATACAATAAACAAATTAAACACATTTATTTTATGTTTTTGACACTTATACTTTAGTTTTAACCCCCTTTAATCCTTTTGACAATTAATATAAAGTCAAATTTTTCTATTATTTAATAGTAAATAAGGATAACAAAAAAATGAATAGTAATAAAAAAAGACCATTTTGGATATGTTTAACTATGACCCATTATCATTTTCAAAAATACCCTTTTGACTAATTTTAAACCATTTAGTATAAAATTGTTTATTATAAAATAGAAATAATGTCATTTCTTGAAATATATATAATATTATAATATAATATATCTCTAACTTATTAATGTTTTTTCCAAACTTACATGCACTTGAAGATAAAGAATAAATAGTTTTAAAATAATTGTATAATAAAATTTTTATATGTTTACATATCATTTTAAAACTTATATTTTTTTTAACCATTGGATAATAAAATTTAACATTAATTACGGTAATGGAGTTATTAATATTAATGGGTTATAATTTTACTTATAAGAATGAAAATTGATTAATTAAGGGACAATAGTTGAATTTTTTTAAACTAATCATCCTAATTTTCCTCTTTTTTCTTTTTTATGATTTCTAAAAAATTTAATTAAATATATTTAGCATAAAATTCTATTAATTACATTTTATGAACTATTCCCATAATTTGACTTTAAAAACCAAATAACATGAATGAAATTCAAATAAAACCCTTCTAATCTCCCCAAAAAATTTATATTTATCATAAATTTTTTTTAACAAAATAATTCACCAAATAATTTTTTATTTAATTTTTTTAATCATTTATTATATTTTAATATTAATTAAAAAATATGTGTCAGAATTGTGTAATAATTTAAGGTAATAATTCAATAAAAAATTTATTAATAATTCAGATTAAAAAAATAATTATTCATTCAAATAAACATTATTAACGAAACTAATCCTCTTATTATCATTTTGATAAAAATTTAGAGTTATAAAAGCCAGGAGAGTGCCATTTTCTATTTATTATTATTTTTAAATAATATACTATTCATAATCAAACATGAATTGAAAAACATTGTAATATAATATACAATTGGATGTAAATACCTTAACTCAACCCATCTAACAGATAAATTCATGCTTTATATAAATTTTATTTCATTATCCCAATGTTTTTACCATGTTTTCCTTGTTTTACCCTTACCCCTGTGAGAAAAAGATTACTAACGTTACAATCGATAAGAAAAAAAAATAAAAGAGTTATATTTAACAAAATTCAACCTCCTAATTGAAATATTTTATAAATTTTTCAAGATTAAATCCTTGTAAGTGATTGGAATCAATTGTAATACACATGCGTAAAAAACTAAGAGAGACTATTTTAAATATCATTTTAAGCATAAAAACTAGCATATATCAAAATCGTGAAAATAGTTATTTAAGATGTAACTAATTAGATTATTATAAATAAAATGGGTCATATTTCACCTTTCTTCCTAATATAAAATAAAATGGGACTTTTTAATTTCATTATTTAATGAACATAAATGGAATTTTTTGGGAAATCGATATTTGTCACTAGTCACTGAAATATCAATCATTTCATAAAAATCCAATGAAAAACCAGTCAAAGTTACTTTTGATATTATGATTTCATAAATTATGTTCATTTTATAATAAATTTCATAAATTATGAAATTTTAGTTATAATTTTGACAAACATAATCCAATAATAACTATTTTTGAATGAAATTTATATGAGAATCATAAAATGAATTTTCATAAAATTGAGTTTTTTTCTAATAATTTGGGAATACATATACACTAACTAGGACTAATATATATATATATATATATATATATGTCATAATATATTTACTCATATTCTTTCCTTGTAATTCAATGAATATGTTATAATGATTGAATTTTACACATAACATTTTTATATTATATCTCAATTCACTAAAATCAATGTTTCATTTTAAAAAAGTTATCAGGTTTTTTTATTAAATAAATATTTTTGGGGTGTTACATACACCACCCCCCCCCCACCCACTAAATATATTATTCAAGTTTACATTTTTCTCAGTCATCAAAGGTTCAATATTTTATAATTTGTTTATTGAGAACCTGCATCTTACAAATGTATAATAAAACATTATTTAAAATTAGAAAGTGGGAAACATAAATGCTATCTAAAATAGAACATTATCATGTACCGTTATAAGGATGAGATTTATGTGAATTTAAAATGTAAAAATTTATGTGAAAATGAGCATCTAAGGACTAATAGAGAGTGATTGAGAACATGTTCATGAGAAAATTAACACCCAAATACCATAAATTAGTGATGGATGATAATTTAATCGTTCTATTAGAAGTGAAGGTAAAGGGTTAAATTTTTTATTAAATGGACCTATTCCCAATTTTTAGGGATTCCATTACTATAAAAATATATTACATGATATAATATACTTGATTTATTTCAATTTTTTGAGGTTAATTCCGTCATTTGGTCACACATCGGTCAATGCCACTTCTATATCATCTATATCTAAAATAATATGATATTAAAAAGGAATTTTTCATGCCTAAATCACAAAAAAAATAACATCTAATGAATAATAAGATCAATAGTTTGTTCCTTATACCAATAACTATTTAAATAATATAAAATTTTAAGTATAAGTTATTCAATGTGGATAAATACAATAAATTAATATCTGAAACCCTAGTAATAACACCCAAAGACAAAATTAATCTATTTCATAAATATTTATCCATAAAACTACTCTAAATTATATCTGAAAATAATTAAAAATATTAATTATTAAATCAAAAACACACGCACAAAGAAATATATATATATATATATATATATTCGGGGTCAAAATTAGAAATTATTCCTAGAAAACATGAATAAAGCTCTTAATTTCACATATCATACTTTTGAATCCCACATTTATCATAAAACATGATAATTACATATTTCGCCACAAAATATAAAATAAAAAATATGTTCTAAAATTTTAACATTATCTTTATTCATCAAATAAAACAATATACTATTAATATTTTCCAAAAATCCAAAAAATGTAGTAAACACCCTCACAGATGTATTAAGTCACTTTTTCATCAAATATGTGTTGAATTTTAAGGTTAAAAACGAAATCTCATTTACATCATCAATTTAAATAATCTATATACCCCAATTAAACATTAGTAACTCGTTATCAAGAGCATATAAATGGTTATATTTTCCTTATACATGTTTTTTCAAAAATAAAACCTTACCACTTAATCAATTTTTTAATATCTGTACCATTAAACATATGTTTTCTAATACATAAAGAAAAAATATTGTGGAATAATATGTGGTTGTTTAATTACTCATATATTTCTGATATAATTGATATAAAACATCTCCAATATAATTCTTGAGTCCCAATAAATAAATAAATCAATACTTTTACTTAAAAAAATTAGCATAACATAGGTCTTTCCTTGATCAAAGATGTAATCTCCAGATTTTGGTATTAATGTAGAAAATTTAAATGTTCCCCACAAAAAATACATTGAATGACTTATCAATTTGTTATTACATGATATTTATTTCTAGACTTAAAACATCTCACCCTTCCAATGGAACATTCTATCATGTTCTCTTTCCCACATTCATGAAATGATCAAAATTTATTATTCAATAATCAATGGTCATTACCAGATTTCCGTTCTTAAAATTACACCTTCCTAATGTTCAACACATTTGAAAACACATGGAAATTTACATTTTTAAACATATATCATGGTAATGGATTGCGTATAATCATAGGGTTTAACATTTATGTTATAATTTCATTTTTTTACTCATGAGGAATATCATTCCATTGACTATAAAATTCAACATTAACATGAATCCTCATATTTCCATCCATTATCAAAAACTATAAACCAATGTGTTAGAAAAAAAAAGATAGTGAGAGAACATGATAAATCATTTATAAAATTTATAAATAATGAAGCCTTCTTCCAATCAACAACAACTTATGTATAAGTTCAGTCATACTTGGTTTTCATGAACTCAAATATTCATAATGGCACACAATATAAATGTGAATCAATCAATGAAAATTCACCATGAGTATCAACCTTTTTTTTGGTAAGGTAATGCTCACCATGCACTAGAATTATGGTCAATATATACTCCAAAAACGCATCTTAGTTTTATTACAACATTTTTTCTGTCCCAAAACAACATCCACCTGTCGTTCATATAAAATGATTTATTTCAATGAAAACCACATAATCTATATATTACAATAAATATAGGATGATATAAATTACTAAGTCTTATCACTAGTTTTTTCGATAAAATTCTATAATCAAAATCCATATATATTCACTAAATAGGTATTTGACAACAAATATGGTAACCCAATTATTTTACAAAAAAAATATTACATTATATTACAATAATATTCCATAAATAAAATTATGATCCACACTTGATGTATAAAGTTTTTTTTAATTTTGAAACTAGATACATAAATATCTCTTTTAGGTACATTATTTATCATTTCCCATAATATAATTATAATGTTTCACACTTCCCGACATACCATACTTAAAACCATTATTCATCGTTAGGGGAAAGGAATCATAAGTACGATCTCAGATGCCCAGTAAAGGTTAGCATGGGAGATATATTTTAGTGGACTTCTGATATAATATGTTATGCATAAGGTTATGAGATCATTATCATAACATAAAATGTTCATAACCAATTCATCAGATATTATAAACATGATCCATGTTAAAAAAATATTATGATAATAAAATAAAATATACATAATAGTGTGTAGCCATAAATAATAGTTCATTATAACTGAGGAAAAATAGACAAATTAATGAGGAAAAAACATAATCAAATAACATTGTGACCATGTATATAAAAGAAATATTTTTAGTCATTACGTTAAGGACACAAAATCCAGCCCTTACATAAACATACAAACATGAAACTAGGCCCATCCATAATCTTATCTATATGAAGGCCAAGTCCATAAATAATAGTTTTAAAATTAAAAAATATGTCCACATATAATATTTGGGAATTAAAATCATTTTCATGTATAATATTATGGAAATGAAAACCATTTTCTGAAAAAAAAAAATTGAACATATAATCGTGTTCATGAATAACATATTTATCTGACGAGTTATCAGTGTATCCCCAATACATATTGAGGATATATATTTCTAGTTACACCTATCAATTAATCATAAAAAATGAAATATTTTCCAAAATATCACAAAAATATTCATCATATCAGGCTATTATAACCCATGGAATGGAAACATCTTTTATAAACATTCAAACTATCCCTTATAGAATAACCTAGTAAAAATAAAAAAGTTTCATAAATTTATCCCCATCACAATAATTAACCATCTAGGGAATTAATAAGTTTAGAATAATTGGATCATTCCCCTTGTAAATATTAACTAACATCAAATGATGTTATCATAGATGAAAATTTCCATTAAAATATCTCAAGAATAATTTTTTTAAGAAAATACGAAATTAAATTTCATTTTACTTAATTCAAAACATTAAGTATTAAAAAAAATTAAAAACTATTTATTTTAAAAGAATCTTGTAAAATTTAAATGGAAACAAAAAAATATGGAGAACAAATTATGGTGGTAAATTTTATTATTTTTTAGTACATTAAATTAATCCTTCCATTCAAATTTTCATTAAAAAAAGAATATCATTTAAAAAATGAAAATAACCTTATGTTTAAAACATTTCATAAAAATTAAATCATGAGTAAATATTTATTTTATAGAGTAATTGGATAATAGTAAAATAATATTGAAATAAATATGAGATAATGTGGATATGAAAGAAAAATAATTTTTTGAAAAATAGATAAATAAATTATGTTTTATTTCATAATATTCCATACGAATATTTATTAAATAAAAATAATAAAATGAAATTGAAAAATGTAATATCTATAAATAACCAGAGAAAAAATAAATTCAAGAGTTTCATGATAGTTATATTACAAAATTTTATCATCTACAACATAATCATAAACAATTTTGATAGAAGAATGGATTATAACATAGATCCTTTACCACTTTGGTAACAATCTAATAATACCCCATGAAAGAGATAACCATTGATAGATATATAAATCCAAATAATTATAATTTTAATAATATTATTATATAATAATTGTTAGTATATTCCTCTCATAAATGAAACAAGTGGTGAATATAGAACTTGTCTCACCCAAATAAAAAGTAAGAATAAAATATCTTAACATAATCTTTAATTTCTTAAAAAATATAAACTACTATATAATAAATTTTAATTTATTATAAATCTTTAAAATTATAATATAACTTATGATCCACTTATAACATTTCAACACCCATTTATTTTGAATTCACTTTTAAAATAAATGTTTTTGTGTGTTAATTGTTACTTTTTTATTACAATTTCACATTGGTAGTTCCAGTCCATATTCTTTGGTAACAGTTATGTAGTATCAATAGTTATAATAATGATATAAATTTAATATTATATATATACATACATACATACATATATATATATATATATATATATATTCTTCCCTGAAAATAAAAATGAAAAATAAATTAAACTATTTAGGGAGGCGGTATGCGATACATAAGCATAAATGTTGTTTCACTTTCTAATTGATGGAATAAAATAAAGTAAAATAAATATTATACATCGTAAAATAATTATAATATAATATATAAAAAATATATTTATTAAATCTTTATTTTTTACCATTTGTGTAATGTGGAGGTGAAAAATGAATCACAACACATTATGCAGGTGTTAGTCCACACATATGCATGAGTGATGTTATCATTTTACAATTCAAGCTAAAGTATAAATGCAGATATTATATTATAATTTTAGAATAATAATTTGTTAATTAATATCATATAAAAATTTAAATCCATCATAAAAAACCATCCATGTGTAGGGCTGATGAAAAAATAAATACACCTTTACCAAGAGACGGTAGGTCGAATGTACACACGAGCAATTGTTTTTTTATCTTAAGATTGAAATAAAGAGAATAATGGTTGTTTCATCATAAAAATAAAAAATAAATATAATTAATATAATTAATTAATTACTTTATAATGTATTCCATGGAATTATAATAGGTATAATAAGAAATAAAATAAAAAAATATCAGTTTAGAGTTATACATCATTCTTGAGAAATCTATTTTGAAATATTACTTATTCCTTCAAGATGTAGTATTTTGAAAATACCAAAACCTCTAGGATATTTTAAATGAATCTATGAAGGTATTTGGGTAGGTATTTTATTAGATATATTGAACTAAATCTTTTAGTAAGATAGGAGATGATGTACCCATTTATAAATATGGGGAGGGTCACTCAGAATTATCTACTGTATTAAACTAATATATATTAATTTTTATAAAAAAGTGACTAAAAATAGAAATATATAAAGTATATTATGTGTATAAGTCTAAATAATATCATTTAATAAAATTTATAAAATTTCAATTGTTGTTTTAGCCCATATTTTTATGTTTCAAACCTCTCCTATTCCCTTTTATATTACCGCAACGTCCATTATTAAAACTATTTAAGGTCCAAAAATGATACCATAATATTAAAAGTGAAAAATAAATGGTAAATGGTTTAAATTTTCAAAAATAATGAATTAAAATAGAATATCTTGTATTTTTTACAAATTTTAAATCACCTAGTAAGTATATATTTTATTATAAAATAACATTAATGTCATTTTTGGAATATATTAATTACTATAAAATAATATGCGTCTAACTCTTGCAAAATCATTCAAAAATGATATAATTTATATGTTAATGAATATATGGTTTTATTAAAATAATATAATTTTTTTTAGTTTTTTTTATATTGTTTTAAACCTAATACATTGTTCAAACAATTTTGTCAACAAATTTTAACCTTAACCATGGTAAACATGTATTAAATATTAATGGTTTATAATTTTACAAATAAGTTAAAAATTAATTCAAATATTGATATTGGAGACCATTAATATTCAAAATTCATCTTTATTAATATTTTTATGGTATTCAAGTAATTTAAAAATATTTATTAAACATAAAATACAATTCATGTAATTTATAGAAAAATTTCCATAATGTTTCATTGGAAACAACATAATGGTAATGGAATTCAAATATAATCATTTAACATATCCCTAAATATTTAAATTTTTATAAAAAATTATTTAAAAAAATAAATAACTCAAATTATATTACATTAATTATTTTAAACATTATTTTTATTATTTTTCTATAAATTGAATAAGTATTGATTTGGTGTTGTGTAGGAATTTAACATAATTAATCAATAAATTTAAATTATAAATAAATTAAAATAATAATAACAAAATTCATATTTAAAAGTAATTATTTTAACCAAAATTATCATAAATTATCCTTAGAATAAAAATTTATAGTTATAAAATCAATGGGGTGACATTTTGTATTTATTCATCCTTTAAAAGAATATAAAGGTCATAATCAATGGAAAATTTCACTATATATCGATATATTATATAATTTATTGAGAAAGTCTATAGTATAATCATTAAATATAATTAAGTAAAGTTATATATAAATTTTGAAGCCTTATCACAATATTTTAATCTCTCTTTACCAGTTTTACCATTAAAAAGGTAGTAAATATTTATGAGGGTTACTATTCATTATGAAAAAAGATAAATGTGCGATATATACCAAATTTGAAATTAAAAATTAAAAATATGGTATACTATATTCATAATTTATTCTATTGAAGTGGTAGAAATAAATATTTATATTAATCCATAATATTTAATGAAAAATGGTTCTACAAAAAGCGTTTTCAAAAAAAATAACTTATATCAAAATCATGAAAATTAATTTTTAAAATGAATTTTTTAATAATAATATAAAATAATTTGATCATACATCACATTATACGCAAATACATAATAAAATGTGACTTTTTAACTACTTTATTTAATAAAATGAATTGGTAGTGTTCGAAAACTGGTGTTTCTCACTATTCATAGTAACTTCAATCATTTCATAAACCACTCAAATTTTCACAATAAGTTAATTTTGATATTCTAATCTAAAAAATTATTTTCATTTTAAAAAATAAAATATGAAATTTTTTTGGAAATTAATTGTGATTTTCACTCAAAAAATTCAATAAAATCATTTTTGATGGAAATGACACCTTTATTCATAAAATCACTTTACTAATAATTGAGTTATTATTTCCTAATAATTAATCAATAAATTTGTATTTAGAACGAACATTATAAATATATTTCCTATTTTTTCTCATATTCACACCCACGTATTTATTGAATAAGCTATATGGTAATATTTTAAAAGTAAACTTATTTATAATGTATCTCAATTTTCATAATGATTATTGTTTTATGTTAATAATGATACCAAGTTTGTTAATGTTTTAAAATAATTATTTTTTTGTTACCTATAATATATTCTATATTATGTAATTTTATTTTTGGAAACAATTTATAGTATATTTTTAGAATTATATATGTTTTCATTAAGGTGTATGGGTGATTCATGTTATTAGAATGTTTTAGGATAATATATGAAAAATGTATGCATTTATTTTCTGTGTGACATATAATCTATGGTATTTTTTGGATAAATTTCTACTTTTATCTTAAGAAAAAATATTTGATTTAATATTTCATATTTTTTAATACTTCATTTGATTAGACATACATTGGAGGATTATTTTTTTCAACTATTAATTGAATAGATTAAGTTAGACTTTGGTTGTATTTTTTTCAGTTTTTAGGGATTAATATGTTATATTTATCAATATTAGACAACTTTTTGCTAACCATTTTGTTTTTGGTAAATATTTAGAGATAGAATGAATGAGTTTTAATTATTTTATAGATCTTATGATTTATTAACATCTAATTTTACTGCTTCAACGAGGACTAATTCAACTTAAATACTTATTTATTTGAGTAAATTATTAAGTGGAAATTGATCAAAGTAAATCGAAAGGATTGAATTATTCATATAAAATTAAAAATAAGTCAAGTATGTATATTTTTTAATAATATTTATCTTGATAGTAAATGAATCTCTATACTCTATGAAATAGATTAAAAAATAATTTTTTCTCTAACTACAGTAATTTCTGATGAGTTGATGGCCTCTTCACCTGTAACACCCCAAGCTTCCACGGTACGATTCTCTTTGAATAACACAACATCGTCGGTTGTACGCAACATCGAGTTCTAACATACCACAAATAATCAAACTAGCCATTATGAATAGTAATAACCAATTTTTAATATTTTATAAATTTTATCTTTCAAAATGGACATCATTTTTGGATTCCGAATATCGAAATTAGATTAGAGTGAATTTTTGTTATTTTCTGAAAACATTCAATTTTTGATGAATAGTGAAAAACAATTATTTATAGTTTAAAACCATATTTTTTTTAAAAATTACTTATTTAATTTAAATATATATATTGTCAAAATAGATACATGATACCTATATAAGTTCTTTCACGAACCGACCCTACCCGGGCTCGAGCCGCAACTACCCCAACCCCGCCTCCATAGGCCAGGGGCTGGCGACCAGCACCAAAGGAACAACAACTCGGGGAGGACATTTCCTAAGCACCAGTACACACACACACACGCATCACACTCAATGAAAAAGTGCAAAGTAAAAGAAAAGGAAAGAAAAGTAAAGGGAAACTTCTATATGTAATCCACAGTGTGCATCGACCTCTAATAGTAGAGGGTACAAACATAAAAGAAATGGGGAAAAACACGTGCCCAACCAAAAAGTGCCACAACCCGGAAACAGGTAAACAAAAAGAAACATCTGACGGGTCTCCCACCTGGAACCTGGCCACGACCACCGCACGCAGTCCAAACTCCCAAGCTCATATGCTCCACTGAAGTCACGCTCCACCTTTCCGTCGTCTGCAAGGGCACACCAAGTGCGGGAAAAGCCCAAGCAGGTGTGATTATAAAAATACTCAGTAGGATACCCCGAAGGCTCGAGGGAGCAACAAAGGAGGTACCATAGGGTGAGAAGTAGAGAGAACGGGGAATAGAAAGGAGTACAACCAAGGGTGCAGTAAAGAGTAACAGCTCAACCCAACAAGAGAAAGGTAGAAGACTCGTCCTAAAACAAGGAGCTAGGAATAGAGAGAAGGTACACTTCTCGCCGAGCTTTCGTTGCCTATAACAGGAGAGTAGACTCATCCATTTATGAGAAGCTAGACATGGAAAACACGTGGAATACCCCGCGCGTCTTTCCCTATCCTGGAAGAAGAGTAGTCAAAACCCAAGGAGTGGGTACTCGTACGAGGTATATACATATATATGATCTATCAAGAAGCTCGAACAAACTCGTAAGGGGATCTCTGTCCCGTAGCTCAGCCTAAGGAAAGTGTAGCCAACAGTCCCAGAGGTAACACCATCGATGCCCAGCATCCTGCATGTCTGCCCCGAACCGCAAGCCAAGGGGCTCAATCACCACACCTTGACACTATCCGCTTTGGGCGGCACTGACTCACCCGCACGGTTTTAGATCGCGTCACAAGAATGCGTCTCGGTGGGGAAATCACCCCTCGTACATGAGAGTTCTGGGGGAACGTCAAACCACAAATCGTCACGGCCCCGCAGTCGAGATGTATCCTCAAAGTCAAGTTGTTCCATCACCGACCCGTACAACCAAGGGTCCCGCTCTGGTAACCACGGAGGAAACCCACAGACTAGCCTAGTAGTAAGGACTGAGTCTAGAATGACAACATGTGTCCCACTGCCCAGCCCCACTGGAGGGTAATTCATAACCAAATATCGGGTGACCCACTGCTCAGTCCTACTGGAGGGTAAACCCTAATACATCGTCAGGCGACCCACTGCCGAGCCCCGATGGAGGGTAAACCATAACCAAATATCGGGTGACCCACTGCCCAGCTCTGCTGGAGGGTAAACCCTAATACATCATCAGGCGACCCACTGCCCAGCCCCGCTGGAGGGTAAACCAAATTACATCATCAGGAGACCCGCTGCCCAGCCCTGCTGGACGGTAGACCGGGAATAAGTCGACAGGCGACCCACTGCCCAGCCTTGCTCAAGGGTAGACCTGGAACTAGACGACGTGTGACCCACTGCCCAGCCCTGCTGGAGGTTAGGCCCTAAGAGGTCGTCGGGTGACCCACTGCCCAGTCTCTGCTGGAGGGTAGACCCTAGAAGCAGATGAGTAACCCACTGCCCAGCCCCGCTGGAGGGTAAAACTCAGAACTGATCTTGCCACATCCACTAGAGGGTACAACACTGGCCAACAAAATGCGGAGTGGGTATCGTGCAACCACCCAACTTCAGAACAACTCATCCAAAAGAAGTTATGTGCGTGTTCCATCACCGGGTGCCACTGGCCCCGCTATCGGCCAATCCATCGAGAATGAAACGACGGGGAGACCACTCAACCCTGCTGGTCAAACAAACGAGCACAGAGCCAGGGGAAGAAATCCACCCTACTAGTCAAACAAACACACAAAGGGACCATCTACATCGCGAGAGGTCAAAGTACGCAGAGCAGAACCCGGCACGCACGCGGGGCCCACACAACGTGTGGCTCCATATCAACCCCAACTGAACGCACCAACGTTCTCAGGTACGAACAACCACATGTACCTCCATGCATTTCCGTATACTCCCAGAGTATACATAGTCTCAGCCCAAGGTCCATCGTGCACAAAACACCCAATGTCAACGCGAAGGCGTGACGTAACATCTCCAACTCAAAGGCCTAGGCACGACCAACCACATCTTTTGAACAATTCATATCACTCTCCCAAGAGTGTGCGATCACACGCCAAGGGTCCGCTACGAACATGGTAGGAAAAACCGCCACCGGAGCACCTTTCATGCTTCCACATTTAATAAGATCGTGCAAGAGGCTCCGCACAGCCAAACGGATCACACCGTTGTAATACTTGCAGAAAAACACGTGAGTTAGACTACTCACTCGCCCGAAACAGTCAACTGGTGAAAAAGGTACTATTCACCATGACCAAACCCATGTAGGGCCCACCCCAAGATCCCGAAACTGAACCAACGGATCATGCCACTGTGATCCCCTAAAAAAACACACGGGATTGAGTAATCAATCACCCAAAATGGACACCCGGTGAAAAAGGCGTGAAATGCTACACACAGCTCGAAAGACGGGCTGTGGGGCCCACGCCTCAAATCTAGTCTCAACACTCGTAACCGACCTGGAAACATTCGCCCTTGCGCCAGGGTCCCAATGCAACTGACGGCACTCAATGTGGACGTCGCGTACATCTGCGCCGCTCAAAACAAGATTCCCGGAACGACGTAAAACCCCTCGACGAACATTTCGCACCACCGAGGCCTATTATTTCGGGAATTAAAAATTCCCAAAACCATTTAAAAAAGTCTTCCTCGTCGATACAGTTCCACCGCCACAGACGCCGCGTCAATCGGATGCGCCGTTTAAGTGTTACGGCCCCCCGAGTGCAAGGGGGCCTACCCGGGCCGGTCCACCCCGGTCGGCCCGGTCCGAGCCGCCGGCCCACCTCAAACCGCTGAACCCGAGTGGGTCCGGACCTCCTCATCCGACCGGCCAAAAGGCCGGTCTCCTGTTGCAGTGCAGGACCCGCCTCATGCGGGTCCTTGCCTCCTTTGAAACGGACCGGCCGAAGCCGGTCCTCGTTTACCCCGGGAAGACCGCGCACAGGTCTTCCCTCCTCCGTCGGACACGACCGGCGCGCCGGCCTCCTCCGCGGCCACTCCGCCTGACGCCGCTCCTTTACCCTGGCTAGCAGCTATGCTCTCCCGGTCCTGCGCCAAACCCCCGCACCGCCGACCGCCGAAACCACCCGTGCGCCGCCTTCTCCGTCGAGCCGCGCCGCCGCTCGAACCCGCCGGAAACCGAAAACCCGCAATCTTCGGCGGATGATTGCGGGCGCCACCGTGCTCAGAATTTGATTCCGAAAGAAGAGATGGAAATAACAGATTGTTTAATACGTGTCCACGGGCTTTTTTCGAAAAGAAAACCCCAAATTGACTCTAACATTGAGGTTCAAAGGGAGGTCCGGGAATTAAAACGCAAAAACATAACCCTACCTCGTGGGCGTTGCCCGGAGCTTCGCCGCCGAACCGCTGCCTTGCCGGAGCTACCTCGCTGGAGTCGCCTCGCCATAGGTGGAGGAAGAGAGGGAGAGGAGGGGCTGCCAGTGGGGAAAGGGGAAGGAGAAGAGGGAGAGGTGTGTTAAGAGTTTAAATAGAAAACGCTTAACCACCCGCCCGTCGGCCTGAACCCGAACCCTCAGCAGGGTCGAGATTAAGCCTCCCTCCCCCGGGGTAAACACGACCTCACGAGTACAACGGTGGTCTCGGAATTTTAATCCGAGACCCCGTTCAAAAGTTACAAAATTTAACGTCCGAAGCCGCCAAATTACCAAAACACCCCTAGGGCCATTTTTCACAAATGGCTCACGCCCGCGAAACTTATACCCCTCCTAGGGTAAAGGGCACGCTCCAAACTCAAAGTTGCTCTCGGTTTTCTGATCTGAGCCACCGTTTAAGAGATACTAGCGTTTCGCCATTAAACGAATTAATTAATTAATTAATTAATCCGTATAACGTTCCAGAAGTGGGCGAGGGGTCCAAACGCCCCGTGCCGACATGTTTTATGTCATTCCTAGGGTAAACACCCCATTCCGGACCCATCTGTACACTTGGATCTCAAATTTGAAGCTCCGTTTAGGAGTTATCACATTTATTTAGCATTTCTAGTGTGAACGCACTGAAAATTTAATTCTGGCCACTCCGGGGCTTGGAATTGCACGCCGTCTGAAGGTGCTGCCCTAGAATATTTTCAACAATATTCCAAAGTCTTTTTTAGCAAAAACTGGGTTCTTACAAGTTCAATATAATTTATTGGAGTCAATTTATAATAATTTTAGATATATAAAATTTTTATTGAACATCTTACCGTCTTTTACCCACCTCATAGGAGCATTTGCAAATTTACATAAAAATAATTTTACCACTTCTGTGAGTTGAATTTCAATAAAATTTCAAGACACGGTTGATATCATTAAGTAAAATTTGGTTGAATAAGATGAAAATAATTTTTTCTGAATAGTAACTTTTTACGTTTATTTACCATGGTTAAAAGTAAATATGGTAATTATAGGTAAAAATGATTTTATTATTACCCTAACACATGTCCTAATTATATTTAATATGTTTAATTCAACCAAAAACAACCTTCGAAATAAAATATGATCCTTTAGGTTCACTTGGATAATATTAGGACAATTATTTAATTTTATTTAAAGAAGAGTAAAAATAGTTTAAATCAAAGTTTAATAACTAAAAATATTTTAATATAGGGTTACACATAAGATAAATTCGACAAAAAATATTCATTTGAAAGATAAAAATATTTCCTACATAATGGTATTTTATTTATATTTTTTAGACATTAAATAATTTATTTTATTTATGACACAATGATGATGGAGTAATTACCTAATTAATGAAATATTAAAATAATTGATATTATAAATTTCCAAATAAATGTAATTTGAGACTTTTTTTGAATTACACTAATTTTATAGGTGAATATGACATATTAGGGTTGATTATGTGATTTTTTTATGTAATATTGATGTTATGATTTTTGCAAAAACAAAATACCAAATAGTGTCAAAATAGACATAAAAGAATTTTTAAAACAATATTATATTTTTAATTGATATTCTATTCCTAAAAAACTAATGTTCAGATAAAATAATTATATAATTTTATTTTCATCATTAATGAACCTCTTGGGGTTATCTTTGAAATATATAGTCTGTTTATTAACCATATAATATAAAAATACAAAGAGACATGATAAATGTCAAACTATTTAAATAAGAGTTAAATCTAGAAGATAAGGTTGATATAGTGACCAAAACCTATCTAAAACATATTGATTGAGTGGTTTTAGACCCATCCTCACCTTATCCATTAAATAATATATATTGGTGCCATTATAAACCGAAAATGATTTTATTATAAAATAATATTTCTATCTTTTCTTTAGGTGCCCATAACCACTCTTATAAAAGGGCACTCCCCCTTCCCTCTAATTCACACCTTCAATGCAATTTGGATCAGAAAAAACCTACCCAAAATACCATCTCAACTATACTCCCTTCATCCTAGAGACATTCCTTTACTCAGAAATCCAACCTAAAGATCCCTTTTTATCAAATCAAAAGGAAGAACTCAAAGAAGAGGTAAATATTTCATCACCTCTTTCAAGTTCCTTTCTTCTTTCACTTCCACTATCTTTGTTGTTTACATTATAAAATAAAAACTCCAGTATCTTCTATATATTGTGATGTAATTATAAATATGGTACAATCATATTCATTATTCTATCCGTCCTTTGAACGACATGTCCCCATATGTGTGTACGTACGGCTTACCTTCTCCACGTCGTGGTGTAATTGTTATTCAATACATTATTTTTTGGGTGGGTATAATAATGATGTTTAATTGATTTAAATAATAAATATAACATGATAATGATTCTTTATATATGATATAACATCCAATTATATATTATTTTAATATCAAATGAATGATATCATCTCTCATACGTACGTACGGATTACAGTCTCCACGAACGACATGAGATTCATTCCCCATTGTATCCATTCAAAACTAATTTTCATATGATGATTTACAATAATGTTTAAAGACTTGATATCATTCTGGTTATGAATAAGATACATCCCATCCATAATAGATATGACTCACATAATAAATAATATAAAGGAAAACAAATCCGTTAACACACGAAACGATGATAATACTAAGATATTATTAACAAAGCAATATTAAAAGATCATATATGATATCATATTAATTTTTATGATTATTTTATAATTTAATAACAATTATTTCACCATTATACAAGAGTTTAACCTACCCTTGACCAAGGAAAAGTACAAGGTAATGGTTAATTTCACAATCTCTTTATTATCTGAGGTTGTTTTTATGTAATTTTCTACTTAGACCTCCTTCTCTCCACATCCATGTTTCTTAAAAATGTATTTCAAAACCATTTTACTATATATTAGACAATGGGGTAAATTAATTTATACCCTTATTTTACATTATATGTTTTGAAAGGAATATTTTCATCATTTTCTAAACAAGGTACTTTATGACATTTTCTACAAAATTATGTTAAGAATGTTTTTTTAACTTATACGGAGGGTGCGGAAATTTTCGGATGTTATAACATCGTCGAAGCTTCCCTTAAAATCTTGTAAGGATATTTTCAAAATAAATGTTTTCTCTATAATTATTTGTCTCTTAAATGATTTCAAAATAGAAATATATAGTTCACTAAAAAGGTTTTTATGTCATCTATGTCATCATCCGTTGATGGATTTTAAGTTGAGTTATTATGATACAAAACTTCCATATTGTATTGAAGGTTTTGTGATATGTTTGACTATTTATGTGCTATTTTTATACCATTCATGGTGTATGGTTAAAGTATTGACATTTTGTAGTCTATTTTTAATACGAATGTTTATGTTATATTTCATCCTTTTCATATGAATAATGTAATGGACTTAGTAATTAAGGGTGGAGCCCACTATATCTCCTCAATGCATCGGTAGGTCTCATGAGACAACTAGACGTGGAATTGGCCGAGGCCTTTCCCAATTTGATATATGGTTTTGTCTAAGGCCTTATTCATTTTTAGAAATCCTGGGCTATGCCTTGACAAACTGTTTTAGAATGTCCGTCATTATACATTCCCTCATTATGAAAATAATATTTATTATTCATGTTGTCATTTGACTAGTAGAATACCCATGATTATGTTTTATTATGGAATTATTTACACAGTTCATATTCCTTCCATAAATGTATTCATGATTATTATTGGTAAATGCATGTGGTTTCAATTATTCACCATGTTTAATATTTATGTTATCTTATGATGTATTGCTTACCCTTACTGAGAATTTGAGCTCACCCCTTCCTTATGTTTAATTTTTTTAGGATATGAAAAAGTTAGTTATGAGTGACTTGCTGGCATAATCTAAGAGGCTTGTCTGTTTTTGATGGAATAAAATTGTTTTTTATTTCTTTTCAAGTTGTAAAGTTGAACTTATATATGAATCTTGTTTCCAATATTACTAAACGGATCAGTCCTTAAAGACAATATTTCTTTGTGATCATTCCAATGTTATGTAATAATGCACTGACTCTAGGTAACTAGGGTCATGGCATTACAGTTGGTATCAGAGGAACTTTAGTACAAACCTAGGAAACTAGATTTAGAAAAACTCTGATTAGAGAACATATCCCTAAGATATACTTTGAGGATTAGTATAGAAGAACTTCCTAGAATTTTGGAACTATATAGATTTTTTGAGTTTTCCAAGAAATACAACCCTGTCTGGATTAATGCAGGTAGAGGCGGCTCTTCCCCAGATGTACCTAGGGGTAAAACCCGAAAACACCTGTTTGAGCTTGACTCGAACAGGAACCGGTGCACGACAATGGGCCTTGCTGCACTTTTGGTTACGACACTCCCGAGGGATATTCATAGGATAATTATCATTTTCATTACAAACCATTGTGAAGGTTTTATGAGAATATACATCCTCAAAGAAAACATATTAATGATTATGGATTATATCCATAAACTATTGAATTTATGTTAAGAGTTTTACAGGTTTGGATTTATATATTGAAATTAATAAACTAATCTAGTGTATTCCATTGTATAGAAATGGTTCCATGTGGATGGAAAGGAAACTGCATAAATGCATGCACTCTATGTAGGGATTTCCCTCATGATCAAGATAATTGTAGTGGAGATGGTGGTAAAACTACTACTGATCAGAAGATCACTATATTGGGAAAACTCACACAGGTTATGAATATTAACCTTACCCATATGGAGAACCCTGATCCACAACGCGATGGATCAATGTTAGATTGATTCCTGAGGCAACAACCACCAACCGTCAACGGGAGTATAATTCCCTTAGTGGCTGAGCAGTTGATAAATTCATTAGAAAAAGTATTCCACGCCTTGGGGAATAGAGAAAGGGAAAATGTTGTCATAGTAGTTTATCACCTCACTAGAGATGCTGATCAATGGGGGTCATTGATTCAAAACACAATGGAAGATGAAGAAGTGTCTAGTACGGAATGGAGGTAGTTTAAAGAACTTTTTTTAGAAAAATAATTTCCTTGTGACCATCAGACGGATATGGAAAAGAAATTTCAAAGTCTGAGGAAAAAAGAGGATGAGAATGTCACAATGTATGAAGATAACTTTACAAGGTTAGCAAGGAATGTTTTGGATTATATACGTAACCCATGAAGTAATGTTGATCGTTTCTTTGATGGGTTAAAACCATTTATCCATTGAGGATTAGTATCACAATCCTTCTCATCATACAAAGATATTGTCTCATGTGCTATCAAGACAGAAAAAGAATTCTCTATGTCTTATTACTTTAAATAAAATCAAGAGAGGAAGAGATCTCTAAAAAACTATGGGAAATGAAATAAAGAAACAAGGAAGATGGGAAGAATTGAATTTCCACCCTGTGATAATTGTAGAAGGAAGCACCCTAGTGCCTGTCTAAAAGGAAAAGCAGTATACTACAAATGTGGACAGAAAGGTCATCTTGCTGGTGATTTTAAGGGAAAAAAGATGCTACCAATGTTCAATGCTACAATTGTAGGGAGATGGCATATTATTCAAATGAATGTCCTAAGATTCAAGGAAACTTGCCTCAGAAAAGTCCAAGGGATCAAGGCCAAGATTATGTGATCACTACTACTGAGGTTGATGCCCCGAAAGACATGGTGTCAGGTAATTTAATGGTTTCCTCAAGTTTAGACAATGCTTTATTTGATTCTGGATCATCGCATTGTTTCATATCTTTCCAGTTTGCTAAGAAAATTAGATATTTAAAATTTGATTTAACAAGGGTGTTGTCATTCAAAACTCTTAACAGAAGTATCAATGCTACAACGTTTTGTGAATCAGTCCCCATTAGGGCATATAAATGTTCTTTACCTACTTATCTCATCGCCATACCCATGATTGAATTTGATATAATCATTAGTATAGATTATATTTCAAACCATGATTAAAAAATTTATTTTATGAAGAAGGAGGTTAATATTTTTGATGACGATGATAAAGAACACCTTATCTTTAGAGAAGAATCATCACCACTTAATTCTTATTTTGATTCACCCCCATTAGCTCAACTAAATTCAATTATTTGGGAGAAAGAGAATGAAATAATAGTGGGTAAGGAAAAGAATGTTCAAAAAGAGGATGTATCTATTGTGTAAGAGTATGTTGATGTACTTCCGTAGGATTTACCTAGATGTCCTCCAGAACGAGAAATTGAGTTTTCCATTTCTTTAATTCTTGGATCAAGGCTCATATCGAAGACACCTTATAGAATGGACCATGTGTAATTGGTGGAACTAAAGAAAAAACAAGAGGAATTGAGTAATAAGGGATTCATTCACCCTAGTGTTTCTCAATGGGAAGCCCCTGTTCTTTTTGATAAGAAGAAAGATGGATCTATGAGGTTGTGCATTGACTACATGGAGATCAATGCTATAAAAATAAAAACAAGTATCCCCTACCTCACATTGAAGATTTATTCGACAAACTACATGGATATCAATACTTTTCAAAGATTTACCTTCGATATGGATATCATCAGTGGTGTGTGAAGAAGGAAGACATTCCGAAACAACAATTTGAACTGAGTACGGGCATTATGAGTTTACATTAATGCCTTTTGACTTGAAAATGCACCCTCTTTATTCATGGATATAATGAATAGTGTTTTCAAGGAATATATTGATAACATCTTAGTGGTATTTATTGATGATATCTTGGTAAACTCCAAAATCTATTAATATTATGGAAATCACTAGTGCATTATCCTGGAGACTTTGAGAAGAAATGAATTAAATGGGAAGTTTAGAAAATATGAATGCTGGCTTCAGGAAATTTCTTCTCATGGACATATTGTCTCCAAGGATGGAATCTATATTGATCCTTCTAAGATCAAGGCAATCCACGAATGGCTAGCACTGGTGAGTATAACTGAGGTACGTAGTTTTATTGGTTTAGCAGGTTATTATCGATGCTTCGTCCACAATTTTTTCTAGTTGGATAAACCATTAACAAACCTCACATGAAAAGTGGTTAAATTTGTTTTGAAAAAAGAGTGTGAAGAATTTTTTGTATAATTTAAGAGAATATTAGTTAATTCTCATATCTTGACTCTACCACTGGGTAATTATGGGTTTGTAATTTATAGTGATGCATCGATGAAAGGACATGGTTGTGTCCTTATGCACAATGATAGAGTTATTTCCTATGCATCAAGACAGCTGAAAATTCATGAGAAAAACTATCCTACTCATGATCTTGAGTTAGCAACTGTAATCATTGATTTGAAGATTTGGAGACACTATATATATCGTGAATATTTTGAGATTTATACTGATCACAAGAGTTTGAAGTATATTTTCTCACATAAATAACTCAACATGAGGCAATGTAGATGGCTTGAACTACTCAAGGATTATGATTACATGATACACTACCACCTAGAGAATGAAAATAAGGTGGAAGATGCTCTAAGTATAAAAGTTCATGTAGTTTTGAACAAGATGAGATTTAAAAGGGATCATATTCTCATGGATCTAGTAAATATGGATATGGGAATAACCATGGAAGGTGGATCATCAATAATTTTTCAAATGGTTGCCAAACCATCTTTATTAGAAAGGAGAAAAAGATCTCAAGATGATGATGAGGATTTTAAAAATAAGATTAAATATGTGAATGATGGGAGATTGAGTGACTTTGTGAATGAAGGTGGAATTTTGAAATTTGGGAAGAGGCTTTGTGTTCTTGATATACCGGATCTAAAAAGGGAATTGTTGGATGCTGCTCAATGTTCCAATTTCTCTATACACCTTGGTAGCACCATGATTTAGAGGGATTTGAAGGAAAATTTTTTGTGGGACAACATAAAGAGGGTGACTAATAATTTTTGTGTTAAGTCGTATGGTGTTTCAACAATTTATATCTAGAAGTCAACAACCTTGAAGAGTTATGCAACCTCTTCCCATACATGATTGGAAATGGTATAATATTACAATGGACATTATCATGGGACTATCAAAGACTCCTAGAAGGAACGATGCAATATGGTTCATTATTGATCGTCTTTCCATGTCAACATATTTTCATTCTATAAGAAAATATTTACCACTTGAATATTTATAAAGACTATATATTAATGATGTTGTGAGACTTCATGGAGTACCCTTATTGATTGTTTCTGATCGTGTTCCATGTTTTATATCAAGGTTCTGGAAAAGTCTTCAGAAAGACCTAGATACTGAACATCATTTGAGCACTGCCTACCACCCCCAAACTGATGGAAAATCTGAACGAACTATTACAATGTTACAAGACATGTTGAGATCATTCTCACTTTACTTTAAACGTATTTGGGATCACTATTTACCTCAGGTAGAATTTTCATATATAAATATCTTCCATTCATGTATTCAGAAGGCACTATATGAAGCGTTATATGGAAAAAGATGACGCACACCAACCTGTTGGGATTATGCTGGTGAAATAAAAATCGTAGGCCCATAACTTGTGGAGGAAAAAATTGAAAATGTGAAGGTAATCCAAAACCACATTAAAGTATCTCAAAGTAGGAAGAAGAGCTATGCCAATAACCGAAGGAAGGATTTGGAATTTTTGGTAGCATACCATGTTTTCTTGAAGGTTTCTCCATGGAAGGGTGTTATATAATTTGATAAGAAGGGAAAATTAAGTCCCAGGTACATCAGACCATTCAAAATTCTATAATGAATTGGGGCTGTAGCTTACCATTTGGAAATGCCGCCAAGTCTCTCCAAAGTTCACGATGTATTCCACGTATCACTGTTGAGAAAATACATGTCTGACCCAATGCATGTACTCACCTATGAGGAATTAGAACTCAATCCCGATCTATCTTATTGTGAAGAGCCTGTCAATGTTATTGATACAAGATAACATGTCTTGAGAAACCGGACGACTCATCTGCAAAATGTTCTATGGAGAACCCATAAGATGGAAGAGGCAATGTGGGAACCTGAGGATCTTATGATAAAGAACCACCCAAATTATTTTATGTAGTAATACTCTAGAAATTTGGAGGAAAAATTTATTTGATGTAGGGTAAAATGTAACACCCCAAACCTCCACGGTACGCTTCTCTTTGAATAATAAAATAGCGTCTGTTGTACGCAACTTCGAGTTCTAACACACCACAACCAATCAAACTAGTCGTTATGAATAGTAATACCCACTTTTTAAAATTTTATAAATTTTATATTTTAAAATAGATTTCATTTTTGGATTCGTAATATCGAAATTAGCTTAAGGTGAATTTTTGGTATCTTTCTAAAAACGTTCAATGTTTGATGAAAAGTGAAAAACACTCGGTTATAGTTTAAAACCGAATTTTTATTTAAATAATAATTTATTTTATTTAAATTTATTTAAGGTCAAAATAGATACATAATACCTATATAAGTTCAATATAATTCATTGGAGTCAGTTTATAATAATTTTAGATATATAAAAATTTTATTGAACTTTTTACCGTCTTCTACCCAACTAATAAAGGCATTTGAAAATTTCCATAAAAAATAATTTTACCACTTCTGTGAGTAGAATTTTAAAAATCTTAGAGAAACGGATTATATTAGTAAACAAAATGTGGACTAATAATACGAAAATATTTTTTGGTGAATAGAAACTTTTTACGTTTATTTTCCACGGTGAAAAGTAAATATGGTAATTAGGGGTAAAAATGATATTCTTATTACCCTAACACATGTCCTAATTCTACTGGATAAGTTTAATTACACCAAAAATAACCTTAGGAATAAAATATGACCTTTTGGTCCATATGTATTAGATTAGGACAATTATTATTATTTTATTTAAAGAAGAGTTAAAATAGTTAAAATCAAAGTTTAATAACTAAAACATTTTTAATATAGGGTTAAACATAAGATAAATTGAATAATAAATATAAATTAGAAATAAAAAAATATTTACTACATAATAATATTTTATTTATATATTTTTTAGACATTAAATAATCTAATTTATTTATGACACAATGATGATGAAGTAATTACCTAATTTATGAAATATTAAAATAATTGATAATATAAATATCAAAATAAATATAATTTATGACATTTTATGAATTACACTAATTTTATAGGTTAATATGACATATTAGGGTTGGTTAGAAGAATTTTTTCTTTGTAATAATGTTGTTATGATTTTAGAAAAAAAACAAAACACCAAATAGTGTCAAAATTGACATAAAAGAATTTTTAAAACAATATTATATTATTAATTGATATTCTATTCCTAAAAAAATAATTTTCATCCAAAAGACTTATATAATTATAGGTGTATCATTAATGAACCATTTAGGGTTCTCCTAGAATTATATAGTAAGTTTATTAACCATATAATATAAAAATACACAGAGATATGGTAAATGTCAAACTATTTAACTAAGAGATAAATATAAAATATAAGGTTAATATAGTGACCCAAACATGTCTAAAACCTATTGGTTGAGTGTTTTGTGACCCATACCCGCTATAGAATTTAAATAATCCATTTTTGGGACATTATAAACCGAAAAATATTTTATTATAAAATAATATTTCTAGCTTTTCCTAATGTGCCCCTCACCCCACTTATAAAATGGCACTCCTCTTTCTCTCTAATTCAAACCTTCAAAGCCATTTGACTCAGCCAAAACCTGACCAAATACCCTCTAAACTGTACTTACTTCATCATAGAGGCCTTATTTTGGTCATAAAGCCAACCTATGGAGCCCTTTTTATCAAATCAAAAAGAAGAACTCAAAGAAGAGGTAAATATTTCATCACCTCACTCAAGTTCCTTTCTTCCTCCACATCCTCTTTATTTGTTGTGTCCATTCTAAAAGAATAACTCCAGTATATTATATATACTGTGATGTTATTATATATATGGTACAACCATATTCATTATTTTATCCATCCTTTGAATGACATGTCACCATACGTGCGTAAGTACGGCTTACCGTATCTACGTCATGGTGTTATTGTCATTCAATAAATTTTTATTTGGGTGGATATAATAACAATGTGTAATAGATTTAAATAATAATTATTACATGATAATGATTATGTATATATGATATACCTTCCAATTATATATTATTTTAATATCAAAAGAATGATAATTTCGCTCATGCGTACGTACAGATTACCGTCACCACGAACGCGATTTGATTCATTCCCCATCGTATCCATTCAAGAGTAATTTTCAATTGATTTTTAAAAATATTGTTTAAAGAATTGATATCATTCTTGGTATAGATAAGATACATCCCATCCATAACATATATGACTCACATAATAAATAATATAAATGAAAACGAATCCGCTAACACCCGAAACGAAGATAAAACTAAGATATTATTAACAAATAAAGGATAAAAGATCATATATGACATCATATTAATGTATATGAGTATTGTATAATTTAATAACAATTATTTCACCATTATACTGGAGGTTAACTAACCATCGACCAAGGAAAAATACAAATTAAGGTTTAATTCCACAATCTCTTTATTATCCGAGGTTGTTTTTACATAAGTATCTATTAGGACCTCTTTATCATCCACATCCATGTTTCTTAAAAATGTATTTAAAACCCTTTTTACAATTTACTAGAAAATGGGGTCAAGTCATTTATACAGTTATTTGACCTTATATGTATTGAAGGGAATATTTCCGTCATTTTCTAAACAAGGTACTTTATGACCTTTTCGACAAAATTAACGTAAGAATGTTTTTTTAATTTATATGGCGGGTGTGGCTATTTTCCGCCATTATAACATCGTCGAAGCTTACAATATAAGCTTATAAGAATATTTTAAAAAATAAATTTTTTTCCCTATAATTATGTGTCTCATAAATGATTTCAAAATATATTGATATAGTTCTATAAAAAAGGTTTTTATTTCATCTATGTCATCATCCTTTGATGTATTTAAAGTTGATTTATTTTGATACAAAACATCCATACTGTATTGAAGGTTTTTTTTATATGTTTGACTATGGATGTGCTATTTTTATACCATTAATAGTTTATGGTTAATGTATTGACATTTCATATGCTAGTTTTAATATGAATGCTTATGTAATATTTCAACCTTTTTATATGAGGAATGTATTGGACTTAGTAAGTGACGGGTGGAGCCCACTATAGCTCCTTGATGCATCGGTAGGTCTCATGAGACAACTAGACATGGAATTGGCCGAGGCCTTTCCCATTTTGATATATGGTTTTGGATGAGGCCTTAATCATTTTTAGACGTTTTGGCCGAGGCCTTGACAAAATGTGTTAGAATGTCCAGCATTATACATTCCCTCATTATGAAAATAATATTGATGGTTCATGTGGTCGTTAGACTAGTAGAATATCCATTATTATCTTTTATTATGTAATTATTTACTCAGATCAGATTTCTCCCATAAAAGTATTCATGTTTATTATTGGTAAAGGCATGTGGTTTCAATTATTCACCATGCTTAATATTTATGTAATCTTCTTCTTTATTTCTAACCCTTACTGAGCGTTTGAGATCTCCCCTTATGTTTCATTTTTCCCAAATTTGAAGAAGTTAGTTATGAGTGAGTTGGAGGCATAATCTATGAGGATTGGATGTTTCTAATGGAATAAATTTGTTATGTATTTTTTCAAGTTGTAAAGTAGAACTTATGTATGAATCTTGTTTCCAATATTACTAATTTGATCGGTCTTTAGAAGCATGATTTCCTTGTGATCATGCCAATGTTATGTAATAATGCACCGACTCTGGGTAACTACTGTCGGGGCGTTACATCACCCCACAATGATTTTGGGTTTTGTGGTCATTAGAATTCTCATGTCTATTTTCTCTATCAATCCATGTTATTCTATGATAATTATGTTCTCCCCAATGTATATTCGTTACATCATGTATGTTTTATCCTTATTTGGGAACCATGTTATGACTTATTTCAGGTAAACTATATGTTTTCTACTTCCACTTTTAAAAGGATGCTTTTTCCCATTATATAATGTGGTTTTTCAAAATATCAATTTTAAAATATTGAACCATCAATTATCAAGATAAAAAATTATATGGTTCAATTTATTTAAGTGAGACAGACTGTGACACCCAAATATTTTAGAATATTACTCTCTTTAAATAAAATTTATGAGTTTGATAGCAATGTAGACACACAACACTGAGATTAAAAATAATTATGATATATTATAACAAAGTCATTAAATTTAAGGGAATGAATATAATTAAAAAAATGAAAAATTAATATAAAATTATTTTAATTATTTCAAATGTACTTGAAAATTTATAATATATAAGTACTCAATTTTTAGTAAATCTATTTTATGCTTCAAAAAAAAATATTTTTTCTAGAAAAAATGTTTTTATAGAAATATTTTATTGAATATTACACAAAATTTTTACCACCCTTTTAAATTTACTTCATGAAATGGATATCATTTTTTTATTCATAATTTTCTATTTCTATTTTAGTGAATATTTTTGATTTTTCATAAATAGTTTCTTTCTAGGTTAATAAAAAATAATTCTAATTATTATAAAAATGTCATTTATTTATTAAATTATTTTATTAAAATTTCCCATAACATTTATAATTTTATCTTTTAGTAAAATTATATTCCTTTAATTTTATATATTTTAATTAATTATATAGGAATCAATATTTTACATGATTTTGGAAAAAGTTCTGTTTTTGAGCTTTAAAAACATTTTTTTAAACTATTTTATGTGAGAAATGACTTTTTTATCTTAATTAATTACATGTCGAAAAATTATTTAATTATATTAATCAATTTAATATATTAAATATTCAATAAAATTATTTTTCATTCATTTAGACATTTTTACTATGTGTGGAAAAAATAATTAATTGTGTATTATACATAAAACTAATTTTAAAAAAAACAATTTTTTTTGTATCTATCACTTATTTTTTAATACACTTATAGAAAACATAGAATTTAAATATTTAAAAATGGATTAAATATTTGGAATAATGACAATCAAATCTTATAAATAGGTCTCATTCATTTTTAGTCAATAAAAATAGAAACCTTGGTACATATTTGTCACCTTAGAAAGGGTAAACTAGGTAAAAAAGGATAAATATTTGAGGTAATGATCTATAATATTATTAATTTTCATATTGGATGAGTGAATTCCATAAATTATCCTCCATGATTTAAAATTATGGAAACATTCCATTGTATTGTAATAAGAAAATGATAAATGAAAAATGTCATTCTCTTGACAATAATATCACTAATAGTTTTTCAAAAGGATAAAACTAGGTTATGCTCAGATACAAATGATTTTTTGAAATATGAATCATTTTTTTATCTAGGTAATTTATTTTTAAATTTTTTTAGTATTGTAATAACTAACTTAAATTATTATGCACCACCAGAACAGTATTTGTTCAGTTAATATAAAGAAATGATTTTAAAAATATTAAAATTAATACAATTTTGTTGAATTTATTCCCCATAAAATTTTCATATTTATGAAATAATTTTTAGTATTTAAATTTTTTTATTTAAATTACATTTCGATCATGTTTTCTATAATGTAAAACTATAGGAATTGTTAAAAAAATGAATTTAATGGTACCTTATGTTAAAAATATGTTATTAAATAAAAAAAATACATAAAAGTATCATACATAGAAAAAATAATTTTATATGATCTATAATGCAAACCATTACCCACTTAGGGTTCACTTATCCTTTCATGATAACACTCTATACCCTTAATGTGTAAAAAACATTGATATCGTGATAATTTTCAAATGGGATAACATGCATTCAAACTATGAGATAAGGGTTAAAAACTTATAAAATTCCCATAAAATTATTTTATAATATTTTTAAAATTATCCTTACAATATTTTTATTTGTATATTTTCACCACCTTAATTTGAAAATTAATTTATGTATATTTATTACTTTAGATAATTCATAGGGTTCTCTCCCCTCGTTAACAAAAGAGAACCCCCATTCCCCCCTTATCCACAAATTTTGATCCTTATAGATCATCCAACAGCTAACAAAATACCTTCCTATAACTATTCCCCACATCATAATACTTCTCTTTTTTTCCAATTGACTATCCTTTCGAGGCTTAAGTTTTATGCCAAAATACGTTTCTGAATGAATAGTTATAACTACAAACCATGTTCTTTATTATTTATTTTCTTTTATATCTCTTCAAAATAAATTTTATAAATTATAAAATAATTAATTAAATATAGAAAATATATTATTATTATTATTATTATGAAGCAACCATTATAAACCTCATTTTCATCCAATGGGAAAAGAGATAATCACTCGTGTGTATGTGTGGACTACCACCTCAATGAAATGATGTATTTTTTCCTAATCCATTCACATTAATGTTATAATTATGAATACACTAAATATATGTAAAATTTATGATATTATTAGGTTTTTAAAAAGTTTATTTATTATTTATATTTCATGTGTTTAATCCATTAAAATTTTGAAACGTCACTTATGCATTTGTGTAGGCTATCTTCTGCATGTAATGATGTAGTTAATTTCTTATAAATAATTTATATGAATAATTTTTAAATATTAAATAATTATTTCATATGATAATAACATCTTAATTATAATTTTATATATTATGGAACCATTATCAAAGTAAAATGGTTTGAACCACTACAACAAAATATGCATTAAAAACAAAGCTATTTACAACCAAAATAATGATTTTAATATATTATTCTTAAAAAAATTGTATAATGTATTATAAGTAAATGATATTTGGTTCTATATATATGATTATGGTTAAATAATATATTTATAATAATTCTATAATTATTATATAGGTGGTTCGAACATGAACGATGTAATATAGGAATCCAATTAAGTGATTAATTTATCACTTTTATTTATAAAAGGTATATGAAATATTTATCCCTTGTTTCATTTCTAATGTCACACCCTGGCCCACATACCTAAATTATTTTTTATTTTTTAATTATATTTATCATTTTTTTATTTTTGGGAACGGTCGTGTTTTAAATTTTGTTTTTAGGGATTTCAACAGGGGTGCATGATTGGCATAAGATTAGTAGAAACTATGTGCAAACAATAATGGTGGGTCTATATTTTTTAGCATAGATGACCACATATATAGTGTAAAGTTACTATAACCATATAACCTTCACATGCATTGCGTCTAAAATCCTAGAGTTGGATTCATATTTGGTGTGTGGTTTTTTCATATTTGTGGGCAAAACATGTGAGCTGTAAAAAATGTTTTAATATTATTATTATTATTATTAGTACTATTATTATTATTAAATAAACTATAAGGTTATATTATTATCTCCCTACACTATTCTATTACCACAAAACCATATCCCCTCCCTCTCTTGATGATGGGAACACCCCCGCATCCTCTCTCTGATTTCATCCATTTCACCTTCTATTTTTCAGTACAATCATTTATGGTAAGCATTCCTCCTTCTCTTCTCTCGTTATCTACCATATTCTTTATGTAATTTTTATTTTTATATTGAGTTTACATTACCCATACATACGATAACCTCATTTTTGGAATTTTATTTGTTGATTCTTGGTTCTTATCATTCATTAGAATAGAATAAGGCCATCTTTAGCCAATTCTATTGAATGGAGTGGGTTCTATTTTAGTTTCGAGTAAAGTTCCATCCATTTTTCAACATTGGTTAACTTAGTTTTAATGTCATTGTGATTTCTAATTTTATACTATTTTCCTTGTATAACCTATAATTTCTAATTGTATATTTGAAATTATATTCATGAAGGTGACTAACACACATATACATTTGTAAGGCATATATATTTACATATATATTTATACCCATATTATACATATTCTTTAATGGTTATTGTAATATCTATATTTAAAATATAAGTATTTATATATATTTGTGTTTTTTTAATAGGTCCATATGTTTGGGAGTGAAAAAGTAAGGTCTCTTTTTCTTCTATAGACCTCCTTAGGGTGGATTCAAATTTTAATCAACAAAAATAAAATATTATGAGGTAGTTTCCCTATGTCTGAGCCATTATTTTCAATTCTATGATTTCATTTCAAATTTAAGAGTGTTTTTTAAAATTATTTGGTTTATATATTCTATGAAAATGTGGTTTTGGAACTTTTAAATTAAATATCATTTGTTTACATAATTTAACATGGATTCAAACAAGAATTCATAACTTTAAAATATGTTTCAAACTATGTTTTACAATGAAAAATATTTTCCATAAGATCGTAAGGATTGATTGACACATTGACTTATTTTATAAAACAATATACCCCTATTAAGGAAGATACCATTATTGGGAAATGTGGTGTGTGTGATAAATGTGTGATTTTGGATATGTCTTGGAAAATATGACTATGTTTTTTTTGTAACTCAAAAAGGGGTTATGCTTAAGAAGAAAGATCGAAGGTGTGCTGGTGTATTTTTTTTTAAAATTTATGATATGTAATTAAATGTTATTTTAATAAAACATACCTCTATTTAGGATAAGAACATAGTAATTTTGGGTATCTTGGTGGGTAGTCTATGAAAAGTACACTATCCATGACCCTCCTCACATATCAGGATAATAATACAACACTAATAAAACTATAATGATAAAATTGGTTTTTTTGAGTAGGATACAGACCTATGTGTCCAATATCATTTAATGGGATTATGAGGATCCTAGGTTCCCCCTAACCTATATACAGAGATATTACCCATGGTTCTTGATCTCATGAATCATAATTTACATTTAATCTATCTTCTACATTTTCTATAATTTCGTTATGATTTAAATTCCCCATTTTTCTTCAATAATGAAACATCTATTTTAGCACTGAAAATTTCAACATATGTAATTTTATGAATGTAATTCTATTCTGAGAAAAGTTTTATTAATATAATATAAATTAGTTTTTCTTAAAATGGAAACATGCTTCTTATTTTACTTAAAAGTGTAGATGACCATACTTTTATATGTATTATTTGAAAATTATAAAGATTTGGATTATCTTTATATATAATGTATATGGATTTATTTTTTAGGGATTGGTTACTATGTTTTTATACTCACACATATACCTCAATCTTTGTATTTATATTCTCATAAGGCTTTAAACATGGCCTCTGTCACCATGGGGTGAAATTGTTTTAGTGGATTACGGAGAACCACAAGGATGTGTGGAGGTATGTCTAGTATTTACATTTATTAGTTTAGTTTATGACTTTATGTCTAATACTATTTTTAGTTTGTATTTTTCTATTATAATTATCATTTTCTTATTTTATAAATCATTAGTAATTGACATTTCTTTGATTTCTGACACAAGTTTCCATCCTGATAGGATTAGATATTCCTATTGGGACTTGTCATAAGTCAACTCTGGTGACTGGTTTGGGCTTAATATAGGTTGGTTCATAAAAAACTATCATATAAGTATAAAACATGTTATTTTGGGATATCTAGAAATTCAAATATATGATTTTCTGAATTCAAGTGGATGTTCATTTGTAGGTTATTTATCACCTCCTACCGATAGAGATTTTTGAATTGAATGGGTGCTCAAGGTTGTTTTACCTCCAAATCCAATCATGTTTTCAAATTTTTTGATGACTGGGTAATTTTTTAGCATTTTTGGTTGGTCATTATGATTTCTTGGTTGTTATGGGATAGATTTATAGATTTCATAGTTGTTTTTCATGGTTATTAAAACAATAAACATACCATACAACAACCTTTTATGAACTCTTATGTTCTCTCCCAAATAGAACATGTCCATCAAAATCATGTGGCCAATCCATGTGTAGTGAATAATCCTTTGATGTTTTATTATATTTTGATCTGATCAGTGAGTTTTTTATCCTTTTTATTTGAAGTGGTTTGGGTTGGATATGGTGTTTTCACCTGAGGTTTTAAATTTGTAAATGGTACTTTGGAATTGGACATTGAAAATAAAAACATTGGATTCTTTGATGAAGAAGTGGGTTGATTTTAAAATGGATAGTTTTTTAGGAATTGTTTTCAGGACTATGAAAAGTGTAACAAAAATTATGTCAAAAATAGATTTGGAAAATTTCATTAGATTTGGAAAAAATTATTGGGAATTATGGAATGGAATTTAATTACAAATTTAAAAATTTGTAGCCTAAACAATTAGAGTTATCTTTGAAAATTAGTCGGGATCATCATAACTCGATTAGATGTTTTGTTTCAGGAATGGAGAAAATTATTTTTAATTGACCCTAGGTAATCTTTTGAATGATAGAAAATATGTATGTACGCATGTAAAAAATTGATATTTCTTGTTACGTGTGGAGGTTTTATTGAAATGGAAGGGATGTATATGTATGTGATGCTTTATGGAATACCTATGGTTGGTGTTTTATTTTCATAGCCTGTTTTTTTAATGGTTTTTAGTGTAATGGTATTTAATGTTTAAAAAAAAAGTAATCAGTTGTGTTGTATATTTTTGGAGTCTTTCTAAAAGGTATTTTGGTTTTTACAAATATGAAATTCAGTTGGAATGGTTTTTTGTTTTGTGTTTTATTTTTTGTTATAGATATCGAATTTTTTTTGTTATGTGATTTTATTCATTTCTATTTTTCTTGATATTAATGTATTCCCTAAAAGAGTATTAGTAAAAGGATATTATGGTAGGAATCAATGGTAAATTAATATTATTTTCTAAGTGAGGGTCCATTTTAGAAACTATTTTTGGTAATTATTTAGTTGGTTTACTTGTCAAAATTGATGTGGTTGGAGTCTATATAGAAACTATAATTATGTTTTACTCTATATAATACAATTGATGTATCAAATAAAACTCTGAAATGGGATATGGAGTCTGATCCTCTCCTAATATTGGATCATATGTGGTATTGTTTGGGTGTTCATCGTGCTTTTTCAGTTGATAAAGAGGATAATACTTCATTCATATTTATCTTACAAAATACTGTTTTATTTATGATGGATGCTTGGGTCACTTGATGGGGGTTATGTATGTCACACTACCAAAAGAGGTTGTTTAAGTTGATGATTTTTATCACCTGAATGTTGGGATGAGAATTATTTAATACATTAGTGCTCTAACCCCCAGAATCCGAGTGAATCTTTAAATTCATTAATAGAGCTACACCATACGATTTATTTTGAGCCAATTTTTTTTTCTAATGATACAGAAGAATCCATTGAGTTTTCCCTTCATTGATTGTCTATTTTTGGGACCCCCATTTTTATGGTTTTATTGGAACAATTTATTTGGATATCTCTATGGTCATTCCCTATTAATGGTCACTTTAAGATTGTTATATTTCATTTGGAGTGATTCTAGTTTCAGGTGGATCTTATTTAGTGATTATTAAACCTAGGAAATTATGAATCATGATATAGTTTGATGCCCAGTTTTAGTTTCCTTGGTAGGATACAATTTATGTTGAATGAAATCAAATCTTGAATTCCTCCAAGTGAAATCACCTTGTTATTTATTTCTATTACATTAGGGAGACCCACTATGGGACCTATTGATGTCTTCTCTTAAACAGTTGGACTGTAATTCAAGAATTTGAAAGATCAAAAAAATGTTAAATGTTTTTTATGGATTTATGAGTTTTTCAGACATGGAAATTCAGTTTTTTATTGATGTATTAATATGGTGGGGATACCACCATAGGATCATATCATGGAAAAATAGGTTTTTAAGGAATTCATTATGGAAAAATTCTTTATTACAACCGCAACCAACTATGATCATAGTGAAAGTTAGATATCTTGGGTAATGGGTCATTTGAAATATGATCATGGATATCACCTAACAACCCCTGATGGGTTCCATTGGTGATTTTTATGTTAGGGGTTACGGTGTTCCATTTTTTTAGTTTGTGTTTGGATATGATAAATCCTAGTTGTTTATTCATTTGTTTTTTTTTCGTGTATTTTTATGTGCATAGTTGTTTATTTATAGATAAATAAGGTTGTTTTAGGATATAATTTCTACCTTATAAGGCTATTGTACTTTTCTCAATGGAATATGAGTTTTTTATTCATAATATTTCGGTTGTTTAGGTTTCTCTTTAGGTGTTGGCTTGTCATGTCTCAATTAGTCATCTATTTTGGGACATTCTGGGGGTATAATGCATCATGGTGGGGATAATATTTATACCCCAATACAAAATTTTTAATTATATTAAATTATTTCGTTATATATACACTAATTTTTTTAGTTTCAATTCAGACCATGTTTTAAATTTTAATTTCTGGGTTTTTCAATAGGTCACACGGTTTTTGAACTGTTAGTATAAATCCAATGAAAAACATGTGTGTTAATCTATAGTTTTTAGTAGATCTGATGAAATGTAAGTTTCATGACTTTAGTATGTGTGCTACCTAGCTATGTGGGGTGACTTTAATCCTAGAGCTGGAATCCTGATAGGCACAGGGATTTGCCAGACATGTGGTCAAATCGTGAGACCTGAAAAAAAAATGTTATATTATTTTTATATCATTATAATTATAATAGTTAATATTTTAAACCCTATCTAAGGGTTATTTATTACTCCTTGTACACTATTCCACATATGCGCACCCCCCCCCCAACCCCTTGAAAAAAATATACATCCCCTCCACTCCCTTCTATTTAGGTTGTGTCACCTCTCATTTCGTGGTGTGGTTGTTACTAGTAAGCATTACTCTTCCTCTTTTCTCTTCCTCTTCCATCTTATTCATGTTTTCATCCAACTAAAAATGATTTAATTGACCCATAAAAATCCTATCCCATTTTTGTGTGCTCTATTTTTTTAATTTTTGGTTCTTCAGGTTCATAGGGATCCTTTACGGTTGGTTTTAGCCACCACCATTAAAGGCAGTTAGTTCACCATTGGTGTCAGTTAAGGCTTCTTCCACAATACATATTTTATTGTTTTTTATTTGTGTTTTATCTGTATTTTTCTAGTATTCCTTGGAACACATTGGGCTATATTTTTAATTATATCCATGAATGAGACTAACACACATATGCATTAGTTTGTAATGTATATATATTCCCACATTGTATACATTCCTTCATGTCAAGGGGGATTTATAAAATGTATCTAGTGTTATTTATATATATATTTGTAAAGGTGAATATATGTGTAAGTGAAAAGGACTATATTTTTTCATCTAAGGTCCCCTTTATGGTGTATTCTAATTTTTATCTTCAAAAGAATCATGTTTTATGGTTGGTTCCCTATGTCCAATCCTTTAGTTTCATTCCTTGATTTATTTTTTCCTTTTAAAAAAATGATTTTATTATTTTTTGGTATATATATACAATGAATAATGGTTTTAAAATCATGAAAATGGTTTTTCATTCATTTGAAAATATTTCCTTTTATTATGAAATGAATTATTCCTATCATGATATATTTCTAACAATGTTTCGATATTAAATGTGTTTTCATAAAATTTTGTGTCCTAGTTTTCACATTGAATTGTTTTATAAAAATGAAAAACCACCCTTTAGAAATACACATTGATTTGAAAATTTATTGTGTGCTTTTTTGTGATAAATATTTTTTTTTGATGTGTTGAGTAATAAAATTGTTCCTAGTGTTTGTGACTCAAAAAGGGGATTCTCTTAAGGATGGGGGAATAAAGTTGTGAAAGTGGATTATATTATTTAAATTCTATGATATGTATTTACGTTAATATTTAAAATAACTCACAAAAATTTTGTAATGAAAAATGGGAATCCTTGGTATATTGGTGGGTATATTTGGACATCTATGATACACAGTACCCACCTTTCTATCTAAATAAAGATACAACTCTATCAGACTATGATGAGGTGGATTATTGACCCGAGTAGAAGATAGACCTTCAAATCTATTGTCGATCATAGAGATAAAAAGGATCATATATCCCCACTAGCCTAGATATATGGTTATCCAATGGTGCATTCTCCTATGATACCTATATTACATGTATGCTAGCTTCATCTACTTTTCTAATTTCTTTATGATGTAATGCCTTCATTTTTCCTTCATACTGAGGCAACAATTTTAGAAGTAGTTCTTCTTTTTTGGGAAATTATTTAAAGAATTTTCATTCTTTGTAAAAATATTTTTAAAATATAATATAAATTATTTTTTCATAAAATAGTTTCTTGTTACTTGTTTTCGTTAAAAAAGTACAAAACCTTAGTTTTATATATAATATTCACAAATTATAATGATATGGATTCACTTTAAATGCTAGAAAAATGGAGTAGTTTATTCATGTAAAAGTACTGAGTTTTAATAATCATTTATATACCTCTATCATTTTTTAGCTTATGGTGCATCTTTCACGAAGTCCTCAATCACTATATATGAACATTTGTTTTTGGATGATTGTTATTCATGAGGTGACATATAGATATGTCTGGTGTTTATGATTATTAGTTTAGTTACCCATTTATTTTCCACTTAAAATTTTCTATTCTCATATTATATTTTTGTTTTTTTAATTTTATATGGACTAAATCATTCCCAATTGAATTATTATTCATGTGCAACACTGGTTACAAGTCGTGGAGGATCATGAACACTTCTCAGTCCTTATTACAGGCTGAGCCAATTGACCTGTTCAGGATTGAATCAGGTTTTTTTGGTAATATGTGTATTGTATATACTTCCTAAGAATGTATTTTATGATTATTATCATGAAAATTATAGGTATTTACAAAACCATATCATTCAATATCATTTATGAGGTTTTTATTTATAGATTTTCAAATTGGTATGTGTTCTTCATCTCAATAATCATTCATTTATACTTGATTGATGTTATGAATGTAGTTATGATTTTCATATGTATATAAACTACTATAGATATGATATATCAAGAATATCATTATATTAGTTATATTAAAATTTCCATTCTTTATTATTTCATTCATGGGTGTTGATTTAAAACTTACTAAAGAAAGTAGGAATTTATGTTTTATCCTAATTTAATCAGATTCATTATGCTAGAATTTCCATTATAAAAAATATATAATATTAATTTGATAAAAACATAAAAAAAATTTGTACTCCAGTTATTTGAGTAATTTTTATTTTCTAGTATCATTTTTCTCTCTTCAGATCCCAAAATTTTTCGGAATATCTATTTAACAGCGTCAAATTGTATTTCTCCAACTTCGATCAGAAAACATTTTTCTTCCATATAATTGTTTTATTAAATGTTTCCAAGAGTGGTTTGACTATTATTCATTTATTTTTTAACATTTAATTTTTTCATTTTTAGTTTTTTTAAATAATAATATTCTCATCATATTCTAAATGAGATACATTATTCCATATGTGTGAACATAATATTTGTTTTATTTCTTTTTAACTAAATAAAGTTTTCCACCATCATGACTGCTCAATTATTTGAAGCATCATTTACAATTTTAAATAGTTATTTTAAAATAAAATTATTTTCTTATTGTTTTTTAAAATATATATACTTTTATATAAATGATTGTAGAATTAAAATGGTATTTTCCCATGAAATATTCAAATGGTCTATTAAAGTAGTTTTTTCATCTAAAATAAATTCTATTGATGTTAATTATTATTTTTTGGGAATATAATCCAGTGATATTGTCCTTATTTTTTATTTTTAATGTTTGTAATATGATGAAGAGATGTTTATTAGACCTATTTATTTTCTATGGGTTATTCTATAATGAATTGATAATATCTTTATCAAACCCATTTCTATCCCATAGTTTATGATGTCCTGAAGTGATGAATGTTTAATGATAATATGGAATATATGTGTATGAATTTCATTATGTAAAAGGTGGGTTCATTATCACTCTAATTCATTGAGTAAACCCTAGTATCCAATGAGATACTTGTAGGAAATGAGTTGATGTGATCGATCCAATATGGAAAACCGGTATGAATACATGACCCACTTTGATATGATAAGTAGATGGTGATGCCTTATCCTATATGATATAGGAAATAGTTTTGTATGCTGGATATTTATGATATGAAGGACTCAGTATTCAACCTTGACAAATGATATTATTTTTATACCTATCATGGTGTCAACTCATATGGAATGTTTTTATGATTATCATTTCAACCCAAGTTCATGGTTTATTTATGTTTATTCATAAATCATATAATTCATCTATTTTAAAATGATAATTTTTATACCATTAATTATGTTTATGATATATGATAGACTGGTTAATAACGTAGTAAGGTATCATCATGATCCCATACTCTTATTCGTATCTTATGGAATCTTGTGATCACTAATTTATATCTCTTATTTTTACCCTTACCAAGAATCTAAGATCACTCATTATTATTTTCTAGTTTTCCCCGGGTAATGAATAAGGGTATTAAGAATGATAAATCTAAGAAGGGTTCTTGTTATACTAGAATACGTGTGAGGTGGTGACATTTTTTTATTAAGTGGTTGTTTATGTATTAATGTTTCCAAAGAAACAAAATCATTTTAGTTAAGGAGTGTATCATAATTATTTTTAATTGATATCCATTTAATAAGATTTAAATTTCTATATAGTTGAATCATGGTTGGTTATGAAAAAAATACACTTATTTTGTATTGATGTTGAGGTGGATCACACACAAAGGACAGTGAGTCAGGGAGATGAGGATGAGGTGCATTAGGAACATATATTATTGAGTTGAAGAGTATATATAGGTTATGGGAAGACATGGGATACATCCCTTAAAAATTATAATATTGGTGAATTATAAGGGACCCTATAATGGACATAGACTGTGTTTTGGATTTGCAGAAAAAAGTAGTAGAATTTAATTTCATACTTTTATACACATTATAATTGTATCATATAGGTATCCAAATTATTTTTTCCCATGTTAAAACAATTTTGGGGGGATTATTAGTCTACAAAAATAAAAAACAATTGAAAATTACTTAGAAGTAGTTTCATTACTATCATGGTATGATATTGAATCATAAGCTAATAAAGGGACACATAAAAGAAATATTAATTAAATAAATATAAATATGGGTTATTTCATTATTCAATCTTACATAATGGTTTTTTAGGGTTTCATAGTTATGGACTTTTTTTAATAAATATGGTAAGATGTTAGGAAAGTGGATATCGGATCATTATTTATGTAACAACCTGAGATTTTATGAGATAAATTATTTTTTTATGTATTCTGTTGTACATTAAACCAATATTAGCATGAGTTATAAGAAACATTGTATTAGATTTCAGTATATAAAAAATTATTCTTGGCTTGTGTTACACGCAAGAGAGACCTTACTTGATAGCTTGTATAGTACACGATACAGAGTTTCACTAAAAAATGATATATTATAAAAATATTGCAAGTTTACACGATATAAACTTTCCATTATGAATATTATTAACCACATTATTAATTTATATAACATTATCATTCATCTTATATATTTTCAAGACATGATATAAGAACCAATTTAATTTTTCAGACAAAAGATGTATTTTTCAAATAATACAGTTTGGTCTCCTTTGAATGTAGCACCAATTTTAAATCTTGTTTTTAATACTTTAATATATTATATTTTAAAAAATAAACTTTTTCTTCAGAAAAGGGACATAATAATTTAATTATTTTTACATTTTGGTATTTTTCTAATAAAATTCATATTTTAATGAATGGTGAAAAATATTGTATTTTAATTCAAAACATCCTTTTCATCAAATTAGATTATCTTTTTAATGTTTTTAAAGTTTAATTGGATTATTTTTTATCATTTAATCCTATTTTTTTATTGTATGTTTGTTTACATTTAAATTGGATATAAACACCTGACAATCGTTTGATAAGATTATACTTCTTAAAAACCAGTTTTTTGTTTTTTGAAAATGAGAATTAATTTTAATTTAATTTTATACCTATATTGTATTTTTAAATATGAAAAATGGATTCCATATTTTTAATTAGTGGGTCCAAATTATGTTAATAGGTTACTTTTATTTTTTTTATAATATGAATAGTAACTACGATAATTTTTATTTAAAGCGGTTAAAGGCAAATCAGGTAAATTAGTGAAAAAATAATACGATGAGGAGTATAAAATGATCCTCAAACATAAAAATACAATTTGATGAATATAATTAAGCCCTTAACATACTAGGTTCTATGAATATTCATTCAATATACAAATGACAATTGAAACGACATAGATATTAATAAAACTAATGAAAGTTACAAAATGTCAAACTCATATTTCTTATTAGTATAATAATGTTATTAAAGGGATAACCATGTGATATATTAAGAAATTAATTGAAAATTGAAATATAAAATAATTAACTACATCATGGTAATTTATTTTTGATTTAAAGAAAATTTATTATTACCTTAAAGTCTTATAGTTTGCTGATGTAAAAATTAATTAATTGATGCGAAATCTATAAAATAATTTTTATTTAAATAATAATAACAATAAAATTACCAATAACATGACCAAATCATATTATTAGAGTATATAATTACCAAAATCATCCATGTTCTGGGTAAGTGACCATTTGGAACTTTACTAGTGATATTATGACATTAATTTTATTTTATTTAAGTTATTTAAATGTTGTCACATTCATACTTTAATATGTATATCATTTTTAATGGTAAATTTTTCAGAAGATAATTTACACTACAAATTAAATATGAAATTAGGTAAATTTATTTTCATATTAGTATTTTATTTCAATTTTTTATTCTACAACTACGTATATTAAATAATTACACAATATTGTTTTGCTAATTATTTTAATAATGGAAACATCAAATAAATGTCATTAAAAATATTAAAATAAATATAATTTGGGAAAATTAATTTTTCAAATGCTTTTTATAGATTAAATTCACCCATTATGTATATAATAACAAATAAATTCTAGGATAACACTGTATCTACTTATTTCTAAAAATCGATGAAATGAATAGTGTCAGAATTGACACAAAGGATATTTTGTTAAAATGATGTTTTATAAAAAAATTTGTAAATCATAAAACAATTTTAAAAATGAATAATAATTATTATATATTCCATAATGTTATAAATTGCTCATTTATGTTACATTTTAAATCAAATAATAAAATATTCCATGCTTTTATATTGGAACATTAGTTATCTTAATTAAAATTATATAGAATAAATTATTGTGAATTAAAATGATAATGTTTAAATTGACATCAAAACTCTACTAAATTTTATGGGTTAATGAGATTTCAATATTAATCCATCTTATATTCTAATATATATCTTTTTGTAATTATTTTGATATATTTTAAAATTATTATAAATTAATAGTTTCAGAGATTCCAAAAGTGTCCCTCACCACAATTATAAAAGGTCACATCCTCCCTCATTTCTCTAAAACTCAATAATCCTTAATGTTATTCTATACCCATAAAATTTATCTTTTAAACCTTATTGGTTACATTCTAATGGATATGGTATTATCAAAATATATACTCTGCTACAATCAAGTGGGGATCTAAAGGGAACACGTCAAAGAAGAGGTAATCTCCTCTACTGATTTATTCAATATTTTTTTCCTCTTATGATTCCAAATAATTAGTTATTAAATTATAACGTAGTAAATAATGTATAATTTATATAATTATATGTTATTATAATTATAAAACAATTATATTCCACCTTCTATCCAGTTTAGGAAAAATGAAATCACCACGCGTGCGTACGTCCGGCTTGCCGTCTCCACGTTGTGGTGTACTATGTTTTTCACCAACACCTTATTTGGATGGGTATAATAATGGTATTGAAAAATATATATGATTATTATAACATGATATTTATTCTTAAATTTTTACACCATCAAATTCAAAACTTGTTAACAACTATTCGAATGATATCGTCGCTCGTGTATACGTACAATCTACCTTTTCCACGCTGTAATGTTATTCATTATACATGATTTTCATTAAATAATGATTATATAAGTGTAAAGAATTAATAAATATTGTATATATTATGTTAATATCATTTTATAATGATATAAATATGACCTAATAAAGATAAATGGAACTTATTCGATAAAACATGCATAAAAACATAAAGTAGTTAACAGTCGAATAATGAGTAAAAATGAAATGTTACTAAAAAATGATGATAATATGATCATATATGATTTCATAAAAATTATTAATTCTTATTAAAAAACTAAATAACATTAATTAAATCATTATACTGGATTTTAGGATATATATGAAGCATATCAGACCTATGTTAATGGATTATGTTGTCTCACTTTTATTTCTGTGGGACATATGCTTCATAAACCATCTAATTATTTTGTGTGGTGTTAATGTTACCCCTGAATGTTTTTATTATTATTATGTAAAGACCCGTAAAATTCAAGGGAAATTTTTTTCTTAATTTTCTTTAGAATTTTACAAGAGCGCGGTTTCAGACGGCACCTGATTCTGAGGCCCGGAGTGCCCGGAATTATTTTCCGAAGTTTGGCTCGGGTACGTTCAGTGAACGAACGAGCGGGATTTCCTAACTTTTGATCCGGTGCTCGGAATTGAAATCCGAAGGCACCGATGAACTCGCAGCGCCGATATTCGCTTAAAGAGACCTTTTCGGGAGTTGCGTTTGTTGCGGGTTGAAAGTTAATTTTAGGGGTTTTTAGTTTGAGTTAAATAAAATTTGTTTAGAACAAATTTTATTATAACTAGTTAAAACCTATCAAAGGAGGTTGGAAGTGGGACCCACACCCACTTAACCTCCCTTGGGAAGATTAAGTGTGGTGGGGCCCACACGAACCCCTAATATTTTCAAATTCTCTCAACATACTTAACCCCTAATTAATTGACTTAAGTTACTTAATTAATTTTGGGAGTTAAGCCTTTTTGAATTTCAACTTTTGAAATTCTTGTGTGTTTTGTAATAATAAAATAAGATGTTATCTTATTATATTAAGGGTTGTTTGTTTGTCTCCTGGAGAGCTTTTGGAGAGCTTTTGGAGAGCTTCTTCTTCATCTTCAAGCTCTGACGAAGAACGAAGAACGCCCAAACTCCGATGAAGAACGACGCCTCTCTTCTTCGTCCTCGGTGTCAACAAAAGGGAACGCCGCACCCTCCTCGGACCTTCTTCGTCGGCATACGAAGATTCGCCAACGACGTATCTCTTCGGGCATAACTCTTCGTCAACGGATTTGACGAACGACGACCGCGACACCCGACCTCCGCGACGCCGTCTTCCGCGGAGCGTAGACGAATCTTCGAACCTTATACCAAGGTAGGGGTTGTTGATTCAATATTTATTTATTCCATTTCTTGATCCTGGATTTTCGCATGTCAAACATGAGACTTTTAAATGTTTTAAGTTGCGTTATTATTTTAACGTGAGGGGGGCCGGACCGCACGAACATGGCCGAACCCCCCCCCCCCCCTCTATCGTTCTTGTTTAATTATTTTGCGGAGGAAAGCAAGTGGCGTGGTGCCGTCGCACCACGCGGATGAACGTGCAAATATCTTACGCGATGCCATCGCGCGTACCATGGAAGAAACAACAAGAACGCGACGACGTCGCGCCGCGTTGAATAAATATCATGGCACGGCGAAAGGGGCGCAGTGCCGTCGCACCGCGCCGGACGACGAACACCGCGGCCGGTTCTGGGCCGCGGCGGGACGAGGAGACCGCGGCCGGTTCCGGGCCGCAGCGGGACGAGAAGACCGCGGCCGGTTCCGGGCCGCGGCGGAAGAGAAGGCCGGCGGCCGGGCCGCCGGCGTCGGAAGCCGAAGAGGGGACCGGAATTTCCGGTCCCGTTGGAGAAAACCGGCCGGCCAGCTGGCCGGCCGGATGTCATTAAAACCGGGGGAATAAATCCCCCGGCCGGTTCAACAAAACCCCCCTCTTAATGAGGGGGGCGGTTCTTTGAAGAGAAGGGGGGGCAGCCGGCCCCCCGGTTCGTTTCCAGCAAGCCCCCCACGTGTGGGGGCGTTTTTATTTTTTTTTGGGCGCGGCATATAGCCGCGCCGTCCATGAAGAAGCGGGGGCTGAGCCCCCCGCGTGCCACCCTCGTGCGGCGCCAGGCGCCAGCCGCCGCGGCCCGCCGCCGCGCCTCCGCGCCGCCCAAGGGGGGGGGGGTCGGGCCGGGTCGGCCCGGACCCGGACCCCCCCATTTCGAACCAGAATTGGTTTTTGGCCCATAACATGAGCCTCGGACCTCCGAATGACGAACCGTCTGCGGAAACGCGATCCTAGGATCGTGACGGTCGTTTCGGTATATCGCACTCAAGGTTTCGGTTTACTTTGTGTTCGGCCGGGTTGGTTCGTTCACGAAACCAACCGGGCCTTCGGAGCGGAAACACTAATATCTTGAGCTACGGACGTCCGATTGACGTGCCGTCAGCTGCGTTGTGTTCCTCTTAGTGAGACGGATCTTTTGACATACTCCGCCCGAGGTTTCGACGCAGGTGGAGTACGGTCGGGTTGGATTTGCCTTAAAAACCAACCGGGCCCCGGAGACGAAAATGCCAATAACTCTCAGACCGGGCGTCCGATCGACGCGCCGTCTGTTGCGTTGAGTTCCTGTTGACGATACGGAACTTTTGGATACATCAACTATGGTCTTCGTGACAGTTGATGTATCAGCCTCTCGGCTCGTGGAGCGGACCCTCCGAACGAGCATTCTATGTGCGGGAACCCTAGTGCTGGCTGCGACTGTTCTACTGCTACTACTGCTACTGTGACTGCGACGAAGACAGTTCAGAGATCCTGTGTGGATTCGACGACGACGACTTCTGCACTCAGCGATCCTACGTGGATCAGTGCTACAGGTCCTGTGTGGGCCCGATCCTGTGTGGGTCCTTGCGCTCAGCGGTTCTGTGTGAGCCAGCGCCTACAGGTTCTGTGTGAACCCGATCCTGTGTGGGTCTTCTGCGGGGGTTAGTTACCTATCGATCCTTCGTGGGTCCGACGACTTAGATGGATCAGTGATCATCTGTGTCGTCCTCTGAAGAAGTATACCTGTGTGAGCTGAATCCTAATGCTTTCCTGTGAGGATTGTGATGTGCAATCCTGCGTGGATTATGTTTTGCTTTCCTATGTGGAATACGTATACTTTCTTGCGTGGACTGAGTTGTACTTGGGCTCGGAGGTTGGAGCGTATTTTAATTGATGACTTAGGTATATGTATGGGCATATACCTAAGCAGTGTCGGTTGTTACTTCGTGTTTGTACTTTTCTTCATGGTTTATCCTTTGTGGATTTGAGAGACCTTCAGGGGTCTCGGGGTCCCTACTGAGTAGCTTATACTCACCCCTGCATGGGCTTCGCCCGCACTACGTTGTGTTGGTTGCAGACGACGGACAGCGTTGACCTTAGCTGAGGCTTGTAGAGCGGGACGGTACCCGGAGGAGGACCACTGGGCGGGGCGTGCACGGAGCGGACGGCGGGACCCGTGGAGCAGAGGAGCTATCTGTACCCACCCTTCAGGTGGGACTTCCAGTGGACAGCTCGGAGTAGCGGCTTTTACTTTTCAGTTGTTGTTTTCCCTTTCGAGTTGTACTTTACTTTCAGTTTGGGTTTGTATACTGGCTCATTTACTTTTCCGCACTTTCAGTAGTACTCTGCTTTTGTTTAGTGTTTTCTTTCCGCTTGCTTACTCTGTGGTGTTTGTATTACTTTTCAAAGGCAATGCCTTCCCTTTTTACCGGGATTTACGCCTTGGTGCTAGTCGTCAGCCCCTGGCCTATGGAAGGCGGGCTTGGGGTAGTCACGGCACAGACCCCGAGGGCGGGTCGTGACAAATTGGTATCAGAGGAGTTCGGTTCTACCGCGAACTCTGATCTTTTATATGTGAAGCAATAATGTTTAGCGTATTGAGTGTGGTTATCAGTCCAGGGAGTCCAGTGTTGGTGCGGCGGCCGACGTATCCATACACCAGGACCCTGACTTCTGATTTCCAACTTAATGCACGAAAACAATGATTGCGTGTGTGTTTCAAAGTTTTCTTTGTGATTACTTATATCAGCTCACCAGGTATACTGTTCTAACCGTGGCGCACCTGTTTCCTTTTCAGGATGGCCCCACGACGGCAGCCAGCTAGGGTTCCGAGAGTCGAGCGAGACGACAGCCCACCGAGCGACGAGGCCTTGGTGCAGGGCCCTTTTCCAGTAGTGGCACCGGCGGTAGCTTTACCCGCCGATCCCCCGATTCTTCCAGCAGCAGCCGCTGACGATGCACGTCGCCTCAGCGCACTGCATGAGTTTCAGCGCCAGCGACCACCCAGGTTTCGCGGGGAGACGGATCCCCAGGCAGTAGAGGACTGGCTGGAGGCAGTGGTTCGAGTGTTTAGGCTAGTGAGGACACCAGCAGACCTCATGGTGATCCTCGATGCGAGCCTACTACACGCAGCAGCAGGACGATGGTGGAGCTTGATGCTCCAGGTGCACGATGAGGCATCCCTACTTTGGACGGACTTTGAGAGCCTCTTCCGCTCGGAGTTTGTCCCAGCCACCCTTCGTGCGGTGCGTATCCAGGAGCTTCTACAGATGCGGCAGGGCAGCATGACGGTCGCTCAGTACTCGGCGAGATTTACCGATCTCTCGCGCTACTCGACCGACATGGTACGGGACCCATTCTTCCGGGCCCAGACCTTCGAGCAGGGTTTGAGACACGAGATCAGGGCATCGCTGATCTCCCTCAGCATACCGACTCAGACAGGAGTACTGGAGCGGGCCCTTCTGATCGAGAGCTTCCTTGCTGAGTCTACACCAGCACAGAGACCCACCGCAGGGCGGCACGTGGCAGAGTCATCTGCAGCGGGCAGTCGACGGATGACTCAGGGGTCCAGACAGACCAGACCTTCGGGCCGGCGACCTCAGGGCACTGGCTCAGCAGTGCAGGGCACACAGCGCGGAACCAGTCTTCCGAGAGGCAGACAGTGCTACTCGTGCGGCGGGCAGGTCCACATGGCTCGTGACTGCCCGACCCGTCGTGCCGAGGAGCAGCAGACAGTTGATGGACCACCGAGGCAGAGGCAGAGTATCGACCGTGGCGGTCCGCAGGGAGGAGGTGGACGAGGCAGAGGAGATGGACGAGCAGCTGGTGGTGGCCGACGCTTTGAGACTCTACCACTACCACCACCAGGAGGTCCACCCCGACCACAGGGAGCTGGCGGGCAGCGACAGACACAGCTCCAGGCAGCAGAGGCCTACGACCACGGCGCACCCGAGATGATTCGAGGTACTATCTCTGTCTATTCCACCTTTTATGCAGTTCTCATAGACACAGGAGCGAGTCATTATTTCATAGCCGCTGCCCTTGTTCGGAGCTCGGAGATTCCGACAGAGCCGTTGGCTCGATCCTTACGGCTAGAGACTCCTACGGGAGCAGACTCGACGATTACGCACTGGTGCCGGCAGTGTGAGCTTACTCTAGGAGGCGAGAGCTTCGGCTGGGATCTTCTTGTAGCAGCGTCGAGGCCTTACGATGTCATCTTGGGCATGTATTGGCTATCTACGGTCCATGCACATATTGACTGTTTTAGGCGCAAGGTGCAATGTGTACGCACCGACGGGAGCAGGTTCACCTTCACCGGCGAGAAGGGAGCCTTAGCAGCACAGGATGGACTTCCGCGGAGGAGAGGACAACCCATCACTCATCAGTTGGCTAGCCTTATCCTTGGAGCAGTTGACGTGCGGAGTCCTGGTTTTCCTGCAGTGGTGGATCAGTTTGCGGACGTTTTTCCCGACGACGTACCAGGGCTACCTCCTCACAGAGAGGTAGACTTTTATATTGACTTGTACCCCGGGACAGCCCCGATATCCACTCCAGCATATCGGATGGCCCCCGCCGAGCTTCGAGAGCTACGGGTACAGTTGGAGGACTTGCAGGGAAAGGGGTTCATCCGACCCAGTGTTTCACCCTGGGCTTCCCCGATATTGTTCGCCAAAAAGGTGGACGGGAGCTTGCGACATTGTGTTGACTATTGTCGCCTGAACCAGGTGACAGTGAGGAACAAGTATCCGCTACCGAGGATTGATGACCTCTTTGATCAGCTCAAGGGAGCACGGTGGTTCTCGAAGATAGACCTCAGGTCAGGCTATCATCAGCTCAGAGTCAGAGACGAGGATGTGCAGAAGACAGCCTTCAGATGTCGGTATGACCACTATGAGTTCTTGGTTATGCCTTTAGGTGTAACCAATGCTCCAGCAGTGTTCATGGCTCTCATGAACAGGATCTTTCAGCCATACCTCGATCGGTTTGTCGTCGTCTTCATCGACGACATTCTGATTTACTCTACGACAGAGGAGGAGCACGCCTATCACTTGCGAGTTGTTCTTGAAACACTCCGAGAGCACCAGCTTTATGGTAAGCTCTCGAAGTGCCAGTTCTGGATACGTGAGGTCCACTTTTTGAGACACGTTATCTCTGAGGCGGGAGTTGCAGTGGATCCCGCGAAGATTGAGGCTGTGTTAGCATGGGAGCCACCCAGGAGCGTGACTGAGGTTCAGAGTTTCTTGGGACTAGCTGGATACTATCGGAGATTTGTGCCGAACTTCTCCAGAGTTGCGGCATCACTCACAGCTTTGACGAAGAAGGGGAAACCCTTCGTGTGGTCAGACAGTTGTCAGCAGAGCTTCCAGGAGCTGAGACAGAGATTGACTAGCGCACCTATCTTGAGGTTGCCTGAGGAGGGAGTAGGGTACGTAGTCTACTGCGATGCATCAGGGACCGGACTCGGATGTGTTCTGATGCAGGAGCGGACCGTGATCGCCTATGGATCACGTCAGTTGAGGCCGCATGAGCAGAACTATGCTACCCATGACTTGGAGTTAGCAGCAGTGGTCTTCGCTCTGAAGACATGGCGACACTATCTGATGGGCGAGCGCTTTACAGTCTTTTCCGATCATCAGAGTCTCAGGTATATCTTCTCGCAGAAGGACCTGAACCTGAGACAGCGACGATGGCTCGAGTTCCTCCAGGACTATGACTTTGAGATAGTCTATACTCCTGAGAAGGGGAACGTAGTAGCCGATGCCCTCAGCAGGAGGACGGGCATTCAGCTACTTGAGGAGGCGACGAAACAGCTAGCCTCTTTGCAGATATCCTACGTGGATAGAGATGGAGCAGCCTTTCTTCAGTCTCTCACAGTCACTCCCCCACTACTGCAGCGGGTCAGGGAGGCACAGCGCGGGGACGCTGACTGTGAGACACGGCGTGCACAGATATCCTCGGGACAGGCACCTGATGGTTTCTCCCTTGGAGCAGAGCACGACATCCTTTTCAGAGGACGTACCATGGTACCAGTCGCATTGCGAGAGGAAGTGCTGAGGGAGTTTCACACTTCTCCTTTAGCGGTACATCCTGGAGTGGCGAAGATGTACCAGGACCTCAGACGACAGCATTGGTGGCCGGGCATGAAGAAGGCAGTAGCAGAGTTCGTATCTCGATGCCTCACCTGTCAGCAGGTAAAGGCAGAGCATCAGGTACCAGCAGGCTTGGTACAACCCTTGGAGGTTCCGGAGTGGAAGTGGGACGGCATATCTATGGACTTCGTGACTGGACTTCCACGCACTTCTAGAGGTCACGACTCCATCTGGGTGATTGTTGACCGACTCACCAAGTCGGCACACTTCTTACCCATCAGAGAGCAGGGCTCAGTGGAGAGCTTGGGACGTCTCTACGTTCAGGAGATTGTGCGGCTCCACGGCGTGCCATCATCTATCGTCTCCGATCGGGATGCCCACTTTACTTCCCGGCTTTGGAAGGGGTTACAGGAGGCGTTCGGTACGCAGCTACGTCTTAGCACAGCTTTTCACCCTCAGACGGATGGTCAGACGGAGAGGACCATTCAGACTCTCGAGAACATGCTCCGCGCATGTGTCCTCGACTTTGGTCGTAGCTGGGAAGACCACCTACCCTTGGTGGAGTTCGCGTACAACAACAGCTACCACTCCACCATCAGGATGGCACCGTACGAGGCGTTGTACGGTTGACCATGTAGATCTCCTTTGTGCTGGACAGACCCTGGGGAGTCAGCACTGGTGGGACCGGAGATGGTCCAGGCCACGACAGAGAAGGTCCAGGTCATCCAGGAGCGGATGAGGACAGCTCAGAGCCGGCAGAAGTCATATGCTGACAGGAGGCGGAGGCCACTAGAGTTCGAGGATGGCGACCACGTCTTCTTGCGGGTCTCACCTCGACGTGGTATTCGGAGATTTGGCCGAGGCGGCAAGTTATCTCCGCGCTTCATCGGACCCTTCCAGGTTCTCAGCAGGATTGGCGAGGTGGCTTATCTCCTGGCTCTACCACCTCAGTTGCACCGGGTGCACGACGTCTTCCACATATCCTAGCTGAGGAGATACGTGCACGACCCGACGCACATCATTGATCATGGGGAGCTTGACGTTGACGATGGGGCGACTTTTACGGAGGTCCCGGTGGAGATAGAGGATCGACAGGAGCGGGTCCTATGTGGGCGATCGATTCCTCTTGTGCGCATCAGATGGCAGCACGGGAATCTCCAGGAGAGCACATGGGAGCGGGAGGCTCAGATGCGTGCTCAGTACCCTCATTTGTTTCCCTAGTTTTTGATGTATCTTTACGGGGACGTAAAGCCCTGAGGTGGGAGTAATGTAAAGACCCGTAAAATTCAAGGGAAATTTTTTTCTTAATTTTCTTTAGAATTTTACAAGAGCGCGGTTTCAGACGGCACCTGATTCCGAGGCCCGGAGTGCCCGGAATTATTTTCCGAAGTTTGGCTCGGGTACGTTCAGTGAACGAACGAGCGGGATTTCCTAACTTTTGATCCGGTGCTCGGAATTGAAATCTGAGGGCACCGATGAACTCGCAGCGCCGATATTCGCTTAAAGAGACCTTTTCGGGAGTTGCGTTTGTTGCGGGTTGAATGTTAATTTTAGGGGTTTGTAGTTTGAGTTAAATAAAATTTGTTTAGAACAAATTTTATTATAACTAGTTAAAACCTATCAAAGGAGGTTGGAAGTGGGACCCACACCCACTTATCCTCCCTTGGGAGGATTAAGTGTGGTGGGGCCCACACGAACCCCTAATCTTTTCAAATTCTCTCAACATACTTAACCCCTAATTAATTGACTTAAGTTACTTAATTAATTTTGGGAGTTAAGCCTTTTTGAATTTCAACTTTTGAAATTCTTGTGTGTTTTGTAATAATAAAATAAGATGTTGTCTTATTTTATTAAGGGTTGTTTGTTTGTCTCCTGGAGAGCTTTTGGAGAGCTTTTGGAGAGCTTCTTCTTCATCTTCAAGCTCTGACGAAGAACGAAGAACGCCCAAACTCCGACGAAGAACGACGCCTCTCTTCTTCATCCTCGGTGTCAACAAAAGGGAACGCCGCACCCTCCTCGGACCTTCTTCGTCGGCATACGAAGATTCGCCAACGACTTATCTCTTCGGGCATAACTCTTCGTCAACGGATTTGACGAACGACGACTGCGACACCCGACCTCCGCGACGCCGTCTTCCGCGACGCCGTCTTCCGCGGAGCGTAGACGAATCTTCGAACCTTATACCAAGGTAGGGGTTGTTGATTCAATATTTATTTATTCCATTTCTTGATCCTGGATTTTCGCATGTCAAACATGAGACTTTTAAATGTTTTAAGTTGCGTTATTATTTTAACGTGAGGGGGGTCGGACCGCACAAACATGGCCGAACCCCCCCCCCCCCCCTCCATCGTTCTTGTTTAATTATTTTGCGGAGGAAAGCAAGTGGCGTGGTGCCGTCGCACCACGCGGATGAACGTGCAAATATCTTACGCGATGCCATCGCGCGTACCATGGAAGAAACAACAAGAACGCGACGCCGTCGCGCCGCGTTGAATAAATATCATGGCACGACGAAAGGGGCGCAGTGCCGTCGCAACGCGCCGGACGACGAACACCGCGGCCGGTTCCGGGCCGCGGCGGGACGAGGAGACCGCGGCCGGTTCCGGGCCGCAGTGGGACGAGAAGACCGCGGCCGGTTTCGGGCCGCGGCGGAAGAGAAGGCCGGCGGCCGGGCCGCCGGCGTCGGAAGCCGAAGAGGGGACCAGAATTTCCGGTCCCGTTGGAGAAAACCGGCCGGCCAGCTGGCCGGCCTGATGTCATTAAAACCGGGGGAATAAATCCCCCGGACGGTTCAACAAAACCCCCCTCTTAATGAGGGGGCGGTTCTTTGAAGAGAAGGGGGGGGGGGCAGCCGGCCCCCCGGTTCGTTTCCAGCAAGCCCCCCACGTGTGGGGGGCGTTTTTATTTTTTTTTGGGCGCGGCATATAGTCGCGCCGTCCATGAAGAAGCGGGGGCTGAGCCCCCCGCGTGCCACCCTCGTGCGGCGCCAGGCGCCAGCCGCCGTGGCCCGCCGCCGCGCCACCGCGCCGCCGCCGCCCCAGGGGGGGGGGGGGTCGGGCCGGGTCGGCCCGGACCCGGACCCCCCCATTTCGAACCAGAATTGGTTTTTGGCCCATAACTTGAGCCTCGGACCTCCGAATGACGAACCGTCTGCGGCAACGCGATCCTTGGATCGAGACGGTCGTTTCGGTATATCGCACTCAAGGTTTCGGTTTACTTTGAGTTCGGCCGGGTTGGTTCGTTCACGAAACCAACCGGGCCTTCGGAGCGGAAACGCTAATATCTTGAGCTACGGACGTCCGATTGATGTGCCGTCAGCTGCGTTGTGTTCCTCTTAGTGAGACGGATCTTTTGACAAACTCTGCCTGAGGTTTGGACACAGGTGGAGTACGGTCAGGTTGGTTTTGCCTTAAAAACCAACCGGGCCCCGGAGGCGAAAATGCCAATAACTCTCAGACCGGGCGTCCGATCGACGCGCCGTCTGTTGCGTTGAGTTCCTGTTGACGATACGGAACATTTGGATACATCAACTCTGGTCTTCGTGACAGTTGATGTATCAGCCTCTCGGCTCGTGGAGCGGACCCTCCGAACGAGCTTTCTATGTGCGGGAACCCTAGTGCTGGCTGCGACTGTTCTACTGCTACTACTGCTACTGTGACTGCGACGACGACAGTTCAGAGATCCTGTGTGGATTCGACGACGACGACTTCTGCACTCAGCGATCCTACGTGGATCAGTGCTACAGGTCCTGTGTGGGCCCGATCCTGTGTGGGTCTTTGCGCTCAGCGGTTTTGTGTGAGCCAGCGCCTACAGGTTCTGTGTGAGCCCGATCCTGTGTGAGTCTTCTGCGGGGGTTAGTTACCTATCGATCCTTCGTGGGTCCGACGACTTAGACGGATCAGTGATCATCTTTTTCGTCCTCTGAAGAAGTATACCTGTGTGAGCTGAATCCTAATGCTTTCCTGTGAGGATTGTGATGTGCAATCCTGCGTGGATTATGTTTTGCTTTCCTATGTGGAATACGTATACTTTCCTGCGTGGACTGAGTTGTACTTGGGCTCGGAGGTTGGAGCGTATTTTAATTGATGACTTAGGTATATGTATGGGCATATACCTAAGCAGTGTCGGTTGTTACTTCGTGTTTGTACTTTTCTTCGTGGTTTATCCTTTGTGGATTTGAGAGACCTTCAGGGGTCTCGGGGTCCCTACTGAGTAGCTTATACTCACCCCTGCACGGGCTTCGCCCGCACTACGTTGTGTTGGTTGCAGACGACGGACAGCGTTGACCTTAGCTGAGGCTTGTAGAGCGGGACGGTACCCGGAGGAGGACCACTGGGCGGGGCGTGCACGGAGCGGACGGCGGGACCCGTGGAGCAGAGGAGCTATCTGTACCCACCCTTCAGGTGGGACTTCCAGTGGACAGCTCGGAGTAGCGGCTTTTACTTTTCAGTTGCTGTTTTCCCTTTCGAGTTGTACTTTACTTTCAGTTTGGGTTTGTATACTGGCCCATTTACTTTTCCGCACTTTCAGTAGTACTCTGCTTTTGTTTAGTGTTTTCTTTCCGCTTGCTTACTCTGTGGTGTTTGTATTACTTTTCAAAGGCAATGCCTTCCCTTTTTACCGGGATTTACGCCTTGGTGCTAGTCGCCAGCCCCTGGCCTATGGAAGGCGGGCTTGGGGTAGTCACGGCACAGACCCCGAGGGCGGGTCGTGACATATTATTATTATGAATGTTTTGATATTTACATATTCATATAATTTTGTTTAATTTTTTATGCATACTATTCTAGAGATTATTAATTTGTAAGAGATAATTTTCTAATTTCTTTTTTATCTGAGATTGTTTATATATAAGTATTTATTGGGGGTGTATTTATCCTCCATGTCCATTTTTTATAAAAATATTTTCCTAAAATTTTTACAATTATATTATTCATATTTAAATTATTATTTACCTATTTTTTACTTTTACTACATGGTATGTAAGGAATCATTCTTTCATTTTCCATATGAGGTACTTTTTGACTTTTCGGTCAAAAGTATGAGAAGAATGTTTTTTTAACTTTATGGAATGAACATATTTTTATGTCTCCATAATTCCTTATTTTTATTAATCTTACTCTACACAATTTATTTTTTATTTTCTACTAAATTCTTGTCTTCTTAAATTTCATGGAATTTTGAGAGTAGAAAACATTTTTGAAGAGAATAGGATATTCGCACTTAGGAATTAAGCTCATGTGTTTTTTCAAAACTATTTTCAATATAATATGACATATAATTATGCTTCTATCCATACAATTTGATTTATTTTATTTTTTATGGTGGAATTATTTTGATAAAATCCATTTATTTTAAATAGGTTATGTTATTATGGAATGATTTTTACGAAATCCATTTTATTTCTTGGGTTATGCTATGATGAATGATTTATGTTTTTGTGTCACATGTAAGAATGATTTCATTACGAGATGGGAGTGACCTTTATCTCCTTCAAATTCATTGGGTAGGACTCATCTCTTATCAGATAGATAGTACTATAATAAAATATAAATCTAGTTTATTATTATAAGGATGGAACGACAAGTAAATATGGATCAATAAAGCATGGTTGGAAGGACAAGTAAACCCAGTTCAGTAATTGACTATTTCTACTATGATGGTCTTAGATGAAATTTCTTGGATAATATATAAATAATATTTGGTTCTTATTTGTTTTACACAACTACATGTTTTATTGTAATTTTATTTTATCATGGTTAATGATCCGTTATCATCTATGCCTTATGAAATTCCTAGATTTATTTAATGACTCATGATTTTAATTTTTAAACTTCATGTTCATGTTTTTACATTCATATGTTTATGGTTTGTTTTATTTTCTCAATATATACCCATAATAAGAATTTGATCTCAACTTTTTTTATCTTTTCTTCTCCATTGGATTTAAGGAATGGTTTTAGGTAGGAAAACACAAGGGGAAGTTATTTATGGGAGATGTTGAAGAAGATTATGGTCCATGTTTCTAAATACACTAAACTAATGCGGTCTTTGGGTTTCTTTTTGTGTAATTTATTAATTATTAGACCAAAGTAATATAAAATCCATTTATGTCAATCATGGGTTGTTAGAGTTGGTATTAGAGTGATGTATTAGTTAACCTTTGGAAACTATGATTAAAATAGTTTAGCAATATACATAGAGATATTTCTAAGGTATGTCTAGGGATGTCCCTAAGTGTATGTATAACTATATATTACAGACCTATAATTATGGCAATGATCATGAATATCCTAGTATTAAACCTAATATTTTAGATACTGAACGTACTCCCTCTTTGTTAGGTTTCTTTTCTAGTATTATTGTTGTCCCTCTGACTTTTATTTTTGGGATTTAGACAATGGACGGAACCTGAGGGACCGGGTTAATAATCTATACACTATGAAATGAAATGATTTTACTCTTATCCAACAAAATTTTTTGGGAGATGGAATGAAAAACCATATTACTATACTAACACAAGCCATGAGTCATTCTGGACATCCAAATGAGTAGATAATGGAACAACATTCTGTTGAATCCTTCGTGAAGAAATGTCCAAAATCTTTCAGTGGATCTTATGATCCACTTGTTGTTGAAAAAATAGATCAATACCATGGAAAATATATTTTTCATGCTTTTTTGTTCGGAACATGAAAAAGTCATTTTGGTTGTTTATTATTTAGAAGATGCAGCAGACAAGTGGTGGACTCTAATCAGGAATACAAGGCAGCAAGCTAAAATTGAATCCATGGAATGGGATGATTTAAATAAAATATGTTTTCAAAAGTACTTCCCTAATATTCATAGAACAAATGTTTAAAGAGAATTATTTGAGCTTAATAAAAATAATAATAAATCAGTTGGTACATAAAAGGCGACTTAAATAAGACTTGGAAGGTATACTTTGGGTTTTCTCATCCAACATTAAAGTAAAGTTGATCAAATCTTCAGTGGCTCAAGGAGTTATCTATAAGAGACTTTAGTAGCTATGAAAAGATTTTTTTGGGGCTATCTTGGTAGAAATATAAGTTGGTTTTACGTATGAATCTCATGGTTTTTACAAGAAAAAAAAGATGGATTTCCATGTAAAATCTCAAAAAAATGGTGAAAAGAAGATAAATGTTTCCTTATTATCGAAGTTTTGAAATAAGCATAGTGGAGATTGTATTAAAGGTACTAGAAAAAAAATTTAAGTGTGTAGAAGAATTTTGTCGATCAGTTGACTGCTGATATAATGCGAGCAAGAATTCTAATTATATGAATAGAGAAAATATTAAAGAGAATGCACCACCCACCCTTTAATTCTTCAAGTGCATGGAAATGAGTAATTATGCTAACCAATACCCAAATCCAGGGGTTAATAATGATGATTGAAGAAAACATTCTCTTAAGGAAAAATTAAATGCAAATCACATGATATCACTATTGGTGATGTTGAGTGTGACAATAAAGTGATTGAATACCTAAGTGTTTTTGTAATAGGATTCAAAAATAATTTTGTATAATATATTTTATGGTATTTGGGAATATTGGAATATATATATTGGTTCATTGTGGTTTGATATAAGTATATGGTACCCATAACTAAGAAAACTGATTGAAATATTTTTGGAAGGAACATGATATGCACATAATGAAAGGATTAGGAGATAATGAGATGTTTTATAGTACTAATGATCTCATGACTGGTATAAGGATAAATTGATATCATGGTTTCAGTATATAGAAATTTTTGGTATTTTTGGTATCTTTAGAAAGTTAATTTTGATTGAATTCATGTTTTCATTAAGGCTATTTGTTAATTCACGTCTCAATAGAATACATGATTAAGGTATTCAATGTTTGGAATGTGGCAACCAAAAACTACCTTATGAGATATGGGAGGTAAATGTTAAATTTATTTAGTTCACCTCTTACTAAAGTTTTCTATTTTATATTTTTGAAAGGACTGTAATGTAATCTATTTATGTATAGTGTATGTAATATTCCATTTTACGTTTAACAGATTAATGTATTGTCTCACTATATGTGGCATTATGCATATTTATTACACGTGGTAGCCGTTTTGTTGAGACAGATGGGATGACCTATCATTATATGACACGATTTACTGAAACATCAAGAATGTAAAATTAAAATTCATTCCATTAAATACGAGATGAAGTGTAAATTGTTCCAGTCATGAACAGTAGTGATATTGTACCAAAATCAAGTAAGTATTTATTCTCATGCAAAATTCTTCAACATTAGGAAGTGGATATTGAAAACGAAAAATGTTATCCTTGTACCTTAATATCATGTAGATTATATGATCCCTTAAATCATTGTTGATTTTTTTATTTCTAATATTTAACTTTCCCCAAATTATTTTCTCCATCACTATCTATCAGAACTTGATGGTTATTTTTTCTTCCATATCCATGTTTTCACTTCCCACATATGTTCTCCTATGTGGAAACCCTGTGTTGAGTTACTTTAGGTAACCATTATGTTTCTTACTTTACTTTTTAAAATGAAGTTTTATTATTCATTTTTATGATTTGGGTTTCAGTAAAGAATCTTTTAAGTAGTAATCCTTTTAAAACCCCAACAAATTTTGAGGGTGAAATTTATTTTAAGGGGTTATATTGTAAGACCCTTAGATTTTATGAGATAGTTTATTTTTAATTTATTTGATGTATTGTGTTATATGATACACAAATATTATCTTTTAGTATACAGAAAATTATATTATCTATTAGTATATGAAATGATATTCTAGTCTTCTGTTACACGCAAGACCGACATTCCTCGATAGCTTGTGTTTTACACAATAGCGATTTTCACTTAACAACACTATATTTTTAAAATATTATTATTTAATGTGATATATACTAGCCTTTATGAAAATTATTAACAACATTTTAAATTTTATATAACAATAAAAATCATCTTATGTATTTTGAAAACATTATATAAGAACAAATTCAATTTTCTGGATAAAAGAATAATTTTTTAAAAAAATGAAATTTTGCTGCCTTTTGATTGTGCACCCACATTAAATCTAGTTTTTAACACATTAATATATTATATTTGATAAAATTAAAATTAATATTTTAATGTGTGACATTAAAATTTACTTTTTTTTTTAATTTTGGTATTTTCGGATAAAATTCATCTTTTAATGAATAGTAAAAAATACTGTATTTTAATTTAAAACTACATTTTCATCAAATTATATTATCTTTTTAATTGTTTTTAATGTTTAATTCTATTATGTTTTTATCAATTAATCCAATTTTTTCCATTGATAGTAATTTCATATTTAAATTGGACATAAACACATGACAATATTTGGAAAATATTTTACTTCTAAAAAACAATCTTATTTGTTTTTTACAACGGGAATTAACTTTTAATTAATTTACACAAAGTATATATTTTGAATAATTAAAAATTAATTCCATATATAGAATCAGTGGGTACAAATTATTATAATAGTTTAATTTTATGTTTTTGTATATTATGAAAAAATAACTATGGTAATTTTTATTTAACGATGTTAAAGGTATATCGAGTAAATTAGTGTAAAAAATAATATGATAAGGGGAACAAAATGAACCTTAAACCTACCAAAATCTTATTTTATGAATAAAATGTTACCATTACCATCTTAGGTTATAATATTAGTCATTTAAGGGCCACATGACAATGAAAATGACATAGATATTAATAAAACCAATGAAAGCAACAAAATATCAAACTCACATTTCATAGATGTACGATAAGGATAATATAGGGATAACCTAGTTATATATTCAATGATAATTATTCCATGTATAGATAAAATAATTACCTACATCATGGTAATTTATTTGTAAATGTTAGGAAACTAATTATTACCTTAAATTCTTATACATCGATGATGTAAATGATAATTAATTGATGGGAAATTCGTAATACAATATTTAATAAAATACTAATAACCATAAAAATGACTAGACACATGAACATATAATATTTTTTGAGTATTTATCGACCAAAATCATCCATGTTCTGATAATTTTACAATTTGGAGATTTAGAGAATAGATTATGACATTTTTTAAAGTGATGTTAATGTTGTCACATTCATACTTTAATAAGTATAACATTTTTTATGTTGACTCTTTCACAAGATAAATTTGACTGCATATAATATTATGAAATATATTAGGATTTATTTCCATCATTTTATTTTATTTTAAAAAACATTCTAAATATAATTATATTAATAAATTACACAATATTGGCGTAGTAATTATTTTAATAATAGAGATATCAATAAAATGTTATTAAAAATATTAAAATAAATAAAATTTGGGAAAATTAATTTTCCAATAAATTTTATAGATTAACTTCTACAATTATGGATATAATAAAATATTTGGTTCTAGGATAACACCTTATCCTGATATTTCAAAAAAATACCTGAAATAAATAGTGTCAAAATTGTCACATTTGCCATTTTGTAAAAATAACGTTTTATAAAATTATTTAAAAATAAAAAAACAATTTTAAAAATATATTATAATTATGATATAGTCTAAAATGTTATAAATTATTAATTTAAGGTATAAATGAAATAAAATAAATAAATATTTATCCCTTTAATATTGAATCATTTGTTATCGTAATTAACATTACATAGAACAACTAATTCTTAATTAAAACAATGATCTTTAAATTGACATAAAAACTTATCTAAATTTTATTAGATTATGAGTTTTCAATCATATAATATCTTAGATTATAATATATCTCATTTTGGAGTCATTTGGATTTATTTTAAAATTATTATAAATTAATAGTTTCGAAAATTACAAAACTGTCCCTCACCTGAATTTATAAAAGGACTCTTCGTCCCTCATTTCTCGAAAACTTATTAAGCATTAAAGTTCATCTAAACCCTAAAAATTTCTATTCTAAACCTCCATAGTTACATTTTTGAGGTTCTTGTAACCTCAAAATATAAACTCTTCTTCCATCAAGAGGAGCTCTAAAGGGAGAACATCAAAGAAGAGGTAATCTCTTTTGCCGATTCATTCAATATTTTTTTCTTATTATGATTCTAATTCATTATTTTTTCATTATAAATAAATAAATTCATTTTAATTTATATACTAAGATGTTATTATAATTATTATACAAATATATTCCACATTCTATCCATCTTATGAAAAATGGAATCATCATGACTGCGTGTGTACAACTTACCATCTCCACGTCGTGGTAAACTCTGTTATTCACCACCACCTTTCATGGATGTGTATAACAATGGATGTAAAAAATATATATACTTATTATTACATAATATTTATTCTTAAATTTTACTAAACATCTTCCTCAAAAATTTGAAACAATTATTTTAATGATGTCGTCTTTGGTGTGTATGTACGACCTACCATCTCTATGATGTAGTGTATTCATTCTACATGATCATCATTAAATCATGATCATATAATTGTAAAGAATGAACAAATATGGTATATATTATGTTAATATAATTTTTTAATGAAATAAATATTACCTAATAAGGAGAATCATAACTATTTCGACAAAACATGTATAACAACATAAAGAGGTTAACACCCGAATAATGAGTAATAATGAAATGTGACTAACAAAATATGATAATATGATCATATATTATATTTTAAAAATAAATAATTCTTCTATAATAAGTCAATAACATTATTTAAATCACTATAAATGAGGTTCAGATACATAAAAATTATATTAGACCTAAGGTAATGGATTATTTTGTTTCAATTTTATTTCTATGAGACATATGCCTTATACGCCATCTAATTATTTTGTGTGGTGTTTATGATACCCATGAATGTTTTTAATATTCTTATTATGAGTTTTATGATATATAAATATGCATATAAGTTTTTTATTTTATGAGCCATACGATTCAACTGATTATAAATTGGTAAGAGATAATTTTTTTATCTCATTTTTATCTGATATTTTTTGTATATAATAGTATTTACTGGGTTTTATTTATCACCCATGTCCATGTTTTCTAAAAAAGTTTTCATAAAATATTTACTATAATTCATTGCACGTTCAGTTTCATTTTTATGCATTATTTACTTTTACTACATGGTTTGGAAGTAATATTTCTTTCATATTCTATAAGAGGTACTTTTTGACTTTTCTGGAAAAAGTACGAGAATAATGTTTTTTTAGCTTATACGACCTGAATGGATTTTTATGTCTTCATAATGCTTTATTTTCAAGAATCTACTTCTCCATGATTTCATGTTTATTTTCAAAAAATATATTTAATTTTGAAATTTCATTTCATTTTTACAAAATAATATGTTTTTAAGAAGAAAGGATATTTTCCTCAAGAATTAAGCTCAAATGTTTTATCAAAATAATTTTCCATATAAAATGAAATAGGGTTATTTTTCAATCCCTATTATTACTTTTACTTTATTTTATTTGTTATGGAATTATTTTTATGAAATCCATTTATCTTATATGTTTTATGTTATTATTTAATGATGTTTATGAAACCCATTTTATTTCATGGGTTATGCTATGATGAATGATTTATTTTTTTGTGAAACTTGTAAAAATGACTACATTATGAGATGTGTGGGACTTATATCTCCCTCCAATGTATTGGGTAATGATTTATATCTCATGAGATATAAAGGACTGGAACGACAAGTAAATCTTCTTTAGTAATATTGGGATGGAACGACAAGTAAATCTGGTTAGTAATACATGGTTGGAATGGCAAGTAAACACAGTTCAGTAATGGACTTTTTCCAGTATGATGGTCTTGGAAGAAATTTCTCTGCTACTATGGAAATCATATTATATTCTTATTTTTCTTCCATAATTCAATGTTTTTACCAATTTTATTTTATCATGGTTAATTTCCCTTTATAATATATTCAATTTATACTTCCAATAATTATTTCATGACTCGTGATTTTGATATTTAATCCTTACGTTCCTGTTTTTTCATTATTATGTTTATGGTTTGTTTTATGTTATCAATGTTTAACCTTACTGAGAATTTAATCTAACCCTTTTTATGTTTTCTTTTCCCCATGATCTAAAGAATTGTTTTCAGTGTGAAAACTAAAGGGTAAGATCATTGTGGGAGATCTTGAAGAATATTATAGTCCATGATACCAAAGACAATAAACTAATATGGTATTTGGGAATCTATTTTTGTTATGTATTTATAATTATACAAAAGTAATATAATGTCCATGTATATCAATATTTTGTAGTTAAAAGTGTTTTGAAAAGAAAATTATTAGCTCATTCAAGGATCCATGAAAATTTAACTTTGAGACTATTGTAATATTGGGATTGATGGGTTATTTATCCCATGATTGATCCTTATCATAGTCAACCATATACACTAATGGTTGGTTGTTCCCATCCTTAAGATGATCGTATTAGAGGTCTGAACTAGTTTATTTTTTTTTGTATAGTAAATCAATGTTTTTAAGATTGTATGCATTCAATAAGAAAATATAGACCCACTTATAGTATACTATTTCCCATGTGATACATATAGGAGAGAAATTTTGGAATGTGACAACATAAATATGAAATATATGGAAGTAAATGTTTTCAATGATACATGATACCTGATAATATTGATGGAGATTTTTTTTTGTAATCCGTACCCTGAAATGCACCTTGGAGGATGGTGTTGGCGTGTTGGTGGACCTTATAGTAATCAAGGTGGTCTTATAGTGGAAACAAATTCACGGTCAGATGTATATAGTTAAGGATGAATAGTTAGAGGAAGAAACTACACTCGAGTTTGATAGAGGTATAATAATCATATTGTTTTTAACTTTACTTTTTTATATGTATATATAAGATATTTAATATCATTCATTACAATGGATAAATATCACTCAGTACAAATTGGTAACTCTATAAGGATCAAGATCCAATGTAATAATCATTTTGACTGTATACATAAATAAGTGTAGGCATCATTTATATGGTAAGGATAAATCTTGAAAGGATAATACAATATTATTTAGATGATTATTAAATGTCTATGAATTTTGGACATTATAATGAAGATGTTAATTTATAAAGAAGGATCATTTAAGGATAATTCCCCCCAAAGGATGATCTTTAAATGATGATTCATCTTCAAAAATGGATTGTTGAATACTAATCTGTAAAGATGATCCTATACAGTGAGAAGTAAGTAAGAAAGAGAATTTATAAGCATGAAAACCATGTATGTATGAGATATATAAGTTTCATCAATGACGGATTCTTCATAATGGTATAATCAGTCAGTATAATGATCATTTATCCTTCACATAAGGGTAAAGTTGAAGTGAAATGTAATACATAAAGACAAATTTAATCATCATAATGGTTATCCCAATGTTTTATGAGATGAAAATGGGTCATAAAATGATTTTTATGGGATAATACATTTGTATAAATATAACCAGGTGTAAAATTTGAGTTTTAAAAGTTATTATATTAAAATTTATATCCTTTTAGGGTGATTATTGAATAATTAGACCATGTTTTAAAATTCTGCAAGCATTTAAAAGCCATTATCCCATGTCAGATATGAGAGAAACTAAATGGGGAGATGATGAGAAGCTCAATGTTCTTTTTATTTAATTTTATGAACAATAAATATATTAATATTTTTTATTCTCATTATATACATCATTTTTTAAATAATTTTGATTCATGATCGAAAAAATGAGTAAAATTGAAATGATAATTGTTTGTATATATTAAACTAGAATATCTATAGGTAAAAATTGTATGAACTAAAATTTTAGAGTTAGAGAATCTATAATCCATTATCACATCTATTTATTTACAAATATTAAATGAAAAATATTTTTCTGGCATTCTTTTTGGGATATTTTGAGAAGAGAATTACTCAAGGCTATTGTAAATAATTTGAAAATATATTCAAATATGTTTTTAAAAATTCAAAAAAGGAAAACTTGAACACAAACCATTGGAGGAGGATAAGAAATGTGAAATTTAGGATCATAAATATTAGGTCAAATAGGTTATTTCATGTGAGGAATCTTTTAAAAATGAACTTAATGATATAATCATATGCTTTTCTGGAATATTAAATACAATTTCATAGATAGCCATCCAAGCGGTTAATGAACCATCACCACATAATCATACTTTTCCAGGAGCAATACTCTTTAATGAATCTAATCCAACTTTTTTATCCTCGTCCTCATTCATGGTAAGCATCCGATTTTTTATTTAAGTGTCATCATTCTAACAGTGTCTCCTATCTTTTAGATTTTATCTCACCCATTGAGATCCACTCTAGTTGATTCTACAATCTATATATTTGTAATCCTAATTATCTCCTACTATGGCTGCTATTATAACATTACATCTATATATCTATTGATTCATATTCGTTGTGTTTTATAACTCAACATTCCCTAATATATATTCTTTGCATTCCTTGTATTTATTATGGATTTTTATTGTATATTTTGTGGTTTTCAAACTAGATAGGATCCTTTTTCCATTCTTCTTCCAACTTTTCCAAATGGATATACCAAAATAGACCCCATTTTAGACTAATAATGATAATTATATTTAAATTTTGGGATGTAATGATTAAAATATATGTACTTTTCTAGGATTTGAAATATATTATTGTCTTAAGTGATGGTTTGTGTTGCACTTTTTTTACTGATGGTCTCATGATAGTTGGTTTTTATAATAGGATTGTATTTTCATAGAGTTAATCAACATTGGATAATATGTTATAGGTGGTTTCATTTTCATGTTTGTGGTTTCAATTAAAGGATATTGTGGTTCTTGAAAACAGGTTGGTTAATATTTGAGGCCATATGATTCTATTAACTATACTCTTGCATCATGTTCCATAACTGCTATCTTAATTGGGTCTGTTGTCATAGCCTACAATGTGGTTTTGATATGTGTTTTTAGTGATCATTGGTGTTCCAGGAACATCCTATATAGGCATATTTCATTTCATCGGTCTCCCATTTTCATATCCCTCCTAAGTGTTTATTTTGTTCAAAAATATTGTATTAAGTGTTTTTTATATTTTTCCAGGTGATTGAGTTGGTACAGTTCATTCATGTTACAAAATAATGATTATTTTACCACATTTATTATTTAGTTCTTGGTGACATTAATAGTTTCTAGATATTGTTCCCTTTATTTTTTTTCATTGATAAAATTTTGTTAAGTGCATTATGTTTTCTCAGATAATAATAGGATGTAGATCATTATCCCATATCCTATGATGGATATGGGTCTTTAGGTTCTCAAGAACTATGGTGATATTTTATGGTATTTTTATTTTTCTACTTTCATATTAACCAACTTAAATATCATTAATTTTTATTGTATTGAGTTTCTATATAATATTTTTTGAAAATTTTAATGGTTCCCAGTAAACCAAAAAGTGGATTTAAAAAATCTATTTAGTGGAATCTAAAAGAGTTATTAAAGAAAATATTAATACTCCTATATAGAAATATTGATAATGTAGAGAAAAATAGAAACATGGTTTCATGTTCTGTTGTGTTTCATAGTTGGAGTGTACCAAGGGGAGTAAGTCCTCCCAAATTCATATTTTTATTATACTAAGGGAAGATACTCACTCTCAATTAGAAGGAAAAAAGAGTTATCATAAACTATATATGTAACATCCCGGTTCCGGAAGCCACCCAGAGGTGCCTCGTACCTGGTCGGTCACATGGCCTCAAGCACATTTCCCCAAATTCCAGAGGCTTCCGACTAGCAGCGAGGGCCTTGGGTGTGGTAGTGGGGAAACTATACCCTCATTTGCAGAGTACACGGCGGAAGTAACAACACATACAACAACAGAAGTAGTAAATATCCAACATAAATAACAGCAAAAGATTGATAAATAAACAACTGGAGAAGAATTATATGTAAATGAAGCAAAATATATATATATATCAAGGAAAACATCCAAACAAGTCACAATGCAGAATACAATATGAAACCAAAGTACAAAAGAAAACAATAGATGAGCAACTCTTCAGCATCGCGAACCTTGGCTTGGTCCCATGCTCTCCAGATCCAGTGCAATCAAGAACATGAAGTAGAAGGGTGCATGCCCTTATTTATACCTTCAACAATATAATATATTTTGGGCTAAAAAGAATGACCCAAATAGGGTGTGAGATAAAAATCCCAGTAGGCAACCACTCGAAGATCTGTGCCTAATAGTCAGTGAATATAAGGCCGGTAAAAGTACAAAAATAGTAAGCAGGATGGTACTCAGCAGAAAACAAACCAGAGTTCCTAGCATATAATTTACAAACAAAAAAGAAGCCACACAAGAAAGTAGAACAAACAGGTAAGCAGCCACACAAGAAAGTAAAACATACAGGTAACCCTCGGGGTAGTTCTCACAGCCTAACCCCTATAGTTCAAGCAACAAGTACTAGTAACCTTCTATGAGGCACACATAGTCTCACCCCTCTAGTTCAGCTAAAGAAATAGACTCTCTGGGGAATCACTCACCATTAATTCCCCCTATAGTCTTGTATCATACTAATGGATCTTTGGGGAATCACTCAATGTTTCATTCCCCCTGTGGCCCAAAATGAGGAACGACAGACTCTATGAATAAGCATTCAATGTCAATTCCCCCTATGGTCTCACGTCGTAAATTAAAGACACTCTGGAAAATCCCTTTCGCCCATTCTCCCTATGGACTACTACACTAGGTTATCAAACCCTTGTGTAAAATCAACAAGTATCACATTGCATAATTGCCAATGTATCCTCAAGAACTACTTTTCTATCTTCTATATCATCTCAGCACGGAAGAACATCCATGCCATCCTACAACTAGGCATGGAACTGGAAATAGCCTAACAGGAAAAACTAGACCAAATGGTCATAAATAGGCAACATGCATGGGAAAAGCATCCAAAGGATAGTAAATTACCCTATTCACAAAAAATAACCTCTACTCAAGAATATAAGAAAAGAAGGAAATCAACAAGGGGAAAACAGGAAACACCCAATACCACATTCAAGGGTATTGGTGGAATTTTCAGAAATACTCAAACTTCCTACAGAAAGGCACAAACCACCTACTTCAATGTTATAAGATTGACATACTCGAACCTTGAAGCTTGAATCTCCTTGGAACTTCGTAGATCTATGAAAACGTCCATTACACTCAACCCACGATAACTTCAGAAACAGGAGTAATTGAGAAAGGAAGCTCTTGGAGAAGGAAGAGCTTACCGATGTGGTTCCAACGCAATCGATGGTGGTCAATTTGGAGAATGGACAGAGGCTCGGCGGCTCGGAGGAGATTTGCGGCCATACGGGATGCCCTCAGTGGAAGAAGCTATAGAAGAAGACGGTTCTGGGGTTCAGACGCGACCCCAGTCTGTTTAGTGAAAAAAATAAAGTATACGGCATGTACTTTTATAGTACACGTCATGTACTTGGATTTTATGTATTTTACTTTATGTGGCCTCCATGTCAACCCCACATGGCCGTGTGTGTGGCCATGACATGACCCACACACGGCCTCAAGCGGCAACGAAGTAAACGGCGTGTACTCAGAAAGTACATGGCATGTACTTCAAAATTTTCCAGAAACTCCTCTTTTCTCAAAAACTCCAGGAAAAAGAAAAACATAATTGAGAACAATATCTGGGTTCTTACAAACTTCCTCCCATAAAATAAATTTCTCCCTGAATTTCCCTAGCAAGGCGTAGAAGGAGAAACCTCGAACAGTTCCGGCCACTATGATCGTACTTCGGCCTCCCTCTCCCATGTCTTGTCCTATACTCGCCCATGCTTCCATAGCACTCATACTAGAGGAATAGACCGGCCACGAAGAACCTTCATACTGTGATCGAAAATCCGGATAGGATGCTCCTCAAATGATGCATCTGTTTTGAGTTCAACCTCCTCAGGTGGAAAGATATGAGATGAGTCTGAAAAGTAACGCCGGATCTGAGAGACGTGGAAGACTTCATTCGTAGTCTGGTACCTCTGATGTAACTACAACCGATAGGCAACCGTCCCAACTCTCTCAAAATCCTCTTGTGTCCCAACCTCGGTGAGACACGCATGAAATCATGATATCGGACCTCTCACTCCAGAGGTCGTCTCTGCGGATCAGTATAAGACTTCAGTCGAGACTGCACTGAATCCATCCACTTCTGAATCAACTCTATCTACTCTGAGGTCTCCTAAAAAAACGAGGTCACATCAAAGATGCCTCTACCACCTCCAACTATCATAAAGGTGATCGGTATGGCCTACTGTACAGATCCCCATAAGGTGACATCTTAATAGTCTCCTGAAATGTGTTGTTGCAGGAGAACTACATAAGTGGTATGTGCTTCTCCCAATAACCTCCAAGGTCTATAATTCAAGCTCAGAGCATATCCTTAGGAACCTGTATCGTACGCTCGGATTGGCCATCTGTCTGGGGATGGTATTTTGTACTCAAAAGTACCTGTGTACAGAAAGCCTTCTGAAACCCCTGCCAGAACCAAGAAGTAAAACACGCATCCATGTCTGAAAAAATGGAGTGTGGAACCCCATGTAGACATACAATCTCTTAGATGTACAACTGTCCAAACTCATCAACACTGAAGGTCTCATTGATCGGAAAGAAGTGATAAACCATCGTGAGTCTTTCAATGACAACCAATACTGCGTCATTCCCTCGAGGTGATCTGGTAAAACCAGTCACGAAGTCCATCGCGATGTCATTCCACTTCCACTCGGTAATGTGTAACTACTATAAAAGACCTGCTGGTCACTGATGTTCTTTTTTCACCTGCTTAAAAGTGGAACATCTCATGACAAAACCAGCAACATCACTCTTTATACCTGGACACCAATACTGGCAGTTTAGATCATGATACCTCTTGGTGACGCTAGGATGAACTGTCCAAACTGATGAATGAAATTCCTAGATTAGCTCCTCGCATATGTCTGCTGGCACCCATACACATCCCTGGAAAAGCAAGATCTCATCCTCTCCCACTGTCCTTCCAGGAATTGGGTCCTTTCTTGACACACTCTCCCGTAGGACTAGGCCTTCTGAGTCTGATAGCTTCCTCATCCTTACTCTATCAAGAAATGTAGATGTAACGGCAACAGAAGATAGAAAAGTATGCCCCTGTATGTCGTGCACCTTCAAATGCATCTCAGAGAACAGATCCATAAGCTTCCACTCACTTATGGCCTCTTGAACTGCATGTATATGAGTCCTCCTGCTCAACGCATTATCCACTATGTTGCATGTTCCCGGCGTATAGGCAAGCTCAATGTCAAAGGAATAAAGATACTAAACCAACATACGATGTCTCGGGTTTAGATCATGATGGGTGAAGATGTAATTGAGACTCTTGTGGTCGGTGAAAACCACAAAGTGATCTCCCAGAAGACAATGTGTCCAATAGCGTAAGGCATGAACGTCTGCTGCCAGCTCGAGATCGTGCGTCATGTAGTTCCTCTCATGTGGCCTCAACTGTCGAGACTCGTACGCAACGACTCCATATCCCTGCATAAGAACAGCTCCCAGCCAGATATCTGAGGCATCAAAGTGGACATTGTAACTCTTTCGAGGCTCTGGCAAGACTAGTATTGGTGCTGAAGTAAATCTCCCTTTCATCACCTAAAAGGCCAGTTCACAAGAATATGACCATAAAAACTTTGTACCCTTCTTGGACAGACCCGTCCGCGATGTTGCTAAGTAGGAAAAGTCCCATATAAATCATCTCTAGTATCCATCCAGCCCTAAAAAACTCCTCACATCAAATACGTTCTTCGGCTGCTCCGAGGAAACTACATCTCTCACTTTACCTAGGTCTTCTAATACTTCTGTATATGAGATAAAGTGACCCAAAAAGTGAATCTAATCCATCCAAAAGTGGCATTTCGAGAGATTAACATATAACTGATGCTCTCTTAGTGTACTCAGAATGATCTAATGATGTATGGCATGGTCGTGTCGAGTGTGAGAGTACACCAATATATCTTCCATGAATACCACAACGAAATAGTCTAAGTGTGGATAGAACTCTCGGTTCATCAGTGCCATGAAAACTGCAGACACGTTTGTGAGGCCGAACGACATAACCATATACTCGTATAGACCATACCAGCTTCTGAAGGCTGTAATAGGTATATTTGATAGTCTAACGCACAATTGATGATAACCAAACCTCAAGTTGATCTTCAAAAACAACTGGCCTCCTCGAAGCTGATCAAAGAGGTCATCAATCCAAGGCAAGGGATATCGGTTCTAGACCATCAACTAGTTCAGCTTCTAATAATCCACACAAACCTTAAGGGTTCTCTCTGCCTTCTTCGTAAACAGGATAGGAGAACCCCAAGGAGAATTACTAGGTCGGATGAAACCATTTTCCTATAAATCCTCCAACTATTTCTTGAGCTCTTGTATCTCTGGTGTTGCCATCCTATACGGAGTAATGGATACCAATGCCGCTCCTGGCACAAGCTCAATTAAGAAGTCTACCTCACGCTCTGGAGGAAAACCTGAAAAGTCCTCGGGAAAGACATACCTGAAATGATCTACCACTTTAGGAAAGTATAACTGGGAAGTCCCCTGTTAATCCAGATAAAGACTAGAAATATGAGCAGTAACTCTACCTAGTCCATAATGCTCAGGTCCTGCTATATTCGCATGGACATCCCACTCGCCCCAATGAAGAAAAGCACCACCCTCTGGTGATATTAAACTCACCCTACAGTGATAAAAGTTGATGACTGTCTGGTAAGGAACTAGCCAGTCCATTCTTAGAATTACAACACAGCCTATCATCTCTGGGACATAGAGATCCCATAGAAAGTGACTCCCTGCAACCTCAAGACGACACTCCCTGCACTGACGTACACTATCTATCCTAGTCCCCAACAGTGTGTCTAGAGTCCAAGTATCGGTAGAGTAAAAGGTAAAGAGACCAAGCCTCCCCACAATAGCAACCGAGATAAATCTATGGGAATCCCCAGTATCAAAAATAGAAGAAGATAAAACTAAGGATGCTAAGATCGTACCTCAAACTGTAGTGCGTCCGGGATCCTGCTTCGGATGGGTATGATCCACTGTAAAAGCCTGACTTGTACCATGGCCCTATGGCCCTGCCTGACTGCTCTGAGCTGATCCCCCCTACTGTCGCTAAAAGACCGGTGACTGAATGCCATTGACACAGCCTCCGCCTCGGCCTGAACGGCCGGAAGAACTCTAGTTCCTAGACTGGTGAGAAACTGGTGGCACTGCTCCTGAACGAGGAGTTATGGATTAACCCCTGTCACCAGCTACTGGTGAGAAAACCTAACCAATGTGCAAAAGGTGACCCATGTGGCCACATGATCGGCACTCCACTAGGTCTCTCTAGCACTGTGGCCTCGTATACCCACCCCTTCCACACTGGAAACATACTATATGGCTACCTGAAGATGTGTCTCGCTTCATCGTATCATCGTGCGTAGACTCCCTATGGCGCTTCCTGCTGTTAGCTGGTGAAGCACTAACTCTGGAAGCGGAACCGTCCTGGATCTCAACTCTAGAATCGCTCAGATTGCGCTCTGAAATCAGTGCCTGGTTGACTTTGGAAGCGACGGAAGTTAGCCTAAAGATATTAACCAGTGAGCAGATCTCCCATTTGAGGCCATCAACAAAAATCCTTGCCAAGAATAACCCATCTGCACTCTAGAGGGGTGTGAAACGTTGATGATCTTTCAAACAAGAGGATTACATCATGACAGAAAGAGTACCCTGCTCCAGGCTCATGAACTCACATGCTCGGTCGGACGAAGGGTCTCCGGATAGAATTTGTCATAAAAGACGCGCTAAAACTCCTCCCACGCCATAACCTGCTGATGACTACGCTGTGAGATCACGCCCCACCACCTCTTGGCGGAGTCTCAAAGAATATGGGTAGCGATCTTGACCCTCCTCTCTGGAGGCATCTCCATATGCTCTAAGATTGTCATCATGGCTTCTAGACATGACTCTATAGCATGAGGTCCTCCTTCCCCTGAGAAGGTGGGAGGATGTCGCTGCTGGAAAACACGCGTCAAGTCTTCCATAGTCGAAGTAGGAGGCAGCGCTCCCTGGAAGGTCTGCATCATCCTCAGAAAGCCTTCCCCAAACTGCGCATCAGCACCTGTAACCAGTATCACTGCTGGTGCCAAGGCCGGCACAACATGAAGATCTATGGGAAGTCCCTAATCAGCCATATCCTATGTCTGATCACCTCTTGGAAATTATTGTGCAACCGAAGGATGTCTTGGTTCCATGACTCTACAAGGTCAATTCACACATAGATTCATGATTAACAGGGATTGGAAAAATGAAGGCACAAGAAGGAACAGGGAAAATAAGGCATCCAAGTTATGAAAAACATGACTTCAAGGCTTGTTCTTTCCCTACCTGGCATGTTCCCTTAATTCATTCACATGGGCATGTAATTCTATTTAAACTGGACGTGTAACAGCCTAAAACACAACGTGTTCTAAAAAAACACGGCGTGTACTGGAATCTTATTCCCCTCCCGAGTCCTTATACACGATTAAGACTCACAGCTCCTCTAAGACAAAACTACATGGAGTGTTCAAGGCAGACACGGCGTGTACTAGGCATGCCTTACCTATCCTGTGTTGTTAGTGACACGACCTGACACACGGCGGACACTACACGGTGTGTTCCAGATGGACACGACATGTACGAGAAAGGGTAACACCGACCCGTGTTGTTCGTGACACGGCCGAGTACCTATATTAGACTACACAGCATGTAAGATTCATACACGGTGTGTATGTGAAAAGATAACATAGCACGTGTTGTTCATGACATGGTTAGGGTGCCTATTCCATACTACACAGCGTGCTAATCTAGTACACGGTCTGTTCCTACAATATTTTTCACAAAATTGTGTCCCTGCTTGCACAATCAGTGAAACGACTATAGACTACACGGCGTGTAACCATAAAGTATACGCTGTGTATTCTGGGTTTTTCCAGACAGTAGCCTCAGAAACTGCTCTGGAGATCAGAAATCACAGAAAACCAGGGCTAAGGTGACAAATTCTGATCTCTTAGGTACTATACTCCCCTCGAATCAATGTTTGGCATCTTATACAAGTTACAATCAAGGTAAATAGGTCAATGATCCACCAAATTTCGGTCCATGTGGGCCCATAACACCTCAAAAATCAAATTTTGGCATCCATCTAAGCAAATCACTATACAAACAAATTATCTATCAAACAGCAGCGATTCTATCAAATCATCTATCACAACAACATACATAATCTACACAACATCTATCACAACAACATGTAATCGCTAATTCATCTTAGATGGCATTGCAAGAATGTATGGCATGTGATTCCTAACAAGTGCCTATATGATGCATGAGATGGAATACCCTCATCTCATCGGGTTGTGACATAAATAGAATCGCAATAATAACAACGGTAAGAGTAAAAAGCATGTGAATCACCCAACTGTGAAATAAAATCAACTATAAAATTGCAAACCAGTAAAATTACGATAAAGGAGGTAGTATGGCTTTTCCCTGTACACGGGTTAGCTACTCCTAGGAATAGCTTATTGACTAGTACCTATTTCATCATATCCCGGGCTATATGCTCCAAATCACAAGTCAAAAGAATATAAACCTCCCTCTGATACCACTTTGTAACATCCTAGTTCCGGAAGCCAACCAGAGGTTCCCCATACCCGGTTGGTCACATGGCCTCAAGCGCATTTCCCCAAACGCCAGAGGATGTCGACTAAAAGTGAGGGCCTTGGGTGTGATAGTGGGGAAACTATGCCCTCATTGGAAGAGTACACATCGAACGTAACAACACATACAATAGAGGAAGCAGTAAATATCCAACAACAATAACTGCGGAAGACTGATAAATAAACAACTGGAGAAGAAGTATATGTAAATGAAGAATGATACATATATGTCTAGGAAAATAGCCAAAAAATTCACAATGCTGAATACTATACTAAACCAAAGTACAAAAGAAAACAACATATGAGCAACTCCTCAGCATCGCAAAACTTGGCTTGGTCCCTTGCTCTCCAGCTCCAGTGCAATCAAGAAACTGAAGTCGAAGGGCGATTTCCTTATCTATACCTGAAACAATATAATAAGTTTGGGCCCAGAAGCATAACCTAAACTGGGTGTGAGATAAAAATCTCACCAAAGATCTGTGCCTAACAGTCAGTGAATATAAGGCAGGTAAAAGTACAGAAACAGTAAACAGGAAGGTACTCAGAAGCAAACAATTCACAGTTCCTAGCATATAATTTACAAATAGATAAGGAGCCACACAAAAAGTAGAACAAACAGGTAAGCATCCGCACAAGCAATTAAAACATACAGGTAACCCTCTGGGTAGTTCTCACAGCCTAACCCCTATGGTTCAACCTCAAATACTAGAAACCCTCTGGGAGGCAAACACAGTCTCACCCCTTCGGTTCAGCTAAATTAATAGACTTTTTGGGGAAGCACTCACCGTCAATTTTCCCTATAGTCTCGTATCGTACTAAAGGCGCTCTAGGGAAGCACTCAACATCTCATTCCCCCTGTGGCCCGCATCGAGGAACTAAAGACTCTCTAAGAAAGCACTAAACATTAATTCCCCATGTGGTCTCGCATCGTAAATTAAATACATTCTGAAAATCCCTTACGTATATTCTCTCTATGGTCTACTACATTAGGTTCTCATACCCCTGTGTAAAATCAACACATATTGCATCACGTAACAGCCAAAGTATCCTCATGAACTACTTGGAAAGAATCTACAACATCTCAGCATGGAAGAATAGTCATTCCATCCTACAACTAAGCATGGAACTGGAAATAGCCTAAGAGGAAAAACTAGACCAAACTGTCATAAATAGGCAAAATGCATGGGCAAAGCATCCAAAGCACAGTAAGTTACCCTATTCTCAAATAATAACCACTACTCAAGCATAGAATAAAAGCATGCAATCAACAAGGGAAAAACAGGAAACACGCAATAACCCATTCAAGGCAATTAACGGAATTTTCACAAATACTCAAAGACTTCTTAAAGAAAGGCACGAACCACCTACCTCGACATTAAGAGATTGATATACTCGAACCTCAAATATTTAATCTCGTTGGAATGTCCTAGATCTATGAAAATGTCCAAAAATATCAACCCACGATAACATGAGAAAGAGGAGAAATTGGGAAACAAAGATCTAGGAGATGGAATAGCTTACCACTACGGTTCGAACGCAATCGATGATGGTCGATTTAGAGAACAAATGGAGGCACTAGGGCTCAGAGAAGATTCACGGTCATACAGGACACCCTCAGTCAAAAAAGATGGAGAAGAAGGCGGTTCTGGGGTTAACACGTGACCCCAGTCCCTTTAGTGAAAAAAATAAAGTACATGGTGTGTACTTTTAGAGTACATGACATGTACTTGGATTTTATGTACTCCGCTTTAGGTGGCCTCCATGTCACCCCTACATGGCTGTGTGTGTGGCCATGACATATCCAACACACGGCCTCAAGCGAAAATGAAGTACACGGTGTGTACTTAGAAAGTACACGACGTGTACTTCAATAATTTCCAAAAACTCCTCTTTTCTCAAAAACTCCAGAAAAAGGAAAAAACATACCTAAAAAAGGTCTGATTTCTTACAATATATAACTTAAAAAAGTTGATTATTGAAGAAAACAAAAAATATACCAATATAAATTGGTCTATATAGAATAAAAAAATAATTATAAGTGAAACTTTTTTGGTGCTATATCATATGAAAAAATATAAGAACATCGTATTTAGAGTTTTATATTCCTAGGAGAGATAATGAATGATATGGTTTTCCTTGTATACTATCTAGATAAGTTATTTATTGGATGAATTGTTAATTATGAATAATTTGAGAATTATAGAAATAATTTTCTCTATACAATACTAGATCTTTTTATTAAAGTAGAGGTTGAGTTTCATGTTTTAATATTGATGAAATTAAGGTGGTTAAAGACATTATGGTTGGGGAGGAATATCAAATCATGTAGATACAGTAACACTGTTTTTTAGTTTATACGATCTACATTTATTAATTATTTTTTGAAATAAATAGGTTTTCATAGAGAATAAATAAATTTTGGGGGACATTGTTGTTCAAGTATTTATTATATTGAACCCACTCCCAATTATAATATGGTTCTAATTGGTTAGATTAAAAACATAAAATGAGCAATGATATTAATAATAAAATTTATAATAGAAAAATATATGGATTTGGATAATATCTGTTTATAAGAAGGAGAAGGAAAACAATGATATCGAGCCATGTAAAACACTAATGTTATTTAATTGTTTTATATGCATTTCTTATAGGTTTAGACTATGTTAAAAAGGGATCTATCTTCATTAACCAACATCAGAGGGTCAAAAACAATATTGCTTCAAATTAATAAATAAATAAATAGTTTATATTGAAATATTATTGGCACACTTAATACACCCTCTCCCCCAGGTGGGTATGGAAAATCCATTATGGGCCTCATGGTTCAATTTGGGATAATTAATTCTTTATTATTCTTCATGAATTTGAATAATTTATTCCATGATAAAAACATGTATTATTTAATTTTCATATTAATAAATGTTATTTTAGTTTACTCATGAATTGAATTGGATAATATTTATTATTATTATATTGTATTAGAGAATTTTTAAAAATAACACTTTTCTAAAAACATTTAAAATCACTCATTTTTTATTTTAATGGTCCAAAATTTTGTTTTTGTTATATCAAAGTTTATGGTCATTATTGATATAAAGCAGTTGAAACTAATAAGAGTTTGGGATTTCCATAAGTGTTAACAATATTAGGATATTTTTAATTATATATGGTTATTGGTATAAATGGAAAATTTTCATGATATATTTCTCGTATATGAACAAATTATCTATTAAATCACAAATTTAAGTCCAAACTCTTAGCATATAATGATAACAAGTGAATTTTTAGATTCTGAACATGGAACCCCTTAATAGACACTCTATTAGTCCCTCACTTTACATTGTTGGAATATTATAATCTTAAAAATTGGTTATAAAAAATATATATTAACACATATACTTTCACTATGTTAGAATATCAAAAAAATTAAAATTATTTGAAAATTACCAGTCGTATCCCCATGGTATTTCCACAAAAAAAATTATCATTAATTTATATAAAAAAGATCATCTTTTAAATGAAATAATAAATTTTAATAATTGTATTATCAACATCAATTGAATGGAATTTTATTAATGAAACAAAATTATATATTGTACTGAATCCACCTACCTAGACATGCATTCATGAAATATCTAAAAATTGTTAAATTGGAGAACATCCAAACCATCAAGAACTGCCATAGAAATTATCAATAGATCTCAATTAATGAATAAGAGGAAATAAGTATCTAGTTTTAGAAAATTTGGTACATCCTTTTATATTTTTTTAATAACTTTTGAAACTCATTATCCAAAAGTATATTCCTATCGTTTTTCTCTATAATCGTTGTTTAATTTAGAATGAATGTGTCCATATCTTATTTTGTGATGTAAAAATATGGAAATTCAAAGTTTGTAAGTTATAAAATATGTTTTGGAAAAAATTCTTATTTGGAACACTTCATTTTAAATGTATGAAAATGCTATTTCTAATTTCTTGAAAGGTAAAACATCGTAAATATCATTTTTAGGTCATTATAACACCTCAAAATAGATCAAATAACATAAAATAAATATATAATAAAACCTCAATTGTATATTCTAAAGTTGGATTTCTCCAACTAATGTGTCACATAATTATGCAGTTACGTCACCAAAAACCATTTCCCCTCCTTTTATAATTAGGAACCAAATCAGGGAACCACGTTGCGTCCTGTATTCCCTCCAAACTAGGGTTTCACTTTCAATATCTCCTCCCAAAATATTCATCATGAAAATTCTCGGCTCTATATCTCACTGAATGTTTCTCCTTCAATAAAACTTCTGACAATCTTCTTCGGCTAGGAATCTCGCTGTCTACTGATCCTCCTATAAAAAACTGCATATTCTTCCTCTCATACCATTCCCTATGACTGCTTCTCCACTAGAAAAAACATTTATCTTACCTCCATATTCAAAAACCAAATAATGAAGCTACACAAACACCTTAATTCCCTCAAAACCAGGGTTTCACTTTCAACTTCTTGTCTTGTAAGATTCATCATGACATTCCTCGCCTTTGCAACCCCTATGTCTTTCTCCTCCAGCGAACCTTGAGATGATCTTATTTGACTAGGGATCTTGCTATCCACTACTCACCCTAAAAAAAATTGCTTGTTATTCCTCATATATGATTCCCACTATGTGCTAGTGGGGTATCATTTCCATCTTACTAATAACACCAGAAGGTTATTTTATTAGAAGGCTGACACCGATATATTCCTTTTTACTCCAATCAATTAACTTCAACAGCTGAAAATTTCACAAAACATCAATCCATTCATTGGAGATAGCTTTGCCTCATTAATTATGTCACATGTATTTCAGGTAACAATATATTTATGTTGTAGTAACAAAGTTCACTAGAAAACCACATCTGGCTCTTGATTAATTTTGAGTCTAACAACAGATAAATTTTATTTTATCTATTGCTAGCCCAATTTTTAGCAACCATTACACGACTTCCTTACCCCACAACATCTACATTGGCTTCCAATTTCATGTATAACTACTTCAAACCTACGTACCGACCTCCAAGTTATAGATCCGAGGAGTTATTCTGGACTTGTGCTAACTTCAGTTTTCTACACCATTACATCCACCTATTTATTCATGAATATTGAACTAATGTATAAATTTTCATTTATTCATGCATCCATAAATATGCGTTTCTTAATATTATGAAAATTCATAACAATGTTTCTAATTTTTGTACTACATATCCCATGTTTTGATTTAGAAGAAACATCTAAAATGTTATTGGTCATTTAGATTGCATATCTATTACATGTGCAGTATTTAGTTTTCAAAGTACCTATAACATTGATGAATTTTAAACAAAATATTATTTATATTTCTTAATATTATGTATTTATCTAGTTTGGGTTAATAATTGGATAAAAATTCTTGAGTCCACCAAGAAGACATTCAAAGAGATCTATTATGAATATGCTTTATTTTCATAATAAATAACCGATTTATTTTATCCTTTCAACGTAAAAGAACTGGATATTTAGGTGTTAGTTTCATAATTGACATTGGTTTGTTACAATGTATACAAATATTTCATCTAATCGTGTACATGTTTCTTGTCTTCATTGACTAATAATTTTGGGATGTCATTTGAACTAACAATAATTCATTTCTTCATTTCAAATTCATTTTCTCTATGATTATAACATACAATTTATTTCTCCTGAATTTTCAACCAGTAACCATTATATTTCTTCCTCAATGATTTCATTTGTAACTATTATATGCTAATTATTCTTTAAATTCATTTATTTATGTAGTAAAATATGTTGATTTAGTTTGATGATGATGATGTGGTCCAATGTAATGTTACAATGTCACGTGACTTTATAGAAAAACAATCCATGCCAATGAACTGCATCATATATGAAGAAAAAAAGAAACTAAAAGAATTAAAATAAGGATTACAATTTTGTGATAAAATAGCAAGGTAATGTTAAAACCTTATTGATTTTTTTATTTTCATAGTTCAAGATGTTTAGGAGTCAGCTGCAACAATGACAATGGATTTTTTTACAACAAATTCAAATATATCATCTACTTATGTTCATGCTTTCTTCCTTCATTTTCTTATTTTCATTACATCATTGGAGTAAAAAATAATGATTTCTTCTAGTTCTATTTTCATTGTGATTAAAAAAAGTTTAATTTTTTCTTCTCAACTGGAATTTCATAGACATCTTTAATTCTTCTCCAACTATTACATTTGTCAAAATTTATGGCAATATTTTGATTGAAATCATTTATTTGTGAAGAAAAATCTTTTGACGGGTTTTATGTTGATGATGTGGTCCAACGAATCATTACAATCTCTCAAGAAGATGAGGCATCTAAAATACATGCAAATGAACTACATACCCAATTAAAAGAAAATATAAACAATGAGACTAAAAAATTAACTGACATTAAGTGTCACATTTTCAAGGTACCAAAAAAAATTATTGAACCTATACTTTTCAAATTAGCTTATACATATTTACTACAACTTTTAACTCTAATGATATTTTATTTTAAATTCAACCATTTATAGCAAGTATAATGCACACACATATCCTTTCTGATTAGTATAGGACATAGACTGTATTTATTTACAGTTCTTTTTTATCAGCTATATTAAATTACTGCATGGTACATAATTTCTGTCGAACTTCCTCCAAAAGTGGCCATCCATTTCAGCATAGAGGCACACTTATAGAAGGGTTCATGCAAGATGGAGGGATCTATATATGTTATTCATACCTATATAATTTATCTGGTTAATAGATTATGTTTCTATTTTGGTTTTCACAGTTTCAATATAAAACATATACTACTATGAAAAAATTTAGTTTTTGTTTATTTTGTTTCAAAACAATATCATTTATGTTACTCATAATTTCAATTAACCTGTTTAAATTTTTATTATTACTATTTATTATTTGAAATGTCTGAAACTTAATGTTTTATTTTTTTCTTCATAGTGAAAATAAATTCTCATTCTTTTATTATAATTTTATGGGAATTTTTTAGTTATTTTTTTGATAAAAATTCACAACTATTATAACGAATTTATTTATTGAGTCTAATGCTTTTCCTGCTGGATCCAATAATTGTTATCACGAAACATACTATTTTATGGATAATATATTACTATCATGAATTATAATAGGGTGGAATTAGAGAAACTAATATTTTGTTACAATTTAATAATCTAATATTGATCTCCCATTAAGATGATAGTAAAATATTTTACCTCTATTGAAGTTCATTTATGTTATTATATTTCATATACCTTAAAAGTTATGGTTAATTTCAATCACATGTTTATTATCATAAATTGAAAAAATAAACGCGTTAAACTACTTCTTCATCATGAACTCAACAAGGAGAATCACATATTTTTATCTTCTTATTTGAATAGATTTTTTTTAAAATGACTACCATAATTTTTTCTTTTTTGATAGTTCAATATTTTGTTGGTGTTAAATTAAATTATTGATTATAAATATTGTTCTATATTTGTAAAAATCCTTTAATAAATGATTCTTTCAATAATCATACATAAAAATTCGTTCTTATATATTATTAGATAGAATAATTGATTTTATTTGTTAAATTAATATACATTGATCATATTTTATTATTATTTTTATGAGTTATATTGAAATACTGTAGGAAACAACTTTATAGTCATTAGGATTTAAACATTGCAGAAATGATGTGAGTATTGCCATAATGATGTCAGAATTGGATGAACCCACTTTTAAGTCGTTATATTTTACAAATTGCAGTCCTTAGGATGTCAGCATAATTTTATCCTTTCTACTGATAAATAAGGATTTGAGGATTTCACCAATGACACATGGAACTTCTGTCAGGATATTAATAATAGTTATTTCCCTCACACTATGTCACAACTAAGTACACCCCACATACTCTAAAAATAATACCCATTGTTACTTTTGTCAACCATGTTTTTGGAAAGAAAACCTTATCTATAGACATGTTTTAATTTGTAATTGGTTTCAAAACAATTTTTAATATCTTACTATCATATTTTCAATTTAAAAGATTCAATGTCAATTTTTTCAATTACTTATCAAAAATGTATTTTACATCATGTTTTTTCTCTATGGTGAAAATAATATTTCATTCTGTTTGATATATTCTAAATGATACATCATGTTTTTCTGAATCTTTGTATGTCATGTTATGTCCATTTCATTCTTTTTCATATATATTTTTTGATACATCTTCATCATTTTCATTTATTTTAAATACTATCTATCACTAAAGATGAAATTTTAACATATTTTAACTAATTTTCATTATTAACATCTAAAAATTTTAATGCACTTTTGAAATATAGATTTGAATTATGGCACCATGCATATGCACATGCAATGTAATAGTTTTTTTATACCTTAATTCTCTTATCTATGTTCTATTTCTAATCACCTTTCATCTAATTCTTCATCCAAGTTTCACCATCACTAAAAGAGAATATATATGAACTCAAAAAGATGAATTTTTTAAGTCTCCCAACAATATAAAGTCATATTTATTTAACCTCTCTATAATTCAACTATAACAACCGTGGAAATAAAATTTAATGAGTCATATTGAACTTTAATTAAACTCATAATTTTCCTTACTATCTCTCCAATAATTTCACCCATTGAATTACATAAATTAAAACCAGTTATCTTTTTCATCACCATAATCCATGGAGAAACCCCAAATAATTTCCAAAAGATGAATTAATTAAAATATACGACACAAAAATTCTATTGACCAATTTAATTCGTCTAAATTATAAAATTCGAAAAAGTTTATATTTCTAAATTCAAATAATTCATGCCAAACCATTAGTCTAATAAAAATTAAAAATGACATTTCAAACACATTTCACACTAAATCAATTTTATCAAATTAATTTTTTAAATATATAACAAATTATAATCCACAATTTCAAGATCTCAATTAATAGAGTTAATAATCAAAAATAAATTCTAAAAGAGTCATTAATATTATAACTCTAATTATAACATGACTTTAAAAATATAATAATTAAAATAATAAATTTATAATAGAATTCCAATGAAATCCAAACTCCCATAAATAAAATTATTTTAAATAAACATCATTAAATAAAATCAAAAACAAATTTTTTATATATGAGTCCCCCTGTATTGGTGATGAGATAGAGAGTGTCCCCTTAAGTCTACTTCTAATAGGTTGTGGGCTTAATAAAATCACCAATGGTACAAATTCCATGATATTGTATGAATATACAATTTTATTCAAAAAACCCACTCATCAACATCAATGAAAACATCCAAACATAACAATATGAATAAATAAGTTCAACAACTCATGGAATGTCATATAATATTAAATAAGTTACGAAAAAAATAAGAAGTCACTCCATACCAGAATTAATGAAAAACAAAAAATTCATAGAAAAATATAATCTCCCTCTAACCACTAATCTCTTTAATATAATATTGGCTACAATAACCACTAACTCTATCCTTCATTTCTGAATATATTAAAATTTAGGGTTAATATAATACTATACATAATAGGTTCATCTTAATATACCCTTGTGTCATGTGACACCACAATATTACACTCTAGGATCCAATTCTAATACACAGATTCATTTAAAAGTAGTTCAGAAACTAATTAAAGAAATCCAAATATACCCATCAGTAAGAACTATATAAATAATTAATAGTGAGTTATATACATATCCTTTAATGATTAAAGTGATATATATTTATTAAAACCCATTAAAAAAATCAACTAATATTTGTTTCAATGTAAATATAATTTTTCCCGTTATACTATGAACTTGTTATTCTACAATAAGTCTTCTACATCTCCTCCAAAATTATCTACACCAAGTACCCACCTTATCATATAATACTTAATTTTTTTCTTCATAATATAGGGGAAATAAAAACATAATAATTGTGAGATGAATCCTTAGTGAAGCATATTATACAATAGAATCTATCAAGGAATAACCAAGGTGTGAATAATATGCTGGGAATAACAAATTATCAAAAAAAAACATATAAAAGATAATATGAGAAGGTATATATCTATGCATAACATAACATAAAAATGTAAATAATTATAAGGGAGAAAGATATCTAATTTTTTAGTGATCAAATGCCTAATATCCATTATATTAATGATACCATTAAAGCCTCATTCCAATATTTCTTACATACCATAAATGACACATTCTAAGACATCTTAAATGATGTAATAAGGTATATATCAAATTAACCAAAATAGTTTGTATCAAGGATATTATGGATGAATCTAGGAGATATATATTTTTGGGCCTCACCAATCACAAAAAAAGTCCAATGTATTCATAATGTAAAATATTTGAATAAAATTATAATACATATCCAACTTACCTTAGTGATAAATAAACATTAATAATTATATAAAAAGTATTTATATCTTTATTAATTACATATTATATAAATTCTATAATTTTTTGGCTAATAACCCTTCAAACTAAAACTATATAGAGTAATGGGTATATTTTTAAGTCAATAGGAGAAAACACAACATGAAAAAATGTGGAAATGGTATTGAATATATCTATGAAATTAAATAATGTAAACTTAAAGGAGAAAAATAAAATTAATTTATAGATTAAGAATGATAGAGTGATAGGGAAAATAACCATTATGAACAACTTGTTGTGCGAATTAAAAATTTATAATACAATTTTTATGGTAATATATGAAACATTACACCAAACTAGATATGTATTTTAGGGTTTTAGAGGAAAATGGAAGTTAAATTATGACAAGAAATTTCCTAAATCCTTGTAATAATTTTTTTAAAAAACATATAATCCACATCCAAAATACATTTTTCAGTGGTTGAAATTTTGAAATTGAAAAAAAATTATAATGATTAAAATTAGTTAATCATTGAAAATAAATTAATAAAATAATTTTAAATGTGGAGTGGAATAAAAAAATATAATTGTGTGGAATGAAATCCATCTTTTTCTAAAATATTAATGTGTTTTTTAAAATGAAAACATTAATGAATTGTTAAAATAAAATTAATTTTAAAAAAAAATTTGAACATGGAAAGGAATATAAATTATTAATAGAAATCGTGATGCTGGAAAAATTTGTTCATATGTAATATGTTAATGAAAACACACATTTCACATTTCTATAAGGATTATAAAAATTGAATCCACATAAAATACTAAAAATATTCTTATTCAAGCATTTTTAAACAAAGTAAAAGATAGTATAAATTTACCTTCATCAATATTTCAAGTATTTCTAAAAAAATAAGTGAAATAAAATTAATTATATGGAGAAGTAGTAAATAAATTTATACCGTAAAGAACTGATAAGGTGCAGTCCATATGAAAATAGTTTTTTGATTACGTCGTGAACCAAAGGCAAGAGAATTGTCAAGAAGACTTAAAAAACTATGAAAATAAATAATTAATACATTATAATTAAATTATATGGTGGATGAAAATTAAATAATAAGGATGATGTTTAGTAATTAGTGTTATGACTTAATAAATGTAAATCAAGTTGGCAATAACCCTTACGACTTCTGTAATATGGGAATTATTAGAAAAGTAATAAAGAGAGAATAAATTAAATAAAATACCACAAATATAATATATTATTTAAAATATAAGATTTCTTTAATACATTATTTACAAAATATAAAAGTAAATAGGTTTATAATATTAATAATGTATCAAAGAATCAAAATTGAGAGAATGAACCCTTACCTTGGTCCAGTTTTATTCTATCATGTTTGAGCCTATAACATAATATTTTTTTTAAAAATATGAACATTGTAGTGAATTATATTCTAGTTTTTCATTATTTATTTTTTAAATTCATTATAATTTTTTTATTAATATTTATTTTTGACAAATAATAACTTAATGATGTGTTTTCTTCAATTGTCATGTTTTGTTTTAATTTTATGATTCTAGTTATTAGTAATTTATCATTTTTGTAAAATTATTGAATGAAGATAATAACATATTCAAATAAATTTATATTACATAATGGACACTAACTATACATGAAGTAAGTGTCAATAATAAATAATCCTTCTTTTTGTTTTGTAAAGTGATGGTGAATTATCCAATGTATATCCCTTGGGAGTATCAAACCTGGTGTGCAGATATTCTCTCTGTTTATGCACTAAGTGAAGATAGAGTTAATAACTACAAAACCTTTATCAATTTTATTACCCATTTTTGCATCATATATAGATCCTATATCGACTTGTCTTTATTCATATTAAGATTCCATTACTAGAAATACACACTCTTTACCAAAATTCAATGATATTTTACTGCTACGAGAGTGTTTTACCATTATAATAGATTATAGAGGTATTATAATTATAGAAATTTGTGATATTAAATAAAAATATGATTATTTAATTATAATAATAAATCCTATAAAATTTTCATTCTGAAAAAGAAATAAAAATTGGTGGATTGTAAAAATAAATAATAGAGGAGCCTAGGAATAGTTAACCCATGAAAAGTGGATTCTTAAAGCCTCATAGGAACACCTATAAATATTTGAAAAACATTATAAATATTCTTTAGGGGAAGATTATATGTAATGTATGATCAATAGATTTATAGTGAATAATAATGATAAAATGGATAAGTATTTATAATTTATGTGTATTTCTAGGTAAAAATATTTATTATTTTTTATGTATTCCAACTAATTTTTTGGAGGAATTGATTAAAAAAATTATATGAATTATTATTGAGAAAAGGGTTGTTCTATGAAATTTATTAGAATTTTAAACTAAGTGGATCCTCCAAACCATGTCGTTAAATGGATGGTTTCAAAAATTAATTATTTTTTTTATTAAATAAAATTTTGTCAAATAAAATATTTTCATTGATTTTTTAGTAATTTATATTTCATGATGATTTTATAAGAGTTACTATATCCATAAAGATAAAAATTTTAATATTCACCTTAAATGAAATACAAAAAATTCACAATTTGAAAATTTTGATGTACTGATCTTATAAGAAGTTTTTTTAATTTAAATTTCTATAATTTAGTAATTTATCCTTTAAATTTAAATCACTTCCTATAAAAGATTATTATATTCTTATAATGTATGACTTTTTAATCATGTTGTTTTCCTAATCATATTACATATCAATTACTTATTAAGTGAGTGTTAATGTATTTCTTTCATTGAAAAAATTAATTAAAAACATAAAACTTGTTAAGATTAATCTATTTAGATAAAAACATAAAATATATAGAAAAATTATTTTTTTCTGAATATTAGCATTTTGAAACAAAATTATTTAAATCACATCTGACCATTAAATTTCATCAAAAAACTAGTGTTAGAACATATCAATTTTTTTAAAGGATGGGGACAAAGCCTCAGTTTATTATTAAATAACATAAAAATACCTCTATTGATTGGGTAGTGGGTGACCCATTACATAACCCGAAGGCCGAGTGAGCATGTAGACCATTACATGGGCCGTAGGCCTGAAGATTTTGGCCCAAGGCCCATTCTGCGAATAGTAATGCTAAATTAGCTACCTGCTACAGTACCTGCCACTACTAAAATTTCTAATGTCACTATAGTTCTCGTTGTTGCTAAAGTGCCTCCCCTACTACATTACTTCTCTAGTGTTCACCATTTAAACTTTATTTTTTGTACTTGAGGTTTTAACATTTTATAATTTCCTTATTAATATTTATCTTTCTATTCTCATGGTTTACTATTGTTTATCATTTATTTTAATATATATCATGGTTAATATTAGTTTTTGGGTTTTTATAATAATTCTTATTCTTCATAGTATTTATTTAAAAAAAATATCTATTACTATAATAGTATATTATATTCTACGCACTTAAATAAAATTCAACCTAGTAATTTTAATTTCTTCCAAAAATATATTAATATTTTCTAAAAAACCTATATTTCCTTTACATAAAATTACATCATAACCATTAGTGATATTTGTACGTGGATCCTATATTCTTCATAAAACCCAAAAAAAATCACTTAAAAATGAAATTAAATTAAGACTCGAATGGGTATCTAGGCCTTTGAACAAACATCCATACTTAAACATATTAACCAATAATGTTATCCATGACTTTTAAAATATCCTCATCTGATAACATCTAAACATTTAAAGTAATCAAAACCAAATTTTGATACTAACTAAGGCACCTTATACTGACACTCTCTGTTATTTTTTTAACAAAAATATTTCCTTGCATGTTTTCTTTTAAAAAAAGATAAAGAAACCCCAAAATAATTATCTATAATTATAGTATCAATTACTAATATTTATCCAAATACCTAAAAATTACCTTTTATGATTATAGTGTGGATAAATTAAAAAAATTATTTTATTAAATAAACCCCCATCATTCCCATTTAATGTTAATTTTTTCCATTATACTAATAAATTATAATTAAAAATAGGTATTCAACATCTCTCAAACAATTATCTACACATGTCACCCATACATTCATATAACAAATAACATTACTTTTTAGGACCTATGGAAAAGTAAAACATTTTTATGGTGAGATCAGACTCTTAGTAATGGATATCATACATCAAAATTTTTCATGGAATAAACAAGGAAAGAATAATATTCAAAGAATAAATAAAAAATATAAAAATATGTATAACTGATAAGATGATCAGGTTACATATCCATGGATAATATAAAAATTTAAATAATGACATGAGAAATAAGAAATTATTTCATTTTTAATTAATAAATAAAGATATAAATCTTAATCTTACCATTAAGGTCTCATTCTAAGACAACATATATAGTTTCAGGGCATCATTATAAGAAACATTACATAAAAATTTAAGGCACACAACAAATTTTCCAAACTATTTTGTATTATGAGACCTATTAATGATTCATGGGGCTATATAATTCTACACACCAAAAGTCACATAATATATATAGTGATTTCATCATAACAAATAAATGAAAATATAATAAAATACCTAATCAACATTCCTTACTAAAAATAATCACCCATATTGAGATAATAAACATATGAAATGTTAATATTCTCTCTATTAATAAATCAAATAATTTTTTTCGTAGTAACAATCTAATCTAAAATATGATAGTGTAATGCTTGTATTGTTAAGTAAATATAATAAAATATAATATAAAAATAGTGTAACAGATGTTGAATATATATGAGAAAGTAAATAATATGGACATGAAAGAAAAAAATAAATTCAACAGAGAGATAAAGAATGATTCAGAATGTAACCCTGATAAACATTTTTAGATATGGAGTATATATTCATAACAATATTTTTAGGGGAATAAGTGATAAATAACTCTAAATGAGATATATATTATATATTTTGAGAGAAAAATGGATGCTATATTACAAAAAATCATAAACTTCTATATTATAGCTATAAAAATAAAATTATAAGTCACCTCAAAAATTCATTTTCAAGCGGTAAAAAGTGAAAAATTAAAAACATTAAATTCAAAATAATTCAAAAATATTAGAACCATTAAATTAAATGAAATTTAAAATAGTAAATTTGTTGTGGAGGATAAAAATATACCAAAGTGGAATGAAATTACATTATAAAATTCTTCTAAAATATTAACCTTTATTTTCAAATGACCAATTCAGATAACTATGGGAATAATACGTTCATTGAAATGCCTTTTAATCATGGACATGAAGCTTAATTTTGTAAAATATTTATGACTATGGGAAAATGAAATCACATGGAAGACATTAGAGAAATCATTTATTTTTAAAAAAAATTAAATGAAAGACAAAAATGACCAAGCAGGAAAATAATAAAAAGAATCTGTTTAAAAAACATGTAAACAAAGCCAATATACTATATAATTACCAAATGAAAACTTGTATATATATATAATATCATTCTTGAAACTATACTATGATATGGACATAATGTAATATGATTCCCAACCATAAAAAAAGATAATGTCTAGTCCACAAGCTAGAAACCAATTGTTTCAATCTTGAACTAAACAGAGGTGAAATTTCATGGATACGTGTTAAAAATTGAAAAGAAAGAGGTAAAACTAAATAATAATGTCATAGAATGTATAAAAAAAACATATAACGAATATTTTCAGGAATAATGGTTATAAATTAATGAATGTATATTAATTTAACCACAACCCTTAGTACGTAGGTAATATATGAATCGTGAGACAATAAATAGAGAATTATTAAATAAAACTTAAACCAAAAGAATAAAAAAAAGTATTGAATATATAATAATTAAATATGGACTTAATTATATGATATAAAACTAAATTGATTTTTAATAAGAATATTCTATCAATGAATTAAAATTGATGCAAAGAACCCTTACCTTATGTCACGTTTTATTCTATTGGGGTTTCACCTCCTATGTAGTAAATCTATATATATTAAAAAATGAATCCAAATGATATTAATTTTAATTTTCCATTATTTATCAATTAAAATATTTATATTTTTTTATTTCAATTAATTTAATGAAATAAATCCTTGATTATATGTTATCTTATTTATCAAATTTTGTTTGGATTTCTTGATTTTAATTATTTATAGTATATAATTTTTTAACGTTATGTATAATATCTAATAAAATAAATAAAATAATTTATATTAAATAGTATACACTGATTATAAATGTAAGATTTATCGATAGAAAATTCTCCTTCAATATGGTTTCTAATGTTTTAGTAAATTGTCCAAAACATGTCCTTTAAGAATTCCAAACTAGTTGCCCAATTAGGCTCTCTTATCATGTAATGAGTGATGATTGAGTTAATACCCAACTAACACTTTTGGGATTATTACAACTTGTTTCATTTGATCTAGATCCTAAATCCACTTGTTTGTATCCATGTAGGGATATCAATATTTGAAAACCAAGCACTATTTTCCATACTAAAATTATAAGATGTTTTATGGCCACATGATTGTTTGAGTATTATAAAGGATTATAATGATACTGTAATAATATTAAATAGTGATATCTCATATATAATATAATAAATATTTTATATTAATTATTTAGAATAAAATTTCTCTGTGAAAATGAATAGAAATGGAAAGATTGTAAAAATATTCGAAAGAAGAGGTTAAGAACCCTAAGCATGTAATAGTGCTTCTTAATGCTTCTATTAACACCATAGAACATTAAAAATCGTTCATGAGACTCATTAAAATAATTTCAAAAAAATATTAGTGATAAATGGTTTTTTAGTGAAAATGAATGAGAGAATGGGTGGATTTTTATAATTGAGGGAATATTTTTGTTAAAATTAATTTCATTATTTAATTCAACTATTTTTTTGCATAACTAATTGCAAAAAATATTTTTATTATTATTGAGAAATGATATTTTGGTTTACATTTGTAACAATCCAAAACAAAATGTCCCATCTAAACCACTCTAATAAATGGAAAGAGTCAATAAGTAGATTGAACTATGATAAAATCCAATTTTTGTTTCAAAATGTTAAATATATCATTATAAATTACATTAATTTTTAAAATTAATTATTTTACACTTTAGATACATTTATTGTCTAATAAAAGGGTTCATAATTTTTGAAATCATTCTATTGTCATACTGATGTCTTAAAAGATATTGTATCTATAAAAGCATTAATTTATGAAATTCACCAAAAAATAAACATAAAATTCACCATAAGTAAATTTATACATGAATATTCATAAAAAAGTTATTTAAATTCTATAAAATTAAAATTATAATATTTAGAATTTTAAATTTTAAATTAGAATATATAATATAATGAAAAATATTTATTCTTACATAAAATGAAATTTGAAACATCAAGTGTTCATTATAATATTTCATATCAATTACTAATTAAATCAAGGATAATCTATTTGTTTTTTATAGAAGAAATTTAATTAGAATAATAAGTTAATAATTTTCAATCTATTTTATTAATATAACAATATATAATATATATAAAAATATAATTCGTCAAAAAATAGGTCTGTAAACACTAATTGATTTCAACAGCATCTAACCATTAAATTTGTAAAATTAATTTATATTTGAACACATTAAATTATTCAATAATAAATAAGAATGATGTTAAAGGAAAAAAAATATTTTAATTTAATTATATATTTTAAATTTAGGTTTAACTCTTATTATAATTTTCATATTAACATTTCATATTTTCTTCTCATGATGATTTAATATTTATCTTGAATTTTAAATATGTCATGGTTTAATATAGTTTACTGTTTCATATAATATGAAAATTTATACATATAATTTAATTAAATAAAATTAGTTACTTGAATCATAGTATTTTACTTGTCATTGTTACCAAAACATACTAAATTCATTATAAATAAAATAGATAAGAAATAAACTAGATGGTCTAAGGTTATGCTCTTAAAATTATATATCACCAAAATAATAGAACCCCATATTAAATAGATTTCTTATAGGTTCAAAATCATTATTATAATAATTATAGTAATGGATCCCATGTTTCCCATATCCCTTCAAATTCACCTTAAAGATAATAAGATGTCACATAATTATATGTCTTAGAAAAATATAAAATTATTCAAGGAATACCACTTCCCAGAGTATTTTTAGGGCTTGGCTTAGTGGTAGGCACCCCATAAAACTACATCAAAAATAGGTGTTCAAAACCCATTGGGCGCATGTTACTATAGCCATACTATAGTGTATTGTAGCAGTGGTGGAACTTTTGATCGACGACACTATTGCAATGGTGGGCACTATAGTAGCAGAAAAAATGTAGCAATAAGGTATTATAGTATTACTATTCCCAAGAGGTCCTTTGGGTCAAAAAAATTGGGCCTTTGGCGCCATGAAATGACCTTTCATGCTTAATGGGCCTATAGGGCACGTATTGTGCTTCATGCCCACTGGGCCTATGGGCCATGTATTTAATAAATAAGGATTTATGGGTGGGATATCCCTTTATAGGGGCTATGGAATGCCTTTTTGACCTTTGTGTATGGTGTGTTTTATTAATGCAATTAAACCCTTAAGAGCCTAATATATATATATATATATATATATATATATATACTTTCACAGTGAATACAACAAGGATGTTATTGTTTAATCAGAATTCAATAAAACATGTGTGTTTTGCGAAGAAGTATATTCCCCAAATATGATGTTTTATTAAATAAATTATATGTGTGTAATACATAAATTAATTTTCTTTATAAATCATAGCCTAAATTATTATATAAATTAAATAGTTACAGTATGTCCTAAAATAATAATTATTTTATTTCTCCAGTATAGTACATTACAATTATATGATAAATACTAACTATTAGACTAATACAAATAAAATGGGATAATGAACACATGTAATTAACATATCAAGAATCATTAATTTCAACAAGTTGTCATATCCTACAAATACAATAGATAAAAAGTCAGTATATTGAGAAAGAAAAATATTAGAAATAATGAATTATTTTCATTATCAAAAATTGTAACTTTAGACAAAACTAAGTGAATGTAATTTTTATAATTTAAAGGGTATATATTGGATATTTACAGGGCATATGAGTATTCTAATGGGTGAGTTAGCTGATGGAAATTTAGAAATTAAAATTATATGTGTTGTTTACAAAAGCTATGATGTACTTGATAGATAATATTTATAGAGAGACATACTGAAATTCAGCTTCAGGATTAACCTATATAAAATAGAGTAACATTTCAACATGACTATTGATATGGTAGTGAAAGAAGGTGGTGTTCAACTGAAAAAAAGGAGATCCAATACTCTAATGACATTATGTTTGAAACATAACTCATATAATTTAGCAGTTCTTGATAAAAATCACATGGGAGAATAATCAAATAGATAGTAAATAGAGAGGGGTTCCCATTAATTTTGTTCTTTCTAAATTTCAAGGTAACAATGATTTTCTTAATATATAGTAAATTAATGTCTCCTTATCATTATATAATCATTAATTAGTACTCCTTAAACTAAGAAAACATGTTCTATATAAACGGAGAACATTTTTCACATAACTTTGGTTCCATTAGGAAGAATCTCTTGGAAATGTCTCTCACTCCTATAATGAAGAGATACATTTCCGCACATAGTCTATTATAAAAAAGTATATGTGTAATTTCATATTATATAATGATAAGGTTATTGTTATCAAGACAATAGGATTATTTATCTTTTTTCTCGAACTCAATATCTAGGATTTTGATAAAACCTTATAACAATATTTTTTTGAATACCAAATATTAAAAAAATTAATAATCTCTTGTTGGGTGTGGTGTTGACAGGATTAAATGTGAATTAGGTACAAATAAAGGGACATAGATTTTGTGCAGTGATATTCTAATATAGATTAAATCCATAACTACATTAAAGGTAAAAAGATATTTGTAAATATATTATATTAATATATGGATTGTTCCAATACTACACATTTCATTGAACTAGGGGTTATAATGGTCACACACATCCCCTCCATTATTCCTCAGATATTATGTTTCTATAACAGTATGAATGTCCACATTATATAGGAAAATATTAATTTCTTGCTAATAATAAAAATTTTATTTCTATGTAACAAAATTATTTCATGATCAATGGACCAAACTATGAAACAATCATCAAGAAATTGAATAATTTGAGTAATGAAATCACACAAATCTTAAAAATATTCCTATGTTAATTCTTTACCTTGGGATGGGATATCATTAAGGTGGATGTCAATAGGGATGTGATTGAAATTTTTATTAAATACATTGTCAATGTATTTAAGTCTAATCCATAATATTACATAATCTTATCAGTTTAATAAATTTATGATTATCAATATCACTAATTTATTCTATAATATTTTGAATAATATTATCATTTATTAGATTTTTGAGTTGCTACCTCATCTTATTTTTTGGAAATAATATTGGTTTACCTTAGGTTGTTATATTCTGAGGGTTTTATCCCTCACCAAGGTAATTATGATAATCCATTATCATAGAAAATATAGAGCAAATATCAATGTCAAATTGGATAGAAAAAATCGTTATATATTTTTTGAGTAGGGTTTTACCATGATCCAATTCAATATTTTTGGCTTCTCTGAGAGTATATTGTGACTTCATATTATGTTATATGTCCTCTTAATATCTATAAATTAATATGTTGGGAAATATCTATTGTTTTTACAAGCTATCTAGGGGAAACTATCATGTATTTTTACTCTGTGTTCTTTTAATATCAATTTCACTAATACCGTACTATTCATCGTCAATGAGGATCATCCCTTATTAGTTCTCTTCAAAAAATAATTGTGTGACTATAGTGTGTATATTGGATATCTTACTAACACCTGAAGGGGAATGTTTTCCATGTCTTCCCATACCATATAAATGTAGAATCCTCCGTCAAAACAATATTTGAAAATTTATAAGTGTGATTTTCCCATATTATACCTTTGTGTCCCACTTCTCTATGGAGCATCTATATTTTCCTTTATATTTTTATAGTTGATAAAATTACTCTCATATTTATAATTATAAGAAAAGGAATTATTATTCATGGGGTCACACTTTCATATAAAATAATCACATCAACCTCAATAAATATTTATTTATTACTCAACCACCCACATTGTGACATTAATTCAATTAAAAATAACATTGTAACATAGTACAATACTCTTGGTCTGACTATAACCATCACAATATTGGTAGTAAAAACAATGAACATCTAATGGAGGAAGGTGGAAATAATATTCTAGGCATTATGAATGTGGTTGTTTTTTTCCTATGAATTTGGAATTGGAGGTTCTTGAAGGGATATAATTATGGGTGACCATAATGATTCATTAAATTGTTTACTTGAATAATAAAATCTCATAGGACATCAACATTTGGGATTCCCTCATCTTGATATAGGTCATCCATAACATTTTTAAATTTTAAAAATTAATAGATTTATATTTATAGATGGGGGGATTACCATTTTCATATATATTTATACTATAAATATATTATTCTTTCTAATGTGACGTACTTATATTTATATCGAGACATGGATTGGTTTATCCAACTACAAATTAATGTTTTATTAGATATTCCACTCAAATTGGTTGCACATGATATAAAATTATTCAATGTTGTGGATCATATAGTATTTACTATAAATTTTAAAAAATTATATTTATTCTCTTTTGAATAATATGAATATATCCCCACCCTATACTCCTCTAGGGAAAATTAATATTGAATTATTCATTCCCTAGGAAATTTATTTTCCAGGTCTAAAGAATCTATCACAAAATGATACATATGGATCAATATCACCAACATCATAGGATTAAATTTTATTTAAAATGTAAATTAATTATTTACAAATTTTATAATACCATAAAACATTTTTTTTGGATGGCCACCTTTTTTAGCATGATGAGGTCATTTTAGTGTAGTGTTGAGGCCTTGATAGGTCCGTAACTCCTTTTATTATCTCTATAACTCTTAGTTCATCAGTGTAATAGAAACTATAGTTTTTTTATATGATTGGATTTATTTTATTTTATGTAATACGATTTTATATTTTTATCTTCCACAATATCTCTCTTCATGTGTATTTCTCCCCTAATTTCATTTTTTGTGTTGCACATGAAAATTATAATTGTCGATAATCTTTTACATCAATAAGGAATATGTTTATTATATTTTTTGGATACATTTTAATGGAATAACCTATATATTTAACATTATAAAGGGATTTCTATGTGTGGTTTCTGGGATATGTGGATTCCCGCTTTCTTTGGCTTAAAACACTACGCTACTGGGTCTTTTCATGTTTCATTTATGGTAATGGGTGAAAAGATTTCCAATTTGGTCTTGGAAGTAATTTTTCCTTCTGTTCCACCAATTGGGGCCTATTATTTTAATTCATCAAAACTTTTTATTTCAATGAAAAATGTTACTCATATCCTTTCAATTTAATCATAATGATTCATTATCCCATATGCTATATAAAATGGATTCTTATATTGAATACAACTCTCAAACCTCATCGATTGTGGTTCACCAACCTATTACCGATATTATTAATTGTTTTTAGAATATTTATAGGGAACATTTGATGTTTTTTCATACAATTATATAAGGAAATAATTTTATGGATGTGTTGGAAAAAATGGTAAGAGCTCAATTATCCCCCTATTTTTACCAACTACACCATCAATGATTGTAAGTGCTTTATGGAGGCTAATTATCTTTGTCCTTATTTCTTCAGAACAACTTATGTTGATTAATGAAAAAAATTCCTTTTAAAATATAATATTTATTTATAAAATATAATTTTATGGTTGAATATTTAAATAATCATACCAATAGATAAATATTTATATATGTATATGAAAACACTACAAAATAATATTAAAAATAAATAAATTGTTTTAATTCATCGAACCTGAATGCATTAATACCTTCTGTAATATGATTTATTATTTTCATTAAACTATAAAATATTATATTCAATTTAATTATATTATTTAACTAATTTATATTTTTTAAAATAATAATTGATAAAAATCTAATTAGCATCTAAGTATTTAGTCAACGGTTACATTCGTTGATTTTTCTGAAACAATTGAATTTTTTTTAATAAAAAACTAATATATATAATACATATAAAAATAATTTTCATTCAACTAAATATGATTTATTTGTTGAATAATTCTTTTCAAAAATTTTAATGAAATTTCTTAAGCTGATGATGTTTGTTTTAAATTATAGAATAACATTTTTAAAATATTGGATATTTTTTACATGAGTAAAACGTGACAATAAAAATATAAAGAGTAATATTAAATTTTTAATTTCAAATATTAAGAAATTTTTTAGAAAATATAATTTCAATAAATTAGTAAAAATTAGTTTAAGATGATATTTTGTTACATTTCATAAAAAATAGTAACAAAAATCAAAAAAATGGTAAATTATGATGTAATTATGATGTACGAGTGATATCATCTTGTATAGACTCGTTCTTAGTTTATGGTATTTCTTGGATTGTAAAAAAGCATGTAAAATACTATTATTTTTTATATATAATTCATGTATTGAAATATTTCCTATTTAAATTATGTTATATTGATTAGTTTACCTCAACAGAACTATCCCCTTGAAGTATCCATACACCTTTCTCACCTCTATTTTATAACACTCCCAATAAAGTTATATTAGATAAAATCTACCAATCAAACTTATACTTAGAATTATTTTATTTTTCGTAATTTTTTTGTCATACCACTCCCAAAGTACCACATGTATTAAACATATAGAAAAGGAGAGTTAAAAATAGAAGTTATAGCATCCCAAATTTTTTAATTTCATTTTTCACTTAATATTTTCTCATTTTTATTTTTTAAACTAAAATTTATTGAAACCATTAGTCATAGTAAAATAATGAAATAATTTTTTATATTTTATGAAACTAAATATAAACTTTAAACAATATGTGTATCTCATATCCCCCTCCTCTAGTATGTCCTAACTTTTTTATGTTTACAACCTACAAGCATAACATTTTTCTTCACTTATCAGCGCCCTCATGGATAGCTACTATAACATATGTAATCTATAGATAATAAATTTTATTTTCTTCAATACTCTATTAATGATGTATTCATAAATAAATAAAAATTATCAATACAATAATATTGAGACACTTGTGGAATTTTTTTAACAAGAATGACCTTATAAATTATATCTATAAATAAACTTATTAAACAATTTTAAATGAAGATAAATGGTCTAAAATAACATAAATAAATATAAAATAGTTCTATATTTATATTTTAATATATATAATTCTTTCATATATATTTATATCATTACAAAGAAAATACAGGAACAATGGAATGTGGTTTCCCTCAATGTTTTCTTTTATATTCAAATTTATTATTATTTACCTTTTTTTTCATCTAATATTTTAAAATACTTGTTCCTTTATATTTATTTCAACTATAATTTTAGGATATTATTTCTCATTAATATTCCATTTATGTGGGCTATTATATTTTATAAAATAATACTTTCATATTATCTTTGAAACTCTCTAGGATATTACATATTATTTACGAAAATGTGTATCTGTTAATAATTTATATTACTATATGAAATATATAAATTTTTTAATATTTATTTAGATATCATTCTTCTATTTCATCAATATTTTGTTTCTTCTCTGAAACATGATGAAATTTCTGAGAAGCATACTTCTCATTTTCCCTCTTGATTACTTCCCAATTATTGTTTTGGGATACATTATCTTATCTCTATTTTATAAATAATTATTATTGAATATCTATTTATCTTTAAATTATCTTAAAAATTTTATATATTTACACATGTACACTTACGTCACTCTAAAGTTATAATTTAGTGATTCATGATGTGATGTAATTTATGAGATTATTATCCAACCTACATCTATTTTTTGTATAGGTTATCCATGTGATACTTACTGATTTATGAATCATCATTTCATCCATTATATTATACAATTAAAACGTGATCTAGATATATAATTTTTTTATGGATATTTGGGGAAATATATATACCTTAAATTAATTTTCTAATTCATTTATGTCATAGAACACTATGTATAAGGAATTGAAAAGATCTTATCCTAACTATGTTATGTAGTGATGACAGTAATACATTAATTATTTATATAATGTTGTGTTATTATGAATGTTAAACATTCAATGCCTCTTTACTATGATTTCTATATTATTAATATTATCATATCATGATAATATTTTGATAATTAATTTTTTGATCATTCATTTAAACAGGAATCCATTTATTTCCTATTATTCAATCCCTGATTAAAATTTCTATAACACCCTTTCTATGATATATATCCACCGGGGATCATTTGTGTTATGAGTATTATAAATTCTTAGAATAGGAATATGATGTTGATATTATATAAATTTTATTTTTTAACATGTAATAATGGTTTAATATGATCTTGAATTTCCATGACACTAAAAATATAAATTTTAGGATTTTTAATATTATGAATGTCCTTTTAAAAATGATATAATATTTATGAATTTAATGAATAGGTTTTTATTTTTTATATTAGAGTCATGTATTGAAAATTTGGAATTGGGATATAAAAACCAGAATACATATATTGAAATATGGGATTTTATAACTTATGTACATTAGACTAAAACATTAATTATTCCACAATAATAAGTTATTCACCCATGATTAATTAACTTATTCTCTTATTTCACACTAAAAATTTCAATTCTAGAATATTCTGATAATCAGAAGAATACATGTTAACAACCAATGTCATAGATGATATATTGATTATCTTAATGATAATCCTAATGAAATGGTAGATGGAACTCATGATTAATAAGCATTCTGGGACCATGGATTTCAATCAATGAACTACATCATTTCTGGTAAATGGAATTCATGATCATATGATAATACAAAAATACTTTTCCAAGGTTATAAAGAATGACTTAAAGTACATAGATCATCCACATTCCTTAAAGGAGGGTAAATTTTTTATTGATTCCTTAATATGATTATGATTGTTGTCATTAAATTGATGGTTATAGCTAATAACATTAGAACAACTGGCCAATATTTTATAAAATATGTTATTTTTTAATTTATTAATATCTTATATAGAAGGTTTGTCATGTAAAATACTATTTATAAAAAAAGTATATAATTGTTTGTTATTAATCATGAATACTAATTAAACAGATGAAGTCAAATCAATATAGTGGGAATATATCCAAAAAATCCCACAATTAATTTATTAGCACTCATCATACAAAAAATTAGAAAGAATTTATAGAGATTAATAAAAATAAGAGTGAATTTATTGAGACTTATAAGAGAAATTTTGAGACTTATCAGATAAATTTTATAATGGTTAAAGTTATAAATATTTTATTCTAGTCAATCATGTTAGAAAATATATATATTCTTTAGTAGTTTATAACCATATATTGGAAAATTTCTATTTAGACTTGTCTTATTGAATTATAAATAAGTAGTTTAGTATATTCTTAAATGTGATTTTTATGTCCAAGAATAGTCTCATTAATATAAAGACTAGAAATAATGGATATATTTTTACACTAGTGAATTAAATGACATGGTGTATCGAGGCATGAAGATCAAATTTAACCTAAGTTAAAAATCATGGAAGATGCACTTAGGGATCTTCCATATAGAAATTAATAAAATATTTATGTATGGGTAAAGATAGAATCACATAGATGATTGAAAAATCATTATGAATTGGCCACATTGTATATTACACAAAACAATGATCAACTAAATGCATCACACGAGGTCTAATTCCTCAACTATAAATAAATTGGTCAATATGTAATCCAACGAACCAAATCAAATGTCTTTGTGAATAATTGAATCTAAAATCCAGTAAATTGAATAGAACAAGGAATATCATATTATATCACCAATATTTATGTGGATAAAAAAAGTTGTTAAGGGTAAAATAATTCTACACTCACAAATGGATAAATTATTATTTTATCCTAATTCATTTCATTTATATAAATAATTAATGTTTCGTATAAATTTTTAATCACCTAATAAATACCATAAAGTTAATATATCTATATAATACATAGATATATAATTATTACATCCCAAAATTACCAATCTTCCTCAATTAACATTTAAAATATGATTCATTAAGAAAATCCCATAGTTAATTCATTGGTGGAATTCAATGTGATATTGGGCATTGCATACCTCAACTTATTTGGATAATATATTAAATAATATGGAATGGAAATTAGTTTTCATATACTAATCAATCCAATTATTATATATAGACCAAAATATAATTTTGAATCACCTTAAATTTTTTTTACAACCATGGATATTAATACCCACTGAATAAGCACATATCTCTCAACCATGAAGAAATTTTTATTTTTTGGGAATATAAAAAAAATTATAAATGTTTAACCTATAAATACACTAAATTTTTATTTATAGTACCCAATATAATATTCAATATATGTTGAAAATGAACCCCTATAGAATGGATCTAATATATGTAGATGAATTGATGAATCAACTACATGAGTATTTGGACAAAGGGTATAACTACACCATTGCAACAACATTGGGTGCACCAATTCTCTTTTTCAAGAATAATGATGGGTCAATGTAACCAAATATTATTTGAAGAGGTCGTAATAATGTAACTATAAGAAAAAATGGTTCCTCTATTTTATATTGATTACTTGTTCAATTAACTCATTTCAGAAAATTGGATATGTATTCTAGATATCATTAATTTTTGGTGAAAAAATAATATTTAAAATTGTATCCTAACATACAATAAATGGACACTATTATTTAATATTGATACATTTGGTGTAAAAACCCATTAAAACATCCTAGAATTTGTGTATTTATTAGTTATAAAATACGTTGTTAAATGTTCAGTGGTAATTATTTATGATATTTAAATAAACATCAAAAGCGAATAAGAAAATTAACACAATATGAGGATTCTGCAAAGGGATTTAAAAATAGATATTTTGTTCAAAAAATATAGTAAGTGTTACCTTAAGACTAAGAAAGTGATATTCATGGTGTATGTGATCACATTAAAGGGTATTTATAGGGATTTATCAAAGATAAAGGTGATTAAAAATATATATTAGAACAAATGGTGTCATAGAATCCATAGTATTTAAGATTAGTTAGGTATTACTGATAATTTGTGATGAATTTATAATAATATTCTAACCCACTAAATAAAATTATATGGAATAGAGTAGTGTATTTCTATATAAAATATTCTAATGACAGCTTTAAAGTTATCAAAAATAGACCAGTTATTGTACATATATTTATACTAAACAATTATAAAGAATTTTTAGTGACATGTTGTGATACATAAAAGAAAATAATTATTTTCTCTCATATAAAATGATATATTGACTACTAATGATTCACTATAATTCACAATTAATGATAAATATTAATAAATGCATGAACATTATTTTTTATAAGTAATATTTTCATTCAATATTTCGAGGAATTATCATTATATGGGGGAGTGTGATTTTTTTATTTGAAAAAATTGAAATACACACACATGATAATAGTTTAAAGTGTATATTCACATATAAGGATTTAAACATGCAGCAATGATGATGGTTAAAGTTAATCAAGGAATATGATAGTTCAAAACATTTACACTATGGTAAGGAGAATAAGGTAACTAATTCTATTAGAATTAAGGAACATGTTATCATATTTATGATAATGATTATGAATGATAAATACATCATGAATTTATAAATTTTGGATCGAGAAATCATAAATGTTAGAATAATAGCCTAAACTGAAATAGTGATTTTCAATACACCTATCCAATAGTAAATCAAAGAGGCCCAAAATAATGATTGGATCTTACATATTTCAGGAAATCCAATATAGAACATCTTACTCTATCCACCCAAATAGAATAAAGATATTTCAAGATGATTATAAGAAATTCTATCTGGAAAAAATGGATTTAGAGAATGAATAATTCATCCCGTGAAGCATGGTATGATAATACAGTAAGGCTGATTGATAGAATTCTATGTTGCTAATGAAACCGTAAATCAGACCGACATGCAAATGGAAGAACACCACCATGGATTTTGTCAGGGTTATTCTAAATAATTCTCACATAATCAACATAAAATAATTTTTATTACGACCTCAAATTTCCAATAATATATGTTAAGTAAGTTTTAATGTGATATAGGTTAAAAATTTCAATCATATCTAACATAGATCAAAGGTTAACTATAATTTTGTGGCGAATTATTGAAAATGAATTGACAATATAGTTTAGAATCAGTATATATTTTCTTACTCAAATAACTAAATAATTTGGAGGTGTAGCTCATTCACATGAATACATGTTGTGGTATTTATTGATAGTCTTAAATGGAGGATTATATCAATATCATCTACTAGTAAAGTTCATATGTGACAATAGTAATGACAAAATTATGCAGATGAAAACATATTAATATCTCTATTTGAATAGATATAAAAATCCAATGTTTTGGGATGAAGTTCGTGAATGGAAGTTATTGCAACCCAAACTTGTTAATGAAATTTTAGATATGGTCTATGGTATTTAAAAAAATTAATGTGAGAAAAATTTAATATATGTTATATGTTGATAATCCTTGGTAATACCTAGAGATTGATTCTAGGGATTAAATAGTCCATCATGTAACTCCCTAAAAGAAAGTTGAGGTTTTGAAAGAATGGAAATTGTATCTATATGTATTTTATTACCTTTAAAATTATTGATCACATAAGAACAATAACATACTTATGGGAACCTTTAAATGGACCAGTTTCATTTTTTTGGTCATTTTATCTTAGAAAAAAAATTATTAGTAGAACAAGATACTGTGAGATAAGTATTTTCTTGGGATCATTCGAAAAATGCCTTGGAGGTACAGAGTTTTCTGGGGCTTGCTAGTTACTATAGATGCTTTATTGAAGTCTTTTCATGCATTGCAGTGCCACTGAAGGGCCTGACTAAGAAAGGTGTGAAGTACTTGTGGACATATTCATATGATTCATCCTTTCAAGAGATGAAAGGGAGGTTTAATTCAACATTGATATAGATTTTTCTAGAATAGGGTAAGAGTTACACTATTTAGTGTGATGCATTAGGTATCAGGCTAGGAGTAGTGCCCATGTAGGGGGGAGGAGTTGGTGGGTTTGGGTCTCAGAATTTTTGAAAAAATGAGAGGAACTACCTATTTCAGAATCTCAAGTTCACTACATTTGTCCATGACTAGTTATTTTAGAGACATTGTCTTTTGGGAGTGCATTTTGTGGTGTACACGGACAATAAAAACCTCAAGTATATATTTACTCAACGAGCTTTAAATTTGATACAACGAAGGTGGGTATAGTAACTTATATCTTATGACTTCAATATTTCATACACTCATGGGAAAGTCAACACAATGGATGATATGTGGAGTAGGAGGACTCAGGTACAGGCAGTCCATGAGGCCAATAGTGAGTAGAATTTTATGGCTCTATTCTTTGAGAAACATTTGAAGGTGCATGAAAAATAGGATCAGACATTTCTTTCTTCTATATATGTTATCTTCACTCTACTAGATCGACTGAGAATGTAGTAGCTATCAGATTTTGAAGTCCTAGTCTTGTGGGAGACTGTGTCTGGAAAGGACCCTACTCCTTGGTGGACCGTACACGAGGATGAGGTTTTTCATTTTCATGGGAGCTTGTGGGTGTCATCAGACATACACAAGGAGATCTTGCAGGATTTTCATTCAAGAGTTTCAATAGTTCAACCAGGTGTCACCAAGATGTATCAAGATCTATATCTCCTGTATCGGTGGCCAGGAATGAAGAGGGATGTAGCTAGTTTTTTATGAGATGTTCCACCAATTGGTAGGTGAAGGAATATTATCAGTGACTGATAGGTCTATTACAATAGTTTTCATTACCATGTGGATGTGAAATGATGTGGTGATGGATTTCATGATGGGTTTACCAAGGTCACCAAAAAGAAATTATGATGTATGGGTTGTTGTTGATAGACTCACGAAGGTTTCACATTTCCTTCTAAACAAGGAAATATTTAGTGTTGATGAGATTGGAAGGTTGTACATCTGAGATACACCATGTATTCATGGTGTTCCACACTCAATAATTTCAGAGAGGGATGTCAGATTTACTTCTCATTTCTGGAAGGTACTATAGAGGGCTTTAGTCACATAGGTAATTTTGAGTACAACTTACCATCCCCAAAAAAATGGCTAGTCCGAGCACACGATTCAGGTTTTGGAGGAAATACTTTGAGCATGCATTGTGGATTTAGAGGGACCTTGGGAGAGATTCATTCCCCAATTGGAGTATTCCTACAATAACATTTTTCAGGAAATTATTCAAATTGGACCTTATGAGGCATTGTATAGTTGGTCATGACAATCACCCTTATGTTGGATGGAGGGGAGAGTGGTTCTATACTCAGACCTCATATTTTCTAGGAGACCACTGAGAAGGTGGAGTTTATTCATAGAAGGAAAGATACTGCACAATCTCACTATAAATCTTATGTGGATCGATAGTGATGAACTCTAGAGTTCATGGTTAGAGATCAGGTTTTCTTGTGTATCACACCGAGGTTAGGACATGAGAGGATTATGAGACATGGATGCTTATACCAAGATACATTGGTTCGTTTAAGATTTTGGAGAGAGTGGGGTCGGTTGCCTATCAGTTGAAGTCACCCCAGAAGTACTGATTTATGCATGACGTCTTTCATGTTTCTCAGCTACAATGTTACTTTTCATAACAGTCTCATGTTTTTTAACTTGAGGTGGTTGAGTTGGAGGTGGATGCATCCTTGAAGGATCACCCTATTCATATTGAGGATTGTTTCATGGAGGTTCTCTCTGGCTAGTTTGTTATTCTTGTATGTGTTGTATGGAAGAATGGCTAAGTGCAGGACGAGACTTAGAAGACAGAGGCTGATGTGTGATCGCAGTGACTAGAGTTGTTCATATATTATTCTTCACCGCACTAGGAAGGGAAATTTGGGGGGAAATTTCTTTAAAGAGTGTATTTTGTAAGAACATAAATCTTATCTCATATATGGATCATGATTTTGAGATTTTAGTAAAAAGGCAGAAATGGGGTTTTTCTATGTACATTACCTGAACTTATGTGTACACCCTGTGTACCCAGTTTCCATGTATAGCTCTATACTATCCAGGTAATGGCCAAGTACATGGTCTTCTTGTGACGTTTCATACCACTTAAGTTAGGTACCAGTTGAGGCTAATACACGATGTGTAGTTTTAATGAACTTGCCATGTACTTTTGTTTTTATTTTATATATTATAGAGGGGTTGTGTCTCATCTTCAGGAAACACCTTCTTTTGGTAGTGGCTCCAACAATACCGCAATAGAACTGCCAAAAAACTCCAAACCCCACCAAATTCTCCATCCAAGCTCTAATTGAGACATTGTCGGGTGCCTTCAAATCCCACGGATCTATACCAATCTAGGCCAATTCAAGGATCGATGTTCAGGTATATCTATCACACGACATTGAGGTAGGTGGTTTGTTGCTTTTTTTCTTTGGATTATATATGCTAAAAGTGTTGCATGACCACATTTGGGGTATTGCATGATTTGGAATTTAACTCTGTTCATTTTAAAATGTGGTTTGATTGATTGATAAAGGGTTTTTTTCTTCTATATAAAGTTAGATACCTTGATATTGGAAACCACATGGGTGTGTTTCCCACTTCATTGATTGTTTATGGTCATTTGGTCTAAGATTCCTATAAGACCTTCTTTGTTTTCCTTTCCCTGGTTTGTTAGGATGGAGTTAGTGATTATATGAAATACCTATGATATGTGTTGTGAATGTGGACAAAGGTGATTAGACTGTGAGAACTTCCCAAAGGGGTTAGACCATGAGAGCTTCACAGGAGGTCATTTATAATTGATTAATTCTCTATTAGACTAAAAGATCTAGATTGTGAGAGCTTCCCTTGTGGTTGTTTATATTTGATTAACTGAATGTTGACCCAATGGTTTAGATAGTGAGAGATTTCATAGGTGTTTTTTTATATTTGACAAAGTGAATGTGGACCAATGGGTTTAGACTATGGGAGCTTTCTCAGGTGGTCATTTATAATTGATTAAGTAAATTTTGACCCAAGGGTTTAGACCATGAGAGCTTTCACAGGTGGTTGTTAATAATTGTTTTTGAGCATAATAGTCCAAAGGGGTTAGACTATAAGAGCATTCCTAGAGGGTTGTTATTAAACGAATTGTAGTAATGTTAGAAAAGGGGGAATAGACTGTGAGAAAATTCCCAAAAGATCATTATTGAATAATTGAATGATTGTTAGGAGTCTTCCAAGACAAATCACAAGCATGGACTTAGTCCTACTTGATTGTTTTGATGGTCTTATGAGACGTCTGTTCTAGTTACATTACATGGGGGATAGAAGGATTAGGATAGATCCCATGGTTACATGATTCAACGGATGAATAAAAAATGTTGAATGAATTTAATTGAAATTGTTGGATTTTTTACTTATGAATAATAACCATTTTATTGCTTTATTCTTGCAAGTTACCTTCCATATATATATTCAATGACAGTTAGGAAGAAGTCTTTTGGTGGTTGCCTACTTGGATTCATCTCACACCCTATATGGGTTATGTTTTTGGACCCAAAAAGATTATAATATTGTAGGTATAGATAAGGTAAATCACCCTTCTTCATCAGGTACATGATTACTATTGGAGTTGGAGAGAATGCGACCAAGCTAAGGTTTGCGATGCTTTTGGAGTTTACTATTTTCTGTACTTTGGTTTAGGTACTATATTTATAGCACCGTGGCTTGTTTCTCTATTTTCATAGATACATATTACATACATCACATACATACATATATATATGTGTTTGTGTGTGCTAATTTTTTTTATTTCTATCATTCTTCCATTGTTTAATTCTGTTGTATGGCATTACTACTTCTTCTATTGATTACTATTTTTTCGGCTTTATATACTCTTCCAATGAAGGAATAACACCCCTATTAACACTTTTTCCATCACTTCAAGTCAGTAGCCTCTTACGTTCGAGGAAATTATCTTGAGTTTATGCGACCAACCATGTTTGGGGAACCTTTGGGTGGCACCATGATCTGGTAAGTTATATATTCCATGTTTCCCTTTCAAATAATTTTACACAATATCACTCACATCTACTAAATATAGATATAGTAAAATAGAGGGCATTATCTCTCTTATGGGGAAAACCTTATAAAGATCATGTATTATAGATATAAAGTTACATAGAAGCTGATAGTTGAAATATTCAGAGTACTTCAAGGAAACCATAAGAATAAATAGATAACAAGTTAAGCTATGGATGTAATAAAATATGATACCCTTATATTTTATTTGTTAAGGATAAAAACAAAAATTTCAAAGGAATAATTTATAATGGGGAAGAATGTAACAAAATATATTTTTATAACATAATTCTTTTTTGATTAACTTGTAGGTGTTTTAAATATAGATTTATTTCTTTTATAAATAATAGTATAAAGAATAGTATATATAAATCATTTTCACTATTTAATAAGACAATTATTTTATATATTAATAGAATAAAATTTCAAATAAAGGATAGTTACACTCTAAAATACTAATCCTATATAATGGGATAATAACCATTAGTAAAAAACTAGAATTTGGGGTTCTAATGGGTCATGGTCTACTAGAAACACCATAATTGTGAAGATAAGAGTAATTTCGAAGAAAATTTATAAGAAATAAGTTATATATGTTATAAAAGTAATAGAATGGAAAATGAGAAAAAACTAAGTGAATTACATTGTAGTATTATTGGGGTATTTAAAATACATTTATTGTCTATATATCCATTTTAATGCATATGGTTATTTTTGGAAATATAGTTCTTAAAATAATAGCTTAACCATTGAAAAATAAAAATTAATATTATGGAAAATTGTTTAAATAACTATATAATTATGAAAATACTAGCATCTTAATAATAATATAATAGAATATTTAAAAAATTAAATATAATGATTTATTACATATATTTTTAGAAATAAAATGAGAAGTTATTCCATACATGGGAAATTAAGATGTTATATGAAAAAGATATATAGGTGAGGGAAGGAACAAAAGCATCATCTAAAAATATTAATAACATTTTCTAGAGCCAATAATTAAACATGAAAGAAAAAACACAAGAAAAAATGGACTAGTAATAGACCAAACCTTGAACTAAAACTGTACAAACACTAGGATGAACAAAAAACAAGATGGAATATATAACACAATAGGGGACATCACTATAATCACAGGATTGAAATAAACTAACCATGTCCATTAAAATATAAAAATATGAACATTAAATTCATATCTATAATCCCCATGTATCCCAATAATATACCAGCACTAGTGGTGTCCAATCTACAGTCTCAAATGAGTCAAGAATCTCTTATTAACTCGGTGAGAGAATTAAAGGAACAAATATTATCACTTTCCATTATCCTCAATTACCTAATAAACCTGTATAAACATATCTAATCCTCCAGTCCTATAATGATAACCACCAATAGGAAGCAACACAACACAACTCCAACCAGATCAAACACAACATGAAATTAGAGGAAGGATGTGAATCAATTAAGATCATCGGTTTAAAATTGATTAAAGGTGGAGTATTTGATTTTGTAATCCTCGTAGGATTCTATTTGATTGAAATACAAACCATATTGAATGTAAAATTAACCTCACTGACGCTTTTATCATAGAAAAAAAATCATTGTGATCTTTTTAGTACATTTAAACAATTATAAAATTTAAACATCGGTAAATCTTTTGAAAAAATTAAAAAATCATTTTTTAACAATGAAATCCATATTTTCATTTTATCAAGAAAAATTTAGGGATATATTATATAAAACATTATGTCTATCCACTACCTGAGATGAAATATTACTAATACAATACTTCTATGATTTAGGGGAAAATTTTAAAAAAGAATAAAAATTCACTAAGAATATTAAACTTCTAACATATCAACCAAATTTCATGTTTTCCCTCATTGATTATCTAAATGAAAAATCCATTTTTTTGAGTGGTAAAATGTCTCTAATAAAACGAGTCCATTTGGGCTTCATAATGTTCTATAATAGGTTAAAAACAAATTTTATGGAATCTACTCTATATGAAATACCATGACCAATAAATTATATATCATAACCATAAAAAATGAATAAAAATATGGGATTTCCTTATTTTGAGTAGTCCTATAAAACACCAATAAAATAAAATTTGATGGGGGCATTCTATAAAGTTTAGTGTCAATGGAAACAATGATCAATTTACCACACGCATAAGGATTTTTTAAAATAGTAAAACTTATAAATATAATTTTCCATGATAGTATTATTGGTTTTAAAGACACACTTGATACCTACCCCATATTAGTTAAGAGGAATAATATTATTCTTTTGAGAAATAGTTTTTTCCAACACTTATCGTTGCCTGACCAAATAAAACATCTATATTGGGAATTAATCATATTCAATAAAGTCATAGGTTAATTAATTATACTCCACAAATAAAAAAACATATACATTAGAACAATCATAAAAAAAACACCCTCCTTAAATAGATAAGGAGACCAGAAGACCATGAGAAAATATGTTAAACACTTTTCTCAAAAATTAGATGGAAACCGTCAATAAATAATGTCTTATACGAGGTGTTAGTTCCTAGGTATTTTAAAGTAACTCAACCCTAAATTTTTTTTTAACATTTAATAATATTTATTTAATAATATTAGAGAATCCTTTAAAAGAGATGATATTATTTTTTTTATTTATAATTATTCTAAAAAAGTTATTTTTAAAAACTATACTGGGATTCAATAAAAACCAAATCCTCAGTTAGACCTCCACAGGGAATGAATGGAATTCCCATTCCCCACAGGGTTAAAACTAGTGTATGGGTATCATAAATTTACATTGGGAGTAATTTAACTCTCTAATATCAAATTAAAAAACAAGAAGTGAAAACAGATAAAACATCAAACCAAACATACTATAATATAACATCCATAAAAGGATAAATAGAAAACCAAAATAAATACAGAGAAAATGTAGATATATAAACAAATATAGAAAATGTGAAAATACACAATTCTAAAATCATTTTATAAAGATAATGGGAACCCTAAAAACTCATATGATGTCCCCTAGTACCCCCCCCCCCCTCATTCACTCATCACATCCCACTCACTCATCCATCAATAAACCCAAACCAAAGAGTTGAATGAGATTTTGGTGGCATAAACCAACAATAATCTATATATAAATGATATAAACCACCAAGTAGGTCACCTCCCACTAGGAATATAAAAAATCTATTACAATTGAATTAATATAATCTAGTTTCATCATGGGATATAATTTACGGTTTTTCATCTTATTTATTAAAAAACCAAGAAAACATTCTACATACACAATTATAAACAACCACCCCTTTTATTAATCAAAATAAACGTCGTTAATCATTTAAATTAGTAATTTTAAATCATCGAAACAGGTCCATAAAATCATATAAATGTAATTATAAATACAATTTTTCCTTTAAATTTATTATTAAAATACCTTTTTTATAAATAAACATAAATAAAAAAATTATAAAAACAATTTTAAGAAATAAAAAATTATCAATTTATTTTTAAAATTTGGTTTCAAACCATTTTAAAATAATACATTTGAATGTAAAAAATATATATTTAAGGTGATAAAAAATCAATCAAATGCACCCAAGCTTCATAGAGACACAATCCAAAATCACATCCAAATAATGTTTACATTCATCAAACATGGGTAATTCGATCTATTAATGAAATAAAATCTCCTAATGTGACCTAGTAATTACCTAGGATCATGGCCATAATTCCTAGCCTCTTGTAATAAAGACCAAAATTGGTGATAAGGAACCTAGTAAAATACCAATATACATATCCACATCATAAACAATCCTATTAAATGGTACAAATATAATATCCCAAGAGTTAATTCATTACCACATCAAAAACAAAATTATATCGCACATGGACCTCTTCCCTTTACTATCTACCCTCGCCATAGTAGCTGTAAAACACTTCCTAATGGAGGTATTTTATACCCTAGGGTTTTCCTTTTACAGATCATCAACTATATGACATGGATTTCCATTATAAGTCAAATGGTGGTGAGAAATAAATAATCACATTAAATATTTATAAAAAATTAATACGCAACTCATGACTCACCTCATATACTTGTGTCATAAACATTCCTATTCAAATAAATTCACAAGAATTATAAATAAGGTACACCAATATAAAACATACCCTCAAGGGAGTAAAACCACCATGGGCACACCCAAAAAAAAATCCTAATATAGGGACTCACACAATTATAAAATTGTTTTTTATAATCTTCTATGTGGTGTTTCACAATGTGATCGGGATGCTAATAAATTTCCACACCTTTTTAAAACACACCTTCTAAATACTCATTAATTGACATTAATTTAACCTAACATAGAAATCCAACATAAAAATCTATCTATTTCCATAAAATACATTTTTAATTAAATACACCATATTTGGAAAATAATTGTAATAGTTCCAAGGACACTTTTAACAAACCCAAATTTCCACATTTTAAAACAGTTGAAGTCCCCATATGACCCATATTATCAAAATCACTTAAAAATACTAAAGGTTAAATCCCTTAAAATTAAATAACATGCCATAAAAGAATTTAACACACATTTTAAAGAGATTATTAGTGTCAAACATCACCTTCAACCAATTACATGTCATTATAAAATCCATATACAAATTTTAAAACCCACTTGGAAAGTGGTTTTTGTCAATACCATGTCTTTAAACCATTTTGAATCCAACATGAATTTTTTTGTATAAAAATAATTATATTAGGATCATTTTTCATGTCGTTCAATTTTCAATTTTCACAAGTTCCTTAAATGCGACACAATCCTAAAAATTAACTAATCTATTAGAAACAATTTATATCTCACTATAGGCATATTAAATGTTCCTAGAATCATAATAATTCATTTAAGATCATTAAATAAATTCATAACATTCATTAAAAATGAATCCCATAGATGTTCTAACGACATTTCAATTAGAAACCTCAATAACTAATCGACTTCAAAAGTGAATGCACGGCCAAGTAAAGAAATGACATTATCATCCATAAAACAATCCTCTTCATTAGAACCTCCATAAACAAAATTAAACAAAATAGATAGTTGTTAGGGTGTTCATAAGTGAATAATAGTAGGTGATAGGTTTATGGGAATAGAATTGAAGTGTAATAGAGAATAAATGTTGTCTTACAACATGGATTTGACATTAAAATTAAGGGGACACAACTTAAAATCCTTTATGGAGGAAGAGGATTAGATCATTAATGTATTCCACACCCTGTTCCAATGACAATGGTGAAAACCATTAGCCAAATCCATAATGTTGAAAAAGAAAAAGGGTTAAATCACACTTCATGAAATATGGGTAGGACATATGGTTTGGTTGCCTGGTTTATGAAAAAGTATACTAATCATATTGTGGCCACAAACTAGATATTTAAACATTAAACTGTTCTCTTAGAAACATCATTTAGGGTAGTGAGGAGAAACTAAGAACACCAGATAAGTGTCACTATTTTTGTTCGATCCAACAAAAAAACATGGAAAGAAAATATTCAATGTGTAGAGTTTTCTATGTGATAACTTCATTATTTTCATGGAAAGAGCATTATAATTTTAATGTAAAAAGGTTTTTTATTATAACCTCCCCCATATATTTTTTAATTATAACTAATATAAAAAATCCACTTGATTTCCAAACAATATTATATGGCCTCCCATCCCTAAAAAAACATTAAAAATGTAAAACAAGTTTATGTGTCTTAAACATATGTCCTATATCCACAGAAGAACACTTAAATCATATTCTTCTCTAGATATATAAACAGATTTAAACACTCACTCACTTACTCTCTTTAATGAAGACTCATACTATGAAAGATTTAGACTCCTTTCTGATTTATCATAAATAAAACTTATTCAGATATGGGCCACCACTTCTATTTATAGAGGTCTCCATCACGTCAACCAATTACACTGACCTCTTAAATTAATTTTCAACCTCCTGTGACCAAAAAAACCACAAATACAATATTCAAAAAACTATTTCAAATTTCAACCAACAATGCATTGAGATGGATTTCTCTTCGAATTCTATATTTTAATTGACCATTCAGTTATCATTATCCAATCATCACTCATCTCATGTACCTAAAGCATCAGTACAAGAAACCTTAGTCCGGTCATCCATATCTAATCAATCATTTTGATGAAAGTAATTTTGGTGACCTACATTACCATCTTCTAAAAAATAAACATAATGAAGAAAAATATTGGTTTGGTGTTCAATATATAATGATCTTCATTTGACCTTCTCTTACCAATGACATCCATCAAGAAAACTATTTTGGATGATCCTAATGAAATTAAACAAATCCAATAATCATTAACATGGAAATTAAATATGGATTATATAATTCTTAATCCATCCACATGAGATCATCCACTATCCATATCATCCAATGTAATAAACAATATCATATCATCTGAATCCAAATGAGGCGTAATCTTTCTTCATACATTCTTATACTATCTTATTTGTAAAAATATTCATAGGATTTTTATTCCCATAAAATTTATAAATATTCAAATTTATATCTTCTATTATACTCTATATGGAATGATACTTCATATAAATGTTGTTTTTTGATAAAATCATGCAGATTGTGAGCAAGATCAATTGCACTAATACTATCACAGAAAAACATTACTCAGTGCAATACATTTTTGAGTTCCTCCAGTAAGCACATCAACTATATCAATGATTTTCTTACTTCAGTAGGGAAAACATACTCTGCATCTATGGTTGATAATGAAACCGTTGGTTACAACCTAGACATCCAACTGATTTTTTTACCAACCTTCATAAATACCAAACCAATAGTAATTTTTTCAAGATTCCATGTCCCTAAAAATTATTTATCTAAAAAACCATTTTATTGTACATAATCCATTAAAAATTAAGATATATACCTTTATACCTATAACAATCATAATATCAATTTCATGGCTTATAAATTTTTTCCTTCAAATATTTCAAATGAAAGGGAATACAACTACCACTACAAATGCTATGACCAATAAATTATAAAACTTTTCTTACATATGACTTCCTACTGTCAAGGCATAAAAAATAATCAATATTTCATGAATGTACTTATCTATTAATAGTGCCTAATATTTATAATGTTTTATGTGTTCAGTGAAGGGGTAGTAGACAGGTTTATGACCAGTCATTCAAAAACATTCAATGATTTTTCTAATACATTATATCTTGGATAAAACCATTGATTTGGGATTCCAATCCATATCAATTCATAGTCATAAGATATTGTTACCTAGTAAAATATTATTCATCTCAAATTTTTTGATATCTTTATCTTATATTCCTTAATAAATTGGAACACAAGTCTTGCAATCAACATATAAACTATATAAAACAACCTTATAAGAAATGTTCCCTCTAACCATTTTTTATATTATATAAATGATTGGAATAAGATAATATAAAACATTCATCAGTCATTAATCTTCTTAACATCTCGTTACGTTGTCTTGGATCAAAAATTAATACTTAATGACTTTGTTTCAGCTAAAAAACAAATCCTCTTTTCAAATAAATACATAAGTTTTGGGTTGAATCATTTAAATTTCCTTTCCCAAATATCCATGATGAAATTATTCTACTATATCAATATACTTCAAGTGTAAATAATAAAAAACATCATTTCGAAGAACTTTACAACTAATTTTATTCTTAACCACAGGTGATAAAACCTTCAAAAAGACTATAGCGTCTTATTGCATAAAACCTATCACCACCATATTATAATTATATCTTTTACATCCATTGGATTCCTCTTTAAAATGAAAAACAATTTGTTTTCTAGATCCCACATTCCTACTCATATCTCATCCCAACTCCCAATTATTATTGAGATTTAATGAAATTATTTTCTCCTCGATTGCTGACTCCAATAGATTAGAGTGTCTAAGAGTTTTTTCTTTCATTGGATTTTAAAGTTCCCCTACATCTAATATAAGTAAGAAATTCATATCAACACCAAATATTTGTACTTGTTATCTAATATATGTGTAACTCATTTTAAAAAAATCAGTTTTATCTATAATATATTCTATATCTAGAAATATTATAATCAGTGGTGGTTTCTTTGAGAATTTTCTATATAGTTCTCATAATACAAAAATATCACTATCTAATAACAGATATTTGGATATTCATTCATCTGTTATACTGGATTTTGGCTTGAAAACCTCACATTTTCCCCCAAATGATATGGACTAAATCTATGTCCAGAAATTTCTCTTGTATCCTCCTAAACATTGATAATTAACATTCCACAACATCATTCTATGGTAAATTTTAATCATTCCATCAATGTAATTCATTGAAAACAACATCACATATCATGATGAATTGATTCATTTCAACATCCCATTGGTGATAACCACTTTTCTCATCCCCATTTCTCCTAATAAAACAAAATTTGAATTTTTACCCTATCTTATCTCAATCTTTAGCATCAATAAGAATATATGAAATACATCCAATGATTTTGAGATGATTCACCTATGTCATCTTACCATACCAAAGTTCCTTAAGAAGTTCACACCCCAAAGATATTGTTGGAGTTCTTTTTCCCAAATAAATTTTCATATGCAAATATCCTACATAAATTCACTAATACATTCATGTGTAAAGCCTCATACCCTAAACATTCTCTCTCATCATCCATTTAAACCTTTTATTTACACTATATTTTTTATAGAGTTCAAAAAATAGTCTTCCAATTCCTGGTGCACTACATCTAATATAATTTAAGAATGTTTTTATTGTGTATTCCTCCCTTTTATGGGTCAAAAGACATTTCAAATTTATTTCACACTTTTTCTTGTGAAAAAATTTTCACTGTATAAAAAACTTGAAACCTATCTGACTTACTCTTAATGAATTAAACACATTCTTCAAGAGAAGCATCACAAATTAAGGTCACAAATTATAGTGCTCTTTAATATGAGTGAATTTGGGATAGTCCACGAACTGGAAAATGTAAAGGTTCTAAATTAAAATTTTATGGATTACTGTCGTCCATGTTAATGGAAAATCCCTTATATTTTCTAACATATAACTATCTTACACTCCATCATCCATGTAACTTATTTAATGTATGAATTTCACAAATAGAACATTCATATTCTTATCAATGAGTTCATAAATCAATGATTTCCAGTTTTTCACATCATCGGATAATGCTTGTTTGATATATATGACTTCATCACTCTATATAGTAATATATAGGGTTTCATTCAAAAATTGATGAGAAATCATTTTGTATCCTCTATTGATTTTACAAATGCTATGTGAGAAATTTGTTCTGAAATATACATCATCTAATTAACTCACTAATATGAGGTTCTTTTACATAATATGAATTTGTATAACATCTTTCATCTTCAATACACTTCCACTCATCCTTTTAATCTTAAAATCACCTTTTCTAGCAACATCCACATATTCATAATCATGATATGTGTTGTAACAAAGCCTTTATGTACATAATCTACAATTCTCCCATGATAAGTAGTTGAATGAATAGATTCACACGATTCAATATCCCAAGACTCATCTAGAATTATCATGCTCCGTATCATGTTGGATTCTCCATCTATTTTACTCAGTATATATTTATTTCACAATGTTGAAACATCAAACCAATTCTTAATTCATTCTTGATATTCGCCTTCTTCCCACAAACCCAATATGTAGGACCTATCAATTTTCCTGGAAATATTCTCTATGAATTATCTAATAAAAAATTCTTCATATAATGGTTATTCAATTTAGGTGATCATCTCCATAGTGTAGCATTGAGATAAATTTTGGATTTATTTTAAACTTCTTTTTATATCAACACCTTATTCATGATAATTCTTGGAATGTCATCAATAAAAGATGTACCATCCCACTAGAGTTTCTTATTAAGGTCTTCATGGAATCCCTTATCCCTGGAAGTTATTAAAGATGAATAAAATCCCAAAAATCATCCAAGAATGTTAACTACACTGACTCTTTCCAACCTAGGATCATATTGAAATCATTTACGTGGTTAGCTATAGGAATTTCATCTGATAATCTCAAACTAAAAAATATTCACATCCTGAAATATTATTTTATGTATAGTTGAATTTTCAGGAATTTCATCATATTATTTCATAACCTTAATAAATTTTTTCTTTCTCCCCAATTTGTTACTAAAAATTCTGCATAAGTGACATTCTAGTCACGAATAATTTCTTCCATAAAACTTCCCCCTTTCAAAATTATTTGTTGAGTAAGTATATTTACGTCAAAATTAGAATCCATTTAATTTTGTACCAAATTTTACTCCATTTCATTCTACAAAATAAAATTTATGCTCTACGTAACATATTGATAATATATTTTTCTTCTTCTAAATAAATTATTAATTATAATTGTAAAAATTTATGAAATTGAAAAAAATCATACATGAAAAGTAGAGAAGAAACCATAATGTTGTGTAATGTATACCCAATCACCCCCTTTAAAACAAATAATATGTTATTGAGGAGAATCCAATAATAATTGAGTGGATTCACTTAATTTTTTCAATCCAATGGACTGACATGAAAAGAAACATTCACTAGTTAGAGATAAATGTTTGATACACTACCACAAAACTGGGTAAGGTAGGCGCCTGCCTTTATCAGCGCTAACGAGAAAGCGCTGATAAAGGGGTTGGCCTTTATTATTGCTTGAAATATTCCTTTATCAGCGCTTTTCTTAGCACTGATAAAGGTTACATTTATCCGCACTTATATAAGCGCTGATAATATTTATTGTATACATTAAACAAAAAACACATGTAATAACTAAATATATATATATTGTTAAATAATTATAATATTGATAATAAATATATTTATTAGATTTATAAGATTTATTAAATTTATCAATTCATTATATTTATTACATTTATATTAATTCATTATATTTAATACATATATTTATTATATGTGTTTATATTTAATGTATTTGTTTTATTTATAAGTATATAATAAGTTTTAATATATATGTATAATTTAAATTATTAAATATATATGTCCTTTCTGATGAATTGGGGTTCAATGAATATATACATACGCGTATATATATGTGTGTGTGTGCATGATCCATGAGTAATTTATATATTATAATTACATATCACGTTGATGTGTTATTGATTTATAATTCATTATGTTTCCCATATAATATATATGTTATAAAAAATGTACACTTATAATTAAAATTAAATTATATTTAAAAAATAAATATATATTTTATTATATTTTCAATGATATATATATAAATATACCTTTCAAATAATTTTATAAGTAAAAATAGAGATATATTTATTTATAGTTATAATTATTAATAAATATATATATATTTATCATAAATATCATTTTAAATAAATATATAATAATATAATGAAATTATTAAATTTATACATTTATCGGCGCTTTTATTAGTGCTCATAAACTATGTCTTTATGAGCGCTACAAAAGCGCTGATAAAGTCCAACATTTATTAGTGCTAAAAAAGCGTCGATAAAGGGGGTCTTTATCAGCGCTTTTCATTGTAGAGCTAATAAAGAACCCCTTTATCGGTGCTTTTACTAGCGCTGATAAAGGTCTACGCAGGATTTAAAAAATCCATCGGGTCGTCCTCCTCCTCCCCGCACCCTGTCAAGCTTTCGCGGAAGCCCTACCCTACGTCGCTGCCTCATCTCTGTCGCGGCCGCTGCCTCTTTGTCCTCCTCCTCCTCCACTGCGGCTTCTCCTCCTCATCCTCCTATGCCCCGGCCTCCTCTCCACCGCTTCTCCTCCACCACCTCTTCATTTGCGGCCTCCTCCTCCACCTCATCCAACGACGCCTCCTCCTCCTCCTCTTCCTCCTCCACTGACGCATCCTCCTCCTTCGCCGCCTACTCTGCTTCCTCTGCTCCATTCCGTTGCCTCTGAGCTACCTCTACTGCCTCCGCTCTTCCTCTGTTGCCTCCCCTGTCGATGCCTCCTCCTCCTCCACCACCGAATCCTCCTCCTTAAGGTGGGTAAAAATGAATTTTCATGAATTAATTATTTTTTCATTTATTGTCAATATTGAAATTAATTATTATTTTGCGTGATTCTTGTGTGTGAAGCTTGTGTGTGTGACACATATATATGTGGTTAGTTACTTGTTTGATCTTGATTATCACTGCCCACTTGCGGTGGGTCTCACCATCACATCACATAAAAAACAATTTGGGGAGGGAATCTATATAGACAACCTCTCAAAAAACTACTCCAAACCAATACTAAGTGATCCTCATTTCTATATCTCACATCATACTATCATACAAAAAATTATCTAAGGAGGGACTGACAACATCCATCCTCTATCACAAGTCAAAATGCATCATCAATAGGTGGATCCCATGGAAGTCACACACCAATCCCCTTTAACCACTGCCTCATCACTCAAAGTAGGGTCCTACCAACACCTTATCACTTAAATAAAGTCCATCCATCTTGTCTCATGACACAAAACATATAAATAGTAATCTAAGGACGTTATATAGATAGCCAACCTCACGTACTATCTAAACCACATCATCAATAGGTGGGCCCCATGGATGATCATACTTCAACTAGGTGAAAGTCATATGAAGTCCCAATCTCTTATTCGGTCTGACCGTAAATGAAAAAAGTCACCATCCATTTAGACTTGCATAATAATCTCCTTAAAACCATCTTGGATCTACATGAAAATTATTCCCAACCTATCAATATTCTAATTCCACCTATAAGGGAATCTATTGGGTTCTACAAACATAACCCATCTATACTCATTGATACCAACACACACTCATCTCTACATGGTAATGTCACAACCTACAGGTTATACTTGATCTAGGCCTCGATAGTCTAGTCTATATCATCTTCTAATACCCACATTAAAAGTCATTAAAACTAAATAATGACCATCCTATGAAACTCACACTAAGAGCCTTGGATACCTATGCAAAGTCATCCAGACTAATATCATGACCCTCACCTAGGTACCATATCATATCTCTCTTTGGAGATCTCTTAATCCAATTATAAAGTGGAAATCCTCTTTGTCACACTTCACCAATCCCTATATGGAATATCGTACTCATTGCACACACCATGACTCTTATATATCCATAAGAAGGTGTTCCTCATCATACGTGAGATATAAAACTATATGATCCATCTTCTTTAGGCCTAAGACCATAATACCTACTCAAATAGACTTAAAACCTAACTAGGCTATAAAAATCTCATACCAAACTTGATCCTCTCATAAACACAACTACTCCATGGAGACATAATCTCTGGATGATCAAAAAATCACAAACATTCAATAGAACCCTCACTCAATCTCTTGGTGGATCAAAAACACCATATTTCTTTACCTTGGTTGCTCTTGATTTCTATCCCCTTCACTGAAACACATATACTCATGCATGAATGCACAATCATGCATAAATTGAAACATGTTTTTGTATTATAGTGTCCACCTACCTCAAAAAATAGAGTAACCCCATCACCAAGATCAACTCATCCTCAACCAAGACTATACATGCGTTATCTAATCGTGTACTAATGATTGAGACCCAATCTCAAGGCACAATTCCCAAATAATTAATTATAGAAACTTATAATTAATTATTCACCTTAATATAATTATGAATAATCTTTCAAAAACTCTCTAGGAAACCCAACACCATTTAAACCATGCAAAACATGGTGCGTTTATCATATGAGGATAACCTCTAGCCAATACAAACAAAATATACATCATCGGAATTGATTTGAAGATGATATAGTGAAATCATCACACAAATACGAGTTAAAATAATCCCAAATCATAAAGAAATAAAGGATAATAGTAATGGAGGAACTATGAGGGAAGAACTCACTAACTCACTATAAAAAACTCCCAAGAACCACCCCTCATTAGGGGTATCGAAGAGAGGAAGAGAATGGATGAATCCCAAGAACCACCCAAGATTTTTTATTAATGAGCATGCCTCCCACCATTTTTGAAGTATCTATTTTTTCTCTAAATTATACTCATATTCCTTCTCCCCTAACCTATATACCCATCCTATGGATTTCAAATAGGATGAATATAAATAAAGAATGGATGAATTCCAATCGGTTGACAAAAGAGTGTGAAGAAGGCATAAAATAGATTATCAAGTTTGCAAATGATCATGCATGTGACCCTTCTCAAATCCTTTGTTCATGTTTACGCTATTGTTATTCTAAACAAATTATTCTCGAGGAGTTGGAAGATCACTTGATCTGTCATGGAATAGATCGGAGTTATACATGTTAGAATAAACATGGGGAAACAACGAATGTAGGTAGTGTCTGGGATAACATTGGGTTGTATGGATCCTCTGATATGATTACAAAAATGAAAAATGAAGACGACTGTATGTAAGATGTGATTAAAAATGTGAATGATGATGAATATCATATTGATGAAATGAAAAGGACCATCGAAGATAAACATCGTGATTTCCCAAAATTGTTTTAGAAGTTAAAAGGTTGTGAAAAGAGGCCATTGTATGCTGGTTGCACTAAATATACAGCATTGTTAAGCATGATGAAGCTTTATAATTTGAAAGCATACTACGGGTGGAGTGACGCCAGTTTTACGAAACTACTTGCTCTCTTGAATGACATGCTCCCAAAAGATAATGAGCTCCCGATCCGAACATACGACGCCAAACAAATGATATGCTTGATGGGTATGTTATCTGAAATAATACATGCCTGCCCGAATGACTATATACTGTTTCACAAGAACCAAAAATCACTTAAATAATTCTCAAGGTGTGGTGCTTCTGGATACAAGAAAGATTAATCCAGTCCTACTAAATTTGTACGGTAATTTCCAATCATTCCATAGTTTTGGCACCTATATGGAAGTGAGGAGAATGCAGGACAATTGACTTGGCATGATGATACATGAATTAATGATGGGATACTATGTCACCCATTGGACTCTCCTCAGTAGAAGAGAATTTATCATGAGTATCCTGAATTTGGAAACAAGTCGAGAAACTTTCATCTTACATTATCTACAGATGGAGTGAATCCTTTTGGTTTTCAAAGCAACAATCACAGTACATGGCCGGTTATGTTGGTAAACTATAACTTACCACCGTGGTTATTCATGAAACAAAAATACATCATTTTATCTATGCTTATATCAGGACCAAAACAACCGGGTAATGATATTGATGTTTGTTTAGCTCCATTGATCGAAGATTTGAAATTATTGTGGGATTCAGGTGTTACATTGTATGATGGTTACAAAAAGGAAGATTTCACTTTGAGAGCCATGTTCTACGGGATGATAAATGACTTACCTGCTTATGGAAATTTTTCAGGATATAGAATTAACGGAGCTCAAGTGTGTCCCATTTGCGAACAAGGTACACAATCAATTAGGTCGAAACATTCATCGAAAACTGTTTTTCTAGGACATCGTAGATTTCTACAACGACGATAAAAGTACCGTTCTTGGATGAATTCATTCGATGGAAGTTCAGAAGAACATACAGCACTGTCTCCAATAAGAGGTGATCAATTATTTGAAAAAGTTAAAAATGTGGACACTACTTTTGGTAAACTGGCTTCGAAAAAACTTATGCAAAATTGGTTGGAAAAATAGATTAGTTTTTTTTTTGAATTACAATACTGGAATTGTATATATTTCATACAATTTCTTGATGTTATGCATTTAGAAAAAAATTTAATTGATAGTGACATAAACATGTTGCTAAATACATCTGGCAAGAAAAAATATGGAATTAAAGCTAGGTTTGACATGGTTGAGATGTGAATATGAGAAGAGTTGGCACTAGTGAAGGGTGAAAAATGAAAATTTCCTCCTCCTGCTTCTTACACTCTTTCCAGACATGAGAGATATTAGTTTTGCAACTTCTTGAATGACGTAAAGGTTTTAGAGGGGTATTCGTCAAATATCAGGAACCTTGTGTCAATGAGCGACACTAAGTTAAAAGGTCTGAAATCACATGACTTCCATGTTTTGATGAATGATCTCATTCCTAATTATTTACGTTGCATTTTTTCAAATAATTTCTACTACACTTTAACATAACTATGCTTCTTCTCCAAATCAATATGAAGAAAAGTTATAAACTCGATGAAATTTCCATCTATGGAAAGAGAAATTGACGTCATATTATGTGACTTAGAAATTTTCTTTCCTTCCTTTATTTTTTGATATGATAGTTCATTTGATGGTCCACTTGGTGAAAGAGATTCAACTATGTGGTCCTGTACATTATAGATTGATGTACCCCATTAAACAGTTTATGAATATTTTGAAAGGGTATGTCAAAAATTGATGTCGGCCAGAGGGTTGTATTGAAAAGAGATATATTGTTGAGGAAGTCGTTGAATTCTATAGCGAATAAATGTATATTGTGGAAACCATTGTCCTACGAAAATATCATCACACTGGGTGGCTTCAGGGTGAAGGAATTTCTGGAAGACATGTTGTCACAATCAATATTACAGATCGAGAGTAGGACCACCTTTATGTTTTGCATAACAGTTTCGACGTTGACCCATATGCTGAAATCCACAATGAAATTATTATGCATTTGAATCCATATAGGGATGAAAAATGGACATCAGATACACATAATAAATAGTTTATAGGATAGGTTCGGGACCATATTTTTAAGAAGTCGGATGAAAATAAAGAGTCCATTTCAGAACGTCTTCGATGGCTAGCAGGAGGACCAAGTGTGTATGTATTATCTTACAATTCTTATATAGTTAATGGTTATATATTTTATACTTATGGACATGATGGAGACAGTACCACGCAAAATAGTGGGGTTACACTTGTGGCTGAAGTGATGCATGTTTCCAGTGCTAAGGACAGAATCCCAATTTATTCAAAAATGTCATACTTTTGCATCCTCAAACAAATATGGGAGTTGGATTATACGGAATTCCAAGTTCATATTTTTCAATGCAACTGGGTTGATAATAGAAGTGATGTTAAAATAGATGAATTGGGATTTGTGAAAGTTGATTTTAGTAAGGAATGCTAGAAAGACAAACCCTTTATAATGGCATCACAGGCAGTGCAGGTATTTTATGTTCCAGATCCCACAAACTGAAACTGGTCAGTTGTTCTATTGTCGACCAAAAAAGATGAACGGTCAGATGAAAATTAAATGGAGGATGACCCTTTCATTGGGACTTCACAATCATTTCGCAGTGGTCCTAATGTAAAAGGCTTTTTATATGTTAGAGGAGACCAAAATGAAGGGATATGGATGGTCGATAGTGGGGTCAAATCCTTTCAGCCTTTAAAAAAAGAGAGTTCAATAATCAGGTTATTTTTTATTGTAATATACATCGTGTTACATTATGATATTATATATTCACTAATGCATTTATGTGATATAAATTAAATGTTAAAACACTTCTGTAGATAATGACTTCTTCACCTACTGATTCACCCAATCCTGAGACACAATGGGTCTCTCAACCTGTTGCAGCTGGTCCCACTACTGAGGTACAACATGTCTCTCAACCTGTTGCAGCTATTCCCACTGCTGAGGTACAACAGGTTTCTCAACATATTGCTGCTGGTCCCAGTGCCGATGATATCTCTTTAAAGGAACATAATGATGATGACGAAACCGAGGATATGGTAGGCAATAAAACCTAATCGGCACAAAAAAAATAGGTGCACCATAGTTTGATAGATTTAGCAAAAATCCTTAAGGAAAAAGAAAAAGGCATCAAATATGAGGTGGGATGGAATAAGTGAGGCCAGCATATAAACCCCAACAAAGCCATGTTTAGTAGATACATTGGAATCGCCACTCATCAACGCGTGCCGATTGATGTAGAGTCATGGCACCATGTTGTCAGAGGGTTGAAAAAATTAATGTGGGGAGAGGTTACGATAACATTAAAATATAATTTATTTAATTTATTAAATAAAAATAAAATAAAATAATGAAATATTGACTGACTCGTCATCATATCTTGTAGAGTGCATTTATAGTAGATGTCCCACACAAAGAATATGTATTAAGACTGGCACAAAAGGTTCATAGAGGCTTTCACACCATTTTAATGAAACATCATCTGAAAGATACTGAAGGAAAAATATAGCTGCACCTACCTCCTATTTATGCACACTTGATATCCCAAAGATCGTGGGATGCATTTTGTTACCATCGTGTGGAGCAGACTCTTTAGGTAAATTGTGTTTGGTTACATGTTGTTTAACATTGCATGTATTAATAACTTTTATTGATAGCTTTTTATTTATGAAACAACAACTGAGTTTTGAAAATAATGAATGGGCTGAAAAACTAGTGTACCCCTACTGTAAAGCAAGGCTAGGGTACGCTTCAATTTAATAACAATTGGTACGTATTTTAAAATTACAGTAATACTTTTATGTGACATAAAACAACACTGTAACAACGTTTATCTATTTATATACAGATTGATGAATCCAAATCCCATGCCACTTCCATCCCAGGCCATGTGATATGGATGGAGGATCGTGTTAATAAAGAGGGGAAACTGGTAGATGAAAACACACACAAAATATGGGAAACATGTGTAAGTATGAAATAATATAAATTTGTTTTGCTTTAAATAAAAAGTACATAATGATTAATTATTTTTCCATATTTTCTATTAGACATAGTCACCGAAATCACAACACCCACACCAGATGCATACATACTTTCAGTGTCCTTAAAACAGCTAGAATAGTATGGCTGCATCAGAGGTGTGGGTTCTGGGGTGACACCCCAAAAGTATTTTCAGAAAAAAAACAAGAAGATGAAAAAACTAAAGAAATGAAAATGACGAGAGATAGTGTAAAAACCCTTGAAGAAATAATCAATAGTCAGGGAGATTTGATAGCAACATTTATGGGGGAGAGGCGAAGAGAACAAACAAATCAAGAAAAACCCGAATGAGAAGATCCCGCCCCACCCCCCACCAGCTTTGAGGTGAGACATTCCCCTCAAAGACCTGACTAAATTGAGGTAATCAATGTTCTAATATTTATTTCTGTTAAATGTGAATCACATAGATGCTGAAACCTTTCTTGTAATGATATTATACAAGGTGAAAATGACTGTGATTTATATCTGTCAACTCCCACCCATCACCTTGTAGAGATGGATATTGTGTTCAATATGCAGAATGACACACTACACTACAGACCACTTCCAACCGGTCATGTAAAAGTGTCAACTAACATATCTCATGAGCTGAGCGCCGAGCTACGCATGCCAAATGACGATGACGACATTCATACAGTTGAAAAAGCTGTTGGAACATTCATTGCATGGCAGTCGAATCTTGTAAAAAAATATTTCGACTAGGAGGTATTCATTTCTAATTCATTTTTCAAGAAAAAACATTAACATTAAATTAGAAAAGGGCTGAACCGATGAATGTTATTACAGAATGACAAAATGTAGGAGCTAAAACGAAAGAGGGGCTCGAAAGGATCAAACAACTGATCAAAACGGTCTACTAAGAGCACCTTCACCCCGCATGTTCTATATCCACATTTAATATCATTACAAGATCATGTGGAAATGAAAAAGAAAGGTGGAAGGAGTCACAAATTTTTTTGTAAAAAAGATATGTACGGAGAGGAAACATTATATTCCGTTAGTGCTGACGTTGTAGTTGAAATCATCGCATATGACTAGCTAGGTGCCTCAGTTATAAATGTATACATGATGTATGTTTTCATGATTTGATTTTACAAAATCTGATATACTATGATAATTATGGCTAAAAACATTTCATATTTCTCACAGGCGTATATATGAAAAAAAAATTATGGGATTTTCCCATGAATAAAAATTTGTACCCGTTAGTCCTCACACTATTTCTACTGAATGGGAAGAAATAGATTCCGTTTTTCAGGATGAATTAATGTCAAGACTGCTCAAAAAGTTTCAATGCAGAATTACGACAAACAAACTCTTTTTTATACCAATGTTTTAGGGGTAAAACTCTACATTTTAATCATATCAATTATATTTTCATTTCTATCAGTACTTATTCTTTTTTGTGTTTTTTGGCAACATTGGATGCTCATTGCAGTCAATTTGGATACTCCAAAGATTTATTTTCTAGATTCACTTCATGGATATCCAACAATCCGACCACACATGATGGTGATTTTCAATTCGTTATACACTAGATCCAACATTTTAGAACTAAATATCTAGTTATATAATTTATAATATCTTTTCATGAGGATTCTATTATGATAGGGCAGTGTATGAATATCGTCTAAAGGATTGAATGAATCCAGGACCTAAGGATGACAAGGCACACAAGATCTAAAAATGGAGAAGTATTGGGGTATATATAATTATATTTCAATATCCAAATACAAATAAAACTGATTAATTATTTTTCTTGATGTTTCTGTAGTGTCCGAAATAATCAAACGACAAGGTCTGCAGTTATTTTGTTTGTAAATTTATGAAAGAGAACATATTTCATGAACAAACTAGCATCCCTGAAGAGGTATTTTTGAAAATAATTAATACTTCATTTAAAATAATTATTATTCATTTATTTATTTATATTTGTTTAGTATTACTATGACTGTCGCAAAAACTCATATTAAAAAGATGATATAGATGTGCTTAGAAACGAATGGGCAGCGTACCTGATGGAAGAATGTAAACAAATAGAACAATGAAGGTGATTTCCTAATATTTATTTTATCTTTATATGATCATTGATATCTCCCTTGTTTACACTTATTGAGAATCTATGATCACCCTTTCTTGTGTTTCATATCCTTAGATTATGAAGAATGGTTTTAGAAATGATTTGAGTTTCTAGTAAAGAAAAACTTAAGGAGAGACTCTTATGAACTACTGACATACAGAATAACGATTAGACCCATTTGAATTATTTTTATACTTTATGATCCATGAGTCATTTTTGACGTGTAAGAATCAACTACACCACAATCTGACGCAAGGTGTGACCGGTATGGCTAAAAGTGTTTGATAAAAGTTTCAAATTGACATTAACTTTAGAAAACAACACTAATGATATACGGAATACTGAGAAAACATGTTAATATTGTTTTGATAATTTAGGACAGTGATCCATGAGTCATTTTTGACATGTACGAATTGACCACACCTCAATCTGACACACGGTGTGACCGGTATGGCTAAAAGTGTCTGATATTAGTTGGAAATTGACATTAAATTTAGAAAACAACACTACTGACATACAGAAAACTGAGTAAATGCATTTGTATTGTTTTTATACTTTATAAAAACTAACCATGAGTCATTTGTTACATGTACGAATTGACCGCACCTCAATCTGATGCACGGTGTGACCAAAATTTCTAAAAGTGTCTGATATAAGTTTCAAATAGACATAAAATTTAGAAAACAACACATGTAGCATATGGAATACCTAGAAAACACATTTGGATTGTTTTTATATTTTAGTAAAATGATCCATGACTCATTTGTGATGTGTAAGAATCAACCGCACCTCAATCCGATACACGGTGTCACCGGTATGGCTAAAAGTGTCTGATATCAGTTTCAAATTGAAATAAACTTTTGAAAACAACAAAAGTAACATGCGGAAAACTGAGAAAATGCAATCTTATTTTTTCGATACATTAGGACAACGATCCAAGATTTATTTGTGTCGTGTAAAAATTGACCGCATCTCAATCTGACGAATGGTGTGACCAGTATGGCTAAAAGTGTCTGATATCAGTTTGAAATTGACATTAACATTAGAAAACAACACTATAGACATACGGTAAACCAAGTAAATGCATTCGTATTGTTTTGATACTTTACGAAAACGATCCATGACTCATTTTTGACGATTATGAATCGATCTCACCCCAATATAATGCACGGTGTGACTGGTATGGCTAAAAGTGTCTGATATCAGTTTCAAATTGACATTATCTTTAGAAAACAACACTACTGACATACGGAATACTGAGAGAACTCATTTGGATTGTTTTAATACTTTAGGACAATGATCCATGAGTCATTTTTTACATGTACAAATCAACCACACTTCAATCCGATGCATAGTGTGACCACTACGGCTAAAAGTGTCAGATATCAGTTTCAAATTGAAGTTAACATTACAAAACAACACTACTGACATATGGAATTATGAGAAAAAACATTAGGATTGTTTTGATACTTTAGGAAAATGATCCATGAGTCATTTTTGACCTGTAAAAATCAACCACACCTCAATCCGACACACGGTGTGACCGGTATAGCTAAATGTGTCTAATATCAGTTTCAAATTTACATTAACTTTAGAAAACAACATAAGTAACATACAGAACACTGATAAAACACATTAATATTGTTTTGATACTTAAGTAAAACAATCCATGATTCATTTGTGATGTTTATGAATTGACCGTACCTCAATCCGACACACGGTCTGACCGGTATGGATAAAAGTGTCTGATATCAGTTTGAAATTGACATAAACATTAGAAAACAACACTATTGACATACGGAATACCAAGAAAACGCAGTCATATTGTTTTGATACATTAGGAAAATGATCCATGAGTAATTTTTGACATGTACAAATCAACCACACCTCAATCTGACATGTGGTGTGATCAGTATGGCTAAAAGTGACTGATATCAATTTGAAATTGACATTAACTATAGAAAACAACACTACTGACATACGGAAAATTGAGAAAACTCATTCGGATTGTTTTGGTATTTTAGGACAATGATCCATGGGTCATTTTTGACTTGTAAAAATAAACTACACCTCAATCTGATGCACGGTGTGACCTATATATCTAAAAGTGTCTGATATCAGTTTTAAATTGAAATTAACTTTAGAAAACAACACTACTAACATACGGAATACTGAGAAAACGCTTTCATATTGTTTTGATATTTTAAGAAAATGATCCATGAGTCATTTGTGACATGTATGAATTGACCGAACATCTATCTGATGCATGGTGTGACCGATATGGCTAAAAGTGTCTAATATCAGTTTCAAATTGACATAAACTTTAGAAAACAACACAAGTAACATATAGAAAACCAATCAAACGCATTAGTATTGTTTTGATACTTTATTAAAATGATATCTGAGTCATTTTTGATGTGTAAAAATAAACTGATGCTCAATCTGATGCACGGTGTGACCAGTATGGATAAAAGTGTCTAATATCAGTTTGAAATCGATATTTACTTTAGAAAAAAACACTACTAACATACAATAAAACCAAGCAAATACATTTGTATTGTTTTGATACTTTAGGAAAATGATCCATGAGTCATTTGTGACATGTAAAAATCCACTACACCTCGGTCCGACAGAAGGTGTGACTGGTATGGGTAAAAGTGTCTGATATAAGTTTCAAATTGACATTAACTTTATAAAACAACTCTACTGACATACGGAATACCGTGAAAATGCATTCTTATTGTTTTGATATTTTAGGAAAACAACCCATGAGTCATTTTTAACGTGTACGAATTGACCTCACCTCAATCTGACGCACAGTGTGACTGGTATGGCTAAAAGTGTCTCATATCAGTTTCAAATTGACATAAACATTAGAAAACAAAAAAAGTAACATACAAAAAACTATGAAAATGTGTTTGGGTTGTTTTGATACATTAGGAAAACGATCCATGATTCATTTGTGGCGTGTACAAATCTACCGCACCTCAATCCGATGCACGGTGTGACTGGTATGGCTAAAAGTGTTTGATATCAGTTTCAAATTGACATTAACTGTAGAAAAAAACACAAGTAATATTAAGAAAACTGAGCAAATAGGTTCAGATTGTTTTCATAATTTAGGACAATTATCAATGAGTCATTTGTGATGTGTAAGAATCAAATGAACCACAATCTAACACACAGTGTGACCGGTATGGCTAAAAGTGTCTGATATCAGTTTCAAATTGACATAAATTTTAGAAAACAACATAAGTAACATACGGAAAACTGAGAAAATGTGTTCCAATTGTTCTGATACATTAGGAAAATGATCCATTAGACATTTGTGATGGTTACGAATCAACCACACCTCAATACGATGCAATGTGTGACTAGTATGGATAAAAGTGTCTGATATGAGTTTCAAAATGACAAATACTGAAAAAACAACACAAGTAACATACGGAAAACCGAGAAAACACGTTCCGGTTGTTTTTATACATTAGGAAAATGATCCATGGGTCATTTTTTGACTTGTACAAATCAACCGCACCTCAATCTGATGCACGGTGTGACCAGTAAATATTTTCATTAGATAAAGAATCAGTTTTTATTAAATGAGATAAATCATCCAAAAACATATTGAATTTACATTATTCCCCTTCATTGTTATCAGAATGAAAACATTTGAGTTTATCATTTTCATATTTTAGTTTCACATTTCAATATTAATGTATTCTTTCATATTAGTGTTATAATTTATTTCATTATTTTATAACTAAAATAAATTTTTTTTTCTTATATAGGTGAATTTCTTTCCTTGAGTTCAGATACTTTTTTCGGCAGCAAATATCGTGGACGACAATTTTTTAGAGCAGATCACAAATATCAAAGGATGAGACATTAATTTTTAAAAATATTGTTGGATAATTGTAATTGTAACCATGTAAAACATTGTTTGAAATGTATATAGAAGTGTGTTTTTTGTATTCATGTTCTTAAGTAAATGTATATAGCATTGTTTGTCAAAATATTGTGTGCGGGTGCAATTTTGTGTAAGTGTGCAGGTGCTGGTTTGTGCAGGTATGCTGGTTTGTGTATGTGTGCAGGTGTGAAGGTTATATATATGCAGATGTAGGGGAAGGTGCCTTTATCAGTGCTTTTTTGAGCGCTGATAAACGATACATTTAACAGCGCTAAAAGAGCGCTGATAAAGGGCACTATTATCAGAACTCCAAAAGGCGCTGATAAAGGTCTCCTTTATCGGCGCTTTTCAGAGTGCTGATAAAGGGGACTCCCCTTTATCTATGCCGGCATTAATAGCACTAGAAAAGCGCTGTTAAGGCCAGTTTTTAGCACTAATAAAAGGCCAAGTTGTATTAGTGATCACTTCAACCTATAAAGCTGGAAACCATCACAATTTCCCCAAAAATATCATTTTTTTGATTAACTCATCCACCAAATTTTGTTCAATGTAAATTAGATAAAAATTTACACTAAATCACTTCACAAAACTCTATGATCACACATCACACAAAAATATAAAAAATATATACACACTAGATTTTTGTAGTATGGAATTATCTACTATATCCTTGGTTGAATACGTAAAACAACTTCATTAAAAAAAGATAAAAGAAAATTAAAATATACCCTCTCACTAACTCTCTTTAACAGTGACCCTGACTAAGAAATTCAGAAACTATTTTCTTCTTCAGCAAACACATAGTTCTCTTTCAATTTTGGTCCACAACATCAATTAATAGTGGTCTCCATCTTTTCATCATGTTTCCTCAAACACTACAATTCATGGTTAACAACCTTTTTACCTAAGAAACCACTAATATATTTTTTCACCATATATTTTAGCCACATATATTAATTCACTATAAAAAATTTATGTATTGAGTATACATTATCAAAAATCACCATCTTTGAAATCTTCATTATGTAATCTTCCTCAGGTCATCACTCGACTGATGTCATTAAGGCCTCACTTTAGGAAACCATAGTCTCACGATCCTTATCTAATTAATCTTTTTAATGGACTTTCATTGACTAACCATCATATCTATCTACTATAAAACAAACAAAAGCAATAAACACATCTATCTAGTGGTCCCTTTCCAATGATCTACCTCTGTACATATCTTTCCAATGAACTCCATCTCAAAAACTCAGTATGATGATCTTCTAGAATATCCATAAACCTAATACACTTAATGTTTGGGTTGTCCATGCATCAACCATTTCAAATGGAATTATAAAATTGCCAATCTGGTGTGAATTTTTATCCCATGTTTTACCTAAATGTGTTTAATTTTTCTACCATTATCCTTACACACCAATATTCACACATATTTTCATGTAAGATCTATATGGCTTAGACTAGTCCATCACAAACTAGGAAGGAAAACCATGAAAGTACAAAAAAATTGTCAAAATACCTATATAAAATTTCCCACATAGATTCCCCAAAACTATACAAAGAAAAAATCTAGATATCTCATGTTTTGGGATGAAAAATTATGAAAACATAAATTACTAAATGGTAAAGTAAAATAATATAAAATATTTTTAAAATATTGATATTTATTAGACACAATTTTCCCCATTATACCATTTTCGACACCTATAATTTTAATATATAAAATATTTTACATAAGAATGGGGAAATTCAACCACATCTCTATAGAAAGATGAATTATTTGGGACAACTTAAAGGAACCCAATACTATGAAAGAATAAAAAATTATCAAAAATCGAATTACAAGAAAACTCATACTATAGGAGACACCTAAAATTGGAATAACCTTGATAATCCAACAATGAACTATAAATGATATGAGATCAAATGGGGTATATGTACCATTTTTTAATAAACTAAATTGTGAAGCATCGGATAAAAAATCCTACTTTGGAGAATACCCAAGTGGATAATGATTATTGAAATCCACATGAGAAAAAACAGGATTCTACTAAACAATAGTATCCACAAGCATTCTCAACTCCAAAAAGTGAAACACATCCCACAAAACACTCAAAAGTCCCAAGTGACAAAGAACAAATAAGATCACAAGATTGGGAATCCAATAACTCCACCACAATCACAAGTGTAATGTATTTTGGTCAAGATAATAGGTTACTAAATGCTTACACTCTGAAAATTTCCATAGAATCTACAAAATAATTTACCTGAATCATTCAATTAAATGATGTGGCCCTATCATGGGATCACCGTAACAATAGTGGGAGAGAATTAAGACCTCACATCCAGGTTACCTCCTCATGGTGAAACCCTAAATAATTTAAATACAAACCTAATAGTGAACAATCTCACATAGTCCCATACCTATCCATGTAGCCTGAATCACAAACCCAAATTCCTTACCTTGTCCATGAAAAAAATTCACAACCCAAGAATGGATCCCATAATAAGATCACTATCACTGGAATATCCATATGGGGAACAAGTGATATGATTCAAGGTAAAAACTTAATTCTCTTTGCTAAAAAAAGTGAATCTAAATTAATATATGAATATCACACTTGAATAATATATCTTGATGCCATAAATAATTACCCCTAAAATATTAATATACTTTCCACTCCCTCAATATTCTAGGAAAGGGACAATAACAATAATAAAATTCCCTTAAATAAAAACAAACTTACAAAACATGAGACCATTCCTAGATGTAAACCAAATATTAAATGAATCGTCAAAAAACTTTAGTGTCATACTTAAAATCATATCAAACAATCCCAACCCAAAAAAATGTAAGAAATTAAAAATATAATCAATCAAGAAAAATCATATGTTAAAATATCTTTCCTCAAAAAATCAATGCATTCCCAATGGAATAAAAATCAATTATTAGAAGAATAAAAATTCTTTTAAAATTTCCCTAAAATTTTAGAACAAAACACTCAATTTGAATTCCCAATTTTATTAATTCCATTCAAAAATATTGCACCTATATTTTAGAAAAAACATAAAATCTTTTGTATGAAAAGGAACCAACCTGATATTTATGAATCCCATTCATTAACCATTTTAAAAATCTTTTAAAAATCATTTTTTTAAATAAAATAATCACTTTTTCAAAATTTCTCATTGGCTTCTAATTTATATTAAAATTAAACAACTAATGGGTTTTAAAAAAACATATTCTATTTCTAATGAAAAAATAGACAGAGTTAAAACTAAAATACTAAATAATTTTTTTGGAAGACCAGTCCTATTTTATAAACAAGACCTGATGATTTACCATTAAACCATGATTATTTCATGAAAATTAAAAATATATTTCTAATTAATAATAGGTGATTCCTTTTAAAAAAATTAATTTTCAAATAAAAATTTCCCTTCTTACATAACCCCTTTTTATAAAACAATCTCACAAAAAAGTAGGAATAATACACTTCTCAATTCACAACATAAATAAAACACAAGAACCATCATAAACCATCCTTACCCACTATAGATCAATCAAAATCTATCTAAATATGATATGTGGAATATTTCCTATCTAAAAAACATTGTGTGAGGGTCCATAGATCAGTCATACAACAGTAAAAATAGTGTTCACAAGATTTGATGTTTGGTCATTACCTCAATTTATCATGTCATTAAAACCAACCTCACACCACTAATCCACCTCTCATTCCCCTAAAAACCCTATATGAACACCAACTAAACATCAAAATTATCATTTAGGATCAATTAATGATGACTGATAAATCCAATAAGATCGTGAATTCGAAAAATCAAGCCCCACTACCCATGGAATATTAGACATCATAATGAAGGGTGCTGATCAATCACACGCTCATGACCAACCACTTATGTCCTGATTAACACCCATACTCAATATTACTATGATACACAAACTAATAATATAGTTATCTCAAAAAAAGGACAATAATTAGAAACATAGGATCTAATACCATTTTGAAATGTACCATCCAAAATAACTATCAAAATTGGCACTCAACTCGGCCTACCACACTAGTCGAAGCCCATTCCCAATCCCCATGGGATGGAAACATGTTCCTAGGTATTAAGAATGATCATTGATATTTATTTCACCCTAATATATCATTGTAAAATATAAAAATAATGTAGAAAATATAAAACTTCCAACTAAACAGGTTATAGAAAAATATCCAAATGAATATAAAAATATATCTATAGTAAACACAAAGTGGTTAAAGATATATAAAAATTATAAGAAAAATGTATAATATTGCAAAATAATGAAACCAAAAATAAGAACCTTAATTTCTCTAAAAATATAGACTATTTCCCCTCCAATCACACATCACATTCTAATCATCCTTCCATAGATGAACCCAAATTTAAGAACTGAAGGAGTTCTAGGACCCATAAACCTAAAAAATATCTATTTAGTCATGATTTAAATTTACCAGTAGGTCTCCACCCTCTTAGACTATGGAGAACCCTTTATAATTCAATAAATAATGTGCTAGACAAAACCTTATATATAAAGTAATATTTTAAATTTCTTTAAAAAATATCGTAAAACATTCCATTTACAAGATCATAAATAACCACCCTTTTAGAAAAAAAATATGTGTTTATGAATCTATATAAATAATTTAACTTCATTTAAAAAGGATAATTAAAAACAAATAAAACAATGTAAATCATCTTCGCCTTTTCAATTTCAATGAAATTCTCGATAATCCATTTTCATAATTACTTATAAGAAAAAAAATTGTGAAACCCTTATAAGATATAACCATAACACTTTGCATTTTTAAAATTAAATTAAATCCATTTAAAAAAACGTATGAATTTAACATAAATATACTCAAATTGATACATAAATTAATCATTGGAATCCAATCATCATGGAAAAACAATTGAAGAACATAATAAAATAATGGTGTCAATAATGAAATGATCTAGGGGAATGCAATAAATTAAAAAAATCCAATAAACTATCATAATAAGGACCTAACATCATGGTATTAATCTGTATTCTCTAGGATAAAATTCATAAAATGGTTATATGAAACCCAGTCCATCATTACTGAACTTTTCCACATCCCAGGTAATCCTGTTGAACTATCTAGGAAAAACATCCTTGGAGCTACTTTGGTACCATATGAACAAAATAATGTGGTCCTATCTCAATGCCACTACCCCTCTTAGTTTAACACAATAGAAGTATTCGAGAAACAGTCCCCAGTCAATGCACTAATTAATCATGGGTTTTCCCACATGCTCATCAACTATATTATAATGACTCACATGAGAGTCCAAATAGAGCCATGTAATCAATAATCACATACACTGTGTATAAAACATTTCAAAGTGAAAAACACCTCACATTATACACCCCCATAATAAATTTGATAAATAAAATATATAAACATTAAACATAAATAAAATTTTATAATATAAAACATCCCATATTGTAATTACAACCCTCTATGGGAATAAAAATAGAAAAGGTTAAAAATAGCCTCATTCATTTTAAAACTATTGAATATAAAGTGATAAAAATTTTACAAAGTGATCAGGATTACAAGATTTCACACCAATTTTAGACCACATTACAAGTTCCCTATGAAAACAATTTTTAAATTAGCACTTTGATAGAAAATTCATGAATAAAACTATTTCAATAAAATAACTCTTGAAAGAAACAAACCCCATTTGTAAAGGAATTTAATTTTTTCCGAGAACCTTTTTCACAAAACTATTGTTTCCCATTTTTTACAAATTAAAATCCACCAGTATAGCCACTATTTAAAAATATTAAAGATGAAATCTATTCAATTTTTAAATCAATCCATTAAAATGTTACATATATGTTTTAAAGAAAACATATCATCAAAAGACCATTTAAAACATTAAATTACTTTAGAAAATATACTCAGGAAATTTAATACTCAGTTGGAATGTGACCTAGGTTCATGAAATGTAATTAAATAATTTCAAAACCATTATGGGTTTTTTGTATAAATTATATTCCATAAGGAACATCTTTAAAAAGGGACACCTATCAATTTACACAAGTTCTTGGCATGTAAAACGTCTATATAAAGAGAAAAATGTATTGAAAAACATTTCTCTTCTACTAAGGTCTTATAAAATTCTTTTAAAGTTATAGGGGAGTATTTAGTTTGTAAAATAAATTAATAAAAAAAATTTAAAATGGTGCGCCATATAAAAAACTACCGCACTTCATGTAGAACCCTTAAAACCCATCACATTAAATAGGTAATGCACATCTGAAATTAGAAATGAACTTATCAACATTACAAGAAAAAAATAAATATAATTTGAAACTCATTAAACCCTGATACGTTTTTTATTAGATTATAGGGTTTCTATGAGTGAGAAAAATTGAGAGGTAGGGCAAAGATAAGTGAAGAAAAGGGGACTAAAAAATAAATAGAGATTTACCAACTGTATTACACATTAAAATGGGTGAAATATTAATTTCAATCCATACAAAAAGAGGAAAATGATCTCCTCTGTATATACCTTACCCATGGTCGAATGATAAAGGAGAAAAAGGGTTCCCAAACCCTTGAAATTGATAACTAAAAAAGGTTACAACACACATTAATGAAAACTGGGCTTGTAGCATGGGGTCACCGCATGGCTTCCCTAATTATGCACCAACAATGTGGTAGTAACTACCTAGAAAAACCAATATCACAATGTTTTCCTAGGAACCTCTTATGATTTGACTAATCATGTGCCAACTTTTCCAAATGGAACTATCAAATTTCACTAATTATTTTCACGGTTGGCGCATGGTTTTCCAAGCAGTTTGCAAGCCTTTAAAACATACCCTTACATAATAATATTCATTCACTATTTTCTCTATGATCTATATTATTTGGTTGGAAGAAAATACATCCCATGAATAAAAACTATGAAATAACAAAAATTACATATAGTGGAAGGTTAATTATTTCTCAATTTTCGGGATGAAACTTCTTAGAAACATAGATTCCACAAACATATAATTAAATAATATTAAAGAGATGGTAACAGTGACATGTGGGTATCACTGTATCTAAACTCATACAGAGATATTAGCGCAATACAGATGTGTTCTTGAAAAGTGGAGAATTTGGTCTATAAACATAACATGGGTGATATGATATATATGGAATTTAGAGTGATATAGAAAACACAATGTGGTAGTATCCTTCCTGATGGATTTAGACAATTATATCATTCATAAAATGTAAACTAAAGGAGATAGGGGACACCCTATCACAAACATTTTCAACCTTGAATGTAGTCATATAAATCAATATTAATCATAATATAATACCAAGTGAAATAAAAATAGATAATTATCCGTTTAATAAAACTATAAGGTAACCACCATGTTTTGAGGAATATTTATAAAAAAGTATTATGTTAATTCATAATCCATATAAATATAAATCTTTATCATTCAAATTAGAATAATTTTACTTCCTCAGTTTTTTCTACCAATCTTCTTTGTAAGAAATATATTATATTAAATTTCACAAGAATGATGAAATGATCCATGGTCTTTACATATTATCTTCTATATGAACATTATTAAGGTCATATAATAATACATTATAAACTAATTTATATAGCACATTATGGGATATTTTCTTATAATAAGAATGGTATTTTTGTCTAACCACTTAAGAAATATGAGTGAAAATAAATTTTGTTAGGCCTGAAGTCGTGAAGTTTTTTCTATGACACACACTAAAAAAAATTATTTCTACAAGGATATCCGAGGATTCATTAATGAACCTTGAAAAGAATAAATTTTTATAAAGTTGTTTTTAATTTTTAATGAGAAACACAACATTGTTAATTTATTTCTTAGAGAAGACACAATATATATGAAAGAAATCATATAAATTAACTATATTAAAATACACAAATAACTCACCAATAATGATATTATTTAGGTCTAGGGTTTCTGAAAGACTAGTAAAATGGTTAATGAGAACACTATTGATATCATATTGAGAATCAACCTAATTACAATTATAATTTATAATCATTGCAACAAATTTCTAGAAACTATTAGATATAACAAAACAGTTAAATAATTTTGAGTGAAGGTCGTCTTAATTCATCAACTGAAATTTCACCCTCTATATAATGTAAACGTTTTAAAATGAAAATATCATATTCAACATAATCACTAAGTCAAAAAATTTAATATAATATTTTTTATCCATGGAACCCATTAAGATATTATTTTAAAAGTAAGATATATCAATATTAATATCATTAATTCTTTTATTAGGGATTAGATTACATTTCATGATATTTGTAACCAAATCCCTTTTAAATTCACTATGTGATCAAATAATGCTAATAATGGAGGGAAATGATTAATTCCCCATCCAAACATTATGAATCAGAATCATGGACCCCGTTTACCTAAATAAATAATTATTGAATTTAAAATAATTTTTACTTTTATCATCAATAGTCTAACAAAAAATATAAGGACAATGATTTGAGACCCTCAAGGGATTGCCCTTAAGAGTAGAGTTTTGTAAGGAGGAATAAAAATACCTATTAAAAAATAATATATCCAATTTCTAATGAATCAACCCTTACCTATAGATTATATTGTAAAAATTGTAGAAATATTATAAAATTAATTATTATCAATTATTAATGTACATTTAATTCTATTAAACTTCTTAATATCTCAATGATATAGTTTTCAATCATTCAAGTGATCATAATTGGAATAAAGATAAATAACATCTTCCAAAATAATATAGGTATCATTATAATTCAAATAAATATGAATGAAATTAATAAAATTAACCACAACATAATCTCCATTAATAAGGTTATAAAAAGTGGGCCTTACCTAACTAATTTTCTCTATTATTTGGACAAACATATACACCTTCAGGTCACACCTAGTTTTTTCTTCATGTGCTGGTTTTTTTCAAATTTTTCTGAAATACCAACCCTTTTATTTGGTTTTGGGTGAGATAAATGTTGATTTTTTAACTTCATTATATTTATAATAACACTACAATGGGTTCCCCATGGCTTTTTTGAATGTTGTTTTGAGAAAATGTTATTTACTTCAAGATTGGGGCCAATAGTGTGCCCATTTCCTGATTTAAAACAAATTTTCTTTTTATTTTATAAATTCTATATTTTTTCACATTTTCACTCATTAAACATACCACTTTGCCTCTCCGGCCATATTAAAACCACTATAAAATTTTGGACCCCCTTATAAATCTTTAAGCACGGTGGATTTGGGTTGTTTATACAGGTATTGGGCATGCCTGTGAGTTCATTTGTAGTATTAAAAAAATTATTCGATTCTTTTATATATTGTATTGTTTTATATTTTTTGGTTATTAGACATCCCACTTAAGACCAAGAAACCTAGGCTCACCCTTGAGTTCTATTTTCCATCTTGGGAGCTAATATTCTTCGCGAATTTGGGTGAAATTTATCAAGGATTATCAAATCATCCATATTTGGTAAGGTAATTAGTTTCATTCAGAAATCATTCATTTATTTCTATATTACCCAAAAATATTCTTTATGTGGTTCTTCCAGATCTAAGGAGCCTCTCTAAGAATTTCCAAGCCATTAATTTCCCTCTGAGGGTGTATATCTAAGGGAAGATGAAGATTTCTCTAGTTTCCATGGTGAGATTCTATCTCTTATCTCCTCCCTCTTCCTTCTCCTTCCACTTTATTTTGGTTTACTCTTATCCCCTAGTCATGAAATACCTAAGGTTATGTTATGTCATTTTTTAGTGGGTTTTTTATTTTAGTCATGGTCTTTATAGATCTAGAGTGTTGGGAACCGTGGAAGGTGATATTGGGTGTGAAGTTCCTTTACGCCATGGTCTTGAGGTAGGATATCCCTTGAATTTACCTTTATCATTTAAGATTCATAATTTTGTTTCTGTTTTCACCTGGTATATATTTTTATTATTGTTATTCATCCTTTGGATAATTTTTTAGTGTGAAAAATGGTTGTTTAAGCCATGTTTAGTGAAAAGTAGTGTTGTTTTGTTTTAAACGTGTAAACCACTTTCTTACTTAAATGTTCCATTAGATTACACAAATATTTAACGGTTTTTTTTACTTGTTTCAATATATTGAATAACTTTATGGATTTAAAATGGTTTTTTATCCCTTTTAAAGTGCATAAATTAAGTTTCTTGTTTAAAAGATCATGGCATGTGTTCGATAAATTGCTTGTTTGGGTTTTATGTGCTTAGTGTGATTTAAAATGATTTTTTGGATTTATAAATACATTTTCAGTATGAGAATGGAATTTTGGGGTCCTTTTAAGGACGTCCAAATTAGTTTTTGTTTTATAAATAAATTTTCTTCTTGTGGTAAACATGTTTTGGCCCGAGTTACCAAGAAAATTACTTATTTGGAATCCTTATAAAAATGGTCATGCTTTCGAAATGTAAGTTGAATTTTTTAAGTAATTTATGAAAGTATTTTTGTAAATTAAATGGTGTGTATACACCTATTTTTTAAAAGTTAAATTTTTACCTTGGGAAAAATTTAGTTTTGAGAAATGCCTAATGGATCGTTTGGTATTTTTTTATAAAAATGGTTTCAATGTGTATTTCATGTTGTATCATTTGGGGCCACATTATTGTACACATAATTGATTTATTAAATGGTATTGGGGAATCAAAATCTAGTTTGGTTTTGTATTAGTGGGTTTTTTGCCTAAAAATAGCATCTCGCATTGGATTTCGGTGCAAGTCCACAATATACTTCTGGATATTATTATATAAAAAATTAGATAGTTTGTTGATCCATGAAAGAAATGTGACACTTGTGTGTGGGATTTTTAATGTGTGTATGATATTTTAATGTAATTTTCATGAAAAATGTTATTTTAAAAATGTATAACTTTTTTAGAACTAAAAGGGAAAACCTGAGTATCTAGGTAGGAGGACGTGTACTAGTATGCTAGTGATACTAAGGGATTTGGTCCTTATTTTACGTTGAAACCTTGAATATAAAAACACTAACTAAACTATGATGATGGTGGTGTCGGGGAACACTATTTTATGGATGATTCTATTACTAGTGTATCATGTTCATGAGAACTAATATTTGTTATGGTTACTTTTACATTGAGATACGAGGTACCTGGGGCCCACAATGAACTAGTTCCTAGGGGTGTTCCTGTGACTTGTGCTCATTGTATATTTTGTACTCATCATCGGCATATGGTGTGTTTAGTTGAAAAAATCAGCTTAATGTGTGTTATTTTTAATTTTACATTCTATAAAGCACGACTCTTGAAAACTATTTTCATTTTTATGTTTAACCTATTTGAAAAATTATTACTAAAATTCTTGTTTATAAAACATGCATGTTTATGTCTTGTAATTTTTATAACAGGGAACCTCATTTAGAAAATATATTTTTATATATATATTTTCAAACATAAAATTGGTGTCTCTTTTATTTTAAAGTATATTCATTGGTGATATAATATAGAGCTAACCTACTATGTTTTAATACTCAGGGCTTGTGTTTTTTTATTTTTTTTATAGTGTGTAGGTTTCAAAATGAGTTCGGTTGATTTGGGAAACGTGTATTCATTATATAGGAGAGTGGTCAGTGGGTTCACATGGTGTTAGTTTGGTTTTTAGGTATGGTCAGTTTTTTGTATTGTTTAAATGTACTTTCAGTTTCTTGTATTAATAATGTTTAGTTGAATTTTATATAAATGTAAGTTGGGATGTCAGTTTATTTCCACTACTTAGTTATTTATTATATTTGGTTGAAATCGTTCCCTTGGGTACTATATTGATTCTTGGAACTAGTTTCCATCCATTGTGGATCAAGAACACCCTTCGATCCATGCCACAGATTCGTTTGGGTTCCCGATTTGGGGTTGAAACGAGCTGGTTCGTGACAAAATTATATCAATGGAGGTTGGGTCATAGTGAACCATTCTTTTAAGATTTACCTTGGTTATTTAGGAATGTAAAGGTAGATAGAGCAGGATAGTTGGTACTTGAGGGGTAGGTTTGGGAACAGCATCGCAAACTATTTCTTGTTCTGAAACTCAGGTGTCCTGGAGAAGTCTGGTTTTATTGGTGTCTTTGGTTCTCATTGATTTTTTGGTGTTGGGATACAATAAGGGGATTTGGACAAAATGTCATTATAAACTCAGTGGGCCTATCAAGCCATGTGGAGATAGGGTATATTCCTAATAAGTCTCTCTATATTGGTGGACTATTTGACATATGGCCGCCAACCATATGATCATGTCACCCACCAACACTAGTTTCCTTTTTGGGCCTCTTGGACTTTTCCAAAATTCAGAATTTTTTTTGGAAATCATTGTGTTGGGATTTTGAAAATGGTTTTTAAAGGAAGGGTTGGTTGTGGAAAACAAGAAAATGGGTTTTAAAATTTTAATATGAGAAAGGTTTTGGAATGTTGGGTATTGTGAAAAAACTCTCTGAGATAAAGATGAAATTATTTAACATGATTGAATTTATTTAATATAAACTTATGGTTTATTGAAATGAAATGTTTGAAAAGAATGTATTATTTTAAAGTGATTCTAAAAGTTATTTTAAATGGGGTGTTTTGGGATGTTGAATGGTGTTTGAATCCAATGAATTGGTTTTGGAAAATTGGTTTTGAGTGGCTATTGTTTTTTTTGGAACGGGGTTTGGTCTTTTTGGGTTGTAAGATTATAAAAAGACACCATGCTGAATTTTTTGAAATGGGAAAGGACTATTTGGAATAGATTGGTTTTTGAGGATGTTCTATTAATTTAAATGGAATGTTTTTTTAAATGGTTCTTGATGAAGTGTGTTTTGTTTTGTAAAATGTAAAACTAGATTTTGAATTGGTGGTTAATCTGCCTTTGGAAGGTACATGATTATTTCTGGAGTGGTGATTGTTTTATTTTTTCCTTGGTATTTTCATGGGTTCTCACATGCATGGTTTTATGGATATATGGAATAATGGATGGTATGGAATTGTTTTAGGGTTCCCAGGATAGCATAGAAATGTGCATATAATTGAGACTTGATGAAACACCATTGGTGAATGTGATAATCCACCAAGTATGTTTGTTTTTCAAAAGATATTTAAGATGAAAAATTATTGTGTTTGTTATAAATTTATGGTTATGTGGATGGTTTTCCTATATCTTAGAAATTTCTTCCGTCTGGTATGCTTCCTGGTGATATGCAATTCATACTCTTATTGTGTCTTGATATGGGATCTTTCTGGTGGCTCAGTTTGGAGAAATGTTCAGTGGATTTCTAAAGATATTTTGGATGTTGTGATGTGTCCATGGATGGTTCTCTATTGGCAATATTTCTAGGTGATCAACCAAAGGATTCATTCTATATGTTAAATCCTCTTATTCAAAATATTCCTCAGTCCATATATTAGAATTGAGATATTTTCATGCTCAATTTAAATATCCTTTTTTTTATAGTATCCCACTCGGTTGGGGTAGTTTTGATCTATGAGGTTGGTGTGTTTCTCCATGTACATTGTCCATTCAACTCCTCATTCGGAGTGAGAGAAAATAGTGTTGTGTATCTCCAAGTTCTTGTTTGGGTAAAAGTGGGTTGTTTGAGGAAGATATTTTCATAGTGACCCTTGATCAATTGTTTTAGCCTGGGAGTGTTATGTGTCACCCTATGGAACTAAGAGGAACAATTCATGATAGGGATTATCAAATTGTGAATATGAGGCAGTAGATGATTCATCCATCATAGCTCTAGACATTATTCTCAGAGTGAAGCTGGCGTGTAGTCAGGAGTCCTAAGACTATGGGTAGTATTTCTAATATTTTTCATCTACCATTGCAATGATTTAGTTCCTATATTTATTTTGTGGTTTTAGTGGCCAATGATTGGGTCCTCCCCCCCCCCTCCCTAAGTGGTGGGGATATGGGATTAGTGCAGAATGTTTTAGACCAGTTCTTATCCCCTCCATTCGGGAGTGGGGGATTAAATGTTCGTGTTTTTGCCTCTTAAAATGGGTAGGTAGGTTGTTGTGGGAGATTTTTTGTGGGATTTTCTGGTAGAAACATGTTCATAGATTATGATTAATTCTCATTTGGTCATTGATTGTTGGTTCTTAATGGTGGGGAGAACCACCACGGGTCTCATTGAGATTCTTCCTAAGAATTTTTAGAGTGCTAGTTATTTTTTAATTGTGGAGAGTGTATCCTATAATCCCTGGGAATCCTTGGTTTTTGTGAGTTATCTTTAGTTTTTGTGATCATTGGGTTCATTTGGGGAAGCCCGAACAATGTGGTTCTTGGTTCGGTTGAGGAGTTAGTGACTCGATCTTTCGGTTGATTCTCGGGATGTGGTTGGGAGTTGGTGTTTTAATTGAGGTAAGAGCCTTAAGTTCGAATAATGGTGGATGAGGAATCATATGATTTAGAGTCTGGTAGATATTGGTAAGGAATCCTTAGGTGTTTATCAATCAGCTAGAATGTGGTGTGGCTTTCTAGGGGTGGAAATCTTTAATGGTGGGGAGAAATTTCTCACCCAAGTTTTTTCATGTCTGGGTTTTGATTTGGTTTGTTTGAAATCCCAAACCTTTTTCTAGGTTTTATGTTAGTTTAATGTTGAGTTTTGAAACTCAATATATTTCAAATCTTCTTACCATGGGTTCCCAATATATTTTTTGGGAGTTTTTGATAGAATAGGGTGGTTACATCAAGATTTGGGCCAACCAGGAGCATGTTTCCAGATTTAAAAACCAAATTTGTTTCTTTTATTGGTCCTTCATTTTATAAACAATTTCACTCATGAAACTTTATAATTGGACTCTACTAACACATTAAAACCACTATAGATGTTTTCACCCCCCCCCCCCCCCTTATGTATTCCTAATAATGGAGGATTTGGGTTCTTTATTCAGGTATTAGGCCAACCTGTGAGAAAATTTCTTGTTTTAAAAAAATAAATTATTTCTTTTATATATTATTCAGTTTTTATATTTTTTGGTGATTAACTCTCTCACTCGATCCCAATAACACTAGGCGCACCCACAAGTTCCATTTTTTCTCTTCGGAGCACATAATATTCTCAGATTAGGGAAAACATTTCATAAGGGTTCTCAAATCATCCAAATTTTGGAAGGTAAATTGTTTCTTTTAGGAATTTTTCAATTTTTTCTATCCCCCCCCAAATATTCTTTAAAAACTTCTTACATACCCAATAATTCTGTCCAATAATTTACAATCCACCCCCTCTCATCTAAGGGTGTAGATATAATGGAATATGAAGAGTTATCTACTTTCCAAGGTGAAATTACTTCTCCTTTATCCTCCCTCTTCCTTCTCCTTCCACTTTATTTTGATTTCATCTTTTCCCATGGTCATTTACTAGATAGGTTTATTTTATGTCATTATTGTTTTATGGATTTTTGGTATGTTTACATCTGGACTTCATAGATCTAGATTTTTGGGAACCTAGGCGGGTGATATCGGGTCTGCGGTTCCTTTCCTTCATGGTATTGAGGTAGGATATCCCTTCAAAATGCCTTTATAAATTAAGTGTAATCATTTTATTTATATTACCACATGATATATATTTTTATTTTTGTTTTTCATCCTTTTGAAAATATTCATGTTCGGAAAAAAGGTTGTTTAAGCCTTGATTTTTGAAAAGTAGTGTTGTTTTGTTATAACCTTGTACACAACTTGATTACATAAATATTCTATTAGATTATGAACTTGGTTTATGGTATTTATAACATGGTTTAGTATCTTTAGTAATTTATGGCATTAAAATGATATTTCAACCCTTTTCAAGTGCTTAAATAAGTTGTTTGTTTAAAATTCCATGCCATGTGTTTGATAAATTATCAAGTTGGATTTCTTTGTTCATAGTGTGGTTTAAAATGATTTTTTTGGATTTATAAATATATATTCAGCCTAATAAATGGTATTTTGGAGTCCTTTTATGGATTTCTTATGTAGTTTTGGTTTTATAAATAAATGGTTTTTTGGTGGTAAACATATTTTAGCCTGAGTTGCTGAAAAATGGATCGTTTGGCATCCTTATAAAAATAGTAATGTTGTATGTGTAAATTGAATGTTTTAAGATATTTATGAAAGTTTTTTTCTCCTATAAATTTTTTGTATGCACATATTTATTTAGTGTGAAAATTTTACCTTTCTACAATTTTAGTTTTTAGAAATGCTTAAATGCATGTTTCACATTTTTCTTGAAATAATGGCTTCCATGTGAATTTCATGTTGTATCATTTGGGGAAATTTTATGGTCAATGAAATTGATTTATTAAATTCTATTGGGGATTGCTAATCTTTTTTGATATGGTATTGGTGGCTTTTTTTCTTAAAATATCTTTTTTGAATGTATTTTATGTGCAAGACCTCGTTATACATATTTAAATTATATTAGGAAACTTTAAGTGGTTTATTGATCTGTGAAAGAAATGTGAGACATGTTTGTGGTATATTTGATGTATTTATGATTTTTAAATTAAATATTCATGAAAAAAATGTTATTTTATATATTTTTAACTTGTTTTATCACAAAAAGAGAAAATCGTGTATCTAGGTGGGTGGACGTGTACTAGTATGCCAGTGATCTGGAAGGATTTTTTCCATGTTTCACGTGGCATGTTTGAAGCTAACAACACTAACTAAACTATGATGATAATGATGTTGAGCACCACTAGGATATGGATGATTCTATTTATAGTATCTCGTGTGCATGAGAATGAATATTTTTTATGGTTACTTTTACATTGAGATACAAGGTACCTGGAGCCCACAATGAAATAGTGGTCGGGGTGTTCCTGTGACTTGTGATCGTTGGATATTTTGTACTTTTTTTCATTATACGGTGTGTTTAGTTGGTAAATTCATAAACATGTGTGTTCTATTTAAAAGTTTACATTATTTAAATCATTCCTCTTGAAAAATAGTTTCATTTTAAAGATTCACCTCTTTAAAAAATTGTTACTAAATTTTTTTTTATAAAACATTCATGTCTTTGTCTTGTAATTTTTAGAGCAATGAACGCAAATTGTAAAAAACAATTATATATTTTATCACAAACTTGAAATTAATTGTTGTTTTATATTAAAGGTCGTTCATTGGAAATATAATATCGGGCTAACATAATGAGTTTTATTATATACGCCTATTGGTTTCTTATTTTTTTCGTCATTTTATTGGTTTCATCTTGAGTTCAATCACTTTGGGTGATGAGTATTCATTTTGATGAAGAGTGAACATTGGGGTCACATGGTGTTAGTTTGGTCATCAGGTTTTTTTGGTTGGTTTCATTTTTTTGTTGTAATTTTTCATTCTTGTATAAACAATGTTCATTTCATTTTTATATTAATGTATATTAGGTTGTATATTTCTTTCCGCTTCTTAGTTCATGAATATATTTGGGAAAAAATTTACCCTTGAGTACACTTTTGATGCCTGAAAATAGTTTGGGGCCTCGGTGTATCAGGAACGCCTTTCGAGCCCTGTCACAGATCGGTTCGGGTGCCCGGTTTGGGATCGACCCAGGCTTGTTAGTAACACCTTCCTTATAGAGATCTTAACGTAAATCAAGAGAATATATTTATGATTTAACAGAATTTATATATGTAAATCAGCCAGCCAAAATGATAGACCTGTTAAGTAAAAGATTAATCTCTATGTTATCTAAGGATTATTTTGTTTCCAAAATTATACCAAGATTAAACTTACTCCTATAATGAACTCCTCCAGTCTTAGGACTTCTGAGGAGTTTTTAATCCCACAATATTCAATCATTCATAAACCATTAAGGCCATTAGAGGAATATTTCAATAAATTGATTTCATTTGTTAATATTTTATTTAAAAATATTATAGATATGAAATTATTTTTTTTATTTTATGATTTTCATTGAAATATGATAGTTCCTTTATCATCATCCTATGTAATATTTGTACTGGTTAAAGCAACCTAAAGAATTTTGATGTTATTACCCCATATATTGGTAAATAAAGGGGGGAGAAAAGGGAAAACAACTAGTTATTTTGGAAGTTTGAGGGAAAGATGAGGTATGTACCTCTACAATCCATTTTCCCTATCAAGATAAAACCAAAGGAGATATAGAATATATTTAATCATTATTTATTAATCCATACTATTTTAAATTCATTTTACATATTATATTTAATTTTTTTATATAATTATTTTAATAAATTATCTTAAAATTTTTGATATATAATATCCAAATTATTATAGAGATAATTTGGGGGTATTTTTTAAAATAAATGAGTTTTTATGTGAATATTATGATATAATAGGTAATATATAGAAAAATATTCTCTTGTAGTCTATAAATGTTTTGTTAGTAAGATAACTTATTTTATATTTTCAATTATATTTTTAAAAGATACAAATTAAATACTATGTATAAAATTATATTTTTAAAAATTGAGGAAATTCTTTAAATAATCAAAAACTTGTCATTGAACATATTATAAGAATTTAAAAAAAAATTATTTTTTATATAAATTGAATAATAAAATAAATTTTATTTCTATTATAAGGTAATTGAAATTAGGTTATGAAAATAATTCTAATATTTAGAAAATAATAATTTAATAAATTTTTAAATGTTTGCATTATGATTCAATAATAATGTTAATATGAAATCATATTGAAAAAAATCTTGATTGGTGTAATGGATATACTAATATAACTAAGGGTTTTAATAATACTAATTTCCTAATATAAAAATTTATATTCCAAATCTAAGTCCTAAAATGCATTATATTCATTATTTTGTTACAAACTAACTCTCTCATCAAACAATAAATAATCCCTCTCAGACCATTTTAAATCCACCTCTAACAGAATTAGTCATAACCAAAATAAAACACATATCCTTTATCTTAACAAGTCATTTATTTTTTGGGGGTAATTATGTTTTTACCGCACTATAGGTACACAAAGAGTTGGACACATATCTAAGAAACAGTCCAAAATGAAAAATCAATGTCCATTTTTTATTTAATTTTTATCTTCTTATTTTCGTAATTTATTATTTAAATTAAACATTACTAAACTAATTAATCACCGAAATAAACAAAACAAATTTTTTATTATGTTTATAGAAAATAAATATAAACTCTAATTTGTAGATGTATCTCACCTCTCCCCTCTTTCGACATTTCCTCAAAAGCTCAGAGATATCACTTACAAGAATGACTTCTTTATTTTCTTATGACCTCTTTAATAGATGGTTAGTATATCATACATTGTCTATAAGTATTTATTTTTATTTGTTTTTAATCATAAATATATAATTAAACTTCTAGATAAATAATAACAAATCATAATTAAATATTTAAACAAACATATAATGGTTCATAAAATTAGCTCCTCATGAATTTTATCAATAAAGAAATGTTAACGAAGAATTTCTCTTTTAAATAAATGATAAAATATGTAACATTAATATAAAATATTTTTTAATTATTTTATAATAAATATAAGTTTGTTTATAGTGTATCTAAATGTAATTAATCAATATTGGACTTAAGGTTGGGGCTTCTCAACAGATTCTCCATATTTTTTATTCAATTTTTTTCATTTCTATTATTTATTATTTTAAAAAAACTATGAACTATTTTAGTTTATATACATATATTTATCATTAACTATTATGATATTATTTATTTTCAATATATCGATTATGTTGATTATGATAATGTAAAGAACCTTTTTTATTCCTCTTTTTGAATATCATTCTTAATTCAAATTTTCTTAAAAAATATTTGTATCAATTCATTAATTGAATTTATATTTAGAATATATTATTGTTTTTGGGATTTATATGCCATTAATTTATTTTCTCTTAATTTTTATTCTTTATTAATATGTTATGATATTTTTTGAGAGGGACTCTTATAATTTCCCGTTATTATTATTTTTTAATTTTTATTTGGGAGCCTTCATCGTATCTCAACATTCTCTATGATTATAATTGAATATATATATATATATATATATATATATATTGAAACTATGTTAAAAAAAATTATGGTTATGCTTTTGTATTCAAACCTCCATTTATGTTGATTAATTTTATATTGATGATATATTATGATTTAGAGGATTTTATATTTATAAATTAATATTTCATCATTGCTTGTCCATGTGATGGTAATTGGTTTTTGTATAATCATGATTTTCATTATTTTCTATATAGTGAAGATAATTTTGAACTTATTATGATCCAATTGGTGGAATCATAATTATATAACCCTCTAATATATTATATAAAGCATTTATATATTAATATACAATCTATGGTAACTGGAAAAGTGCTCAAGCCAAAATTATTATGTGTCCCTAGTATAAATCATTAACTTATATTTATGATATTCCATTATTATTAATTTTACACATTCCATATGATACTCCTATGAGATCCATATTCTTATGATCAGGTTACTATTATTATATTGTTATAAGGATACTTACAATCATTTTTATACACAAATCATCATTTCTTTCCTATTATTCCTCCCTTTATTTTCTTTTTAGATGCCCATTTTTTATAAATTTTTCCAAGTGGTATTATATATTAAGATGTTTATGATAGTTTATAAGAACACTATAATAATGTATTCAAATTTATTTTTTGTTTTTACATGTATAAATTTTGTAATATTAAAAAAAATATTCTATAAAACAATACCAATCGATTTTATAAATATTTGATATTGCATAATGTAAGTTTGTCTAAAATTATTTTAGATGTTATATATGAGATATATTGTTTTCTATAAATTGGATGTTATGGAATCCAACTCAAGTGGTGATCATGTAGGTATTGTAAAATCCTACAACAATCGTTACTAAAATAAGAATAGATACATTGATATACTACTTATAAACATTACCCCCATGTCTTGTCTCTTTATTACCCGAACTTATACATCCCATCATAAACTAATCTACAAAATAAACTTTATTAATTAATTATGAATCATTTATATTGAAATAAAATTAGTTTTAAAATTTTTATTAAAACATTCCATATCCTTGTATTTAGAATAAACATATCATATTATAACATTTTACATCATAATAACATTATGTAATTGTTCCCCATTTTATATATAAAAACAAATTAAACCACATATCACATCATCTCAACGCCATTTCAATTCACTAATTAATATTTATTTAATGAAACCATGAAACTATTTTAGTTTCAATCACACCTAATAAATATAATTCCTTATCTATTTCCATTCAAAGTTACAACACTTAATGAATATAATCTGAAAAAATATATAATTTCTCTATATATTTATTATAATCCTCAACATTCATTCCACATTGATTAAATAATGTGTATTATCTTATAAGAAATGATAAATCAATAATAAAATGTAGTTCCCACTTAATAATATACCCCATCTTCATGACTATAAAATCATGTTTATCTAGATTCCATTAATAATTAGAGGAATATAAATCAACATGAGAATATAAATAAAGGACATAGTTTTCTGAAACTCCAACATTGTCAAAAACCAAATTAACTAAATAATTTCTCATAAATTGTTTTCTCAAACTACACACATCATAATAAATTATAAATAATATCCATAATCCATTAATTTACATCAAATATAAATATAATGGAGAAAATAAATAGTTTTATTAAGAAAAAATAACAATTAATCCATGATTCCACTTACAATTGATCCATGATTTGATTAAATCTTCCCCATAAATAAATATATCAATTTATGATGTGAATCATTGGAAAAATCCCTACTTTCATCCTTTTATATGTCTCTATATTAAGAAGATGTACTAAGACAATATATACATGGTTTTAGTGGTTAATAATGATTTTAATCTATTTCCTCAATGACTATAACATGTCTTCCGGATTTGTGGAAGGTGTCCCATGATGAAATCCAGTTATAAAATTTATGTTCTGTTTTGAATTGTCCTATAAAATCTATAACCACTTTCCAAATCAATGCCACATAAATATAATTCAAAATATGACGTGTTTAAAGAAAATAATTTATTTTTAGTGAATCCTCTAAAACCATAAAATAATGTCACATATTCTCTAATTTCTCATGTTAACTAAAAAGATAATCACATTACACTAAAACATTCCATGAAGTAATTTTAATAAACCATTTAATTTGTCAATGGTTTATGCAAACTAAACTGTTCAATTCCACTGATAGGAACCAAAAAACACCATTTATCAATGTATAAGAAGTATGACCTCCACACTTAAAGGAATCATAGATTAATATCAAACTAAAGTGTTCAATTCCACTAAAAGGAACCACAAAACACCACAAGGATTAACCAAGAATCATCTCTAAACATTCCACAATAGCTCAATGCTGACTAGGGATACATCTAAACTACATGAAATCCTGACAAAAATATGTTTTCTCACAAATCTCATGAAAGGGTGAGTATAAACATACATAGTGGGAGACCAGGAAACATAAAGTAATGAAAAAGATACAAGAAATGTCAAACTCTAGTTTAAGAACGTAAAAATATGTAATATAAATAATAATTTTAGATACACTCAACAATAATATGTCTCAAGGACTCAAATATGTCACTCTCTTCTCAAAACCAATCTAGTAATATCAAATATATCCTGAAACAAGGGAATCACATTATACCAAATGATTCACAAATTATAATTTCAATATTCAAGATATATGCCACATCTTAAAGGAATCCATAGATTTCCTAAGTTGTATGAAGTATCAAATTAACTAATATTTTTATCCTTTTCACATCTATTTTCCAATTAAAACCCCAAAAGGGGAAGCCACTCAAAATTAAATTTATTTATTGAGTGAGTATTGTACCTTAATATACATAATTTTCATTTATCTCTAAAGGAAACCTAATAGGGAACCCACAACATTCCAAATAATAGATATTTGTTAAGAGAGATATAACCCATAATATCATAACTACTCATCCATGTGAAACCCACATCCCCAATAAACAACAATTTTATGGAAAATGGACTATTCCAAATGCAGAATTTGTTTCTTAGTATTAACTAATCTTGATAGAAAACTGCACTCTATTAAATAAAGGTCACGAGTTGAGGGAGTTCCCAACGTTATGTATAGATATCCCATACCCCATGGGTGTGGGAGTTACTCACTCTAAAAGTCATGTGGTGATATGTGACCTATTTTAAACACATTTTTAGTGGGTTACTTAAACAATGAAAAAAATTATCAGCATGTACAATCAACATCAATGATCATATCAGGATAAATAATCTAAATAGTATAAATAATTATATTCATCAACTTTATTGTTGAAGAGGTGTGTATAGTTTAATTATTTGAAAAAAACACTAATGACAGAAAATTGTGTGCACAAATATAATTTTGTGATCAATAGAAAATAAAATAAACTAATTATAGAAAACTACATGGAATCTATTGTAGGGGTACATGATATATATCTTCTCTTGGAAGGAACTAATTATTAATTCTCATCACATATATTATTTGGGTCTTCCAAAAAATCTTTTAGAGTGGGGTGCACAATATGATGAATTAGTTGGGTAATTATATTATACCATTATAGGTCATGTAATGTAGGATTAGGGTTCTTGTGTGAATCTCTATCTATATCACTCATCATGTATTTTAGGGTGGTCGAGTTGTTTCATGTAAAGGATGCATGGCTTGTGGTCCAAACCCATAAGGCATAAGTTTTTGGATGGCCACTAGGGTGTGTAATACTTATATAGCCTATCCAGTGATATTAGGGATATACTACATGTTCATTATAGGAAAATACCATGTGATACTAGACTCCCTAAAAAATATCCACCATTTTATAGGTGATAAAAAACATGTGAATCTAGATGACAAGTTACGCTTTCATGGCTATGAGTAAAAAAACTATAGAATTTTCAAAAATTAAGGGCATATTGTACATTTATCCTATGATGATTCCCAATACTCTACAAAACAAAACATTCAAAAAAAATCTTCAATAACTATTTTCTAGCCTCCATTCCCTGGAGAAATGAAAATCTAGTTGTGATGACCATTTAGTTTGTGAATCATCACACCTTCCAGAAATCCAATACCACCAATCATCGATCATGAAAACTCATATCTCTAATCATGAAAACATATCCATTTATTGTAATTCTGTTTTTTCAATATTATTCAATTCATATCAGGTTCCATCAAATCGCAGGCCATAGTGACTATTGGTAATGAATTATTGAACAATAAGGGAAGAAACCAAGTGAAAATAGGGGTTCAAAACGAATGTAACCATTTAGAAAAATAGAATTGTGTATAAAAATTACAATGTTGAAGAAAAAAGACAATCATTTAAAATAAAATAATTTCATGTAGTATAAATTTAGGTAAATTGTATTCCCTTGTGATTTTGAATAATAAACATATAATATGGTTATATGGTTTCAAAATAACACATAATAGAGAATTTATTAAATTATGGATTCCTATCCAGATGATAAATTACCTTTATTTCAATCCAATTTAAATTGCATGGTTTTATACATCAAATAAATGTGATCTAATCATCAATGTAGTGGAAAATATAGTATTATTACTTTGAACCACCATAAATTCCATAAAGATATGGTTCCTCTCCACTCCCAAAATCTTGGTTCTATGTCGATGATTAACGAATATACCAGTTGAATGTTTTTTATAAATAACGAATTATTGGTGTATATTAAGGTTTATATCATTAATAATTATTTAAATATATTAATTTTAATTAAACACCTTTGATGGGATATTTCAGGTCCTGCAGTTCAAATGAAGCATGTGTCACCCCTAATGTAAACACACGCCTTTGAAATAAATAATGGTATTAAAATTAACTTAAGAAAATCCATTTAAATGATATCAATATCCCATATTATGGGATTATATATTAGGGAAATATTAAATATTAAATGTCCCATGAAGTACTCTATGCTCGTAAACTCCCCAAACCTCATCCTAGTGGTAAAAACCACACCTCAAATCAACTATATTTTTTGAAAATATTTCCCTAGTTATCTCCAAGGGTATATTATAAATTTTATGCATGGTAGTATATCATGACTCTAAAACTAAAAATTTTGAAACGTTTGATTTAGGGAAAAATCTTGGTCCCTAAATAATACACCCCTTTAAAACATTACATCCCAAAATAAATATTTGAGCTTCTAAATAAGAAGTCCCATGAAACAACCCTCTCAGAGAGATAATCCCCCATATATTGAATATTATTTCACTTCTATAGTCTAATATATATGATACATAAATACATACACACCAAGTAATATAATATCTCTTTCCACTACTAAAGCTATCATCTCTCACATATCATAAAGAAAGACCTTAGTAAAAAGATACACCCAATCTATACTAGTATTTTCAAGACTCTACACCCAAATTTGTATCTTATCTAAAGTTCAGTTTTCCACATGGGATGAATTGAATCTACAAACCCCTCAAATTCATCACAAATAGGTTCACTAGAAATGTTTAAAATAATAGGAAGACTTTTCTCTCCTCCTTTGAAAACAATTTATACTGGTTTTCATATGATAACAACCCATCTATATTACACTACTTTATAGAGAATTTCTTTAATATTTCACACTAATAAGAGATTATATTTATTATTTCATACCATTTATGATATATATTAGTTTCTCCATCACCTCATAGCAACAAGAAAAAAAATAATATTTCCAACTCATGGTAATTATCTTACATGGACATTCTACCCAATACGCATTAAAAACATCATAGGAATATTCCATCCATATCTAGATCTCTATAATATTTTCACCCATAATCGAAGTCAACATAGTTGTTTTACACTATGAATTTATAAAATCAATCAATGATTAAATCAATAAATAGAACCATCTTCAACAAAATACTCATAATCACAATCATTCCCATTGAGTGGCCTAATATTCAACAATTTAAATCATATAGTCTAGACCATTGATATGATCCAATTTTTTTGGCTCTAAACACCTGAATGACATGGATAAAAATAGAGAAACTAAAATCCAAAACAACTTGAGGAAACCTGCAAAACCAAAATATAAAAAGATTTTCCATGTGATAGGAACATTCACAATTGTTTCTTGGATACACCACATTAGGGGTTATAATCCACTATAGGGGTCCCCACTAAAGACATAAATTGTGATATTTAATATAAAAACCTTGATAAAATTGATTTTATCTTTGGTACGCAGATAATATGTTCCCTACCTTTCATTAAACCCATCAAATCTATCCACTATGAGTATATGGTCATAAAAAAACACTAATTTTGTTTCAACAACAAGGGCCTCTCTATCACAAGTGTAATGTGTGGGGGTCAATACCACGATTGAACTGTGAAAAATGTCTCTCAGTCACTCTAAACTGATGAAAAATAATTTAAACCATGAAACTCATGTGACTTTTAACCAAACACTAAGTTCTCTATTATAAGAATCACCCAAAACACAATTGTAACATCCCATGAAATTATGGAATAATAAATTTTAATATATATATATATATAAATATATATATTAATATTTATGAATTAGATATTAATTTTACTTTAAAGGAGATGCTTTTTTTAAAAGCATACCTGAAACGCAATAAAGTGTTTCTCCGAAATCTTAGGTTGCACACAAGACTAAGACATACTAAAAAATAATACATTATTAATATTATTTTTTTAAATTGTAGTTAATGCATAGACGCTTTACAGGTGGGAGTGAATAAAACTGCCTATTTGATTTTCACATAATTTTATAAATTATTATTTTTTTCTTCTAATAAATTTTATATGCTCAAAATGATATTAAAACTAATTTTAAACAGAAAACAGTCTAATATTTTTAAATGGTCGTTTTACTACCTTTTGATGGTGAACCCTTTTTAAATAATGTTTTTCACATTTATAGGTTATATTTGAAAAAATAATCTTTTTATTTAGAATTGGGACATTAAAATTATCTTTTGTTGAATTGTTGGTATTTTTTGATAAAATTTATTTTCCAATTAATAGTAAAATTATTCTGCATTTTAATTCAAAACTGATTTTTCTCTAATTTAATTTTATATTTAGATAATTCTTTTTTTAGATTTATAGTTTAATTAAATATTATTTATCATCTAATCTAATTTTGGTAATTTTAATTCATTTCAAGTTGAAATTAGATATAAATGCATGTCAATCATTTTGTAGTTTTTTATTATTCAAAAACTTTTTTTCTCATTTTGACAACTTGGATTTATTTTAAATTAATTACTAAAAATTATGTGTTATGAATTTAAAAAAATGTATTCCAAATTTTAAATCATAATTTCCAAATTATATAAATATGTAATTTTTATTTCTTAGACATTATTAATAGTAACATTAGTAATTATTTTAATTACCATGGTTAAGGGTAAATCATGAAATTAAAGGTAACAATAATATAATGATAACATAAAACAACATTGACACTTGTACTAAGTTAATTTGATGATTGTATCCCATCCTTCATCATCCTTGGGTCTACTATAGGACCACATGGATACACATGGATGACTTTTATGCCTTTTTAATATTATATTCAATGAAGAGTCATTTTTGTTATGATTTTTTTAATGTAAGGATTTTTAATACAGAGTTATGCATGGTATCTATTTGACTATAAGTAATATTTTTAAATATAAAACAATTACCTAAATCATGGAAATTTATTTATAATTTTTAGAAAATAAATAAGGAAATTTAATTATGACACAATGATGATGCAAAATAGATTATTTAATTAATGAATCATGCAAATGATAATATAAATATTTAACTAAACATTATATGACAAAATTAATTCCATAAATTAATTTTCAATGTTACTATGTCATGTTAAAATGATAATAAATGGTTTTTATAAGTTATCTCTCTGTTAGGGTTTCATTTAAATTCAACGAAATGAATAGTGTAAATATTGACATAATTGATATTCTATAAAAACAATAATATATTAAATTATTAAAAAAATCATAAAATGATTTCATAATAAAAAGGATAATATTTTATGTTCTAAAATTTAATTATGTGACGAATAGTGGTAAATTTACCCCTATAAGAAAAATTTATAGCAACTTAATCTTTAAAATGTTGTTACCATAATTAAAATTAAAAGGGAATAATTAAGTGTAAACCAGAATGATAAGGGTTAAAATGAACTCAATACATTTTTAAATATTATTGGATTATATTATTTAGTACTATCCACATCCTACCTTCAACATATCTCAATTTTGAATCATTTGGATTAAAATATTAATTTATATTAATTTTATATATATTGAGTTTCCAAGGGTGCCCCCTCCTATAAAAAGGTACCCACTCTTCTCTAATACTCACACTTCATGAAACATTTGGTTTAGACAATATATACCCAAAAATCTTCCTATAATACCTCCCCACATTATTTATGCCTTAGTTTAGGCATAACACACTTCATAGACATGTTATAGTGTACTTAAAAGGTGGTCAACTGAAGAAGATGTGTCATTTTTTTAAGTGTTCTATTTTATTTCTTCTTCCACTTCCTTTAAATATTATTCTTATAAAATTAAATAATAAATCTATTATCCTATATATACTTATATTTTATTATTTTAATATCATCACGTATATCGACCTCTTTTTTATCATATGCGAAATGATCATTTAGTTCACGTGTACGGAAGATAACCTCCTCGTGAACTGATATAGTTATTTTTTCACTACCGTCTAACAAGACTTGTTATAATGATAGAATAAATTTTTATATATGATATTCATGAAATATTTACAATTTTTTTAAAAAAATATTTCAATTATTTTCTTAATGTTTGTTCACATATAATCGATAATGTCATTCATGCTTATGTGTGAACTATCACCTCCAAGAAGCGATGTAAATAGTTTTTATTCACAACATCACTTATATAATATATACATATATATATAATTATATTTAAATTATTATTTTAATGTTAATAATATTATGTTAATTATGTAAATATAAAATAATTATTCCCTTATTTCCATAATGATCAATGAAAAATGGAAAACGTTATTCTTGCGTATGTACGCCCTACTATCCCCATGATTGTAACATTTTTTATTTTTCATAACCAAAATTAATGTTTTGATTTAAAAAATTTTATTAATGTATAAATTTGATGATTATCTATTTAATAATATTTCTTAGGTTATTGACTTATAAAAACATATTCAATTTACTTCATAACAAGTTCATTATTGACTCAAGTACCGAATATCGACAAAACGACTAATATAAAATTAAGCAGTTTTATAAGATTTATAAAATGGTAAAAAGTGATAAAAAGGAATAATAAACATGAAAAAGGTTATTTGAGTAGGTATAAATTAACCTAAGTTTATTATTAAGGAATATAATGATTATACGTGATGTGTCAGACTCAAGGTAATGGACTTCTTCCCAATCTCCTTTCACTGAGGCATATTTTGATATAACGCACCACCTCATTTTATACGGTGTATAATAAACTGATTTTAATTTTAATTTCACACAATGTTTTTATAAATTAATATTTTTTTATGATGTGTTTTTCAAAATGATAAAGAAGTGTTTTTTACATTCAATAATGGAATTTCTGTCATAGTAGCCACTATTTTATATTTGGGTTCTTCTACAAGCTGTAATTTTTTTAAAGATACATAAATACCATATTCCATTTTTATGTATTTTGGTATTTTTAATTATTTTGATAAGGGATTGATTATGTCAATATCCTGAAATGATATCTTGTGATTGCAATGTGTAAATTCTATTTTTTATTTATTCTTGATTTATGTGTTATAATTATGTTATGGTTCTTGGGAATTGCATATGTATATGTGTGGTTCCGTGATAAACCAACGGTGGGTGATCCAGTGATAACTCTCTGATTCATTGGGTATTGAGTTGGAGTTAAACAATATAGATTCTCCTCAAAGATTTAGGGAATATACGATGATGGGTATTCTAAATGAAACCATAAAGGAAACTCCCTATGTATTTATGAAAGATACAATGTCAGTATAATATGGATGACACAAGATACCTTGATGATTTATTATTTATAATGATTTTTTGAGGAATATTATGAATTTATTAGGATTTTTAAGGATCTTATGTTTTATGGGTGAAAAGTATTATTTCATAGTATTATAAATACTAATGGACTAACCTTTTCTTTCCTTATCTTATTTACCTTACATAGTTTTTTGTGATCATCCCAAATTTTTAAAATGTTTTTCTGGTTTTAAGGATGGGTAATAGAAATATGTATGTTAAGATTATTGATATAAATATTTTCATTAAGAAAAAAATCATGTTTTATTTTAAGGGATGTCAATTTTTGAAAAAAAAAGGATAGTGAGAAGAATTTTCTACTTTGTAACATTTGAGTTGTTATGTAATAGTTACGGCATAATTCTATAAAAATCAAAAACTAAAAATATCCATAATATGAATTCTTGATTTAAATCAAGATTTTTTAATGTTCAGGTCTAGGGATTTATAGTTGGTATCGAAGGACAATTTATATAACCTTAGGGGTTAGGGTATTTTTAATAGAATATCAATAAATGGTTTTTATTTTATGTGAAAATTGAAATGATATATAATTTGAATATTCCATTTTGCTTCATATAAGATATTATATTTTTAGAATGGTTTTCCATATAGGATATAGTTAATATATAATAAGACGATGTCAAGATAATAATAGCCTTCCAAATCAAAAAACATGAGATGGTTAGAATCACAACTGAACAGTTTTTTTCAATTATGGAATGGTTGACTCAGGCTATAAATTGAGGTGGTATCCATCCGTGATATCATCTAGATTACCCATATAGAAACATGTCAGTAGTAAATAACTTTATGAGCCAGCATCACCCATCATTTAGAGGATCACCTGACCCTGATCAAGAATAAGGGTGGATTAAAGAACTAGAAAAGATTTTTGATTTAATGGGGTGTTCAAAAAATAAATAAGTTAGTCTTTCTATTTATTATTTTAAAGGTATATTTGATCTATGGTGGTTGATGGTCACAAATATCAAATATAGTTAAGAGATTTCTTCCATGGCACGAGATCATATTAAGAATATCTTTCTTGAGAAATATTTTCCTAACGAGGTTTGACTAAGGATAGAAAAAATTCATAGAATTGAGGGATAAGGATGACATTGTGGTTGATTATGAAGTTAAATTTACTCGACTGGAAAGGTATTATTTAAATTTCATCTGAGATTGTGATAGTATAATAAATCCTTTTTACTCTGGATTAATTCCAAAGTATCAAAAGTAATTTTGATTCATGGATAATGTGGAAATGGAGTTTTTTTATGATTACGTGTCCTTTGACAAGTAGTAGAATAAGAGGTCGATGTGGAATGAAATATGGAAGAATTCTTCAAAAAAGTATGATAATAAGAAAATCAAGTTAAGAGTTTATGAAAATTGTGGTAACAAGCACCATGGGGAATGCCTTTTGAATTATGTTAAGTGTTTCAGATGCAGTAATATGAGAGATAAGGCTCGTAATTTCACTAAAAATTATCATGGTTATGGTAATAAAAAATTATGATTTATATTCAGTAAAATTTTTTATGTGTAATGAGTTAGGTCATTATGAGATTAAGTGTTTGAAAAATAAAAAAAATGATGGGAAACAACCAAACTATAAGGAAAATGGTGTGGTGAAATGCTTTTAAACTATTTCTGTAGATATTGGGCCATAAAATAAAGAGGTATTAGGTATACTGTTTATTTATTCAGATTATTCCAATGTGTTTTTTGATTCATGGTCCACACATTCTTTCATTTCGGAGAAATGATCTATTAAATTGGGAATTCCACCTCAAGAAATGAATCCATAACTTAAGGTAAAAACTATTAGGATAAATGTTGTAGGAAAAGAAAATTATATGAATCTTACTATCCTTATCATTGTAAATAATTTACCTATAAACCTTACTGTTTTTCCTCTAGTATAGTTTGATGTTATTTTTTGTATGGATTGTATTTTTTTTCACCATGATAAGATTGACTGTAGATCTAAATTTTTTTATTTATACAAAGAGATTAAATTTTTGTACAAGAATGAACACTTAAATTTGATAGCATATCAAAAACATGAGAATCTTTTGAAAGATGGAAATGAATGTAATCTTGCATATATTGTTGAAAACAAAAGAATTGTTTATATTAATTCCAGTAGTAAATGAGTACCTTGATGTTTTTTCTATAGAGTTTCCGAGTATTATACCTAATCTAGATGTTTAATTTACTATTTAATTGTTTCTTGATGCTAATCCAATTTCAAATACCTCTTATTGAATGGCTCAAATTGAAATTTTAGAGTTAAAGAACCAATTGCATGAGTTTTTAGGCAAATGTTTCATTCGACATACCACAACATCATGGGGTGCCCCTATCTTGTTTGTTAAAAATAAATATGGTTCAATTATAGTTTTCAATGATTATATATCCTTGAATAACATCACTGTTATGGAAATGTATCCTTTTCCTCATATCAATGATTTTTTTTTCAGCTTTGGGGTGAATAAAGTTTTTTAATTTTTAACTTTAGTTCGGGGTACCATCAGTTGAAATTAATGGTTACAGACATTCTGATGACCACATTTCGTACTACATATGGCCATTATAAATTTCTATTTATTCCCTTTGGGTTAACTAATTCACATGTTGTACTCATGGATCTTGTGAATTTAATTTTCTCTGAGTTCTTGGATAATTTTGTGGTTCTATTTATTGATGAGATTCTGGTATATTCTAAATAAAAATATGATAATGATAGTCATATAAATATTGTTTTTAAAAACCATGAGAAAAGGAATCTATATGGGAAATTCAAAAAGTGTGAGTTATGGTTACAAAAAACTTCATTCCTTGGTTACATTGTTTAAAAAGATCTAATAACTATTGATCTTAATAAAAAAGTTGTTAATTAATGGACAAGACCTATAAATATAATCGAGATTCATAGTTTTCATTGTTTAGTTGGATATTACTAGAGGTTTGTTAATAAAAATTCATGTTTATCTAAAACACTAACTATTTTAACTCAAAAAGGTGTTGTTTTCATCAAAAAAATAATGTGATGATTGTTTTTTGGAATTGAAAAGAAGATTGGTGAATGCGGTTTTTTTGGAATTGCCTTACAAAAATGGTGAATTTGTTATCTAGAGTGATTCTTTGATGAAAGGACTTGGTTGGGTATAAATGAATAATTATTATGTAGTTTCTTATTCTTCACATTAGTTTAAAACTCATGATTAAATTACCCTACACATGATTTGGAATTAGCTTTTGTTCTTTTTTATTTGATAATTTGGTGGCATAATTTGTATAGTGTAACAAATGAAACAAATACTGATCAGAAATGCTTGATGTATATATTCACATAGAAAGAATTAAACATGATATAGAGGATATGGATAGAATAAAACAAGGATTATGATTTCACGATTCATTACTATCCTAGAAATATAAACAATTTGGATGATAATTTGAGTCCGAAAAGTAATAGTACATTAACGGTGTTACATTTAAAATACAATCCTTTAATTAATATTTTGATGAAAATTGGAAAGTAAGTTGTTACAAAAGTAAATTCCTCTATTTGGTTCCATGTGTCAGTGAAATCCTCTCTATCAGACAGAATTAAGAAATCACATAAGAAAGATTGTGTGTTTCGGAAAAAGTTATAGTTGGTTCATATGGGTAAGTTACCTAAATTTAACATTGATAATTATAGTGTTTTTTGGTTTAGGAAGATAAAATTTGGGCCTTATGATTCAAGGTTGAAGAAAGTGTTGTCATGTGAAGCTCATAGCTCTCTATTTCAGTTCCTCCTAGTATTAGTAAGATACAAAAAGACCATCGAGAGTATTATGGGTGGAATTAAATGAAAAGTGATATTTTTGAATTTACTATGATGTGTTTGACTTTTTAATAGGTGAATGAAGAAATGAATTTTTCAAAAGGGATTCTTAAGCCTTTTCCAGTGCCATAGTGTAAATGAGAAAATATATCCATAGATTATTTAGTGGAATTACCAAATAATTCTTGAGGTAACAATGTGATTTGGGTTATTACCAATTGATTGACTAAATCTGCTTATTTTCTCCCTTTTCGAGATACATTGTCTCTAGATCAACATTCTCAGTTTTCTATTAAATAGATAGTAAGGTTACCTAGATTTCCTCTCTCCATTTTATCTGATAGTAATCTCATGTTCACTTCTAACTTTTGGAAAGGACATTAAGAGTCATTGGGAAATGAATTAAATTACAGTATAGGTTTTCAACCTCAATTAGAAGGGCAGATAGAATGAAAAAATAATACATTGAAGGATATTCTACGTGCTTGATCAATGAATTATGACGAAATATTGGGAGTAACATCTTTATTTGGTTGAGTTTTCTTATAACAGAAGTTTTCATTGATGTATACATATGTAACCCTTTGATTAATTTTAATAAAAGTGGTGTAGAACTCCATATTTTTAGGATGTTATAGTTGAAAGGAAGTTGATGGGAACATAATTAGTAGAATTGATGGTAGAAAAAGTTCAGCTGATTTATAAACACATGATGATAGCCTAGAGCAGGCAGTAAGGTTATGAAAATAATTGGAGGGAGGATATTTCTTTCGAGTTATGTGATCGTGTCTTTATCAACGTTTCACCAAGGAAAAGTATGATGCATTGTGGTAAGATGGGGAAGATGAGTCCACAGTTCATTGGACCATATGAAATCATAGAGAAAGTTGGATTAGTTGAAAACCGAGTAGAGATACCTCCACGTTTATCACAGGTACATAGTTTTTTTCATGTTTCAATGTTATGAAAGTATATGTCAGATTAATATTATGTTTTGAGTCCAAATGTAGTTTATTTGGAGGAGAATCTTTCTTATGAGGAATAACCTATCCAGATTATAGACTATAGAGAACATGTGTTGTGGAATAAGGTGACTCATCAGGTTATAGTTTCGCAGAAAACCCATATGGTTGAAGAAGAAACATGGAGATATAAAAATGATATGGGGGGGAAATACCCCACTTATTTGATACGTGAATAAAATTGCGATGATGTAATTATCCAAAGGGGGTAAGGATGTAACAACTCAACTAATTATAGAATAATACATTTTCATATATATATATGTTAATATTTAGAAATTAGATATGAATTTTACATTAAGTGGGATTCTTTTTCAGATAGTGTACCTGACATGAAACATAGGGTTCCTCTGAAATCTTATTTTTCACAAAAGACAGAGATATACCCAAAAAATAATACATCATTAATATTTTTATTTTAAATGGTAGTTAATGCCTAGCCATTATATTGCAGGAATGAACAGAACTGCCTTTATTATGCATACACATGTTTATAAAAATTTTTAACATTATTTTAACAAATTTTAGAGGTCTGAAATAAGAATAAATCCAATTAAATCATAAAACACTATAATATTTTTGAAAGGTATTTTTACCTCCTTTTAATGGAGTACATTTTGAAATCTTGCTTTTTAGCTTTTATATATTCTATTGGAAAAAATAAACTTCATCCTTAGAAGTGGGAAATAAAAACTCAATTTGGATGTATTTTTGGTATTTTTCAAATAAAATTCATTTTAAATGAATAGTGGAAAATACTACATTTTAATTCAAAACTGTATTTTCATCTTAATTAATTATATAGTTTCATTATCATTTTAATTTTTTCTAATGTATAATTAAATAATGTTTTTATAATTTAATAAAATGTTGTCCATTGGAAATAATTTCTCTTTGAAATTTGATATAAATGTATATCAATATTTTGATGCGTTTTACTTTTAAAAAATAGGTTTCTAAATTTTGTTAATAGGGATTAATTTTAAATTTATTACCAAAAATTCAATGTTTATAATTTGGAAAAACGGATTCCATATTTGGAATCATATGGTCTAAATTTTTTAAATAGGACCTTATTTTTATGGACATTGTAAATAGTAACATTAATAATTATTTTAATTTCCATGGTTTAGGGTAAATTGGGAAATTAAAGGTTAAAATAATATTATAATAATATCAAACTATCCTATAACATGTCCTAATTTATATATATGAGTGTATCCTGAACATGACCATCCTTGGGTCGATTTTAAGACCACTTAGAGCCACATGGATGACTATAATGGGTTTATAATATTATATTCATTTAATAGTCATTTTTGTTACACTATGGTTTTTTAAAAAGTAATGTATTTTAATATGCATTTATACAGGGGATATCTTTGAATATAAATAGTATTTAGAAATCTAAAAATATTACCTACATCATGGTAATTTATTTATAACTTTTGGTGGATACATAATTAAAGTTAATTACAACACAATTATGATGAAATAATACATTTATTAATTAAAGAATCAAATAAATGATAAAATAAATATTATATGTCATAGTTTATTCCATCTGTGAATTTTATAGGTGACTATGACATGTTATTAGTCTATTCAATGACCTTTTTTTAAATTATCTCTCTATTAGGCTTTTATTTAAATTCAATGAAATGAATTGTGTAAAAATTAACTTAATTGATATTTTATAATAAAATAATTCATTTAATTATTTAAACATTTTTAAAATTGTTTAAAACAAAAAAAATACTATTATAAGCTCTAAAATTTAATTAAGTGTCCAATAATGGGAAATTGACCCCATATAAGAAAAATTTATATCCTCTTAATATTTTAAATGTTGTTACTATAATTATAATTAAAAGGGAGTAATTAAGTTTGAACCGAAAAGATAAGGATTATAATAAAATAAATACATGTATAAAAAATATTGTATGCTAGTATTTATAAATATTTTCATCTTATTTTAGACATATCTCAAGTTGGATTCTTTGAGAATAAAAAAAATATAGTAATTCAATATTTTAAGTCATTCCAAGGGGTCCCCTCCCCTATCCTATAAAAAGGTACAAACTATTCTCTAATACTTACACTTCAAGAACCATTTGGTTCAGAAAATATCATCCCATACCTATTAATATAATCCCTCCTCACATTCATGATGACTTATTTTAGTAGGAACATCCTTCTAAAAGGTGTTAAGAGCTTCTATTCTGTTTCTTCTTCAACATCCTTTAAACCATATTCTTATAAGATGAAATAATTACTCCATTATACAATATATACTTAAATTTTATTATTTTAATATCATCAACTAAATCCATCTCCCATTACATCAAATAAGAAATGAACATTTCATTCATTTGTACAACAGACTACTGCCTCACGAACTGAAATATTTTATTTTTCATTACCATCTACCAATAATGGTTATAATGATGGAATAAATGTTTATATATGATATTAATTAAATATTTATCATTTTAAAATAATTATATTTCAATTATGTTCTTACATTCCATGCACAAAAAAATGATGATGTCGTCTGTGTGTACGTGTGAACTATCACCACCATGAGGCGATGTGAATCATTCTTATTCACCACATTAGTTGTATAATATATATAACTATATTTAAAATATTACTATTATCATAATAATATTATGATAATTATCTAAATAAAAAACAATAATTTTCTAATTTCCATAATAATTAAAAAATCGAAAACATTAATAATGCGTACATAAGGCCTGCCATCCTCATGATTATAATGTTGCTCATTTTTCATAACCATAATTAATTATTTGATTTCAAAAAAAATATTAATTCATAAATATGATGTTTATTTCCTGAATAATATTCAAGATATTGTGGACTTATGACCACATGGACAATTTAATTCATAACAAGTTCATTTTCGACTCAAGTATCGAATATTGACAATACATCTGATATGAACATAAATAATTCTGTAACATTTATAAAATGTAAAAAAGTGATAAAAAGAATAATAAACATGAAAATTTATCTCAATCAAGTAGAAATTAACCAAATTTCATTATATATGAATATAATGATTGTACATGATTACTCAAACTTAAGGTAAGGGACTTTGTCTCAGTCTCTATTCATTGAGAAATATTTTGATATTATGCACCACCTTATTTTTTATGGAGTATAATAAACCCATTTTAATTTAATTTCAATAAATTATTTTCAAAAGGAATCTTTTTTATTAATATTTTACTAAATCATAAAAGTAATTTTTTACATATGCGGTGACAATGATCTTTCGGCTGATGTGGACATTAGTTGATTTTAGGATTCCTCTACAAGCTGTAATGTTTTTTCAAGAAAAATAAATACCATATTCCTTTTTCATGTATATAGTAATTGAAAATTATTTTGATAAGTGATTGATCAGGTCAATAACATTAAATTATATCTTCTGATTACAATTTTGAAATGTTATTTTTCTTTTATGCTTGCCTTGTGTGTTATGACTATGTTATAGTTCTTGGGAAAATATTATATGTATGTGTGGTTCCATGATACATTGAGTCTAGGTGAGACTATGATAGCTCTCCAATGCATTGTGTAATGGTATTTATTTAAACAATAAGTTTTCTCCTAAGAAATTTTGGGAGTATATTATAATGGGTATTCCAAACGTTACCATAAAGGTTTCTCCTTATATAGTTGTGAAAGATACATTGTAAGTATGGTGTGGATTCCACAAGATACCTTTATGATTCATGATTTCTAATAAGGTTTTTATGAATCTTATGACTTCCTGAGGTATGTTAAATATATTATGTTTTATTAGTTAAATTTTTTATTTCGTGGGATTATAAGTATTAATGGACTAACATTTTATTTCCTTATATTATTTTCCTTACTGATATTTTTGTTCTCATCCCATGTTTTTAAATGAATTATAGGGTGTAAGGATGGGTAAGATAAAGTTGTATGTCATGATTAATGATAAGAATATTTTTATCAAGAAAAATAAATTATGTGTTATTATAAGTAGTCTCATTTTGTTAAAAATATGGATAGTGAGTAGAAGTTTCTAATTTGTAATATTTGATTTGTTATTTAATATTTATGGACAAATTATCTAAAACTATGAACCTTAAAAAATCCTAAATTTGACTTCTGGATTTACCACAAGATTACATAATGTTTAAGGATAGGGCCTTATAACCTCGGTCTCAAACATCAACATTGGAAGATCAGTCTCATTGTGATTTCAATAAAAACATTATCCACTATAATCATTGGTTCATATTGGGAGATCAATTAAATAAAGAGTTATATAGTCAGTGAGTGTCAGAACCAGATATAAACATGAGTCCCTAACTCCTAAAAAACCTCTCTCATGCAATAATTATTCCCACATTATATTCCACTAGGGAATTTTTCATTAGAATTCACAAAACATGTTTAGTCTATTGGTAGCCTCATATAATGAAATGAGAACAACCGTCTGATCATGGATATTTATATATTAATAAAAAATATGGGATAAATGGACATATATCGTAATTCAAAAACATATATTAATAGAGTATTGAAAAAAATAATCCCTAATCACTAAACAATATTGACAGGTCCAACTATTAGAAAGGGATCATCCCAACCATATCATAACACCCACACTAACAATATATGGGTGCAATCCTCATTCAATATGATGAACAGATAGGGATTACAAAATATTTTGGTTAGATGATACCTGAATAAAATGAATGATTATAATAAATAATTATATGATTTATGTAAAAACATTCTTGTACAACTAAAATGATGTCTTAGGATCTAGGGTAATTAATACGTTTTCATAGTCCTTGAAAAGGGATATATTGGACTTCAATCCTACACTAGTATCATTAGTTTGATAATTGAACTCAATACAACCTTATAATTGTTCCACTAAATTTAAAAAAAAAACTCTCCAGGGATGCCTTACACAAAACTACATCTATATGACTTGACTTCTCTAATACAAAATTTACATAACATGAACCACTAGATCCCAACCCCATTTTGTGGTAATAAGAGTATGACACCCATGACCACTTCCAATAGGATATAGATAGGTGAATCACATATTTTATTGATATCAAACAATATAATAGGTCTATTCTTATATAAAACTTCAATAGATACATATATCCAATGTATAAACCATTAAATTTTATTTTTATTGGTTTTCAAAACACATCTTTGTCGTTGGTTGGGAACTATTTCACTAAATAATATTCAAACAAAAAATGAAAACTCAATCCATATTACCTAGAATAGTAATGGAGTATGAGGCCACCAAGATACACCACATGTTCAAAATGATTCCACCATCTGATGCCAAGCTTCTTCTTCCTCACTCTTCACAGTTCACCTTCCTCATCGCCAATGGCATCAAACAAACATGGAACACCATGAAACAAATACATCATCATCATTGATACCATTGAATCACACTGTCGGAAAACATGCATCATGAATCCTCATCAAACTCAATATTACAGGTCCATCTAGATGCAGAAGAACCAAAAATTACAAAACAAACTCGATCACAAAGAGCCACCCACCATCGAGAAGAACCATCCTATTAAAGTGAATGAACTTTGTGGAGAACCACTGCCTACAACATGAAAAAAATGAACCAAAACCCATTAGAAATATATCAAATAAAAATTTTATATCTATATCTCAAATTGATATAAAAAATCCATTATAAGAAATAGATAAAACACCAAATATCAAGAATCAAATCAAAATATCAAAAGATGTTCAAGCGAATAAGTCGCCTAATAAATAATCCCATATTTCCACTACTCACACAACCACAATACCAAATAGACTAGAAAAACAAACACATCCAACCAAGATGGGGTATTATGTATTGGACTAGGCTAGAAGATTAGGTGTGTATCAGAATAAGATGACAGAGAAGGTGTACATATGTAAACAAATAGATATATATAATGCATAAATGAGACATAACATGGTATATAAATTCCACATAGTCATGAGAGTATAATAAATAAACCTCAAATAAGATTCTAGAACCCAAATAACGTCGAATAAGTAGTATATCATCCTCATTGCAACAACTTCAAGATCGATCTCCATCTATGGTAGTCACTACAGCCAAAAAAACCTTCCCTGGACTAACAAGGTTTGATTATAAAAATCAAGACACATTCTTAAATAATCCATACCATCTCCCCTCCCATAAAGAACATCCTTAAACCACATAAGGTTTACAAAAATATAACATGTGTGAGAACAATTCCTATGTAGGTAAGAGTATAGATTCCCCCAAAACCATAATGTATTTCCAATGAAATATTCTATCTCAAAGTATGGGATATGAATGTAATTGGTGGGAAGAATAAAAAAATCCAAATATGTTTTTTAATTAGAAGTCTTGGGGACAAATAGAAGTATAAGTCATCATAATTATAATATTAAAATATCAAATCTCTCGATGAAATAGGGATTCTAACATACTTAGAGGCTCCCAACGTCTAACATTGATATCCCAACTATGTGTCACATCATGAAGGAAACAATGGGAAGCATGAAGATTCACCGGGTTAAAATTATCCAAACCAACCATCCTTTAAAACATTTACATGTCCACTGAAAACCCAAATTTCGGAATCACTTATCACTGGGATATGCACATAATTCTAGGGTGTACCACACCTAATTTTATATAATTTTTATGTCACCGTCCAATAAGTTTACTTGGGAACTCATACCCCATACATGAATAGTTATGAATCAACATTATTATAAAACCTATTATAATAACTATCCAACCATGAGTAACCCACAACACCTATTAGAAACATTAGTGAGAAAATATACTTATAAAACTATAAATTTCATTAAAAGGGGAACCAACCCCAATAGAAGGCATGCACCATGAAAACTAAAGTTTGTTAGATGGCAGGGTACCCAACTTCATGGATAGAGGACATTTGTGTTCTAGTTGGTTCCCTAGAAATGACTTCTATATAAATTATGATAACTAATATTTATTATTTTTAACATTAATAATCTTCTTATCACATCATTATTTTTATTCTTTGTAACATAGTATGTGACAATTTCTTAAGAGTAGTTGTCGCACGGAAAGGCCATAGAAGATCCCTACTATGATGAGAACCCAGAAATACCATGACATTATTATGAAAATATATGTTCTATATATGTATTAAATCATATGAGGCAAAAAATGATGTAAGTTATTATGGTTGGAGACTCAAAGGACTTTAAGTTATGATAACGAGACACCTAGTAATAAATAAACATATATATGTGTCATTGGATGTTTTGATCATAGGATTTGTGTATTGTTTTTTAGAATTTAATATTATTATTAATGATTATTATAAGTCAAATGCATTGATGTATTCACAAAAATAATAATTACATATTCTTGCGATGAGGTATGACTCATTGGGTATTTCACAAGTAATATATCATTAATGAATAATGCAAGAAAGGATTCAACCCTTATGTTCTTTTACAGTTTTATATATCATAGGCTCTTTTAAGTATATGATATATACTTCATAAATCCATGGTTGTGGTGTTATGTAGGAAGGTTTTATTTTTTAAATGTCAAATAAAAAGACATTGATCACATAGTTTGATGACATTAGCATACAACCTTCTATGATTTAGATATCGCAATTAAGGGATTATATTACAGAGTAAGTGTAAGTATAAGGTACTATATCGTTGTATCATTCATTTATTTCTCTATAGGTTCTTTACCATATTTCAAGATGGTATTCATGTAATTAAGGACGCTTCCCCAAATGCCACTAAAAAGAGGCCAAGTTGGTCGCACACAAAGGGTATCAAGAATCTCAATAAAATAATATATTATTATTTACTATTTAACAAGTTGAATAATTATTAATCACCTAAAGTTTAATAATTTTTCATGTCTTTTGATCCCATATATTCTGTCACTAGTTATTCTAGAGAATATATTTTGATAATGATATTTAATTAATACCTATTTTCTATTTTATGTATATAATATTATTTAATTTATAAGTGATGAATTGAGTGATATTTATTTATTAAATAAATAGTCATTATTCATGGTCTTACAAATATTTTGGATGAACAATGAACTGGGTTGAATTGTCTTGTTAGAAAAAATATATATCGAATATTATTTGAATAAATAGTATTTAATTTAATTTATGATTTTAGATCATGTCAAGATATAGTTATAATATTATTTTTATAGACTTCGAGTCTATAGGAAATATAGAAAATAATCAAGGAACTTGTAAAATTATTATTTTCTAACCCTAGTGGTATATAAACCAAATTATGTTATATCATTAATAAAGGAAATTCAATTTTTTGTGAACCACTATATCTGGAGAGAACCCCCTAAAGACCAAGAGAGATCCCTCTCCCAAAACACTCTCAACAATGGAGAGTGATTTCCCCCCAGCATCCACTCTCTAGAAAAAATAATGATCAATGAGAATTCTTAAGAAGTGATTCTCAATGTGGTAAATGAAAATTTATGAAAGCATTATGATTCATCCTGCTAGCACCCCGATATTCCTACCAAGATATTTTGAGGTTTGATGAACATTTGTATATCATTGCTGGATAGAATCTAATCCTGATGCCTAAAATGAAATATTGGTATAATTTAGAGACATTATTAAATCCATCAATGAGGAAATAATTTTTCACAAGGTCATTCTTTAGTTTCTTAAATTTATTATAAAAAATATCATTTATGTTGGTTCTAACATTTATCATCTGTCTATATGATTGGATTCAATTCCAATTATCATGGCATTAAACATCATTTAAATCTTATATTAATCATCTATCATGAAAAAAACAGCCATGCATGACATATCTAACACTTCTATAACCTATGTGAACATAAATTGGAATCATTATGGTTAGATAATTATTTTTAATTTTTTAAATATCATTGATTGATTTAAACATTTATCATTGGTTTTTAATGCCTGTTTAATTATTCTTTAAAACGAATTTCAAGATCATATTTATTGAATTTTTGTTCATATAACTATAGTTAAATGATTTAATTTTATGAACAAAATAAATTCAATGTTCTCATTAGGAACTGCTAAAGAGTTTATCCATAAAACACAAAAGTACATTCCATGTAACTCAAAGGTACACAATGTGTACTAGTGTCTAATGCACAAATAATTTTTTTTCCGGACTAATTAAATCTATGTGAACTTATTACACATAGTGAATTTAATTATACATTGTGTTTTGATAGGTCCATCGTGGTTCTGGGTCATCCAATGTAAACATTGGGTAACTATAGTACATGGCATGTACTACCATAATCACGAACGTGATGTGTATTCTCTTACATGGCCAATATGGTTACTGAATGTTTAACTCAGAGACCACACATTGTGTATACCATGTTCACATTCTGTACTACAACATTTTCTGTGGAATAATTACACACTGAGTCCCAATGCATATGTCACAGACAAACGGTGTAAATTATACCCACTGTGTAGATTCAATGTACACACCACCAAATTATATAGAGTTAAAATTAATTTTTTATACTATAAAACCTTATCAAAATTTGTTTCATGTGTTCATTAAGATGATTGTACATGTTATGTGATGGGTTATATATATATATATATCTAATTAATTTATTTGGAATGTTCAGATCTAAATAACATGTCTCATTCATATCACAATTATTACTCTAGAAACATTGAATCCTAATACATGACATGAATACAATGTGTTCCATGGGGTCATTATGTTAATATTACACAATTTAAAATTATTTGATAATACATTTATGCCACATGTCATAAGAGTAAATAGTATATGAGTATAATACATTTTGGTCAATTCTAATGGTACTCACTGTGTTTCCTCGAAGGTATATTTTTTACTATACATATTTAATTTTATATAAATTTATTTAAATTGGATGAAATTATGATAGATTAGAATCTTAAGGAAATTCATATTGGAATTAAGATAAAAAATTGATTAATTAAATAATATAATTAGTTTATTCTATGGTGATTTATCTTAAATAATATGATTAAAATTGAAACAAATTTAATTAAATGCATATTTCATTGCATGCTTGTGGATGAATTTGAATATCCAAAATACCTTATTATATCATTGGATACATTTAATTTATCATTAAATTAAATATTTTGATTTCATCTCATATCTCCTCTCATTGTGTAAGGGAACATGTTCACATGGTTTCTTTTATGTAAAACCCTTAACCAATCCTTTGATTCATCTCACATGCATGTGGGTAAAAGAATAGGCAATTGGTGGAGCTTCCATTCTTCTAGATACAATTCATTTTTTGTAGCCGAGGGGAAATAAATCCAATATATATGCATTAGATTTAGGTGGAAAGTATAAAAAAACCATAAATGGTGGAAGGTGTATTTCCCTAGGAAGATGTTTATTAATTCATCTTCATGTTAAAAACAATTAGTACAATCTCATTATCATACCACATTATAATTTTATTTCTATCATGTTGTTTGTTTATTTTATTATGGATGTGGGGTCTCGTTCACATTAATTAATATATTAACAATAATGCAATATATAACTAAAACAAATTTTCTTTTGCATAAACATTATCTATGTTACGGGTAATAACTTAAATTAATCAACTTAATATTAACAAGAATTTAATAAGGATAATGAATTGAATATTTATTTTTAAGTATAACATCTGACAATTATATATATATTTTTAGTGTATCCTTATATTACTTCTATAAAAATCAAACTATAGTTCAAAGAGATTTACCATCCAAGGTTGGTGTGCTTTCAATTATCGGGGAATTTTTAATTGAATCTTTAGTTTAATTAACTTATTTTACATCAATGGATGAGTGATAAAGTGTGAAATGGTGTAACTAATATGAAAATTTTCATGAAATCCAATTTAAGGATTTCAATATTGGGAAGTCCACTCAAAACCGCAAGAAACATTGAGTTATTGCAGTTGAAATTTGGAATGCCTACCTAAAACCCTTAAAATTGGTTTACCAACCATAGTCAGGGTGATTAGAAGGGGAATACAGATCATTTCCACTAGAATGTTGAAGAAAGATCATATTCTAAAGACAAATGTAAGATTTGTTGGGTTTGGATAAAATATTGGGAGATTAATAAAATAATATTTATATATTTATCTAAATTTTATCGGATAATGTACTGCAAATATTCTCATATTATTTGCAGAAATAATAATACATTTACATCAACCATATTATTATTATCCATACCTATAAAGGGTAACCCTCTAACTATCACAAATTTACAATAATGAAAAAGGATCTTATGTGTTATCCTATTCCATGAAATGAAATTTTATGTATTTGGAGAACCTATTCCTAATGTTCATGGTAATTAAGATAGTGAGGAATAATTAAATCTCTTTGAGAAACATTTGAACAATGCTACATAAGTTAATTGTTTTAATATATCACCCATGAACAATGATATTTGGAATCAATATGTGGACATGGATTCATATAGCATGATGTGACACCTTTGGGATCAATATTAATTGTAACACCCGAGACTTTTATGTTATATAAATCATCAAAAGAATCTTTCACTACACACTTTCTTGGCTTACTTTACACGCAATTGCGACCTTCCCCGATAGCTTGCGTCGTACGCAATACCGAGTTTCACTAAACAACGATATGCTATTAAAAGATTATTAAAACTAGCCGTTATGAATAGAAATAACCACTTTTTGAAATTTTATAAATTTTATCTTTCAAAATGGACTTCATTTTTGGATTCGGAATACCGAAATTAGCCTAGGGTGAAATTTTGGTATTTTTCTGAAAACTTTCAATTTTTGATGAATAGTGAAACCACTAAGTGGTAGGTTAAAAACTTAATTTTGCATAAAACTTAATTTTACCGCTTCTGTGAATGGAATTTAGAAAATCAGACAGACACGGTTGATATCAGTAAGTAAAATGTGGTTCAATGAGATAAAAATAATTTTTTGATGAATAGTAACTTTTTACTTTTTTTACCGTGGTTAATAGTAAATAGGGTAACTAAGGGTAAAAATGATATTACTATTACCCTATCACATGTCCTAATTCTATTGGATAAGTTTAATTCGACCAAAAACAAACTTAGGAATAAAATATGACCATTTAGGTCCCCTTGGATTAGATTAGGACATTTATTATTAATTTATTTAGAGAAGGGTTAAAATAGTTAAAATCAAAGTTTAATAAGTAAATCATTTTTAATATAGGGTTATACATAAGATAAATTAGACTATAAATATTCATTAGAAAGATAAAACGATTTCCTACATAATGGTATTTTATTTTTAATTTTTAGACATTAAATAATTTAATTTATTTATGATACAATGATGATGCAGTAATTATCTTATTAATGAAATATTCACATAATTGGTGTTATAAACACCCAAATAAATGTCATTTGAGACTTTTTATGAATTTAACTAATTTTCTAGGTTACTATGATATATTAGTGTTTATTTAATCAACTTTATGCGAACATATAATTCTGTTATGACTTTCAAAAAAATCATATATCAAATAGTGTCAAAATTGACACAAAATAGTTTTTAAATCAAATATTATATTATTAATTGTTATTTTATTCCAAGAAATCTAAGGTTCCTACAAATGACTTAGATAAGGATATATATATTAATACTAAACAATGTGGGGTTCTTTTGGCATGTTATAGTAAGTGTATTAACCATATAGTGAAAGAAAACAAAAAGACACGGTAAAAGTTAAATTATTTAACTTAGAGTTAAATCTAATTGATAAGGTTAAAATAATACCCTAAACTTGTCTAAATCCTATTGGTTGATAGGATTTCGACCCATCCCCACTTTATCTTCGAAATAAGACCCTTTGGAACCATTATAAACCGATTTTGACTTTAATATAAAATAATATTTTGAGATATTCCTAAGGTGCCCCTCTCCTCCCTTATAAAAGGGCTCCTCCTCCCCCTCATCCTCACACCAATTTGAGCACTCAAGCTCGGCCAACCCCTGCCATTTTCTCCTCTCCACTTCCCTAGAATAATCCTAGAGGTCCTGGTCTTCTTCAAAGACCAATCTTAGTTCCCTAAGTGGAGGATTCAAAGAGGCGTTCCAAAGAAGAGGTAATATCCATTACCGATCTTTTCAATTTCTTTCTTCTTCAACTTCTTCTTCTTTAGTTGTTTAATGATGAAGTAATAACATCATTATTACTTACATACTGATATGTTATTATAAATATGAAACAACCCTAATTCACCTTCTATCCATCCTACGGAAAAATGAAATCACCGCGCGTGCGTACGTACGGAATACTGTCTCCACGCCGTGGTGTAATCTATTTTTCCACCATCACTTTACAAGGATGGGTATAATGGTGTAATGAGTAATTATTTATGATTATTATAAAGTAAAATTGATACTGAAATAATATATATATACTCCAATATAGTTCCACGATCATAGGAACGATATCATCACTCGTGCGTACGTACGGAATACCGTCTCCACGATGTGAAGCGACTCGTTCTACATGATCATCATTACATAATAATTATATAAATGAATTGAATGAATAAATATGATATATGTTACACTAATACCATTCTGGATATAAGGTATCTATAACCTTAAAAGAAGAATAAGATTTTATTCGGCAAAACACGCATAAGAACAAAAGGCAATAAAGACCCGAGTAACAAGTAACAATGAAATATTACTAACAAGAAGCTAAGAATATGACCATATATGATATCATATCAATATTTATGATTCTTTAATAAGTCAATAACATTATTCAAACCATTATACCGGAGCTTCGGACACGTACAAAGCAAATCAGACCTAAGGTAAGGGAAATATCACAATCCCATTTTTATCCGAGATTGTTTATTCGTAAGTATTTACTGGGGTGTATTTTATCATCCACATCCATGTTTCATCAATATGTAATATTATTTCCATCCACCTACAATTGTTTAAATCCATTTTTACCCTTCGGTGAGTTTTTAGTAATATGTATGAAAGGAATCTTTTGTCATACAAGGTACTTTTTGACTTTTACGACAAAAGTACGAAGAATGTTTTTTTTAACTTATACAGCATGAATGGATTTTTAAAACATTATTTCCAAGAAACTTCCTTTACAAGTTTTCAAGTTTATTTTTAATCAACTTCTTTTATTTCAAAGTCGTATGACATGTTATGAATGGAAAAATGTTTTTGAAGTAGAAAGGATATTTTCCTTAAGAATGGAGTTCAAGTATTTTATCAAAATTATTTTCCATCTAAGATAATAAGAGGGTTCTGTTTTTATCCCTATTATTACATTGGTTTGATTATGTTGTGATGGAAATATTTTTATGAATTCCTTTATCTTATATGAATTGTTTTATGATGTCATTTTGTTTAAGTATCCCATTTTTATTACATGGGTTATGCTATGATGTATGGTTTATGATTATGTGGCACACATAAGAAAGGATTCATTATAAGATGGGTGGGACCTATATCTCCCTCCAATGCATTGGGTAAAGATTTTATATCTCATGAGATAGACATGGCTGGAACGGTAGGTTATATCGGTTCAGTGAAACAGGACTGGAACGAGGGTGACTCGGTTCAGAAAGGGACTTTGTCCACTAAGATAGTCTTGGCAATGAGTCATGACTAACAAGAAATGATTTTCCATGATTATGTGTGAATGCCACAAAGTTTCAAGTTTTATGTTATGATTATGGGGATCTCATTTTCACTTCTATGATTTATTCCATGTTAAGATTTTATGATCACTTTTGCAGGTTATGATTTTCAAAAAGATATGATATATTTTTATTTCCTTTATTTGCCCTTGCTGAGCATTTGAGCTCACCCTTTTATGTTTTCTTTTCCCCAGGTCAGGAAGATGGATTTTAAGTACAATATGCTAAAAGGGACCCTAGATATGATGAAATAAATGGGAGACACTGTAGAAGATTTATGAACCAGTTGTTTATGTTTCCCAATTTCTAAAGACACTATACCTATATGGTATTTTGTGGTTTTGTCATATGTTGTAATAAGTGTGCTTCAATTTTGAAGTATTAACAATGTATGTAAAGTATGGGTCGTTATAGTTGGTATCAGAGTAAAGGTATAGTCAACATTTGGAAACTAGGATGTGAAAGCCTTAGTAAGAACCCTAAGGATAAGTCTAAGCATAGAACACAATCTTAGTGTTTTAGAAATGGCCATGAATACTCTAGGATAAGACCTTAAGTGTGAAATTTTATTCTTGATTATGTGGTTTTCCTATTATAATTAGTGTTTCTCACACTATTCTTCTTGGTTTTAGTCAATGGCTGGAACCCGAAGGAACTGTGTTAATGCGGAATGCGATGGGAAATGCATTGATTGTCCCCCTGAGCAACCAAACGATATGGGAGATGGAATGCAAAATCTTGTAGCCATGCTCACACAACTTTCTCAAGCTATGAATCATGCAGGACTTCCAAACGAGCAAAGGAAGGAGAAACATTCTGTTGAATCCTTCATGAGGCAGCGTCCACCTTCTTTCAGCGGGTCTACTGATCCATTAGTTGCTGAACAATGGATTAGTACTATTGAAAAGATATTTTCAGTTCTTCAATGTTCTGAACATGATAAAGTCATCCTAGCAGTGTATCGTTTGGAAGGAGATGCTGATCAATGGTGGAATCTTATTAAGAATACGAGGCAAAGGGATGAAATTGAGTCTATGGAATGGGACGAGTTCAAGAACTTGTTTTTCAATAAATACTTCCCTCGTATTCTCCGAACAAAGATGGAGAAATATTTTCTTGAACTAAAGCAAAGGGATGATGAATCTGTTGGTACCTATGAAGAAAATTTTACAAGACTTGCAAGGTACGCTTCTGGTATTATTATCCAACATGAGAGTAAGATAGATCGATTCTTTAGTGGCTTAAAACCAAGTCTTCGATGGGCGTTAGCCATAAGGGACTTCAATAGCTACGAGGAAGTCGTTCTATGTTCTCTCAAAGTCGAGATGGAGATTGGAGTAACCCATCAGTCACATGGGTTTGATAAGAAGAGGAAGATGGAATTCAAAGGAAAATCTAAAGAGCACACTGAAAAGAAGATGAACTTTCCCTTATGCTCAATGTGTGGAATGAAACATGGAGGGAGTTGTCTTAAAGGGACAAGTAAATGTTTTAAATGTGGAAAGTAAGGTCATCGGGCATTTGAATGCCGCGATAATGGGAAGAAGATGTCTAATGATGAAAACAAAGGAAGGGATACACAGAATGAACCTACTACACTTCAATGTTTCATGTGCAAGGAGATGGGGCATTATGCCAATCAATGCCCAAATCCAAGGGTTGATGATGATGGTCGACGTCAACAAAATCTTAAGGCTAAAGACAAAGGAAAGTCACATGCAATTTCTATCAGCGATGTGGAGTACGATAACGAAGTGGTGAAAGGTACACTTACCATCCACTCTAAAGTAGCAAATGTTTTATTTGATTCTGGATCCACCCACTCTTTTATTTCTGAAAAAATTTCTAAGGGTATCACCGTATTACCTCAATAATTAGATGTTGAGTTAGCTGTGACAACACCTAATGGCACAACAGTCGCATCAAAAGTTTATAATTCTTCTCCGATCGAAGTTTGTGGGAAAGTGCTTCCTGCAAATCTTGTGATCCTTTAGTGGAATTTGATGTGGTTCTTGGCATGGATTGGCTTTCTCTGCATGGAGATCAAATCAATTTCCAAAGAAGGGAAGTCACATTTCATATTCCAGATCAATCTACGATCGTCTATCAATGCAAGGATGAACATAACCTTCCAATGGAAATTTCTTCCATCTTATGGGTATTGATTCCACTAAATGAAGGTTATTTATCTCAAATGGTTGGTGAGAAACTCACGATTAAGAATATGCCCATTGTACGGGAGTTTGATGATGTATTTCCGGAGGAATTACCGGGTCTTCCACCAAATCGTGAAGTTGAGTTTTCAATAGAACTCGTACCGGGCGCTTTGCCAATTTCAAAGACACCTTATAGAATGGCACCAATTGAGTTGCAGGAATTGAAGAAGCAACTCCAAGAGAATCTTGATAAGGGATTCATACGCCCTAGTGCGTCACCTTGGGGAGCACCTGTTCTATTTGTTAAAAAGAAAGATGGATCAATGAGACTCTGCATTGATTATCGAGAACTTAACAAGATCACTATCAAGAAAAAATATCCTCTCCCACGCATTGATGACTTATTTGACCAACTACGCGGAGCTCAATACTTTTCCAAGATTGATCTTCGTTCAGGGTATCATCAATTAAGGGTCAAAAGGGAGGATATACCAAAGACGGATTTCCGTACAAGGTATGGACACTATGAATTTATAGTGATGCCATTTGGTCTTACTAATGCCCCTGCTATCTTCATGGATCTAATGAATAGAGTCTTTAGAGACTATCTTGATCAATTTTTGGTAGTCTTTATAGAGGATATTCTTGTCTATTCAAAGAGAAAGGAAGAGCATGAAGATCACTTGAGAATTATATTGATGACCCTGAGAAAGGGGAATCATTATGCCAAATTTACCAAGTGTGAATTTTGGCTTCAAAAAGTTGCATTTTTGGGTCACATAATCTCAAAAGAGGGGATATCTGTGGATCCACCAAAAATAGAGGTTATCGAAAGATGGTCAAGACCAACAACAGTAACTAAGATCCGAAGTTTTCTTGGTTTGGCTGGATATTATCGAAGTTTTGTAAAGGATTTTTCACGATTATCTAATCCACTCACCAAGTTGACTCGGAAAGGAGTTAAGTTTGTTTGGACAGAGGAATGTGAAGATAATTTCAAGGAGTTGAAAAGAAGGTTATCCAGTGCACCTGTGCTCACACTGCCTTGTAGTGGAGAAAGGTTTGTGATCTACAGTGATCCATCCAAGAAGGTATTGGGGTGTGTTCTTATGAAAAATGATATGGTGATAGCTTATGCCTCACGACAGTTGAAAATCCATGAGAAAAATTACCCAACACATGATTTGGAGTTGGCTGCGGTAATCTTTGCATTAAAGATTTGTAGGCATTACCTTTATGGTGAACGGTGTGATATTTATACTGATCATAAAAGTTTAAAGTATATTTTCACACAAAAGGAGTTGAATATGCGTCAAAGAAGATGGTTGGAGCTGATTAAGGATTACGACTGCTCAATCCATTACCACCCTGGGAAAGCAAACAAGGTAGCAGATGCATTAAGTCGACAAGACCATGCTAGTTTATCCATGATGAGGATCACAAAAGATCAAATATTTATGGATTTACAAAGGATGGATCTTGGAATTATAATGGAAGGGGAAAAATCTTATCTTTCTCAAATGAATGTTCAACCATCTATACATGTGAAGATTAAAGAGGCATAGAAAGAAGATGTCGAGTTACAAAAGAAGGTGATAAATGTTCCTGAATTTAACCTTGATTGTGATGGGATAATAAAGTTCAGGAATCGGGTTTGTCTTCCTCCCATCCCCGAATTAAAGAAGGTGCTGATGGATGAGGATCATTGTTCATCATTCTCTATTCATCCTGGAAGCACGAAGATGTATAGGGACCTGAAAGAGTACTTCTGGTGGGATGGCATGAAAAGAGATGTTGCTGAATATGTCTCTCGATGCTTTGTTTGTCAACAAGTTTAAGCTGAGAGACAGAAGTCTAAGGGGATGTTACAACCATTACCCGTACCCGAATGGAAATGGGAAAACATCACTATGGACTTTGTCACATGACTTCCTAAAACATCCAAAGGAAATAATGCTATTTGGGTCATAGTTGATCGTTTTACAAAGTCTGCACACTTCATTGCTATTAGAGAGGATTTCTCTCTAGATCAGCTTGCCAGGATATATGTAAAGGAAGTGGTAAGATTGCATGGAGTACCACTTTCTATTATATCTGATCGGGATCCAAGATTTAACCCGAAGTTCTAGCAAAGTCTTCAGCATACTCTGGATACAGAGTTGAGTTTCACCACTGCTTATCATCCCCAGACAGACGGTCAGTCTGAGAGAACAATTCAAACCCTAGAAGATATGTTGAGAGATTGCTCTATGGATTTCAAAGGAGGTTGGGATCAACACCTACATTTGGTGGAATTTTCTTATAATAATAGCTTTCACTCCAGTATTCAGATGGCTCCTTATGAAGCTCTCTATGGAAAGAAATGCAGGACTCCAACTTGGAGGGATGAAGTTGGGGAAAGAAAGCTATTAGGACCTGATCTCATTGATGAAATGGCAGAAAAGGTCAGATCTATTCAACAACACATAAGAGCAGCTCAGAGTCGACAGAAAAGTTATGCCGACAACCGAAGAAAAGACCTAGTGTTTGAAGTGGGTGATAAAGTGTTCTTACGAATATCTCCCTGGAAGAGGGTTATGAGATTTTGAAAGAAGGGGAAGTTGATCCCTAGATATATCGGTCCTTTCGAAATACTGGATCGTGTTGGGAAGGTAGCTTACCGATTGGCGCTTCCACCGAATCTCTCTCAAGTTCACGATGTGTTCCATGTATCTCTCCTGAGAAAGTACATACCAGATCCTTCACATGTACTCAGCTCAGAAGTTGTACCGCTGGAGCAAGATCTTTCTTATGAAGAACAGCCGATAGAGATTCTGGATCGTAGCGAAAAAGTCCTAAAAAATAAGACCACTCGATTGGTGAAAGTTTTATGGAGGAACCACCAACTTGAAGAAGCTACATGGGAGCTTGAGGATATGATGAGGGAGAAGTATCCTCATCTGTTTGTTACAAAGTGAAGAATTTCAAGGGCGAAATTCTTTTTAAGGGGGGTAGAATGTAACACCCGAGACTTTTATGTTATATAAATCAACAAAATAATCTTTCACTACACACTTGCTTGGCTTACTATACACGCAATTGCGACCTTCCTCGATAGCTTGCGTCGTACGCAATACCGAGTTTCACTAAACAACGATATGCTATTAAAATATTATTAAAACTAGCTGTTATGAATAGTAATAACCACTTTTTGAAATTTTATAAATTTTATCTTTCAAAATGGACTTCATTTTTGGATTCGGAATACCGAAATTAGCCTAGGGTGAAATTTTGGTATTTTTCTGAAAACTTTCAATTTTTGATGAATAGTGAAACCACTAAGTGGTAGGTTAAAAACTGAATTTTGCATAAAACTTAATTTTACCACTTCTTTGAATGGAATTTTGAAAATCCGATAGACACGGTTGATATCAGTAAGTAAAATTTGGTTCAATGAGATAAAAATAATTTTTTGGTGAATAGTAACTTTTTACTTTTTTTACCTCGGTTAATAGTAAATAGGGTAACTAAGGGTAAAAATGATATTAATATTACCCTAACACATGTCCTAATTCTATTAGATAAGTTTAATTTGACCAAAAACAAACTTAGGAATAAAATATGACCATTTAGGTCCACTTGGATTAGATTAGGACATTTATTATTAATTTATTTAAAGAAGGGTTAAAATAGTTAAAATCAAAGTTTAATAAGTAAATAATTTTTAATATGGGGTTATACATAAGATAAATTAGACTATAAATATTCATTAGAAAGATAAAAAGATTTCCTAAATAATGGTATTTTATTTATAATTTTTAGACATTAAATAATTTAATTTATTTAAGACACAATGATGATGCAGTAATTATCTTATTAATGAAATATTCACATATTTGGTGTTATAAACACCAAAATAAATGTCATTTGAGACTTTTTATGAATTACACTAATTTTATAGGTTACTATGATATATTAGTGTTGATGTAATCAACTTTATTCGAACATATAATTCTGTTATGACTTTCACAAAAATCATATATCAAATAGTGTCAAAATTAACACAAAATAGTTTTTAAATCAAATATTATATTATTAATTGTTATTTTATTCCAAAAAATCTAAGGTTCGGCCAATTGACATAGATAAAGATATATATATTAATAATAAACAATGTGGGGTTCGTTTGGCATGTTATAGTAAGTGTATTAACCATATTGTGAAAGAAAACAAAAAGACACGGTAAAAGTTAAATTATTTAACTTAGAGTTAAATCTAATTGATAAGGTTAAAATAATAACCCAAACTTTTCTAAATCCTATTGGTTGATAGGATTTCGACTCATCCCCACTTTAGCTTCGAAATAAGACCCTTTCGAACCATTATAAACCGATTTTGACTTTAATATAAAATAATATTTTGAGATATTCCTAAGGTGCCCCTCTCCTCCCTTATAAAAGGGCACCTCCTCCCCCTCCTCCTCACACCAATTTGAGCACTCAAGCTCGGCCAACCCCTTCCATTTTCTCCTCTCCACTTCCCTAGAATAATCCTAGAGGTCCTGGTCTTCTTCAAAGACCAATCTTAGTTCCCTAAGTGGAGGATTCAAAGAGGCGTTCCAAAGAATAGGTAATATCCATTACCGATCTTTTCAATTTCTTTCTTCTTCAACTTCTTCTCCATTAGTTGTTTCATGATGAAGTAATAACATCAGTATTACTTACATACTGATATGTTATTATAAATATGAAACAACCCTAATTCATCTTCTATCCATCCTATG